>JAPDNY010000005.1:142541513-145467214 GCA_029375565.1 Gekko gecko
GTGAGTGGTTTGCATCCAGGGACTGGTAGGAGATAGGCTGTATGATGAATGTATGTTTGGAAGACAAACTATATGGCGAGGTCCCACAATTTTATTCCACTAATGAATCCTAGGGAGGATCTGCTAGTGGAAGAGGTCCATGGGATCTAGCCGATTGTTTACAATATAAATCACAGCTGGTCCCAACACTTTGGGGTCAAATTATGTCTGATCTGACCTGTCACAGGTGTGCATTTTAATTCATGACTAATGGAATATTTGTTAATTTTAATGCTAAGGCATTTTTATGGACTAAAATGCAATAGTAACAAGTAAAAGATTTAAGATATAGCAGTGTCCATATATTGTTTGAGACTCAGATATCATAAAATGAGTACTTTTAGACGTGAAGTTCATGGATAATGGTTAATTTCTTTCAGTATATCTCAAACAACTCCAGAGTGCCTAAATATCAACTCCCTTAAAAAAATAGAATAGCAAACACAGCATATAACAAACAAAAAGGAGGTTTCTAAATGTGCCTCAGCATTCATAAGCAAAAAAGGCAAAAAGGGGGAGTATCAATTGTTAATAGTTCTAAATTTCCAATTAGTAATCAAATAGAGGAAAAAGCTGCAACATACAAGACAGAAGGTTTAAAATGTTAAGAAAATATTAAAGATAGAGAGTTGACTAGAGATGGGCATGAACCAGAAAAATGCAGTTCAGTTCAGTTCATGGTTCATGCCCTGTTCGCAAACCACTTGCTGTCATGAACTGTTAGGCCCCAAACAAACTGGTCTGGTTTGTGAGTTTCATGATGCAGTAGAATGCCTCCTCCCAGTATGCTAGAGATACCCAACTCACAGAGGATCTCTGTCTGACTCTCCTCTACCTGCTCTTCCAGTTTGGTGAGGATTGGATTTACAAGGTCTGAGTTATAGCCCCCCAGAGAAGGTGCCCCCATCCTCCACTGCTTCCAAAGGAGGGGAGGCGGAACAACCATAAAGCAGGGGCAATAGAAGTCCAGCAGAACAGAATCAAAGTTCCAGAGAATCTCTGTAGTAAAAACTTAAGGTAGGGGCATTTGAGCAAGCCCAGCAGAACCAGTGCCACTGGCAAACTCAACAGGACTAAGGTCAAGCCAGAGAATCTCTGCAGTAGAAACTGAAGGTGGTGGGGGGCACTTTTGCAAGCCAACCGAACCCTTGTCATTGTGGCACTGCAAATTCAACAGGACTAAAGTCAAGCCAGATATTTTTTTGCAGTAGAAACTGAAGGTGGTAGGGTGCCATTTTTGCAAGCCCAGCAGAACCAGTGCAATATACAGAGTGCCCAGCAGTACCAGTGCCATTCTGGCAATGCCAGCTCAAAAGGACTGATGTCTAGCATAGAATCAACATGAACCAGGGGGAAAAAAAGAAAGTAATCCATGCAACTGTCACCTCTAGGCTTGATTACTCTAACTCGCTCTATATAGGGCTGCCCTTGATGCTGATCCAGAAGTTACAACTTTGTCCAGAATGCAGCAGCCCGGGTCCTTACAGATACACTGCTCATATTCAACCTGTGCTTTGCCAGCTGCATTGGCTCCAGGTTGAGTACCAGGTTAGGTTCAAGGTTTTGGTCTTGGCCTTCAAAGTCCTAAAAGGTCAGGGACCAACATACCTGAGGGACTGCCTCTCCCAGTATGCCCCCTAGAGAGTGTTACACTCAGGAGAACAACATTTACTGGATGTCCCTGGCCCAAGGAGCATCCAGCTGTCCTCAACCACAGCCAGGGCCTTCTCAGTCCTGGCTCTGACTTGGTGATACTCTCTGCCAAATAACATCAGGGCCCTGTGAGACATGTTACAATTCCACAAGGCCTGTAAGACAGAGATGTTCCACCAAGCATACTGCTGAGGACAGCATTTTTTTAACAGCAATCAATTTATCAGTTATGTTATGAGAACCAGTTTGGTGTAGTGGTTAGGAGTACAGACTCTAATCTAGGAAAACTGGGTTTGATTCCCCACTTCTCCACATGCAGTTGCTGGTGTGGCCCTGGGTCAGTTACAAGTTGTTTCAGAGCTGTTCTGACATGAGCAGTTCTCCAAAGAACTCTCTCATCCCCACCTACCTCACAGGGTGTCTGTTGTGGGGAGGGGAAGGGAAAGGAGATAGTAAGTCACTCTGAGACTTCTTTGGGTAGTGAAGGGCAGGGTATAAATCTAGTTTCCTACCCCTCTTCTTCGTTATGTTGCCTCTTCACTCTCCTGTCCCCACATCAATGCTTATGGGGGTTCAAAAATTTTATTGTGACACCATGTAGGTTTCTGATTTTATGATTGTATGACTTGTATATTGGGTCACCCAGAGCCTGCCTTGCTGGGGATGGTGGGGTATAAATTGAATAAATAAATAAATAAATAAATAAATAAACAAACATTTTCTTATCTTAGATTGTTGTACACCACTCTGAGCCCACTCTGTGGAGAGGGCAGTATAGAAATTTAATGAAATAAATAAATAAATCACACTCCAAGCTGGGGGGGGGGGTGTTGCAAGCCAAGCAAAACCAGTGAAATGTAATAGTGCCCAGCAGAACCCAGTGACATTGCAGCAAAGCCAGCTCAACAGAACTGATGTGAGGTACAGAATCACAATCCAAGCAATCACTGCAGCAATGCAAGTAAAAGAGGACTAGTGTCAAACCAGAAAACCCCTGCAGTACAAACTGAAGGGGGGCATTTTTTCAAGTCCAGCACAACCAGTTCACTGTACATAATGCCCAACAGAACCCAGTGCCATGTGACAATGCAAGCTTAAAAGAACTGATCTCAAAGCACAGTGTCACAAGAAATCCAAGTGGGGGGATTTTGTAAGCCCAGTACAACCAATTACAATGTGTAGAATGACCTGCAGAACCTTGCGCCACTGGCATTGCTAGCTTAAAAGGACTGCTCTCAAAGCACAGTCACAACAAATCCAAGCCGGGGTGGTGGTGGGGGGATTTTG
Organism: Gekko gecko; assembly: GCA_029375565.1. NCBI lineage: Eukaryota > Metazoa > Chordata > Lepidosauria > Squamata > Gekkonidae > Gekko > Gekko gecko. The sequence continues at coordinate 142,544,493 of JAPDNY010000005.1, forward strand.
CAAACTCCATGCAAGAAAATGGGAAGGGAACAAAAGTGACCCTCTTAACACTGACAAGACTAGTTTGAAACTGACAAGAGTGTTTCCAGGGCTGGAGAATTCTGCTCCCCCTGTTGCTTTGAAGTTTCATAAACATTTTCTTTGAGTGGAATATATCCATTCATGTGCTTAAAAGTTTGTGCTAGTTGACTTTCCACAAATTTCAGTTTGTGAACCACAAACCCAAAATTTGTCACAAACTTTCTGGTCTGTGCCCATCCCTAGAGTTAACTATTGCAGATATAGAGGTTATTTAGGGCTAGTGATAATTAAAATCTTTGAGCATAAAACAGCTCAAACATTGTCAGTCAAGCCATGGTGTGGAGTATCAAGCGGTACAGAATCTGGGTGGTGGGGATTTGGAAGGAACTGAGATCATGGCAGCATGTGTGTTAAAGGAATGCATACCCATACTTATGCATATGTGTTAACAGGAATGCATATCCACCCCACCTCGCTTGTTTGAGTGCCAGGAGTCAGATGCTATCATGTGCTGAGCCAGCTGCAGATTCTCACCTCATTTCCGTGGTCAGAGTTAGCACAACAGAGAAGTGGTTGCTAGTGTTAGCTAATAAGGCACTGCATGAGAGGAAGAAGGGGAAAAAATCTTAAAGGCAAGAATATGGCAACAATGGGTATTTCCAAACAGATAGAAAGGCTGCAGTTCTTGACAGATTCCCTTGAGAGCAAGTCTCACAGAATTCAGTGATAATTACTTGCCAGCAAATGATCAGCTTACAAAAAATATTTGGAAGAAAGACCCACTGAAATCAAGGCTTCCCTTCAGTTTCCCAAGTGAATAAAGTACACTTAAATGGAAACATTTCTCATTCTGGTTTATGGACTAGCAGCAATTTAGGACATTTTCTCACTCATACATGAGGTTGCAGCTGTGAACACAAAAATCTGCTTTATACTGTCTGCTGGCCTGGAGAAATACATCATATGCCTTAAATAGAGGCTTAATGTGCAGAGATCGGCAGGTTAAGCTTTTCATGGTATGGAGGTAAATAAACATCATCTGGTAACTAACACACCATTCAGCCTCTCTTAAAGGAATAGGACATTTTTTATCCAAGCCTTACCTTACCTTACCCTTGGTCCATCAAAGTAGGTATTGTCTACTCAGACTGCTCTCCAGGTTCTCAGGTAGAGGTCTTTAACATCATCTACTACCTGAATCTTTAACTGGAACTGCAGGGGATTGAGCCTGGGACCTTCTGCCTGCCACGCAGGTGCTCTACCACTGAGCTACAGCCTCTCTCCAATGATTTCCAATTCGTAACTAGAGTGAATGAAAAAAGTCTTCTTTTTATATTTGGTAAAAGTAGTTTAAATACTCAACAAAATTAAGTCATAAACTCTTAATGGACAGAACCAACACATGACAAGCAGTTGCATATGCAGATCATGCATGATATTTCTTCATTTTACTTACATATTAAAACTTTCTTTAAGGTGATCAAAGTAAAACCTAGCCAAGGAACTGGCATTTTCTAAGCCATGCCATTATCATTTTATACCAATAATGCTCAACATTTAGGGGTGCTGAGAACTTCATCACAAACATGACTACCAGATGCAAATACATTGTCTGCACACCTTCAGTTATACATGAGATGAATTCCTGACTGGATCACTGCAATATTCCTTGCAAAGTTTGTCTTGTGGTTAGTACTGTGGCAAGCAGCTTTGTAGCTGGATGCAGCTCAAGAACAAAATAATATCATTTAATGGCAAAGAGCTACTATTCCCTTCGGGGTTCATGGGCATTCAGGCCATTAGATTGACCATCTTTTGTAAAAACTGGAATCACTTGTCATTCATCTCCTCTTTGTACAGTCAGATGCATTTTGTAAATGACCAGCATAAGCAAGATTACATTACATGCTTTTTGCACATGGGCAGTTAGTGGCTTTCATTCAAGCAATTATCAGAAGATTAAATGAAAGTACACAAAGAGGCTAAGTAGTGCACATTTCAGTTCAGAAATCTCAATTTCCTATTTTACTATGTGTCCTTTAAAAAACAAAAACAAAGGTGGTATCAGTGGCAGATGGAAGGTGCTGATGGTGACAAGAAAGACTGATCATACAAGAAAACAGTCACAATCAAACAGAGGACAACTTTGATTTCATTTGGACACATTCCAACTGCAACCAGAATGAACATCTCCCAGCTTGCGACTGGTGAGAAGAACATGAACTGAACCAGCGGGTGTTCGAACATAATTATCAACATTATTAGCCTTAATTATCAACAAACATGTTTAGAAAATGAAGAATTTCTTTCTGGACCAGCAAATCACCTTGCCAAGAACCTATGCAAAACTGGCTATTATCACTTAAACAAAAGAGAGATGGGGGAGGAAGGAAAGGAAAAAGGAGGAAACACACACTTTCTAATCTGTGTTTTTCATTTTAAATGCTTATACACACACGTATACACACCTTTATCTGTCTTTGCAGATGGTCAGAAAATGTCAAATGCCATTCTTACTCATTAAACTGAATGAGACACAACATTATTTGTCCTTGAAGCGCACTGAGCCTGTCAAAAAATAAGTCACCATAATTAAATATAACTATTAGCTTAAGAGAATTTTAAGGGAAATGAAATCATGTAACCTGTGGGGTCAACTTTTTTTTAGGAAGTTGAGTATATCCAACACCTTAAGAGGCTTCTTGCTAACGGTGACATTATATGCAGATTTACATCCTCATAAGAGTACTGATTTTAGCTGACTAAGAGGGATATGAACTCTGCTTAGGATAGCATGGCAATCCCTACAATCTGAGAGCTATTTTGCATTTTTCAAAGAAATGGTGAGCAACTACTCTTTCCAGACAACCATATTTTAAAACACCCATACATGCAAGCAATAAAAGGTATACTGATTCACAGTATGGTTCTGAGATTTGGCCACCATTCAACTGACATAAATCAACAGTGACCCTAGTATATGCTTTAAAATGGTCTCCTCTTTGGGAGAAAAAAACAGTTAAAACACACTACTAATTTCTGTCAAATCACAAATGCTTCATAGCACCATCTCAAATCATGTAGTACAGAACTGTAGAGCGAATATTATAAATGCTTTAAGAAGTTTTGGATATTGGAACCATGCTTTTGATCTCCCTTTGAGTATATCACAATCATTACATTTATTTATTTACTTAATTTATACCCCACCTTTCTCCCCAGTGAGTTATAAATATTTAAATAAATAAACTTTGCTCAGTGAAGCATTAGAACAGGTGTAGCCAATAGGCCTGTATAAATGTTTATTTATTTAACATATTAACCTATCAACCAGGGAGATATATATATATATATATATATATGTATGTATGTATGTATGTATATGAAAAAGAGGGGCCTGAAATTAACCAGGAAGGTAGATCCCAGGCCAACTTGGGAGTTAAGCTGCCATTTAAATAACACTGAGAAACTTTTTACACTTTCACACATGCTGAACAATTTACTTTCAATCCATTTTTAATGTACTTTGCAACTGGATTGTATTCTGCGGAATAGCAAAATCCACTTGCAAGCAATTGCTAAAGTGCACTGGAAGAAGAATGAAAGTGCATTATTTAGTGTGCATGAAAACGTTTTGTTTTGGGAGTCCACATTATCACAGCTGGATTGGCCCTGGAACAAGATTTTAACCAAGACTCCCCTCACCACACTGCGAGCCACTGTACTAAGCTGCTATTTAAAAGCTTTCCACACATTTTGTCATTCCTTCGTGCAAAAACAAAGGATGTATATCACGCTCTGTTTGTAGTTTCTACCTCCTTTCCATTAACTTGTAGTACTTTGATTAATTTATCACAAAGAAACACAAACATATTTTATCATACAAGCAGTTCAGTATGTTTGAAAATGTGTATGAATTCATAAATCCCCCCAAAATTGCCACAATAAGATAATAATGAATTAAGGCATAGTTTAAGGACAGATGTTCCTAATTCTACATCAATGTGCATGTCAGAAATAGTCTTTCTAATTTGCATGATATTCCAGATGAGCACTTATCTTGGCAAAGAACATCTCTCAAGGGGCTGGTGGTCTGTCAATCATTTTATCACCATGGGACTGTTGCTGTTCTGAACATTAATCAAAGAGCCAAGTGATTTCTACATCCAAACACAAGAACTGCAACACAGTAATGCAATTGCATGCAATAAGGTTGTGTCCTCATTCCACCACTTGATGCATGCCCAATAATCTTCACTGGGTCACTGACACAAACCTATTGCAAATGTTGTCAATGAGACATGCTTAAGGTTACATAAAGCAAATAAAGAAACAAACAAAACTCAATTCAAATAATTTATTTCTACCCTGGAAGGTGAGGTAGGGCTGAGTCAATTATCCTGTGTAGTTCTCCAGCCTATGAACACGCTAATGGAGGAGCTTTCCTGAGGAGGTTCTTTTGTCTATGGATTGTTTCCTTATTTTTTATTTTATACACACACACACACACACACACACACACACACACACATATATATATATATAAAATTCAATTAATGCAAGGTTCAATCACGAGATTAAGTAAATATGATGTATAAATTAATTATGATAGATGTTAAGTATGTGATCTTAGTATTTATCAAACTTGTAAAGACTCTCTGAGCTCCTCCTTTCCCCAGCACCGTATAGTGAGAGTACTTAGATAAAGAAAGGACCAAAAAACCCCTGAGCAATCTTCCCCCCAATAAACGAATACATAAAAAATTACCACCTATTAAGTCAGCAACATGTACAATAGAGAAAGCCCAAGGACAGTAAGCGTAGCTGATATACAAATTGACCACGAATAATAGGATTGAAATAGTGTTTCCTGCTCCATTTTCAAAACGGCGGGAAAAGTTTTACTAATAATTTTGTAACAGTTCTTACAAGCTAAATTTAATTGCATTAACTTAATACTCTTAGAACAGCAACAGATACAACGATTTAAACTATACATTAATGAACGTGGACACGATGCTATTTACCATTAAACTATGAGTTTAAAATAGTGTTTGGTGCCCCGTTGGCAAAGAGGCGAGAAATAACATATTAATGGGCTATGAGGAGTTCATACAGCTGAAATAGAATTTCATGCAATTATCATATTTAGAACTGCAACAAACAAATCAGATGAAATCAAAAACCAAGGCACATGAATGAGACACATTTTAAGAATAGACTATGGGATCTAAGTAACGTGTAATGCCATGTTTGCAAAATGACGGTAAAGATCTCGTGGAGAAGCTATGAACAGAGCTAACAGTCTAAGTTTAAAAGCATATACTTATCAAACGATGTTGTTAACATTTAAGCGGAATCCTCTTGTAACTCCGGATCTTCATTAGTCGAAGGGGACGGGGATCGGAATTTCCTTTTGTTAGCGTATTTCGAAAGTTCCATTGGTGACACAAGATTTATTTCATTCAGCAACCTGAAGCCTTCTTCTTTTGAGGAGATTCGATGGGTCTTCCCCTGGTAAGCGAACTGTAGAATTAGAGGTGTTGACCATACATAATGAATGTCTGCTTCTGCAAGGCATGAGGTGATCGGTTTAAGTTCTCTCCTTTTTGTTAGCGCTTCCTTTGGGAGATCTGGAAAAATCTCGATCTTGTGACCTTTGAAGTTAAGGTGTCTTCTTTGTCTGAAGGCACTTAGAATTGCTTTTCTATATCTGAGATCTATAAATGTGGCAATAATATCTCGAGATGCTCTAGTTTTAAGTATGCTCAGGGGGCCTGCATGAAAAGCTTTCATGACAATGCAGGACAAGTCTCCCTCAGGTGGCACTTCTTTCATAAGCAATTCAGAGAGCAAAGCATTTAAGTTACCATTCTTTTCCAATTTTTCCGGCCATCCTCTAATCTTCAGGTTGTTCTGCCTCATCGTTATTTCAGACCTTAAAGCTTTTCCTGCCAGGGCATCGTCCATTTGTTGAAGTTGAAGTATCTCCTGCTTATTGGAGAGGCTGGTGTTCATCGCTCTGTCTGCTATATTTCTGGTTTCAGTGACTGATTTTTGTATTGACTCCATTTGTTCGTACATTGGTTTGAAAAGCGTTGATATTTTGTCAAGTATTGAGGTCTCTAAGGTGATCAGTGTCATTGACAGATCAGTAGCTGTTATCGGGTTTAACACTGTAGTGTTTTCCACCACTCCAGACACCATTTTAGTTGAAAGAGCAAGCTGAAGCCCAGATTTTGTTTTTGATTATTTGGAGGTGAGCGTGGCTTGTATCTTCTTGAATTTATACTTATTTTGTAGCTCGTTCATTTTTTCTTCTTTCCCCATAAGTTTGGAGGCTGGTTTGTGGTTTTGATCGCTGTAGTCAGTACTGGAACAGGAGGGTAAGTCGGAGCAAAGGAATTAGGCGGCCATGTTGTTTCGCGCCATCGGAAGTCCCCCCTATGGATTGTTTCCTGAGGAGGCTTGAGGAGGTTCTTTTGTGCGTGGAATGGACAGGAAACCATGCCCTATTTATTTTTAAACTCTCTTCTTTCCTGTTGAAATTGTGTTTATGTTTATGAATTTCAATGGCTTCCCTGTGTAATTTGACATGGTAATTGGAAGTGTTGTCCAGTCTTTCAGTGTCTTGGAACAAAATGCTGTGTCCTGTTTGGGTTAGGCTATGTTCAGCCACTGCTGATTTTTCAGGTTGGCCAAGTCTGCAGTATCTTTTTCAGCACAGCATTCAGACAAGAATAAAATAACATGTTTCCTGTCCTGAAGAACACAAAATGCTCTACAGCTGGCAACAGCACTACAGATAAGATTCGAGTTTCAATAGCCATTCCACACACAAAAGAACCTCCTAAAACCTCCTCAGGAAACAATCCATAGACAAAAGAACCTTCTCAAGAAAGCTCCTCCATTAGCATGTTCATAGCCTGGAGAACTACACAAGATAACTGACTCAGCCCTACCCCACCTTCCAGGGTAGAAATAAATTACTTGCCTATCATTTTTCTGCTCACCTTGACATAGAGAGTACTCCATCTTTCTGTGTTATACATCTGAGGATGCCAGTCACAGCTACTGGCGAAACATCACGTCCTACAATGCCAAGACCACAGCTGCACAACCCAGAAAATCTACAGCAACTAACAAATAAAGTCTTGTCACTCCACTGTGAACTGTCTGCCACAGTTGATACAGTGAGTGAACTCAAGGCTCCATGCACATCTTTGAGTCAGCTTCTGGATTCTTTCAGTCCACTCAACCTAGAGGAAGTTGACAAATTGCTCCTATTGGTATGCCCTACCACGTGCTGCCTTGATCCTTGCCCATCGTGGCTAATTAAAGCTGGCCATGATGGGTTCCCTGTGGGAAATTATCGACAAGTCCCTCACTGAGGGATGGTTCCCTGGGGCACTCAAGGAGGTGATGATGTGTCCTCTCTTGAAGAAACCATCTTTGGATCCAGCCGAATTAGCTAACTACTGGCCGGTCTCCAATTTGCCTTATCTGGGCAAAATAATAGAGAGGGCCATGGCAATCCAGTTACAGAGCTTCTTGGATGATGCTTCCATCCTAGATCCCTTCCAGTCTGGTTTTCACCCAGGCCATGGGACAAAGACAGCACTGGTCGCCCTCACAGATGATCTCCAGAGGGATCTGGATTGAGGTGGTTCGGCGGTGCTGTTGTTAGACCTGCTGGCTGTGTTCGACATGGTCGACCACCAGTTACTGGTCCGCCGCCTCACTGACGCTGGTGTCTAGGGGCTTGCCTTGCAATTGCTTGTCTCCTTTCTCCATGGTCAGGGACAAAGGGTGGCATTAGGGGAACAGCTCTCCCAGAGGTACCTACTAGAGTGTGGAGTGCCTCAAGGGGCAGTGCTTTTCCCAATGTTATTCAACACCTACATGCACCCCCTTGTCCAGATTGCCTGGAGTCATGGGCTGGGGTGTCACCAGTATGCTGATGATACCCAGCTCTATCTGATGTTGGGTGGTCAGTCTGGCTCCAGACTGGAAGATCTGGACCAGGCATTACAAGCTGTGGCTGGTTGGTTTAAACCGAGCCAGCTGAAATTGATTCCAACAAAGACGGCGGTCCTGTGCTTGAGTCAGGGTGGTCCAGGGGTAGGGATCCCACTCCTCACCTTCGATGCGGTGCCATTGGTGCCAGCGCCAGAGGTTAGGAGTTTGGGAATGCTCCTGGATGCCTCCTTAACAATGGAGGCCCAGGTAGCAGCCACTGCCAAGTCGGCCTTTTACCATCTTCAGCTGATTAGGCAGTTGGTTCCCTTCCTTGAGCACAACAGCTTAACAACAGTGATCCATGCAATGGTTGCCTCAAGATTAGACTATTGTAATGCTCTCTACATGGGGCTGCCCTTGTCACAGATCTGAAAGCTGCAGCTAGTGCAAAATGCAGCAGCTAGGCTTTTGATGGGTCTCCCCTCGAGGGAGCACATCCAGCTGGCCCTGAAAGCATTGCACTGGCTGCTGATTGCATACCGGATTCACTTCAAGGTGCTGGTTCTTATCTTTAAAGCCCTTTATGGCTGGGGTCCAACTTACCTGAGGGACTGCTTTTCCCCATATATACCCCAGAGAGCACTACGGTCAGGGAATCAAAACTGATTGGCTCTCCCAGGCCCTAAGGATGCCAGGCTGACTGTAACCAGGGCCAGGGCTTTTTCAGCGGTAGCTCAGTACTGGTGGAATGAGCTTCCAGAGGAGATCAGGGCCCTGTGGTACCTTTTACAGTTCTGTGGGGCCTGCAAGATGGAGCTCTTCCACCAGGCTTTCAATTAGGAGCCGCCACCATTACTAGTTACCATCACTAGCAACTATCACTAGTAACAACTGTAGAGTCTGGTTCCTGGTGAATTATTGACAGTACGTGTGTGTCAAGTAAGATCAATGCTGGAAATGAACACCATACAGTATGCACTCATGCAGCACCGCCATTGTTGTAATATTGGAATAACATCGCTAACACTTAATATGTAATGTTGTATTGTTTTAACAAATTGTTTTAATGGTTTTAATGATTTGATTGTTAATCTGTGTTTTATCTGTGTGAGCTGCCCTGAGCCTGCTTTGGTGGGGTAGGGCGGGATATAAATTGGAATATAAATAAATAAATCCCCTGCATATTCTTTCTTGAAAATATAATCGTATTCATTTTGGCTTGGTTGGGAGCTTCAGCCCAATACCCAGTCACTCTTTATCCAAATCTCAGTTCTTGGTATCTGTGTAAAAACACACTTCAGTTTCAGCTGACACTAGATTCTAAATTCTTAGATGGAATTTTCTCTCAGGAGTCTCTTCCTTTATTCAAAAGGTGAACCTGTCTGAAAGACTTTTAGTCAGCCCCTTCAGATATCTACTCCTTTAGCTATTTTTTTTACTTTACTGAATAGTAATGGCTGTTGATCTCAAAATGAATCCACTTTCCCCTCAGCACACAGCTGATCTTATATTTCCCTCAGCAGATGCTGGTCAGTCAGAGAAAAGGGGCAGCCTGTCACTCAAGCTCAACATTTCAGAGCAGTTAACTATTCACCTCCCTTCTCTGGTTTTGCTACATTAGGAAAATAACATTTTAAATGTAGTCCATCAAACAGTCATTCTAGTTTTGTTGGAGACATCTGGAAGGCAGCCTGCCACTGGCTGATGGCCTGTTCAGGATGCAGGGCTCTGATTCTCCAAGGGTTCTCTGGGTCAATGCCAGTGATTTCATTATCCTTGCCAGCTTGCCTGCCTCAGCCTGCCTGCTTGTCTGTGACTCATTCTCGATCTGTCTGCCTCATTGGCTCATTTGCATTTGGCTAGCCTTGGAGGCCTTTGGTTGGCTTTGGAGGACTTTGGCAAGGTTAGATAATCTTCTTCGCCTCTCTCTGGCCCACGTCTCCTGATTGCTGTGTGAAGTAGGCTGCAGGAATTGGCTACTGGTTGATTGCTCTGCCCAGGAGCAACTGGATGACTGATTAAGATCACGCTGTGAGGGGACAAGCAACCCATGGCTTAGTTGCTGTGACCCTCTGGACTGATCTGACTAGGTTTGTACCTGATGGAGGCTTGAGGTGCCTTCCTCCTGAGAGCAGTCCACCACTGGGAACATCAGACAAACAGGCTGCTTACCTGTAATTGATGGTCTTTGAGTGGTCATCTGTGCATTCACACCTCTGGGATATAGTGTGCCTGCGCTGACCCCGATCAGTATAATGGAAAGCAAAAGGGATTTTCATGCCCGCTCCCCGGTCATGTGCTGGGCTCCACTGCGTATGACTAGAAGAGGGTCATGATGATCCTGCTAGTTCCTTCTGACCGCTGCCCTCAGTCTCCAAAGGAAGGAAAGGACCGAAAGCAGAGGGGAAGAAGGGCGGGTGGTGTGAATGCACAGATGACCACTCAAAGATCATCAATTACAGGTAAGCAACCTGTTTATCTTCTTCGTGATTTCTGTGCATCACACCTCTGGGAGACTAGCAAGCAGTACATGCCTATCTGGAGGAGGGAGCTGAAGGTCCTAGATCTGCACCACCTGCACCACCGCTCATCCAATTACTGAACGCTGATGAAGATGTACATCTAGAGTACTTCACAAATGTGTGAGGAGTGGCCCAAGTTGCTGCATTTCAGGTATCTCCAAGCAATGCACCTCGCAGGAAGGCCATGGACATCGCCACAGCCTGGGTGGAATGTGCCCTTAGTGGGCTGGGGGGCAACCTTTTAGCCAAAGAGTAGCATAGCTTAATAGTCTCCACAATCCATTTGGATAGACATTGGGATGACAGTTTCTTCCCCTGAATGGGTAAAGTATAAGAGACAAACGGGGCCAGCGATTTCCTAAAGGGCCGTGTCTGATTCAGATAAAAAAAGTGAGGCTCTCATAACGTCCAACGAATGGAGCTGGCATTCTTCATCTGTCATAGGGGATAGGAAGAACACCGGGAGGACAATATCTGCTTGCAGATGAAACTCTGAGACCACCTTCGGTAAGAAAGAAACATCTGGAGCCAATGTGACCCCATCATGACGGAAGCTCAGGTACGGAGGATCACAGCGAAGCGCCGACAGCTCGCTCATTCTCCTGGTGGAGGTGACAGCTACTAAAAAGACTGTCTTTCAGGATAAAAGCTGCAGACTACAAGTAGCCATCAGCTAAAAAGGTCTGCTGATGAGTCTCGTAAGTACCAGGGGTACTGACTTTTGAAGCCACTTTTCAGCTGCGGGCTATTTCCACTCACAATACTTTGGGACTTCAAGAGTGAACTTTAGTCAAGAAACCTATTAAATGGTCTCAAGAGATTGAGTCCCAAATACACGAGATCCTTAATCGGGAAAACATCGAGGCAGATATGATCCAATATTGCCTTGTAGGCGATATTGTAACAGGGCTGGAATATTATGGAACATTATGGAACAGGCTGGCGTGGGGCCATGCAATGGAGGGAAAAGGTGGGTCAGACCCTTCAGGAATTGTTTTGGTCTGAGGGTGGGAAAAAATGGAATGACCATCAATTGGTGTGTGATTAGCCGAGATGGCAGCTAAGTACACCCTCAACAAGGCACTGCTAAGGCCTAGATCCAAACGGAATAACAAAAACCCAAAGATTGCCATAAGGTCTGATGGGGGTGGTGGTAATCCCGACAAGTTAAGGTAAGACAAGGATTTCTTCCACTTTCCTGCATAAGAAACTCATGTAGATGGTTTATGACAATTCAAGAGGACATATGCTATCCTCTCTCTAAACGTTAAAAGAGGATTCTCCTAGCTGTGAGCTTGAGGCGTTGCACAACGTGATGCAGTATCTGTCCCCTCCCTGCAAGGAGAAGATCCAAAGAGGGGGGAAAGTGGATGAAGGAGCCCTTGGAAAGATGGGGCAGAATGGGCAACCAGTGTTGCTGGGGCCACTGTGGAGTCACCAGGAGACAATGTGCTTTCTCCTGCATCATCTTGACAAGTACCCTGGAGATTAGAGGAATCAGAGGAAAAAGGAACACATGCATGTGTGACCATGGGATGAGAAGACCGTCACCTAGGGATAGTGGGTCGGTCCCCAATCTGGAGCAGAACAAATGACATTTCCTGTTCTGGCATGTTGCGAATATGTCTACCTCTGAGTGGCCCCATAGATGAAAAATCAGTAGGAGGTAACTCCAATTGAGTTCCCCTCATGCCCCGATGCACCTCCTCTGCTCAGGAAGTCCACTTGTATGTTCAGAGTCCCCGGAAGATTGACAGCTCTCAGGAACATGTTCCACGACTGATATTCAACCCATATTTCCAGGGCTAGACACTGATATAACACAGGGCTGTGGTGTTGTTGGTGAGGATAGTGACCACCTGATGGGCCACTAGGTGGTGGAAGGATCTGAGTGCATACTGCACAGCCAGCAATTCCAGGAAATTGATGTGATGGTGAGATAGGGTTCCCATCAAGCCCCGACACAAAGTCCCTTGAGATGTGCACCCCATCCCCATAGGGATGCGTCTATTGTCAAAGTCAATGCTGAAGTTGGTGGGTGGAACGGTGCACCCACCAAAGTAGTGAGTCCAATACATTCGGTGGGAGGACGAGACATAGGGACTGGGGTTGTCATTGTGGATGAAATTTCTGGACAAACCACAATTGCAGTGGCTGCATGCGGAGCCTGGAAAAGACAATTACAGTGGAGGTGGCTGCCATCAAGCCCAACAGTCATTGGATTTGTCTTGCAGTGGCACTTCCTGTACTGTGGAAGAGGTCCACTAGATTGACAATGCCCCTTGCTCTCTGAGGAGGGAGAAATGCCTTGCATATGACAGAGTCCAGAATTGCCCCTATAAACTGCACCCTTGTGGCAGGGAGGAGCATTGACTTCTTCAGGTTTACCTGGAGGCTCAAAGTTTCTAGGGGTGGTCAAGGTCAGTTGTATGTAGTTGAGCAGGGATGTCCTGGAGTCCGCTATCAGCAACCAATCATCGATATAAGGGAAAATTTGGATGCCCTTCAAACAGAGGTGTGCTATGATGACCACCATCACCTTCATAAAGACTTGGGGAGCTGTGGACAATCCAAAAGGGAGGGCTTTGTATTAGAAATGCCTGTTTCCTACTGCGAAACGGAGGAACATACAGTGGGTAGGGTGAATGGAGATATGAAAATATGCATCCTTGAGGTCCAACGTCACCATCCACACCCCTCAGTTTAGGAGTGGAAGAATGGTTTGCAACATTGTCATCCTGAATTTTTGTTAAGTGATGAGACAGTTTAAATTCCTGAGGTCCATTATGGGACGGAGGCTTCTGTCCTTCTTCAGGACTATGAAGTTAACGTGAGTAGAAGCCCATTTGATGTTGGGTTATGGGCACCAGTTCTATGGCATCTTTTTGGAGGAAGGTCTGAACCTCCATTAAGACTACCTCCAAGGGAGGGGTGACAATGAAATGAGCAGTCGTAGGGATTTGGGAGAACTCATTGAGGTATCCCGCTTTGATAATTGAAAGGGCACACCAGTCCAACGTTATGAGTTGCCAGGCAGACAGGTAAGGAGAAAGGCAAGTGGGGGACACGGGGAGGAAGCTGGAGTCAAAGACTCTGCTTGGAAGCCTTTGGAGCTTTTGATCTGGATTGGGAAGCAGGCGAAAATTTAGGCTTTTCCCCGTAAGGTCATGAAGAACTGCTAGTGGATCTTTGCCAGTGTGGCTCAAGGGAGGATTTTGACGAGGGTCTACGAGACCATTGTTTGGTCCAAGGTTTCCCCTTGTTGTACTTAATGACAGATGTGACCCCCAGTTTGTGAGATGTCTTGATGCTCTTATTGAGCTCTCGGAGCACTGTATAGGTGGTAGAGCTAAAGAGCCCATTGTCCTCGAAAGGAAGATCTTCAACAACGGTTTTGGTGTCTGGCTGCAATGCTGAAGAGCATAGCCATGCATGCCATCGCCGGGCAAACGAGGAAGTAAGGGTCTTCCCTGCAATGTCCAACATATGTTTCGAAGTACTGAGTTGGTGTTTCACCAGAAGCATACCTTCCTTCTGAATCTGTCTAGCTCGATGATTGGTATCATCCAGGAGAGCAGAGATAAATTCTGACATTTGTTCCCATAAGGCATATTGATATCGACCCATAATTGGAGGTTTTGATGCCCATTGCTCTGGCTGTGTAGAATTTTCTACCAAAGAAGTCAAGTTTCCTGCCTTCCTTATCAGAGGGTGTAGAATGGCTGTGTTTGCCCTTGGCAGAGGATATCACCACCATGGAATTCGGTTTCAGGTGGATGAAGAGGAATTCCGCTCCCAACTCTTGTACCTTGTACATATGGTCCAGTCGTTTGCTGGAAATAGGGATGGACAAAGGATGAGCCCAGAGAGCTTTGGCGGTTTGTAACAGGACCGAGGTCATGGGGAGGGTGACTGCTGTTGAAGTGTCCATCTGGACAATATCAAAGACTGAAACTGCTGGAGGTGGTTGAACTGTTGACAGGGCTAGCTTGTTGGCCATTCATTTAACAAAGTCCCCATAAGACTTGATGTCCTCAGAGGGAGATATCAGTAGATAATCTTCTACTTCTACATAGGGGGGCATGGGCTTTCCTCATGCGATGATGAATCAGAGGAACTGGTATGGTCCGAGAGTTTGGAAAATGATGTTTGGAGGATTGGTATCGATGGCATCAGCTCCAACAGTTCTTTGAACTTTTTTGATGCCAATGACTGTTGAAGAGAATATTTGGCAATTGGTTGTGAAGGATGAGGTTTGGTGAACTCTGGTGTCAGGGGAGGGTCCCGATACCGAGAGAGTCGGGATGAGGACAATTGGCGATCCCATTCCATAGCAGGAAGTGGGGGAAGTCATGGCATTTCTCCCGGGAAACTATAAGCCCCATAAAAATACTGCCACTGGCATTGATTCCAGGTGGGAGGAGGCTGAAAGGGTCCCACAGGTCGATCCCGATCATCAGGTCCATACAGAAGTGGAGGGACAGTGACACTTGCCCCGTGCTCTAGATGCAGGCTCTTGACACTGGAGGAGCAAGGAACCTGGGTTAAGTCCATGTCCTGCTCGGAGTTGGTGGACTGAGTGGGGCATAGTGAAAGTGACAGAGATGCACCCTGTGGCTGCCCATGGCCAAGTAAGTCAAGAGAAGCAGCTCTGGATGACTCCTGGAGAGGAGTCAATGGAGTTTTGTTGGAAGAGCCTTTCTTGTGCTTCTTATGCTTGATAGGCCAATTGTCCTTGCCCTCCTTACATTTTTTTTGATGGAGTATGGGCTTCGGACTGCGGTGCTGGGATCGGGTGTTTGAGCACCGATCTGTCGGTGTCGATGTGAGCTGATGTCGGAGACAGAGCGGCCATCGATTCTGATGCAGGTGTCGACATCGAGGCGTGACCAGACATGTCTTGCAATGACGCCATCGGAGAAAGCGCGACCTCCAGCAATGTGATGCAAAGTCTGGCTGCCCGCTTCTTCCTGGTTTGTTTGGAGAACTTGCAGCCCAGGGTGCTAAAAGAAATTGCAGATGTTATTTCAGAGCCTCTGGCTCTAATCTTTGAGTGTCCTGGTGTACTGGTGTTGTACTGGAAGACTGGAGAAGAGCAAATGTTGTCCCAATCTTCAAGAAGGGAAAAAAGACGGACCTGGGAAATTACAGGCCTGTCAGCTTGACATCAATACTTGGAAAAATTCTAGAGCAGATTATTAAATGCTCTGTCTGTGAGAACCTTGAATAGAATGAGTTAATTGGTAGTAACCAGCATGGGTTTATCAAGAATAAGTCATGCCAGACCAACCTTATCTCCTTTTTTGACAGAGTTACTAAAATGGTAGACTCTGGCATTGCTGTGGACATAGTATATCTAGATTTCAGTAAAGCATTTGACAAAGTTTCTCATGATATCCTTGAGGATAAGCTGGTTAAGTGTGGGCTGGATGGTGCAACCGTTGGATGGATTCATGGTTGGTTGAAACATGGCTCTGCATCTACATGGAGGGAAGTCTCGAGTGGAGTGCCACAGGGCTCGGTCCTGGGCTTGGTGTTGTTCAATGGTTTTATAAACAACCTGGAGGAAGACATAGAGGGGATGCCTATCAAATTTGCAGATGACACGAAGCTGGGTGGGATTGCTAATTCTGAAGAAGACAGAGTCAGGATTCAAAATGATCTAGATAGGCTGGAACAGTGGGCTGAGACAAATAAAATGAATTTCAATAGAGATAAGTGCAAAGTCCTACACTTAGGTACAAAAAATCAAAGGCATAGATATAGAATGGGAGGGACTTGGCTTGACAGCAGCTCATGTGAAAAGGATCTGGGTGTTCTGGTTGATCACAACCAGAGCCTAAACATGAGCCTGCAGTGTGATATGGCTGTGAAGAAAGCTAATGCAATCTTAGGATGCATTAACAGAAGCATTGTGTCCAGATCACAGGAGGTGGTAGTTCCACTCTCCCATATGAGATCAGGGACCCACAGAATTTGCTTTAGTTCCACAGGGCCTGTAAAACTGAGATGTTCTGCCAGGCCTTTGGTTGAGGCTGCGGGTGTCTAAATTACATTGGCCTCCCCTGCTCTGCTCTACCCTGCTGCACTGTCCACACCATCTGGTGCACTGATGGTTTTGCCAACCTCCCAGAAATTGATCCATCATGGGTGTATCAACATGCTGAAACTTTTGGGACTACTCTGCAACTGTGCCAGATTGCCTTCTGGTGCACTATAATTGTTGCTATGGTCTTAATATTGGAACAATGTTTTAATTGGTTGTTTTATCTTTTTGTTGCAACCTGCCCTGAGCCCTGCAGTGCAGGAGAGGGTGGGATAAAAGTCCAATTAATAAATAATAAACAAATAAAATTAGATGGAGCTCTTATCTCCAAGCTGCCTTGGAAGTTCAGAAGATCTAGGATACCATTTGTGATATCTGGAGTCTCATGCTCCACCTCAACAAACTTTCCTATAATGGCTGTCCCGCCCCCCCCCCCGAAGTACAGCATTAATAGCAATTACAATGGATCATACTAGCAATATTAGTTTTTGTGCACATGTTCTAATCTCGTCTTCACTCAACCCCTTTCCCCCACCTTTACTCCTTCCCTGGTGGCTGTTTCTGCCATTCTTCAAGCCTCAACTGACCTGAATGACATCAAAGCCATCTCAATAGGCTCAAGCATATGGATTGGTACTGCAAATGATGACATCACCTAAATGAGAGGCAATGGGAAGGCCATTATATGGAGTGGTGACCAGTGGGATAAATCGTTTTATCTACTGTGTGTTTCAAACAACATGACCATTCTCTGTACTTGTTGGGTCTTATTTCCCCCCCCCAAAAAATGCCTATGCACTCGGTGTGTACAGTAGGGACAAAAATCCATTTTAGTTCATTTTGAATTGTCCTATTGCAATATTTAACACATATTGACTTTCCATCACCATACCAAGATTTAAATGGTAATGCTTGACTAAGGCACTATATACATCTGAATGGATAAGCAATGCACGCAGTAAAGTGCAGTGCTGTATTCATTCCACTGACAAAAATAGGGCTGGAAGAAAGAGGAACTGATTGCCCACTAGAACTGCTCCGTCCTCGCTCTTCCTTTCTCCCAGATTCTACGTGTTAATTTCCCACTTTTTGCTGTGTGGCCGTATTTTGCCCCGCAGCTTCACCCGATTTCCCCCAGAGTTCCTGTGGGGGGGTAGTTCATCGGCTTCCTCTTCCCCAAAGACGGAAGCCAAATCGCGGTACTCTGGTGGAATTGTCTCCAGTTCTGCTTCAGCCACCCCCGCCGTCACCAAGGACTCCCCCCCCATCGGGGCACCCCACTCCTGTTTCCACAGGTGGGACTGGCATTTCTTGGCAATGAAATTTACTTTCCCCTCCCCCCATAGGACGTGTGGGTCATGATCGAAGAACCACGTGCTCCCGAGTACTAGGGGGAACCGGGCAGAAGGGGTAACGACGAAGGGCCTCTCTTCCCAGTGGTGCCCAATCCCCACACGCAAGGGAACAGTCTCATATTTGCAAGGCTCTTTCATTGTAGAGCCATCCATTTGCGTGAAAATCAGGGGATCGGTCAATTTAACTACCTTCGCCCCCAGTCCCGTTACCAGTGTGGGGTTGATGAGGTCTCTCCCACACCCAGAGTCAATGAGAGCTCGTACCCTCACATGGGTCAGTAGACCCGGGTCCATCAAATTCACTGTGAGGAAGAAAAGAGAGGGGGGTCTGCTCACCGGGATCTGCGCTTGAGAGTCTGGGACCTGCTGTTCAGCGCTATTTACAGCAGGTCCGTCTCGTTTCCCAGCTGCACGGTCTCGCCATCCGACGAATCCGATGCCTCACTGAGTGGCTTGGCTGGCAAGGCCCTCGCACCTCTCGGTTTCGCCACCGACTTTGGGGTGGAAGTGTCAAACTTCTTCTTGATTCCCTTGGCGGCCCCAGTCGGTGCGGGGGAGCCTGGACAGCTCGCAGCAAAGTGGCCCCCTTCCCCGCACTTCAGGCAGAGACCTTGCTTCATCCTAAGCTCTCTCGTGCCGTCCTTGGGTTTCGGGTTCGGTGGTGGGTTCTTCCCTCGCGGAGCCGGCGTAGGGCCTGACTGACCCCCTTTATTCATCGCTGCTGCATCATCCAGTTTGATGGTTTTCAAGCGGTTTTCCATGGTGATGGCAGCTTGTATCCAGCCCATTAACGTGTCTGGATCTTGGGTCTTGGTGACTGAACGGCGAATCTCTGCGTTGAGTCCCAATTTGTAGTGGTCTGCTAGGACCCCGTCTTGCCACCCGCGAGTTTTGGCCGCACACCTGCGAAACTCAGCAGTGTAGTCTCTCAACAACTTGGCGCCTTGCTTGAGGGCACGTATGGCCGCCCTGGCCGTCTTATTTGCGTTTACATCTTCAAATTGTTCCTTCATGGCCCACATGAAAGTGTCGATTTCCCTCAGCTCACGCCCGTCAGCCTGGTGGAGTCCCACATACCAGTCAGCCGCTGCATCTTTCAGGTGCGAGGCTATGACATCCACCATTCGGTCTTCACGTTGGAATAGGTGGCCCCAGGTTTCGATGAATCTTTCGGCCCTCACCAGAAAGAAAGGAAACTTCTCGGGGTTCCCATCAAAATCCGCATCAAGGAGTTCCGCTGGTTTCGGTGGCAGGAACCCCCATGGTCGGGGGGGTGGCTGCCCCGGCGGACCTTGCGGTCCCGGCCCCATGGGTTGAACGGGGGGTTGGACCGGCACATTCTGTTGGTCTGGGACTGGCGCCTGTCGCTGGTCTTGAGGGGGTTGGTCGGGTGGTTCCTCCCGCCGTTGCCGCTCTCGCTCCTCTCGGATGCCCTCCGCGATCATCTGGGGGATGCGGGCGAGGGATTCATCTAGGAGGCGAACCAGGCGATCTTGGCTCGGCTCACCACTCCACCTCCGTCTCACCACGGCGCCTTCCGGGTCCCTGGAGTCTCGGCAGGTGTCTTCCAGCCCCTCGGCCGTGGTCAGTCTACGGACCGACCTCTTGGTGTGACTCGCTCGCACCGAAGCTCTCGGAGTCGTAAACCACGTCTCATGGGTTTCTGCCAGGGGCTTCACCCAATCTCGTTTCTGCTTGATTCGGGTGGTTACCCCTCCGTAGGCTGCTCCATATGGATCTCCGTAGGGCCCTCCAAAGTCGTACTCCTGCCCCCGTGTCACCGGCACATACGTGCCAGGGGCTTCCATGGGTACGGTTGTCACAGGAGGTTTCTTGTCCTCCTTCTTTTCATCTTCGATCGGGAGAGTGTCTTCCTCACCGCCACTCATGTTGGAGCCGCGGGTTTCTGGCCAGTCCCGAAAATGAAGGATTCTGAACAAACTGTCAGAGTCCCTAACTTAGTCAGCCAAACACCAGGTCTTGTTCATTGAAGCAAGAATAGTATTTTATTTTATAGAGCTGCAATAGTAGGTTACTGGAGCAGATACATTGTTCAGAATAACGTGGTTACAAAGAGCAAGCAGTTATACCAGAAAGGGGGTGAATGGGGACCCCCCCTTCCACCAATGAATGCCTAGTATGCGAGCGGGAACTGAAGACTACAATAATTAATGAAGTTCCCACCGCCCCCATTGTTCCCAGCCAAGCTGTAGCTTTGAAAGCGATAGGAAGCTCACAGCCTGTCTCCTCCAAGGTCAGCGTGTTAAGTCTACCAGAGATAGAGCCGGCATAGCCTAGCCCTCCGCATTCCATCCGAACACTCCAGGTGCATAAATCAACACCCCCACGATTCCAACCTCCCGCCCTACAGAACACAAAGCCCATCCGCCCACCCGTCTCCATCCATCATGGCAGGACTACCTGACAGGGAGCTCACCACCTCCCTAGGCAGCTGAGTCCAGTGTTGCACAACTCTTACCGTAAAAAGTTTTCCCTAATATTCAGCTAGTACCTTCCCACTCTTAATTTAAACCCATTATTGCCAGTCCTATCCTCTGCTACTATCCTCTGCTATTATTTCAGTGCATTTTACTCTCACAACCATCTCATGAGGTAGCTAAGGTTCAGCATGTCTGACTGGGAGAAAGGGAGTTTGAACCTGAATCTCCCAGATTCTAGTCCAACATTCTAACCACTACACTCAAACATATGACAAAGTATGCAAAAGAAGAATGGATATCATTATTTCATTTAATGGGATCAGCAACAAGCAATATCAACACAGGAATATTCAAGACACATCACTTTCATTTTGATTCTTGTTTTGTTTAACAATGAGCCTGATTAAGATTTCCAGGGAACTTGGAATTTTCTTATACTGTGATATTTTAGCTAGTTCATTTTTTTAAGAAAAGCACAACACTATGTTTTTCTTTTTTTTCAGTTGGTCAACAAAATAGGAATATCACCTTATTCATAATATTGCCACTATTAATTTTCCCCCTACCTACATTTATTTTGAATACAAGTACACAATACAAATATAGTGTTCAAAAGTATTAATCACAGCTCTTTCCCCCCCCCCTATTTAATTCTAATGTAGGGACCAGGTCTGTTAGATGAAGCCCATTCACTAGACCCATTTCAATTCTGGCATCACACAGGGTTTTGCAATCAAAACTGCTTTAGCATACAGATGTACTGATTTATTCATTCCCCACTTATGTCTCCAATAGGCACCTAAAGCAGTTTAAACCATTTTCCCCAAACATTTTATTCTGCCAACAATCCTATGAGGTAGATTAGGCTGAGAAAGTGTGACTGACCCAAGGCTAACCAGCAAAATTCCATGTCTGTGGGAGTTTGAACCTGATCTTACAGATTGTAGTCCAACCATTAACCACTACACACATTTCTGATGTGATATTTAACAGGAGATAAACAAAGTAAGTGTGGTTTCAATTATATTCCTAGACCCTTCAATGGTATGTGTAATAATTTCATGTTTTGGTGTGTGTGTTTCTTTAAATGTTTAGTTTGACTGCAGTACTGTAAGAAGAGTGAGAGAGAGAGAGAAATGTGATGTGATTGGCTGATGACTGAGTGTAGGAGGTGAGGTGTCTGTCAGCAGATTCTGTTTGTGATGTTTGAAGAGAGAGCATAATCTGTGTGACTATGGGAGTTTTTGAGTCTATTCTGTGTGAATAAGACAAACAGGTTAGTCTGTGTGAATATGAGTTTTGAGTCTATTCTGTGTGAATAAGACAAAGAGTTCAGCCTGTGTGGCTATATAGATGAAAGAGAGATTAAACTGAGTGTCTAAGCCTGTCAGAGTGGAGTTTTGGGAGTCTGAAAGAAGAGAAGAGATTGGATTTATACCCCGCCCTTCACTACCCAAAGGTGTCTCAGAGTGGCTTACAAACTCCTTTCCCTTCCCCTCCCCACAACAGACACCCTGTGAGGTAGGTGTGGCTGAGAAAGCTCTTGACAGAAACTGCTCTTTTCCCAAGAACAGCTGTGCCAGAGCTATAGCTTTCCCAAGGTCATCCAGCCAGGTGCAAATGGAGGAGTTGGGAATCAAACCCGGTTCTCCCAGATTAGAGTCTGCGCACTTAACCACTACACCAAACTGGTTTGAGAGACTGTGACACCAAGGCTGATTTCCCACTACAGCTGCCTTGGCGTTGCACTGCCATTTGCCCCGATACTATTCGGCAATTTCACACCCGAAGCAGCGGGGCTGCATTTGACCTGGAGCTTCGCTCGATTTCCCCTGCAGTTTCGTGATCCTGTTTTTTGAGGATTACAAAACTGCGGGGAAATCGGGCGAAGCTGCGGGTCAAAATGCAGCCCCGCGGCTTCGGGTGTGAAATTGATGAATAGTATCGGGGCAAACGGCAGCGCAACCCTGAGGCAGGGAAATCAGCCCAAGATTTGCCAGTTATATTTACAAGTTCCTTTCATCAGCAACAGTTCAAAATAACCAGAAACCTATTTTGTTCTTTATTAAATAAATCATTTTTTGTTTAAACTTATCCCAGAAATCAGAATAGTCCCTCCTCAGGGCTACATAGTCCTCTGAAGTGCCCAGACCCTAGGTCATTCTTCCAAAAGAGAGAGATTTGGAATTTTTAATTCCTGGTGGGGAAAGGTAAAACCATCTCCCCAATAAGCGAAGACGCCACAGTATGGTGAGTTATGGAGGAATTGTGCTGTGTATGCTTTTTAAAATAATCTTAAATAGCACTGATGAAGAAAGTACGTTGGAGAAATACTTCATTAATCTATAATGGTCTAACTTTCTCCTGTGATAAAGCTGATGGATTATCTAATGGCTTTATCCATAATTATTTCATCATTATTCTGAACTGATCAATGACAAAACATTATGAACTGATTTCTCAGAAGATATACTGGAAGACAAATATATTGGCAGATAATAGAGGAGGAACAATCCTATCATAGAGAAGGGGTGTTTTGTTTTGTTTTAAATATTGATATTGTTGAACAAAGATCTATCAAGAAAGCACATTTTCAGAACTGGACCAACTGGTATTGTTGAAACAAAGATTTACCGAGAAAGCACATTTTCGGAACTCGGCCAACTGCTTCAAGCGCCAAGAAATGGAACCAGGGAATTAAAAGCAAAGTGTTGGGAAATGACAGAAGATGATAAACCCTGAGGGGGGGAACAAAACAAAGCAAAAAAAGATTTGAGGCTACAGCAAAAAAGATAAGGAACCTGAACTTTAATCGGAGTGATATCCTAGAAAGCCCCAGCTTGGATGGCCCAGGTCAGCCTGATCTCATTAGATCTTGGAAGTTAAGCAGGGTCAATCCTGGTTGATACTTGGTGAGAGGACCACTATGGTTACTATGCAAAGGCCAGCAATGACAAACCACCTCTGTTCATCTCCTGCCTTGAAAATCCTATGGGGCCGCTACAGGCTGGCTGTGACTTGACAGCACTTTCCACCACCATCCTAAAAGGAACAGAGAAAAATAGCCTGGCAAGATCAGTCTGCAAGATAAAGTTACATTTCATACAGAATAGAGAATGCCTGTAATAGCTATGGCTGAAAGAAGAATCAGATGATATATATTTTAGTCAAATATATCCATTTTCATGTGGTCAGGATCATTAATCAGGTGAAACATTAGTTACTGATGGACATCACATGCATAAAATTACTGATTTTTATCTCAATACTAAACAGAGATAATATACTTTTAAAGTTACTAATTTGAGGTCTTCCAGCATCCAAACTAGACATGAAACTCCATTTAAGCTCTTTATTCATCCCAAAGAGACAGAATGGATAATCGAAAGTCACTAGATAAAACCTTACAAATAGATTTTTTTAATGCATCCACCTTCATCACTTTGAGAAAGTAATAATTGAAACCAATGTGGAGGTGGGGGAAGATTCAGACTTACTATGCTATGACTGCCCCTCCCATTACCACAGAAAGAATGAGTACTGACAATATACCCAAAGTTATATCTAGAATGGAGTTATACACTGTTATTGTCAGGTAGCCCTGCCATGATGGATGGAAGGGAGGGAGGTGGGCTCTAGGCGCCTTGGTGGCGTGACAGGCGGGAGGTTGGAATCCGGGGAGTTGTTGATTTACACCTCGGGTGTGAGAATGGAATGTGGCTTCTATTACCACTATCTCTTGCAGCCTAGACATTCTGACCTTGGCAAGTCAGGCTGCGCACTTCCCTATCGCTGGCATAGATGTAGCAGCTGTGAATAATGGGGGCGGTGGGAATTTCATTAGCTTAGTAACTTTCGATTTCCCAGTCGCATGTTATTCATTGTATGGAAGAAGGGGGGGTCCCCATTCACTCCCTTCCCTGTATAACCGCTTGCTTTCTGTAACCAAGTCATTCTGAACAAGATACCTGTTCCAGTGATCTATCTATTGCAGCTTAATAAATGCTAACCTTGCTTGCATCACAAGGCCTGGTGTTTTGCTGACTAAGTTAGGACTTCTGACAGTTTGTTCAGAATCATCAATTACTTTTGGGACTGGTCCTAAACCCGCAACTCCAAAATGAGTGGCGGAGAAGAAGACACTCTCCCAATTGAAGAAGATGAAAAGGATAAGAGACCTCCCGGGAAAGACGTACCCCGGGAGACCCCAGACACACACGTGCCGAGACAATGGGGTCTGGAGTACGACTTTGGAGGGCCTTACGGAGACCCCTATGGGGCAGCCTATGGGGGGTGACCACCTGAGTTGGACGTAGACGTGACTGGGTGAAACCCCTGGCTGACACCCACGAAGCGTGGTTCGGGACCCCGAGAGCTTCCATGGGGATGAGCCACCCCGAGAGGTCGGTCCGGAAACTAATCACGGCGGAAGCCCTGGAAGAGACTGGCCGCGACTCCGATACCCTGGAAGGCGCCGTGGTGAGGAGGAGATGGACTGAAGAACCGAGCCAAGACCGCCTGATGCGATTCCTAGACGAATCCCTCGCACGCATCCCACAAATGATCGCAGAGGGCATCCGGGAAGAGCGTGAGCGGCAAAGGCGCGAGGAACCACCAGCCCAGGTCCCTCCCGATCAACGGCCGGTGCCGGACCAAGACCAGGGAAACGTGCCAGCCGGACCGGTGGATCAACCAGCGGGGCCAGGACCGCAGGGGCCGCCGGGGCAACCACCCCCTCGTCCTTGGGGGTTCTTGCCGCCCAAGCCTGCAGAACTTCTGGACGCTGATTTTGATGGAGACCCCGAGAAATTCCCATTCTTCCTGGTGCGAGCCGAGAGGTTTATCAAGACCTGGGGCCACCTATTCCAGCGGGAAGAGCAGATGGTCGATGTCATAGCAGCCCACCTAAAGGGAGCGGCTGCTGACTGGTATGTGGGACTCCATCAAGTCGACGGGCGCGAGCTGAGAGAAATCGATTCTTTCATGTGGGCCATGAAGGAGCAATTTGAGGATGTGCATTCCACCAAAGCAGCGAAGGCAACGATCCGAAGCCTCAAACAGGGAGCGCGATCGGTGAGAGACTACACCTCGGAGTTCCGCAGATGTGCCGCCAAACTCCGAGGGGAAGGGAACCTCGTGGATTTCTACAAGTGGGGACTCAACGCGGAAATCCGCCGAGAAGTCACCAGGAATCAAGACCCGAACACCCTCACCGGATGGGTTCAAGCAGCCGTCACGATGGAGAACCGCCTGAAAACCATCAAACTGGACGACGACGCAGCGATGGCTAACAGGGGCCCTGCATCGGCTGCGAGAGGGAAAACCCCGGCACCGAACCCGAAGCTGAGGGATGGCACGAGGGAGCTCCGGATGAAGCAAGGTCTTTGCCTCAAATGCGGAGAAGGGGGCCATTTCGCCGCGAACTGCCCGACATCGTCTGCAGCACCCGGAGCACCGAAGGGAGCCAAGAAGAAGTTTGACACCTCCACACCAAAACAGGTGGCGAAACCGAAGGGGGCGAAGGCTCTGCAAGCCAAGCCGCTCAGTGAAGCATCCGACTCATCAGATGGCGAGACCGTGCCGCAGGGAAACGAGACGGACCTGCTGTAAACAGCGCTGAACAGCAGGTCCCACATCCCCAGGCGCAACTCCCGGTGAGCAAAACCCCTTCTCTTTTCTTTCTCACGGTGACTCTAATGGACCCGGGTCTATTGACCCATGTGAGAGTACGAGCTCTCATTGACTCTGGGTGTGGGAGAGACCTCATTAACCCCACACTAATAACGGGACTTGGGGCGAAAGTTGTTAAATTAGCTGACCCATTGATTTTTACGCAAATGGACGGGTCCACCATGAAAGAACCATGCAAATACAAGACTGTACCCTTGCGGGTGGGACTCGGGCAACACTGGGAAGAAAGACCTTTCGTGGTTACCCCTTCAGCCCGCTTTCCCTTGGTTCTAGGGAGCCCATGCTTCTTTGACCACGATCCTCATGTACTCTGGGGGGAGGGGAAAGTAAATTTCATCTCCAAGAAATGCCAGTCCCACACATGGAAAACGGAATGGGGACCCATGCTGGGGGGCCAACTCCTAGTGACAGCGGGGGTGGCAAACGTGGAGCTGGAAGGCATTCCTCCCGAGTATCACGACCTGGCTCCCGTTTTTGGAGAGGAGGAGGCCGATGAATTGCCCCCCACAGAAACTCTGACTGTGCAATTGAAATTTTGCCCAACCAAAAATTACCGAAGGGAAAACTGTATTCTATGAGCCCTTCGGAAAAGGTAGAACTGAGGAAGTTCATTGATAAAAACCTCAGTAGGGGTTTCATCCGGCCAGCATCCTCCCCCTTTGCGGCTCCTGTGCTTTTTCGGAAAAAAAGGATGGAGGTTTGCGGCTATGCACCGACTACCGCGGTTTGAATGCAGTGTCAAACACAAACGCTTACCCCATGCCCCTCATAAAAGACTTGTTGGCTGCAGTGGCTGGGGGAAAGATTTTCTCTAAACTAGACCTTCGGGATGCCTATTTCAGAGTCCGCATACGGGAGGGGGATGAATTTAAAACGGCGTTCAACACACCCCTCGGCCAGTTTGAATACTTAGTTATGCCATTCGGGCTCCAAGGGGCCCCTGGGGTCTTCATGAACTTGATTAACGAGGTACTACACAAACACTTGTTCAAGGGGGTCCTTGTTTACCTTGATGACATTCTTTTGTACTCCCCCGACCTTAAATCGCATGTGAAACTAGTGCGGGAAGTACTACAAACGTTGCACAAGCATAAACTGTTTGCCAAACTATCCAAGTGTGAATTTCACAAAACGGAGATCCCTTTTTTAGGCTACCGCATTTCCCAGAAGGGAATCGAGATGGACCCTGACAAAGTTAAAGATGTCGTGGGGTGGGAGCCCCCCAAAACGAGGAGGCAACTCCAGGGGTTCCTCGGATTCGCGAACTTTTATAGATCGTTTCTCTCGAACTTTGCCCAGGTGGCTCTTCCCTTAACTGACTTACTGAAAACCAAAGGGAAGCCACCCGAATGCACTCGGCCCGGGGCCAAACTAGAATGGTCGCCAGAGTGCCAGCGGGCGTTCGACAAATTGAAAGCCCTTTTTACGTCGGAACCCGTATTGGCCCACCCGAATGAACTTAAGAAATTCATTGTTCAAGTTGACGCCTCGGACGTTGCTATGGGGGGGGCGATCCTCCAAGAGGGGGAGGATGGCAAATTGCACCCCCTTGCCTATGTTTCAAAAAAATTTAACGATACCGAACGGAATTGGTCGGTGTGGGAAAAAGAAGCGGGATCGATCCGTTTAGCGTTGGCTACCTGGCGCCATTGGCTGGAGGGTGCGAGAGTCCCGTTCGAGGTTTGGACTGATCACAAGAACCTCGAGCTACTACGCTCCCCCCGTTCCTTGAACGCCAAACAGCTCCGCTGGGCTGATTTCTTCTCCAAGTTCAATTTCACACTGCATCACTTCCCGGGGACATCTAACTCGCTGGCCGATGCACTGTCACGCCTCCCTCAACACGACAGCAAAAGGGAGGAGATTCGTGACTCGATTTTCACTCCTTCCCAGTTGGGAGGAGCAGTAACCACTCGAAGGCAGGCCAAACATTCCCCCCACCGCCAGATCCTCCCCCAAATGAATGGGCGGTGAAATTCTCCACAGAACTGTCGGACGCGGACAGGGAGGAGGTGGCGGGGGAAGCAGGAATGTCCAGAGATGCGCATGGCTGCTGGACTAAAAATAACAAACTTTTTGTCCCACGGTCTCTCAGGGGGGAGGTGATGGGCTGGGCGCACGGATCTAAGCTAGCTGGGCACACGGGCTTTGTAAAATCTCTCCAACTGCTGCAAAGGCAATTTTGGTGGCCGGGACTACGTAAAGATGTTTCTCTCTTCACGTCAGCCTGTCAAACGTGCTTGATGAGTAAACCTCGGCCCGGTAAACCCCCAGGTGCCCTACAACCTCTCCCTACCCCGGCTCGGCCATGGGAAGTGATCTCTATGGACTTTATTACGGATCTACCCCCTAGCGGGGGGAAAACCGTCATATGGGTGATAGTCGACCTGTTTACTAAACAGGCGCATTTCGTTCCGTTTACCTCCATCCCCTCTGCTAAGAAATTGGCCTCTGCTTTCTTGCAACACGTTGTGAGACTCCACACCTTACCTGCTAAGGTGATCTCGGACAGGGGGTTCAATTCGTTTCGAGGTTCTGGAGCGAACTTATGTCACTGCTTGGGGTGGAGAGGGGGGTGAGCAGTGCATACCATCCTGAATCAGATGGGCAGACCGAACGTGTAAATCAGACTCTGGAACAATACCTTCGGTGTTTTTCTAACTTTCAGCAGGACAATTGGCATTCTCTTTTGCCTTTGGCTGAGTTCTGTTACAATAACACTCAGCACTCGTCGACGGGGATGTCCCCGTTTAAAGCGGTACATGGATATGACGCCCCGCCTTTGCCATTTTTGACTTCTCCCGACCTCCCGGCGGGGGACGCTGGAGACTGGTGCAAACAACTGCAGGAGGCGTGGGGCTCGTTAGCCAAAACTCTGGAGGAGGCTAAGGCTGCATACAAACTCCAAGCAGATAAAAAACGTAGCCTTGCTTGGGTTCCGAAATGTGGAGAGTTTGCTTACTTATCCACCCAACATTTGCGTAGAATTCAGCCAAGTCGCAAACTCGGTTGGAAATATGTTGGTCCTTTTGAGATTGTGAGAGTGATTAACAATGTAACTGTTGAACTTGCCTTGCCTAAGTCTCTAAAGTCTATTCATCCTGTTTTTCATGTAAGGCTTCTACGCCAAGCGCCTGAAGGGAACAGATGGAGACCGCAACGGCCGACCCCTCCCCCGCTGCTGGTGGGGGGGGAACCTCACTACGAGGTATCGCAAATTCTGGACTCTAAAATCTCTCGCAATCGCTTGTTTTACCTGGTTGAATGGATTGACTTTGGGCCGGAGCAGAGGGAGTGGGTACGGGCGGAAAATGTTCTGGCCCCCCGGCTTGTCAAAGCGTTTCACAAGTTGTACCCCCATAAACCAAAGGGGTAGGACTATTTTTGAGGGGGCTGCATGTCAGGTAGCCCTGCCATGATGGATGGAAGGGAGGGAGGTGGGCTCTAGGCGCCTTGGTGGCGTGACAGGCGGGAGGTTGGAATCCGGGGAGTTGTTGATTTACACTTCGGGTGTGAGAATGGAATGTGGCTTCTATTACCACTATCTCTTGCAGCCTAGACATTCTGACCTTGGCAAGTCAGGCTGCGCACTTCCCTATCGCTGGCATAGATGTAGCAGCTGTGAATAATGGGGGCGGTGGGAATTTCATTAGCTTAGTAACTTTCGATTTCCCAGTCGCATGTTATTCATTGTATGGAAGAAGGGGGGGTCCCCATTCACCCCCTTCCCTGTATAACCGCTTGCTTTCTGTAACCAAGTCATTCTGAACAAGATACCTGTTCCAGTGATCTATCTATTGCAGCTTAATAAATGCTAACCTTGCTTGCATCACAAGGCCTGGTGTTTTGCTGACTAAGTTAGGACTTCTGACAGTTATGCACAATTTTTTTTCTCTCAGTCAAGACAAAGCGTACCTATATGGAGATAAAGGTGGGGAGTATCAGATAGGAGAGAGGCAGAGAGCCGCTCAAAGAAAACTGGAAAAGGGACTGAGTCCAAGAAATTGCTAACGGAGAAAAGGAGGAGGAAAGAAAAAAGGAGAACATAAGAACATAAGAGAATCCAGTGTTGAATCAGGCCGATGGTCCATCTAGTCCAACACTCTGTCACACAGTGGCCAAAAATACCAGGTGCCATCAGGAGGTCCAGCAGTGGAGCCAGGACCCTAGAAGCCCTCCCACTGCTGGCCCCTCCAGCACCAAGAATAGAGTGAATCACCTGCCCCAGACTGAGAGTTCCTATCTATACCCTGTGGCTAATAGCCACTGATGGACTTCTGCTCTATATGTTTATCTAATTCCCTCTTGAAACTATCTATGCTTGTAGCTGCCACCACCTCCTGTGGCAGTGAATTCCATATGTTAATCACTCTTTGGGTGAAGAAGTACTTCCTTTATTCTAACCCGACTGCTCAGGAGGAAGGAGGAGGAGGAAGAGGAGGAGAAGGTGGACGGAAGAAAAGGTGTTGTTCCTCCTATGAAATCAGGAGAAAGACACTAAAGACACTTAGCTACATCCTGTAAGAAGATATGTAATGAGTTTTACTATCATTACAAAACTTTAAACTACTAAAACTCCAAAATTGACTCGTATAGCTAATGTACTGCACAAACTATAAATGGGGGGAAATCTCATTAGAAAACAATCAAATATTAATGAAATCAATTACACTACAGGACATTCCCACTCACATTAAATAGTTAAATGATAAAGTCCCTGTACCCAATCAATCTGTTTCTGACTTTACAAAACTTTTGTTACAATTCTGGTCCCACTAGGGAATTCATAATACTTCTATACACTCAGGATCTATTATGGAACCTGGATGAGCAAATCAGGATAATATTTAATTCTAAAAGATCTCAAATCAATAATGCAATTTTGATTAGTATAATCCCTAGCAGATTGATCAACATTAAATCCAAATACATTAACATGGATACAATTTATTAGAAATAAGAATACAGTAAACATCACACATTTTCCTGAAGAATGGTGTGTACAGCTGGCAGAGAAATCTAAAGCCAAGCTTATAGGCTTGACTGCTCAGATACTTTGCAGTAAACTGTGTATGCATAATAGGCCTAAGTTTGGCAAAAAGACTGGTGAAGCCAGAGCTGCCATACAGGAGGTACAGTGACTGTACATGTCTTGTTGCCACTGTGTATACAAGTGGTGAGCAAGTACTGATCTTTTAACAATGGCCTGGTGGTACTAGTTCTAGCCAACCCTCTGACATCAAGACCCATCACTACATTGTCCAAGAGTACAAAACAGTTTTGCCTTAGCTGTTAAGTAAACGGTGGCTTAGAAGTTAAGATGCTGAGCTGCAGATGGGAAGGTCTGTAGTTTGGGAGGTTGATGTTGTGTATTAAACAGTAATTAAAGCCTATACTTTGCAATGTTAAGCTTGACTCTGAATGTGGCTCCTCAGCTGTCACATTACTATTGGTCGGTTTCTGCAAAACCTATGCAAGTAGCCAATCACTGTGTGATAATGTATCTAAGAGGGAACGTCTCTGATTGGACTTTATCCCTGCAATATTATTGGTCGTTAACTTGTTATGGGTGTGGCTTTGTCAGCCCAGGAGAGTTTAAAAGAAGGAGCTGTGCTCCCCTTGTTGTCGTGTGTTCCTGACTTACAGTTGCTGTTTAATAAAGCTGAAATCACTTGAAGCTGAATCCTTTGTTGAGTCTCATACTTAAGAATTGGCAATGAGGATGGGATACTAGAGCGGGTAGGCAGCCCTGCTGAACCGAGACAGCAACGGCAGACGAGGACACACACCCGGTCGAGTCGGCTGAGGCTCCACGAGCAGTAGTGGCAGCACCGTCAGCCCAGATGGCCGTAAATCTGGCGTTCGAGGCGTTCGACCCGGCGACGGAGGACTGGGACTCTTACCTGGCACGATTTGAGTTTCACCTCCAGGCAAACCAGGTCACGGATGAGGCGAGGAAGAAGGCGACGCTACTGAGCTCCTGTGGCAAAGCCATCTTCGACATCGCTCGGTCCCTAGTTGCGCCCACCAAGCTTAGCACAGCTACATGGGCTGATATCACGGCAAAGCTCAAGGGCCATTTTGCGCCGCAGCCATCAAAGATAGCCTGCAGGCACGCTTTTTACAAGCGGTGCCAGGGCCTGGCTGAATCGATAGCCGAATTTGTCACCGCCTTGCAGAAGGCGGCCCGACCTTGCGGTTTCACCGACCTGGAAGAGGCCCTCCTCAGCCGACTGGTGTGCGGCCTTCGGGACGAGCACCTCCAGCAGCACCTGTTTGCCCATTCTGAGCTTACGTATGCTGTGGCCTACACTGAGGCCGTCACCACTGAGGCCACCGACAAATCGACCTGAGAGGTGCGACAATGACCGCCACTGGCAAGTAAAGAGCCTGCGGTCCACCAGCAGTCCACCAGTGAGTCTGACAGCGAGGCTGACGGCGTATGCAGAACCAGGGAGACACGCCCACCGTGGACCAGACCGAAGACTCCAGTAACACTTTCCTGTACCGGCTGCAGAGGCAAGCATGACAGAGACCTCTGTTGGGCCAAGGAGCTGATCTGCCGCTCCTGTGGCAAGTGGGGTCATCTGGCCCGAGTCTGTCGTGCCACCAAAAGATCTCCACCGTCTTCGCGACGTGCAGAACCCAGGGTTCGTGTTGGAAATGACGACAAGGCATCTGGCTGTCATCAGACCGACTCCTGCTGCTGCCCATCAATGATCCTGGCCACCGGAGGCAAGCCCAGCAAGAAAATCTATGTGACGGTTCATCTGGACAGCGTTCCCTGCGTCATGGAGGTGGACTCTGGATCATCTGTCACCATCATCTCTACAGAGACGTGGCAACGCTTGTTCCCGAGGCGAAGCCGCCGCCGTCTGGCACCAGTGTCACCGGTGGACGACACAACTGCTGAAGCCCAAACAATCGTTACCCATAAAGGGGCTTTCAGGGTAAAACGATTACAATTTGGAGTAAATGTCACCCTGGGCATTTTTCAAGGGCTAATGGAGGGGCTCCTGCGTGGGCTACCCAGTGTCATGCCCTATTTCGACGATGTTTTAATTGTGGGCACAGATGATTGTGAACTGATGGCTCGCTTAAGAGCAGTGTTGAGTCGTTTTAAAAATGCCGGGCTGCGGGTTAAGCGTTTGAAATGTGTTATCGTGGTAAAAAGAGTTGAGTTCTTGGGGTTCCTTGTAGATGCAGATGGGGTCCCCCCCTCACCCGACAAGGTGGCAGCAATCCAAAATGCGCCTCCACCCCAGTCCAAGAAAGACCTCCAGTCCTTCTTGGGAATACTCAACTTTTATGGTGCCTTTCTGCCACACAAGGCATCAGTCGCTGAACCTCTGCACGCTTTGCTCCACAAGAATGCTAAATGGGAGTGGGGTGAGCGGCAGAGGTGTGCATTCCCTTCAGTGAAGGAACTTTTGTCATCGAGTGCAGTCCTGACGCACTTTGATGAAAACAAACTGCTGGTGCTTGCAGCTGACGCGTCTCCTTATGGGGTGGGTGCCGTTCTCAGCCACCTGATGCCGGACGGATCTGAGGCACCGATCGCATTTTATTCCCGATCCCTCACTAAGGCAGAAAAGAACTATGCCCAGATCGACAAGGAGGGCCTCGCCCTAATCGCAGGAATAAAGAAATTCCATGACTTTGTTTATGGGCGACGGTTCCTCCTTGTGACTGATCACAAACCTCTCCTGGGCATCTTCTCGCCAGACCGGCCGACACCGAACATTCTATTGCCCTGGATGCTAAAGTGGGCGGTTTTTCTGTTGGCATACGATTTCAAGCTGGAGCACCGTCTGGGGAAGGCTATTGGGCACGCAGACGCCCTTAGCCACTGCCCCGCACCACTAACTGACTCTGACGAGGAGCCAGAACTGGACGTTTTGGCACTGGAAGAGCTCCCGCAGGCACCGGTCACCTCCACAGACATTGCTGCTGCGTCAGCAAAGGACCCTTTAATTGCCCAAGTTCTCAATTGGGTGTGGAGGGGGTGGCCGGCCGGGAAAGTGGAGGCGGATTTCAAACCGTTTGTTTCCTGCCAAAATGAATTATCTATGACTAAGGGCTGTCTCCTTTGGGGAAGTAGAGTTGTAATTCCCTCTAAGCTAAGGGAAAGAGTCCTGGAGGCCTTGCATGTGGGCCATCCAGGAATGGTTTATATGAAGGCCCTCGCCAGAGGGTACGTGTGGTGGCCAAACATTGATGCGGACATTGAGGTTTGAGTTCGGAACTGCATGTCCTGCCAACAGTCCCGGCCAGAACCACCTCATGCTCCTGTCCAGCCCTGGGAAAAGTCAAGGAGGCCATGGTCCCGCCTCCATATTGACTTTGCGGGCCTGTACTGTGGGCAAATGTTTTTCATATGTGTAGACTCTTACTCCAAATGGTTGGAGGTTGTAAATATGAGATCAACGAATTCTGGGGCTGTGATTCATGTCCTGCACAAGCTGTTTTCCATGCACGGGCTGCCGGACTGTGTCGTCTCCGATAACGGGCCACAGTTCGTTTCGGCAGAATTTGAGGGGTTCCTGGCTGACAACCTTGTACGCCATGTAACGTCGGCCCCGTTCCATCCGGCCTCTAATGGACAGGCCGAACGTATGGTTCGGACGACAAAAGAATCGCTTGGGCGCCTGACGTGCGGGGATTGGAATCAGAAGCTGGCCTCTTTCCTTCTGAGGCAACACATCACCCCGTGTTCGGCAACAGGGCAGAGCCCAGCTGAACTCTTGATGGGCCGGAAGCTATCTACTCTCCTCGACCGCCTCGACCTTGCACCCTGACTTGGACCAGTCAAAGCAACGGTCTGAGGAACCAGCACAGGGGAGAGTGCTCCAGTGTGGGGACAAGGTCTTTGCCTGGAGCTATGGGGAAGGTCATCGGTGGCTACTGGCCGTAGTCACCAAAGTTTCAGGGTCCAGGCTGTATGTGGTCCGGCTTCCCAGCGGACGGGAGATTCGCCACCACATAGAGCCAGCTCAGGGAGCGTTGGGCAGCGCCGAGTCAGTGCCCGAACCTGAGCTGGTCCCCGAGCAGGAGGGGCCTCCTGCCGAGGAAATGAGTGCTGCAGAAGGGGACTTGGAGTCTGGGCAGACCCCAACTCCAGAGCCTGTGATCCCTGTTTGTGTTCCCCCTGTCTCTCCTGCAAGAGAGGTTACCAGGGCTCCAGAAGAGTGTGCCGCTCCAACTCCAACGGAGCAGAGACTGCTGCGCAGGTCAAACCGAAGCTGAGGTGCCCCCCCCACCTGAAAGATTATGTTTGGCAGGGTAATGCTCCATCTTAGGGGGGAGGAATTTGTTGTGTATTAAACTGTAAATCAAGCCTATACTTTGCAATGTTAAGCTTGACTCTGAATGTGGCTCCTCAGCTGTCACATTACTATTGGTCAGTTTCTGCAAAACCTATGCAAGTAGCTAATCACTGTGTGATAATGTATCTAAGTGGGAACGTCTCTGATTGGACTTTATCCCTGCAATATTATTGGTCGTTAACTTGTTATGGGTGTGGCTTTGTCAGCCCGGGAGAGTTTAAAAGAAGGAGCTGTGCTCCCCTTGTTGTCGTGTGTTCCTGACTTACAGTTGCTGTTTAATAAAGCTGAAATCACTTGAAGCTGAATCCTTTGTTGAGTCTCATACTTAACAGTTGAGACCCTAGTGCCATGTGACAGAGTGAGATCCCATCTCTGGTCCCAGCTCCTGCCAACCTAGCAGTTTGAAAGCAAGAAATTTCAAGTAGATAAATAGGTACCACTTTGGTGGGAAGGTAACAACGTTCTGTGCACCTCAGCGTTTAGTCATGCCCATGGAAATGTCTTCGGACAGCACTGGCTCTTCAGCTTGGAAACAGAGATGAGCACCGCCACCTAGAGTTGGATTCAACTAGTTTTCAAACAAGGGAAACCTTTACCTAATCATTTTCTCCCCCCCCCAATCTTTTTATTGATTTTCAGAACAAACAAACAAACAAAAGAAACCATTGCTTCTTACAACAAAGGATTTCAGCCAACAAAAGTAACCTAATGATGTATTCTCATATCATATCATATTTATCTCTCTAACCATAATTCAACTTATATTTTCCCTAATTCGTGTACCAGACTGTCTACCAGCCCCTAGTATAAATATTCTCCTACTTGCAATACCAAACTTTCTTCTCGAAACATTTTCTAGGCACTACCAAAGATAGTAAATCATGACTCTAATGGGGAAATATGTACGAGCTCATATTTGACCGGTACATGTGCCAAAAAAAATCAATGAGCTATAAAATACATACGTTACAAATGAAGGCAAAACAATTTCAGGACCTTAAGAGTAGATGCCTACCTACTGACATTAGAATGCATCAACAACTGCTGGTAAGAGATTATATGGAATTTATTTGCCTTTGCACTCCTGGGATCCTTTGGTTTTAGCAAGACAGACAGGATTTCAATTCTGGAGCAGAAGAATGCTGTACAATAGCTGTCATTATAAATGCTTCTGCTGTATTTCATGTGGCTCATAACCATAGAACTTTGGCTACTGTTAAAAAAAAAAAAAAAAGAGGAGTGGGCAAAAATCCTCCGTTTTGATTTCTCTTTAAAACTGGTTTCCATTTCTCCTGGATATTTCAGAGTCCCAGTATATTCTCAGCTAAGTGAACAACGTTTTACATGCTTCAGGAATGACACAAATCCACTTGCTAGTTAGAACAGGCTCCCCCACCCCCAATGCTGATATCTGCTAACATAATGGTAGTTAATTTACAGTTACTGCCAATAATCTCTGAGATCTTGAGAAAGACATTAAGATGGCTTTGCAATGTCATCACATCACATCTTCTTTGCCCATCATTAAGTTACAGTTTCCAGCATATAATTTCATTAATAGGGATCAACATACATATCACTGTTCAAACAAATGCAGAGTTGCAAAATGTTTGCGTCAATAAATATAATCTTCTGGTAAATGGAAGGCAAAATCAAATCCAAAAGGATACACTGAATTGGGCTTCATTCTTTCATACAAAAGGAAAATTAAACCTGTTGTCACAGTCACCCTTCTTCTGACAGCACTTCCTTCATTTGTAAAAAAAATGCACCATCAATTTCAACAGCTTCCCTATCTGCAGTTGCATTTCTCCATGTAAATAGATAATTGTTTGACAAGACATAAAACAAATTCTCTGAGTTGACAAAGGCAAAATGGAGTATTATGCAGGCTGAATTAAGCAAGGTGAAGTAACATACAAATGGGCCAGCAGTCCATCACAACAAAGCAAAGAGTCAGGTGTCACGTTCACAGCAAGACAGAAAATGAAATCTGAGTGGAAGAGGGAAGAATATCTGTTTTGTGTACCTGATGAGGAATGATGCATCTAAAATTAGTACTGCTTTTGAAGAATGTTTCCACTATGATGTGCTTAATATCAAGATATTCAGTTAGTACCCAAGTAGGAATCTTTACTACTTTTTTGTTTTTGTTTAATTCTTATTTACAAGACTTAGACTGACAGCTTGGTCAGGGGGAAAAGCAGGGCAGCATTATTTTTTCCTTGAAAAGCTCGTTAGAGATTGGCTGCTTCTGCACCAAACACACACTTAGCACGTAGGTACTTTCACTATTGCTTTTTCACAGTGGAGATGATAGAATGCAGTGAAAGAAATAACAATGAATACAACCGGACGTCTCCATTTACACTATATTGTCACAGCCCTCTGGAAAGCAGAGTTGTCGTAAACTGATCAAGCACAGGAAAAAGCTTTTGATTTAGAGTCTTTTAGTTTATTATTACAGGTAACGTCATGGCAATAAATAAAAAGGAAACTCATAAAAGCCACATAATACAAGATGAATCTTAGGTCCCCCAGAAAAGTAAATTGCAGCATCTAAGAGCCCCCCCCTTTTAACCTTGAAAAGTGTGTATGCTATGTATGTAGACACACACATTTAAAGAGAGAACTTCATCATATAGTTGGTAAGAAAATGAACCATAGTCTGAGTGTGTGTGTGGGGGGGGGAATGGCTTGCTGATCCGCCAATGACATCTTTAATTCCCTGGCCAGAATCAACCGGAACAAAGAGCTTTGTCCTCTGGTTTTCTCAACCAGCCCCACCTCCAGCGGATTAGTCAGGGAGGAAGGCTTCCAATGGCAGTACTCTTGTGACACTGCCTGTCCTCCATCCATTACACACCTCATGCTGGGCACAATAAGGCTCTTCCAGATATAGGGAGCAGCACTTGCCTTGACTGATATTTAACCACACTTAGATAGGGTTGACATCTTTTATTCCATTATTTGACCCAATTACTTTCCTTTAAAAGGGGATGGATACAAATATAATACCATGGCCTTTAATCACTCTATAAGAAACAATAATAAATATGTAAAGTAGGAGATCCATATTATCAAAAGCAAAGGATTGGAGGTGAGAGGGAAGCTTGCTGAACCTAGGGTTGGTGCATCCATATACCTGTCTCCCCTGCCCACTGTCGTCCTTCCCTCCACCGGCCGAGTTAAAACATGCTCGTCCTGGCCCTGCCTGCC
The DNA here is from genome assembly GCA_029375565.1 of Gekko gecko. Lineage (NCBI taxonomy): Eukaryota > Metazoa > Chordata > Lepidosauria > Squamata > Gekkonidae > Gekko > Gekko gecko. The sequence continues at coordinate 142,583,073 of JAPDNY010000005.1, forward strand.
TGCAGAGGGGGAGACCACCTGCCACTGACTTCAGCCTTGTGGCTGGCCAGACAGGCTCCTCCCTGGCTCTCTTCACATTGCGGCTTCCTCCTCAGTGCCCGCCCACCTCTTTCTCCCCTCATGGATCATCTGAAAGCTGCCACCGCCGTGGGGGTGCTGAGGTGAAGTGCACCTCTTTTGGGCTCCAGAAAGGGTCGCTTTGCTGCCCACCTTCCCTTTCCTTCCCTCCTCGGTGGCAGAATGCGGAGTCGTCCACGGCCACCAGAGCTGATGGCATGAAGCACCACCCACAATCCGGTGGCACCCCGACTGCAGCAGCAGTGGCTGCCCGGCAGAGGGGAGGTGATCACGCCTTGCTCTCGATTCCCGCCTTTGGTACACCAAAGAGGGAAAGGGGGGTGGGGCAGCAGGGGGGAGATAGGATGCATCCCCTGTCGATGGACTGAGGGGGGAATGGTCTCAGCCAGAAGCTAAAAAAACTGTGAGCTAGCTCACACTGACTCAGCTCCCAGGGAACACTGGTTACAACAAGTTATCACAACACTCAGGAGAGGGATGCCAGCCTCCAGGTGGGGCCTGGGGATCCCCTGCGATTACAGCTCATCTCCAGACTCCAGAGATCAGTTTTCCTGCAGAAAATGGATGCTTTGGATGGTGGACTCTATGGCATTGTGCCCCAGTGAGGTCTCTGTCCTCCCCAGGCTCCATCCCCAAAGCTCCAGGAGTCTCCCAACATGGATATGGCAATCCTACACCCATCCTGCACCGGTGACTAGGAAGGACCTGGCAACCATAACTCAGGACTATGGAACCCCCAGGGCTTAATGGAGATACCAGGTTCTTATCTCACTACACATGCTAATGCTTTCACACATGCTAAATAATGCAGTTTCAATCTGCTTCGATGTTGGTCCATTTCACACAACAAAATCCAGTTGCAAAGGGCATTGGAATGGATTGAAAGTGCATTATTTAGTGTGTGTGAAAGCAGTGTCATTCTGTCCCTGCATCTGTTTGTAAACTTTTATTATGCTGTAGGCTAATCTGCTGCTATTCACAGGTTTTACCGATTGCCTTAATCTAAAATTACCATATTCTGAAAAGTAAAAAAGAGGACATATTTCTGGACTGACTACTTCAAACAAATGGTCACTATGACAAATCTCATTTTAAATACCCTTACTCTTTAAGATGGGATCATTGCTACTAAACAGGAATATTCATAACTTTCTACCCTTCATTCATTTTTAAAAAGAGCCCTAAAGAGGACACACAAAAAGAGGACATCCAATTTTAGCTATATTTGCTGCTATTCACAGGTCTTACCAATTGTCTTAATCCAGTCTTAGCTCTAGTTGGCCCTTCCTGGCAACATCCTCCTCACCTGCTACTTCTATGTAATGGTTGGTGACTCCATTTCAATGTATCTGAAGAAGTGTGCATGCACACAAAAGCTTATACCCAGAATAAAACTTTGTTGGACTTAAAGGTGCCCGTGGACTCAAACTTTGTTCTAATGCTAAAAGCACTTTGCTGGGAATGAGCCCCATCGGGTTGCCAACTCCTGGTTGGGAAGTTCCTGGAGATTTGATGGGTGGGCCCTGGGACGGGAAGGGGTTGGGGAGGGACCTCAGGAGGGTATAATGCCATAGAGTCTACCCTCCAAAGCAGCCATAAGGTTACCAATTCCAGATGGGGAAATTCCTGGAGATTTGGGGGGCTGAGGCCTGGAGAGGACAGGGAAGGGACCTCAGTGCCACAGAGTCCACCCTCCAAAGCAGCCATTTCTCCAGGGCCTCTGGAGATCAGCTGTAACAGCGGGAGATCTCTAGGCCCCAACTGAAGATTGGCAAACCTACCCCCTGGTAGTCAATGATGCTGCTAAGTGTTGCCTGGAAGCAACAAGTTTCTTCATGTTGGTCCAGCAGATCTATAATTATTTCTCTGCATCAACTCAAACTTATAAAAACACACATATGCTCAACAATGCTGCAAAAGAGACTATTTGGTTTGGCAACTATTTCAATTGAACATGCCAAATTGGGGAATATATTATCAAGTGGTGGCTCTAAGTTGGATAAAGGAATAGGTAACACTAGAAAATACCAGGTTACTAAATTTAGAAGGGTTCAGCGTAGTAATGGGCTGGCATAAATATCTATGATATGATGAAGATAAATCTACCAAGAATTTTACATGTCATACATTAAGAGGGGCATTAATGAAAATATGGAAAGAAATTAGGAAGGATTATTACCTGAAAACTCCAAAATGGGTAGCCCCTTTAGAGGCCAACACAAAATTGACGTTGATAGACAAAGACAAAAAAGTGACATAAAATGACCTACTAGATAAACCCAATAATTTAAAATTGGAGGATGAGTTGAGGGCTCTGAATATTGAACTTATCTGGTGGGATTATATGCAACTGACATCGAGATTTAATAAAGATAAGAAAATAGGATTTTATGATAATAAAAATGAGCTCGATAAGATATGGCTCTCCTCTAATGATAAGCAAATACAAAAAAATTATACTTTTTATTATCTGAGTACTTACTAGATGAGACTGTGAAAAATAACATGGTTGCATGGATGAAAGATCTAGAGAATACTATAGAGATAGAGCAATAGTCCAAAACTTGGAGGGCTGTTAGTATGATGAGAGGAATCCCATTCAAAGAGAACATACCGTATTTTTCGCTCCATAAGACGCACTTTCCCCCACAAAAAAAGTGGTGGGGGGGGAGTGTGTGCGTCTTATGGAGTGAATACTGGGTGGGGGTGGGGGTGGAGTGCTGGCTTTCCTGAGCAAGCTGGCACCGGAGCGCGGGAGCTCAGGAGCCAAGCCCCGCCCCCAGCCGGCGTCCTGGGGAGTCTTTCAGGCAGCCGCATGTCAATTTCAGCTCCATTATACCCTATGGGCCATTGAAGTCAATGGTGAAAACAGGGTATATTCTGGGGGCTGGAGGGGAGGGGGTTTGAGGGAGAGGCTCCAAACTCACCGGATAGCTGATAGAGCCTCTCCTCAAGATACCCACCAAGTTTCAAGAACATTGGACCGGGGGGTCCAATTCTATGGGCCCCCAAACAGGTTGCCCCCATTCCCTCCATTGTTCTCTATGGTGGGGAAAAAAGTTATTTTTCAATGGCCCATAGGGTATAATGGGGCCGAATTTGACTGCTGTTCACTTTACATGGTTCAAATGTTATACTGTTATAATTTATTAAATATTTTATTACACTATTTGATTCAGAATATTTTTTTCCTGTTTTCCTCCTCTAAAAACTAGGTGCGTCTTATGGAGCGAAAAATACAGTACTTAAATTATTTTATAGATGGCACTGGACGCTGGACAAGATAGCAAAATGTTATGGGAATTCAGATGCAAACTGTTGGAAATGTAAGAACAATGTCGGTACATATGTGCATATGTGGTGGAGATGCGAGAAAGTACAAAAATACTGGTGTACTGTATTTAAATTATTACAAGGAATTATGGGAAATGAGCTAGCCATTATGCCTGAAAGTGCTCTTTTGAATTTGTTCCCAGACCAGATTAGTAAAGAGGATGAATATTTAACTGTGTATACATTTACTGCAGCAAGAATTTTGCTAGCCAGAGGTTGGAAAGGAGAAAGAATACACTCTAAGGAAGAACTGATTGACAAATTGCTGTTAATGGCAGAAATGGATAGATGAAGTTTATTTTGTTGCAAATATGAGGTATTTGAAAAAAGATGGAAAAAGTTGTATATATGGTTGGTAAGGAAGATGTTGAAAAAAATGACTCGTAAGAATGTAGATGTGAAATATAAGTAATGTATGTATAATGGTCAGAAACATAAATAAACTGGATTAAAAAAAAGAACATGCTGAAGTATCAGCGCTTGACCTGAAGAAATTGGTAACAAAATCTGCTAAAGAAAAGGCATGCAAAATGAGATTCTGATGTGCCTGAAATAGAAATATTAAATCTCTGGGCAAACTGATTGAGAGGGCGGTGGCGACTCAGCTACAGGACTTTCTGGATGACGTTTCCTTTCTTGATCCATTTCAGTCCGGCTTTCTCCCAGGGTATGGGACGGAGGCAGTGCTGGTCACCCTAACTGACAACCTCCGGAGGCATCTGGATCGAGGCGGTGTGGCGGCGCAGTTGCTGTTAGATCTGTTGGCCACATTTGATACGGTCGACCGCCAGCTGCTGACCCACCACCTCGCTGACGTGGGGATTCAGGGGCTTGCCCTCCAATGGCTTGCGTCTTTCCTCCAAGATCCGGGACAGAGGGTGGTGCTAGGGGGGCAGCAGTCCCGGAGGCACTCACTTGAATGCGGGGTGCCTCAGGGGGCGGTGCTCTCCCTGATGCTGTTCAACATCTATATGCGCCCCCTTGCCCAGATTGCCTGGAGGTATGGTCTAGGGTGTCACCAATACGCGGATGACACCCGGCTCTACCTGATGTTGGGTGGCCGGTCAGACTCTGACCCAGAAGATCTCCACCGGGCTTTGCAAGCCATGGCTAGATGGCTCAGGCTGAGCCGGCTGAAACTAAACCCGGCAAAGATGGAGGTCCTGCGCTGGGTCGGATTGGTCAGGGGTTGGGGCTCCCACTTCTGACCTTTGATGGGGCACTGCTGGTGCCAGCGCCAGAGGTTAGGAGTTTGGGAGTACTCCTGGACCCTGCACTAACTATGGGGGCCCAGGTGGTAGCCACAGCCAAATCGGCCTTTTACCATCTTTGGCTGATTCGGCAGCTGGTCCCATTCCTTGACTGCGATGACCTGGCCATGGTGATCCACGCAATGGTCACCTCGAGGCTAGACCACTGTAACGCACTCTACATGGGGCTGCCTTTGGGGCAAATCCGGAGGCTGCAGCTAGTGCAGAATGCAGCAGCCAGGCTGCTGGAGGGTGTCCCTAGGTGGGAGCACATCTGACCCATGCTGAAAGTGCTGCACTGGCTGCCTATAGCATACTGGATTCACTCCAAAGTGCTGGTGCTTACCTTTAAAGTCCTATATGGCCAGGGTCCGACATACCTGAGGGACCGCCTTTCCCCACATATGCCCCAAAGAGCACTTCGGTTAGGGACACAACATTGCCTGGTAATCCCAGGCCCCAGGGAGGCCAGGCTTGCGGCAACCAGGGCCAGATCCTTTTCAGTGGTGGCTCCTACCTGGTGTAATGAGCTCCTGGAGGAGATCAGGGCCCTGCAGTACCTCTCACAGTTCTGCAGGGCCAGTAAGATGGAGCACTCCGCCAGGCTTTTGAGTAGGAGCCGCCACTACCTCTGTTGCTATTTTTACCATCCTATGCAGTGGACGTAGGGGACGGCCGAGGAAGATCAATCTTGCCCCACTGTGACCAATACTGCCGGATGGGGCCAAATAACACCGAATGGTAGCCTTCTGTGAGATGATATCATCGGTTTGAGCTGAGTTGAGTAACTGTTGAGCACTTTACTGTGGAATATTTTTGTGGAATGTTTTATCTGTTTTTAAACTGTTTTATCTTTGGCACTTAGCTGCTCCATTGTAAGCCACCCTGAGCCTGTTTGCAGGGAGGGCAGGGTAAAAATGGAATGAATGAATGAATGAATGAATGAATGAACTTAAATTTCAACATCACAATTCAGGATTTTTCAAAACGCTTTGAGATTTGTGTTTTTGATTGAGAGAGTGTATTACTTGTTCTCACAATTAAAAATAAATAAATTAGCAATTTAAATTTTGTGCTTTTCATTCTCCCTAAAATACATTTATGTTTGAAAACTGGTGGGAGCACGGGGGGGGGGCACCAGAAGGTAGCCTCACCTAGTGTGCAGAAAAACCTGGCACCAGCCCTGGCTGACCCACGAACAATGTCTTCAGTTCCCTGGAGTTTATATTTTATTTTTAAAAAAATATTCTTAGATTTATATTCCGCCCTCCCCAGTGGGCTCAGGGCAGTGTACAAAAGTTAAATATACAATTAAAACAGCATTAAAGTAACAGTTTACACATAAAACTGTAAAATACCATGTGACCATAAAAGTTGTCAGATGACTAGTCAAAAACAGGCCACTGGTGAACAATTGGCCGGGAAAAGTTAGGGCCAAAGAAGTTGGAGGGGGGGAGGGGGGATGTCTGCTGCCTCAACCAAATGCCCAGCAGAATAACTCTTATCTTGCAGGCTCTATGGAACTGCAATAAGTCCCAAAGGGCCCTGATCTCACACAGGAGCTCATTCCACCAGGCAGGGGGCCAGGGCTAAAAAGCCCTGGCCCTGGTTGAGGCTAGCCAGATGTCCCTGGGGCCAGGAACCACTAACAGATGTTGATTTGTGGACCTCAGTATCCTCTGGGGCTCATATGGTGAGAGGCGGTCTTGTAGGTATGCTGGCCCTGGCCGTATAGGGCTTTAAAAGGAAGCACCAGCACCTTGAAACAGATCCGGAATTCAATAGGCAGCCAGTGCAGTTCGCACAACACTGGGAGGATGCAAGCCCACACAGGTGTCACTGTCAACACCCTTGCTGCTGCATTCTGCACTAGCTGCAACTTTCGGAGCAGAGTCAAAGGCAGCCCCACATAGAGAGAGTTACAATAATCCAGTCTGGAAGTGACCATTGCATGGGTCACTGTAGCTAAGTCTTGGGGAGCAAGGAAGGGGCTGTCTGATCTGCCTCAGATAGAAAAAGGCAGACATGGCAGTGGTGGTGACCTGGGCCTCCATAGAGAGGGAGGTATCCAGGAACACCCCCAGACTCTTCACACTTGACGTAGGCACCAGTGAAGCCCCATCAAAGGTTGGGAGCCTGATCCCCTGACCCAATCCCCCGCGACTCAGGTACAGGACCTCCGTCTTAGATGGATTTAACTTCAGTCGGCTCTGACATAACCATACAGCCACAGCCTGTAACGCCTCGTCAAGATGTCCTGGGGCTGTGTCCAGATGGCCATCCATCAGTAGATAGAGCTGGGTGTTGTCTGCATAGTGGTGACAACCCAGCCCATATCTCCAGATAATATGGGCGAAGGGGCACATATAGATATTAAACAGCATGGGAGAGAGGATCGCTCCCTGTGGAACACCACATTCTAGTGGGTGCTGCTGGGATAACTCCCCCCCCCCAGTGCCACCCTCTGTCCCTGACCCTGAAGGAAGGAGGTGAGCCATTGCAAGGCAAGCCCCCATATCCCAGTGTTGGCGAGGCAGTGGATTAACACCTCATGGTCAACCATGTTGAACACTGCTGACAGATCGAGAAGAATCAGCAGTGCCAAACTGCCTTGATCCAGATGTCTCTGGAGATCATCCACCAGGGTGACTAGCACTGCCTCTGTCCCATGGGCAGAGTGAAAGCCAACTGGAAGAGATCCAGGACCTACCTCACACTGAAGACAACTAAAAACGACATGATAAAAATATCCAAAATAAATATGTATTCCAAAATACAAACATATCAAAATCTTAAGGAAATCTCCACAGCTTTCCTACACATTAAAACTGCCCCTTCTCCTAATATACAAAACCTCTACTGGCAGATTCTAAGGTCCCTTTCATACAGGCTCTTTAACCCACTTTTGCTTTAGAAGGCATATTGATTTTTTTTTTTTTGAGGCTACACACACCTTCAGGATCAAACACTGTCCTCCCTCAGTTAATGAAACTTTAATCTGAATTTTCCAAAACCTGTTTAGAGCCACTTTGGTTGTTAAGTGCATGGACTTTAATCAGGGAGAACTGGGTTTTATTCCCCACTCCTCCACTTGCAGCTGCTGGATGACCTTGGGCAAGCCATCGTTCTGTCAGAGGTGTTCTTGAAAAGAGCAGTTTCTGTCAGAGTTCTCTCAGCCCCACCTACCTCACAGGGTGTCTGTTGTGGGGAGGGAAAAGGAAAGGAGTTTGTAAGCCACTCTGAGACTCTGAGTGAAGGGTGGGGTATAAATCCAATCTCCTCCTCCTCTTCTTCTAGGTCTGTTTGTTGTCACAGTACATTTTCTCCTTTAAGTCTGCGAAAGCTTAAAAAAATCTGTTTGCCTTCAGAAGCCAAAGTTGATTTAAAGAGCCTGTAGGGAAGGGAGTTAATAAACGTATGGTAGTTTGATGCTGGAAATCATGGACCAAGAACACTGGGCAGCAAGCACAAAACCAAATAAAAGCAATGTAATTTAGTTGATATAGTTTCAAGGTAACACTGACAAATATGAAAAGATTTTCATTTGTTTTGTTTTTCACAACATAACTTCCCACGGCAATACTATTTATATATGTGAAAATTTATATGCCTCCTTTCCAGAGACCTGTTCAAGGCTGCACACAAACCCCCCATAAAATCCTAAAATAAACAGTGTAAATTATCAATATTAAAAATAATCCAAGGTCATAAAAACAGCACAAAATGACCACTGTGCACCTCAGAATATCCATGGAACAGCCTTCTGGTTAGATGCAGACCACAAAATTGCTTAATTTGATTTTAAAGGGACAAAAAAAATCCCAAGAGCAAGTTGTTACTGTCAAGAATCTCCAATCCAGAGGATCTTTGGTATGGGAAGGGGGCAGAACTAAAAATTACAAAACAAACCTGGAGTGTGAATCCACACACACCAGTAGGGTAGCTTGCCGCCAGCCCCTTTGTCTACCAACACAGCCAGAAGCCAAGGGCAATCTTTCTACCTTAATGGGATTAAACAAGAAAGTCAGCCATGCAGAATGAGTTACCACTAAAAAATTAGCCAGTAGGTGGACACTTTAAGTCTAAGGCACCAGAATCAGATTGCAGCACCTGAAGTACAGAACAACTAATATAATCAAAATAATTTTATTAAAGAGTGCAGGAGTATTTCAAAAGGAACAAAGCAATGAATGACAAAAAAGAAAGCTACATAGTACAGTTCTAGCTACACAGTACAACCTTAATTCATATTTACCAGGCGTTACTCTTCTTGGTTGAAGTTAGACAGTGTTACAAGTCTCTTTGTCCAAAGAGGATTGATCTGTGTGTGCGTCAGACAAGCACCAGTCCTATGGCAAGGTTAGCCCATCGCCTCAGGATAGCTGAAGCTGGCAGCTCCAACTGCAACTAACCACAAAGAACAGAAATGCTAAACTTCTTGAAGTCTAAGATTTGAACAGGCTGGGGCCCTTTAGCCACTCCAAACCTCAGACTACCAAAGTTATCTTGATATGGACCTGTGACAACAAATGGCTCAGAAGAGAAACAGTTCCCTTCTGTAGTGTAAATCAAAGCATCAAAAGAAGCGAGTGTGGTTCAGTGAACAAATGGTGTGGCTGTTTGTCTCTGTTATTCAAAGGCACAAAGTCGACTTGCCAACTTTCCCATGTCAACATCAAGATGTTTCCCTTCAACCCATAGCACAGGCCAATGCTCCCTCTAAGCTGTGGAGTCCTGCGAGCAAAAATTCTACTTTGTGGGCTACCAGCATTAAAGTTGTGAACAAGCACATGATTTGGCTACTGCATAAATTAGTTTGCTCTGGACTGGAGCCTTCCTTCCTGAGCTAAGAAAAAGAGATTGGATTTATACTTCACTCAGAGTGGCTTACAAACTCCTTTCCCTTCCCCTCCCCACAACAGACACCCTGTGAGGTAGGTGGGGCTGAGAGAGCTCTGACAGAAACTGCTCTTTTCAAGAACACCTCTGACGGAACTATGGCTTGCCCAAGGTCATCCAACAGGTGCAAGTGGAAGAGTGCGGAATCAAACCCGGTTCTTCCAGATTAGAGTTCGCACACTTAACCACTGCACCAAACTGGCTAAGACAAAAATGTGTGAGCTGGAGGGTAAAAAACTGTGAGCTAGCTCACACTAACTCAGCTTAGAGGGGACACTGGTGCAGGCCTAGATCTTAATATTAGGCCTTAGTGATGTTTAATTAAAGAACAAGGAATTGAGCCAGAGGTCCAATTCCTTGACAGCTACTATACTGGGGCACAGAGAGTACAGTTTGGGAGGCAGATATTAGCTGGCAGGTTGCACAGTTTATGGGCCACCTTGAATCTTTAAGACCTTCAATGGCTTGGAGGTAGGGTGCTTCAAGAACCACCCATTCAAGGTCTTAAAGAATCAGCACTTTGAATTGTGCAGGAAAACAGATGGAAAGTCAGTGCAGGTCTTTCAGTACAGAGGAGATACTGTACCTAGTCCATAACAATGGATAATATAACATACCCCATTAAAAGAATCTGCAGACTGAAGTATTCTACACATACTGCTAAGATTTTCCTTTGTTGTCTAAGTGGCTTCTAATTTCTTTCCTTATTAAATGTTTTGCTGAAGATACACAACTAGGTTATTGACTTTTCTGGGTGATTCACTGAAATGATAAATAGGGATTAAAAAGGCATTTTAAAGGTTAGCAAATGCCTTAACTGAGTTCACAAAAGAGAAATCATCATGGGATGGGCCATGAACTCAATTAAGGATAATTTTCTGTACACAGGAAGGAATAATCTACAATCACCATAACAAAAGCAATGATGCCTTAATGAAAAGCAATAATGTATTTTCAATTAAGTGATATGTGAATACACTTTCTAGTCTAATATTAAGAACTATCTGTTGAAGAACTTGTGTGCTTTTAATTGGTCCAAGTTAATATTTCAGTTTGTATTCAAACTGGAAATTCTATTTGTGCTAATCATAAAATATATCTAGAGGTAGACATGCTTAGTGAAAACTGCTAAGAGGCTTGGAAATGAAGCATCATCCTACTATTTATTTATTTATTTATTCGTTTGATTTTTATCCGGCCCTCCCCACCAAGGCAGACTCTGGGCGGCTTACATAAAATAGTGGTAACTATATATAATACAATATAAATATCAGCATAAAATACATATATGGTTACTAAAAACAATTTACATAACAATGGCGGTACGGTAATAGTAAAGTGCATAATGTAGTTCAACTATTGGCAGGCTCAGGCTTGAAATAAAATTGGCACAGGGTGTAGGTGGTAAAATGCAGCTTGTTACCTAAATGCCTGGTGGAAGAGCTCGATTTTCATGGCCCTGAGGAACTGTGAAAGGTCCTGCAGGGCCCTGATCTCCTCTGGAAGCTCATTCCACCAAGTTGGAGCTGCCACAGAGAAAGCCCTGGTCCTGGTCGATAGCAGCCTGGCATTATTAAGGCCAGGGAGGATCAGACGATTTTGTGACCCTGACTGTAGTGCTCTCTGGGGAACATATGGGGAAACCCTGACCATAAAGGGCTTTAAAGGTAAGCACCAGCATCTTGAAGTGAATCTGGTATGCTATAGGTAGCCAGTGCAGTGCACTCAGCACAGGCTGGAAGTGTTCCCATACGGGGAGCTCCATCAACAACCTGGCTGCTGCATTCTGCATCAGCTGAAGCTTCTGGATTTGGGTCAAGGGCAGCCCCATGTAGAGAGTGTTACAGTAGTCTAATCTCGAGGTGAGTATAGCATGGATCACTGTCACCAAGTCACTGCATTTGAGAAAGGGAACCAACTGCCTAATCAGCTGAAGATGGTAAAAGGCTGACTTAGCAGTGGCTGCTAACTGGGCCTCCATCGTTAGACAAGCATCCAAGAGCACTCCCAAGCTCCTTACCTCTGGCTCTGGCACCAGCGGTGCCCCATCGAACGATGGGAGTAAGATCCCTAACCCCGGCCCACCCTAACTTAGGCACAGGACCTCTGTCTTCATCAAATTCAATTTCAGTTGGCTCAGTCTAAGCCAACCAGCCACAGCTTGCAATGCCTGGTCCAGATCTCCCAGGGCCTGAAAGCAACCTCACAATGACTTGATAATCCCCAACTTCCATGACTCAACTAGGCCTAGCTACTAGCTACTATTCAACAGCAGCCACCCCATGAAAACCAGTGTGGTGTAGCAGTTACAGCTTCAGAGTGGGGTCTATGAGACCCTGGTTTAAATCCCCATTTTCGTATGGAAGTTCACTGGGTGATTTTGGGTCAGTCACATATTTTCAGCCTAACCTACCTCATATGCTTGTTGTGCGTATAAAAAGGAGGCAAAAAGAATAACGTAAACTGCTTTGTTCCCCATTATAGAGAAAGATGGTATATAAATGAAATAAATAAATAAATAATATAGCTAAAGATGGGAGGCAGTTAAAAGGTTGGTTGGTGAATGGCTGAGAAGGACAGAATGAGGCATGGAAAGGGCAGAATATACAGGGTTTGACAGGAAGGCAGAAATAGGAAATAGGGGAGGGGGATACAGGGTAAACTGAGATGCCACCCCAAAAATCCTTAAGGGTTCTCTACATGCAAGAGGGCTTGGTCAGTGGATGGCAACACATGACTGGGCCACAGTTTTCCTAGGTACAGACTGCCCGGGGAGGGAGCTGGAAATCAAGGCAGAGGGACAGATCAAGGTAAATTGGCTGTTGAATGGGAAGGAGATAAGGTTGCCAATTCCAGGTTGGCTTGGAAAGGCTGGGGTTTGAGGAGGGGAGAAACTTTAGAGGAGTATAATACCATAGACTCCACCCTCTAAAGTAGCCACTTCCTCCATGGGAACTAGGGTTGCCAATCTCCAAGTGGGGGCTGGAGATTACCTAGAATAAAACTGTTCTCCAGATGACAGAGATTAGTTCCCTTGGCTTCCCTTCCTAAACCTCAACCTCACAAGGCTCCACCCCCAAATCTCCAGGAATTTCCCAACTGGAGCTGGCAACCCTAAGGGGGAACTGATCTCTGTAGTTGGGAGATTTGTTGTGGTTCCAGAAGATCTCCAGGCCCCCACACAGAGGTTGGCAACCTGAGAAGGAGAGAAGGACGCAGGAAAATGAGAGAGGCTATGGGAACTTTTAGGACAAGTAAGAGGAAATAATGGGGGAGGGAGAAATTAGACGCCTCCCGCAAGTCCTTGCGGGTTCCCACGTGTGTATGTGTAAATAAGGGGATTATACTTTAAACCTAACTCCTTTGGAATAGCAAGTTGCAAATCCTCAGGGAAACCATTTCTTTCCTAAGGGTTATTACCTATTACTAGAAAAAGAATCTGTGGATTATGAAATTTGTATAGTAAAATGGGGAAAAGATTTACAAAGGATTATCCTGAAAGTAGTATGGGATTTTGTGTTTATAAAGGGCTGTCCTTGGTTTGTCTAATTTTTTTAAAGAAATCTACAGAACAGTGACACAGTGGCATCTCACAGTCTTGCAGTTGTATATGAAAAGTAATCTGGATACTGAAACATGATAAAAGGTGACTATATAGTTCTCATGGAGATGTGCAAAAGTTAATAAATTCTGGGAAACAGGGATTGGCGTAATTAAAGTAATACTGAACATATTTGCATGCCTAATAGAATTTGTAAAATATGCAAGTTAAATGTTGAATCATTTGGTGGCTACAAAATGAAGACTTGCTAGACAATGGAAAGCATGTGTGTGTAAAGTGCCATCAAGTTCCGCTGTCTTATGGTGACCTCACAGGGTTTTCAAGGTAAGAGACAACCAGACGTGGTTTAGCATTGGCTGCACAGTGACAATAGACTTCTTTGGTGGTCCCCCATACAAGTACTAACCATGGCCACTCTGCTTCGCTTCTGGGGTCTGATGAAATCAGGCTATCCTGGGCCGTCCAGGTAAGGGCAAAGGAAAGCATAATCAAGACTAAATACAGAGGACTGCCTTCAAAATTTTGAGATGCAAAGAGATTAGTCAGTTGTATAAGGAGAAGTACTACTAACCCATTCTATATAGGATGGATCCTGTAGGAAACATCCTATAATATGGTCCAAAGTTTACTGCAGGACAGCATTTAGAGAGTTTAAAAAAAGGTATTATGGAGTTTTTACTGATTTTATCAAATAAGCTCCATCCTATGCACATTTATTCAGAGGTAAGACCTTCTGTACTAAATATTGCATACTTACAAAGAAACTTTGTGTTGTAAATATGAAATGATTTTTTTAAAAAAGCATGCTTACCTGCTCTCAACAGGATTCTTCGGAATATAAGACCTTTGGAGAGGATTAAGGAATAGCTTTACCTCATAAAAAGCTGAATGCCCCAATATAAAAAAAGCAAACAAAAGACCCTCAAAACCCCCACTCCCCCCCAGAAATTCCAAACAAACATAAATATAAAAAATCCCGAATTCCAACCCAGTCAGAAGATTTATAGTTCACCAGTCAAACTAGCTATGTTAAAATAGCTCAAAAGCAGAACATATGCTTTGCACGCAGAAGGACTCAATTTCAACCCCCGTTTAAACGGTTTTCAGTTTTGTTTGCATGAACATTGAAAAATCTGGGCCAGTTAAAATGTCTCTTATTACAACCAGCACCCAACTTTTCCAACAATAAAAATAAATGGAGTGAGGAGTGGACTGAGCTTTGCTGAACACAATATACTTTGACTTCATTGCCAGTAATAGACAAAGGTGTTTGTTGTTGTTTTGCCATCAAGTCACAGATCAATTTCCCAGTAGCCGCTGCTCTGTCCTCACTCTTCCTTTCCCCCCAATTCTACTTGTCAATTTCCCACTACTTGCTGCGCGGACACATTTTGCCCTGCAGCTTCACCCGATTTCCCGTGCGTCTTCTTGATCCTGTTTTTTGAGGATCGAGAATATGCACAGCAAATCAGGTGAAGCTGCAGGGCAAAATGTGACGCGCAGCAAGTAGTGGGAAATTGACACATAGAATCAGGGAAAGGAAGAGCGAGGATGGAGCAGCAGCTAGTGGGAAATCGGTAAAAAAAACAGGATTGAGAAGGCGCACAGGAAATCGGGTGAAGCTGCGGGGCAAAATGTGGCCACACAGCAAGTAGTGGGAAATTGACAAGTAGACTCAGGGGGAGGGGGAAGAAGAGTGAGGATGGAACAGCGGCTAGTGGGATATCAGTCACAATAGATATATGGTGACTTCATAAGGTTTTCAAGGCAAGAGACAGGTTGTTTGCCATTGCCAGCCTCTATGTCATGACCCTGGTATTGCTTGGAGATCTCCCATCCATATACTAGCCCAGGTCAACCCTGCTTAGCTTCTGAGATCTGACAAGAAAATAAAAGGTCAACTGTTCTTAGTTGAGTTTGGCAGCCCAGGAAACACTGCCATGAACAATCTTACCAAGAATAAGCATTGATTGCATAAATAGTACTAATCCTATTTTATCTATACAACAGTTCTTATTTGCTAAGCATTTACAGTCTTTGATTTCTCGGTGCTCCTAACCCAATGAAACAAGTCTACAGCAACTAATGAACTCCGACCATGAAAGCCTTCGACTATATAAATCTTTTATTTAGGATTAGAAACAACTGGTCCAATGTTACATAATGAATAAATAGCAGAGATGAGATGTGATCAGGTCCTTGAGATCCACATCTAAGTCCATCCACTGGCCACTTTGGCCAGACCTTTCAAATCTAGGTTTCCAATATTCATTGCAATATCATGAGGATTTTTCATCAGGCATACACAGCAGGAACAGAGAAATAAGTATGTTTGTATCGGTATCAAAAGATGGATGGATGCCAAACAACATGTATTTCTTTTGAACAAACCCCATTTAGTCCAAAAATAAATTAAAAATATTTTAAGAGATGTCTAACCTAGGTGCACACACACTAACCATAGGTGGTGCATTGTATGGTGGATGCCAAATATATTCAGTGTTTCACTGTCACAAGGCCATACTCTGCTTTCTAGCAAGTCATGGATACTTACAGAAGCAGATATAGAATGTCAATGGATATTTAATAATGAATATTTATATAAGCCTGTACTGGGGGGGAAAGGGTTTTGGTCTGATTAGTAGACTGAAGATACTTAGACAGACCTTAGGCCAGATTGAAACTAGCAAATAGCTGATGTATACAGCTTGTGTTAATTTGCATGTTTAGCAAAGGCTCATGGGGCATGCTTTTGAAAGAGCCACCATGACAGTGAGAGCTGGTACAAAGCAGGGCTGGGCTAGCTGAAAGGGTCAGAAGGGGAGACTGATTGAGGTAGTGCTATCTGAAGGGCAAAGCTTGTTTTACAAGCTTTGGATCCAAAAAAAGGACAGAAAAGACAGAGCTGAAATTACTAACTGGGAAGAGCTGAATAACCCACCCAGGAAGAGCTGCAGTAGCTGGGAAGAGCTGAAGAGCAATAATTGCTGACAGCTGAAATCAGCACCCTAGTACAGAGCTGTCCCATTTTGGCTTGCCAGGAGGAAAGGAGAACTGCTCCTAGGGCAACGAAGAAGCTTGAAGACTCATCCAGCATCTTCACAGGAAGAGTTCCTACTGTGGCAAGAAGGCCTTTTGGACATGTGGGACTTTGTTCCAGGCTTAGCTGTCTGTGCCTTCTACAAGGTGGATTGTGAGTAGGACTCTGCTCTGGGACAATGTTTGTGAACCTGTACTGGTATCATTGGGAATGGTTTCCACAGTTGCTTTCTATTACATTTAAATAAACATTTTGAGTTTATGAACGTTACCCTAGGCTTTGAAGCTGGCCATTGGGACACAAGGAGTTACATTTGGTTTAATCAAAAGTCGTCTATTCTACACTCTTTACCATCAAGAAATGAATACTTATTAAGACTTAGTCATGTTGTTTTGCTACTTGCAAAACAAGGTTAATATAAAACCTAACAATATCACAAGCACTTAACCAGTCAATAAAATGTACCGTTGATACCTATGTACTTATGATAAAATGGGCTAGAAATTTTGGATATGATATATAAATGGGACAATGGGGAAAGATGTGGTTAAAAGGGTTGGAATTTATATTAAGCTTTAGCTTTAAAGAGAACTTTTATAAGATGATATACCTTTGGTATATGTCTCCAGAGAAATTGGCCAAAATGTAAAAGGTACTTTGAGTCCATATTGGAAATGTGAACAACATGAAGGAACATTTTACCATATGTGGCGGATGTCTAAGAAAGCAATAAATAAATAAATAAATCTAGATACAAATACATTTATTAGTTCAGAAGATTTTAAGGATTAATATAAAATTCAAACCAGAGTCTTTTTGCGGGGGATTAATGGACACTCATCTGGAAAGAAGTAATGGAACTTTGTTTTTATATATGACAATGTCAGCAAGATTATTATATGTACAAAAGTGGAAGAGTCCGATATTGCCTACAATAGAAGAATGGTTGGTGAACATTCTGGAACTTGTAACAATGGCTAAACTTACTTAATTGATTAGAGAAAAGACAGTAAGTTCATTTACTGCTGATTGGAATCCCCTTATAGCCTTTTTGTGTAGAAAAAAGAAGATAATGATTTGATGATTTCTGGGTTTGAAGGATCAGAAATTTAGACAAAAGAAAAAAGAGAGCTTTTCTTTGTAAAGAGAGTAAGATAATATTTTGTAATCATACTTATAATTGTTACAGAGAAAATTGGAAGGCTCCTTTTATTTTATATACTTTTTTTCCCTTTCCCCTCTTTGTTTTGATATCTTTATGTTATTTATCATTCTTCCCTTTAATAAAAAAACCCTTTTAACTCATAAAAATAATAAAATGTACCATTGTATCATCAGCAAGGATTAAGTAGGAGACTCTTCCAAATTAAAATTATCTTCCAGTCATCCTAATTGGCAATGCTGCCCAATTACTGTTGCTCACTATTAACCTTTCACTGGATTCCCCTGAATGTAGCTGAAAAGCTATCCTTGGGGAGTCCGTCCAGTTTTTCAAGGATTGTACTGTGCTAGATCCTGTACAACAATTTTGGTGAACAAAATCCCACCCCCACTCCAGATGATGTTATGGTCTCCCAAAAGCTGACAACCAAACTGGGATAGGGTAGGGAATAAGAGAACAGAAATCTATACTTAAATTATTGGAGAATGGCCTGTATTTAAATATCACTACCAAGAATAAGCATGCTGTTCTGGGACAGTAAGAAATCAAGATGACTAAAGAAGAGCATTGTTATGAAGGAAAGGTTGCAGATTCAGAAATACTAAATTCTCTTTTGCCACATGTACGAGTAATAGAAATAGCATTCTATATGACAACTGTCTTGCTCAATACAATATGGACTTGTTGATTTGATAAGCACACTTCATACTTGTAGCCTACAGACTACTGAGAAGAGCTTGATAAAATCTTCCCTAAGAGAAATTACTTTCTGCATGTTTCATCAACGAATCTAATTGAGTTTGAAAATGGTGCTTCATTTCATAATTTATCAGTGTATTTTAAGAATCAATTGGTCTCGGATTTTATGCATTGATAAATCTACAACTGCTCAGCTTTTGGTAGCATTCTAATTTTTAAATGTTCTGGAGATGAATCAATGTACATTTGGACAGATCAGCTTCTTCTTAACATTAATCCATTAAAGTTAATGCTTTAGACCTTCTCTGCCGCTGAATATCCTTGAAAAACGCAGAAGGTGTGTTAATCACGGAAGTAAGGTGATACCACATCATTGCATATAATATCACTATTCTGATAATGGCTCAGATTTGCCATTTAGGTTAAGAAGTTCATAAAAAAATACAACACACTTTACATTATACCTTGTCAGAAGCAAAGCTGGAAGAAATAGAATTATACAAGTCACAAGTTCTAATGCCGTGGAGGCACGGCTAAGGGAATGCCTTTATTGTGATACAACAAAGGGAAAAGCTTAAATACTGAAGTCTTTTCCTGATATTTAACATAACAGACATAAGGAAGCTTTAAATCAGGCAGGATCATATGTTTTGCTGCTCCTTGAAATGTTATCTGAGCTAGGAATTTTATTTAACAAATTTATTAATGATGGAAAATAGAAATCCTCTAGATAATACAAGAAAAATATGGTTTTAATGAAGCAATATAGATTTGTTCCTAATGATAAATTTACAGGTGGAATTTTTTCTGCTTTACCAGATGAGCCTCCTGCTAGAATACAGAGATTTCATCATTGCCATTCATGCCTTACAGTGTTATCTGAAACAGAGTTACATCCTAAATCCACTGGGGTTAAAAGAGTATAAACTCTGCTTATGATCACACTACTAGCATAGAATCATAGAGTTGGAAGAGACCTTCAGGGTCATCTAGTCCAACCCCTGCACAATACAGGAAATTCACAAAAACTTTTCCCCTACACACCCACTGACCACTGTTCCACGCCCAGAAGATGATAAAAATCCCTCCAGGATCTCCAGCCAAACTGGCCTAGAGAAAAAATGCTTCCTGACCCCAAAGTGGCAATCAGCATTCCCCTGAGCATGTAAGAAAAGGCCACAAGAACTAAGCACTGATGCAATACTTCATGCCCTCCCTCTCATGATCTGCCTAAGTTCACAGAATCCTCAACCTATAGATTGGCTAATTAGGAAGGGGGACTGTTATGCTGATCATCAGAAGTTATTAACAATCAAGCAGTGCCTTCGCCTCACTAAAGACAAAGACACTCAACACACACACACACACACACATACAGAACACAGACCAGAGCTTTTCTCTCTCCTATTGCTGGGCAATAGGGAAAATGGGGCTTCTCAATTCCTTGTCAATTTGAGGACAAATATGGTCAGTTTCAACATTGGGTTCCCCCCTTTGTCTGTGTTCCTTTCTGTTCCCTATCATTCAACCTACTAATGCTAAAAGGCATGCACAAAACATGAACTATAAATGGAAGGTGCTTGCTGGACACTACTGCACAGCTGCAATAGGGCAATTGCGTAAATTAAAAAAAGGACACTGCCCACCACACATCACAAGTGACAATCCATCCCAATTTAGAAAAGTATGTTTTTTTAAAAAATAGCTTCAGAATAAATCCACCAGATGGTATAGGACTGAACCAGCTGAGCTCTGAGAAGGAGCGGGAGATAGAGCTGCTACAGGGGTAAATGTTTTTTATTTACTTTCAGCAGAGGTGATTTAGCTGAGAGGGTACTTTTAGACACTCTCAATGACTGTGCTATGGAACAGAGGGTCACAGATCCTACCAGGCGAGAGGCGATCCTGGATTTGGTCCTAAGCATGGCCGGCTCGCCCACTAGGCGAGCTAGGCACTCGCCTGGAGCGCGCCGGCTGCAGGGGCGCCAAAAGGCCCCCCCGCGAAAAGCCCCCCCCGCGTCTTCCCAGGCTTGCTTGGGCACCCCACAGAGTGCCCAAGCAAGCCGGTGCTGGGAGGAAAGGGGCGGCGGTTTAAACCACCGCCCCTTCCCTGGCTTTCCTGGGGGTCCCGCAGCCACGGAGCCCCCAGGAAAGCCGGCGCTGGGAGGGAGGGGATTTCCTGGGGGTCCCACAGCCGTGGAGCCCCCAGAAAAGCTGGCGCTGGGAGGGAGGGGGTGGCGGTTTAAACCTCCGCCCCCTTCCCGGTTTTCCTGGGGGTCCCACAGCCACGGAGCCCCCAGGAAAGCCCGTGCTGGGAGGGAGGGGGCGGCGATTTAAACTGCCACCCCCTTCCCAGCTTTCTGGGGGTCCCACACCCGCAGAGCCCCCAGGAAAGCCGGCGCTGGGATGGAGGGGTGGTGGCTAGACCCCCCACCCCCTTTCCGGCTTTCCTGGGGGCCCCAAAGCTACGGAGCGCCCAGGAAAGCCAGGGTTCCGCCTCCGCCCCTGGTCTCCAGGCCCAACCGGGAGGTTGGCATCCCCGGTGGGGGCGCCCCAGGCTGTCCTGCCTAGGGCGCCCAGACACCTGGAGCCGGCCCTGGTCCTAAGTAACACCCAAGACCTGGTGAGAGATGTAAAAGTGATTGCACCGCTTGGGAACAGTGACCATAATGTCATTGAGTTTAACATTTGTACAAATAGGGAGTTGCCCAAAAAGACTGGCGCAACCACTTTTAACTTTAAAAGGGGTAACTTCTCTGGTATGAGGGGACATGTGAGGAAGAAATTGAAAAGAAGAGTGGAGAAGATCAAAACCATTGGGGAAGCTTGGAGACTATTTAAAAATACAATCCTAGAAGCTCAGAAAAAATATATACCGCAGGTTAGGAAAGGCACAAATAGGTATAGAAAAAAGCCTGCATGGTTAACTAATAAAGTAATGGAAACTGTAAAAGGTAAGAAGGATTCCTTTAAGCGTTGGAAAGCTAGTCTCAGTGAGGTTGATAAAAGGGATCACAGACTGTGGCAAATAAAATGCAAGTCTGTGATCAGGCAAGCAAAAAGGGAATATGAGGAGCATATTGCAAAAAACATAAAGGCCAACAATAAAACTTTCTTCAAATACATTAGAAGTAGGAAGCCAGCCAGGGAGGCAGTGGGGCCCTTGGATGACCAAGGGGTAAAAGGAGTAGTGAAGGAGGATACGGAAATGGCTGAGAAGCTGAATGCATTTTTTGCCTCTGTCTTCACTGTGGAAGAGGAGAAGTGCTTGCCCACTCTAGAATCACCAATTTCGGGAGGGGGTTTGAAAGACCTGAATCAGATTGTGGTGACAAGAGAGGAAGTCCTACGACTGATGGACAATTTAAAAACTAATAAATTACCAGGCCCAGATGGCATTCATCCGAGAGTTCTGAAAGAACTCAAATGTGAACTTGTGGATCTCCTGACAAAAATATGTAATCTTTCTTTAAAATCTGCCTCCATTCCTGAGGACTGGAAGGTAGCTAATGTCACTCCCATCTTTAAAAAGGGCTCCAGGGGAGATCCGGGAAATTACAGGCCAGTCAGTCTGATGTCGATACCAGGTAAGTTGGTGGAAACTGTTATTAAGAAAAGAATTAGTGGGCACATTGATGAACAAAAACTATTGAGGCATGGGTTCTGCAAGGGAAGATCTTGTCTCACTAACCTGTTAGTGTTTTTTGAGGGAGTGAACAAACATGTGGACAAGGGGGACCCAATAGATATTATTTACCTTGACTTCTGGAAAGCATTTGATACAGTTCCTCATCAAAGGCTCCTAAGTAAGCTCAATAGTCATGGGATAAAAGGACAAGTCCTCTTGTGGATCAAAAACTGGCTAATTAATAGGAAACAGAGAGTGAGTATAAATGGGAAACTTTCTCACTGGAGGGTGGTAAGCAGTGGGGTACCACAGGGATCAGTACTCAGTCCAATGTTTTTAACTTGTTTATTAACGATTTGGAATTGGGAGTAAGTAGTGAAGTGGCTAAATTTGCAGATGGCACGAAGTTGTTCAGGGTGTTGAAAACCAGGAAGGATTGTGAGGCACTCCAAAGGAATCTGTCGAGGATGGGTGAGTGGGTGTCAACGTGGCAAATGGGGTTCAATGTGGCCAAGTGCAAAGTGATGCACATTGGAGCCAAAAATCCTAAATATAAATACACGTTGATGGGGTCTGAACTGGCAGAGACTGACCAAGAGAGAGATCTTGGAGTCGTAGTAGATAACTCAATGAAAATGTCTAGACAATGTGTAACTGCAATAAAGAAGGCCAACGCTATGCTGGGGATTATTAGGAAGGGAATTGAAAATAAATCAGCCAGTATCATCATGCCCCTGTATAAACCATTGGTGCGACCTCATTTGGAATACTGTGTACAGTTCTGGTTGCCGCATCTCAAAAAGGATATTATAGCATTGGAAAAAGTGCAGAGAAGGGCAACTAGAATGATAAAAGGGTTGGAACACCTTCCCTATGAAGAAAGGTTAAAACGCTTGGGGCTCTTTAGCTTGGAGAAACGACGGCTGAGGGGTGACATGATCGAGGTTTATAAGATTATGAATGGGATTGAGCAGGTTGAGAAAGAAGTACTTTTCTCCCTTTCTCACAACACAAGAACTCGTGGGCACTCCATGAAATTGCTGAGCAGTCAGGTTAGAACAGATAAAAGGAAGTACTTCTTCACCCAAAGAGTGATTAACATATGGAATTCACTGCCACAGGTGGTGGTGGCAGCTACAAGCATGGACAGTTTCAAGAGGGAATTAGATAAATATATGGAGCAGAAGTCCATCAGTGGCTATTAGCCACAGGGTATAGATAGGAATTCTCAGTCTGGGGCAGGTGATGCGCTCTATTCTTGGTGCTGGAGGGGGCAGCAGTGGAAGGGCTTCTAGTGTCCTGGCCCCACTGATGGACCTCCTGATGGCACCTGGTATATTTTGGCCGCTGTGTGACAGAGTGTTGGACTAAATGGGCCACTGGCCTGATTCAACATTGGTTTCTCTTATGTTCTTATGTTACTGTGTTTGGGAATGTGTGGTGAGTTGTTGCAGAGTCCTGGCTGCTTGAGAAAGGGTGTGAAAGGGTCATTGTTTGACTGTAATTGAGTGCCTGGGTGAATTTGAATAGCTGCTGGCCACATCCTCTGCTGGGGGAAGCTTCTATTTAAGCAGCACCTTGCCAGAGGCATGAACCTCTGGCACGAGCCAAAGGGTGAGAGCCAAAGAACTCTTGGCCTGTGGCTCTCAGCCTAGGGGCTCTTAGACTAGGGACTCTGTAAGAAACCTGTGGGTCATAGCCTATGGCTCTTGTTTGGAGGCCTTGTAAGAATCTGAGTAGAGGGCTGCTACTGAGTTCAGGAGAGAGAACTGTTGGCAAGGTAGCCATTTGGTCAGTCTCAAAGTTTTCAGGGTACATCACCACAACAAGAGTTTACATTGGACTTTGAGGGAAGTTCCTGAGGCTGTAGAAGATAGATTTGCTCCTAGGGAGATGGATAACAAAGGATCTATTCCAGTGATGTGCCAAAGTTGCGCCATGATCATTTTTCTGCCTTGCCAGGAAATGCATTATACATGCTGCAAGTGCAAGCTTATAAGAATGCTTGAGGAGAAGGTGAGAGAACTTGAGGCACAAATCTGTACACTGAGGAACATCAGGGAGGGAAAAAGGTTTTTAGACGTGAAGGAAGAGGGGCTCCTAAGGGAACAGCAAGAGCTAGCAAATCCTAAGAGGAAGGAAGTAACAAGGAACAGGTGGGTGAGTGAAAGAATGTGACCTTGAGGAGTAGTATAATCAGGAAACACAGTCAGTAGAGCTGCAAAATCGCTACCAGCCACTTCTAATGGTGGAAGATCAGAATAGCACAGTCTGAGATCAAAAGAATGTGACTGACATACAAACACATAGGCAGATAAGGAACCAAGCTATTCCACGGAGGAAGAGACGAGTAGTCGTGGTTGTCGACACCCTACTGAGAGGGATGGAAGAAGTTGTGTGCAGACCAGACAAGGAATCCCAAAAGGTTTGTTGTCTTCCTGGAACATGTATCCAAGATGTGACTGAGAGAATTCCAAGACTGGCCAAACCTCTAATAGCTACCCGTTCCTGCTGATCCATGTGGGAACAAATGATACAGCCCGAAGAAAGCTTGAATGGATCTCCAAAGACTACAAGGCTCTGGGCAAGAAGGTGAAAGATTTGGGGGCACAGGTGGTGTTCTCCTCCATTTTACCTGTTGAGGGCCATGGAGCTGGAAGGGAGAACAGGATACTGGAGGTGAATGGCTGGTTATGTAGATGGTGCCGTCAAGAGGGATTTGGCTTCCTGTACCATAGTATGTACCTCCAACATGAAGGACTGTTGGCGATGTATGGGGTGCACCTTACAAAGATTGGGAAGAATGTCTTTGCTGGAAGACTTGCAAACCTGATCAGGAGGGCTTTAAACTGAGGCCATCGAGGGTGGGAAGAAAAAGCCTGTTGTTGTGCAGCATCCCCAACACTAAGTTCAAGAGAGGGAGTGACCAGAGAATAAATGAATGGGAGAGAGGTGAGTTCAGTAATTTTCAGTAATTCGAAGGAACCTATAGTAGGAAAGGATGTCGGTAATCTGGGATGTCTTTATACTAATGTACAGAGTATGGGAAATAAACAGGAGGAACTTGAACTTCAAATATTGTAAAGTAAGTATGATCTGATAGGTATCACTGAGACTTGGTGGAATGGGTCTCATATATGGAGCATAACGATTGAAGGCTATACCTTGTTCAAATGGAATAGAATAAACAAAAAAGGAGGCGGGGTGGCACTATATATCAAGAATGAATACACTGGCACTGAAATTCAGGATTTCGAGAGTTGCCCTGTTGAAAGTGTGTGGGTAAGGCTAGAGCGAGGGGGGGAGGGGATATTGTTGTGGGGATATACTACAGACCTATGAACCAACCGGAGGAACTAGATGATGCATTTGTACAACAGCTTGCTAAACTTTCACAGAGACAGGATATTGTGGTTATGGGAGATTTCAAGTATCCAGATATTTGCTGGAAATCTAACTCTGCTAGACATGGGGCATTCCGCAGATTCTTGAATAGTCCTGTGGACAACTTCATCTCTCAGAAGGTGGAGGTGGGAACCAGAGGCTCAGTTAATCCTGACTAACAGGGAAGAACTGGTTGATAAAGTGAATGTTGTGGGATCCTTGGGCAATAGTGACCATGGCAGCTTGGAATTTGACATAGAGAAGGATGTGAAACCAGGACATAGTAGGACTCGTATCCTGGACTTCAGGAAAGCTGATTTAAAAAAACTCAGAGAAAAATTAGGTAGGATCCCGTGGCTGGAAATGCTGAGGGGGAAATCTGTACAGGAAGGATGGGTGATGCTGAAAAATGAAGTGCTTAAGGCACAATCACAAACTGTTCTGGTAAGAAAGAAAGGTGGGAGACAGGTAAGGAAGCCAAGGGGGCTGAACAAGGAACTCTCTGAAGAGCTGAGACTAAAAAGGGAAATGCACAGGAAATGGAAGGAGGGTCAAATTACTGAGGGTGAGTACAAGAAGCAGGCTCGAATCTGTAGGGATGGTGTCAGAAAGGCTAAAGCGCACATGGAGCTGAGGCTTGCGAGGGATGCTAAAAATAACAAGAAAGATTTCTATGCCTATGTTTGGAGCAAAAAGAAGAACAGGGATGGGGTAAGCTCATAGCTAGGGGAAGACGGTCAAGCTTTAACAAGGGATGAAGACAAAGTGGAATTACTCAGCTCTTACTTTGCATCAGTCTTTAACCTTAAGGCAAGCTGTATACAAACTGAAGAATGCAGGGCATATGAAGGAAGGAGGAACGGCCAGTCCAGAGTAAGTAAGGAAATGGTTAGAGAGCATCTGGCTGCTTTAAATACTTTCAAATCCCCAGGGCCAGATGGCTTGTATCCCAGGGTGCTAAAAGAAATTGCAGATGTCTTTTCAGAGCCTCTGGCTCTAATCTTTGAGATGTCCTGGAGTACTGGTGTTGTGCCGGAAGACTGGAGAAGAGCGAATGTTGTCCCAATCTTCAAGAAGGGAAACAAGACAGACCCAGGAAATTACAGACCTGTCAGTTTAATATCAATACCTGGAAAAATTCTAGAGCAGATTATTAAATGCTCTGTCTGTGAGCACCTTGTATGGAATAAATTAATTGGTAGTAGCCAGCATGGGTTTATCAAGAATAAGTCATGCCAGACCAACCTTATCTCCTTGACTCTGACAATGCTGTGGACATAGTGTATCTAAATTTCAGTAAAGCATTTGACAAAGTTTCTCACGATATCCTTGAGGATAAGCTGGTTAAGTGTGGGCTGGATGGTGCAACTGTTGGATGGATTAATGGTTGGTTGGTTGAAACATCACACCCAATGAGTGCTCGTAAACGGCTCTGCATCTACATGGAGGGAAGTCTTTTTTTAAAAAAAGACTTTTATTGATAGGATATAATAACACATTCCATGTTTCAAAATGTTTTTGGATACATCCTTTTCCAATACCCCCTCCCTCCCCCTCCTTGGCTTCCAGCAATGCTTCCACCCCCATTATTTTTTCATTCAATTTCCATTAACAGTAAAAAATTCTCCGTTTTTCAGTATTTCTTTTCTAACATGTTCATTTTCTCTATCTCACTCTTAGGTAACATTTTAGCTATTATTCAGTCATTTTTTCATATTCTATTCTTAATAATTATCAAAGCAGAGTAACTTTTTACATCTCAGTTCATTTCAAGATAATCTTTAAAGTTTTTCCATTCTACAAAAAATTCTTTGTCTTCTTTATCATTTAGCTTCTTTGTCAATTTATCCATTTCTGCCATAAAAAGCATCTTTTTTATCCAATCCCATTTATCCGGTACTTTTTCTTGCTTCCAAAATTGAGCAAAAGTCATTCTTGCTGTTGTAATCAAATACCATAACAATGTCTCTTTGTCACAGTCATTTCTTCCAGTTTCAGACGTACAAGTAACATTTCTGGTTCTTTTTTCAAAGTGCACTTCAGGATCTTCTGGATTTCACTATGGATCTCTGTCCAATAAGCTGCCGCTTTATCACAAGTCCATCACATATGATAAAATGAGCCTTCTTTTTTTTTTTTTTACACTTCCAACATTTGTTAGACAAGTTCTCATTCATATTAGCAATTTTTTTTGGTGTCATATACCATCTATACATCATTTTATAGCAATTTTCTTTTACATTAACACATGTTGAAATTTTAATTGACTTTTTCCACAAACCCTCCCATGATGACATATTTATTTCTCTATTTATATTTATAGCCCATTTTACCATCTGTTCTTTTACAATCTCATCATCTGTATACAATTTTAACAAAGCCTTATAAATTTTTGAAATCACCTTTTTCCCTTTCTCCGCCCACACCACTTCAATTTCATTATTCTCTTTCCTGAAGCCGTACCTCATTTTATCAGTTTTAAATGTCATAAATCTGTCTGTAATTTAACCAGTCATATTCAAATTCCAGTTCGTCTCTCGCCCTCATCACGAAACTGCTCCCCTCAACCTTCAAAATGTCTCTATAAGGTATCCAGTCTTTACCTTTATGCCTTGAGAGTGGTTTAATTACTTCTGCCAGTACTATCCATAATGGTCTTGCTTCAAAAAAGAACCTTTTATATCTCATCCAAGTTGCAAACAGTGATCTTCATATAAAATGGTGTTTAAAAAAATTGTCCATTTTGGACTTCTCATACCATAAGTAGGCGTGCCATCCAAATTTGCGGTCATGCCCTTCGAGCGCTAACATTTTTCTATTGTCCAAGTTAATCCATTGTTCCAGCCATGTCAGACACATCGTATCATGATACAGTCTGAAGTTGGGTAGTTGGAATCCTCCCCTTTCCTTTGCATCACATAGAATCTTCATTTTAATCCTCGGTTTCCTTCCCGACCACACAAATTTTGAAATTTCCTTCTGCCATAAATTCAGCACTTTACAGTCTTTTACTATCGGAATCGTTTGAAATAAAAATAACAAACGAGGTAAAATGTTCATCTTGACTGCCGAAATTCTACCCAGTAACGACAAGTTCAAAGTGTTCCATTTTTTTATATCCTGTTGAATTTTACTCCAAATCTTCTTGTAATTATTCTTAAAAAGATCTGTTTTTCATTGTCCTAAATATTTTGGGTTTTTTACCACTTCACACTGTATTTTTTCTTGCAATTCCAATTGTTTTTCTTTCATCATGTTCTTACATAGCACCTTTGTTTTGTTCTTGTTCACATAAAATCCAGCCAAATCTCCAAATTCCTTAATCTTCTCCATCAACAACGGTAAATTATTTACCGGATCTTCTACCAAAAACATTACATCATCCACAAATGCCCTATATTTATACGTAAAGCCTCCAATTGTAAGTCCCCTTATATCTTTATCTTCTCTTATCTTCCCCAATAGTACTTCCAGAATCCAAATAAACAATAAAGGGGATAGCGGACAGCCTTGCCTAGTCCCTTTTTGAACCTTAAAATGTTCCATCATCTCTTTATTTACGTTCAACGATGCTCTCTGTTCAGAATATATCACCCTTATTACATTTAAAAAAGGCTGTCCAATATCCATTCTCTCGATCACTTGAAACATAAAGTCCCAGTTTAAATTGTCAAAGGCTTTTTCAGCGTCTACAAATAAAAAAGCAACCTCTTTTTCTGAATGTTTATCATAATATTCAATAGCATCTATCACCATCCTTAAATTGTCTCTAATTTGTCTGTTTGGCAAAAAACCGGCTTGTTCTTCTGTTATAACATCTTTCAAATAATTCTTCAGTATTTCTGAAATTATTTTGGCAAACAGTTTGTAGTCATTATTGAGTAGAGAAATTGGTCTGTAGTTCTTAACATCTGTTAAATCTTTTCCTTCTTTTGGTATGAGTGATATATTGGCTTCTTTCCACGCCTCTGGTATTTCTTTGGTCACCTGTATATCGTTTGTTAGAAGTTCCAAGATTGGGGTCAACTCCTCTTTTAATTTTTTATAAAATTTTACTGTAAAACCATCTGGACCTGGAGCCTTCCCCAGCTTAGCATCTTCTATCGCTTTATAAATTTCTTCCTTTTGAGTTGGACCATTCAACATTTCCTTAACCTTTGCGTCTACCTTTGGAATTTCTACTTTGTCCAAATAGTCTTTAATTTTTACTGGATCTATCTTCTTTTGAAACAATTTCGCATAATACTTAAAAAAAACCTTTTTAAACCATTTATGTCCATAATTTCTTTACTTTCATCTATTATTTTACTTATTAACCTTTTTTCTTTTCGATTTTTCAATTGCCATGCCAGAAACTTTCCTGGCTTATTCGCTCCTTCAAAGGATTTTTGTTGCAGTTTCTTTAAGTTCCAATAGAGTTCCCTATTAAGTATCACATTCAATTGCTCTTGTAAAATTTGTATTTCTTTAATAATTTTCTTTTTTCCTGGTCTTCTCTTTAATTCTTTTTTCTTTTTGCTGAATCCTTTCTTGCAAATCCTTTTGCTGTTTTATATTCTGTTTCTTATCAGTGGCATTCAGTGATATAAGTAGTCCTCTCATCACAGCCTTATACGCATCCCAGACAGTCTATATTTTCACCTTTTGGCTTAAGTTCAATTGAAAAAATGACTGGGTTTCCTTGCGCAATATCTCGATTATTTTTTTCTTATCTAATAAATCTTCATTGATTCTCCAATGGAAATGTTTAACTTTTTCTTTTAACATCCAAATCACTGGGTTATGATCAGAATTAGTCTTTGGTAAAATCTCCACTTTATGCGTTTTTAATGCCATGTCACCCGACATCCAAATCATGTCTATCCTGGAAAAAGAATTATGTCGATTGGAATAAAAAGTAAAGTCTTTAACTTTAGGATTCCATTTTCTCCAGATATCTTCTAATTTCTCTTGCTCCATCAACTTAAAAAAAAAAATTGGTAATTTTCCAATCTTCTCATCAGTCGTTTTTGATTTCCTGTCCAACTTATTATTTACAGTACCATTGAAATCTCCCACCAGAATTATCTGGTCATAATTCACTTGGTCCAATTCCTTCATCAAATCCTTAAAGAAATTTTCTTTTGCTCCATTAGGCACATATAAATTAACTACCAATGTCTTTTTCTGAAACATTGTAATTTCCACTCCAATATATCTCCCATCTTTGTCACTAAAAATTTCTTTTGGATTGAGTTCTTTATTTACATAGGTCACAACTCCCTTATTTTTTTCTCTGCCAATGAATAAAACTCTTCTCCTAATTTTTTATTAATCAAATACTTATTGTCCCGTTTTTTGATATGGGTTTCTTGTAAGCAAATGATATTACATTTTTGTTTTGGTAACCAATATTTTACTAACTTCCTTTTAGAGGGTGAATTAAGTCCATTTACATTCCATGATAAAAATCTGTAATCCATCGTGTCTTATCTTAAATATCTCCAAAATCTTCTAAATTTTCTGCCTTGAACCTATGCATATCTCCTAGAGTCTTAATTGTATGTCTTACCGTCTGGTAGGTAAAAGACAGACCTTGTGGTATTTCCCATCTGAACCTGATATTTAGCTGCTTCAATCTGTCAACCACTTTCTTATATTTCTTCCTGTCTTGTAGAATCACTCTTAGGAGTTCTCTCATTATTATTATCTTTTTGCCATCTATCTCCAAAGGTTGTGTAAATTGTTTCTTAAAAATATCCTCTTTCATCTTCCTTGTTACTAATTGCACAATAACATCTCTTGGCAATTTCTTTCTTTGTGCATATGCTGAATTCACTCTATAGATTAAGTCAAAATCAGAGTCCAATTCTCCTTGATCTTCTCCCAAATACTCAGTCAAAGCTGTCATCACCACTGTACGTAAGTCTTCATCAGTCGTTTCCTCAATCCCTTTTAGCCTCAAATGATTTAACATTACTCTGTATTCCATCATTGCCTCCAATTTCCGATTATCTTGCAGAGTTGTTTCCATTTTTTTGTCTATATCTTATGTTTTTTGTTCCAATTCTGTCGATTTTGTTGCCAGACCTTGACTATTTATGTCTGGCACTTCTTTTTTAATTTCAGCCACTTCTGCTATAACCAACTCCTTCATTGCTGCCACATTCTTTTCTTGCACTTCTTCCAGCTGTTCCAGCTGTTTTTCCATTTGTTTCTCCAACTGTTGCTCTACCTGTTTCACCAATCCTTGAATTGCTTCCATCATTCTCTTCTCCATTGCATCAATTGCAGCTTGCCATTCTCTCTTTTCCTTCGCTGCCATACTTGGACTCACTGTCAAAGCTGCCCTTTGTCTATGTTTTGGGCCCGTTTTGAAATGTTTAAAGTTGCTCCAAATTCTTCTTCTCTATATACTCCAACTGTCCTCTATGTATTTTCCTAAATCGCCACCTTTTCGCAATCCTTTAGGGTCACTTCCAATGTTAAAATTTAATTTTAAAGTTTAGTCCTCCTCAAAATGGTGGGCGCAATTACTCTATGGTTTTCGGGCTAGAGTAGGCTCTTTTTAAGCTTCCTGCTTCCTGTCCCTCCTTGAACACTGTCCTTCCAGAAGCTTTCCATTCCGCCGCTCTTCCAGTCCTCCAAAAGCCACTCTTGCCTACTTTCTTAGTTCCCTGGTCACAGTTCTAGCCGGACACAGATGCTTGCAACACCTCAGTCTCGCGATCCTTTATGTTAGTTTCGGTCTTAAACTCAGCTCTCGATCTTTCTAACCACAGGAATGTTAAACAATGTCAGTTTTTCTCAAATTAAGCGCTTTGACTAACTCTTCTTAATTCCACGATGGACCGATTTTTTGTAATTAAGTCTTATGCGCTTATCCATCTTGTTTAAATTTCGTCAATACTTCATCCCGGTAAGCGAAATACTTATGTTACCTTGCATGTTTATCCTGGAGCTTTGAATTGCTTCTTCTTACTTTCAACTCTATCTTCTCTCTTAAGAGGTTGGGAAATGATGAATTTATGCTGAATCCTCAGCTCGGTTGGCTTCTTTAGTGCTGTCTTGCAAACAGATCTATTCTCTCTTGCTCCGGATTGCAAAACTAGATCTAATGGGTGGAAATTACAAGGGAGTTGTTACTGGCTAAATATCAGGAGAAACTTCCTAACTGTAAGAGTGGTTGAGCAGTGGAACAGCCTGCCTCGGGAGGTGGTGGATGCTCCTTCGCTGGATGTTTTTAAGCGGAGGCTGGACGACCATCTTTTGGGTATGTTGTAGGGCTATCTTTTGGCTACGCTCCTGCAGAGTGCAGGGGGTTGGACTACATGACCTGCAAGGGCCCTTCCAACTCTAACATTCTATGATTCTATGACTGGTGCGGAGGCCAGGAACAGAAATCTGATGTCATGTTTAAAGTCTTGACTACTCAGATACTTTGCAGTAAATAATGAGTACAGAAAGGGCCTATATTAACAAAATGCAGTCTTATCAGCAGCTCACTTTTCATTAATGGTGATGCTCTCTTTTTTTCCCTTCACACCTTTGTGCACAATTTGTCAGTTAGGCTTTTTACCAGATGTTGTAGGTCAACTGAAATATGGACCAAGTCTTTAGAACAACCAAGAGCAAGTCTTTAGAACAACTAGCCATCTGTTTCTTTGGGCTCTCAAATCTTCTGTTCTGTCAAGACCATCCCAGTAGAAAATGATTGCAAAAACAGACTGCCATCTAATGAATATTTAAGATATCTTCAGCTCTGGTACATTTTTTGACTAAAGTTTGACAAATATGTTCTTTAAGATCATTGTAGTCCACCAGCTTTCTTGAATTGCTACAAAGTTCTGAGGGTAGACCGATATTTATACCAGTAACCAAAAAAATAAAAAATAGAGGGATTAAGTAGCTACAGTTATAGACATAGGGCTTTGCAATCTCAGAAGTGTGTACAGTGGATATGGGAGCTGATTTGGTGAACAGTTGCATTGATTTCTATGGGATTTATACATAATCATGTACTCGATCAAATCTCACCTTACCTTTGTTCAAGGAGGCAACCAATGGTCAATGAAAAAACAACCCTCTGCTTCATCATCAACTTTATTTAACACAGATCTCTAATAAAATAATGCAGTGGCCTAAGATGCAAGAGCTGGAAAACAATGCAAGCAAATAATAATAAAAAGCTATCTAAGGCAAGAAAACAATCAATGTAAGCAAAGAGCTAACTAAGGCAAGGCAAAGACAATCACCAAATGGCTGCTACAAGAGGCGATACCAAATACAAAAAGTCAGGGAGTGAGGTTATGTAAAGCTCTATTAGTAACTCTTCAGCATTCCAGGCAGAAGCTCTACTTAATAGGATGTGTTTCAAAAATGAAAATATTGTTTAAAAATATTTTCTGGCATACACATAGCTTCCTTTTAGCATAAGTGAAAATCCTTATGCTGCGGTAGCCGCTGTTGTCAAAACAACTTAAAAAAAAAATCTGCACAGCCAATTAGAACGCCAAAGGCCAACCAGCAGCCCTGACAGGCAAAAGACTTATCTGGCCCCACACACTTTCTGAAAACACATGCCGGGCACAGAGAATGGTGTTGATGTGCACCATGCAGGGAACCCCTGCTTTATACTATCTATTACAGAAGCAACCTCCTGGGCTGATCTATTATGCTATAGTTCTGATCACTTTATAAGAACGCCCTTTTGGATATTTCTATTTTACACATTTTGCAAAATGACAGAAGCATGTGGCCTTTCTTGATAGCCTCAGGCAGGCTGTCCCATAATGTGGGAGCCACCATAGAGTCTGATTTTATCTTTATGTAGAGTGGGACCTTCAGAAGGCTTTGCTCAGATAAGTGCAACTCCTGTGGTAAGATATAGCAAGAGAGGTGATCCGGCAGGTATGTGGATCGAGTCATTAAGGGCTTTGAAGGTGATATCTAGAACCTGGAACGGAACCAGGTAGCTGACTGTTAACCAATGGAGTGACTGCAGAATCTGAGTGATATACACATTCCATATTTCATTAGGTTTGCCAAGCTCCAGGTGGTGAAACACTGGAGAGAGATCATGGGATGGAAGGTGGAAGCAAGCAGAACAACAATGATTATTATGCCAAAAAGAAATATCCACAAACTTACAAAATCTTATCCAAGATCCAGTTTACTTGGAGCAAATCAATTCCTCAAGAATCATTTGTAGTGATGTCATCAACACAATGGACTATGCATATCAAATCTTGTTTTGTTCACAAACTTTGTCAGAGTGTGTAGTGTCGAAATTTACATATAATTAATTCATTTAGCGAGCAATGTGACCAAATCTCTTAGTGACATCCATCAAATCCACTAGTGACATTCATCGTATCACTGAAGTCCCTCTCCTTCCAAAATGCTACCCTTCTCAGGCACCACCCCCAAAATCTCCAGGTATTTCCCAACCCAGAGGTAGCAACCCTGCAATAGCATCCAAAAGTAGCCAGCTGTAGCATTCACTACCAACTGGAAATCCTGAGCTGTCTTAAAGGGTAGAGACATGGAGAGTGTGATATAACAGCCTAGCCTCATAGAATGGATCCATGTTGCCAGATCAGCTAAATCAAGGGGGAAAGCCATCATATAAGCTAGGGGAAATGGACAGAATGCTTTATTTGCAGCTGCTATTATATAGAATATGATCAGAGCAATCCTGTGTTGCATCTGTGCTGCAGCAGCTGGCTGTGGCACAACAGTCGTGCTGCTAGTCGGCTCCCTAAGGGGA
Organism: Gekko gecko; assembly: GCA_029375565.1. NCBI lineage: Eukaryota > Metazoa > Chordata > Lepidosauria > Squamata > Gekkonidae > Gekko > Gekko gecko. The sequence continues at coordinate 142,617,856 of JAPDNY010000005.1, forward strand.
AAGTTACATGGTGGCCAAATAGAAAAAAAGGTGTCCCATCAGTGTCGCTGGGTTCCACCACAGTGGCATCTGTGGTGTTTCTGCCACAGTGTTCCATCCCAACATTGTTGCAAGGCAGGGGTGGCATGATAGACAGGTCAAGCAGGACTAATGGGAGTCATGAATTGAGGGCCAAGCCAAGTGTCTGTCATTGACAGGGCCAGGGAAGGGTGGGCCACAGGAGCCTTGCTCCTCCCCTGCAGCAGCACCCCCAAACAGAACAGCACCCATCAAAGTTCCCTCTAAGCTGTGGAGTCTTGTGAGCAAAAATTCTACTTTGTGAGCTCCAGGCATTAAAGTTGTGAGCAAGCAATTTGGCTGCTGCATAAATTCATGTGCTCTGGAGCCATCCTTCCTGAGTTAAAGCCAAAATGTGTGAGCCGGAGGCTAAAAAACTGTGAGCTAGCTCACACTAACTCAGCTTGGAGGGAACACTGGCACCCATCACAAGCCTCGGCCACCTGTCAGTGGGGAGGGCGCATCAACTGCCCACCCCACAAGCATCCCATGGTGTCACTCTACATATAGAGCACACAGGGCCTCTGAGGGCCACAATGGACAAGAACATGGATGTGCGGGTGCGTTCTGCTCACCGGTGGCTGTGCTGTCCAGGAGGGTGCCCATGCTATTGAGGGCATCCCAATGGCAACCCCCATGCCACCCCCACAGGAGGATGAGCAGGAGGGGGGTAGGGGCCCAGAGAGCCTCTGAAATATCCCCCTGCACCCTCTCGATGAACCCACCCGTCACTCACATCTCCTGTGATGGCAAGAAGTCTCTCCAGATGCCTGGCAGCCACAATTATAAATGCTGCCAGCCTCTCCATTCATTGCTCCCCCTGAAAAAAAGCTTCCCACCACTCAGAACAGCTCTTCAGCCACTTGCACTCAATTGTCACCCACATGGAGGAAAGGGTGGATGGGCTGGGCTGGGCTGTGCCAGACATAGGCCACATGTCTAGGAACCTGGCAAAGGGCCAGAATCTCCCCTCCTCTGGAGCACCAGCAGCCATAACATCTGCCCCAGGGGAGCCTGCCTCGCCACTGCCCCCTGCCTCCCTCTGTCTAGCAGGGAGGACCACTGCCATCCAAAGACATTCAGTCTACCCTCTGCATCACCTCCCCTCCAGTTGCTGGGCCTGGGGACTCCATGATGCCCAAAGTGACTGCAGGACCATGCCATTGTCATGTGCCTACTCAGGGTCAAGGTGCGTAGATGGTCAACAGCATCAGCACTGAATGTCAGGGAATAGAAACCTAGACATGGGGACAACACGACGGATAGTCAACGGAAGCTCCCAGGTGGGTGCCAGTGCCATCACACTTCCTCACCTCCCTTGGCTGCTGGCCCGCAAGCCTGCCTTCATTCTCCTCCCTGCCACTCAGTGTCATCTCTTCCTGGCTAGACATGCGGGACTGGTGCCCTTGGCTTGATTTCCAATATGTGCTGTGGGAGCACCTTGGCAGTGGAGATGGGGGCATGACAATGGCAGAATCCCCCTCCTCTGCAGGGACAGTGGTTAGTCCACGGCTGCTCTGGCTGCTGCTGTATCCTTGACCCACTTCAGCAACCTCAGAGGATGGCCCCACAATAGCATCCCCACCGTGCAAGTAACCTGTGGGGTGCAGGGAAATCAGTCAAGAGTCCACAGGGGCAGAAGGAGGCAGCAGATGGCAGGTCCCGGGCCTCACAACTGGGCCAGGTGGTAGCAGGGACCATGAAACTTACCACACAGAACCTCAACATCGTGGCCAGCCATCATGACCACTCCTGTGACAACCTCCACTCTGTGCAGATCTCCTCCACCATCCACTCATAAGGACACCTTTGGCCATGAGGGTCTGGATGCGCTTCCAAGCAGGACCAAGAGAATAATTCCAGTGCTTCTGAGTAGACATCTCTGTCTGGATGGCATGGCTTGTTCCTCTGCCATGCACCAGTGGTACAGTGCCAGGAGGTGGCAGAGGTGCTCCTGGTGGTGTCAAGGGCAATGCTCACATGCTCTACCATCAACCTGTAAAGCAGTGCCTTCTTGGCCTCTGTATAGTTAGGCTGGCAGTGGTCTTCCCTGCCACCAGATGTTGTAATGGCTATGCCATCTACACACAGGAGAAAGCGGAGGGGACAGAAGGCAACATGCACAGGTAGGAGGGGGCCATGGGCAACAGGCACTAAGCCACTAAGAGACGGGTTGGTAGTGTCCACGGGGCAAGTCACTGGCTGCATAGAAGAATGTGGCCCTGGCTGCCCTTCACCATCATGAACACTGCCCCCTCTTTCTGCAGGGCTTAGCAAGCTACTGGCAGGATGGTGCCTCCTTCTGCCCTTGCCACCCATGCTAGGGGTTTGCTACATGTACTTGTTACCAGCGCTGTACATCTGGGTGGCACGGTGCTGATGGAGGAGGCGCTGTGCCCACTGGTACCAAGCTTGCATCAGCATCCTTCATCTGTCAGACAACACCTGCCTTGACTGGTTTAGCCTATATAGATAGACCATCCAGGTCCTTTTTGAGGAGTTAGGTCCTGCCCTCCATACACAAGCTCCCATTCCCCATGCCATCTCTGTCTTGCAGAAGGTCCTACACTCCCTGAGGTTCCTGGTCATTGGATCCCTTCCAGGAGGTTGTGGCAGAGGTCCTGGAGGTGTCCCAGTCTTCAGCTTGCTGCTGTGGCACAGCTTTATGGATACTATGCTCTCCCACCTTCTGGTATATGTATTCTTCTCCACTGAGGAGAAGACTTGGTGCCTAACAGGGCAGGGTTCATAACATTTACTAGATTCCCCAATGTCATGGTGGTGGTGGACTGCACCCACATGGCCCTCATTGCCCCCTGGGAGGAGCCACAGATCTACTTCTACAGCCTGAATGTTCAGGCCTCCTGTAACCACCAGGGCATCTTCACAGACTCATGGCCAAGTGTTAGCCAAATTGCTCTATTATTTAATAAAGATGGGGAATTATAATTATTAATATGCAATTGGCTTATCTATAGGATCTGACCTGTGTATACCAGAGTTAGAATTCCCAAGAAACCAGGAACAGACACAGAAACTGGGTGGCTAAAATAATGATTTCTTTACTAAATATTCTCAAACATACACACAATATTCACATAGTATAGCACTAAGGAAGCAGAGGTGATTGATGGGTTATAGAGGGGTGATACAACCTGTCCAGATGTGCAGAGATCCACGGATTCTGGCCTAAACTCAGAGAGTTGAGGGGTGGCCTGCCATTTTGGATCATGGCAGAAAACACACGGTCTAAGGCCAACTGTGTGTTGGGATATAGGCACTGGCAAAGAATGCAGACCAATGGGCGGCCCTGGGAGCTGGTCTCAGGTGAGAACAATAGATTACCTGGACCAATGATGAGTCCCAGGGGTGTGTGATGCCAGTAGGGGCAGACCTTAGGTATGGCCAATGAGCTTCCAGAGAGGCAGGGTCTGGATTTAACAATAGAAGCCAGGTGTTGGGTAGCTAGTTAAATGGATTATCTGACTCACTAATGGTCCTGGCCTGGGGTAGACAAAAGGTAGGAGCCGTCCCTGATTAGCTCAGGAAGGATTGCTAAACATTTGAATGATTGATTGGTTTATCCCGGTATCTTGAGGGACAGAGCAAGAAAGACAAAGAATACAGGTAAAGAATTTACACATAGGACACAAAAGGCTGGGTGAGGTACTAGAGAGTGCCAGGTGGCTTCTAAAGACCTTACCTCTGGAACTCATTGTTATTCCATAAACATAATCTCTGCTGGGTGAAGGGGGAAGACTGGAGGCTTGCTCTGAGGTCACCTTATGAAACCTGAATATGAAATCTTTTTGCAGACCACTTGCAGCCCGACTCTGTGGTCAAACTGAGAGTGCCTGGCTTTTTTGGACTTCAGGTTAGAAAATAGGGCACCCCTGTTTTGGGGCTACCCAAGAACAAAAGGCAGTGCCTCTGGCAACACAAGTTACCAGGAAGTATCCATGATGCTCAGATCTTTGCAGCAACCAGCCTCAACTGCCTGTTGGCTGCCTGGCTAGAGGGCAAAGGATGGCTTCTGGAATCATATGATGGGAAGGGCTAGGTATCCAACAATTGAGACCACCACCACTGATGGCTCTCATTCCATTTCCCCCATGTGACTGAGGGTATTCCCTGCTGCCATATCTACTGATGTCGTATCCCAAATATGGCCCACCAGATCACACAGCCTACAACCAAGCCCACCTCCAAACATGCATGGTTATTGAGTGGGCATTCAGCCAGCTGAAAATGCAGTTCTGATGCTTCCACCACACAGGGGGATGCTGAGCCATGTAAATTCTGGCAGTTGCCAGGCTGTTTGCTATGTGCACTCTGCTGCCCAGTGCCATCATGTGGCAACACCTCCAGCCTCCCCTTGAACAGAGCATTGTGGAGGGTCTGTGGGCTGTGGTACAAGACACTTGAGCTGTCACCAGAAGTTTCTGCAAGGCACTTGCAGGAGCCACTTTGAGTGGGTGCAGGCACACATCTAGCAGCAAAGGCAGACACATGCCCATCCAGGAAGTTGGGGATCAGCCTGGGGAGGAGTGACCAAAACCCTGGTGACCCACTGATGATGCCAGCATCCCCCACTGGTTTGCAGGATGCCAGTGGCCCCACATGACTTCCCTGCTCCCAAAACTAGGGCTGTCCCTCTCTAGCACTTCCCTTCATTTGGTTGTCATGGCGCCTCCTTCCCCTTTCTATCCCTTTCTGACTGAGCTACCCGAGATATCTGTTTTATTTCCTGAATAACTCTGGCTGTCCCACCCTGTTGCACTATGATATTTTGGCTGTTGGCTCAGCCCAGGAACTTGAGGGAAGGATTGAGAGCCTCCTTTATTTTAAACTTAAATGACACTCAAGGCATTTTGAAGTTCCAAATTAATAAAATATTTTATTCAACATAGAGGGGAAAGTTCAGGTGAACTTAAGAGTAAAATTTCTGAGGAAATTTAATACAGAACTCTGAAGTAAATCAGTATATACATAAACAAGTTCAGGCTGCTGAGAGTTTCATAAGTGTTAGCCAAATTGCCTTGATTTATTAATAAAGATGGGGAATTTGAGTACATTAAATGGCAATTGGCAAAATAGGGAACAATAACCTTGGTATACAGGAGTCCCGCTTTTAGTCCAGTAACCCAGAAATAAACACAGGGACCAAATATTAATGAAATGGTTTCTTTACTGGGAAATATGCACACATACAAATGTGACGCCCTCCCTGGGCGGTAGGATGGCGCCCCCTGTAGAATGCGGCCGGCCACGGGCTATCCCAGGTCCCGCGGTCCTGCTAGCTCTCCCAGGTTGGAGTGATGGGCCAGGAGGGCCTGGTGCAGGGTAAGGGATGGTCTGGAGAGAGAGCGGCCTCAGAAGACAGGTCACGTCAGAGGGTTGCTGTCACCCTCTTGCCTGTCCTGGGTCTGGCTTCTCAAGCTCACCGCTTACTGGGACACTCTCACTCTCTCTAGCCAGTCCCAGCCAGCCCAGTTGTCCTCCTCCCCGGCCGTCTCGCCCGTTCCATCTTTTATTACCCCCGCACGCCCTCCTGGCTCCTCCCTCTACGCCCCGCCCCCTTGTAAAGCCGAGGACGCCAGCCAAGCCCCCTCCCTTCCGGCTCCTGGATCTTCCTCTGGCGCACGGGCTGGCCGAGCGACAGCCTCCTTGCGCTCCTGCCTTCGCCCCGCGGCTGTAGGGGTGGGGCGCAGCTTGCCCAGCAGCCCAGGCCTTGCTCTCCCCTCCCTCAGCCCATCGGCCACCGTCTTCTCTGCCGCCACCGTCCCTGCGCGCCACGGCCCCTCCTCCCCACGTCGGGCTTCGCCGCCGCCGGTAAGTGCTTCCCTGGGGCTCGGGGGAGAAGCCGGGCCCGCCTCCCATCGCGGCTGCCCGTGGCCTCCGGGGCGGGGGGGAAGGCCAGCGACGTTCCCGGGCCGCTGCTGCAGCCTCCGAGGTGGGGGGGGACACCGGCGATGGTCCCTGGCTGTTGCCGCGGCCGTCGGAGCAGTCCCGGCCGGGACCGGGACACAAATAAACACAGTCACACACTCAAGCAATACAATACTAAGAAAAAATAGATGGAAAGGGTACAGAGACATTCATATTATCAGGAATTCATTGGTTGGGCAATACTGACCTGTCCTGACATGATGAAGCGATCCTTACAGTAGAAAAATAGGGGAGACTATAAGGAAAAAATGGGGTTGTATTCTGAACCAGCAGAACATGTGGAGAGACTCTAGACAGTGCTACACCGAGACTCAGCAAGATATGGTGGGGTTAGGTATAGAGAGGAAGAGAGAAAGCATGGCAAATCCTGCTCTTTTTATACACTATTTGGACTTGAGGGTGGGCTTTACTGGACACTTCCCTTGTCCCATCCCCAGGAAGTTGCTTAGGCAAAAACTAGTTGCAGGAGGATGGTGGGGCTAATGGTTGGGCAATATTGATTCCATTACTACTAGCAGTGGCACCTTTTGAAGACAATAGCAGAAGTGGCCAGGGCTGTTAGTCTTGATGGCCCAATGATCACTCTGGCTGATGGGCTTGGCAGGTACGTGATAGCCGGCTAATCCCCTTATGCAACTAGATCTTTTGTCATACTGGGCAGTATACATGCAGTATCTGGCGAAGGTGGGGGGGATGTGCCTGCGTGCTGACAGGGGTTTCTGCTCTGGGGAGATGTTCAGGTTTCCCTGTATTATATGGCATTCCTTTACAGCATGCTTTTACTGGCTTCTGTGTGATGTTCGTGGCGAGGGTGCTTGGCTCATCTCTGCTGCGTTGCAGATAAGGAGTTGCAGGTGAGAATCCATCCTTGGTCTGGCACATCATCTCAGGGGGAGGCTTCCCTCATCTGGGTGTATGTTCACAGTCCAGGCAGTTGGCATCAGCTTGTAGTCACCTTGGCATGCTCATTGCACAGTCCAGTTATTAGTTATGTTTCATAGGTCCATATGAGCATTATAAGCTCCTTGCAGGGCAACACTAGGATCTTCAAGATGAGAGGCTTTGTCCCAATGTTTCTCAAACACTCCAGTACCATTTCTTTGAGCACTCACTGACTCTTTTGGTTTCCAGAAGGCCGTGGCACTCTATCCAATACCCATACTCCTTTCCCTTAATATGCCAATACTCTTCTTGAGTCTTAATAGACTTAAGATTTCACAAGGCAGTCTCTAACCACACCAGACCAGGGATATCACCACTCTTCAGAGTTATCTCCCTGTTTTGACTGAGTAAGCAAATTCCTTCTCTCACTAGAAGATCTTTCCCCTTACCTTGGCCCAAATCGGAGTCTTCTCCTAACTACCTACTCCTCTTGCCAACTTCCCCCAGTTCTCTATGTTAAACTGCTCTCAGTCTGGGCTGAATTTCAAATGAATCCTCTTCAGCATCCAGTTCAGAAGGCCTTCTCTCCTCAACTGATGCTAACCAATCAGATCTCTTGAAGCAGCTCTCTGGTTCTTTGAGGGATTAACTCTAAACAATCCTTTATCTGTTTGTATAGCACTTCTAAGCTTTTTAAAAGTGCAGTCCATCACAGTTGTCTTTGGAACTGCCAGGGTGGACTGCTTGCTGGGACAGAGGGAAGAACTGTGGTGGCATCCCCGTGACCCATCTGCCACAGCATTTGACCTTCAGACCTCAGAAGAGAGTGCCAAGGGTGCTAGACCATGACATTGCTCCCCTTGGTCCCCTATGTCTGCAGCCATGAGGAGCCCCCCCCATGGGTGTCATCCATTCTGTTTTTCACAATGCTTTGGTGTCCCCTGAAAAGAGGAAGGTCTTTTCAGTGTCTGCAGAGCTAGGAACTCTCACAATGTGAGATGGTTAGACCATGTGTCAGTCGCACAAGTTACTGGACAGGCAACCTGCAACTTCTGCAAAAATGGGAAGGTTGTGGAAGGAACCGCACATCTGCATGGATAGCCAATCCCTTCCCATGCACCCATCTCACAAAGGGTGAGATCTCCTGCCTTTGCAGGCACTGGGCCAAGGATGCTTATGAATGGCTGGGACCTGGCTTAGCACTTGTAGCCACAGCATTTACCATCAGGGTAGCTGTGCTGACGGAGAGCCGTCAGAAAACCTGATGCACTTACTGCCCATGAACCCTTTATTTTTGCCCTCAACAGCTGAGATTCCCTGTTGCCACTGCTGTTTGCCATGCTAGCCCCTTATTTGCATACCCAAATATCCCTGGCATAGCTGTGATCCAGATGGCCCTAGCAGGCCTCTGGAGGGGAATGCCCACTGAAATTTGCCATATCTGCTCAGCAGCATGAATTGCTACTGGCCAAGCCTCACTGAGGTGACAGCCCTTTAAGCCAAGAGATTCATTTGCAGAATAGCTTCTGGATAGCTTATCAGCCCATGGTGGCCTCTTTGGGCCAAGGATCCAGGGACATTTCACAAGAGACCATCCATGGCATTCTCATGTCAGATCCCTCTCATACTAGGATGTCTGTCCTTGGCCCAACCCACCCACAAACCTGTTTCCACAAGCTGAGTGGGGCGGCCTTGCTATTTTTGCATGTGCAGTCTGTGCCTCTGGCTGGGGGAACAGCAGCCTAACCTGTAGCCTTTCTTAACCACACATCTGTGCCTGCTGCTGTGGTAACATTACTGTCAGGATGAGACCCCTGCCCCTGTAATGTCTTTGAAGATCACATGGTTTGCATGGCAACCTCCATGTGCTCCCTCCTCCTGTATTCCACAATGAACACCAGCACCTGGGACATGCACACTGGTTGGGATCTAGTGAAGGGACCTGGGGACAACAGAGTGGTTAGGGTATGATCACAGCACTTCCATGTGCTACCTCACTTGGTCCTTTGCCACTAGGGGCACCTTTCAAATGGGTGTAGAGTAGAGGTGTGCCAAAAAAAACAGTATTGTTTGGGTTCGGGTATCTTGAACCCCCCCAAATATTGGTATTTCCCGATATTCCCAAATCCCGATACTGGTATGGTACTCAGATTAAGGAAGTATTTGAGACTAGGAATAAGGCCCATTGTGGAAATAAATACAACAAGCTCTAGAAAGAGGCTCTGGGCAAGTGCCCCAGCCTTAGGTAAGGTAAAGGTTTCCCTTGCTCGAAAGCCAGTCGAATCCGACTCTAGGGTTGCGGTGCTCATCTCCGTTTCAAAGCTGAAGAGCCAGTGCTGTCCGAAGACATTTCCGTGGTCATGTGGCCGGCATTACTCGACGCCGAGGCGCACAGAACACTGTTACCTTCCCACCGAAGTGGTACCTATTTATCTACTTGCAATTTCTTGCTTTCGAACTGCTAGGTTGGCAGGAGCTAGAACCAGAGACGGGAGCTCACTCCGTCATGCAGCACCCAGGTCTCGAACTGCTGAACTACTGACCTTCCACAGCCTGTAGTTCAGCATCTTAACCACTTGAGCCACCGCAGCTCCTCAGCCTTAGGTATTCAGCATCAATTAGCTGTGGTGACCTCAGCAGGGTATAATGACAGAGTCCACTGTTTTCGCCAGGGGAACTGATCTCTGCCACCTGAAGAGCAGTTGTAATTCTGAGTGATCTCCAGCCCTCACCCAGAGATTGGCAACAATGCCTCTCAAGGAGGAAATGGCTGGTTTGGAGGGTGGAGTCTATGACACTGCACCTGTCTGAAGTCCCCCCTCCTCAAACCTCAGTGTCACCAGGCTCCACCCCTCAAATATCCAGGAATTTCCCAACCTAGAGTTGGCAACCCTATCTCCTTGCCAGCCAACCATCAGCCTATCTTTATTTGTCCCTCTGACTTCAGCTTTCCATCTCCCCCACCTGCAGCCTCTACCCTGCTCTGAAGCCCTGACTGCTATGTCACACTGGCTGTTACAGGGGGGCCATCTCAGCAGAGTATAATGACACAGAGTCCACCATTTTCTCCAGGGTAACTGATCTCTGCTATCTGGAGAGCAGCTGTAATTCTGAGTGATCCCCAGCCCTCACCTAGAGTTTGACAACAATGGTTCCCCAGGAGGAAAAGTACGGTCTTTCTCAGCAGTGGGAACCAAAGCAGCTTACATCATTCTCCTTTTCCCCTTTTGATTTACATAACAACCCTGTGAGGTAGGTTAGGCTGAAAGTCTGTGACTGGTCGAAAATCACCCACTCAGCTTTCACAACGAGAACCTGGATCTGGTAGACCCTACTCGGTAGCGCTAACTGCTATGCCACACTGGCTGTGGCATCACCTGGTTGCCTAGCAACAAGCACTGAGGGGAAAGTAGGGTTGCCAGCTCTGTATAGGGAAATATCTGGAGATTTGGGGGATGAATCCTGTGGAGGGCAGTGTTTGGGGAGGGGAAGGACTCAGCTGGGTACAATGCCATAGGGTCTACCCTCCAAAGTAGCCATTTTCTCCAGGGGAACTGATCTCTATCATCTGGAGATCAACTGTAACAGTGGGAGACCTCCAGGTCCCACCTGGATAATGGTAACCCTAGAGGAAAGTCAGTTGCACAGCAGGAGGTTAAAGAGAATGGTTTGACAGCCACTGGCCCACCTCAGTAGCTAGCCAGCCAGCCACGGAGGAGCCTAGCAGCAGAGACATTTGTTTTGCCAGTTTAATCTGGCAGGGAAGTTTTCAAGCTTGCAGTGGGCAGGGAAGAGGAGCAGAGTACTCTTGAGTGGCAGTTGATTGGCCAATGACTGATGAAGCACACAGCACAGCCAATGGGCTAGCCAGAAAGTGTCAATACATAGGGCAATTGTATATATAGGATTCTTGTATTTTGGGGGGTCTCATGGTCCTGAGAAGAAAAAAAGAGAGAGAGGATCAGCTGGGGCGGCAGGTGCTGAGAGCTCCACACCACCCAAGCTGACCTCGGGCTGGCTCCTCTTTGCAGCTTGGTTTCATGTGTGACCGTGGGGTGTATAAATGGAAATTAACAGATGGATTGCCAGAACAGGGGGAGACCAATGCAGATGGAATTATGCCACCTCAACTATAGGCCTGGTAGAACATCCCCATTTCACAATCTCTGTGGAACAGCATTAGATCCCGCAGGGCCCGGATCTTGCTTGGGTGAGCTGGGCAGCCCAGTTTAAACTGGACTGCCCTACAGAGCCACCTCCATCCTCCATTGTTTCCAATAGAGGGGTAAGGCATTTAAAGGGCTCACAGTCTGGGCAGGCGGGTATATCCAACCACTGTTAGATTTAAATGGCCCAAACAGCTGAATCGAACTGGGCAACAGCTTGGTAAATGTTTGGGGAAAGTGCCTTCCCTGAATGTGGGTTCGGGAGCTCTGAACAGGGCTAAGTTAGTGCTGAATTTTGGCTCATGACCCAGTTCATGTCCATCCCTAGTCACAGCAACTCTTCACTCCTACCACAACACAGGATGATTTAGATGACTTAACATAAATTGGAGATCATTCTCTCAACCCTTTCCAAATTCTGTTATTGTCAAAAACAGATTTAGTTTAGTGAATATTTAGAGCCATGCTAGACTACTTACGGATTTTATTACTATTGTCTAACAATGCTGTCTATTAGTCAATTGCTTCAATCTCTTTCTCAATCTTCTTGGCACTTTTTTTCAAGCTGCAAAATTCACAGGCAGCTAATAAAAGGGGATTTTTAATATACAAGCAAAAGTGCGGGGAAGCTTCATCCTGCATCTGTTAATGCCAAAATCTTCCTCTGAACCGAACTAGGACTTCTTTTGAATTTACTTACTTTCATGGTATATGGTTGAATTTAACCAACTTTGCCTCTGAAGGAAAATAAAGAGAGGGCAGAGGATCCTCTGACTGCCAAAGGCTGTTCTGGGGATCATGGTATGAACCATAGTAAGAAAGAGAATACAGTGTTACTGAGTGAAAAAGCTATCTGGGTCCAACCATTAGTTATGTATTGGTAATAACTCCTCCCTGCAACAACCTTAGAGGCCACTGTCATTGTACCTCCTGCCTTCCCAGGGGCATGACAGAGGTTATTCAAATCCAGCAACACTGACTCAATACATACGTGTTCCACAGAATTCAGAAGACATCCACAACTGCCCATAATTGCGGCCTGTACACTGATGATCACATCACAATTTATTTACTTATTTGGCTTATGGCCCACCCTATACCTGCACAGCAGGTCTTAGGGCAGGTAACAACAAGAACCAACAATGTATTAAAACAATAATACATTAATGACTACATAATAAAATCCAATTCATAACAATAATTTTAAAATTAAACAATCAGATGACAATGAAAGATTTGATACAGCTAGTGTGTCTTCTCTCAAAGAGGACTGTGTTTCATGTGTGACTATGGGTGTTTGAATGACAGATGGACTGCCAGAGCAAGGGGAGGCCAATGCACATGGAATTCAGCCGTAGGCCTGGTGGAACATACCCATTTCATAGGCCCTGTGGAACTGCATTAGATCCCGTAGGACCTGGGTCTTGCTTGGGAGAGCATTCCACCAGGCCGGCGCCAGAGCTGAGAAGGCTCTGGCTCTGGTTGAGGCTAAGCAGATGTCTTCTGGGCTGGGGATCACCAGGAGATTTTGATTCCTTGAGTGTAATGTTTTTTAGGGGACATATCAGGAGAGACGGTCCCATAGTTATGTTTGTCCCAGACTGCAAAGGGTTTTAAATGATAGAACCAGCACCTTGAACTTGATCCAGTATTCCACTCGGATCCAGTGCAGCTGGCAGAACATTGATTGCATGTGCGCTCTTAAAGGTGTTCGAGTAAGAACATGTGCCACTACATTCTGGACCAGCTGAAGTTTCTGGGTCAACCTCAAGGGTAGCCCAGCTTAGAGTGAATTACAGTACTCCAGCCTGGAGGTGCCCATTGCATGGATCACTGTATCTAGATCAAGGGAGGAAAGGAAGGGGACCAGTTGCTTGATCTGGTGTAGGTGGAAAAAAGCCAGCCTATCAATATTTGTGATCTGGGCTTCCATTGAAAGAGAGGCACCCAGCTCTGACCTAGATAGCCCAGGCAAGCCCAATCTCGTCATATCTCGGAAGCTAAGAAGGGTCGACTCTGGCAAGTACCTGGTTGGGAGACCTCTTTGGAATACCAGGAGTCGGGAGGCAGGGGCAGGCTTTATTCAGCCACTTCTCTGAATATCCTCCAGGCCGCCAGTAGGCTCAGTCACCAGAGGTCACCATGACTTCCAGGTGCATACACGCTCACACGTGCACACACATAAACACATGCACATGAAAAATACAAAAAGAAAAACAAAGAGTGGCACCCAGAATCACACCAAGACTCTTGACCACTGGCATTGAAGCCAGCAGTACATTATCAAGAGCCGGGAGCTGGATCCCTATCCTGACATCTCCCTGGCCCAGATACAGGACCTCTGTCTTTGATGGGCTTAATTCCAAATTATACTCTTATGACCCCCATACAGTTTTGATGAAAGATTATTTCACAGTTTTACAGAATTAAGATAATTTATCAGATGCTGACAGAATCTGTATGACCTTCTTACTGCAATTATCTAATTAAAAATGCACTGCTGTAAAAAAAAGTAGCTGATTCAAGGGGCAAGCTCTACTAACAAGGTTCAAATGATAAACATTATATTCAGAGGCACAAATATAGAAGGAACAAAGAAAATCACATCATCTGATTTACATCTTGACACAAAATGAAAATTTCCACTTCAGCTTTTGTGGCGTTGGATGTTGTGGCACTCATCTCAGACCCTAATCATAGAAACTTCAACTTTCATGGGTACAGTGATTGAAACTAACAGAGTAACTATATTGTGCATTGCAGAATGGCGTGAAAATTAATTCAGATGTTTTGGTATGCAATCAGACAGCGCAGATATTAGACATCTGCATTGAACTCAACTAACCCTGATATTTAGATGTGAAGAAAACCTTACATTTTTTTCAAGTCCAGTGACATTACTTATTTCCTTTTATAATAAACATTGCAGAATTCCAAAAAGAAAATGTGTATGGGGGGGGGGAACACCCAAAGAGTCATTAACATTCATGCCTTGTGGCAAACACCATCAATGCAATGCTAACAATAATACAATTTCAGCAGACTTCAGAAATAAATAGTTCATATGGGATTTTGCCGCCTCTTCAAAATGCAGCTTTCATCATGTGGCCCCCCTCTGGCAAAGGCTAAATGAAACCCAGATTTGATTAAATGACTCCAAATGCCTTCCTGACTGTGTTTGCATTATGCTTCTTAGAACTAAAACAGCACAGTGCAATGAGGAGTAGTCAACGCCTTCAGGATCTGTTCAACTAGGCCATGCAAGATGCTGTATCCAAGAATAAAATCTCTGCTACCTCTCATTCTTTTGATTCCCCTAGAATACACCTAATTGGCAACAGGGTAAAAAAGAAAAGCAGTCCAGTGCTTTTGCAGAGTGACACTTCAACCAGCTTAAAGACTCTATTGACTATAAGGAGTTGATAGACAGAGGCAAACTTGATGTATAAGCAGTTCCAAAGAAAGTTAATGGATCATTTTGCATTTGAACACTCTGCCCTAATTTGAAGAGTCTTGGTATTACTTAACAGAAGCATGCTGTATGGTCACATGCACTGCCACATGCAACTCTTATAATATTTATTAATTTCAAAGCTTCCTTGAAGATCTCATTGACATAAAGGCAGAATATAAATTGGAGCAAAAATAGCACTACGTTCACAGTCTGAAAATAGGATGGTCCCCATAACAAAGCTCCCATCTTTTTAGCTATTTTTAAAAACACAAATTCAACTCTTGCAAGATGGATCCAGACATGAAAATACAGGGTATCTGGGGGTGTGGGAGGCACCCAGCTTCTATAATTACCCTTCCTCTTGCTTATAAGATAATTATGGACAAATCCTTCTCTCTGACTCACACACACACTCAGACACATACTCACACTTCATACACCAAAGACCAGTTGTCAGGATCTGTGGGGACTGAGTCTGACTAGACCAGCTTCCCTGGGAAGAAGCTGAAATTGCTAGGCCAGAGGCACTGACAAGCAGCAATAAATGGGAGATGAACAGTCAATGTAGAACCTGAGGCAGGAGACATGGTTGTGGACAGACAGGAAGTCAAGGGCTGGGACCAGTCAAGGGGAGGGAACAGACAGAGGCCAGATGCATAGCTGCAGACCAAGTCACATAGATAGGCAATGCAGACACACATTTATTTATTTAATACATTTGTACTGGCTGAATATTGGGGGGTGGAGGGGGATTACAGTCCGAGCTCTGCAACAGTGGAATCAGCTGTCTAGGGAGGTGGTGAGCTCCCCCTCACTGGCAGTCTTTAAGCAGCAGTTGGACAAACACTTGTCAGGGTGCTCTAGGCTGTATGGTCCTTTCCAACTCTGTGAGTCTATGATTCTACCCTGCCTTTCTCCCTACTGGGGATCCAAAGCTGCTTACATTGTTCTTCTTTCCTCTATTTTATCCTCACAACAACCTTGTGAGGTAGGTCAGGCTGAGAGGATATGGCTGGCGCAAGGTCACCTAGTGAGCTTCCATGGCACTAGTGTAGATTCAAACCTAGGTTTCCCAGATATTAGTCTGACACTCTTAACTATGACACCACAATGGATCTGTTATCACACAAATTTATGTGGCTTCAGCCCTGCCTTGACCAGTTATCTTATAGCACAACCCTGTCCATTGTCTACTCAGAAGTCCCACTGTGTTTAATAGTGTTTACTGCCAGGCAAGCAAATGTTGGCTTGAAACTCAACATAAAAAAAAACTAAGATCATGGCATCCGGCCCCATCACTCCTTGGCAAATAGAAGGGGAAGTTGTGGAAACGGTGATGGACTTCATGTTCCTGGGATCCAAGATCACTGCAGATGGTGGCTACACTCATGAAATTAAAAGATGCCTGCTCCTTGGGAGGAAAGTGATGGCAGACCTAGACAGCATAATAAAAAGCAGAGACACCAACAAAAGTCCGCATGGTCAAAGTGATGGTATTCCCAGTAGTAATGTATGGCTGCAAGAGTTGGACTATAAGGAAGGCCGAGCGCCAAAGAATAGTTTCTTTTGAACTATGGTGCTGGAGAAGACTCTTGAGAGTCCCTTGGACTGCAAGAAGATCAAATCAGTCAATCCTAAAAGAAATGAACCCTAACTGTTCCCTGGAAGGCCAGATACTGAAGCTGAAGTTCAAATACTTTAGCCACAAAATGAGAGGGAGCATTCACTGGAGAAGACCGTGATGCTGGGAAAGATTGAAGGTCAAAGAAGAAGGGCACGACAAAGGATGAGATGGTTTGTTGTTCAGTCGCACAGTCGAGTCCGACTCTTCGCGACCCCATGGACCAGATTACGCCAGGCCCTCCTGTCTTCCGCTGTCTGCTGAAGTTTGCTCAACTTGGTTAGACAGTGTTATTGATGCAACAAACATGAAATTAAGCAAAATCCAGAGCATGACGGAAGATGGGAGGGCCTGGCGTGATGTGATCCATGGGGTCTCGAAGAGTTGGATTCGACTGTGCGACTGAACAACAACAACAACAAGCCAGACAAGCATGCATAGGATTGCAACCAATGCTTCCTCTAAGCTGTGGAGCATTGTGAGCAAAAACAAACCCTACTTTGTGAGCTACTGGCATTAAAGTTGTGAGCAAGCAATTTGGCTGCTGCATAAATTAGTCTGCTCTGGAGCCATCCTTCCTGAGCTAAGAAAAAATGTGTGAGCCAGAGGGTAGAAAACGGTGAGCTAGCTCACACTAACACAGCTTAGAGGGAACATTGATTGCAACCTAAGTCACTGACCTCTGCTCAGTTGACCTGGGCTGTAGTTCTCAGGGTGGACACCTGGGAAATGGCGCTATGGCTCCCTTCATGTTCAGGTTTGCCAATGGCTGTGGTGGAGCACGGAGTAAGGCATTAGGCTCTGGCTTCCAAAGCCCTGGGTTTGAGATCTCTGGCACCTTACACTGGAACTGGCAGGAAACAGCACAAGGAAATGCACAGTATAATAATCATTTTAGTTGCTTCCATATTGTTGCAGGGAAGATGAAGGGGAACTATTCTCATCACAAGAAGCAGAGCCAGAGTTCATAAGGTGCTGACATGCTCAAAGATAGCTGTGCTAATACAGTGGTTCATTTTATTGTTCTTGAGTGTGCTATAATCATATTAAGGAGGGATAAATCTTAAAACAATTTGAGTAGGAATACAACAGAAGAGTGGAAGAATGGATGGAAAGTGTTACTTAAAAAAAATAGAAACCATGAGCACAGTATTTCATTATGACATAACACAGTCTTTCTAATGGATTTTTACAATTAGCTGGCTCAAAATGCCTCCAGTGCTAATGAAATAGCTATGTGTCTGTCTATTTTCCTGGACCACTTTGCCCTTTAGAGGTCTGACAGTGGAATGTCTAACACTTGGCAGTTCTGCATTTGACTACATTACCCTTTCTTTGGAACAAAATAAAAGCTTGCATTTTGGTCAGTACATAACTTTGATATCATACATGGAAGTTCCACAAATAAATTTCCACATCTAATTCAAGATAAAATCCGTTATGTCATAGCTGGCATTCCTCTCAGCAATGTATCCAGTTAGTTTAAAATCAGATGATCTGATTAGCACTATTTAATCATTCCTAGAGTACAATAAAACTAAGGTTTCCCCACTCACCACCAACTACTGAAACAAGTACTAGTTAGTAGTCGTATAAGGGAACACTGATGCTGACTCCAGAAACTGGCAGGATTTTATTACATTTCCCCCTGAAATCTGGCTGCCATCCCGTCATGTTCATGTATGTGTGATGTAGTTGACTGGTGCCTTTGTTCAAAAGTGAACAGCACAACTACTTGAGGAGTGGCCGTAAATATAGAAAGAACATGCTCTCAGAGAAACCCAAACGGAGACAGTCTAGACAAATCCAAATCCAAACCACTGCTGAGAAATTATCATCCTCTCTGAATGAAAGCGACACTACAAATGCACCAGAAGACTGAATATTCATTCCCTGCCCTGAAAACAGATTGTTCAGAATGCTGTTAATTTGTGCCAAAAGCATTTCTACCATACTATTTGTCTGACTTTGCTCTTCTGGTTCAGTGATTTGTACAAAACAGGCAGCAGGTACAAACTCTGTGCCATGCCGGTAGTTCTTCAGCACACCTTAGATTACGGGTGGGACAACAACCAGAAATATGTGACAGATGTTGTAGGGCTGCAATCAGTGGGGTTGGGTTGAAGTGCTAGTGATGTGGTATCTCAGAGTCATCAGAAGCCACATGTGCCTAGCAAAGTGCTAACAGGCTGAAAGATCTGTTGGGAGGATCAGAGAAATAAAGAAGCAAGGAAGCAGCAGGGGAGCTGCAAAGCCCAAACTAGCAGAGATTGAGCAGGTCTGTGATCTACTTGGCAGAGAAAATGTGAATTCGAATGGAAGGAATTAATGAAAAGAAACCTTGGGGAAACTGTAAAGTACTAATAGAAATGGCCTACTGACCAAAGTAGGGTTCCCTCCTGTTCTTAATCTGAATGGGTTAATAAATTCTGTGCCCCAACATGGATAGACCAGGCTAGCCCAGTCTCATCAGATCTTGGAAGTTAAACAGGGTTCACCCTGGTTAGTATTTGGATTGGAACCCATCAAAGAATGCCAAGGTTGATACACAGAGACAGGTGGTGGCAAACAATCTCTGAACATCTCGGAAAACCCTATGTAGGATGTCCCGCCTTGCCAGTTGAAGGATCTCAAGGCAGTCATTGCTGTGAAAGCTCATTCTCTGTCTAAGATGCTGCCATTCAGAATAGACCATAGTACTGGGCTGGGTGGACCAATGGCCTGATTTGATATGAAATAGCCTTTATATGTTGACATAAAGGGATCTTGACCTCTTTGGAAACTGATTACAAGTATGGCAACCTAGATGTTGTTTTTTTTTAATAGATAATTTATTGATGCGGGAATATGTGTACTTACCTTGCCACTGCTAATGTCAAGTTGTAAAATAATATCCACATTTTTTTTCTGTAGACTTCTAGAAGTCAGAAGCTGAATACAGAACTATTAAGTAAGAGGAATTTTTTCCCATGTGTCACATATTCCATTGTGGAAAGGAAGAGTGATTTGGTCGATACTGGTTACTTTTCACTGAAATGTTATATTGAGGTTTAAAATGTCATTGTTAACCTGGTGTATTTAGCTTGCTATTGGTATAAAATGGTGAATTGTGTATGAATCTATAAGAACAGTATAAAACAGTCTACAATGATGTATTGATTAGTTCCAGATATAGAGCTAAATACTGGTTAAAACAGTTTCAGAAGTCCATCAGCATTTCCAATTGACATGAGAGCCATTTTGCTCACCACATTCTATATGCTAACTTGAGTACTGTATCTTATGTAGCAGTGATACAACCCTTCCAAATATTTGGGGATGGGAGAGGTGACCTGATACTTTAGATGGCATCCTTCTAAATATAAAATTGTAACAATACAAGACTTTGCCTTTCACAGCTGATATACAATTTATGGATTTGGTTCTTGGGTACCAGAGCCAGAATATGACCTGTCAAATGTGAAGCATCCATGTGATAAAATATAAGCAATGTGTCCCATGAAAGATGGAATGGTGCCTTTACCAGCAGCTAGCACTATCACGTTGCCATGATTATAGGTGTAAGAATGATCAACTAATGTTCAGATTTGCTGATAATATTGATTGCTGCTGTCACCCTATGATAAAGCTGTACTGCTTGAGAGGCGAAAGCAATCTATCTGTTAGTTATCAGTGTTCAGCATCCAAAGTGAACAGAAGATGTTGATCTACATAGTATACTTACTACTTATGCAGTCCAGTAGAGCTTCCTTTACATGTTGTCCCACATTCACCCACCCTGTCCTAGAACAACGCTGTATATTCTCCCTCTTTTTTCATTTATAAAGAACTAGAAGTAAGGCCTGTTGTGGAAATAAATACAACGGGCTCTAGAAAGAGGCTCTGGGAGAGTGCCCTGGCTCTGGGCACACAGTGTGAATTTGCTGTGGTGACCTCAGCAGGGTATAATGACAGAGACCACCATTTTCTCCAGAGGAACTGATCTCTGCTACCTGAAGAGCAGTTGTAGTTTTGAGTGATCTCCAGCCCTCTCCTGGAGATCGGCAACAATTGTTACCCAGGAGGAAATGGCTGGTTTGGAGGGTGGAGTCTATGGCATTCTACCTGCCTGAGGTCCAACCCCTCCTCAAACCCCACCCTTTCCAGGTTCCACCCCTCAAATCCCCAGGAATTTGCCAACCTGGAATTGGCAACCCCATCTCCTTCCCAGCTAACCATCAACCTACTGTTATCTTCCCCTCTGACTTCAGCTGACTTCTGCCCTCTCTCCTGCAGAGCAGTTGTAATTCTGAGTGGTCTCCAGCCCTCACCTGGAGATTGGCAACAATGGTTCCCCATGAGGGACTGGCTGGTTTGGAGGGTGGAGTCTATGGCATTGTACCTCTCTGAGACCCCACCCCTCCTCAAAACTCACCATCTCCAGTCTCTACCCCTCAAATCTCCAGAAATTTCCCAACCTGAAGTTGGCAACCGTATCTCCCTCCCAGCCAATTGTCAGCCTACTGTTATCTGCCCCCTGACTTCAGCTTTCCATCTCCTCCCCCCTCCCTCCTGGAGAGCAGTTGTAATTCTGATTGATTTCCAGCCCCCACCTGGAGATTGGCAACAATGGTTCCCCAGGATGGAATGGCTAGTTTGATGGGTGGAGTCTATGGCATTGTACCTGTCTGAGGTCCCACCCCTCCTGAAACCTTACCCGCTTCAGGCTCCATTCCTCAGATCTCCAGGAATTTCCCATCTGGCCCCAATGAGTTTTCTCCCAAAGGCCAAAACAGGTGACAGGACCAAGCTTGGTTGCCTACCAACAGGCACTGAGGGGAAAGTAGGGTTACCAGCTCTAAGTAGGGAAATACCTGGAGATTTGGGGGTGGATCCTGTGGAAGGCAGCATTGGGGGGGGGCAGAAGGACTCAGCAGGGTATAATGCCATAGGGTCTACCCTCCAAAGCAGCCATTTTCTCCAGGGGAACTGATCTTGGTCATCTGGAGATCAATTGTAACAGCAGGAGATCTCCAGGTCCCACCTGGAGATTGGCAACCCTAGAGGAAAGACAGCTGCACAGCAGGGGGTGGAAGAGAATGGTTTGATGGCCACTGGGCCAAGATTGGCAACAATAGTTCTCCAGGAGAAAATGGCTGGTTTGGAGGGTGGAATCTATGGCACTGTACCTGTCTGAGGTCCCACCCCTCCTCAAACCTCACCCTCTCTGGGCTCCACCCCTCAAATCTCCAGGAATTTCCATACCTATAGTTGGCAACTTTATCTCATCCCTTCTCAGCAGCCTCTTCCTAGGCAAAATTCTGTCTTTCTCATTAGCAGGGAGGAAAGCAGTTTACTTCATTCTTTTTGGCTTTGTGATCTGTACAGCAACCCTGTAAGGCAGGTTAGGCAGAACTTCTCCGGCTGGTCCAAAATCACCCAGGCAGTTTCCATAGGGATGCTCCTGCTGAACAGGAGCAAGCAGCCAGGCCTAGGGTTGCCATTGCCAACAAAGACAAATTGATGTAAAGGAGGATGGAAAAGTCTCCATATCTCTATTTTGCCTTCAATTGGTTTTGATGCCAGCAGAGTGAGAAAATGCCAGAGGCTCTGGGTGGGTGCCCCATGGTAAATGCACCAAATAATTCCTAAAGATTTTCCACTGTGTTGATAAATCATTTTCTACACTCACAGTGTCCCCTGCCAGAATTAGTACCAGAGCTTTTTTTGCCTTGTGGTATTTTGCTTGTGGTGTGACCTGTCTTTTTTGTGGTGTGGCATGGTTATGTTGTTGGGTTTGTTTCTTTTGAAGGGGAAGTGTTATGAGTGAGGACATATTTCACCTCAGAATAGAACAGGTTGCATAAACAACGGACAATTCCAACTGTCTTGCGGTGGGGGGGAGAGAGTTTGAGGTGCGAAATAGAGTGAAGTCCAATCAGCTTCTGTATGCAAATGAGCTTGAAATGCTGGCCGAATCAGAGAAGAGTGGCCTAGGCTGCAGTGGGTGAGAGAGAACTCAGGTAATGCAGCTAGTGGATAGGGACAGATTCTGAGCGACATACCAGGGAGCGAATTGATTTTGCCAAGCATAGAACCTTGCCAGACCACTACCCTTTCATATAATAGGACAGGATGTTTGCTTTGTTAGTTGTTTGGAGATACATTAATTAAAAATAGAGATACATGGCTAGTTTTAATAATGAATGCAAATCAGTGTTGCTCTGACTATGTACTGCTTTTGACTGTGCTTGCAGATAAGCCTTCCCTTATGACAATGCACAAATCTTACAGCACTGATTAAGAATTTGAGTCAAATAAGTACATTATTTGTCTTGTCTGTTGTTGACTAGTAGCATGGTGACCAGAGAGTGTATAGGCAGCATAGTATTTTCAACTCAAGTATAGGACTGCATGCAAGCACAGAGGTCTAATAGTAATTATGGTGGGGAAAATGTTTTAGCCAATCTATCCCCAAGTTCACCAAAGCTGTACTATATCCCTAGCATGGTGATTGTGGGAACCATGGTGCCCACTAAAAGCTTTCTTGGTACTTATTTGCTTCTTTGACAAAGCATTTCTAGCCCAAAGTGAAGAACCAGCCCTGCCTTTCTTCTACCTATTTAGAGCAAGAGGAGGTGTTAGCCGAAATGCTCTATCATTTATTAATCAGAGCAGACGGAACAGGTATTTTAATTATCGGGATACTGGTCTATGTATACGAAGGATGGGCTGCCCCAGCACATTCCCAATGAAGAAACAGTCTAAATTGAATAAATCTTTCCTTTACTAAAATGTTGAAAGGCAATTCATACAACACAGTGTTTGCGATCACACACACAAGAACTAAGAACAAAACAGAGAGAAATATAAGCACTTTCGCATTAGCAGGGATCTGTGGATGGTCGATGAGGGCAATATTTACCTCAGGTAGATGCGTGGCTCCTAAAGCTTCTAGCGGTGTGAGATCGGGATGGGGAGGAATAATAAGAAATTAGGGGACACAGGGACCAGACCGGCTGAGAACATGTGCGTTGCTTTGGCTGCAGACCAAAACCTTAAAGCGAGGTAGGGGTTGGGTAAAGCAAGCTGGGCATAAGAGATAAAGCGGACAAAGAGAGGTAGTAGATGGAAGAAGGCTACTGCATCTGCCAAAGGCACTAGGTTTTAAGACCTCTGGCTAGAGGGGCGGCGAGGGCGTCAGGCGGCTTACACCAGAGGACACTCCCCGTGGGCCATGGATTGGCTGACAAGGTCCATTTCAAATGCTATAGGCTAACTTGACCGGTGGTACCTGGGCGCGGGAAAGCAAAGCTCGAGACAATGGAGGGTGACTCATCAGGGGTCCATGCTGTCCTTCTCGTTGGCAATGGCGGCATCTGTGCAGTATATCACGTAGGGGTCATTTAGGGCGATTAATGTCTCTTTTGTCCCGGGGGCCGGGTGCTTGTCGGGCTGTGAATGAGTTTGTCAGCTAATGTAACACCTGTGATTGTGTAACCCTGATATGCAGTTGTCACTGGAACACCTCGGGAGTGAAGCCTGGTCAGCACGTCTTTGTTCTATGCTGACGTTTCGTTCCTCTCTGGGTGACCTTCCAACATGGCAATTTTCTTTATGGCACACTTCATCAGGTTCTATACACTAGCATAAGTACAGTCCAAAAATGGCCCAATATAGTGCAGCTGGGCTAACAGAGGTTCAGAAGCATTCATGAGTCTGTGTCTTAAGGGGGCACCCATTCAGAAACAGCTACCTTCACCACAGGGTAATGCATGGCTTGCAATACCTCAACATTCTGTGACTGGTTGCAGCACCTGACAGCAGCCATGTTGTGATGATACTCTCTCCCTATTTTCAAAATTCTGAAAGGACCCACAGACTCAACAAGATTGGAAGGCCCTGTTTTAGAGGGCCGACCCTTAGTATCCCCTTGGTCTCTTTAATCAGCCATTAAGCCGTCTCATGTTGGTATCTTTTAACTTGGCAATATATGGACAGTTCACCAAACTGCATGTGGAGTAAGTGGTTGAGCTAATGTGGTACGGTGCCTAGAGTGCTGGACTACAATTAAGACTGGGGTAGTCCATGCTCAAATCTCGACTCATGATCATATTTGCTAAGTGATCTTATTGGTAACCTACCTCAGCTGGGCTATTA
The DNA here is from genome assembly GCA_029375565.1 of Gekko gecko. NCBI lineage: Eukaryota > Metazoa > Chordata > Lepidosauria > Squamata > Gekkonidae > Gekko > Gekko gecko. The sequence continues at coordinate 142,642,124 of JAPDNY010000005.1, forward strand.
GGATAAAATGGGAAAGAGGAGAATCATATTTGCTATTCTAAGCTCTTTGACTGAAAGGTAGGCTAAACATGAAATCAACGAATGCAGAAGTTTACTGTGTATATAATCAGGGCCGGTTCGCTCACTAGGTGAGCTAGGTGCTTGCCTAGAGCGTTGGCCCTCAGGGGCGCCAAATGACGCCCCTGAAAAGCCCCCCCCCCGTCCTAATCGGGCGCCCGCCACCACCTCCTCCTCGCCATCACTGCCAAGAGCGCCTGGCCGGGGCGCAGGAGGTGGCAGCACAGCTCGCCTAAGCGCCCAGGCTGGGCGTGGGCGCCTCCTGAGCCCTGGGGGGGGGAAGAGGTGGGGCGGCATGGCGGTAGCCAACAGGGACTCTCCCCGCTGCTGTCGCCCCCGCTATTCTGAGTGCCCAGCCGGGTGCCTCCTGAGCCCTGGGGGGGAGAGGTGGGGCGGCATGGCAGTGGCCAGCGGGGACTCTCCCGGCTGCCACCACCGGTAGCCTGAGCGCCTACCCAGGAGCGCAGAGAGACCCCGCCCAGCTGCAGCAGCGCCGCTTCCCTCCATCGGCCGGTCAGTCGCGCCCTGCTGGCCACACCAGACTCCTCCCCCCTCCCCGGCCCGGCCCTGCCTGGACAACCAACCTGCATGCGCTGCACTGCCATTGGTCACCGCAGGGATGTCGTCCTTGGCCAATAGGACAGCGGGGTGGAGGCGCGCCCTCCCCCGGTGGGTTGGCAGCCATTCCAGGAGTGGCGGTAGAGGGAGGGCGGGGCGCCATCTTGGTTGCGGCGCTGGGAAGCCCGTGCCCGCCCCAGCCAGCCAGGCAGTTCTTCAATACCTCAGTGGGCCCGGGGAAGGAAGGGGCGGCCGTCCCACCCTGTCATACTGTTGCGGGCGCCTCCTGAGCCCTGGGAGGGAAGAGGCTGGGTGGCATGGCGGTGGCCAGTGGGGACTCTCTCTGCCGCCGCCGGTAGTCTGAGCGCCCGGCCAGGCTAGGGCCCTCCTGAGCCCGGGGGGGAAGAGGCAGGAGCCACTGCTGTCGCCTGCCAGCCCCACCTCCAGCTGCTGCGGTAAGCCCCATGGGAGGACGAGGAGGGTGGGCAGCCAGGGGAGGGGCCAGGAGGCAGTGGCTGGCCGGGGTGGGGGTGGTTGGGGGGGCTTTGCGGGCCGCTGGCAGCACCTTCCCTCCCCCTGCAAGGGTTGCGCCAGGCCAGGCGAGGAGGAGGGGCAGGGGGGATGTGGCAGAATATAACTGTCCCCCTTCCTCCCGGGAGCAGCCTGGAGGTTGGCAACCCTGTAATTGGTTGGTGCGGGGGGGCGCCAGAAGGTAGCCTCGCTTAGGGTACAGAAAACCCTTGGGCCGACCCTGTATATAATCATAGCCATCTAGTAATATTTTGTTTTAATTATTTATTACAGTGTCAGCAAACAATTTATGTCAGATGTCCTTTAATTTCCTACAAAGGTTAGGTTCTAGATAGGAAGGGCAAAGCAATGATATACATTAAAATTCTACAACTCAGTTCACTGTAATTAGTTCTCTTCTTGGCTGTCTGCAGAAGCCTCTTCTCATAAATGTGTGTTTTTGAAACAGCATTGATTTGAAACAAACAAACAAACAAACCTATAATAAACAGTTCTTCCTTCACCAAAAATACCAGCAGTCATCATATGTAATTTATTTGGAAATACAAAACTTATTTTTTTTTTAATACAATTTTTATTGGATATTTTCCACATGCTCATACAACTTAAACAAGTAAATACATATCCCTTCCGTTTTTTTCCCTCCCCTCCCCACACAAGGCTTCCCGCAATGCTCCAACCCCGTTAATATCTTTCTTATTCAGTTACATTAACTACTAATTTTACTTTCTTTACTAATGGTAACAATTTAAGAATCTAATCACTTTAAAGTTTCCCCTTAATAACTATCAAAACAAATCAAACCATGTTTAACATCCCAACTTTTCAACAAATATTCTTGAAAGTCTTTCTATTCTTCAAAAAAGTTTTCATCTTTCTCGTTGTTTAATTTTCTTGTTAGCTTGTCCATTTCTGCCATAAACAGCATCTTCTTAATCCATTCCCATGTTTCCGGTATTTTTTCTTGCTTCCAAAATTGTGCAAAAGTCATTCTGGCTGTTGTCACCAAGTACCATAGCAATGTTCTCTTGGTTACATTTATTTCTTCCATTTTAAGACCTAACAGTAACATCTGTGGGTCTTTCTTAAAAGTACATTTCAAAATTTTTTGTATCTCATTGTGGATCTCAGTCCAATATCTTGCTGCCTTATCACAAGTCCACCACATATGATAAAATGACCCTTCTTTTTTCTTGCACTTCCAACATTTGTTAGACATGCTATCATTTATAATAGCAATTTTTTGGGGGGTCATATACCATCTATACATCATTTTATAGCAGTTTTCATTCACATTTATACAAGTTGAAATTTTCATTGACTTTTTCCACAAATATTCCCAAGATGACATAGTTATTTCATTATTTATATTTACAGCCCACTTTATCATTTGCTCTTTTACTGTTTCATCCCCAGTATACCATTTCAATAAGACCTTATACAATTTTGAAATCATTTTTTTACCCTTTTCAGCCCATACACTTTCAATTTCATTATTATTTTCTCTAAAACCATGTTCTCTTTTATCGGTCTTAAATAAGTCATAAATCTGTCTATATTTCAACCAATCATAATCATATTCAACATCATTTCTATCTTTTAAGACAAAGTTTTTCCCTTCTAATTTTAAAAGCCTTTTATAAGGTAACCAATCTAAACCTTGGTTCCTTGAATATGGATTAATGACTTCTGCTGGCACTATCCAAAGTGGTCGTTCTTCCGAGAAGAATTTTTTGTATCTCGTCCACGTCTCGAACAGTGATCGTCTTATAAAATGGTGTTTAAAAAATTTATCCATTTTTGACTTTCCATACCATAAATATGCATGCCATCCAAACTTATTGTCGTGACCTTCCAAAGCCAACAACTTCATATTTCTTATTTCTTTATTTGCCAACTCCCAGTATTCCTTGCTACTCTTCCATCCTAATAGTAACCCAGGATGACTCTACTTAATTCCAAGACATGATGACGTCAGGCTAGCCTGGACTATCCAGATTAGAGCTATAAAGGTCCTATGACACCTACTGTAAATTCATTATACTGTATACCATTCTTGCTATTCCCTTCTCAAATGTTATTTCTCTCCTGTCAACCAGGTCTTCATCATTTTACTTTGATTGTAAACTCTATGAAAGTCTAGGTAAATCTATGTTATCAGCAGAGAACCCTACCTCAAAAAAGTATTCTGATGCTATGAAATAGGATCAGTGGAAGTCGCTACACAGATAAATAGCTCCACTTTCTGTATCAGTGAGTGCACACTGACCTTCTTCTTGCTTGCTATCTAAATATCAAAGTGTGGATAAAGACTGACATTTCAGCAACTTCTACTGAAGTAGCCTGAACAAAACAAATATATATACACACACAAACACAGAGATAATTGTGAAGTCTACTGAATGTGTTTAGGGTTGCCAGGTTCTACCTGGCTGCTGGCAGGGGGCTTTGGGGGCATTCCTGGAGGGGGAGGGGCATCCCTGACATGACGACATCATACAGAAGAGAACTCATCACGTTGGGAATTCAGTCCCTTGGAAGGTGTCAGCAGTGCCCACTTGCAAAACACGATTTAAAGGGAAAGTTCCCTTCAAATGCTGTTTTACGGTTCTATGAAAATGCCCACATGAAAAACCCCATGGTCCTAAATGCCCACAGCAAAAAAAGCCCACACAGAAATAAGCCCACATGGAAAAATACCATGTAAACCACCATAGATATTTATGATTGCGGATAATCATTCATCTCCATTTATGAGAACAAAGAGGTATTACCTATATTTTATATTGTTATTTTAGGATTAAAACATGTCATGTTCACATGCAACACTTTGTGTTGTGATTTTATCAAGTATAATTAAATATCAATTTTGCTATGTATTAATAAAGTATTTCATTACTACACAAAAGTAGCCTGTATGGAGAGGGCTTTAATGCTCTTGAGTGCAAAGGCTTGGAAGGGAAAATACAGGAAATGACCATTTTGTTATCAACAAACTTTATTAAGAAGGAAAAACAATAACAAAATAAGTAAATAATATTAATTATTTAAATAATTTTATGGCATATAGTTGTTCAAAAGCTGTGTATACTAGACAGTCTATACATAATTTAATTCAACATCTTTCTGTCTTTACTTTAGAAATTACTTCATACCAACATTACAAAGGTTGATAAATGGTAAATTAATAAATTTTAAGTATTTAATTTTATTTTAAAAATTTTATATAGAGTTTAATTTTTCTAGTTATTTTTTTCCTTCTTAATAAACTTTGTCGATAACAAAATGGACACTTTTATTTCCTGTATTTTCCCTTCCAAGCCTTTATACTCAAGAGCATTAAAGCCCTCTTCATACAGGCCACTTTTGTGTAGTAATGAAGTACTTTACTAATAACATAACAAAATTATTATTTAAATAGGAATGCGGCCTGTTGTGGAGATAAGTACAATGAGCTCTAAAAAGAGGTTCTGGGAGAGTGCCCTGGCCTTGGGCACTCAGCGTCAATTTGCTGTGGCAACCTCAGCAGGGCATAATGACATAGAGTCCACCATTTTCTCCAGAGGAACTGATCTCTGCTACCTGAAGTTGTAATTTTGAGTGATCTCCAGCCCTCCCCTGGAGATTGGCAACAATTGTTACCCAGGAGGAAATGGCTGGTTTGGAGGCAGGTCTACGGTATTGTACCCGTCTGAGGTCCAAACCCTCCTCAAACCCCACCCTCTCCACTCTCCACCCCTCAAATATCCAGGAATTTCCCAATCTGTAGTTGGCAACCCCATCTCATTCCAGCTAACCATCAGCCTACCATTATCTGCCCCTCTGACTGTAGCTGACTTCTGCCCTCATTCTGGAGACCAGTTGTAATTCTGAGTGATCTCCAGCCCTCACCTGGAGACTGGCAACAATGGTTCCCCAGGAGGAAATGGCTGCTTTGGAGGGTGGAGTCTATAGCATTGTATCTGTCTGAGGTCCCACTCCTCATCAAACCTCACTCTCTCCAGGCTCCACCCCTCAAAATATCATGAATTTCCCAACCTGGAGTTGACAACTCTATCTCCTTCCCAGCCAACCATCAACCTATCTTTATTTGTCTGTCTGACTCCAGCTTTCCATCTCCTCTCCCACCCTCCTGGAGAGCAGTTGTAATTCTGATTGATTTCCAGCCCCCACCTGGAGATTAGCAACAATGGTTCCCCAGGAGGAAATAACTGGTTTGGAGGATGGAGTCTATGGCAATAAAAGGGAACATTCCTTCTAAATGGTGTTTTGCACGTAGGGCTGCCTGTGCCTGAACTCCAAGCAGTGAATCTGCTGCTTGGAGTTCAGGCTTACAGATCCCATGCTTCTCCCTCCCCTCCTCCAAGCTGATCGGAGGGTCACATGCTCCCATCGATCAGCTGGAGGGCTCTTTAAATCTCATGGGAGGGGAGGGAGAAGAGTGGCCGTCAGTGATTGTTGTTGGGGGTGGAGCTTTCCCCTGTTGGCCAGCTGGCCGGCAGCGAGCAAGAGCCCACAAAATCAGGGGATCCTCTGCCTCCAACTGGAAACTCATAACCCTAAATGTATTGAGGATATAAACAATAAGCAAAACACAACTGAATATTTCCATTCTGAGATTCTCTAGGCGATATATAGTTTTAATTTTGCATTTATGATTGATGGCAATTGAATTTTGTGAAAGAGTCCAAAAATGCTTTAAGCCTCAGGGCACTTGAAGGCAGAAATATCATATATGTTATAAAGTCAACTGTGCCAAGTATTATAACCAACAGCTGTTGTTAAAAAAAAATAAAAAATGTCATGCTACTACCAGAGTTTAATTTGAATTTAAATTTCATGTTTTTAAACGTGGTGTTTGATATGCATTAGGTTAGGAAACTTTTTTTTCTTTTTATTTGATTCTGACATAAAAATGACACAATTTTTGTTTCTTGTGGCTGAGGATCATGGCAAAATGCTACAGTTTCATATTATCTGTCAGATAATTTGTAATGAATGGCCATATTGGGCCATTCATTCAATGGTAAAGGCCCTCAGGTGCAGGAAATAATGTGAAAAGTGAAAATGCCATAATAATCTGGAAATAACAGGATATGGGAACATCCTAATATTGGCATACTAGGATTTCCCCCCTCTTTTGCACACTTTGTAATCAGGAAACCATTTGCAGCCCTGCCACAGAAATATCCAATATCAAATAATAAATTGTCTCCAAATACTGTGGAGTTACTAGTTATACCCAGAGCACAATTATGAATTTGTGTGCTCACTTGGGCAAGTAGCAATTGTCCTTGGGCAAAAAAAAAAGAAACAGCAGTCTCTCTCTCTCTTTCTTGCTATCAGGCTTTTTCTAGGTAATTTCAAGAAGGATGCAAAGCTCTTTCCAGCCCATGAAAGAGTATTTGAGCAGCTAAGAGGAAAGGTAGACAGGCAGGGAAGGATAAAAGAGGAAGCAGAGAGGTAAAGAGAAGGCAGGGAAATCAAGGCAAAGGAATCTGATTTTTTTTTTTAAAAGCAAAGCTATATGGCAATGTTGATGTGCACTGACATTTACAGAAAATAAGAAACAGACCTCTGCAGCAAGAAACCGAAGATGGACACAGGCATGGTACATATTGGTATTTCCTGTTCTGAGTAGGCAAAATAAATGGGAAAGTGTCAGTACAGAGAATGAAGTACTCCACATTGGCTTATATAATGTAGGCTCTTATGATCATGATCTATGGACTAGAAGTCCCCAGTTCAAACTCAGACCAGATATGCATCTGCTTTATAGCTCAAGGCAAGCTATTTTCTCTTGGCATCAGTCCAACCATATGCAATATGTAGATCAGGAGTGTCCAAACTACGGCCCGCGGGCCAACTGCGGCCCGCGGGTCAGTTTTTATTGGTCCGCAGCAAATTCTGAAAATATAATTGAATATGGCCCGCACATGGCGCTTGAGCTCAACTCTGTTGCACTTCTCAGTTTCAACACTAGATGGAGCCAGTCACAGAAAAGGTGCTTCTCCACTAAACAAAATTAAGCAAAGAAAAATATTTACCACGAGTCACCAGAAATGGCAGCACCAAAGAAATGCAAGATAGCAAGTGAGTGTAGAAGATTTCAAACACGGTGGGAAAATGAATATTTCTTTAAAGAAATCAACGGAAAGTGTGTCTGTTTGATTTGCAATGAAGATGTTGCCTTGATGAAAGAGTATAATGTCTGTCGGCACTATGAGACCAAGCATCAGAGCTACGCATCGTACACAGGTACTGAACGAGCACAGAAATTCAAGCAAATGGCAGCTAGCCTGCAAGCTCAACAACAGTTTTTTTTTCGTGCTAACAAAATACAGGAAAATGCCACAGCAGCAAGCTATGAAGTCGCACAACTTATTGCCCAGCATGGCAAACCGTTCTCAGACGGTGATTTCATAAAGCAGTGCCTCATCAAAGTCACAGAAGTAATGTGCCCGGAAAAAGTGCAGGATTTCAACAACGTGAGCTTATCCAGAAATACAGTGGTGCGGAGAATCGAGGACTTGTCAGCTAACCTGAAACTTCAGCTGAGAGAGAAAGCTTGTGCTTTTGATTTTTACTCGATAGCATGCGATGAGAGCACAGACGCCACAGATACCGCACAGCTTTTAATTTTTTTGCGGGGAGTCGATGATAATTTTTGCTGTATGGAGGAGCTGCTTGATATGATGAGCCTAAAAGGCACAACGACGGGTGGAAATATTTTTGACGCTGTGTCAGAGGCAGTTGAAAAGATGGGGCTTAAATGGGACAAGCTCTGTGGAGTAACAATGGATGGAGCTCCAGCCATGACGGGTGAGCGCAAAGGAATGGCATCCATGGTGTGCGTCAAGGTAAAAGAGAGCGGAGGTGAGGCTGTTAGGATGCACTGTATAATCCACCAAGAAGCACTGTGTGCCAAGACTGTCCAGCTGGGCGATGTGATGAACACTGTTGTAAAAACTGTCAACATAATTCGAGCTAGAGGACTGTACCACAGGGAATTTCAAGCTTTCTTATCTGACGTGGATGCTGAATACGGGGATGTACTCTACCACTCTGATGTGCGCTGGCTCAGCCGCGGCTCTTTGCTGCAGCGGTTTTATTTGCTGAGATCACAAATCAACAAGTTTTTGAAAGAGAAGGGCCGACCTCTTCATGAACCGAGTGACCCTCTGTGGCTGGCAGACCTGGCATTTTTAGTTGATCTCACTAATCATCTGAATACACTGAACAAGAACCTACAAGGCAAAGAACAGCTGGTGTCACACCTGTATGCGCACATGAAAGCCTTCTGTGTAAAGCTCCGCCTGTTTGAGACACAACTACGAAGCTTTAATGCTGCACACTTCCCTGCGCTGTCTGAAATCAAGTCTGCTTTTCCAAAGGCAGACCTTTCTGCTAAAAAGGAGAAATATGCTTCTGTAATTACATCTCTCGTGACAGAATTCAACCAGCGTTTTCAAGATTTTTCTGTCATTGAAAAACAAATCAAGCTGTTCTCGACCCCCTTCCTGGTGGATGCAGAAGAAGTGGAGGAGAGTCTGCAGTTAGAACTGATTGAAATGCAATGTGATGATTCTCTGAAGAGTCAACATCAGCTTCTCTCCCTCCCTGACTTCTATCAGAGTTTGGATCATGCCAAGTTTCCTCTGATGAGACGCCACGCAAAAAGAATGATGAGCCTGTTCGGCTCAACATACATATGTGAACAAACATTTTCTCTGTTAAATCAGAACAAAAGCAGACTGAGATTCAGAATGACTGATAGCCATCTCTGTGAAGTCCTTCGTGTCTCAACCACCAAACTTTCTCCTGACACCCCAGCCATCCTTCAATCCAAAGAACAGCATCACTGCTCCCACTGAGAGCAATGTTCTTCACATTATAGGTGAGTTAGAAATACACACAGTAATCATGTGTCAATATGTCATCTCTTGTGTGTGGCCCAGGCCTTTGCTTATTTTTCTGTATTTGGCCCTCACCAAAAAAACTTTGGACACCCCTGATGTAGATACTAAACAATGGACTACCTGGAAGGGTGGTTGTAAAGATTACTGAAAAGCAGTTTGAGCACTTAGGAAAATGGCTCAGTAAACATAAGGCCTAGTATATCATTATAAAATCATCATCAAGTTTTGAATGAGGTGAGGGGATATGTACAGCACTCAAAATCCATTAGTCAATGTGAAAACTGACAGACAATAATACATTTTAGTTCAATTGAATGCAAAAGGGGATACTCATCCCACAATTATCAGTGGTTACTTTGTTAATGGGGTACAACTCCAACTTAAGTTTTTTATATATTCTCACAACCCTTTAATATTGGGAATTAAAGCTGCATCTGCATTAGTGAAGATGACCATATAATGTCAACAATGCCTCAAGACAACCTGAAAAGAAATCATTAGTATCACATTGTAGAACTGCAATCAAGGTTAATAAGCTCTAGGGGATAAAGACTTTTATGAAAGCCATAAAGAACTGGATTCAATAGTTATTGAATCTCTAAAACAGTAAAGGTTTTTGAAGGCAGACTTGCCTTATTTTTCTTGACATGAGTATGGATGGCTATTGTTGATAGGACCATTATAAGCAGCTAGTTATCTCTACTCATTCTATTATTATTTCATTGTGGTACAACAAACTTCTGCAGTGGCTGTAGAAAAGACAGAGCATCTTATAAATGGAAGCACTGTGGCCACTAACTTCAGAAACTCTTCAAAAGTACAGATCATTTCCCCCCTGATATTTCCATATTAATGTATCTAACAACAAGGCTAGCACATGCAAAAGAAACTATGAATGCTTTTCCAATGCTTAATGTCTAAAGACATACACAAATCTGCTGAAGCCCTTAAAGGGCCTCTAGTCTAATTTGTTTGTTTGTTTCTGATGCCTCTGAGATGCCCAGAGCATGAAGATGATATACACTCTCTATTATTTGTCTCCAGCATCTGGTATTCAGAATATATGGCCTCTGAACATGGTAGATACATAAAACCTCCATGTTCAGAGACAGTATACCTCCGGATACTAGCAAACACACAATAGTTGTTGGGCAGATCCTCAAAGCCCTTGTTTCTCCCCCAGCCCCAGCCTGCAGTTTAAATTGGACACTGAGGAACCAGGGCTCTGCAGGAAGCAACATCTTCCCTCTCCTTCACAGTGGATCTGAGGATCTCACTTTACAGACTGTCCTCTTGCTTGTCCTCTCACTTTAGAGACTGTCCTCCACAGAGCAGGGCATGACCTACAGCTCAGGATGCAGCTGCTGCCTTGAATCCAAGGTGAAACAGGCTCAGCCATCCCTTGATAGCCTGGATTAGGGCTCCTGCACCCCTATTACTCCTCCTGGTCAGAAACTCAGCAGAGGGATTGTGTCAGCATCACAATCCCCTATATTTTAAACAGCAACAGGGCAGGTTCTTTTTTTCATTGTTTGTGGTAGGGATTCACTGAAGGCATATGTCACCCAAGGCCAATTTCCTCTTTGCTCACAAATTGATCACATGGTTAAAGAATAGGAAACATCAGACCAACACCAGCTGACTGTGAGTTTGTTTCTATGTACTGCTGTCTACTGCAGACATTCACTTGCAGCATGAAGACAGCTGTCCGTATGCAACACACAGTCCCTAGGATTTTCTTAACAAACACACCACATATTGTGCAAGTGACCCTTCCTGCCCTCCTCCTCCTGGGTCCATCTTTCCAGCCAGCATGTGCACATGTTCAGTCCCCCACTCATGGGGATGAGCTCTCCAATAGTGAGCTACCCATCACTCGGGACTGAGCATGAAATTGAAGACAAGGCCTTCAGATTCAAGTTCATGAGTTAAACCTTTGCAAACACTCTGATCACAAATATTTTGTCTGTCAACTTTTGGCAAATGGGACTGAACTGGGAAACCACAGGAAGGTCTGACTGCATTTACATGTTTGTGTCTCTAAGTAGCTAGACTCTTTCAAGTCTAACCATTCCTACCTTGTAGCCAAATACACTTTGAACAGCCATTTCCACCAGATGGCAAGGATCTGTTCTTACCAGATATTATAGTTAGGCATACAATGCTGATCTTTAGGTTTAGTTTTTTATGTAGATACTGTTGTATTACACTCCCCAGGCTGTTATCCCAAACATTCCTCATTTACAGCTTTGTTATTTTGGATCAGGGTGAATAAAATAAATGGTGGCTAATGACTACAGTCTCACATATGCCATAAGGGGAGGGATGAGACAGAGGCTGAATTTGTAGCAGAATGTGAAAATACTAATCGGTCTTGCACTATTCACAGAGAGATGCAAATTCTGGTGTGCATTCATATGCAGAACTAATTAAACTAGTCACATGTAGCTACCATAACTTCATTTTTTGTTGTTCAGTCGCACAGTCGAATTTGACTCTTCACGACCCCATGGACCAGATCACGCCAGGCCCTCCTGTCTTCTGCTGTCCTCTGAAGTTTGCTCAATTTCATGCTCAATTTCAACTTCATGCACATAGGCAAATATAAATGCAATATGAGCAGCAAAGAAACTATAGTCTGTAGCTGGAATGTCCAACAGCAGTCTATACCAACATGTTTACAAATCCAAATTTCTTATCTTTCCCTGTTCAACTTGTCTATGAGATCAGGGATCAAGCTTAGGCAGAAAAATGAAAGGGAAACTGATGCACAATTAGGAACATTGCACGTGAATCTGTATATGCATGAGTGTTCGTGTTTGTGTACACACACAGACATACATGTATTGGCACAGTTATAATTGACACTGGTATCTTCAGGGGAAACAGCAATAACCTTGCAGGTGCAGAAGTTGGTTTAGAACAGCAAGAATAGCTGAAACAGTCTGCAGATTTTGTACAGATAACGCAGAACATGTAAAGGCAAAGTGAAAACTGGAAATAAAGGAAAAGCTTTTGTGCATCCCAAGTGATCACTAAGAAGAAATTACCTGGGAACTATGCAGAATACAAATGGCAGAATTATTTATGCATTGAACAAACATCCCTGACTGATGAACTGTGCTTCTGAATGTGTCATCTTTCCAGTAAAATAAAACATGCATTTGATGTAATTAAAGATCCCATGGCAATGTTTGTATGCATGAGGGAGTTAAACCCTGCATCCTGGCTAAGTTCCAATTTAAATAATTAAATCTTAAAGTTTCCCAGCACTCTCAGTTTTTATTTCCCAGCCTCAGCTGCCACGTTGTTGCCAGGTTAGACCCCAAAGGAGACCACATTAAAGTGAGAGATGAAGTAATTTGTGCTTACAGTTAAATCTCAATGTCTTTTGGGATGCAGCAGATGAAATATAATTTCCAGGGAAGCAAGAGAAGCAAGCTATATCATTAATAGCTATCCATCATCTATATATTTTTTTCTTCATGCTTTGGTGACATTATTTTCAATTCTAATAATGCTCCCTATGCCATAATATGAATTAGCTCTAGATCCAAATGGGACTTAGGGAAAAGGTGGAGAGGAAGAGATTCTGGTTGGAGGTAAAAAGAAGGGAAATAGAGAAAAGCTGTCAGGCACTAGAATGAATGAGATGTGCCAGGGATATTGGAGGCCAGAGGGAATAACCTCTGGATAAATCTTTACATGGTGAATCCAAGCTGTTTCAAGCACAATTCAAGGAGTTGGGGACATAAGGTCAGGCAGGAAAAGTCCACAAGCACAGGGCCCAAGCATTAGCATCTTTAGCATTACACAACCCTGATCCTGTTTCACAAATGCGTCATGATTTATTTTTAAGATGACATAAAAGAGTCAATGTCAAGTTAACAGACTTGTATCCTCTTTGTGCTTGCACACGGTGCATATTGTCTCAGAATACTGGACCCCTAAAAGTACGATACTAACTGTACTGGTTCTTGTGCTGATTGTTTCTTGGCTAAGATACATTAGAAGGATTTGTTTATTTATTTATTTATTTATTTAATGTGACTTATATCCTGCCCTCCCCACATAGCAGGCTCAGGGCAGGTTACATCAGATTTGATAAAAATACAAAATATAAAAATTAACACAATTAAAACAACAGTAAAATACTGCACTATCCTTTATCCAGTACAGTAGTCATTAAAGTTAAGGCCTCACAGATGCCATCTCTGGTGTGCAGTTCTGACCCGCTGAGGGGAGGCCCAGTAAGGAAGGAGGGGTGTCCATTGCCCTAGTTAAATCCTGGTGGAAGAACTCCATCTTGCAGGCCCTGTGGAACTGTAAAAGGTCCCATAGGACCCTGATCTCATATGGGTGTTTATTCCTTCAGGTAGGGGCCAGGGTTGAAAAAGCCCTGGCACTATTTGAGGCGAGATGGATGTCCTTGGGGCCAGGGACCACAAGAAGATGTTGACTGGCAGATCGTAAAGCCCTTCGGGGCTCACAGAGGGAGAGGCAGTCTTGGAGATATGCGGGTCCTTGGCCGTATAGGGCTTTAAAGGTAAGCACCAACACCTTGAAGTGGATTCAGTACTCAATAGGCAATCAGTACAGTTCGCGTAGCACTGGGCAGATGTGGGCCCACATAGGCAGTGACATCAGTACCCGTGCCACTGCGTTCTGCACCAACTGTAGTTTCTGAAGCAGAATCAAGGACAGCCCCATGTTGAGAGAATTACAATAATCTAATCTGGAAGTGACCATTGCATGGGTCACTGTAGCCAGATCCCGGGGAGTGAGATATGAGGCCAACCGCCTGATCTGTCTCAGATGGGAAAAAAGCAGACCTGGAAATGGCAGCGACCTGGCCCCCATATTAGTGGGGTGTCCAGGAACACCTCTAGGCTCTTCACGTTCAGCACCAGCACCAATAGGGCCCTGTCAAAGGTTGGGTGCCCAATCCCTGATCCCAATCCCCCACAAACAAGGTATAGGACCTTCGTCTTTTTTTTTTTTTTTTGGCCCCCGAAGAGGATTTTCTTTAATTTGCATTTTCTAACACTACAAACTACAACAGAAAAGGGGGAGGGAAACATCTAGATCTAGGGAGAAAGAAAAGATAACCACAACTAACTAAAACCCCAAGAGATGGAGATCTTCAATAATGCTTATATCTGTGATAGTCCATGAAAAGCTTAAAATAGCATTGAGCGTGATCTAATAGTCCCATTTCTGCATCAGCTTATCTGTTTTCCCAATTCCAGAACCCTCCCCAAGTCATCTCATAAAATAAGGCTTTATACAGGCTTTCAAGGTCTCAGTCCTTATTTTTACTTCTCTTTGCAGTCTCTCAGTTGGTAGCTTTGTTTGGGAGCAGCCGCCCCCTTTTCTGCATCCGAGTCCGCATCCGAGGATACAGAGTCCAACTCGCCAGTAGATTGGCTGTCTTCTTCTTCTTTCGTCTCCTCTTCTGGATCTCCCAGTTGCAGCCGCAAAAACTCTCGAGCTTTGAAAACAGAGTCAATTTTTTCTCTTCTTTCCTTTATTTTGAAAGTGACGCCCTCAGGAATTAACCACCCATATGCAATGCTATTTGTTTGTAAAAAAAGGATTAGTTCCTTATACTTCTGCCTCTTTTTTTCTTATCTCAAATGGAATGTCTTTTAGGATCCTTATGTTGTTGCATCCGATTTTCAGGGGTGTATTTGTAGTCGATTTTAAAATTAAATCTCTTAAATGCCTCTTTGAGAATCTCACAACAATTTCCCCAGGCAGGTTATTCTTCTTAATATACGTGGGGTAAGCTTTATAGGCCACATCCATTTCGCTGAAGATACCTTCTGATTTCAAATCCGTCATTGGGGCAAATGCATCGCTTAGTAGTTGCTTTAGATTCTCATTAGAAGCTTCTGACACCCCTTGGAACCAGAGTACCATATTTACTCTTTCCATTTGCAGCTGTAACAATTGTGTTTCTGTCGAAGCTTGCTTCTTTTCTAGCACTTGCATCTTTTTCCCTGCTTTTGTAGAGCTGGCATCAAGTTCCTTTAATTTTCAACCACCTACTCTGTTTTCTTTGTGGTTTCTGCAAGTTGCAATTGCTATGCTAAAAAATTCTGGTTCAGAGTTTCCAATTGCTGGTTGATGTTGGTCATCTGGTCCAGCAGAGGATATAGAGAGTCTGCAAAAAGCCTAGGGAACTCTATGGTCTCTTCCAGCCTCGGGCTCATGCCTCCTGGTGGTTTCGGTTTCTGTCCTTTGTCGAGTCGCCTCCCCACCATCTTTCTGTATTGTTTACTTTAACTGAAAGTTTGCAAAGTCTCTGAATGCCTCCAATGTGCTTTGACTTTGACTGGTAAGGTTCTTTAAGTTGGTTTCTATGCTTACTCTTCCGCTCACCCCTTGCTAATCTGCTTTAAAGTCTCTGTGGGGGGGAGGGGCCTCTCCCCTGCTCCCTTCCCACACTTCTGCCAAGGGGGGTGCTTTCCTTTTAAACCACCAATTCTCCGCTTTTAAATTACTCACTGCTCCTTGCTTGTCTTACGACATTGCTTGTGATCGTCTGGTTGCATGATCTCCTCCGCTTGTCCCGGCCAGCATCTCTAGGTCCATTCAGATGCACAGCGGCTGGACCACTGGGTGAGGGAGCCCCCTCATAAGCCCCTTGGCTGGGAGCCTTTTCCTCAAGGCTCCCAGGGAGCAGCGATTACTCACTCCCCCTCCAATCCGCTGGTGCACAGATCATGTCCCGGGAGCATCCCGGAGACACGTCTGCTTTCAAGCTGCCATTAACCGGAAGTCCAGGACCTTCAACTTTGATGGATTCTGTTTCAGTCTGCTCTGCTGTAAGCAACCAGCCATGGCTTATAATGCCCTGTCCAGATTTTCTGGGGCTGAGTCCAGATGGCCACCCATCAATAGATAGAGCTGGGCGTTGTCCACATATTGTTGACAACCCAGCCCATACCTCTAGAGAATCTGGGCAAGGGGGCACATGTAGATATTAAACAACATTGGGGAGAGAATCGACCCCTGCAGCACACCACATTCTAGCAGGTGTCACTAGGATGACTCCCCCCCCAAGTACCACCCTCTGTCCCAGACCCTGGAGATTGGTATGGAGGAACAGCAGTCACTATGCACAGCCAGAAATAAGAGCTCCAAACTCCTGTGATGCCAGGTTTCTCTTATATGAAGTACATTCTCTTTTTAGTCAAACTGGAAGCACACTCAGATTTCCAAGTCACTCAGCCTCCACAGGGAGCACATCTAGACTGCATAGCAAACAGAGTTTAATTGGTCTGAATATGAATGACTGCTGCCTTCTTACAGGGTAGGCATAGTGAAAAGTGCCCCAGGATATCACTACCACCTCCAAAGCACTACAAAAGTTCAGTAAAGTGTTCCTGCTTCAGCTGGTACCAAGAGCCTGCAATACTGACACAGAGATTCTTCAAAAGATGTGCTGGATACACAGGGTTCTGGACAATCACATCAAGAAGGTGCAACACAAGTGTGGTCTACAGATTCCTTCATACAAGTGGTAACAAGTAGACCAGCACCAGGTAACAAATTCTAATGCATTTTTTCGACAATACAGCTGCTTAGGATGTAAACCAAATAGTGCAGTATACCATAACTCTGATATGTGAATAATAATCCTCAAATCTGTATCAAAGTAGTACCTTTATTGTCACCTCATAGTGGGCAGTCTTCATATTTCAAGGCAACCAAGACTCTAGGTGTTACTGGAAGCATTAAAAAGTTGTAGTATCAAAGTAACATTTTATGATTAACTACAATAAATCCGTATCAGTCACATAGCCAAGATAGCATTCAAATTACTGTGGCATTAACTTAGTCTCCTTTGAAAATTATGATGCATGACTGACCTGTGTACAGAGATGTGGGATGAATCAGTGAATCAAAGAGTTACATTACCTTTCTGTATTCAAATTAGGGGGAAAAGAAGCAGCAGTATTATCTATAAGCTTGTAAAGAAAATATGCACAAATAATTGAATGCATTGCTATTTTTCTTAACAGAAGGTGTACTGACTTAAACAACCCAGTTAACTGTCTCTTAGCTGTCTTCGACAGCACTTGCTGTTGAATAGTGCTTAAGACCTTCTGTCCCAAAACAAATTATGCAAGCCTATGTACCTGGACAAGAACACAGAATGCCTCCAGGATTCAGAAGCTTCTTTATACAGAAAGGGATTAAAATGTGGAATTTGCTGCCAGAGGATGTACTGATGGCTATAGGAATAAACAACTTTAAAAGGGGATCAGATAGATCTGTGGAGGATAGGTCTACAAGTGTCTACTAGCCATGGTGACTGAGGGGAACCACCATATTCAGAGGCACTAAACCTCTGTATCCAAGAACCAGGAGGAAACATCAGGGGAAAGTCTCAGCCTCTATGCTCTGTTGTGGGCCCTCCAGAGGAACTGATTGGTCACTGTGTGAGACAGGATGCTGGACTACATGGACAATCAATCTGATCCAGTAGAGCTCTTCTTATGTTCTTAAACAAACTCCTGTTTCCATTGTTGTTGTTGTTGTTTTACTTCCAGCAACATGGGAGTGACAAATCTGGGAAAAAACCCAGATTTATATCTATCACAACCAGTAACACAGTATGAATTCACTATTTATAAACATAAGTACTCTTATATCTTAAACAGGATGATAGTTAAAGAATCAGGCCTCCTATAGTACATTCAGAGCATTTTCAGGAATTTAATGGATATCTAGCCATAAAACTTCTTATACATTTAAAAAAAAAAAACACCAAAAAAAACCCCTTTGGCCAGCTCATGAGTACACTAGGCAAGTTATTTGGAGTAGAGCCATTTTAGTCTCATTGATGACAAACCATCTAAGACATTGTACTTTAAAACAATTTAGACCTACTGAAATCTACACAATTAAAATGGCTCAAGTCCAAAGACCAACCACAACTATTTCATGGATCACAGCCACAGTGCATTAATTTAATTACGTATCACTCTTATTTTCTATATTTAGAGTGTGCTGTATTTTGCACTCTTCCTTGCAAGGGCAGAAGTATTGTTTAAAAATAGAGCTTTGTAAGAGCTTGGTAAATCAGGATTCAATTAATAATTTTGACCCTTACATCTTCCTACTTTTCCCCAAAGGTAACATACAGAGAAGTAAAGGGAATTATTGAATGTAACTGATGTAGTCTCTACTTTGTTCTAATATGCTGGGACTCCAGACTTACTGGGGTCCTGTTTGTGGGCCTGCGGGGGGGGGGAGGGAGAGGACATGGTGGCCAAATGTCTGTTGGCTGGCAACATCCAGCAGTGATGGGCTAGGCTGTGTGGTCAGCTGGGGGCAAAGCAGCTGCAGCACTGGAGGGAAGCTGGGCAGCCCCTTCCTGGGGTCAGGCCAATTGGGCCAGTTGGGAGCGCCAAAGGAGAGGGTGGGGGGTGGGCACCAGCAAGCAGTTAAAAGGCACTTTCATGCCACCCAGACCTCACCTGGCCTCATGGCTCTTTCCCACCCATCCCTTCCTCTTAAATCTGTGTTAGACCCTGTTCTTCCTTGGTGTTTGATGTTATTTTCAGTGTTAGGGTTTTTTGCAGGGTAGTGCTTTCATGATTGTTTAACTTATTTGTCAAAACTTAGTGGGGTGGTATTAGCATGGGGCCGAATCCATTTTTTGGGGAAAGACAGCCCATTTTCCCTTCTTCTAGGGATCCCCTTAACGGATTCTGGGGGTGAGAGTTATCAAGTGACACACCCAGCTTGGGGGCTGTTGGGTTACCCACAGTCCCAAGTGGCACATGTGATCACATAGTGGCAGTCATCCTTGTGGCATCCAACATCCTGCCATCCCATGGTTCCCCCCACACCAGTAGGCAGGCTGGGGTGGGACTAGAGTTCATCGACCAGCAGGCAGGTCAGTCGATACCGGGATTTGTTTGCCCCATGCTGTGCCAAGGCTTTTTACAGTTGCAACCAATAAAGTTGTGGCCAATTTTAATCCAAGGATGATTGTAAGAGTGGTTATTAATGATGTGAATGTTCCTTTCTTTTTTTTTTGCCTCCCCCCATGAATGCTGAGCCCGCAAATTAAAAAATAACAGCAAATAAAAACATCATTGCCATACTTGGATATTACACAAATTATAGGTGCAGAAGATAAATCAAACCCATGAACAACAAACATTTCCTGCAATTGAGAGTATTATATAAATATTTAGATATGTGATGGTTTCACATGTAAATTTGACAACGTAACTAATTTGTTGGGTATGAGCCACTGAAAATTATTATACAAAATGTGGAGGTATGTAAACAGCTAAACCAATTGGATGCATGATAGTCCCTGACTGGCAGTGGTTGTGGACTAAGTGTCCCGGCTCGGGCCGGGACAAGCCCCACCCCCCAAACAGGGACCGCGTGGGGGTGACCAACCCCCCCCATGAGTCCCATAGATGCACCTGAGGCCCCTCCCTGGGGCGAAGAGAGAGAGTCTGAGAGGCCAGCGGACGGGCCCCCGGCAGAGACAGGCACGGCTGCGGCAGGAGGAGAGGGAAGGCAGGCCAGGAGGGCACGGCCGAGCCCGCACAGCCCGCGCGCAGCCCGTGAGCAGCGGAGGCAGGGGGCAGGGCCGGAAGCCGGGAAGACATCCGGGTCAAGGCAGGGCTGCAGGAGGGTGGGTGGAGGAGGCAGGAGGATGGGCGGGAGAGACAGAGGCAGGCTTGGCGTCCCGGCTTTTAGGCAGGGGCGGAGCCAGGAGGCAGGCGGAGTCCGGGGGTTGGCGGAGGTAATAAAAGGAGGGTCCGAGGCAGCAACCAGGGAGGAGGACAACTGGACTGGCTGGGGAAAGGAGGGAGGGCTGCGAGAGAGACTCCCACCTGAAGCCCCGCAGGTGTGCCTAAGGCCGGGATCCAGAGTGGGCAGTGGGGGAGTGAGGAAACTTACCCCACGGGACCCACCATCTGAGGTTGCCTATGCCTAAACCCTCCAAGGTCAGACCCCACGTACCTCTTCCCCAGAGCGGGAACAGGAGGGAAGTAGCATCGGCCGACACAGCTACTGGAGGTGCGATGCCCCCTAGCGAAGAGAGACATCATAACGTGGTGGAGGATGCGGGCATCAACAACCCGCTAGGTAAGCCGCACCCGTTTTTGCCAACCCCCCCAGGAGTGGTGGCCGCCAAGCTTCAGGGCCGCAAACACTATTGCAGCAAGAGCCCACGACGATACACTGCCAGCGGGGGAGCCCACCTTGTCGGACAATACGGACTCTGACAGCAGTCAGGACTCAGTGAAAAAGAGGCCAGAGAAAGAGGGCACAGCCACGCCCAAGATGGATTTGGCACAATTTGGCCAGTGGATGGCCGAACACCAGAGTAAGGTCCTACAGGAGATCACCCAACAACAACAGCAGGTGCAGGCTGCCCTGATGCAGGACCTACAACAGGCTCTACAGTCGGTCGGCCAGGCGGTTGCCAGGGTGGGAGCAGGCCTCTCTCAAACAACATCTTGCCCAACTGGTGTGGATTTTTGGTCTGGAATGTCACCAGTATGCTGATGACACCCAGCTATATCTGTTGATGGGCAGCCAGTCAAGCTAGCTACCACCCCAGCAAATCTGGCTGAGGGACTGGAGCTGTCATGGGATTGTTGAAACAGAGCTGGCTGAAACTGAATCCATCAGAGATGGAGGTTCTGTGACTGGCTGGGGGGACTTGGGTTTGGGGAGCCAACTCCTGGCTCTTGATGGTATGCCCTTAATATAGGCACCAACTGTCAAGAGCCTGGGTATGATTCTGAATGCTTCCTTATCAATGGAGGCCCAGATACCAAATGCTGCCAGACTGATGTTTTACCAGCTACACCAGATCAGGCAACTGGCCCCTTACCTGTCATGCCCTGATCTAGTTACAGTAATCCATGCAACAGTCACCTTCAGATTAGACTACTGTAACTCGCCCTATGTAGGGCTACCCCTGAGACTGACCCAGAAACTCCAACTGGTCCAGAATGCAGCAGTGTGGGTCCTCACAGCGGCTCAGTGTATGGCACATATCCAATCTGTGCTGTGTGAGCTATACTGGCTCCAGGTGGAGCACTGGATCAGGTTTAAGGTTTTGGTATTAACCTTCAAGGCCCTTAACAGAATGGAAGCCACATATTCCCTCCTGGTATACCCCCTGAAGAGCACTGCACTTGGCAGATAAGTACCTATTGGTGGTCCTCAGCCCAAGAGACATCCAGCTGTCCTTGACCAGGGCCAGAGGACTTAATGCAGTTCTGTAGAGCATGCAGGGCAGAGATGTTCCTCTAGGTGTTTGGTTGAAGACAGTGATGGTTTCGGTCTATCTGGCATTACTGTTTTTCCTGCCCCTCCTGTGAGGCAGTGGCACATTGGTAGTTTTAACACCATCTTATTAGGTTAATAGATTAATTACTGTATTTAGTTTTAATTGTGAGCTTAACTTATTCATATTTTACTGATGTGCACCACTCTGAGCCCTGTTCCACAGGAAATGGGCAGTTTAAAAAATTAATGAATAAATAGATATTTATTTTATTTATTTGGATTTATTTCCCACCCTCTCCTTAATGGGCTCAGGGTAGGTTCCAACAGTATAAATACAATACAATTAAAACCACATTAAAACACAATATAAAATAACATTGTTCATATGTACCATACAACTCTAGTAAAAAAACAACAACAGATACCTCAATGGTTGATGGTGGTAGAATTTAAATTTGTTGGAGATCTATAAGATTTAGGATCTCATACCCAGGTACAGATGGGGGCCGACCCAAGGAGGGGGACAGCCATTGCCTCAACCAAAAGATGGGTGGAAGAGCTCCATCTTGCAGGTCCTGCAGAATTGTAATAAATCCTGCAGGGCCCTGATCTCACATGGGAGCTAATTCCACCAGGCAGGGGCCAGGGCTGAAAAAGCGCTGGCCCTGGTCGAGACAAGTCAGATGTCCTTGTTGGTTGGTGGACCTTAGTACTCTACGGGACTCATATGGGGAGTGGCGGTCTTCAAAGGTATGCTGGCCCCTGGCCATATAGGGTTTTGAAGGTAAGTACCATCACCTTGAAACGGATCTGGAATTCGATAAATAAATAAATAAATTGCTGTGTTTATGACCTGGAACCACTTGATCCCATATTAAACTGTCTTATAACTTCAATTTCCTTCAGTGGCCTTGTTTTGTGTGAACACATTATCTGATTTACACTGTGTGGCCAACAGAGATGAGGCTTTCTTGTTAGTGGCCCCTTGACTGAGAATTGCCTTCTTCACTGTTATACATCTGGTATTTGGAGCTTCAAGCATTTGGAACTTCAAGCACAAAGAAGGGACAAAAACATGCATTCTTGTGCATTCAAACTTGTGCATGATCTCTCCTCTACCCCCCCAAATCCCTATTTCTATAGGCAGCTATTTCTGGATGTTTGCTCATTATGCCATGATGTTTTCATTATCATGGGCAGTTATTTTAATTTATACTATTAATTGATAATTGCCAAAAAAAACCTTACAATTGAGGGGCAGGATATGGAAATTTTATATAAAATTTCAAAATCAGTCTATCCATTAATCACTTACGATACATGAAGAAGCAGTGGCAACAAATAACAGAATATAGAAGCAAATAGCAGGACATAAAAGCATCCTTCCCAAATCCTGGGAAGGCCTTCATCCAAGCATGTGTTTCCATTTTTAATTTATTTATTTAATCCATTTTTTTCAGTAGCTTTCATCCTGAAAAGGCTCTCAAGATGGCTTTCACTTTTTTAAAAGTTAATAGTTACTACATGAGATTCCAAAATGGCAATGACTTAATAACTGTCCAATTTAATTAAGGTGAAGTTTCTCCCCCTAAAAATGGGTTTCTTTATCTAAGGTTCTCTTTTACAAAGAGCAGAAACAAACACAAAGTATTAAAACTCAATAAAATAGTCAGTGACAACAAACAGGTAACGGAACAGCCATAAAACTAATAAATGACAAAACATAGCTTAAAATAGCATTAAAATAATAAGAGTGATGATAAGCAGAGCCAGGGAATTTGGGGGGAAAGATAAAAGAAGCCTCAAATAAAGGACTAAGAAATAAGGGTTTTTATCTGGAACCTGAAACTAAGCAGTCTTGACACCAAGTAGGTCTCTGTGGGAGAGAGAACCCAGAGAAAATTAGAGAAGGTCTTATATTGAATTGCTATCTCTCATGCTAATGCTAAGAAAGCTAAAGCAATCTTAGGATGCATTAACAGAAGCATTGTGTCCAGATCACGGGAGGTGGTAGTTCTGCTCTATTCTGCTATGGTCAGGCCTCACCTGGAGTACTGTGTCCAGGTTTGGTCACCACACTTTAGGAAACATGTTGACAAGCTTGAGAAGAGGGCAACCAGGATGGTGAGAGGGTTGGAATCCAAGTCTTATGAGGAAAGGCTAAAAGAGTTGGGTATGTTTAGCCTGCAGGGCCCTGATCTCACATGGGAGCTAATTCCACTAGGCAGGGGCCAGGGCTGAAAGACAAGTCAGATGTCCTGGTTGGCTGGTGGACCTTAGTACTCTACGGGACTCATATGGGGAGAGGCGGTCTTCAAAGGTATGCCGGCCCCTGGCCATATAGGGTTTTGAAGGTAAGGATGTATATTGTCACCTTGCTTATTTAATTTATACGCAGAGTACATCATGTGAAATGCTGGCCTGGATGAATCACAAGCTGGAGTTAAAATTGCTGGGGAAAAGATCAATAACCTCAGATATGCAGACGATACCACTCTGATGGCAGAAAGTAAAGAGGACCTAAAGAGCCTCTTGCTCAGGGTGAAAGAGGAGACCGCAAAAGTGGGCTTGAAGCTCAACATCAAAAAAACTAAGATCATGGCATCTGGCCCCATCACTCCTTGGCAAATAGAAGGGGAAGTCGTAGAAGTAGTGACAGACTTCATGTTCCTGGGATCCCAGATCACTGCAGATGGTGACTGCAGCCATGAAATTAAAAGTCGCCTGCTCCTTGGGAGGAAAGCAATGGCAAACCTAAACAGCATGATAAAAAGCAGAGACATCACCCTGCCAACAAAAGTCCGCATGGTCAAAGCACTGGTATTCCCCGTAGTAATTTATGGCTGCGAGAGTTGGACTATAAGGAAGGCCGAGCACTGAAGAATAGATTCTTTTGAACTATGGTGCTGGAGAAGGCTCTTGAGAGTTCCTTGGACTGCAAGGAGATCAAATCAGTCAGTCCTAAAAGAAATCAACCCTGATTGTTCCCTGGAAGGCCAGATCCTGAAGTTGAAGCTCAAATACTTTGGCCACCAAATGAAAAGGGAGCATTCACTGGAGAAGACCCTGATGCTGGGAAAGATTGAAGGTCAAAGAAGAAGGGGACGGCAAAGGATGAGGTGGTTAGACAGTGTCATCGATGCAACGAACATGAAATTGAGCAAACTTCAGCGGACAGCGGAAGACAGGAGGGCCTGGCGTAATCTGGCCCATGGGGTCGCGAAGAGTTGGACTCGACTGTACGACTGAACAATAACAACAACAACAAATGTTTAGCCTGGGAAAAAGAAGACTTAGAGGGGACATGATTGCAGTCTTCAAGTATTTGAAGGGCTGTCATGTAAAAGATGGAGCAGATCTATTCTCTCTTGCTCCTGATTGCAAGACTAGATCTAATAGGTGGAAATTACAAGGGAGTCGTTACCGGCTAGATATCAGGAGAAACTTCCTAATTGTAAGAGTGGTTGAGCAGTGGAACAGACTGCCTTGGGAGGTGATGGATGCTCCTTCCCTGGACGTTTTCAAGCGAAGGCCGGATGACCATCTTTTGGGTATGCTGTAGGTATGTAGGGCTATCTTTTGGTTATGCTCCTGCAGAGTGCATGGGGTTGGACTACATGACCTGCAAGGTCTCTTCCAACTCTAACATTCTATGATTCTATGCTTCTAGAGGTGGAGGAAACAGAGTCATGAAGAATCTTCACTGATGTACACTCACATATGGGGAGCAGATGGCACTTTAAGTATCCCAGTCCCAGACTGTTTAGACAGCAACTTGCATTATACCCAGAAGGGAACAGGTAGCCAACCTGTTCACAATCTGTTTGTATCTATTTGCAAGAACAGACTACTTGCAATCATGAGAAACCAACTCCTACCTGGAGAGATCAACTGAGAACTTTGGCTTCTGATATTCTGTTGTGAAATGTTTTGCTCTGTACCCAACAAGGATGATGATGATGATTTATTTATTTTTGAGGGAGGGGGGAAGCTCATTTCCAGCAGAACTTGGAGATAGAAGTTGAGGTCTTCTGATCCCTACCCTGGAAACTTTACAGCAGAGAGCTGGGGAGATCAGAAGAATTGGGGGTTTTGTTGTTGTTTTGTTTTCCCCAACCCCAGCTTGAAGGGGGGCAAGTAAAACATTAACTTATGGACTCGAACATCACTGTGTAGCAATGTTTCTCAAGGAGGACATGGATTACAAACACATTCCCCAGCTGATTCCCCCATCAGTTGTGAGTTGTTTTCTGATTCCCTCTGAAGCTTTCCTGTGTGCCATCATAACAATGCTAGAACACAGAAAAATGTTGGAGGAGCAGAACACAATGCCCAGCTGATCCCCCATCAGCTGTGCATTGGCTTCTGATAACAGGCAGCTGCAAACGTGTTTGGCAGCTGTTCAAATTGCTCAATGAAATCTGAACATAAGGTTGATCAGCTCATGGTCTGATAAATAGGGTACGTTCAACTGCCAAACAGGCTCACTGAGAAATTCATGAATTCACGGCATCCCTACATATAAAAACAACAGAATAGTTCCAGCTGGGCAGAAAACAGTCCTTACTTCCATCCTTCCTGCCTTTGCAAGACACTACTTACTATTACATTACTAAAACTTATCATTGGCTCAAAGACTCTTCTCAACAAATACAATCTTTGACAATTCAGCTCAACTTTAAGAGTATTTAAACTGCCTACTCAGTTGATTACTATAATTGACACTCTGGATCCAGACATCCAGAATACCACCAGTATGACATTGTTTTAAAAAGAAAACACAACATCAAATAATATATTATGAAATCTTAAAACAGACTACAATTAATGTATAGACCATCAAATTATAAGGACATACTCATTACATTAATCCAATGATTAGATGCTAAATACAGTAGAATCTACTTCTCTCTTCTTAGTCAGGAACACACTCTACAACTCCACTGTAATTTTAATAAGGTGCATGAGAACTCCCAGAATGTGCCTGTGTAGGGAAAATTTAGGGGCTCAGGCTTATGCCTGGGATCCCCAGCCCCATTAGGGTTCTTTTCTATGGGTGAATGAAGTCTGGCTAGAGAACTCAAGCCTCCAGAGGGAAAGAGGCACAGAGAGAACAGTTTCCTCTAATCAAT
Organism: Gekko gecko; assembly: GCA_029375565.1. NCBI lineage: Eukaryota > Metazoa > Chordata > Lepidosauria > Squamata > Gekkonidae > Gekko > Gekko gecko. Next base: position 142,668,606 of record JAPDNY010000005.1, read on the forward strand.
AAATATGTATCAATTCTTAAAATTCTTAAAACCATACACAAGTAAAACTCAATAGCATATAGAAAATTCCAATACCTGATATCTCTCCTTATAATAATTATCTTTTGGTTTTGTAAGATTCCATGCGCTCCCATTGGCTGTAAAATGCCCTCCCTCAGCCATTGGCCAATCAGCCGCCATTCAAGAGTACTCACGTGCCATTGGCTGGGTGCTGGGTCTGCTCCTCTTCCCCACCCACTCCCCCTTCAGACAGATTTGCATGTCAGATTTACTGGCAGACAGCTCCCTCTCCTGAGGAAGACAGTTCTCTTGACTCCTGTGAGGGACTGTCCCCTCAGTGGCTGTTGGTAGCCAAGCTTGGTTCTGTGAGTAAAAAAAACAAAGGACTTTCAACATAACCCCCTCCCCCGCCCATAACCCCCTCCCCAATGGCCACTTTCCTGTCAGAATAAATGGAAAAAGGCTCTTTCTCCTGCTTAGCTTCAGCATGGCTGGCTGGCTAACGAGGTGGGCCAGCGACCATCAAACCATTTTCTTCAACTCCCCGCTGTACGGCTGACTTTCCCCTAGGGTTGCCAATCTCCAGGTGGGACCTGGAGATCTCCCACTGTTACAATTGACCTCCAGATGACAGAGATCAGTTCCCCGGGATAAAATGGTTGCTTTGGAGGGTAGACTCTGTGGCATTATACCCTGCTGAGTCCTTCCACACACACCCCAAATGCTGCCCTCCACAGGATCCACCCCCCCAAATCTTCAGGTATTTCCCTAATCAGAGTTGGTACCTGTACTTTCTCCTCTGTCAGTAAAGGGCCCTTTCCACACCTATGCTGGCCTTTGGGAGAAAACTCATTGGGCCCAGTCCTGATCAGGTTGCCAACTCCAGGTCGGCAATTCCTGGGGATTTGAGGGATGGAGCCTGGAGAAGGTGAGGTTTGAAGAGGGGTGGCACCTCAGACAGGTACGATGCCATAGACTCCACTCTCCAATCCAGCCATTCCCTGATGGGGAACCATTGTTGCCAATCTCCAGGTGGGGGCTGGAGATCACTCAAAATTACAACTGCTCTCTAGGAAGGAGGGGGGAGGAGATGGAAAACCAAAGGTAGGTTGACGGTTGGCTGGGAGGGAGATAGGGTTATCAACTCCAGGTTGGGAAATTCCTGGAGATTTGAGGGGTCGAACCTGGAGAAGGTGAGTGTTGAGGAGGGGTGGGACCTCAGACAGGTACAATGCCATAGACTCCACCCTCCAAACCAGCCACTCCCTCCTGGGGAAGCACTGTTACCAACCTTGGGGGTGGGCTGGAGATCACTCAAAATTACTACTGCTCTTCAGGTAGCAAAGATTAGTTCCTCTGGAGAAAATGGTGGACTCTGTCATTATACCCTGCTGAGATTGCCACGGCAAATTGTCACTGAGTGCCCAAAGCCGGGGCACTCTCCCAGAGCCTCTTTCTAAAGCCCGTTTATTTCCACAACGGGCCTTATTCCTAGTAGTGTATATTTCAGAAAGAACAAGGAATATTCCCAGACTGTGGACCAAGACCTCACTCAAGCCAAGGTGGGGTGTTGGCCAAAAAGCCCTGAACATTTTCAGCCAATAGGAATCAGGGGAGGTGACCTGCCAAGTACCAGCCCATCCTAAGCTGATAAGATGAACTTCTGCTAGTATGAACTTTTGCCCAGATATATTGTATTAACTGAAATGTCAAAAAGACCTAGACAGGTATGTTTAGGCTTTGGAGCCTGGCACTTGGAAGGGTGGGGAATGTCAAACATGAATTTGAGCAAAGGCACATATACAGGACAAGGCTTTAGTTTTTACACCTAGGCTGCCAGCAAAAGAGCGAAGACTTATGGGACAAATAGCCTAACAAAGAGACATAAGTTAATTCAAACTAATATACCAGAATACAGAAAGACAGGAATCGCCCAGTCTCATTTATAATTCTGCCACAGCCTGTTTTTCCAAATCTTAGTCACACACCTGTAACAATTAGTCTTCTAAAATTTGTTTACTTACACTCATTAAATAAAAAAAACCATCATTCAATCCCATCTCATTTTACATTCTATGTATACATGTGTTGATAATCCATATTTATAAAATGATCATGAATAGATTTATGAAGCTCGATAAGAGAATACGATAAGTTAGTAGAATCTTAGGAATGTCAGATCCTTGGATAGAGAAACAATTCAGCAGCCTTATAATGGATTTCTATAGACCAAATGCCTCAATATATATATATATATATATATTTAAAAATACCTAGAATTATTCTGGCCAACTGTTTTATTAATATTGCTAATTATACTTTATAGAATAAGCATACACACAAAACCTTTAATATATAATTGACTTGCTTCCCAAGAAAAAAGACAGCACTAATTCTTAATATTGCTCTGATAAGTATAGAAACCTTTAATTTAGTTGTAAGCATATGAAAAAAAATCCAAATATTTTCTTTTCAGAACCTCAAGAAGAAGGTTAACCCATCCCTGAGCTAGAAGTCGAAGTTCCTTAAAATTACAGTTCTATGTATACTCATACGACTAGTTTCCAAGCAGACAGTATTCCTTAGGGTATGAAAGCTATTTGACAATTGTTAACTTCTATGCCTTCAGAGTATCTAAAGTTGTATCAACACATTACACAGCTGTTAAGTCTACTTGGATAAGGCCATAAAATGTAAAGCTGGCAAGTAGCAAAATAGATTCTTATACCAAATTAAACCATGGGGAAAAAAACAAACAAAAACAAAACAAAAGCTATACTGAAATCCAAGTGTAGGTCAAGACTTACAGGTGAACATTTACATGAGTTTTAAGGGTTTCTATCACAAACCTTGACTTGGACATTAATACCTTGGTTTACAGAAAACAGCCAAAAAATCATACTGACTAGGAAAGCATGTGTAGCTAGATAAAAAAGATCCCATAGTAAAATGTTGTTCTAAAATGAATTGTGTTCAAGTTAACATTTCTTCATTGATCTCTGAATGTTTACTTTTGATTTAAATAGGTAGGTTAATAATTTTGTTACATTTTGTTACATTTTGATTTAAGATGTGATCCTTTTTAGTCATTGGGCACTCTAATGCAGCCCTCATGTGCCAGAAGGTTGGGGACCCCTGTCCAAAATGCACACATAATTCAATGTATTGTTCTATTCCATCGTGTCCCAACTTTATTCAGCTTGCAAGCACACTTGGAATTTTGAAAAGGAGTAGGTGGTACCACAACAAAATGGTTGATAAAGAGCAGGGCCAGTAACACAATGTTGGACACAAGGGGCACAAATAATCAGAAAATGTAGGAAAGTTCAAAGCCAACAATCTTTCTGTAAAGGAAGCAGCTGCTTCCAAATGAATGCTTCCAGAAGATGGAAAGGTGACGCTCCTGTACTTTTCTAAAGTATCTCCTGCTCCAAGAAGGTAGAAAAAAGCCGAGATTTGGGGGAAAAAATATTGTTTTGTTTCAGTTGTGAAAGAAAGAGAAGGGTTTGCTCCCTGCACAGGGGGAGTCCAAAGTCTGAATACATAAGGACATCCAAGTCTATAGTCAAGATGAGAGTGTACAGCTGTGACACACCTCAATTGAATCAGTTCAACATTTCGGCAGCCAGTAAGTGGTTGGAAGTAAGCTCCCATTTATTGTTTTCTGTTGTACTCAAAACCCTTTGGATATGATTCCTCAAGAACTGAGCAGCAAACAGGTACCCGGAAATACATGGATGGTGCCCATTGGTGCCACATTGGGAATCATTGAAAGCCTGGGGAAACTGTTATTTAGTGATGATATATCCTTTTACTTAGAAATGGATATCAAAGAAGTGATGTGAATATGTACTCATAATCAGCTTCCCCATAGTCCTAAATGCATTTGGAAGAAAGTTGTATTGACTTCCAAATTCAACTGAATGAAATTAGGGTGTTAGTAAGTAAGAAACAACAATGTGTGATAAAAATAATGATTTAACAATGATATCCAGTTGAAAGTCAAAGAATGAGAACAGCCTGAAGTTTCATAGGTAAATGATGAATGAGCTGCATAAATCTAGAACAAGGTTTAATTGAACAATGACTGTTTCTACACCACTTGATCAAAAATCTTAAGAGCATTACGAATTTGCACAAAGACGATACCTACATTTTCAGATTAAGTAAACGTAACCATATATGCTAGTTTAGCATACCACCCAATCAAATGGTGTTTCAAATTTTAGGATCCCTGTTGTGGAACTACGAGTTAGACCTGCAGTGAACCAGATACTATTTGACCTAAGCAAACGTAAAGAAAAGATACACTCGACATACCATGGCAAAGTACAATGGAGGAAAATGAAACAGTGAATAGAGTTTATAATACCAGCATGGAGAGAAGGCAAAACACAAAAGTAGAATGGATGTGATGTTTTATATTTAGCTTTAGTGGGTAGGCAGTGAAATCCCCTTTGTGCTGTCTTCTTTGATAGTCAGTGGGAGAGATCAAATTCTGATGAAATGGTAGTGAAGTCTCAGCAATTTTTTTAGATCGGTTGAAGTATGAGTCATTTTTCCCCCAAAAGAAATCTTAATTTATTGTCTTTTTACGGAAGCATCCATTTTTGTTGTTCTCTGCAAAGCTTAAATCAAAAATTGTCATCTTTAAAGCCATCTATTTATAACCAGAACCCCTTTTTATTCCTGTTAATTGCAGTCTGAATGTTTGCTATCAAGTTTTCATCAGAAGGCTTACACTGACTGTACTGCTGGTGTTGGAACAGAGTAGCTCATTTGAGACATAAAAATGATTTCAAAGTGAAATATTTTCGTCCTTCCTCTGCATCAGCATTTTTGCAAGCTGCAGGCAACACACTGCATCTGCAGTGAATCATACAGGATGACGGTTTTAATGAGGGAAGGGACAGCAGAAATATAAGGTGTAGCACAACAGCTCCATTCTAATAACATCACTAGAGTGTTTTTTCCTTCTCTCAACCACATTAACTTTCATGCAGCAGTGGTCACAACTGGCTATGATCCAAATTAAGATGTAAAGTATTACTTCAGCAATGCACATAAGGTTTTACCCAAACAGCTAAGTCTTGATGCTTGAAAAAAGCAGTAAGAAAAATCCCGAAACAAAATATAAATCCTAAAACAAAGAAGATAGCACACCAGAAAATCCCATTTCTTAAATCACTACCAATCCAGTGTAGATTCTGGCACAGTAAACATGCATCAATGTTCCAATATGCTGTCTAGATGCCATAATGTCTATTGGTATGGAACTAACACCAAACAATGTGCAGATATACAACCATCCAGAAATGCGCAAACATTTTTCAACCATAACCTATTGTAAAATAAAAGCTTCACACCAGAAAGCAAAGTGAATGGATTTACCCAGAAACATACAGTTTTTCAGATGATAATGTTTGCAAGAATGTCAACCAAAATCTTGTATCAACATATTGTCTTGGCTGATGCCTATATAAATATTTGATTCAACACTACAATATGAACAAATAATGTGCTTGATAATCAGTTCTGTGTTGGTGGATATTGAGTTAAATGATCTTTCATCTCTTACCATCGACACAGGCTGGTCTTGCTCTTGTTGTACCGGCAATCTGTCCCTTTTTACATGCACACCGAGCTGTTTGTCGGGCTATAGTCCTTCGAGGCTGACTGCTATCTCTGTCCAAAGTAACAATTTCACATGTACCTGCAGCCAATTGACCTGGAAAAAAGAACCAGCAACAGGTACCATAGTCACTGAATGCACTACAGGAAATCTATTTCAGTCAGTCATGTCATAGCAGATAATCTACAACTGGAAACTCAGATGAATAATAAAAATAGAAATTACATGCATTTTTCATTGTGATTGATAAGTGAAAATCTGGAGAACTAGCCAGAAATAAAATTGCTGCTATTCCATAAACGGTATCATAAAATAAGTCACTGTCACCTTTATTTTAGAAGAACATAATTTTGTAGTTGTTAAATGAAACACACTGAAAGCAGCATGATTATGGCAAATATGCAATAAAGAACGAACAAACTAAAAAGATAAGAGAGCAATCCAAAGGATATCTATCCTTTTTTTTGGGGGGGGGCAAAGTCCTGATTTGTGGGGTACTACCTTCCAGCCTTTTGGTCAAATACAGTTTCATAAATATAATAATTCAGAGTTTGATATAATTTTTTGCACATTCACTTCCATTCCTAAACTTCAGAAGAAGTTATATGATTACCTTAATTTCCATTAAAACTGAGTGAAGTGATATTACCAACCTGCACATTTCAAATTATATTTTCTTCCTGTGTTTATTAACAAGAATTATCACAAAACAAAACATTTTAAAGAAAATGTAGAAAGCTACTCAGTGCATTACTATTTAATATAAAGTTGAACATCTTTCACACAGCCCCTCGATTTCACCATTTAAGACCAGATAGGTACCAATAAAGGCATATGTGTTTTGCAAATAAGATCCCATATAATCTAATTTAAAATGTTATAGTATATGATACATAATGCATATGAGTGTGTGTATTATATAAATGTCTTTTAGTTAAGTAGGTGGTTTTGCCCACTACAACAATCAGCAGTGAAGGGTGGCGAGGCTTCCCCTCCTTCCCTGCAGGTGTGAACCTGGAAAAGAATGGAGGCTTCCTGGTGGGCAAACAGTAACCTTTGGATGGTTGCTAACTTGGGGTGGGAGAGGAATAGTTCTAACCAGGGGTCACTTCGTAGAAAAAGAGGTGCAGGAGCTCATTAACATAACTCATTAGCATAACTTATCTGCATATGCCACACCCCCTGACATCACCAGAAGTGTGTCAGAAGGCAACACCCACTGTTTTGGATTGCTAGCTTTGGGGGGGACACGCAGATCTGCCCTCACAGAGGAGAGAGAGCTTGTACCTGAATAAACCTTGGTCTTAATGTCTTAAAAGTGACACTGGACTCTTGGGTGGCCAGCAAGCATAGGAAAGTACGTGGCTACTCGTGGATTGAGGAGGGCAGCACGGAGGACGTGCATGGCCTCGAGCAGGTAGGGGGCCAGGGCAGCGGCAGGACAGAGGCGCAGGAGGAGGCTAAGTAGGCTCAGGAGGCCGGTGCGGAACTCCTTGCAGGTCTCGCAGGAGTCACCAGGCCCGCCTTGCGGAGGCGCTATGCCAGGACTGGCATGAGGACGGGCAGAGCCTGGGAGGGCTGGGTGCCATGGCCCAGGCAGTGGCAGAGCAGCTCGAGGGCCAGCTCGCAGCAGCACTCCGCTGAGTCGGCCAGTGGGCTGGGAATGGTGGGGGGCTGCTGGGAGCAGGGGGCAGGGTTTGCTGCATGTGCCCACCCCCTGGGTTCCTTACCACCGGAGCTTTGCTCCTGTGCGCTCCTGTAGGAAATGAGCCCTGGTTCTAATCCTGTTAGAGGATTAGAGTAGTGGATTGTTTATAAAGTAGGGGTTAACTTTTTTTTCTTTCGTTCTTATATTCCTGTAAGGAATATCACAGTTGATATGTAAATTGTTTCAATCATATGAAAAATTAATAAAAATTGTTTTGTAAAAAAAAATCGAGACAATTAGGCTAGGAAGATTGGGATGTTTTATTCTGCTATGTATCTGCTCTGCTAAAATTGTTTTGATTACTGTGTAATTGTTGGGTTTTTGATTGCTACCTTGAGTAATTGTTAATTGATGTATTGCTTTAATTAAGTACTGCTGGGTGAATTGATTGCTTTTGGTAGCAATCTTATAGGATATTGTATTTCATATAGTAGGGCAGGTGGATAATTGGGTTTTTAGCAGCACCACAGGTGGCGACTTGCTACCAGTGAGCATATAGAGGGAGCATCTTACGCAGCTCACCAGTGGTCTGAGACTAATGCGAAGACTGGCTGGTATGGCAATGCCTGGGCAACAGATTCTGGTGCTCCTGGGGAGGGGAAAGTATAGCAGTGGGACTAGGCAGAGAGTCAAGGCAAGGGCATAGAGAAACAGAATGGTTCTGCGCTCTTCCAGCCTGTGACTCATCCCAAAGGTTTAAAAACAAACAAACAAACAAATTTTATTAGGATATGCAATGCTTCGCAACTTGGTCCAAAAATATATCATACCCTTTTTACAAAACTCCTCTCCCACCCCCCCTGTTGGCTCCCAGCATTGCTTCCACCGTTCAAACCAAACATAACACATGTTAAGTCCTTGTTATCGGACTAATACAACAGGTAACTCAATTTAGCTGATTATAACTACTATAAACGCTTACTAACTGTTTACCATTAATACATCATTAGTAGTTTCCCAAACTGAAAATACTATCCTTCATTTCCCAGTACTTCTGTATATATTCTTTAAAATCGCTCCAGTCTGCCAAGATGGTTTCTGCTTCTAAGTTGTTAAGTATTCTTGTCCATTTGTCCATTTCTGCCATAAATAGCAATTTTCTCAACCAGTCCTAGAGATCAGGAAACTTCTCATTTTTCCAGTTTTGAGCATAGATCATTCTAGCAGTTGTCACCATGTACCATGTCAATGTTCTTTTACTCACATTTATTTCTTCTAGTTTAAGACCTAAAAGAAACATTTCAGGTTCTTTCTTGAAGATACATTTCAAAAAAATTTCCATCTCTGTATGAATTGCAGTCCAGAATGTTTTTGCTTTATCACAAGTCCACCACATATGGTAAAAGGAACCTTCAGCATGTTTACATTTCCAACACTGACTCATCCCAAAGGTTGTTGGCAGTGGGGCTAGGATGGATGACCCCCCTCCGACATTGGTGCTGTGCAACACCAGGTCTATCAATAATAAGACCACAGTCTGTTAGTCCAGAAGGTAGACCTGGCATGTGTGACCGAGACCTGGATGAAGGACGGGGAAACTGTAGCTCTCACCCAGCTTGTCCCTCCTAGTTTCTCAGTCCTACACCAATTACAGATCAGGGGACGGAGGGGAGGAGTGGCAATTTTCATTTGGGAGGGTTACTCCTTCAGGGCACTTCTGCCATTGGAGATCACGGGCATTGAGTGAGCTGGTCTGGTGTGGGAGGCTGAGGAGAGTTTGGTGATCTGGCTGGTGTACCAACTACCTAACACACCAGCCAACAGCCTGCCATCCCTGATGGAGGCTGTATCAGGCTGGGCGCTGGAACGCCCTAGGCTATTAGTTTTGGGTGATTTCAACATCCAACCTGATGATGTGGCTTCCAGTCAGGCTGCAGACCTAGTTTGTCCATGGTGGTGCTGGGACTCTCCGAACTTGTAATGACCCACCACTCACTGTGCTGGACACATGCTCGATTTGATCTTCGTGGCTGGGGTGATTGTGGACCGAATTACTGCTTTAGCAGTACCACGGTCGGACCACCATGTCCTGAGGGCCCATCTAATTGTTCCACCCCAACCCTGTTTAGGCGGTGAGCATATTTTAGCTTGCCCGTGGAGCCAAATGGACACAGAGCGGTTCCAGATGGCTTTTCAGGATCTGATGCCCCCTGGCGGCTTGCTGGATGAGTTTCTGGAGGACTGGAATAGCTGGCTCTCTGCAGCCATTGGCGAGATCACTCCCTGGAGCCCTCTGTGCCCTTGCACTAGGCTTGCACCCTGATTTACCCAGGAGTTGCGGCTTATGAAGTGAAAGCTGAGATGGCTAGAGAGATGGTGACGTCGTGCTCGAGATGAAGCAACAAGAACATCTTCTAGGACGTTTATGAGATCCTATGAGATGGCAGTCAAGGTCGCTAAGAGAGAGTTCTATGTGGCTACAATTGCATCCGTAAGCTCACGCCCAGCCCAGTTGTTTAGAACGATTCAGTCTTTAACAGCTCTGCCAAAGGCAGACCAAATGGATATTGGCTGCAAGGCATTTGTGAGCTATTCACGGATAAAGTCTTGGCACGCCACCGTGACTTCCCCACCACAGTTGAAACAGTGAGGGAACTCGAGGCCCCTTGCACGTCTTTGATTCCGGGTTTGGATTGTTTCAGCCCGCTCAGCCTGGAGAAAGTCGACAGATTGCTCACAACTGTATGCCCAACCACATGCAGCCTTGATCCGTGCCCTTCCTGGCTTATTAAAGCTGGCCATGAGGGGTTTTGAGGTGCCCTAAAGAAGATTATCAATGAGTCCCTCTCTGAGGGGTGGTTCCCCAAGGCACACAAGGAAGCAATGGTCTGCCCTCTCCTGAAAAACCAACTTTGGATCCGGCTCATTTGACCAACTACCGGCCGGTTTCCAATTTGCTCTATTTGGGCAAATTAATTGAGAGGGTGGTGGTGATACAGTTACAGGGCTTTCTGGATGACACTTCCATCCTAAATCCCTTCCAGTCCGGCTTCCCCGGGACATGGGACGGAGACAGTGCTGGTTCCCCTTAATGACAACCTCCGGAGACATCTGGATCGGGGCAGTTCAGCAGTACTATTGCTGTTAGATCTGTTGGCTGCTTTGGACTGTTGGCTGCCTCGCCGACATGGGGATACAGGGGCTTGCCTTGCAATGGCTTGCTTCTTTTCTCCAGGGTCAGGGATAAAGGCTGGTGCTTGGGGAACAGCAGTCCAGGAGGCACCTGCTTAAGTGCAGTGTGCTTCAGGGGGCTGTGCTTTGTCTGATGCTGTTTAACATCTATATGCACCCCGTTGCCCAAATTGCCCAGGGGTATGGGCTAGGGTGTCACCAGTATGCTGACAACACTCAGCTCTATCTGATGTTGGGTGGCCGGTCGGACTCCAGTCCAGAAGATCTGGACCAGGCATTGCAAGCCGTGGCTGGTTGGCTTAGACTGAGCTGGTTGAAACTAAATCCAGCAAAGATGGATGTCCTGTGCCTGAGTCGGGGTGGTTTGGGGAGGGGGCTCCCACTCCCAACCTTCGATGGGGCACCATTGGTGCCAGCACTGGAGGTTAGGAGTTTGGGAGTGCTCTTGGATCCCTCCTTAACAATGGAGGCCCAGGTGGCAGCCACTACTAAGTCAGCCTTTACCATCTCAGGCTGATTTGGCACTTGGTTCCCTTCTTCGACCGCAACAACCTGGCTACAGTGATCCATGCGATGGTCACCTCGAGATTAGACTACTGTAACACCCTCTATATGGGGCTGCCATTGTTGCAAATCTGGAAGCTGCAGCTAGTGCAGAATGCCGTGGCCAGGCTCCTGATGGGTCTCCTTAGATGGGAGCACATCCGGCTGGTGCTGAAGGCACTGCACTGGCTGCCAATAGCATACCGAATTCGCTTCAAGGTGCTGGTACTTACCTTTACCTTAAAGCCTTATATGGCCTGGGTCTGACATACCTGAGGCTCTAAGGATGCCAGGCTCACTATTACCAGGGCCAGGGCCTTCTCAGTGGCAGCTCCTCTCTGATGGAATAAGCTCCTGGAGGAGATCAGGGCTGTGAAGGACCTTGTACAGTTCTGCAGGGCCTGCAACATAGAGCTATTCCATCAGGCTTTCAACTAGGAGCTGCCCACCATTACCACCAACTACTATTATAAACATCAATAGTAATGGAGATCGAGCCACAGTACTGTGGGAGGCCGGAACACCGCTGGAATAGGATCGTAATATTATGTCTGATTGTACACCGCCTTTAATCTAATTTAAGTTACTAACGGAATGACCATCATAGCGAGCACTTTAATTGTTAACTGTTAACTGTTTATTGTATGACTATTTTAATTGTTTTAATGTTTATAACTGATTTGGCATATGGTGCCAATAAATGTGAGCCACCCTGAGCCCGTTCGCGGGGACAGAAGAAAAAAAAATCCAATAAATAAATAAATATCTGTCTTCTAGATACACAAGAATTATTGGGTGCTGAGGCACTAAATAAAGACAGAAGGAGGATTTTACAGGTATACTGAATTTTTCACTATATTATAACACAACACAAATTTAAATATGCAGAACAACCTGAGGGAATAGTTAGCATATTTGTGGCATTTACAAGAATCTCAGAAAATTGAAACAATTCTTGCAAATAAAAGGCAAAGAAAAGTTCAATAGCGGAGTCTGAAAATGATCATACTAACATTCCTTTTAACAATACTTCTTTACGTAATATATAACTCAATTCAAATTTTGTCATTACTGTTGCCTAGTAAACAGTGGGTAACAAATCTTCCTTTAGGAAACATGAGCATGAAAGAGCAGACTTTGGCAAAATAACAAAATATACACTTTCTTCACTCATTCTTTAGCTCATCACGGCAAGTGCTATGATATGTTAAGGATTCATCCTGCGATTTGGAACAAGGCTCAGATTGAGAATGAGGGTGTTTTCTATGCCTCCTTTAGAGACTACCACCCCAAGCCCTCAAGCTTATACACCTGCAAGGGTTTTAGAAACAGTGGCTTCCATCTCTTTAGCCATTTCTCCTCTGATCAAGAAGAGGAAGTTAACCTGAGCATCCTTCCCCAGGTTATCTGGGAGGCAGGACCTATCTTCCTTATTGCCTTGCAGGTGGCTAGTAGGACATGAGATGGGATCCATAATCTTGGTGGATTGCAACTCTTTGGAGGGGAGGGGTAACCAATCCTGTACTAGCCACTGTCTTGGTGCCTCCCAGTCACCCCTTTTTCCCATCAAAAATGATTTTGCAGTGACTCATCTGGGCCCTTGGTGGGCTTAGATATAGAGGAAAAGACAACAGATATCCACAGCTTGCTCTGCTCTGCAGCCAACTTTCAGTCAGTCAGTCACCTTTATTGCCATGGAAGCCAACTGTCACTACTTCTGCCCAAGCTGTACTTCTCATCTGCGTTGAATGTGGGGTTTAAGTGTAGGCAATAAAAGTGTGAGTCCATTGACACTGTGGTTGTATAGATGGTCTCCATGGTCAAGCAGAGCTGCTGCCACCATCATAGCCATACATTAAGGGTCAACTGATTCTTCCGCTTAGTCCCTGCTGAATCAGCCTTTAGAGACTCTGAGGTAGAGCAGGCTACCTTTGATGGACCTGGGCCTCCACCTGGCTTTGAGGCTCTTACAATCCTATAGCATCCCCCCCACAAAGGTACTAGGAATGGAGAAGGGAAGATGAAAGATATCAAGACAGGCAAAAATAACAAAATTCTGAGTAGAAAAGAGAAAACTGTTGCAGAGATGCTCAGTAGAGCAGCTTCACAGCATCCAGTCTGATTGCTAGACAGGGCCAAACTGGGAAGCACAGAAGTCGTCCCTTGTATTGGAGCTTGAGTAAAAAGCTCATGACCCTGCCTGCATCCAAAATGAGGCACTTCTCCCAAAAGTCTAGACTGCAGCACCGCAGGAACCACTAGAGAGTGACTCTCAACCCTGCATCATAATTTAAATACAGATTTGGATTTCTGATCAGAAATCCTAATGAAAGACTGATAAAATTAAGAGTCTTCAGATTACACAGTTATTTGTGGATTAAAAATCCATATCAAAAAGCATAACCCAATATAAAAGACATAATTAAAGATTGTTTATTTGAAATTTGGGAAATGGTAAGAAAAAGAATCAGTCCCTCAGTCTCACCAGTAATATCACCAATAGATGCTTATTACAGCAATAACACAAGGAAAAATAATGATTACATAACCTACAAATTCACAAGGAGACATTAAAATGTGGCTAGAGATCAAAGAAGAAGGGAAAGAGATACAATGGTGGATATATTTTCAAATTGCTTCTACATTTTTTTAAAAAATGGCATTTGCTTAAAAAGTGGTGTTCTAAAAGAACTGGCTGGTTTTGAACTGATTGTCTCACAATCTAAAGACCACCTACTAGGGTGAATTTACAAACTATTGATTCTGTAAATCAAGGGTGTCAAAGTCATTTGTCTTGAGGGCCGGATTTGACATAAATGTCATTTTGTTGGGCCGGGTCATGTATATATAAACTTTATAAAGGACACAGGCAAACCCAATCAAGTATATTATTTTTTTAAGTCAAAACACAAACATGCTTTAAATATAAGAGCATAAGCAGAGCCCTGCGGGCTCAGACCAGTGGTTCACCTAGTCCAGGATCCTGTCTCACACAGCGGCCAACCAGTTCCCCTGAGTCTACACAGTATTCCAAATGAGGCCACCCCATATATCTGTACAGGGTCATTACAATATCAGATGTTTCATTCTCAATCCCTTTCCTAATCATCTCTAATTTAAGAGTTTGCCTTTTTTTCCCCACTGCTGCAACACACTGGGTTAAAACATAAGAGAAGCTGAGAGAAGCCCATCCAGCCCAACACTCTATCTTACACAGTGGCAAAAGCCCAGTTGCCTTCAGGAGGTCAACCAGCAGGGCCAGAACTCGAGAAGACCTCCCACTGTTGCCCCCCAAGCCCCAAGAATACAGAGCATCACCATGGAGGAAATGGCTACTTTTGAGAGCAGACTCCCTTGCATTTGACTTCTCCTCCAATATTCAGAAAGTTCCCAATGGAGTTGGTATCCCTAGTCAGAGCACCCATAAAATAGCCAGGGGGAGGTGGATTCCAGCTGGGGAACCATGCTGCCTAGAGTGGGAGGTGCAAGATCCAGCCTCAACTTTGATTGCAAGTCAGAGCAGGGGAGGGACTTGGGCCAGCCTACTTGGGCCAACACAGGAACCAGCAGAGGTGGGAAAACCAGAGGAGGCAGCAGGATCTGTTGGCCCCATGCTGCAAGAAGAGGCCAGGCAGGGTCCCTCACAGGCTCGGCAGCCACCACAGAACACAAGGGGAGCAGGCCTGGCAGGTCTGAAGGGTAAGACAGGGGTGGCTGCCATGTCTGAGGCCTCCCTTAAAGTGACCACAGTGCAGAGTGTCTGCATCTGAGCAGCCAATGCCACTCCATACTCCCTGCTGAAGCAGGTATGAGAGGGGCAGCCCCATGCTGCAACAAGGCCTATGCAGGGCAGGGCATTGCAGCTGATCTCGGGGTGGCCAGTACAGGAAAGGTGGGACCAGCTTGACAGGCAGGACCAGGAGGCTGGAGAGAGACAGAGGAGGTGGGATTTGAGGCAGGAAATAAAAGGAGCCAGGGACTGGAGGCCAGGGAATATAACTGCTGGGCCACCCTGCTGTTGGAGGAGGTGCACCAGCTGAGAGGAGGCAGGCCAGATAAGAGCCCTGTATGGGCTGAATCTGGCCTGTAGGCAGTATGTTTGACACCCCTGCTGTAGATGAACAGGTTAAACAATGCATGATTAAATGGATGCAAAATTTTGGTGTGGAAATGCAGTTTCAACACTGGGAAAATCTATGGACTAAGGATATTAGATTCACAGCCAGCTAAACACTAAGAAAACTGGTATAAGATGTTTTACTGGTGGTATATCGCTCCAAAAGATATTGAAAATATGGATAAGAATTACAAGGGGTCTTGTTGAAAATGAAAAGAAGCAGAAGGCACCTTTTATCATATGTGGTGGACTTGCATCAAGATGAAGAGATACTGGAAAAATATGCATGAGGCAATTCAATATATTTTAAAAAAACAAAATTTCCAGTGAAACCAAAGACAATGCTATTGGGAAAGCAAAATAGAAAGAGCTTCACAAGACCTACTCAGATACGTGTTGACAGTTGCTACATTTGCGATGAAATGGAAGACAGAAGAATATTCCACAATAGAGACTAACAGAAAAATCAGCTGAGTACATGACAATGGCAAAACTATACAAATAAAAGACCACTGAAAGAATTTCAGCAGAAATGCCAAGCCTATTACTCGTATTATAGAAATAGTTAAATTTATTCGTTTTTTTTTTTAAAAATCTGAATATTACATAAAAGGTGATGCTGATATTGATTACAGTTTAAATTTCTTTAATTACTATTCCATTAAGTATTTAAGATATTTAGTAAAAATAAGACTTAAATGTGATGCATAATTAAGAATATCCAGATTTTAAGGATGGTTCAGATTTAGTGTAGAAAGCTGTTTAATTATTAAAGATGTAATATCATTTATTTTTATTAGAACATCACTGAATATTCGGAAATATTTTGTTTCTTATTTCAAAGAGAGAACTTATTCCTAAATACTGTAATAATGATGTTTTATTTGCTGCTTCTATATTTGAACAATATATATTCATTAATACAGTTGATGCTACTAGTTGAATTCAACCATTTGTGATATTTAATAACTTTTGATGAATTTACATTTTCTCTTACTCTTTTTCCCCTTTTGTATCCCACTTAAAAAATAACAAAAAAAATAGATTTGGTCTCAGCCTTGCCCAGGAATTGTGGATTCTCCACATGTGATGGCATCTCATCTCTCTCCAAGCAGTGAGAGGCAATGGCTCAGTGGAAGAGCCTCCGCTTTGCATGCAGAAGATCCCAGGTTCAATCCCTGGCATCTCCATCTGAATGTGAAAGACCTCTGCCTGAGACCCTAGAGAGACACTGCCAGTCAGAGTAGACAATACCAGCCTTATGGACCAATGATCCAACTCAATATAAGGCACCATTATATGTTCTTGAGGACAGGGATGCTGCAAAGTTCACTTCCACCAACATTAGAATTTACCTTGTTCACAATGTCCATTTTAGGTTCAGTTCAGTAATTCATACAATTACTTCTATAGTTTTCTCACAATGAAAATGAACAGTATTTTGAACAGTGTTCCGTCTACATGGCAGTGATGTTCAGAAAAGCTGCTGGCTGAATAGCTCTGGCTGATACACATTCACTCCTTCAAATCATCACTGGTAGGCTGTGTAGCATGTGAAAGCAGCTATAATAGAATATATGTGATGCATTTTTTTTTAACCTACACGGCATTACATTTTCACCAGAAAACAAGCACAAAAGGACAATGAAGCATTTACTTCTCCTAAACTAGCAGAAAGCTCTAATCATCTTGAGGGTAGTTTATTTATTATAAAATTTATATGTCACCTTCCTTTGTAGTCCAAGGTGGCTTACTATAATAATTAAAAGGATTTTCAGTTTAAAACAAAACAAAAAACAATAAATAACATAACAGTCCTCAAATCTCTCCCCCCTTTGAAAGATGCCTGCCAACTTAGACTCCCTAAAAAGTCCAGGAAAGCAGACAGACCTTGCAGCACCTCTTGAAGATCTCCAAGGACGACCCCCCCCCCACACACACACACTTTCAAAGAGCCCATTCAACAGAGCTGGAGCCACAATGGAAAAGGCCTGGATTCTGGTCAGTGTCAAACAGGACACCCTAAGTGCTGCCATGAGACAGACAATAGATGGCTGCCTGATGACCACAGTTGGCACACAGGGACAATAGGGTAGGATATAATGGTCTATGGGAGTGTTTCCCAACCTGTGGATCCTGGCTTAAAACTGGTCATGAAGCCTGTGAGAATGGGTCCCAGGTTTTGTGCAGTTTAATTCATTTGTGCTTGCTTTTTAAAAAAAGGTAGGTCACCATACCAAGTAAATTTGAAGTTGTTGGTCACCCTACCAAAATGGTTTGGAACCACTGCTCTGCCAGAAAATTTTGAACAAACCAAGAGCAGGCTTCATATTCACCCCAATCTGACCCCCTCAGCTGTGCAGCCCTTGTGTCTGCTGAGGCTGGGGGCCGCTTTTGCTACCTCCAGAAGGAGGAAGTGGCAATTGGGTGGTTTCATGCCAATCCGGGACTTTAGAGGCGGGTGGAGAGTATGTCTGGTTAGAACAGCTCTGCTCCCTGCCTCATCAGTACATTAGAGCTTGCTCAGGCTGGAAATAGCTAATTCTTTAGCTTCTTCAGTAAGGCCACAGCCTCCAGCAGGCAGGAATTGGTGGGGAACATTGGCACCGGCGGCATGGTTCCTTGTGGCTGTGGGGGCCATTTTTGCAAGACAGGGACCCCACCTTCAGGCCATGAAGACTCCCTGCCTCTCTTTTCATTTCTCTGTGTGGCAGCAGGGACTTTGGGCTCTCTCTCCACTCTGGTCCCATGGTTGATGTGGGGGGTGGCCAGGGTGGCTGCAGTGGTGGTGTGTCCCTGCTGGCTCCAGCTTCCTGGGAGGATTGCCCCTCGGTGGTTTGATTTGTGGATGGCTGCCAAGGCCCCTAGGTGTTGGGCTCCTTGTTATCTTTGGGACTGTAAACAGCTGCCTAGACCCCTAGGCCTGAGGTGCCTGGTACCCATTGTTGCTGGGCAAACGTTGGCAGCCATTTTATATCTTTGGGGCCATTATCTGGGATCTGCAAGGTCAGCCATTTTAGTTTAGTGTATTCAATTTATGGTAGTTCATAATGGCTTCTAGAAAAGGCCATGGATGCTCTGGAGGAAACAGCCTGCACGTCCGCCCCCCCGGGCCCTTCCCACTCTGTCCTCTTCAGACAAGGAGGAGAAAAACTGTGAAAGGTGGGCCATTCTTACTCACTTGCTGGCCTTAGAGGAGGCTGGAAAGATTACCCCTGTTCCAGCCCAGATGGCTGGTGGAAAGTGGCTGATAAGAATGGGTGCCAATACAAGTTTTCGAAAAGGAGTCTTAGCACACCTTTCTGCTTTTGAAGACAGGTCCAGTGCTCCAGGCAGTGGAGGGATTGGTGGTGAGGCTTCTTCTGGAGATGGGGCTGGCTTTGAGATGGAGATGGCTCAGCAAAACAGCAGATGGACACTGGATCCATGACTGTAGCTGTGGGTTCCAAGGACCATGGAGGTGAGCCAGGTTACATTACTCAGGGGTTTGTACGGATCTTGGGGGCCCTGAGGTCAGAATTCTGCCTTCGGGTCCCCAGCCATGGACCAGACAGCCTCTACACCACAGGTTCCAGTTTCTGTAAAGCAATGGGGTTGGGGCACCTGCCAGCCCCCTTTCCAAGGGGTATGGTATGGCTCCCCAATAAAGTCATCTCCCTTCCTTGGTCACACCATGGGGGTGGAGTTACCCCACTCCATGGGGAGTGCCATATGAGTCTGTCCCCTTTAAGGCTTTGCCCTTTGGGGACTCCACCATGTCTTTGGTTGACCACCTAGCAACTGCCACCAATGTTCCCTCTAAGCTGAGTTAGTGCGAGCTAGCTCACAGTTTTTTAGCCTCTGGCTCACACTTTTTTGTCTTAGCTCAGGAAGGATGGCTTCAGAGCAAACTACTTCATGCAGTAGCCAAATTGCTCGCCCACAACTTTAATGGCAGTGGCTCACAAAGTAGAATTTTTGCTCACAAGACTCCACAGGTTAGAGGGAACATTGGCTGCTACCAAGTGGGGGGGAAACATTCTCAAGGGAGAATTTTTGGATATCTTTACCCTTCTTTTCAGGGAGCTTGAAAAGAAGGATAAAGAGGACCTGGAGGAAAGAGATAAAGAAAAACTAAAGCATGGGAAAGTTGATAGGACCTGGGTCAATTAGCTGCCAGTTTTTTTTATATATGCAGTGATGCTGGCACGGGTGCAGCCATTGAGAGTGCTCCCCCCAGATCCAGTACCTGGATATAATATATAAGGGATACACAGAATTAATGGGCCCTGTGTGGCTACAGTACAGTGATGAATTTTGTATGAGGACAGCTGTGAATCCGCCCCTTAAGTGGGATCAAATTCACACAAAGCTTTGGCTCCAGGTTATGTCTCAGACCAAGACCAAGCTGAGAGATAGGGCTGACAATGGTTGTTTGGTTCATTGACTACCTACCAATTCAACTACCTGCACCCCTGTGGAGCAGTCAGTTCTACCCTGCCCGCTCTGTTGGGAGTTCACCTCTCAAGGACTATGCAACCAAAAGACTTGCAAGTATTGCCACAAATGCCCCCTTTGTGGGGGATCGCATTCAGTCATGGCATGCTTCAGAGCAAAACCCTGGGGAGGAGCCAAGCATACAGCAGGTAGATTTTTCTCCTTCTTCTCAGTCTTCAGGAAAAGGGGCCCAGCACAATAAGACTGAAGGCATTTGAGGAATGGTTCAGCATTTACCCTAGGCATATAGATAGTTCTTATTTGTTAGCTAGTTTTACTTACGGTTTAGGACACCCTATAAAGGTCACAAGACTCCTTTTATGGCATCTAACACACTCAGTGGTTGGCTTAGAACACGTAGTGAGGGACAAGATCATCATAAGAGAAGCCAATGTTGGATCAGGCCAATGGCTCATCCAGTTCAACACTCTGTCACACAGTGGCCAAAAACACCAGGTGCCATCAGGAGGTCCAGCAGTGGGGCCAGGACACTAGAAGCCTTCCCACTGTTGCCCCCCCCAAGCACCACCTCGACTGGAGAAACTTCTAGAGCTTTGCCTCAGAAAGCTTTTGGTGGGCTCTCTTTCCACCCTGGGGTGCAGGCATGCACTGCGCATGCCTGGAGTGGGGGAGAGAGCCACCTCCCACTCAGTTCCTTTGACCGCTACAGGTAAGTCCCATCAAACCAAAGAAAGGCGATCAGGAGATGCCAGCAGTGGGGAAGGCTGGGTGGGATTGTGGTACTGCACAGATGACCACTCAGAGATCATCAGTTACAGGTAAGCAACCTGTTTATCTTCGTCGTGGTCTCTGTGCAGTCCCACACATGGGTGACTACAAGAGCTGAACCAGTTGGAGGAGGGAGCTGGCAGCTGAAAAAGACAAAAATATACTGGTTAAGACACAGCATCATCAGCAAAAAATCACCCAATGGTCCTACCTGAGGAAGCAGCAGGGTCAAGCGAAGAGAGATCACAGAACAACTGACTGAAGGCAGCATCCCGTCAAGCTCAGACGTCGAGTGTGTAGTGGGTCACGAAGGTTGATGCCGAGGACCATGTAGCAGCCGCACAGACATCTTCCAATGGGACACCAGCCAGGAAAGTGGTGGATGTCGATACCGCTTGTATGGAATGGGCAATGACACAGGTAGGGATAGGTTGACGTGCAAGCTCATAGCAAAGGGCTATGGTGGAAGTTACCCATTTAGACAAGCATTGAGAAGAAATTGGCTCCCCTGCATGAGGGGGGCTATAAGCTAGGAACAGCCGAGGAGATTTACGGATAGGCTGAGTCCTATGTAAATTGAAAGAGAGCACTCTGCACACATTGAAGCAGTGCAAGGCTCTCTGAGGTGCATCAGTCAGGTCCGGAAAGAAAGTAGGTAAGACAGACAATTGAGACAGGTGAAAGGCAGAAACAACTTTAGTCAGGAAAGAAGGATCTGGTCTAAGGACAATCTTCTCCCTATGAAAAATTGTATAGGGGGGATCAGCCTGAAAGGCAGCTAGTTCCCCTACTCTGTGAGCAGTAGTAATTGCTATGAGGAAGGCCATCTTCCAGGAGAGTAACCGGAGACTGACCATAGCCATAGGCTCGAACATAAGTTGAGTGAGAACTAGTGACAAACTCCACAAAGGCACCAGAGGCTTCCGAGGGGGACAAAGCCGGAGGAGACCCTTGAGGAATGACTTCGTGAGACGGTGGGGAAAAAACTGTGGATCCCTGTATCAAGAGATGGTAAATGGAGATGGCTGCTAAATGGACCTTTAAAGATGAGTATGCCAGGCCACTGTTCTTTAAAGAGATGACATAGGAAAAAATCTCACGGAGAGATGACTAGACTGGATCGAAGGAGTGATCAGAGGCATAGGACTGGAACCTCCTCCACTTCAAACGATAAGTGACACGAGTAGAGGGCTTCCTGGCATTCAGGAGGACTTCAGACACCTCAGGCAGGAAGTGTAGTGCAGGATCTTCCAGGCTGTCAACCGGAAGAAGCCTGGATCGGGGTGCAGGATCCTCCCTCAGGCCCGAGAGAGAAGATCGGGGATGACAGGCAGTGGCCGGAATGTCCGATTGGAAAGACGGAGGAGGTGCGGAAACCAGACTTGGCACAGCCACCAGGGAGTGCCAAGGATGCACGACATGGCATTGGCCACAATCTTCTGAATGACATGGGAGATGAGAGGGAACGGAGGAAAGGAGTAGAATAGGGTCCCTTTCCAGGTGTGGAGAAAGGCATCTCCCAGTGATTGAGCAGACGGCAGACCCCTGCTGAAAAAGAGGTGACACCGGGCATTGTCTGCAGTTGCAAAGTCATCAATGACAGGGCAACCGAATTCGACAAAGACAGGTCTCAGATATCAAAGGTGGATGGATCATTCATTGTCCGATGACTGGGAACGGCTCAATTGATTGGCATCGATGTTTTGAACGTCCAGAATGTGTATCATGGAGAGTGTGATGGAATGGCAGAGGCACCAATTCCAAAGATCGACAGGCAACTTGCAGAGACAAAGGGAGGCAGTCCTGCCCTGCCTGTTTATGTAGTAAATGATGGTGGTATTGTCAGAAACAATCTGAACAACCCAGCCTTGAAGCACTGGGAGGAAAGAGTGGAGAGCGAGATGAATGTCACACAGCTCCAGGACATTGATATGAAGAGTGGCCTTGCGACAAGACCAGATCCCCTGTGCTGAAAGCATCCCACACTGGGCTCCCCAACCCCAGAGAGATGCATTGGTGGACCGCGATACCTGCAGAGGAGGATGCCAAAAGGGCATGCCAGAGAGGAGGTGCTGAGGATGAGACCCCCACGTGAGGGAGTCGACAATAAGGGGTGGACTCAACAGGATCTTCTGCCATGGACTGCAGAGAGTGTCGAAGGCATGAAGAAGCCACAGTTGAAGGGGATGCATCCTCAATCTGGCATGACGGACAACAAAGACAGTAGACACAAAGTGCCCCAGGAGCCTCATGACGGACTGCGCAGACTGCCAGGGAGAGGTCTGGAACTGTGAGACCAATAAGAGTATGTCGAAAGCCCTCGAGTTTGGGAAAAACGTGGTCCCGAGGTTGGTCTTGAGCCGGGCACCCAGAAATTGAAGGACCTGGACAGGCCAGAGAGACAACTTGGGTAGGTTGACACTAAGCCCGAGGGCACGAAGGAGAGAGAGGGTCATGTGGATGTCTTAGAGGAGCTGGTCTTGTATAGCAGCACTGAGAAGCCAGTCGTTGATATAGGAATACAGAGCAATCCCTCGATGAAGAAGGTCCACAGCCACCACAGCCATCAGCTTGGTAAAAACCCTCAGGGCAGTGCAGAGTCTGAATGGGAGGACTCAGTATTGGTAGCGTGAGTTTCCCACAGCAAAACGAAGGAACTTTCGATGTTGGGGACAGATGGTGATGTGAAAATACGCATCTTGGAGATCGACTGAAGCTAGCCATGCAGCCTTGGAAATCAGTGGAAGAATGGACTGAAAGGTGACCATTCAAAACTTGTGGCATTGGACGTCTCGATTCAGATCCCGAAGATCCATGATCACTCTGAAGCCACCGTCCCTCTTCGGTACGAGGAGATACTTGGAGTAGAAGCCTAGGGTTCACTGTGCCTCCGGGATGACCTCGATGGTGTCCTTGGCGAGAAGTGCGGAAATCTCAAGACTGAGGAGAGGATACAGGGGCATGATGACAAAGTGAAGTAGGTCAGGAAGCGAAATGAACTCTATGGCGTACCTGGCCCCTAGGATGGTAAGGACCCAGGAATTGGTGGAAATGGCTTCCCACAATGAAAGAAAGGGGAAGAGTTGGGTCCAGACGGGAGGGGTGTACGATGGAGGAGACGGCAAGTGATGGAAGTGGTCAAACAGACTGGTTGGGCTGCTGGGGGGTTTTAGGAGCCTGTTGGCGCGGCCTATACGAGTGATGGGAGTCATAGGACTGCTTTCTCCCCTGGGAAGTGGATGCCGAAGATGGCTGGCGCCTTGAATAGTACAGCTTCCAAGAGCAGTACCGAGATTGAGGTGCGGAGGTCAAGACACCCAGGTTTCAAGCCTGTTTCTGGCTATCAGCAATGGCCTTCAAGGCCTCGTCAGTAGTGGAGTGAAAGAGACCTTCACCATCGAACGGGAGGTCCTTAATATGAAATTTCACATCAGGCTATAGAGAGGTACCTCTTAGCCAAGCATGACGATGGAGGGCAACAGAGGAGACAAGGACCTTTGAGGAGCAGGTGACAGCATGACGGACTGAGTTGATCTGCTGTTTTGAGATCGTACAAATTTCTGACAAAGCCCCTGACAGTGTGGGATGGTGTTCCTCCAGAACAGACTCCAACACAGGATGCATGACATTAGCCACACTGAAAGTGTAAGCTGACAGATATGACAGGTAGGTCTTAATACGGAGACTCATGGAGGTGAAGGAATACAACTTCCTCGCAACAGCATTGACTTTACAACCCTCACAATCGGGCAGCACCGAGTGCTGGACAGGCTGCTTTGATTTCGACAAAGAATGTACCACCACTGAATTCGGCGGAGGTTGACAGAAGAGAAACTTCCCTGCATTCTCTTGGACTTTGTAGAGACCATCGTAGCATCTGGAGACAGGGGGAATCGAAGCTGGATGGTCCCACAACTCTTTGAGGGCAGAAAGGTGGACCGGTAGCAAAGGCAGGACTGTAGAAGGCGGGAGGTCGGCCTGAACCAGCTTGTGAACTACATCGGTCACAGCAGGGGACTCAGTCGAACCCGGTACCTGAAGCACAGAGGCCATCCCGGTCACAAGCTCCAAATAAACTTTCAGGCCCTCAGTGGGGGAAATAGAACCTGAGCGCCAAGACTCATCATCGATGTACGAAACATTGGGATCAAGGTCTCCTGACTATGAGTGATCAAAAATCGACATGGGAAAGGATGATCTCAGTAGCTGAGTGAGATCAGCCGGTGTCTGGTCATCAGCTGGGGAATGATACCGAGGTTCTAAGTGAGAACTCTTCGGGGCATCCCTAGGTCTCGAGAGCTCAGGAGCCACAGAGTGAGCCAAAGCTATGGATAGAGAACATCTGGAGTAATCCGGCATGCACCGTTGGTCAGTATGTTCAGCGTGACGGAGCCGATCATAGTGGTGCCACTGAGGGGTAGGAGACCTCAAGTAGTAGTAGGGATAATACACAGGTTGACTGTGTTCATCAGGAGACCAGTACTGGTTGTCAGAAGGTGATCCCAAAGGGGAAGGTGATGGGCGACGAATGAGATGCTTCCAGTCGTATTGAGACCGAGATCGAGAACCCCAGTCCACAGAATGCTCCCTGCCATTCAAAGCATGGATTGGGGTATGGGAGTGTTGAGATGGAGATCGAGAGTCCCGATGAGAGGACAATTCAGGAGCCAATCTTGTAGACTGACCCAGCAGAATAAGGCCAGGTGCCAAAGACAGCATAGGCGGTGGCTGCAAACTGGACTTCTGGGAAACAACCGCTACTGCAGAAGTAGAAGTCGTTAAACCAGTAATGACAACTGGATCGACAGCAGAAGTCGAAGCCGATGTCGAGGGCTTGACTTTCAATTTTGAAGCAGCCTTATCCTCAGATCTTTTAAGTTTAAATTTCGGGGCCTTCGAAGTCCTATCTGATCTTTGAGGGAGGGAAGAGTGAGAAGCAGCCGAAAATATCGTAGGGCATAACGCTGCCTCTAAAAGTACAGCCCTAAGCTTAGGCTCCCTATTACATCTAGCTTGCCTAGTAAAACTAGTGCAATGGGCACAGCTATCAACCTGATGGGATTCACCCAGACAGAGAAGGCAAAAATCGTGACTGTTGTTTGAATTTTCACTGGGCAACGACAACACACCTTTAAAAACTTTGTTTTGCCCATACAACTGCTACCCTGTCCACCAAATAAGAGAGGGGGGCAAAGAAAGAAAACCAAAGTGAAGAAAAAAAGGGTTTTTTTTGTAGAAGAAATAGAGAAGAAAGAAAAACAAAGTGAGGAAAGAAGGACCGAAGTAGGCAGACAAACAAATATACTCAGCTGAGGCAAATACAGAGCAACAGGAACAAGGTGTGAACACGGAGGCGAACGAAGAAGAACTGAGTAGGAGGCAGCTCTCTCCCCCACTCCAGGCATGCGCAGTGCAAGCCTGCTCCCCAGGGCAGGAAGAGAGCCCGCCAAAAGCTTTCTGAGGCAAAGCTCTAGAAACCCATGTGTGGGACTGCACAGAGACCACGACGAAGATCTGTTAGGGTTCTCCTTTGAGGCCCACTTTTATATTACCCATAGGGTGCCACCTTTGAGCACTTCAGCTCATTTTCACAGTGGACATAGCACTATACTACAGGTCTCAGGGACACTGTGCATTACTTAGATGCTTTTTTTTCCTTCCCCCGCCACCCATTTTATTTATATTTTTTATAACATAAAACAATATGTTCATAAATAGTATTAACAATATTTTGAGTCTATTTGTCCAGTTTGCTTTCCAACCATTTATACACTCTTGACCATCGGTTTAAATATAATACTTCATCCTTTCCTTCTAATACAACATTCAATCTATCCATTTCTGCAAGTTCCAAAAGTTTCTGAGCTATTTCCTCTCTTGAGGGGTTTTTGTCAGTTTTCCAATATTTAGCCAATAAGATTCTAGCTAACATTAAAATTTTTGTTAGAGGACTATATGCAAGATAAAATAGTGAAAACAGTGATGGTTGCATGGATGTAAGACATAGGACACAATATAGAGCTAGACGAGTGGTCAAAATTTGGAAAGCAACAAAGTTTATGAGAGCTATATCATATAAAGAAAATATTTATGTAATGTTCCACAGATGGCACTAGTCCCCTGACAAAATAGTGTTACCCAAATGCTACAAACAAACGTTGAAAATGTAATACTAATGTAGGAACATTTTACCATATGTGGTGGAGATGTGAAAAAATTCATAATTTTTTGGCTGAAAATACACAAGATAATTCTAGAAATACTGAATATAAATCTAGCATTAATACCAGAAATTTGTTTGTTAAATATGATTCCGGATGGTTATGAGCAAAATGATACTTTTCTTTTTGTGGGCCCAGCTAAGTCAGTGGGCCCAGCTAGGTCAGCCTTTATTAGGAGCTAGGAGTTCCTCTGACCATGAAAAAAAACCAAACCCAAAACAAAACAGAACTGAGGGTCTTGCTTCTGTTCTGATCTTCTTAGGCATTGAGCTTGACAAGGTCAATCAGGCATCCTGGCTTCCTGCAGACAAGGTAGAGGGCCTGTATGCCAGGGTAGCAGCTTTTAGGGGTAAAGGGAAGATCACCTTATTAGAATTGCAGCAGCTGGTGGGCCACCTTCATTTTGCACTATGTGCTGCCATGGCGTAAGATGTGAGTCAGCAGTGGCATGCAGGATGATCTGGAAGTTTGGGCCAAGTTTTTGTGATCCTTCAATGGCATTTCATTTTGGAAGGATGAAATGAGGATCGAGGCTAAGCTGCAGATCACATTGGATGCAGCTAGTTTGCTGGTCTTTGGTGTCTATTTTTGTGGATGCTGGTGTGTGGAACAGTGGCCTACAGATTGGTTGAAGCAATCAATTAATAGGGACTTTACCCTTTTAGAGATGCTTCTGATAGTGGTGGCAGTTTGGCTGTGGGGTGAGGCTAATTGGGGTTAGTGGGGTTAGTGGCTAACTATTCAGTCCACTTTTGGCATGACAATTTGGTGGTGGCCCATGTCATCACTCCCTAACATTCAGACCACCTTGGGTCATGACCCTTGTTCATGCCTTCACTTTGTGTTGCCTCTGTCTGAATATTTTGTTACTCACCGAACATGTGCTTAGAGTTAATAATGGGCATGACTGACAGATAGATAGGTTTCGTCAGCTGGCCCCAAATGCTAGCTTGGAGTTGGTATGGACGCCCCTGGAATTGAGGCAGCTTGGAGGGCAGAGGCTCACAGTGCAATTGAACTAGCCATAGCCTCTAGCACCAGGAAGTTGTATGACCATGTGCTATGGCAATTCAATACAGGAGGTAGGGCTGCAACTTGCTTAGCCTATTCCCACAGAGCATTTGATGCACTATTGTGTGCAAGTGAAAAGTAAAGGTTTGGCCGGCAAGACTATTAGGGACCATCTTGCTGCACTGACCTTCACCAGCAAGGCACTGGGGTTAAGTGAGGTTATGGGCGATTTCTGGATCCAGAATATGCTCATGGTTTGGTCTCAGGAGGTAGGTGCCCACATGGATGACCAGCAATCCATTCACCCACTGTCCTTAGTGGCTTCTGGGCAGCTTGGGGGACCATTGTGCCTTTGAGGCTACTCTTTTTCATGAGGCTACTTTGACAGCCTTTTTGGGGGGCTCTTCACATTAGCGAGTTGGTTGTTCACTCGCATAGCGATAAATCTGGTCATGCCCTATTGGCCCAGAATATTAATTTTGCTAATGGCCAGATCATCATCAGGTTGAGGAGTTCCAGCATCAGAGGGGAACTGAAATCAAGCTGGGATCTTGTTCCAAATGTGAGTTGTGCCCTGTCCATGCCCTTAGACACTACATGGCACTTCGTTGGGATGATGAGGGCATTTTATTCCATCATAACAATGCTCCTCTCTTACAAAGTTTCAGTTCAGGGTGGTAATTGCCCATGCTTTGGCCAAGTTGTTCTGCAATAAATTTGGCACTCATTCTTTTGGGATCAGTGATGCCTCCACAGTAGTAGCCTTTGGATACCCAGGTCCAGCTATGCAGATCCTTGGATGGTGGCGATCTTTAACATACTGGTGCTCTGTGGTTCATTGTGTATTTTCTTCCTAGTGCTGTCATTCACCATGGGAGGCAAAGGATCCTCATCTGCAGACACAGCATGGTGTTTTGGGCAACTCACCAAGACAGGCAAATGGCTGTAGGTTTGCAGTTGGGGCTCAGTGAGTGGGCAACACTTGAGTGGAAGGGCCACCGGGGCCTGAGATGCCCAGGGCTCTTGACTTTGTTGTTTGAGGAGAGGAGGGGTCCTCTGTCTAATGTTTTGTTCACCCACTTGGGGGGATCCCAAAGCCCTCAACTTACATGCTAAGGCAGACTTGAGGCTCATACACAAAAAGTGGGCTGAAGTCCTGATCAACTGGTTGGCTATGCTGCCCCACCTAGTACGGTGTGGAGCATGGAACCCTAAGGGTATCAAAAGAGCTCACTGGAAGGCAAATAGATGAAGAAAGCTCTTGAGGATGGGTTGGGAATTTACTTGCCTCACCCTAGCATATGGGCAGAATTTTGTGACCTGTATATGGGGGATGGTATTCATCTTTCTGAAAGGGGCAACCGTATTTTCATTGCAGACTTGTGGCACTGGCTGTGGTCAGGTTTAAGCTGGCCAGTGGGTGCAAGGACCAAAGCAGAGGCTTGGCCTTGGTGGTAGCAAGAATGAGTCTTTGGTAAGGTACAACAGAATGGTGAGCACCATTTTTAGCATCACCCCATCTGGGGGCAAGGGGTCTGTCAGGATCAGCTGGTGAACTGTATGGCTCCTGACTGGGAATGTGGACTGCCTGTGGGACCCCCTGGATAGGTCCTTCTTTCAAGTTGTGTGGTTTGGGGGGCTGGAGCTCCAAGGTGGCAACCTGCTTGCTATGCTGGCTGGGCACCAGCCATCAATTGATGGCTCACACCAGGGGCAAGGTGGCTTGCCCTATTCATTGCAAGAAGAGGTCCAAGGGTGACCCCTGGCTTGGCCTATTCTGCTTTATTATTTGTCATTGCCACTGGCAATGACAAAGTTACCCTTTATTTATCCCAACCTATGTGTCTCATTCTTCCAACTGGGGTGGCAAAACATTATTCTGAACTCCAAATGCAGTTTTAGTTCATACGCGGTAATCCCCCCCATGTGCCATCGTTTGGATGCCTAGCAACACAAGCTCTTTTTATAACTCAACATGCACAAAGGTTCATTTGACTAATTCCCCTCTAACAATTTTTACCTGCAGATATTCCATCTGGTATGAAAAGAGAAATCTCAGTAGCCATGGTAGTTAGGATTTCTGCAGAAGCTGTTCAAGTTATATATACAAAAATACAGTGTGTATGCTTTAAATATGCATGCTACCAATAGTGTTGCCAGTTACCCAGAAATTCCTCTCAATTTATAAAAACATTTCAGAAGATAGTTTAGGGTCAGCTCAGTTTTATTACATCTTTTTAAAGTGTAAAAACAGTTCTTACCACTGCAGCAGTGAAAGAATAGTGAATTGCTAAAACATAGTTCAGACTCCAGAGCTCATATTTGACATTCCATTGAGTCAGTCCAATGCATGAACTTTCTGAGAATCTCTTTATACAGATGCACATATATCATTCAACAGGAGGGGCCAAAGGTTCTATCTGGGTCATTTACAGTGCAATCCTTTGCAGAATTTCACCAGCCTAAACCCACTGAAATGAATAGGCTTACATTAGATTATCTCTGTTTATGATTGCATTGTAAATTCTGATACAGGAATTACATTAACTTAAATTGAATATCTTGCATAACCTGTCTAATTTAGCTCATGGTGTCTTAAGTCCAAGGTCTTAGGCAAACACCTTTCCGTGCCTTGCTTTCCTATGATCCCTTAACTGATCATTACAGGGAATTTGGAATCCTCTGTGTAAAACTATGCATTTTATCACTAAACTAGCCCGGTCTCAGGTTAGGAGATGCTGCAGGTTGCCAACACAGGAAGAGTGGGAATTGATCCCAGATTCCTATATGAACAACAAGTTAAGAGAGAAAGAACAGAGAGGAACAGATTGGATTTATATCCCACCCTTCACTACCTGAAGGAGTCTCAGAGTGGCTTACAATCTCCTTTCCTTTCCCCTCCCCACAACAGACACCCTGTGAGGTAGGTGGTTTGAGAGAGCTCTTTCAAGAACTGCTCTGAAAGAACTTATGACTGACCCGAGGTCACATCAGCAGTTGCATGTGGAGGAGTGGGGAATCAAACCTGGTCCTCCCAGATTAGAGTCTGCACTCCTAACCACTACACCAAAAAACTGGTTGCTTACCTGTAACTGATGATCTTTGAGTGGTCATCTGTGTATTCACACCTCTGGGATATAGTGCGCCTGCACCAACCCCAATCGGTATTGTAGAAAGCTAAAGGGATTTTCACGCCTGCTCCCCAGTCACGTGCCGGGCTCCAGTGCGCATGACCAAGGGAGGGGCACAACTATCCCACCAGTTCCTTCTGACCACTGCCCCCAGTCACAAAATAAAAGGAAAGGACTGAAAGCAGAGGGGAAGGAGGGCAGGTTGTGTGAATGAACAGATGACCACTCGAAGATCATCAGTTACAGGTAAGCAACCTGTTTATCTTCTTCATGGTCTCTGTACATCACACCTCTGGGAGACTAAAAAACAATAACCACCTACCTGGAGGAGGGAGCTGAAGGTCCTAAGCATGCATCACCTGCAACACAGCCTGTCCTACCACCATATGCTGATGAAGAGGAACGTCTAGGGCATAGTGCTTCACAAACGTGTGAGGAGTAGCCCAGGTCACTGCATTGCAGATGTCACCAAGCGATGCACCTTGAAGGAAGGCCGTGGATGTCACAATCACCCGGGTAGAGTGTGCCAGTAGCAGACCAGGGTGAGCTTCTTGGCGGCTTCTTGGTGATCAAGTAGCCAAGCTTGATCATCTCCACGATCCATTTGGATAGACGCTGAGAGGACAGCTTCTTACCCTGAGTGGGCAATGCATGAGAAACAAAAAGGGCCAGAGTCTTCCTGAAGGGCCGGGTTCTGTCCAGGTAGAAGAGCAAAGCTCTTTTCAAATCTAAGGTGTGCAAACAATGCTCCTCATCATTCCGAGGTGTTGGAAAAAACACAGGGAGCACAATGTCTGCTTGCATATGGAACTTCCTAGACCACCTTTGGCAAAAAGGAGACATCTGGGGCCAAAGTAACACCATCATAATGAAAGGTTAAGTAAGGAGAGTCACAGCGAAGTGCTGACAGCTCACTCACCCTCCTGGCCAAAGTAATAGCTACCAGGAAGGCAGTCTTCCAGGAAAGGAGTTGTAGACTACAGGTAGCCATATGTTCGAAGGGCTTCCCTGTCAACTTGTTGAGGATCAGGGGGAGGTCCCAATCCTGCAAGGGGCCCTGAGATGGAGGGAAAAGGTGCCTAACCCCCTTCAGGAACTGTTTAGTACATGGATGAGAGAAAACAGAGTGCCCATCCACTGCAGGCTGGTTGGCTGAAATAGCTGCTAAATACACCCACAGCGAAGAACAACTGGGACCTAAATCTAAACGTGATAACAAAACTCCCAAAATTGTCATCAGGTCAGTGGGAGGAGGGGGTATCTCCAATGAATGGAGGTAAGTTAAGAAGGTCTTCCACTTCCCAGCATAGGAAACTCTAGTGCAATTCAGCAGAACATGGTGTACTCTGTCCCTAAGAGTAGCTAAGGGATCTCCCATACTGTAAGCTTCAGGTGGGGGATGTCATGATGCAGCATTTGATTCTTCTGAGCCAGGAGAAGGTCTGGTACCAGCAGGAAATGAACAAAGGAGCCCTTGGAGATGTGAAGGAGTGTGGGGAAACAGTGTTGTCTGGGTCACCAGGGAGTCACTAGAATGCAACATGGCCTTTCCTGTAGTATTTTGGTTATCACCCTAGTGAGAAGGGAAAAGGGTGGGAAGAGAAACAGGTGTTTGTGTGCCCACAAGTAAAGGAGACTATCTCCCAGAGAGAGCAGGTCCTCCCCTGCTCTTGAGCAAAACAGGAGACATTTCTTGTTCTTTCACATTGCAAAAATATTGACATCCGGATGGCCTCACTTTTGGAAGATTGTCAGGAGGTATGTCCAATTGATCTCCCATTCATGCCACAACACGCCCCCTCTGCTCAGGAAGTGTGCCTGCACATTGAGGGTTCCCGGTAAATGGGCTGCCACTACGAACGTGCCCCATGACTGGCACTCGTTCCAAATGTCTGTGGCTAACCGGCATAGGCATCGGGACACCGTCCCGCCCTGAGATAGCAGAGTGCCGTAGTGTTGTCTGTGAGCATCGCCACTACCTATCGCTGCACCAAGTGACGGAAGGATCTCAGGGTGTACTGAATGGCTAGTAACTCCAGAAAGTTGATATGATTATACCTGAGGTTCCCACTGACCCCCTACAGACAGTCCTTGAAGATGCGCTCCCCACCTCCAAAGAGATGCATCTGTGGTCAGGGTTAGTCCTGGATTCAGAGGGTGGAATGGAGCCCCCGCCAACAGGTTCTGACAGTCTTCCCACCAACGGAGGGAGGCTAACACGGATTTCGGGAGGGTGAAGCACCGAGACTGAGACTACCTCTGAGGGTACAAACTAAAGTTGTAACGGTCTCATCCGAAGTTTGGCAAGTGGTCCGAAGTTGTAACGGTCTCATCCGAAGTTGTAACGGTCTCATCCGAAGTGGTCGCTGCCATGAGTCCCAGCAGCCGCTGCATCTGTCTTGCGGATACCGTTCTCTGGACTCTGAAGAGGGTGACGGGAGAAACAATGTCCTCTGCCTGCTGGGGAGGAAGGAACGCCTTGAATAGAGTCAAGTCCAGGACTGCACTGATAAACTGAATCCGAGTAGAGGGTGTGAGCATTGACTTCCTCATATTTACGTGCAGCCCCAGAGTTGCTAACATATCGAGGGTCAGGCTTTACACTGATAATGTCTCTCACCCACAGTGAAACGGAGGAACATTCTGTGAGAGGGAAGGATGGAGACATGAAAATAACCATCCTGCAAGTCCAGAGTCACCATCCAGACTCCTTCCTCCAGAAAGGGAAGGACAGATTGCAACGTTGTCATATGGAATTTTTTGTAAGTGGTGTATTGGTTCAGATTTCTGAGGTCCATAATGAGGTGGAGGCCTCCATCCTTCTTGGGGACCATGAAATAACAGGAATAGAACCCCATACAATGGTGATGAGAAGGTTTTGTATTTCTTCCAGAAGCGGTGGTGATGCTGGAGTGGGAACAAAGGTGGAGCCGTCTGGAATGAGCAGGAACTCTATGCGATATCCCTCCCGAATTACAGGGAGAACCCACCGATCTGAAGTTATTCATTGCCAGACTGGTGGACCAGAGTCAAAGGCTCTGCTTGGGAACCTTCTGGGCCTTGGACCTAGATTGTGGAGCCAATGGAAACTTGCCCTTGGATCCATAGAGACGGGAGGAAGTATTTAAGGATCTCTGCCACTGTCTTTTGGGAGCCGACTTGAAAGACCGCCTGCAAGACCAAGATTTATTCCAGGATTTTCCTCTAGGTAACCTGGCGGTTGCAGTAACTCCCAAGTTGTGAGATGTCTTGAGATTTTTGTCCAGGTCTTGTAGAACAGAATCTGTGATGGAACTGAAAAGGAAGATCTTCAATGATCACCTTCGAAAGGAAGATCTTCAATGATCACCTTCGAAAGGAAGATCTTCAATGATCAGTTTAATGTCCTGCTGCAAGGAGGTGGCATGCAACCAAGCATGGTGCCACAAAGCTACCACTGTCATGAGAGTCTTAGATGCTACATCTAAGTTGTGCTTGGCAGCACTGAGCTGATGCTTAGCCAGGAGCATGCCTTCCTTCCTGGTTGGTTAAATTTCTCAGGGAGTGCTGCAAGGAATTCCGACATCTGCTCCCACAAAGCATACTGATATCTGCCCATGCAGGCAGCATAATTTGACGCCTTGATGCCTAGGGCTCCCGCAGAATAAAATTTTCTACCGAAGGAATTGAACTTCCTTCCTTCTTTGTCAGATGAGGCAGAATGGCTATGTTTGCCCTTAGATGTGGAGCCGACAATCACAGAATTAGGTTTGGGATGAACAAACAGAAATTCATCTCCCGTTTCCTGCACTTTGTACATATGATCCATCCTCCTGTTGGAGATGGGAACAGAAGCAGGGTGAGCCCAGGAGGCTTTAGCCATCTGTGAGAGTACCAAAGTCATGGGAAGGGTGATCGCAGTCGACGTGTCCATTTGGATGATGTCAAAGACGGAGTCGGTAACAACGGGCAGTGGCTGAATCATGGGAAGGGCTAAAGTATTGGCCATTCTTTTAACAAAGTCACCATAGGATTTCACGTCTTCCAACGTGGAAATTGGAAGATCATCTTCCACTTGCTGTGGCAGAGACGGCTGAAGTGGGGTGGAAGCATCCTCATCCCCAGAATGGGAAGCATTGGAGGAGCTTGAGTGCACCAAAGGGTCGGAGAACGACAGCGGGCGAACCAGTGTCGATTGTATCAGGTCCGATAGGTCTCCAAAGCACGTCGATTTTGACACTTGAGTCTTATGAGGACTGCACATCGGTGCCAACAGTTGGGGTCTCGTGAACTCCAGCAGTGGGCAAGGATCTCGATAATGAGAGATCTGAGATGACGAAGACTGTCGAGGCCGCAGAGGGAACCAGGGCATGCCACCTAGAAACAGATACACCCGGTACATGCATTGCCACTGGCATCAGTCCCAGGGCGGTGGAAACTGTGTGGGCGATCGATCCCCACCATCATGACCCTGTTGGGACGGGTGAGCTACAGTCACTCCATGCTCCCCACACTGGGAGACCAGGGGACCTGCATCAGGTCAATGTCCTGCTCATAGTTCATGAGCTGAATTGGGCATGAAGGTGGTGAGGATTGCGCACCTTGTAACTGCCCACAGCCAGAGGAGTCAAGCGAAGCAGCTCCATCCGAGGTAGTCCCTGTCAGCATTGGGATTTTTATGAAGGAGCTCTTTTTGTGCTTCTTGTGCTTGACAGGTCAATCATCCTTGCCCACCCGGTTTTTCTTAGCGGGTGTATGGGCTACAGACTGAGATGCCGGGATTGAGCGTTTCAGCACCAATCTGTCGGCACTGGATTGGCTCGGTGTCAGAGACCATTGAGCCATTGACCCTGATGCGGGGTTCAACATAGAGGCATGTCCTGTGATGACACCATCGGAGAGAGAGCTGACTCAAGTAGTGCCACCTGCAGTCTTGCCACTCAGCTATTCCTCGTTTGATGGGAGAATTTGGCACAGTGGGCACAAGACTCAATTCGATGCGCTTCCCCCAGGCACAATAAGCAAAGGGAGTGTCCGTCAGGGGATGCGATTTTACTGCCATACTTCCATCACCATCTGAAGAAGCCCCACCGTTTGGCCATAAGCCGTGGGCAGGTAGAAAAAATCTGCAGAGGCAGACAGATTGAAAAACCTATCTAACTAAACTGAAAACTAACCTTAGCTAACTACAAAAAAACAGAAGAAAAAGAGGCCAAAGCCAAAGTTTTGTACTGACCGGGGCGTAGAGAGTCCTACCAGCGTGGTGGGATAGTCATGCCCCTCCCTTGGTCATGCAGCCTGGAGCCCAGCACGTGATCAGGGAGTGGACACAGAAATCCCTTTAGCTTTCTACAATACTGATCAGGGTCGGCGCAGGCACACTATGTCCCAGAGGTGTGATGCACAGAGATCATGAAGAATATCTACCAGTTTTATTGGTAGTATATTGTCACGGTACATGAATTCACATTATATAATTCAAAACTGTGGTGGATAGACAGGCAACTGGGAGCTGGGTAACATTCCAGTGTTTGAGAGGTCATGTTGAAGTGTGGCTAGAAAAACAAAACAAAAATGAGCTATGAATAAGAAAGCCTTGGGGTCAAATCTTGCCAGTGCCATGTGCTCACTAAATGGTCTTAGGCTATCCATGCTCTCTCAGCCTCTGTTCTCCCACCTGTAATATGGTGATAACCATACTGGCCTGCATTACAGCATTGTTGCATTACAACAACATGAGGTATGTGAAGTGATTTAAACCATTTTATTTACTAAGCTATTTATAATCCACCTCCCTCCACATCTGTTTAAGGTTTTCAAGGTAGCTCACACAAAACATATTTGGAACAAGTATAGGAATGAATAGCCATAAAATTATACAAACTCACTGAACTATTAAAAAGAAAATGAAAACAGGACTTCTGGTTTTGGTTGCTACAATGGCGGCAGCGGTCTCCTGAGTCTCCGGGAGCCGCATGCCAGCACCTGCAGTTGGGAGGGTGTGTGATCATCCACACCACTCCTGGAGCCCTTGCATTGGGCTCCCAGCCATGGGGCACTAGGAGAGCTCTTCTTTTGGTGACTGGCCAGCAAAGGGGGAACTGGTAAGAACTTACTAGGCTTTGCAAAGAGTATTGGAGATTGTAATAACTTTTTTAAAAAAGTAAACAACTTCTCAACATGGCGCCTCCATGGAAGGATAAGAAAGAGAAAGAAACGAAACCTAAGCTTCTTGCCGGAAATGCCAAAAGCCCAGCGAATCCTGCCCCTAGACGGGACGCAACAGTAGAGCTGCAAAGGATGCTGATGGAAGTATTGCGACCCCTGCTGGAACAAGTCACCGCATTACACCAGAAGCTTGATGCACAGCAGACTCAGCTGAGCGAAACAGCTAAAAAGCAGAGAAAATGGAACAAGAGCTTAAAGTGGTCAATGCCAACTCTAAGAAACTTCAAAATCAACTACACATGATGGAGAAAAAGAGACAAACTAATGAATCCCATTTGTTATGGCTGGAAATGGAAAGGGCAAGCTATGTCTTAAGGTTCCAAGGGATCCTGGAAGCAAAGGGAGGGAATCTGAGACTGATTATGTATGATGCTTTGGCTCCATTGGCATATTTGAAAACAGATACAATACAAAGCAAAATTGATACGGTCTTTAGATTGTATTCAGAATTTACAAGAAAAAATAATCTGCCCGGGGAAGTGATTGTGAGATTCTCTAGAAGACAAGTGAGAGACCAAATACTAAAAGCATCAAATGGGGCTTCCTTGAAAATCAAAGACAAAGAAATAAAAGTGTTGAAGGACATTCCTTTTGAAATAAGAAGGAAAAGAAGGAAATACAGGAATTTGGCTTTATTTCTACAGGAAAACAACGTCGCTTACAGATGGATCGTACCCAAAGGCTTAATTTTTAAATTTATGGACAAATAAGAAAAAGTTGACTGTTGATAAGGTACAGGAGTTTTTGCATCTTCATAGCCATCCAGCAAAAGGAGAAGAAGAGGTAGAAGACAACAGCATCAAAGAAAGTGAAGAAGAGACCGCAGTGGCATCTTCTGACAAGAGCTCAGATTCAGCATTGGGGGCGGCAGCCCCAAAAACAAGCTATTGATTGAGAAAGAAAAAGGGCAAATGAGCAAAGGAGTAGTTGTTACACTCTGAATCTCTTGAAAATTTTGTTACATTTTATAATGTTTCTTTTTTTCTTACTTGGCTCCATATTAAGGTTAAAAATGGGGGAGGTTTCAATTTATGGTTTTTAAACAGACTATTAGATGAACACATTCAATGGTTTATATGTGTAACTCTTAACTATTAAGCAGAATCTTTTTCTGGTTAAGCATTTTGTATAACCACCATCTCTTGGGTTTTTAGTGGGTTTTCTTTACTTTCACCCTTAGTATGTAGTTACCCTTCCCTTTTTTCATTTGTAGTTTATAGACAATGCAATAAAAAATCCCCTATAAGGGGCAAAAAAAGAAAAGAAAAGAAAATGAAAACACAACAAAAGTAAGGACACCATAACTTGTAGACAAACCCACCAATTTTAGCCCCAACACAGAATCTAATGCTAATATAAAAATTAATTATTCTTACTGTTATTATAGTTGCCTATGTAACAGAAAACAACAATTGTCAGTAAACACTCAGAGATTTTAATCTCTGTTCAAGTGACTAAAACAGGACACGTACTTAAGCTATTGTTGAAGTCACATACTGAAGCCACAGATAGCCCTAACTTTACACCTGTAATTATAAGTATACTTTGATGAACCTGTTTCCAAAAAGATGCAATGATTGGGCAAGACCACCATATGTGAAGGAAGTCACCCATCTGACCACATTTCCTGGTAAAGTGAGGGGAGTTTATCAAACTTATTCTGTGGAGTCAAGTTGGCGGTAAATACCAATGGGCCATAATTTTTTTAGCATTTGAAATTTTACATTAAAGATTGGAGACCTAAAGGAATGGGATTCCCAATTCCCCCCACCCCCAATCTTCTGGCTTAAACCTAATCAAAAAATCTTGTTGCTAATTCTTTTGAAAGGGTAACATTTCAGAACTAATGTTTGTCAATAGAATTTTATATAACTTAGAAATAAGACCTTTTGAATTTTGTTTAATGTCTGTAAGAAGGCATTCAAATTCTGAGAAAGGTTATGATAAAGCAATTTTTACTTAAGGTAAACCTTTAATACCTTTCTGTTTCCAATATTGATACATATTACCATCATATTGAGAAAACCCAGGAGGAAACCATGATTGGTTCATCAGTGGTGAAATTAGAGAATTATTTGGTGCGAGTAATTGTCTATGTTTTTTCCAATTTTCCATGAATTTGCCAAGTATGGGTTGGACTTCACTAAGGTTGAGAGTTTTTGTTCTTGATCCCAAAAAAGGTCTTATATGGGGATTGGAAAAGTATAATTGTTTTCAATTTGTAGCTAGGAATGTTTTGGATCGTCTGTTATGATCTTAGTTATTGTGGCAAGAATAAAGGCCTCTAAATATAATTTAAGGTTAGGGCAATCAAGTCCGCCTTTCTCTCTGGGTCTATAAAGCAAATTATATTGAAACCTTGGGGTTTTGTGTGCCCAAATGAATTTATTAATTTCAGATTGCCATTTGTTGATCTCAATTTGTGTGACTGGAATAGGTAGGGCACTAAATAAAAACATTTATTTGAGGAAGAATACATGATTTAATTAATTAGATTCTATCGGACCAAGAAAAATGTATTGTATGCCAATTTTTAAGTTGAATCTGAATATTTTTGAAGAGAAAGTCAAAATTGTTTGTGAATAATTTAGAAAATGTGAAGGGGATATATACCCCTAAATTATGCCAGTTTTTAGTAATCCAATTAAAAGTGAAGTTCTGAGTGTGGTTTCATTAACCTTACTGAGGTTTATTGCATAAAGGTCTGAATTTGCTTGGTCGATATGTAAACCTGAGACCTGGCCAAATTCTTCTAAAGTGGATTGGAGTAAACAAAGAGATGAGATTGGATATTTTAGGTATAAAACCATATCATTTGCATACATCCCAATTTTATTGGTAGTGCCATTAATGTCAATTCCTTCTATTTTGAGGTTGTCACAAATTAACTGGGCTACAGGCTCAATCCCTACAGCAAAAAGTAGTGGGGAGATGGAGGGGATGCATGAGGAAGTTTCTATAACCAAGGAATGTTGTGAATATAGCAATCTCTGCTCACCAGAGTTGCCTCTGAGCCTGGCATAAGCACTCACTCTCAGTGGTACAATGGTTTATTACAGATTCAATGAAAAGCAGAAGACCTAGAGTGGCTACCAAGGGTGGATGCCATAAGATGCTGTTCCTAGGGTATAGCAAAGAGGCTAGGAAAAACTGACTTATGCTAGACAGAGGTCAGTTGGGGGTGAGAGAAAGATGAAACTGTTGTCAGTATCAGCCTACAGGTCTTCAGATGGATTTTTGTCGACATTGTTTTATTTAATTTATTTATTTATTTAACTTTCAGCTTGATACCCCGCTCGAACCCTGAAGGGGTCTCTGAGCGGCTTACAGTTACTCAT
This sequence comes from Gekko gecko, assembly GCA_029375565.1. Taxonomy (NCBI): domain Eukaryota; kingdom Metazoa; phylum Chordata; class Lepidosauria; order Squamata; family Gekkonidae; genus Gekko; species Gekko gecko. Next base: position 142,708,851 of record JAPDNY010000005.1, read on the forward strand.
TGGAAGAATCCCTATCTAAGGCCACATATATATAGTTGGGAAGGGACTGCCCTACCGGCACCCAGTGAAGTGTTGTTCTTTTTCCCGTCTTTCGAAGTGGTTCGGCGTCTGGCTCCTCCATTTCACCCTTTTTTCCTTCGAACAGCAGATCCATCTGACGCGCGGCTCCCATGTTAGCGCGGCGCCGGCTCTGTCCATAGGCTCCGCCGCGCCTGCGCCTCCACGCTCCCCTGTGTCATCTCGGCTCTGCCCTCCGTCGGCGCTCAATCTTTCGTTCGGTGCTATGCCTCGTTGCCATCTTGCCGCTCGCCTTGCTTTTACTGCCACCAATGCTCCACTACCCCACACAGGGGGTGAAGGGTGCTCCCTGCCACCCTAGGGCAGGTACCCATTTTATCTACTCGCTTTTTTCAATTTATAATAGCTTTCGAACCGCTGGGTGGACGGGAGCTGGGACTCGGGCCAGGTGCTCACCCTGGCCACGGCGGGTTTCGAACAGCCACAATGGCTGTTCGTAGGTGTTACCAGCAGGGGTTCTAACCGCCTGCGCCACCGCTTTTGTTAGGGTTGTTTTTGTTTTTTGTAGAGTAGAACATAAATGGATAACTGACAGTTATACCAGCAGAAACTCTACCTTCTCCAAGTACCTCTCCCAAATTACCAGGAATTCCTCAAGCCAGAGATGGCAACCATACTATTTGGCATCAATATTTATAATGATTAATGCCAAGCTGGTTTTTACAACAGAGATCAGGAGGATTCCTAAAGTGTCATGTGACACCTTTTCTCCAGTCTCTGCCCCCCCCCCAAAAAAAAATTAGGATTGTCAGGTCCAATTGTGGTGGATGGAAGGGAGCCTTCCAGGAGGGGGGGTGGTCGCCAGCATAATGACATCATGTGGAAGTGGAGGCATCACACTGGGGACATCACGCAACAACACTCTAGCATTTTGGTAAAATCTCTATAGAATTTTGGCCAACATGCTAGATTGTTGCTGCACAACACGTATGGTGTGATGACATCACTTCCATGTGACGTCATTGCACCAAAGTGCAGGTGCCTGTTTGGGGGTGGGGCTTCCCCACCAGCCAGCTGGTCAGCAGCAGGCTGAAGCCCCAAATATCAGGGGAACCCCCACCCAGACTGGGGGTCTGGCAACCCTTCCCCAAATGCCCTGCCACACCAACTCTCTTAGCAGGCAGCCCTACTTGCTAAACTAGGGGTCCCCAATGTAGTTCCCATGGGTATCATAGTACCAACACCTTTTCTGGTACACACCAAGTGTTTTAAGAAAGTGGGTGAGGCCAGATAGGGCTTTGCCCAGCAAGGCTTCTGCTTGACTAATGGAGATTTGATTGGCTGTGCAGATTTTTTAAAATGTTGCTTTGGTAGCAGCTGCATCCACAACACAAGGATGTACACTGTGTTACATAAGTTAACTTGTGGCAGTCATGTTGTGGCTTGCTCAGACTCCTGCACCAGCCATTTTGTTGCTGTGCCCATCATGTCATGTCAGAATTCCAAATGTGCTTGGAAGCTAAAAACTATTTTCAACTGTTATGTTCTCATGCTACAGAGTCCTCATCAGGTCCAGAAGGGAACGTTAATGTCCTAGCATAAAATCAGCAGATAATAAGATGCGTACAAATGGCCTAACCAGAATTCAGTACCAGGAACTTGGGATCTTGCTGCCTCTTGATCAGTAGAGTAGAGCTTCCCACTGCTCTTTAGACTCCAAGGACCTACCTTCCTCCAGTTTTGATATGACTCAGGATTTGAAAGAGAGAGAGAGGGAGAGAGAGAGAGGGAGGGAGAGAAAGAGAGAGAATGAATGGAAAAATTGTATTCACCTACCGTGAAGCTTTCTTTTTTGGTGGTCTGGGAGTGGGGCAGTCCTTACTCTTGGGGAATAGGCTCCTCCTCTGGAACAGGGTCGGTTTCCTCAGATCAATCCAGGAAGGGGAGGGGCCTGTCCCCTGGGAACATCCCAGTCATCTCCAAGCTGTGCATCCCCCAACATCACACTAAGGAAAAGAAAAACACTTCTCCCCACCATAGTGAAACTCGATTTTTAGAGCAACCAGCCTTGTAATTTCATGCCCCTCCAGCAGGTGTAGACCAAGGTTGAAACCCTCTGTCACTCTCTTAACTGATTAACTCATGATTTTTTTTTGTTTTAGCAACTCAGAGAAACTTTGTGAACATTCATCCAGTTTCTACACTGGAAGCTGCCCCCAAAACTGGGTAGGTATGACTGCCCCACTCCCAGACCACCAAGAAAAGAAGCTTCATGGTAAGTGAATACAAATTTTCCATTCTCCAGTGGCCCTGGGAATAGGACAGTCCTTACTCTTGGAACATAAAATAGCAATGTGGCCAGAGTGGGAAATCCAGCTTCTGATTTATAAGGTGCACCAGTGCACCTCAATGAAAAGCTGCTGCAGCCAAGGTCAGCTTCTCTATAGCATGTAGTAAACGAGTGCACAGACTTCCAGGTGGCCACCATACCTACCATCTCCAAGGATGGGAAATAATCTGTAAACTGCAGATACAGCAACCCCCCCACCCCCCGAGAATATGCTGCAATTCAGCCCCTGAACCTTGCATGCAACAATGATGCCACCCCTAAAACATAAGGTAAAAGGTGATATCAGTTGACCTAAGGAAGATATCCGAAAGGAAACAAATATGTTATCTGAATCATGCCAATGTTTGGCCTGCCATGGAAAAACTAAATACCCTACTGACATCTAGGCAATGCCATTCCCTTTCCTTGTCATGTCTATGATTGGGACAAAGGAAGGTAAGACAATGATCTCTAACTTGTGAAAAAAACTGGATTAACCTTGGGAACAAAGGCTGGATCCGAGCATAACATCACCCTATCATTGTGGAAATCATGAAGTTCCTTGTCAACTGACAGGGTCCTCAGTTCCGACACCCACCTAGTTGACATGATGTCCACTAAAAACAAGGTCTTGAATGCTAATTCTTTGAGACTCCATGGGTTTAAAGGTTCTCTACACAATGTTCTCAGGACCCTATGTGGGTTCCAAGTCAGAAACCCCTGCACTTGTGGTGGTTTTAACCATGCAGTAATCCCTTAAGAATCTCTTAATGCGTGGATGGCAATTTAAGGGACTTCCCTTCCTAGCCCCCATCACTGCCAATATGGCTGCCACCTGTCACTTTAATGTACTTATGCAAACCCTCTATCCAAACCATCTTGGAGAAAGCTAAGATACCTCTGACACATTTAATGGTTCCCGATCACATTCTGAATACCAAGAGTGAAGAACCCTCTGGGTTGTGTTCAGGGCTGGCTCGCTCACTAGGTGCTCGCCTAGGGTGCGCCGGCCCTCAGGAGTGCCAAAAGGCACCCCCTGAAAAGCCCCCCCGCCACCCTAACCAGGCGCCTGCCACCGCCACCACCAAGAGTGCCCGGCTGGGGCGCAGGAGGCGGCAGCGCAGCTCGCCTGCCCGCACGCCTGCCCTGGGGGGGAAGAGGCAGGGGTGGCATGTTCTGAGTGCCTGGCCAGGGTGCAGGAGGCACCCTCGGGGGGGAGAGGCAGGGGCGGCATGGCAGCGGCCAGTGGGGAGGGACTCTCCCCGCTGCCGCCACCAGTCCTGAGTGCCCAGCCGGGGCACAGGAGGTGCCCTGGGGGGAGAGGCAGGAGCAGCATGGCAGCAGCCAGCGGGGACTCTCCCCACCTCTGCCACCAGTCCTGAGTGCCCAGCCAGGGCACAGAAGGCGCCCTCGGGGCCGTGGCCTCCCCTACAGGTTCAGAGGGTGAGAGGTAAAAAAGAGAGAGAGAGACCCTTGTGGGCCAGCCCCCTCTGCTCCAGCACCTCTCCCCCTCGGACCTCCACTGAAAAGCCAGCACGGCGGCCCCATTCAGCAGAAGGTGCCGCTGTGCACGTGGGCCAGGGCTGGCAGGAGCCACGAACAAGAGGGCGGCCAAGGAAGGCTGCAGCTGAGCTGCTGAGTGATGGCCTGCTGCTCACTGCAGCCTTTGCGGGGGGGGGCCCTATGCCATCGGGAATCTCAATCCCGGCAGGGATGAGGGGGCATCAGCGGTAAAAAGAAAGCAGACCTCGCCGTCAGTCACACGGGGGGGAGGGGCGGGAGCAGCATGGTGGCGGCTAGCAGGGACTCTCCCCACCACCACCGCCAGTCCTGAGTGCTGAGCAAGGCTGCGCTGCTGGCCTGGCCCTGCCGCTGATGACCTCGGGAGGGACGCCCTGCCTCTTCCCCCCCCAGGGCAGGCATGCGGGCAAGCAAGTGAGCTGCGCCGCCACCTCCTGAGCCCCGGCAGGGTGCTCTTGGGGGAGGCGGCGGGGAGGCGGCAGCGGCAGGCGCCCTGGGGGGGGGAGAGGCAGGGGTGGCATGGCGGGGTCTCCAGGCCCCACCGGGAGGTTGGCATCTGCGCCCACCTAGGGCGCAGAGCCACCTTGAGCTGGCCCTGGTTGTGTTATACTCCCTGTGTTATACACCCTATTTGTGGAATCCTTCCTAGAAAACTAACATGGCATCTGTCACCCTGTCAGGGTAACCCAACTCTTCTAGCTGTTTCTGCTTGACCTCGAGGCTGTTAGGTTTAAGATGGTTGGGCGAGGATGTTGTGCTGATTCTAGTGTCAATAAGTGCTTTCCCAGTGATAGGCACCATGGTTCCATGATCAACAATCTCTTCAGATCCTGGAGCCAAGCTCTTTGTGGCCAAAAGGGTACTATTAGCAGTAGTTTAACCTTCTGTTCCAACACCTTCTGAATCACCTTGCAAAGCAATTATGTCAGTTGGAACGTGCATAATCATCCCTGCGACCAGTCACAGCTCAGAACATCTGTTCCTGCTGCTCACTGGTTTTTAACTCTGGATATGAAATGTGGAACCTAATGATTCTGGTCTGTAGTAAAGAAGTCCATTTCCATCATCCTGTATCTTTTGTAGACCTGTTGAAAACCCAATTTGCAGAGCATCCATACAGACCGGTCTAATCTCTATCTACTCGGCCAGTCCGTCAATGCACTGTCCTGGCCTGCCACATGGACCACCTCCAATGATCTCCACCCATCTGATCAGGTTGCTCGCTTCTGCATGTGAGGTCTGAAATCTGGTTCCTTATGCCTTTATCATCATGGACTAGAACATGATGACCTGTTAGTATCTCGGAGAATTCCAAGAGCTCCAGCCTGGTGGCTCTGAGTTCTAAAAAACTGATGCTCAGTGAGGCGTTTTCCTGAGACCAAACCCCTTGTATCATTGTTCCTTGAGAGTGGGTTTCCCGCCCCCGGCAGACTCATGCCTGTGGTCATCACCACCCTCTTTAGATTTCAGATTGGGGATCCCCACTGGAAACAAAATGGTTCCAGCCACCACTGCAGCTGATGCCACCACATCCTGGTAAGGTAAGGGGAAACATCTGTAGAGGTTGGGCATGGAACCTTGACCACTGAAGCACTTCATGGCTTGATACCATCATGCTCAGAAGCTTGGCCAGTACCATCCCCTCTATCCTGTGTTTTTTCAGCCTGTCTATGATCAGAAGTTGTATGTTGTGTTGTCTTTCCTGAGTGCCTATCTGCACCCCTAGGTATGCCCATGATTGAGAAGCATTTAGATTGCCCTTCTCCATGTTGACCACAAAGGCATGGTCCCTCAAAAAAAAAAAATCACCGCCATCTCTGATGCTTCCCCATTCTGCTGGTAAGAAGGGGCCTTGACAAGGATGTCACTTAGAGATGGTGACAACAACACTCCCTGAAGTCTCAGATGTGTTACAATGACCACCGTGATCTTGGTGAACCCCCTTGGGAATGACTTCAGTCCAAAAGGCAGTGCTGGTACTGAAAGTGTTTCCCATCATATACAAAGTGTAGGAACCTGCAGTGAGACTCTTGAACTGGGACCTGTAAATAGTCCTACTATAGCTCAATGAATGCCAGGCAATCCTTTGCTTAAACATCTGCCACCATGGAGTTCAGAGATTTCATCCTGAACATTTGAGTCCTGATGCAGTTGTTTAGCCATTTTGGGTCCAAGATTTTCCTGGCATCCCTATTCTTCTTTGCCTCTGGACATGATATCCTTTTGGAGTCACAACAGGACTGACAAGGCAATTTTTGTTGTTTAACGTAGAACATGTCTTTATCTTCAATAAGATATCGGTCAAGTCTGTCTCAAAAAAGGTTTATGCCCTTGAAGGGAACTGCCATCACTTTAGCCTGTGCTGCAGAGTCCCCATCCTAATTCTGAGCCACGTGTTCCTTCTGGCTCCTACACTGCATGCCATAGCTCTAGCTAGCTGCTGCAGGATGTCCAGTGAAGTATCTGTCACAATCACTGTCACTAGGACTATCTTCTTAAGTTCATCTTTAAATTCTTTTGGGACTCCACTATCAGCTGAGGCTAGTCCTGATGCCCAAGAAAGTGCTTCCCTGGCAAACACCGAGCCTGCTGTTGACATCCTGATGGAGGAGGCTGAGTCTTCAAAGTATTTTGTAAGTCTTGCTCACATCCCCTATCACTGGGGCCTTGGGCAGCCTATCTGCATCCATAGGTAGGACTGAGGTTAAGCTAATCCCAGGTTCGTTCACCACTGGCACCTTGAATCTCTTGGTAGCCTCTGGTATCAGGGAATAAAGCTTGGAAAAAACATCTGATGGTTAGCTTTTAGCTTGGAAGGGTGTTCCCACTCTGCCTTCATCCTACTATAAAAGGCTGCGGGCAGTTAGAGGAGCAGAAGAGGCCTGCTGTTGCCTGCCTCAGCCTCACAACCCTGGACTTCCTTGGTTGTCTCCCATCCAAGTACTAACCAGAACTGACCCTGCTAAACTTCTGAGATCTAACAAGCGTGGTTGAGCCTGCGCCGTCCAGGTCAGGGCTGGCATCCCTGCTTGTGGTACTGCCAGTTTGTACAGCATCTGGCCAGATTCCACTGGAAGTCCTGGGTCAAGATCATTGTTTTCCTTAGGTTTGGAGGCAATTTTAAGTACTTGGAAAGTAATCTCATGTACAGCTCTTGAGGGAACAGCCAGGGCTGTACTATTGGTACTACTTCCTCTCCTTCCTCTGACCATTCCCATTCTACCCTATCTGAGGATGGAACTGTGGAGTCCGAATCCTTCCTGGAGTTTTTGCAGCCATGAAGTCGCAGCCCACTTATGGTGACCCCTTGGGGTTTTCAAAGCAGGAGATGTTCAGAGATGGTTTGCCTTGCCTGCCTCAGTGTCATGCCTCTGGTACTGTTTGGTGGTCTCCCATCCAAATACTGATCAGGGCTGACCGTGTTTATTTTATGAGCTCAGGCTATCCTGGGCTATCCTTGCTGCCACTGTTTCCTGGTTCTACTTATAGTCTTGTGGGGACTGTGAGGCTTATGATCTGAATAGATCTGAATAGCTAAGTGTAAAGGTAAAGGTAAAGGTTCCCTTGCTCGAAAGCCAGTCGAATCCGACTCTAGGGTTGCGGTGCTCATCTCCATTTGAAAGCCGAAGAGCCAGCGCTGTCCAAAGACATTTCCGTGGTCATGTGGCTGGCATGACTACACACCAAGGCGCACGGAACGCTGTTACCTTCCCACCAAAGTGGTACCTATTTATCTACTTGCAATTTCTTGCTTTCGAACTGCTAGGTTGGCAGGAGCTGGAACTAGAGACAGGAGCTCACCCCGTCATGCGGCACTCTCGGGTCTCGAACTGCTGAACTACTGACCTTCCACAGCCTGCAGTTCAGCATCTTAACCACTTGAGCCACCACAGCTAAGTGTACCCCTCAAAAAAATCTGTTATAGCCTCTCTCTGGCAAACAGGGGTGGTGGAAGTGCTATTAAGCAATAGCCCTATATGGTTTTCAATGCAACAGACAGTCAGAAGTGGAGAACCAACCAGGGCTGATCCTGCTTAACTTCCAAGATCTGATCAAACCAGGCTAGCCTGGGCCATCCAGGGTAGGGCTGCTGTGCTTGCCTGCCTCAACATAGTGACCCTGGACTTCCTTGGCGGTCTCCCATCCAAGTACTAACCAGGGCTGACTCTGCTTAGCTTCTGAGATCTCAACAGATCAAACTAGCTTGGGCTATCCAGGTCTGGCACAGGGAACTAACAGGCCTGACTGGCAGTCATTTTCTATTTGCTTGCCTGGGAGTGAAAGCGAAAGTAAGTCTGCCATGAGGGTCCAGGTAACCAAGATGGCCACCACCATTCCCCCTGCCCTTCTATGACCTTCCCTGGGGCTTTTAGGTTCCTGTCTGTTCCGTGGGAACTTTACCCCGAAGGGGAAAGGGGGGGGACTCTTTAATCCACTCCAACCTGTCCCAAGTTGGTAAGGTTGGAAGCCCCAGAAATCAATTTCCCCTTCTTCCTCCCTGAATAGCTTGGGGGGTTGCTTGGGGTTTTCACCCAGTCTAAGACCCTGCCCTCCTTCACCTCCAGTCTAGGTTTTTGCCCTGTTAGGGCTTACCATGATTCTGTCAAGGGCTAGAGGCTCCCGGCTTGTCTGTTCCTCCGCACGCTGGGTCCTCCGAGACTGGGGAGATTGTCAGGTCTGTGGCATCACCCTGGTCTCCTTGCAGACTCATCCACTTCCCCTGATGTGTGTTAGTTGGGGAGGGGACCTCCAGCCACAGGTTGGGCCCAGCAGGAGTCTGAGTACCCAAGCCTTGGTTGCTGGGGATCTCCAATGCTATTGGCTTCCTTTGCAGTATGCCGCCAACTGTGGCTCAAAATAATAGATGATCTCTTCCTTCTCCCTCTCTTCTTCTCATTCCTGGATCACTGCACTCTACAGAGCGCCTGTGAAACATGTCCTGCTCAAGCAGCTGGGCCGGTGAGACTGGCCAGGGGACAGGCTCCTCCCCTTCCTGGATTGATCTAAGGAAACCGACCCTGTTCCAGAGAAGGAGCCTATTCCCCAAGAGTAAGGACTGCCCCACTCCCAGGACGACTGGAGAAAAACCTTGTCCCTTTGCCTTTATCTGTTGCCTAAAATGCAGAAGTTACCCGAAGTTTTTTGTTTAAGTGAAAAGTGAAGATTTTCCAATAATTTTATTTCTGTGCTCAGAGGCCCAGCTCGACTTTTACAGAATGCCTGGCAGTTCTCCCTTCCCCTATTTTTCTTTTTCTCCTTTTCTCAAGTTTCAAAAAGATTATTCCTTCTCCCTCAATGGAATAGTCCCACTCTTGGTTAGTGCTCTCCCCCCTCACCCCCCACTTCACTTGCACTGCTTGTATAGTCCTGTGCTGTACTTGGATTAGGGTTACCAGCTCTGAGTTGGGAAACACCTGGAGATTTTGGGGATGGAACTTGGGGACAGTGGGGTTTGGGAAGAGGTGGGACCTCAGCAGGTATAAGGCCATAGAGTCCACCTTCCAAAACAGCCATTTTCTACAGGGAAACTGATCTCTGTCACTTGGAGATCAGTTGTAATGGCAGGGGATCTCCAGCAACCACCTGGAGGTTGGCAGCTCTAACCTGGATGTTGTACAGACAAAATGCAAAAACCCTCAAAACAATTTAACCCGAAAATTAGATTGTTCTTTCATAATGCTTCTGTATCATTCACCTTCAGTATCTGTACACATTTTGTAAATTAACAACAGGAGAAACTACAGTCCTTTTCAGATGTTTGAGTAATGATACTGGAAGCCCACCAACCACACACAATGGGAACATTCATTACCCATGATCCTGCTGATATGTGTGGTCAGCAGGTTACACAAACAAAATGCATATTTACTTGAGTACATATGAGCACAACCCCTGAAAAAGCCAGTGGTCAGTTCCCATATATCAAAGCTGTGCACACATGACAATACATACAAATGCCACCTGTGTTCACAGAACATGACAACTGCACATATTGGGAAGAGAATGTGTAGTGGCCATTTTCTTCAGTCACCACTGGTTGGCCCCCAGTATGTGTTACTGTAAAGTCTGAAAAGATTTTACCTGTAAGAGTAAATATTGCTACTCAAAGATCAGTAGCAGCAGTGCAGAACCCAGTACATATAAACGTTTACTTTTCAATTTGAAGCCTGGCACCAGGATGTTTAGTTACTTGTTTACTGTTATTGATGAAGGATTTCCCAACTCATTTATGCTTGCTTCTCCTTTTTGCAATTTTGATCTAGACAGCTTTGGTTTACTGCTATCATCAGATTTCATATACTGCTATCATCAGATTTCATATATTAATGTCACTCTGCTGCAACAGAACTGCTCCACTGATAGAAGATAAGCTTATTCTATTACTGTTCCATTTAAAATCTGAATGCAGCTATCTTTAATCAAATAAGTCCGACGACTGCTGGAATTATAGGAAGCAAATGCAGGCCTACATGCTTCCTAGAATTTAGCAGAAAAGAAAGGTAGTTTTGCACATCTCATAGATCCGTGCATTATGCATTCTGTTCAGGGACTTTTCATATTGCATAGAGATACTAAAATACACTTATACAACTACACCCAGGGGTCTTTTTTGGGGGGAGCGCACCGGAGCACAGCTCTGGGAGCTCAGGAGCCAAGCCCCACCCCCAGCCAGTGTCCCAGGGAGTCTTTCAGGCAGCCGAATGTCATTTTCAACTCCATTATATCCTATGGGCCATTGAAGTCAATGGTAAAAACATAGGGTATATTCTGGGGTCTGGAGGGGAGGAGATTTGAGGGAGAGGCTCCAAACTCACAGGGTACCTGATGGGGCCTCTCCTCAAGATACCCACCGAGTTTCAAGAACATTGGAAAAAGTAACTTTTTCCCCACCATAGAGAACAATGGCGGGAATAGGGGCAACCTGTTTGGGGGCCCATAGAATTGGACCCCCTGGTCCAATGCTCTTGAAACTTGGTGGGTATTTTGGGGAGAGGCCCCCATCAGCTACCCTGTGAGTTTGGAGCCTCTCCTTCAAACCCCCTCCCCCCAGCCCCCAGAATATACCCTATGTTTTCACCATTGACTTCAATGGCCCATAGGATATAATGGGGCTGAATTGCCACCCAATTTCTTTCATTCCCTCCTTTCCTTCTTTCTTTTTCCTCTTTCCCTCCTTCTTGTCTTCTCTCTTTCTTTCTTTCCCACCTTCTTCTCTTCTCTTTTTTCCTCCTTTCCCTGTTTCCCTTCTTCTTCCCTCTCTTTCTTTCCCTCTCCTTTCCTTCTCTTTCTTTCCCTCTTTCCTCCTTCTGTGGCCCAACTTTCATGAGAAGGAGTTTAAACTTTAAACCCCTTCTCTCTTAGTTCCCGCACCCAGACCAGCTGGGGAAGGGAAGGGGAGGCTTTTGAAGATGCCTCCCCCCTTTTGCTTCCCCTTCTGACATCACTTCCGGTGATGTCAGGGGGCGTGGCATATGCTAATAGCCTAATAGCTCATTAGCATACCATATTCTAATGAGCTCCTGCAGCTGTTTTTCTACGAAAAGACCCCTGACTACACCTAATCAAAGGATACATAAGAATTGGAGAAAAATAAAGGGAGCTGCTTTTTAGACACAAAAGCAAACACCACAATACTTAGAGAATTGGAGAAAAATAAAGGGAGATGCATTTCAGACACAAAAGCAAACACCACAATGCCTAGAGTAGTGAGATTTTTTTTTTAATGAAGTCTTAATACTGGAGTAATGCTATTCAAAGAAACCACTCAGAGAACAATTTACAAAAAAAAAAAGTGTACAGGGGTAAATCAAGGGGTAATGTATGCTTCTAGTTTCATCACCAAGTCTGCAAATGCACACATAATTCTAATTAGTTATCTTTTCCATTAAACATGAACAGATTTTAATGGACCCTGCATATACCTACTTAGAAACAGCACATCCTGGTGGTGACTCCACTCAAACTTGTACACAGGCACTAGGTCTCTATCACATACATATGAATTGTCTCTTTTCTTTTCTTTCTTTTTGCTCTTGAAAAAGGGAGGGAGGTTTCTCACATCACCACAAAAACAATTATTCTGGGAACCACAGAACTTGCACAGATAAAAGTCCTGTGGAGCAGGAGCTGTAGTTACATGAGAAATTAGTTGATATCAAAAACTGTCTAGATACAACTTATTTTCTGTTTGGTTACCTGCATAAATATATATAGCTTGAATTTTATGCTGCTGAACTAGTAAAGCAAGATTAGGCTTGATAAGAAAGTAAATATTACATGTTTTTTTTTCCCTTGGAACATCTCTCTCTACACACACACACCCTTCCAGCTTCAAAAATTTTGTACAATTCTAACATTCCCTAAAACATCTGAAAATCAACACACTGAATTGACATCTTGTTAGGAAAAAGCTGGGTAGGCAGTTTAGGCTTCCTCATTCTGGGCTTCAATACCTTTTCAGCAATAAATCTTCTTCAGTATTATTCTTGTAATTAGGTCTCTCATTTACCCACCTGGGGAAGGGAATTGTTCACCCAGTTTCACACTCCTGAGGAACTGAGGAGTAGAAGAAAAATGGACTGCATGTAATTATGCTCTAGGAACATAAAGATGCAACATAAAGACCATAGAGACTAGGGGAGGCACCCTAGATCATTACCAGGAAATGACATCACATCCTCCCTGACTCTGTCTCCCCAAACTCCACAACCAAAATCTCCTAGCCTTTGCCCTGACGCAATTCTGGGAAATGCCTGCATGAACTGATAAAGCCAGAAATAAATCCTAAGCAAGAACACAACTTGGGACATGAGTACAGTTCTGGTTTAGATGGCTAAATGGAAATTACATTATCTTTGTTGGGTCGGTGCATGTACTTACTCTGCTGAAGTTTGTTCCTATACCTGCAACTTCTAGAATACATGTTTGCCCCTCCCACTCTTTGGGAAGTAAGCAGCAAGCACACATGTAAGCTCAGATACCAAATAAGATCTGGAAAAATTAGTCACAGGATTTCCTTACTGCTCCTTTTTAGTATGTGCATTCTCATCAAGGATAGATTATTCCTTGACATCTACATACACTTAACAATCTTACCAAGAAGGAAGACTTGTGTTTAGCTCTTTAGACAAATGGCAGTACAAAACAGATTGAAGTATTGTAATAATCAGAGGCTTTTCTTTAAAAAAACCCAAGTCAAATGTGGTCATTGGGTAAACATGTTACTTCATACAATGCAAGTGCTAAATAAGCCTAATCAGCACTGACAAAACATTCTTAAGTATTTCTGATTGTCAAAGGGTGCGTTCAGACGCGCCGTTTGAGCCGTTTTCAGCACGGCTCAGAAACGGCTTTTCCCTGCGCGTTCACACGCCCAACATCTGCCCACCGTCCCCAGCCGTCGCTTTCTGGAGCAAACCCCCTTTGAAACGGAGTATTTTGGCACCACTTACCCAAGCGGTGTTTTCCATGATTCTCCGTTTCAAGCCGCACTTTTCCCTGTCTGATCGCTCCATCCAGCCACTTCCGGGTGCTTCAACCCCCCTCCCCTCTGGGAAGCTGCCTCCAGCTTCCGGTTTTAGTCCTCCATTTTTTCCCCCCTTACCGGTGTGCGCTTGAGCGGAGCTCCGCACTTAGGTAAAAAAAGAAAAGGTTTACTGGTGCCTAGTTTAGGCATTTAGAGGAGTCTGGGATCTCGGGGAGGCCATTTTTAAAAGGACTCTTCCTTTAAACTTTAAAGGGACCTGTTGAGCTCGCTCTTCTTCGCACCGGCCAAACTTCCTGTTCGGGAGAGGGCTGCCTGTGCACATGCTCAAAGGAGAGGGGGAAACCCCTCCCACCTGCAGGAGGACGGCGGGGCGCTCGGAAGGAGGAGGTGAGTCTGAGCGCGATTCTCCAGTTTAAAAAAAAAGCGCATCATGCCGGAGCAGTTTAAACCGCTCCAGCACGCTGTCTAAACGCACCCAAAGACTATCGGAGTGATTGCTACCCCTGTTGTGCCTAGATTCTATTTTGATGGATATGAGGTAGGAATGCAGAGTGAGTTGTCATTGAACTTATGTCCTACATCAGTTTCAGTCACTACTTTTGCCCTCTTGTGGAGACCAAGTATAGAAAATCAGTGGAAGGTGGTTAATTCACACTAAAATTGCATTGCTTGGGGTGGAGTGGAGAGAATTTGCTGAACACTTTGGATGGCCTCCAGTTTCAACAATGTTTCCTGTGTTTCCTTCCCCTATCGTTTAACTATTATAGCTTCAATGAAGTTTATATCTAAAACAAGTTGTAGAAGCAAAATACGTTAAGGCTGCAATTAAAAGAGATATGCGCTCATATCTTCTTGGGGAAAGTGAGGTTTTCATATACTCTTTTTGCACAAACGCTAGCAGCAAAACCTTTGAAGTCACCAGTTATAGTCACTTATGATAAAGGAACATTAAGCTTGAACTACATAAGCAAAGAAAGCAATTATTTATACAAGCAAATCCTTGGCTTATTGAGCCCCTAGGTTCCATGTTACTGTTGGCCGTTTGGAAAGCAACGAATCTATAGAATCTTTCCTATGTAACTTTTACTACTATAAGGAGCACACATTCTTGAGTTAGCGGTCCCATAAGAGATAAGAGGAGGCCTTCTGTTGCTAAGCAAGGCTTTGCCATTTATCTCAAGCTTTAGCCGAATACAAGCAATAATCACTACTGCCTGAAATATATTAGAATGAGAGTACATGGGACTATTCATGACTCTTCATCAGCATTCAGGAGGCAAACAGCATGACTGCAGTGATTGAATACAGGTTCAGACTACTGGCTTCAATCTCCATTTCATTCATTCTGCCTTTACTTTTGGCACAGCTGTATGATAAACACTCTTACATGCAGCAGTCATAGGATTCCACAGAAGGGTGAGCAAGCAAGAATGTAAACTAAAAAAAAAATAGATTTAAGTATGTGTTATGAGGGATAAACAGGAAGGTAAAGGAATGTGTCACAAACACAGCATACCGATGCTTGGGAACAGCCCAGATCTCTCACTGGGGATACAGTAGGAATAATGAGAGGACATGTTATATTTATATAAAATGTAGCGCCTTTCATTCTGCATCTGCAGAAATCTTACAGAAAAGGCAAATATACTGCCACTACTAAGCCTTGTTTCACATTCAAGGTATGCAAAATTCCAAAGAAGCTCTTGAGTTATAAATCAGAAAAGGTACAACCTGTGTTTCAAATCTAACTATATATGCTTTTTAATATGCAGGAAGAAAAACAGTAAATTTTCCAATGGTAAAATAATACGTTGTTGGTAGAAATTACACTGGAACTGTAAAAGGCTGACATATTAGGGGAGAGTTCTGTAGCTCAAAGTCGGATCACCTGCATTGTATGCACAGATTCCAAGTTCAAATCCTAGCAGCCCTAGAATTTCAGTGATATAAGATGGGAAGATCTTAGCCCAAAAGCAGAAAGGGCCCGGGTAGCCCGGGCCCGCCATTTGCGGGGACGGGCGGGGACAAAGAGGCCAGCCAGAAGGGGGGAAGGGGGGCCGGGGGCGCGGTGGGAAAAGACGCGCCTCCCCCCCCCTTTCCCTAGCCAATGGGGGTCAGTAGGGCGGTCGGGGAGGGGGAGGCATTAAAAGCAGCAGGGAAGCCGCTCCCCCTCCCCACTCGACCACGAGGCGAGCCCGGTTTGGCCTAGCCTCAACCCTCTTGCCGCGGCCTAAGGTAGGGACAGGGGGATAAGGGCAGGCCTGCTTGGAGCAGTCGGGGTGGGTGGGGGGTAGTGGGATGCGGCCCGCCTCCCCCCCCCAGCGGGCCTGGCCGAACCGGGACGGCCACAGCGGCACCGAGCCGGGCCCTTGGGCTCCTTTGGCAGCTGTGGGGGGGGGGAGGGAGCGGCCTACTGCCTCCCCACCCACGCCCGCCGCCCCCCAGCTCACCACGCTGGCGTGCTCCTCCGGGCCAGCCTGGCGAGGGCTCCGGGGAGCGCGGCGAGGGGGCCCGTAGCGGGGCTCCTCGCCTCCACAGGCCCAAAATCTGGGGACCTGCTGCCCATTGGAGAGACAATACTGGACTGGATGGAGCAGTCATCCAACCCAGCTTGTGAGCAACACTGAAAAGTAAAATTCTTAGACATCCTAAACAGCAATATTTCTGCAATGTAATCAAAAAGAAATAATCTATACAAGAAGGTAAAGAATAATGCCTTCTGTTCACAACTGTTTAAAATACAACTATTTTATATGTGGTTTGTTTTATAAAGGGAATCAAGGGGAAATGGAAGCAGCAGCAACTTGTCAATCAGAAAGTACTGAAATTCTACACACAAATCTTTTTTGTGAGAATTCTCTATGTGTGTGTGTACGTGCGTGCGCCTGGAGATCATGGTTGATTTCTGGCAACCCATAGTGGGGCCAGGACATTTCAGAGAAGGGGCTTTATATTGCCTGCCTCTGTATCCCAGCCCTGGTATTCCTTGGAGGTCTCCCATCTAAGTTCTTGCCAGGGTCAGACCTGTTTAACTTCTGAGATCTGACGGGATTGGGCTTGCCTGGGCTATCCAGGTCAGGGCCACAAATTATGATATCTGATCTGCTTTCTTCCTTCTGTTAGTGTAATTAAATGCATACATCAATACCCCTTAGTGTAGTCCTATGAAGTTTCACTGTACAGATGGTAATACAAATCAGGCAAGTCAGAACATGGCAGAAGAAGCTGCATTTGTCAAGGTTTTAATTTGCCATATCTGAACATTAATGCAAATATTTTACATGAAGCAGTGCCTTGGATTCCACCGGTGATAGATAGTACATAATGTTCACTGACTCCCTCATCCTGCTACAGACCTATGACTCCTCCAGTACTCTTCCTTGGGATCCCCTACCCCCAGGAGCAGCATTTCTGGAGGAATTTCAGGCTGCTGCAGGAGAGGGAAGGTGAGAAACTTGTACACCACAGATGAAAACATCTTGCATTTTTGGAAATCACCCATGTGATCTAAATTAGCTATAGTATGATTATCCATCTGCAGGTCACCTACTAACCATGGTTTGTCAAACCAAGATATGAAACTATGGTTTGAAGTTTGTTTAGTAACCATAACTAATCTTCACTCTGGTTCTCTCTGATGTATCAACATAAACATCCTGCTTTAATCTTGTCTTGTTCCCCATAACAGTTTTCATTACAATAAAGATCAGGGTATCAGATGGATCTGCCCTGGAGAAGCAGAGGAAAGAACACAGATAATGAAACCAGCATTTCTTATGGGTAATCAGGATCTGAATGATTACCTACAAGCCAAATCCAGGCATAATTAAAACAGAACATGGTTTTGTGTTATGACTGAACAAAGTTTATGTGTGATGGCTTGGCCAATCTGGGCTGGGTTCCTGAGAGATGAAGACTCAGAGGGGAACGGCTATCAGGAGCCTTGGCAAATTGAGAGAGATCCACAGGTACTATTGACTTTACTACCAGCTGACTTATGGGAGTGGGCATGAGGCTTCCAGAACCCAGCTGTGCAACCAAGAGATTCACCACTAGCCACACCTCTTTTTTCTTCAGAATTTATTCTCTGATTTAGCTCTTCCTTTCCTCTGCCCTTTTACTTAAAAAAAAATAATCTTTTTCATCTACCCAACATTCAAGCTCCCCCTTTTCAGGCCTTGCACCCTTCCTTAAGCCTTCTTGGACTTGGATTTTCTGCCCATTAACTTCCTTATGTCAAATGACTTCTCCACAGTCCTTACCCATTTTCCATATGACATTTTATTCTCATCCAAATGGACAGTATTTGCCTTCCCTCAGAGAATGTGAGCTGCAAACATCTTTGGCTGAGTTAGTGTGATGGCATGTTCAGCTGCTTAGGAAGCAATCAATGTCATCAGTTTTACCAATACAAGTCCAGTTTAGTGCGGATATTAATTCCAGAACATTGAATTTATAGAAGACATGTCCATTTCATCATCTTTGACTCTTTCTGTAATCTCTCACTTTCACAACTGCCTAACTATGCTAAGGTATTATGGGACCTCACAAAAGTGATGGATAGACCTATTCGGCTACGCAATCTATCTTATCCTTGTATTAAGCCAGCAGCATTGACAAAGTGTTCTGTAGTTGATGTTTCTACAGCCAAACAACCATACTCATTATTTGGTGCTTACTGAATCAATTCCACACAGGTCGAGTTGTGACTCGAAATGTTCTCATGGTCAGAGCTATAGGGAAGGATGGGTTGGACAGGAAAGTCTGAATCACATGTGTCTTCTGGCAAAAAGTTCAGATTACTGAGTGATGCAAGACCATACATTTTAAGTTTCATCAAAAGCAATTTGGGCAGTGGTTTTAATTTATTTTTAGATTCTTTCACTGGGCAAAACACTTGGGGGATTTCAAGGCGGAAAATAAACCATTTTAATAAGTCTTGAGAACAACTGAAAAGGGGAATGATTTCGATCAGTTTGTCAAGCCAGGATAAGCACTCCCCTTTCATCAATTAGATCTGTCTCTCTGACAGTGTAATTTGTTCCTATGGAAAGAAGTTTTGGGGAGGTTGACATGGCATACAAAATACAGGAATTAGGAAGGCTTAGAGGAAACCCCTTTAAAGACTCTCATTCTGGAAATTCAGTGCATGATAACTAGGGAAACCTTGCTAAGATTCATAAGATTTCTCCAGTGGGAGGATTATATTATTTAATTGCCAAAGGATTGTCCAAATCAGGGTCAAGCTAGCTGGTGCATTTGAGGGATAAGTAGTAACTTGAAATAAAAAGGACAGGTTGTAGACAGAATAGCTATGATACAAAAATATAGAAACTTTTGATAGCAAGGCCAAACTAGTACAGAACAATGTCCCAAGATCAACAAGAAAGGCAGATTCAGTCCAGAATATGCTGCTTATCTGAGCATAACTGCAAAGTGGTTCAATAGCCTCAACTTGGTATATTATATTGTTATTGCATTTAAATTTATAGGCTCTTTCTCAGAGTAGAGCTTGGGAAAGCATAAGCAACAAATGACCCTTCTGCTCCTGAAAGTCAGAAACATTATTAAAGTCAAGTGGTGGTTCGCTGACATGACAACAAGTAGAATAAAGCTTACACAGGAGTGTTCCTTCATATAACAATGGGCTGCTCAGGTGTGACAATGACAATGCTGCAACCTAAGCAGTTGATGCATCAATTAATCATAACGTAAAATGACAACATATGAACAGTACTATGGCCAAAAAAAAAAAAAGTTTTAGAGGAACTGCCAGTTCATCAATGCAGTTCTTTAAAATTATAGACTTCAGCTATCACTGTGCTTCTCAAAAGGAGATCTATGCAAGCATTCACACAAGTATAATGTTCTAGATTAAGAACCACAGATAGAAGTTGACTTATTGACGTACAGGTGTTGTCTAGCCACATTCCATTCCTTTCAATGGCATACACATTTAGATGTGTCCACCATACAACTCAACTAATTAGATGTAGCATACAGAACTTGAGTTGGATTGGGGATGACATAATTGCAGGAAACTTAACTAGGTCTTTGTAATTATTGGCACTGAATCACATAAAAGATATACTACCAAAGAGGCACCAAAACAAAACTTTTCAGCACAATTCACAACTGGGCAAAAAATGGTGTTTCATATTTTAAAAATGTTTTTATTAAAACAGTAATTACATGTACTAATGTACTCATAAACAGTAACCTTCTTTCCAATAGAAGGACTTACGAATTCCCACATACAGTGTTATGAGATTTGCAAGACAATCACACTGACCTTAATCTTATTTTTAAAAATAAAATAATTTTGCCAAGGATTTAATGAAGATTTAGAAAAATAGCTCTGAAGATATACCTTGAATAAAAATATAACAGCATCTGTATTGAATCGTATGCATTTTAAAGAAAATTATTAATGAATAACTGCTTTCACAATATTGCATTAATGGGACATACCGAATCCTTAGCTTTGACAAAAAAAGAGCTAATTATTATGTAAACTTAGTTCATTTCTTGTACAATACTTTGCCATTCCACTGGATTTTGCACCACTAGAAAGCTGTGGGAAGACGTGTGATAGTCAAAAACTGTCAAATACCTAGGGTGGAAAACAGGAAATGTCCATTTGAGTTTAAAACAGATGTATGAATAACATACTAGAATTCCTTAAAAAAACAAGGTCAGGAAAAATAGTCTAGTGTTGCTTCAGACACTACAGATTTATAATCAAGGGGAAACTAAACTGGAATATTTGGCAGTCTCCTTAACCTCAATCACTATCAGGATTATACTTCCAAGTAAATCCCCATTGTAAGACTGTCCCCATCTAAGGAAAGTACAAGCTAAATTTTGTATCTCAATTATCATAGTGCACTTGGTTGGAGGGAAAGGGATAATAAGAACCTAACAAGAACTTAAGGGCATATCAGTGAATAGCAAAGACTCAATTGTACACCATTTGGGGAGTTAATTAACAAATGCAAATGAGACTATGACTGTAAACATAACTATAACCAACCTACGCCAATACTACATGATTTATGATATCATGCACAGTTTCACGCAGGAACACTTGGGGGCATATTAGGTTTTGTTCACATTCCCTCTCATATACCCCATAACACCTTTCAACTGTATTTGTTGTCGCATCCCCAAGCTTCTTGCATCTATTTCCACAACAGCCCCTTTAACTAAAACAGGAGTCTTGACTTCTCATACACATTGTTAGATCAAATTATCACTACAAGAAGGGCTATTTTAATTGAAATCTAGAATACTGACTGTTGTATATCCCATCTAGATGGATCTCATTCCATGGATATTCACAAAAGATTGCACAAGCCCAAAAAGTACAAACATACAGAAGATATTCAGGAAAGTATTTGTTAAAAAAATACAGTATTGAGATTCACATTGCAGAAGAAATCAGGGATTTAGCATTGTTTGCTCAGGAATTTCTTCAGTCTGAAATCTCCTGGAAGCATGAGATACAGTTGAGTGTCTTCCATGTGTTGGTAGCAACTCAACCCAAATGTCTGGACAATCTGTCCCAGAGGCTTTATATAGATGTTGAAAAACATGAGGGAGAAGATGGAAACTATTAGATATTGAGACGAGGCAGCTCTTTTCATAACAACATGCTTCTTTATTGAACTTCTGAACCAAACACATAGGCTCAACAGGAGCCAATTTATACTTGTAAAAACCACACCCACCTTAAACAACAACCAATATCAAGCAGGCAGCCAGAATCCTTCATTTGCATGAACTATATACAATGTAGCTAATGACAGTGCAGCTATTGGGTTATAGTCAACAAATATGATTGGCCATTACCAGTAACACAACCAATAGTCTTGAAGGCTTTTGGAGCCTTGCTCAGACTCAAGCTCCACCAGCACATAATAGAAATTCTCAAGACCCTGTAGGTCACAGGTCAAGGGATGGAACAGCAATCCCCCAGTACCACACTCTGAAACATACCAGGAAGGTAGGACCAAAACTACCACAAAACAGTGCCTTTCAATCCCAAAAGATGGTTCAGAAGGATACCATGATCAGTGTATCAAAAAGCACTGAGAGGTCCAAGAGAATTAACAGAGTCACACCGTTGGTCACATAAACATACTTTTCTTGTAAACTCCATATTAAACAAAAAGAAACAATTCAATTGTATAAGAGTGCTAAGGTAGAATAATGAACGTCTCTCATATGATTATTATTGTTGTTGCTGCTGCTAGTGAAATACCTTAAACAAAGCAAAACTTTTTTTCAACTGTTTGTGGCAATGGTTCCCAGATTTCTGACAGCTGATACTTTTATGAAGTGAAGCACACATCACTTTTCCACTTAAAATATTTACTTCTATAGTGTGTACAAACAAAAATTATTCTTAGTCATTCATACCTTATCTGTGTATGTGACACTGTTCTGAATATGTCTCCTATTCCTAGGAGGAAAATCCAGAGCACTGACTCACCCAGACGAACAACAGGCAGCCTCCTCTGAGGGAAGGAAATTCTACTGCATCTCAAGCAACTGAATGAGCCAATCACACCCAGCAAAAGAATACACCTCTCTCACTAGAGGCTGTTGTTAGCCCCAGACCCCTCCTCCAGCTGAAGGGATAGCTTGGCGCTCTGAGAGAGAAAGACCAAGTGCCCTTCACTCTAATAAGCACCCAAAACCACACTGTCTGCACTCTACCTGGTCTGAAAATAGAACCAAAATGGTTCTGGTTCACATAAAATAGATGCCAGCAAACATAGGCCAGAGACATGTCTGGGCAGATAGTTTGTAAGGTGTAAAGTCATGGGTTTGTCTGCTAATGACCCTGTCCCCACCTTAAGACCATGTTGTTGTTCAGTCGCACAGTCGAGTCCATCTCTTTGCGACCCCATGGACCACATCATGCCAGGCCCTAGCAGCTTCCCCTTCCAGCACCAACAAAGGGTCGTCAAGTAACCATTAGCTACATTCATGTACATTATCACAAGTTCCTCCAAATCGCTGTCAGTTCCTGGGAATCCCAATACATTCCCAATACATTGGTTTACCTCCAGCTAATCCCATCAGAGTATTGTTTATATGTATTTATTAATATATTGGATCTGTGAATCGCCCAATCCCAGCAATTAAAAACAATGTTAAAATCAATAAAATCCATATATCAATTACCAAATCTCAGATGGTGTAAATATTTCTTCTTGACACATTCCAGACTATGTTGCCATTTTGTGGGTAGGGCAAGGAGGGTACCAAAGTGAAAAGATGGAGGAAAGGAGAAGGGTGCCAGCAATGATGGAATTGTTGCTGTCCTCAACCATAGACCTGGCAGAACATTTCTGCCTTACAGGCCCTGAGGAATTGCATTAAGTCCCACAGGGTCCTGGTGGTATTTGGCAGAGAGTTCCACCAGGTAATAGCCAGGGCCAAAAACACCCTAGCTCTGGTCGAGGACAGCCAGATATCTCTGGGGCCAGGGATCACCAGTAGGTTGTTTTCCACAGAGCGTAACACTCTCCTGGGGACATACCAGAGGAAGTGGTCCCGAAGATACGCAGGTCTCAGACTGCTCAAGGAGGGCAGTCTTGCCATCATGCCCTGCGGTAGCGTTTTGCCCTATAACTGGACAAGCAGAGCTCCATGGCTGGCTGTGTGTCCTGGGTGCCTACTGACAGTTCACCCCCAAATTAATTTTGGTTCATTTCCATCTTCACAGCCTCTTTTCCATGGACTTTTGTATGTCTGGACTGGTAATTATAACCCTCAATAGCTTCCTCTTATCCCCGCTCACCTCTGTATTTACATTACCTGTGTGTATGCTTTAATGTATGTTTTATTTCTGTATGCATGTATTTTATTGGGATTTCTTCTTTTAATAAAAACAAGCCTTTTGGTTAAGCCATTGCCTGGTTTATTTCTGAGAGTTTCTCTAAGAGAAAGATCCCTGTAAACTTTGGTGGAGAAATCTCACTGTTACCCCCTCTGTCTCCTTCACTAATTCCCCCAACAAAAACAGGAGACGGACCCTTTTGGGCAACTCATAGCATCTGGGGTAACACTATCTGTATGAAGGCAAGGCTAGGAAGGCTCTTGGGCTCATGGGAATCCTTTATTATCATTTCACATAGCCCACTAGCAGTTCTCTCACAGAACAGAAACATACCTTGCTACACAGTTTGGGCTTTTAGTGGTCTACAGAAGAGAAATGCCAATAATATTTTCTGCAAATTGACACAGATGGCTCTGTCAGAGGCATACGGCTTGTTCCATCAGAAAGTTATGAATAAATTCATCTTATTCAGCTCTGTAAAGAGCTTCTTGCTTTTCATTCACACACCTTTGCTTAAGTTGCTTAACAATTGTCTACAATATGTGGACACTCATGGAATTACTTTAAGATACTGTCTCTCTCCCCTCTTAATACAATATAATTATGTCTAAATCAATTCTTCTTCCTAAATGTCACTGAAACTCATTTTTAACCATAAACCTTGAATGATAAAATCTTGTTAGCCTGAAAAGTCTACCCACTCATGATTATCCGGAAAACTGGACAATGGACATTGTCTAATGTTAAATTAGTACCTAGGGACTCAAGAGACTCTTTACCAAACCAATTATTAACCTAGAAATCACTGTTGCTTTTATCAATCATGTTCAAATAAGTACTTTTTACAAAAGAACAGAATAATTACAGAAATGAGAGAAACAGCTGAGCACTAAACATTTTCCCCCTAATGTATTGTTCCCTATTTTATATCACTTATTCCTCTTCCATTCATACTTTTTATTATGATAGCTTCTCACATGTCCCAGCTATGCTTTGAGAGACCCCGAAGTTGCTGGTGCAATCAACTGGACTGCAATGTTAGTAATAAGAAGCACAGCCATCTCTACCTCTCTACCAAAAGCAATATTTATAACTCTATCCCCCCCCCCGTATACAAATGAACTCTTGTGTATTATGCAGTTTTGTGTATTGTGTCTGCAGGTCTCTGGAGAAATAGCATACAAATTGTCTTAATAAGTAATATACATTACACCACTTTTAAATGATGGCCTTGGATGTAGAGACAAAACATCTTTTTGTGAGCTCTTCCTTTTCCCCTTAGTTTTCTCTTTGTTTCTTGCTAATGCTGGAAACACTTATACCTAACTCATAGGTTGCCCAGTTTTTACCACCCGATATTAAGTATTTGACAAAAGCACTACAAAGCTATTTTGACTAGGCTTCTCAGATTTACAAGGCTTACAGAGCAATCCTAAGTGAAGTCACACCCTTCTATGGCTACACATCCTAAGAACATGTTCCTGGAAGTAAGCCTCACTGTATAAAAAGAAACTTCTGAGTGGAGAACAATATATGTGCTGACATTTGACTTGAAAGTCAACATTCCTGTGAAAAACCTTAATACTTTAAGTCTTGGGGAACTGTCCCCAGAAATGCCAAAATAACAATTCCAAATATTTTATAATAAACTTCAGAAAGCAAATCTACAGAAAGCATTACAGATCATAAATTTCCTGGATTATATTATCCATTTAAAAGCTATCTGGAGTTTTAACTTCCAGTTTCTATTTCCTCCTTTGGCCCCAGTTCTACATTAATGACAATTTCAAACAAGTGGATCTGAGAGGCTAAAATTTATGACTGAATTGGACACATGACTTCTCCATTGTGGCTGCCACCTTATGCCTCTGCCTGAGGAGGTCAGAAAAGCTCCCACTCTCCTGCTTTCCACAAACTATGCAAAACTATGATAGATCCAGGTGGGTAGCCCTATTAGTTTGAAGCAGCAGAATAAAGTGCGAGTCCAGTGACACCTTTAAAACCAACAAAGTTTTATTCAAGATATAAGCCCTAGAACAGAGGAACTATTTGGAAAATCTTTGAACATAGGAATGAAAAGCATAAATCAGAGACCTGTCTGTGATAATGCAGACAGTGGGGAATGACCTCACCAGACTCTTTAAAACATGGGTTACAGATATAAAACATAGCCTGCAGGTCACTGTCTAATCCCTGTAAGGTACAGCATTATCAGGGAAAATGTGTGAGTCTCTAGTCAAAGAGACAAACAGTACAATAAAAAGTGTCTTTTGCACCCTTGCCTTACTGTTTTGAAGACGTGAGCAGTGACTCACAAAAGCTCATACCCTGCCACATATTTTGTTAGATCCAATTTGGTGTAATGCTTATGAGCACAGACTCTAATCTGGGAGAGCTGGATTTGATTCCCCACTTCTCCACATGCAGCTGCCGGTGTGACCTTGGGTCAGTCACAAGTTCCCTCAGAGCTGTTCTCTCAAGAGCAGTCCCTGAAAGAGCTCTCTCAGCCCCAACTACCTTACAGGGTGTCTGTTGTGGGGAGGGGAAGGGAAAGGAGTTTGTAAACCAGTCTGAGACTCTGAGTGAAGGGCAGTGTATAAATCCAATCTTCTCCTCCTCTTCCTCCTCCTCTTCCTCCTCCTCCCCTTCTCTTTTTTGCCAAGTGCCTTAGTTTCAGCTTTCTTCTAAAGACGATACATGTGTCTGTGCATGTCATTAACAACATCACATTTACACTACTCAGGTTACAGATAATTATCAGCATCTATCACTTTACACTAAGAGTCACAAAATAAATTCCACCTACAAAATGTTTTGTGGTATTGTTTTATACAATTGACCATTCAAAAACAAGCTCCATTGTTATTAATAGAGATTTTAGGTTTGTTATTTTACTCTGGTTTTATTTTAGCTATTACTGTAAGCCTCATTGAACAACAAGGAAAGGTAAGGTCCAAATGTTTTAATAAATAAATAATTTTTAGCACTACAGAAAACAAAACAGACAATACAGCATAAACTATGCAGCTTACATTTCTTGGCAGTCCCCTATGTGTGAATATCACTCGCAAGAAACATGTCCAAGTATAGCTGACAAATACAATGCTGAATTTAGGCAGCTATAATTCTAAAATCCCCCCTCTGATGGCAATTTAAGTTATTGTTGTTAAGAGTTATTGTTGTTAAACAAAAACAAGCACACGCAAAGAGAACCTAAAGCTTATTCACTGTTTTATAGCATCAGCTCACCATCTCTAAAAATCTGCATTTCTTTCATAACATTTTTGCAGTTAAATCACTGCATATTCCTATTGTGACACACATACTCAACTGAAGAATATTCAGTTGAATAGTTAAATTGAAAACAGACGGAAAAAGTAAAGGAATAAAGTAGTGCTTATCAGCCCACAAATCTAGCTATTTGGAATCAGGTACCAATAAAAAGAATAAGATTACCATTCCTCCACCAAAAATCAATCTAGTGGTTTATCCCAAAGGTTAGGCATAAAACGCTTCCAATCCCTCAACCCAAATTAGGCTATGACTATTCCACTGGCAACAAATAACCTTTAGTTTGAGCCTGGTCTTAGCCATGAAGCAAGCTAATTGTCCTCATACCCACCCATCTTTGGTTCACACTATAAACAATTACCCTCCTTCCTGCTTGTGTTCCTTGATACTTATTTCCTGTTTCTGGCATATTTACTATTAGGATCACAAAAACAGAAAGGTATGCCAGTTTGGCCATGTATATTCTCACTATAATCCCACTGTAAATAAACCCCTATGGCATTTACAGGTGTTTTTAAAATGCATATCAATTATCTATTCCTAGCCCAATAAGAACATACGAGAAGCAAATGTTGAATCAGGCCAATGGCCCATCTAGTCCAACACTCTGTCACACAGTGGCCAAAAATACCAGGTGCCATCAGGAGGTCCAGCAGTGGGGCCAGGACACTAGAAGCCCTCCCATTGCTGCCCCCTCCAGCACCAAGAATAGAGTGCATCACCTGCCCCAGACTAAGAGTTCCTATCTATACCTTGTGGCTAATAGCCACTGATGGACCTCTGCTCCATATGTTTATCTAATTCCCTCTTGAAACTGTCTATGCTTGTAGCTGCCACCACCTCCTGTGGCAGTGAATTCCATATGTTAATCACTCTTTGGGTGAATACATGTTATGACCTCACCACCACCACTGACTTAGCATTTTTATAGTGCTTTAGAATTTCAAAGTAATTTATACTGTTTGGCTGTGGTCACACGTGCCAGTTGGGAGTGGAAGGGAAGCAAGACTATCTCCTCTGGAGGAATCTGACGAACAGTTGCAAGATCACACAGCGCTTTCAAGCTGCAAGCTCAGCCCATCACTGTGTGATCAGATGCAACAGCAGGTGATTCTTTTTTTTTTTTTTGTCTCCCTTGCACTTAAATGAGGAATTGCAACTCCACACTGAGGGCTCCCTATGGAGTATCCAATGAAGTGCATACTGTGAAGGTGGGGGGGGGGACAGCACCAAGCCGGGATGGCATGATCAGACCATCCTGATGGCATGAGAGTGTGCTTGTGAGATCAGACAGAGAAAGTCCATCCATGGCCCATCGGAACCCATTAGAGCCAGACTTTCCCCGGTGTCTTTTAACTCTGCTTCTGTGGCGGAGCAGCATGGGTTGCTGACGACTGCAGGATGCTTCCCAGATGTTGCTGATTGCACCCTTTAGATCTGTCAGGCATTCGCAGCTATGTCGGATCTAAAGGCACGTGAGACTGGTGGGTTACTGATTATGTCTATATTTAATGACACTCTCTTGAGTCTAATTACTAATTTGCTCTCTATTAAACAACATGGCATAAGAGCACTGGACAGAAAATGCAATATATTTTCATGGTTGGTTCATAAAAGCATTGCAATTTAGTCTGAGCCTTTCAATTTGTGATGCTGCCTTTTCATAAACATTAATTTTACTTTGGATGAAAGAGTTCTGCACAAACAACAGCCCTTAGTAATTCTCACAGGAAAGACAGATCCTTCCATCTAAACCTGGCATTTATACACAGATAAAATGGTATGGTAAAGAAAGTATACTGAAGCCTGATAACGGAGTAAGCCATGGCAATCTAATTATATCAGAATGTCAGGTCTGACAAAGTAGAGAAAAAAGTTGTGTGTGCTGACATACCAAAATCAGTAGCAATATGTCAATGTCACTAATTCCAACCAGATTTAAAACACAAGAGACTGGAAAAATTGCATGAAAAAAGAGAGAGCAGCAGCAATCTTCAGAACAAATAAATAACCAGTGTAGCTCCATTTGTTCACTGAAGTATTCCCAAATAATTTTGCCTGACAGCTATCAAGCACTATGTACTTTTTTTTTTTTTTTAATTGGGCAACTTGTTCGTCACTTTTGGGCTGCTAGATTAGAAGGTTGTTTGTTTTTAGAGAGCACACTGGGAGCAATTAAACAGAGCTACTTTGTTAAGCACTTTTGTTAGCGTCTTCATTTGTTGTACTGAGAGCAGAAGCAAAGTTAAGTCTGAATGAAAATACATTAAGTTAAGATTCACTGGCATAACATGCAAAGTGCACACATGCAGAACAAGCTGGCCGCAAACAAGAAGCACAGCATAATATGCTCTCTATTACCATGCATTAGGGTTGCCAGGTCCAATCTTCTCCCTGGCAGGGGGATTCAGGGGCAGTGTGGAAGGGGGTGGGGCTGTTCCCAATGTAAAGATGTCATACAGAGTGATGTCATTGTGTAAGGGATGCAGCGTCGTGTGTGCACGCCCCCCTACTATGCACATTGTCTTTGGCAGAAAGGAACTACGTGCAGATCAACAAGGAGGCCCTGGCAGTCATAGCTGGCATCAAGAACTACCTCTATGGTTGTTGGTTCACCATGGCCATGGACCACAAGGGCCTTTTTGCTCCGGACCACCAAACGCCTCAGATCCTGTCACCTCGCATCCTGCATTGGTCCATCTTCTTGTCAGCCTATCAATACAACCTGCATTACTGGCCAGGCAAGGTGATGGGCCACACCGATGCACTCAGCTGTCTTCCGCTTCCCATTTCTGACATGGATCCAGCTCCAGTGCACTGCATCATGCTCCTTGAATCCCTTTCAGAATCTCCACTACACACTTCAGGCATTGCTGCACATTCGGCTAAAGGCCACATCATCTCCTGGGTCCTCAACTGGGTATGGAGGAGGTGGCCTACCGGCTGCAGGGATACATAATTCACGGCATACGCCTCCCACCAGCAGGAGCTCTCGGCCCACAAGGGCTGCCTTCTCTGGGGAAGCCAAGTAGTGGTCCCCACAAAGATCCACAACTGAGTCCTGGAGGCCCTCCATGAAACCCACCTTGGCATCATGCAAATGAAGGCTCTTGCCAGGAGCTACATCTGGTGGTCAGGCATTGACGCAGCCATTGAGGAAATGGGTTCACCAATGCCACACCTGCCAAGAGTCCCTGTCCAAATCCCCCAGGGTGCCATTTGAGCAGTAGGAGTCCACCCACACACTGTGGTTCTGGCTACATATCGACTTCATGGGACCCTTCCAGAGCCAGAACTTCTTCATCCTGGTTGATTCATACACAAAATGGCACGACATTTAGATTCTTTCCCCCCATTCCCTAATTTTTCAAGTCCATTATTCCCTATGGGGAATGGCTGAGGGAGTTGTTTTTAAAGGTATGGTTGTTTTTAAAGGTTTCCAGATGGCTGGGGAAATTCTTCTTAGAGACACAGGCACCAGAACTGCAGCGGAGCTGCTGGTGCCTCTCCTTTAAATAGCCCCCAAGTTCAAATCAGTTGGAACAAGGGGTCCAATTGTATGGGCCCCTGAACTGGGTGCCTTCAGCTGTGTTCCATTATCACCTGGGGGAGGGGCTGATTCTAGGGTAAAAAGCCAGGATTTGGGAAACAGCATTTGCTTTCCTGCAAGCAAGCTGATTACAGGGTAAAAAGCCATGCCTGCAATTAGCAATCACTGAGAACAAACATTAAGTCCAACAGAACCACTGCAAAACTCAGTAATTCCAGAAGAACCACAAGGAAATGTGCCAAGCCAAACAGAACAAAATCAAACCAGAGGATCCCTACAGTGGAAACTGACCGGGGGGGGGCATTTTTTCAAGCCAAGCACAACCAGTTGCAATGCACAGAATGCCCAGCAGAACCCAATGCCATTACAGCAGTGCAAGCAAAAGAGGACTAATGGCAAATAAAACAATCTCTGCATTACAAACTGAAGGTGGAGGCATTTTGCCACTGGGGCAATACAAGCAAAATATGACTAATGTCAAACCAGAGAATCTTTGCAGTACAAACTGAAGGGGCAGCATTTTTGCAAGCCCAGCACAACCAGCTGCAATTCCCAGCAGAATTCCCAGCAGAACCCAGGATCACTGTGGCAGTTCAAGCTTAACTTGATGTTAAGCCTCAAAACATGGAATCAGAACAAATCCAAGCAAGACCGAGTGTGTGTGGATTTTGAAAGCTCTGGGCAAGAAAATGGGAACACAAAGAACCCGAGGGCCCCCCCCCCCAAAAAAAAATCAGATTCCAATCAAGTATTCATGAGATGCTTATACAAGTTTGAGGCTTGCAGCTGTTATCTTTTATACCACCACTAAGTAGTGCTTTCTACTTGATTTATTGTGTACATATAATTGTCTCCCTTGTATGAGTATCTCATGAATGTTCGGTTGAAATCTGAAAATTCAATGGTGCACTTGATTTGGAATTTTAAGATTAGTGTTTTATATTAACAGTTGTTATTATATGGTACTAGGAGTAAGGCCTGTTGTGGGAAGAAATGCAATGAGTTCTGGAAGGAAGCTCCAAGTGAGTGTCCCAGTTGTGGCTGGTGGGGTGGCAGAGGGAAGGGGAAAATAGAGGGAGGGAAGCCATGTTTATTTCCTTCTGCTTATATATAAGGCAGAGCTGTCTCAAGTCATTTTGCTGCCCCAAGTGGGTAGGATGGGAGGACAGCCTCATGGTAACAGGTATGGGTCCCTCCACCCCTGACTTATGTTGATTTGGAGTTATGCAGTCACAGCTAAGGTAGAAAAGAACCTCCTCCTATGCCATGTCTTCTGGGTTCCAAAGGTCTGGAAAGCAGTTCCATAGCCAGTTACAGGGTTGTCAATTCTGGGTTGGGAAATACCTGTAGATTTGAGGGGTAGAGCCTGGGGAGGGCAGGGTTTGGGGTGCAGAGGGACCTCAGCAGGGCATAATGCCATACAGTCCATTGCCCAAAGCAGCCATTCTCTCTAGGAGAACTGATCTTGGAGATCTCCAGGTGCTGCCTGGAGGCTAGCAATACTAAGGGGAGGGCCAGATCTGTAGATTTGAGGGGTAGAGTCTGGGGAGGGCAGGGTTTGGGGTGCGATGGGACTTCAGCAGTGTATAACGACATAGAGTACACTGCCCAAAGCAGCCATTGTAACAGCTGGGAAATTTTCTGTAGAGGAAATGATGTGCTCTGGCTGGGAAACATGGTGATTTCTGGGAGATCTCCAGGCCCCACAGGGAGATTGGCAACTCCAGTGACCATTTAAGGGAAGATTGGAATATGTATTTAACTCAGGAGACATTCAATGACTCCCAACAGCAACATCAAACTGTTTAGAATGTTAGAGGCAAAGGCCAATCAGGCCGCATATGCAAATGACCTCTGTGTTCCGAGGGGCTATTGAGGGGAGACGAACAGCAAAACTGTTTAGAATATTGGAGGTGAGACTCAGGCAACACAGCCAGTGGATAGGGACAGCTTCTGAGAGACACATCATGGAGCCAACTGATTTGGGAGCATGTGGAATGTTCACAAAGTGCCACAATTATATAAATGGAGAGATCGTTTGTTTTAAAATGTTGGAATATGAGTTGGCAATATATTTTGTTTGCAGATAAGGCAAGTCCTGATGAAGATCGTTTTGAAATGGGAGTGAAGCCGGCAACCCATCCCAGCTACTGCTTTATTCATCTTATCTGAGAGGAGAATGTTTGAAAGGGTTGAAGATTGGAATTGTTACTGCTTCACTCACTCTTATTCAAAAGAAGAACTGTACATGGGACTTGTTATAACTTTAGAGTTTTTCTCTACTGAAAAAAAGAAGTGGAATGTTTTACATATTACTTCTGAAAAGAGGAACACCAGGACTTTGATATATATTACTGGTTATTATCGTACAAACTATGCTTATATGGATTAATAGATTGTAGTTATTAGTTTTGTACTGGTTTTGTACAGCCACATACATAGTACTTTGTGTATATATCTATTTGTGGCTGTGCTACTTTTTTTATAGTAACTTGAGAGGTCTTCCATTTTGCAACCGAATTTGTTCCAGGGCTCCAGAGCCATTCTCTTTCACTCACTCCACTGGCAAGATGATTGCAACACATCTCCAGCCCTTCTGGCATGTTCACTGCAGCTCGCTGATCTTCATGGCCATGTCCAGTACCTTGCCGAGTCCCCTCAAGAGTAGGAGGCATGTCTTACTCAGAATTTCAATCCCTTTTTTTTTGGATACTGGCTGCAAGCAAGAAACTGGGTGGACTTTGTTCCAGGGCTCCAGGGTGATCCCCTTTCACTCGCACTGCTGGCAATGTGATTGCAATGCCCCTGGGGGGCACAACGTAGGGTGTTTGGGAGTTGGGAGACCTTCCCCTTTTCCCAGGGCTCCAGAGCCAGTCCCTTTCACTCACACCACTGGCAGGGTAATAGCAGTGCATGGCCAGTCCTTCTGGGGTCTTTGCTGGGGATTGCAAATCTGAGTGACCACATCCTTCTTATGCTGGCTGCAAAGTGGAGCCTGGGGGGGGGGGTCACAGCATATTGTGTCCAGGAGTCCATGACCTTCCCTTTGTTCCATGGCTCCAGAGCCATCCCCTTACACTCACACTTGGGGCAGCAAGGTGACTGGGGTGCATTGCCAACCCTCTCTGGGAATAGGATGTTGGCAGCAGGTTTGAGCCACTCTTTCCGAATGTGAGCTCTCTCTCTTTGCTTGTTGGGTGGACTTAGGTCTAACTCATCCCACTGTCAAGATGATAGGTGTGCATGGCCAACCAAACCCATTCCCGTTTTGGCCTACTCTTTCCTTTTGGGCATTGAGTATTGGGTTGATTCAGGGCTTCGAACCAGCCTCTAATTCACCCCACTGGTGAGATGATTGCTGTGCACTGCCAAAGCTTTCCCCAGGGCTTTGTCTGGAGTTTGGTTGGCCATTCCTTTCTGTCTCCTTTTCTCTCTCTGTTCTCTTTGGGCCCTGAGCCACCTCCACTGCTGCAGGTGACTCCTGGGCCTAGGGGAGGAGGGGGTTCGCTGCACCCCATAATAATTTTGTATGTGGACAGTGAATATGCCCCAGGGCTCAGGCAGAGCAGTGGAGGAGACAGGTCGGCCATGTTCTGCAATCACTGTGTCCATGGATGGTGAATGGGACCCAGGGACATGACCACCTGAAACAGTGTGGATGGCTCCTAGACCCAGGCTGGGCAGTAAAGGAGGGGGGTCAGCCATGTCCAGCTATTATCTTCTCCATGGAGAGCGAATGAGACCCAACAATGCGGGTGGCTCCTGGCCCAGGTAGGGCAGGGGAGGGGGGTGTCCATGCTCAGGAATCACCTTGACTGCAATAAGTAAACAGGTCCCTGGGACATGGCCACCCACAACAGTGCAGGTGACTCCTGGGCCTGGAGGTGGAGGGGGATTGGCCATCCTGGGGAGGTCCGCTGTGAGTTTGATGCCTCTAGCTTGCACAGGGTGTGTTCTATACATGCCTGGATCTGTGCCCAACATTTCCCCAAAACCTTTCCTGGAGGCCCCTTCTTTGGGGAGCTGTAACTTGGAACCCCCCAAGTCCAATCTGCACATTACTTGGAGGCAATGCTCCCTCTAACTTGTGGAGTCTTGTGAGCAAAAATTCTACGTTTTTGAGCTACTGGAATAAAAGTTTTGAGTGAATGATTTGGCTACTGCATCAATTAGTTTGCTCTGGAGCCCTCCTTCCTGAGCTAAGACAATAATGTGTGAGCCAGAGGTTAAAAAACTGTGAGTTGGCTCACACTAACTCAGCTTAGAGGGAACACGACTTGGAGGGCATATAGGGGAGCATCCTGGAGAGGTCCATGGTGAGTTTGGTGCCTCTAGGTTCCACAGAGTCTGTTCTATACACACCTGAAGCTGCATCTGGCATTTTCTCAAAAATGCTTTCCTAGGGTCACCTTCTTTGGGGGGCCATAACTCAGACCCCTGAAGTCTAATCCTCACTGAACTTGGTGGGCAGGTAAAGGAGAGTCTGCTGGAGATACTCATTGAGTTTGAAGTCTCTAGCCTGCCAGGGGCAGGGCATTCTGCCACATCATTTTTCAGTTTGGTCATGGTTCAGTTCATGAGTGTACCTCAAACCACAACCCAAATTAAACTATGGCTGATTTCCCAATACAGCTGCCTCAGGGTTGCGCCACTGTTTGCCCCGATACTATTCATCAATTTCACACCCAAAGCCGCGGGGCTGCATTTTGACCCGCGGCTTCGCCCAATTTCCCCCACAGTTTCGTAACCCTCAAAAAACAGGATCACGAAACTGCAGGGGAAATCGGGCGAAACCACGGGTCAAATGCAGCCCCGCGGCTTCGGGTGTGAAATTGACAAATAGTATTGGGGCAAACCGCAGCGCAACCCCGAGGCAGCTGTAGTGGGAAATCAGCCTACATTTTCCAAGTTCATGCCCAATCCGAATTAAACTACATTTTCCCAGTTCATGCCCATCCCTACACAGAAACAAAGCAGGTGGAGGGGAGAAAAGGAAAGTAAATTCTGGCTCCCAATCTTCCCAGTAATTCCCAGGTGTTTCTGGGATTTTTCCAGGACAATTTTTTTTTTTTTGGTTTTCCAGAAAAATCCCAGATATATTTGGGATGCCAAATATATCCCCAACAATACTGATAAGGTATTTGGGGGGTATATTTTTGTCTGGTGTGTATCCAAGTACATACCCCTAGAGCCCATGAGGTAAATACTGGCTCTCAATCTTCCCAATAATTCCCAGGTGTTTCTGGGATTTTTCCAGGACAATTTTTTTTTTTTTTTTGGTTTTCTAGAAAAATCCCAGATATATTTGGGATGCCGAATATACCCAAAAAATACTGATAAGGTATTTTGGGGGTATATTTTTGGCTTGTGTGTATCCGAGTACACAACCGTAGAGCCCACGAAGTAGCCAGACAGTCCGGATTGGGGTGTGAGTTAAGTTTGCCATCTGGAGTTCTAACTTTATTATTGGTACTGCTGTATTTTAATTGTACAGTTTTTATGTTTTTATTCACTGTTGTACATCACCCAGAGCCCTGCAGTATTAGGGATGGGCAAGTCAAATAATAATAACAACAACAATGTCATTTTGATTTAGTTTTATTCCATTATATAGTAGAAAACTGAAAATGTTCTTAAACTCTCAGTGTTAATACTACTGTAATTAAAATTAACTGCAGCAGGACTGGGATCTGTCTCACTGAAATCAATAGCGGAAGTTAAGATGTAATGAACTGTTCTCCAATTTTGACACAATTAAAGCCAGAAAGCCAAAGACATTTAGAAGAACCCATCTTTTTTTTTTCTTCCCATGGCAGTAGTTCTAGTAGATCTATCAGGATGTATACAGACAATAAACTAGCAGTACTAGATAGACCACTAACTCCATTTGAAGAAGCTATTAAAAATAACAAACTATCATCCAAAGGTGTAGTCTCTTTAATATATCAATTATTGTGTAAACAAAACTGGGAAAATTTAACTACTATACAAAATTCCTGGCATAAGGATTGTAATGTTACTTGGGATCTTGATCAATGGAAAGACATATGGTCAACAAGTGTTTTTACTACCTGTTTATTAAATGTAAAACTTCAAAATTTTAAAATATATGCTAGGTGGTATATGACTCCCTTACGTCTTTCCTATATATATATCCTTCAGCATCTCCTTATTGTTGGAAGGCATGCGGAGAGATAGGCTCGTTCAAACATTGTTGGTGGGCTTGTCCTAATATTGCATTGTTTTGGGAAAAAGTACTTGGCATAACTAATAAAATTTTTAACTGTACTTTCCCAAATACACTCAAATCGCTATTACTACATTTTTGGCCCACCCTTCGACTATCTAAACTACAATCGAAATTGGCAATGCTATTTTTTATAGCAGCTAAAACGTTAATTGCTCAAGCATGGAAAACCAGGAAAGTCCCTTCAATACGTGAATGGTTTGTTAAACTTTGGGATTTAGCAGTCATGGACAAGCTGGCAACGCAAATAGTGATACCTGAGTCAACTTCTCCTAGAAATAATTTATATTTAGAGAACTGGTTTCCCTTTTTTGAATTTATAAATGATTCAGGAAATCAAAACTCTAGTTTACCACAGAAATATATTGATTTTACTTTTTATTAAGAATTTAAG
This sequence comes from Gekko gecko, assembly GCA_029375565.1. Taxonomy (NCBI): domain Eukaryota; kingdom Metazoa; phylum Chordata; class Lepidosauria; order Squamata; family Gekkonidae; genus Gekko; species Gekko gecko. The sequence continues at coordinate 142,745,538 of JAPDNY010000005.1, forward strand.
GTTAAAACATAATTTTTTTGTGAATTAGGTGTTGACTAATTGTATTATTGTATTGAAATAATGTTGTTAAATGTTTTATACTTGAATTGACTATGTTACTACAAACTCTTTACCTTTTACAGTTTGTAATTTTTTACGTTTTTCTTAATGTTGTTGTTAATGTTTATATTTAAAATTAATAAAATTTATTTTTAAAAAAGATCTATCAGATAGTAGTACATCTATCAGATCTATAATCTGAGTTGTGCTCATTTTTATTTTTTATGTGATATTATATTTTAAATAACACTGAAGTTTGCCTTGATAATTTCTTCTCTACAGAGGAAAGACAGATTAATGCCTTACATAAAAGAAGTCATTTTGTACCAAAATCTAACCAGTGGAGAGTATCACCTAATATACCTAATATTGTAGGGTTTGCTCAGTGTGCTTATGCCGACAAACAGTGGTGCTCAAGGGTTGTGGCCCATCAGGGACTTTCCTGGTAAATGAAAAGGCCAATCTGTCACCATACATAAATGAATTCACATTATACAGACAACTCAAAAACATAAAACTAATTTTAGCAGGTAAGTATTTAATTCTACCTCATTCAAAGTTTAGTATTAAATCATCATTGCAGACCTTTGCAAGGCAATGGCCCATACTACTTTATGTAGTGAACCCTTTGATGTCAAATAATATCTCATGTTTTAAGACTGTAAGCAATACAACAGTTCTACTCTGTTATACATATGTCTGTATATAATAAATGCACATATGCATGAGTATGCTAGAAATTAGCCATAACATCTGCATTATTAAGCTTCTCTGTCTCATTTCATAAACAGACTTTTAATGTGCAATTATAATTGCCAGAAATTTAGATCTTCAACCCTTGTTCTGAAAATAATGAATTCCTATATAAGTGCAGTACTCAAATTCATTATGTTCCACAGTTCTGGCATACTTTGTAATATACTGTGATAAATTCAGAATTAAAAATAAAACAGCACGTTTAGGAGATTGTGGAATATGATAATGAGCAGAAGTGTAGACTTGTGAGTGGAGGTTTTCTTACGCAAAAAGAATGGCCAGCTTGCCAGAAAATACATGAAACCAGAAACCTGGCACAATGCAGCAAAACAAAAACAAATTCCACATCTTATCTTTCATGATGGAGTGGGCAAAAGAGACATCAACTCATAAAATAGTGCCATCTCTGTGACAAGTATTTCTAGGCATTTCCATCCAGTCAAAGTGCTCTAAACAGCAATGCTCTGTTGTCTTGCCCTTAATCCTTCCTACCTAAAGAAGGCCAACTGGTACTATCTGCAGAACATAAGATGAATTTTATCATCAGAACTGGCACCTCTCACCTCTACTATGCCTCCTTGCTGTTTTCTTCATTTGCCACACTTTCCACTAATGAAAGCCCCTCCTTAGTGTAGAGAATCCCCAGGGCACAGGACAGACTCAGACTCTGCCCCTCCCCCATCAACCAGACCAGAGACTTTGCTTCATTCCCCCCCCCCCGCTCCAGTCCTGGGAACTGCAATTATTTTTCCCCAACTTCTACATCAAGAGTTACTATTGCCGTTTTTTAAGGTGTGCCCACTCTGTAACCTAGACTGACACTTTTCCCTGTCTTAGTTCATGTGCTTTCTTCTCTGGCTCTCCTTGAATGATTGTTTGAATTTCTGTCAAGTTTCCTCACCAAGCCCTTCCAGCTTGGAACTCTAAAGCTTCAAAACCCTCCCGGTTTGTGTGTAAATCCAAGGTTTGTTTGAATTGCCAGATATATGGATGCGTGCTTCTTTCCCAAAAAATAATAGGATAGTTAAAATCCTTCTAAACAATGCCATTTCTGTTTCTGTACCATGAATTGCATGCTGCATAGCACAGATGCATATTTCTGGGCATTGAGAATGATTATACATATGGTGGGCTTTTTAGTATTTGAAGCTGTAATCCACTGTAATATTATTTTGACTGTGCATGTCTCTTGTCCTGACTCAAAGTATTTTTTGCGTATTCTGCTGAATCTCAGTCTTTGTTTCATTTCTGAGTCTGCCTCAGAGCTTTGTTCCAAAGATCCCTTGAATTTTGTATATAATTCCCCCTTACAGCTGCCATTAAAGCCTAAAGCCTCAAGTCCTTTAGGGCAGGTGTAAGAGATGGCTGAAGAGAGTTTCCTTTCTTATGCTTGACTTTCCCAGACTTTTAATTGAGGCTGGATACAGACCTCATTCGCACAGATTTGTGTCTAGCATACGGATATCTTCTCAGGGACATATAACAACTGTCTAAAGCAGGGGTCCTCAAACTTTTTAAACAGAGGGCCGGTTCACTGTCCCTCAGACCATTGGAGGGCCGGACTATAGTAAAAACAAAAGCTATGAACAAATTCCTATGCACACTGCATATATCTTATTTTGAAGTGAAGAAACAAAACGGGAACAAATACAATATTTAAAATGAAGTAAAGTTAAAGTTAAAGTTAAACAGCATGATAAAAAGCAGAGACATCACCCTGCCAACAAAAGTCCGCATGGTCAAAGCAATGGTATTCCCCGTAGTAATGTATGGCTGCGAGAGTTGGACTATAAGGAAGGCCGAGCGCCGAAGAATAGATTCTTTTGAACTATGGTGTTGGAGAAGACTCTTGAGAGTCCCTTGGACTGCAAGGAGATCAAATCAGTCAATCCTAAAAGAAATCAACCCTGACTGTTCCCTGGAAGGCCAGATCCTGAAGCTGAAGCTCAAATACTTTGGCCACCAAATGAGAAGGAAGCATTCACTGGAGAAGACCCTGATGCTGGGAAAGATTGAAGGTCAAAGAAGAAGGGGACGGCAAAGGATGAGATGGTTAGACAGTGTCATCGATGCAACGAACATGAAATTGAGCAAATTTCAGCGGACAGCGGAAGACAGGAGGGCCTGGCGTGATCTGGTCCATGGGGTCGCAAAGAGTCGGACTCGACTGTGCGACTGAACAACAAAAAGTTAAATCAACAAACTTACCAGTATTTCAATGGGAACTATGGGCCTGCTTTTGACTAATGAGATGGTCAATGTCTGGTTCCATATTTGTCACTGCTTCCTTCTCACGTAAAAAAAAATGACAGACAAGCAGCAGCGGCATAAACACCTGGCGGGCCGTATAAATGTCCTCGGCGGGCCGCATGTGGCCTGCGGGCCGTAGTTTGAGGACCCCTGGTCTAAAGTAACATGGGAGAGAGGTCAGTTGTCCAAAGAACACACTGGACAAAGCAAGACTTTGGATCCTGACCATTGCTTCCAAAAACATCAAAAAGAGCTTGCAATTTTTAACGTATGTTTTCTAAACTGATATTATATGGCTATTTGTTTTGACCTAAATGAAATTTGTTCTTGAGACTATATTTGCATTTCTAAAATACTGATTTTGGCTCATAATTAATTGAAAATGATTTGTTCTATTTATTTGACATGAGAGTAAGATGAAAAACAAATAATGGGTGAGCTCTCCTTAGCTCAATTCATAACTGGCTTCATAGTTCTTAGCATCTTAATATAATAATTCCCTTACATACTGGCCATTTCCAGCTGTCCCATTGGCTGTGCAGTGCGCTCCATCAGCCTTGGACCATCAACTGCCATTCAAGAGTAATCGCATGCCATTGGCTGGGTGCTGGGACCGCTCCTCTTCCCTACCCACTGCCATCTCAGCCACTGTTCCCTGTCAGAATAACTGCCAAACAGCTGTCTCTCCTGACGAAGACACTTCTCCTGCTTGGCTCCTATGGGACTAACTTTTCCCTCAGTGGCTGTTGCTAGGCAATCAAGCTTGGTTCTGTCAGTAAAAACACAAAGGAATGAAACCCTTTCCAGGCCTTTGTGGGGAGGTTAAGAAATTCCTGGAGATTTGAGGGATGGAGCCTGGAGAGGCTGAGGTTTGAGGAAAGGTGGGATCTCAGACAGGTACAATGCTATAGACTCCATCCTCCAAATCAGCCATTACCTCATGGGAAACCATTGTTGCCAATCTCCAGGTGAGGGCTAGAGATAACTCAGAATTACAACTGTTTTCCAGGAGGGAGGGGGCAGGCAATGGAAAGCTGAAATCAGAGGGGCAGATAATGGCAGGCTGATGGTTGGCTGGGTGATAGGATTGGGAAATTCCTGGAGATTTGAGAGGTGGAGCCTGAGTGGAAAGGGTGAGGTTTGAGGAGGGGTAGGACATCAGACAGGTACAATGCCATAGACTTCACCCTCCAAACCAGCTGGTTCCTCCTGGAGGCTGGAGATCATTCAGAATTACAATTGCTCTCTGGGAGGGGGAGGGCATGGAAAGCAGAAGTCAGAGGGGCAGATAAAAATAGGTCAATGGTTGGCTAAAAGATAGGGTTGCCAACTCCAGGTTAGGAAATTCCTGGAGATTTGAGGGGTAGAGCCTTGAGAAGGTGACGTTTGAGGAGGAGTGGGAACCCAGACAGGTACAATGCCATAGACTCCACCCTCCAAACCAGCCATTTCCTCTTGGGGAGCCATTGTTGCCAATCTCCAGGAGATGGCTGAAGATCACTCAAAATTACAACTGCTCTTCAGGTAGCAGAGATCAGTTCCTATGGAGAAAATAGTGGACTCTGTGTCATTATACCCTGCTGAGGTCACCACAGCAAATTAATGCTGAGTGCCCAAGGCCAGGGTACTCTCCCAGAATCTCTTTCTAGAGTCCATTGTATTTATTTCCACAATGGTCCTTATTCCTAGTTCTTCAATAATGCCAGCAAATATCTGGGTTGTTTTCTTCATGAAGCTGCCTTATACTGAATCAGACCACTGGTCCATCAAGGTCAGTATTGTTTATTTGGACAGGCAGTGGCTCTACAAGGTTTCAAGCAGAGGTCTTTCACATCACCTACTGTCTGGTCCTTTTAACTGGAGATCCCAGGGATTGAACCTGGGACCTTCTGCATGCCAAGCAGATGCCTAACCACTAAGCCACAGCCCCTTCCTCCCACACCCCAAGTCTCAGCTGACAGTGGAAGAATGGGGGTGGTTCCTGTCAAGCTTTTTTCATAGTCCCACTCTTTCCCAAAATTTAATCAAGTGGCAGCAACACTAGAGACTACATCATGAAGTCTGGACATTCTTCTTGTTCCATGTGTTTAAGCTAATGGATGCTTCGGAGCATGTTCAAGAGCATCCAGAGCCACCATGGAGCATGGGAAATAGATTACAATGCCTCTCAGTGAAATTATGTAAACTGAGAAGCATTGGGAAACTGCATTCTGTACACATGCTGATGCCAGTGGATACTGAACTTGGGGGACTTGCTAGCACCCATATTACCTAGGTTCCAAATTATGTCATTAAGAAAAAATTATGGCCATCATCTCCCTTGGTAAACTCTTGCATGCAAGCAATTTATTGCTTAACGGATTTGGAGAAATGAAATCTTTAAAGACCTCAAACAGCACTATCATTTTGCTTGCTAATAAGCCAACATTTTATTGAAGGACATTAAAGGAAATGTGGATGCTTTTATTGTTCTCCTTGAGGCAGCAAATATTACATTGAAGAGGTTCATTATTAAGTATTTTGCCACTGTCCATCTGGCTTCCAGTCAATTATGTTCTGTTAATGTGTATATTAATGAAGATCTTGACATCCATTAGAAATCACAAACTGCCTACTCCAGTGTCACTCTTTAACATATGATTAGTACTTCGTTGGCATAATATAGTAAATACTTTGCCATTATGCTATAATTCATTACTATTCAAGATGATTTCAGTACAAACTAACTCACTATATCTTATTTTAGCAACCCTTCAATAAAATTACTGAGAAGCCCTAGTAATCTTTCAAGGAACCACCAGTGCGCACTAAAACACTGTTTGAAAATTACTCCCTACAGCTATAGTTGCTAGAACCACCAAGTCATTCCAAAGCATGTGCCTTTTCCTTTCTCATAACAGCCTTACAAATAAATAGGCTCAAAACATTAAAAAAAAACAACAACCCTGCCTTTGCATAGGAATGCAAGTCATTTGCAGCATATCAACAGTATGGAAGAAAAGTCATTATTATTGCCTTTACAAACAATTAAACAAACATTTCCTACCTTACTTGCAAAAGGCAAGTAGCAATTTACAAGGTCATATGCACATTTCTAAAGTGATTAGCAAAATTCCTCATCAGAAAACCCAGAGACACAATGTATGTGCACATGCATACATAGAATCATAGAATCAAAGAGTTGGAAGGGATCTCCAGCGTCATCTAGTCCAACCCCTGCACAATGCAGGAAATTCACAACTACCTCCCCCCAACCCCCCAGTTACCCCTGCTCCATACCCAGAAGATGACAGAACAACCTCCAGGATTCCTAGCCAAACTGACCTGCTTCCTGACCCCAAAGGGGTGACTGGCATTTCCCTGAACATGTAAGAAAGGGCCACAAGAACTAAGCCCTCCTCTCATGATCTGCCTAAATTCACAGAATCAGCATTACTGTCAGATGGTCATCTAGCCTCTGCTTAAAAACCTCCAAAGAAGGAAAGCTCACAACCTCCTGAGGAAGTCGGTTTCACCGAGGAACCACTCTGTCGGGAAGTTCTTCCTAATGTTTAGCCGAAAACTCTTATGATTTCATTTCAACCCGTTGGTTCTGGTCTGACGTTCTGGGGCAACAGAAAACAATTCTGCACCATCTTCTATATGACAGCTCTTCAAATACTTGAAGATGCTTACCATATCACCTCTCAGTTGTCTCCTTTCCAGGATAAACATACCCAGCTCCTACAACCTTTCCTCATAGGTTTCCAGACCCCTCACCATCTTCGTCACTCTCCTCTGGACATGTTCCAGCTTGTCTATATTCTTCTTAAATTGTGGTGCCCCAAACTGAACACAATACTCTAGGTGAGGTCTAACTAGAGTAAAGTGATTCCATAACTGCATGTGATCTAGACACTATACTTCTGTCGATACAGCCCAAAATCACATTTGCCTTTTTAGCGACCACATCACACTGTTGACCCATCTTCATTGTATGGTCTACTAAGACCCCTAGATCCTTTTCTGTTCCTCTTGGTGGAAGTTAGGACCCAGGGGGCATCATTTTCTCCCCATAGAGCTGAACAGTAACCATATTCAAGATAAGGCTCTGTCTTCTGCCCTAGGCAAGCCTAGTAAGTGAAGCAAAAGTCTGATCTAGCCGTCTCCTAATAGTGTCTTGTATTGCTGCTATTCAGGTTTTTCCACAGAATTCAATTGCAATGTAGGATCTAGCCAACATTTCACAAAATATCCATTTTAGCATCAACTGAAATGCCACAACAAAAAGGCTTCTCTTGATCAAAGGAGGCAGGTATATGGATAGCAGCAGGGCTCCTTTTGTAGCAGGAACTCCTTTGCATATTAGGCGACACACCCCTAATGTAGCCAATCCTCCAAGAACTTACAGTAGCCCCTGTAAGAAGAGCTCTGTAAGCTCTTGGAGGATTGGCTACATTAGGGTGTGTCGCCTAATATGCAAAGGAGTTCCTGCTACAAAAAGAGCCCTGGATAGCAGAATACCTCAACATCATAACAATCACCTTCGGGATAATTCAGCACCACTAAGCTCAACTGGGCCCTGATCTGGATCTTATCAAATCCCAGAAGCTAACAGGGTCAGCCCTCATTAGTACTTGGATGGAAAACCACCAAGGAAGTCCAGGGTTGCTACTCAGAGGTAGGCAATGGCAAATCACCTTTGAATGTCTCTTGCCTTGAAAACACTACAGGGTTGTCATAAATTGGCTATGCCCTGACAGAGAGCGAGGGGAAAGACTGTTTACTTGAGTGGGAAGCAAATTCCACCTACAGTAACTGGGCCCAGTCATCATGTCTAACAGTTTTTCCCACTATTTTTTTTATATTACAGAACTGCTTAAGTGCAGTTTTCTAAAAAAAAGATGTATCTTTGCTCTTTTAACTTTAAAAGTTTAAAGAATATTTCAAATACTAGAACAACTTACAGGAACCTGGCTATGTTTATAACTTAGTAAAAGAAGCAACCTAAAAGCAAGAACCACAAACTGAAAGGAGTGCCAAGGTGAAGACAAATGCAAACCCCAGACAGCTTAGTTTCCTTTGTGATGACCAAAGCATGTCTACAGCCAATGGCAACAAGAATTTTAAATTCATTTGGGAAAGGACAACAGCTGGCCTTCAGAAAGCAGTTTGATGGTTTATTTCTACCCTGGAAAGTGGGGTAGGTCTAAGTCAATTATCTAGTGTAGTTCTCCAGGCTATTAACATGCTAATGGAGGAGCTTTCCTGAGGAGGTTCTTTTGTCTATGGATTGTTTCCTGAGGAGGTTCTTTTGTGTGTGGAATGGCTATTGAAACTCTAATCTTATCTGTAGTGCTATTGCCAGCTGTCAAGCATTTTGTGTTTTTCAGGACAGGAAAACCATGCCCTATTTATTTTTAAGCTCTCTTCTTTCCTGTTGAAATTGTGTTTATGTTTATGAATTTCAATAGCTTCCCTGTGTAATCTGACATGGTAATTGGAAATGTTGTCCAGGCTTTCAATGTCTTAGAACAAAATGTGTAACCCAAGGAGGACACAGCATTTCCCCAGGTTGGGGAATTCCTAGAGGTTTTGAAGTGGGTTGTGAGGAGGGCTGGGTTTGAGGAAGGGAGAGGCCTCAGCTGGGTATAATGCCACAGAGTCCACCCTCCAAAGCAGCCATTTTCTCTCGGGAGACAGACCTCTACTGTCTAGAGTCCAGTTGTAATTCTGGGGGGTCTCCAGGTCCCACGTGGAAGTTGGCATCCCTAGGCCTGACAGTAGTCTAAAGTTGCCAAGTCCCCCCTGATTTGCATGACTCAACTAGGTCTGGCTGTTTGTTCATGTTCATCAGCAGCCACCCTATGAAAGCCAGTGAGGTGCAGCAGTTACAGCTTCAAAGTAGGGTCTGTAAGACCCAGGTTCAGATCCCCATCTTGCAGTGGAAGCTGACTGGGTGATTTTGGACCAGTCACATACTTTCAGCCTAACCAACCTCACAGGGTTGTTGTGTAGATAAAAAGGAGGCGATGACAATGTAAGCTGCTTTGGTCCCCACTGTGGAGAAAGACTGTAATTTTCCTAAGTAGAGGCTGTCGGGGAGGAGTGTGGAGATGAACAGCTGAAGACAGAGAGGTAGATAAAGGTAGGTTGGCTGTTGGATGGGAAGGAAAATGTGTTGTTAATTTCAGGCTGGGAAATTCCTGGACATTTGAGGGATGGATCCTGGGGAAGGTGGGATTTGAGGAGGGAAGGAACTACAGACCAATATGATGCCATAGACTTCACCCTCCAAACCAGCCAATTTCTCCACAAGAACTACCATTGCCAGCCTCCAGGCAAGGGCTGAAGATCACTCAGAATTACAACTGTTGTCCAGGTGACAGAGATCAGTTCCCCTGGATAAAATGGCTGCTTTGGAGGGTTGAGCCTGTGGCATTATACCCTGCTGAGGCTGCTTGCCTCCCCAATGTCCCAAGGCTCCACCCCCAAATCGTCAGGAATTTCCCAACCTGGAGCTGGCAGCCCTAAGGTGAATTGATCACAGTAGCTGGGAGATCCATTGTGATTCCCAGAGTGCTGCCACTGCTGCTGAGGGGGGGGGGAAGCAGGCAGGAGGCTGGGGAGTGATGGGGCCAGAGAGAGTGATAGAGTGGGGAGGGCAGAAAGAGAGAGAAAGAGTGATGAGGTGGGGAGGCAGAAAAACAGTGGGTCAGAGAGAGGAAGTAACATATATGGAGGGAAAAGAGAGAGATTAAGAAAGGAGGGGCAGAAGGGAGAAAGAGTGAGAGAGGTAAGGGGAGGAAGCAAAGGTGTGAGGAATGGGATAATCATCCCACAAGTTTCTTGTGGGGCTCCACTTGTCACTTCCCAATGCTTGCCTTAGCGACTCTGGATCCTGCTGTCTTTAGAAGTGTACACACCTATTTTATCATTTTCATTTCAGAATCATTTTTTTGTTTTTTTAAAAATAGTAGTTTCAGTATTTAAGGTTATATCCCATTTATTCTTTTTTATATTATATTTTGATTTACTCTTCTACCTACTTAGATGAAGCCAGAGCCAGGACAGGTATTAGAAACCAGCACTGGAATCCGCTGTTGCACTGGCATTTTCTTCTAGTTCAGAAAATATCTCAAATATATGTGAAGGTGAGTAATGCCCCCCAATCCCTCACATCCATTTCTGATTTAATTATTTTGCTTTAATAAAATAGATAAAATAAGCAATTCTACACTGAGTGATTACTGTTAGTTGTTTCACAGCTTTTTCAAGTTACCAAATCAGTGTCTCACTTACTGTTTCACTGACAAAATTGTTAGATCAGACTATTAAAGGTTTTGACAGCCCATTGCAACTGAGATGAATGTCCCTGGCATCTCATGTATCTTGTGGCATTTTGTGATCCTGAGAAGTGCATTTAATTAATGCAACATACTTCAGAGTAATTCCTAGTCACAAGGCTTTATAGAAAACAAACCTGAGAGTAAGAGGAGAAGAGCTGAAAGCAATTATCTCCCACAGCCTTTTGAAAAAAGCCATATTTGGATCACATCTGAACCCCTCATAGCCATGTGTGAATACTGGATAAAATACTATTTGAGTAGCAGACCTAAAATGGTTAGACGGTAAGAAAGAAGGGAAAGTATCTCTTGATCTTTCCCAGTTCAGCTCCCTTTACAATAGGCTGACCCTGCTTTGCCACACAATCATGTGTGGATTGAATGCCTCTCAGTTGCTCTGAGCTTCATTTTTCTTTTCTTTTTTATTTTTTAAAAAAGCAGTGATTCTGCTTGATTTTTATTCATATTTTGGCAGTAAGTAGTTGAGGTTAATGTGAACACTCTTCTGTCAGTATTGCTAAAATGTAGGAAGATTGTGGATGGAAATTAACACTTTTGTCTTAGTGCCTAGAGAATACCAAAGCATTATTCTTAAAGCATTACTTGTAAGATCTTCTCTCCTTTAATTTAATTGGTCAGATATGAACAGCTATTTGGTAATTATTGAAAATGAGAAAGCTTGCCAGATGTAGTATGAGACTGCATACAAAGCTACTGCATTAGCACAATTAAGATAATGTTACATTAGCATTCTCTCTCTCTCCATCTCTCTGGCATTCTCTGTCTCTCTCACACACACACACACAAACGTAAAGGCACATGAAATATGATCTTGGAAATATATGAAATGGACTGTTTCACCTAATTATCCAATGTGTTAAGTGTGCATTAGGCAAATCTGTTGCAAAGGTTCCCCCCCTTTTAATCTGCATTTAGTTCAGTAAGAAAAGGGCAGAAAAAGAAAACCACTCTGAAGAATTAGAGTAGCAAAGTGTGTGGAAATTCTCTGCCAGTTCATAAGCAGTATCATGTGAGAAAATACAGGTAGTACATTTTCAAAAGCTTCAGCCTCTGTGCTCTGGGATCTCATTTTAACTCTCCAAGTAGTCAACCAATCATTGGATTAATTAGTGGATAGAGTAAACTAAAAATGACAAGAAGAAACTTTCACCAATTAAAGATTTTCCCCTATTTGACATCTAGTTTCCATGTAAGAAATACTGGAAAATAACGTCTTCTGTATCATGATGTGAAGCAAAAGCAGTTGTTCAACGTTTGTTCCAAACAGACACCAGTGGGTGCATCCCCCTTTATACAAGCAAGGGATTTAGCAAGGAATTTAGTCACTGTGAGCTTATAGTGAATTCTAAACTCAACCGGCAAAAAATCATCTGGTCAATCTTGTATCCCAAAACTAGACCACCCACCCACAACACCAATCTACCTATGAAATCCAGATCTCAGAAAAGCACCTACAAAGAAAACAAAATTCAGATGATTCAAGTAAGACAAACCAAACATTATAGGAAGACAAAGACAACAAACAGAACAATCAGCGAACAGAATTAGGACAGCAATAATCTTCCCATCTGAAATATGAAGTTCTGTCAAATTTGATTTATTTATTTTCAACAACACAGTCCAACATGGAGTTTCTCTTATTATACAAACAGAGCACAGCTGAAGAAGCAATAATAGGAACTGGATGTCTGATACCTGAAAAAAGCAACAGGACATACACATGTGCGTATATACTACTTAACTACAGGCAAAGATACAGATTTACTGTGTTCATTCCCTTTGAAACCTTTAAAAAAGAGTTTTCATGAAACAAGTTCATAAATAGATCCCTCCACAATTCTGGTCAATTATGACCAAATCGTAATGTGCTCACCCAGAGCCCTCACCAAGACATGAGTTAAGAGCACAAGCTGAACACATGTGGCTCAAATCTTAACCTATGACTTTGGTGAGCAGTCTTGTGCTAGTCTCTGTTTCACAAACACAATACTTGGTTTAAGAAAAGCTGTATTTTGCAATGTTGTTGTACATTTTTTTTTGATAATGTGTATGAAGTACTTGCAGCATTTTGAAAAGGCCTATGTAGAAGGGGGAAAGAAATGGTAACACAAAAAAAATTATTCACTATTATTATCATTTATTATTTTCCTGGCAGAGGATATGCAACCACTAGCTTTTACACCAATGCATATCATCATACTTTATATTCTAATAGTGAAGTCAGCCAAATAGAGGATATTTAAATCCAATGACTGGAGCTTTGAATGGGCAAGGCAAATCATTCTCCAAATTGGGAAAACATCCCAGGTTTGCAGAAAAACTCTGACATCTTTATACACAGAGAGAGAGAGTGTCTATTATCATTATTATTTTAAAAAAACAAATGATAAAGAAAAAGCATCTATAGCTTTAACAAACAGATTCCCTCAATGGCTGTTGCTTGGCAACTACAGCATTCCAGGCTGGGTTTCAGTAAGTAAAAGGCAGGGGGTGTGGCAGGGACCTTTCCAAGGCTGTTCTGGTTTTTGGGAGAGGACTGCTTGGGGGCAGACCTGACTAAGGTTGCCAGCTCCAGGTTGGGAAATTCCTAGAAATTTTGTGGTGTAGTTTGAGGACAGGATTTGGGGAAGGGAGGGGTTTCAGATGGATATATTGCCATAGATCTCATCCTTCAAAGCATCCATTTTCTCTAGGGGGGCAGATCTCTGTCATCTGCAGTTCAGTTGTAATTCTGGCAGATCTCCAGGGCCTGATACCACCTGATTTGCATGACTCAACTAGGCCAAGCTAATTGTGACTGTTCAACAGCAGCCACCCTATAGAAACCACAGTGGTATAACAGTTAGAGCTTCAAAGGAGGGTCTGGGAGATCTAGGTTCAAATCCCCATCTTACTTATGGATGCCAGGTCCACTGGTCAATTTGGCAGGTGGATTTGGGGGGGTGACCTGCGGGTGGGCAGTAATGCTTCCAAGCCCTGTCCACAAGCCGCAGCTACCCACAGCCACCTCTCTTTCTCCCTGCTAAAAGATTTAAAGGGCTTCAGCTGCTCAGCAGGGAGCACGTGGACTGCTGGCCACCTGGAGGGCCCTTTAAATCTTTTAGCAGGGAGGAAGAGGGGCTGTTGCCAGCCACAGCTCTGTTGGCAAAAAGACCCATGTGCCGCCGTCCCACTTGCAAGTGGGACGGCAGTGCAGGCTTAAATCCCAAGCAGTGAATCGCCACTCAGAAAGGAGCCTTGCATGTGCCATGACCCCCACACTGGCAAAAAGACCCTTTAAAGGTGGAGCCAGTGGAACAGTGGCCAGCGACAGCTCCAGTCCCTCCCTGCTAATAGATTTAAAGGGTCCTCCAGCTGGTCAGTGAGCCACATGCTCCCCACCAATCAGCTGAAGCCTTTTAAATATTTTAGCAGGAAAGGAAAGAGGTGACTGCGGGTGGCTGTGGCTTGGGGGCAGGGCTTCCCCAGTGACCAGCTGGCGAGGGGTGGATTTGAGCCCCCAGGAGCGGGGGAACCCCCACCCAGACCTGGGGGCTGGTAACCCTAATCTTACAGTGGAAACTCACTGGGTGATTTGGAGCCAGTCACCTACTTTCAGCCTAACCTACCTTACAGGGTTGTTGTGAGAAGGAAAAAAGGGGAAGAGGAGAATAATGTAAGCCGCTTTATCCCCACTGTGGAGAAAGGTGGGATAAAAATGAAATAAATAATAACTATAGCTGAAGATGGAAGGCAGATAAAAGGTAAGTTGGTGAATGGCTAATAAGTAGACAATGAGGTAGGGAACAAGGAGAGGATATGGGGGTTGCCAGGAAAAGAGAACAAGGAAATATTATGAGGAGGGGGATACAGGGGAAAGTAAGGTGCTCCCTCGCAAGTTCTTAAGTGTTCCCTACTATGTAATTGGGCCTGGCCCATTGACCACCACCACACAACTGGGCCATAGTTTTCCCTAGACAGAGGCTGCTGGAGGGGAGAAAGAAAGCTGAAGATAGAGGGGCAGGTAAATGTAGTCTGGCTGTTGGATAGTAAGGAGACAAGGACGCAGGAAAATGGGAGAGGCTATGGGGCTTTCAGGAAATGGAAAAAGGAAATTGTGGGGGAAGGGGAAGTGAGATGCATGGGGGTCCTTGCCTCCTGCCAACTTCCTCTCAGACACCACCACACCCCCATGTGTGCCTTCACTCGGTGACCCCTTTTCCCTGGCTGGTGATGCCTGGAAGGGGGGAAAGGGGAAGGACAGAAGTCATCTCAGTCTCAAGTGGGGAGGAGTTACGTCATCATCCCTCCACCAACTCCCTGGGCTCAGCCAACCTCAACGGTCACTCTCTTTGGGGTCTAGGGCTGGAGCAACAGGTAGTCCTCCTCGGCTGTTTCCTGGGGCCTTCTTTTATACCCCTCCCCGTCCTTGGACTCCACTTCTTCCCTCCCTCTGGTCTGACCCCACCCCCAGTATAACTGTAAAGACTCCTGGCTGGCGTCTTCCAGCCAGCCCCATCTTTCTGCAGGCCCTGCAGCTGGGTCTCAGTCTGGGGATGCTGAGCTGGTGGGAGGCCACTGCCCAGGCCTGATGGCCAATGTCCTAGCCTCCTCCTCCCCCTGCTGCCAGCCCTGCCATGACTGCACTTGGATGAGGCCCACCCTGCACTTCCCCCCATCCTCTCCCAAGGTCAGGGAGGCCTCTTTGGGCACTGCAGCAGGGCTGCAGCTGCCACTGCCACCTGCCACTTCTTTGGGCCCTGCAAAGGCATGCAGCTGCCACCACCTGCCACCTCTTCAGGCCCTGCCAAGGGCCTGCTGCTGTTGCCGCCGCCTGCTGTCTCATGCCTCCACAGCTGGCCCCTTCCCTCCACCCTAGTAAGTGGTTCGGGAGGGTCAGGGCCTGCTGCTGGCTGGGAGGTGTGGGAGGGCAGCAGGCATCCCTCTTTCTGTGAGGTGCCCCCACTGGGAGGGGGTCTCACTGGGGCCAGTCCTTGCCAGGTCAGGACATCCCACAAGTCCTTGTGGGTTCCTGCTTGTCTATATTCTAATAGTGCAGATGGACAGTTCTGAGGATATTTAAATCTGGTAAACTCATGAGATATCTTTCTACAAACCTGAAAAATGCCTCAGATGTACAGAAAAATCTGAAACCAAGAAGAAAAGAAAACATTGGGGAGGAGATTAAAAAAAAACAAATGATAAAAGGAACACCTGTAGCTTTGAACAACAGAAGCCCTCTGTGGCAGTTGCTAGGCAACCACAATATTCTAGGCACAGTTTTTGTCTGTAAAAGTAAGGGGATTGGCAGGGCCTTTTCCAGGGCTGTTTTGGCCTTTGAGACAGGACTTACTGGATCAGGCCTGGCATCAACCACCAGGCTACCTACTACTAACTGAGTTGGAGCTGGATTGCAGATGCTGCTGCCCACCAAAAATGAAGCTAGATAGCCAGAGAAGCAGCAGTGGTGTCCAGAATGAGGAAGAGGCAGCACAGCTTTCTCCTTCCTTCAGCAGGGAAAGAGGCATACAAATGGCTGTGGCTGGGAGGAAAGGAGACGAGATGGATTTGCTGCTTTTTGTTTTGTTTGCCCAGTGCAAGTGCTTGAGCAGGAGAGAAGGGCAATAAAAAGCACAGGTGAGACGGTATGAGGAGTCATGGCTTGCCCCCACCATGGCTCACCCCTCCCCCATGAGGATGATGACAGTGAGGCAGCCACATCAAAAGCCACTACCGCTGCCATCCCATCCCCCACCACAAATCTCAGGCAAGTGGAGAAAAGGAAGAAAGAGAGTCACTGCTGTTTACTAAACCTTAAACAGAAAAATCAGTGGGTTCAGAAACACCTTAAATTGAAAATCCAGAGCTGAATCTAAGTCCTCCAGTTTACCAGTTCAATACTATAGCACACAGCTGGAGCACAGCGGCACAGGGAAAACAAAAAAGAGCAGTGACTGACAAAGTGTGCCTGACTCTGAGCACCTGGCACTGATACTGCCAGGGACCTCTACAGGACCATGTTTGGTGGTGACACCTAAAAGGACAGTGCACTGGTTCAAGAACAAAACCAGCAAAATAACTCTTCCAGTACAAGTACATGCTCATTTCAAATCCTCTGGCTACAGCAGCCAGCTATGCAGAATTCAAAATACTTACTCCTCACCTCATATATACAAATGACTGTGATTCTACTCTGACTGAGCCCAAGGGAAATGAACAAGCCACAATAAATGGGGAAATGTAAAGGTCGCCTCCAAGCTCTACTGTCTTCTCTTTCCCTCCACTCATAAGGCTCTGGCAGAGCTGCCTCCTTCCACAGCCACCACAGCTGAGAAGCGTTTAAAGAAGGAGTCTGTGTTTCTCATACTGTATACAGTCAAAAATTAAATAGGACTCCAAACCTTAGAATGCCAAAATCAGCACAGAAAAGAGGACACCATCTCCCCAAAATGACAATACTACTGGAAACCAACCACATAGGCTTGCCAGCTCCAGGCTGTGGCTCTGGGGATTAACAGTGTTATGTCGAAACCAATAGTCTCAAAGGTTAAAGCATTTTCCCTGGGTCTGCAAAAGCATTTCCTCCCCACTATATTTGAGACAACATGATTATTACCCAGGAGCACACTGATTTCTGGTTGTTTTGAGACAGACAATGGAGCCACAATCAATATTCAAAGTGTACACTGCATTTTTGTGATTTAATTTTGAAATGTCTAATGATTTCACATTAAGTCACCATGCATACTGTAATTACATTGGTCGTGAATACCTGTTATGGATCCCTCTTATCACCACTCTTATCACTAGAGCCAGTTTGGTGTAGTGATTAAGTGTGCAGACTCTAATCTGGGAAAACTGGGTTTGATTCCCCACTCCTCCACTTGCACCTGCTGATGTGACCTTGGGTCAGTCATAGGCTCTGGCACAGCTATTCCTGAAAGAGCAGTTTGTGTTAGAGTTCTCTCAGCCCCACCTACCTCACAGGGTGTCTGTTGTGGGGAGGGGAAAGGAAAGGAGTTTGTAAGCTGCTCTGAGACTCCAAGTGAAGGGCGGGGTATAAATCCAATCTCTTCTCTTTTTCTTCTTCTACTGCATGAAAGTCCCATCTGGCAGGACGGGACAGAACTATTATTAGCCGTGTGTTCTACATATAATTCTAAGTATCTAAATCTGAACAACAGCCCTAGAGTGAAGATCAGAAAATCCTCACAACAGAACCATGAATAAATAGGGGGATTTCTTCTTCAAACTTAGGAGAATCCCAACCAGGTTTGCAGGAAAATCTCAAAACTAACAAATTGAGGGGTTAAAATATTTGCAAAACAGAAGATGCCAACAGAGATCTTGCAAGATCATGATCAGCATCCTGTAGGTATGCCTAACAACATCAGCAACAAAGGTGTGAAAAGTGCTTGGAAGTAGTGCTGGCAGGGCAAATAAGAAGAGAAGAGAATGGATTTATACCCCATCCTTCACTACCTGAAGGAGTCTCAGTGCGGTTTACAATCTCCTTTCTCTTCCCCTCCCCACAACAGACACCCTGTGAGGTAGGTGGGGCTGAGAGAGCTCTGAAAGAACTACTCGAGAGAACAGCTCTGAAAGAACTTGTGACTGACCCAAGGTCACACCAGCAGCAGGATGTGAAGGAGTGGGGAATCAAACCTGGTTCCCCCAGATTAGAGTCCATAATGCCCCTGTTGCATGATGGTGGAAAAGAAAAATATAAATAGTTTAAATAAATAACAAAAAATGCATAAACTTATACAATCTTTGAGGATCTGTGCATAAATGCTGCAAAAAAGGAGCAATGGAACTGTTTTATACACTGAATCCATAGAAGACCTTTTAGGTGAGCAATGAATTCACTTGTAACAAGAGATTGCATACCTCTTGTCAATTTCATCCTTGCCTTTCAGAGCTTCTCCTCATTTACTACAAAGGAGGCAGGAAATTATCAGCTTCACTATTGTCCTTTGCAGCCTTTGCAAAAACAAGATAGTGGGGAATTTCAGAAAGATGATATAATCCGGAAGAGGAATGGTTCCCAAACAGTTTCTGGTCTGGCATTTCAGACAGAACCGTTTTAGAACCGGTTCCCTACCGGAATATATTTGTAATTTCACACAGTATTGCTTCTGTCCCGTTCAGGAAACGGGGCTGAAGCGTTTTACCTGTCAACCGCTTCCAAGTAGTCGTCAGTTTCTTCTCTCGGATCCGATACGCTTTTTTCCCGCCTTTTTTCGCCCGCGTGGGCGATCTCCGGGTTTGTTTTTTTTAACGTTAGCTTTAGAGCGCTATAACGCTCTAAAGCGAACATTTTTTTTAAAAAAGGCGCATCGGGAAATGGTGGGAAAACAAAGCGGTGCAGTCTGAATTGCCAAACTGCTTCTGATTTGGCTCTTTTCTGGTCAGGGAAAGCCATGTGTGAAATGGCAGCCCTGTACCGGTTTACTTCAAGACAAATCAGAAATGGCTTCAATCCGGCAGAATCTCGGTAATGTGAAATTCCCTAGTGTATAATCAATGTTGAAGATTCCACAACCAGCACCCAGGTGCATAAACCTAACCAAAACAAACAGCTTTTTCATATCTATAACATTACACTGATGGTTGGTTGATATACAATGTGATCTGGTGGAACAGAGAAAACTTTCCACAGGTAACAGGGACAAGTTCTGAGCATCTCAAAATTTACTGAAGGGCCTCACTATGAATCCCCACCCCCACCCAGGGCTGAAAGCTCTCCATTTTGTACTAATTCTGGCAGTTGGCGGATATCTCCTGCTTCTAGTTCTTCCCCACTAAACTGATCACAGTGATTACCCAGTGGGGAATTTCAGACAGATGATATAATCCGGAAGAGGAACGGTTCCCAAATGGTTTCTGGTCTGGCATTTCAGACAGAACCGTTTGAGAACCAGTTCCCTACCAGAATATATTTGTAATTTCACACAGAATCGCTTCTGTCCCGTTCAGGAAACGGGGATGAAGCGTTTTACCTGTCAACCGCTTCCAAGTAGTCGTCAGTTTCTTCTCCCGGATCCGATACGCTTTTTCCCGCCTTTTTTCACCCGTGCGGGCGACCTCCGGCTTTTTTTTTTTTTGAACGTTCGCTTTAGAGCGCTATAACGCTATAGCGCAATAGCATCATAGCGATTGGAATGCCTGCAGTGTTGTTTTATAGCACTATAGTGCTATAGCGCTCTAAAGCGAACATTTTTTTTAAAAAAAGGCGCGATGGGAAACGGCGGGAAAACAAAGCAGTGCAGTCTGAATTGCCAAACCGCTTCTGATTCGGCTCTTTTCTGGTCAGGGAAAGCCATGTGTAAAATGGCAGCCCTGTACCGGTTGACTTCAAGACGAATCAGAAACGGCTTCAATTCGGCAGAATCTCAGTAATGTGAAATTCCCTAGTGTGTATGTATATTGCTTCTTCTTTTTACTAAAATGGTTGTGATGTCAAATAGAAATAGTAGAGATGGCAGAGGGATAGCATGGGAAGATCTGCTGCGTAACTTTTAGGCCTTACAGAGGGTTCTAGTTTCAGTGTTATTGCATTTCTTCTGAAAAGGAATTCCTAATCAGAACCAATCTTATTTCAAGGTTATCATATGGTGATAACACGTAACTATTTAGTGCAGCATTGCTGTTAGATGAAAGATACAAGCAGGAACCCACAAGGGCTTGTTGGGAGAGCCATCTCTTACCCCCCCTCCACTATTTCATCTTTCCTTTCCCTGAAACCCCCACATAGTCTCTCCCCTTTTCCTGCTTCCTTCTCTTCTTCTCACGTAAAAGTCAACCTACTACTATCTGCCCTCTGTCTTCAGCTCCCTCTCCCAGCAGCCTCTACCTAGGAAAACTATGGCCCAGTTGTGTGGTGCTGGCTGCTGGGCCAGGCCCATTTGCATGGTAGGGACCCTCAAAGACTTGGGGGGCACATCACTTTCCACTGTATCCCCACCCCCCCCTGGGCAACCCTCATATCCTCTCCCCTTTCCTCACCACATTCACTTCTTCTCAGCCATTCAACAACAGCTTCCCAACTTCAGAAATACCTATTATTTACTTCATTTATACCCCACCTTTCTCTACAGTAGGGACCAAAACAACATGTATCATTCTCCTCTCCTTTTTTATCCTCTCGAGCAGCTCTGCCACTGCGTGAGCCGTGGCACCAAGCCTGCCCAGGCTCTGCCCGTCTTCATGCTGGCCCTAGCGTGGCGCCTCTGCAAGGCAGGCCCTCGTGACTCCTGCGAGGCCTGCGAGGAGCTCCGCCTGGTCTCCTGCACCTACTTGGCCTCCTCTTGCGCCTCTGCCCCGCCACCGCCCTGGCCCCCTACCTGCTCAAGGCCATGCATGTCCTCCACACCACCCTCCTCAGTCCACGAGCAGCCAGACACTTTCCTGCGTTTGCTGGCCATCCAAAAGAGTCCAGTGGCACCTTTAAGACCAAGGTTTATTCAGGTACAAGCTCTCTCTCCTCTGTGAGGGCAGATCTGCGCATTCCCCGCCCCCATAGCTAGCAATCCAA
The DNA here is from genome assembly GCA_029375565.1 of Gekko gecko. Classification (NCBI taxonomy): domain Eukaryota; kingdom Metazoa; phylum Chordata; class Lepidosauria; order Squamata; family Gekkonidae; genus Gekko; species Gekko gecko. Next base: position 142,766,445 of record JAPDNY010000005.1, read on the forward strand.
AAGAACCAGTGGAGCCTGAGCAGTGGGTGCTGCCTTCTGACACACTTCAAATGATGTCAGGGGGTGTGGCATATGCAAATAAGTTATGCTAATGAGTTATGCTAATGAGCTCCTGCACCTCTTTTTCTAAGAAATAACCCCTAGGTTCATTCATTCATTTAGTTTAGACTTCAGATTCTTCTGCAAACCCGAGTTGTTGTTTTTTTCACATTTGGAGAAAGATCTATCTTGTCCATTCACAGCTACAATCACTGGATTTAAGTAACTTGAGAATTAGCTAACTTCACTATTAGAATCTATGATAGCTAGGAAAGTTTATTTCTCCAAACATTGCCCATGTGCTTTCGCTAATAGGGAACAACAGTGTGAGAGAAAAGGACAGAGAATTTAAAGCAAACAAAACTTTTTTTAAAAAAGCTATTTCTCATTCAATCTGTTGATTTACTAGTATGGCCTAGTACATTCATGTAAACTGAAATTAAACCTTGCAATTCATCAAGGAGTGACCCAACCACAATTACAAGTTTCATGTCTTGAAAACTCAACAGCAGAAAGTAGCTTCAAAGTAATGTTGTTATTGTTTTAATAAGAATGGATCATGGTCAATATTTTATCCCCCTTGAATATTCTAATTCTTTAGTTACATACAGTCTATGTTTGATGAGGCACTGTCCTTTTAAGGTGTGACTATTTATCAAAACTGTAAATAGATACTGGTTTGGATTCTACAAGCTTTTCTATTGATGGAACAGTGAAGAAAGGTCCCCTTTGAGTGCTGAAAAGCCTGAATCAAGGAACATAAAACTTGCATGGGCAAAAGTCACACAGGATGGGTTCTGTGTAAGGAGGGAAATTAAACAGGACCAAGTGGAGAAACTGGTAGGATTCAAACCATTATTTTCCTGATCAGTCAAGATTCCAAGGATAGAAAGGCTTTGGATCTTCATGGCAGATCAAGACAAGGAATGGTTTGTTTTAATGTAAGTTTACACTGAAGCCAAGAATACTGTTTTCTGTATTACAGGATAACTATTTAATAAAAAACAAAAATAAAGAACTCTTGTGGTTTTTAAACATATATAATATTCAGACACACAAAAGGAGCACACTTTTTCTGACAGAAATCAAGCCTCATCTCAACAGGTGGTTCATCAGTTTATGGTGAGATTACTCAGATTCACCTACATGGGTCTATCAGAGAGCAAACTGTATATGGACCACTTACATTAGATGCTTTACACATTCCATGTACTGAAGAAGGGATCTTTAGGATCAGTCTGTGTCTGGAAAATGTATAATTCAGCATCCTGTCCTTATATATAATTGAGTTTTGGCCACCAACATTCTATGCTTGCCACAATTGATTGGGCGCAAGCACTGGCAATCAGAAGACGCTGGCTGGGGCTGACTGGCTGCTTGGCGGAATCCCACTCACATCAGCCCCGGCCAGTGTTGTCGGCTCAGTCTGCTCCATTCCTCTGACAGGAGAGGACCATCTGCAGAGTAAGCAGAGGGACAGGCCCTCAAGGCCGAGGCAGGTGAGAGAAGCCTGTTCCGCCCCCCCGTCCTCTGGGCCTTCTATGGGCCCAATAGGTCCAGAGAAGTGCATTCTGCCCCCCCAGACACCATCCTCTAGGCTTTCTCAGGGCGCAGTAGGCCCAGAGACGCCCGTTCCACCCCCACACACCATCCTCTGGGCCTTCTATGGGCCTAGTAGGCCCAGAGAAGCCCATTCTGCCCCCCCGCCATCCTCTGGGCCTTCTATGGGCACAGTAGGCCCAGAGAACCACATTCTGCTCCTCCACACCATCCTCTGGGCCTTCTCAGGGCCCAGTAGGCCCAGAGAAGCCCATTCTGCCCACCCCCAGCCTCTGGGCCTTCTCAGGGCCCAGTAGACCCAGAGAAGCCCATTCTGCCCCCCAAAACAGTCCTCTGGACCTTCTCAGGGTACAGCAGGCCCAGAGAGGCCCGTTCCAGCCCCCCATCCTTTGGGCCTTCTCAGAAGCCCATTCCGCCCCCAAAAAACCATCCTCTGGGCCTGTTCAGGGCCCAGTAGGCCAAGAGAAGCCTGTTCCGCCCCCCATCCTCTGGGCCTTCTATGGGCCTTCTCAGGGCCCAGAGAAGCCCATTCCCCCACACACACCATCCTCTGGGCCTTCTCAGGGCACAGTAGGCCTAGAGAAGTCCGTTCCACCCCCACACACACTGCAGGTGGCTCCAGCTGGTCTGCAGCAGTTTCAGAGCTTCCAAATGGCTTGGGCAGTTTCCCTAGCTGATGGCCAATCTCCAGAGGTGCAGCTGGCTCCATCCCTTGGACTGGATGGGGGCAGGCCTGGGCAAGTATTAATGCAGCTTGGCCCCACTCCCTGGCTTATTTAAAACCCTGCAGCTGAGTGATCACCCTTTTTCTCAATCATTTCTTCAGATTAGAGTCCACCACTCTTAACCACTACACCAACTAGCCAAATGCTCCGCACAAGAAGGGCTGTCTGCTGCCCCTGCAAACAAGAAATCATCCAGAAAGTGAGTTATGAAGGAGGAATTAGTGTGGTCCTTTACTGCACATTCCAAAAAAGTGCTGAAAGCCTCGCAAGCCACTGAACTGATCATGGCCATTGCCTTGTCCATATTATAGAACCCATTGAGTTTAAACCTCAACAAACAATGATCACTAGCATGGTCAGGCAAAAGCTGAAAGGCAGACTGAATGTCATATTTTGCCATTTAGGCACCAAGGCCACAAGCCCGAATTAAGTTGATGGCATGATCAAATGATGCATAATGTACAGAGCATCATTTCTGGGGGATGGCCTCATTAATGAATGAGCCTTTTGGATAGGAGAAGTGGTGGATCAAGTGATACTCACCTGGGGCCTTCTTGGTGACCACCCCTGGGGGAGAAACCCTCAAATTTGACAAAGGAGGGGAACTGAAAGGGCCAGCCGCCCAGCCAGCTGCACATTCTTGGGTCACCTTAGCAGCTACAATATCTGGGAAATCACGGGCTTATTTTAAACCAAGCCCATTGTGAAAATAAATATAACAAGCTTTAGAAAGAGGATCTAAGTGGGTGCCCCAGCTTTGGGCACTCAGTGTCAATTTGCTGTAGCGACCTCAGCAGGGTATAATGACACAGAGTACACCATTTTCTCCAAAGGAACTGATCTCTGCCATTTGAAGAACACTTGTAATTCTGAGTGATCTCCAGCCCTCACCTGGACATTGGCAACAATGGTTCCCCAGGGAATGGCTGGTTTGGAGGGTGGAGTCTATGGCATTGTACCTGAGGCCCCACCCTTCCTCAAACCCCACCCTCTCTACCCCTCAAATCTCCAGAAATTTCTCAACCTAAAGTTGGCACCTCTATCTCCTTCCCAGCCAACCATCAACCTACCTTTATCTGCTCCTCTGACTTCAGCTTTCCATCTCCTCCCCTCTCCCTGCAATCTCTACCTAGGAAGAGTACAGTTTTTCTCCACAGTGGGGACCAAAGCAGCTCACATCATTCTCCTCTCCCCCCTTTGATCTGCACAACAACCCTGTCAGGTAGGTTAGGCTGAAAGTCTATGACTGGTCTGAAATCACCCAATCAGCTTCCACAGCAAGAACCTGGGTCTGGCAGACCTTGCTCTGAAGCACTAACTGCTATGTCACACTGGCTGTCAAAGGGGGGAACCTCAGCAAGATATAATGATACAGAGTCCACCATATTCTCCAGGGGACCTGATCTCTGTCATCTGGAGAGCAGCTGTAATTCTGAGTGATCTCCAGCCCTCACCTGGAGATTGGTAACAATGGTTCCCCATGAGGAAAAGTACAGTCTTTCTCTGCAGTGGGAACCAAAGCAGCTTACATCATTCTCCTCTCCCCCTTTTGATCTGCACAACAATCCTGTGAGGTAGGTTGAGCTGAAAATCTGACTGGTCTGAAATCACCCACTCAGCTTCCACAGCAAGAACCTAGGTCTGACAGATCCTGTTCTGAGGCGCTAACTGCTACACCACATTGGCTGTCCTAGCTGAGAGCCAATTTGGAGTAGTGGTTAAGAGCGCAGACTCTAATTTGGTAGAACCAGGTTTGATTCCGCACTCCTCCACATGCAGCTGCTGGTGTAACCTTGGGTCAGTCATAAGTTCTTTCAGAACTGTTCTCTCAAGGGCAGTTCTCAAGAGAACTCTCTCAGCTCCACCTACATCACAGAGTGTCTGTTGTGAGGAGAGGAAGGGAAAGGGATTGTAAGCCACTCTGAGACTCCTTTGGGTAGTGAAGGGTAGGGTAGAAATCCAATTATTTCTTCTACATGTTCTTCTTCTTCCTTGGCTGCTGGAGGTGAACAGGAGCAAGCAGCCAGGACTAGCTGTCATTCCAGTCAGCTGTCACAAGTCACCCAGAGGGCACTGCCAGGCCTCAAGTAGCCAACCTCCAGAGAGAGCCTGAAGATCACCTGGTATCACAACTGAACTCCAGGCAACAGATCTCTCTCCACCTGGAGAAAATAACTGCTTTGAAGGGTGGTCTATGGCATTCTATTTAGCTGAGGCTCTCCTCTCCCCAAACTCCGGCTTCCATAGACTCCACCATGAAATCTCCAGGAATTTCCCAAACTGGAGCTGGCAACCCTAGTCAGGACTGGCCTCAATGAGTTTTCTCTCAAGGGCCAAAACAAGCCTGAAAAGGGCATCCTCTTCCCACCTTTTACTGACAGCCTGGTTGTCTGGTTGCCTAGCAACAGCCACTGAAAGGAAAGTTTGCCTAGCAGCAGGAGGAGGTCTTCATTGAGAGAGACAGCCAGGGCAGGAAAGAACCTGTATATGGAATACAAAAGTCTTCCCAGAGGAAAAATGCCACCAATCAGTTGGAATACTCAAGGAGCAAGCAAAGAGGATCTGGGTGAATGGGGGCAGAGCCAGTTCCAACTCCTTCCTGCCACTGCTGGAGGACCAGCTGCCCTGAAAGGGTTGCTGATCACCACTTCCTTGTGAGAAAGCTGGGTGGGCATAAGGCCCAAAGCAGCTGTCACAATTATGACTGAACTTACAGCGGGAGCACTGACACCTCCTCTGATTATATTCCCAGAACACTTTATAGCTGGAATCCTCTCTGTAACCCACTCTAGAGACCTGGGAGGGGGTAGTCTTGCCCCTCACGGGTGGGCCCACCTTTGGAAGCCACAATTTATCATTATATCAGCCAATTTGGTGTAGTGGTCAAGAGCGGTGGACTCTAATCTGGAGAACCGGATTTGATTCTCCACTCCTTCACATGCAGTCAGCTGGGTGACCATGGGTCAGTCACAGTTCTCTCAGAGCTGTTCTCTCAAGAGCAGTGCTCTCAAAAATTGGTATAAAATGTTTTATCACTTGTACATTATCCCAAAAAGATATCAAGAGGATTGATAAATACTATAAAGGACTGTGTTGGAAATGTAAAGAAATAGGTGGTACCTTTTACCATATATTGTGATCCTGCAAATAAACGAGTAAATATTGGATAGAATACATACTGACATTCAAAAAACTTTGAATATAAAATCTGTGATGTTAACAGAGACAATGTTACTAGGGATTCTACCAGTGAATGCAGACAGAACTATACATGAATTGCTTAGATATATGTTAACTGAAGCAAGAGTAGTAATTGCAGCAAAGTAGAAAATATAAGGTTGTCCAACCCTTGAGAACTGGATAGATAAAATGCAAGAATACGCTGTTATGGCAAAACTGACAGTCTTCATTAATCAGAGACCAAAATATGAATTTGAAAATAATGGGCACATTGTCTATGATTACTATAACCAGTCCTTGTAGTTATGCAGTTGAATGGTTTATATTATATGATAGTATCAGTATAAATATTAAAGATGTTTTCTTTCATATGATTTTTATCACAACTAACTGCTACATAAGAGAAGCCAATGTTGAATCAGGCCAATGGCCCATCTAGTCCAACACTCTGTCTCACAGTGGCCAAAAATACCAGGTGCCATCAGGAGGTCCAGCAGTGGGGCCAGGACACTAGAAGCCTTCCCACTGCTGCCCCTTCCAGCACCAAGAATAGAGTACATCACCTGCCCCAGATTGAGAGTTCCTATCTATACCTTGTGGCTAATAGCCACTGATGGACCTCTGCTCCATATGTTTATCTAATTTCCTCTTGAAACTGTCCATGCTTCTAGCTGCCACCACCTCCTGTGGCAGTGAATTCCATGTGCTAATCACTCTTTGGGTGAAGAAGTACTTCCTTTTATCTGTTCTAACCCAACTGCTAAGCAATTTCATTGAGTGCCCACGAGTTCTTGTCTTGTGAGAAAGGGAGAAAAGTACTTCTTTCTCAACCTGCTCTATCCCATGTATAATCTTATAAACCTCGATCATGTCACCCCTCAGCTGTTGTTTCTCTAAGCTAAAGAGCCCCAAGCGTTTTAACCTTTCTTCGTAGGGAAAGTGTCCCAACCCTTTTATCATTCTAGTTGCCCTTCTCTGCATTTTTTCCAATGCTATAATATCCTTTTTGAGGTGTGGCGACCAGAACTGTACACAGTATTCCAAATGAGGTTGCACCAATGATTTATACAGGGGCATGATGATACTGGCTGATTTGTTTTCAGTTCCCTTCCTAATAATCCCCAGCATAGTGTTGGCCTTCTTTATTGCAGTTACACACTGTCTAGACATTTTCATTGAGTTATCTACTACGACTCCAAGATCTCTCTCTTGGTCAGTCTCTGCCAGTTCAGACCCCATCAACGTGTATTTATATTTAGGATTTTTGGCTCCAATGTGCATTACTTTGCACTTGGCCACACTGAACCCCATTTGCCACGTTACTGCCCACTCACTCATCCTCGACAGATCCCTTTGGATCACAATCCTCTCTGGTTTTCACCACCCTGAACAACTTCATGTCATCTGCAAATTTAGCCACTCCACTGCTTACTCAGAATTCTAAATCGTTAATAAACAAGTTAAAAAGCATCGGACTGAGTACCGATCCCTGTGGTATCCCACTGCTTACCATCCTCCATTGAGAAAGTTTCCCATTTATACTCACTATCTGTTTCCTATTTATAAGCCAGTTTTTGATCCACAAGAGGACTTGTACTTTTATCCCATGACTATTGAGCTTACTTAGGAGCCTTTGATGAGGAACTGTATCAAAAGCTTTCGGGAAGTCAAGGTAAATAACATCTCTTGGGTCCCCCTTGTCCACATGTTTGTTCACTCCCTCAAAAAACACTAACAGTTTAGTGAGACAAGATCTTCCCTTACAGAACCCATGCTGAGTCTGCCTCAATAGTTTTTGTTCATCAATGCGCCTACTAATTCTTTCCTTAATAACAGTTTCCACCAACTTACCTGGTATCGACATCAGACTGACTGGTCTGTGATTTCCCAGATCTCCCCTAGAGCCCTTTTTAAAGATGGGAGTGATATTAGCTATCTTCCAGTCCTCAGGAATGGAGGCAGATTTTAAAGAAAGTTTACATATTAATGTAAGGAGATCCACTCGTTCACATTTGAGTTCTTTCAGAACTCTCGGATGAATGCCATCCGGGCCTGGTGATTTATTAGTTTTTAAATTGTCCATCAGTCGTAGGACTTCCTCTCTTGTCACCTCAATCTGATTCAAGCCTTTGAACCTCCCTCCCGAAATTGGTGGTTCTGGAGTGGGCAAGCATTTGTCGTCTTCCACAATGAAGACAGAGGCAAAAAATGCATTCAGCTTCTCAGCCATTTCCTTGTCATCCTCCACTACTCCTTTTACCCCTTGGTCATCCAAGGGCCCCACTGCCTCCCTGGCTGGTTTCCTACTTCTAGTGTATTTGAAGAAAGTTTTATTGTTGGTCTTTATGTTTTTTGCAATATGCCCCTCATATTCCCTTTTTGCTTGCCTGATCAAAGACTTGCATTTTAATTGCCACAGCCTGTGTTCCTTTTTAGCAACCTCACTGAGACTAGCTTTCCACTGCTTAAAGGAATCCTTCTTACCTTTTACAGCTTCCATTACTTTATTTGTTAACCATGCAGGCTTTTTTCTATACCTATTTGTGCCTTTCCTAACCTGCGGTATATATTTTTTCTGAGCTTCTAGGATTGTCTTTTTAAATAGTCTCCAAGCTTTCCCAGTGGTTTTGACCTTTTCCACTTTTCCTTTCAGTTTCATCCTCATATGTCCCCTCATACCAGAGAAGTTACCCCTTTTAAAATTAAAAGTGGTTGCGTCAGTCTTTTTGGGCAACTCCCTATTTGTACAATGGTTAAACTCAATGACATTATGGTCACTGTTCCCAAGCGGTGCAATCACTTTTACATCTCTCACCAGGTCTTGGGCATTACTTAGGACCAAATCCAGGATCGCCTCTCCCCTGGTAGGATCTGTGACCATCTGCTCCGTAGCACAGTCATTGAGAGTGTCTAAAAATTCAATCTCTTTTTCCCGACTAGAACCCATATTGACCTAATCAATGTGTGGGTAGTTAGACTCGCCTATTATGACACTATTATTCATGGCTTATCAAATAACTGATAAGATAGGATATAAATGTTACTATATTATGAGAAAATGGTAGAATGTTGAGTAGATTGTAAGATGTTCTGAGACTCCAAGTGAATGGCAGGGTACTATTCCAATATCCTCCTCTTTCTCTTCTTCCTCCTCTTCTTGTTTCAGGACTTGGCTGAGCAGCTGGTGGTCCCTTTGGTAAAAGATAAATTGGCTGCTCCTAGGGCCCTTATCACACTAACCATGGCTTAGCAAAAGTGCACTCTCAAGGAGATTCAGGCCTTCTAGGGTCACTTCAATTTTACATGCAGGGTGGGCTCTTTGCATCTGCCTATCCAAAGCTCCCTCAGGGGTGCATTCTGCTCACCATCACATTAGGATCACTAGGGGCATTAAGACATGCTTGTCAGTTTGATAATTTCCCTTCCTTCTTTAACAGTGTGTCTATCTGGCAGACTCGCCTTGACTTGGGACCATCTTTGCAGATTCATTTGGATGTTGGGTCTGGTTTCTTTTTCAACTGTCATTGATGTGCTAAGCATTGGCCTGCCAGTTGGGCAGAGTCAGGAATCTTTAGGGATCTTTCTAGAAGTTTCTTCCAATTCTGGCAGCAGTTACCATATGGGAAGATACATTCAAATATAGGAAGGGTCCATTTTTGGTGCAATAACCAGGCTGTTGTTCATTTTATCAATCATCAATCCTCACACTCTGAGCAGGTTATGCATTTGGTGTGTAAATTTGTCCTCCTGTGCCTGTCAAATAACATCTCCTTTTCAGCACAGTGTATTGAAGGTCCTGCCAATGACATCGCAGATGCCTTGTCTCAATTTCAGGAGGAGAGATTTCAGATGTTGGCACCAGAGGTGAACCACTACTTGGACTCCTTCCTGGAGGAGCTGTTGTCAGGTAACCCTTCCATAAGGGTGAAGGGAGGGGTGGAGGTGCCAGAGGGTCTGCCTATGTATTGTCTGGTATGTGGGGAGTTGCCGGAGTTGCCTGGGCAACACAGAGATTCACAGCCCGGGTTATCTCCAGATGGGCCAAATGGCCTTGAGTGCCAGGCTGTTTCCTTATTCTCTTTTCTTGTGGGAACAGCTAGGCCATGGAAATTTACAGCTTTTAGAAATGTAGCACCTTCCGCTTTCCCACGCGCGGGCTTCTTAGCTATTGGTAGAATGTAGGGGGGGCTTTACTTCAGGAGGGTATATCCAGAGATGTTTCTTTGAATGGGTCATTCCTGACAAGAGAATGTTACTGTGCCTTTAGAACTGCAGTATAATAAACACTATCTTCTCATGAGGCCTGGTGTTTGACTGACTTTCTGAAGCGTCTGACAGATTGTCAGGAATGACCCATTCAAAGAAACATCTCTGGATATACCCTCCTGAAGTAAAGCCCCCGGTCCCTAAATGCTAAACAGTTGCGATGGGCAGATTTCTTCTCTAAGTTTGACTTCACATTGCACCATTTCCCGGGGAAGGCTAATTCCTTAGCTGACGCCTTGTCCCGCCTTCCCCAACACGACAGCAAACGGGAGGAGATTAGAGACTCGGTGTTCATGCCCTCGCAGTTGGGGGGGGTAGTGATGACTCGCAGCCAGCTTAGGTCTCCGCCCCCTCCTCCGCTCTCCTCCCCGTGGGAACTGAAGTTTGTGTCAGTCCTGTCTAAAGCTGACCGCGACTCCTTGGCGAAGGAGGAGGGGGTGACGGGGGACGAACATGACTGCTGGCAGAAAAATGGAAAGCTTTTCGTGCCCCTGTCCCTTCAGGGGGAGATAATGGAGTGGGTGCACGGGTCCAAACTAACAGGCCACACCGGCTTCGTAAAATCGCTGCAATTGCTCCAAAGACAATTTTGGTGGCCGGGGATGCACAAAGACTTATCGTTATTTACTCAGGCCTGCCAGGTTTGCCTCATGAGTAAGTACTGCCCAGGAAAGCCACCGGGTCTCTTACAACCCTTGCCGACCCCCACCCACCCGTGGGAGGTGTTATCCATGGACTTTATCACAGACTTACCCCCTAGTGGGGGAAAGACGGTTATTTGGGTAGTAGTTGACATGTTTTCTAAACAAGCGCATTTTGTTCCTTTTTCGTCTATCCCCTCAGCTAAGAAACTGGCTAAGGCATTTCTACAACATGTGGTGAGACTCCATACTCTTCCTGTGAAGGTGGTATTGGACAGAGGGTCTCAGTTCGTTTCACAGTTCTGGGGGGAGTTAATGGCACTGCTGGGGTGGAGAGGGTGGTTAGCAGTGCGTATCACCTAGAGACTGATGGTCAAACCGAACGAGTGAACCAAACGCTGGAACAGTACCTTCGGTGCTTTACAAATTTCCAACAGGATGATTGGGAATCGTTGTTGCCTTTAGCAGAGTTTTGTTATAACAACACGTGTCATTCCTCCACGGGTATGTCCCCGTTTATGGCTGTACATGGTTATGAGGCACCGCCTCTCCCCTTTCTGAGTTCTCCCAACTTGCCGCCGGGGGAGGCGGGAGACTGGTGCAAGCTCCTTCAAGCAGCATGGCCGCTACTAGTGCAAACGCTTGAGGAAGCTAAGTCCGCCTACAAGGAGCAGGCTGACAAGAAACGGGACAAGACATGGACTCCCAAGTGCGGAGAGTATGTTTATCTTTCAACGCAAAACTTGAAGGGGTTGCAACCTAGTAAAAAACTGGGGTGGAAGTATGTAGATCCTTTTGAAATCAAACGTGTGTTGAACAATGTGACTGTTGAACTCTTGTTGCCTAAATCACTGAAATCTATTAATCCTGTATTTCATGTAAGGCTCTTGAGACGCTCACCTGCAGAGAACACGTGGAGGCCAAAGAGACCTGCCCCCCCTCCTTTGATGGTGGGGGGGGAACCGCATTACAAGATTGCCCAGATTTTGGATTCCAAGATTTCACGCAACCGGCTGTATTACCTGATTGAATGGGTGGACTTTGGGCCTGAACAGAGGGAGTGGGTGAGGGAGGAACATGTTCACACCCCGAAGTTAATTCGCAAATTCCACAACTTGTACCCCCTGAAACCTAAAGGGTTGGATTTATTATCAGGGGGGCAGAATGTCAGGTAACCCTGCCATAAGGGTGAAAGGAGGGGTGGAGGTGCCAGAGGGTCTGCCTATGTATTGTCTGGTAGGTGCCGGAGTTGCCTGGGCAACGCAGAGATTCACAGCCCGGGTTATCTCCAGATGGGCCAAATGGCCTTGAGTGCCAGGCTGTTTCCTTATTCTCTTTTCTTGTGGGAACAGCTAGGCCATGGAAATTTACAGCTTTTAGAAATGTAGCACCTTCCGCTTTCCCATGCGTGGGCTTCTTAGCTATTGGTAGAATGTAGGGGGGGGCTTTACTTCAGGAGGGTATATCCAGAGATGTTTCTTTGAATGGGTCATTCCTGACAAGAGAATGTTACTGTGCCTTTAGAACTGCAGTATAATAAACACTATCTTCTCATGAGGCCTGGTGTTTGACTGACTTTCTGAAGCGCCTGACAGCTGTGGGATCTTGACACATGTTGATTATGCAGGGAGTATTTAATTCTATCGCACCCTCCACATAACATTCATACTCTTGGGCTGTGGAGGCCTTCCTGGCTTTTGCCTCTTCTAGTGGGCAAGATTCCTGGCTGGTTTCAGAGATTCTGATCCTTCAATATCCAGCTTTCATAAGGGAGTACGGCCTTATGTTGGTCTATCTACTAATTTCTCTGTTTTGTTTTGTTTCTTCAGGCTTCATCAGGACAGTTTGAATCGTTGGGCACAGTACTGTGCACTGGGCTGGCTGCTATGCTTCCACTTCAGGATGGCAGACTTCATTGGAACTGGATGACCATCTGCAGGTTGTATCCTCATCATCATCATCATCAGGTTTAAACAAAATAACACCAACAAAGACCCAATTACTAGTATACAAACATACAAACATAATCAAGTTTCCATCCCACCATCCTTCCACCTATTCTGTTTTTTCCCCCTATTCCATAGCAATTGTACCATATGGGTTAATCTTAATGTTATATTTATAGTCAAATCATAATACTTTTCTCTATCCAGTGGTAAAATCTTGACCAAGCATCTTTGAACATGTTGTCTCTCCTTCCTTGGAGTAATATAGTTAAATTGTCCATTTCAGCTATTTCCATTAATTTGTAGATTATTTCTTCATTAGTGGGTATATCTTCTTTCTTCCACATACTTGCAAATAGAATTCTGGAAGTGGTTACTATGTGCATAATCAAGTAACGATCTAGTGTTTTTTTTAAAAAAATTGTTCAGGAAATATATTTAACAAAAACATTTCTGATTTAAAAGGTAAATTAACCCCTAATATTTGCTGAATCATACCATGAACTCCAACCCATTTTTCTTTTTACTCTTATCGCATGACCGCCAAATGTGATAGAAAGAGCCAACCTTTTCTTTACACTTCCAACATAAATTTGACATATTGAGATAATATTTAGCCAATCTATCCAGTGTCAGATACCATCTATAAAACATCTTGTAGGAATTCTCTTTAGGGGTACAGCTTTAGTATATTTTATATTAGTCCACACTCTGGTCTATTTGTCTAAATCAATATTATATCCTATTTTTTTGCCCAAGATATCATAGAAACCTTAACCATCTCATCCTGCATCTTGAAATCTAATAAAACCATATACAGTTTTTTTATATAAGTTTATCTTCTGTATTTAGTAGAATTTTATCTAGCTCTGTCTGTTTTTCATAGAAGCCCTTTTGTCTGTCTTTGGAATATCTGGATTATAATAGAATTCTTTCCCACCAAGACAAAATCGCATCTTGTTTTTGCAACATTTCCTGTCTTTTTAAATCATTTTTACTATCTAATAACTCTCCATATCTTCCCATTAAAGTTTTTTGAAATTAAATTAGGGTTAGTAAGTGCTTCTAGGGGAGCTACCCATTTTGGAGTTTTTGTGTAAAATAATCTTTGTATCTCTTCCCACATTTTCAATAAAGCACGTTTTAGAATATGTTGCTTAAAATATGTATGTGCACTTTGCTTATCATACCACAAAAAGGCATGCCAGCCCAAAAGAGAGCTGACCCAGCTGAGCTGTGAGGAGCAAGGAGTCAGAGCTACTAGAGGGGTGAGAGGTTTTTTTAATTTACTTTCAGCTGAGGTTATTTAGCTGAGAAGGTTTTGTGTGGGGGACTATATTTGGGAATGTGTGGTGAGTTGTGAGTTGTTGCAGAGTCCTGGCTGCTCGAGTTAGGGTGTGAAAGGGTCATTGTTTGCCTGTAATTGAGTGCCTGGGTGGATTTGAATAGCTGCTAGCCACACCCTCTTCTGGGGGAAGTTTCCATTTAAGGCAGGAAGCTTGCAAGAGTCACGAGCCACTGGCATGAGCCGAACGGTGAGGCTCTTGGCCTGTGGCTCTTAGCCTAGGGATTCTGTAAGAAGCCCAGGAAGAGCCAGAAAGCCAAGGACCTGGGCTCCATGGGTTCCCAGTAAGGTAAGTAGACTTCTACAACAGGAACCACATAAATACAAAGGGTTTTAAAGGGGGGATTATATAAAAGTATAATTTTAAAAGCAATTAGGAAGCCAGAATGCCAGCAGGGGGTTGGGGGCTATCCAGTGTTTTGCATGGAGTCACTGCCGGCTCGCCCACTAGGCCCTTCCCCGGCTTTCCTGGGCGTGCCGCAGGTGCCGCGGGCCCAGGAAAGCCAGCGCTCCACACACACCCCACCGGCACTGGGGCTGGGAGGGAAGCGGTGGCTGTTTGAACGGCTGCCCCTTCCATGTCTTTTCTGGGTACGCCACTGCTGCGGCATGCTCAGGAAAGCCAGCGCTGGGGCTAGGAGGTAAGGGGCAGCCAATCGAACGGCCACCCCTTCCCCGGCTTTCCTGGGCACGCCGCAGGTGCCACAGGCCCAGGAAAGCCAGCACTTCACCCCCTCACTGGTGCTGGGGCTGGGAGGGAAGGGGTGGCCGTTCAAACGGTTGCCCCTCCCCCGGCTTTCCTGGGTGTGCCGCAGGTGCCACAGGCCCAGGAAAGCCAGCGCTCCACCCCCCCACACTGTTTCCAGGCCCCACCGGGAGGTTGGCATCCCATGTGGGGTGGGCGCCCCAGGCTGTCTTGCCTAGGGCGCCCAGACACCTGAGGCTGGCCCTGCATGGAGTGTCACATGTATGACTATCTGCCCACTGGACAGAAGTCTTGGGTATGTGCTCGGTGCAAGGAGCTCCAGGTTGTCAGGGAACAAGTTTGCTCCCTTGAGGCCCAGGTGGCTGACCTGGAGAAGCAGAGACAGTCAGTTAGGTGCACAGAGAAGACTCTTGGGGACTTGTTAGATATGTCCCACTCTGGATCTGGCAGCCCCGCTGCTGCCAGGGAGCATGAGGGTCAAGGGGAAATGGGGCACCATGCTGAGGATAAAGGGAATATGCCCTCAGAAGGGACCACTTCTTCAGCTGGTGAACGGATATCCTTTCGTACAAAGGAACCATCCGTGGGAAGAGTGGGAGAGGTCTCTTGATAGTTGGTGATTCGATCCTTAGGTAGGTAGACAGCTGGGTGGCAAACCCGCGTACTGACCGTATGGTGACTTGCCTGCCTGGTGCGAAGGTAGCGGACATTATGCATGTTTTAGATAGGCCGGTAGATAGTGCTGGGGAGGAGCCAGTGGTCGTGGTGTATGTCGGCACCAATGATGTGGGGAATGCAGTCGTGAAGTCCTGGAGGAGAAATTTAGGCTGCTGGGCAGGAAACTCAAGGTCAGGACCTCCAAGGTAGCCTTCTCAGAAGTGCTACCTGTTCCACGTGCAGGGCCAGAGAGACAGGAACAGATCAGGAGTCTCAATGCGTGGATGAGATGATGGTGTAGGGGGGAAGGGTTCAAGTTTGTTAGGCACTGGGATATTTTTTGGGACAAGAGGGAGCTGTACAAAAGAGATGGTCTCCACTTGTCCCGAGAAGGAACCAGGCTGCTGGTGCTCAAATCAAAAAGGTGGCAGAGCAGTTTTTAAACTGAATATTGGGGGAAAGCCGACAGGAGATGAAAAGTCTCTGGTTCGGGATGGCTCATCTCAAAGAGATGAAGGGGTAGCTGTTACTTTTGTACAAGGAAATGGATTACAATTGTCCACTGAGACTGTGGCTAACAATAGGAACTGCCTGGCAAGGTCTCAAGGCAGCAAGAGGAAGGCTGTGGGCTTAACAAACATGGAAAACTATAGGTGTCTCCGAGGTAAAATTGGGGAGTTGGAATGCTTGGTGTTGGGGGGGAAGGAAATAGACATTGTGGGTATTTCAGAAACTGGTGGGATGAGGAAAATCAGTGAGATACGGTGATTCCTGGTTATAAATTATATCAGAAGGATGGGGGGGAGGGTTGGAGGTGGGGTGGCTCTGTATGTCAGAGAGAGTATACAGTTCAGTAAGATTGAGAGGGTAAGAGAATTGGACTCACTTCTGGAAATGCTATGAGTTGAAATAGTAGGTCCAAAAGGAGGCTTAACAGTGGGAGTTTGTTATCGCCCAGCAGATCAAAAGGTAGAGGAGGATTATAAAATGATGAATGAATTAAAGGTAGCAACTAGATGAAATCACTGTGTCGTAATAGGTGACTTTAACTAACTGCACATTGATTGGGTCAATATGAATTCTAGTCCGGAAAAAGAGACTGAGTTTTTAGACACTCTCAATGACTGTGCTATAGAAAAGATGGTCGCAGATCCTACCAGGGGAGAGGCAAGCCTGGATTTGGTCCTAAGTAACGCCCAAAACCTGGTGAGAGATGTAAAAGTGATTGCACCACTTGGGAACAGTGACCATAATGTTATTGAGTTACTTGTAGCTTCATATTGTTTTGTATGCTGCAAAATACAATATTTAATAAAAAAATGATTTTAAAAAAACGTTATTGAGTTTAACATTTGTATAAATAGGGAGTTGCCCAAAAAGACTGACACAACTGTGTACAGTTCTGATCACCACATCTCAAAAAAGATATTATAGCATTGGAAAAGGTGCAGAGAAGGGAACTAGAATAATAAAAGGGCTGGAACACCTTCCCTATGAAGAAAGGTTAAAATGCTTGGGGCTCTTCAGCTTGGAGAAACAATGGCTGAGGGGTGACATGGTCGAGGTTTATAAGATTACGAATGGGATTGAGCAGGTTGAGAAAGAAGTACTTTTCTCCCTTTCTCACAAGACAAGAACTCGTGGGCACTCCATGAAATTGCTGAGCAGTCGAGTTAGAACAGATAAAAGGAAATACTTCTTCACCCAAAGAGTGATTAACCCATGGAATTCACTGCCACAGGAGGTGGTGGAAGCTACAAGCATGGACAGTTTCAAGAGGGAATTAGATAAACATATGGAGCAGAGATCCATCAGTGGCTATTAGCCACAGAGTATAGATGGGAATTCTAAGTCTGGGGCAGGTGATGCACTCTATTCTTGGTGCTGGAGGGGGCAGCAGTGGGAGGGCTTCTGGTGTCCTGGCCCCACTGCTGGACCTCCTGATGGCACCTGGTATATTTTGGCCGCTGTGTGACAGAGTGTTGGACTAGATGGGCCATTGGCCTGATTCAACGTTGGCTTCTCTTATGTTCTTATGTTCTTAACCACTTTTAACTTTAAAACGGGTAACTTCTCTGGTATGAAGGGACATGTGAGGAAGAAATTGAAAGGAAAAGTGGAAAATGCTGAATGCATTTTTTGCCTCTGTCTTCACTGTGGAAGAGGAGAACAGTTTGCCCACTCCAGAACCACCGATTTCGGGAGGGGGGTTGAAAGACCTGAATCAGATTGAGGTGAAAAGAGAGGAAGTCCTCCGATTGATGGACAATTTAAAAACTAATAAATCACCAGGCCCAGATGGCATTCATCCAAGAGTTCTGAAAGAACTCAAATGTGAACTTGTGGATCTCCTGACAAAAATATGCAATCTTTCTTTAAAATCTGCCTCCATTCCTGAGGACTGGAAGGTAGCTAATGTCACTCCCATCTTTAAAAAGGGCTTCAGGGGAGATCTGTGAAATTACAGACCAGTCAGTCTGACGTCGATACCGGGTAAGTTGGTGGAAACTGTTATTAAGGAAAGAATTAGTAGGCGCATTGATGAACAAAAACTATTGAGGCAGACTCAGCATGGGTTCTGTAAGGGAAGATCTTGTCTCACTAACCTGTTAGTGTTTTTTGAGGGAATGAGCAAACATGTGGACAAGGGGGACCCAAGAGATGTTGTTTACTTTGACGTCCAGAAACTTTTGATACAGTTCCTCATCAAAGGCTCCTAAGTAAGCTCAATAGTCATGGGATAAAAGGACAAGTCCTCTTGTGGATCAAAAACTGGCTTATAAATAGGAAACAGAGAGTGAATATAAATGGGAAGCTTTCTCAGTAGAGCGTGGTAAGCAGTGGGGTATCACAGGGATCAGTACTCGGTCCGATGCTTTTTAACTTTTTTATTAACGATTTGGAATTGGGAGTAAGCAGTGGAGTGGCTAAATTTGCAGATGACACAAAGTTGTTCAGGGCGGTGAAAAACCACGAGGATTGTGAGGCACTCCAAAGGGATCTGTCGAAGATGGGTGAGTGGGCGTCAATGTGGCAAATGGGGTTCAATGTGGCCAAGTGCAAAGTGATGTACATTGGAGCCAAAAATCCTAAATATAAGTACACACTGGCAGCGACTGACGAAGAGAGAGATCTTGGAGTCGTAGTAGATAACTTAATGAAAATGTCTAGACAGTGTATAGCTGCAATAAAGAAGGCCAACGCTATGCTGGGGATTATTAGGAAGGGAATTGAAAACAAATCAACCAGTATCATCATGCCCCTGTATAAATCATTGGTGCAACCTCATTTGGAATCCTGTGTACAGTTCTGGTCGCCACACCTCAAAAAGGATATTATAGCATTGGAAAAATTGCACAGAGTATAGATGGGAATTCTAAGTCTGGGGCAGGTGAGGCACTCTATTCTTGGTGCTGGGGGGGGGGGGCAGCAGTGGGAGGGCTTCTAGTGTCCTGGCCCCACTGCTGGAGCTCCTGATGGCACCTGGTATTTTGGTCACACACATTTGTGTGACAGAGTGTTGGACTAGATGGGCCATTGGCCTGATTCAACATTTGCTTCTCTTATGTTCTCTTATGTTCTTAAAAGTAAGTTATGACCCTCTCATTTCAAGTCTTGGATTTTGTAAGGTAATCCACTCTCTGATCCAAGTCAAGGATGCTGCCTGATAATGTAGGCACCAATCTTTCCTGTCCTGAAGTGCTTTTAGCTTAATTCTAGGTCTTTTTTGTTGCTAGATAAATTCTTGAGTGAGTTTTTCTAAATCCCTAAAATAAGTTTGGTTTTTAGGTATAGGTATTGTTTGGAAAAGAAACAAATCTCTTTGTAAGCACTGCAATCCAATTTTAAGCACTGCAATCCCTTCCCAAAAGTGAAAGTTGCAAATCCTTCCATCTTTCCAAATCCTTTTTAATTTCAGAAAGACGTTTTAGATAATTATCTTGTAATAGCGAGCTACATCTATTTGTGATGTTTACTCATAGATATTTTAGCTTCTTCTGGATTTCAAAGCCAGATATTTTTTGCAATTGTTAGTTTTGCTCTTGGGCACAGTTCTTTGTCATTATTTTTGTTTTCTTGGAATTAATTTTTAATCCTGCTAGCCATCCATATTCTTGTAATAAATTTAAAACATGTTATAGATTGTAACGGTTCTTGTAATATTAGTACTAGTTCATCAGCAAAGGCCTGTATTTTAAATTCTTCACCTTTTGTTTTCAGACCCTTAATTTGGGTTTTATTTATTGTTTTACACAGAATTTCCAAAGTAAAAATAAAATGTAACGGAGATAAGGGACAACCTTGGCAGGCTCCCTTATGTATATCAATCTTTTGAGTTAAATCCCCATCTATAACAATTCTAGCTTGCTGTTTATTATATATAGCTCTAACCATCGTATTAAAGTTCTCTCCACACTGTGATGCTATTAATTGCTCTAACATAGAATCCTAATTGATATTATCAAATGCTTTCCTGGCATCTAGGGATACCAGTGCCAACTGTTTTCCTGGGTGAGCTTCAAAGTATTCAAGCACATTCAGGATAACCTTTATATTATTTCTTAGTTGTCTTCTGGGTGAGAATCCAGCCTAGTCCTGGTGAATAATCTGCCTGAGCACTTGTTTAAGATGACCTGCTAGAATAGATGTGCATATTTTATAGTCTACATTTAATAAAGAAATTGGAGGATAGTTTTTAATTTCCTTCACGTCTGTGTCTTGTTTAGGTAAAAGAGTAATTAGAGCCTCATTCCAGTGGTCAGCTATCTTTTTCCTATGAATAATATTTTGCAGTGTGTGTTTGAATGGAAGTATTAACTGTTCTTCAAAAACTTGATAAAACTCCACTGGTATTCCATCCGGACTGGGAGGTGTTTTTTTTTCATTTCTTTTGCTTTTTAATTGCCTTGGATAATTGAAAAACTGAAATTGGATCATTAAGAATTTTTCTTTGGGCTTCAGAAAGTTTTTAAATATCTATATATCTAATTCCCAAGTGGCCCCCTGCGTGCAGATATCTAAATCCGCACATCGGGGGCACCTGGGGGGCAGGGAGATTTTCCTGCGCATGTGGGGCAGTCCCCACGTGTGCAGAAAAATCTAAAAAGTGTTTAAAAGTCTAGGGGGGATATCTAAATCCCCCAAAAAGTAAGAGCATTCCCTGCACATGCACACAGAACGCTCTGGGAGGTCTGCAGCTGGCAGCTGGAAGCCACTCAGTCCTCGCCAGCGAATATGGGAGGGGGAGAGGAGATCAATGGTGGCGGAGGAGGAGGATTGCTGGAGCCGGGGGGGAGAGATTGGAGGGCACGGCGGCTGGAAGCCGCTCGGGCCTCGCCTCCAGAGCCGGGGGGAGGAGGAGGAGAGGGACATCGCCAGAGCTGGGGGGAGAGAGGAGATCAGCAGTGGCAGAGGAGGGGAGCCGGGGGGGAGGGAGGAGATCAACAGCAGTGGAGGAGGGGGACATTGCAGGAGCCAGGGGGGAGGGAGGAGATCATGCAGAGGAGATTGCTGGAGCCGGGAGGGGTGAGGAGAGGAGATTGGCGAGCCCGATGGCTGGAAGCTGCTCGGGCAATGCTGCTGGAGCGTGTAGGGAGGTGATCCCCGGAGCAGGGGGGGAGGACATCACGGAGCCTCCCTCCCAAATACCATGGGTCCCTCTTCTTGTTTTTATTATTTTTCAAAAAATCTTTACTTTTTTTGGTTAACCTCTTTTTTCATATATATTTTCATAGAATCTTTCTATAATTTTTTTTCTTCTCTCTGGCCATCTCTCAAATTTTTATATCTCTTTTCTTTTTTCTTGTCTTAATCTATATGCCAACCACCTCGATGGTTTGTTCACGTTTTCAAAAAAAAAATTGTTTTATATATGTGTTTGTTTGTTTGTTTTGCAGTTTTCTGTGTCAGGAAACAATTCATTTGGTGTTGTAAGTTTTTAATTTTTAACCTTAACTGTTCCGATGACACTTGTCTTTTCATCTTTTCTTCCTGCTCCTTAATTTGGTTTTTAATCTGCATGAGTTTTTTATTATTTTGTTTCTTCACCCAAGCATTTTGATGAATGAATATTCCCCTTGCAAATGCCTTGAAGGTATCCTATACAATAGCCATGTTAGTATCTGTCTGCATATTTTGTTGAAAATTCTTGGAACTCTCTTTTAGCTTCCAGTACAATTTCCCCCCATTTTTAAAAGCCATGCGTTCATAGACCTCTTTTCTTTTTGGAGTATCTTGGAAAGTAAGCAATAGTGGATTGTGGTCTGCAAACGTCACTGGTAAGCTCTCCAATTCCCATAAATCATTTATCAAGGACAATGTAATCCATGCCATGTCTAGCCGTGACCATGATTAGTGTCTTGCTGAGAAAAAAGTAAAGTCCAGTTTATTAAGATTTCTAGTCCTCCAAGTTTCTATCAAGTTCAATTCTTCAATCATTATTTAAAAAGCATTAGGTAATCCATTCCCCTGTTTTAGTTCCCCTACTTGTTTTTTCCTATCGAATGTTCTATCAAAAATGGTATTGTAGTCCCCAGTTTTGTTATGATGTTCCTCAATGTTTAAAAAAAAAAAAAAATTCTTGCTCCTGATTTGGAGTATATATATTAGCAATCAACATACTTTTAGCTTATTTCTGAATTTGAACTAATAAAATCCTACCCTCTCCCGAATCGTAACTCATTTCTGGGTGGAGAGAGTCTTTGACATAAGTTGCCAGGCCTTTTTTTTCTTTTTCTGCTTATCTGCTGAAATAAAAGTTTTGCCGAGCTTTTTGTTCTCCAGGAACTTCCGCTCTGAGTGGTTAATATGTGTCTCTTGCAAACAAACGACATCCAGTCTCAACTTATTTATTTGATGAAAAAAATTGTATTCTTTTTTAGGGGCATTGAGGCAATTTACATTTATTGAAATTAATTTTAATTTACTACTCTCCATCTTTTCTTTCTTTTGGCTGTCGGTTATAGTTCTCTGTTGAAATCTCATAAGAACTTGCAGTGGAATAATTTTCCCTTTAAGACTTCCTTTTTAATTACTTTTTGTTGTCTTTGATGTGCCTAATTTTTGATTTTCTTCTTCTTCTTCAGTCTCAATTATATCCTCATCATGTAATTTTAATTCTTCTCCATATGTTTTGAGAAAATCCTCCATCTTAAAAATTGAATTAATTTCCTGACTTTTGCCATTGTACATGAAGAAGACCCCTTCTGACATTAGCCATCTATAGGAAATACCATTTTTCTTTAAACACTTGACCAAGTTTGTATATTTTTGTCTTTATTCCCTCACCCTCCAAGGGACATCCTTTAAAATTCTAATTTCTATCTCATGGCAACATAAAGGCTTTTCATTTGCAACTTTTAAAATCTTTTCACGCAAATCTTTCTTGTAAAATTTAATGTGGATCTCTCTAGGTGATTTCTTTTTGCGTAGGCCGAATTCATCCTAAATGCCATCTCAATCTCGTCAAGTACCTCTTTCATATTTTCTGATTCAATAAACTCTGCTAATATTTGTGCCATGTGTTGCTTAGGGTCTTCATATTTCTTTTCAGGTATGTTTTGGAACCTTAGTATATAAGCTGCTTTCTCTATTTCCATTTTTATCAAAGTGTCTTCTAACTCTTCATGTCTTGTATTTAATGCTCATATTTGTTGTTCCATGTCTTCAGATTTGTTTTCTAATTTTCCCATTGCGATCATTAAACCAGCAATTTCTTGTTTGTTTTCCAAAGCCTGTTTTTTAATTTCTTTTGTTTGGACTGTAAATTGCTGCGTAAGATTGTCTAGCTTCATTTGAATCAGTTCTACTGCTTTTCCCACTACTGAAGGCAAAGCTGTTTCAACCACTAGGTTTACTGCTGAAGGTAGAGCTGAGGATAAAACTGTTTCAATCGCTTGGTTTACTGATGTGGAAACAGCCTCTTGAATTATGTTTTGCAAGTCCTTTAAGTTTACCTGGACCAAATTCAGTTGCCCTGGTGAAGTCAGAGAAAGTTTCCTCGTACCACTCGCCATTCTAAATGCTTGACTGCCCTAACCAATTTCTACCCTTTTTCCTAGCCTAACCTCTCTAAACTTCTACAACTTGCTTATATCTATCTTATATTGCTTAATTACTATCTATCTAACTTGCTTATGTATCTTGCTTACCTATATTTACTTACTTATAATTAACTAACCTAGCAACCTATTACCTATCTCAAAGACTCTAACCTCTACTCTAACCTCTCAACTAAATAGATAACTCAACTTTTAAGTTGCAGATATAACAATTTCTTGACAACCGTATAGTAGAAGACCACAGGAAACAAAAAACAGGGAGAAAGAGAAAAACACAAGTAAAAAGGAAAGGAAAGGAAGTGGAGTTGGAATCAGGGCACTTTTCCCAGCCACTGATCTGAGGCAGCAGTTTCCCGCCCCTCCTTATGTCACGCCCTTGGCTTCTCACTCAATTATGGGCTAAATTTCCAACAAAAAACAAAACAAAACAAGAGAGAGAGAAAAGGGTCAGTTCGTAGTTCACAGTGCCATTGACTTTTCAGAGTGGGGTGGAACCTTTCCTGGTTAACTCTGACTTGAATTCAAGGCTGTCTTTGGGTTGCTCTCCAGGTCCTTGCATCAGAGCAATTCAGGCTTCATTCGAGAGTCGCCACCCATGACAGCACCCGATTTCAGCTCCCTGCCTGAGTCTCGCTACAACTTGTAGGCTACAAGATGACTCAGTGGGGTCCCTGGTGATCATAGACTGCCTCACAGACCCAAAGATTC
Organism: Gekko gecko; assembly: GCA_029375565.1. NCBI lineage: Eukaryota > Metazoa > Chordata > Lepidosauria > Squamata > Gekkonidae > Gekko > Gekko gecko. The sequence continues at coordinate 142,790,278 of JAPDNY010000005.1, forward strand.
AGCGGTAGAGCACATTGTCCTCCGCTGCCATCCGATAGTGTCATGTCAAAAACTGGAAGACCAACCATCTGCAGGTTGTTTGGATGGGGCACAAGGTTATGTTTTGGGATGCCCTCCTGTTTACAATTCAGCATGCCATTGCTTCCAGTGGACCTCCAGACATGTTGGTGATCCAGCTGGGGGAGAATGACCTACCCAAGAGGAAGGATATCAACCTCTCTTTGCCTATTTTGGTGGACTCACAGGCATTGCATTCTCAGTTTCCTCAGGTGGTATTATTTTGGTTGGAACTGCTGGAAAGGAGGAATTGCAGAGGTGATGTTCCCCCCCAACAAGGTGGACTCAGCAAAAAAGAAAGTCTGCAAGGTTGCAGCTCTATTTGTGGAGTCCAAAGATGGTTCAGTAATTTGCCATCCTGACATTTATTTTAAGTTGTCCGCTTTGTACAGGCAGTATGCATTTGTCCTGCTGGGGACAGGAACTATGGCTTTGTGGTATTTGGGACCCCCTCCTTTCTTGGTTGCAGCACTAAGAGATTTTGGCAGGAGCAGGGTGTACACCCAGTCTTGTGTGGTGGTTTTAAGCATTGGGCCAGATCCTTTTTTATTTATAATTTAAATGTATAGACTGCCATACCCCTGAGTGTACACGGCTCAGGGTGGTGAACAACATAGTGGTAAAAATATTTATGGATAATGAAACAGTTTAAATAATACATACATAAAAACGTTCTCAGATGGCATTAATACTTCAGATTCCAGTAATATCACTGCCCCATGAGGAAGGTGGAAAGGAGACAGGAAGAAAAGGGGAGAGGGGGAGGGAGTACCAGTAGGATGGTGTCCATCACTGTCCTCAGCCAAAAGCCCGCTGGAACATCTCTGTCCTGCAAGCCCTGCAGAACTGCATTTTGTGGGGAGGCTGTGCCTGCATGCCCACCTCCCCAGGTGGGGACCCCCTTATGGGGTCCTGGGAGTCATTTAGTGGCATGCCCACTGGAAGGTGGTTGCCAGGCTCCACTCCCAGATGTCAACAGTTCCACACAAGTGTTTGTGCCTTTATGGGACCATCTTCTTGTCATTCTTGGTTTTCCCCAGCATGTGGACTGGGATGGGTTCATCAGCTGACAGGCAGATTGCTCAATGCTTGGATCCTGCCCTAAGCTGCACCAAATGCTGTAATCAATAAAAGTTGTGATCTGTTTTGTTCCAGCTATGGTTTGTGGTTGTTCTCTTGCTGTATTCTGCCTCTTTCCTTGTTTGGTGCTCACTCTGCCCTTAGGAACACAACTTAATCTTCTCTATCAGCTAAAGGACACAGTGTTTCCTTGGCAGTTACCAAAATAAAATTTTCATTTTCAGCAAAATGGACACTAAAAACTCTGCGCTAAGTTAAAGAGCCTGATCCTCAGTATAAGACCAGAGGTAAATAATGTTAGTATTGGTGAGGAAACCAGATCTTTGCATTTTACGTTTTCATAGACGACACAAGAAAGTAGCATTCAGGAAACTAGATGTCTTTTATATGAGGAGGTAAGGACATATTACAACAATTCCTTCCCTGCCTAAATTGTAATTGTAATCAAATGACATATACTCTGCCAGGGCTTTTTTGTAGAAAAAGCCCAGCAGGAACTCATTAGCATAATAGGTCACATCCAGCAACAGAAACTCATTAGCATATTAGGCCACACACCCCAACAGCACAGCTCATTAGCATATTAGGCCACACATTCCATGTTACCAGAAGTGTGGTCATCCAGCCACACCCACCTTTTGCTTCTTATTCTGTTTACCCTGTTTGTTGTCAAAACCCAGGGCTTTTTTTGTAGCAGGAACTTTGCATGTTAGACCAGACACCCCTAATGTAGCCAATCCTAATGAGTTTCTGCTGTTGGATGTGGTCTATTATGCTAATGAATTCCTGCTGGGCGTGGCCAAGTTGGGAGCCAGCAGGAACTCCGTTCCTGTGCGTTCCTGCCCCAAAATAGCCCTGTACTCTGCCATTTAAGAATCCATATCTTTTTGTGAAAGGACAGATGACATGAATAAATCCATGTCAGCATTCAACATTTTGCCTTGCCGGTGTGTGGCAAAGTTCTGGCTGTATATTGGAAGTTTGTACCTTGGAGAAGTCAATGAATTTGGCACCATAGTGCTTCAAAATAGTCATACCCATATTATACTGGAAAAACCATCAATGTGCCATACGAAATGAAGAGAGGACAAGTGATCACCAATGTAGGTGCCTTCTGCTTGATTCATGATCCTCCCTTTGACCAGTCTTCACTGGCAAGAGAAATCCCTGTCTTATTTCTACATTTGGTGTGATTGGTTGAGCAATAATCAGATCTTCTTCGTGGTCTCTGTGCATCACACCCATGGGATTCAGTGCGCCTGCGCTGACCTGGTCGGTGTCTGTACAAAGCTCACAACGGGATTTTCGTGCCCTTCGCCCCCGGGTATGCACAGGAACCCCACTGCGCATGCCCAAGGGGCGGAGGCACAGACATCCCGCCAGTTCTCTTCTGACCGCCTCGCTGTTAGCAGCCTGCGTTGGTGTCTCTGAGAACACACTGACTGACTTTTACCTCACAGCAGGGATCGTCTTCTCTTCAATATTTTTCTTTTTTCTTTTTTCTTCGTTCTTCAAAACCTCCTTTTTGTTGACTCTCCTACCGAGATTCATCTTTTTCCTGGATTTTTCTCCGGTCTTCAGACCATTCCCCCCCCCTTCACCCTTCTTGGATCTAAGGGCCCACTTCCATTGTTTTATGGAAGGTCGAAAGTGGGGGTGCTTCAAAAGGTGCTCTTCCTGTGGAAGCAAACTAGCCTTGAGGGACAAGCATTCCCTCTGTGTTTTTTGTTTGGGGGAGAGTCACCGGCCTGACGCCTGTTCCATCTGTGCCCATTTCTCCAACCAAACGAGAAAGAACAGGGCCGCTAGGCTGAAGGTCGCGTTGTGGGAGTCGGCACTCGCTCCTCCAGTCCCCGTTATGGAGTCCAATCAGTCTGTATCGAGGCCAGCCGTCTCAGCACCGAAGTCATCTGTATCAACACAGAGGGATCCCCGGACACCGAAGCCTCCCAAGGTAGGGAAATCTTCCTCGGATACCGGAGGGACCCCTAAGAAGAAGTCTGGGTCGAAAATGACTTCGTCCGTGTCGACCCCGATCAAGAAGCCCAAGAAGGATAAAACAAAGAGCCTGGGTTTCAAGAAGACGGGAGACACACATAAGTCTCACGGTGTGAGCGGTGTTGGACCTCCTAGGGGCTCTGCTTTCCGTGCGGACGCACCTCAGCAACCCCCACAACTGTCTCATCCAACACCGGAGCTGACAAAGATCTTTGTAGAGCCTCCGATACAGATCCTAGACTCTCCACCCCGTCAGCCTGAACCCCCAATGTCGGAAGTTCACTGTCATCATAAAGTTCCCCAGTCGATGTTGCCTCCTCCTACCGACCTCGATCTGGTTTCTAATGTCCAGGCAGTGGGATCTCGATCCCCTTTGGTGACTTCTTGGGCTAGTGACCCCTCGGATCAATCTCGACATCACCCTCGGGGCCACTCCAGGTCTCCGTATCATCCAGACTGTTGTGAGCAGGAGGCTTATGACCCACGCTACAACAGGTACCACGCGTCCTATCCATATCGACCTCCGAAATTTCCCTATGACCATAGGCATGAGATGCCATATTGGTTTTCCTCTGGGCCATGGAATTTCCCTGGATGTCCTGACTCTTGGGAGCCCCGTAGATATCGATCCCGCTCACCTCGCCACCTGCCTTCGGCGACAATATTGAAACCTCCAACGTCCCCACCTTGTCCTCTCGCCCACTCTGACCAAGCCACTGCTCCACCAATGCTGATGGCCGAGCCACCGCTACTGAGACCTCAAGATTTGAGTTCCGATTCCGCCTCTTCTCGGGGTGACTCCAACGTTGATGATGCGGAGGATGCTCTTTCCCCTGTCGAACCTCCCCCCAAACAACCAATCTCTGGGAGCAGCCCGATTTCTCCCTCGGAGGACATGTCCTCATATGGGGACTTAGTAAAGCGCATGGCGCACTCTCTTGCCCTACCTATTGTACAACCCCAACCATCTGCAGATGACGAGGTGTACGACATCATCGAAATCGACGCCTCGATGCCGATAGCTTTAGCTATGTCGAAATACCTCTTAAAAGCCGTCAAGTCTCCATGGACTAAACCATCTTCTGCACCGGTCTCCACCAAATGGTTAGACCACATGTACCGAATACAGGAAGATGGAGCTTCCTTTCTCTACTTACACCCTCGCCCGAATTCGTTGGTCGTCTCTACATCTTCTAAAAATAAGAGCTCAAACTCCACTCCATCGGATAAAGAAAGCAAAAAAATCAATGCCTACGGCCATAGGATATACTCCTCTGCAGCCTTGGGGATAAAATCCTCCAATTATTTAGCCTGTTTCGGGAGATTTCAATATGCCTTATGGCAGAGGATGTCCACGCTTCTCCCTTCTATGCCGGATGACAAGCTGGCTGAAGCGAGATCGATTCAGAAAGAGGGTCTCCTGGTGGCCAAACAACTTCTGAACACCATGAAACATTCTCTAAACGCTTTCTCAACGTCGATGGCTTCCGCAGTGTCACTCCGCCGCCATGCGTGGCTACGCATTACATCTCTCCCGCAGGACATTAGATCTTATATTGAGAATCTCCCATTCGATGGGGACGGTCTATTCCACTCCTCCACTGACGCCGCCTTGCAGGAGTTGGATATAAATATCAAGGCATCATAGTCGCTTGGAGTTTCAGCGCTGCAAAGGTCTTTTCGGCATCGATCGTGGTCCAGATACACCCCCCGTCGTCCATACCCTACAAAGCCATCCCCAGACATGGCCTGGAGACCCCGTCAATCTCCAAACCACAACAAGCAATCGTACCAGTCCAAACCGAGGTCGGGTTTGCAACATCCACAGGCAAGACCCAAGTCCAACCGTGGACCAAAGCAGGGCCTTTGACTCCGTCCTCTCGACGTCAAGAGAAACGACTCACCTCCATCCCTTCCTTCCTGTGTGGAAAACCATAACCACGGATGCCTGGGTCTTATCCATCATAACTGATGGTTATTTAATCGAATTCCTCAACCTCCCACCTTTACCGACCTTCCGTTCCACCCTTCCTTCCTCCATACTTCTTCAGGAAACTGACTCCTTACTGAAGAAAGGGGCGATAGAACCCGTCCTGAAAACTTCCAAACGGATGGGATGCTATTCCCGGTACTTCGCTGTACCGAAACGCGATGGAGGGCTACATCCCATCTTGGATCTTTGGGGATCTCAATATCCATATTCGATATCGAAAATTCAAGATGACGACCTTGCAAGCTATCCTTCCCTTGATCCCACAGGGCGCCTGGATGGCTACCATCGACCTCCAGGATGCCTATTTCCACCTCAACATCCACCCATCCCACAGGAAGTACCTCCGTTTTGCGACAGGGGAAGGTCATTATCAATACAGATGCCTCCCATTCGGGATCTCTACTGCACCGAGGGTCTTCACTAAGACCATGGTAGTTGTTGCAGCCCACCTCCGTCTCCAGGGGATCACCATCTTCCCCTATATCAACAACTGGCTTCTGGTGGCTGATTTCCCAACCTCTCTGCGCAAGGACATTGTGTTCATACTACACCTTCTCTCCTCGCTCGGTCTTCAAATGAACCTCCAAAAATCTTATCTCGAACCGTCCCAAAGAGTGCAATTCATCGGGGCCCTACTCGACACCGTGGCCAGCAGAGCCTTCCTGCCGATGGACAGAGCTCAAACCCTGTCCACTCTAACAACCTCTGTTCGCGACTCTCCATCCTCAATAGCGTACGACGTCCAACGCCTCCTGGGGCACATGTCCGCCACGACTTCGGTCCTCCCCTTGGCGAAACTCCACATGAGGCCCCTTCAACTTTGGTTTCTAAAGAGTTTTTGTCCAACCCGAATGTCTCAGTCAAAGGTCCTGACCCCTACTCAAACCGTGCGGGACTCTCTGACCTGGTGGACTGTCGTCCCAAATATCACCGAGGGTGCTCCATTTACCCCTCCCTCTCCTCGTTACACCCTGACAACAGATGCCTCCTTATGGGGATGGGGGGCCCACCTCAATGGCATCAGCGTGGGATACCGGTGGGATGCTGCTACTGCAAACAGGCACATCAACTACCTGGAACTACTGGCCATCTCACTAGCTCTCCAAGCTTTTCAGCGCCTCTTACAAGGACACTGTGTTGCCATCCTCACCAACAACACCACGGCCCTCAGCTACCTGAACCGTCAGGGAGGAACCATCTCCAGGAGCCTTTGTGGGCTCGCGCTCGACCTTTGGGACTGGTGCGTTTCCAACCAAATCGTCCCCATGGCCATCCACATCCCCGGCATCCAAAACGTGGAAGCGGATCTGATCAGCAGAGGCCACACTCACCACCACGAGTGGGAACTAAATTCGGTCTACCTTCAATCTCTCTTCGACCGTTGGGGGACTCCAGCAATCGATGTGTTCACCTCACGGGAGAACACGAAATGCAAGCAATTCTGCACCCAAGGAAGCAAGGACCCTCTCTCCTTAGGGGACAGCCTTCTAATGCCTTGGACCGGTCCATTCCTCTACTTGTTCCCTCCACTGCCCCTACTCTTGAGAGTGGTGCACAAGGTGGCCAAATTTCGACCGGATTGCATCCTCGTGACTCCGTGGTGGCCCAGGCAACCCTGGTTCCCCATCCTACTGCGTCTGGCAGGAGGCAAGTTCCATCACTTCCCCAAAGTGCAAGATCTCCTCACTGCCGAAAGAGGCAAGGTGCTCCACCCACAGGTGGACAACCTAAAGCTGACTGCCTGGAGGCTCCAACCATGAGTTTCTCTGCCCGGGTCTCAGAGGTCCTGTGTAATGCGAGGAAGGAATCTACCCGCTCATCCTATCGCAGGAAGTGGCACAAGTTCCTCTCGTATCTAGACAAGTCTACGAACACTCCAACTTCTGTTGGCCTGGACAGAGTTCTGGACTTTCTTTTGTCCCTCAGGGACCAGGGTCTCTCCCACTCATCCGTTAAGGTCTACTTGGCGGCTATCTCCGCTTACCACCAAGGCCTGGATGGTCACACAATTTTCTCCCATCCAACCTCAAAGCGGTTCATGAAGGGCCTCATTAGACTGTACCCTCCGATAGTCGCGCCTACAGACCTATGGGACTTACCACTAGTACTACGGCAACTTACCAGACGACCGTTTGAACCGATGGCTACTTGTGACCTCCAGTATGCAATGCGGAAGACGGCCTTCCTAGTGGCCATCACCTCAGCCAGGAGGGTTAGCGAACTCATGGCACTGTGACATGACCCACCCTACCTGGTTTTCCTTCCAAATGGTGTGCGTCTGGTACCGGACCTGACCTTCATTCCGAAGATTGATTCAGAGTTCCATCTCAATACTGAAATATTCTTACCAGATTTTTTCCCACATCCAGAAGATGACGGACAACGCTTGCTCCATACTCTGGATGTCAAGAGGGCACTCCTCTTCTACCTAAATCGGACTCATTCAACCAGATGTGACAACTCACTGTTTCTGTCATACAGCTCGCCCTCCCTGGTGCTCCGCATCACGTCTCAACGACTCTCTAAATGGATTGTCGAGACGATTCAATTGTGCTACGGTCTAGCGAAGCAGTTGCCTCCCTCTCATCTGAGAGCGCACTCTACCAGATCTATGGCGACTTCAATGGCCTTTCTGAAGGGCGCATCTCTTTCGCCCATCTGCAAAGCAGCTACGTGGTCCACACCAACCACGTTCATCAAGCACTACGCTCTGGACGTCCATGCCCAGCAGAAGGGTAACTTGGGTCGTCTGGTCCTCTCCTCTACAGCTCCCTGAGTCTGCCAGCACCCACCTCCAGGTGAGCCACTGCTTTTTAATCTCTCATGGGTGTGATGCACAGAGACCACGAAGAAGATAAACAGGTTGCTTACCTGTAACTGATGATCTTCGACTGGTCATCTGTGCATTCACACCGCCCGCCCATCCTTCCCCACTGCTGTCATCCTCAGCTGTTCTCATACATGGCTAGGTTTGATAACGGTCAGAAGGAACTGGCGGGATGTCCATGCCCCAGCGCATGCCCAGGGGCAAAGGGCGCGAAAATCCCGTTGTGAGCTTTGTACAGACACCGACCAGGTCAGCGCAGGCGCACTGAATCCCATGGGTGTGAATGCACAGATGACCACTCGAAGATCATCAGTTACAGGTAAGCAACCTGTTTTTCATTTTGTTCTTAACCATCACAGCAGTTTACACAAGAATAAAGACATCAACTAAAAGCTAACATCTCTGCCAGGGAAGACAGCTGTCAAACGTGTTACTAAAAATGATGTAGTTTATTGACCAAAACATGGGAAACAATAGCTTTCATAAAGGTCTTAATTTTCTTTTATGTTTCAGCAAAGTAGACAGAAAAAGGTAGTGCTTGAGACAGATTCCATTTATTTCCATGGATACTTGCTTTTAATGAAGGTGGCCTGCACCATTGAAGGTCCAGGGCTGGTTCTTGATCACAGAGAAAAGTTTAAAGCAAGGCACACACCAACATTTTTCAAACAGAGTAGTTACCTTTTTGTCTTAAGGATAATTCCAACACCATAAGAACACCCCTAAAAGAATATATAGGTAAAACAGCAAAATTTATGCCACTCTTAGGGATGCTATGTCCCCCTGGCCACCAGTGGGGAAGGGGGGGTAGGATTGTTAGATCCAGGTTGGGAAACTTCTGGAGATTTGGGGATGGAGCCTGGGGGGGACAGAAACCTCAGTGGGGTACAGTCCCATAGAGTTCACTCTCTGTAGTCTGGAGATGAGCTGTAATTCCAGGAAATCCTTGGGTCCCACCTGGAGGCTGGTATTCCTAACCACCACACTAGAAAGGAAAAGTGGTGGTTAAACAATAGATTCCAGAATGTTCCTAATCATGCACACTTTCTTTTAAAAAAAACTGTCTTGAATTTTGCATTTCTCCAAGAATGGACCTTTGTGAAAAGACCTGCATTACAGAAATTGTAACAGTCACTCAATCAATATGATTTCATTATTAACCAAAGTTTCTAAGTGGCCTATCCCCCTCCCCGATTTACTAATCCTTCATTTTTAAGTTCACAGACAATCTAACGGCAGTGCACACAGAACTGTTCAGACTTTACACCAATATCCTGCAAGCTCTGAATCATCAAATGAGATTATACATTTAGACTTGCTAGGTATCTGGCAAATGAGTAAGATAATATTACTTCTTCAGAAATATCAGAGAGATGGTGAACCTTCCATATCCTTCTAGCTACCATGACATAAACTAGGATGATTGGACAAAGAAATACAAAACAGAAAACTACTGCATATTACACAAATATGGAAACTGTGTTCTCATCTATTACTTAAAATGGGGGAAGTGTAGAGAGAAGGATGGAAGACTAGACATGCAGATACAACCTGAGCCTACTGCAAGAAATAAGCACTCAGTTTTTCCACAGTAAACCAAACAATATTTGTGTAAAAAGAGATGCTGAAACCCTATGCTAGGAACTTATTGGATTTTAGTAAATAAGTAGTTATAGCCCTTCTTCAACTCACTTTACCTCTTTGGTGCCTTGCCTCCCCACCCTTCTTGAAGAGGTGCATTGTACAACATGTGCAAGTCATAATTGGTGGGCATCTAGCAATTTTTCCCTCTCTCATAATGCTGGAACCCTGGGTCATTCATTGAAACTGAAGGGTGGGAGACTCAGGACAGACAGAGGCAAGAACTTCCTCAAACAGCATATAGTTAAATTCTGGAACTTGTTGCCACATGATGTGGTGATGACCACCAACCTGGAAGACTTTAAAAGGGGAGTGAACAAATTCATGGAGTATGAAACTATCAGTGGCTACTAATCACAGTGGCTTCTAGTCATGATGGATATTTACTTCATCCAGTATTAGAGGCAGTATGTCTCTTTATATCAGTTACTGGGGAACACAGGCAGGAGGCTGATATCGCAGGCATCCTGCTTGTGGGCTTTGTAGAACTGGTCAGCCACTTCATGAATGAAATGCTGGACTAGATGGGCCTTTTGGTCTGATCCAGCATGGTTTTTCTTATGTTCTTATTGTGATCACTTGGTTTTGCAAATTCTCCAGTCTAACTGCAATGTGTTATCTCTCAAAATAATCTTTTTTGTTGTTTTAATTTGGTCCAGAATCTCAGCATTCCTCATGAGCTGGTAGACAAGCCTTTCTACTGCATCAAATATAGTTATTCACAAGTGGGGGACCCTCAAGAAACTTGTGGGAGTGACTATCCCATTCCCCCCCCACATGTTTCTTCCTCTCTCCATCTGCTTCTCTCACACTCTTTCTGCTTCCTACCACCCCTTTTCTTACTCTCTCCCCTCCATGCCGGTCACTCCCTTTCTCCCCACCACCCCATCACTCTTTCTGCCCCATCACTCTCCACCCCCCACAGCAGCAGTGGCAGCAGCCACTCTCCAGGAATCACAACAGATTGCCCAAATACAGAGATCAGTTCTGAATGCACATCCTTAGTCCCCAGCCCACGTCGAAGCACTGCGGCCCAGGGGACGCATGAAGAGGCCCCCTGCCAGCATCTCTGGGCTGTGGCTCGGGAGACACCAGGAGAGCACCATTACCATGTCTCCCAGGCCCGTGCAGGAGCGCTGCGGCTCGGGGAAGGCCGGAGAGCCCCACCGCTGAATCCTCTGGGACTGCACAGGAGCGCTGTGGCTCGGGGGATGCCAGGAAAGCCCCACCGCCGGCTTCCCCATCCCCCGCTGAAGTGGTAAGTAAGGGATCTGCGGGGGTGGGGGTGGCGGGGGCTTTTCTTCCTTTCTTTCGTTCTTTCCCTTCTCTTCCTTTCTTCCTCTTTTCCTCCTTTCCTTCTCTCCTTTCCTTCTCTCCTTTTCCTCTTTCCCTCCTTCTTCCCTTCTCTTTCTTCCCACCTTCTTCTCTTTTTTCCTCCTTTCCCTGTTTCCCTCCTTCTTCCCTTCTCTCTCTTTCTTTCCCTCCTTCTTTCCTTCTCTTTATTTCCCTCTTTCCTTCCTTCTTTACTTCTCTCTACTCTCTCTCTTTTCTTCCTTCTTTTCTCCTTCTGTGGCCCAACTCTAGTGAGAAGGGGGTTAAACTTTAAACCCCTTCTCTTTTCACTGCCTCCCAGGCCAGCTGGGAAAGGGAAGGGGAGGCTTTTGAAGATGCCTCCCCCCTTTTGCTTCCCCTTCTGACATAACTTCCAGTGATGTCAGGGGGTGTGGCATATGCTAATAGCCTAGTAGCTCATTAGCATATGCTAATGAGCTCCTGCAGCTCTTTTTCTCTGAAAAGACCTCTGGTATCAGACAGTCTATCTCCCATGATTGATGTGGTGGGGCCTGGAGTAGATCCCTGTGGCAGCCATTTCAAAAGGTATGAGGGGAGTTCAACCCTCCTTGAGGTTTTGTTTTTTGTTCATTTTTTTTAAAAAAAACTGTTTGGATTTTTCTGCAGCCCCAAGGAGTTTCCTGAATTTGTAGAAAAACCTGTTAGGGGAGAGTATCTGCCCCCTATCTGCAGAAATAAGTATGCACACATAAATAACTGCTGGGAATTAAATATATAGTTGTGGGTCATTGCCCAGATTGGGGTTGTTCCTTTATGATGGGGCAGAATGCATGCTAGCACCTCATTTACCATTGGAACAAAAGGTAGCGGAAAGCCATTTCTTCTTTGAATTAAGGTTATTCTAGTCTAGATTTGGGTTCAAACTGTAAAGTGGACAACAAACACACTAACATTTATCTATGTTGCAGTCTCCTTGACCACACATGGCAATGGTGCAACATGTTTGTTGTTGTTTTTTTAAAGAACTAACATTTGAGCATTGTACTCTTTTCAAGCAATCATAGCACAGTGCTATCTAGATCAGAAACACACCAGAGCTTTCAAATTAATTCAAAGTCTGAACTGGTACTGCAAAAGAGAAGAACTAGTCAAGTTATTCCAGTAATGCATCTATGTTGAATCATCTTAAGTTATGAAAAAACAGATACCTAGTTACTTCGCACACAACATTTAGGTGATGTTCTTTGATTGCTGTTTGCCTCTCTCATGCAATTCCAAGCATACATTTAAAGGCCATAGGCTGCTAATTTCTGCACTTAGAAATACTGTTCAGCATTGAAATCTACACTGAACTGTAAGGCTTCAGGCAGCAGAATAGGAAAGAAAGTTAACAGGAAGACATGCTGCCTGATTCACAGGCCAGATTTGCTTTCATTTTGTTGTTGTTGTTGCTGCTGTTAGGAACTGATTCCCATAACTTTGATTCCTGTTTTCTCTCACTGTTGCTTGCTTTATATAGATACTTTCAGTAAACTCTAGTGTAAATCTACTCAGTGATAGTAATCACTTCATCCAAAAATGGTACATAAAGATACATTCCACTGACTAGACCCATCACCATGCCTGAGTCAATTCTTACACTTCACATCAAAACTCTTTTGGGAGTGAATGTTTCCTTTATTGCCACATTCAAACAAAGGTAAATTTAATTTGGTGTGGAGGCAGTAATTTATAGCCTGTAGATTCTAATTAAAAATCTAATCACTGTTTCAGTCTTCTCCCATCACACCACTATCACCTGCAGAGATATAAGTCTGCTGGTTCCTTTCACATTTTTTTTTATTTATTTAAAAGAGAAAGACACTTTATATATTTTATTCTAAACTTAAAATAACTTCTAAGGTAATTTCATAAACTTCCAAATGTATCCAAAAAGATTAACTATCAAGTATTGACACAACAACATGATGGCTTTAGAAAAGACAACCATCTAGAATTCTGATTTGAATTAAAGTTCCCAGCCCTTGTACTATAATGACAGACCTATTCAAATTTATACCAAATTTATTTCTAGGAATGGTAGTCTGGAGAAAATGTTGACAACCTTGTTGGCAGAAAATTTCACAGAACTTGAGTCCCCAAAGCTATCTGGGGACAGGAAAGAATATTAATCCTATGGCACACATGCACTGTAATACACGCTATATAAACTACATTTATTCCCTGTTCTTCGGTGGCCATCAAATGAAACATGTTGAGGGCAATGTTCCCTCTAAGCGGAGTTTTTAGCCTCCGGCTCACAAATTTTTGTCTTTGCTCAGAAAGGATGGCTCCAGAGCAAACTAATTTATGCAGTAGCCCAATCACTCGCTCACAACTTTCATACCAGTCACTCACAAAGGAGAATTTCTGCTCACAAGACTCCACAGCGTAGGGGGAGCACTGGAGGGCATAGTACTAATTCAGACTTTCCTGGAAACAGGTAGAATGAAGTTGAGCAAGTGACTTTAATGATTCAAGGATGCCATAAATAGCTGAACAACAGAACTCTGGATAGAGGTAAATGCAGTAATAATAGGATTACCACCACCACTCAAAATCTCAGGCTATTTATGTGTTAACAGATACTGTGCTAAATTTGTCACTTGCAAAAATAAATAAATAAATACCCAGATCTTAATATTAAAGTACTTCACCAGCAAAATGTCAGATGATGTCAATGGAACCTTAACCAGTGTAGAATATTAAACAACAATGGTTGGCGATTAACAATGGTTGATGATTGGCTGCTCCATACACTAAGTAAAATGAATGATGGTGTTACTGACAATGACGAAAAGTACTTTCAGTGACCAGTTCTACTGCATGCACTGCCCACATATTTTACTAGGCAATACATTAATTGCACTACATATAATTGTAATTTTAGCAAGAATTGAAAGGAAAAGACTAAGAGCAACAAATGGGAAAAGTTTTAAGTATGGCTCTGGTCACACTGCAAAGGTAATTGTGCTTTGTTCCCGCTTTGTTTAAATCAGGAACATTTTTCTTCGCATTGGGCTTACTAGATGCAGCCAGCACCTCTCTTACAGCACCCGCTCGCCTGCTGGTGCACCGTCCCTCCAGGCGATCCTGCTGGCCACGGGGGAGGCTTGGGCGGCTGCTGCTTCTGCCGACACTTTGGGGGGGTGCCACCACTGCCGCCATTGCCCCACGAAAACAGGATCCGCCGTGTCTGCCGTCTCCGCCATCCTCCTTGCCAGCCCCATCCAGGCTGCCGGAGCCCCCGCCTCTCGTTCCGGCCTCCAGGGCCCACTGGTCAGAAGTCTTGGATGTGTGCTCGGTGCAAGGAGCTCCTGGTTCTCAGGGAGCGAGTTTGCTCCCTTGAGGCCAAAGTGGCTGACCTGGAGAATCAGAGACAGTCAGTTAGGTGCACGGAGAAGACTCTCGGGGACTTGTTAGATATGTCCCACTCTGGATCTGGCAGCCCCGCTGCTGCCAGGGAGCATGAGGGTCAAGGGGAAACGGGGCACCATGCTGAGGATAAGGGGAATGTGCCCTCAGAAGGGACCTCTTCTTCAGCTGGTGAACGGGTATCCTTTCGTACCAAGGAACCGTCCCTGGGAAGGGTGGGAGGGGGGCTCTTGGTAGTTGGTGATTCAATCCTTAGGCAGGTAGACAGCTGAGTGGCAAACCCGCGTACTGACCGTATGGTGACTTGCCTGCTTGGTGCGAAGGTAGCGGACATTACGCGTGTTTTAGATAGGCTGGTAGATAGTGCTGGGGAGGAGCCAGTGGTCGTGGTGCACGTCGGCACCAACGATGTGGGGAAATGCAGTCGTGAGGTCCTGGAGGAGAAATTTAGGCTGCTGGGCAGGAAACTCAAGGCCAGGACCTCCAAGGTAGCCTCCTCAAAAGTGCTACCTGTTCCACGCGCAGGGCCGGAGAGACAGGCACAGATCAGGAGTCTCAATGCGTGGATGAGACGGTGGTGTAGGGGGAAGGGTTCAAGTTTGTTAGGCACTGGGATGCTTTTTGGGACAAGAGGGAGCTGTACAAAAGAGATGGTCTCCACTTGTCCCGAGAAGGAACCAGGCTGCTGGCGCTCAAAATCAAAAAGGTGGCAGAGCAGTTTTTAAACTGAATAATGGGGGGAAGCCGACAGGAGATGAAAAGTCTCTGGTTCGGGATGGCTCATCTCAAAGAGATGAAGGGGTAGCTATTACTTTTGTACAAGGAAATGGATTACAATTGTCCACTGAGACTGTGGCTAATGATAGGAACTGTCTGGCAAGGTCTCGAGGCAGCAAGAGGAAGGCTATGGGCTTAACAAACATGGGAACCTATAAGTGTTTATACACAAATGCTAGAAGTCTCCGAGGTAAAATCGGGGAGTTGGAATGCTTGGTGCTGGGGGGGGGGAAATAGACATTGTGGGTATTTCAGAAACTTGGTGGGATGAGGAAAATCGGTGGGATACGGTGATTCCTGGTTATAAATTATATCGGAAGGATAGGGGGGAAGGGTTGGAGGTGGGGTGGCTCTGTATGTCAGAGAGGGTATACCGTCCAGTAAGATTGAGAGGGTAATAGAATTGGATTCGCTTCTGGAAATGCTATGGGTTGAAATAGTGGGTCCAAAAGGAAGCTTAACAGTAGGAGTTTGTTATCGCCCACCAGATCAAAAGATAGAGGAGGATTATAAAATGATGAATGAATTAAAGAGAGCGGCTAAACGAAATAACTGTGTTGTAATAGGCGACTTTAACTACCACATATTGATTGGGTCAATATGAGTTCTAGTCGGGAAAAAGAGATTGAGTTTTTAGACATCCTCAATGACTGTGCTATGGAACAGATGGTCACAGATCCTACCAGGGGAGAGGCGATCCTGGATTTGGTCCTAAGTAACACCCAAGACCTGGTGAGAGATGTAAAAGTGATTGCACCGCTTGGGAACAGTGACCATAATGTCATTGAGTTTAACATTTGTACAGATAGGCAGTTGCCCAAAAAGACTGACGCAACCACTTTTAGCTTTAAAAGGGGTAACTTCTCTGGTATGAGGGGACATGTGAGGAAGAAATTGAAAGGAAGAGTGGAGAAGGTCAAAACCATTGGGGAAGCTTGGAGACTATTTAAAAAGACAATCCTAGAAGCTCAGAAAAAACATATACCGCAGGTTAGGAAAGGCACAAATAGGTATAGAAAAAAGCCTGCATGGTTAACAAATAAAGTAATGGAAGCTGTAAAAGGCAAGAAGGATTCCTTTAAGCAGTGGAAAGCTAGTCTTAGCGCGGTTGATAAAAGGGAACACAGCCTATGGCAAATAAAATGCAAGTCTGTGATCAGGCAAGCAAAAAGGGAATATGAGGAGCATATCGCAAAAAACATAAAGACCAACAATAAAACTTTCTTCAAATACATTAGAAGTAGGAAGCCAGCCAGGGAGGCAGTGGGGCCCTTGGATGACCAAGGGGTAAAAGGAGTAGTGAAGGAGGATAGGGAAATGGCTGAGAAGCTGAATGAGGAGAAGTGTTTGCTCACTCCAGAAGCACCGATTTCGGGAGGGGGTTTGAAAGAGCTGAATCAGATTGCGGTGACAAGAGACGAAGTCCTCCGACTGATGGACAATTTAAAAACTAATAAATCCCCAGGCCCGGATGGCATCCATCCGAGAGTTCTGAAAGAACTCAAATGTGAACTTGTGGATCTCCTGACAAAAATATGTAATCTTTCTTTAAAATCTGCCGCCATTCCTGAGGACTGGAAGGTAGCTAATGTCACTCCCATCTTTAAAAAGGGCTCTAGGGGAGATCCGGGAAATTACAGGCCAGTCAGTCTGACATTGATACCGGGTAAGTTGGTGGAAACTGTTATTAAGGAAAGAATTAGTAGGCACATTGATGAACAAAAACTATTGAGGCAGACTCAGCATGGGTTCTGTAAGGGAAGATCTTGTCTCACTAACCTGTTAGTGTTTTTTGAGGGAGTGAACAAACATGTGGACAAGGGGGACCCAATAGATATTATTTACCTTGACTTCCAGAAAGCTTTTGATACAGTTCCTCATCAAAGGCTCCTAAGTAAGCTCAATAGTCATGGGATAAAAGGACAAGTCCTCTTGTGGATCAAAAACTGGCTTATAAATAGAAAACAAAAGGGTGAGTATAAATGGGAAACTTTCTCAGTGGAGGGTGGTAAGCAGTGGGGTACCACAGGGATCAGTACTCGGTCCGATGCTTTTTAACTTGTTTATTAATGATTTGGAATTGGGAGTAAGCAGTGAAGTGGCTAAATTTGCAGATGACACAAAGTTGTTCAGGGTGGTGAAAACCTGGGAGGAGTGTGAGGCACTCCAAAGGGATCTGTCGAGGATGGGTGAGTGGGCGTCAACGTGGCAAATGTGGCCAAGTGCAAAGTGATGCACATTGGAGCCAAAAATCCTAAATATAAATACACGTCGATGGCGTCTGAACTGGCAGAGACGGACCAAGAGAGAGATCTTGGAGTCGTAGTGGATAACTCGATGAAAATGTCTAGACAGTGTGTAGCTGCAATAAAGAAGGCCAACGCTATGCTGGGGATTATTAGGAAGGGAATTGAAAACAAATCATCCAGTATCATCATGCCCCTGTATAAATCATTGGTGCGACCTCATTTGGAATACTGTGTACAGTTCTGGTCACCACATCTCAAAAAGGATATTATAGCATTGGAAAAAATGCAGAGAAGGGCAACTAGAATGATAAAAGGGTTGGAACACCTTCCCTATGAAGAAAGGTTAAAATGCTTGGGGCTCTTTAGCTTGGAGAAACGACGGCTGAGGGGTGACATGATCGAGGTTTATAAGATTATGAATGGGATTGAGCAGGTTGAGAAAGAAGTACTTTTCTCCCTTTCTCACAATACAAGAACTCATGGGCACTCCATGAAATTGCTGAGCAGTCGGGTTAGAACAGATAAAAGGAAATACTTCTTCACCCAAAGAGTGATTAACATATGGAATTCACTGCCACAGGAGGTGGTGGCAGCTGCAAGCATGGACAGTTTCAAGAGGGAATTAGATAAACATATGGAGCAGAAGTCCATCAGTGGCTATTAGCCACAGGGTATAGATGGGAACTCTCAGTCTGGGGCAGGTGATGCACTCTATCCTTGGTGCTGGAGGGGGCAGCAGTGGGAGGGCTTCTGGTGCCCTGGCCCCACTGCTGGACCTCCTGATGGCACCTGGTATATTTTGGCCGCTGTGTGACAGAGTGTTGGACTAGATGGGCCATTGGCCTGATTCAACATTGGCTTCTCTTATGTTCTTGTGTTCTTATGTTTTGTGCGTTTTTTAAAAAAAGCTTCTGGTTTGAGTGCTTGACTAAACATGTGCTTAATAAATCCATTATTAAACATTAAATGGATTTATTAAGTGCATGTTTGCTCAAGCGCTCAAACCGGAACCTTTAAAAAAAAAAAAAAAAAGCACAAAGAGGGTTCAGACGACCCTAATCCAATCATTGCGAAAGATGGGCTGTCCAGATAGGCGAAATCGCGCATTCAAAGTGGAAGTGCCAGGAAAACACTTGATTTTCCAGGGGTCAGGAAAACCCGGCATCATTGCGCTAGTGAGTCTGCTTCGGGGCGGGAGGCGGATTGGCACGTGTGAACATGAAACTGACATGCGCAAGGAAACAGCAGCAAATCCCGATCAAAACGGCAGTGTGACCGGACCCTATGAGTACATAGTTCCAGTTGACAACAGAACCTTAATGATATAACTAACAACAAACTTCTTGGAAAACAATGGCAACTTTGCCTGTATCTCCTTTAGACCTGATAACAAGAGAGCCCAGGAAATAGTGAGTTCCTTCACCGTCTTTGTTCCAAGTGTCATTGATCCTGAACTGCTGTTATTAAGAATGCTTCATTGGGCTCCACAGCAATTATGAATGGGCTAAATCCCATAAAATACAAGGATTACATAAAATGTGGCTTTTAGGCCAATATTCATCACTAAGGGAATAATAGCATGCTACTGCTTGAATTTGGGGGATGAACTTGGGAATTTCTATGTAATGAGGGAAATTGCAGGATTCACTGAGCTGGGATGGTTCAATATATGAGCTGTACTTAGAGTGGCTGAAGGTTGTTCAAAGGGAACCTAAACTCAAACTACCCCCTTCTCATCAGGAATCACATTATGACTTTTGCCACCATGTTAAACCTTTTAACGGTTTCAAATTCAAATCAGTATCCAAAATGTCAGCGTATCGTCTTGTTTTCTCTTCATTGTAGGTTTTGGGAAACATAAAACCTTCTAAGGGTACAATCAATTTTGAATTTTTTGAATAAAATTGTTTGTGAATTCCCTCCCAAACTTTCAATAAACATGCTCTTAGCCAATGTTGCTTAAAATATTTATGTAACATTGGTTTCCCATACCACAAAAATGCATGCCATCCCAGCATCAGATAGTGACCTTCCAATCTTAATATTCTCTGATCTTCTAGGGTGGTCCATTCTTTAATCCATGCCAGAGCTCACACTCTATAATAAAGAAGCCAGTTGGGTAGAGCAAGACCTCTCTTTCTTTAAAATCTTGTAACGCCTTAAGTTTTATTCTCAGGCGCTTCCCTTGCCATATATTCACCTTGATAAAATATTCATTTAGACAATGGCTAGCCGACCCATTAATGACACCTGTAGGTTTTTCCATTTTTCCAAGTCCAACTTTGTTGATTTTAGAAGTTCTTTATAGCTATTTTCCTGTAGAGTGCTACATTTATTCATCAAAAGAATTCCTAGATATTTTATTTTTTCTTGAAGTTGGAAAGAAGTAAAGCTTGTTCCATGGCCATATTTTTGTCATTATCTTTGTTTTATTTATATTTACTCCTAGACCAGCTACTTGACCATATTCCTGCAGTTTTTGCTTTAAGGTAAGTATAGAATCATGGGGATTCTCTAAAATGAATACAAGATCATCGGCAAAAGCCAATAATTTAAACTGTTCTCCTTGCAATTTAAGTCCATTAATTTTCTCCTCTGCTCTAATTGTCTCATTTAAAATTTCCAGTGCAAAAATAAATCAAAGAGGTGATAGAGGACACCCTCGCCTTGTCCCTTTTTGAATGTCTACATTTTGAGTCTGATCACCATTATTTGAGACACTAACCATTTGTTTCTTGTATATTGCCTCAATTGTTTTGATAAATTCCGAGCCAGCCCGAGCCATTTCTCCCTCATGGATCACTGCCTTATCGTGGTGAGGGGGCTTATGTGGTTTGATGAAGCTGTGGGCTATGCTGTGGAGGGCAACCCAGGATGGACAGGCCACAGCAGAGAACTCAGACCAAGTGTGATCCCCTGGAGAAGGAAATGGCAACCCACTCCAGTATCTTTGCCAAGAAAACCCCATGGACAGTAACAAAAGGCTAAAAGATATGACGCCAGATGATGAGCCCCTCAGGTTGGAAGGTGTCCAATATGCTACTGGGGAAGAACAGAGGGCAAGTACGAGTAACCCCAGAAAGAGTGAAGCGGCTGGGCCAAAGCCAAAAGGACGCTCAGTTGTGGATGTGTCTGACGGTGAAAGGAAAGTCCAATGCTGCAAAGAACAATACTGCATAGGAACCTGGAAAGTAAGATCTATGAATCAAGGTAAGCTTGATGTGGACAAAAATGAGATGGCAAGAATAAACATCGACATCTTGGGAATCAGTGAACTAAAATGGACAGGAATGGGCAAATTTAACTCAGAAGACCATTATATCTACTACTGTGGCCAGGAATCCCATAGAAAAAATGGTGTGGCCTTTAGAGTCAACAAGAGAGTGAAAAAGGCAGTATTGGGATACAATCTCAAAAATGACAGGATGATCTCGGTCCGAATCCAAGGCAAACCATTCAACATCACAGTAATCCAAGTTTATGCCCCAACCACTGCTGCAGAAGAAGCTGAAGTGGACCAGTTCTATGAAGACCTACAACACCTCATAACTAACACCAAAAAGTGATGTTCTCATCATCATAGGGGACTGGAATGCTAAAGTAGGAAATCAAAAGGTAACCGGAATAACAGACAAGTTTGGCCTTGGAGAACAAAATGAAGTAGGGCAAAGGCTAACAGAGTTTTGTCAAGAGAACACGCTGGTCATAGTGAACACCCTTTTCCAACAACCTAAGAGGCGACTCTACACATGGACATCACCAGATGGGCAACACCGAAATCAGATTGACTATATAATTTGCAGTCAAAGATCCAGTCAGTAAAAACAAGACCTGGAGCTGACTGTGGCTCAGATCATGAGCTACCCATTGCAAAATTCAGACTTAAACTGAAGAAAGTTGGGAAAACCACTAGGCCATTCAGGTTTGACCTAGATCACATCCCCGATGAATATCCAGTAGAGGTGAAGAATAGGCTTAAGGGACTAGATTTGATAGAGTGCCTGAAGAACTATGGACGGAGGTTCGTGACATTGTACAGGAGGCAGCAATCACCGCCATCCCAAAGGAAAAAAAAATGCAAGAAAGCAAAGTGGCTGTCTGATGAGGCTTTACAAATAGTAGAGGAAAGAAGGAAAGCAAAAGGCAAAGGTGAAAAGGAAAGATTTACCCAACTGAATGCAGATTTCCAGAGAACAGCAAGGAGAGATAAGGAGGCTTTCCTAAATGAACAATGCAAAGTAATAGAGGAAAAAAATAGAATGGGAAGGACTAGAGATCTCTTCAAGAAAATTGGAGAAATCAAGGGAACGTTCCATGCAAAGCTGGCCATGATAAAGGACAAAAATGGTAGGGAACTAACAGAAGCAGATTAGGAAAAGATGGCAAGAATACACAGAAGAACTATACAAAAAGGACCTCAATGTCCTTGACAACCACAATGGTATAATCACTGACCTCGAGCCAGACATCCTGGAATGCAAAGTTAAATGGGCCTTAGAAAGTATTACTAACAACAAAGCTAGTGGAGGTGATGGTATCCCAGCTGAACTATTCAAAGTCTTAAAAGAAGATGCTGTTAAAGTGCTGCACTCACTTTGCCAACAAATTTGGAAAACACAACAGTGGCCACAGGATTGGAAAAGGTCAGTATACATTCCAATCCCAAAGAAGGGCAAGGCCAAGGAATGTTCAAACTATTGCACAATTGCACTCATTTCACACGCTAGCAAGGTCATGCTAATGATCCTACAAGCTAGGCTCCAACAGTACGTGGATAGAGAACTGCCAGAAGTACAAGCTGGATTTTGAAGAGGTAGAGGAACTAGAGATCAAATTGCCAACATTCGCTGGATTATGGAGAAAGCAAGAGAGTACCAGAAAAACATCTACTTTTGCTTCATTGACTATGCTAAAGCCTTTGATTGTGTGGATCACAACAAACTATGGCAGGTTCTTAAAGAGATGGGAGTACCAGACCACCTCACTTGTCTCCTGAGAAACCTGTATAAGGGTCAAGAAGCAACGGTCAGAACCGGATATGGAACAACTGATTGGTTTAACATAGGAAAAGGAGTACGACAAGGATGTATATTGTCACCTTGCTTATTTAATTTATATGCAGAGTACATCATGAGAAATGCTGGCCTGGAGTTAAGATTGCTGGGGAAAAGATCAATAACCTCAGATATGCAGACGATACCACTCTGATGGCAGAAAGTGAAGAGGATGAAAGAGGAGCCTCTTGTTCAGGATGAAAGAGGAGAGCGCAAAAGTGGGCTTGAAGCTCAACATCAAAAAAACTAAGATCATGGCATCTGGCCCCATCATTCCTTGGCAAATAGAAGGGGAAGTCGTAGAAGTAGTGACACTTCACGTTCCTGGGATCCCAGATCACTGCAGATGGTGACTGCAGCCATGAAATTAAAAGACGCCTGCTCCTTGGGAGCAAAGCAATGGCAAACCTAAACAGCATGATAAAAAGCAGAGACATCAGCCTGCCAACAAAAGTCCATATGGTCAAAGCAATGGTATTCCCCGTAGTAATGTATGGCTGCGAGAGTTGGACTATAAGGAAGGCCGAGCACTGAAGAAGAGATTCTTTTGAACTATGGTGCTGGAAAAGACTCTTGAGAATCCCTTGGACTGCAGGGAGATCAAAGCATTCAATCCTAAAAGAAATCAACCCTGACTGTTCACTGGAAGGCCAGATCCTGAAGTTGAAGCTCAAATACTTTGGCCACCAAATGAGAAGGGAGCACTCACTGGAGAAGACCGTGATGCTGGGAAAGATTGAAGGTCAAAGAAGAAGGGGACGGCAAAGGATGAGATGGTTAGACAGTGTAATCGATGCAACGAACATGAAACTGAGCAAACTTCAGAGGACAGCGGAAAACAGGAGGGCCTGGCGTGAACTGGTCCATGGGGTTGCGAAGAGTCGGACTCAATTGTGTGTCTGAACAACAACAACAACTGAGCCATTTTCAATGCTTCTAACATAAAGTTCCAGCTGACATTATCAAATGCCTTCTCAGCATCTAAAAAAATTAACACCAGTTGTTTTTCCAAATGTACTTCATAAAATTCTAAAACATCTAAGATACTTCTTAGATTATTTCTAATTTGTCTTCTAGGTAAAAAGCCCGCTTGGTCTTTATGTATCATTTGGGCCAAGATGTTTTCCAGTCTTGAAGCTAATATAGAGGCAAATATTTTAAAATCTACATTTAGTAGAAAGATTGGCATCAATAGTTGATCTTCAAAGGTAAAATAAAATTCTGCTGGTAAACCGTCTGGTCCAGTTGATTTCCTTTTTTTTTTTTTACACTTTAGCGCCTCCACCAGTTCTGCCATTGAAATTGACTGGTTTAAGCTTTTCCTTTGTTCTTCTGTAAAACTTTTAGGTTTGTGATTCTCAAGATATTTCTTTACATGGTCTGCGTTAGAGTCTATTTTTTTGTAAATTTCTCTGTAAAACTTTTCCACAATATTCTTCATATCTTGTAACTTATTTGTCTCTTCTCCATTTCCTTTCTTTAAAACTTTTATATAGGATTTCTCCTTTTCCTTTCATATTTTGTATGCCAGCCATCTTGTAGGTTTATTAGCATTATCAAAATAGTTTTGTTTAGCAAACTTTATTTTTTTTGCTAATTCTCATGTAAGTAAACAATTCATTTTGTGTTGTAAAAATCTGAGCTAGGTTTACTAAAGATGAAAAGTTGGGTTTCTATGAAAATTTGTTGGAGATAAAAAAGATATTGACTTCCACAAACCAAAAAATTATTTAAAAAATGTATGCTTATCTTCTTGACTATTTGATGGTGGATGAAACTGTTAAAACCAATATGACCCAGTGGGCACAAAATGTAGGCCATAATATTGAGCTTGAACAATGGGACCAGTTATGGAAGAAAAATATTAAAATAACAAAAGCAGTTGCTTATAAAGAAAATGTTTATAAAATGTTCTATAGATGGTATATAACTCCAGAAATATTAGCTAAATGTAATAGTAACTGTTCTAATAAACGTTGGAAGTGTCAGAATAAGGTGGGGTCATTTTATCATATTTGATGGCACTGTGATAAAGTGAAAAAATATTGGGTTTGGATCCATGAAATGTTGCAAAAGATACTAGAATGCACCATACCTTTTACCCCTGAAGTACTATTGTTAAATATTTTGCCGGATATTTGTAAAAAAGATGACCGCTACCTTATTCTCCATAAAACTACAGCAGCGAGAATTTTATATGTGAAGTACTGGAAAGTATTGGAAGTTCCAACGAAGAAAGAAGTAATCAATAAAATTTTGTAGGCGGCAGAAATTGATAAATTGACTTTATTGTTGAAAAATCATACAGAGGCCACATTCCAAAGCACTTGGTTAAGATTCTACACTTGATACAATAAGAACAATAATATACAATGAATGATGAAGATTGGTTTTATATGTTGATTATAAAATTTATTATGCCAGATATGCAGTC
Organism: Gekko gecko; assembly: GCA_029375565.1. Taxonomy (NCBI): domain Eukaryota; kingdom Metazoa; phylum Chordata; class Lepidosauria; order Squamata; family Gekkonidae; genus Gekko; species Gekko gecko. The sequence goes on from JAPDNY010000005.1 coordinate 142,815,095, forward strand.
TTAAACCTCACTTGGTTACTCAAATTGCTTAATTTGACAGTACTATAGGTTATTTGGATAAACATGTAATCTGTACTATTGCCCCCATATATGTTTGGTGTTTGTTTTAGATGTAATGTAATGTTTATGTTAGTTTGTCTTATAAAGAAAACTTTTAATAAACCTTGTCCCATTTGGAGCAAGTAGGGGGGGGAAGGAATCACATTATGAATCTATTGGTGCAAGCAGAAGAGCTTAAAACAATAAAGAAGGGCAATCTATGAGAGACCTAGCCTGGATAGGCTCACTGGGACAAGAAGTTAATAGCTTCTCTCTATACTGACTCATGACATTCTGGTTGCTCTTGTTACCTTGATTAAGGTGGGCAGGTTGGTATCTGCTAGAGCCTCTTCCTTTCCTATAGTGGCTCCCACCTTGTGGAACAGGCTTCCTGACAAGATGTGGGCACCATCTTTAAAAGTTTTTAAGAGGTGTTGTAAGGCATTTGTATTTGCAAGGGCTTTTAGTGGGCTTTTAAATGGTTTTTTATGCTGCAGGTATCTTTTTGGAAAGGAGGTAGAAATATGAGGACCCAGAAAAAAACCCAAAGCATTCAGAGGGGAAAACTACATCCCCCCCGAGACCTAAAGAGAAATATCTATGAAATATTTTCTCTTTTAGAATGAGCAAACGTTTAAATCTGAGGACACCCCCCCATTTTGCAATAGAAAAACTTGGAAATTTGGGGTAGCATAGCATTAAAAAAATTATGAAATATTTTCCCTTTTTTCAATTGAAAAAACCCTTCTCACTAAGCATTTTACTCATTTCAAAAAATCTAGCATGAAAAAGTCTGAGGACTCACGCATTTCTTCCAATGGAAAAACTTGGGAAATATGGAGGAGTGCCGGGGGGGGGGGGGAGAAGACCTCTTAAACTCTTATCTCTATATATAATGATTCTGTTTTGGTTGTGGACTCTACTGAACATTCCACGTGCTCCCACATCAGTTGGCTCCCTGATCTGTCACTCAGAAGCTAGCCCTATCCACTGGCTGCATTGCCTGAGTCTTGCCTCCAATATTCTAAACAGTTTGCTGTTCCTCCCCCCAATAGCCAGTCAGAACACGGAGGTCATTTGCATATGCGGCCTGATTGGCATTTGCCTCTAACATTCTAAACAGTTTGTTGTTGCTGTTGGGAGTCATTGAATGTGTCCTGAGGTAAAATACATATCCCAATTTTCCCTTAAATGGTCACTGGAGTTGCCAAAATACATATTCCAATCTTCCCTTAAATGGTCACTGGAGTTGCCAGTCTCCCTGTGGGGCCTGGAGATCTCCCAGAAATCACCGTGTTCCCCAGCCACAGCACATCATTTCACCTACAGAAAATTTCCCAGGTATTACGATGGCTGCTTTGGGTAGTGGACTCTATGGCATTATACCCTGCTGAAGTCCCTCCACACCCCAAACCCTGCCCTCCCCAGCCTCTACCCCTCAAATATACAGGTCTGCCCCTACCCTTAGTATTGCCAGCCTCCAGGCAGCACCTGGAGATCTCCAAGATCAGTTCTCCTGGAGAAAATGGCTGCTTTGGACAATGGACTCTATGGCATTATACCCTTCTGAGGTCCCTCCAAACCCCAAACCCTGCCCTCCCCAGGCTCTACCCCTCAAATTTCCAGCCTCCAGGCAGCACCTGGAGATCTCCAAGATCAGTTCTCCTGGAGAGAATGGCTGCTTTGGGTAATGGACTCTATGGCATTATACCCTGCTGAGGTCCCTCCACACTCTAAACCCTGCCCTCCCCAGGCTCTACCCCTCAAATCTACAGGAATTTCCCAACCCAGAGTTGACAACCCTGTAACTGGCTATGGAACTGCTTTCCAGACCCTTGGAACCCAGAAGACATGGCATAGGAGGAGGTTCTTTTCTACCTTAGCTGCCACTGCATAACCCCAAATCAACATAAATTAGGGGTGGAGGGAACCAAACCTGTTACCATGAGGCTATCCCTCCCATCCTACCCACTTGGGGCAGCAAAATGACTTGAGACAGCCCTGCCTTATAGATAAGCAGAACGAAATAAACACGGCTTCCCTCCTTCTACTTTCCCCTTCCCTCTGCCACCCCACCAGCCACAGCTGGGACACTCACCTGGAGCTTCTTTCTAGAGCTCGTTGTATTCTTTCCCACAATGGGCCTTACTCCTAGTATGCCATATTTTCAAGATTTCTTGTGTTTAAATGTAAAAAATTCTAGCAACAATCAATATGCTGTAATGTTTTTTTAAAACTATAATACATTATTAAATAGGTCAGTGTTTCAATATTATAAAGTTTAATTTAATATCCAGACATGCTGATAGTCCTGTCTAATGTGACTCTATGAGAGTTTCTGGAGCCAAAAGAGAAAGGCAGGACAGAATTATTTTAATAAATAAAGGGCCCTTTTACATCACCGTCCTGGTAACATATCAGTCTCACTTCTCCTGCAATGGGATTTATTTTCCCACAAGCCATTTTTAACAGCATCTCATCCATTGCATTTTACAGCTCACCAAGACTGGACCTCTGTCTTAAGTATTCTGACCTGTGTGTAGCACCATGGTGTGTAACTGCTGTACCTTTATAATTGTGGTCTCATTATAATGCATGCCATACTGAATGAGCACAGAAGCAATAAAGCAAGCTTCACACAGTGGTTCCTTGTCCCTGATGATGCCCTGTACTAGTTCGTAAAGAGACATCAGAATTGATTGAATTAATTGGCTACAATCAGTCACTTACTCTTGCCTCCTTCTTGTTTATAAATCTTCTTTTAATTAATAACACAGCATATCTCTGCAGAAAACAGACATGATGGAGGAAAGAAAGAGTAAGAGTTTTGCTGCACTAGGTCTCCTTAAACAAACTGAAATAGAATTTCAAAGTTATATTGATGATAATCTTGTACAACATACAGGTAGTTCAACCAAGTTCTGTACAATTAATTCATCAGCATTTTTATACCAACACTTCAAAAGATGAAGAAATAGACTCACAATGCAATCCTATGATGATGTTCTCTACTCTATGTCCATTGACTTCAGTAGTCTTAGAATGGAGCAGCTTCACAGGGCTGCACCATTGATATACATAGAAGTGACATAAACCTGTCCTTTTAAATCATTCCACAAAATAGACATTTCCAAATATATTCCCTCCCCAAAATGTTGAAAGACCCATGAAGGAAAGAATCTACATTATTTTACTTGTCCACATTTTACGCAGAGTGGTTCAATTTGTATTAATATAATTCAACCAGCTAAATGACAACTTAGAGTGCTTTGTCTAGTTTTGTTTTCTACCTGTTTAACATTGCCACTTCTACTGTGGCAGCCTCCAGAGGAAGAGCAATGGACATAACTATGGTTTTTCAATTCAGGTAGCACACCAATGGTTTTTCAGTTCAGGCAGCACACCAATTCAGGCAGTACAAACCATGAATCTGAAACTATAGCTCCCAATTCTTGCTTGCCAGCCAACAAGAATCCATGGTTTGTCAATTTGACAGCATGCCAAACCATAGCTAAGCTGGTTGAAGAATGATTTACCAAAATGCCTGGAACAACCTAGAGATGTATGTAGGAACACTACCTATTTACTAATACCTTTAAGTATGTGTTGGAAAATATGGTAGATACAGGACAGTAAAAATACTGATTTCTAGATTTTGAAAGAGACATAGTTCAAATGTGATAACAAACCATTTTTGAATGAGCCTACGGCAGCAGTCTTCAGCCTTCCTAGATCCACGAAGCAACGAGCATGAGAGCCACTAAGCTGTAAGCACATGATGGGAAGTCACAACATTACAGTAGTGTGAGAAGAAGACAGAGAGACTCACCTCACCAGGACTGTACGCAAAAGACCACGGAAAATGGGCCAGGAAATACAAACCAAGCTTAAGAAAATTAACCATAGTGAGGAAAATGCCAAGGGTCAGAATCATAGAAGGAATCTTCTCTGTCCCCAAAGTGACATTGACTTGCTGTCTTGCTGCTCTTTTCAGCAAGTATAAAAAGAAAGACAGGATATATAGTACCCTGACTTTCTATGTAATAGCAGAACGTCCTTCCAAAAGACAGCCAAAAAGAGAGAGAGAAGGAGCAGAAGCTGTATTAGGTATTCATCACCCACAGGGATTCCATGATTCACCTCAAGGTCCCAACCAATGGGTTGAAGACCACCAGCCTAGGACATGCATAGATTGATAATTAAAGTACTACAACTCATATGGGAAACCAAAGCTTGCAGACTGAACAAGCATATTACGGATTATCCTGTTCACCAGAAACCAGGATTCCAAATCATAGTTTAATTCTAGCTTGTAGGGGACCATAGGTTTATATTTAAGTCTATAAAGTAAACTCTCCCACAAAAGCAGAAGTCCGTCAATCGTTTTGTCTCAAGCATTAGCAGGTAAGAACAAATCATGACCTAAGCTTCCATGAGGATTTTTCAGTGATTTTACACTAAGTGATAATAAATGAATAATCTTGTGAGACAGGATTTTCATTAAGACATTGTTTATTTTAGAAACAAGGCAAAAGGCATGGGTCAGAAGCTGCATACATGGTTTGAGGACAAAAGCCAGTATCACAAGAGCAAGGATAAGCAATAGAAGCAACTGCCTAATACCACCTACCACAGGGGTGTTCAACATACGGCCTGTAGGCCAGATCCAGCCCCTGAAGGGCTTCTATCTGGCCCGTTAGCAACTGGCTCTCTGCTGCTTCCTGCTCCTGCTTCGGGCAGCTCTTTTTGCCCAGTCTCTCCTATTTCCTGCTTCTCAGGTGAGAGAAAGAAAGCCAAGCCTCCCTTCCCTTGATTGATCAAGGGCTCTGCCCCCTCCCCCTCTGGGGAGGGAGAGGAAGGAAAAGAGCAGAGAGAGAGAGATGAAATCCTGTAGCACTAAGATCAACAATGTTTATTCCAGGTATATGCTTTTGCGTGCAAGTACACTTCTTCAGAGGGGAGAGGGGGAGGGAGAAGAGAGGGAGAGAGAGCCAGAGAGAGAGAGAGAGAGAGAGAGAGAGAGAGAGAGAGAGAGAGAGAGAGAGAGATGGAATCTCATGGCACTTGGAGAGATCTCCCTTTCCAGTTCTAACAGGTGTGTGGGGGGAACCTAACAGCACAGTTTGCATTCTTTATTAGTGAAAAGTAGCAAGAGTCCAGTAGCACGTCAATGACTACCAAAAGTTGTGGCAGGATATGAGCTTTCATGAGTCATTGCTCACTTCTTCAGATACCGCTAGAATGTGAATCCATCTGTCCTTATATCTTGGAGAGTGAAGTGATTTCAGATGCCAAATAACAATAGCAAGCATTGGTAATGAGAGAAGAAACCTAGGTCTCAATTCAGCCCAGGAGCAGTGTTCCCTCTAAGTTGAGTTAGTGTGAGCTAGCTCACAGTTTTTTAGCCTCCGGCTCACACATTTTTGTCTTAGCTCAGGAAGGATGGCTCCAGAGCAAACTAATTTATGCAGTAGCCAAATTGCTTGCTCAAAACTTTAATGCCAGTAGCTCACAAGGTAGAATTTTTTTGCTCACAAGACTCCACAGCTGAGAGGAAGCATTGCCCAGGAGCATGTATTGTCTTGAGCTTCATTATCAGTTGCAATTCAGCAATCTCTCTTCCTAATCTCCCTTTGAAATTCCTTTGTAAGAGAACTCCTACTCTTAGGTCAGCAACTGCATGTCCTGGAAGGTTAAAATGTTCCCCCACTGGTTTTTAAATATTGTGGTTTCTAATAGCAGTAGGAAAAAGTAAGAGTCCTTAAAGCACCTTAAAGACCAACAAAATTTGTAGTAGGGCTTCCGTTAGCCACTGCTCACTTCTTCAGACTTATTTCTACTTATTCTTTGCATCCTCCCAGACTGACTCCTTCTGTACCAAATTGAGACCTAGGTTTCCTGTCTCATTAGCAATGCTGATATCCCCAAGCCTACTAACCCTCTGCATATCACACTTAATCCAATCATGGCTGCTATTGCCATTTGGCATCTGAAATCACCTTTATAAAGTTTATATCTCCAGTACCTTGTATTGCATTTTATGGCACACATGGCCCCGCCTGACAAAGTGACATTTATGTCAGATCCAGCCCTTGTTAACAAATGAGTTTGACACCTTTGATCTATCATATTGTGCAGAACCAGGGCATTGCTATGAGATAACATACTATATTTTCCTGAGCATTTTATACAATAACCTTATCATTATATATAACATCAGAAATATTTATTGTCTATATGAATGTAACTGTATCTTTAATCCCCAGGGTATGGTGGAAAGAGACCAGCATCCTTGCTATAACTACACAGAGATCTGTTTAGTGTTTGGATGGGAGACCTCCTAAAAATCCTGTGCAGGGCACTGTGAATTCTGTGGTGGCAGTGTATAAATAAATACCTGTGTTATTCTGCCTACCACTGAATGCACCAAGAAGAATTCCTTTAAAAATCCCATTCTTGTTCCCATATTACTTAATCTAGCCTCATTTCAAGCAGGTAGAGATTATCACATCTTTGAATGGTGAGTAACCCAAAGATGATTTCTTAAAAAAAATGACATGTCTCACTATAAGATACTAGCAGGGCAATCCAGTCTAAATTCATTCAAATAAACACTTCGGATTACACTGTAACTTCCTTTAGTTCATGGAGTCAGAGTCAACATTATTTAAAGCCAGTATACATTAGCTGTTCAGTTTTCAGCTAGTGTTCACTTGTCAACAGAAGGAGGTAACTGACAAGCTGTCTGATACAAATGAACATCTTAGGGGAGTGTATTCCTCAATGCTGCAGCAACCACCAACAAGGCCCTCTTCCTGCTAAATGCCAATCTTGATATCTTAAGCAGTTCTCACTGACAAAGTTGCTAAGTTCATACAGTAGGAGGCATCCTCCCAAATCCCATAGATGCATCACACTTAGGGTCTTAAAGGTCAAAAACAGTACTTTGAATTTTCCTCAGAAACAGATACAGACAACTTAAATCTTGGAGCACATGTGTAAAGTACTTCCACTTTACACAACAAACAGGCAACAGCATTCTGAACCAAAAGAAATTTCCAGACAGTCTCCACATTGTTTTGTTGTTGTTCAGTCGCACAGTCGAATCCGACTCTCTGTGAACCCATGGACCACATCATGCCAGGCCCATGGCATAAATGAGTGTCCTCCTTTCTTTAGTACTGGTCCAATTGGTAGATCATCCTGACTTGTTCAGTATAGCTGTTGTTTGGAACTCCAGAAAAGTGAATCCTGACTAGTTCTCTGAAACTCCTAGATGCATTATATTGAGTTTCACTTTATCCACTTTCATCCATTCTATTACTTTATTCAGACATGAGAACTTGATATGTTTCCAGTGAAAAGAAGAAGCAAAGCTACATGTCATCAGCATACTGATTATAGCACACTCCCTTATCTCTGGAAGAACTCTTCCAGGAGCTTCATACTGTTAAACAGTAAGTCAGACAAAATGAATCTCCAGGGAACTCCACACAATTAAGTTTTCTCCAGAAGAATAATAGTCTTATAGGCATTATCTTGTATCAAGCATCTCACCCCAACATAAGCTTGCAAGATAAGATACTATTTGTAAGGAATGTTTATTTTTTCTTAATTATTGTACAGTATGAAGACAGTTCATCAGACATTAACCTCCCTTAAAACTATTAGAGGAAATTATGTAATTGCATAGAAAGGCTGTGTGGTGGAGTGTCGGTCTTGGACCAGGAAGACCTGGGTTTGAATCCCTGCTTGGATCATGAAGCTCACTAAGTGACCTTGGACCAGTGACTCTCTGCCTCAGTCTAATCTACCTCTCAGGATTGTTGTAACCAAAATAAATGGCATAACCCATCAAGGTGTACATAAATGTAATGAATGAACTTGTGAAAATCCAACAATCTTACCAACACCTTTGGTAACAGCACATCAAGATTAAGCAAGCAGCTTTGGAGAGGGAGAGCAGATCAAGCTGAATTGGATCCCAGCAGCAAGAAAAGGTAATGAGGTGCAGCTGCACCATCCCGGTCTAAACCTGCATCTAGCATAAGTGGCAGTAGGATGGGACAGAAAGAGGAGTGTTAGCATACAAATCCCACCAGGCAGCTCCAGCATTCACTGTGTGATTATACCCCAGAAGGTTTTACAGGCTGCTTCCTCTCAAGGGACCTGATTGGCAGCAAAAGTAGCAGACTACAGCACCTGAGGACCCAAGATATACTGTGAATTTTTTCAGTGATATTTAAAAGAGCCACAGTAGTGTGGTGTAGTGGCTAACAGTGCTGGACTAGTGTCTGGGAGACCCAGGATCAAATCACCACTTGTGCCATGGAAGTTTGCAGGATGACCTTGAGCCATTCACACTCTCTCAGCCTAACCTACCTCAGAAAGTTGTTGTTAGGTCAGATAAAATGGAGGACAGAAGAACAATGCAAGCCATTTTGGGTCCCCACCGGGGAGAAAGGCAGGGTACAAATAAATAAATCTACACAGACATCCTCCTATCTCCAACTGCTCAACAGCAGCTAGAGGAAACGGGATCAGCAGAAATAAGCAAATGAACATTCTTGAATAGTTCCATACCCACATTCTTGAACAGGATTTGATAGTAAAGGAATCACTCAACCCTTTTGTCCTCTCTGTGATATTAGTGTGATCTGTCTGCTTCTATGTTGCTGACTGCAGCACATACACTAGAGAGAAGATGCTGGCCCAGTTTTTTTGTTTGTTTGTTTTTAAAGTCTCTTTCTCTCCCCACTTCCCTCCAAGCCTACAGCACTGCCTCTGGTCAAAGATGAACAAGCATAGCATCTGCTGTTTTCCAAGCACCCATTCTGCCTGGTTTCCAAGAGATGCAAGCTACACATCTGCCTCAGTCTTCCACCTCCTTACGGCTCAGACTAAGTTAAATGGCAAAGGATTAGAAATAAAATCTGTAGTCTGAAAAATAACACCATAAAGGAGTCACTGCTTATATAGACTCAATAAAGTCCTCCTCACTATTAACTGATCACTATTTTTCCTCTACTAACTGGAATCCTCTGATTAATTATGAACTCTGTCACCCTATCTCCAATCATCCTGAACTGTAAAACAGACACTACAGCAAGGACATAAACAAACAATGAAATACCACCATATTTCAATTAAGTTTTGGCAAAATATTTTTTTAATTATTTATTTATATTTACATTTATATCCCACCCTCCCTACCTTCCAGCAGGCTCAGGGCAGCTAACAACATACATACATATACATTAAAATTCCGTTAAAACTGTTAACAAGTATAGAATCATTCATCAGCACATAACTTATATTAAAAGATGGCAAATCTTCCAATCCCTATCAACTGAATAAACAGTGTCCCTTAAAAAATCAGAACTAAAGGGTTTTGATCAGTTCTTTAGCACTGATAGTAAAGCAACACAAAACCGCTAGATCTGTCAAAAAGAATCACATAATTTCTAAACAATTCAGTTGCTTGCAAAGCTTCATATTTCAAGGAAAGAGAGAAGGAAAAAAGGACATCTATGCAATAATATCTTCATACTATGTTTTCTAAAATTTAAACAGCATCCTTGACTATACATAAATATTTTATTGGGGCACTTGCAGTGATTTGTTTTTACTTCAAAGTTGTAGAAGATGATTCACAGACTATGCAAATGACAAACATTAAAATATTTCATTTATCGTGCCTAAAAAAATCACTGCAAAGTTGATTCAAGATTTGTTCAAAATAGAATATCATTCTTTTTTTAAATTAAAAGTTGAAATGGTAAAGACTAAACCACTTCACTCGAATCAAAAGTTTTGACCAGCTCTGCTGCAGTTGGAATAAATTGCAGATGACTAATTCAGGCCAAGCTCAATATATACATAGCAACAGGTGTTGGACAAAGTCAGCTAGGCTAACCAAAAACATGGCTATCACGGTCTCAACTGTTATGTGAATGAAGCAAAGATGTTCAAGGTCAACTTGTTAACCAACTAACAGTATACCATACAGGTTATATTGTGGCTTGGCCTGGAATAGTGGTGCCCAATCTCCTGTGGGTTTGGATTGCCTCAGTCACCAAGTGCAAACACGCCACTGATTTATGGATGACTGGATCAAGTGATCAAGGAGCCATTTGCCATAGTTTGCTAGGTGACTGCACAACAGCATTGACAGAGTCAGATTTCATGTATGTCTGCTGTGTCTTACTGCCCCACAGTACTGCCACTCAGGTATATATATATTTTCTGTGCAATCACATTTTAATCTACCATAAATATCTTACAAAACAAATGTGTTTTAAAATAGATCCTACCTTTCAGCTGTCCTGTTAATTATTTCTGACTATAGCCAGCTGCCATAGTTTTCTGTGCACAGACAATCTTGCAAAGCAGCTCATGGGTTTCCCATAAAAGCAGAAATGGATCAGGAAGAACAAAAGAATGAATTTACTATTGTCTCTGCAAGTAGACTGAGGCTGAGAACTTTCATCTATGTAGATCTACTTAAGAGTGGACCAGGAGGCCAAAAGAGCCCTAGAAAAAGTCATGCACAGCCACAATAATCCCTTCTTCCTCAGTAAGAAGGGGCTTTCTAAGTTTTACCACCCAGTTAGTCTTCTTTCTCAATTTTGTACTCCCCCCCTACACTTAATAAACTTTGCTAATAACTGCTGCAGACCACAATTCTATGAACTGAGAACAAAACTTGAGAACAAAACTCATTGAGGCTCAGTTTACTTCAATGCTGGTCTACTCAGAATCAATGTATTTCCTTCTAGGAAAGACAACCGTAACTCATTTAAACTTTCAGGGACTATTTTTGACCAGTTCCTCATTTCAGTTGTACCTTTGCTACTTTGAAGTATTTCAATGGAGCCATTCAAGCCAATTGTCTTCAGTCAATGCTGCTAAAGACCTTTGCATAGGGATTGTGATTTCCCATAAAATAATAAACTGATCAGGAAAAAACATGGAAACAGTCTAACAGGTGTCTTCAAGAAAAATGAGGATGTGATCCCTCTTCCTGGGCAGGGGTGTAGACTTTCCGATTTCCCAGAGGGGGAGCTGGGGCTGGGCCAGAGGTGTTGCTATGCTAGGTCCTTAAAAGAACCAGGGGGCAGTGACATCATAGGGAGAAGCCAGTGACATTCACAGGCCACTGTCACTATCTATGGAGGCAGAGCCATGTGGGATTAAGGGCTCCTCAGAAATTTAGGGGGGGCTGGGAACTCATGGGAACCCCCCTAGCCATGCCCCTGGGCTGGGCTAAACCCAGGAAAAGGTGGGAGTTTGCCAGTGGTTATAGTGGTATCTCAGTAGTCTCCTGCTGTGTCCTTTTTTAAAAAAATAACTTTTAGAATAGTCACTTTAAGATCTGCAAATATACATACCACATACACAGGGCCGGCCCCAGGTGTCTGGGCGCCCTAGGCAGGACAGCCTGGAGCGCCCACCCCAACGGGGATGCCAACCTCCCGGTGGGGTCTGGAGATGGCAGTGCTGGCTTTTCTGGGCGCCTCACAGCTGCGAGGCACCCAGAAAAGCCAGGGAAGGGGCGGGGTTAGAACGCCCGCCCCTTCCCTCCCAGCGCCGGCAGCGCCTGCTTTTCTGGGCGCCTCGCAGCTGCGAGGTGCCCAGGAAAGCCAATGCTGCCGGTGCCAGGTGGGAAGGGGGGCTTTTCACGGGGGGCGGGGGGGCATTTTGGCGCCCCTGCAGGGCCGGTGCCCTAGGCGAGCGCCTAGCTCGCCTAGTGGGCGAGCCGGCCCTGCACGTACATAAGACAAACATGGTCACAAATTTGACAGTAAGGAAGGCAACACAGAAAAGCCTGTAGGGGAACATTTTAAAAGTTTTCCTGGATGTTCGTTTACAGGAGTCTTGCTTCTGCCTTATGTTTTGTACTGAAATTTACTAAATTATGGCATCACAGATTTCTTCGTTTAGTAAATACATGGCTGGAGTCTCTGAACCAGGGCAGAATACTGAATAGTTGCTGTGCACTCAATTTCTGAGCAATGTACAGAGTTCAGAGCAGCAGCAATCTTCCTCTCACTTCAAACTCATGTTCTACAAGTGAGTACAAGTACATTTTGAGGCCATAACCCCAAAGAAAACTCACAGTTATGCCACCTAAGATTTTATACACCTTGATGGTCCCTAGGAACTATCAAAGTCCCTAGGAAGAGAATCAGTGTTCTTGTACTGGAATGACAGGTCGCAGAGTGGAATGACAGTCCCTGGAAGTAGAAGAAGTGTTCTGGGACTATCATTCCACTCTGAGGGCTGTCATTCCAGTCCCAGAACACCTCTGCTACTCCCAGGGGCTGTCATTCCACCCTGGGGGCTGTCATTCCACCCTGGGGGCTGTCATTCCAGTCCCAGAGCACTAAGCCTATTCCCAGGGGCTGTCATTCCACTTTGCAACCTGTCATTCCAGTCCCAGAGCATCTTGCCTATTCCCAGGGGCTGTCCTGTCATTCCTTCCTGTGAGGTGTCATTCCAGTCTCGGAGCACAGATTCTATTGCTAGGGATTGTTATTCCACTCTGAGGGCTGTCATTCTAGTCCCAGAGCACAGATTCTATTTCTAGGGACTGTCTTTCCATTCTGGGGGCTATCATTCTAGTCCCAGAGTAGCTTATCTGGGCCCAAAGACCTTAATGGAAAAAACATTCCGCATTTTCTTTGCAACTTTTTTTGTGCTGCAATGTATTTCCGGGGAGCCCATGCAAGTCAATTGGCATTCCTAGATCCCATTATCTCCAGTGGGCCTTCAAGCCTCCTTCATTGTTTCCAATGGGTAATCCTGTCATTCTTTTTATACATCCCAGTTGGTTGCCCCTTTGAAACTGTACCACACTATTTTAAGTAACAGCAAAATGAAGAGCATGAACGTGTACAGAGCGTGCATTTCTTGCCAATGTTCTCTCTGGGCTATACACAGGGCAAAAGGAAATTTTAAAAGGCCTCTGTTCTGCATGCCTCCCCCCACCCCAGTCTTGTTCATGCAGATGGGCTCACAATTTAAAAATAAATAAAATGGAAATTGAAAGAAGAGCTTAGGAGTGGTTGAAGCAGGCTCTCCCCACTACCATGAAAAGAAAGGAGGGAAAAACCTTGTTCTTAATCAAGGATATATAGACCCAAGTAAAATAAAATACAGACACACTTTTGCACCAAATTTAAATTGGAGCCCAGCAAGTATGTTGGGCCCAAAAGAGGCTTCACAGTCTGACTACTGCTACATTGAAAGTGGGTGGAGCCAGCCAGGATTAAGGATTATACTTTCTTTTCCAACAGACACCAAATACATTCAAGGATTGATATGTTCTGGATATCAAAAACCTTAGTTAGTAACCTAGAGCATGCAAAGATACAACCAAAATCCTGATGAACCCAGCCGCAAGAGACCTTTTCTTCCTGCTGCAAGGAATGTTATCAAACCTCTTTCCCCACTCAGCTTTTCCTATCTCCAGAGATCTGTCTTCCTAAAGATTCTAGCATTTGGTACCTCCACAAATATGCTTGGAGAAGGGATGGGGGGATAGTTAACTATTCCATTGTCCATCTTGCTAGCTCAATTAGCATTTGTAAGAAGGTGAGGCTGACTTCCTTCTTTCTAGGCCAAGGGGGGGAGTTTTAAACTCAATATTGCCTGGCACTGGTTGCCTGAGGGAGGCCCAGTCCCGCCTGGAAAAAATACAGGGGAGCCCCAAAGCCCCCCCCCCGGTAGTTTACACCTTTGTTCCTGGGAATAAGATAACTGAAATAACTGCACTAATGAACTAATCATGGAATTTCCAGAATCACTACTAATGACTGTGGTTCACCTGGTGAGCTCATCCATGATGAAGATCGCATTTGACTCTCAAACTTTAAATATGCACAGAGCACAGAGCCGGATTTAGTTCCTGCCCTGTGCCTGGGCACAGCTGTAATCTGAATTATACTAGGACTCTCTGTGGGGGCCTCAGAGCTTGTGTGGATGATACAGCTTGTAGGCAGAACCTCTTAAGTACATACAAGTTGTGGACTCAATGCATGTGTGCTATGTTGTTCAGGAACTAAGAATATCACAGACATTTTAGAAAACATTTATCCAGGGCTTCTTTTGTAGAAAAAGCCCAGCAGGAACTCATTAGCATAATAGGTCCCACCCAACAGGGGGGAAAACCTCATTAGCATATTAGGCCACACCCCCATGTTACCAGAAGTGTGGCCATACAGCCACACCCACCTTTTGCTTCTTATTCTGTTTACCTTGCTGGTTGTCAAAACCCAGGGCTTTTTTTGTAGCAGGAACTCCTGTGCATGTTAGACCACACACCTCTAATACAGTCAATCCTAATGAGTTTCTGCTTTTGGGTGTGGCCTATTGTGCTAATGAGTTCCTGCTGGGCGTGGCCAACTGGGGAGCCAGCCAGAACTCCATTCCTGTGCGTTCCTGCCCCAAAATAGCCCTGCATTTATCCCATTTTACAAATAGAAAGCACTTAACTTGAGAGGTAACTTGCTGGAGATCCCCAGCCCTAGGGAGGTCTGGCTGTCCTTGACTAGGGCCAGGGCCTTCTCGGTCCTGGCTCCGACCTGATGAAACTCTCTGCCAAATAACATCAGGGGCCAGTGGGATCTGATGCAATTCCACAGGGCCTATAAGATGTTCTGCCAGGCTTTTAGTTGAGGGCAGCAATGGTTAAGAATGGCACCCTATGACGCCCATGTGCCCTTCCCTGCCCTGCTGTGCACACAGCACTGTGACTGGCAAAAGGGGGTTATATTGCCAAGTGGACTGTTAATTTATTGGTTTATTAGGATAATTTTATGCTGACTGTATTTTAAGGTTGTAAATTACCCAGAACCCAAGATTTTTACAGAAAATCTAAAAGAAGAGTTGGTTGTTCTACCCTGCTTTTTTCTACCCTAAGGAGTCTCAATCTTACAATCACCTTCCCTTCCTTTCCCCACGACACTGTCATACAATAAATAAATAAATCCCCACAACAGCCAAAGTGTGAGGCAGGTGGAGCTGAAAGAGGCCTGAGAACTGACTGACCCAAGGTCACCAAGCACACTTCACATGAAGGGAGGAATCAAACCCAATTTTCCAGATTAGAGTCCTCAGCTCTTAGGTACTACACCATGCTGGCCCTAGCAGAGAAGCATAATAATTAACTCTACACATGTAAGGCTTTAGTCAAAAGCTGCATAACACAAGCAGACACAAGGTGTATCATGCCAGGGGCTGCCCTGAGCCCACATTGGAAGGGCGGGATATAAATGCAATAAATAAATAAATAAAGACATGCTATAAGGAAAAACAAACAGGGCAGAATGGGAAAGTACATACAACATAATTTCAATACCATGGGACTATGGTACTGTATATATGGCCTTTCATGTGGTTTTTATAATAATTTTACTTATATTGTAAGGTGCCTTGAGTTTCCCAAGGGAAAAAGGCAGCTAATAAATGTAGTAGTAGTAGTGGTGGTGGTAGTAGTTGTAGTTTTAAGTACTATTCATTGATAGCAGTCTAAGCAGACTGCAGAACAAATCCAGGTGGGGTTTTTTTTGGCTTATTTCTTACACAGAATTCTCAATACATTTCTGAAAGTATATTTCATTGTTATGGCAGCAACAAAGGGAAAAGATGATTTTTTACATACTTCATAGGAAAATATAGCTGTGATAAATTGTGAAACATAGATCCAACTTTATTAATAGGTTTAATTTGAACAGAAGGTCTGTGCAATTACAAGTCAGATAATTATGCTGCACCCACAGTACCTTTCTAAACTTTTATTTATTATATAATAACACAGCATCAAGTACATAACCATGCATCATACTAATAGATGTGTTTAAAGCTCTCCAATCACACTAGTAATGCATTCTTCTGAACAAAACATTTGTATTACTTTATTGGTGTCCAGCTGTGCACTCCACTGACTTTCAATTTAGCATTATTCAACACAACAACTTGAAGTGTTGCTGTCTGCTACTGGGCACAACAAAAGAGACTAGTGTAATAAGAAACAGTAATGCAAACAGCTGTTGTTCAGAGGAGTTGGGGTGAGAAAGCAGATCAGTCACGTACATTCAAGACTGTTGGGAGATACAAAAATGTTTTTCCCCCTGTTGGTTCTAGCACCATAAAGCAATAATCAATAGTAATAATATTTAACATTTATAAAGTTCTTCAGAGTTTACATAGCACTTCACATGCATTATATTATAAATTCTAAGACAACTCTCTGAAGGTGTCTGTTATTATTTCTGTTTCACATAATGGGATAGCTTGCCGAAAACCACCTAGTGAATATTTGACGAAAAGCAGAATCAGAAACTTCCTCACAAATTCACTGAGTTCTGTAGACTTAGACAGGTGTAAGTCTGCTCAGGATTGCACTGTTGGTCTTCCAAGTCAAACCAGAACCACGGCATGATAGAAAACAGAGTTGCACTTACCTGTAACAAACACAGTAGTGCCCTGAATTTCATTATAGAACACAGAAATGGCTGTCAAATGTGTGTTTTGACAGAAGAGACAGCCCATAAGGCCCAAGAGTCTTTGAATAGCACTGACAGGCTCTAATGGTTCTAGTTCTGTCCTCTGGCAGGATCGTGTTACCTGAGGTAGAATTGAGAACAGTCCAAATAAAAGGACACTCTTTGGGCTGGTTCAAGGTGGAATTTTTTTCCAATTGATCATAAGCCATAAATTGTTATATGTGGCCAGGACACAAATGATAGTATCCTCAAGCAGGACATGACTATTAGCAACCATCAGCCAGTCATCAAGTTAGGGAAAGATGAAGTAACCTTATGCTACAACTGCTATACATTTTGTAAACAACTGAAGTGATGTAGCCAGCCCAAATGGTAGGATAGTAAATTGAAAAATCTGAGTATCTTGTCTAAAATGCAGGAACCTGCTTTGGGATTGATGAATAGAAATATGAAAGTAGACATCTTTCAGATCATGAACCACGAACCACATATTAGGTGTAAAGAACTCAATAATGGAAGATAGGGAAACCACTCTGAACTTTGACACTTTAATAAACTTATTTAATGTCCTAAGATCCAAAATGGGTCTATGCCCTCCATCTTTCTTGTCTGCCAGAAAAAAAATATGGAATGGAAGTCCTGCAAACTAAGGCCTTCAGGCAATTCCTCTACTGCACCCTTGAAAATGAGCTCCCCCAACTGAACTTTGAGCTCGGAGAATGGGTTGTCCACTTTCGTAGAAGCTGGGTGGCATGAAGGTAGTGCTAAAATGTCTAACTTATAACCATCTTTAACAATAGAAAGAACCCAGGTGTCATCAGTAACTCGACACCAAGCATGAAAAAATTGTGCCAACCTATTTTTAAAGGAAGAGCAATCCATGACAGCCAGAACAAATAGTCAGAATTTTTGCTGTGGTGGTTGTTGGACCTGTTCCCTAGGGCACACAGAGTTCCTCCTTTTCTGTAAGGGAGGTGGTTGAAAGGATCGCTGAGGATACATCGGTTGTTGGTATTGCTTCTGATTTTTGTATAATGGGATGGCGAACCCATGCTCGCGAGTAGAGAAATGCTGCCTTCAGGGCCTAGGGGGTGAAAACTTTCCGTGACTTGGCTGTCTGCTGATTTTTCTTCATCACAGACCAAAAAAACCCCAAAACCCTTCATCATAGATTTTTCTTCATCATAGACAAAAATGCATCTGTAGATTACAAAAATAAGGTATTTTCTTCAAACAGGAGGTCCTCTACTTTTCAGCACATTTCCAGTGGTAGGGCTGTGTTGCAAAGCCATGAATGACCAAATATTATGCCTGAGGCCATAGACCTGGATGCCACATCTGCTGCATGCCAGCCCACATTTATTCCTTGTTTGGATACCTTTATAATTTCCGCTTGGATCAGCTTGACAAATGATTTAACTTCATTATGTAACTTATCAAGGTACTGGGGCAGACTCTTTCATAAAAACAACTGATATTCCCCCCACGATGACCTGATAGAGATCTTATAATTTAGGGCAGAGGATGAATAGTATTTTCTGCTGATAGTATCCAAATGTCACCTGGTGAAGGTTCTGATGCACTGCCAGATCTACAGTGACAGGCTATAGTGGCTTGCTCAACTGACTCATGATAGGAAGGTTGAAACAGAACCATATGGAAATGGTCCAAATACCCTGCATCGAGCAGGGTCTTGATCCTCAAAGATCTGCGGGTGATGAGCTTTCCATCTACCCAAGTACAAAGGAGACATATAATGTGAATGGCCGGGAGGGTTCGCTGGTCTCCACAACCATCATGAATCCAAGGGCATGAGCTGGGCTGCTGGAATGCTCTGTAGCTTCTCATCATCAGGTCCAAGAGGGAACTGGTCAAAGAGGGTAGTCGAGACAGTGGAGTGCATGGTGAAACTGTGATATACAGTTCAGACTCCTGTTCCTTCTGCTAGGTGACTTCTGTCTGCTTAGAGTCAGATGCAGGGTGCTCCTTGTGCTTTATTTATTTACTTATTGCCAACAGTTCTGAGTGGGGTTGCATCTTAGTAGACTGCTCTACTGAGGCTGATGGTGGATGTCTGGATTCCACCATGGGAGTGATAGAGGAGGCCCTCTTAGGAAGTACCAGGGGTTGGTTGGAGATGGAGGGTACAGGAGCGGCACTCCAGGAGTGAGGAGCCCAGGAGCAGGCCCATGACCAAGCCCTGCCCCCTGCTCCCAGCATCTCTTGCAGGGCTTGCAGCTGGGCTGACAACCTAGAGGCCGCCATTGGGATGCAGCTGCAGGTGGCTGTCTCTGGCGGCCTGGGTTCCACTGCCACCGCCTCCCCCGTACCTTTTGCCCAGCTCAGTCCTTCGGTCTGCTGTGCAGCCAGATGCCAGCCTGTCTGCAGCTGGAGGGAAGTGGCAGACAGCTGCTGCTGCCACCACGCTGGAGAAAGGGACCCCGTTTGTGGCTGGGGAGGCGCATCCTCTGAGTCACTCGTGGCATGTGGCCACTTCTTCAAAAGAGGTGTGGCAGCGGCCAGAGATGAAGGTGCCCTTCCTCTTTCCCTCCCACCCCACTGCTTCTCTCCTTCCTCTGCTTTGCACTACTCCATCCACTTCCCTCTTCCCCCTCCCCCCGCTGCTGTGCTAAGTGGAGGAGGAGGTGGCGAGGTGGGCATGATTGCCAAGTGCCTTTGCCCACCTCCCTGCCTGGAGGGCATCCCGGCTGGATTTGGGCACAGGGGGGCAGGAGAAGCCAACCAGCCAGCAAGCAGGGTGACCATCCCGCACTCCTCCTGCCTCTCTGGCTACAGAGAGTCTCGCCCAGGTCTTCTCCTCCAAAGTAGGACTTGAGAGCAGCAACCCTCCCACCCTCCCCCGTTCTCCCACTGGCCAACTCAGGTCTTTTCTTTCTCACTTGGCTTGCACATTGCGTGCCTGGCCTGGCCTGGCCCAGCTCGGCCCAGGGGTTATGGGGAGGGATCTCTCACCTGCCACCATGAGGATGTGTTCCAGCTTCTGCCCACCCGCCAATCCCTATGTGCTGGGAGACACAGAGGTCTCGGAGCGCGGCAGCAGCAGCGGCCCCTTGGGGCCAACAGAAACCATGCAGGAGATTAAAGCCAAGCAGAAAGCTGACCTGGAAGCAGAGCAAAAGCAGAAAACCGAGAAGCAGGAGTACAAGCAGACCCACCACTGCCTGCTTTTGCTGGGTGAGTGGCTGAGGCCAGAGGAGTAGCAATTTCTGCAAATGCTGGCTTTTGCAGCTGAGGGTGACAGATGGAGGAATGGCCAGAGTGTTTAAAAACAAAGTTGTCTCTCCACCTTCCCCCCACCATTTTGCAAAAGGCTCAAAGAGGGCTTGCACCTTCCCATTGGCTCTCCAGGCAACAAGTGGCAAGTGCATCAAAAGCGTACCTCGATGCAGAGGGCTGGGAGATGCTGGGCGATGTGGTCTGCTTTGTTTTCAAAAATCCGCTCAGTAGCTCCACTTTCAGCGTCATCATGCATCCCCCTCCTTCCTTCCCCAGCTGTATGCCTTCCACCACCTCCTTCCACCATCAAGTTCTCCCTCCCTCCCTCCCTCCCTCCCAGTTTGGAAAGAAAAGATTCAAACCAAGGACTTTGGGCGCAGGGCAAAAGGGAGAGGGCAGAGCCAGACAGGTGCTTTCAAAGAGGAGGAAGCCCACCTGTTGGACTTAATTTTTCTTTTCTTTCTTGGCAAGTCACCGTGCAATTGGGTGGGCTTGTCTTCAGCCATTCGCATCTTAAATGGAGACCTTAACTTGCTCCCCTGCTGGAGGAGGATTGCCTGGTGGGGGATGGGAGCGGGGCAGGGTTACCAGATCCAGGCTGGTAAACTCCTGGAGATTTGGGAGTGGAGCCTGGGGAGGACGCCAGAGAGTCCACTCTCCAAAGCATCCATTTTCTCCAGGGGAACTGGATTCTCAGGGGGGAGTCTGGTGTGATTCTGGGGTATCCCCACATCTCACCAGGAGACTGGCATCCCTATGGAGGAGCTTAATTAATCTGGTTGCCACAGATGGGGGTAGCCAATGACCTGGAGAAGAAAAGTGTCTTGTGGAGTGTGAATTTTTGCTCCCTTTCCTTTCTTGTAATGCTAGAACTTGGGGGTCACTCAGTGAATTTAAGGAGAAGGCAAAGCCAAGGAGTATTTATGCTTCATGGAACACATCGTTCACTTGCAGAACTTCCACAAAAGATGTGATGGGTTTTTTTTTTAGAAGGTTGCTTTAAATATTATTTTAGTTCCTGGAGGGCTGAGTTGAACCTCCAAGTATAAAGGCAGTGTACCATTCAATATCTGAGATGGGGTGGGGTGAAGGCTGCTCATACTAAAATGTTTTGTGGGAGGGCTTCTAGTGTCCTGGCCCCACTGCTGGACCTCCTGATGGCATCTAGTATTTTTGGCCACTGTGTGACAGAGTGTTGGACTAGATGGGCCATTGGCCTGATTCAACATTGGCTTCTCTTATGTTCTTATGTTCAAAGTGGAAGTTTGGACTGTGCTGTCCTGGACATTTGCCTGGACATGATATTTATTTCTCTTGTTCAAAAGGTATCTTTACTGATGTGAAAACAATTTTGTGCTTCCATGCTTGGCAGTGAGACCCATAAAGCAGTAGTAAAGCCTACTTCCAAGTAAACATACGTAAGCCAAGATTGTAAAAGGTACAGCTAAATGGATTTGGCAAGAAAACTTTCATGATTGCTTCTTATACCAATAATATCTTCCTGAAAGTCCAATAGATTTCAGAGCAGTTTGAACAAATACTTGCTGCCTGATCATATGTGTGTTTACTAAAAAGTACTTCCTACTTTAACAGGTCTTTACCACCAAGTAAGCATCACAGGATTGTTTAGAAACCAATGTATAAAACACATTAATACCCCTAGTGTGCTTGCTCAGAAGTCTCACTTGTATTTGGGGTTTATTCCCCGGGAACCGTGCACAGAATTGCAGGCTGTTGGCAAATTTGGCATGCAGCCATATTACGGGATTCCCCAAGGTGTAAGAGGCATAGCTCATGTTTGTCACTAGGCATCATCTTAGTAGCACACTTTGCACATTTCTTAAAGAATGCCTTAGGTGCCATGGAAGGGACCACAAGCACGAATGAAATTCCTGAAAGGAAATCTGTCTTTACAGGAGAGGTTCTTCTCAGAGAAAAAGAAAAATACCAACAGGAATTCTAGCTGAAAGATGGTAGATCTCTTCAAAGTGATGGAGTATTCAACAGAGCTAATGTGAAAGATGTCATATCTCTGCAGTGGGAAAATCCATTTAAAAGTGCCATTGCCAATACTCACAAAAAGTTTTGTTAGTCTTTAAGGTGCTACCGAACTCTTGCTCTTTTCTAGCCATGTATTGTGTAACATATATGCTTTATACACCAACATGAATGACTAGGCATTCATAAGCCCTCTTTTAAAAAACCAGAGACATATTACCAGGGCAAGTGTGGATGTGTCTCTAGATGTTTTGCAAGGAGGGGAGAAGGGACTGGCTGGAACAGGGGTGGCCAAACTGTGGCTCGGGAGCCACATACGGCTGTTTCATACATATTGTGTGGCTCCCGGCAGGATGGCTGGGGAAGCGAAGGGGAGGCATGTCTCCCAATTGGTCTTCCCTTCCCTAACCAGTGCTCCCCTCTCCGGACAGGCTTGAGGTGTGTTGGGGAGGGTGCAGAGAAAGAAAGCAATTTTAACTTTAAATGTGTTCTCAAAGCCCCACCCCCCGCAGCCAGCTTGGAGAAAGCATTTGTCTCTTTAAATATCATTATCATTATCTGTTTTTACCCCTTTTGTTTTTATTTCTGGCAGTCTTATTTAATGTTAATGTTAATAAAAAGGAAATTTGCATATTTTCCAATAGAAACAAGTGTGTAATATTTGTTCACCTCTTGTGGCTCTCAGACATCTGACGTTTATTCTATGTGGCTCTGACATTAAGCAAGTTTGGCCACCCCTGGGCTGGAAGCAGGGAGCAATCTCTGAGCTTGTTAGCCAAAGTGTGAATAGTAGCTGCTCCTCAACCACTGCTGCTGAGTCATTGTGTCCCTTTCATTGTAGGTGCATCTGCTACTTGGGGTGCAAACCCTTCAGCTTGCCCTGTGGCTGTTAGTGTGTTGGTCTCACAGCCTGTGGCTCAGATGTCTGGAGATTCAGAACCTTGGATGCAATGTGGAAAAGTGTTGGGCAAGCAAAGCTGGTTCAACATCTGCTGTACTGAGACAGGAAAGGCCATTAAAAGAGAAGACTGGGATCTTTCAGCTGTTCTGGGAGGAGGGCGGGCGAGTGTGTGTCACTTTATTTGTCTTTTATCAGGTGAGAGCTCGGTGGAATTTCGTTGTGTTTATTTTTCTACTCAGACAAGTGAGAGGTGGGTCTGGATTTTTGTTTTGTGAGTATGGGCTGGTGGGTGTTTATCTGGCTTTCTAATGGTTGGTCTCTTTGCCTATTGGTGGAAGAGATATACTTGGGGGATAGAAAGGGGTGAGAGATGGTGCCATGGTTCACAGTGAGTGGGGTGAGTAGGCCAGGTAATGGGCAACAGGCATCTGCGTGCCATTGCCCTTTCTGGCTTTTCTTCTAGCCCAGTGTTCCCAACTTGTGGGTTGGGACCCATGAGTGGGGTGCAGGCTCTTGTAGACTTACGGCAGCCATCCCCCTTTGCTTGGTGCCCAGCCAAACTCATGCTGCATCTCTAAGGTGGAGGAGGTGGGGAGCAGCAATCCAAACAGCCAGCCAATAGTCTGTGGTGAGCAAGGCAGAAGCTGCAGCTGGACCTGGAAACCAGCACTTGTACCTTCTTCTACAGCACAGCAGCCGACTCCATTGTCCCCCTCATTTTTCCTCTTGTTCAGCTGCACGACTCCCCAACTTTCCTTTGATGGTAATACTACCCAAGTGTTTTGCAGCAGTCACTACTGTGGTGGTTTTTTTAAGGCCATTTGTGAGCTCTGCCTGCAGTTTTAACTAATGTCCAAAGGAATTATGTTTTGCAGGAAAGGGTGGATGAAGTGAATGATCTTCCTCTGAGTTTGTCTTACTTTTCAATCCAAGATGGATCGCTTGAATATGTTCCCCAAGACTGTATCTCACAAGCCTAAAATGCCAGCTTCATTCTCTCCCTCACACCAGCAATTGGCAAGAGACAGAATGTGAAGACTCTGGATAGGATGTACTGGTCAGAAGGAAACAGAAGGTGCTTAATGTTTATAAACAGATACATTTCTCAAAAGTAGAAATATTCCATTGAAGTTAAATAGAATAAAATGGAATATTGGGGGGGTATACTTCCCTTCTGAAACAGTTTTGTAAAAGAGAGAAGCTTCAGATTTGGAAACTGTTGTGTACCAACTGAAGACAGCACATGCTAACAGGGTTAGCACATGGTCATGCGAAGTAGCATAGCTTCGCATCCAGAGACAATAGCCAGCCCTGATCCTAGAGGGGACCTATCAGGTAGTCAGGATCCGAGGAATGACCTATGGGATTTGGGGACACTGTAAATAATCCTGTCATGGGTGTGGGTGGGTGTTTGGGTGTGGTTTGCAATGGGGATTTAAGCAGGCCTCCAGTCCTGCTTCAATGTCTCAGTTTTCTCTAACCAAATAAACTATGAGCTAATTCACTACTAACGCGTCTGGAACCCAGTATACTACAGAAACTGAAGCCTTCAGATGAATTGGGAGCAATCCAAGTAAACCCCAACATCTTTTCCATGTTTTGCTTTCTTAATCTCTATTTTAGAGAAGAAGTAAATGAGGCATTGGGGGCTGGGACCTCTTCACTTCTGTGTGTTTTCCCTGAAGCAAATCCCATTTAATTCAGTGGGGCTTTCTTACAAAGCAATCCTATGCCCATTAAAAACAGGTTGCTTACCTGTAACCGATGATCTTCGAGTGGTCATCATGCAGTACCACACATGGGTTGGGCGCCTGCGCATGACCTCAACCAGAGAATATTCCAGAACTTGCCTCAGAAATCTTTTTGGCAGGCTCTCTTCCCACGCTGGGGAGCAGGCACGCACTGCACATGCCTAGAGCGGGGGAGAGAGCTGCCCCCCACTCAGTTCCTTTGACCGCTACCGGTAAATCCCATCAACTCAAGGTAAGTAATCAGGAGATGCCAGCAGTGGAGAAGGCTGAGTGGGATTGTGGTACTGCACAGAGGGCCACTCGAAGATCATCAGTTACAGGTAAGCAACCTGTTTATCTTTGTCGTGGTCTCTGTGCAGTCCCACACATGGGTGATTAAAAGAGCTGAACCAGATGGAGGAGGGAGCTGGCAGATGAAAAACAAGACAAGGAGATTAGGACACAAAATTATCACCTCAATTAAAAAGTCCTACCTGCAAAGCAGAAGCGTCAGTTGAAGATAGACTTCAGAACCACCTGGCCAAATGCAGCATCCCATTGAGCTTGAATGTCGAGTTGATAGTGGGACACGAAGGTCGACATCGAAGACCACATAGCCGCTGCACAAACGTCTTCCAATGGGACACCGGCCAGGAAGGCAGTAGAAGTCGAAACCACTCTAGTAGAGTGAGCAGTTAGACAGGCAAGTATGGGTATGTTGGCCAGCTCATAGCAAAGGGCTATGGTGGAGGTAACCCATTTGGATAGTCTCTGAGACAAGATCAGTTCGCCCTGCGACGGAGAACCGTAGGGATCAAAAAGCCTAGGAGACTTTTGGAAGGTCTGCGTTCAGTGGAGATAAAAAGAGAGCTCTCTGTGAACATCAAGGCAGTGTAATGCTCTCTGAGGTGCATCAGCCGGGTTTGGAAAGAATGTAGGTAGAACAGAAGACTGAGACAGGTGAAAGGCAAATACGACTTTAGGCAGAAAGGAGTGATCTGGTCAGAGAACTATCTTTTCCTTGTGGAAAATCGTGTATGGGGGATCAGCACGGAAGGCCTCAAGCTCTCCCACTTGGCAAACCAGAGTAATAACTATCAAAAATGCCATTTTCCATGACAGGAGGCAAAGGTCGACAGAAGCCATTGGCTCGAAGGGCTTTGCCATGAATTGTGTCAACACTAGAGACAAACTCCAGGAGGGCACGAGTGGCTTTCTGGATGGACAGAGACAGAGTAGCCCTTTGAGGATAGACTTCGTCAGGCAGTGGGAAAAAACAGTGGAGCCGTGTATTAAAGGGTAATGTGCCGAGATGGCAGCAAGGTGGACTCTTAGAGAAAAGTATGCAAGGCCCAATTCTTTCAAGGACACGATGTAAGAGAAAATGTCTGATAGGGAAGCGTAGATTGAGTCAAAGGAGTGTTCCAGGGCATAAGATTGGAAACGGTGCCACGTTCAACGATAGGTTAGGCAGGTAGCCGGCTTACGTGCATTAAGCAAGACATTCAATACCGCAGGAGGGAAGTCTACTGCAAGATCCTCCATGCCATCAGCCTGAAGAAGGTGGGGTTGTGGTGGAGGATCTGGCCTCGATCCTTGGAAAGAAGATCAGGTACACGAGGGAGATGATGAAAACGACCATTGGAGAGCCGGAGGAGGTGCGGAAACCAAACCTGGTGTGGCCACCAGGAAGTGATGAGGATGCAGGAGATGGCATCGGCCACAATCTTTTGAAGCACCCTGGAGATGAGGGGGAACGGGGGGAAGAAGTAGAATAGGGTCCCTGTCCAGCCATGAAAAAGGCATCCCCCAGAGACCCAGCCGTCAGAGGGCCTCAGGCAAAGAAGAGGTGACAACGGGCATTCTGATAAGTGGCAAAGCTGTCGATGATCGGGTGACTGAATTTGTGAAAGATCAGTTGGAGATATCAGGAATGGATGGACCATTCGTGGTCTTGTCGGACCAAGTGGCTCAAAAGGTCAGTGTCAGCATTCTGAATGCCAGGAATGTGTATAGCCAACAGTATGATTGAGTGACGGAGACACCAATTCCAAAGGGGGATCACTGCAGTGCAAAGGCATAGAGATGCGGTGCCGCCCTGTTTGTTGATATAGAAGACAGCTGAAATGTTGTTGGAGGCAACACGGATAGCCTTGCCCTGCAGGATCAGGAGGAACGACTTCAAGGTGAGATGTAAAGCCCAAAGCTCCAAGAGGCTGATGTGGAGTCTCTTAAGGGGACCAGGTTCCTTTGGCAGACAGCATCCTGCATTGGGCTCCCCAACTGTAAAGGGACGCGTTGGTGGTGAGGGAGATCTCCGGGGTGGAATGACGAAAGGGCATAACAGCAAGGAGATGATTTTGCAGAGACCACCACAACAGGGAGGAGAGGACAGGTGGTGGAATTAAAAGCTTCGGGTCCCACGGAGTTGACTGAGGATCAAAGGCACGAAGGAACCAGAATTGAAGTGGGTGCATCTTGAGCCTGGTGTGAAGAACAACAAAGACAGTGGATGCGAAGTGACCCAGGAGGCGCATGACTGACTGGGCAGATTGCCGAGGACACATTGTAAAGGTGGACACCATTTTGATTTTGTCCAATGCCCTGGAGTTGGGCAAGGAGGCGATCTCAGTGGTGGTATTGAGGCAGGCACTGAGGAATTGAAGAAGCTGAACTGGCTGGAGGGCAGACTTTGACAGGTTGACGCAAAGACCCAAGATGCAGAGGAGGGCAAGGATCGAACGAACGTCATGGAGCAGTTGAGTCTCCATTGAAGTGACAAGAAGCCAGTCATCGATGTAGGGGTAAACAACAACCCCACAACGGTGGAGTTCAGCTGTGACAATGGCCATCATCTTCATAAAGACCATGGGGGCCATGGAGAGGCCAAAGGGCAGGACTTGATATTGGTAATGATCACTCCCAAAAGCAAAGCAAAGAAATTTCCAATGTTGGGGATGAATAGTACTGTAAAAGTTGGTGTCGAGAAGGTCAGTCAGTTGATGCCAACCATCCCAACTTCAGAAGGAGAGGGAGAATGGACTGTTGAGTGACCATCCAAAACTTGGTGCAGCGAATGAAAGAGTTGAGATCTCGAAGATTCATGATGGGCCGCAAGCCGCCATCCCATTTGGGAACTAGGAAATACTTGAAGTAGAAGCCGAGAGTCCGTTGCGCCACTGGGACGATATCAATGTCTCCCTTGGAGAGAAGGGTGTTGACTTCTAGATGAAGCAACGGGTTGGGGGGGTGATAACAAAGTGAGGGAGGATCGGTTGCGAAATAAACTCTATGGCGTACCTGCCCCATACAATGGTAAGGTCCCAGGAATCAGTGATTATGTCTTCTGAAGCTGGAAGGAAGGGGAAGAGTTGGGTCCAGACGGGAGGGGTAAAGGAAGGAGGCAGTTGCAGGCCATGGATCTGGTCAAACTGACTGTTTGGGCTGCTGGGACTTCTTAGAGGCCTGCTGTCAGAGCGTTTGAGAAGGATGGGAGTTATATTTCTTCCTCAACTGGGAGGTTGTGGCAGGTGAAGGCTGACGTTTATTGTAGTAAGGCCTCCATGATCGGTATTGGGGTCTTGGTGCCGACGTCAAAACACCAAGGTTGCGAGCTTGTTTCCTACTGTTATCAACAGCTTTCAGAGCCTTGTCCATGGTGGAATGAAAGAGACCATCCCCATCGAAGGGGAGATCTTTGATTTTGAATTTGAAATCTGTCTGCAGGGAAGTACTATGGAGCCAGGCATGACAGTGAAGAGCAATGGAAGAAGCAAATATTTTGGAAGAGCACATCACGGCATGGCGAATGGAGTTGGCTTGTTGCTTGGAAATAGCACCAATCTTGGACAAGGCGGCGGACAGAGTGAGGCGATATTCCTCTGGGACAAATTCAAGGACTGGACAGACAGCAGTAGCAACATTAAAGGCATAGGCAGATAGGTAGGAGAGGTAAGTATCGATCTTGGCATTCATTGATGCAGTGGCATAAGTTTTCTTAGCAATAGCATCGATCTTCCTACACTCACAGTTGGGAGGAGCGGACTCCCGAACGGGTTGTTTAGATTTTGAAGAGGAGTGAACTATCATCGAGTTTGGTGGAGGTTAGGTAAACAGGAATTTCCCTGCAGATTCCTGGACTTTAGAAAGGCCCTCAAAATGCCTCGATATCGAAGTGATGGAGGCAGGATGGTCCCAGGACTCCTTTAGGATCGAAAGGTGGACCAGGAGCAATGGGGAAATTGTCAAGGGTGGCAGGTCTGCCTGCACCAACTTATGTATGATATCGGTCACTGCCGGGGTTTCAGTGGAGCCTTGAACCTGAAGAGCTGTGGCCATTCAGGTGATGCACTCCAAGTAGGCCTTTGGGCCTTCAGTCAGGGAGACAGAGCCCTGACAACCAGTGTCATCCTCAAGAGGAAAGGTGTTGTGGTCGAGATCACTGGAGACTGAACAGTCAGATATCAAGGCTGGAGAAGGTGATCAAAGTGGTTGGGAAACATCAAGAGGTGTTCCATCACCCGCAGGAGAATGGTGCCAAGGTTCTAATGGAAAATGCTTCGGGGCATCCACAGACCTCTATATATGTGGAGACTGATCAGGTCCTAGGGAATGGATGGAGACTAGTGAATGGGAATGCCTGGAGTAGGGCGAAACTGGGCAGTTGCTGTATCTACCAGACATCCAAAGTCAATCATAACAGTCTCAACAAGGAGTAGAGGACTTGGAGTAAGGGTAATACCATCTACGGTGGTAAATATCCAGAGACAAAGGGTCCAAGTCGGAGGCTGATCTTGAAGGGGATGGTGACCGATGTTAATGGTGCAGCCTGCAGAGATAGTGGGACAGTGACCTGGATTGACTTCTCATGAAACGCTCCCTGTCGACCAAAGAGTGGACAGACATATGGGAGCCGGAAGAGTGAGAGCGAGATATAAGACAAGAAGGTGGACGCTGGACAGGCGACTTGGAACGCTGACCCGGTGGAATATGACCTGATGGTGAAGACAGGGTAGGTGGTAGAGTCGGAGGCTTAGGAGCAGAAGCAGCCGAGGATACCACAGGAGTCGATGTGGAAAGACCAGAAATCAACACGGGATCGAGCTTCGGAGCCAAAGTTGACGTTGAGGGCTTCGGTTTCAGTTTCGTGGACTGTTTGTCCTCATACTTTTTCGACTTACGCTTCGAAGATTTTGCAGTGCTGGGGAGTTTAGGTGGAGCAGAGGACTGGGATGTGGCTGACGACATCATGGGCCACAAGGCCTGCTCAAGAAGAGAGGTTCTAAGGCGTGCCACCTGTTCCTACGGGCCTGGTGAATGAAGTTTGCACAATGGGGACAAGAATCAACTCTGTGGAACTTGCCCAAGCAAAATAAACAGGAGATCATGGCCATTGTTGGAGGGGAGCTTTGCTGGACAACGGCGACACGTCTTAAAAAATTTTGTGCATCCCATACAAATATCGCCCCGGCCAGAGGGGAAAGGGGGAGCAAGGAGAAATGAAAGCAAGGAAAAGACTTTTTTTTGTCTTTTTTTCAGAAAAGGGATAGAAAAACAAAGAATAAGAAGTAGAAAACCAAGAGAAGTACTCAGCTGAGACAATTTTGAAGAGTGACGCAAACGAGATGTAAACACGAAGGTGGTCGAAGAAGAACCAAGTGGGAGATGGCTCTCTCTCCTGCTGTAGGCATGCACAGTGCGTGCCTGCTCCCGAGGGCAGGAAGAGAGCCTGCCAAAAAGATTTCTGAGGCAAGCTCTGGAATATTTTCCAGTTGAGGTCATGCTCAGGCGCCCAACCCATGTGTGGTACTGCACAGAGACCACGACAAAGATCTTGGGAGTAATCCGTGTTCAATAAATACACTTACTCCTGAGTATACATGTATACTTGCACAGCAGTGTGGAAGAAATGTGTTAATTCTTGGTTCTATTTAAAACAAATAAATAAATTTTAAATAGCCAAAGAATAAACAGATCTGGTAGCCTTCAAGGTTCAACAAAATCAATTTGCTGTGTCTATAATTTTTACAGCTCATGAAGCTATAACCTGCTATCAGATAGTTGAGCTCTTATGCATAAATAAACTGTGAATAACTTATGTAAGTGCAATAAATATTTCAACATTAACAGATGTGCTATATACATTTTTGCTTGGATAACTTAAATTTAAGTAGTGGTATACAACAGGCAAAGTTACAGTTAAAATGTATTAAAATAATGTTTGTCAAAAACCTACAGTCCAAAATTCACAAAACAATAAATCAATGGATCATTGTACTAAGTAAATTTGAACTTGTAGGTCGTCATACCAAAAAAAGGTTGGCAACCAGTGTTCTAGCTGACAACATCAATGACCTATCAGACTATGAAATCCTGCTGCCAAAAGCCAGGTCAGTCACAGGAAAAATAGCAGGATTTAATACTGGATGAGAGGGCTGCCCTGGCATGTACCACTGAAACTTGGCCAGGAGATGGGGCAGGGATTAATCTCTATCAACTGTGAATCATGGGGCATTCAGTGACACATCAGCATAGGTCTGATGAAAAGGGAGATGGAGTCACTGTAGTCTATCAAAATTCTATCCCCTTGTCTCAATGCTCTGTCCAGGACTTTGCTGGTTGTGGCAATATGTATCTAGTGCTGGGAGTGTGAGACAGGATTGGGATTCTATTCGTGTACCACTCACCTCACAGCCAACAGTCTCCCTGCCTGAGATGACAAAGCTGGTCTCTGGCTGGTGTTGAGGACACCTAGGCTGGTTGTTCTGGGAGACTTAAACTTTCAAGCTGAGGCTGTCTTGTCAGGAGTGGTGTAGGATTTCATGGTCTCCATGACAACCACAGGCCTATCTCAGGTAATAACCAGTCCTACACATTGAGCAGGTTACCCTCTTGATCTGGCATTTTGTTCTAGGAGAGATGAATGCACTCTGAAGATAGAAGAACTGATGACATTTCCTTTGTCATACACAGACTACTTTTTGCTTGGGTTTAAACTTACAGAGATAATAAGACCCTTCAGTGGTGAAGAATCTATTAAAATGAGAGCCAGATGGAACCAAATGGCTGACAGCTCTAACAAATTGTCCTGTTGATATGGCTGATGCTTCTGTTGATGCCCTGATAGATCTCTGGAATGAAGAAATTCCCAGGCACCCTTTTCTCAAGTGTAAGAGACCAGGTAGCTCCTTGATTTAATGAGGGGCTGCTGGCAATTAAAGTCAAGGGAAATGACTAGACCAATAGCGGAGGATGACTTGGGACAAATCCCGTAAGACATGGGTGAAAACTCATTTTAAAGAGTATTCTGTGGCAGTGATGAAAGCAAAGTAGCAACAATTTTCTACCACTATTGCACCTGCACAGTATAGGCCAGTGGAGCTGCTTCAGATGGCCAGAAGCATGTTGGGATCTGGCCTACAGGAGGAGATGGACTGCTTCGTGGCTCACTGTGACTGTTTTGCTTAACATTTTGCAGATGAAATCTCTTGCATCCATTCCAACTTGCATGCTACATTAGCCAAGGTGCCAACTTGTCCAGCTATTTGGAACACTTTTCAGTTTCCTGTCCTGAAAAACACAAAATGCTTGACAGCTGACAATAGCACTACAGATAAGATTAGATTTTCAATAGCCATTCCACACACAAAAGAACCTCCTCAGGAAACAATCCATAGACAAAAGAATCTCCTCAGGAAAGCTCCTCCATTAGCATGTTAATAGCCTGGAAAACTACACTAGATAATTGACTCAGACCTACCCCACCTTCCAAGGTAGAAATAAATTACTTGCCTATCAGTTTTCTGCTCACCTTGACACAGAGAGTACCCCATCTTTCTGTGTTATACCTCTGAGGATGCCAGTCACAGCTACTGGTGAAACGTCAGGTCCTAAAATGCCAAGACCATGACCACACAACCTGGAAAATCTAAAGCAACTAACTTTTCAGATTATTCAATCAGAGGATGTGGACTGGTTCCTTGGAAGTTTGAGACCTACCACTAGTTTATATAACCTTCCTGGCAACTTATATCAGCTAGAGGAGGTGGCTGACTGGGTCTGAGAGAAAGTTAATGCCTCCTTAAAAGCTGAGGTGGTTGCCCAGCCCTGAAAGAGTCTGTGGTGCATCCAGTTCTAAAGAAGCCTACCCCTGGACCAGGATATCTAAATAATAGATATCTAAATATCTAAATAGTCTCAAATGTTTCATTTTCGAGCAAGGTGTTGGTAACTGAACAACTTCAACTATTTTGGATGAAGCAGACTGGATTCTTCCCAATCTGTTTTTAGCCTTGGCTATGAAGCTGCCTTTTCACCCTGGTGGATGACCTGCACCAGGAGACATACTGAGGGTGTATAACACACTTTTTATACAGTGAAAGTTTTCTGGCATGATACACGTAAAACAGCCAGAGCACAATAAAAAAACCACTGAGTGTGAGTAATCAAATACCTTGAGGTAAGATGCCCCTATAAATTATCTACCTTCCCCTCAGTCTTCATGAGACTACTGACAGAGCACATGTAGATATTTGGAACTCAATATCAGGATGTTGTTGATAGCAGCTCTATTTCTCCTTTGGAGTAGGAGCCAGGTGAGATGGTAGCATTTGTATGTGGTTGGCCCAACACACTTGTGGATTATTAAAAAACAAACAAACTTGAGCATGTGGTCAGGATATGCATCATAAAAGAGAAGAGCTGGACTACACAGACCAACATACAGGACTGTTAATATGGTGCCCAGTTCACAGTGATGATAATAACAATGTAGATCCAGAACTCTGAAGGTAGATAAGGACACCAACATCTCCACACTGTACTACTTAACTGGTGACTGCTACTATTGCCAGGCCTCCTAGACATTCCCCCTATCTTCCTATAGAAGACTAGGAAGAAAGCCTATGCTTTTCTAGGTCTCAGCAAGTGAGAATCAAGAGTAGACAATCCAATGCTTGCAAACACTACACAGTATCAAATAATGTATTATATTTCACTTGTATTCTGATATCGGTTTAGCCTTCAACTGAGTGATTAAGATTAACTGCATAATGAAGTTTCTGGCTTTGTCCCTAGCTAAACCTGCTTAATTCAAGGGGGAAAATCTTTCCAAAGTGTATTATGCAAGCTGTGCAAGTGCTTTCATGAAAAAAAAAAGAATTACACATAAGACAGTGTAAAATTACCACTACTAATTTTAATGTGAATTTAAATATGTAAAAATGAAGGGTGATATATTTAAGGTAATGCAAACTACAATTTTTCATATTAAACTCATTTTAGTGTAATCACACCATATAAAAGACAATATTATAGCATTTTAATTTATGCAACATATAATTAAAGTGTAGTTTGACACAATTTGACTTCTTAAAGTATTAAAGCAGAGTAGTACTTCAATGCTACATCACAAAAATTTTGAACAGCAATAATTTTTTGTTATATTGCTGTCTTTTGCTGTTCAGCCTATTGGCTTTAAAACCTTGATGGGAAATGGAAAATATCACAATGATTTAGTTAAATGTAGTTGTTACAATGGGCATATCCACACTTTTCCCCAGAGTAAATAGTAAAGAATAGCACTAGAACCTTTGCTTAGCTGTACCCATCTGTCCTTATATATATATTTGAATTTTGGTTCCACAACATTCTATGGTCGCCATAATTGATTTGGCACAAGAACTGGCAGTCAGAAGATGCTTGCTGGGGCTCACTGGCTGCTTGGCAGAGTCCCGCCCACGTCAGCCCCGGCCAGTATTTTTGGCTCAGTCTGCTCCGGTCCTCTGACAGGAGAGGACCGTATGCAGAGAGAGCGCAGGGACAGGCCTTCAAGGCCAAGGCAGGTGAGAGAAGCCCCTTCTGCCCCCCCCTCCACACCATCCTCTGGGCCTTCTATGGGCCCAGTAGGCCAGAGAAGCCCCTTCCGTCCCCCCACACACACCATCCTCTGGGCCTTCCATGGGCCCAGTAGGCCAGAGAAGCCCCTTCCGCCTCCCCCACACACCATCCCCTGGGCCCAGTAGGCCAGAGAAGCCCCTTCCGCCCCCCCACACACACCATCCTCTGGGTCTTCCATGGGCCCAGTAGGCCAGAGAAGCCCCTTCCGCCCCCCACACACCATCCTCTGGGCCTTCTATGGGCCCAGTAGGCCAGAAGGAGCCCCTTCCCCACACACACACCATCCTCTGGGCCTTCTATGGGCCCAGTAGGCCAGAGAAGCACTTTCTGCCCCCCCCCACACACCATCTTCTGGGCCTTCTATGGGCCCAGTAGGCCCAGAGAAGCCTGTTCCGCCCCTCTTCCCTTCCTTTCCCCCTTTTCCTTTCTTCTTCTCTCCATCTTTCTTTCACTCTCCCCCCTCTTCCTCCCTCCCTCCCTCCCATCCTCTCTCCCTTCCTTTCTAGGGCCCGTTGTCTTCCTCCACAATGGGCTTTGCTGCCTAGTTCACTATAATTTGTAAAGGAGACATAGGCACAGGGTTGCAGACCCCCGGTCTGGGTGGGAAGCCCCACCCAAGAACAGGCACATCGCCCTGTGACATCCCTGTCATGATAATATCACCCAGAAGTGACATCATCATGTCAGAGACATTGCGGTGACACTCTAGTTTTTGGGCAAACTCTATGGTTTTGAAGGCAAAAAGGGACAAAAAGGCAGGCGGGGGAGAGAAAACTGAACCCAAAACCTAGAATTTAGAACCTAAAAAAGGTTAGTCAAATACAAAAGAGGGCCAGCAATAAAAGCTTAATATATGAAATATATTAAAAGATACATGTATTTATTAAACGACCATTGGACTTACCGTGAGGGGTCCTTCTCCTCTGAGGTCAGGAGGACATCTCCAATGGGTTATTTCCACCGTGCCTTTAGGGAGGCAGGAAATAGTTTTTTCCACTTCCTGTTGGCGCCTTCGGAATAGCCCATCTCCAGTTCTGGGACTCCGAAAGCAGTGCTTGCAGCCTAAATTAACTGGTCTTGCCCTAGAGAAAACATAACTGTAAACAGTAACCTTAACGTTTCAATACAAGAGACCCTGCAGACCTAGAAAAGGGCAGAGTATAACGAGGAAACGAGAGAAGAGTCAGCACAGAATAAGGAAAAGAGGAAGATAAAAGTGGGAGGGCCGAGACATCCTCCTGACCTCAGAAGAGAAGGACCCCTCACGGTAAGTCCAATGGTCGTTCTCCCTCTGAGGTGGAGGACATCTCCAATGGGACCTTCCCGAGCAGTGTCCCTCAATTGGGTGGGTTGCCATCTTCCTCCAGGTTAAGTACGTGCTGAAGAATTCTTCTCCCGAACGCCGCATCAGCTGATTCTAGGGTGTTGATCTGATAGTGTCTCACGAAGGTGGAGATGGATGACCAAGTCGCTGCCTTACACACTTCCTCCACCGAAGCTCTGTTGGCGAACGCTGCATTGGTTGCTGCGCTTCTCAGGGAGTGAGCTGTGATGCCACTGGGTACCTCCTGACTAGAGGCTCGGTAAGCTTCAGTGATGCATGCCTTTAGAACCGAACTGATTGCAGACTTAGACATCTTCTCTCCTTCCCTTGGTGGAGAGATGGCGACGAATGAGGACTCAGTTCTCCTGCAGGCCTCTGTCCTTGCAATGTATATACTGAGGGCTTGTTTGACATCTAGGGAGTGCCATATCCGCTCCTTGGGGTGCTTAGGATGCGGGCAAAATGTGGGCAAACAGATCTCCTGAGAGCAGTGGAACTTGGAGCCTACCTTTGGTTGGAATGTAGGGTCAGTACGAAGCACAACCTTGTCCTTGTGAAACACGCAGAGGGAAGATTTCACAGATAATGCTCCGAGTTCCGAAACTCTTCTGGCCGATGTGATGGCCACCAGGAACAAGGTCTTCATCCTCAACCATTTTAGTCCCACTTCCCGGAGAGGTTCGAAGGGTGACTTAGTGAGAGCATTAAGTACTACATTCAACCGCCAGGTCGGAAAGCGGTGAATCTGGGGCGGAGATTTCGCCATGGCTCCCTGCAAGAAAAGTTGGATATGAGGATGTCTGGTGAGCTTGTATCCCTCGAGAAAGGGAAGAACAGTGGATAAGGCCGCCAATTGTCTACGAAGAGTAGCAGATTTCAAACCTGTGCTCAGACCGTCTTGTAGAAAGGCCAAAATTGAGGCCACGGAAGGTGATAAGGGATCGACCTTCTTTCGTCTACACCAGCATACGAAAGCCTTCCAGGTGGTGTTGTAAATGTGAACTGTAGACTGCCGTCTGGATGCCAGAATAGTGTCCAGGACCTGGGGAGAATATCCTAACTCTGACAGTTTGCGCTGCTCAATCGCCAGGCGGTCAGACACAGCCACGCTGGATCCGGGTGCCATACTGGGCCCTGTGATAACATGTCGGGAGACACTGGAAGTGCTAGAGGTGGAAGGATCGACAACTCCTGTAATGCCGAGAACCAAGGGCGGCGTGCCCATCTCGGAGCCACCAGAATGACCTCCGCCTTGAGGTCCCTGACTCTGCGGATTGCCCTGGAGACTAGGACAAATGGTGGGAAGGCGTATAATAGGCCCTGGGGCCAAGGAGTTGTGAGCGCGTCTGTCGCCTCCGCTTCCAGATGGAAGAACATGGTGTAGAACCTCGGCAGGATGTGGTTCGTCAGTGAGGCAAACAGGTCCACCTTGGGACGTCCGAAGCGTGCCGTTATCAGGTCGAATAGGCGTGGATGGAGGGTCCATTCCCCCTCCTGTATTATGACTCTGCTGAGCCAATCTGCCTGCACGTTTTCTTTCCCTTTTATGTGTTCCACTGTCAAGGAAACTACATGATGTTCTGCCCAAGAGAGAATCTTCAGCGCCTCTCTGTGAAGCTGCGATGATCGGGATCCGCCCTGTTTGTTGATATGTGCTTTGGCGGATATGTTGTCCATCCTTATGAGCACCTGATGGTCGAGTAGCTGAGAAGCAAAATGAAGTAGGGACAATCGGATCACTCTGAGTTCCAGGAGATTGATGGGCAGTTTCTTCTCGGTGTCCCGCCATGTTCCCTGGACTGGGGCACCGTTTAGCATCGCCCCCCCATCCCAGCAAGCTGGCATCGGTGAATAGCTCCCTGGTGTGGCGGACATAATAATTCTTGCCCGACAACAGGTTGTTCAAATTGGTCCACCACTGTAGGCTCTTCTTGACCCCCAGGGGTACCTGAAGGTTGAAAACCTTCTTCTCCATGATGGAGAGTTGGTATGAACGTAGGAAGACTTGTAATGGTCTGGCGTGAAGACGAGCCCATTGAATCACGTCAATGCTGGCGATCATCAAACCCAGCAGACTGGCTAGTTCCATGAGGGGAGTAGACCTGCTGTTGTAGATCCGCATGGCGGATTCCTTGATCTTCTGAGCTTTGGTTATCGGAAGGAACAGTGCATTGTGAGTGCTGTCGATCACTGCTCCCAGATGTTCGATGTGTTGAGACGGTGTAAGCGAGCTCTTTTCGAAGTTGACCAGGAACCCATGTTCCTGTAGACACTGGAGTGTCCTTTCCGTGTTCTTGATGGAGTCTGTCTGTGTGCCAGCTCTGATCAAGAGGTCGTCGAGATAGGGATGGACATGAATCCCTTGAGATCTGAGATGTACTACTGGATTGATGATCAACTTGGAGAAGAGTCGAGGTGCTGTGGATAGGCCAAAGGGAAGCGCTCTGTATTGAAAATGTTGGTTGTAAATGCCGGATGAATGGGTACATGGAGATACGCCTCCGTCAAATCTATGGATGTGAGGAACTCGTTGGGAGATAGAGAATCCGCCACAGCCTTCAGAATTTCCATTCGAAAATGACGTACTTTTATGAATTTGTTCAGGAACTTGAGATCCAGAATTGCCCTCCAGTCTCCATTCTTCTTGGGGACCATGAACAATATGGAGTAAACACCCCGGTTCCTCTCATTGACTGGAACTGGTTCAATGGCTTGGATTTCCAACAGATGTTGTATCGCCTTGCAGATTATGGATCTCTTGCTCTCTGACTTGCTTGCTGGTGATTGTAGGAATCGTTCTGGAGGCTGGCACAGAAAATCTATCAAATATCCTTGAAAGACCACCTCCACAGCCCAGGCGTCCACCTGTGCATCAATCCAGGTTTTTGAGAAGTGTAGGAGGTGGGGCCTCACCGGTATAGAAGGATAGTCACGCCTGCTTGGGTTTGGCCTCTCTGTCCCCTCGGTCGTTCCTGTTGAACGGCTTGTTGAATCTGGGATTGAAAGGACCACGTTTGCTGGCCTGTTTAGATGACTCCCAAGATGTCTTCTTCGTGTCATGGCGATATCTGGGGAGGGAGTGCTGTGTACGAAAGGACTGAGGGTTTCATCTATCAGTCCGTCGGAGAGATCTGGGCATGGCTTTTTTCTTATCCCTGGTTTCCACCAGGATGTTATCTAGGGCTTCTCCAAAGAGACGGTCCCCTTGGAACGGATAAGCAGTGACAATAGATTTGGACATAACATCTGCCTGCCAAGTGCGTACCCAAAGTAATCTTCTAGCCGCTACCGTGGATGCCATGGCTCTAGAAGCGAAGGAAATAATGCCTAATGTGGCATCAGCCAAAAAGGAACTAGCCTTAAGGACACGAGAAATACCTTCCAACATGGCCCGGTTATTCTCTGGAACCATTTGTATTAATTTCCACAACCACACGATGGCTGCTCTAGCGGCAATGGAAGTAGTGGACGCAGCTCTTTCCATCATGGCGATAGCCTCATGAATTCTTCTGAGCGTTGCCTCCACCTTTTTATCGGTCTGATCCTTGATGGTGCCTAAACCATCCTCAGAAACCAGGCCCAGTGACTGGAGTGCTGCCACAGGACCGTCCACCGGAGACACCTGCAACAACTCATTGGCATAGTTAGGCATAGCATATAACTTTTTGGCAAAAGCAGGAAACTGTTTATTCACCATGGGCTTGTCCCACTCAGCCCTGAGCTGACGCTCAAAATACTCAGGAAAGGGGAACACCGTCTCAGAGTGTTCCTCAGGGGGAAAGAATTCACGATTACCCTCTGATTTGGACTTGAATTTAGCTTTGGCCGCCTTCTGATACTCAGAAGGTGGTAAGTCATGCAACTCTAGGGCCTTGAGGGCTTTAGATAGGAGAAATTTAGTCCTCAGGTTTGAAAAACCGGCTGGACTGTTCCGGAAGCTTCAATTCCTCCTCTTCCTCCTCTGATAAAAATTCTCCCTCCTCCCTTTCTTCAATGGAAGAAGTATTAGATTCCACATCCTCTCTCCAGCGCTCATCGCTGGTTCTCCCAGGAGGTGGGGGGGGGGGCTTTCTTAGCTGCCTTAGTTGGCCACCCTAAGGGAGAGGGAATAAGGGGACCCTGAAGAGCATTCCCTTGCAGCAATGGAACCTTGGGTCTGGAATGGAGCTGAGCCATCTCCTGCTGGATGGTCTTCCTAATAATGGCCATAATATCAGAGGAATGCAACAAAACTCCCTGTTCAGGGAGCTTACCCCGGCTGGATCCGGTTCCAGGAACTTCCTCCTCCTCTGAAGATCCAGGAGGAACACGTAGCAGTTCTCCCTCTGCTCCCCGGACTCCCGAAATGGCCGGCAGAGAAGTTCCAAAGCCCGAGGCTGGACCCTCAAGATGGCCGCCGCCACCCGCGTGTAGGTGTGCAGGAGAAATGGCGGGGTCTTTTTCATGCAGCCGGCGGCGCTTCGAAGCACGAGGCGCTGCCGCCGAGAGCATCGGGTAAGCGCGATCATGCCGCTAAGGCAGATCGGCCCCGGGATCTTCACGCGCTGCCGCAGCCGCGGCACACACGTCTCCCTCGTCGCCTGAGGAAAAAACCTCAGGAAGCTCGTCTTCAGGTCTTGAGACCCCGTGGATTTCACTCCAAGAAAGGAGCAGAGTAGAAGAGAAGAGAGGTAAGGAGAGAGAAATAAAAGGGGCAAGACAACAGGCTGATAGAAGGAATTTAGTAAGAATTAATTAAGAGGAACAGCTAAGCTAATGAAGATTGCTGCTTCTCCCTACTGAGGCAGGAATAGAACTGGAGATGGGCTATTCCGAAGGCACCAACAGGAAGGGGAAAAAACTATTTCCTGCCTCCCTAAAGGCACGGTGGGAATAACCCATTGGAGATGTCCTCCACCTCAGAGGGAGAACAAAGGTTTTCAAATTATATATAAGGGCACAGAATAAAAGTACAATGAGGCAATTTGCTTAAGGATAATTCTATTGAAGACATTTTGGCTGCACAATCATAGGAAGGCAATTTCTGGAACAGAAATTTATACCAGAGAAACATCACTGGGCATGTGATTGCACTGTTGGAGGCCTCATTTGTACTTTTATTCTGTGCCTAGTGGTTTAATTTTGGAACAACTTTTTTCTGGTCCCTATTGATTTTATATCTTGTATCTGTATGATTGTAATGTATTTTTATAGCCTCACTGTGTTTGACCTCTGAAGAAGGCCTATGCAGGCCGAAACACATCAGGTCAAGTCCATCAGCCCTTATGTGTTATAATTGGATAGTTGTACATGAGGTGTGATTGGGCCCTTATATATAATTTGAAAACCTTTGTTTAATAAATACATGTATTTTTTATATATATATTTCCTATATTAAGCTTTTATTACTGGCCCTCTTTTGCATTTGACTAACCTTTTTTAGGTTCTGAATTTGAAGGTAAAAAACCATAGTTTTGCCCAAATACTAGTGCCACCCTCTGACATCCCTGATGCAATGACATCACTTCTGGATGATGTAACTGTGGTATGTGTGCTTCATGCACACACCAGAAGATCCCAGAGAAGAAGCAGGATCCCCCTGCCAGCAGCCAGGTAGGACCTGGCAACCCTACACAGGTAGCAATCCTAAGAACACTTTCCTAAGCCCCACTGAATAAAATGGGGCTTACTTCCACACAGACCTGCTTAGGATTACTCTTATGCATGTACATTACTATGTGCACATGTCCAATATGTGAAACACATTTCTAAAATAAATATGAAAAAATCACCCATACCAGACCAATGTATAAGGATTGCAGTCACATATACCTGATTCCCATGTTGGGACATGAACATGGCAGTGGAAGAGCATAGAATAGCATGTTATCCTAACTATCTCATTACACATTCACTGAACACACTTTGAAGCCAAAGAGAATGCAGGACTATAGTTTAATTCTTGTCACCTCCAAGACAAAAACAAACAAAAATTACAAAATTCATAAGAACTTAACTTCATGTAGTATGCTGTCATACTTACATTGTTTTAATACATTAATTCTCTTTGAAAAAGAAACTACAGAAGAATGAACTGAGCTTGAATACAATTAGGCTTATAGAAATCATGTTTATAGGTTGAACTACACTTTCCATCAAAAACCATGGGAACCTTTTGGAGAACATGCCTGGGTTTATAGTAGGAGGAACCTGTTTTAGTGGTTCCATTCTTATATAGCTGGCAGATTCCAAAAGGTGGTGTTGACTGATTGCGGCTAGGCACTTCTGGCATTTATGTTGTGGAGTCCCATCTTGTTCCATATGCTGTTTGATTTTATTTTTTTTAAAAAAAATTTAAAACAGTTATACCCTACCTTTCCACTTGATGAGGGGTCTCGAGGTAGCAAACAGTTAAAAGAGATATTAAATTCACCTTTAAGTATACATATACACACACAGAAATCAAAACAAATGGGAAGGGGGAATTGATAATGGAATGCCAAATGAAACAGAAAAGTCTTTACCCATTTTTAAAAATCAGTGATGGGGGGAGTGAATTCTACAGTTTTGATACCACAACTGGTGGGTGCCACACATTTCACCTGAAGATGACTCTAATGGTTGGGTAGGTTCATTTGG
This sequence comes from Gekko gecko, assembly GCA_029375565.1. Classification (NCBI taxonomy): domain Eukaryota; kingdom Metazoa; phylum Chordata; class Lepidosauria; order Squamata; family Gekkonidae; genus Gekko; species Gekko gecko. The sequence goes on from JAPDNY010000005.1 coordinate 142,857,347, forward strand.
AAGTAGGCAGTCCTTAAGATATCCTGGCCCCAAGCCATTTCGAGCTTTAAAGATCAAGTCCGGCACATTGATTTGGGCAGGGCTATTTTTGTGTCAAAACACACCAGAACGGCATTCTGCCTGCTTTCCAAGGCCCCCTCCTGCCTGCAGAGACCCCTTCCCATCTTTTCCCACTTGCCCACCCACCTGCCAACAAGACTTGTCTCAGGCAAGGCACAGAAGAAGCCGGGGGGGGGAGGCTTGACTCTGCGTGGCGTGAAGGGAAAGCCAGGACCCTCATTGCTGCTGCCGCTCAGCTTGCTGAAACAGGAAAGAGTGCTGAGTTGCTCCCAATTTGCAGAGCAGAGGAGGAAGGGGGGGGCTTGGAAGTGCCCTGTTGAAAGGTGTGGCAGCGGAGGAGGGGTTGAAGAAAGGCAAGCCCCTGCACAGATACCTGGGATCCCCTGTGCTTGTTGCTCCCAATTTGCAGAGCAGAGGAGGAAGCGGGTGGGGGGCTTGGAAGTGCCCTGTTGAAAGGCATGGCAGAGGAGGAGGTTGAAGAAAGATAAGCCCCTGCGCAGACACCTGGGATCCCTTGTGCTTGTTTGTTTGAGTAACAGCGGCACTCCAAACCCAGAAAGTGAAAGCACTGGAGTGGGAGGAGGGAAAGGGGCGGAACCCTTGAGTCAATAGAAACCTGGGAAAGAGAATTGGAAAAAAGGCCACTGCCTACCTGTGGCTCTCCAAACTGGAGCTACTCCTTGCCCACCAGCAAGCCCAAGGTGGAATGCCTTTGCTTTAACTTTCTGTCACCTGGCATCAGTGAATATTTCATCCTCTGGGTCCAAGTGTTACCTTTTCCAGAAAGTATCTCCTCCATCATCAGCTATCTAAATCTTACTTTCTGGTTCGTCTCTGCTTGCTGTGCTCCCTCCGCTTTGGAGTTACTACCAATTCATAATGGAGTTGTATTAGTCTGTAGCAGCAAAAGGCCTGCACAGCCCCCCCCCGCCTTTCCCAGGCCGTATGTGTGTGTGTGTCTGCCCCGCTGTGTGTGTCTGTCCCTCTGTGTGTGTCTCTCACTCTCTGCCCCTATGTTCCTCTGTGTCTCTCTCTGCTCCTCTGTGTTTGTGTCTGTTTCTCTCTCCCTCTGTCTCTGCCCCTCTGTGTGTGTCTCTCTCTGCCCCTTTTTGTGTTTGTGTGTGTCTGCCCCTTTGTGTCTCTCTGCCCCTCTGTATGTGTACCTGTTTGTGTCTCTCTGGCCCTCTGTGTGTGTGTGTGTGCCCCTCTGCCCCTCTCTGTGTCTCTCTGCCCCCTGTGTGTGTGTGTGTCTGTTTGTGTCTCTTTCTCTGCCCCTCTCTCTCTCTCTGTGTCTGTCTGTCCCTTTGTTTCTCTGTGTCCCTCTGTGTGTCTCTCGCTTTATTTGTCTTTCTCTCTCTGTCTTTTTTAGCATATCAAGGTCAGTATTGTTTCAGGGGATTTCAAACTCATACTTTGATTAAAACTTTGTTAGTCTTAAAGGTGCCACTGGACTCAATTTTTTTTAGACAGACAGGCCAACATTATCATTTTCTCCTTCTGCCTTCCCATGGTGTGAAATATTTGAACTTGATGGTACAATGCAGACCTTTTTGTGTGGATTTAAGTGACTTTCTGTGGCCGGGGCCATGTGGTTGTTGTTTCTAGATGAGGCTGAATGAGGACAACATGACTTAAGGTTCTAGAGAGTGCAAAGTGCACACCCCCAAGGGTTTTGTCAGGCCTTTTTCTTATGCAATAACAAAACTGTTGGTGGAAAGTGCGATCAAGTCGCAGCTGACCGATGGTGACCTCGTAGTGATTTTTAAGGCCTGAGATATTCAGAGGTGGTTTGCCATTGCCTTCCTCTGTGTCACAACCCTGGGCTTCCTTAGTGGTCTCCTATCCAGGAGGGCTGACCCTGCTTAGCTTCAAAGGGTCTGACAAGATTGGGCTAGCCAGAGCCATCCAGGCCAGGGCAACAACAGAATGCTGGCACTTTAAATACCACTTAATTGGGATGATCACTGCATTTCAAAGGGGGTCAGGTTAATGATGTCTTCAACGGGTCCTTTAAAAAGAATTTTGTCAAAGAGGTTCCAGAACTCTATTCTGGCATGTTCCCCCAGAAAAAACGCCCTGGGAATTGTCTTGCTCACTGCAACAGGCAAAGCTTAGCTTGTATTCACTTGAAGAAGGCAACTTGGTTATGTATTTAATATTATTTAATATTATTATATGTGTCATGTGTGTAGCTCTGTTTTAGGCACACCTCTATTTCAAGGGGTCAGGTTATTCATAATTTACTAGACAAGGGAGGATGTCTTTTCCAGATAGTAGATCTGCTAGCCCTGTGAAACATGGAGCATGCAGAATGTGTACCACTTGTTGGAGTGTTTGTGAGTGACTGAAAGAGAAACTTGCTTGAGATTGTGGCTTTTCTTCCATTATTAAAAGTTTTTGGTGAGCATATAAAAATAGCTGTGATTTTGCACAAGTGTGGCTAGATGACCACATTTCTGGTAACATGGGTTGTGGCCTAATATGCTAATTAGTTTCTGCTGCTGGGTGTGACCTATTATGCTATTGAGTTTTTCTACTGCTGGGCTTTTTCTATAAAAGCCCTGGATTTGGGCCCAAAAGCAAACTGGAATCAGTGCAGATAGAACAAAACTGCAATTTTATATGGCTCCTACCCATGCTAGTCAGTATTCTCATTCTCATTGCAGCATTCTGTACCATTGTAGTTTTTGGACACTCTGCAAGGGCAGCTACACAGAGACTGCATTGTAGTAATCCAACCTAGATGTTACCTGTATACATACCACAGTGGCAATAACCTTTTTTTATTTTATTTTTATAAACTCAGGAAAGGTTGAAGCCGGTGTAAGGCACTCCTGTCACCACTGCCGCCTGATTATCCAACTGGACACCTAGGTCTAGCAGTATCCACAGGCTACAAACCTGCTTTTGGAGGCAGAATGTAATCCCTCAATTCCTGGGTCAGGTCTTCCAGCCACCAGTAGTACTTTTGTCTTGTTAGGATTAACAAAGCCACTCAAAGACTGAGATTGACAGCCTGTCCTTGTGGAGGTTTGCACTCCCCCAAAGGAGCAAGTTCATAGCTTGGAGATGTTGCTGGATCCCAGCCTATGGCTGACATGCCAGCTACAGCCTTTCCTTGAACAGTGTGATCTGATGTCAATGATCCATGTCCTTATCACATTCAGGTTATACTACAGGAATGCACTTTACATCAGCACCCTTTGGCAGTTTTAGAATCTTCAACTGAGGTAGCCAGGCTATCACTGGAGGATCAGTGACTGTAATACCCATGCTGAAAGATCTGCACTGGCTGCCTGTTTCTAGGCACAATTCAAGGCACTGATTTGTATCTTTAAGGCTTTAGGTTGGGATAATTGAAAAACTATCTGCTCTCATATTGCTCATTCCAACAGTTAAGATCCTCTTCCTAAAATATTTCTTTTTTACCCAGGCTTTGAGCTAAGAGGTTCTGCCTTTTTATGGTATTCTTCTCGCCTGAGGATTGTTCTAGGGATATAATTCTACGCTGCTGAATATTATTATGCCCTTGGCTTGTTTTTTTATGGTTCATTACAGACAATTCCTATAATGTTGCTTATTATTTTATTGTATAGCTTTTGTTTTGTGAGCCACCTAAAGCAGATCTTGAGCAGGTGCCATATATATTTTCACAAATAACTGCAAATGTGTTAAAACTATATTAATATCAGAAGGAAAGACAAGCATCAGATGTGATGTGTAACTTTCCCACAGAATCTCTTGGAGATCAACAAGAATACAAATGTAGGGAAGGAATGCAAATGTAGGGAAGGAATGCACTAGTCATTTCATCTGACAAAACAACTTAGTGATTGACAGTACAAAGATTTGCTGAACACTACGTAAGGTGAGTCATGAAGTAACTCACAGGAAATATTTTCTTTTCTTTCATGCTATCATTTATATCCAACTAGTGTGAATTTCAGTTTTTTAAAAAGGCAAAAACAAATTCAATCTTATATGCCTGTTGCCCCCAACATAGATCAAAACTCATACATGGTATATTTGAAAAGTATGAAGACATTTCTTCCAATCTGAATCTGAAACTAATGAAATTAGCCAGCCTAATGTGACAGCTCAAAGCAGGTAATTAACTACAGAATCTTTTTTTTGGGGGGGGAGAATCTACTTAAATCTTAAATACTGTTAACCTAATGCAGAGATAGGTATACAGAAATGTTCTTCCTGCTTTTCAGTTAACAGTAGCTATCAGACATCATTACCCAAAATGCATTTAATGTTTTCCCACATTACCAAGTGCCTTGGCTTTCAGCACAGAGTAGGACAAGAACTGTAGAGGCATAGGTGACAGGGTCTGGATTGTTTAATTGAAAAAACTGTAGAAGAAAGTCATGATCTTCTTTCTTTTTTCTTTTTGTTCTGATTACTTGTTCATTTCTAAGGAAGCTTCCTTATACAATGAGCAAGAGTCTGAAATTCTTTTGAGTCTTCTTCAATAACAAATTTCAACCATCTTAAAATGATTTAATCTGAAGCAAGTAAATGGTGGAGTGGAGCTAAGGCTAAAAAAAGTCCATCCAGCAACTGAAGGCTCAAATGCTCAAAACCCCTCTTACATTCCTAGGAGTTATCTTCCTTTACAAGGGGAGAAATATAACCTCCCTGTGGGCACAACCAAAAATTTCAAAGCATCAAAAAGACATAACTGTGCCACCTGCTTTTTTGAATTTCCAAGCAGTTGGAACAACAGATATAACTCATCGTATTCTTTACAGCAGAAGCAAACTCTGACCAATCCTTGAGGCATTTTGGTTCTTGGGCCATAAGTGGATGTGTTGACTATGGATACAGGAGTCTAAAATAAGCAAGTAAAAAAAACTGAGTTTGTGTAGATCACTGTATAACAATTTAGTCTTCAGAATACAGGACTGCAGAATAAGAATTAACCTCATGTACCATTCAACTCCCCCTTGTAGAGAACAGTTGGTCTCTAAATGTATATTAGTAATTACATACTTCAGAACTATTAATCAGTGAAAAAGGACAGTAGTTAAGGGCATTTTCTTTTTCTTTTCTTTTCTTTTTTAAAAGGATCTATATTCCACAGGATAGTGCAGGATGAATTTTGCAGTAGTAGTAATAAAAACAGATACTTGTGCTGAAAAAAATGTAATGCATGCCTTTAAAAAAAAAAAAGGGAGCAGATCCCCCCTACTCTGCTTCTTCACTGTTCTTCTGGCTTACTCTTTCCTGCATCCAACTCTTCCTGCATTCACATTTTAAAATTAGTCCTGCAATTGGAGCATGAACAAATTGCCACAGCTCTCCAGTTTTTCACTTCATTTGTGTCTTCCCACACAAAGACACAGGTTTTCTGGCAAAATTTTATCGATATTGGTATCATCATATACTTTCTTGGGTATGGTTTTCTACTTATATACATTGGTAAAACAAAAAAGAAAGAAGAATACAGATATGGTAATATGTATGACATCATCAAGATTGCTTTCTTGTAGCATTTATCAAAGGATGTATGTGCACCAGTACTGGCGGGGGGGTGCAACTGAACTGAACAACTAGATGCATGTATTGGTTCCCTTAAGAAACAAGAACAGGCCATTTGGTACTCTACAGACAAATTATTGTAAAGACTTCCACAGAAGCTTCCTTACTTTTGCTGTATATGAAAATATTCATTAATAAACTCAAAGCCAGTACAAAATTCTCAGAATCTGCAGATGCTTACATCAGCAAGTACGTTGTTTACTGCAAACCCAAGGTACATTTCAACTGTCTTTGCACTTGAATTTTACTGAACAGTTAACAGAATTACCTGTCTAAACATGCAGCTATTTTAGAAAAACAACTGTGCAGAGGCAGAAAAGGTAAATATAAGGTAACTACCACATCAATGGTTTATTAAATTTGTACACATTATTATATTCTTACACATGGGCTAAGGTGTGCATTTTTAGCAAATTACATAGCACTTTACACAAATTTGGGAATAGTTTGTATATTCGAAATGTCTTAATTTTACAGCTGTGTAAGACTAGTACACTGCTGTTATTTTGGGGAGGGTCAGGAGACAACTGAGGAGCTTCTGTTTGTGAACCCATGTGCACTCAGTTCTCTAGATGCTAGTCCACACATTAGTTGGAAAAAAGATTGCCCCATATTGTTCTTTCAGCAGTGTTCCAGCTATTCCTGCCAAATGCAGATTACTTTTGTTTTGAGTCTATGAAGTCAAAGGTATTTAAAATATAACCAAATTACATTGTACTAAATTTCTAAATAACGTTTTAATAAAAATGTTAAAAAGACTGCCAAATTGCATCTTGATTCCTTGGGGCATGATATTAACTGATTTTCTTTTCTTTTTTCCCCCTTTTTTTTTACAAAAAAAGGACAAAAGAAGAAATAAATCATTTAAGCAGCATCATTTAAACAGATAACTGTTTGCTTTACTGCCAGGGCCTTTATTTTGAACTGTTACAGCTACAAAAATCAAAATGGTTACTGAGGTGCAAATGAGAAGACATGAAAGCCTATTTCACTTCCTGAATATATCCAAAATAGTTACTTTTTCCACAAATAGTGCCCCCCCACAGGAAGCAAGCTGATTTTTTTTCCCCAACAGGAAGCAAATTTAGGCCTCCTACTAAGCTCCGATGTGTACTGAAATTTGTTAAGCATCAAAATTGTACATAAGCTCAAAGAACCTTTAATACATCTGGGACTGCAAACCAAACAGAATGAAGCTTTCATATATGAAAATGGAAGTCTAAAAATATCAGCTGCCACTTCCCCAAGAGTCATCACATCTACACAGAGAGTTACTCACATAATTAGAAGCAATAACAACGAAAAACAAATTGAACACCACTGAATTATACAGGCAAAACGCTGTAGTGTTAAAAATGTTCTGCATGATTTATCAAATACTCTAAAGCATAAGACTTCTGTGATATCACACCATAACAGCATAAAAGCTTCCCTGCTGGATCAGACCAGTTGTCTAGCTAGTCCAGCATCCCTACTTTACACAGTGGTCAATCAGCCCCCCCCGGTCCTCCTCTCATGTTGCCTCTTAGAACAGCTAATTCAGTGACATCCAGAGGTGCTGGAACAGCTCTGTCATTCAGTGCATCATCAGTTTGCACTTTATTGCAATTCCCAACACACAAGCTACGAACATGCTGAAGTTCATAAGCAAGAGAACTAAACAAGAGGAGAACCAGAAAACACAAACACACCCACACAAAGATATTAAGCAGCAATCTCTCTGGTGACAAAAACTCACCCCGTCACTGCATATATCAGAGGGAAAGAGAACTGGCCCAAAATGCATGTAGACTGAATATATCCTTGAAGCAAACTTCTGCATCCTTCCTCACATTGGTTCCTTTAAACAGTGAAAGTGGACTAAGCCCTGATTAACCATGAAAAGTAGTTCTATCAATCAGCAGAGCAATCAGTTGAGATGACTGGGAAGCACCTGTACATGTGTCATCTCTCCTGATAAAATTTTCACAAATATTCACTCCCCTATGCATCAGAAGAGCATGTATCAGGAATGTGGAAGGAGAAGGCAACCTCACTTTCAGGAAAGAAGCACACACATACATACATACATACATATAATTTTCTTCTACAAACTACAAACACTAAACTACTGAAGAGAGTAACAAGGTAATGAACTATCTATTTCTCTTCCTGGTACATAATCCATTTCCATTATTAATTACTAAAAAAAATATAAAAAACAAAATCATTTGTTAAAGATTCTATCACATCAGAGCTTACAATTATAATTTTAAGTATACCAATAGAAAATCTGAGAACTTTATTTGGAAGTCTTCTTATCTTTACGCTTCTTCTTTTGCCACAGCAGCTTAACCTTCATAGGGTTGGGAGCAGCTGCACCTAAATCAGAGTCTGTGTCAGAGTCAAAGATTTCTCCCAGAGATACCGAAGTACCAGAGGAAGATAAGTTATCCATGTCAGTCTTTTGGTGTTCACTGTTTTCCTCCATTGCCTTCTCACCATCTGTTCCATTCTTTTGCTTATTCGACATTTGGTGTTGCTTCAAAAATATTTCTGCTTTCAATAAAGAGTCAATCCTTTCTTTCTTTTCTTGGAAATTGAAGATGAGTTCTTCCAGTAGTAACCATCTGTATTGGACATTGTTCTTTTGAAGAAAATCTGTAATGTTTCTATATTGCCTTCTTGTTTTCCGTATTTCATATGGAACGTCTTTCCACTGGACATTGTTCTTTTGAAGAAAATCTGTAATGTTTCTATATTGTCTTCTTGTTTTCTGTATTTCATATGGAACGTCTTTAATCTCCTCCTCTTGAATTTTCACTCTTGTCACAGTAGATGCTTTAAGAATTAAATCCCTTGTTGCTCTTTTTACAAATTTTACAAAGATTTCCCCGGGAGATTTTTTTTTTTTTTTACAAACTCTGAGTATGTTCTGTATATCATGTCCATGTCTGCTTGTATAATCTCAGGTTTGCTATTAATCAAAGGGGCCAGTGCTTCACTTAAAATTTATCTTAAATTCTCGCCCTTTTTCTCTGGAACCCCTTGAAATCTTAAAACATATAAAGACCTTTCCATTTGAAGTAATCGTTGTTTTCCAGATGCTCTTTCTTTATCAGCAGTGTCTATTCTTTGATCAATTTCTTTAGTCTTAGTTTTCATTTTTTTAATCTTTTTTTTCGTCCATCTTCTCTGATTTTGCTGTTGTCTCTTTAAGATCCTTTTACAAGTTGTTAAACTTCTGGTTGAGATTCATCATTTGGTCCAGCAGGGGGCGCAGGGCTTCAGAAATTTTGCTAGTCAAATCGCTGGTATCTTCCTGTCTTATGACAGGTGATGCTGTACTAGCATTTCCTGTGTTGCCTCTGCCCCTGGACGCCATTTTTCCTGCACGCTGGGTCATTGTTTATACTTAGATAAAAGTTTGCAAAAAAGTTCACAGTTTTCCCTAGGAAGTAAAGTTCAGTCCCAATGTTTTCCACTTGAATAAGATGAGGTTTAACAGCTTACTCTCAGCTTGCCACTACGAATTAGCTACTGGGAAGGGCTCTTTCTCCTCAGGTTTCCCCCTCCCCTTTTGTTCTGTGCCACTTCGCTGTTCCATCACCCTCTTTATAATCGTATTTCTTTTTGGAATTTAACTTACTTTTGCTTGAATTGTTGTATTGCTAAATCACCACATAGGGAAATCGCTTTCTTAAGTCTTTGTATGCTCAGGTCCGGTAACGTCTCTGGGTGCCATTGCTGGCCTCGGCGCAGCAGAACCTTACGGAGCAAAAGAAGCTCACTTCCCCAAGCTGCAACTTTGGGAGCGGCTCCTTCAGTGCTCCAGGCTAGAAGCTCCCTCCAAGAGCTTCACAGGGGGGACAGAACCAGCCGAACCCGCTCCCTGCCTCTCTGATCCAAATCGCACCCATCGGAGCTCGATGAGGTGCATTTGTTCGCGAGTCGCTGTAAACCAGAAAACACAAGTTTGACTCTGTTAAGAGCCTAAAGGTCATAATGGATCCAGTATTAATGTTAGAGAAGCAAGGTAATGCAGCTGCAAAAAAAAAAAAAAAAAATCTTCCAGCTTCCTTTAGCCCAGAACATGGCCTTACATTGACTCAGCTATTCTAGATCCTTCCTGTGTTACTGTATGGTTACTTCAAGCCTAGACTAACATAAAGTAGCTGCTATTAATGTTAACTTGAAAACTCCAGTTAGTACAGAACACCACAGCCTGATTACTAATAGGAGCTAAGTGGAACATGCATCTCACACCCACTGCACAATCACTCTGTTGGTTTCTGATTTTACTTGGTTCTGTACAAGGGATTGCGTATCAACTGCAAAGCTCTTAATAGCCTCAGACCCATATAACTGTAGGACTGCCTTCCTACTATGCTCTGCCACAATAACTTTGGTCAACCAAGAAAAGCCTTCTGAGGATGGGTAAATAGGTAAGATGCTGGCAAACTGAATGTTCATATACATTCTGTTATGGCTCCCACTTTGCAGAATGGTCGGCCTGAGAAGATCAGAAAGGCTCTCACACTTCCATTACTCGACAGAATGCGCAAAACAGAAATGTGCAGGAGGGCATTTTTGTAAAGGGATTAGAACTGCAGAATGGTTTAGGAATGTGCTTTTATAAGGGAACAGGATTTTAGTCTACCGCAATGTTTACTGGGGGTATCATACTGATTTTGCTGCATTGACTTCTACCTTTGTAATGCACTTGCTGCATTGTTTATGATACATCTTGTCTCTGTTTGGGAGCTACATGTGTGTCAGCCTCTTGGACAAAGTTACTCTTAACACTCACTGAAAGTTATTTGTTTATTGAAGAATAAAGATGTACTAGCTAAGAACACTGTTGTGTCAGAACTGAGATTCTGGTGTGAAAATACCCAATTATACCTGGTTCAAACTGTAGTCCCCTCCAGTCACACTGGCCATTCATTTCCACCAAACTAGCAGGACTCTAACCCCACCACCACCACCTGTAAATCATCCATTTATGAACTCAGTTAAGGCAGCAAGCAGGGAGATAGAGAGACAGACCAAGGCCATCTGTCAGGCATTCCTGGGAAAGGAAGTTACATGAGATGTATTGCCCTACAATAAAGCCATTCTCACTCTCTCACAGTCACACTCCCCCCTCCCCTGGACTTTCCTCAAATACATGGCAAACGAGTCAACGAGGTTGACAATGTGGCTCTTTGCCATGCCTCCCATGGCTCTACCAGGCACTGTTCTCCAATATGGAACCTACTGCATGTTCCAGGAAAGTGAGCAAGGCCATAACCCCACAGGGATTATGGCTGTCAGATGGTTCCCACCTTGAAATAGCTGGCTGCAGATCTCATTCCAGGGATGGAAGTAAAAGGCCTGTTCAACACCACCCATCCTTCTCTAAAGCCTCTGCATTCTCATCCCAGCACCCAGGAGCTCTCAAAACAAGCTGGCCACAGTGAAGACAGAGTAAAAACTGTAGCTACCCAGGAAAAGAGCAATCTGTATACAGTGGGTGGTGCTGGTTTTACTCCTCATTCTCCACAACCAGCTTGTTCGCCTTCAGGTAGGGTTGCCAGCCCCCAGGTGAGAGTGGGGGATTCCCTGATTTTGTGGGCTCCTGCCTGCCACCGGTCAGCTGGCCAGCAGAGGAAGCCCCTGCCCCAACAGCCACAATTGGCACAACATCCCCAATGTGATCCCTAGTGTATGGTGTGCCTCAAAGGGCTGTGCTCTCCCCGATGTTATTCAACATCTATATGTGCCCCCTTGCCCAGATTGTCTGGAGGCATGGGCTGGGTTGTCACCAATATGCAGATGCCACCCAGCTCTATCTGATGTTGGGCAGTCAGTCCAACTCTACCCTGGAAGATCTCGACCAGGCATTACAGGACATGGCTGGATGACTTAGGCTGAGTCGATTGAAATTGAATCCAACGAAGATGGAGGTCCTGTGCCTAAATCGGAGCGGTACGGGGGTAGGGATTCCACTCCTGGCCTTTGGTGGGGCGCCGTTGGTGCTAGCGCCAAGGGTCAGGAGCTTGGGAATGCTCCTGGATGCCTCCTTAACAATGGAGGCCAAAGTAGCAGCCGCTGCCAAGGCAGCCTTTTACCATCTTCGGCTGATTAGGCAGTTGGTTCCCTTCCTCAAACACATGCTATGGTCACCTCGAGGTTGGACTACTGCAATGCTCTCTACATGGGGCTGCCCTTGGTGCAACTCTGGAGGCTGCAGCTGGTGCAGAATGCAGCGGCCAGGCTGCTGATGGGTCTCCCCAGCTGGGAACATATCCAGCCTGTGCTTAAGACTCTGCATTGGCTGCCAATAGCATTCCGTATTTGTTTCAAGGTGCTGGTTTTGACCTTTAAAACCCTTTATGGTCGGGGACCGGCCTACCTGAGAGACCGCCTTTCCTCGCATGTTCCCCAGAAAGCACTGCGATCAGGATCCCAAAACCACCTGGACCTCCCTGGCCCAAAGGAAGTCAGGTTGATGGCAACTAGGACCAGGGCTTTCTCGTTCGTGGCTCCATCCTATTGGAACAAGCTTCCTGCCGAGTTCAGGGCCCTGAGGGACCTTTCACAGTTCCGCAGGGCCGTGAAAACAGAGCTTTTTAGGCAGGCATTCTGTTAGGAGTGGCGTCTTACCAGCAGCACCCTGCGTGAACTCAGACCCAGCATGATCTAGTGTGGTGGCACCACTGAATGTGTCCTTACTCTGCACTTTATTTCTATTGCCACTGAAGTTATGTTTTAAATTGATTTGCCAGTGTTTTAAATGATTTACTGTATTTTATCATGTGTAAAGTGTATATTGTCCATCAGTTTTGTGGAAGCCGCCCTGAGCCCGCCTTGGCGGGGAGAGTGGGGTAAAAGTTAAAGCAATAAATAAATAAATAAATAAATGATATCACATGGAAGTGATGCCATCACACCAGGGACATCGCAGGGTGACACTCTAGTATTTTGGGCAAAACAATATGGTTACCATAGAGTTTTGCCCAAAATACCAGAATGTCTCCACGCAATGTCCCTGGCATGATGATGTTGTATCTGTCATCATGTCAGGGATGTTGCACATGGCAATGTCACCCTGCCCCCCACGACTCCTGGAAAGCTCCCTCCCAGCTCCCCACCAATGAAAGCATAGGACCTGGCAATTCTACCTTCAGGAGCTTTGGCAAACTCATTTACTTTCCTGAGCTACTGTGAATATTTGGTGGAATAGCACATGGGACCTAGAGTAGTCATATGGTTCTTTTGTTTGATGGTAACTGCAAATGTGGCTCTCTGAGATTTGTGGAGTGAGTACCACTGCCTTAGACAGTTTGGATTGTGTGTGTGTTTCAGCACTTGCAGGATACAGCTTGAACCTCTGCAGAAATCTGCATGTTTAGGTTCCTTTCAATGATCACCATAGCGCAGAATAAAAAAGCTCAAATGTATTATACAGCTGTCACTGTCTGTACCTTCCCCCAACTTCTATACAAGTCATCATCTATACATAGCCTTTCACTATTATTCTTGTCAGCAATAGCATTCTATTTTCTTTATGAATTAATACAGCTAGCACCTAGGTAGTAAGCAAAAAACATTTTCACATGTGACACTTGAAGTTCTTTGAGCCTTTTTTGTTGTATTTGGGCACATGTATGAACGAAGCTGATGTCAGACAGGAAACTAACAGTAATTTTTGGAGTGTGCAAATGTTTTAGAGGAAATATGTATTCATGAAAGTGATGTAGTTAAGTTGTTTTATGTTTGCTTTTTTGGAAAGGATACCCCTGCTGAAATAAGGCTCCCAGACTCTGTCCACAGGAAACTTGAGATACCAGTGCCTACTGGCGGTGATACAAATGGTTTTACTCTACTCCCAACATCTCTGTCTAACTCAAATACAACACTTATGTTTGTATTTGTTAAAGTATGTATATTCCACATTTCCTTGGTTAAGATAAGTCTTAATGAATAAGATGTGCCTATTGTTCTTGTTGCCAGTACACCACGCTGCCCATCACCCTGGGCTTGGATGCTGGCAAGGGAGGTTCAAATCCCAATAATTAGCTATGGGTAAACTGTTTTCTCTCTCAGCATACCCCACTTCACACTGGGGCTTCTGTAAAAAGGGAAAGTACACTGTGTGTTTGTACAAGCACTCACATGTTGAGAAAAATGTACTAAGTGTTTGGCCATCAAATCAGACCTGTAAAAAAATTAAACAGCCATCAGCTCTTCCACAATTCCTCCTTCAATCTTCAAAAAGAAAACAGGGCATACAAGCAATACTATTGCTAACTCAAAAGTTTTAAAATGAACTGCAAGTTATGTTTACTGCTTTAGGAGCTATGCTGATGAGTGCATGGTATAAAATGTCTTAAATAAAGAAATATATTTGTTATCTTCCACTTTAAGACTACAGAATACTGATAGTGAGAAATGATTGTTTGCACAAATTATGCCCCTGGGTAAGGAACTCAAAATCTAGTCCTTTAATTTCAATACCATTTACAAAAACCATAAAGTATATGCACTGCAGTAAATGCTGTGTTAGTTTTGTTGGAGCATTAATACATGGTCTTCTGGGTTAATAACTCCAGAGGAAACAAAATGTATACACTGCTTTCCAAGAGGCAAAATATGCTTTTAGGAGTCTGTCTAATGTTGGATAACTTAATTTGCCAGGGGGGTCTCTAGCTAACTTCTCACAAATGTATGCATGACTGTAACTCCCATTAAAGTTAATGGACATTACATGTGTATGGAGGTGACAGAACATATACCTTAGGCACAATGTTACTGAGTAATAGCACTGGAATTAATCTTAGAGAGATGATACATTTCTAATTTGACTTTCATCATCTCTGTAAGTACTAGAGAAGCAGCTTACAAACCTCATCCAGTCGTGAAACAAAATTCATTGTTCAAATTACTGGTTAATGTAACTATATTGAGTACTGATTTCTTCATTATTTTACACATCACATTCAAATTATTAAATGTAGATAGTTCTTAGGATTTATAATTAATGTGAGTTATGATCAGTCAGCTTTTATTGTCTCTCACATCTTGGAATAATAGAGTTCACAAGGCAACAAAAGCTAGTAAAACTGTGTATCATTATCAACAACAATAATAAAATTAAATGGAAACTAAGATGCATTAAGTGTGGGGACCACAATTGGCTCCCTACAGAAAAACAAGGAAACACTGAAAGAGTACAGAGTGTTATCTTGAGCTTTGTGAAAAAGACAAACATGGGATATGATGTTGTATATTTCTAATATTGTAAGAGCCTGTAGAAGTGAAACAGACAATGTGGCCAGATCCATGGATAATTAAATCCAAAGACTGGAACTATGAGCATACAATATAGTTCTTACTACAAACTTGAAAAAGCCGCAGGGGAAAAAACAACAACAACCTAAAGTGGGGGCAAGGGTTCTACCTTTTAAGTGAGGACTCATGTGGGCCAGTCTGGCAGCAACCACAAAACAACTTGCTATTACACAATTTGCTGCTTGCTACTGTTCAACAGCAGCCAACAAATGAAACCAATGTGATGTACCCATCAGTATATCAGTCTAAGATCTGAGAGACCCAGGTTTGAATCTCTACACTGCTGTGGAAGCTTGGGCCAGTCACACATTCTCAGCCTAATCTACCTGCCAGGAAGATAAAATGGAGGGAAGGAGAATAATGTAAACTGCTTTGGATTTCCACTGAGGAGAAAGGTAGGGGTATAAATGAAGTAAATAGATTATATAACTGAAGATGGCAGGAAAGTAAAAGATAGATCACTGGGTAGCTGAAAAAGAGAGAAAGAAAAGGGGAAGTTGAAGATATTGGGGCTGCCAGGAAGTGATAAATAGTGTGGAGAGGGGGATAAAGGGGAAAGTGAAGTGTTCCCTACAAGTCCTTCTGCATTCCTTATCATGCATAGGGCCCAGTGGCCAGCAATGCACAAGTGGGCCAAAGTTTCCCGGAGGAAAGGTTGCCAGGGGAGGAAAGGAGGAAAAGTTGAACACAGATAAAGGAAGATAGGCTGGTGGGTAAGAAGGACAGACGGAAGCAAGGAAAGGCTCTGGGGACTTTCAGGAAGGGAATGAGGAAATAGTGGTGGAGATGAAAATGAGGTACCCCCCACAAATTCTTGAGGGTTCCTTGCTTGTATTTTGCATCAAAGATATACTTGCCAATGAATTAATACTAATTCTCACTACAATACCACTCTTTCATTTTTCTCTATATACAACTGAATGAATCATAACACTCCTTGTGCTCCATACCAAAATTTTATTAATGAAATTCAGGAGAGTTGCAGTTTGTTAAATAGATCCTGAATGTGAACTTTAGTTCACGATACTAAACTGATAAGGATGTCATTTTAAATTCTGTCATCTCATAATTAGCTGTGACTCAAAATGCTAAACTTCAAGTAGAGTTCCATCCACAAACCTCACCTTCAGCTCTCTGTCAAATGCCACACCTCAAAAATGCATTAAATATGAACTTAGATGGGGGGAAAGACATTAGTGAAATTAAACAGTTACAAAATTGGATTTTGGAATCCTGAATTTCCTAATTCAAGTGGGCAGTGATTGTTCTATTTGTTACTGTTACATACTACATTAAATAACTGATGGATAGCAGAGAGCAAGAGTCCAGTAGCACCTTAAAGACCAACAAAATTTGTGGCAGGGCATGAGCTCTTATGAGTCACTGCTCACTTCCTCAGATACTGGTCATGGAAACTCATACCCTGTCACAAATTTTGTTAGTCTTTAAGTTGCTACTGGACTCTCGTTCTTTTCTACTGCTACAGATCTTGATCTATCTTATTTATATTTATTTATTTATTTATATTCTATTTATGAATTGCCTGTTCCCCACAATGTAAGGCTCTAGGCGATATACAACCATTAGAAGCAAAAACTGAAAATTGGCTACATTGTCTCAAATGGCATCAAATATTCTTTTGTTATCTTGATGGATAGTTGCTACTTCTCAATATCACATCTTAAATGTGCCATATGTATAGAATCTGGGTTCAATTCAACAGTGACCTTTCGTGTTTTAATGCATGCATGTTCCATGTATTTTCTCATACTCACTAGTCCACCTGTGTTTCTGGATCATAAATGTCCTCAAAGGGGTATAAAACAATTTCCTCAACTTCTGCCAATTTGTCATCTCATACACCATGTATTCCACTACAGCGAAAGGGGCTAATTATTCTGTGCTTTTCTCCTTTCCTTGTGTGTCTTTTTGATTTTATTTGAAAGTTTAATTTAGGTTATTTGGTTATCTAGAACCAAACTAAAGTGATATGTTACACTGTACTTACAAAATACAGCTAGAGAGGCTCAGTGGTTAGAGTATCAAATTTGAATCAGGGAAACCCAGCCTCAAATCCTTAGTTACGACACCCAATAATTAATCATGGCCAGGACTGCTGTGATGATAATATGGAGGGCAAGTAGACCACTGTGATGTCCTTGGAAAAGTGTTGTAAAACCAAATTGATAAATAAACTATAAAGAACACTGGAGGGGAGGGGAAATTTACATTCCGAGGCAGTCAGCCTCTGAATCCCAGAGCTAGGAGGCAGCATCAGAGGAAGGACTCTAAAGGCACACTAAGCCTACAAGAACAGCAACAGCGGTATTTCATTGGCATTAACATGAGGGTCATTACATAGATACTTTACAACACTTAATTACAGTCTGTATTTGTATAGCCCCTTTCTGTCACTGTCTCTGGCACTCCTACTGCATATACCAGGACAGCATGCCATGTGTGATCATCTCAATATGTGCAATCACCATGTTGTCTGAATTGGACAACATGTATATTACAGTTCCAGTACTTGTAGACATATACCCTGAAAAATCAGGATTCCTGATGGCATGTACTGAAGCAAGAATAAAAGTACATATCCCAATTCAGTCCAAATGTTGATCATGCACAGTGCACTTTTTCAGTGCATGTACTGGAAATGCAATAACTAGAAAAGGCTTATATTAAATTTTAATATTAAATGTTAATATTAGAGCTTTGCTTTTTAATAAATAAACCTCCTCAGGAAACAGGAAACCTCCTCAGGAAACAATCCATAGACAAAAGAACCTCCTCAGGAAAGCTCCTCCATTAGCATGTCCATAGCCTGGAGAACTCCTACAAGATAATGACTCAGCCCGGGGTAGATATAAATTATCTGTCTACCATTTTTCTTCTCACCTTGACACAGAGAGTACTCCATCTTTCTGTGTTATACCTCTGAGGATGCCAGCCACAGCTACTGGCAAAACATCAAGTCCTACAATGCCAAGACCACGGCCACACAACCCGGAAAAACTAGAGCAACTAATAAACTGAGCTCTATTTGACTGCTTTTTACAGTTATAAAGTGTCTAAAAACAAAATCATTTTCAAGTTTAATTCGGGGGATAGTCGTGTTTTCTTCAAGTTTGTCACTCAATTGTTAAAGTGCAAAAGTTAAACACACATAAAAATGATATTAAAACAGAACAAAGTGATTGCTGTATGTCAAGAGCTATACGTTCGTACATACCTAAAGGACTAATAGAGAGGCAAAGAGGATGTACCTTAAATAGGCTGCCCATACCACATATAGGTTTGCCACCATATGCCACCACCAAGACCAGCTCTCTCCTTCATAGAAAGCCAGAAAGCCATGACTTTACAGGAATGTGCAGGCATTACAGGAATGTGCAGGCATTACAGGAATGTGCAGGAGCACAATTTTTAAAAAGTGTCTTCAGGTAAAATACAGGGAACTTGCATCATTTTAACACATGATAAGATCCCCCCCAAACTTTTGTCTATCATGCTCTAGTAATTATTTTTAAAAAACAATTAAATACAATATGGGGGCATTAGTCAAATGTTTTCAATTAGCAATTCACTGTGAATACTTCATAGAGGAAGTATGACCATCAAATGCACTTTGCAAATGATGTCAATAAATACCTGAAGTTCTGATACTTAGCATCTTCATGCATCATCATGTTTATCCCTTTCTGAGAGACAGAAAGCTAAGGTGACTTTACGTGCTACTTTTGCATTAAAGCAGAGTGCTGGAATCTTGTGAGAAATCTCGAAGCTGAGCAACATACAGGAGCACATTAGTTCTAACATAAAATTAATGGTAATCTCACGGCAACTTCTTATAAAACTTAAACTGTTAAAAGATGAGTACACTACTTGAAAATGTTTTTGTTCTTCTTGTAAACTAGATAGTATGGGAAAAGGATGAGCATGTTGTCAATAAAGAAGATATATATCATCACCTTCATAGGAGCACATGCATCTCCCACATGAGATCCATGAATCCTCCTCCCTTAACACACTACAAGGAAAGATAAAAAAGGATGTGCAAGTCACTGGCCATCTTCTATTATCGTGTGGTATGGTCCTAATAACACAGTAAAATACAGCCCAAAATGTTGCTGGAGTTATTGGTATTAATTTTAGTGTTCTACATCAACCTAGTGTTACGTCTGAAAGCCAACTTGAGTCTTCAGAAAAAAGTGAAGTATAAACATTTTAATTAATTATGGCACCAAACAAAAGAAAGGTTTCTTTACCTAGTGTAAGGGCCAAAAGATGTGTCAGTGACTGGATTTTGTTATAGGTGTGTCTTCCACATTCCCTTATAAAATGACTAGCCTGATACCCATGCTTTGTTACGGTATTTAAGTTCCGTAAATCCAGTTATAATATTGATGATGTGAAATCTGAAATGTGACATTTGTTGTAGGAATTCTAATGGAGAAGATTGTAGTGTAAGAAATGAAGTGAGACATATGTACTTTTTTTCTCTCTACTGAAGGAGCTCTCTCTAGACCACATTGGTGGTTCTGCCCTCAGGTGCTAGGATCACCAGGCTGCTTGATGAGCTCACTCTGGAGCAGGCCACATAAAACTGTCCATTTAAGAAGCAGTCGTCTGTTAAGCCAACTCCTGCTACCTTCCACGAAAGTGATGGCCTCTCTACTTGTGTTCCTGGATTGTTTTGCTCATATGGAGACTGTGTTGTTCTGAGCATCTCAGGGTGATCTTGCTGGTACTTGATCTGCACAGCTCAGTGCATTGCAGGAGTACTATGTGCAAATGTCTTTGCCTCATTCCTAAGTTGCCTCCTCCTTGTAGCATTGGTGTATCTGGCTCGATGTTTGCCTGGAGCATGCTTGGAGGCAGTAAGAGGTGAGAGGTGTGAGGGGGAGTTGGTGTGAGGGAGTGATGATGTGGTGGACATTTCTTCAGGTTCATGAGGCAGGCACACAACAAAATGGCTCCTAGAAATATCCTTTACTATCTCCCCATAAACGTTCATACCCTGGCCCTGCTCCTACACCTGACAGACACTGGCCTGCCTGGTGTTGAGGGGATTGTATTTAAAGGCATCAGGGAGGCTGGACCAGCAGCAGTGCTAAGGCAATCCTGCTGAGCACACCTCCCCGGTGGCTGTAAGCATCCCCACTCCTCTCCTACACCTGACAGGCAGCTGCCTGTCCAGTGTAGGAGGGGGACGGGAGAGGAGTATTAGAAGACACGGTGGAGACGGGGCTGTCAGGATCACTAAGGTGTTACGGCTGGGGCAGGCTCACTCGTGGCTTTAAGCAACCTGCAACTGCTGCTGCACCTGACAGACAACCGCCTGTTAGGTGTAGGAGGTGGGGGGAGTATGTTAGAAGCCATCCAACCTCCTCTCCTACATCTGACAGGCAGCTGCCTATGCAGTGTAGGAGGGAGGGGGGGAAAGAGTATTAGAAGCCATTGTGGAGATGGGGCTGCACCTGGCAGACAACCGCCTGTTAGGTGTCAGAAGTGGGGGGAATGTGTTGGAAGCGATCCCACCTCCTCTCCTACACCTGACAGGCAGCTGCCTATGCAGTGTGGGGGGGGGGAGAGTATTAGAAGCCACTGTGGAGGTGGGGCTTCCCCTGACAGACAACCGCCTGTTAGGTGTAGGAGGTGGGGGAAGTGTGTTGGAAGCCATCCCACCTTGTCATGATGTGTGCAAGACGGAGACAGGGCCTAGAGGCCTAAACTATAGGAGGGGCCTGACTGGCAATAGAAAGCAGACAGCCTACAATCCTCACAATGCTTGGGGATGATTTTTAGCCAATGGGAGTGCAGGAATTCTGTGAGAAGACTGTTGCATTCTTGTGGAGGTGTGTCTTAAGTTGTAGGCTGTGGAAAATGGAGTCTTCACACAGGAGTGAATTGAGGGGGATTGTGATAAACTCTATGTGTTGTGAGGAAACGGATCTTGTTGTCTCTGTGTGGTTTTCCCTCTCACGGAGACACTGAGGCTGGGCTGATAGGAGAAGCTCCCTCACTAGTCAGAGTGACTGTTACAGGTAGCAAGGCCTAGTAAAAAGCCTTGTAGGCCTTAAATAGTACCAGTTAAGGAGTAAAAGGTAGTTGCGTTAGCTTTGTGTTCTTTTTGCCTTTCAACACTGTTATACCTTGTTAAAGCACCTTGCCTTGTTTTCCTTGCCCCAATACTGTATAAATAAACCATTTGTTTAAAAGTCCTCTGCCTGGTCATCACGCCTAAGGTTCTTGGCTTGAAAAGGGGCATTTTGGATGGCCTTGAGAGGGCCTTCTCAAGGGACTGTAAGTCCAGGATGGTGGCAGCGACCCGCTGGGGTCATGACACACCTCCTCTTCTACACCTGACAGACAGCTGCCTGTCCAGTGTATGAGGGGGAGGGGGAGGAGTATTAGAAGCCACTGTGGAGGTGGGGCTGCACTTGACAAACAACCACCTGTTAGGTGTAGGAGGTGGGGGGAGTGTGTTGGAAGCCATCCCACCTCCTCTCCTACACCTGACAAGCAGGTGCCTGTCCAGTGTAGGAGGGGGAGGAATATTAAAAGCCACTGTGGAGGTGGGGCTGCACCTGACAGACAACCGCCTGTTAGGTGTAGGAGGTGGGGGGAGTGTGTTGGAAGCCATCCCACCTCCTCTCCTACACCTGACAGGCAGCTGTCTGTCCACTGTAGGAGGGCAAGGGGGGAGGAGTATTAGAAGCCACTGTGGAGGTGGGGCTGCACCTGACAGACAACCGCCTGTTAGGTGTAGGAGGTAGGGGGGAGTGTGTTGGAAGCCATCCCACCTCCTCTCCTATACTTGACAGGCAACTGCCTGTCCAGTGTAGGAAGGGGAGGGGGAGGAGTATTAGAAGCCACTGTGGAGGTGGGGCTGCACCTGACAGACAACCGCCTGTTAGGTGTAGGAGATGGGGGGAGTGTGTTGGAAGCCATCAGAGAGGCTGGGCCAGCAGCTTTGCTTCACCTCACAGGTGGTTGTTGGCCACTCCTGATTTCCTCAACTGTCATTAGCTCTCTGCAGTCCCCTGTAACTGTGTTTTTGTGTGTGTGTGTTTTACATCAGAACACTGAGCTCTGCAACTGACCAATCAGAGAGTGGAGGGTGCAGGGAGGCATCTGCTTGGCAGCCTCACAGGAATCAAAGGGGGGGGAGCACATTTTACCCCTTTTGACCCACTTAGGTGTCGAATTTCTAGAAATCCCTTCTTAGCAAGCACCTACGCCACGGTAGGAGTGCTCTCCCCGAATTAGGTGTCTCTGGGTCCAGCGGTTTGGCCTGGGCATTGATTTTATGCCCCTGGGTCCAGCGGTTTGGCCTGGGCATTGATTTTACAGTGAGGGGGACTATATATAGCTAGATGAGGTATGAAAAATCATACATGAATGAGCAAAGCTGAAAGTTGAAAAAGCATATGTGGATGAGCAAAGTTAAATTCTTTACCAAGTTCCCAAAGTCTATCCTCCTCTACCCACCTGCCCACATATTTATCTTGAACTTAGTTCACATCCTTTATCAAAGCCTAAAAAGTAATGTGGATAAAAGACACAGGGAACCAAAATGGATCTCCATCCTCAAATTCCTTTGTTCATAGGTCTGTTGATATCACATCTAATTTCACCCTAAAAGAAATTGTAAATAAGCTGAACTGAAGTCAAATAAGGGTTCCATGCAGTAAATATATCCTCCTGAAAAATCTGTCAGCTCCTGCCCCCTATAATACATCCATGCAGCACTTCCTTTGCCTGATCTTTCAGGCCAGGGGTATGTGTGCATAGTTAGTTCCTGTTCTCTTCCAGCATCTGGAAGCACCCAAAAATAAGTGGTTAATTATGTTTTGAGGAGAAGGCTTGAGCACTTTTTTAAAAAATGCAAGCCAAAACCACAATTCCTTTTTAAAATTATTTGTAATTATCATTATTTTATAACTATATTATTACAATAATAACCTATTCAAAACAAACAAAAATATAAAGCTTGTGCTTGGATTGGGGTGGAACTGAGAAGATTCTAAAGTTCCTCCTACAACAAGAGCTAATAATTGTTTATATGTGAATGCTACATGTAACAGCTGGCAGACAAAAGGAAGCAACTGGTTAGGCTGCAAGGAGAAGGCTTTTAAAGAGACAAAAGATCTGGGATGTCCCAACAACAGGCTGACTGATCACATGGGACAGCCTGGCCCTATGATTACATTTTAAATTAAATGTCAAATCAGGCCTGGGGGAAAAGAGAATCCACAGAAAATACTGGAACTGAACAGGCTGACCTTAATTGGATCTAGATTCTGTAAGCAAAAAGAAAGAGTGAAATATGGCAACTCTGTATAAAAGGGGCTAGCATGGAACCAGCCTAAATATAAGTAACTTAATATTTTAATTAGGTAAACTTTTCAATTAAGTAGTTGCAATACTGAAATGAAATGTATGCCTATATATCCCACAGTTCCCCTGGACATTAGATGGGGGAAAGAGAAGGGTGATTTCCCTATTTTCTGGCACAGCTGCTTCCCCTACAAGTCACTAAAAGTGATGAAACTTACTAGACTGTACTATAAGCTATTCTGGTTGTTTTCTGCCTAAAGCAAGCATGGTAGAAGACAAAAATTGAGAAAATATATATTAGGAAGAAAAGGGGTGGGACACACGGTACTGAAAGTAAAACAGATTTTTAAAAAATCTCTTAGGGACCATGGCTGTTTGGGAGTGCTTCTGGAAGCATACCTTTGACATATTTTTTATGTTTTTTATTTTATCAAATTTATAACCTACCCTCCCCGCCGAGGTCCACGGCATCTCTCTCTCTCTCCCTCAGCAACTGTACACAAAATATGTGTGTATTTTGAAGCACCCATAAATAGTGCCTTAACTTACTAGCCAGTCTTTATCAGCGGTCATTACCTACTTCCTTCCTTCCCCCAAGTCCTCCGGCAGGTACAGTTTTCTGGAGGAAGATTTATTTCAACTGCATAGGGAACAGAAAATATAAAAAACAGCAAGAGAAAATTCCAATCGTTTCTTACTTTTTCCAAACTGCAGAGCAATATTTTCTGATGGTAAGTATTAAACAATAAATTTAATACCAGTATGAATTTCACCTAGAGACTTCTGCTCCAATAAAATAAAATGTACTACTACTACTACTACTAATAATAATAATTAGATTTTTACCCTGCCCTCCCGGCCGAGGCTGGCTCAGGGCAGCTTACATAAGAACAGAATAAAATTCCAACAGTACAGTATAAAAGTATCACATCTGTTAATGCAATAACTATTCTTAAAACCATAAATATAGTAATACAATAAAGTGCTAGTGCTTAGTTTCTTAATCTTACAGTCAGCTCACTGATCTTCTTCAGTTGTCCTAGGTAATTAGCTCGGGCAGAAGTTGGAAGACCCAGGGGATCAGGGCTCTCCCATCATAGGCTGTCAGTTGTCAATAGTGGTGGCAGCTCCAAAGGCCTGGAAGAAGAGCTCTGCTTTACAGGCCCTGCAGAACTGCAAAAGGTCCTGCAGGGACCTAGTCTCCTCCGGGAGCTCATTCCGCCAGAGTGGAACTACCACTGGTTGTCACTAGTCTGGCCTCCTTAATACTCGGGGGGGGCCGATTCTGGGTCCCTGATCACAGTGCTCTCTGCGGTACATATGGGGAAAGGCGGTCCCTCAGGTATGTAGGTCCCTAGCCATAAAGGGCTTTAAAGGTAATAACCAGCACCTTGAAACGAATCCGGTATGCTATAGGCAGCCAGTGCAATGTCATTAGCACAGGTTGGATATGCTCCCGAATAGAGAGTCCCATCAATAGCCTGGCCACAGCATTTTGCACCAGCTGCAGCTTCCGGATTTGAGACAAGGGCAGCCCCATGTAGAGGGCATTACAGTAGTCCAATCTCGAGGTGACCATTGCATGGATCACTATTGCCAAGTCGTTGCATTCAAGGAAGGGAACCTGAGATGGTAAAAGGCTGACTTGGCATTGGCTGCTATCTGGGCCTCCATTGTTAAGGAGGCATCTAGGAGCACTCCCAAACTCCTAACCTCCAGCACTGGCACCAATGGTGCCCCATCGAAGGTCGGGAGTGGGATCCCTACCCTCGGACCACTCCGGCTCAGGCACAGGACCCCCGTCTTTGTTTGATTCAATTTCAGCTGGCTTAGCCTAAGCCAACCATCCACAGCTTGTAATGCCCAGCCTAGGTCTTCCAGTTTGGAGTCAGACTGACCACCCAGCTCTATCTATTGTTGGCATACTGGTGACAACCCAATTCATGCCTCCAGGCAATCGGGGCAAGAGGGCTCATATAGATATTAAAAAACATTGGGGACAGCACTGCTCCCTGAGGCACTCCACATTCCATTGGGTGCCTTCTGAACAGCCAATCCCCTAGCGCCACTCTCTGTCCCTGGCCTTGAGAAAGGAAGCAAACCACTGCAAGGCTAGTCCCTGGACTCCAATGTTGGCAAGGCAATGGATCAGTAGCTGATGGTCAACTGTGTTGAATGCAGCTGACAGGTCTAACAACAACAGCACTGCCGATCCGCCTCAATCCAGATGCCTCCGGAGGTCATCCCGTGACCCGGGTGAAAACCAGACTGGAAGGGGTCTAAGATGGAAGTGTCACCCAAGAAGCCCTGTAACTGAATTGCCACTGCCCTCTCTATTATTTACACTACTACTACCATTAATAAAACAATAAAAAATGAAAAATAAAGGATGAAACAGCTGACCCCATGGTCAGTGCCTGCAGTGAAATTGCTCAAACTGAGTATAAAGAATGACATGATAAGAGTTGCACTGGAATCTTTGGAAGAAGTAGGTCTTACCATCAGCCAGAAATTTATTGGAGCACAAACCAGTCAAGGTCATGGAGAATGATGAAACAAAGGTTCTTGGGGACTTCCAATTGCAAACAGATAAACATCTGGAGCATAACACTCCTGATCACAATTGTAGAAAAATTGAGAAATAAGGTTTGGATCATAGATATTACAATCCCAGGAGATAGCAGAATAGAAAATAAATAACAGAAAAAAATCATGAAATACCAAGACTTACAAATACAGTAAGAGTGCCTCTGGGAAAAGAAGGTTACCATTGTGCCAGTTGTCACTGGAATCCTTGGAGCACTGCCTAGTAGTCTCAAAAACACCTGAACATTCTGAGCATTGAACAAGTAACACCAGTTCAGCTTCAAAAGACAGTGTTGCTTGGAACAGCAAGAATTCTGCAAAGATGCATCTGCAATTCAAAAGAACTTGTCTAGATCTCAAATTGCAGAACACCATCTACCAGTCAAATATCTGACTGTGACAAGTAGTGGTGGTGGTGGTGATAGTGGTGGTAGTAGCAGCAGCAGCTGCTGCTGCTGCTGCTGTTGTTGTTTTGGACATTATGAAATGCAGGGGAGAACTCTTAAGTTTCTGTGTGTGGGTTTTTAAAAAACTTTCTGAATAACCCACTGTAATGTATCACATGTCCCACTATGATAAGGGAATATCCATGGCTCAGTGGTATTGCACATAGAAGGTCCTAGGTTCAGGTCCTGACATCTCCAGTTAAAGGGATCTTGTTGATATGATGAGAAGGACTTCTATCTGAGACCCTGCAGAGCTGCTGTTAATCAGAGCTGACAATATTGACCTTGATAGACCAAGAATAAGGTAGACCAGTATAAGGAAGTTTCATGTGGGTATGCAGGCCCATAGCCAGAAAGTTCTTATTGGGGGAGGGAATGAGTGCAGTGGTGGTAAGCATATCATTATTTATTTACTTTATTATGAATGAGCTATGATGTAGTGTGAAGACTCTACAAGGGATCATTCTACAAAGAAGGTTAAATGATAATCTGTTTTGTTTAAAACCAAATATCCCCTCTCTTTATTTACCCACGATGAACAGAATCTTGTAAATGCATGAAGATTCCCAGCCCCGTATTGTCCACTTCCACCTTCCTGGGTTGCAATGTGCCAAATAGGAATCCCCCTCACCAATAAAAGAGTCTGGTTTTTTTCCCTTCTGAGCACGAAATGAGGCTGTGCCAGGCCCATAGCCAGGATTTTGTAATTCAGGGGGCCTTTAAATAAGTCAGGGGGCACTGATGTCACAAAAATAAAATAAAAATTAAAAACTCACTTTTGCAGCGTTTGCACTCTGCTTGCCTACATGGGGAAGCAAGCCATGCTTGGGGAAGGGGCAGTGGTGGGGAGTCCTCCAGGTGGCCCAGAGAGCCAGGAGGCATTGGCAGGAAGTCAGGGTGCCAGGCCCTGAAATGCCCCACTGTAGCTGCAGGCCTGAGCTGTGCTAACGGAGATCACAGAAGAAGGTACATTTTCTTGGATGGATGGCCCCATTGATTCACAACACCATCTTCCACTGAACTCACCCTCCCCCCAAAAGCGCAAAACTGAGCTCTAGTTTGGCTCCTCATAACTTGCTGTAGGAAGACTTAAGGACAGATATAGGCACTCAGGCTGGAATGCAATAGCAGCAGCAGAAGAGAAGAGACTGGATTTATACCCCACTCTTCACTCAGAGTGGCTTACAGTCTCCTTCCCTTCCTCTCCCCACAACAGACACCCTATGAGGTAGGCGGGACTGAGAGAGCTCTGAGATAACTGCTCTTGAGAGAACAGCTCTGAGAGAATTGTAACTGACCCAAGGTCACCCATCAGCCGCATGTGGAGGAGTGGGGAATCAAACCTGGTTCCAGATTAGAGTCTGCCTCTCTTAGCCACTACACCAAATGGGTTGCCAACCTCCAGGTGAGGCCTGGAGATTTCCCAGAATTACAAGTGATTCCCAGACTTAAAAGATCACTTCCCCTGGTGAAAATGGCTACATCAGAGGATAAATTCTATGGTATTATACTTGATTAATGTCCCTCCCCACCTTCCCCAGGTTCCATCCCCCAAATCTCCAGAAATTTCCCAACATGGGGTTGGCAACCATGGTATGTGCACTCACTCCCCCCCCTTCACAGCTACAGCCTGCCTGGCATACAGGGGAAGGGTGGCTTTTTTGCTTTATACGGATGTAAAGAGAAGCTAAGGAGGTGCTCCTCTACAGATTCAGATTGAGCCCCCGAGCCCCCCCCCGGGTTGCTGAGCCCAGTTAAAAGAGAAGCAAAATTATTGCCAGCACCAATTCATTATCACCATTTTACAGTGATTTTAAAATGCTGTGATGCCCCAATCCACTGCAGGCTTGTGGTGCAGAACTCTTTTCCTCCAACCCAAGTGTTTTCAAGGGCTAAAACAGCTGCATGGACACCAGTACACACTATAAAATGGTCATGAGTCCACTGACAAAGAGATGAAGGGTATCAACATGCAAGCTTCAGCAGTGTGGCCGAATGTCAAGTTCATGGCTGAAATGGTTTCTGGGGGCTCCCACCCACGACTTTCATCACATCAAAGATTCTCTGTAGGTAAATGATAACTATTCTCACCTGATACTGAATCAACAACAGTAGATTATGGCAACTTGTTTCCCATCCTACAAGCAACAGCAAGATCATATTCAGCAAGGCTGAAAAATTGAAGAGAAACAGCTGTGTGGTAAAGTACACCATTTACAGATAAAAGAACATCGAACAGAAAAGAGCTCAACCCTAGGCCTTGGAGAAGTGTCAGTCAGACAACACAGTACTGGTGGATGCACCAGTGGTCACTTACTTAGGGAGCTTTCACACATACTAAATAATGCAGTTTCAATCCACTTCAGCAACTGTTTGCAAGTCTATTTTGCCATTTCACATGGTAAAATGCAGTTGCAAAGTGCATTGACCTTGGGCCTCTTGACACTCCTTAAAGCCTATCCTACAAAGTGAAGTTTTCTATTCTTTGCCTTGCTTATGTCTACATATATGAATATGCAAAACTTTGAACCATCCCCCCCCCCAAAAAAAAAAACCTATGGGGAAAGAGAGAGGGAGACTCAGAATATTTCAGTGAGTTGTGAGCAGGTCTTCTTAAGCAGTAAATACTAATTACAAAAGTTGAAACTCAAGGAAATAGAGGAAAAAATGTGAAGTACTACCAGATATCCCTATATATACCCCAGAGAGCACTTTGGTCAAGGTCATAAAATCATTTGGCCCTCCCAGGTCCCAAGGATGCTGGGCTGGCAGTAACCAGGGCAAGGGCTTCCCCAGTGGCGGCTCCACACTGGTGGAATGAGCTCCTGGAAGAGACCAGAGCCCTGCGGGACCTTCTACGGTTCTGCAGGGCCTGCAAGACGGAGCTCCTTCAATTAGGAGCCACCACCACCAGGTGCCTGGTCTATTGCCGACAGCCTGTACCCGCAGTTAGATACAAGAAAATCAACAAGCTGAATACTCAGACAATCTATTCTATACAATATATAGCACCATCTATATGATAAAAACATTATTGCTAGCACTTTATATTGTTATATTGTGGTTTTAATGAATTGTTTTAAAAGTTTTATTATATTTGATTGTTATTATATTTTATCGTGTAAGCCACCATGAGCCTGCTTAGGCGGGGAGGGCGGGGTACAAATTTGAAGAAATAAATACATTTGAGGGATGTTTAGATTTTTTGGGTTTTTTTTCTTAAAGTTCAAACTATTAGAGACTGAAGCCAACACTTTCCAGAAAGCAAAATGATTTGAACATAAAAGTACACGAAGGAAAAGCTAGAATAACTGGAGTGTTCAAAAAAGTATGTTATATATAGTCTGCCTTTGTCACTAAGACTCAAGGTGGATAAATAAATATTTATTTAGCATATTTTCAGTATATGTTCAGAATATCTTTCAGTAGAAGGCAGCTTTATGTGTTTATATATATATATTGTTTTTCTCCCCAACAGGGATCCAAAGCAGCTTACAAAAATACTTATTCAGGCACAAAGTTGTACACTACTATTTGTTCCATTAAACAGCATTCAAAAATGCTATAATCTAAAACCATGTGGGCCGGCTAAACCTAGAAGCACCAAAGACTTGCATCTTCTCCTGTGATAGATACTGAAGGTTGGGTAACTCACACATGGTTAAGTCTTTGGCATATATATCACATTTGTCAAGCCCTGTCCATCATTTATATATCTCATTCTTTCAATTATGTATAGACATCGGTTAAGTTACAGGATATTTATGGGAAAGGGGAGCTAATGCACACTCACACATATGAATTTCTGCATCGTGAATAACCTCAATGAAAAGCAAAATAGATTCTTTAGACCAATACCCACCAAAAATAAGCAGCTTGAATTGAAGCAAAAGCAGTGAGTCTCTATCACTTGTCAGGCAATGGTCTTCTAAATATTCAGTGGGCTATACGGCACCCTACTCCATTTCCTGCACATATCAGTGAACTGAAACCATCTTGGCACAACATTTTACGTTGCGGCAGGGTACAAGCAAAAGTTACAACAGCACCAGCTCTACACGTGAGTCCTGGTCAATATTTGAGATCTTCCATCAGAACTGGGATCCTTATTCCCAGTCCTATCTACACTATTAGTGCACTGCTGTTGGGGTCAGGACTTCAGTAAGTTGCATAGGAACCACAAGATAATCGTTTAAATGTTGCATTCCTTATACCAGGTACACCTCAAGGTTTCTTGCTTTACCTTATGATTATTCTACTTGTGATTGCTTCAGGATCCAACTGTTTCAATCCTAGGAGACTGATAAAGACATCTGTTTGATGGTGAGAACTACCTACTTCTGCACATTGCAACAGCTTACTGTTAAGACACTGCATACCATTCACCACAGGGCAATTAGAACTTGTCCAAAAGGTTTGTTCCTAACATTTTAATTGCTAACAAGTTCTTTAGCTATAACAACAGCTAACAGATCTCCATATGAACCAGTATATTGTTTGCAATGGTTGTCCAATATCACTGCACTTTGGGGTCATATAACAGTTTGCAAGGTTTATGTAGCACAGCTACCGGTATAGCCCACTTGTACTCCAGCTCATATGCAACAAGTTATAATGGGAAAATGAGAAACAGGTAGGTTTGGAATTACTGGGCTACTGCAAATTGAAACACATAATTTACAAAAAACAGCCACTGAAGTGAATCAAGACCAAAAAAGGGCAAGAGATATAAAACTAGTCTGAAGAGGCAGCAATATCTATACCAACAAGGACAATGATCAACTAAAATACGCATTACCGACTTTCACTCTAATAATAACTTGCTAATAAGAGACTTGGCTACAATTTTCCTGTAGGTTTGGGTAAGCTCTTTGAACGTAGTCTTTTCTTAGAGTTGTCCCAGTTTTGCATAATCAGTCACATCATTCAAAACCAACACAGTATTCAAAATCCTCATGAATAGAGAAAAAAACCCTTTCTTTCGCATTTCCATTAAAGGAATGAAATGAAACTCAATGAAACTCAACATCCTATGAAATGAAAACTCAACATCCTAATTAAAAACCAGACATTCCAAAAGTATACAAAATCACAAGACAAATAACTGAGTGGGTTGCATACTATGCTTAGTATACAGAAGTGAAGGGTTTTTTTTCTCCCTTGCTAATGAAGCTTCTCTAAACTCTTTACACACATTCAAAATGTATCTTCTGCCGCATCTTCATCACTAACATCATACTACTGAATTAAGTACAATGGGATCTAAAATGTGGGAGGCAGGACAGCAACAGCACAAAAATAGACTTTTCACCTATCTTGAACAGAAAGCAGAACTAAGTAAATATTACTGTATCACAATGGAGATAAACTGTCTTGAATTTGGAAGAGCTAATCAATATATTATGTCTTCTTTTAATTTTCTAAAGCAACTGCTGTATTGGTATTGTTTTAATTTTAACACCTCTTCAGCCTGACAGAAACCAACTGGAATATGCTAAACTGTATTGTATGAAGATCAAACAGGCATGGGACTGCAATTACAGATCACAATAGCCTTTTCTTGGTTCACAGGTCTATTCATCTTTTTGAAATGCTGAAAGACATACTGGACATAGGAGACTGGATTAGCCACAAGATGACCTGTATTTCCACACAAAAGCACAAGTGTGGGTGGGGAATGGCATACTCTATTATCCTTTCTTCACTTCTTGGACAAATGTAAACATATTCATGAAAAATAAGCATTTAAACAGCTCTTTCCCATTCATCTCAGAGCAAGTGTTATCCATTTGTTTGTTTTTTTACCACTTGTGAGCTGTATAATAATGCAATAATGCGATTAATGTGTATTTCTTGTCAAGAAAAGTTCACTCCACAACAACAAAAATGGTATTTTATGAATTGAACTACTTTGCATGGAAAGTCAACACAGAAAGTTCATCATATGCAAAAGTTCTGGAGAATTATAATATCTTGTTTATCCAGGTGACTTTCTTAGAGAGTAACCACTGACTTTATTGTATCTTTTCCATAATTAAATTAATTTCAGAAACATACAATAGCTGCTATGTTATTTATGAACACAAAAACTCTAATTAGGTACATATTTAAGTTGGAAATGTAACATTTTACTGAGGAGTCTGTTGAAGAATACTGATCAGTTATAAAATTTAGTTAATAGATCAGTGGCAATTAAAATACATATTATAATAACATGGTCTGAGGAAAAGGCCAGAAACCACTTGGTATAGCTGAATAAGATAACTTCAGAGTAAGTGTCTGGGGACTGCATCTGTAGACTAAATCAGGAGTCAGATAGATATTTTGCTTCACTAAAGAGTACTGAAGTAGGCATTGCTTGAACTGGTGAACACATCTGTTTGACCAAGTTGTCCAAACTCTTAGTCACTTGGTAAATACTATGGGATTATATAATTACTCTGTCCTAGGAGAAGTTAAAAAAATGAATTTTAATGTGAATTAAATACCAAGAAAGAAACACCACCAAGAATGAAACAAAAATGTTCCATCTTCAGCTTTCCGATAAAATGAATAACTGTATCAACAAATTAGGAACCAACATTCTAAATGCTACAAGAATATCAGGCCTTAATATCTTGTCACAATAAAAATGGTTATCCACCACTTTCATTCCACTGATTTATCTTCAATGTACCATTAACTGGAGTTAATGAATACCTGGAGAGTAATTCTCTCAGTTTCTTACATATAAATTGGGATAGCACTGGAGAAATAAAAAGGTGCAAATTAATTTCCCACTAAACCAAAATGAGCACACTATGTATATACCGCAACAAAGTGCTTTATATGGAGTGAAAATCTCAATATTAGAACACAAATAAGAGGCACAAAATGTATGACATGGAATTGTTTCCAAAATCCATTTAATTTTGTGGTGCTATATTAGAACCTAAAGCTCAACACTGCTTGTAAATGTTGAAAATATATCAGTTAGAATCCTCAAATTAAGGACAAGTGGACCAAGCTGCAATATGTACATCAAGCCTACAAGAAATTGCATTCAACCAGCATGCAACCACATTGGTAGAAAATATGCATCTAGTACTTGGAAGGTATCCTGATTGGTAGGCATTCCTGTCTTGTTTTCAAAAATTAACAGCTGAGATTTAATCTATCCTCTGGTAAACTAACATGACCCTCCTACAGTGTTTTCAAAAGACTGCCTCCTGAACTCACTGGAGAAATGTAAATATCAAAACTATTAATAAAAAGCATGTCAAGAAAAAATATCGAATAACGTTTAAAAGATTTTTGTTCTTTTATTCTTTCATTACAATGCCTCCTCCTTAGAAAAAAATCACCTTAAGTAATGAGGCAAGAAAAATGCATCTCATGCTGTTATGTTCCTTTTTTTATTAAGAACCTTAAAATTAATTAGTTCCTGGAAGTCATTCAAGAAGAAATTCCATGCATTTGTAAACAAAAGGGAAAGAAATGTGATAGAACTAAATGCTGGAATCTGCAAGGCTATTCAAATGACATATACCTTACTTTTCCCAGAATTAGTTTGTATATGTGTGCATATATAGAGATGCGTATGCTTCAGGGACTGATGTGTCAAATTAAATCATCAAAAATCCTACACTGGCAGACTGGGAGACACTTTGCCCAAGACACACTAGAAGTTCTTCCATATTCCTAGAGTCAGCATCTTGTACTTGTTTTAATGTTCATAAAGATGGGTGCTAAGACATCTGCATATACACTTTTATAATTCAATCTTTTGTTAAAGTATCATTTTAAATATCTGGTTTTTAAGATTTTTTAATGCAGCATTATTTCATCTCACACATTACATCTAAACATTTTTGCACCATAAAATACTAAATTTTCCTAAAAGGATAGAAGCCTAAAAAACAACTAATTAAATTAAACCATCATTTAAGAAGCGGTTATCCCCAGTAAGGGGGGAGGGGTCTCAATAGAAGATTCTCTCTTTTAGAAATGAAAGTAACCTTATGTTCAAAACAAGAAACAGTGTATTTCTCTCATCCCCACACAAAATAATAATCTCTTTCTCTCTTGTGTTTTCCCTTATTTTTGAGACCCCATTTATTTGCAGGTTTCATGGAAAAATCCTAAAAACCAGAGGCAGAAGGCCTCTTTTAGTTTTAGGAGAAAACCGATGAGGAAAGAACCTTCTGCGAAGCTTCGCTCTTCCATGCTTTACCATAGAACTTTAGTGCCATCTATTGAAAGTGTACTGAATTTTTTTTAAAAAAAGAATAGGATGACTATTCAATTGTTATCAAAAATAAGATTTTTTATTGTACATAGTAAGTTATTATGGTGTATTAATAATCTTAACAGTAACTTACTCTAGATAGTAGGAAAGTTTGTTATCCACAAGAAAACATGAGTTTTCTGCTACCAAATGAATGACAATTCCAACATTACTCTGATAAAACCACCAAATACACTCAGCAAGAACATTAGCCTTCCTATGACTATCTTGTAAATGAAATAATATCTGCTTGGAGAATAACATACCAATGGAGACGCGGGGAGGGGGGGAGAGAAAGAGGGAGAGAGAGAGAGCTGTGATTCGCATTAGAAAATAATAAAATATGATTAGAAGATACCAACTACAGACCTGTGCATTTGAAAGGGGAGGGGAAATAGTGTGTATGCAGGCATGCAGATATAATTACCTTCTTTAAGGAACTGGGAGTGGATGACAAATATAAGAAAACAGCAGATAGCTGCTCCTGCTAATGCCCATAAAGCTTTCAAGAGCTGCATCTCGGGTTGAAACTCAGCAAATACCCAGAAAGTCACACAATGAATTTCCAGAGCGATGCATCAATGTTTCCCGGATTGGAGCCAGCCAGTAACCACACTTCCAAAATACAAAAAAAAGCTTGGGATCGGAGAGAGCTTTTTTTCCCCTCCTGGGGGGAGGGGGGAGAAAGGGGACTAACACAAAGTCTTGAGCAGCAGCAGCAGCAGCAGCAGCAGCAGCAGCAGCATGATCTTCAAAGGAGACCAGCACAGAGGAAGCAGGGTCTGGGCTCCATGAATCAGCTTTCTGTTTCCTCGGGAGTTGAGCAGCATTTGGGGAGGGGGAGGAGGAAGGAGGGGGAGGGAAAGCAATCTGGGCAGAATTGCGCAATCGCTCCCAGTGCTCCTATGGGGGGGGGGAGAGTGAGAGTGAGAGAGAGAGAGAGAGAGAGAGAGTGGCTGCCGCTACTCCTCCTCCTCCTCTAGTAACTGCTTCAGTTCAGCAATGAGGGGAACCCGGGAGACAAGACGAGCTTCACAGGGCTGTCCAGGGGAAGAGGATCCGTGATCTGGAACAACGCTTCTGTTATTGTCGCTTGCTTGTCTTGGTTAACACTATCCAGGCAAAAGCAGGAGAAATGGGTGGGCGGCAGGGATCTCCCCCTCCCCTTTAAAGCGAGAGCTCTCTTTTGCCTTCAACTTCCCCAAGATGATCGCGGTTTGTTTCTCTTAACAGGCTTCAAGGGCTTCTCCTTCTGTGTTTACTCCCTTCCCGGGCTCCAAGCAGTTCAATTTATCCTTTCATCCTAGGACAACGCAGGTGCCAACCGGCCATGGTGAGGAATCTCTTGCGCTGCTTTGCGGAAGGGGGAGAGCCCTACTCTCCCTGCCTCCTGCCACCTTTGAGGCTCCCAGCCTGGCGGGGGGGGGGGAGCCAGGTGCCCTCCTTTCCTCACACTCCTCTGCGCCTCCCCCTCCTCTGCTGCACCCGCAAAGCGTATCTGGCAAACAAGCAACTGCCGCCGCTTCCAGAAGAGGAGAAGGAAAAATTCAGCCCACAGGTTGATTACTCCAACGCAGTCTCGTTCCCCGTCACATTCAGAAAGGCCGGGGCTACGGAAGGACAGAGCTGACCGGGCGCAGCGCAGTCCGGGTCGAAGGGTAGCTTCTGGAACCAAGCCCTTTCCCTGCACAGGCGCTTTTCCGCCTTTAGTCAGCGAGGTTCTGTCCGATGTGCGATGGGAGGGCGGCAGCGGTGGACTCGGCTGCCCCGCAGCTCCGGCTCTCTTCTCGACGGTAGTCTTCCACCTGCAGCTTTGCCCGGCTGAGGCTTCGTCCCCCGCCCCAAGCTCGGAATCCCAGGAGCCTACGCTGCAGAGGCGGCACAACTAAGCACCCGCTGGACGGAAGAAGCTTTCCGGAGATCTCTTCCCTATTTGGGGCCGTCGCTAAGCCTTCGCCTTCTCTGGCGGGGGAGAAGGCACGCTGGCTGGCTGGCTGGCTGGCTGGCTGGCTGGCTGCTCCAAGAGCGTACTTCGACCAGTGGAAAACCGGAGACGGGGACGCCCTCCCGGATCCCAGTCTCTTATTTAAAGACGGCAAGCTCCATCGAGCAACTTTCTCCTATTCTTGGTCTACAGGGTCTGGGCTTTCTCGGCGTTAATGAGCATGCCCGAGAGGCGAGCCTGCGCGCTGGGCGCAAGCAAAACCCCCTCGGCTCCAGCACTGGTGGTCAGACTCCATCAGCCAGCTCCTCCGCTGAACGAGGCAAAGCAAAGCAGCTTAGACCTGGAACTTGGCGGGGGGTGGGGGGAGCGTGCCAGAGAGAGAAAATACCAAAGCAACAGGAGAAGGAGCAGCAGATCCAAGCTGAGGAAAGGTAGCAAGCATGAGCCAAGAAGCGCTTTACATACCAGAAACAGTCTCCCTGCTGCCTTCAGAGTTTAAATACAGTTTTGCTGTGGTTGACAGTTATTAACATAAATGACAGCTTCAATGGTTCTGTTCAGCCACAGTGCAGAATGCCAACAGAGCTGCTGGATGGCCAATAGTGCCAGCAATTTAGGGAGAAGACAGTAACATGTAATGAGGAAAAGGATAACCCCATATGACTTTTGACATTAGCAGAGGGCATCAGAGGAGGTTCAGTAGCCACACATGGAGTAAGAATGCAGGCTGCAGCTTAGAAAACCGTGAAGATAGGCACACCAGACTCCCCTCACATACTGCCTTTTGCCTGGTTTCTCTACACTTTCTCTCTGCACTCCAATTCCCTTGTATCTCAGCTCTACCCAAATGTCTTTGTGCTACCTGCAGCTTTACTGGTGATTTCCCCATTTCCCACAACTGCCCAATGACACTCCATCAGCCGTCCCCCTCCCACATACATGTTCCTATTGGCACTGTATCTCCTTATCATAATTCCTTATGCTCCAGTGAATCTATATGGAAGTGTCACAGAGATCAAGGGGCCTTGCTTCAGTGAAATCAATAGGATTTACCAACCATTTCTGTTCCGTTGCCAACACCAGGATTGTAGAAAGCATTCTGCCCCTGTTCTTAAAATACAAAGAATATTGAATGCCAGTATATGAAACAAAGTGAGAATGACTTCACTATTTTTTCTTCAGCCAGAAGCCAGTCTTCCTTCCTCCGTCCCTCCCTCCCTGGTCTCCCATCTAAATACAGACTCAGAAAGACTGGAACTGCTATGCAAAGGAAGGCAATGGTAAATAACTTTGGCTCATCTCTTGCCTTGAAAACCCCATGAGTGTGGAACTTCTTGGAATTACCTGAATCTCGATGGCATGCTTCACTTTTAATCAAAGATTTACAATTACAGCATCACTGTTAACATAGTGTTGATAATCTAGTATCCCTACAAAAGAGTTTTACGTTGTACCTAGGTTCAAACTTCTACTGTGCTACAAAGCAGTAACCCTCTCTCAACGTAGCAATAGCAGTATTGTTGTGGATGAAGGGAGAGCCATTTATGCCACCACAAAATCCTTGAGGGAAAGATGGGATAAAAATGTATGTAATAAATAATGAAAAGTCATTCTCGGGATAAAATGGAGGGGGTATGTACATCACCTGAAGTTCCTTGGAGAAAGAGTGGAATAAAACTTACTTGCCAATAAGCATGTACAGATCAGTCAATATAACTGAATGCTCATAATTTTCATGGCACATAGTTCCTTGATCCTTTGAGGGAAGGAAGACAAGTTGATATGAAACAATGTAGATATGCCCCTAAAGCATAGGACAGGAGCCATTAACAAGGGTCAAATGGTGGTCGCAGCTATTTCTTTTCTTGCCTACATGTATGGCCCTCAGCCATACATGGTTCTCGGGAATAACACAGCAGATTTCTAATTAACAGAAGTATTTCTTTTCCAATCCCCTATTAAGGGGGGGGGATACTTCAGTCTCTGTGAGGTTAACACTTTTTAAAAACTCTGGCATCGAAGTACCATATCCTATTTTTGCTCCCCACCTCATTGCAAGCACATAGTTTTAGGATGTAATAACATTTAAGGAAAAGGGCCAAACATATTTCAAGAACTAGGTGTTCTTCCAAGAGAAAGGTGAGCAGGGCTAGACAGACTGCATTGTAGTGTTACTTTTTCAGTATCAGTTAACTGATCTGTTGCAAATTTCTGATTAAATCTAAATGCTTTATTTTCCTCCAGAAAGCAATGAAAAGGATTAAAAAGAGAGAATAAATAGTATAAAACACATACACAAATTAATATTTTATGCAAAAACCCTTCCCAGATGGAGTGCCAAGGGCTAAAATGTTACAGCTATGTATACTGAATTAGTTTTATTACAGGTAAGGCAATATTCATGTGTGCTGTTTTCAAGGAAGTAAACCCCTATATGATGGACCAGGATTACCCTGTCCAGTCACTGTGTAAATTGAGACCACAGTCCTAAACACATTATCCTGGAAGTAAGCACATAGTCAGAATAAAACAGGACTTAGTTCTGAGTAGATCTGCTTGGGATTGCTCTAAGTCACATCCGAAACTTCTTATGTTAACCCTTCCTTTCCACAGCAGGAAAAAAATAACGAGAATGGTGAAGCCTGCTTTATCTACTAATTATTTATTTGGACAGATATTCTTTTGGCCAAGGTATCAGCTGCTTCCAGGATCTACCCTGTCCCTGTTCATGAAGCTCTGGGAACAAATAATCAAGTTGATTTAAAAAAAACAAAAAAACCCTCCTAAACCTGATCACACCTACTACAGAGAGACAGAAACCCTCTTCTCTAAAAGGTTATTCAAAGGACAAAGCAAAAGAGGAAATGGATTCAAACAAGCAAAAGAAAATCAGAAGTCAGTCAAAATAATTTGCTTATACATTTAACATCTGACAGGCCTGAAGCTTTACACTTACAAATCCAAACATGGGACAATAATCTTTTGAGCAGGCAGCTTCTTTGTGTGGCAACCCCCGCTTTTTATGGGATGAGATGGAAGGGGGTCCTAGGCAGGATTTATGTCCAACCAGCTCCAAGAAGGTGGAAAAGAAAGTCTCTCTCTTAGATTGGGATGATTCAATAGGAGACTATTTTCCTCAGTCAGGTGGAATATAACCAAATCTACCTCTAGTTGAACTTTGGCAAAACAGATGTCCGCTTCTGGTTCCCAAGTAGGGGACATCTTGTTGGGCAGCATAATACAGTGCCTTGATTCACAAGTGAGCTTCTGGAAGGAGAAATGTTTTTATGGTTCTGCACACAGAGGAACAGATCAATATCTGACATAGATAATGACATAGATAATG
The DNA here is from genome assembly GCA_029375565.1 of Gekko gecko. Taxonomy (NCBI): domain Eukaryota; kingdom Metazoa; phylum Chordata; class Lepidosauria; order Squamata; family Gekkonidae; genus Gekko; species Gekko gecko. The sequence continues at coordinate 142,897,204 of JAPDNY010000005.1, forward strand.
GTTCCAAAAACATGAAGGACCAGTTCAGATTGTGTCAGATACCAGCATAAAATCTAGAGAATCCTATCTGTATACATTAGTTTAGATAATGGTTCCAAAAACATGAAGGACCAGTTCATATTGTGTCAAATACCAGCATAAAATCTAGAGAATTCTATCAGACTATTTTTGTCTGCTAGAAAGCTTATTGGGGTTGACTCTTTTGCTATACAAACTGAACAAAATTTAAGAGCTCAACAAAGGTACAGTTTTCCTTCTCTGAACACCCCGCAGTTACTTTTGCTCTACTGTGTCAGATCTAAATGAGCTAACATTGACCTACAGTTGGTTTTATAATGGATAAAATGTCAGCACATACAATGACTATGCATAAGCACAATAGAAGCTACTTGGAAAATATGAACACACAGAGAGATGGACTGGGGAGGGGGAGAACTGGGAATAATTCTTTTGAATAACACTATCTAATTAGCACCAGAATTATTTCTCCAGTGATACTAATTCTCAAGCATAGTTATCAGCTTCTGCTGAGGGGATCAGTAATTATATGATCACAACAAAACCCTTTGCTGTTGTTCCTTCATCAACAGCAAATCTGGTCATGTGTCTTTTTTTAGGCCTCTTGGACTGTGCTCATGTAAGCTATATATCATTTTTACATTTTTATTCATGTACCTTCATAAATATTAGAAGTCAGTGAAGGACTGGTGACAACCATCTCTGTAGGGAACATATATGTTATGCCTGCCAAGAATTGCTATAGTGATTTAAAGTTCCATTATTTCTACAACAAAATATAACTAATTCATAGCTATATATAAATCTAAGGTATGGCCTATATTACTGGATGGAAGAATACATATCCTTGTTGATCTATTTTCTATTTTTCTGATGTCTTTTCCAATGAAACAGAGTTTAGTCATAACTGCAAGAGTGAAGAAACATTCAGGCTTTAATTTACACACACCCCTTGGTAACAACAACAAAATCTTACTGGTGTCTGAAGGATCCCCGGAAAAAGTCATGCAAAATTAGATGTGACTGAAATGTAGCTGCACTCCTTAGCTAGTTGACTGGCATTATCTGCTGGTACAAAGGACAGGGCAGATGATGAAGTCATGATTACACAAGGAGTGACAAAGATCAGTCATTGATGGAATGAAGTTTTATCCTCCTTCCCTCCCAAACCCACCTCCACAGGAAAGCCTGTTTGCCTCTTCCTTGAGCTCCATGAATCCATCCCAGGGTATGTGGAGCCCAAGCAAGTGGCAAACAGCCTCCTCCCCACCCCCCAGCAGTTTCCACTGGTGAAAACAGTATGAGGGTAGAGAAAGCCTGAAGGCTCTCCTTGCCCCATACAGTGTTTGTAGCCAGAGACAGAGAGTTGTTTAAAGGTTATTTCCCACATGAATGCGTGACTGAAACAGGTCAGGAACCCACTAGTCCCACTTCTTGCCTGTTTTTGTCATAACAATAAAAGAAAGAAAGCAGAATATTAGCTAGCCTGGAACAAGGGAATGGCAAACTTTCTGAAGCATCTTCAGAAATTATTGTCTGTACACTAGGAAAGAAAATTAAAGAACACACTCCACAGAATGAGACTTTGCAGTACCTGATACAAGCATAACCATCCAGTGATCTAATGCTTGTAACATATAAATGATACAAAGCAGGATAGTAAACATATTTCTGCATCACAGTGAAGCATGTGCTCCCTATATCACTGCCTTCAACTTCCAACAAACGAACGAGGAAAACAAATTTCTCCTCTTGAAGAGAGACAAAAATGAGTTGTTTAAATGGATAAATGCAGTTGAAATATTATAACATCTGATTTCAAGAGTAACTAAAATGCTTTCAATAAACATGCTACTAAAATCCATTACTCCTTTGCAATTACAGTGTAAAGCTAGAAATCAGCACTGTGTTTAGCTCATTTCAGGTTGCAGACAAAAGAAGCAACTGTTGTTTTCCCAAATACAAATGTGTGTACGATTGCAAATCATAACATGTTAACATTTATGAACCATTCATATGGAATGTAGTTCAGTAGCTTTGAGCTACCTTTTCCTTTTTAAAAGAAGTAAAATCCAGTGTTTGACTGACTAGGAATTATGGTGTGTTATAGCTTCTTTGTCCAACAGGATAAAATGGATTACTAGCCACTAATCTGGGGATCATTTCAGTACTATAGGCTCAAAGGAATTATTTTAAGACTCTTTATATATTCATAGAGTAAAGATTAGGGATCTTTACTGATCCTTGACTGTGACCCTCCAGCACCAGTTTTGCCCTTGGTGTGTAGTATATGCATCACGGTTTTGTATTTGGCTACCTAGTTGATGATAATGAGATCCTCAGCTAGTATACAAGAAGCCACATTACTGAGTTTTCGTTGTATTTTAGAATGTTTTAGCTACTTAATACAGTCATCTCCCCAAGATCTAAAAAGTTAAACTGTATAAAACTAGCAGTGCAAAAATTTATGTTCCCTAAGGACTTCTTTTCTGAAAGTATTACTTAAAAGTAAGTCCCTCTGATATCCCAAGTTAGTATGTTCAAGGCCAGAGTGTAAGAAATTAATGTTTAACAGCACCAGTCATGACCCTAAATGCACAGGATTATACAGTGCATTTGCATTTAAGCTTCAGAAGCAAAGACAGAAAATCTGCCTAGATTGAAAAGTAGAGAGAATAGTCTCTCAACCCTCATTTGGGCTCTTTCCACAAAAGAGTATCACATCCACAGAATAAGCCAGGAGCTTCCCCAAGAGGGTGATCCCATTTTTGAACCCAGTACACTTGTCCTATTTCTGTTGAAGTGCAAATTTATATTACCTACAAATTTGTTACAAGAAAAAAATATACAGTCTGAACCAATGTAGACTTTATTGGCTTTTCACTTATACCAGCATAAGCTGGCCTCAGGAAATGTTCTTTTTTGAAGCAGGAAAATACACCAAATTTGAGTCCTGCAGTATATTACCAAATCAAACCCACCTCTAAACAACACAGGAGATGTAACATGGCATATTCTGCAACTACATACAGCTTTCAGAAATGGATGGCATTTTTAAAAAGCTTTTCAAAATGATAATATGTATATTATGGTAAATCAATCTTAACTCATTGCTTTGGATGTATTCCAAAAATTAATCCTCACCCCACCCCCAGAAGCTGGGGATTGTATTTTCATGGATTTTCTAGTTTCTCAACTGGATTCCATTTAAACTTGAAGATTATAGCAAAAGATAGTCTCTGAGGTTCTCCTTTCCTGGAAACCTTAAAACACTTGGGCATGCTGTGTCAGTATATGACAGCTACCACAGTCCTCTGAAAAGATTTAGTAAGACATCCAGTTCCATAGGGAACCTCTGAAATCAGATCCAATAGGTTTCAGTAAGCCATTCCCAAAATTGCTGCTGGTTTTGCCTGGCTGGAAGCCTATCCAGTGTATATTTCAATTTTGGTGGGACTGCCCAGCATCCTAAATTTTACCTCTAGGTAATTCCAGCCACATTCTACAGCTTTTATTAATACATTTTATACAAAAAAAATCAAAATCCATTAAAGTTTATTTTCATAACTGCATAAAAAGATAGTGCATTTAGTCTATAACATCAATTTTATCACCAAACACCAAGCCCGATTAGCCCAAACAATTACAGTGACATCTACTGTACCAAAAGGATTGGTTACTCCCAGTTATGTCAATGACCCACAGATAATGGCTCACTAGGGTATTTTGAGAAAGGTTTTTTTTAAAAAAATATTTAAATTCACAACACAAACTTCTGAGGATCTGTCAAGGCTCAGTGTAGTTCTTTGGTGGTCTAAAAAGCACTTCAGACAATGTCTTGCATACCTCTATATAAAGTTATGTGTTGCAAAATTGCTATAACAAGCTGAATAGAAGCAACATAAATGTTTCAATCAGAATCATTTGGAAAATGCACAGTGAAATAAAAACATAACCTTGGCTATATCTCATTGAGAGACAGGCAATCTGTACATTTGAAGATTTAGTATTAAACATCTTACTCACTGAGTGCTTATATCTCCTTTATCAATCAGAATAGCATATATACATTTGAATTTGTATTACAATATTGCAACAATCCACAATTGCTGCTATCACACAGCTTCAATGAATTACTGTGTGTCTTTGGCTGCAACTCACTTACTGAGAATGCTTGGTGAAGGGTGCCCTTATTTTATCTACTTTGCGGCCTTTAGGTGTAGGTTAATAAATATGTATTCACTGTTGTGTTTATAACAGAAATTAGAATTCTCTATCCTAAAATGAAACTCTTCTCCTCTTATGCCTGCTTTATTATTTATTAATTTAAATATTTATACCCCCATATTTTCCCCAACAGGGAACCAAAGTGGTTAGAATGAGAGAAATTCACTGGCCCAAGATTATCCAGTGAGCTTCTATGGTATAATGAGGCTTTGAATCTGAGTCTCCCAGATCCTAGTCCACCGTTATAGGTACTACGCACATACTACACAGGCTGCTAGGTATAGTGCTCAACTACTCATCTGTGTCTTGGCTTTTCTAGAAAAACAGAAACAAGAAGTACTAGTCATAATCCCTCAGGCCCATGGCCACATGGTGCTTTTGAGGTGACACCCCCTCACACATTTGTCCTGCCCCTCCCAGCCCCTCCTTGACCTTGGGAGCCTGGGGTGACTGGCAATGACCCTGCTTGCTGGCAGCATGGAGCTCACCAGCAGCAGCTGTGCAAACAAGCTGGCTGGCTGGCAGGGGGCCAGTCTCCCTCACAGCTTCATGGTTAGCTAGTAGAGCTCACTGTCAGCAGCAAGGGAGGGAGCCACTAGGATACGGAGCAGGAGAGCCCCAGGCTCAGCTGGCTGCACCGGCTGGCTGCATCCACATGGCAAAGAGAATGGCCCACCCAGCATCTCACTGTGCCTGCATCAGGGTGGCAGGGAGGAACTCGCTGTCAGCATCATGTGACCTGAGGTGGTTGGGCTGGCATCATGTGACCTGAGGTGCCAGGGCAGGCCATTCTCTTTGCCCTGGATGTGGATACAGCCAGCTTGTACGGCCAGCCAAGCTCACCCGGTGCCCTGCATGCCTGCCTGCCTCCTCCACACCGGGGCAGCTTGACCAGGGAATTTAATTAGATCATCACCAATTAGTGGTGATGTAATTAAACTCCCCACTCCTGGTATTCCCCCCCCCCAAAAAAAAAAAATTCTGGCTATGGTCCTGGAATCCCTTCTGCCACCTTAGGCTAGCTGAAACAACTTTTGTCCGTACTCCGGACAAAACAAAGGAATGTGTTTATTATTAAAATGACAATAAACACATAGACATATTGTAATCAATACAACAAAATTATTTTAGAAGATTTGAAGAAGGTTCATAAGGGTTTCTTTGTAATAATTCTTCACAAGCAAGAATAAAGATTATTTCTAATTTGACTCTGGACTTTTGCAATCTGCTCTTCCATGGAAGTGTATCTGTTGTACAAGACTACATTTTGAGAATACAGGAAAATGTCAGGTAGTAAACTGAAGTATCAGATAGTATTGGCAAAGCTGTGATTAACTGTCTATTGAAGATTATTGCCTGAGGTATAAAGGTTAGTGAGGAGATCGGCAATGAAGAGGCTATTCTGTTGATGTAAGCATACACAACTAGCATCAATCCTTGAGAGACACCAAAAGTACCAGGGTGTTTATCAATAATGTTATCCTATCTGAGTAAGTGGATGAGATCAGTATCTCAGCTTCTGACCCTTTGACTATGAGAAATTGCAGCAATTTACCTTACTGTTTTCACCTTATCATTAAGGCATCTGATGCACTTCCTTGGTCACTCTTTAAACTACTAAATATAACGCAGAATTCAGAAGGCTGTTCTTTGTTTTCTTTTTAACTGTATAACCATGGCTCGAAAGTGCTTGTTCCTATGTTTCTTCTCACACATCCCAACCCTTACATATATTGCATTTGTGACCAAAAAAAAGCTATTTAGAAGCAAAAAGTTCATATTTGCATTAATCTGTGGCTGAACTCTTCCCTGATAGGGACTTTGGGGGGGGGGGAATGGTGCTCCCAGTTTTGTAAATGGCTTTCTCAAATGCATTAATATTCTGTCTATATAAGCATCTATATGTGAAGTAATACATAACACTCAAGGATTATCAGCCTGACCTAAAATGTTAAATAGCTACTTCTTTGAAGCCAAGAAACAATACCCCAGAAGGCACATTTTCCCCTTGTATGTGTGAATGTATTTTGTTTTATTCATATCACGTAATTCATTCTTTCTCTCTGAAGGAGAAAACAATCTGTAGACAATTTTTAAATGGTGTAGGTGCATTAAAATTTATTTAGAGAAATGCTCAGCCTGAACATTTCAGAAAATAAGACAAAGCTTTATTTATCTTTCATATATCTTCATACAGTTTTCATATAGCCACAAGGTTTTGTACAGTTCCATAGTTTCCATATAGCCATAAGGTTTTGTAGAGCAAGTAATAACACTGAAAATTAAAGCCAGCCATATATAAAGTTGCAATGAGGGTCCCCCCCAGGGGGCATTAAAATTATTAGGATGGGAAAATATATCTACTGGGTAAAATTGGAGCATATGATAGAGTTGTTAAAGAGCACTTCAGTGGAAAGACATAAATGGGTATACATTTGAAATGGTTCACCTGCAACATATACAAGTCTATGACTCTAAGAAAACAGAAGATGCCAAATAATTTTTATATTAATATTATGATACAAAAAAAGTTTCCTAAAACTGAGCAAGAAGAAGAGAAGAGTAGCTTTTTATACCCTGCTATTCTCTACCTTCAGGAGTCTCAAAGTGGCTTGCAATCACATTCCCTTCCCACAACAAGCACCTTGTGAGGTAGGCGGAGCTGAGAGAGTTCTAAGAGAACTGTGACTGGCTCAAGGTGACCCAGCTGTAATTATGCCTTATTAATTAGTTTAAATTAGCAATCCATTAATCCTCCAACCACTGAAAAAGTAATCAGGAACCCAACCTAACTTGTACTTTGCATCTAGAAGAGAATCTCCAGCCTCTTTTGTCCATTACTGGGAACTCTATACAAAGTTCCCAAAGTACATTGTTTTATCCCTGAGATCTCATCAGTTCTTTGTGCTGAGGGACCCCACACATTAGCAAGCCCTCTGGACATGTCTTTGGGTATCACTAGCCCAGTACAGCCCCAGTCTCTGTGTGTCTGCCATGGGCGCCTACTGCCAGGTCATCTCCAAATTCATTTGGGTCATTTTCCATCTTTCCAGTCTCTGCTCCACGGACTCCTGATCTCCTGGATAGGTAAAGTATATTTCTCCAACACTCTCCTATTATTCCAGCTCACCTCTGTATTTCCATTATTTGTATGTATGATTTAACACCTGCTTTATTTCTGTATGTGTGCATTTTATTAGGATTTTCTTCTTTTTTAATAAAAACAACCCTTTTGGTTAAGCAACTGTGTGGTATTGAGGGAAAGATCGCTGTAGACATAGGCAGGATGATCCTCGCTAATACCCCATCTCTCGCTGAGGTTTGCCATTTAGCTAATTTCCCCCCAGAAACTGAAGTCAGTGATTCAGCTTCTTAAATCAAAGCTGGTAGGGGTAACACAGCAGGCTTCATGTGGAGGAGTGGGGAACCAAACCCACTTCTCCAGCTTAAAGCCTTACCCACTACACTTAACCACTACGCTACACTACACTGGCTCAACAAAGTTGTACAACCATTTAGAAGAGCAGTCTGCCTTTTGAGGCAGTTTAAAAAAAAAAGAAGAAGAAGAGCAGTCAGAGTACTGTGTTCCTGGTTGTTGTTTTTTTGGGGGTGCTCTTGCATACCGAAAAAGCAGCATTTAATCTGCCTGTTATAAGTCTGAACACAAAATTGCTTACAAACAAGAAACAAGCATGTTGTATTTAATGAGAAGCCTTCTCTCCTAACCAACTTTAAAAGCTAGGAGTGATTTACAGATAATATATAAAAAACCCTCTAAAAGTTACTTCCTTGCCTATGCCTTCCTGCTCTATGATCAATATAATATTCACTAAAGAGCTGCAAACTATAGAAACTGTGCCTGTTAACAAAGGAAAATAGAAGATGTTACTTACTTCCAAGCCCTACACTTATTAAAATAGTTCTGTTTATTTACTCAAGCCATGCAAGACTAGATACAAGACCAACTGAAAAAAATATTCAGTTCTCCTGAATGTTTTGCTTTAATATGATTTTCTATACTTCTAAATATTTCACACCCCTTTCCTTTATAAGGTCACTACCAAATTAGCAAGAAAACAATTGTATATATAAAACTGTCATTTGTAACTGGCCTATCTTGGAGATTGACTGTAAAGATTACTGAGAAATAATTACTATTATTTAAAACATTTCTATGCTGCCTGTCCCTCCAAACAGGTTCCCCAAGGTGGCAAACATAAAAACACTAAAACATTTAAGACATGGGCAGAGCAATCCTGAGGCACCCCTGCACTGTGGTGGCCAGCCATTGTGTGACTATAACAGTGCTAGTCTATTCCCCATAATTTATGCAGTGGCCAGCAAAGTCAGTGTGTATCCAGTCTTTTCTGTTTGTAAGTCTGGATAGAATCTATAGCAACTGCACAGCAGTGGTTGGAGGAGGTGTTTTGTGGAGGCGGTGGCATTATGATGCCAGAGTCACCAGAACCAATCAGGGGCCATGTGGCAAGGGGTGGAATCCAGCATCGAGCTCAGGCAAGGGGCAGGGAGGGGTGGGCCACAGGACTTCTGCTCATTTTCAGGAGCACGTCCTTGCCTCTTTAAAGGGAGAGCAGATCCGGGCACCTAATAGTGGGGAAGGGGTTTGAGTTGTCTGTTGCCAAGAGTGCTCCTGCACCCCCTCTGCCAGTGGTGGAGCAGGAGAGGGAGCCACTAGGGTGGGCTCAGATGTGGAGGCATGCAGCAGTACCCTCATATCCCCCACTTCCCTCCTTGGTGGAACAGAGGTGGTCTTGGATTGGAATGACCATCATTCCACTTTGGGCTATGTCATTCTTGTCCCAGAGCAATCAGTGTCCAGAGACTTTCATTCCAAATCCATACTGCATTCATCATTACTTCTATGTGTAGTGATGTAGTTGCGCAGTCTGGCAATAGAAACCATACAAGTAATTTGTTGTTCCTCCATGCCAGTATGTCCAGTGGGCATTCCCCCAAACCCCACCCCCTCCAAATACATCGAGTCCACCTGATGCATTGGCTACCCTCCAGCCACTGACTGCAGGGACCCTCGTGAACAACTGACCCCTCAGTGTTACCTTCACAAATATCTTCCCCCAGGGTTGCAGAAGCTCCCCACTTCATTTTCTTTCTGTTCTTTCTCCCCCAGGTGGCTGACATCATTCCCCTCTCCTTCATTTAACATTCATAACCCTATGAGGCTGGTTAGGCTGAGGGTGTGCATCTGGCCCAGTGCCACCCACCTAGCTTCCATGGTACACGTGAGAAATGGTATCTTGGTCTCCCAGATCTAGCCTCAAGCTCCAACCATGGTGCCAACTATCAGCAGACCACCATCTGCCCTGTCCCCTTTCACACAGCAGCCTGTGAGGTGAGGGAGGGAACCTGTCATTAGGTCAGCTTTGGAGGTGCCACTGGGCCCCTGTCATGTTTGGCAGATGACTATTACCAGTGGTACCCGCACAACCATCCACAGCCTCCCAAGGCACCCGAGAGCTCTACTTCTTAGACTTGTCCTCTGGAAGCCCTAAGGGAGAGTGACAGATGGCCAGGGAAGGGCGTGGGGCAGGGAGGGGTTTGGAGCTTTTATCATGTAATCTAAACCAAACAGACAGAGACACAGCTGTGGCACAACATGGATTTTATCGGACTGCAAACCATAGTGAGGTGTGAAGGCTCCATTTGCTTCCTCCCTGAGGCAAGGGGGAAAGGACCGAGGATCCCCACCATGGCATGTATCTAAGTGGGATGGCACTGCAGGTGAAACTTGGAAGAGTTGGCGGGGTGCAAAGCTCCACCTCAAGAGGAAGGCTGGAACTACAGACTGAGCAGGTGGGGGGGGTGGGACTTGCCACACCCACAAGTCTCCCTGTTGAATCTTACCTGGAGGAAAGTAAAACAGAGATATGTCCAGCCATGGCAAGCAGGCATGGGTGCCATGGTGGCCTCAGCCATGGATGTGTTGTCCTAACAGGGTCTGCAAATGCAGCCCCATGGGGGGGGGCTCACCATGAACCCCCTTGAGACACATGATGGTACTATCTAAATTATACTCACCTGTCCTGTGTTGAAGTGCTCACAGATTGCTGGCCATCCATCCACAACAGCAACTGCTGCTCAAGGGTCTGATTCTGCAAGGAACTGAGTTAAAAGGGTGCATGGCAAGCTGGCTCACCATGGAAGGTGGAGCAGCTTCTAGACCCCTGTTAAATAGTGGGTTCCATGGATGAGCAGGCTTGAGTCTAGTGATCAGCTCAACTTTATTTTGTGATTTCAGCAAGAGCAAGACAAGACTCCAGAGCCTCACCTCTGTTAAATAGCATGCAGTTGTCACAACCAAACATACCCCATTCCCAGCAATAGGCTATTTACATAACATTACTACTAGACTGGTTACTTTCAGAATCCTGGTAGGCTATTGTTCTTGTGCTCCAAAGCTCAGCCAGTCTCTGGGGTGATTCAGTCAGGACATAATCCCAGTACATAACAACCCCCAACACCAAAGACATGCCTTGTCCTCTGCCGAGGGTGGGAACCAGGCAAATGACAGAGCATCCTGTGCCCAGATCTCCTGGGAAATCTTCCTGGGATCTTTTCCCATGGCATGTCAGGGGCCATTGAGCTGTGCAGCCATGGCTTGTGCCATCCAAGAAAAAAAAACCTCAATGGCTTGTGCCATCTCTCAATGAACTCTGGCCACCCCCCCCCAAACCACTCACAATCATGCTGGCACAGGGGCCTACGCCTTGGCTGCACCAACAGGCAGCCTCCGCAGCCCACCACTGGCACCCAAGAACAATGGAGCGGCACTAGGGGGCTGTGCCATCATAAGTGGCCCTTACGATGGCATATCTCAGACTCACATCAATGCACAGGTTAGTTGGCTCCCTGAGTGCTTTCATCCCCTAGTATTGCACTGTAAAACAGCATTTAACATAGAGTATATATGAAATATTTAAACAATTCAATGAAAACATTTAAACATGAAAATACACATAACATCACAACCAGGGAGGGGGGCTAAAATAGTTATGGTGGGTACACCAAACATAACAAAAATCTTTACCTGCTAGTAGAAGACAACAATAGCAGGAGACAAATTTTTCTAGTGAGGAAGTTCAAAGTTTTGGCATCAAGACCAGGAAGGCTTTTCCTTGGGTTGCCACCCATCTAGCCTCATATGGTGGAGGCACCCAAGTGGGGCCTCCAAAGATGACTGAGTGGACAAGCAGCTTCATATAGGAAAAGGAGGTCTTCAAAATATGCTGGCCCCAAGCCATACAGGGCTTTAAAGGACAATACCAGCACCTTGAACTGAATTCGGAAGCAAATTCTATACCAAGTGTAGCTTCCAGACAGTATTCAAAGGTAGTCCCATGTAAAGCACATTAAAGGTAAGGGTAAAGGTTCCCTTGCTCGAAAGGCAGCCGAATTTGACTCTAGGGTTGCGGTGCTCATCTCTGTTTCAAAGTCGAAGAGCCAGCGCTGTCCGAAGACGTTTCCATGGTCATGTGGCCGGCATGAATAAACACCAAGGCGCACGGAACGCACATTGCAGGAGTTTAATACAGATATTACTGAGGCGTGCACCACAGCAAAAAGATCTTTCCCACCCAGGAAGGGTTGCAGCTGGCTCACTGTTTGAAGCTGAGAAAAGTACCACTGGCAATTGCTGCTGCCTGTTTATTCATCTGGAGGTCCAGCAGCACCAACAAGCTACATACTTAGTGATATGTGAAGCGCTTTGAAGACTTAAGCAAAATTGATGTGATATAATAGTAACAGTTGTATTGTAAAAGTAAGGCTGAATTGAACTGATAGGTCACGTTTGCCCTCACAAAACTGCCCCAGGCTTTTAACTGAAACTGTTTTATCTTGCAAGCTGCCTTGGGTAGGTTCTCTGGAGTGGCATCATAGAAACGTTCTGAACAAACAAACAAACATTATTTGTGGGGATTTAAGGGCTGGATATGAAGTCAGGCAAATGCATTTGTCCAATCATAGTAAAATAAAGAAACATGATCCCACTCAATTTTGCTTTGTGGTATTATTGCATATCAAATCCTTTTGGCTATGTGTTACTATGTTAGGTTTGCCAGGATCACCATGGGGAAAGTCTCCTAGCTTTAAAAAAAGGAGGGGGGATTGAATAGAGGAAATAATCTACTGATAATCAGTAGTGAATGGTTCATGAAAGGAATGAACAAGGGGAGTTCATGAAACTTACACTGTGTTCAAGTGTCCTTTTCAATGTAAAAATTCTGTGGATGAGAATTTAGCACATGTAACATATAAGAAGAGGCTCACACCTTCCCCTCCATTCCTAAAGCATTAGCCCTGATGGGGGTAAATAAAACAGTTAGTCTGGCCCATACATATGTGCACCACCAGAGGAAGATATAAATTAAATTTGATTGTACATTTTCACAAGAGTGATTTAACACTAGAACTAATAATTGAGCATATCAATACAATAACAGGGTACCTTATTCCAAATAAGCCAGAATTATTGTTATTATCTTTCTGGGATAATTGTGATTTACTTAGTACAAAGAAAATACTAATTGATTTTCTGCTGGCAGCAGCTAGGGCCTGTATTGCCATTAAATGGAAATATAACTTACCTCCTGCAACCATGCTTTTGTATGATAAGATCTGGCAATTTTATGTGATGGAAAAGATTGCTTATAAGAATGTGCTAAATGACAATGCAAAACAAAAAGCTCAATTTTCAGCAATTTGGTATCCATTATTAGAGTATATGGCTGTTAATGGCAATGTGCCAAAAAATGTTTATCTTATAGACTTGTTACAACTGTAAGGATAAAGTTACCTTTGTGGGGGGTTTTGTTACATGTTGTAGCTCAATATAGTATCCCAACCAACTGTTAACTGAAAAAGTTATGTACCATATTGAAATTGCTTGTATTCATCTTTTCTTCGTGCATTTAAAATGTTCAATAGTAATAATAATAAAAACACTAGAACTGGAAAGACCAGACTCAGTGAGATGGGTTGGAAAGTTACACACAGAATCAGACCCTTTACATAATTTATCTGTCGTGTGGACAGGCACAGGATTGCAGTACTTTGTGAATGGGTACAATATGGTTCCAGATTTCCTCAAAATCCATAAAACCATTTATACAGAAATTAATCCTTTGCTCTATTTCCTTTGGATGCAATTTCCACCTTAAAAAATAATCCACCAATAATCTATATACAAAGCAACTCTTATTGACAGTGTTGACACTGTGACCATATCATATGCCAATATAAGAATTTGAAAATACAATCAATGTTACCTAGGAAATGTTACTTAGACAATCTTACCTAGGAAATATATTCAATTTTCTCTCTATTGATAACTATGCTGTATGACATTCTTCTTCACAAATTTTGCTCGGTTTGGTTGTTTTGATGTATATAATCGGGTTTTATATTGTTTTAAATACTATTAATAAAAATGTTAATATAAAAAAGAACTTGAAAATATTTTAGAGTTAAATTAGATGTTTTGAACAAAACACAAAAAACTATGAAAACAAACACAAAAATGTTGACCTTTTATTATGTAAAACATTTCTATGCCACCTTTCTACCCAAATAGGATCCAGAAGGTGGATTTGTTCAAACTTTAATTCAGACAATTAAGTAAAGGAATACATTGATTAAAAGGCTGTTGGAGCTGCTGGGTGACCATTCTATGAGAAGCTGAGTAGTAGCTCACACGGACAATTAGTTTATATTCTGTCCATGGACATTCAATGGTTGGAATATTTATTTCTTGAAATTGCCATTTTCTCTAGAAGTCTGGCAACACTTATTTAAATATGGGGAAATATCAAACAACCGATATTTAATCAAATAATTTTATTTTGAAAATCAGTTTGGCTTGCATCTGTCTAAGATGATACTACAGGGGTCTTTTTTGGGGGGAGCGCACAGGAGCGCAGCTCCTGGAGTTCAGGAGCCAAGCCCCGCCTCCAGCCGGCGTCCCGGAGAGTCTTTCAGGCAGCCGAATGTCAATTTCAGCTCCATTATATCCTATGGGCCATTGAAGTCAATGGTGAAAACACAGGGTATATTCTGGGGGGCTGGAGGAGAGGAGGTTTGAGGGAGAGGCTCCAAACTTTTTTTCCCACCATAGAGAACAATGGAGGGAATGGGGGCAACCTGTTTGGAGGCCCATAGTATTGGACTCCCTGATCCAATGTTCTTGAAACTTGGTGGGTATCTTGAGAAGAGGCTCCAACAGCTATCCTGTGAGTTTGGAGCCTCTCCCTCAAACCCCTCCCCTCCAGCCCCCAGAATATACCCTATGTTTTCACCATTGACTTCAATGGCCCATAGGATATAATGGGGCTGAATTGCTGCCAAATTTCTTTCATTCCCTCCTTTCCTTCTTTCTTTTTCCTCTTTCCCTCACTCTTCTCTTCTCTCTTTCTTTCCCACCTTCTTCTCTTCTCTTTTTCCTCCTTTCCCTGTTTCCCTCCTTCTTCCCTCTCTTTCTTTCCCTCCCCTTTCCTTCTCTTTCTTCCCCTCTTTCCTTCTCTCTACTCTCTCTCTTTCCTTCCCTCTTTCCTCCTTCTGTGGCCCAACTCTCATGAGAAGGAGTTAAACTTTAAACCCCTTCTCTCTTAGCTCCCCCACCCAGGCCAGCTGGGGAAGGGAAGGCTTTTGAAGATGCCGTCCCCCCCTTTTGCTTCCCCTTCTTACATCACTTCCGGTGATGTCAGGGGGCGTGGCATATGCTAACAGCCTAATAGCTCATTAGCATACCATATGCTAATGAGCTCCTGCAGCTGTTCTTCTACGAAAAGACTCCTGAGAATGACTACACTTGATGGCCATGACAGCAGGCCCGTCGCTACAGTGGGGCATTTTGGGGCCTGGCCCCCTGACTTTCCACCAGGGCTCCCCAACTAATGACCTGGCTAGGCCCCCCCGACTTATTTCTCGCACTTGCCGCTGCTGCCAGGGCGGCAAAACAAGCCTCATGCTGTCCTTTTCCTGCCCAGCTCTCTGAATCTCTCCTCTGCAAAGAAAGCCCCGCCCTGCACTTCCACACTGCTACTCTGCCTCTTGTGGCCAGCAAAGAAAGCCCCGCCTCTAGTCCCACCACGCTGCTTATCTTGTTGCTATATATCTCTCTTTTGCTTGCTTTGCCTCTTGCAAGCAGGCAAAGCACAAGCCCCATCTCTCCTCTTGTTGCTGTGTGTTACCTCTCTTTCGTTTTCTTCTTGCTGGCCAGCAAAAGAAGCAAACCTGCATCTAGCCTCTGGTGGCTGTGTTGCCACTCTCTCATTTTCCTCTTATCGGCAGCAAACAAGCCCCGCCTCCAATCCCATGCTGCTACTCTTTCATCGCCAGCAAAACAAGTAAGCAAGCCCTGACTCCATTCCCATGTTGATTTTCTCTCTTGCAATTGCAAGCAACCCTGGACCATCTACATCCCTGCATTTCCCAAGCCCCACAGGTGGGCTGAAGTTTACTCACTTGCTTTATTTTGCATGGGGGGGATGCCAGACTTCAGGCAGGACCTGGGGATTCCCTCCCCTGAATTACTGTTTAAAAATCCCAGCAAAGCTGTTTTGTTTTGGATCAAGAGAGTGGGGAGATGCCAAATTCCAGGCAGAACCTGGGGATCCCCTTCCCTGAATTACTGTTTAAGAATCCCAACAATCCCAACAAAAAAGGACAAAGTTCATGGTGTGGATATGGTTTCCTTGATTTTATTTGTCTGCTGATGCTCTGGAGACAGCAGCTAGATTTCCCCTCAGTTTTTAACTGAGTGCCTTATCAGCTCTTGAAAAACAGCAGTTTCTGTCAGAGCTCTCTCAGCCCCACCTTCCTCACAGGGTGTTGGTTGTGGGGAGGGAGAAGGGAAAGGGGTTTATAAGACATTCTGAGATTCCCTTGGGTAGTGAAGGGCGGGATATAAATCCAATCTCGTCTCTTCTTCTCAAGGACACAGCGAGGACTAATAGCTAAAAAATGCAGTTTATGTTTGAAGTTTATAAGATTATGCATGGGACAGAGCAGGTTGAGAAAGAAGTACTTTTCTCCCTTTCTCACAATACAAGAACTCGTGGGCACTCAATGAAATTGCTGCGCGGTCAGGTTAGAACGGACAAAAGGAAGTCCTTCTTTACCCAAAGAGTGATTAACACATGGAACACTGCATGGTGGCAGCTACAAGCATGGACAGCTTCAAGAGGGAATTGAATAAACCTATGGAATAGAGGTCCATCAGTGGCTATTAGCCACAAGGTATAGATAGGGACTCTGGGGCAAGTGATGCTATGTATTCTTGGTGTTTGGGAGGGTCAACAGTGGGAGGGCTTCTAGTGTCCTGGCCCCACTGCTGGACCTCCTGATGGCACGAGGTATTTTTGGCCACTGCGTGACAACAGAGTGTTGGACTGGATGGGCCACTGGCCTGATCCAACATTGGCTTCTCTTATGTTCTTATGAAGTCTCCAGATTTCATGGTGTAATCTGGTCAAGCATGGTTAGAGGCATACATGGTATGATTTTTTTTCTGTCTTCAGTAACACATACCATGGTTTATTGTCAGGAAATGGACAAATTACTTGTCTTTATTATTTATTTATTTATTTATTATTAATTGGATTTATATCCCGCCCTTCCAGCATGGGCTCAGGGCGGCCACTTATTTATTTTAAAGTATGAGTATAAACATAATGGGTGCCCCACAAGAAAAAAAATTGCCCCACAAAATGAAAAATCCTGGCTACGGGCCTTCATGACAGACTAATCATATCATGAGAAATGGAAAGAATGATTTTTGCCTTCCATGCCACTAGCTGGTGCTTTAGATAAATCAGGCCATGTTCAAGCATTCTGATTTGAACATTAGGGTCAAACCTGTAAGACAACTGAAGAATCTTAGGTGCAATCTTATGCAGACTTATTTCAGAAAAAATACTATTGAACCTGATACTCACTTTCTGGAAAACCCACACAGGTTAAGAAAGTTGATCCTTCTGAGAATTTCTCTTTTTCCATATCCTCAAGAAGCTTTCATAGCAAAGATTAACTGTAAAAGTGGTCTTAAAATAGGAATGTTTCATGTGGTAGAAAAAGGTTGGCTAGGGGTACTCAGATTTCATGAAGGGTTCTTTGTTTGTTTGTTTGTTTGTTTATTTTGCCATAATCACATTAGTGCCACTCTGTGGTTTATCCCTTCTAATGTAAGTTTGGAATATGTAGCATGTCATCAACTACCACATCTAAACTGTCGGGTGGCAAAAAATGCAAAGAAGAAGAAACCTGAAGTTTTAAGTAGGAATGGAAGAAAGATTTTTTGCATTAATTGTGAAATGTGCCTTACCCGCAATGCAGAAATCATTTATTACAAAGCAAAGAGCTTGAAACATCACTATGAAACAAATTATATTGATTTTTTTCCCCCTCTGAATACCACTCTGGAACAAAATGTTACTAGATATGGAAAAGCCAGTTTATTATTTCTGCATTCAGCAGAGAAAATAATCCAACAGAAGAGACTAATTATGTGCTTTCACACATGCTAAATAATGTGTTTCAATCCACTTCAGCAACTGTTTGCAAGTGGATTTTGTCGTTTCACACAGAAAAATCAAGTGCATTGAAAATGCATTATTTAAAGTGTGTGAAAGTGCCTTCTGTTACATCATAGAATATAAGTAATGTAAAATGTCCAAACTCTAATGGAGAATTTGCCATGAATTTTTTTAAAAAAACAGTTTCAGTTTTAGATTCAAATACCTCAAAGATTCAACAGCTAATAAAATTGAATTCCAATTCCATGCCATGCTACAGAGACAAGTGTCTTTCATACTTGTATCACTTTGCTGATGCTGTCAGCAAAGTGATACAAGACATTTAGCCTGCCTCTAAACAAATCCACTGAAACTTCTAGAGTCTTTCACTAACGCAGTTTTCTTCCAGCATAAGGAAGAGTCAGAATGCCCCTCTGCATTAGAAAAAGGCACAGCCCTGGATTTACAAGGACCGTTTTTTGGCTACAGGGCCAGGAGTGAGCAAAATTTCCCCTCCTCCCCTCAGTTCTTTAATGGCATCCAGTGGCCATGGTGTTTGGCTCTGGCTGCAGCACAGGGCAGCTAGTCAGCTCTGGTCTGTACCTCCAATATAAAGCTAGTCTCAGCGAGGGCCTCTTCAACAGTCAGTACTGGCTTCTAGTATGTACAGAGATGTGACATGGATCTTCAGAAGCTGCAAATTCTATGAATTCTGCTATGCAAATAGCAACGATGAGGAGAGCAGTGGTGGCAGCAGTCTGGTTGGTGGCAAATGCAGCAGCAGTGGTTCCCAGGTAACAAGACAGTAGTGATGGCGATGTCAGCAGCAGCTCTAAAGCCATGGAGGAGTTGCAGGCATCCCTTCCAAGAGTGGTCATTGCTTCCGAGGCACTCTGTTCCCTTGGGCTGCATTCACCTCCTCTTTCCTCCTTGACCTGAATTCACCTTTCCCCTCTTCAGGCTGAGCTTGCCTCTCCCCACATAAGTTGCAGCTGGGACATTTGGGTGAGGCATACCACTACCCGCTTCTCATTTAACAGGGGACTAGCTAAGCACCCTCTTCTACACTATTTCTGTGGTCATTTCACCTGGTTCCTTCACTGATCAGCAGCCCTTGCCCTTTCTGGCTAATTAAAGCTGCTGTAGGTGCTGGTTAATTGGGTCCAAGAGGTAGTTAAAGCCTCCTTGAGGGAGGGGGTGATTGGTTGCACCAGGCTTGGAACAGGATGTGGTACATCCACTTCTAAAAAATTATTGACCAATCTCTAATATTCCATTCTTGAGCAAGGGGATTGAACAGCGTGGCTGGACAACTTCAAGCTTCCTGGATGAGACACATAGTTTAGATCCTTCCCTGTCTGGGTTTAGGCCTGTTTATGGGACTGAAGCAGCCTTGGTTGTCCTGGTGGATGACCTGTGCCAGTGGATGAATAAAGGGAGTATAACTCTGTAGATTTTCACGGACCTCTTAGTGGTTTTCGATATCATCAATCATTTTTAAAAATAATTTTTATTAATTCTGAAAACAGATACATGCAAGATACAAAACCATAAATTCTTAAACTTATACAACTATGCCCAACTAAAATTCACATTATACTAGTTCCTTAACTATTACATAACAGGTCACATTTAATTACTAAACACACACAAATACTATCCAATTGAAGAGGAAACAATGTACTGCTAGTTTGTTGATTAGTGAAGATCATTAGCAAATATATAAAATATAGTAAACCATCAATCATGGTATCCTTCTGGACTGCCTTTCTGGGCTGGAACCTGGAGGCACCTGTCAGCTGTGGTTCCAGGCCTACCTGGAGGGTAAATTTTAGAATGTGCTTCTTGGGAATTGCTGCTCATTCCTGTCCTATGGGGTGCTGCAAGGTTCTATCTTGTCCCCTATGCTCTTTAACATCTGTAGGAAACTGCTGGGGGATGTAAACCAGAGATTTGGGCTGGGTTGTCATCAATAAGTGGATGATGCTTAGCTCTATCTCACACTTCCAGCTCGTCCCAGGGAGGGTGTAAAAAAACAGTGTCTGGAGGCAGTTTTGTTGTGGATGCAGGCTAATAAACTGAAGATTAATCCCAACAAGACAGAAGTGCTACTTGTGAGAGGAAGGTCTGACCCAGGATTTAAGGTATCAGTCATGCTAGATGGGTTTGCATTCCCTTTGAAGAAACAGATCCATAGAACTTAGTCCTGCTGCTGGATAAGTAGGTGGCAGCTGTGACCAGGGTGCCTTTTACCAGATTCAGTGGGTTAGCCACTGTTTCCCAGGTGCCACTGTTGCACATGCCCTGGCTACATCTAGATTAGATCACTGCAATGTGCTCTACATGGGGCTGCCCTTGAAAGTGTTTGATACAGAATGCTGCAGCCAGGATGTTGATTGGAGTGGGCTGTAGGGACCATGTTTATAGCCTTGGCCCTTCAACACTGGTTCCCATTTTGCTTCTGGGCACAATTTATGGTGCTGATTGTTGATCTTCAAAATCCTATATGGTTTGTGTCCCGGTCCCGGCCGGGACTGCTCCGACGGCTGCGGCAACAGCCAGGAACCATCGCCGGTCCCCCCCCCACCTCGGAGGCTGCAGCAGCGGCCCGGGAACGTCGCCAGCCTCCCCCCCCCGCCCCGGAGGCCACGGGCAGCCGCGATGGGAGGCGGGCCCGGCTTCTCCCCCGAGCCCCAGGGAAGCACTTACCGGCGGCGGCGAAGCCTGACAGGGGGAGGAGGGGCCGCGGCACGCAGGGACAGTGGCGGCAGAGAAGACAGCGGCCGATGGGCTGAGGGAGGGGAGAGCAAGACCTGGGCTGCTGGGCAAGCTGCGCCCCACCCCTACAGCCGCAGGGCGAAGGCAGGAGCACGAGGAGGCTGTCGCTCGGCCAGCCCGCGCGCCAGAGGAAGATCCAGGAGCCGGAAGGGAGGGGGCTTGGCCGGCGTCCTCGGCTTTACAAGGGGGCGGGGCGCAGAGGGAGGAGCCAGGAGGGCGTGCGGGGGTAATAAAAGATGGAACGGGCGAGACGGCCGGGGAGGAGGACAACTGGGCTGGCTGGGACTGGCTAGAGAGAGTGAGAGTGTCCCAGTAAGCGGTGAGCTTAAGAAGCCAGACCCAGGACAGGCAAGAGGGTGACAGCAACCCTCTGACGTGACCTGTCTTCTGAGGCCACTCTCTCTCCAGACCATCCCTTACCCTGCACCAGGCCCTCCTGGCCCATCACTCCAACCTGGGAGAGCTAGCAGGACCGCGGAACCTGGGATAACCCGTGGCCGGTCTCATCCTACTGGGGCGCCGTCCTACTGCCCAGGGAGGGCGTCACAACGTGGTGGAGAATGCAGGCAGGAAAGACCCACTAGGACGACCCCACCCGAGTCTTCCCACCCCCCAGGGGTGGCGACCCCCGCCAGACCGGAAGCCGCTCAGCACCCACGGCCCACGAGGCACCCTGGACTCCTCCTCCTCGAGCTCAACTGATTCCGACGACAGCCAGGGGGCAGTTAGACGGCCTCCTGGTGCGGCAAGCCCCCCTCCTGCAGTCATGGATCTAGCCCAGTTTGGGCAATGGATGGCCGAACACCAGGCCAAACTCCTACAGGACGTCACTCAACAACAGCAACAGGTCCAGACGGCCTTAATGCAGGACCTTCAGCGAGCTCTCCAAGCGGTCGGGCAGGCAGTGGCTAGTGTGGGAGCCAGGGCAGGTGCCGGGCCCGCGACCCCTAAGGGCCCCTGGCCCCCCTTGACCAAATTGGGGCCAGAGGACGACATCGAGGCCTTCCTGGAAGCCTTCGAACGGGCGGCGGAAGCGTCTCATTGGCCAGCAGATCAGTGGGCATACATTATAGGCCCGTATCTGACGGGAGAGGCCCAGGCCGCAATGAAGGCCCTACCAAAGCCGGAAGCCGCTGACTACAAGAAACTGAAAGCCGCCATCCTGGACCGCTACGAGATTACCCCCGAAGCATACCGTCAGCGGTTCCGGTCCTTGCAAGCAGCTCCATCGGGTCGCCCGAGAGCAACCATTGCCACCCTACACGACGCAGCCACCCGCTGGCTGGCTCCGACCACCGCCGATGGACAACGAATCGTGGAGGTGATAGTGATTGAGCAGCTCCTCCACATACTCCCGCCCCGAACAAGGCATTGGGTGACCTGCTGGAAACCTGGGCGACTGACAGAAGCCCAGGACCTCTGGGAAAATTACCAAGCGGCCAAGGGAAGGGATGCCCCACCGAGAGCAGAGGTCCCGAAACCCGGGAAGGTCGCCAGCCCGGGGGGTCGTGGGCTCCCAGGTCCGTCCAATGTCCGCCCCGGAGACCCCCCACCCGGGGGGCGGGCCAGACCAGGCGTGGCCCGGGCCGGACCCCCGTTGTATGTGCCAAAGGGGCCCCCGGTGGTGGGGAACGGCCCCGACCGAGCAGGAGGTCCGGTAGGAAGGCCAGGGACTGACACCTGCCCCGCCGGCGTGACCGGGAACCCCGGGGTGGGCCTTGCTACACCTGCGGCCAGTGGGGACACCTAAGGCGGGATTGCCCAGTTATGGAGTGCGACCTGGGTGAGGACTATGCCATGCAAGCCGCGGAGACCAGGAGTCGACCGCCAGTGTGGACCATCACGGTTGGTCTCAGTGGGAGGCGGCTAGAGGCCCTTTTGGACAGTGGTAGCTCCATCTCGATGGTGTTGTCGAGTTTGTTACCGCCTGGGTTACCGGTATGCCGCTGGGCAACCATCGTATGCTTTCATGGGCATGTGGAAAGATGTCCTGTGGTCGTAGTACCTTTACGATACCTCGGGCAAGAAGTGGAGGTACCCCTGGCCCGGATGGACAAACTGCCCTGCCGACTACTCCTAGGATGGGACGCCCCTGGCATCAGGGAAGCGATTGATACCTTCCATGCACGACAGCCCCGGGCAGACCCCAGAGAGGGGGAAGAGGGACACATGGTGGCCGCAGCAGAAGAGGAACGAGACAGCGAAACTGCAGCTGATTCATCCCCGGACGCGGAGGAGGGGTCGTCCAGAGGAGCCGAGCTGGAGCCCGACCCACGCCCCCGGTGGGTGGAAGATCCACGGTTCCGAGATGCCCAGGACCGGGATGAGGAGTTAGCCAGGCTGCGTTCCCAGGTGGCGGTAAGAGACGGGGCGGTGGTCGATCCGCGGAGGGAGGGCCGGCTGCCCCACGTGCAGTGCCGAGACGGGGTGTGGTACAGGATGGCCAAGGGGCGGTTGGGCACCATCGAGCAACTACTGGTCCCCGCAGACTTCAGGGAAGAAGTGATGGGCCATGCCCATCAGCATCCATGGGCAGGGCACCAAGGATTTAAAAACATCATGGCCCGCTTGCTAGCCCATTTCTTCTGGCCCTCGATTGCTAAAGACGTGCGGGGGTACTGTCGAGCCTGTGAGGTATGCCAGAGGATGGCTACCCGCGCCACCCCGCGCGCTCCGCTTTCTCCAGTGGAAACGGTCACGGGGGTCCCCTTTGACAGAATTGCCATGGATTTCGTGGGACCCCTGCCCCGCACCCCCAGGGGGGCTAGATACATCCTAGTGATAATGGACTATGCAACCCGGTACCCTGAGGCGGTGCCTCTCCCCAGCCTGAAGAGCGCAGGGGTAGCCCGCGCCCTGATGCACCTGTTTGCTCATGTAGGTCTTCCCCGAGAAATCCTGACAGACCGAGGGTCGCCGTTTACGGCCCGGCTCATGCAGCAAGTCTGCGCGACTTAGCACATCCGCCAGCTGTTTACGTCCATCCACCACCCCCAGACCGATGGGTTGGTGGAACGGATGAATCAAATGCTAAAGGGGATGTTGAGAAAGGTGTCACGGGATCGCCCCATGGCGTGGGACCTCCTGCTAGACCCCTTATTGTTTGCAATATGCGAGACGCCTCAACCCTCCACAGGGTTCGCCCCGTTTGAGTTATTGTATGGACGGCTCCCGCGTGGAATTCTGGGTCTGGTGGAAGAGCAGTGGGCGCGACCTGCACCTGCCACAGAGGAAGAGGCGCCTGTAGGCGAGTACGTGGCCCGACTGCGGGAGCGGTTGGATTGGGTACAGGCCGAGGCCCGGCGTAATCTGCAGAACGCCCAACAGGCACAGAAGCGGCAGTATGACAAGGGCACCCGTTTGCGTACCTTTGCAGTAGGCGACCTCGTCCTGGTTGCCCGGCAGGCCCTCACCCGGCCTCACGGGGATCCCTGGCAGGGACCCTTCCAGATCAGCCGGGTCTTGGGTCCCCTGTCGTATGAGGTGCAGTGTGGGCCTCAGGCCCGTCAGCGGAAGAGGCTCCATGTCAACGACCTGAAAGAGTGGGTGGTCCCGGGCCCGGCGGAACCGGTGTGCCTGGAGGCGGACCCGTCCAACTTACCGGAGGGTGACCTACCCTGGACGGCGGAGGGAAGAGAGCCCGAGCTCCCGATGCTAGATCCCGACCTTACCCCGGCTCAACAAGACGAGGCCCATGACGTGCTGGCCAGGGTTCCTGACGTCTTTGGGTCCACCCCCGGCTGCACCCGCCTGGCCACCCACTACATCCCCACAGAACCTGGGAAGGTGGCTCGGGCTCAGTGGCGCCCTTTACCCCAGAAGCGCTGGGATGTGGTGAACCGCGAGGTGCAGGACATGTTGCGCCTAGATATCATAGAGCCCTCCCAAAGTGCCTGGAGAAGTCCGATTGTATTGGTTCCCAAGCCCGACGGGTCAGTACGCTTTTGTGTGGACTACCGAGGGGTTAATCAGCTGTCCCGGTTCGACGCCTATCCGATGCCCCGGGCTGACATCTTGATTGACCAGCTGGGGCAAGCCCGGTACTTATCGGCACTTGACCTGACAAAAGGGTATTGGCAGGTACCTGTGCACCCCCCGGACCGGGAGAAAACTGCTTTTGCCACACCCCAAGGGCTATTTCAGTTTAGGCGTATGCCCTTCGGCCTTCAGGGAGCGGCCGCCACATTCCAGAGGTTGGTAGATGTGGCTTTAGCGCAATGCGAGGGCTTCGCGCGGGCCTATATCGATGATATTATCATTTGCAGCCCGGACTGGCCGACGCATCTGCGGCATCTGCGAACAGTTTGGGAGGCCCTCAAGGCAGCAGGGTTATGGGCCAACCCAAAGAAAAGCCGGATAGGTTTCCAAGAACTGCGCTACTTGGGGTTTGTGGTGGGCTGCGGACAGCTCCAGCCCCTGCCGGACAAAATCGTCACGGTCGAGCAGCACCCGATACCCGCAACGAAGCGCCAGCTGCGGAGGTTCCTGGGCACAGTCGGCTATTACAGCAAATTCATACCCCACTTCGCGTCCCAAGCAAGTCCCCTGACGGATTGCCTTAGGAAGACAGAGCCAAATAGAATCCAGTGGACTGACGCCCGAGAGCGCGCCTTCAAAGCCTTGCGTCGCAGTCTGTCCGGGTCCCCCGTCCTCCAGAATCCGGATTTTGCAAAGCCATTCACCGTGCACAGGCCTCCGGCCTTGGGGCGGTCTTGACACAGGGCGAGGGCAAGGAAGAGCGCCCGGTGCTCTTCCTCAGCAGGAAACTGCAGCCCGCCGAATGCCGGTATTCGACCGTCGAAAAGGAGGCTCTGGCGGTTAAATGGGCCGTGGGGGCCCTGCGGTTCTACCTCGATAATAACCCCTTTCGGCTGGTGGTAGATCACGCTCCCCTCCTGTGGCTAGAATGTATGAAGGATCACAATCCGCAGATCCTGAGATGGTACATGTCTCTGCTTCCCTTCCAGTTCACGACTCACCACAAAGCGGGACGACAGCACCACATCGCAGATTACCTGTCCCGACTCCACGAGGACGACCCGATGATGGACATAAGGAAGGGGGGGTGTCCCGGTCCCGGCCGGGACTGCTCCGACGGCTGCGGCAACAGCCAGGGACCATCGCCGGTCCCCCCCCCACCTCGTAGGCTGCAGCAGCGGCCCGGGAACGTCGCCGGCCCCCCCCGCCCCGGAGGCCACGGGCAGCCGCGATGGGAGGCGGGCCCGGCTTCTCTCCCGAGCCCCAGGGAAGCACTTACCGGCGGCGGCGAAGCCCGACGGGGGGAGGAGGGGCCGCGGCGCGCAGGGACGGTGGCGGCAGAGAAGACGGCGGCCGATGGGCTGAGGGAGGGGAGAGCAAGGCCTGGGCTGCTGGGCAAGCTGCGCCCCACCCCTACAGCCGCGGGGCGAAGGCAGGAGCACGAGGAGGCTGTCGCTCGGCCAGCCCGCGCGCCAGAGGAAGATCCAGGAGCCGGAAGGGAGGAGGCTTGGCCGGCGTCCTCGGCTTTACAAGGGGGCGGGGCGCAGAGGGAGGAGCCAGGAGGGCGTGCGGGGGTAATAAAAGATGGAACGGGCGAGACGGCCGGGGAGGAGGACAACTGGGCTGGCTGGGACTGGTTAGAGAGAGTGAGAGTGTCCCAGTAAGCGGTGAGCTTAAGAAGCCAGACCCAGGACAGGCAAGAGGGTGACAGCAACCCTCTGACGTGACTTGTCTTCTGAGGCCGCTCTCTCTCCAGACCATCCCTTACCCTGCACCAGGCCCTCCTGGCCCATCACTCCAACCTGGGAGAGCTAGCAGGACCGCGGGACCTGGGATAACCCGTGGCCGGCCGCATCCTACTGGGGGCGCCATCCTACCGCCCAGGGAGGGCATCACAGTTTGGAACTAATATACCTGAAGAACTATCTGCTCCCTTATGAACCCACCTGATCACTACAGTCATCCTCAGAGGTCCTGCTTGGGTATCCCCACCATCTGAGATCAAATGGAAAAGGACCTTCTCAGTCAAGGAACCAAAATTCTGCAACTCTCTCCCAAGGGAGATTCAGCTGTCCCCTTTTGCTGCCATCTTCTGCCAGGGGGTGAAGACTTTTTGTTTCATGTTGTGTTCCCTCATTGACCAATGTCTTAATTGCTGCTTTGCTGTTGTCTCTGTATGTATTTTAACTGTTTTTAATTGTTTTAATGCATGTTTTTGGGGGAGGGGAGGCTTGATTTTAATTCTACATTTTTTTATTTTAGAAAACAAAGTAGTAGTACAGAGATGATACAGAAAGGAAAAAAAAGGATTATCCTATATAAATCCAGCATATTGGCACTTTCTGGTTCTCCCATTGACTGTGCTGTGCACTCCATCAGCCATTGGCCCATCAAGAACCACTCAAGAGTACTTGCATGCCATTGCCTGGGTGCTGGGTCCGCTCCTCTCCCCCGCCCACTGTTGGCTTGGCTGCTTTGTAGCTCACTTTCCCCTCAGTAGCTGTTCCTAGGCAACCAAGCTTGGTTCTGTCAGTAAAAAGGCAGGGGGAGTAGGCCCTTTCCAGGCCTACTTTGGCCTTTGTGGGGAAATCACTGAAGCCAGTCCTGACTAGAGTTACCAGCTCCATGTTGGGAAATTCCTGGAAATTTTGTGGTGGAGTCTACGGAAGCCAGCATTTGGGGAGGGGAGAGGCCTCAGCTGAACAGAATGGCAGTCCACCCTCCAAAGCAGTTATTTTCTCCAGGGGAGACCTAGGTTCTTGCTGTGGAAACTGAGAGGGCAATTTTGGACCACTCACAGACTTTCAGCCTAACCTACTGCACGGAGTTGTTGTGCAGATCAAAAGGGGGAGAGAAGAATGATGTAAGCTGCTTTTGTCCCCATTGCAGAGAAAGATTGTACTTTTCCTCCTGGGGAAGCATTGTTGCCAATCTCCAGGTGAGGGCTGGAGAACACTCAGAATTACAACTGCTCTTCAGATGGCAGACATCAGTTCCCCTGGAGAAAATGGTGGGCTGTGCATCATTATAACCTGCTGAGGTGGCCCCCCTATGACAGCCAGTGCAACCCAGGTTCTTGCTGTGGAAGCTGATTGGGTGATTTCAGACCACTCACAGACTTTCAGCCAAACCTACCTCACAGGGTTGTTGTGCAGATCAAAAGAGGAGAAGAGAATGATGTGAGCTGCTTTAGTCCCCACCGAGGAGAAAGACTGTACTCTTCTTAGGTAGAGGCTGCAGGGAGCTGGGAGGAGATGGAAAACTGAAGTCAGAGGGGCAGATGAAGGTAGGTTGATGGTTGGCTGGGAAGGAGATTGAGTTGCCAGATCCAGGTTGGGAAATTCCTGGAGATTTGAGAAGTGGAGCCTGGATAGGGTGGGGTTTGAGGAGGGGTGGGACCTCAGACATGTACAATGTCATAGACTCCATCCTCCAAACTAGCCATTTCCTCCTGGGGAACCATTGTCGCCAATCTCCAGGTGAGGGCTGGTGATCACTCAGAACTACAACTGCTCTTCAGATGGCAGAGATCATCTGAATGGTGGACTCTGTGTGGACTCTGTGTGATTATACTCTGCTAAAGTCAGCAAAGCAAATTGACACTGAATGTCCAAGGCCGGGGCACCCACCCAGAGCCTTTTTCTAGAGCTCGTTGTATTTATTTCCACAACGGGCCTTATTCCTAGTGTAACATATTTGTGTATATCAAGGATAACTATATATAGCACAGTGTATAAATCAGAGAATATTTCTCCCCAATATCCCCTTCATTATAATTTTTAAGACATTGCCTATGAAATACAATAGTCATCATTTATTATGGGGTACATTTATAGTCAACATTTTAGGTTTCAAATTTTGTAACTAATCTGTTCTGCAACTACATTATTGGTTTCATCATTACTACATAGTATTACATATTTTTACCACTTCTACATACTTACTATAGCTTTTAACAGACAGGTAATATATCAAAGAACAAAGTAAAGTCTACTGTATATTTCATAATAAGAAAATAAAAAGATGTTTCTGCTCTAAATCCACTTCCTTATGCATTTATATACAAAATTTTATATTGTAATGTAATCAAATCTAATAGTCCCTAAATAGCATTTAATAGCCCATCAATAAAGAGCTGATGACTATTTTTCTGATTTGTAAACATTTTGGTGAGTGTTTATCTATGTTTCTTATTTAGGGACTATTAGATATATTTACATAAAGAATAACTAATTCACCACATTTGTATTTAAACAGCAGTACAAGACTTCTACTAATAAGAGAAATAATATATACAACATTTATGGAATTGTATATTTAATTTTTATTTCTTATTGGATTTCTTATTGAATATTATAAATAGTTTGGTATAAATTCTACACAAATATTCCATTACATTTGGTATAGGTAAAATACAAGAAACCAAATGGTATATATTTATATTTTTATTATAGAAACTTTTTGGTCCAGTTTATGTTTTCTGAGATTACATTTAGTATATTTCATGTTGCAGTTCTGAATACTTACTTCTGAGAAAGTCTATTAATGAAACAAAGAGGAAATCCAGAACCTTCGTTAATCTATCTACATTGCCATCATATGATATCTTGGATTTATCTTTATAATTGATTGTATTTTTGTATTGGTGAATATTGTACTTAGTTGTAGTTTAGGCTCAGATGAGTTATATTGTATATTGCACCTTGTACCTTTAATAGACACTGTTACTAATTATGCCTTCCCCGAATGTTCTCTGTGTCTACTGTTTTTTAAAGCTTGCAGGACATAGAGATAAGGGCATAGTCATCTACGCATGCAAAATTAACAAAAAGGGATATTGTTACTTTATAATGTTTTTGGATCCAAATCACAAGAACATTGCAAAAGCAAATTTCTGTCTCATCTGTGTATAAATGGTTAAATGGCAACAACTATGATTTTTCTCTTTGTAATCTTCCAACCCATCCCCTACCCTGATTTTTATTTCCTGAAAGTGCCTTAACAGTCACTGAAATCCTTCATTTCCATGGAAAAGAGTGCTGTGTTACTAATACCCTCCAGTCACAGAGGCTGAATAATATACACAGCCAATACCTAAATGTTGCTTTGAATCCCTGGGGAAAGACAGGAGATGACAGATAGATGTGCCTTTCATTCTGCAGAAATTTCTGTTTTTCTACCTACATTGTTTCAGACATCAGCAGAAACTCCACCAACTATATCAGATATTCTTGCTTTTAAGGAACTGACAGCTTAAATCCAGTATACATCAAAACACACATTTAAATGAAGACATATTCAAATACCTGTCTCTATCCTTAAAACACTGGTCGGTTTCTACAGGACTTTGCATATCAAGCCGCTGATATTTTCCAAATAAGTTAATTGGACATAATCTAAGAAAAAATGCATGCAAGAATTTTCAGTGCCAGCAGAACTATAAATATTCTTCAGAAATCAAACCTACCAGAGGACAGTGGCATCCCTACCAGCATTAGTCTCAGGTAGTAATTTCAGCTCAGTAGAGCATTGATATCAACCCTGAAGTGTCTGTTTGTCCAGTGTGGTTTTTTTCCTCATCTGGCCAGCTACATGAGGTCATAATCTATTTAGAAAGCATATGCAGCTATTTGCTTCCCTTTAAAAATGCTGTTTCATGCTACTCTGTGCATACAAGTTTGGGAGAATGAAGAGATGTCACAGCCAATTTCTCTAAAGGCAGTAAATGAACCACCTAAATGGCTTCTCTTCAATAGAATCTGTAAGTATCTTGCTCTTCCTAAGGCAATATTTTTAGATTGGGCACAAATTGGGTACACTGAACAGCTAATGAGAAATCCATGTTGTGGTGACCAAAGCACGAATTCTAAAACAGCAGCATAGTAGCACTCTGCTTTTTTTTTTTAGATTAGAAGGAGGAGTAGAAGTAGGAATACACTACTGTCAAACACTGACATCCATACATCTAAACACATAACCTTTCATATTATTGTAACTTGTCAAATAATATACTAGTGTGTCTTTATTCTGTAGCTACTTGCACTGTCTTTAAGGCATTTTTCTTAGTTCTTATCCATTAATACTTAAGCACTGATCCACTGATATCAATTACTATTTAGGTGTTTGCACACATGCATGCACACACAACAACTGTTGCAGTCTTAAGCAGCAACCTCAACCTGTCTCTTCAGAACCAACAGCAGCTGCATCCACACATCGCCAGATTTTGTGCTATCACTGCAATATAGCAAGCACTCACAACTGGATTGTTTTGTGCAAACAGTTGTGAACAAAGCTATAGTGCAATATTCAGTGATGTATGGATGTACCCAATGATATATGAATACATGCCCCATTTAACATGACTTCATGTCAACTGCCCCCACCCAAACAAGAGGGCTTAATTATGAATAATCAGATATTAGATTAGATTTCACTGGCCACCCAAATTTATATGATGCAATTACATAAATGCTCACTGCTCCAAGTATGCCAACTACCCAAATTCCATGTAATGTAATTACATATATACCAGTCCAAGTATATCTATTTTGGAAAACCACTGCTTATTGTTATTATTAGTCCTTTTTTCATTAAACTGTTTGACCCATGTTCTTTATAATATGTAATCACTGTTGTTATTACCCATAAATATTATTAATAACCAGATAATGCTAAAATGACTATAACTCCTTTGTCCCTGCCATTATTTTTTGTGATGTATTTTCCTAGTATTTTTGGTTTCTTTCTCATAAATCAGTAGCAGCCCTGATAGTCTGGACAAGAAAATATGTTTTGGTCATCACTGAAAATGGTAAATCTGATTCAAATCAGTATTTATGGCATGCAATGTACAAATACATTGGCATGGTTTATTTCAGGAAAATAATATACATTTCAATATAATTACACCGTCTCTAACAGAAACAGAAAGACCTCTTGGTTTGGTTGAGTATATGTCCCAGAAGGTGTGGGGAGGGGTGACTGTGAGAAAAATTTTGGATTTTGAATTATAAATTAAAATGTATTGACTGAACCAAGTAGTAAATGCATCTTGTATTTTCAAAGCATTGCTTTTCCAGTGTAAGCATCCCTGCTTTTCAAACACAAACCACATACATCCATACTTTAAAATGCATTTTTCAATATGTATTAAGGGAATTTAAGGAAATTTAAATGGAGGAATCAATGAATATAGTCACAGGAAAGATAAAGTGTCAATTACTGCATGGGTAGCTATTAATTCAACAACAGGAATCAGGAAACAGTGAAAAGTGTACCATATGCAACATAATGGATAGAAAATCTGTATCTAACACTCATTCTTGTCTGCACTGCTACATGCAACAAATTCCTATAATTTCCCTAAATTGTTTTCCAACATTTTGTCTTCTTGTTGCATAAAATCTCTTATGACTTTTACTTGATGCCAGCACTAAAGGTAACTTACTGGCTCAAGATGTACTAGTTACTGTGAGAATAATCAAGGTGATGCCACCAGATGCAAAGGCTACTGTAATAGGTGTACAGAAACCAGAAGCAAAGGCTACTGTAATAGGTGTACAGAAAATTTAGTAATCCAGAAGGAGAAGTCAAAATCCCTAGATCATTGTAAAGATAAAGCAATAGCTCTCAGAGAGGTGGTGCCATATCCAAACTAAGTGGAAGTGTTTTATGAAGGTTCCATGTTAACAGTTCTCCTACTAGTCTACCTAATGAGAATGACTTGGTATCTGTGACACAATATGAGATTCCACCTGCTGAAATTATACCCATTGGATGACACTGAAAGCTTTCTTGAAAAGGCAAGAGCAGGGTATTTCACCAGTTACCTGAAGTATACTTTTGTGCAGGTGTCATTTCTGACTAGCATGTGCTATTTTTCTAACTTTAAACTGCACACCTTAAGGGCTACACAAACCACTTGCCATTCAAAAAAGCCAGTACTTTGGGATAACTTATGTCTGTCTCACTACTATCTCGTAAGTTTAGAGTCCATGATGCAGTGGCCCATGTATCTCCCAAGATACTGAAATTTCATATTCTGGTTTGCAGAGATCACATCCTGATAGGCAAATATGAAGGTACAGAAACAGAACAAAGGCCACGGAAGATATCTTATGCAGGTCACAAACATTCCCCCAAACCTAGGCAGATAAAGGGAGTTTATGTCCCTTTGTCATTGCAGCCAACTTTATCAGAGCCAATAACCTGCCATTTGAGATGAAATCTTGATTAATCTCTGGAAGTAGGAGAAGGCAAGGCAGTTGACAGAATAGTTACCAAGTCCTACTTTGCTCTCTTAGAGCTCAAGCACCTCACTAATTGCAAAAATGGAGGCAAGGAAGTGAAAGGATAGACTATGTGACTGCAGGTAGCAGAACCCCCATGATGAACATGACAGAACACAAGTTAGAGTCTTTTTCGACACCTACTCTGTGGCAGTGATAGGGAAAAACTCATTTACTTCACCTTGACCGCTAAATCTGCCCAAAGCCTAAATGTTCACAGTAATGAGGAACTTTCAAATCAGGCACTGATGAAGTAGACCTAGAATATTCTGTAGCTTCTGGTGGCATGTTTACAAGGCATTTCATACACCATCACTTGCATTTGCTAGGATTCATTCTGTACTATTCTGGCAGTGTAATTACAGAATGTTACCAGAGTGCCATAAAATTTGGGGGAATCCTGTTGATTCTTCTGAACCATTGATACCATCCACCACGACATCTTTCTCAGCTGTTTTACAGATGGTGGGTAGGGGCATTGTGCTGTGTTGACTGCAGACATATCTGGCTGACTGATACCAGAAGGTGTTGCTGGGAAGTGGTTGCTCAAACAATCCTGCAGGGTCCATGCTTTTTAACATCTACATGCAGCCACTGGATGAGATCATCCAGAGATTTGGAGTAAAGTGTTATACTATAGGTCAGTTCTATTTCTTTTTTGTCTGAAACAAGTGAGGTGGCTGATGTCCTGAGCCTTTCCTGAGGTAGGCCAAATAAACTGAAGATTGATCCAGATAAGATGGAGGTGTTTGAGGCAAATAATAGCACCACAAACCAGCGTCTGAGCTGGCAGGGTGATTTTAAATCTGGATGTACAGTTGCACATCTCCTACGCAGGGGTCATTTAGGGCCGGAGCATGGAAGAGCACCGCTCCAGCAGCCCCCCTGGCAGCCCCACCCCCGTGCTCCATTTAAATGCCTCCCTGCTCTCTCCCCAGCCCTCCCTGGCTCGTGCACCAAGGCAGGTGAGCCAGGAGAGGGCAGGCAAGCCCAAGCGGATGAGATGAGGAAGGCATTGGGAGGCATTTAAATGCTTCCCTGCTCTCTCTCCGGCCCTTCCTGGCTCGTGCACCAAGGGATGTGAACTAGAGGGGGGGGGCTCCAGAAGCAGGCCAGCTGGGGAAGCAGAAAAGGGAGGAGGCAACTTCAAAAGCCTCCCTTTCCCTTCCCCAGCCAGCCTGTCAAGGCGGACTGGGGGGAAGCAAAGAGTGAAGGGGTTTAACTCTCTCTCTGGAGTCACGCCACCATCTTTCCATTGTATTCTATGGCCCCATAGAATATAATTGAATGATGACTCTAGAGAGAAGGGGGTTAAACTTTAAACCCCTTCTCTCTTCGCTTCCCCCTCCCAGCCCGCCTTGGCAGGCTGGCTGGAGAAGGGAAGGGGAGGCTTTTGAAGATGCCTCCCCCCCTTTTTGCTTCCCCTTCTGACATCACTTCCAATGATGTCAGGGGGTGTGGCATATGCTAATAGGCTATTATGCTAATACCCTGAGAATATGTAGTACTTTTTGCCAGCTTTGGATGGTGCACCAGTTGTAACCTTTTCTCGGACACAATGATTTGCCCTCAGTTACCAACACACTTATCACATATGCAGTAAGTGGAGCTGCCTGTGCAGATAGTTCAGAAGCTACAATTTGTGCAGAATGCAGCAGCTAGACTGCCAACAGACATTTTAGCTGTGGTTTGTGAGGGAAATGAGATATTGATATTTATTGTACTTTTGTATAGTTGTAAGCTACTCCACAAAACTTTTAGACTGGGGGTGGGATAAGATGTATTGACATGTCCAGACATGTGTTGAAGTGTTATGTACTGATGGAACTTGGGTCTGAGCAAGGCTCCAAAGGCCTTCAGGACCTTTGGTTGTGTTGCCCATAATGGCCAATCATATTTGTTGCTTATAATCCAATAGCTGCACTGTCAATAGTTACATTGTTTATGGTTCATGCAAATGAAGGATCCTAGCTGCCTATTTGGTATAGGTGGTTGTTTAAGGTGGGTGTGGTTTTTACAAGTATAAATTGGTTCCTGTTGAGCCTGTGTCTTTGGTTTGGAAATTCAATAAAGAAGCATGTTGTTAGGAAAGAGCTGCCTTGTCTCTATACTTAATAGAAGCTTCTACATTGTCCCAAAAAAGCTCCTGTATGTTTCACTGGGAAACTGCCTCTGCAATGTCTGGATTGTGATGTCCACATCCAGATCAGTCACTGTAGAAAAACAGTATTAAAGAAAGACATCATATGAAAAGCAAAGTCAGCACAAATTGAGTGCCCAATCAAACAAAAGTTTCCATTAGTTATTCCACTGCCAACGCAAATTAAAATCATCATTCATTGTAAAGAATATCCAAGCTGTTTTTTTTCCAGACTCAGTCTTCAACTTCCCCTGGTATATAAAACAGAGGCATTTCAAGAAGTTTGGCCTCCAGAGGCTACTACTGAGAAAGAAAATATCATATGTACACAAGATGACTAGAGGTACTTGCTTGTATTGGATGCACTGGAGTATGACAGGGACAGGGCCTGCGGCTCAGGGGTAGAGTGTATGCTTTGTATGCAGAAGGCCCTAGGGTCAATCCCAGGCATTTCCATCCAAGTGGTTGATATGACAGACCTCTGCCTAAGACTCTGGAAAGCTGCTTCCAGTCAGAGTATGCAATACTAGCATTGACATACCAAGGGTCTGTTGTGTGTGTGCGTAAGAATTTTGAGAGATTTATCAATAGTCAGTGCAGAGCTGAAACTGATTTAATCAGAAAATGATTCAACTGCTTTGTAGATGACTTGCAGCATCTACAGTGAAAATTTTCAGGAATTCGGGTTAGGTGCCAGAGAGGTCATATTTGAAGAGGAGAAATATTGCTACTTTCAGAGATGTGTGGAAGTTGGAATCTTGAGAAAATCCCTTACTCATCCACTGTAGCTGACGTGTAGCCCAGTATAGCCTGTTTTTTACGACCTCTAGATCCCTTTATTCATTACACTTGGCACAAAAGTTGACAATATAAAAAACAAACCTCTTTTACCTCCAAGTTTCACAGTTTCATCTGATGTCTTTGAACACAGATGAAACTTGGCACAGGTACTGAAAACTGCAGCAAGAATTTTAGCAATTATGCCACTTCAGAATGGTAAAAATGCAATTGTATTTTCCAGAGGGATATGTAAAAATATCAGTCAGGGAAGAAAACAACGCATATAAGGCCTTGGGATTCCTCTTTGACTACTATTCTTTAAGTACTAAATAAGGGGTGTACAAAAAAATATTTGGTATTTTTCAGGTTAGGGTATACTAAATCCAAAAAAT
Source organism: Gekko gecko (assembly GCA_029375565.1). Taxonomy (NCBI): domain Eukaryota; kingdom Metazoa; phylum Chordata; class Lepidosauria; order Squamata; family Gekkonidae; genus Gekko; species Gekko gecko. The sequence goes on from JAPDNY010000005.1 coordinate 142,933,355, forward strand.
ATACCGATATTCCTGAATTCCAATATTGGTATTTTATTGGGATTCAGGAAATAATCAGTACTGCCAAATTTATTTGGCAAAGCTCCCTGTACATGGCAAGAAGCCATTAAACCCCTTCAATTCACTCCTCCCCACCCGGAATGGGGAAAGAGAAAGGGAACACTGAAATGGCTTCCTCCCATTTATACTGAACAGTGTGACGAGTCTGCCAGTCAGCTGATCAGTTTAAATGCCTTCCTTTCTCTAACTAAGGTGTGCCACCACTGCGGCACAGCTCGTGGAAGAAGGGTTTTTAAAGTCTCTTTAAATTACCTTCCCTTCCCTCCCTGAGTTGCACAATGGGCAGACATGACTCAGCAAGTTAAAGGAATGTATTTAAAGGTCTTTTTTAAATACTTTCCCTTCCCTCCCTGAGTTGCTCTGTGGCAGCAACATGCCTCAACAAGTGAAAGGAAGGCATTTAAGGAGATGTAAATCCCTTCCCTTCACTCGCTGAGACATGACACCCAGTGTTCCCTCTAAGCTAAGTTTTTGTCTTAGCTCAGGAAAGATGGCTCCAGAACAAACTAATTTATGCAGTAGCCAAATCGCTCGCTCACAACTTTAATGCCAGTAGCTCACAAAGTAGAATTTTGCTCACAAGACTCCACAGCTTAGAGGGAGCATTAGTACCACCACTAAGAACATAAGAGAAGCCAATGTTGAATCAGGCCAATGGCCCATCCAGTCCAACACTCTGTCACACAGTGGCCAAAAATACAACGTGCTATCAGGAGGTCCAGCAGTGGGGCCAGGACACTAGAAGCCCTCCCACTGCTGCCCCCTCCAGCACCAAGAATAGAGTGCATCACCTGCCCCAGACTTAGAATCCCCATCTATACTCTGTGGCTAATAGCCACTGATGGACTTCTGCTCCATATGTTTATCTAATTCCCTCTTGAAACTGTCCATGCTTGTAGCTGCCACCACCTCCTGTGGCAGTGAATTCCATATGTTAATCACTCTTTGGGTGAAGAAGTATTTCCTTTTATCTGTTCTAACCTGACTGCTCAGCAATTTCATGGAGTGCCCATGAGTTCTTGTATTGTGAGAAAGGGAGAAAAGTACTTCTTTCTCAACCTGCTCAATCCCATTCATAATCTTATAAACCTCGATCATGTCACCCCTCAGCCGTCATTTCTCCAAGCTGAAGAGCCCCAAGCGTTTTAACCTTTCTTCATAGGGAAGGTGTTTCAACCCTTTTATCATTCTAGTTGCCCTTCTCTGCACTTTTTCCAATGCTATAATATCCTTTTTGAGGTGTGGCAACCAGAACTGTACACAGTATTCCAAATGAGGTCGCACCAATGATTTATACAGGGGCATGATGATACTGACTGATTTGTTTTCAATTCCCTTCCTAATAATCCCCAGCATAGCGTTGGCCTTCTTTATTGCAGCTACACACTGTCTAGACATTTTCATTGAGTTATCCACTACGACTCCAAGATCTCTCTCTTGGTCCGTCTCTGCCAGTTCAGACCCCATCAACGTTTATTTATATTTAGGATTTTTGGCTCCAATGTGCATCACTTTGCACTTGGCCACATTGAACCCATTTGCCAAGTTGACGCCCACTCACCCATCTTCGACAGATCCCTTTGGAGCGCCTCACAATCCTCCCTGGTTTTTACCACCCTGAACAACTTTGTGTCATCTGCAAATTTAGCCACTTCACTGCTTACTCCCAATTCCAAATCATTAATAAACAAGTTAAAAAGCATCGGACTGAGTACTGATCCCTGTGGTACCCCACTGCTTACCACCCTCCACTGAGTAAGTTTCCCATTTTACTCACTCTCTGTTTCCTATTTATAAGCCAGTTTTTGATCCACAAGAGGACTTGTCCTTTTATCCCATGACTATTGAGCTTACTTAGGAGCCTTTGATGAGGAACTGTATCAAAAGCTTTCTGGAAGTCAAGGTAAATAATATCTATTGGGTCCCCCTTGTCCACATGTTTGTTCACTCCCTCAAAAAACACTAACAGGTTAGTGAGACAAGATCTTCCCTTACAGAACCCATGCTGAGTCTGCCTCAATAGTTTTTGTTCATCAATGTGCCTACTAATTCTTTCCTTAATTACAGTTTCCACCAACTTGCCCGATATCGATGTCAGACTGACTGGCCTGTAATTTCCTGGATCTCCCCTGGAGCCCTTTTTAAAGATGGGAGTGACATTAGCTACCTTCCAGTCCTCAGGAATGGAGGCAGATTTTAAAGAAAGATTACATATTTTTGTCAGGAGATCCACAAGTTCACATTTGAGTTCTTTCAGAACTCTCGGATGAATGCTATCTGGGCCTGGTGATTTATTAGTTTTTAAATTGTCCATCAGTCGGAGGACTTCCTCTCTTGTCACCGCCATTTGATTCAGGTCTTTCAAAACCCCTCCCGAAATCAGTGCTTCTGGAGTGGGCAAGCACTTCTCTTCCACAGTGAAGACAGAGGCAAAAAATGCATTCAGCTTCTCAGCCATTTCCCTATCATCCTTCACTACTCCTTTTACCCCTTGGTCATCCAAGGGCCCCACTGCCTCCCTGGCTGGCTTCCTACTTCTAATGTATTTGAAGAAAGTTTTATTGTTGGCCTTTATGTTTTTTGCGATATGCTCCTCATATTCCCTTTTTGCTTGCCTGATCACAGACTTGCATTTTATTTGCCATAGTCTGTGGTCCCTTTTATCAACCTCACTAAGACTAGCTTTCCACCGCTTAAAGGAATCCTTCTTACCTTTTACAGCTTCCATTACTTTATTTGTTAACCATGGAGCCTTTTTTCTATACCTATTTGTACCTTTCCTAACCTGTGGTATATATTTTTTCTGAGCTTCTAGGATTGTATTTTTAAATAGTCTCCAAGCTTCCTCAATGGTTTTGACCTTCTCCACTCTTCCTTACAATTTCTTTCTCACATGTCCCCTCATACCAGAGAAGTTACCCCTTTTAAAGTTAAAAGTGGTTGTGTCAGTCTTTTTGGGCAACTCCCTATCTGTACAAATGTTAAACTCAATGACATTATGGTCACTGTTCCCAAGTGGTGCAATCACTTTTACATCTCTCACCAGGTCTTGAGTGTTACTTAGGACCAAATCCAGGATCGCCTCTCCCCTGGTAGGATCTGTGACCGTCTGTTCCATAGCACAGTCATTGAGAGTGTCTAAAAACTCAATCTCTTTTTCCCAAATAGAACTCATATTGACCCAATCAATGTGTGGGTAGTTCAAGTAGCCTATTATGACAGTTATTTCGTCTAGCCGCTCTCTTTAATTCATTCATCATTTTATAACCCTCCTCTATCTTTTGATCTGGTGGTTGATAACAAACTCCCACAGTTAAGCCTCCTTTTGGACCCACTATTTCAACCCATAGCATTTCCAGAAGCGAATCCAATTCTCTTACCTTCTCAATTTTACTGGACGGTATACCCTCTCTGACATACAGAGCCACCCCACCTCCGACCCTTCCCTCCCTATTCTTCCAATATAATTTATAACCAGGAATCACCATACCCCACTGATTTTCAACATCCCACCAAGTTTCTGAAATACCCACAATGTCTATTCCCCCCCCCAATACCAAGCATTCCAACTCCCCGATTTTACCTCGGAGACTTCTAGCATTTGTGTATAAACACTTATAGTTTCCCACATTTGTTAAGCCCACAGCCTTCCTCTTGCTGCCTCAAGATCTTGCCAGGCAGATCCTATTAGCCACAGTCTCAGTGGAAAATTTTAATCCATTTCCTTGTACAAAAGTAATAGCTACCTCTTCATCTCTTTGAGATGAGCCATCCCGAACCAGAGACTTTTCATCTCCTGTCGGCTTTCCCCCATTATTCAGTTTAAAAACTGCTCTGCCACCTTTTTGATTTTGAGCACCAGCAGCCTGGTTCCTTCTCGGGACAAATGGAGACCGTCCTTTTTGTACAGCTCCCTCTTGTCCCAAAAAGCATCCCAGTGCCTAACAAACTTGAACCCTTCCCCCCTACACCACCGTCTCATCCATGCATTGAGACTCCTGATCTGTGCCTGTCTCTCCGGCCCTGCACGTGGAACAGGTAGCACTTTTGAGAAGGCTACCTTGGAGGTCCTGGCCTTGAGTTTCCTGCCCAGTAGCCTAAATTTCTCCTCCAGGACCTCACAACTGCATTTCCCCACATTGTTGTGCCGACGTGCACCATGACCACTGGCTCCTCCCCAGCACTATCTACCAGCCTATCTAAAACATGCGTAATGTCCGCTACCTTCGCACCAGGCAGGCAAGTCACCATACGGTCAGTACGCGGGTTCGCCACCCAGCTGTCTACCTGCCTAAGGATCAAATCACCAACTACCAAGAGCCCCCCTCCCACCACTGTGTACCTCCACTGCGGCACAACTCAGGGAGAGAAAGGAAGGGAAGGTATTTAACGTGTAAATGCTTTACTCACAGAGTCACACTGCCATGGTGGCACTACTCTGTGAGTCACGTGGGCAGCTTGGCGTTCCCTTTAAATCGCTTTTCCAAGCCACATGTGAGGAACCTGGAAGTGACACAAGTTCACCCAGAAGGTGGATGAACCTGCACCACTTCAGCTAGTGAAGCTGAGCCTGAATAAAATCCAAATAATATCTATTTTTATTCAGGCTCAGCTAAATCGGTAGCTGAATCAGATTACAAAATCTGATTCCACTAAACAAATACCTGAAAAATACCACTTAGCTATTTTTCAGATATTTATTCAGCTCGGTATATACTAAGTGCACACCCCCTACACTACATGTGTCTATTATTCAGCAGAGAAAATTTGTTTACTGAAAGACCTTTTAAGAAATTTGCAACTGTGAAGTGTTTTGCACCTTTAACTTATGATGAATTATTAAATTAAGCTCATGTTCAAGATGGTAGCATTATTAGTTCCATTTGCTCAGCCTGGAACATGTCCTGTAAAAAAATGCCCTGGGCTATTTTCTTTGTGAGTAAAGTGTGGAGAGTGGAGCTGAGAAGTTAGATTCTTTTGAATCTACCCCCTAACCATCTATATCAAGAAATTAGTCCTAATTGTTATGTCATTGGGTCAATGCATAGTGACATTTTAAACCTGTGAATACAAGTACAGTACTTTATCAGTGGAATGACATTTACAAATTGGGGGGGGGGGAGTTAGGAAAGGGAGCTGCAAATGGTTCTGAAAAAAGGACCACACTCTCAAGTATAAGGCAGACAATGATTTTCTTTACGTTAAATAAAGTGTAATGTTTGTACTTTAAATTGCTGGCCTTATCTGAACCCTTTTCCTTTATCATCAAAGTGGGAAGAAGAAGATATGCAGGGCCTCTTAAGCTAATCATTATTATCCACAGTTTAGGGAGTGATGAACTACAAATGTGGCCAAGTCATTGGCTCCTTCCACATGAAGGTGAGAAAAAAGTGCCCTCTACTGTGGCATTATCAGCAACCATCATGGGAATAGAAGGAAAACCATCCAGATGCTACTAATTGCTGTCACTGTCCCTTCACCTCAACCCCACTTCCCTCCATTGCACTGGTGCAGAACTGCCAAGATGATGACAATTGCACCAGGCCCCCACAGTCTGGGAACCTCCCTTTTGCCTCCCCTACTGAACTGTGGTACAAAGGTGAAGAGCAGCTTAGCTAGGGAAGTAAATTTATCCTTTAAAAAGCTTAAGATGGAAGGGAGAAATGCAGGAGTTTGTTCAGTCATTTTGAAGGTGGAGCTTAGCTCCAACCCACCTCCTTGTACTTGCTGTAAAGCAATCACCCACATGGATGTTTTGCCTTCAGCCAATGCACAATTTCCCCAGTGAGCCAGAATAATGGAGGTTTTGTTTGTTCATTTTTAATCTGAGCCATTAGGGAAAAATACCGGAGGCACTCAAGTTGTGCCAAAATAAAGCACAATATCATGTGGATACTCCCAAATATAGCAGGGAATTCCCATGTGGAAGAAGCCAATCACCATTTCATAAACAGAGAGCATATATGAAAAGTCTTGTGAAACTGCTCTCAAAACACTGGGAAAAAGAAATATTATATTACCTTTACATTAAGATCAAACATTATTTTCATATCTGTGACTGTATCCCCTGGCATATACCTTAACTGTAAAAAAGTGTCTAGGGCAGATTGAGACTACATTTGTAGGAAAACTTTCCCCCTTCTAGTACTGTGGCCCTGATCCAATTCCCTCATGACTATTTTTTAGCCATAAACATCAGGATGTCTGATTGTGGATATATAGTTTGGCCCCTTAACAGCATTAAATTAATCACTGCTGAAGTTTTATTCAATGGCCAGTAGCTTTCCAGTTTTAAAAAGAACAAAGCCCAAGCCTTTGATTAAGCATAAATGAATAATTAGCTTCACTGCCCTAGCATATATACAGCAGCAATTAATCTGACATGGTTGTCAAAGGTAAATGTTGTCAAATGAAGTTGCCTCCGAGGAGATACTTAATACTATTTACTTTGAAATGCTATACTGAAATATGTGTCGTGAGTCTTTTCTCCGAAGATCAGTAAATACAGAGCACAATCCTAAACAGAATTAAACCCTCCTAAATCAATTGAAGTAATTTGGCTTAGAAAATATAACTCTGTTTAGGACTACATTAGTAGTCTTTTTGTTTATTCCATATTTAAATATGAATAGGCAGAAAATAAAAGGGAAAAAATTTATTTATCACAAACATACAAATTAACATGCAGAATGCTGTATTCAGTTCCCAATGGTGTCACCTATGAGAAGGCATTTACAAGAAATGAATTAAACTTATAGTGTTGCTGTGCATTGTTTAATAAGAAATGTCAGCTGAACCACTACAATAGTACAATTGAATATTTGTTCAAGGCTCTGGCAGATATTTGCCCCCACGCATGAAGGGTAATTAAGTGTCCATTACTGTACATAAAGAAACTTTCAGACCCATAAATAGTAATGGGGAATACTATAGTATGAATTACCCATGGTAGGGTTTATTTCTGAGCAGACAAGGCATAGAACAGTATCATAAAGTACTGGGGGAGGAGAAAACAGAGAGAAGAAAGCCTGTGGGTGTTGGGTCTTCAAGGACTCACACCAGACATACACAGTACTGTGTAACATCCAGACAGTTTCAGAAGGTAGCTGTATAGGCCTGCAGTAGAAGAGGTAGATTTGAGTCTAGATTCAAGTGGAAAAAGTGCAGAGAAGGCAACTAGAATGATAAAAGGGTTGGAACACCTTCCCTATGAAGAAAGGTTAAAATGCTTGGGGCTCTTCAGCTTGGAGAAACGACGGCTGAGGGGTGACATGATCGAGGTTTATAAAATTATGAATGGGATTGAGCAGGTTGAGAAAGAAGTACTTTTCTCCCTTTCTCACAATACAAGAACTTGTGGGCACTTCATGAAATTGCTGAACAGTCGGGTTAGAACAGATAAAAGGAAATACTTCTTCACCCAAAGAGTGATTAACATATGGAATTCACTGCCACAGGAGGTGGTGGCAGCTACAAGCATGGACAGTTTCAAGAGGGAATTAGATAAACATATGGAGCAGAAGTCCATCAGTGGCTATTAGCCACAGGGTATAGATGGGAATTCTAAGTCTGGGGCAGGTGATGCACTCTATTCTTGGTGCTGGAGGGGGCAGCAGTGGGAGGGCTTCTAGTGTCCTGGCCCCACTGCTGGATCTCCTGATGGCACCTGGTATATTTTGGCCACTGTGTGACAGAGTGTTGGACTAGATGGGCCATTGGCCTGATTCAACATTGGCTTCTCTTATGTTCTTATGTTCAAGTTCAGTCCAGTAGCAACTGAAAAAGAGATATTGGACCCTCAAAAGCTCATACCCTGAAAAACGTGTTGATCTCTAAGGTGCTACTGGACTCAAATCTAGGTGTGTAACATCTAGTAACAACCCCCAAAACAATTTGTGGGACAACACTTACAATTAATTGGTATTTAATATGTTGTCGAAGGCTTTCATGGCCAGAGTTCATTAGTTATTGTAGATTTTCCAGGTTGTGTGGCCATGGTCTTGGCATTGTAGGACATGACATTTCGCCAGTAGCTGTGACTGGCATCCTCAGAGGTATAACACAGAAAGATGGAGTACTCTCCATGTCAAGGTGAGCAGAAAAATGGTAGGCAGGTAGTTTATATCTACCCTGGAAGGTGGGGTAGGGCTGAGTCATTATCTTGTAGTAGTTCTCCAGGCTATGAACATGCTAATAGATGAGCTTTCCTGAGGAGGTTCTTTTGTCTATGGATTGTTTCCTGAGGAGGTTTCCTGTTTCTTGAGGAGGTTCTTTTGTGTGTGGAATGGCTATTGAAACTCTAATCTTATCTGTAGTGCTATTGTCAGCTGTAGAGCATTGTGTGTTTTTCAGGACAGGAAACCATGCCCTATTTATTTTTAAACTCTCTTCTTTCCTGTTGAAATTGTGTTTATGTTTATGAATTTCAGTGGGTTCCTTGTGTAATCTGACATGGTAATTAGAAGTGTTGTCCAGTCTTTCAGTGTCTTGAGGATGCCAGCCACAGCTACTGGTGAAATGTTAGGTCCTACAATGCCAAGACCATGGCCACACAACCTGGAAAATCTACAGCAACTAATTGGTATTTGTTTACACATTCAGTCTTATGTATTTCCCATTACTAAATGAACAGAAGAAGAAGAGATTGGATTTCTACCTTGCCTTTCACTACCCGAAGAAGTCTCAGAGCAGTTTCCAATCCCCTTTCCCTTCCCCTACCCACAAGAGACACCCTGTGAGGTAGGCAGAACTGAGGGAGCTCTTTAGAGAACTGCTCATGAGAGAACAACTCTGAAAAAACTTGTAACTGACCTAAGATCATACCAGCAGCTGCATGTGGAGGAGTAGATTTAGCCGGGGTCATGTTTTGCAGGCCCAAGGGGAGGCAGTGTTGGAGAAGTGACAGCCTGCTAAGAGTCTAATCACTGTAAATATTGCTGAAAGAGTAGTTTAGTCCACTTCTACCCTAGGGGGAGCAGTGGTGCATTCTCTAGTGTTTAAGTTTTTGTTGTTTTTCTCTCTCTGCTGTGTGTAGTATGTGCTAGTGCTTGTGCTCTGAAGGCCTCTCTGTTGCCTTAATGACCTGCACTCAGCTATTGTCTGTTTGCATAATCCAGTTGCAGTAAATTCATAGAAAGCGAACTCCAAAGTGTGGATTGGATTTTTCCTGAACTCTGCCAAAAGGCAGGAGGTGTGGCAAGAAGTCTCACATGGTGGGGTTGTGGCTGGTGAAGCTGCTGTGACTATGTGCCCCCTGCCCCCCAGCCTGGCCAATTAAGTAAGGCCTGACATGGCCGGAGGAGGTGGAGGCCAGCCAGCAATGGGGATTTAAGTGTTCCCACCGCACCACTCAGCCACACATTTCATGATCTCACCCACCCTGCCCTCCCTCTTTTTGCATTGTTATAGTCATCTTGCTGTTGCTGCTTCCATTGTCACAACTTTGTTATCAGTGTCAGCATGGGGGCGGATCCATTTCAGGGGAAATTCGGCCTGGAAGCCTGTTTCCCCCATCCTTGGGGTTCCATTTAAGGGATTTTGGGGTGAGGGCTTACAAGGGACACACCAAGCTCAGGGGCTGTCATGGTGCCCTCACTTCGAGTGGCTGGGGACACCACACAGTGGCTACCACCCAGGTGAAATCCCAATAAACTGCCATCCCATAGTATCCCCCGGCAGGTGGGCTGGAGGCAGTCTGCTCATTGGCTGGCAGGCAAGTTGGCTGATGCCCTGGATCCATTTGCCCCATGCTGTGCCAAGGCTCTGTCAGCTGTAACCAATAAAGTTATAGCCAGTTTTACCCCAAACGTAGGTTCTTTATTTGCTGGCGGGCTGGAGGGTTCTGCCTCCCTGCCACTTGCCTCTCTCTCTCAGATCTGAGCCCATAACTGTACTTCCTTTCACACAACTAGCATTATGTCTGCAGAAGTGTACCCAGTTGTTATAAAAATCCATCCACAGCTGACTAGTTACACAGCAACTACTAAAATCATCAGATACCTTTACTTGCACCCACTTCTATATAAAAATTAGAACATGATAGAAAGAAAATCTTGAAATTATTTCTCTAAATACAGTCAATATTCTACTACAGGTTTCTCAGTTTTGTGATTTTTGATGTCAGATTTGTATCCATTTATCCTTTGGTGTAGGGTTTGACCTGTTTGCCTTATGTAGAGAACTGAAGGGCATTGTTGGCATTTAATGGCATATATAATGTTAGAAGATGGGCAAGTGAATAAGCCTGAGATGGTGTAGTTGAAGTTGTTAGGTCCTATGATTGTGTTGTCTGGGTGTATGTGGCAGCAAAGTTGGCATCTGGGTTTATTACAAGCTCTGGTAACAGTGTCCATGCTCAGATTATATGTTGTATTATTGTGAGTAAGGAGTTATTTGAGATTGGGGACTGTCTCTGTGCAGGAAATGTTTGCCCGCCCCCCGCCCCCCGTACTTGTCATTGTCCAGTAGAGGTTGTAGGTTGCTGATAATGCATTGAACTGTTTTGAGTTGAGAGCTGTATGTGACGACTAATGGTGTTCTGTTACTGTCTCTCTTGGACCTGTCGTGCAACAGGTTTTCTTTGAGTATCGTCTGGCTTTGTTAACCTGTTTCTTGATTTATCAGGTGGATACTTCAGTTTCAAAAAGATTTGTTGTAGATCACTTGGGTCAGAATGTCTGTTGGACTGAAGCAGATGTGGCTGTAACATAGAGCCTGGCTATATACCATAGATCATTTGGTAAATTTAGGATGGTAGCTGGAGGCATGTAGGTATGTTTGTTGGTCAATACGTTTCCAGTATAAGGTGGTGTCTACACGTCTGTAACAGAAAACTTAATTTCAGAGCAAAGTTTATAAGCATAGGCAGCTGTTTGGAAGGTAGCCTGCAGCTGAATGGTCACATGACCAGAGAGGCAGAGAGAGAGAGAGAGAGAGAGAGAGAGAGAGAGGCAGTGTGACATAATGGTTTTGGAATCTTTAGTTTTGAACAGGAGGGAGGAAAAAACAATTGAAAAGGGTTTTTTTAATGGCTGACTGCTGACCAGAAGAGGAAGGGGAGAAAGGGTGCTCTCATATGGGAGAGAGAGCGTGGACCCTGTGAGCTGCTGAGGAGTTTAATGATAGAAACTCCTGGTGTATAACTCAGACACACATAGTGCTCCTCTATAAGAAATCCGGTTGGGGAAGGTTCTACAATTCTAGCTAGGGACCAACTGCAAGTGAAGCAGTTTAAGGAGCCGCTAGACTGTGGGAGAGCCTTCAACAGAACAGAGATATAAAAGATGGAGTGTGCAGGAAAGGTGTGGTCTGGAAGAAAACTAAAAGACCTGAGAACAGTCCAAAATTAAAAAGAAAAGGAACAAAAGAAAGCCTGAACAACTGTTTGACTCCCTGTATATAACCCTGTCTCCTGGTGTTATTTTAAATAAACTTGTATCTGTGTTTACAGTGGAGTGTGTCATAAACCTCTGTGTAGAAGAGAGCAAACTAAAGGTGGGGGGGAAGTGTGCTGAGAACCCCCTGCAGTTACAACGTCCATTGTGTATTTTTACAGTACTGTCCAGAAAATGTATTTCTTGCATAGATTGGTTCATTGTCAGGTTGATAGTGAGGTGAAAGTAATTGAATGCCTGGTGGAATATGTCCAGGGCATCTTTACCATGTGTCCAGACATTAAAAATGTCATCAATATATCACAGGTATAAGAGAGGTGGGAGTTGGTGGGAGTTTAGGAAGCTTTGCTCCAAGTCTGCCATAAAGATGTTAGCAACACCTGAACCCCAGTTCTGTTTCCATCTTAAAAACCAACATACACTTCAAAACAAACACTGACACAGACACACACATGCTTTCCTGTTTTTGGTGATGGTACTGTTGACTACTTTCACCAACTTTACAAAATGTCCCTTTCTGGATAATTATTGACTCACCTTTAAAAAAGGCAACCCCAAGTCTTCTCTGCATTGGAACTCACATCATCTGGGCTCCTCCTGATTTGTCTTCATTTTAATGTAATTACCACAAGTAAGTTTCAGCTGAAGTATTCAAGACATACATGAATTATTAACCTTTTCTTGACTGGTATTTTATCCATAGTAAAAATAGGTCTGTGTGCACCTTGCAATGCAGGCATAAACAGATAATCTGTGAGAGAACCTTTAGAAGATCCTGAATTAATCTCAAAACACGATCTCTTCAGGTCACTATCAGATCAAATAAGGAGTGAACAAGCCGATATTATCTTAATTTCACTCATTGTCTATTTTCAACAGTCACCAATCTGATGATGTATTTATTTTAATATATCTTTCCCACCATCAACACTGGCACAGCAACAGTCACAATTTAGTGCCATGACAACTATTCAATTTCCCCCCCCATCCACTTCTTTTTTTTTTGTTTTTTCCCGTGTGTGTGTGTGTGTGTGTGTGCACACACTTGCCTGGAGGTCATGGTTGACTTCTGGTGACCACTACTGGGAGCTTGGATGTTTTTCAGAGAGGTGGCTTGATTAGCCTGACTCTGCTTCCCAGCCCTGGTATTCTTTTTTTTTAAATACACTTTACTAAATTTTTAAAGGTATAAAGGGGTAGGGAAGAGAAAGGAAACAAAAATAAGAAATCTTCTGCATACAAATCTTCTCCATTTATCATTTCACATTACCAGAAGATAGACTGTGAAATTTTAAGAGTTCATAAAAGTGTCTTCGTATCATATTATCAAAATATTTCTATCTTTGTTTCTTTTTATCCAGTCGTAAAAAGGAGACCATAGTCCAAAAAAATCTTCTTCCATTAGCCCTCTTAGCATCAAAGTCATGTTATCCACTTCCACAGTTTCCATAATCTTTACCATTAAGTCTTGTTTTGAAGGTATTGTTGGAAGTTTCCAAGGGGTTGAAAATAAAATTCTAGCTGCTGTTACTACATGGATTGTAAAGTATCTTTGATTTTTGTCAAAATCATCTAGTACGAAATTCAGTAAAAATAATTCTGGTCAAAAAGGTATTGAAATCTGCAGAACTATCTGCATAAATGTATGCACCATAATCCAAAACTTACGTGCAATTTCACATGTCCACCTACATGCTTTTTACACTTTCAGCAACTATTTGGCATGTTTTTATACATTTTACCTAATCTATCTGATGTTAAATACTGTCTATAAAACCTCTTATATAAATGTTCTTTAAATGCCACCGATTTAGTCACTTTCACATTCACTTTCCACAGTTTACTCCACTGTGCAAGATCAATATTATAACCTAGATTTTGCATCCATTTAATCATGCCATCTTTAACCACTTCGTTTTCCATTTTCATTTGCATTAGAAATACATACATTTTCTTAATCAGCTTATCATTAGATATACATAATTTTTCAAATGCACATTGTTCTGAGTAGAAACCAGATTTTCTATCTTTAACATATCTAGATTCAATTTGAGTCCTTGCCCACCAATGCAGATTAACACCTTGCCTCGTTAGTTCTTCCTGTGTTTTTAGGGATCCTTTATCATCTAAAAGATGTTCATATCTAAGTATTTTGTCTAGTGAAATTAGGCTTGGTTGTGAAAAAGCTTCAAGAGGTGAGACCCATCTTGGGATTTTAGAATATACCAATGGTAAGATCTTTTCCCAAGCTGATAGTAAAGATTTTCTTACCAGATGATTTTTAAAGTATTTATGTGCAGCTGCTTTCCCATACCAAACAAAGGCATGCCAACATATCTTTAAATCATGTCCTTCTAGAGCTAAAAGTCTTTGGTTTTCAAGCAAAATACAATCTCTCATCCAGACCAGGCAAGATGCTCTGTAATATGTCCTCCAATCCAGTCGGGCAAAACTAGCATTTCCTTTAAAATCTTACAATACTTTCAACTTAATTCTTGGCTTTTCCCTTGTCAAATAAAATTAGATGTTAGTTTATTCATATCTGGGGGGGGGGATCGACTGATACAAACAGGAATAGTCTGGTATAAAAAATGATATGTGGCAATATGTTCATTTTGACAGCTGCAATCCTTCCCATCAAAGATAGATGGAGACATTTCCATTTTTCTAAATCCTTCATAATTTCTTGGAGTATTTTTAGGTAGATATCCTTCATCAAAGAGAATCCTGTTAAGCTAATTAACGCCACTTTTTGAGCAAAAGTCATATTCCTTTTATAACCTTTGTTTTCTGATAATTTATTTTCATCCCAGCCATTTTTCCATACTCTTTAATATTGTTAAGCAGTTGTTCTATAGAGTCTGCTGGGTCCTCCAAGATAAATACCAGGTCATCAGCAAAAGCTTATAACTTATAACCCTTAATTGAGGCTCCTTTGATTATGGGATCATTTCTGATAGCTCTTGTCAAAACTTCCAAAGTTAGAATAAAAAGAAGCGGTGATAGAAGACAGCCTTGTCTTATCCCCTTTTCAATTACAATAGTATCTGTCAAACCATCATTTACTAAACTTTCTGTTTAAGTATAAATACCTTTAATTACTCTTATAAAATCAGCCCCAAATTTCATTTCTTTCAGCTATTCAATAAGAAATTGCAAACTAACATTATCAAAGGCTTTTTCAGCATCCAAGAACATCAGCCCTGGTATTCCTTGAAGGCCACCCTTCCAAGTACTTGCCAGAGTCCCCCTTGCTTAGCTTCTGAGATCTGATGAGATTGTGCTTATCCGGACTATCCAGGTCAGGGCTCCCCCTATTCACTTCTAATATTTACAGTTACAAACTAAAGTAAATGTCGTGGGCCAGCTTGACCAATCAGAAATCAGCCTGGTGGAACACACCTCCAGTGTCACAGAACTTGGATCCAGATCACAAGAAACAGATGAAACAGCTGAGGAGAGACAGGATCTGCCAGATTCATCACCAACAGCTGACTCTGACTCCTCCAGGTAGACTACGGGAATGATGAAACACAGCTGTCACAGGAAGAGTTTTCTGATTCCTCCTCATTAGAAGAACAATGCCGGGAGCAAACTCACCTCCAACTTACGGAGCTAAGGCACAGTGAGCATCTCTTGGCTCAATGGTGGTGTATAGCTGATAGCAGCTCTGAGTGATTGCAGGACTTTTCCTTGTGTAAATGCTTGTTGTGAAAAGGTGTATTTAAGCCTAGCTGGCATGCCTTCAAACCATGGCGGCAACGTGTCACATATTGTGAACCCACAGACCACAGCGCCTGCCTTGCCCTCTGAGATCTTCAGACTGACCTCAGACTTCACTATCTGGACTGCCCTCTGATTCTGCGTTTTGGACCTGTCTGCGCCTGGAGGATTAATGACCCTTGGACTGGTTTTGACTTCACTTTCTGGACTACTCTGGCATTGTATCTCTGCTCTAGTGCCTGCTTTGTCTGCTGGCCAGGACAGGAAAAGCCTCAAACACACTGCTTTTTAAAATTTTATTATGCTAATAGCATCATTAGCTGTCTTACATACATAAAATAAGATGGTTGTTAAGAAATGTCAGAGTTATTTATGTGTACCTATATTACTTTGTTCCTAGGGACACTGCAATTATTTCACACTTCATCACAATTTCTTAAGGTTGGATTCATTCACTGGGAGGAGCCCATTTTTAAAAAAGGTGTGGAAGACACATCCCATAGCAAGTACAGTTCACATCACTTCATTGCTGTATTCCACTTATAGCAGGCAACTCTGTTTATTAGGTCTCGAATTCCCCATTATATTTAAGAAGGTACTTCTAAAACGGGCAGTAGTAACCACTATCACACTATTAAAGTGGAAAGAATTTCCTACAGCTCCAATTGCATTTTTTAATGTTCTTCGTACATGAGAAAATGAATTAAGTTTTCAGAAGGGAGAAAAACAATTAATTGGCAACCACGCACTGAAAGGTAAGCAAGGGCAAGCCCAGGATTTAGTTCGTGCATGGACAGCCCAAGCCATGGCCTTGCAGTACCATGGCCCCTGATATGCCATCGGAAATGATCCCAGGAAAGTTTCCCAGGAGATCGGGGGGGATGCTCTGTCATTTGCCGGTTTCCCACAGAGGACAGGGCATGTTGGTGGTTTGGGGCAGGGTCTGGTAGCTGCTCCACTGTAGGTGGTGAACCAGCTTGCCAGGCAACCTTTTAAGTCATTCCCTTACAGAATCAGAGCCTCAAGCAGCAGCTGCAGGTGCCGACGTAGATGGATAGCCATCAATCCTTTTTCAGAGCATAAAGGTAATGATTGGTTGAAATACCAAGAGTTGCTTCAAAAGGAAGGGAAGAACTATGTTTTAAAACCAAATAACGAACTAGTATTTGAGTACGGTTGGTTACAATATTGCCAAATACGGGACATTTACAAAAAAGACTGTAAAGAGGTTGGTTTTAGAGCTAAGAATGATGAGTTTGAAGATATTTGGTTGAAAAAAGGTCGAAAAATGATTTCTAAGTTGTATAAAACTTTGTTAACTGTATATACTTTGGATGAAACTGTTAAAGAGCAAATGATAAAATGGGCCATAAATATGAACAAGGAAATCTCAATGGAATATTGGGAATTTTTGTGGAGAAAAGCTTTTAAAATGTCAAGCTGTGTTAATATAAAAGAAAATTGTTATAAGATGATGTACAGGTGGTATATGACACCAAAAAAGATTGCTAATATTAGTATGGATAAGAACTTGAGTAATAAGTGTTGGAAATGTAAAAAAATAGAGGGTTCTTTTTACCATATGTGGTGGACATGTGATAAAGCAAAAATATACTGGTCAAATATACATTGTGAGATGCAGAAGATATTAAAAATTCCTATTAGGAAAAGCCTGGAGCTTCTTCTCTTAGGTTTGACAATGGAGAAAATTCCACATGAAAAAAGGACATTATTATGGTATCTGATCACATCAGCGAGAATGGATTTTGCACAACAGTGGAAAGCAGAGAAGGTGCCAGATATGCAGGACTGGTTAAGGAAATTGCTGTTTTTAGCAGAGATGGACAAAATGACGAAAAAATTAAATGGACAAATGGCAGAACAATATTTAAAAGACTGGGAAGGCCTGAAACTGTATATGGAAACTGAATATAAAATGAAAGGGAAAATGTACAATCTTGATTCTTACTGAAATTGAATGTGAAATGAAATGAATATTTGATTGTACTGTACTCTTACTGGAAATTATGTTAGAAAAAGTCAGGTTTCTACGTATTAGAATTGTACCTGGTTTGTTGATTGTTATAAGTTTAAATCTGATTACTTCTTAAATTTTTTTCTTGTTAGTAGCAGTGTTGGAAACCTATTGGGGGGGTTGGGGGGATGGGATATAATCTTTAAATTGAATTGGTAAAGATGTTTAACATTGTTGAATATATTCCAATAAAAATTTTGTGTTGTTTTTTTTAAAGAACACTGCTGTGAGATCTAACAACAGCGGTGCTGACCCACCTCAATCCAGCTGTTTGTGGAGATCGTCTGTCAGGGCAACCAACGCCGTCTCCATCCCATGGCCGGGGTGAAAGCCAGACTGGAAGGGGTCCAATGCTGATGTGTCCTCCAGGAAACTCTGGAGCTGCTCGACTACCATTCTTTCAATTATCTTACCCAGAAATGGTAGATTCAGAACTGGGCAGTAATTGGTAGGGTCACTAGAATCCAAAGATGGCTTTTTCAAGAATGGTACTACCACAGCCTCTTTTAGGCCCTCTAGATGGATCCCTGTCTCCAGGGACAGATTGATAATGTTTATCAGTGAGCCCTGTATCCTCTCATCACTGGCTTTCACCAGCCATGAGGGACACAGATCTAAGAGGCATGTGCTTGGCCCAACAGCACCCAGGATCCTGTCAACACTGGCACAGGAGAGCAGGCTGAAGTTGATGGTGAAAGCAGAAGGGATATCAATTCAAATGACAGTCTCTGAACACTGATTGCTCTAGGAGTAGAATGACAGCATCAAGAGTGGAATGACAGCCATTCCAACTCCAGACCAGTTCTACCCCATTGAGGAGGCAACTGGGGGAATCTGAGGGTGGTGCTGCATGCTTCCACACCTGAGCCTACCCCAGTGGCCCCTCTTCTGCACCACCAATGGCAGGAGTGATGCAGGAGTGCCCTCGGCAATGCAGTTGGGTTCCGGGGAAGCATGCCTGCTGGTGAGCAAAGGACACCCACAAATGCATAGGGTGACAATGACAACATCCTTTCCCCTTCTGTACTTTGGGGACTCTATATGGGCATTGAGGAAGCTGTGGATGCCCATGGGGTGAACAGCTCGAACCCCATCTCCACTGTCAGGTGCCTGGGCTGACAGGAGTTGGTCCCTTTAAGGGGTGGGAGTGTGCTGCCCCCTGCCTGAGATCTGTACTCCACCCCCTGCCACATAACCCCTGATTGGTACTGGCTCCCTGTTCATCACAGTGCCACCGCCCCTGCACAACACCTCCACTGGCCACAGTGGTGTGGTTGCTATGGCATTACCCCAGTTATACTCAGAAAACACTGTGAACCCACCAAATTTGCCTGCTGGCCATGCATAACTTATCCCCATAGGGAAAGGACTAGCACCACTGCAGTTATGCAGTGGGCAGCTGCCGTGGTGCAGCCACTGAACAGGATTACTCTGTAAAAGAATTAACAGAGTCAAATACCTCTGGGATATCTGGAAACTATTTTAAAACTATACAAATTGAGGCCAACATAGAAAGAATAGCTCAGATACCACCAAGCCTGAAAGGATGCCTGTGTGGTTAACGACCCAGGTCAAGAAAGCTGCAAAAGGTAAAAATGCTTCCTTTAAAAAGTGGAAGGTTCTTCTGAATTAGATGAACAGAAAGGAGCACAGGTTCTGGCAAAGCAAATGTAAGCTGACAATAAGGCAAGCAAAATAAAAACTTAAAGAGCAGATTGCTAGAAACATTAAACAAAAATAAGTATTTATTCAAATATACTAGGAGTAAGAAACTTGAATGTGGTTGGACCTTTGAATGACAAAAAATGAACTAATTACCAAAAGAAGACGAAGAGATGAGAAAGAGTTTTCACTGAGAAAAATGTGTGCCATGTACCTATGCTGGAATCAGTTGTCAGGAAGGATGTCTGAAAAACTGAATCAAATAGAAGTTCTAGGACTATTAGGTCAACTGAAAACCAACAAGTGCCTGGGCCTAGAAGTCATAACCAAGGGTTCTTAAGAACTCCAATGTGAAATTGTTGATCTGCTCACCAGTATATGTAAGTTGTGCCAAAGGACTGGAAAGTAGCAAATGTCAGATCTATCTTCTAAAAGGGTACAGAGGGAATCGAGGGAATTGCAGGCCAGACAGCCTAGCATCTGTTCCAGGCAAATTAGTAGAAATTTGGAATTAGTAGAATATAGAATTACTAAGCAAATCGAGGAATAAATCCTGTTGAAGGAAAATCAACAGGTTTTCTGCAAAGGGAAGTCCTACCCTGCCAACCTTTTGGAGTTATTTGAGCAGGTTAACAAACATGTGAATAACAGTAATCCAGTAGACATTATATACTTGGACTTTCAAAAAGCTTTTAACGAGATACATGATCAAAGACCCCTAAGTAAGCTTAGCAGTCATGGCACAAAAGGATGAGTCCTCTTGTGGTTTAAAAACTGGTTAAATGACATGAATGACATAAATGAACTGATCTCACAATGGAGAGAAGTAAGCAGTGGAGTCTTACAAGGATTGGTATTAGGACTGGTGATATTTAATTTGTTTTAAATGATTTGGGGTGATCAGTGTAGTGACCAAGTTTATAGGTGATACCAAACTATTCAGGATGATGAAAATAAAGGCAGATTGTGAAGAGCTACAGGAGGACTGTTAAGTTCAGTGTTGTTAAATATAAAGCAATGCATATGGGAACAAAAAAAATCCTAACTCTAAATACATGCTGATGGGGTCTGAAATGGATGAAAGATATTGAAAGAGATATTGGGGTTGTAGTGAATAGCTTGATGAAAATGTCAACACAATGTGTGGAAGTAGTGAGGGGGAAAACCCTCCATGCTGATGATTATTAGGAAAGGAACTGAAAATACAACAGCCAATATTGCAATGCTCTTATATGATGTGGCCTCATTTGGAATACAGAGTACAGTTCTGGTCGCTGTACCTCAACATAGATATTGCAGAGCTGGAAAAAGTGCAGAGAGGAAACCAACATGTTTAAGAGCTGGAGCACCTTTCC
Organism: Gekko gecko; assembly: GCA_029375565.1. Taxonomy (NCBI): domain Eukaryota; kingdom Metazoa; phylum Chordata; class Lepidosauria; order Squamata; family Gekkonidae; genus Gekko; species Gekko gecko. The sequence continues at coordinate 142,953,583 of JAPDNY010000005.1, forward strand.
TAGAAGGAAAGGCTGAAGAGGCTGGGATTGTTCACTTGGAGGGGGGAAGTGGAGGGATGGGCAAGAACCACCTTACAAACTTTGGCCAGTTTATGGTTCACGAACTCAAGTTCATGGTGGCTCTACAGCCACAAACTTTAATGAACTTTTAGTGCTGTTCATAGTGATTCGTGGTGGTTTGTGAATGGAGACAGACTAGTGCCGATCAATTAAACCGTTTACAAAACTCCAAGGCAACAGGGGGCAAGATTCTCCAGCCTTGGAAACACTAGTAGGAGCCCTCAGTCACTGCCAGCCACCAATCACAGAGTTCCCATTCTACACCATGGGCTCAGAATGCTATATATTCAATCAGCTCCCCTCCCACCCTTTCCTGTGTTGGCTGGTGAGAGAGAGGCACAGAGCTTGTTAAAACCAAAGCAAATTCATTGTTTTCTGCCTGTGATCTGCTGGTAGAGTTTGGATAGTTGGTCTCAGGGCTCTGAGCCACCCCATTTCTCTACTCATGTCAGACACAGGGGCTTAGCTGGTGGGTGCCTTGGACAAGGGTCTACATTTATATATCCTCCTAGGGCTTGGGTGTCAGGGGTGGGCCTAGGGCTCTGAGCCACCCAGTCTCTCTGCTCATGCCCAACACAGAGGCTTAGCTTGTGGTCACCTCAGATAATGGCTGACATTTCTATAACCTCAGAGCTTGGATGTCAGGGGTGGTCTCATGGCTCTGAGCCACCTAGTCTGTCTGTTAGGAAAAGCTGAAGAGAGTAGAAAAAGAGGAAGGTCAACATGAGATGGATTGACTCAATAAAGGAAGCCACAGCCTTCTGTTTGCTAGCCCTGAGCACAGCTGTTAATGACAGGCTGTTATGAAGGTTATTAATTCATAGGGTCACCAAAAGTCAGAAGCAACCTGATGACACATAACACACGGACAATTAAATTGTGGAATTCACTGCCAGTGGATACAGTGATTGCTGTAAGCACAGACAGCTTTAAAATGGGGTTGACAGGTTCATGGAAGATAGGTCCATCAACAGCTAATAAACACAGTAGGTAAGGGAACTTTCATATACAGAGACAGTAAACCTCTGAATTTCAGAGCTGGGAAGCAGCATCAAGACCTTGGCCTCTATTCCCTGTTTGTTGACCATCTAGGGCAACTGATTAGCCACTGTATGAAAAGAGATACTGGTCTAGATGGACCACTGGTCTGATTCAGCAGGGCTCTTCTTGCATTCTTATGTATAATTTCATTCTTCCTTCCTCTGTTGTAAACTCACATCAACTCTGTGAGGTAAGAGAAAGTGACTGGCCCAAGGTCATCAATCAAGCTTCCATGGCAAAGAAGGGTTTGAACCTTAAACTCCCAGATTCTAGGCTGGCACTAACCACTACTGCCTTGAAAATCTGAAGATTCATTGATTAGTTGCTGCTGATATACTTACATGAGTCAAATCCTTTCTTTAAGTAACTGAGATTAGGGGTGTGCAAAAAAAAAAAAAAGCAGGTGTTTTTGGATTCGGCTATATTGGACCTGAACATATTCGGTATTCCCGATATTCCTGAATACCAAAATCAGTATGATATTTGGATTTGATAAATATTTGGGAATATCAAATATATTTGGGCCCATTATACCCAATGGGGCCATTACAGACAATGGGAAATCTCCTATGGTATATTCAGCAGTCTGAGGGGGAGGGGGTTTGAGGTAAAAGCACCAAATTTGTAGCATAGCTGCTGGAGTCTCTCCTCAAAAAGACCCCCAAGTTTAAAAAGATTGGACCAGGGGTCCAATTCTATGGGCACCCAAAGAAGGTGCCCCATCCTCCACTGCTTCCAATGGGGGGGAAATGGCAAGGAAATAGAAGCCCAGCAGAATGTACCAGAGAATATCTGTAGTAGAAGGTGAAAGAGGGGGGCATTTTTGCAAGGCCAGCAGAAGAACCAGTGTAGTGTACCCAGCAGAACTAATGCCACTGTGACAGTGCCAAAAATCCAACAGCACTAAGGTAAAATCTGAAAATCTGAGAACTGAGAGGGGTATTTCTGCAAGGACAGCAGAACAGTTCAATGTACTTGTGTCCAGCAGGAGAACCCAGTGCCAACCTACTAGTGTCCAGCAGCAGAACCCTGTGCCACTGTGGCAAATGCCAGCTCAACAGGACAGATGTCAAGTGCAGAATCACAATCCAAGTGAGGGGAAGGAGTATTGAAAGGATTGCAGAACCAATGCAATAATGCCCAGCAGCACAACCCAGTGCCAATGGGGCAGTATCAAAAACCCAACAGGACTAAGATCAAATCTCTGAAGTACAAACTGGGAGGGGGGTATTTCTGCAAGGACAGCAAAACCAGTGCAATATACTAGTGCCCAGCAGCAGAACTCAGTGCCAATATGGAAGCAACACAAACCCAATAACTAACCAATGTCACACCAGAGAATCCCAGCAGGGCTTTCCCCCCCCCTTTTTTTTGCAGAAGCAAGAGCTGTAGAACACTCAAAGGTGCAGGGTGGGTGGGCACTTTTGCGAGCCCACCTGAACCAAGGCCAGCCCAATGCTCCAAAGCCAAGGGCAAACCTAGAGAAACCTTATATACCATTTCCGCAGGGAAGGCCTCAGAAAGTGAGAGGGAAGGGGTTGTGTATGTCTATCCTGATCCTCCTCTCTCAGCAGCAGTACACACCAACTACCACTGCCTCAATGGAGGAGCCTTAGCCTATGTGCTGCAGCTGCCCTTCATCACAGGCTCTCCCTTTCCCACCTCCCACCTCTGCAAAGAAGAATGTTTAAATTAGCTTCATTACTGTGTTCCTGTGGGTTCTGCTGGTTTCTGTTTGGCACACAGATCACAGTATCCTGTTCTACCTCTTCTCCTTCAAGATGAAGAACAGTTTTTGTGTAGCTCTTTTAATTTCAGCATGCGATTTTGGTTTGGGCTGGCTGGGGGTGCACCACTTTCAACATCACCCTGTGCTGCATTGCTACTAGGGTTCTATAGAAGTATTTTGGTGCAGATGGTTTCAGAATGGCAGTGGGTAGATTGGTGGGGCATTTCTGTGCCAATCCAACTGGTTAATGGCCCTTCTACTTCTTTCTAGTCTCATTTTAATTTGAGGATGAGCATTTCACCTCATCTTGCCAGTACAGAGTTAGAGAGGAAGCAGGCACAAGTATGTGCTCACCTCAGTCACCCTCAAAGTCCAGGACCGGGTAGCCAAACAGTAGCAAGTTTACCTTCAGGAAGACCAACTGCTCAACTGTCCGAGGGAGCAGGTGTCAGCAATGCAAACAGACAATGTTGTCCACATAGGAAAAAACCCTGCACACTTGTTGGAGGGCATAAGAGGAGCCTCTGGACCCCAGTGGAGAGGTCCAGCCAGACTACCTCCTTCCTGGCCCAGTAGCTCAATGACTTGGTGGTCTGTGTTGTAGAGCTCCACAAAGTACTCCCTCACCATTGCAGCCACCGTGTCCTGTCTAATGTGCCTGCCACTCCCAGAGGAGCCAAGGATCCGCCCAATGACTGCCATCTCAGGTTGCTGGGCTGGTGGCCACAGGCAGGGATGCTGCCTAGCAGGGGAGGTAAAAGAAGAACAGCACCAATGTGCCCCTCTTGGCCTGCATGTGCTCAACTCACTGAGAGAGCTCATCTCTCCAGCAACTGAAGTAATTGGCCCACTCGGTAATCTTGCCCTCAATGTGCGTGTCACACATGATCACCAACATGTAGACCTTTTGCTGTGTGAGAGGCTGAATGCGGTCCTTGAGTCCATCTTGCAGCCTTTTCACCAGTGTGCGCACTGCTGGAATCTTGTCTGCACATCCTGCAGCTGGCTCCAGAAAGGAGGTCAAGTCATCATGAGCCATGTGGATCATGGGGATGACCAGAGCCAGACTTGCCATGTCAGAAAAGAGCATCTCTGTATAGCTCTTAAAAAGCCTAAGAACTTCCACTGTCTAAGAGATGGTCAACCACTCTTCATGGTTGAGCTGGCTCTCTTCCCAAATGACCCTGCTCTCAGAAATCATGCAGTCAGGGCTCTCTCCTGCTCCACCAAGCGCTCAAGCATGGCACAGGTGGAGTTCCAGCAACTGCTAACATCACTGAACAGGCAGTTCACTGACATGCCTGCTTCTCCCACAGCAGACAGGTGTCCTTCACACTGTGAGAGAAGTGACCCATGATGTGCTGGCATTTCTGGAAGAGATGCCTGAACTCACAGGTCACAGCGTTCAAACTGTGATTCTGACCAGAACCCAGCCCCAAGGCGTCCTTAACCACCAGATGGAAAAGGTAGGCTGTGTAGTAAATGTGCTTGAGGCCCAAGCATTGTGTCACTGCCCTCATGTTTGTGCCACTATCAGTCACCATGAAGCCCATGATGAGGTCCCTGCCTACCCATGCCACTGTCTTTTGATGGTGGCCGAGATGTTGCCCACCGTGTGCAGCCCACTGAGTTTCTCAATGTGAAGCAGAGCCTGGCAATAGCCAGCCCAGCAGCCCTGACCCTGCTTAACACTACTTTCCCCACCCCAACCACATCACTGGGTTGCCATCAGTGTGCAGTCTGTGACAGGAGACCAGCATTTTTTTATCATGGAGAAGGGCGGACATCTAAAGCAAGTATTTAAGCAATGAGGTGAATGACTGTCTTGCTAGCCTGCTGCCCCTCCCCCACACACCCTACTGCAAACCTCACCAAGCATCTCTGTCAGAGCTGTTTGGATTACCCTATTCCTTCCACAGAATGTTTAAGGACAGCAGTGGAGGTGGTCACAGAATGACTCACCTCCTGGCTGGCTAGTGGTGTCCACTTGGGGACACCAGCAGCAGCCTCTCTATCCCCCCAAAGTAGTATCGCTTGGTGGTGCCTCTTCAGCTGGTGGTGATTCCACATGCTGGTAGTTGTGAGATGATTGCAGTTTCTCCCACGACTGATCTGGGCCCTACGCAGTCAGCACCATGTGAAGCGGGGTTCCTCCATCAGCTGAAAGTGCTTCCAGACACTAGAGGTGTAGGGGCACCTATGCTGACCAGAAGCTGCAGGCACCACTGGAGCTGTCTCCTGTGGGGAGGTCAGAGCAGGCACACCAGGTTTTGGGGGTACAGGAAGAAAAGCCGGAGGGGGGAAGGGGTTAAGATGGCAGCACCTTGGGGTGCACCTCCATCTCTGCTTTTTGTATCTCCAGACTCCCCTCCTGTTCCTTTTCAGAAGGCTCACCGGACTCTGGAGGATCCAGAGCACTGGCCAGGGCATTCAGCCTCTCTTCTAGTTTCTCCAGAAGCCTCTTGGTCCCTGGGATGAGCTCCAGAGCCAGAACACTTTCATCCCCAAGGCTCACCCCAAAAGACAGCTCAAGCTGATCCTTCTCCTGCTGTTGAGCCTCAGCAACAACAACCGGAGGAGGGGCGCCCTCAGCAGCAGCCTCAATGAAGAGGGCCCTACATGGCCTCTTCATTGTACCACTCTGTCCTGAGGTTGGAGTGGAGGTAGATGGTTGGGGAGCAGTCCCCTGCACAGGTGGGGGAAAAGCCGCAGCCCTCCCCCTCCTTTCCTCTAGTCTTCTCCTTAGCCTTTCCCGTAGGGTCCCACCGTGTTCCTTTCCTGCCCCTCATTTTCACCCTGGGCCAAACTCTTTCTAACTTGTCAGGAAGGTAATGCACCTAACTACCTTCACTGCAACCTAACAGAGACTGACACCTTTTTATGAATCCTCCCACTCAAAAACTAGACTTTTGTCTTTCAAAAGAGCCTAACCTACCCTTGATTTAGTTTTTGTTTTCTTTGTGGGGGCGTTGCTGTTTGTTTTTAGTTTTTACAACTAGTGACTTCCTACTGATAACCTGATATTGGGTTAAGAAACTATCCTTGACACAGAATAGCAAACTTTTTAGAAAGTTTAAGGCTCTTTATTAAACTTCTCCTGACTAGATTCTATCAGAACAAGCCTGGTTTCCTAATGGAAATGCAGGAGCTCCCTCCTGAAGACTGAAAACTACAGGACAACCTAAAGGGACATAATTTGTCTAAAGGTCCTGCCTTCACTGAAGCTCAGAGCAATGCACACACACAGAGCACTTTTTTAAAAGTTAACCTAGGCTATTTTGCCAGTGTTTGGAAACACACCTTGTCTCTTTTAATATCCTTGTCCTAGCACTGGCCTAGTTAGGGGGCAACTAAAGCCCTATGCTGAAATTAAGGTAAAAGTGTTTAAAAATTAAATAGTTCCTAAAATACACCTTATTACTAAAAGCCTATTGAGCATTGCCTAAGTACTCAAGTAAATAGCCCTAACTTGAAACCAGAAGCACACGCACTGTGCACACTGAACAGTGGAACACCCCCTCCCCCCAAAAAACAACCTTCTAGAAATTAAAGGGAAGAAATTATAAAAGGGAGTATACTACTGGGGAAAAACATGGGGGGAAGGACTAAAGAAGCAACCAAAGCAGAAGGAAGGCCTCACTTCCCAGTCCCCTCCCCACCACCAGGCCCAAACACCAATGAAACTCCTGCAAGCCTCAAAAAACCAGAATTCTAAAACCTAACCAAAGAGAAGCAAAAAGGGCCCTGGCCCTAAGCCTCCCCCACACACACACAGCAACCACCAGGCCCCAAAACACCAAGTAACAAGAAAAAGGAAAAAAATCCAAAATGCAACCACAAACCAGAAGTCTAAAACCAAACAGAAACAAAAATGGCCTTAGGCTCTAGGCTGTAGCCCCCCCCCCCCCCAGCAATCACCAGGCCCAAGAACACCAAGTAACAAGAAAAAGAAAACACTCCAAAATGCAACCACAAACCAGAAGCCTAAAACCTAATCAAAGAGAAGTAAAAAGGGCCTAAGGCCCTAGGATGTAGCCCCCCCAACTCACCCACCAAGCCAAAAGACAAACTAACAGTAAAATTGGAATTTTTTTAAAAAAAGCTGTTAGTCAAATCAGTTGCTGTCTTCAGTCTTCTCCAGCCAACTAGACAGGATCTGATCCAACATCCACTCCACACAGCCCATCAGGCAGTGGGAGAGTTAGGCTCAGAGCAGCAGCTGAAGCAAAACTCACACAGTCTCCGACCAAACCTCTCTCAGCTATGGAGTCTGGCTCAGCCAGACTCTGGCTTTTATACTCTCTGCCCATGTACATTAGAATTTCAAAAAAGAACAAACTTCTGTGATTGGTTAAAGAGCAGTGTTTCTCTCTGACCTTACATTCTATTGGCCAAATTGCCACTGCTCTTTCCCCCCTCCCTCCTGTTCCCTGGGAAACTAGCAGGGAAAGCAAGGTAGTTAATTGGACTTCACATTTAAAGCCAGCAACAACCTTGCAAAGTTGCAAACCTGCCATGTAACGCCATTTGCAAATGCATTGCAGTAACTGGCTCTAAGATTCCCCTAATGGGTTTTTGCTATTGACCTGCTGAGATCCCTCTTCCCCCTCCCTCCTGTTGCCCTGAAAACAAGAGCAAATGGTGGGAAAGAGCCAGAAACAGAAGGTAAGTATAGCCCTTTAAACATTGAAACTCCCAACAGCCGCTATTTGGTATTGCTGAATAAACCCAAATAAAAGCCAAATATCAGCTTTTATTTGTAGTCTCTATTTGGTAGCCAAATAGACATCAGAGAACCTGATTCAGCTGAATAATTATCCAAATAATACCAATAATTATTTGGCTTGGCTTAAACCAAATACACATTCCTAACTGAGACAAGGGCTATCAGCTAGGGTTTTTTGTAGACTTTCATAACTTAAAATTATACATTGTGAGAAGGAATGCTCTCTTACCCTTAACCTTTAACCTTTAACATGCATTTTTTTTATCATTGACCTAGCTACCATGACCCCAAGGTCGCTTTTCCCCAGTTAGTCACAGTCACTTCTTACTCCATCAATGTATACATACATACTGTCTCTCATATTTGTACACAACATATACAAGTATGTCCATCATTTGTCTTCTGTTTTGGATACCCTGCCATTCTAAAACACTATACCTCTGTTCTTGGCTATAAACCAAATGCAAAAGGCCATCAGGCAATACGCCAATTACCAGAAATCCAGGAGAGCTGCAGCTGACCTAAAATCAGCCTTCAAAATGACTACAATCAACTTTCTGCTTCCCTGGGTGTGGAGTGCCTGACATGGACCAGGAAAAGCTGGATTAGCATCCCTACTCAGCAATCATGTTCACTGCTTGACCTTGGGCTGTCATTATTTTTTCAGACTAAACTACCTCACATGATTATTGAGGATATAATGGTTGATGGAAAGGAGAATGAGAGATACTATGTATCTCAGTTAGAGAGCCTTGGAACAAATATTAACTTTAATTAGATAACCCATTAAAACTCAAAACCTAGAGGAATCATGACATTATCTTGAGTGAAAATATTCAGATTGGTGGACAATTAGACCCACAGTCCTAGAGTCACAAGGGATCTTATAGGCCATCTAGTCTACCCTCCAGGTCCAATGCAGGAAATATAAAATAAGCATTTTCAACAGATAGCTGTTAAGGCTTTGTTTGAAATCTCTAGTGAGGGAAAATCCCTTGGATAGGGCAGAAAGATGGGATACAAAATCTGCAAATGAATGAATAACCAAAGTGCTTTTTAAAAGTTTCTCCTAATGTTCAACTCAAATCTCTTTTGCTGTAACTTAAGTCCATTTGATGCAATCTTGCCCTCTGGATCAGTACCGGTTAAGTCTTTCACTTGTTCCATGCGAGAGCCCTTAAGAAGCTGGAGAGTTATATCTCATAAGTTCATCTAGTTACCTACTGTAATAAATGATGAAGTAGGGTAGCATGGGATAAACATTTCACTCATCCTAGAAACATCTTCCTGATCATATATGTTACATATTTGGGCCAATTGCCTGCTTAATTTAGAGTTCAGATACAGCTGGATTTCTAATAGTACATAGCAATTGTGACTACAATTATGCCTCTTGTGAGTTTGCACAGCCAAGTATCCATACACAGCTGGTTCTCCATGCTTATGGTGCTTTAATATACCTGGCAACAGAAATTCAATTACATTTTGCCTACTTAGCAATTACCTTGTAATTTTATACAAATTTTGATATGCAGTTTTGGTATTTATATTTTAGATAAAGCCTACTATGGGAGTCAGCTTGAAAACTGCTGATTTGTTTCCTTCATTCAAACCATATTGACAACCACTAATCATGACTGTCAGTTTCTAGAAAACCCCTGGTGACAGGAAAAACATCACAGGCAAGGTCTTTTCTCACACATTATATCTACCTGCCTTCAAATTCCTGACAACTGGATTTTGTTCAGCTAATCCATAAAGGTATCATTGGACAGAGACTTCATGTCAATTGTTTTTTCTCTCTAATGCTCAAAGTCAAAAAATGTGTTGGAACACTCACACAGACAGCAGTTAAGGGCACTCACACAGAAGTTAAGAATCTAGCACGCAGAGTGAACTGCAACTAGAATTACGGGGGGGGGGCATATTATACCCTGAGCATTCTTCAGTAGTCCTTGGTCTAATTCCATCCCCCCTGGGCACCTTTACTCCACCTCCTAAGGAAGCAACTGCAGCTTCCATTTTGCTCCAGCATTTTCTCAGCTTCTTCGTGTTTGTGTACTTTTTGCTGCCATCTCAGTCCACCAGCATCTCCTCCTCCTCCTCATGTATGCAGAGGTGCAACCCCAAATTGTGCAACATCTCATCACAAATGTATCAAGGATTGCTTGCCCTGGCTGGCATTCTGAGAGTGACAATATTTCATATGTTTTCAAAACAGAACTTCAATTAGTTCATCTGTTCTGCAATTAAATATCGCAATACATGTATGCATTCAAGGAATAGCAAGAAATTATTTTCTGCCTGTTTTAAGATTTTCTTTAATTACAATACTCTGGGAAGAAACAAAGTCAATTAAGTGTAAGTATAGTAAATACCTCTGATATCCTGAGAATATGTATTATTTTTGACTAGGGAGCAAAGCCCGTTGTGGAGGAAGACAATGGGCCCTAGAAAGGAAGGGAGGGAGGGAGGCTTGGAGGAAGGAAAGAAGGAAGGAAGGAAGGAAGAGGGGGAGAGTGAAAGAAAGAAGAAGAGAGGAAGAAAGGAAAGGGGGGAAAGGAAGGGAAGAGGGGCGGAACGGGTTTCTCTGGGGCTATGGGCCCAGAGGATGGGGGCGGAACAGGCTTCTCTGGGCCTACTGGGCCCATAGAATGGTGTGGGGGGCGGAACAGGCTTCTCTGGCCCCACAGAAGGCCCAGAGGATGGTGTGGGGCAGAAGGGGCTTTTCTGGGCCGACTGGCCCCATAGAAGGCCCAAAGGATGGGGGGGCAGAAGGGGGTTGCCTGGGCCAACTGGGCCCAGAGAAGGCCCAGAGGATGGTGTGTGGGGGTGGAAGGGGCTTCTCTGGGCCGACTGGCCCCATAGAAGGCCCAGAGGATGGTGATGGGGGGTGGGAGGGGCTTGCCTGGGCCGACTGGCCCCATAGAAGGCCCAGAGGATGGGGGGGGCAGAAGGGGGTTGCCTGGGCCAACTGGGCCCATAGAAGGCCCAGAGGATGGTGATGGGGGGTGGAAGGGGCTTGCCTGGGCCGACTGGCCCCATAGAAGGCCCAGAGGATGGTGATGGGGGGTGGAAGGGGCTTGCCTGGGCCGACTGGTCCCAAAGAAGGCCCAGAGCATGTTGTGGGGGGCAGAAGGGGCTTGCCTGGGCCAACTGGGCCCAGAGAAGGCCCAGAGGATGGTGTGGGGGGCGGAAGGGGCTTGCCTGGGCCGACTGGCCCCATAGAAGGCCCAGAGGATGGGGGGCAGAAGGGGGTTGCCTGGGCCAACTGGGCCCAGAGAAGGCCCAGAGGATGGTGTGTGGGGGTGGAAGGGGCTTCTCTGGGCTGACTGTCCCCATAGAAGGCCCAGAGGATGGGGGGCAGAAGGGGCTTGCCTGGGCCGACTGGCCCCATAGAAGGCCCAGAGGATGGTGATGGGGGGTGGAAGGGGCTTGCCTGGGCCGACTGGACCCAGAGAAGGCCCAGGAGATGGGGGGGCAGAACGGGCTTCTCTCACCTGCCTCAGCCTTGAGGGCCTGTCCCTGCACTCACTCTGCAGACGGTCCTCTCCTGTCAGAGGACTGGAGCAAACTGAGGCGAGGACACTGGCCAGGGCTGACGTGGGCGGGACTCAATCAAGCAGCCAGTCAGCCCCGGCCAGCATCTTCTGACTGCTAATTCTTGGGCCCAATCAATTATGGCAAGCATAGAACGTTCTGGGACCAAAATTCAATTATATATAAGGAAAGGATTTCATGAATTTTATTTTCACATTCAGATTCAGATTCATTCATGCCTATGTGAGGAAATCTAGGTGGTGCTCAAAAAGCACAGTCCAACATGAAGGAAGAAGCAGTATTAATATGAAAAACCCAAGCCACACCTTTCTTCCTTTGGAAGCAACATACCTCCTGCTTTTATCTGCATTACAGCATTTTATACAGAACACAGAAAGTACCTGTGATGAGAGATCGGTCAACAAGCTGGCAATTGGCAGTAATTCTTTTGTACCACTGTGGTTAGTTTAACACATACTTGATGAATTCAACACATTTGCTGGAGAGGCTTCCGGTCGGAGTTAAAATGGCGAATTGACACACTTTGCGATTTGTGCAGGGTGCACAGCAGTATCTGACGACAGTCTGGGCTCTACCTGGCCCAGCGCAGCACTCCCCAGACGGGGGGGTGGCAAGCAAGCAGCGAAGCCTGAGAGGGAGTTGAGATCGGTGTGGATAAGCTTCGAAGGAAGCTTGTTTACACTTTGATCTCCTTCCGCGAAGAGGGCAGTTGCAAATCAGCACTACAGATACCAGCTGGGCTGAGAATTCAGCATAAATTCGTCATCTACCGACCTCTTTAACATCAAGATTAACATCGATTACAGAAGAAGCACTGCGAAACCCCGAGATTACAAGTAAGGTAACAAAAGAACAATTGCTTACCGGTTTAAAGAAGAACGCGAAATCGAAACATATGGATAAGCGTAGAAACCTTTAATGAACTATTCCGCTTGATTTTAAAGTAAAAAGAAAGCTTTCCTTTAGAGAAAACGGCCGAAAATTGACTTTGTTTTGCATTCCTGTGGTCAGCTAAGTCTAAACTTTGCGTAGCAGAAACGAAACTGACTGTGACTCTATGATACAGGAAGTAGACTAGAGTGGATGTTTTCGAAGTCGCTGTACCGGAAGTAGACGGTTGTTTTAGTGTGTGACACCACCACCACCGGAAGTTGGATTACAGTGACGGACAGACAAACAGGAAGTTTGGAAAGAGCCTACTCTAGCCAGAAAACCATAGAGAAATTGCGCCCGCCATTTTGAGGAGGACTAAATTTTAAAAAGTTATTTTTAAGCCGAAAAAGCACTGGAAGAAGTTACAAAGGTGGCGATTTGGCTTGAAGATTGCTAATATAAAGATTGATTAGCCCGGAAGTCGCTTTCAAGACGGATTTGAGGTCAAGACCAAGAGCTGCCTCATCACCCAGCCCAAGAATGACTGCAAAGGAAAAAAAGAGTGGCAGGCTGCCATGGAAGCAATGGAAAAACGGATGACTGAAGTGGTGCAGAGTTTGGGAAAGCAAATAGAATCACAGCTGCAACAACAGCTGCAACAACAGCTGCAAATACAACTGGAGCAAATAGAACAAGTACAAGTCCAAGTACAGAAAAAAAATATGGAAGAATTAAAAGAACTGGTACTAACAGAAGTGGCAGGGATAAAAAAAGATACGGAAGAAGTTAAAAAAGAGGTTAAAAGTCTGGTGACAAAATCAGAAGAAATGGAACAGAAAGTTAAAAGAACCCTGTCAGAAAACACAAGATTGGAGTCCATGATGGAATATAGGGCTACTCAGAACCATTTGAGATTGAGAGGAATAGAAGAGGAGGAAGACCAGGACTTACGGGCCCTAGTAATTAATACATTGACAACTTACATAGGGGAAGATGTTGGAGACTTGGATCCAGACTTTGACCTGATTTATAGAGTAAACTCAGCTTATGCCAAGAGAAAGTAATTACCCAGAGATGTGATTGTTCAATTTGTGATTACAAAAATGAAGGAAGACGTTTTCAAGAAGCAATTTACACAACCGTTGGAAATTAATGGGAAAAAAATAATAATTCTGAGAGAAATTCCGAGATCGATCTTACGAGACAGAAAGAAATTCAAGAAATTAACAGACAGATTAAAAGAAATGAGTATCAGGTTTAGATGGGAGATTCCATATGGATTATCATTTGTTTACAATTCGGTGAGATTTACCCTCAAAACGGAAGGAGATATATACAGATTTAAAGAGAACAACTTTGATGACTTTAAAGACATTTAATTCAAAACAACTATGGATTACAAATTTTTATCTTGGAATGTAAATGGACTAAATTCACCAAACAAAAGAAGATTAGTGAGTCATTGGCTAGAGAAACAAAAATGTAACATAATTTGTCTACAAGAAACACATATCAGAAAACAAGATAATAAATATTTGATTAATAAAAAATTGGGAGAAGAATTTCATTCCTCAGCAATCAATAAGAAAAAAGGAACAGTGATATACATTGCAAAAGAATTGGAACCTAAACAAATCTTCTCAGACAAAGAAGGAAGATATGTTGGCGTGGAAATAACGATGAATAGAAAAAAGACATTGCTTGTAAATATATATGCACCCAATGGTGTGAAAGAGACTTTTTTTAAAGATTTGACTAAAGAGTTGGACTGTTTAAATTATGATCAAATAGTCCTTGCAGGAGACTTTAATGGTACAGTGAATAATGTATTGGACAGAAAATCCAAAGCAAGTGGAGAGACGGTTGGAAAGTTGCCAAAAAATTTTTTTTCAGCTAATGAAGTAAGAGAAACTAGAAGATGTTTGGAGGAAGTGGAACCCTAAGACAAAGGATTATACGTTTTATTCTAACAGACATAACTCCTTTTCCAGAATTGATATGATTTGGATGTCAGAGGAGATGGCGCAAAAAACCTACAAAATACAAATCTTACCGAAAACTAATTCAGACCACAACCCCTTACTTTGGATATCTAAAGAAAAACCCAAACAATTATATTGGAGAATTAATGAGGACTTATTGGATCAAAAATTAATTAATGAAACTTTAAAAAAAGAGACGAAAAGCTTCTTTGAACTGAATTTAAATAAAGGTACTGATATACAAGTTGTATGGGATACATACAAAGCGGTAATGAGAGGCTTGCTTATTTCTCTGAACTCTAAAGATAAAAAACAAAAGATGCAACAACAAAAAGACCTTCATGAAAAAATTCGACAAAAGGAAAAGGAATTAAAGAAAAGACCAGGGAAGAAAAAGATTATTAAAGAGATCCACTTTCTACAGGATCAATTGAATGTTCTACTCAACAGAGAATTATACTGGAACCTGAAGAAACTACAGCAAAAAGCATTTGAGGGTGCAAATAAACCAGGAAAATTTTTATCGTGGCAATTGAAAAATAAAAAAGAAAGGAATTTTATAAATAAGATTACCGAAGATGGAAAGGATGTTATGAATTTGAATGGCATAAAAAGAGTCTTCTTTAAATACTACGCCAAACTGTTTAAAAAGAAAGGAATTGATCAACAGAAAATTAAGAAATACTTGGAGACTATCGAAGTTCCAGAGCTGGGAAAACAAATTAAAGCGATATTAAATGGTTTAGTAACGAAGGAAGAAGTCATAATGGCGATAGAAGATGCAAAGTTGGGAAAAGCTCCAGGTCCAGATGGCTTTACTGCAAAGTTCTACAAGAAATTTAGAGGAGCTAACCCCTATCTTAGTACTTCTGTCGAACGAGATAAGAAAGACTAAACGGATCCCAGATTCATGGAAAGAAGCAAATATTTCATTGATACCCAAAGAAGGTTTGGATTTAACTCAAGTCAAGAATTATAGACCAATATCGCTATTAAATAGTGATTATAAATTATTTGCAAAAATAATTTCGGAAAGACTGAAAAAACATTTGAAAGATACTATAGCGGAAGAACAAGCTGGTTTCTTACCAAATAGACAAATCAGAGACAATTTAAGAGTGGTGATTGATGCAATTGAATACTATGACAAACATCCAGAAAAAGAAGTTGGATTCCTCTTCCTTGATGCGGAAAAAGCTTTTGATAATTTAAACTGGGAATTTATGCTGCAAGTTATTGAAAAAATGGATATAGGACAGTCTTTTTTAAACATGATTGTGGCAATTTATTCAGAACAAAAAGCGACTTTGAATATAAATAAAGAAAGAACGGATTTCTTCCAAGTCCAAAAGGGAACACGTCAAGGCTGCCCGCTATCCCCGTTGCTGTTTATTTGGATATTGGAAATATTATTGACAGCGATAAGAAAAGATAACAGCATTGAAGGACTTACAGTGAAAGGTTTTGCATATAAATACAGGGCATTTGCAGACGATGTAATGTTTATGATTCAGGATCCAATTGAGAAAATACCACAATTGATGGAAAAAATTGAAGAATTTGGTTCAGTTGCGGGATTCTATGTTAATAAAAGTAAAACCAAGGTGATGTGCAAAAATATGACGAAGCAAAGGCAAACAGAACTACAAGAGAAAATTCAATGTGAAGTAGTTACAAAGACTAAGTATTTAGGAATTGAATTAACCATGAAAAATATTGATTTGTTTAAAAATAATTATGAAAAGGTGTGGTACAAGATTCAGCAAGACATGAAGAAATGGGACACGTTGAATTTATTACTATTGGGAAGAATCGCAACTGTAAAAATGAATATCTTACCGCGTCTGATGTTCTTATTTCAGACTATTCCAATATTAAAACAAAGGAAAGTATTGGATACGTGGCAGAAAGAATTATCTAAATTTGTATGGGCAGGAAGAAAGCCAAAGATTAAAATGAAAATGTTATGTGATGCAAAGGAAAGAGGAGGTCTACAATTACCAAATCTAAGACTATATTATGATGCCGTCTGTTTAACATGGTTGGAACAGTGGATTAATCTTGAGAACAAGAAGTTATTGGCTTTAGAAGGGCATGACAATAAGTTTGGATGGCACGCATACTTATGGTATGGAAAAGTAAAAATGGACAAATTCTTCAAACACCACTTTATAAGACAATCACTGTTGGAGACTTGGATGAGATATAGAAAATTCTTCTCAGAAGAAAGACCACTTTGGATAGTACCAGCAGAAGTGATTAATCCATATTCAAGGAATCAAGGGTTAGATTGGCTACCTTATAAAAGTCTTTTAAAATTAGAAGGGAAAAACTTTGTGTTAAAAGACAGATTTGATGTGGAATTTGAATATGATTGGTTGAAGTATAGACAGATTCATGACTTATTTAAGACCGACAAAAGAGAACATGGTTTTAGAGAAAATAATATGGAAATTGAAACTGTATGGCTTGAAAAGGGGAAAAAAATGATTTCTAAACTGTACAAGGTTTTATTGAAATGGTATACTGAGGATGAAATTGTAAAAGAGCAAATGATAAAATGGGCGGTAAATGTTAATAACGAGATATTAATGACATCTTGGGAATATTTGTGGAAAAAGTCAATGAAAATTTCAACTTGTGTAAATGTTAAAGAGAATTGCTATAAAATGATGTATAGATGGTATATGACGCCTAAAAAAATTGCTATTATAAATGAAAGTATGTCTAACAAATGCTGGAAATGTAAGAAACATGAAGGGTCTTTTTACCATATGTGGTGGACATGTGATAAAGCAGTATGTTATTGGACTAAGATCCACAATGAGATACAAAAAATTCTGAAATGTACTTTTAAGAAAGACCCACAGATGTTATTACTAGGTCTTAAAATGGAAGAAATAAATGTAGCCAAAAGAACATTATTATGGTACTTGATTACAGTAGCTAGACTGACTTTTGCTCAATGTTGGAAACAAGATAAAGTACCTGAAACATGGGAATGGATTAAAAAGACGTTGTTTATGGCAGAAATGGACAAACTAACTAGAAAGTTAAACAACGAAGAAGATGAAACTTTTTTTGAAGACTGGAAAGACTTTCAAGAATATCTGTTGAAAAACTGGGATATTAAACGTGGTTTGATTTGTTTTGATAGTTATTAAGAAGAAAATGAAAGAGAGTTAGACTTTTGAATTGTTACCGTTAGTAAGAGAGTATAAGTTTAGAAGTAATTGTAATAGAATAAGAGAGACATTAATGGGGTTGGAGCAGTGCGGGAAGCCTTGTTTGGGGGGGAGAGGGAGAAAGAAAAATGGATATGTAGTGATTTGTTTAAATTGTATGAACATGTGATATATCCAATAAAAAATTGTATTAAAAAAAAACCAAACACCACATTTGCTGGAGCAGAATGTGGTTGTTCGCCTGCTGCTTTATTCGGAATATTATATTAATTCTTCAATGTCAGCATTAGCTACCAATAGTTTGTAATGCACAATGTCACTTTTAAAGCATAAAGGCTCTTTAGAACATTCTTAACAGATCACTCTTGTTTTCTCCTGTGTCTATTTCAGATTTTAAGATTGCCCATTACCACTTATCCATGTGAACCCTTTTAGACAGCACCACAATGTTGCCCTGCAACCATGAGGTTTTATTTTGAAAAACAGTTACAAAAAGTTTTACATATGAATGTTTTCTGTGTTTCTGAGGAGTCTTTTCATTTTGCTGTTATCGATCCTTTCAGAAGAACCTTTGACAACAGCATTCCTTTCCCGTTTCAGAGGTTTTAAGATGGTTTCAAAACAAACTCCCCTCTAAGAAAAAAAATGAAGAAATTGAACTTGAGCAGTCAAAGAGAAAGACATTTAACCTAAAGGTATATGTTTTTGCCTTCACCTGGAGCGTCACAAGAAAAAAAGCAGGAGCTCTAAGATTCTAAGGAAAGGAACACTAGAAAAAAAAAGACTTAAAAAATATTGTGTGCCCCATTTGATCCTTATCACTGTTGCCATCAACACCAAAAATTTGAATAACATTTCCATGAAAGAATAGGGACTCATAGCCCAAACAAGACATACTAGTAGTCTAGGACAAGTGAGGAACCTAGCACTTGTCACATAAACTCTACCTTCCAACAGAAATTTCATCACAGGCAGTACCAAGGCAGATTTTCAGACCATGTGGTTCCTTAAAGTTGACCTTTAAAAGTCTTCTCCATATTGAATTTTCTTTTTTGCACTAAACGGAAGTGAAAAATACATTTTCTACTGTAAATCATGCTTATCACATTATAGGTTCAAGTGAGAGATGAAGATCAAAGAAATTTCTTTACAGTTTTTCTTTGCTCTCAAGATATGATGACACATGTAATCCAATCAGCTCTATGATGGGGGCACACACAGAATACATGAACTAGCTGAGATATAAACATTCTAGCCTGCCAACTAGTTATAGTATCACATTTGATTTTGAGCAGTTTTATTACTGCAGACTCCAAGGGAAACTATGGCCTAAATGCAAGTAGTGCAGAGTAACCATTTTGTATTTTAGGTTTCATAGGAAGAATATAAACTGCAGACCTCCAAATTCAATGCAATATATCTTAAGGTATTGCTTTGGTGTTTTGCAACATTACAATGTTGTTTCATGTGGTGCTTTGAACTATCCCAGTGATAAATTTATATGAAGGACTTCCAGCATGTCAGCTGAGACCTCCTTGGAAACTGCCTGTGAACTTTCATTTTCTATGACTGCTATGACTACTTCCATGAAACTTGGAAGTACAAACAGTAGGCTCAGAGATGGAATCCAGGGTCAAGAACAGAACTACCTTGTTATATTAAAGGAACTTGGGGTCCTATTTAACATTTTAATTATATTTCCTTCTGCTAGCAGAAAACAGAAGTATTTTTTTTAAATAAACATCAATAATTAAATTCAGAAATTCATTTTAATCAAGAGATTGTACATGTATTACATCAAATATATTACAGAATTATTGACTCTGCAGATATTTCTATTTCTCATTTTGTGTTTGTGGCACATTTGATCAGGATTATGGTAGACTGATAGATAATCTGTAGGGGGAGCAATCAATTGATTAAATTAGAATTCCAACCCTGAATACATTAAAACTTCTGATGTTTATGACTTTGGTTGTAAAAAGAGTAAGAAGTAAAGACATACAACTTGTTGTATACATTTGTGTAAAAAAAAAAAAAGAAAGCATAGAAATGTGCCCTAAAAATGTGACTACTTCAAAGTTTATGTATAAGAATCCTGATTTGAGGCTTGATGGATTGTAAAAGTATATATGAATAGTATCTTACAAGGCCAGTAACCCACCCCCCCAGCCTGCATACTGCATAACTACAGTAGAATGCAACTTAAGAAACTTTCATATCTGTAGGATATTTAGCAGAATTCATGACATGCAGTGGAATAATGCATCACAAGACATGTGTGTGTTTAGCTTCTAAGAAAAAGTTTGCTAGAAAACATAGGGAGGGGTTACATGGAAGGAGAAAAACAGCAATAGCCTAAGGGAGTGAACAAACATGTGGACAAGGGGGACCCAATAGATGTTGTTTACCTTGACTTCCAGAAAGATTTTGATAAAGTTCCTCATCAAAGGCTCCTAAGTAAGCTCAATAGTCACGGGATAAAAGGACAAGTCCTCTTTTGGATCAAAAACTGGCTAATTAATAGGAAACAGAGAGTAAGTATAAATGTGCAATTTTCTCAGTGGAGGGTGGTAAGCAGTGGGGTTCATTAACTTGTTCATTAATGATCTGGAGCTGGGAGTAAGCAGTGAAGTGGCTAAATTTGCAAATGACATGAAGTTGTTGAGGGTGGTAAGAACCAGGGAGGATTGTGAGGCACTCCAAAGGGATCTGTCGAGGATGGGTGAGTGGGCGTCAACGTGGCAAATGGGGTTCAATGTGGCCAAGTGCAAAGTGATGCGACCTCATTTGGAGTACTGTGTACAGTTCTGGTCACCACACCTCAAAAAGGATATTATAGCATTGGAAAAAGTGCAGAAAAGGGCAACTAGAATGATAAAAGGGTTGGAACACTTTCCCTATGAAGAAAGGTTAAAACGCTTGGGACTCTTTAGCTTGGAGAAACGATGGCTGAGGGATGACATGATCGAGGGTTATAAGATTATGCATGGGATAGAGCAGGTTGAGAAAGAAGTACTTTTCTCCATTTCTCACAATACTCATGGGCACTCCATGAAATTGCTGAGCAGTTGGGTTAGAACAGATAAAAGGAAGTACTTCTTCACCCAAAGTGTGATTAACACGTGGAATTCACTGCCACAGGAGGTGGTGGTGGCTACAAGCATGGACAGCTTCAAGAGGGAATTAGATAGCCACAAGGTATAGATAGGAACTCTTAGTCTGGGGCAGGTGATGCATTGTATTCTTGGTGCTTGGGGGGGGGGGCAACAGTGGGAGGACTTCTAGTGTCCTGACCCCACTGGTGGACCTCCTGATGGAACCTGGTATTTTTGGCCACTGTGTGACAGACTGTTGGACTTGATGGGCCATTGGCCTGATCCAACATTGGCTTCTCTTGTGTTCTTATGTTCTTTTAACCTTTTTAATTCTATCTCCATCTTTGTCTGTTCCCACTGGGACCATAAGAACAAAGGAGTGAAAGCTTTCCCCCAAAGGCTCCACCCTTGCATACATGCAGAATAGCATGTATTATCTCCAATATATTGATCAGCCAATAGTCAATCTTAAAGTAATCTCATTAAGAGTAATACCTCCCCCTTGTTGGCAGGAAGATTGTACTCGATGCCTTTGGAAAGCTCCTGAATTAGCAGGATAGATGAGACGGGGAATTTAGATGGGAGAAAAGTCCCTGGGACAGGTTTAAACATTTACTAAATAGAATGATGCACACACAGACTTTGCCTCTTTCTGGAATGGCTTGTTGATGAGATTTAAATATTATTTGTACTCATTAAGTATGAGACTATGATTTGCTATACAGACTAACCGGGAATAATGCCCGTTGTGGAAATAAATACAACAAGCTCTAGAAAGAGGCTCTGGGAGAGTACCAAGGCCTTGGGCACTCAGCATCAATTTGCTGTGGCAACTTCCTCAAACCCTACTCTCTCTAGGCTGCACCCCTCAAATCCCCGAGAATTACCCAACCTGGAGTTGGCAACCCATCCCCTTCCCAGCTAACCATCAAGCTACCATTATCTGCCCCTCTAACTGCAGCTGACTTATGCCCTCCCTCCTGGAGATTAGTTGTAATTATGAGTGATCTCCAGCCCTCACCTGGAGATTAGCAACAGTGGTTACCCAGAAGGAAATGACTAGTTGGGAAGGTGGAGTCTACGACATTGTACCTGTCTGAGGTCCCACCCCTCCTCAAACCTCACCCTCTCCAGGTTCCACCCCTTAAATCTCCAGGAATTTCCCACCTGGAGTTGGCAACCCTATCTCCCTCTCAGCCAATCTTCAACCTACCTTTATTTTCCCCTCACTCTTCAGCTTTCCATCTCCCCCACCCCACCTGCAGCCTCTACCCAGGAAGAAAAGTAGTATTTCTCTGCAATGGGGACCAAAGCAGCTTACATCATTCTCCTCTCTTTTGACTTGCACAACAACCCTGTGAGGTAGGTTAAGCTGAAAATCTGCGACTGGCCCAAAATCACCCATTCAGCTTCTACAGCAAGAACCTGGATCTAGCAGACCCTGCTCTGAAGCACTGACTGCTATACCTAGGGTAGCCAACCTCCAGGTGGAGCCTGAAGATCACCAAGTATCACAACTGAACTCCAGACAACAGATCTCTCCCCCCACCTCCGAAAAAATAATGGCTTTGGAAGGTGGGCTGTATGGCATTCTGTTCAGCTGAGGCCTCTCCCCTCCCCAAACCCTGGCATCCATAGACTACCAGGAAATCTCCAGGAATCTCCCTACTTGGAACTGGCAACCCTAGTCAGGACTGGCCCCAAGGAGTTCCTCATAAAGGTCCGTGAAGGGTTTCCTTCCTTTGTCTGAACCAAGCTTGCTTTCCTACTGTGGCGAAACGGGCTTCAGTATACAACTCAGCTATTCGCCTTCCACCCTCGTCCCATGGGCATATAGCATGCCTTAAATTCGCTGCCACCACTCACTGAATTGTCACTGCCTTTTTAGAGGGACAGTGAAGCCCCTCTGGCCAAATCTCCCTATTTGGAGATGGAATCCCCAATCTTTGGGGGATCCCTGGAAAGTTGGCAACCCAAGGTCTTTCCTTGTGTTACCTCCTCCCTTTGGTATTGTGCAGAGCGGGAGAGACTATGTGGTCAGAGCACAACACAGATTATTAGCCCAAATAAAAGAATTTATTTAACTATTTACACAATTATAGAGCACACACACAATAAATGAATAAGGCAGAACTGTAGGAGTAAGCACACACTATGAACCAACAGGGGTTAAACGCAATCCTCTTTCCCTTCACACAATACTCTCTACCTCTGGAGCTTGTGGGCTCAGGATAGGATTTCTCCTTGGACCAGCCTCTGGCTGTGCTTCAGCTCTCACCCAAGAGAGCAGGAAAACTTCCATTCATTTCCCAGTCCAGCCACCTGCGGAGTGGCTGAATTTCTGCTGCCTCCCAGGGTTCCCCCATGTCTGTGGCTTGTGGCCTGGACAGCCTCATCAGCACAGGCAGCAAGAGCATCTCCTAACCTCCTGTAGGACAAAGACTGCCTCCTCCCTGGATGGGCTGGAGTCTATATTGAAGCTGCCCTGCCCCTTGGGGCAGTCCCTCTTTTCCTGCACTTTTTGGCCTTGGGGCAGCTGGGAACTGTAGGCCAGCAGATGAAGAAGCCCCATTCAACCCAGTGAGTGATACCCCTGCAGGCCCCTCTCTGGAACTACAGCTCAATTAAACCTTATGGGGGAATAGACAGCAGCCATCTTACAAACATAGGCAACTGCCATTTAGTTACACCTACCAACAGCCACTGAGGGAAGAGTTAGTCCCACAAAGGAGGCAAGCAGGAGAAGCATCTTCATCAACAGAGAAAGCCATTTGCCAGTAATTCTGACAGGGCACAATGGCTGAAGATGAAGTGGGTGGGGAAGAGGAGCAGATCCAGCACCCAGCCAATAGCACACGAGTACTCTTGAGTGGCAGCTGACGGGCCAATGGCTGAGGGAGTGCATTGCACAGCCAATGAGAGAGCTGCAAAGTGCCACTCCAAAACAGAATTATATATAAGGAGAGATATTATACATCATATACACTATGTAATGCAAGTAGCTAGAATTAGATTAGGAGTCAAGTTAGAATAATTTTTTCAAAGGCCTGACTTTTAGATGGAAGCTATCAGAAGACAATGTTAAGTAGCATCCATGAATGGGACAGTTTCACCCAGTACGGCTGAGATGCCCTTGGCAAAGAAAAATACCAAGATATCCTTGGCACGGATAAATCCCAGAAAGGGTCCATTTGACCCAGTAGTATTAAGATGCCCTTGGTAAGGGGAAAACCCAGACAAAACACACATGATTTTCCTAAGCAAATCTTGTTTACTGATTTATTTATTTGCCAATGAGTAACATGTAATTGGGCTAGTAAAATTCCAGGTGTAATTGTAAGAATCTGATTGGATTAGAGAGGTGGGTAGATGAGCCAAAGAAAGTATAAAAATGAAGGGAGAACCCAACAGAGGTCAGGTCGAGAGGATCCTAACCTCTGTCCCTCACTTCCTATTTTATAGGCACATCCCAAGGCAGATTGCGTGAAGGTAAAACCTTCTCCTAAAAAGTTGTCATTGGGATTGGTGAGATATAGTGCTTGCTATCCTACTGTATTGCTCCCATATTCTATGCTATGTATGCACTAGGTAAAGGTTTCCCTTGCTCAAAAGCCAGTTGAATCCAACTCTAGGGTGCAGTGCTCATCTCTGTTTCCAAGCCGAAGAATCAGCGCTGTCCAAAGGCTTCTCTGTGGTAATGTGGCCGGCATGACTAGACGCTGAGGCACACGGAATACTGTTACCTTCCCACTGAAGCAGTACCTATTTATCTACTTGCAGTTTCTTGCTTTCGAACTGCTAGGTGTGGTAAGAAATTTCAGAAATATAGAAGGTTTGGGTTTTAAAATGAACCAAATAGTTTATAAAATCCATGTATCTGTCTCTGTCTTTGCTAGCTGGACAGCAAACAGCCTTGGCCTGCTTTCACTGAACCAAATCCCATGACTCTTTGCAAAACCCTTGTTCCAGGAAATGTCACGTACAAAGTTCACATATTCCATTCCCAGGATCTAAATCAATGTAAATTCCCTTAGGTGTGAGACCCACTATATCCATTTAAACCATAAAATCCCATCTGGCAGGAAAAGCCATTTGGGCAGTGACAGACTTCAATCCATCTGATGCAGGGATTCACACCCCTACTCCCATCCCAGAGATAACATGAAAGAATGGTTTTATTTAAACACAATAACACCGTTTCTGGTCCTGTAAACAAAAGGCAACTTTTGTAGTGTGAGACGCAAGAAAGCAATTTCCTTGCAAATATTCTCAACTTCAAGACTTAAATTTACAACTGTAATTTGATTATTGGGGACCTCTTTGATCTTTTGGTATAAAGGCTGGGCAGTCCCAACAGACCTTCGCTGACTCTTGAAGGAATCAAGAGAGCTCTTACTCTCTGGTGACTTTTAGGAGCTCAGCTCGGAAGGCCTTTCAATTTCTGCATGCTTGTGGGGGGGGGACTTTGCTTGCATGTTTATTGTCTATATTTTTCACTATCAATGTTTAAGAAATAGGATTGTACTGTGTTGGCAGTTAGTTTGGCGTCTTGCTAACGATCTCAGCTGGTAAACCTTTGGATGTGTTCTTAATAAAGATAAGTTTTATTTTAAGAGGAGACCTTTTTCTAAGAGTGTCTCTGCCAGTGTTTAGGGGTTTCCTAGCTTGCATCTATTGCCTTTAGTAAGTAGGTGACACTCAGGGAATGCACAAACCATAATATCTCACAACACTAGGTTGGCAGGAGCAGGGATCAGAGATGGGAGCTCACTCCATCATGCAGCATGCAGGTCTCGAACTGCTGAACGACTGACCTTCCAGTCTGCAGTTCAGTGTCTTAACCACTGAGCCACCGCAGCCCCTATATATGCTCTATGCTGTGTTAAATAAATTAGTGATTCAATATAGGTGAGATTTTAGTACAAGCTATGTTACATGTGCTTGATGTAATTTTATAAGGAAGAAAAAATCTTTGTCAGAGTTTAAATGCTAATAAACCTTTTTGAAAATTATGAACCTCGTGTCTGATTCTCTCTTTTCCTAGAGATGTCTTTCCCAGAGTAAAATTCAAAAATCCTTCCCCTAACCTGGGAAATAACATAGGTTAACAAGGGGTTACATGGAAGGAGAAAAACAACAACAGCCTAAATAACTAAAATTTCTAGTTCTAATTCCATCTTTGTCTATTCCCGCTGTGACCC
Organism: Gekko gecko; assembly: GCA_029375565.1. Taxonomy (NCBI): domain Eukaryota; kingdom Metazoa; phylum Chordata; class Lepidosauria; order Squamata; family Gekkonidae; genus Gekko; species Gekko gecko. The sequence goes on from JAPDNY010000005.1 coordinate 142,979,039, forward strand.
TAAGAACAAAGGAGTGGAAGTTTCCCCCCAGAGGATCCACCCCTTGTGTATGTGCAGAATAGCAGGTACTATCTCATAAGAACATAAGAGGAGCCAATGTTGGATCAGGCTAATGGCCCATCCAGTCCAACACTCTGTCACACAGTGGCCAAAAATACCAGGTGCCATCAGGAGGTCCACCAGTGGGGATTATGCTGATTAGCCAACAGTCAATCTCAAAGTCATCTAATTGAGAATAATACCTCCCCCTTGTTGGTGAGTAGATTCTACTTGATGCCTAATTAGTTCTATGCTAAACTTGTTTACTAGTTACAGAAACATCAGCTTAACCCTTTCATGACTGAAGGGAAGACACATGCAAATCCCAACAGTATAAAATCTGTTGCAATTCTTTTCTTTTCTAAAGGAACAGGGACACACACACCATAAAATAGAAAATGCACTTGAAATCACAAAATGTCAGGCATAGAATAGAATCATAGAAACATAAGAGTTGGAAGAGACCTCCAGGGTCATCTAGTCCAACCCCCTGCACAATGCAGGAAATTCACAAATACCGCCCCCTCCACACCCATAGTGACCACTGTTCCACACCCAGAAGATGACAAAAAACCTCCAGGATTGCTTCCTGACCCCAAAGTGGCAATCAGCATTTCCCTGGGCATGTAAAAAAAGGCCACATGAACTAAGTACTGAGGCAACCCTTCCTGCCCTCCCTATCATGCTGTGCCTAAGTTCACAGAATCCGCATTGCTGTCAGATGGCCATCAAGCCTCTGTTTGAAAACCTCCAAAGAAAGAGAGCCCACCACTTCCCGAGGAAGCCTGTTCCATTGCATGTTAATAGCAAATGTTAATAGCAAATGTAAGACTGACCCTACAGGGTTCCATTCTAGCAAGGGAACTGCAGAATCAGTCCTAGTAGTTAGGTCTTTTCTTTTTTCTACATGTTTCTTCAGCTAGCCTGATTGGATAAGAAACCTACAACAACATCCTCCTTCAAAAATTTGTGTTAAAGACACTGGCTGAAAGTATCCCAGAAGTTTCACTGTCAGGAAGATTAACATTGAATAGTATAACATTAAGCAGTGTAAGAGAAGTTTCTGTATGTTAAGATACTTCTGCAATGAAATAGTCTGATGAAGGGCTGAATTCTTAAAGGAAAACTAGCATTAGATGTAGTAGAAAACATAGTATATTGGCCCTCCCAAATTGCCTTACTAGAAAACCCTGGGATTCAGCCCAGTTGACATGTGCCTGATGCCCTGAGCCAACGTTCTGACTGAGCAATGGGGAACCACCTGATATCTGTTGTCACTGGACTTGACAAAAAGATATTGGCAAGTGCCTATGGACAAGAAAAAGAGCACTTTGGCAACCCCCTCCCCCAGGTTTGTTTCAGTTCAGGGTTATACTCACTGGGTTACATGGGGCTGCCACCACCTTTCTTAGTGGGCAAGGTTCTGGCCTAGTGGCAGAGCTTTGCACTAGCCAATATAAAATAACATTATAGTATTTAGCCCTAATTGTCCTACCCACATTCAAAATCTGGAGACAGTGTTACAAGCTTTGGTACTGGCAGAGCTTAAGGCTAACCCGAAGACGAGCTGAAGGGGCTTTAGAGAGCTGAAGTACTTCAGCTACCTCAGCAATGTTCCCTCTAAACTGTGGAGTGTTGTGAGCAAAAATCCTACTTTGTGAGCCAAAACAGCTACTAGCATTAAAGTTGTGAGTCGGCCCGATTTTACTACCATGTAAATTATTTTTTTTAAGAATTCAAATCTGTGCATTATAACCCTCATTATATAAGCTTCCCAGAAGTCATTTGTCAGATTTGCCACCAAGCCAATGAAAATGTGTCTAGGAAAACACAACTTTTTCCAGGTCATTTGAGAAGATTTGGCAATATGGGAGAGCAATATTTGGTTACTTTATAAGGTCTTTGAAAACAAACAATAATAACCTAATCAAGGAGGACTTTCTTTTGATGATGCAATAATGAAGTCAGATGGCTTAAACATAATCCTCCAAAATTAGGCTGGAGATTTGTTTGAGTTCATAAGCACATTCTGCGAAATTGCTGGAAAAGTCTAATAAACCCCCAAAACCACCGGCTAGAGCTAGTTTTGTTCTTAAAGGGGACATTGATTTCCCTGGCATGCACAGAGGACTTCAGTAAGTTAAAGTGTCAGTCTTTGATCATGTCAGTATTCCACAGAACATATAACTAAAACAGATTCCATAAGATCTGTGACTGGCTTTGCAGGGTTTTTGGCTGATAAAAAGCAGCACCAGTGGATAACAAACTCTCAGTGTTAAGCTTCCTTTCGGCCCCAGTATTTTGACCCATAGCACTTCCAGAAGTGAATCTAATTCTCTTACCCTCTCAGTCTTATTGGACTTTATACCCTTTCTGACATACAGAGCCACCCTGCCTCCAATTCTTCCTCCCATCCTTCCAGTATAATTTATAACCAGGAATCACTGTATCCCACTGATTTTCCTCATCTCACCAAGTTTCTGAAATACCCACAAAGTCTATGTTTTCCCCCATCATCAAGCATTCCAATTCCCCAATTTTACCTCATACTTCTAGCATTTATATATAAACATCTATAATTTCCCAGGTATGTTAGGCCCACAGCCACGACCTCCCCAGACTGCCTACTAGCCTATCTAGAACACGCGTAATGTCTGCTACCTTTTCACCAGGCAGGCAAGTCACCATATGGTCAGTATATGCGTTTGCCACCCAGCTGTATACCTGCCTAAGGATCAAATCGCCATCTACCAAGAGCCCCCCTTCTTCCCTGCCCAGGGATGGTTCTTTGGTGCAAAATGATACCCATTCACCAGCTGAAGAAGAGGTCCCCTCTGAGGGCACATTCTCCTTATCCTCAGCATGGTGCCCTGTTTCCTCTCGACCCTCATGCTCCCTGACAGCAGTGGGGCAGCCATATTTAGAGTGGGACATATCTAACAAGTCCCTGAGAGTCTTCTCCATGCACCTAACTAACTGTATCTGCTTCTCCAGATCAGCCACCATGGCCTCAAGAGTGCAAACTCGTTCCCTAAGAACCAGGAGCTCTTTGCACCAGATATACACCCAAAACTTCTGTCCAGTGGGCAGACAGTCATACATGTGACACTCTGTGCAAAACACTGGATAGCCCCCAACCCCCTGTTGGTGTTCTACCTTCATAATTGTTTTTTAAAAATAATTATATATAATCCCCCTTTTAATACCATTCATATTTATGTGGCTCTCCTCGTGGAAAGTCTACTTGCCCTACTGGGAACACAAGGAGATTAGGGCCCTGGCTTCCTGGTCCTTCCTGGGCTTCTTACAGAGCCCCTAGGCTAAGAGCCTCACACCTCTGGCAAGGTGCAGCCTTAAACAGAAGCCTCACCCAGCAGAGGGCAGGGCCAGCAGCTACTCAAATTACACCCAGGCAATCCAATTACAGTCAAACAAATCCCCCTTTTTCACCCTTTCTCAAACAGCCAGGACTCTGGAGTCCATGTGAGTTGGTTTTCTGTAAATCTTGTGACCTAATTGAAGGTTCGTTTTCTGGATGACCATGATATCTAGAAATGGGAGTTTACCCTCGACTTCTTTTTCCATGGAAAATTGTATGTTGGGGTGGATGCTGTTGAGGTGGTCTAAAAACTCCATCAATTCAACTCACACGGACCGTTATTTGCACAAAAACTCCAGTCACCACCCTTGACAAAAAAGAGGCATAATCAAAACATTAGTAGACCGTGCAAGACGGATATGTGAACCACACTTTCTCAATGATGAACTAAATCATCTAAATAATGCACTTCAAGCAAATGGCTACTCCAAGAATGAAATCAGAAGAGCGATTAAAACAAAGGTAAAACAGACAACTGAGGAAAAACAGTCTCCCACAGGAAAAGTGTTTTTGCCATATATCAAAGGAATCAGATGGGAAAACTTATGAAAAAACACAACCTACAAACAATATTCAGACCCATCAGAAAAATACAACCGATGCTACGATCAGCAAAAGACAGAACAGACCCCCTCACTTCTGCAGGAGTATACCGCATACCATGCAGTTGTGGACAAGTTTACATCAGGACCACACAATGTAGCATTCAGACAAGAATAAAAGAACATGAAAGACACTGCAGACTGGGCCAACCTGAAAAATCAGCAGTGGCTGAACATAGCCTAACTCAAACAGGACACAGTATTTTGTTCCAAGACACTGAAAGGCTGGACAACACTTCTAATTACCATGTCAGATTATACAGGGAAGCCACTGAAATTCATAAACATAAACACAATTTCAACAGGAAAGAAGAGAGTTTAAAAATAAATAGGGCATGGTTTCCTGTCCTGAAAAACACAACAGCGAATCCACATACAAAAGAACCTTTTCAGGAAACAGGAAATCTCCTCAGGAAACAATCCATATGCAAAAGAACCTCCTCAGGAAAGCTCCTCCATTAGCATGTTCATAGCCTGTGGAACTCCTACAAGATAACCTCAGCCCTACCCCACCTTCTGAAGTAGATATAAATTACTTGCCTGCCATTTTTCTTCTCACCTCGACACAGAGAGTACTCCATCCTTCTGTGTTATACCTCTGAGGATGCCAGTCACAGCTACTGGCGAAATGTCAGGTTCTACAATGCCAAGATCATGGCCACACAACCTGGAAAATCTACAGCAACTAATGAACTCCAGCCGTGAAAGCCTTCAACAACTTACCCACACACTCCCAAACACTGTCCTTGAAAAGTACTGAGACCAGAGACTCAGCATAGTGAATCAGCTCTTGTTTATTAGGTTACATCAGGAAGGAAAGATAAACGGGCCAGTAAGTGCCTGGCTTATATGCGTGCCCCACACCACACACACACCCTTCACCTGTGATTGGCCTTATTTACACATCTACAATTCAATAGGACTACTTTTGGATCCGAGCAAGCCCATAGGTGCGCCTTCGGATCTGAAGTGGTTATTGTCTTTGGAGCAAAGCTCTGAGGTTTGTTGGACCGCATGGTAAGGCCACCCCGTGGCGGCCATCTTATTCCAGTTAATACACAACAGTCCTCCCACACAGTACCCTCAGCTAAATCTCCTCAGCTGAAAGCTGAAAGCAAATAAAAAAAACACTCACCCCTCCAGTAGCTTCTCAGAGCTCTCCTAGTACTTTGTAATGTTTTATATTCATATTGTTATGATTTTATATAAATTTTGTTTTAGCTGTATAATATCCTATGTAAGCCACCCTGAGCCTGCTATGGTGGGAAGGGCAGGGTAGAAATTTAATTAATAAATAAATAAATCTCTCCTGCCACCTCACTGTGCCCCAAGATCCACTTCCTCCAGAGCCTGCCAACAGAGACAAGCGCACACTAGAGCATTACAAGGAGACTCTTCCTCCTGGCCTGCCTCACTTGTAGTTGGGCTGAGTCCGTCCCCTTCTCCCTCCAGCCTTCCCTGCCTGCTGGATCTCATTCAGCTTGCCAGAAGGAGGGAACTGAACTCACTGCCTTCATCTGCCCCATGACCAGCTAGCCTGCCACTCATTGGTCACCCTACACTCAGCCAAAAATCTGTGTGCTAAGGGGCCACAATTTGTGCACCAGCTCATGCTAGCACACTTTAGCAGGAAGACTGTTCACAAGGAGAGGCCAGCTAAGACCCACACCAGAGAAAGTAACCACCATGGAGCAGAGCCCAACTCTAACAACCAAGAAGTAAATGAGGCAATTCTTAGGACTAGTGGGCTACTACAGTAAGTTTATCCCACACTTCACCAGCCATGCAAGCCTTCTGTTAGATTGCCTGAGGAAGGACCTGCCCAGTGATTCAATGGACTTCTGCCTAGGTGCAGGCCCTTAATAACACATTAAAGGCCCTTTCCCAAGCCCCAGCTCTTAAGAACCCAGACTTTCACAAGCCCTTCATTGTTCAGGCTGATGTCTCTGACTCAGCTTATCCCAAGAGATGGACAATCAAGAACACCCCATATTGTTTATCAGCTGGGGGCTGCAGCCAGTTAACTGGAAGTATGCAACCATGGAGAAGGAGACCCTGGCCATGAAATGGGCCACTGGGTCCTTACACTATTACCAGTCTAACAACCCTTAACTCTAATCACTAACCATACCCCTGTTGCTGTGGATGGCCCTCATGAAATACCAGAATGCCAGACTAGTGGTATCTCTCTCTCTCTCTATCTTCCCCTTTAGCTTCAACATCCAACATCACCCAGGGACATGACATGCCAATGCTAACTACATGTCAAGCATGTTGAGGCAGCCCATGTACCTTCTTCCCTGAGTGAGGGGATGCATCTGACACCGGGGCTCAGACCAGCCTCGATCCCACCTCTGCCAGATGAAATTCAGCCTTCCAGTCACCTGCAGCATGCATTCCGGCAGGAGATAAACAAGTAGCAACAGCTCTCTGGACTGTGAACACAAGATGGGGCACAGAGAGAGAGAGAGAGAGCGCAAGAGCACTTGGGTGAGCCTTTTCTGGGAAGGAGAGGAACCAGGTGCTAGAACCTCCTCTCCTTCCCATTCTGAAGCCTGTGGTGGAACATACTTGGCCCCAGCCAGGATGGTGGAGAGCAGCTGGATTGGGTAAGGGCACGAGGTTTGGTGCAGATTTAAATGCTGCTCTATCTCCTAACAATAGTTGTAAGAATGGAAGTGCTTCATAGGTTTGCACATTCCTCCTCATAGAAACATTCATCTTCTTTTCTGTTTCAGAACAGTAGTGAATGTTAAGTTTCAACCAGTGATTTCCTAACCACAGTTAATACAGGCCCACAATTTATCAGCCTGCTTCTAAGGATGCAAATCTATGATTTGATGTGAATTATGGATTATAAATCAGAGTGCAAATGCAATGCAAATTGCAGTAAGCTTCAAAACTGAAGGGGGGTACATGTCCAATTGAGGGATAGGGTGGGAGTAGAAATGTGAAACCCTTCAAGGTTCTTCCTATTCCCTAACCTAATTGTACAGGCCTGAGGGAAAATGTCCTATCCCTATAACTGAAGCTCAATGTGTACAAATGAGCATATAAAACTTTTCATAGCATGGAGAGTTTTTCAACTGTCCATCTCCACACATTAAGCTTCTATTAAAGGGACAAGATGTTTCTCCAGGCCTGTTGGCACCCTTAATTACATCTGCATGGAGCCAGTGAAGGAAGATTAGAGTAGAGAAGTTACGAGTTTATTAGCAGAACAGATTTAGAGTCCAGTGGCACCTTTAAGGCTAACGAAGTTTTATTCAAGGTATGAACTTTCGTGCGCAAGCAAACTTTTTCAAATACACTGGAATGGTAGGTAAGGTTCAAACTTATAGACAGGGGCTGAGAGCAATGAGAGGCAAAGGTCTCTCTCTCAGCAATGTGCATGTTTTTTGAACTTAGGAAATAATGTGCTGGGACTATAAACAGTATCATATGTATCATATTTATCTTGCCCATATCTACTGTTTAATTATACTTCCTTAGGTAACTCACAATAACAATTTAAAACATTCCATGTACCTTCATAAGAAAAAGGCAGAGGTACAGGCGCATGCTGTTTTGTCTACCAATTCTCATCATGTTGAAACCTCCCATCCTCCCCTCTTAAGCTGACTTCATAATGTGAGCTGCAGAAACAAGATTTATTTAGTGCATCCCAAGCATTCACCATCATTACGTACAGCTGAAATGCTGGTACCCGGAGGCTCTGGAAAACCTCAGTCACCAACTCTTTGCAATACCATTGTACCATGCACTGAAATACACAATGAACTTCTGATTCTTCCTTGGCCCCAGGCAAGGCTTGTTACAAAGGTTGTTCTTTCTCTGCCCTACTTTCAGATTGTTTTATCATGCAGAGCTTTAAAGCCCTTCTTCTAATTTATTTATTGGTCTGATCACCAAGGAAGTTTTCTATTGTGATCTGCAGCCAAAGCAGCTTTTGAAATCATTATTAACTTTAATATCCTACTGAATCTAGCAGACATAATACTTTGACATATTCAAAATGCACTGACCTAGCAGGAGTGTTTTTGTTTTAGATATTCAACAGAAATAAAATAGTAATTTCTACTGGGATGCTCTATTTCAATATTGAATTCTTTTATTTGCCATCAATTCAGATAATTAATAATAAATCACTTTAAAATCCTCAGGGTAATGGCCTTTGGGGAAAAAATTTAAAGAGAAGAACATTTTGTATAAAATCTCACAAATAACTTCAGATATAAATGCCAAACAGCAACTAAGGGCTTACCATTTAGTTACACAGATCTTGTAAACCATTGCCACATTGAGCTGCCTACTAAAAGGGGGACGGATGACAAAAAATCAGCTTTCAAGAATGGGCACATTCAGCATTTCTTTATGTGTGGGCATGAGCAAAAAATGCTGTGAAGTTGCAGCTGACTTATGGCGACCTCAGAGGGTTTTCAAGGCAAGAGACAAACAGAAGTAGTTTGCCATTGTCTGCCTTTGTGGAACAAACTTTTGCATTAAAAAAAGGTTTATTATTAGAGCCAGTTTTCAACTAGTCCCAGTATAAGAACTAACAGGAGAGTTGGGTATTGAGTTAAACACAATACTTTCATCAATATCATCGTACACAGAATGTTGTATTAACTGTGAACAAGTTAAACATAGTAAAAAAAACAGAGCTTAGTGTTCATGATGTTAAGTGGAACAGCTAGACTTTAGTCCAGTAGCACCTTAGAGACAAACAAGATTTTGGGGAGTATAAGCTTTTGAGAATCAAAGCTCCCTTGATGATGGGAGCTTTGACTCCCAAAAGCTTATACTCTTTAAATCTTGTTGGTCTAGGGACTACTAGACTTGAACCTTGCTGTTCGACTGAAATGATATGAAATAGGTAATTGCAAGAAGATCACATGTTTCTAGTACATGCACTTTTTCCTGTGTTGAGCCAAAAAATAATCTTGCATAATACCATTGTTGCCATGAACTGCTAAGGCAAGCCTGATGAGAGGACAAAACTTTGACATTAAAGTCCCTCAGCATTATCAGTCTGGAGACCTCCAACACCAGCCCTGAGAATACTGTCAGCTCCACCAGGACCTTGGTGAAATATCCAGGTGGACTGCAAACCAAGTACATCCTTAAATGATCCTGAAGTACAACATAAGACACAATCAAGTGAAGTCACTACCTGCACTATATATCTATGAGTGGGTAATTAAAGCTACCCCCCCCAATCCCTGAATCTGTGTCCAATAATACACTAGAACAAGTTAGAAAATGGATGATTTGCTTCATACAGCTAGGTTTAGGTAAAGCAAGTCAGGCCTACATTTACTCCCATGAGTAAATCATGGTGTCATGATATTTTGTTGTTTCCAAACATGGCACTAAATGTGATCAAGAGCAAATAAGAGTTGCTAAAAGTTGTGGCAGATATACTCCTTTGACTGAGATGAAGATTACATAGGAGGTAAGCAAATTTCTGTCTCTTCTCTGGTTACTGGCACTTAATTCTTCTATCAGCTGTCCTCCCCAACCACATGAGCACAGAAATTTCAGCCATCCACAACTAATCATTGTTCCTTTCCTAAAACATGACAACCAATTATAGCATGCCAGAAGGACAACACCTTCTTACTGGCATCAGGATTAAACAGGTGACCTAGCTCAGAAGTTTCATCTGGACCAATCCAGAACAGTGGTAGCTGAGCTCACTATAGATAGAACTGGAAGACAAATCAACAAAGTTCACTAATCAGTACAATAAAATTATTTAGAGATGTGCTGTTGGAAATTAACTAATCTGAACTGAATTTAATTCCAGTAATAAGGATCCAGACTCAAGACTCTCCCCCACCAGAAACTAAGAAACAAACCTGATTTAAACTACCTTAATATTTTTTTAAATGTTCCAATACTTATTTCTTACTCTGCTAATTCCAGACTTTAGTGGTTCTGTGTGGGGACCTGTATCCATGAAAAGAAGTTTCAAAGGGTCAAAAGAACTGGTGCTACCACCAGTATCTGCACCCTACCTCCAGCCTCAACCAATATATATGAAGCACAGTCATATCACATCATATAGCTGCCTCCCAGCATGGTATTCTAGATCTTTAGGGCTTGACTACATGTGCAGCCTATTTCTGCTTAGACTGTGTGGAGAATCCAGCTAACTAGGGAAAGAGTGTAGTCAGAGACCCCTACAGCATTCATTGGAGGGGTTATTTCTTGCCTAGTGAAAACAGTTGGTAATGCTGGGTATTTGAGCTGAAGCCAACACTGATGAAAACAACATTGTACAGCTAACATTGTACCAGACTTTGTCACACAGTGAAGTTTGGTTAAAACAAGGTAATATAATTGTCGTAGTATTGGGGTTGATGGTTAATGAAAAATGCATTGCAAGCACCAGGATTATGCTATATTCACCCAGTCAGAATAGTGTGCTAGATCTGTGATGAACACTGTGAACCATCTATTGTAAATTTATCATTATCAGTTTTAAAAAAATTGAGCAATGCCATTTGACTTTCACTATGCTATTTTACAGAATTCCTGTATAATTCACTAAGGGGAAAAAAAGAGGTGAGGAAATGTAAATTACCTTTTAAAAATAATCACATTAGTATGCAGATGTGTTCCCATGGCTCCTTCGTGTCAGCTGCCAATGATAGGACAAGCACAAGGGCTAAACGGAAACGAGGAGCCCATCTGTGGTGCTTTAAAACTCAGACATCTGCCAGCAACTATGATCCAATCCCCGCCAAGCTTCTTCCTCCTGGAAAATCTAATTTGAGAAGTAGCCCATGCAAGCCAAAAATTCAAGTGCCTTCCCCACTAGTGTGGCCATGCACAAAAGGCCCAGAGGACCACAGAAAGCCAACTATGGGTGCAACCAATAATTTCCCTCCCCCGTGGTGGACAAACTCCCTCCCGAGCATGCAATTGCTGCTCTGTGGCCCTACGAAAACCCCAGCCAGGATGCTCCAGAACTCATTAGGTAGAGCACATGGCATGAAACTTTCTCAGAGGACTCAGCCATGCAGACTTACAGATACTTACAGAAAGCAGAATGGCACTTTGGTGGTGGGAAAAGCACAGAAAGGGCACTAAACACCCAGGAGAGGACAGGGCTCGTAAGTGGTTTGGAAAGGTGAGTAGGGTTGTGTCAGACTCGGGCTGTAACTATGGGTTACCTGGTCAATGTATTGCAATTGATGACCCCATCTGTTTCATGTCTCCCTGTTTTCCCCCCTTCTCCTTCCTAAGGGCGGGGAAGGTATGAATGCAGATGTGAATGGGGGAGTAGAGTAGAGGCGTCTGTTTGTAACAGTTTCTCATAACATATGTACCTCTTGGAGGTCTGCTCTCAGCTTTCACAGGGCTAGTTGACTAGGAGCAATTGCGAGATGTGAAAGGGGGGGAAGTGGATGATGTACCTATGGAATGTAACATTTGACTATACCTTGAGTTACTTTCACTTCTCTACTTCAGTCTTAGCAAGGAGTTCATGCCTTTAGCATGGTGTCGGTGTGTCTTGTCACTTCGCCCCACTCCCTGAAAGTTCTGTCCCACCCACTCCCACCGGCATGGACAGTGGACCTGGCAACCTTAGGAGTCAGTGACCCTTGCACTCATTCCCTTGTAAGATCAGAGCCTTGTGCAGCTGCAGGTGCTGCGGTGGATGTATCATTAGCAGTTGCTGTGTACTTCAACACAGGATGGGTGAGTGTAGTGTGGATGGTGTTGTGATAGAACTTATCATGACAAGATATTCCCTTATATTAGTCTAGCTTGTTAATTTGAAGACCTTCTCTAAGGTCACATGTTCAAGTAGTCAGTTCAGCTAATTGAGGGTGCTTGCGTAAACCTGTTGGAGTTGCTTCTTAGATTAAAACTGTTTGAACTATTTCTCATTCATGTGATCTCTATACTGAAACCCAGAAATATTACATGGTGTCAGAAGCAGGGAATGAGGAATGTTCTTCCTTCAACTTCACCTTATTTGGTGAATTAGGAGCTGTGCGAACCCCACCTGCAGCAAGTGAGCTAACCTCTTTGAGTAGCCTTTCTTCTGCATGGATATGTTGCAACCACCATCAGGCCTGCAGCTCTCTGGGGACATTGCAGACAAATGGGGAAAAAAATAGACAGTGGTTTGAACTTAATCTGGCAACTACTAGAGCTGAAGAGAAACCTGGTAAGATCCAGTCATCCATTTTTCTCCATGTTATAGGAGAGGAAACTTTGGGCATTTATAATACCTTTAGCTTTGCTGAAGGAGAGCATATGAAACTTATGTTCAGTGGCACCTTTAAGACCAACAGACCAACATGGCTACCCACATGAATAAGAAACTTATGGTGATGATAAGTCTGAAGAATATTGCATGCATAAAAAGAATGCATATTTTGAACGGAACAAGTTTTTTACATGCATGTAACAAGCCGAGAAAACTATGGACTGGTATGTAACGCAATTAAAAAGAGTCAGTCAGGACTGTGGCTTTGGTGACTTGTGATACAGGACCAGATTATGTGTGGTATCAGGGATAATGCAGTTAGAGAGAAACTCCTGCATGAGAAGGATCTGTCCTTAGGTAAAAGCTCTACAGATTTGCAGAGCTTTAGAAACTGTGAAGGCACAGGACACAGATTTGAATTCAGGGGGTGATGTTGTCCATGCAGTGCACTTGCAAAAGAAGGGTGCAGGAAACTCAGTTTAAAAAAGAGCAGTTCCCTCCTCACAAGTGATTTCTAGGGGATAAATGCAAAAAACACAAGCATGTAAAAACTGGATTTCCCCATGGTCTAACATAGTGCAATGAATTTAGAAAAAGCTATTCTCAGTGTGGGAAGTGTAATCACTTTGCAAGATGCTGCTAGACCAAAGCCCAGAAAAATGAAGTGTGCATAAGTTGTTGTAGATTTTCCAGGCTGTATGACCGTGGTCTTGGCATTGTAGTACCTGATATTTCGCCAGAAGCTGTGACTGGCATCCTCAGAGGTGAAACATAGAAAGATGGAGTACTCTCTGTGTCAAGGTGAGAAGAAAAATGGTAGGCAGGTAATTTAAATCTACTCAGAAAGGTGGGGTAGGGCTGAGCCATTATCTTGTAGGAATTCCCCAGACTGTGACATGCTAATGGGAAACTTTCCTGAGGATGTTCTTTTGCATATGGATTGGCTGTTGAAATTCTAATCTTATCTATAGTGCTGTTGTAAAATGTCGAGCATTTTGTGTTTTTCAGAACAGAAAATCATGCCCTATTTATTTTTAAACTCTCTTCTTTCCTGTTGAAATTGTGTTTATGTTTATGAATTTCAATGGCTTCCCTGTGTAATCTGACATGGTAATTGATTGTGTCGTCCAGCATTTCAGTGTTTTGGAATAAGATACTGTGTTCTTTTTGAGTTACGGAAGTGTGCATTGGAGAAGACACTTTGGAGAACTAATTTTGCGTTGACATGGTAGATGCAAGGAGTCAAGATAAGGGCTGGATTTTGTCATTGCACATGAATGGGACTGTTATCCCATTTAAACTGTGTATTTTCCAGATTGCCCTAATGTTCCATTGTCATTCCCTTATCAGGCGTTTTTATTTTCCTTGTGTCAAGACAACTTCATTAACATCCCTGGGCTGTCCTGGTTTTTCTTCATTTTTTCCTTGTTCTTTCCTAAACTAATTTTTCCCATTTCCCCCCCCCTGTGGAATGAATTCACATGATAGCCTCTTGCTCAAAATCTGAACAGTTTTTTCTGCCTTGTGGATTGCCACCCAAACCTGTCCAGAAAAGGCATTTTTTAAAAAAAATTGCATGCCAGCATTTCAACATTTCAGCAGGGAGGATGCCTGCACCGAAACAAAATTCTGTTCCATTGGGAGGCCTGACACCAGCAGCCAGTCATTGCCTTCCTTACCATTCTTTCATTCACATTCAAGACCAGATTCTAGCATGTCCCTAGGTGCCATTTTTGATGCATTTTGCAGTGCGTGCAGCTACCTGAAAGGAAACAAACTGTTGTGAGCTGTGTACCTGATGCAAGACAGGTAAAGGAATTAAAAAAAAATTGCCAGGGAGCCAATGAGAGAGAATACGCAGACACAAAAAAGAGGCAACCCATAAAAAGCAAGACACATACACCAGTTATGACTCTCAGGTATGGTGTGGTGAGCAGGGAAAGTACTCATAAAGGACTTTATTAGCCCCCTTGAGGCTGTTGAAACACTGCAATGCTTCAGTGCAAGTACAAAAAAGGGTGGAAGCAGAAAACCAATCCACAATGTGAATGTGAACATACAGAACAGTGACGGGGGGAAAACAAAGAAAACATGTAAGTTTGTAATAATCACACCAATAGCATGATCATCAGAACCACCACAACACCAATGAAAACCTGGAAGGAGGATGCTGTTTGGAAAATGCCTTGGATACTGGTGCTCAAATTAATGTCTTATCAGTACATGATTATAAGCATTCATCAGTACAGCTAAAAGAGCTACAAAAATCAAAGTTGCTGGCTATTCCAGAACTAATATTCCAGTAATGGACAACTGCATTTTATGTGTCCAACACAACAGCTTTGTGTATAACCTTTTCTTGATTGTGTACCAAAGAAGGTTGTGCCAATGTTGGGGTTGGAAACTTGTGAAAAATTGAACCTTGTGAAGCATATATTGCATTACAGCCATAGCCTGACCAAGGTTATGGAATGCTCATAGAACAATATAAGGATTTGTTTGTAGGCCTAGGCTATTTGCCAGGTGAACACTGTCATGGATTTATTCTCTCACCCCAGTCCAGGGATGAAAGTTAAAAACCCAGACTTCAGTAACAATTAAACAAATGCCCAGGAGAATGTCTGCATACCTTCCAGGGTACCAGTAGTCACTGCCACCAGGATCTCTTACACAAAGGTCCCCACCAAAGACAGGAGTAGAGATCCCAACTCCTGCCTGGTCTATAGGACTTAACAATCTTTACCAGCTCTGTATCAGAGCTACAAACAATTAATTAACACACAGTGGTAGCTGCATCAGCTGAGTCAGCCTAGGCACAAGATTAAGCCTTAGAGTTCAAGTTGCAACAGAGGAAAACAAGTCCAGATAATATTGATTATATAATCTTTATTCAGTGCAAAAGCATGCATATAAAGAGACTAGTAAAAGGTAATAAAACAAAAGATATCTATATCCTCTTCAGCTCTAACTATACATAGAGGTATTCCATAGTTACCAAGCTTTCAGAGGTATCAGATGATACAGTGTGCAAATAGTCCAAGGTTTTACCAGGGAATCTTGAGAAGGAACCACATGATTGTTGTGGACAGTTAAGTCCAGCTTCGCTGCCTAATAATAAACTTCATGACCAGGAAACAGCCAGTCCAACAGAACTCTTTGTTTCCCAGAAAGGAACTAACGTTTTCCAGGAACTCCTCCTCCAAAGAGAAAAACTCTCTCTCTTTTCCCATAGGGTGATTACAATTATCCCCCATCTCTGTCACCTCTGAATATTGCCATTATCCAATCGTGAGGGAGTGGAGGGGTGTGTCCAGTCTCCCAGGCCTATGTGCAACATGTCAGGTCATGGAATGCCAGGGAATGCTTTTTGATGTGTTAATGTGTTGGGCCTACCTCTTTCAGGCTTGGGAAGGTGCCTGTATGTCTCTCTGCTCCAGCAAAGGTGTGAAAGTGTCTTGCATATGGATATGAGGCTTGGCCAAGTCACACAGAAGTGTCAGCAGCTAAGGCCATCTGACCCAGGCAGAGAGAACTTCAGAAAAAGAGGCTTTTTCTATACAAACACTCCATTCAGTCAGTGCCCCCTGTCATCCACATGTGCAGAAAAGTGCTGTTTGCTCTTAGTGACAAACTTAAGTCTGAACTACAAAGCACAGTGGACTTTGATGTAATTATGCCAGTTGAGGAACCAACAGATTGGGTAAGCTCCTTAGTGCTTGTGGAGAAACATAATGGTCAGTTGCTTATAAGAACCCAATGAAGCAATCAAAAGGGAGCACTTCAAATTGCCAGCTAGGGAGGAGATAATGGCTCAGTTTATAAATGCACAATTTTTAGTGTGCTGGATGCATCCACACGACTTTGGCAGTTAAAATTAACTGAAGAGAGATCAAAACCCTGTACATTTAACATTCCTTTTGAACTCTATAGATTTCTCAGCCTCCCCTTCAGTTTTGCTTCTGCCCCAGAGGTTTATCATAAGAACATGATATGATTTATGAGCATATCGGTGAGGTGGACACCCTCTATGGATGACATCATTGTCTGTCTGGAGTTCAACTAAAGCAGAGCATGATCAATACTATCAGGGCAGCAAATCTAACACTGAATAGAGAGAAATGTGTTTCGGGGGGTCACAGAACTTGCATTTGTAGAAGATGTTATTTCTGCTGAGGGAGTGAAACCAGATAAAAAGCAGGTGCTAGATATAGAAATGATGCCATGTCCACAGTCTAAGAAAGATGTTTAGTGGTTCTTGGAGATATATTACCTGGGAAAATTCATTCCTTATCTACCTACAGTGGCAGCAACTCTTTGGAGACTTTTGGAACAGAAAAATGAGCGGTGCTGGGATGCAGCACTGGACAGTTTTAAATAATTGTCTGATTCAACAACCACTGTTAAAGTTCTACAATCCACACAAGCCTATCAAAATTTCAGCACATGCATCCCATACCAGCTTGGGCACTGTCTTCTTACAAAAACATGATGAGTGCTGGCAGACTGTGACTTATGCATCTAAGTCTCTCACTGATGAGGAAACTAGTAAAGGTAAAAGTTTCCCTTGCTCGAAAGCCAGTCAAATCCGACTCTAGGGGGCAGTGCTCATCTCCGTTTCCAAGCTGAAGAGCCAGAGTGGTCCAAAGATATTTCCGTGGTCATGTGGCATGTGCATTCAGCTTGGCTGAACCAAATCAGTGGCTGAAAACTGCTGATTCAGCCCCCTTTTGGCCAGCCACTGCCAGCAGAAAGAAAGCCACCGAATCATTTAGCAGTCTTTCAGCAGATTTCTGGCTAGCCAAAAAATGGCTGAGGAAAGGCAGCAGAGGCTCTTGCTTCCTTTCCCACTGAAACTGGCCTTTCCCCGCCTCTTCCCTGGTTCTAGAGAGGAGGGGGGGAGGTGGCCAGTTTCAGCCAATCACTGACATGCATTTGCAGCTTGCAAATGCATGTGCAGACTTTGCAAGGTTGGTGCTGCTTTGCACACCACCTTCCTTGCTTGGGGGGAAACTTCCAACTCTACCCAATAGGGGTGAGTTGCATCCTCTTTGGGCCAATCACAGGACAGTGTCATTTTTTTAAACGGTCCTGTGCTTGGCCCAAAGAGCATATAAGGAGTCCTGCCTAGTGGTTAGACTCCATTGCTGTTCCTGCTTTCCTGGCTGCCTGAGAGAGACTGTGCTGTGCTGACCTTTGGCTTCAGCTGCTGGCTGCTCTCTCTGTGCCTGGCCTGCCACCTCGCTGGAATGCTACTGGACGCCCTGGACTCCTGGACACCAGAAAACATCACTAGGTTTGATTTTAAGTGAGATCTCTTTAATTTTTAGTGCTTTTCTGTTTTTCCCCTCTATGTTTAAGTTTCTTTGGGTTGGTTCCATTGGTCTGGGATCTCTTTAATTTTAAAAGTGCTTTTCTCCCCCCCCTCTATTTTTAAGTTTCTTTGGGTTGGGGGTGAATTGGTCCGGGTGGGTGGGTTCTGGGTTCTCTGGGGTGGGGTGTTGGGGAGTTTAGGCCTTTTCTTTGTAACAGTTTAAAAGTTGTGTTGTTTCTTTTTAACAGATTAAAAGTTGTATTGTTGTTGCTTGGGTGGGGGGGTTCCTCCTTTTTCCCCTGTTTGTTGGGAAACAGTTTAAAGGTTTTTTCTTCTCTGTAATATTTTAAAGGTTTATGGGTTTAAAAAGTTGTACTGGTTGTTGTTGCTGTGGGGGGGTCTTGCTTGCCTTGGGTTTTTTCCTGTTTGGTGGGGTTAGGGTTGTGTGGGTTTAAAGGTTGTACTGTCTGGTTTTTTGTCTGTGTTTTGGAGCTGTTCTAGTGTTCTTTGGTTTTTTGCCTTGGGTTTCATTGGCCGCCTGTTGTTGGTAGTGCCATGGTTAACATAAGAACATAAGAGAAGCCAATGTTGAATCAGGCCAATGGCCCATCTAGTCCAACACTCTGTCACACAGCGGCCATAGTATACCAGGTGCCATCAGAAGGTCCAGCAGTGGGGCCAGGACACTAGAAGCCCTCCCACTGCTGCCCCCTCCAGCACCAAGAATAGAGTGCATCACCTGCCCCAGACTGAGAGTTCCCATCTATACTCTGTGGCTAATAGCCACTGATGGACTTCTGCTCCATGTGTTTATCTAATTCCCTCTTGAAACTGTCCATGCTTGTAGCTGCCACCACCTCCTGTAGCAGTGAATTCCATATGTTAATCACTTTTTGGGTGAAGAAGTATTTCCTTTTATCTGTTCTAACCTGACTGCTCAGCAATTTCATGGAGTGCCCACGAGTGCTTGTATTGTGAGAAAGGGAGAAAAGGACTTCTTTCTCAACCTGCTCAATCCCATTCATAATATTATAAACATCGATCATGTCACCCCTCAGCCGTCGTTTCTCCAAGCTAAAGAGCCCCAAGCATTTTAACCTTTCTTCATAGGGAAGGTGTTCCAACCCTTTTATCATTCTAGTTGCCCTTCTCTGCACTTTTCCCACTTTTTTTGGTTCTCTCTCTCTCTCTCACTTTCTCTCTCTTTCTCTTCCTGTAGTTTAGTAGCTTTCCTGTTGAATAGATAGTGTGTTTGATTGCTTTCTGGTTTTATAGATAGATTCCTGTTTGTTTGTTTTCTGTTAGATAGACAGATAGTGATGGACGTGCATTTTAGATAGACAGCGCTGGTGGTTTTTATTCCAGTTTCATCCTGTTTAATAGATATTTAGTGTGTTTGCCTTATCTGGTTTTATAGATAGATCCCTGTTTGTTTGCTTTTTGTTAGACAGACAGTGCTGGAGGTGCATTTAGACAGACAGACAGACAGACAGTGCTGGTGGTTTTTATTCCAGTTTCATCCTGTTTAATAGATATTTAGTGTGTTTGCCTTAGATCCCTGTTTGTTTGTTTGATTGTCAGATGAGAGAGAGAGAGTGTATAAGGATTTTCTTCTGGTTGCTGGGAGGGGTGCTGCTGGTGTTAGTGAGGTCAGGTCAGGTGCTCTGCTCTGTTCTCTAGGTTTGGTGGGTGGGTGTTTCTGGTTTCTTAGGGCTATAGATTTAAATAGGTCAGTCTAATAAGGAGGAGGAGGAGAAGACTGGATTTATACCCCGCCCTTCACTACCCAAAGGAGTCTCAGAGTGACTTACGAACTCCTTTCCCTTTCCCTCCCCACAACAGACACCCTGTGAGGTAGGTGGGGCTGAGAGAGCTCTGACAGAAACTGCTCTTTTTCAAGGACAGCTGTGCCAGAACTATGGCTTGCCCAAGGTCATCCAGCAGGTGCAAGTGGAGGAGTGGGGAATCAAACCCGGTTCTCCCAGATTAGAGTCTGTACACTTAACCACTACTCCAAACTGGCTCCTTCACGAAGTTCCTGTTCAGGATTTTTTTTAAAAAAAAAACTATAAGTAATCCAGTGTAGGGCTCAAGTTTATATACCTAACTAGGCCAGAATAGGATACTATTAAAAGAAGTGAGGAGGGGTTTCCTTAAAAGCAGTGCTTAAGTAGCCTTAACTACTTACAGAAAACAGTGTTCTGTGCACCTGACCTTCACTGAAGACCGGTGCTTAGACATTGCCTAGGATCATCCCCAGCTTTTTAGTTCATTTCACAGACACCTGCATTTCCTTCCTAGGAAATCAGGTTTGTCCTAGTACATTAGCCAGGGGAAGTTTAATAAAGAGACACAAGCACTTCTAAAAAAGTTCATTTCCATCTCTAGGATAACTTTATAAAACCTTCCACTAGGGAGAAGTAGGATCACCAAGTTTTAAATCAGTCCAGTTCCAAAAGGGGGGAAAAAAAAACCTGAGGAAAGGATAGCTTAGGGTCCCTTGAAAATCAAAGTAGATATTTGGTGGGAGGGTTCTTAAAAAGATGCCAGGCTCTGTCAGGTTCTGATGTCAGGTGCCTAAACACCCCACTACCTACAGTCAGATTAGTCAGAGTTTGGCCCAGAGTGACATGAGAGGCAGGAAAGAAACACAGAGGGGCCATGGGAGCAAGGCAAAGGAGAAGACCAGAGGGGCAGAGAGGAGGGGGAGGACTGCAGTTTCCCCCCCACCTCTGTGCAGGAGAGCATCCTGACACCACTCTGACCTCTGGCCAGAGTGGTGCCATGAAGAAGCCATGCCTGGTTCTCTTCCCTAAGAAGGATGCTCCTCGGGAGGCCCCAGCAAAGGTGCATGCAGGTGCTGGCACTGGGCAGGGGTCTACTGCTCAGGCTGTCCCTCCTCAAGCCATTGCTGCGGAGGCTCAGTGGCAGGAGCAGGGCAGCAAGAGCTGTCTTTGCAGTCAATCTCTGGGGATGATTCATCTCTAGAGATCACTCCACAGACTCAGAGGGCTATGGAGAGACTGGAGGAGGAGCTGGGTGGTGGCCTTCTGGGGAGGGACAAGAGGGAAGGCTGGAAAGGGTGAAGGAGGAAGAGATGGAGGAGATGCACCCCAGTGTGCCCCCATCTCAACCCCCTCCTCCCAATCAGCGATCTTCTCATGCCCCCCAAGACATGGTGTGTCTTCCCCCAAGCTCCTCACAGGAGGAGGCTCAAATGGAGACTGAAGCTGCTGGTCAGCATGGCTCCACTTCCCACTTAACCTCCGACAACTGGAAGTACTTCCAGCTGTCAGAGGACCCATAGTATGCACAGTGCCAGCTGTGTAGGGCCCAGATCAGCTGTGGGCAGGACCCACACCATCTCATGCCTGCCAGGATGTGGTACCACCTGAAGAAGCACCACCAGGCGGAGCTTCTTTGGGGGGGAGAGACTTGCTGCCACTGGGGTGCCCAAGTGGCCACCAGCAGCAGCCAGCCACAAGGTGAGTAGTGTAGCAACCACCTCCAGTGCTCTCCCAAGGGAGGGACACCAGGCATCTCTCACTGAGATGTTTGGTAAGGGTGGCACACTAGGAAGCATGGTAGGAGGATGGTCACTCACTGCATTGCCAAAATGATCATCAAGGGGTACCCCGTCACAATGATCAAGAGTGCTGTGTTGCGATGGTTGCTCATGTAATCTCGCTCCCTGGAAATGGCTCCTTCTCACACGATGATGAGCAGGACCATGGTGCCCTTGCTTTACAGGGCTGCCAGGGACTTCGTGAAGGAACAGTTGTCCCATGCTACAGGGAGGGCTGTTCAATTCCTGTCAGATATCTGGACCTCCAAACAGGGGCATGAAGTGTATCTCTTGCTGACTGCCCACTGGTGGCAACCCAGTGATATTGTGGGTGGTGGGCAGGCAACAGCTGATAGACAGAGACAGGGGCCCTGGGCCAGCTACCACAAGGCTCTGCTGCAACCCAAACCACTCGACGTGCCGCACACAGGGGCCAACATCGGTGCCACCATCAGTAGGCAAGTAAAGGAGTGGGTAGGTAGTGACATAATCATGGGTTTCATATTGACAGATGGTGGTGCCAACATGAACGCAGCAGGCCAGAAGCGCCTTCCCTGCATGGCCCACTTTCTCCACCTCATGGTGAAGGATGCCTTGGGCCAGAAAATCCCCAGCATGTTGCCAAGTTCCACACTTACCAGCATCTCCTCCAGAAATGTCAGCACATTGTGGGACACTTCTCATGCAACAATAAGGATGCTTACTGGCTGCATGAGAAACAGAGCACCACCTATTCAGTGACATCAGCACCCGCTGGAAGTCCACCTGTGCCATTCTGGAGCACTTGGTGGAGCAGAAGGGAGCCCTGATCTCAGAGAGTGGGGTCATTCAGGAAGAGAATTGACTCATCCAGGACGAGTGGGCGATTGTTTCTCAGACTGTGGAGGCTCTTGCGCCCTTCAAGAGCCACACAGACATATTCTCATCTGACACAGCAAGTCTGGCTCTGGTCGTCCCCATGTTCCACATAGCATGTGAGGGACTGGCCTTGTTGTTGGAGCCAGGCACAAGACATGCAGATTTTGTTACAGAGGTGCGCGCGTTGGTGAGGAGGCTGAAAAGAAGGCTTCGAGGAATGCTTTCAGCCCGTCTTCAACAAGCAGAAGTCATACTGTAACTGCAGGGGACTCTCAGCAGACTTTCCCCCTCTCTACCACCAGTTCAGCCTCTTCTACACAGAGGTTTATGACACCTTCCACTTTAAACACAAATACAAGTTTATTTGAAATAACACCGGGGGACAGTGTTATATACAGGGAGTCAATCAGTTGTTAAGGCTTTCTTTTGTTACTTTTTTTTCTTTTTAATTTTGTACTGCTCTTACATCTTTTAGTTCTTTTCCAGACCACACCCTTCCTGCACACTCCATCTTTTATATCTCTGTTCTATTGAAGCCTCTCCCACAGTCTAGCGTCTCCTTAAACTGCTTTACTTGCAGTTGGTCCCTAGTCAATCCCAGGCTCAACATTTCCTCTACTTCCTTCTTTACATAAGAGGCATTCGGTCCGGTCACCCAGTAAGGTGGAAGGGAAACAGGCCTTGAATCCTCAGTATCAATTTTGTGATAGGCCAACTTAGTTCTCCCTGGCAAGTTGGAGAAAATACTTTGGTACTTAGATAGTATGGCTTGAATTTGCCCTCTTTGATCTCTGGTAAGAGAAGGGGCTAACTGAACCTCATTAATAGTAATCTTGGCAGATTTTTTCCTGCAGCCCGACAGTTCAGTTCCCTTACTCTCTTCACCTTTTGCTATTAGTACCAAATTACCTCAGTCATAGTATGGTTTCAATATGTTTACATGAAACATTTTACATTGATCACCATTATCACTTATTGTCACCAAATAGTTCATGGTATGGGCGATGGTATACGGTTCCTCCCAGGCCACATCTAGTTTATTCTTCTTCCTGGGTTTCAGTACTAGCACACAATCTCCAGGCTTGAAATCTCTGCCTCTGGCCTTGGAATCGTACCAAGTCTTTTGCCTTTGCTGAGCGCTTCTCATGTTGTCAGCAGCTGTTGTCTTCAGCTTGTGCAGATGGTTCTGGAGTTCTTGCAGGTAGTTGATGACATCTGTCTCCTGGATGTCCTCTCTTCCAGATCAGGCTTCTTTCAAGACATCAAGGGGTCCTCTGGCTTGCCTCCCATAGAAGAGCTCAAACGGACTGAATCCGGAGCTGTCTTGGGGTACCTCCCTGTACCCGAAGAGCAGGTGTTGCAAACACTGATCCCAATTGTTGGTTATTAGCATATGATTCAATGTTTCATTAAATTCCTCATTTAAGCCATTAGCTTGTGGGTGGTATGCAGTAGTTTTTACATGTCGTATACCACAGGCTCTCTTCTTGCATGACCCGAGACATGAAGGTTATACGTAAGTCAGTCACCATTTCTTTTGGAAATCCAAGCCATGAAAATATATTCAGAAGTGCCTCAGCCACGGTCTTGGCTTCAATGTCTCTAAAAGGTACAGCTCTTGGGAACTTAGTAGCATAATTCACGATGGTAAGGATGTACTTGTTCCCTCTCTTGGTGACTCTGGAGATAGGACCAACAATATCCACTCCTATCTTCCCAAATGCTTCTGATACTATAGGGACCAGCTAATACTATAGGGACCAGTAATTTTCCCTTAGTTTTATCTAAAGCCTTCCCTACAAGTTGGCATGCATGGCAGGACTTGCAAAATGCCCTGATATCCTTCCCCATGTTAGGCCAATAGAACCTCTCCTGCACTCAGTTTCTAGTTTTGTTAATGCCTGGGTAAGAGGCCATTGGTGATTCATGGGCGATTTGAAGCACTTGCAGTCTGTATTTCTGGGGAGTGACTGTTTCTTCTTCTCCCAGACTACATAATGTTTTCCCTTTAAGGTCACTCTGTATAGTCTCTGGTCATAAACTTTAAATTGACAAGGGTTCTCAACAGTAACCTCTCGTTCATTTCTCTCTGCCCTCTGCCACAGTTCCAGCAAGCTGGGGTCTCATCTCTGTTCACTCAGGAACTTTGCTGCTGCTGGGCCTTGAAACACTGTTTCAATGTCTATACTGTTAGAGGCCTTGGTTTCTGTGAGCTGTTCCATCTGACTTGCCATACCTCTAGTAACAACACTGACTGGAATTTCTCCTTGGCTTTTTATGTGGGAAGCCAAATCATTGCCAAATAAAAGAGATAATTCCAATGCTAGATAAACACCCATCACCCACTTGCCCTGGCTGTTTATATTTAAAAGGGACCTAGCTAAAGCCACCTCAAAAGCAGGTCCACTAATGCCTTTAATAGTACATGTTCTTCCAGGTAAGTACTGTTACTTCTGTAGTAACTTTGGATGGATTAAAGAAATCTGTGCCCCCGTATCTCTATATGAGTCAATCTCTTGATCATTGATGGTTACAGTCTCTATATAGTCTCTGTTCAAACTCTCCTGCACACTCCATATCTGTAAGACACTAGCTGGCCTTTCTTGCTGTGGGGGCAGGGATGACTGTTGCCTCAGTATCTTGACTCAGGCACTCCACAAGTTTAACGGTTTTGGCAGTTGGTGTTGTTTTGCCCCTGTCTAACTTTGGACAGAATTTTATTATATGTCCTGTTTCTTGGCAATGGAAACAGGTGACTGTTCCTTTTCTCTTCAGAGGAGGACTGCCCGACCTTGCTGGGTTGTTGTTAGCAGGCCCAAACTTCTCTGAGGGAGCCCACATTCAGGATTTCTTCACAGAATTAACCCACATAGTTTTTCCTAGATCTCCCTCAATCTCATCTAGAATTGTGGCTGCTTCCTCAACTGTTTTCAGCTTTTTGTCCCTAAGGACCCATCTGAACTATGAGGGAACCTGGCTGTAAAATTGTTCCAGCCTGATTAGGTTTCTCAAGTCCTCAAAGGTGGTGACTTTACTACCCTCAGTCCATCTGTTCAGGGCTCTGTCTAGACGACACACTAACTGAGAATATGTTTCCCCAGGCTTTCTTTTGATTTCTCTGGACATTTTTTTTGCTTTGTTCAGCAGTGAACCCATAATGGACTCTCTCTCTCTTTGAATAACTGCTAATTAGAGGTCTCCTCATCTCTTAGTTCAGAGTAGATTTCACTCAACCTCCCACAAATCTTAAGTCTTAAGTAAATCATCCTGTCCTCATTAGCTATATTTAAATCTTGACAGGTTCTTTCAAAACTGAACAGAAAAGCTTCCACATCATCTCCTTTCTGATATCTGGGGAAGTTTTTCTATTCTACTGAGGGATGGTGTTCCTCTCTAGGATTAATGTGGAGGTTTCCTCTTAACTGAATTTCATGGAGCTTCAAACTAAACATTTTCTCTTCATGTTCTCTCTCTGCTTCTCTTTGTCTTTCTTTGTCCTCTATTCTAAGCTTCTCAAGTTCTCTTTCTTCTGCAATTTTAAGCCTCTCAAGTTCTCTGTCTTTTTCTTTTTCCTCTGCCTGCCTTTGTTCTTTTTCTGCGAGTATCCTGGCCATTTGAATTTCTTTTTCAGCCCCTATGTGGACTAACTCCAACTGTAATATCATGGCCTCGATATTTTGATTAGGATTCTCTTCAGGAAACCCTCCCTGTGCATGTCCATCCCCAGTTGCTTTAACTGTTTTCTGTGGAAGTGCCATTTCTGACATGGATTTTTATTTAAATATTATTTTTTAAAAAGCCTTAAATTTGTTTTCCTGTCACTTTATTTGTGTTTGTGGAACACTTTTTGTGGGTTTAATTTGAATCACAATGCTGCCACCAAATATGTAACTGCAGGGGGCTCTCAGCACACTTTCCCCCTCTCTTCCTTTAGTTTGGCCACTTCGACACAGAGGTTTATGACAGCCTCCACTGTAAACACAAATACAAGTTTATTTAAATAACACCAGGGGACAGGGTAATATACAGGGAGTCAGTTGTTCAGGCTTTCTTTTGTTCTTTTTTTTCCTTTTTAATTTTGGACTGCTCTTAGGTCTTTTAGTTTTCTTCCAGACCACACCCTTCCTGCACACTCCATCTTTTATATCTCTGATCTACTGAAGGCTCTCCCACTGTCTAGTGTCTCTTTAAACTGTTTCACTTGCAGTTGGTCCCTAGCTAGAACTGTAGAACCTTCCCCAACAGGATTTCTTATAGAGGAGCACTATGTGTGTCTGAGTTATACGCCAGGAGTTTCTATCATTAAACTCCTAAGTGGCTCACAGGATCCACACTCTCTCTCCCATCTGAGAGCACCCTTTCTCCCCTTCTTCTGGTCAGCAGTAAGTTGTTAACCACGTTTTTCAACCGTTTTTTCCCTCCCTCCAGTTCAAAACTGAAGAGTCCAAAACCATTACATCACACACACTCTCTCTCTGCCTCTCTCTGTCATGTGACCACTCAGCTGCAGGCTACCTTCCAAACAGCTGCGTATAAGAACATAAGAGTGTTGTATAGTGGGTTAGACGCATAAAGAAACCACAGACAGCGATGTAGTGATCAGCATGGTTCGCTATTATACAACACGAGACACCGATAACTGGCCCGGAGGTCAACTATATACATTAGGGAGGGGCCGCCCCCTGGTACCATTGGCGGGTTTGAATTCCCGCCGCCGTTCCCATTGGTCCCCCTACGCGGGAGCCAGGAACCTCAGTCCCATTGTTCTCAGGTACTCAAGCTCTGGCTCTTCGTTGATGGCACGATGTTGTCTGCAGACACAACACCCCTCCCCCCATAGTCCCGATCCTGTCTAGGTGACATAGTCCTTCAGGTATGCGGGGGCTCTGCGTTCCCTGGTGGACCGTCGTGGTGTAGGCGTTGGGGTTTCTCCGCAGCCAAGTCTTGGTGGTGCGGCGGGGCCTGCCCCCTCACCTCCTTCCGCTGGGGAAGGGTGCGCCGTCTGGCCCTCGGCTGATGAGGCCTCGGGCATACTGAGCTGCCCGTCGCTGGGGTCCGCCTCTCTGCGGTCTCGTTCCGCCTCGGGCTCTCCCTCAGCTTCTCGTGGGGCCTGCTCCACCTCCCCTTGGGTTCCCCGGTCTCCTACCGTTGGAAGTAGGTGCCGCCTCAGCTGGTCCACGTGGCGCCGCAGAACCTGCCCGTCGTTTGTCGACACCTCATAGGAGACTGGGCCGGTGGGGCGGATTACCTTTCCTGCTATCCACTCCGGGCCTCGGCCGTAGTTCCTTGCGAACACCGGGTCCTCTGGGAAGAAACCCCGTGGTGCCTCCCGGTCCTCAACCCAGTTCCGTCCTGTTGGAGCCCTGTCGGGGTGCAGGTGGTCCAGGAGGATGGCGGGTCGCCGGCCCACGAGAAGCTCCGCGGGGCAGTGGCCACTGACCGGGTTGGGTGTTGTCCGGTTCGCCAGCAAGAACCGGGCTATGCGTGACTCCCAGTCCCCCTCGGTCAGGCGGCTTAAAGCTTCCTTAGCCGTGCGGACCATGCGTTCTGCTTGGCCGTTCGTGGCAGGGTGGAAGGGCGCTGACCTGATATGCCGGATCAAGTTGTCCCGCAGGAACCGCTGGAATTCCTCGGATGTGAACGCCGGGCCGTTGTCAGAGACGATGGTGTCCGGCAAGCCATGCGTGGCAAATATCTTCCGGAGGGCTCGGATGGTGGCGCTTGCGGAGGTGGAGGAGACTGGACTCACCTCCAGCCACTTGGAGTACGCGTCCACGGTGACCAGGAATGTTAACCCGTGGAAGGGCCCGGCGAAGTCGATGTGGAGCCGGGACCACGGGGTCCTTGTTGATTCCCATGCCTGGGTGGGTGCACATGGTGGGCTTGGCCGGACTTCTTGACAGATCTGGCAACGCTTCACCCAGGCCTCTATTTCCCCATCGATGCCTGGCCACCAGACGTAGCTCCGGGCGAGGGCTTTCATCCGCACGATGCCGGGGTGTGCCTCGTGCAGAGCCTGCAGGACCTGTTGCTGGAGTGCGCTGGGGACTACGACCCGGTCCCCCCACAGCAGGCAGCCCTTGTGTGCCGATAGTTCCTCGCGCCGCGTTGTAAATGCGCTGAACTCAGGGCCCGCCGAGGCCGTAGGCCACCCCCTCACCACCCAGCCGAGAACCCGGGATATGATGGGGTCACGGGCTGAGCGGCGGGCGATGTCCGTGGCCTGGAGAGGGGCGTCTGGAAGACCCTCCAACTGGAGGACATGATGAGCTGGGGCCGGGTCCACCCCTTCGTCTGGCAGGGGGGAGGTGGCTCAGCGTGTCTGCATGTCCCATTGCCTTGCCTGGCCGGTGCTGGAGCGTGTAGTTGTAGCCCGCCAAGAAGATGGACCACCGCAAGACCCGAGGGGAGAGTACCTGTGGCGTCCTGCGGTCCGCCGTGAAGAGGCCCAGCAGCGGCCGGTGGTCTGTGACGACTGTGAAGGGACGTCCATAGACGAAATCGTGGAACTTCTTCACCCCGGCCACGACTGCCAGTCCCTCGCGGTCTATCTGGGCGTAGTTCCGCTCGGCCGCAGACAGGGTCCGCGAGTAGTACGCGACCGGGACCTCCCGGCCGTCCGGGAGACGGTGCGCCAGCACGGCTCCCACCCCATATGGAGACGCATCGCAAGCCAAGACCACGGGCAGGGTCTCGTCGAAATGTGCCAGGACCGCGTTCGAGATGAGCAGGGCCTTGACGGCCCGGAACGCAGCAGCCTGATGCGGGCCCCAGACCCAGGGTGCCTTTTTGTCGAGCAACCTGTGGAGGGGCTCGGCTACCGCCGCCTTGTGGGGGAGGAAGGCGTGGTAAAAGTTCAAGAGTCCGAGAAAAGCCTGGAGCTCGGCTTTGGAGGTCGGGGGCGGCGCTTCCACGATGGCCTTAACCTTGTCCCGGGCCGGGTGGAGTCCCTCTGCGTTCACCGTGAAGCCCAAGAAGTCGACGGATGATACCCCGAGCTGGCACTTTTCGCGCTTGACCTTTAGGCCGGCGTCCCGGAAACGGCTGAGGACCATGCGGAGGCGGGAGGCGAACTCATCAGGCGTGGCGGCGGCGATCATCACATCATCGAAGAATGGTGTGACGCCGGGGATCCCTTTGAGGAGAGAGTCCATCAGTTGCTGGAAAATTCCGGGTGCCACGCTCACCCCGAATTGCAGGCGATTGACCCTGAAGGCCCCCCGGTGCGTTACAATTGTTTGGGCCTCTGCTGTCGGCCCATCGACAGGCAGCTGCTGGTAAGCTTGGGCCAGATCTAGTTTGCCGAAGATCTTGGCCCCTGCCAAGGTGGCCAGAACATGGCTCACCACCGGGACCGGGTAGGCATGGTCCTGCAATGCCCGATTTATCGTGCATTTATAATCCGCGCAGATGCGGACATCCCCGTTAGGTTTAATGGGGGTCACGATCAGGGTTTCCCACACTGCGTGAGAGACCGGCTCCAAAACCCCTTGCGCCACCAGTCGGTCCAGTTCCGCGTCTATTTTGGGTTTTAGGGCAAACGGAACGGACCTGGCACGCATGCGGATAGGGGCCACTGTGGGGTTGAGTTGTAGCGAAACCGGGGGGCCCGTGTATCGGCCCAGGGACCCGTCGAAAACGGAGGGGAACTCGCGGCACACTTCCTGGAAGTCGCGGGTTGCGCAATGCTGGACCCCCTCGATCGCGATTCCTAGGGGTCCAAACCAGGCCCTCCCCAGGAGGCTAACTAGGTCGCCCTCGACTACGAGCAAGTCCAAGTGGCCCTTGAAGCCCCGGTACTGCACCCTGAAACTCCCGACCCCCTTCACTGGCACTCGGTTTCTCTGAAAGTCCATGAGCGTCACGGGTGATGGCCGCAAGCGGGGGCCCCCCTTTGGGAAAATCTGTCTTAATGTGGCCTCCGAAATGATGGAACAGGCGGAGCCCGAATCGAGTTCCATTTGTAAGGGGGCCCCCTCTACTTTGATCCGGACGTATATTTTTGGGGTAGAGGCCTGACTGGGGAGTTTCAGTACCTGTGTTCGGGCGGCCGGGGCGTTGGTCAGTTGGTATAGGTCCTCCTCCGGGGCCGCGCAGTCCTCGAAATGCGCCTCAGACCTGCGGTGGGGCGTTTTTTGCGCTGCGCGTGATGGCTTGGACCGGCAAACCCTTGCGATGTGGCCCGTGCGGCCGCAGTCCCGACATGTGGCGTCCCGAAACCGGCACGATCTCCTCTCATGCTGCCCTCCGCGGCTGGCACACTCCTGCGCCACCGAGCCGGGTTGCTTGCGTGCGGAGCTAGCGGACGGTGCTGGCGGGCGATGCTGGGCTAGTGTGCGGTGTACCTCGGGGTCGTCGATGTCACTGTTCCCGGGGGAGGCCACACGATGCGTTGCGGTGGTGGTGGGCGGGTGTGACCTCTCCCATGCAGTGGCGGTGGCTAACGCTGAGGTGATGGTCACCTTCTCGCCCTCCATTATTCGGCGCCGGAGTTTCTCCTCCCTGAGGCCTGCGACGAAACGGTCGCGGAGAGCCATCTCCAAGTGCTCTCCGAAGGCGCAGTCGGCCGCCAGGCGGCGGAGCTCTCCGAGGAACTCCGCGGCGGTTTCTTTGCCCTGCTGGTTCCGATGCTGGAAAACCACGTGGCAGGTCATCTCCGACGGCTTTGGGGAGTAGTAGTTCTGCACGGCCTTTACAATCTCGTCGACCGTGCACTCCTCCACCTTCTTGGGAGAGAGAAGGTATTGGGCCAGATCCACGATCACGGGGCCGCAAGAGCAGAGCAGCAGTCCTCTCTTTCGGTCTTCGTCCGTGATCTGATAGAACACGAAGGCTTGCCGCAAACCCGTGACCCAGGCTCCCCATCGTTGGGGCTGGGAAGCGTCGAACGGCGGTATCAGCCCGGATCCTGGAGCGATGGCCATTGTGCTAGTCGGCGGCAGCGACACGGCTCTGGATTCACCCTCGGAGGCGCTCATGGAGGATGCCCGTGGAGCGGTGGAGCGAGTCTACGGTAGTGTTGTCCGACAGCCCGGCTGGAGCGCTCAACAGGATCCCATCCTCGTCGCCATTGTTGTATAGTGGGTTAGACGCATAAAGAAACCACAGACAGCGATGTAGTGATCAGCATGGTTCGCTATTATACAACACGAGACACCGATAACTGGCCCGGAGGTCAACTATATACATTAGGGAGGGGCCGCCCCCTGGTACCATTGGCGGGTTTGAATTCCCGCCGCCGTTCCCATTGGTCCCCCTACGCGGGAGCCAGGAACCTCAGTCCCATTGTTCTCAGGTACTCAAGCTCTGGCTCTTCGTTGATGGCACGATGTTGTCTGCAGACACAACAAAGAGAAACCAATGTTGGATCAGGCAAATGGCCCATCCAGTCCAACACTCTGTCACACAGTGGCCAGAAATACCAGGTGCCATCAGGAGGTCCATCAGTGAGGCCAGGATGCCAAAAGCTTTCCCACTGTTGCCCCCCCCCCAAGCACCAAGAATACAGTGCACCATTTGCCCCAGCCTGAGAGTTCCTATCTATACTTTGTGGCTAATAGCTACTGATGGACTTCTGCCCCATATGCTTATCTAATTCCCTCTTGAAGCCATTCATGCTTGTAGCTGCTGCCACCTCCTGTGGCAGTGAATTCCACATGTTCATCACTCTTTGGGTGAAGAAGTACTTCCTTTTATCTGTTCTAACCTGACTGCTCAGCAATTTCAAGTTTGCAAACTTTGCTCTGAAATTAAGCTTTCCGTTACACATACATGTTGGCCAGCATGTGTGACCTGCACATTAAGGGCAGGATCGCCGAGCAGGTCAATGAGTTTGACAGCTGGAGAGACGCGCTCTTCCAGCAGTCTGAATGCAGGCAGGCCACTGGGGTCATGTTGCTGGGAGTTGAGGAGGTGGGGGGTGAAAGCAGCACAGCTGTTGCTCTTCCCCAACCTCCCCAGCTAGGCTGCATCCCCCCCGGCCCCCACCTCAAAGAATGGAGAGATGGAGGTCTTGGGGTGGCTCACTGGCCCCTCTGGGAGCACTAGCAGGCCTACAAGACAGGATACAGCAGCTATGATGGTCAGGGACTATCTTTCAGAGCCCTGCGAATTACAGTCCACCTGCTCACAGAGTTACTGGGTTGCGAAGGAGTTGGTCTGGCTGGCCCTCTCTATCATGGCACAGGGGCTCCTCTCATGGGCTCATCTCATGCCCTCTTACGAATGTTCAGACAAGTGCATTTTTTCATATGCAGGCTACATTGTCAGGTCTCGCCTGAACCCCTGGACAGTGGAGCAGTTGGTCTTCCTCATGGTCAACTTGCCACTGTTCGGCTTTCTGGACCTGGACTTTGAGGGTAACTGAGGTGAGCACAGTCTTGTTGTGCCTGCATCCTCTCTTAGTTTGGGGAGAAACGCTCTTCCCAAAATTAAAAGTGGAGAGAGAGACATCCCCCAAATCATTCAGATTGGCAGACAGGTGCCCCACCAAACTTCCCCCCACACACTGGCATTCTTTCACTCAGGCCACCCTTCCCAGAACACCTCTGTAGAACCCCAGTAGCTGTGTGGCACTGGGTGCCATCCATCCATTCCTCCCCCCCAGAAAAGTTGAATGCTGCAAAACCAGTTTTCACTCAAGCTAGTAGAACACAATTTAAAAAACCAGAAAAATACACAGGAGTGCCACAGAAATTGATATTTTTCTTTACAGGGATGGATTGTGCACATTGGGCAATGCTCCCTCTAAGTTGTGGATTCCTGTGAGTAAAAACTGTACTTTGTGAGCTACAGCATTACAGTTGTGAGCAGGCAGGTGATTTAGCTACTGCATTAATTAGTTTACTCCGGAACCATCCTTCCTGAGCTAAGGCTTTGAGCTACTGGCATTAAAGTTGTGAGTAGGCAGGTGCTTTGGCTACTGCATGAATTAGTTTGCTCTGGAACCATCCTTACTAAGCTAAGACAAAAATTTGTGAACCGAAGGCTAAAAACCTGTGAGCTAGCTCACACCAACTCACCTAAGCTTAGAGAGAACACTGGTGGCGGTTGAGGGACAGGCCATGATGAGAGGGGCAGCCGCACGTAGGCTAAGGTTCCTCAAATGGGACAATGACAGCTGGTGCATTGCTGCAGAGAGAGGAGGATCAGGGTGGACAAACAGCAACACCTCTCCCTCTCTCTTTCTGAGGCCTTCCTTCCCTGGCTTGACTCAATAGGTAAGGGTATGTTTGTGAACTGACTGGGCAGCAGTCCCACAAAATACCACTACCCTGATTTTGAGTCTTTTTGGGGGGCTGCTACTCTAGCTCACTTCCCCATGGTGCACCTGGGTCATGCTAAAGAGCTAGAACATCCCTCAGATAAGCAATCCCTGGATCCCCCATCCACATTCCCAGTGGACCATTGACAAGACAAGCAGTCCTTCTTGGGACTACTTGACAAGGGGTAAAGGGGATAGTCAGTCGTGTAGAGCTGGCATATCCCACAATAGCAGTGGGTTCAGCTGCTTGGAAGGGAGGAAGTAGTTGTGGAGGATCCAACCTGGGTAGGTAGGCTTGGAGGGCCAAAAAGGTACACGGAGCCATGTTTTAAGCTTAGCAGACTAATACTAGTCTCTTTATTGTTATAGAACTACAATGTGGATAGGAAAGATCAGAGATAGGATAAAGGAGTACTAGCTAAGGGAGGAGACAGGTGTAGGACAGGGACAGAAAGGAAGTTTTCTTCCCCTGAGATCTCCGTTCTACCAATCAATGGGATAGTGAGGTACAGGAGAGAGAAAAACAGGAAAGTCAGTGTGGGAATGATTATCCAGCTATCTGTCTCTTGCTGAGAAGTCTGGAAGAGGCTGACCCAAGGAAAGCACCTTCTTGACTTTGAGCATGTGCCACATGCTCTGTATCCTTAGGAAACTCCCAAGCAGTCCATTCTTCAGTCCGTCTGATTTTACAGGTGAGGTGACAAGCTGGGGGGTGTCAGGGAGGAGAGAGGTTAGATAAGGTTGTGTGGAACCCACTTCCACCTATCCTTCCTTTCCCATTTTCCCCAGGTCTGCGTGGGGAGAGGAGAACCTGTCTTGAAGCTTTTGAATGCAGTAATGCTGTACAGGTTGGCAGGCAGGCAGTGGCAGGCACAGGATCCTGTCTCCAGGCTGGCACTACTGCACTCAATGCACTGCTTCTGTTGTCCTTCCAGAAAGGCCCCCATTGACAGAGATTCTCTGGTGTTACATAAGAACATAAGAGAAGCCACCACCACCTCCTGTGGCAGTAAATCCATGTGCTAATCACTCTTTGGGTGAAGAAATACTTCCTTTTATCTGTTCTAAACCCAACTGCTCAGCAATTGCATTGAGTGCCCATGAGTTCTTGTATTGTGAGAAAGAGAGAAAGGTACTTCTTTCTCTTCCTGCTCTATCCCATGCATAATCTTGTAAACCTCTAATGTCACCCCTCAGTTTGCTGGCTGGGTTAGGTTTCCCCATTGGAAACAATGGAGGGAATGGGGGCAACCTGTTTGGGTGCCCATAGCATTGGACCCACTAGTCCAATGTCTTTGGGACTTGGGGGTTTCCGTGGGGAGAGGCTCCAGAAGCTACCCTGAAAATATGGAGCCTCTTCCAAAAATCCCCTCCCCCCTCAGCCCACTAATAGGACCATGGGAAAATCTGATGATCTTTTCCCACCATAGAGAACAATGGAGAGGATGGGGACAACCTGTTTGGGGGCCCGTGGAATTGTTTCCCTTGTCCAATCTTTTTAGGACTTAGTGGTTCTTTTCGGGAGCAGCTCCAGCAGCTGCCCCGTGAGTTTGGAGCCTCTCCCTCAAACCCCAGCCCCCAGCCCCCATAATATACCCTATGAGTTTTCACCATTGACTTCAATGGCCCATAGGGTATAATGGGGCTGAAAGTAATTCAGCTGGCCAGATGACTCCTGAATTGGCTTGCATTGCTGAAAGTGGGATTCAAGAGTCATTCAGCGGGCTGAAAACGATTTGGCCAAATCTGAATTGGGCTGAATTTTTATTTTTGGTGTACATCCCTAGTGCTCTGTATGACTAAACGCCGAGGCACACGGAACGCTGTTACCTTCCCACCGAAGCAGTACCTATCTACTTACAATTTCTGACTTTCAAACTGCTAGGTTGGCAGGAGCAATGCAGAAACTACATATGTGCAAATTGAGAATGAACTCCTTAGTATTTCTATTTGCTTGTGAAAAATTCAATCAATATATTTATGGACAGCCAGAGGCTATAGAAATGGATCATAAGCCTCTCATAGCTTTACTCAGTAAACCTCTGAACGACTATACATTGTGGGTACAACGAATGATGGTGAAATTACAGAAATATGACTTGGCCATGACTTATACACCAGGTAAACAAGCTCAAAAGATGTTGTATTGGACTAGGATTAATAGGGAACTAGCCAATACAATAGAAGGTTGTTCGCCACAAGTACAAGTCACGCCAACAAGCAGAGTCACTGCATCCACATCCAGTTCCAAACCAGGCATACCAAAAGGGTGGGTACTGATCTATTCACATGGCCATCCAAGGATTATTTAATAGTCACCGACTATTATTCACTTTACTCAGAAGTGTGCTTGCTGTCATGTATTACCAGTAAATAGGTGATTGTATGCCTCATGGATCACTACCTTCACATGGTGAGGGGGCTTGTGTGGTTCATCCTGTGGAGGGCCACCCAGGACGGACAGGCCACAGCAGAGAACTCAGACAAAGCGTGATCCGCTGGAGAAGGAAATGGCAACCCACTCCAGTATCTTTGCCAAGAAATCCCCATGGACAGTAACAAAAGGCTAAAAGATATGAAGCCGGAAGATGCCCCTCAGGTCGGAAGGTGCCCAATATGCTACTGGCGAAGAGCAGAGGGCAAGTACAAGTAACCCCAGAAAGAGTGAAGTGGCTGGGCCAAAGCCGAAAGGACGCTCAGTTGTGGATGTGCCTGATGGTGAAAGGAATGTCCAATGCTGCAAAGAACAATACTGCATAGGAACCTGGAATGTAAGATCTATGAATCAAGGTAAGCTTGACGTGGTCAAAAATGGGATGGCAAGAATGAACATCGACATCTTGGGAATCAGTGAACTAAAGTGGATGGGAAAGGGCAAATTTAACTCCAAAAGACCATTATATCTACTACTGTGGCCAAGAATCCTGTTGAAAAAAATGATGTGGCCTTTATAGTCAACAAGAGAGTGCAAAAGGCAATAATGGGATACATTCTCAAAAACAACAGAATGATCTCAGTTCGAATCCAAGGCAAACCATTCAGCATCACAGTAATCCAAATCTATGCCCCAACCACTGATGCAGAAGAGACTGAAGTGGACTGGTTCTATAAAGACCTACAACACCTCCTAACAACACCAAAAAAAGATGTCCTCATCATCACAGGGGACTGGAATGCTGTCTGATGAGGCTTTACAAATAGCAGAGGAAAGAAGGAAAGCGAAAGGCAAAGGTGAAAAGGAAAGATTTACCCAACTGAATGCAGATTTCCAGAGAAAAGCAAGGAGCCAGCAAATCTGGAAAATGCAACAGAGGCCACAGGACTGGAAAAGGTCAGTTTACATTCCAATCCCAAAGAAGGGCAATGCCAAGGAATGTTCAAACTATCGCACTCATTTCACATGCTAGCAGCCCAAATACTTTGGCCACCAAATGAGAAGGGAGCACTCACTGGAGAAGACCCTGATGCTGGGAGAGATTGAAGGTCAAAGAAGAAGGGGACAGAAAAGGATGAGATGGTTAGACAGTGTTATCAATGCAATGAACATGAAATTAAGCAAACTTTGGAGCATGATGGAAGACAGGAGGGCCTGGTGTGGTGTGGTCCATGGGGTTGTGAAGAGTCGGACTCGACTGTGCGACTGAACAACAACAACAACAACAACATGCCTGAAGGGAATATTTGCATAGCATGGTATCTCCCATCTCCCCACCCTCTCTTCCATACAGGTGGCAAATGAGTGGGAGTGGCTGGAAGACTGCCATGAGGGAAAGATGATTTTTCCTGTGCACCTAGAGGGGATTGCTGGCTGTCACAAAGAACATCAGAGGTACATTGAGAGGGGAAGTGCTAAAATGAATGACAGAAATGGTCACTGGGAACAATGGGATATGATGGAATGCCCATTGGATGTGCTGGGAGTCAGGAATGCCAATGGATTTGCATGGCCTCCACTGACATAAATTACGACACACAAAAGTTACAATGAATGAGGAATAGATTTAGAATGGCAGTCTCTGGCACAGATAGATAGTTCTGGGACTGGAATGACAGCACCAAGTAGATTAACAGCTTCTGGAACTTGAAATCAGTGCTCTGGGACTGGAATAACAGTGCCCAGAGTAGAAGCATGGCCTCTATTACTGTCAGGCAGCACTCTGTTCCTTTGAGGCAGTGGGGTGTGTGCCATGGACAAGACCTCATGATCTGTGTCCCTGCCCTTTCCTACCCCTTGGCTGCAATGTGTACAGGGCTGGGTCCTTGGTCCTGCCACCTAGTGATTGACTTGTCCTGTCCATCACAGTTCTGCCTGTACAGGACACGATTATGGCGTGGTTGCTATGGATGCTATCAAGTGTGGCTGCTGGGGATGTTGTCTTGGTTGCTTCTCAGTCTTTTCCCACCTCACGGTCTCTGTCAGAAGCAGTCTAGTGGCTCCATGCTTATGCCAGTGCCCACTGTGGGGGCCCTTAGGACTGCATGGTAAGTGACTGTGAAAGAGACAGTTTCCTCCCAGTTTGTTTTTCAATTATTAAAATAGTTTACTACAAATATGAATAATGTATCTCTCTTTATATATAAAAGTTTTGGTGTCCCTCTTGCACATGCTCCTGCAACCTTTGGCTCCATCACCTGCCACTCTGAAGGATCCCCTGCCTGCATTGACTGGCTCCCTTGCCTCCATCCCGCCCACAGAGGCGGCCACCAGCGTCTCTGGCTCACTGTGCTCTGAACCAACCAACGGGACTGATGCTCCGGTGGCCGGAGGGTGAGCACGCCAACTGGGAGATGTGGATATCATCATCGTCCGGCTCAGACAAACTGGCTCTGATGCCGCTCCACACTGCGCCCTGCTGCCATCACCAGCACCACCGCCAAACACACTGCGAGACCTCCCTGACACAGACCCCTGCCATGCCAGACGCCTCCTCCTGTCCGACCCCAGCAGTGGGAGCCAGGACATCAGCAGCAGCAGAGCAGTGGTGCTCTACCCACTGCTGGGCCTGGGGGACAAGGCCACCACTGCCCCTTCTTCTCCCAAGGGAGGGGCTGACAGGTGGCAGCCCAGCTTGAGCTCACTGCATTTGTCTCCACAATGGGCCTTATTTCTAGTTGATTATACAGGACTTCTGAACACAAATGCTGTGATATTCAAATGATTATTTTTAAAATTATTTTTATGTGCATACTGCCCTATTCTAAATATCTACATTACTTTAAAAGAGTTTAGCTTATTCTACTTCTTTTATAATAGCTATTCTTTATAGAACCTTATAGATTAACCATTTAAAGTAAATTTCCTTGTTCTCCCTTCTACTCTTTTACCTCAGTGTCACCTTCAAATGCATCTTGAGCAACCTGGGTCCAGACTTCCAGGAGCAGGAAGCATGCTGACCTGATTTCTGGAGCTTGCTAATAGAATCCAATCGCATATTGAACCCCTTAAGATAGTATCCACTTTCATGCAGAATCTACTAAATACTTGAGAAAACGACATAAGAACATAAGAGAAGCCAATATTGGATCAGGCCAGTGGCCCATCCAGTCCAACACTCTGTGTCACACAGTGGCCAAAAATACCAGGTGCCATCGGGAGGTCCACCAGTGGGGCCAGGACACTAGAAGCTCTCCCACTGTTGCCCCCCCCAAGCACCAAGAATACAGTGCATCACTTGTCCAAGACTGAGAGTTCTAATCTATACCTTGTGGCTAATAGCCACTGATGGACTTCTGCTCCATATGGTTATCTAATTCCCTCTTGA
This sequence comes from Gekko gecko, assembly GCA_029375565.1. NCBI lineage: Eukaryota > Metazoa > Chordata > Lepidosauria > Squamata > Gekkonidae > Gekko > Gekko gecko. Next base: position 143,018,045 of record JAPDNY010000005.1, read on the forward strand.
AGCCATCCATGCTTATAGCTGCCACCACCTCCTGTGGCAGTGAATTCCATGTGTTAATCATTCTTCAGGTGAAGAAGTACTTCCTTTTATCTTTCTAACCCAACTGCTCAGCAATTTCATTTGAGTGCCCATGAGTTCTTGTATTGTGAGAAAGGGAGAAAGGACTTCTTTCTCTATCTGCTCTATCCCATGCACAGTCTTATAACCCTCAATAATGTCACCCCTCAGCCTTCGTTTCTCCAAGCTAAAAAGCCCCAAGCACTTTAACCTTCCTTCAACTCTTTTACCATTCTAGTTGCCTTTTTCTGCACTTTTTCCAATGCTATAATATCCTTTTTGTGGTGTGGTGACCAGAACTGCACACAGTATTCCAAACTACACAGCTGATCTACCCAATTCAGTTTTGGAAGCAGATCCTGAAAATTTGAATGAGTGGAACACCCTCAAGGTCAAACACAAAGCGTCACATAATATTAGGGGGAAAGCAGAAGGGCCCGGGTGAGCCGGGCCCGCCATTTGCGGGGACGGGCAGGGACAGCGAGGTCGCTGGCCGGGAAGGGGCGGGGGCCCGGTGCGTGACTGGAAAGGAAAAGACGCACCTCCCCCCCTCTTTTCCCCAGCCAATAGAGGGCAGGGGGTGGTCAGGGAGGGGGAGGCATTATAAGGGAAGGGAAGCTGCTCCCCCTCCCCACTTGACCACGAGGAGAGCCCGGTTCGCGGCAGCCGTTCTTCACAGGTAGGCCCGGGCCCCTCATGGGGGGAATGCCGGCGGCTAGGGGGGGGAGGGAGGGGGGAAGGGGGACGGCCTTCCTCCTCCCTCGCCACTTCCCCCCTGCGCCCTGCCGCGCGGCCGCCGAGCGGTCCCGGCGGCTTGGCGCGGCTGCCGCGGCTGGGCCCCGCCGTCGGCGGCCCGGTCCAGCCGCTCTTCCCGATCACGGCGGGCCTGGCTCGGGCCCGGTCCGCCGTCTGGCCTGCCCGGGCCATAGGGGCGGCGCGGGGCTGCTTCCCAGGCCATCGGGCCCGCCCCGCCGCCCTGGGCCAAAAACGGACTCGGGGGACGGGCCGCGGCCTCTCCCGCGCGGCCGCCGGGCCATCGAGCTGTCCGCGGGCTGCGGGGCGGCGCGGGGCCGCTTCCCAGGCCCGCCGCTGGGCCATCCAGCCATCCGGGGGCTGCGGGGGCGGCGCGGGGCAGCTTCCTAGGCCCGTGGGCCTGCCCCGCTGCCCAGGGCCCGGAGCGGGACCGGGGGACGGGCCGCGGCCTCGGCCTATCCTGCGCGGCCGCCGGCCCATCGAGCCGTCCGCGGGCTGCGCGGGCGGCGCGGGGCCGCTTCCTAGGCCCGCCGCTGGGCCATCCAGCCATCCGGGGGCTGCGGGGGCGGCGCGGGGCAGCTTCCTAGGCCCGTGGGCCTGCCCCGCTGCCCAGGGCCCGGAGCGGGACCGGGGGACGGGCCGCGGCCTCGGCCTATCCTGCGCGGCCGCCGGCCCATCGAGCCGTCCGCGGGCTGCGCGGGCGGCGCGGGGCCGCTTCCTAGGCCCGCCACTGGTTACAAAGAACAACCTTTTTTCGAAGGATCATTACTCTGATTGAAGGCTCTGGGTCAAGAATGAGTAAAATCAAGTTCTATTCTGAACTATTGGTAGCTACTATTTAATCATGTGACCATTTCTTTCTAAACATTCTTTGAAATGTTGAACTTGGCCTGGTGAATCAAAGGATTCAGTGTACTATAATACTATCAAGTCTCCGAGTTCCAGTAAGAAAAATAATGCAACCCCTTAATTCCATTCAAAGTTCAGAAAGAGCAGGAACCCACTCAAGTCGTTGGAAAGCCATTGTTCAGTAGTGCAGCTCTGGAAACTGAGAATGACTCAATGAATGAATGGTAGGATGACAAGAGTAGGGAATCTGCCTGCACAGTTTAGTATAGTGGTTAAGAGCGTGGACTCTAATCTGGGAGAGCCAGGTTTGATTCCTCACTTCTCTGCATGCAGCTGCTGGCATGACCCTGGGTCAGTCATAAGTTCTTTCAGAGCTGTTCTCTCAAGGGCAGTTCTTGAGAGAGTGCTCTCAGCCCCACCTACCTCACAGGCAGTGTTCCCTCTAAGCTGATGTGCTACCAACAGTCCTTAGCTGGAAAACATATATCAATCCACACAAGAAAAGTGGGAGATAGTTCAAGCTACTTGAGAGTGATTTGACCAGGGTTACCTGCTTAGCTCGGGGGCCGGGGGCCTTGGTGCCGGCCGGGTGACCATGCCATGGGCAACGGCAGGGCCTCCCAGGGGAGTCGCGGCCCCAGACCAAGCGCAGGACTCGTCATCAGAGCCATTCTTTTCCAACACAGGAGGCGGTCCAGGTGCGAAAATGGGGACTTTGGTGGCCGGCCGGCATCAGTTAGGTCAAGAACAAATGATCCGTCGGTCCACAGGACGATTCACCTCCCCTCTGGCCGCCCGCACATGCTTCTCGCCGTTTGGGGGCGGGTAACAGGGAACTGGGGGGTTTTAATGTGTTGTGTTTTTGGTCCTGAGCAGGTATGAGGCCCCCATCACGCAGCACCCGGCGCACGGGCACAGTGGCTGGGGTAACACCCCAGTCAGCTCCCAAGGGCGGGCACGGCCTGCAGCAGTCGGACAACCAGCGGGAGCTACGGCAAGAAGGAAGGCGGTACCGCGCGGCGCAGATGGGTCTGAAGGTGTTGTGGAGCTCGCCGACACCATGCGGGGCCTTCAGCAGGCTTTTGCTCAACTCTCGGAGAAGGTGGCCAAGATGAGCCAGGAGCCGGCAGCCAAACGAACCCGGAAGGCTGGGGCGGAGGGGAGCTTAGCCCAGCAGCGAGGGGGGGCTTCCTCCAGCTCGGCCAGTCACCAGGCTTCACGGCCTGCATCACGCACTGCAGACGGGGGACAGGAGAGGGGTAGCTCGGGCTCTTCCATGCACTCCCGCGACGAGGCAGAGGGCGCGGTCTCCTCAGGTGAGGGTGCGAATGCAGGACGAAGTGCGCAGCCGCCGAGTGGTTACTGGGCAACGGCGGCCCATGTGCCAGGGCTGCCAGCCTGGGCCATACACCGCAGGGCGCTAGCTGCACAAGCCAGGCAGGAAGCCGGGCGGGGCCCTGGGGTGGTATGGGATAACATTGACGTCTCTGACCCTACTGCAATCCTATCCACGTACTTGAATGGAGAGGAGCCGCCGGGGCTCCATCTATCTGAGGAGCTGAGGGACAGCATTCTGGACGGGTATTACGTCAATGTCTTCACGTTGCTTCACAAACGGGGGGCCGAGGCCCGCACAGTGAAAGCTGACAAGAGGGAGAAGAAGGAGAAGAACGAGGAAGCGGAGCGCACCTTCCTCAACTGGGTTTCCGGTTACCTGGTGTATGCAGGGGTTGTCGCTACCGCGTACCCGGACAGGGGCTGGCACCTGCTCAACCACATGAGCAACGTGGTTGAGGCGAGGGTTTTGGCGGGCGAGGGCCGGCTATAGATTACGACGAGACCTGCCGTAAACTGGCGTCGCTCAATGACAGGGCTCGATGGGACCTGCTGCAAGACAAGGTTTGGCTCAGGGAGGTCGGCCCGTGCATCAAAGGAAAAGGGGAGGTGAAGTCAGATCGCTGGGCCGTGCGCAAGGATCGGGCGCGGGGGGTCTGTTGGGAATATAACCAGGGCCGATGTCGCCGGGCACGGTGCAAGTTCCACCATAGCTGCGAGGTGTGCGGGGGCGCGCACGGGCGGGTGTATTGCCCACGGTCCACCGGCACCCAGCAGCCCTTTCGGGGTGGAAAACCCTTCTCCGGTGGTGCCAACACAAAAGGGGAGGGGGTCATCAGGCACCGCAGCCCCTTCTTCTTCCAGACGTTAGTGCTCCACGGGACTGGTGGTCCTTGGCGGCCACCCCGGTTCGGGTGGATGCCCTGAGACCCCTCTTGGCACTATACCCCTTGAGGGAGGCCGGACAATATATCTTGGATGGGTTCACGAAGGGTTTTCCCATTCCTGCCTGCGGCCCGCGCATAGCTACCGATTCCAACAACCTGAAGTCGGCCAGGGAGATGCCCGAGGTGGTCGCGGCAAAACTGCAGAAAGAATTGGCAGCGGGGCGCATTGCGGGCCCATTTAGCGCGCCCCCTATGGACCACCTGCGAGTGTCCCCCTTGGGGGTGGTGCCAAAGAAAACACCAGGCGAGTATCGCCTTATTCAGCATCTCTCGTACCCGAGGGGATCTTCGGTGAATGACGGTATCCCCCCGAGCTTTGCTCGGTCAAATATGCTTCCTTTGATCACGCAGTGGGACTGGTCAGGGCTTGCGGGCAAGGGGCACTCATGGCCAAGTGTGACATTCAGTCGGCATTCCGACTGCTCCCGGTAAGCCCCGACTCCTTTTCGTTGCTGGGTTTCAGGTTCCAAGGGCGTGGTACTTTGACAAGGCCATGCCTATGGGTTGCGCGGTGGCCTGCGCGGCATTTGAGACATTCAGTACTTTTCTTGAATGGGCGGTGAAGTCGAGGACAGGGCTTACAGGGATTACTCATTATCTGGATGACTTCTTTTTTGTCGGCCCTGGGAATGACGAGACTCGCGCGGAGTCCCTGCGAGCATTTCAGCGGCTTGCTGCAGAGCTCGGCGTCCCATTGGCAGCAGACAAGACCGAAGGGCCGGCCACTAGTTTAACGTACCTGGGTATCCAATTAGACTCTGTAGCTGGGGCATCCAGGTTGCCAGAGGACAAACTCTTTGCCCTCCAAGCGCTCATTTCCTTGGTTAGGGCACGGGCGAAGTGCACGTTGAAGGAACTGCAGTCACTGATGGGGCATTTGAACTTTGCTTGCCGGGTCGTGTCGCCCGGCAGGGGTTTCTGCGCCAGGCTGGCCAGAGCGACGGCTGGGGTCAGGGCGCCACATCACCGGGTACGGGTGACCAGGGGTATGAAGGAGGACTTAGGCGTGTGGCTCCGGTTCCTGGAGGGCTACAACGGGGTTACCATTTGGCAGCACCCGATGGATTTGCAGGATGCCATCCAGATCCACTCTGATGCAGCGGGCAGCGCTGGGTTCGGCGTCTACTATGACGGCAGGTGGTGTGCACGGCCCTGGCCCAAGGAGTGGGAGGGTTCTGTAGTGCTCAAAGATCTCACATTCTTGGAACTCTTCCCAATACTGGTGGCGGTGATCATTTGGAAGGATCTCTTTAGGGACAAAAGGGTGCGGTTTTGGTGCGACAACCAGGCGGTGGTGCGGGTGGTGAACAAGCAAACGTCCAAGTCTGAACGGGTGATGCGGTTGGTTCGCTGCCTGGTTCTGGCCTGCTTGGCTGATAACATTACATTTTCTGCACGCCATGTGCCAGGCGTGGATAATAGCATAGCGGACGCTTTGTCTCGCCAACAGGAGGAACGTTTCCGCATACTGGCGCCAGGAGCCAACCGCGTTTCAGACCCCTTTCCGGAGGAGCTGTGGGAACTTGGGAAGGTACAATAAGGCGGGGCATCTATGGGTCCATCGCCCCTCCACTCTCGCCAAGTATGCGAGGGCTATCGACGCATTTTTTGACTTTACTGCGGGATTCGGGGGCCCGCAGACCTTGCCGGTGGAAGGGGACTGGGTGCTTCGCTATATGGCATGCTTGCAGGACGGCGGGTTCTCACACAGTACCATCAGGGGTCGCATGGCCGCCATCACATTCTTTAGCAAGGCGGAGGGGTTTACGGACCCGTGCCACTCATTCCAAGCCCATAGAGCAGTTGAGGGCTGGCGGAGGCAAGCCGCACGGCCTCCAGATCACAGACGGCCCGTGACCTTCGAGCTGTTGAAGGGGATTTTGCGGGAGCTTCCAGTGCTGTGTTGGTCCCGATACGAGGCTGCACTATTTGAGACTGCATTCGTCTTGGCCTTTTTGGGGCCTTGAGGGTTGGGGAACTGGTGGCGAGCTCTAAAACCTTGTTCACCAACACACCCCTGGGTGTTCAGGATGTTTCCTTCGGGCAAAAGGGGATGTCATTGTATATTCGGAGGTCAAAGACAGACCAACTGGGTAAAGGGCGCGCCTGCAATTGGGGCCACTACCGGCTGGCCCGTGTCCCGTGCAGACCACTCGAGCCTTTTTAGCAATGCGTCCGGAAGGCGGTGGCCCCCTGCTTATCCATAGAGACGGGGCCCCATTGACCAGATATCAGTTTACGGGGGTTTTCAGGTTGGCTCTGGGGGCTTTGGGCTTACCAGGCAAGGAATTTGGGCCTCACTCCTTCAGGATTGGGGCAGCCACCACGGCTGCAGACGTCGGCCTGCCGGAGGTACGCATACGGGCTATAGGCCGCTGGCGCTCTACGGCCTTTAGGGCATACATCAGGCCACAGCCGGAGTCCAGCCAGTGACCGGCTCTCTGACTCCTCAGTTCCAGGACAGAGGTACAGGACTGTCTGGATCTTTGGGCACAGCATCGTTCATCGGGCAGGTTTGTATGCATCCTCATCAGGCTGGGGCAAAGACTTGGGCTTGGGAGATGCGGCACACATTACGTGGATGGCGCAGCGAGGCATGCGATGGAGGTCCCTGTTGCCCTGGTTGGGGCGCGTAGCAGCGAGGCGCCACCCTCCCGACGTTCTGCTGCTACAGCTGGGGGAAAATGATTTGACTGAGTGCCCCGGAGTGGCCCTCGAGCGCCAGGTACTGGCCGACCTGGCCTTAGTGCGGGAGATTCTGCCCGGCACTGTCATCTTCTGGTCGGATTGGTTGGAACGGAGGTCGTGGCGAGGCGCAGCTCATCCCAAGAAGGTGGACGTGGCAAGGCGGAAAGTGTCCGGCAGGCTGGGCCGGGTCGTCGAGTCGGGAGGCGGTATCTGGATTCGCCATCCAGACATATCTCACAAAATGGAGGCCATGTTCCGAGCGGATGGCGTACATTTATCGGCCTGGGGAATGGATGTCTGGTTGCACGGAATCAGGCATACCTTGCTTTCTTGGCTGCAGCTGTAAGGGCGTTGGCGGGAACAGGACTAATGGGGATGTCCTGTTCTTGTGGCGGTAACAGCATGGGGCCGGATCTGTTGGCGGAATTTGGCCTGCGAGCCAATTCCGGAGCTGGGGGACCCCTTTAAGGGTCTTGGCGTGAGGGCTGAACGGAGCTGGCTAGCTCAAGGAATAACAGTGCTTGCCCTCACAGCCAGAGGGCAGGGGAGCTCACAAAGGGGCAAGCGTCCGTGTGAGTTCCGATAACCTGCCCTCCCGCCTTCTCTACCCATGCCGGCTGGCTGGGTAACGGTTAACTCGGCTGGCACACGGGCCAGCCGATAGGTTGGATCCGGTGGACCCATGCTGTGCCAATGCTCTACAGCTGTAACCAATAAAAGTTGTGGCCAAGTTTATCCACCTAATTTTCTAAAGAAACTGGTTGTGTGAGTTCATCCAAAGGGGGGGGTGTATTAGGAGCCGACCTCGGGGTCCCAGGTAAGACATGGAACCGCAAGCAGAAGGGCCCGGGTGAGCCGGGCCCGCCATTTGCGGGGACGGGCAGGGACAGCGAGGTCGCTGGCCGGGAAGGGGCGGGGGCCCGGTGCGTGACTGGAAAGGAAAGACGCACCTCCCCCCCTTTTCCCCAGCCAATAGAGGGCAGGGGGTGGTCAGGGAGGGGGGAGGCATTATAAGGGAAGGGAAGCTGCTCCCCCCTCCCCACTTGACCACGAGGAGAGCCCGGTTCCCCACCCATCCCTCCCCAGGTATTATGGTGCTGGGGGTTTTGGTGTTTGGAAGTTGAGGGAACGCAGAAGGGGTGTTTACAGGGTCTTTATAGGTATGGTATTCTTAGTGTTTATTTACAGTTTTGCATTGCACAATCTGTCACAACTTTCGGCGGTAACAGCATGGGGCCGGATCTGTTGGCGGAATTTGGCCTGCGAGCCAATTCCGGAGCTGGGGGACCCCTTTAAGGGTCTTGGCGTGAGGGCTGAACGGAGCTGGCTAGCTCAAGGAATAACAGTGCTTGCCCTCACAGCCAGAGGGCAGGGGAGCTCACAAAGGGGCAAGCGTCCGTGTGAGTTCCGATAACCTGCCCTCCCGCCTTCTCTACCCATGCCGGCTGGCTGGGTAACGGTTAACTCGGCTGGCACACGGGCCAGCCGATAGGTTGGATCCGGTGGACCCATGCTGTGCCAATGCTCTACAGCTGTAACCAATAAAAGTTGTGGCCAAGTTTATCCACCTAATTTTCTAAAGAAACTGGTTGTGTGAGTTCATCCAAAGGGGGGGTGTATTAGGAGCCGACCTCGGGGTCCCAGGTAAGACATGGAACCGCAATTGCTTAATATGAAACACTGAACCTTAATTAGAAGCATTAAATCTTTATTGATTTGTTAATTGTGACACAGCAGAATGTCAGCAGTAGCTGATTATAACTTAAGTATGCTGATTACATCAAAACACACACATTGAAGTCAGCACATATATTACTTTAGGACATTTGGTGTCCAATACAATTTATGCAGGTCAGTCATTCTGACTGAAAGGTGTTTCTACAATGCAGATAAGGCAGGGAAAAGATTGACTAATAGCAAGCATACCTATTTAGCACAGCAAACAGGAGAACAATTCTAAATATAAACTCAGATAAACTATTGAGAAGGAAAGTTAACATATAAAACAACAGCATAGATCTTCATGCTGTGTCTAAATGTCAGATTCTGAAAGCCAGGCTGCCTTCCTAGTAAAATGTTTGGAAAAATAAATTCCAGCATGAATTTTTGGCAACTCATCACCTTCAATATTTGAACAAGGCTATATGTCTACTATGGTCGAATCTGCATTTGCATTTCTAAATCGGTTTAGTGCTGCTGTGACACCCTCAAGCATAGAGAAAGACAGTGTCACAGCAGCATGAAACTGATTTAAAAATGCAAATGCAGCACGAAACTGATTTAAAAATGCAAATACAGATTCGACCAATGTCTGCAGCAGGAGTATACAACTTGAACATCCCACTTAGACAGCACACTGAGATCTCAATATTAGCTACAACAGGATATCCTGTCCATTTTGAGCCTGCGGGCACATTTGAAAGAGGGTGGTGAGTAACACCACAAAACAGCTATCACAGGAGGCGAAGAAAAGTATGCATGAGCTTGCACACACACACTAGAGAAGGGGGAAGGGGGATAACACACATACACACAGAAGAATCGGGGGTAACAACATACATGCACAGAAGACAACCAAAGGGAAGGACCCCTTTATTTACATGAAAGCAGCCAATCATGAGCATTGCCTTCATGCTGTCTCCAACAACTTCCCTGAAACACATGATGGGTGCCAGGGAAGTGCCAGCAAGCATCATGGCACCCACAGGTACTAGGCTTGGGAATGCAGAGCTACAAGACACTCATTCTGGACCTCAATCTTTTTTTTTTGCTGTTAATGAGAGAAAGACACACGCACACCTCATTTTTTGAAGGAACTCATTTCCTTGGAATGTCAACACAACTTACATTGAACTCCTGCTTTGCATGCAGAGTAAATAACCGTTATTAACATTTGGCAAGCTAAAGATCTCAGCAATACAACTTTGGGCTATGTGCAGTATTTTAACAAGTGGTGATTGCATGTTTTTGAGGCTTTGACTAATTGGAAAGAAACAAAGCATTCCATCACCTACACGTCAGAATGTACTAGCACTTAGGAATTGTTCAAGATGGGGGGGGGGGTTATCTTTTTTCCCCAGAGAACTCCAAACAGTTTGTCACCACTGTTAACTTCTTTTGTTCTGCTGCCTTACCTTTTTATGACTCTCCCAATATAATTCTCATCAATTCAAGTACATCTAACTAATTTCAAACTATTCAGACATTTCAAGAGCCTAAATTCAGAACAGTTGTTGGTTCCTGGAAAAGCCTACTGTGTCTGGAAGCATTCTACTCTACCTAATTTTTCTTCCCCAAGTTTATTCATATTGCACTCCTCTTGTTAAGGTTAAATATCACCTGACATACGCTATATGTTATCCAACCACCTATTCACTGTATTTACTTCCTGAACAGCTCGAAAAGAGGACTGAACCCGAGACAAACGTAATACAGCCTTTTTTCCCTTGTTCCTGCTTTTGTCACTCTCAAAAGGGGGAACTGATAGTTTTACATAACAGAACCACTGACAGCCACTACAAGTGTGTACTGCACTACTTCTGCTTCAATGGATTCTCATGGACTTCTTATGTACTGTAAATATTTACAGCATCATTGTGGCTCCTCTTCTACACTTTTATTTCAGAGCAATTCTTAGTCTCCACGTGGGCTGAAGGCTTATGACAGTATAGTGGTGCTGGGCGTTCCTCCCTCCAAGAGCTGAGAGTAAGGCAACACAGCCATAGTTTACCATAGTGTAAACACCAATTTATTCTGCCTCATTGTAACTAAAAAATTTTTTGAAGTACAAGATATGTTAAAAGGAATTGGACTCAGAGAAAATTAGTACATACACCATGACAGTAATGAGTCTATCACACCATTTTCAACTCTATGTAGAAGGAAACCCCCCACCCCGACCACTCCATTGTCATCTGTCTTCAGCCTTACAGGCATTCTGTTCTTGTTGTCTCATATAAGTAAAAATAATATATATCCATTACTAAAGAAAAATGAATATGCTGCAAACTAGAGCCCTGAGAAGCTTGTTCCCTGGATACTTTCATGTACATGACAGATACCTTGAGGGCATTTTTATTGCGCAGTAAGACCTTCACACCATAAATTAACACACACACTTTTTTAGCATGGATGCTGTTAGGTGAAATGTTCCCAAGAGGAATTGTTTCCATGGGCCTCAATTTGCAAGATCAGAGCAAGGCTGTTAATGATAGAATGTTTTGGGGTCATTAATTCATAGGGTCACCATCAGTTGGAAACAACTTGACGGCACTTAACAAATGCATGCAGAATGTCAGTATAACAGAAATTAAACTAAATATCAGCAGTATTAGGTCAAGATGATGGGCCAAATCTGTAAAGGTTACATTTTAACAACATAAAACTATCTTTACCTATTTAACTATTTCAAGACTTGAAGCTTCATAGTCTCATACCCTGTTAAATCCTGTCCTATTATATAAACGTGCAGTGGTCTGGCAAGGTTCTATGCTTGGCAAAATCAGTTCGCTGCATGATCTGTCATTCAAAACGACTCCCTAGGCACTGGCTGAGTTGCTTGAGTCCCACCCACAGAAGTAGCAGGAGCCAAAACTCACCTCAGAAGACAATTTCACCTCAGGAGAGAGGATGGAGACTCCGGCCCTCTCATTTCCCAGTGACTCTGCCCTGCCACTTTGCACTGCTGTTCCTCCCGGCCTGGCCTTGGCCTGCACTGAGGCTGCTGCCTACCGCCCCTCTATGCCACTGCCTATCCCGGCCCCTCCCAGAGCCCCGAAGACTCCCCAAGGTAAGTAGGCAGCCGAGCTGTGAGCAGCCTGGCTGGGCCATAGAGGCCTTTTTTTTAAAAAAAACAAACCATTTATTATAGAGTATGTTTCACATATTTAAAATTGCATCTTATAGATATCACATACCTTTTTCTTTCCTCCCCACCCTCCCCAGTACAAGGCTTCCCGCAATGCTCTTACCCCCTTATAAACTCTATTATCTAATTACCATTAGCAAAATGTCTCACTTCCATTATCAAATTAGGTAACATTTTAACAATCTTATCATTCTTTTTCTTGTTTTCTCCTTAATAACTATCGAAGCAAATCAATTTGTTTTTAACGTCCCAGTTTTTCTCAAGATAGTCTTTGAAATCTTTCCATTGTTCATAAAATGCTTCATCTTCTTCATTATTAAGCTTTCTTGTCATTTTGTCCATTTCTACTATAAAAAGCATCTTCTTAATCCATTCCCATGTTTCAGGTATCTTTTCTTGTTTCCAGAATTGTGCATAAGTCATTCTAGCTGTTGTAACCAAGTACCATAGCAATGTTCTTTTGGTTACATTTAATTCTTCCAGTTTAAGACCTAACAACAAGATTTGTGGATCTTTCTTAAAAGTACATTTCAAAATTTTCTGTATTTCATTATGAATCTCTGACCAATAACTCATGGCTTTATCACAAGTCCACCACATATGGTAAAATGAGCCTTCTTTCTTTCTACATTTCCAACATTTGCTAGACATACTCTCATTTATATTAGCAATTTTCTTTGGGGTCATATACCATCTATACATCATTTTATAACAATTCTCTTTGACATTAACACAAGTTGAAATTTTCATTGACTTTTTCCACAAACATTCCCATGATGCCATAGTTATTTCAGTATTTACATTTACCGCCCATTTTATCATTTGTTCTTTTACAATTTCATCCTCTGTATACCACTTCAATAAAACCTTATACATTTTTGAGATCATTTTTTCCCCCTTTTCCACCCATATAGTTTCAATTTCATTGTTCTTTGCCCTAAAGCCATATTTTCTCTTATCAGTTTTAAACAAATCATAAATCTGTCTATAATTCAACCAATCATAATCAAATTCCACATCATCTCTGTCTCTCATAACAAAGCTTTTCCCTTCAGATTTTAAAAGATTTCTATAAGGTAACCAATCTAATCCTTCGTGTCTCGAATATGGTTTAATCACTTCTGCCGGCACTATCCAAAGTGGTCGTTCTTCATAAAAGAATTTTTTATATCTTATCCAGGTCTCGAACAGTGATCGCCTAATAAAGTGATGTTTAAAAAAATTATCGCTTTTTTGATTTTTTCATACCACAAATACGCATGCCATCCAAACTTGTTGTCATGACCTTCTAATGCCAACAACTTCATATTTTCAAGGTTAATCCATTGTTCTATCCACGTTAAACAGACCGCATCGTAATAAAGTCTGAGATTTGGTAGTTGAAGTCCTCCTCTTTCCTTAGCGTCACATAAAATTTTCATTTTAATTCTTGGATTCCTTCCTGCCCACACAAATTTTGATATTTCTTTCTGCCATCCATCCAATATCTTGCTTTGTCGTAGTATTGGGATAGTCTGAAACAAAAACATTAACCGAGGCAAAATATTCATTTTAACTGTTACAATCCTTCCCATTAGTGATAAATTCAAAGTGTCCCATTTTTTCATATCTTGTTGAATCTTATACCAAATTTTTTCAAAATTATTTTTAAATAAATCTATATTTTTCATAGTCAATTGAATCCCTAAATACTTTGTCTTTGTAACCACTTCACACTGGATTTTCTCCTGAAGTTCCATTTGCTTCTGTTTCGTCATATTTTTACACATCACCTTTGTTTTGCTTTTATTAACATAAAAGCCAGCCAAATCTCCGAAATCTTTAATTTTTTGCATCAGTCGTGGTATATTCTCTGTTGGGTCTTGAATCATAAACATTACATCATCCTCAAAAGCTCTATATTTATATGTAAAGCCTCTCGTTGTCAATCCTTTGATGTCCTTGTCCTCTTTTATTTTCCCCAATAATACTTCCAATGTCCAAACAAACAATAGTGGAGATAGGGGGCAACCTTGTCTCGTCCCTTTTCGCACTTTAAAGTATTCCGTTTTCTCTTTGTTAACATTCAATGCCGCTTTTTGGTCTGAATAAATTGCAGTAATCATGTTTAAAAAAGATTGACCTACTTCCATTTTCTCTATCACTTGCAACATAAAGTCCCAGTTCAAATTATCAAAAGCTTTTTCTGCATCCAAGAAGAGGAATCCAACTTCCTTTTCAGGGTGTTTGTCACAATATTCAATTGCATCTATCACCACTCTTAAATTGTCTCTGATTTGCCTATTCGGTAAAAAGCCAGCTTGTTCTTCTGTTATAACATCTTTCAAATAATTTTTCAGCCTTTCAGAGATTATTTTAGCAAACAGTTTGTAGTCATTATTCAGGAGGGATATTGGTCTATAGTTCTTCACATTAGTTAGGTCCAAACCTTCTTTGGGTATCAGCGAAATATTTGCTTCTTTCCATGACTCTGGAATCCGTTTTGTCTCTCTTATTTCATTTGACAAAAGTACAAGAATTGGGGTTAGCTCATCCTTTAATTTTTTATAAAATTTTGCAATAAATCCATCTGGACCTGGAGCTTTCCCCAATTTTGCTTCTTCTATCGCACTAACAATTTCTTCATTTTTAATTGGACCATTAAGCACTTCTTTCATTTGTTGTCCCAATGTTGGTACTTCAATATTCTCCAAATATTTCTTAAGTTTCTGTGCATCAATACATTTCTTTTGAAACAATTTGGCACAAAAATTGAAAAAGACTCTCTTTAAGCCATTCAAGTCCACAATATCCTTTCCATCTTCTATTATCTTGTTTATAAAATTTCTTTCACGTCTATTTTTTAATTGCCATGCTAAGAACTTTCCAGGTTTATTAGCACCCTCAAACGATTTCTGTTGCAACTTCTTTAAGTTCCAGTACAATTCTCGATTTGACAATACATTTAACTGGTCTTGTAACATATGGATTTCTCTTATAATCTTTTTCTTCCCCGGCTTTTTCTTTAACTCTTTTTCTTTCTGTCGAATCTTTTCCTGTAAATCATTTTGTTGTTGCAATCTTTGCTTTCTATCTTTAGTATTTAATGAAATAAGCAGTCCCCTTATAACCGCTTTATATGCATCCCAAACAATTTGTAATTCCGTGCCTTTGTTCAAATTTGTTTCAAAAAAGTTCTGTGTTTCCCTATGCAATGTCTCATTAACTATTTTTCTGTCCAATAAGTCCTCATTAATTTTCCAGTATAATTGTTTAGGTTTTTCTCTCGACATCCAAAGTAAGGGCCTGTGGTCAGAATTGTTTTTTGTTAAAATTTCAATCTTTTGAGTCTTCGATGCTAACTCCTCCGACATCCAAATCATATCAATTCTTGAGAAAGAGTCATGTCTATTGGAGTAAAAAGTGTAGTCTTTTGCTTTGGGATTCCATTTTCTCCAAACATCTTCCAGTTTCTCTTGTTTCATCAGTTTAAAGAAAACTTTTGGTAATTTCCCCGCCACATCTCCAACTTTTTTTGAACGTCTGTCCAGTAAGTTGTTCACTGTACCATTAAAATCTCCTGCGAAGATAACCTGATCATAAGTTAATTGTTCCATCTCATTTGTCAAATCTTTAAAAAAAAATTCTTTAGCTCCATTGGGTGCGTACAAGTTTACAATCAAAGTCTTTTTCCTGTGTATCATTATTTCTACTCCAATATACCTCCCATCATTGTCCACAAAAATTTGCTTGGGTTCCAGTTCTTTTTTAATATAGATCACTGTTCCTTTATTCTTTTTAGTCGCTAGTGAAAAAAATTCTTCTCCCAATTTCTTATTTATCAAATATTTGTAGTCCTGTTTTCTGATGTGAGTTTCCTGCAAACAAATTATATTGCTCTTTTGTTTTTCCAGCCAATGATTTACTAATTTTCTTTTGTTAGGTGAATTAAGTCCATTTACATTCCAAGATAGCAATTTGTATTCCATGGTGTCTTGATTTATATATCCAAAAACTCTTCAAAATTATTTTCTTTGAACCTATACAAGTCTCCTTCCGATTTGATCGTAAATTTCACTGAATTGTATGTGAATGACAATCCTTGGGGTATTTCCCATCTGAATCTAATTCCCATTGCCTTTAGTTTGTCGACCAATTTTTTATATTTCTTTCTGTCTTGTAACATGACCCTTGGGATTTCTCTTAATATTATTATCTTTTTGCCGTCAATTTCCAACGGTTGTGTGAATTGCTTCTTGAAAATATCCTCTTTCATTTTTCTTGTCACAAACTGCACAATGACATCTCTGGGTAATTTTTTCCTCTGAGCAAACGTTGAGTTTACTCTGTAGATTAAGTCGAAATTCGAGTCTAGATCTCCTTGATCCTCACCAATATATGCCGTCAATGTTGTTATTACCAACGCACGTATATCTTGGTCTTCTGCCTCCTCAATTCCTCTGAGCCTCAGGTGGTTTTGTGTAGCTCTGTACTCCATCATAGATTCTAACCTTGTGTTCTCCTGGAGGGTATTTTTGATTTTTTGTTCTAGCTCCGTCGACTTAACTGCTAAACCTTGGACTTCTTTTTTGACTTCTTCTGTATCTTTTTTAAACTCTGCCACTTCTGCTAGGACCAGTTCTTTCATAGCTGCCATATTCTTCTCTTGCATTTGCACTTGTACTTGTTCTATTTGCTCCAATTGTTTTTCCATTTGCTGTTTTATCTGTAATTCCATTTGTTTAGTCTGTAGTTCCATCTGTTTTCCAAGACTCTGTACTGCCTCCATCATCCTCCTCTCCATAGCTTCTATTGCTGCCTGCCATTCTTTTTTGTCCTTTGCTGCCATCCTGGGACTTGATGTAGAGGCGGCCCTTTGTCTTGGCCTCAAATCCGTTTTGAAAACTTTTAAATGTCACCAAATCTCTTTTCTTCTAGGTATTCAGTCAAATCGCCGCCTTTATATGTTTCTTATTTTTATTTTTATAGTTCAAATTCAATTTTAAAAATTATAAAAATTTATAGACGCCTTGAATGGGGGGGTGTGGGACAGCCAAAGGCCTGCCTGGCTGGGATGCAGGGGCCTTGAATGGGGGGGTGGGAGAGCCAAAGGCCTGCCTGGCTGGGACGCAGGGGCCTTGAACAGGGGGGTGGGAGAGCCAAAGGCCTGCCTGACTGGGACGCAGGAGCCTTGAACAGGGGGGTGGGAGAGCCAAGGCCTGGCTGGCTGGGCCACAGGGGCCTTGAACAGGGGGGTGGGAGAGCCAAGGCTGGCCTGGCTGGGCCACAGGAGCCTTTAATGGGAGAGTGGGAGAGCCAAGGCCAGCCTGGCTGGGCCGCAGGGGCCTTGACCAGGGAGGCCTTCCTGGCTGGGCCGCAGGGACCTTGAATGGGGGTGTGGGAAAGCCAAGGCCCACCTGACTGGGCCCCAGTGGCCTTGACCATGAGGGTGGGAGAGCCAAGGCGTGCCTGGCTGTGTGTGTGAGACTTTACTTCCACTCCTGTACCTTTCTATACATTTGTTACACATCACATCTTTCTAGAGTCTGTTGTGTTGCTTCTACAACGGGCTTTACTGCTAGTATAAAATAAAGCTCTAAATACATGTTTGGAACAATGGAAGATGATATGTAGATCTAACTATGAGTATCAATGAACTGATTTTAGACCAAGAAGGTTGTATTGTATTATGATCTAAAACTACAATATGACCGTACATGAAATATGAAGTAGGGCTTTATGAACAGAGAGAACAGTTGAATAATTCAGCAGCTGAATGGAGAAGTCCACATATTGCAAGCTGTAATCAGTACATATGAGTTGAGTGTGATGTGTGAAAGTTAAAGCACTGACAAATCAGCTTCCTTCCCAAAGACTGTGAAGGTCAACAAATCTTACTAGCAGTATCAGCAGTATCACCAAGTTCATAGATTTGGTTGGGGTCCTCCATCCTATGTCAGTCATAGCACAATGAAACATGAGTTGTATGCTATTCTTAATTCCAGCATGTGTGGTCCCTAATAAGAATGAAGACTATGGTGTGTGTGTGGAAAAGGGGCTTCAGCCTTCCCCTCTGTGCCATTTCCCAAGACTGAAACTGTCTCAAGGGAGTGCTGCTGGAGAAACCCATACGTATCTCAAAGAACAAGTGAGTTTCCTCAAATAGCACCCCCCAAGAAAACCTCATGGACAGTAACAAAAGACTAAAAGACATGATGCCAGAAGATGAGCCCCTCAGGTCAGAAGATGCCCAATATGCTACCAGGGAAGAGCAGAGGGCAAGTACAAGTAACCCCATAAAAAATGAAGGGCTGGGCCAAAGCCAAAAGGATGTTCAGCTGTGGATGTGTCTGATGGTGTAAGGAACTTCCAAGGCTGCAAAGAACAATACTGCATAGGAACCTGGAATGTAAGATCTATAAATCGAGGTAAGCTGGATCTGGTCAAAAATGATATGGCAAGACTAAACATCAACATCTTGGGAATCAGTGAACTAAAGTGAATGGAAATAGGTGAATTTAACTCAGAGGATCATTATATCTACTACCATGGCCATGAATCCTGTAGAAAAAATGGTGCGGCCTAGTCAACAAGAGAGTGAGAAAGGTAGTAATGGGATAAAATCTCAAAAACAACAGGCTGATCTCAGTCCGAATCCAAGGCAAACCATTCAGCATCACAGTAATCCAAGTCTATGCCCCAACCATGGATGCAGAGGAGACTGAAGTGGACCCATTCTATGAAGACTTACAACACCTAGAACTAACACCAAAAAAAGATGTCCTCCTCATCATAGGGGACTGGAATGCTAAAGTGGGAAGTCAAAGGGTAACTGGAATAACGGACAAGTTTGGCCTTGGAGAACAAAATGAAGCAGGGCAAAGGCTAAAAGTTTTGTCAAGAGAACATCAGATGGGCAACACCAAAATCAGATTGATTATATCATTTGCAGTCAAAGATGGAGAAGCTCTATCCAGTCAGTAAAAACAAGACCTGGAGCTGACTGTGGCTCAGATCATGAGCTACCCATTGCAAAATTCAGAGTTAAACTGAAGAGAGTTGGGAAAACCACTAGGTCAGTCAGGTTTAACCTAGATCACATCCCTGATGAATATACAGTGGAGGTGAAGAATAGGTTTAAGGGACTAGATTTAATAGAGTTCCTGAAGAACAGAGGTTCATGACAGTGTACAAGAGGCAGCAATCAGCACCATCCCCCAAAAGCAGAAATGCAAGAAATTGAAGTGAATGTCTGATGAGGCTTTACAAATAGCTGGAGAAAGAAGGAAAGCGAAAGGCAAAGGTGAAAAGGAAAGATTTATCCAACTGAATACAGATTTCCAGAGAACAGCAAGGAGAAATAAGGAGGCCATCCTGAATGAACAATGCAAAGTAATAGAGGAAACAATAGAATGGGAAGGACTAGAGATCTCTTCAAGGAAACTGGAGAAATCAAGGGAACGTTTCATGTAAAGCTAGCCACGATAAAGGACAAAAATGGTAGGGACCTAACAGAGGCAGAAGAGATTAGGAAGAGGTGGCAAGAATACACAGAAGAACTATACAAGAAGGATCTCAGTGTCCTTGACAACCATGATGGTGTGATCACTGACCTCAAGCCAGACATCCTGGAATGTGCAGTGAAATGGGTCTTAGAAAGCATTAGTAACAACAAAGCTAGCAGAGATTACAGTATCCCAGCCAAGCAATTCAAAGTCCTAAAAGATGATGCTGTTAAAGTGCTGCACTCCATATGCCAGCAAATTTGGAAAATGCAACAGTGACCACAGAATTGGAAATGGTCCATTTACATTCCTGTCCCAAAGAAGGGCAATGCCAAGGAATATTCAAGCTATTGCACAATTGCACTCATTTCACATGCTAGCAAAGTTATGCTCAAGAACCTACAAGCTAGGCTTCAGCAGTATGTGGATAGAGAACTGCCAGAAGTACAAGCTGGGTTTCAAAGGGGTAGAGGAACTAGAGATCAAATTGCCAACATTTGCTGGATTATAGAGAAAGCAAAGGTGTATCTACTTCTGCTTCATTGACTGTGCTAAAGCCTTTGATTCCATGGATCACAAAAAACTATGGCAAGTCATTAAAGAGATGGGAGTACTAGACCACCTCACATGTCTTCTGAGAAACCTGTATAAGGGTCAAAAAGTGACAGAACCAAATATGGAACAACTGATTGGTTTAGCATCGGAAAAGGAGTACGACAAGGATGTATATTGTCACCCTGCTTATTTAATTTATATGCAGAGTACATCATGCGAAATGCTGCCAGGATGAATCAAAAGCCGGAATTAAGAAAAACATCAACAACCTCAGATATGCAGATGATACCACTCTAATGGCAGAAAGGGAAGAGGACCTAAAGAGCCTTTTGCTCATAGTGAAAGAGGAGAGCACAAAAGTTGGCTTGAAACTCAACATCAAAAAAACTAAGATCATGGCATCCAGCCTCATCACTCCTTGGCAAATAGAAGGGGAAGTCATGGAAGCAGTGACAGACTTCACGTTCCTGGAATCCAAGATCACTGCAGATGGTGGCTGCACTCATGAAATTAAAAGATGCCTGCTCCTTGGGAGGAAGGCGATGGCAAACTTAAACAGCATAATAAAAAGCAGAGATATCACCCTGCTAACAAAAGGCCGTATAGTCCAAGTAATGGTATTCACAGCAGTAATGTACAGCTGTGAGAGCTGGACTGTAAGGAAGGCCGAGCACCAAAGAATAGATGCTTTCAAATTATGGTGCTGGAGAAAACTCTTGAGAGTCCCTTGGACTGCAAGGAGATCAAATCAGTCAATCCTAAAGGAAATCAACCCTGACCGTTCCCTGGAAGGCCAGATACCGAAGCTGAAGCTCAAATACTTTGGCCACCCAATAAGAAGGAAGCACTCATTGGAGAAGATCCAGATGCTGGGAATGATCGAAGGTCAAAAGGGACAGCAAAGGATGAAGTGGTTAGACAGTGTTATCGATGTAACGAACATGAAATTGAGCAAACTCCAGAGGATGACAGAAGACAAGAGGGCCTGGCATGATGTGGTCCATGGGGTCACAAAGACTCAACTGTGCAACTGAACAACAACAAAACTTTTTTTGTGTTGGGAAAATGGCATAGAGGAAGCCTGAAGCACCTTATCCACATGTACTATGGTCTCAATCCTAGTCAGGATCTGTATACACATGAACTGAGAACCTATAATTCATATATGACCATCAAGATGAGCACCCAGATCCAACCTGTGTACTCTATATTGTGTGAAGAAGGAGGCTTTGGTTCAAATCTCCAGTCTTCCATGCAAATCACTGTACTTGATCACACACAGCCTAACAAGACTTGCTGCAAATGGGAAGTGGACAGTATATGCTACCTCAAATCCTCTGAATGATAGGACAAAAATCCCTGAGTCAAACTCTTCTTAATGAAACTATGTAAAGAACAGTGGCAAGCTTCACAAGACTGGAAGAGAGAAAGGGGAAGGAAGATTTAGTAAGAATCTTCTCCCTCTGGGCACTGTGTAATTCTGATGTTTTATTGGTTTAGAATGCCTTTTTATGTTTTGTTTCAGCTGTGTTGTAACCTTCTCTGAGCCTATGCAATAAATGTTCACATAAAAACAAAACAGAATAGCTGATCAAAGGAATGAAAGCAAGCAAGGAAGGAAGGAAAGGTAAGAGGGAAAACAAGTACATGGGATAAGTGAGTAATGACAACTTCATTGAAGTTTGGATGGATAATTTGCATCAGAAAGAGAAATATTATACGTTCATAAATCACTGAGTTTTCTGCAAATATTCAAAAGTGATATGACTTATGAAGAATGTTTGACAAATATCACAGGTACAGAATATAGCAATTTGTAAATGAAAAGAAGAGCAGGTCTACCTCAAGGAAACCTGTGTAACAAGTCCAACAAAAAGACCCTAAACTCATACAATGGATAGCAATTATAATATGTATGCTAGAGAATCTACCATTCTACAGAAATGTTCAATATATGGCAAATTCACATAAACAAGCCATAACACAGTTAATAAGAAAGTACACCACATACACAAGCCACAATAGTACATAACAAGGTAGTTTACAAGCGTCCTAGTTCAAAAATTTGTTCTATGACCAGCAGATTTAATGGTAGAATCACTGAATATCTGTCAAACTCGCTGTGCATTTTATGGCTTGTCATAGCAACCAAGGAGGGGCAGTATGGGAGAGTGTGAAACTGAAATGCTTTCGCTTTTGCCAGGTTGCTTTGAAGTAGCATGCATCCTTATCACCTCTGAGAACCCAGATGTCCTTGGAACTCAGCTTTCACAGTTCAGCTTCATCTTACATATTGGGGGGATGGCATACTAAGGGGGGCTGTTAGCCATTTCTTTTGACAAGTAGAATACTAAGAAGTGATTGGTCCTGGGCCTTTAGGGCCCCTGCTTGAACCTTGTATATCTATTGCATTTGTGCCTTTAACCTCAGTTCTAATACAGCCAGTGTTGGGTCTGGATCCTATCAATGTCTCAATAATCTTATTATTCTCCAGAGTGAATGTTGTTGGGAACTGATTTATCCAGAAGTCTGACAATATCCATCTTCTTTGTCGAGAAGCTAATTGCATGTACAATGATCTCAGCTCTACAATGAAAACACAGAAAACCCTGAAATCCAACAATCTGTTTGTTTTTAGGAATTTTGAATCTGTTTTTAACCAATTCCATTTTGATCAAGGAAAAATTAAAAGAGAGGAGGTGCAGGAAGAAAAAGCTCTGCAAAATTTCAAACTTTTATTCTGTAAACTGTTCAAGAGCAGGATGAGTCTTCCCAAACCTTCTTATCCTCCTGCAAAAGTATGGTGTGTAAGTTAAAATAACTGCCAGGGCTTAAGCTAAGCAGGGTTGGCTATGGTGAGTATTTGGATGGGAGACTACAAAGGAAGTCCAGGGTCACTATGCAAGGCAGGCAATAGCAAACCACCTCTGAACATCTCTTCCTCAGAAAACCCTACAGGGTCATCATAAATCAGCTGCGACTTGACAGTACTTTCCACCATCAAGAAAATGAAAAGGAAGGAAGGAAGGAAGGAGGGAGGGAGGGAGGGAGGGAGGGAGGGAGGAATTTCCTTCCTTAGAAGAATGCTATCCTGAGGAGAGAGAAAAAAATCATCCTGGCCGTGTTTTAATTCTTATCCTCTCTCACAACTCCAGCTTCCTTTTGACTAGGTTCAATACTACCATAAGCTGAAGAAGAGAGTATAAATAGTAGTAACTAGAAAAAGAACATTTGTATCCTACCACCTATACAGAATACAGTACTCTACCTTAAGCTTGAATTTGAGTATACACATTTTTATTCCTGATATCTAAATAGTAAAGTTTTATAAAACAATCTACTAACTCTAGTTTAAATACTAAAATTTGAAAGTAGCAATGTCTTTCAAAATAAACAAACTGTAGCTCAAGTTAAAGCAAGAGGTGTACATTTTTAGGGAATAATTCTGTGGGAGCCTGAATTATCTACTGAGGAACTCCATTTATGCTGTAGTGTTATGAACAGTCTATCAAGATTTAGTCACTCCTACAGGCTTCAGCGCCCCTAAGATGTCCCATAAACACATCTCTATAATCACCTTCTATTTGAATCCAGCAAATTGTTCTTATTACTTCTAGGATGGCTGGCTAATCTAAATATTCATGTTTCTCAGCATTAAAATCTTTCTTGACTTCTTCAGCAGATACCTTTGTCCACTGATTCATATTTATTTCCCTGCAAAGTATCAATTACATTTATCTTTATCAATACAGGACAACTGAATGCAAAGGACAAAAAAAATATTTTAACAAAATTAAATGTCATGTGATACTCATTGAGAACACTGCACGTGTTATTTTGCATTTCTTCCCTACTTGATTTTGCTATAGCAAACTGTAACAGACTATGAAAATAAATATGCTCAGAGTGACAAGTGTGCCGAGCCTAGCTCTGTTATAGAACTGCTGTGCAGGAAATTTAGTTTCATTCTTAAACTGGAGCACTGATATCAACTTTTAGTGGAAACCTGAAGTGCAGAAATTAATCTAGAGTGACTGGCTACAGGAAAGAATATTCAAAAGGCATCCGGTGCTGTTCATAACACCTTTAAACTCTGTTGTTTAAAAAAACAAAACAGAAGGATACCATCACCTTTGCAACCCTGTCAACATCCATTTCACATGGAGAATACATACACAGACGAGCATTGCTGAATTCTGCTCTGCAAGGTTTGTGAGCAGGCTCTTTACAAAAGTATTCAGACAGTAAGGCTTTCGGAATACTACAGGAAGAAAAAAATAGTGGAAGTACAAATGTTAACACAGGAAGCAGATTTTAAGAGTTTCTCTGTGGAAATCCTCTATGCTGGGTCAGGAGGCAATAATTTCAATTACGATAAAAAGATAAAATAAACCTCCACAGTGAGAGATGGAAAGGCTAGAAAACCAGGCATGGATCTAAAACTTTTAGATAACAAGTGTTCTTGTACAAATTCACTATCTTGACATTGAAAATTTCTTTATGGGCTATTATCAGGAGGACTCTCCCAACAGGTTAATTTATATACCAATGTGAACATGACCTGAACCCCAAGGAGTCCTATAATAAGAATTCTCCTGTTATCGGCGACCACATGCTATTGAACAGAACATAACATATAGAATTTTAATGGCACTTAGAAAGACTCAAACCTTCATAACCACAGCTTTTTTTGTAGAAAAAGCCCAGCAGGAATTCATTAGCATAGTAGGCCACACCCCTGACAGCACAGTGTATTAGCATATCAGGCCACACCACATGTCATCCAGCCACACCCACCTTTTGCTTCTTATTCTACTTACCTTGTTCCTTGTCAAAACCCAGGGCTTTTTTTGTAGCAGGAACTCCTTTGCATGTTAGGCCGCATACCCCTAATGTAGCCAATCCTAATGAGTTTCTGCTGTTGGGTGTGGCCTATTATGCTAATGAGTTCCTGCTGGGCGTGGCCAACTCTGGAGCCGGCCGGAACTCCGTTCCTGTGCGTTCCTGCACAAAAATAGCCCTGTTCATAAACCATACTAAAAAGTTACAGGCTTACAAAAAATGAGAAGCACAATGGATTGGTGGGAAGCAGCAGGGCCACCCCAGGAGATGGGACAGGAAACCTCAAGGTCAAATGTGGCCTCAGATCTAGAAATGTGTTAATTTTTTGGCATTTGATAAGGTTCGCAACTTGTATTTATGCACATTGTATATCACCAAGTTGTTTTATTGCTGTTATTAGGGTTAGGTACATCAAAAGCTGGAAGTAGCCTGGGCTTCTCTGAACCACTAAGAGGGCTTGGGAGACAGGAACATGAAGAGACACTATGCTGTACTCTTATATTTGGTAGATTTTCATTCAGTCCTCCATCCCCCATCCTGTTCAGGAAAGTTACAACCCTGATCACACCCACTTTTAAATAATCAATTTCTACTCCATTGCCACTTCACTTCAGTGTCCTGTAATAAGCTTATTTAAGCTGCTGTGCATATTACTAGATAAACCAACAACAGGAATTACTAATGGCTGCATTAACAAAAGCTTAGCTGAGAAATAATTACCAGTAAATATTTTGTGAACTCTATGGCATTATGCAAATCCACATTAGGAAATCTAAATTAACTAGTATGCATTAAGGGCAGCTTCTTATGTAATGTTTTATACCCATACAAGTACAAAATGCATGTGCAACATACCAGTTGAGAAGCATTTCTGTATTTTTCTCCACTAGACCACTGAAAATACATAGAAACAAAATTCAACACTCCCCACCCATTTGTGCTTTAAGTGGTGTGAATAATGACTGATATATGGCTATGCCATTCAGAACTGATGTGACATGGATGAATTCTGTACTACAGTAGAAAAAAACTCTGTGAGAAGTCAAACATTTAGAAACCAATTATAAGTACAGTAGAAGGACCACAGGATTTGCAGTGGCCAACCTTGGTGAAGTGGACTCAGGTGTCCTCTGGATGACTGCTCCCTGGATTGTGCCTGGGGTTGTGGGGGACCTCAGCAGGAATTGGTTGTCTGATCATGCGTCTGCCCCGTTAAGAGGACTTCCAGACCAGTAATCAGCACATGGAGCTTTGGAGTTCAATATTTGGCTCCTTGGAACTTTGATGATCTGGCCCTCTGCTGGCTACTGTTGGAACTGACCTTGCTGGCTGTAGAACTTTGAATTGGATCTACGGTTGCCCATTAAGACTATGGTGGTTTTAAGAGTTACATTAGTTGGGTAGAATTAGACATAGATTCTTTCCACCCATTATTAGTAATTAGTTTGTTTTTCTTACTTGTGGGAGGGAGCTTACTAGTAAGTTAGAAGGTCTGGGATGAGAAGGAGGGGTACTTTGCCCTGTAAACTTTGTTTACTTTGCCTATTAGATATAGTTCTTTGACTGTGATTTTACCACTACAGTGAGTGCAATCTTTTTAGGTTTATTTCAGGATTGGATCTGCTTGGTGTCCTTGCTAGATGCTTAGTGGTTTCCAGTTTGGAATGATAACATCTAGTGGGAGAGCCAGGGCTAGGGATTCCAGTAATAGTGGAGCAAGGAAGATACCGCAGTGGGACACTTTGGAGTAAGGGAAGGAGACAGAGATGTTGGAAGGCTCAGTCCCTTTACTACCTTCATCCCATCCTGAGAGATGCAGGGTGTGGGGCTAGGAGGAAGTACCCTTCTCCAGCATTGGTATTGTGTAGTGCCAGGTCTATTAATAATAACATCTCTGTCCTTCAGAATTATCTGTTGGAACAAACTGTAGACCTGGCATGATTGAAACCTGGGAGAAGGACGGCAAGATGGTCACCTTCAACCAACTTAAGTTCCCCCAGATTTCTCGATTCTTTACCAACCTCAGACTAATGGGCGGGGGGGAGCGCTGCTCATCTGGGAGGCTTTCTCCTTCAGGGTGCTCCTTATGCCAAAAACTGCTGATATTGAATGTGCTGGCCTAGTGTGGGAAGCCAAGGAGAGCTTGGCTATCCGGCTGGTGTACCAACCACCTAATATACCAATGGATACCCTACCAGGTCTTTTGGAGGCAGTGTCAAACTGGGCGCTGGAGCACCCCACGGTTTTGATCTTGTCCATGTCGATGACCCAGGCTCCTCCCAGGCCAGGAACCTAGTGTTATCTATGACAGCACTGGGGGTCTTCCCGTTTGTATCAACTCCCACACATCAAGCAGGCCACAAACTGGACCTTGTTTTTGGAGTGGGGATTGATGCGGTTCTGGAATCTGAGGCAGTACCATGGTCAGACCCTGAAGGCCTGTCTGAATAGCCTAAATCCTCCCTGTTTAGGTGGCAAGTGGATTTATGCTCGCCCATGGAGTCAAATGCATCCTATGAGGTTCCAGGAAGTTCTGCGGGATCCAGTGCCCCCTGGCAATTCATTAAACAAGCTTGTGGAGGACCGGCACAGCTGGCTTTCTGAGGCCATTGATAAAGTTACCCCCACCCCCGGTGCCCTCTCCATCATCATACCAAACTGGCTCCATGGTATAACTTGAAGCTACAGAGGATGCAATGAGAGCTGACAGCTAGAGTGAGTATGGCAGCATGCTCATGATGAAGCCTCAAGATAGCAGTGAAGGCCACTAAGAAAATTTTCTATGTTGTCTCCATTGCATCTGCTATTACCCAGCCCTATTATTCAGAATACTGAAACTAGAGGGTCAACCTCACTCTGAGCCAGTACAGTCTAAACAAATTTGCATAGTTCTGCCTGGAGTGAGAGGAGACATAACCTAGGCAGTTTGGATGCATTCCCCCACTGAAGGATAAGCAATAGTTATTCACAGGATCTGGGCCAAAGAATATCACAGCCTCAAGAGATTAAACATGTTGCTGGGTCATTAGCTTGCTTGCCTTGCACTAGGTGCAAGCCTGTGTTCCAGCTCCAGTTCCTTGCCTCCAGCTCCTGTTGATGTTCTCAAGCCTCACTACCTGGACCTGAGAGCACTGTTTCTGAGGAGACCCAATTGGGCCTGGCTATAGAGCACAGGACAAACAGTTCATCATTCAGTATTAAAAAAAAATAGTAAAACCCTGTCTTGCGTTCTAACTCAGGGTGGGTGCTGGGGACTACTATCCCTGGCCTATTTAAAGAAGAGAAAACCCCCTCCAAAAGATAGCATACCCTGGTTTGGATCCAACCAAGTTTTCAACTGATGAAAAGTTGTCTCCTTTGACCATGCTGGGGATCATAGTACCTGCATGGACAAAAGCTATGTAAGATCAAAGAGATTGCATTAAGGATGGGAATTGGCTAGGGATGAGCTGGCCAATTATAGGCCAGTCTCCAATTTACCTTATCATGGGAAGGTGATAGAGAATATGGTGGAAGAGCAGGTACAGGGTTTCCTGAATGACACATCTGCTCTTGACCCATTTCATTCTGGCTTCAGGCCTGGGTTTGATACTGAGATGGCTGGTGGATGATCTTTGTTTAAAGTTGAACAGGGGACAACCTTACCTGTTGATAGTGCTGGACCCCTCAGTGGTCTTTGATAAAGTTGATCGCTCTATTCTTATCTAACAGCCTGAGTATGGAGTTGGTATTAAGTGCATAGCCCTTCAGTGGTTTCACTTTTTTCTGTCTGTTCAAACACAAAGAGTCTCCACTGGAGATGAGGAATCAACTGGACAGAATTGATCTTATAAGGTGCCGCACTTCTTTCTTTCTTTCTTTCTTTCTTTCTTTCTTTCTTTCTTTCTTTCTTTCTTTCTTTCTTTCTTTCTTTCTTTCTTTCTTTCTTTCTTTCTTTCTTTCTTTCTTTCTTTTGGGGGTTGGGTGTCATCAATATGCAGATATCACCCAGCTATCTATTTCATTATTCAAGCATCCAGATTCATTGATCTTTGTTCTGGACTGCTGCTTTGAGCCTGTGGTAAGATGGCTAAGGCAGAACAAACTGAAGCTGAATTCAGACGATACAGAGGTAATGCTGGTTGGGAAGGCTGATATTCTAGAGGGACTGAACCTATTTGTCCTAGATGGAGAGTCATTAGCTTTTTCAGAGCAGGTTGAGTTTGGGGGTGCTCATGGACCATGTCTTGCTGTTTGAAAAGCAGTGGTGGCCTGGAGTGCCTTTTAGCACCTAAATCTAATTCACCAACTTTCTCGTTATTTAGACTCAGCTGCTCTGTGCACACTTGTCCATGCTCCTGTAACTTCACTGTTGAATTACTGCAACATACTCTACATGTGCTGCAGTTGAAAACAACTCAGAAACTACAAGTGGCTCAACTACTGTCAGGGGCTAGCTGCTGGGGACATATGTTGCTAATTTTCAAACAGCTTCATTGTGTACCTGTTTGTTTCTGAGTTCAATTCAAGGTGCTTGTTAAGACCTTTAAAGCCCTTCATGACCTAGGAGCACCTTCTATATGTCCCCATGTGCCAACTACTGTAATCAGGTAGCCATCTGTTGGGTATTTCACCACTCAGGGTGGCCAGTTTGGCATCAAACAGAGCCCAGGCCTTTTCCATCCTGCCTCTGGCTCAATGAAATGGGTTTTCTGGGGAGGTGAAAGCCCCCCCCCCCCGCCCTTGGAGATCTTCAGGAAGTGTTGCCTGCCTGTTTGCCAGGGATTTTCAGAGGGTTTGAACAGCAGGCATCTTGAGAGCCAGTTTGGTGTAGTGGTAAGGAGTGTGGACTCTAACCAGGAGACCCAGGTTTGATTCCCCACTCCTCTACATGCAGCTGCTGCTGTGACCTTGTGTAACTGCAGGGGGTTCTCAGCACACTTTCCCCTTCTCTTCCTTTAGTTTGGCCACTTCAACACAGAGGTTTATGACAGCCTCCACTGTAAACACAAATACAAGTTTATTTAAATAACACCAAGGGACAGGGTAATATACAGGGAGTCAAACAGTTGTTCAGGCTTTCTTTTGTTTCTTTTTAAAAAAACTTTGGATTGCTCTTAGGACTTTTAGTTTTCTTCCAGACCACACCCTTCCTGCATACTCCATCTTTTATATCTTTGTTCTGTTGAAGGCTCTCCCACAGTCTAGCATCTCCTTAAACTGCTTCACTTGCAGTTGGTCCCTAGCTAGAACTGTAGAACCTTCCCCAACAGGATTTCTTATAGAGGAGCACTATGTGTGTCTGAGTTATACATCAGGAGTTTCTATCATTAAACTCCTAAGCAGCTCACAGGGTCCACACTCTCTCTCCCATCTGAGTGCACCCTTTCTCCCCTTCTCCTGGTCAGCAGTCAGTCGTTAACCACCTTTTTCAACCGTTTTTTCCCTCCCTCCAGTTCAAAACTGAAGAGTCCAAAACCATTACATCACACACACTCTCTCTCTGCCTTTCTGGTCATGTGACCACTCAGCTGCAGGCTACCTTCCAAGCAGCTCCCTAAAAGAACATAAGAGAAGCCGATATTGGATCAGGCAAATGGCCCATCCAGTCCAACACACTGTCACACAGTGGCCAAAAATACCAGGTGCCATCAGGAGGTCCACCAGTGGGCCAGGACACTAGAGGCTTTCCCACTGTTGCTCCCCCCTCCCCCCAGCACCAAGAATACAGTGCACCACTTGCCCCAGCCTGAGAGTTCCTATCTATACTTTGTGGCTAATAGCCACTGACGGACGTCTGCTCCATATGCTTATCTAATTCCCTCTTGAAGCCGTTCATGCTTGTAGTTGCTGCCACCTCCTGTGGCAGTGAATTCCACATGTTCATCACTCTTTGGGTGAAGAAGTACTTCCTTTTATCTGTTCTAACTTGCCTGCTCAGCAATTTCTAGCTTGTAAACTTTGCTCTGATATTAAGCTTTCCGTTACACATGCACGTTGGCTAGCATGTGTGACCTGTACATCAAGGGCAGGATCGCTGAGCAGGTCAGCTGCAGGCTACCTTCCAAGCAGCTGCCTATGCTTGTACACTTTGCTCTGAAATTAAGCTTTCCATTACACCTCGGGTCAGTCACAAGTTCTCTCAGAGCTGTTATCTCAAGGGCAATTCTTCAGAGAGCTCTTTCAGCCCCACCTACCTCACAGGGTGTCTGTTCTGAGGAGGGAAAGGGAAAGGGATTGTACGCTGCTCTGAGACTCCTTCAAGTAGTGAAGGGCAGGGTATAAATCCAATCTCTTCCCTTCTTCACCTTTTTGGGTTGGAGGGAATTGGCGCTTGATATTTTATCTTTAGTTTTAGCTGGGGATGTTTTCATTATTATTCTAAGTCACCTTGAACCAAGAGAAAAGGTGGGATAAAAATGTTTTAATAACATAAAAATCAAATGAGACTGAGCAGAAAAGCTGCCTGGATTCAATCTGTTTACCTGCAAGGAAGATTTGTTTGTTTTTCCACATATGGCATCAACAAAAAGGGAGATTTATCTTAAGTTTGCTTATAAGATATACGTGTGTACAGTAATTTGAAAAACCTTTCATGTACAATTTTTTTAGGAAGATAATTTTATATTCAGGGTCATCTTTCTTTCAGTTAAATATGGTTGTTTTTTAAGACACAGAGAAAACTGCTCTACTCCAGACGTTAGAACTTGAAATGCTGTCCAGATAAAGGTGATTCACTGTTTTTCTTACCTTCCATGGCTGCCAAACACTTTTGTAGTGCAGTAGAGCAGACTACTACAAAGAATCAGAATCCATTACAGTCAAGGGCAGATGGTGGACTGTTATTAAGTGCCTCTGCTGACCAACATTGTACCCTATTCCCCACAGTCATCTTAAGTTATTAGTCTGTACACATCTCAGACTACTGAGCAGACATTCTCATTTTTTTTTTTTTAAATTGCATTTGTCCCATATTTCTTAGCATCAAAATATTCCTGAACATGGTGGGATGTGGAATAATTTTACCTCAAAAAGATGGTTTACAGAAGCATTTCTGATGAACTGTTTCACAGTTTTTAATTCTTGCAGCTACAAGCAGAGACCTGTCTTCCTTTATTGAAATACTTCAGTAGGGGAAGAAAAAAGAAAACGTCTGCTTACATCTTTTCAGTTATTTGTGTTCCTCTACATATTAGACATGAAAAGGCCTTTAAAAACATCAGCATGAAGCATCTATGGCATTGTCTGCCACCCCCTTCTTTAAGGAAGACACTTTTTAGTACTAAAAGGCATTTGAATGAAGTAGGTTTTTTAAAGTAATTAATCAGTTAGACCCAATTCCATTTGTAGGCCAGAAAGAAGGCTTCTCCAAGGGGTTACCCAATAGTGGCCAATAACATCCATAGCATGATAGTGCCTCATAGAAGGTAAGCCAACACACAAACACACTTAAAGTCTGTCAGTGATAGAGTACAAGTGATTTAAAGAGTACAACTGCTGCCCACCGCCTCAGCTCAACAGGCACCTTGACGAGCAAAATGGTCTGCGACATCCCCCAGATGAGCAGTTGACCTTCCTCTCCAGCCAGCTCTTCCTTGCTTCCCCACCAACCTCTGTAGCTACGTGGCGTGCCTCAGAGTGGGGGAGCAGGAGGGACCTAACTCAAGTCATCTGATGCCAAAAAGATGGTGAGCAGGGGTAGCGTGGTGCCCTAAGTAGCAACCAGGGCGCCCCCACCCCTAGGACCCACTGATAGGGCCAACGTCAGGTTGGGCAGGCCCCAGCCTCCGACGCTCACTACTGGTCCACTCCCTTCACCTGCCAAGGACCACCACTGCTGCCTTCACTTTCTTCCCTCCCCACAGCACTGCAAACAGGACCCTGGGTGAGTCTGGGCCCTAGCTTCCCCCAAAGTGTTACCCATTGGTGGCCAATAACATTCCTAGCATGATAGTGCCTCATAGAAGGTAAGCCAGCACACACACACACACACACATAAAGTCTGTCAGTGACAGTGTACAACTGATTTAAAAAGGACAACTGCTGCTTTCATAACTTTACTGCTGGCATAGGCAATTTACAGTGCAATCCTAAAGAGAGTTACTCCAGTCTAAGTCCATTGAAATGAATGGGCTTAGACTGTAGTAACACTTTTTAGGATTGCACTGTAATTATTCATTTTTGTATTTATTTTAGGTTCAATTTTTGCTATGCTTTTAATTTTTGAAAAGTCATTTTGACTGTTTTTACCAAAAGTGTAATTTTTATGCTAAGACTGTTTTTTATGTTAAAGGAAGGTAATTTCCACAAATTCCCTCTTCTTCCTGCAAACTCTAATTTGCCTGTCATAGTGTTCCTGAGGGTCTCCTATCCCCCAGGAGCAGCATTTCAGGGAGATCGGTACACTGCAGAGGGAAAAGGCAAGCAGGAACACTGATGATAATCATCAGCTTCTACTGACAGATTGTGGATCCAACCCCTTTGCTTCAAAAGGATCCTAGTACTGCAAATCTCTTAAATTTATATCTAAGAAACCAACAACACATTACACAAAAACATGTGTGACAGAGAATTTTTACCCATTGGGGGAAAATTTGGAAGAGTTGCAGACAGATGAAGAAAGAATGAAGTGCCTCTTACTCACTTTTCACCCACTCTAAATTTCCCTTTATAAATGTCTGCAATGTGCAGCTAGCAACTAAGACATATCTTAAATTAAAGCCTCCCCCTTTCTGGAAAGGGCCCTAAAAAACATCTCTGGATCCAGCCAAAGTAGCCAACTACCGGCCAGTATCCAACTTGCCCTACCTGGGCAAACTGATTGAGAAGGCAGTGGCAATTCAGCTGCAGGGTTTTTTGGATGACACCTCCGCATTGACCCCTTCCAGTCAAGTTTCCGACCAGGCCATGGGACAGAGACAGTCCTGGTCACCCTCAAAGATGACCTTCGGAGACATCTGGATCAAGGCAGTAAGGCAGTGCTGTTGCTGTTAGACCTGTCGGCAGCATTCGACATGGTCGACCATCAGCTACTGATCCACCGCCTCACTGACACTGGGATTCAGGGGTTTGCCTTACAGTGGCTCTCCTTGTTCCTTCAGGGTCAGAGACAAAGGGTGGCACTGGGGGAACAGCTGTCCCGAAGGCACCCGCTAGTTTGCAGAGTGCCACAAGGGGTGGTACTTTCCCCGATGCTATTTAACATCTATATGCGCCCCCTCGCCCAGATTGCCAGGAGGCATGGGTTGGGTTGTCACTAGTATGTGGATGACGTCCAGCTCTATCTGTTGTTGGATGGCCAGTCTGACGCTAGCCTGGAAGATGTGGATGTGGCATTAAAAGCTGTGGCTGGTTGGCTTAGACTGAGTCGTCTGAAATTGAATCCGATGAAAATAGAGGTTCTGTGCCTGAGTCGGAGTGGGCCAAGGTTAGGGATCCCTCTCCTGACCTTCGATAGGGCACTATTGGTGCCAGCACTGGAGGTTAGGAGTTTGGGAGTGCTCCTGGATGCCTCCTTAACAATGGAGACCCAGGTAGCAACCACTGCAAAGTCTGCCTTCTACCATCAGTGGCTGATTAGGCAGTTGGTTCCCTTCCTTGAACGCAACAGCGATACATGCAATGATCACCTTGAGATTGGATTACTGTAATGCTCTCTACATGGGGCTGCCCTTGTCCCAAATCCAGAAGCTGTAGCTGGTGCAGAATGCAGTGGCAAGGCTGTTGTTGTGTCTCCCTATGCGGGAGCACATCCAACCTGCCCTAAAAGCACTGCACTGGCTGCCTATAGCATACTGGATTCGGTTCAAGGTGCTGGTTCTTACCTTTAAAGCCCTATATGATCAGGGACCTACTTGGCTAAGGGACCGCCTTTCCCCACATGTTCCCCAGAGAGCACTAAGATTGGGGTCCCAACACCATCTGGCCCTTCCAGCCCCCAAAGAAGCCAGGCTAGCTGTGATAAGGGCCAGAGCCTTTTCTGTGGCGGCCCCTAACTGGTGGAATGAGCTCCTGGAAAACATCAGGGCCCTGCAGGAACTTTTACAGTTCTGCAGGGCCTGTAAAACAGAGCTCTTCCACCAGACTTTCGATTAGGGTGCTGCCACCAACATTGTGGCCATGACCCCAACATCAGCACCAAATCAATATCTAATAGCCTGGCAAGGACCTGGACAATGCCGCCATTGCCTATTACCTGTATTTGCCAGCACTTTGTAATTGTGATGGTTCTGTTTTATCTGTTTTAAAATATTTTGTGTTTTACTATATTTGTATACATGCCTGTAAGCCACCCTGAGCCCACCTTGGTGGGGAGGGCGGGATACAAATCAAACAAATAAAATAAATGAAAGGGGGTGACAGTGTTCATCCACTGTGTAACATACGGATGTTCTACAATTTCATAAGGTTTGTTCATTATAATATCCCCATTTCAATTTTGCTTCTCCATTGTGAATTTTTTCCCACCACATCACACACCAGGCCCTCCTGTCCACCATCGTCCTCCAGAGTTTACTCAACTTCATGTTCACTGCATCAATAACACTGTCTAACCATCTCATCCTTTGCCGTCCCTTTTTGTTTTACCTTCAATCTTTCCCAGCATCAGGGTCTTCTCCAGTGAGTGCTCCCTTCTCATTTGGTGGCCAAAGTATTTGAGCTCTCTCATGGACCACTGCCTTGATGTGGCGAGGAGGCTTGCGTAGTTCGAAGAGGCTGTGGGCTATGCCGTGGAGGGCCACTATTAAATACTGGGTTCAAGATGCATTGCAGTGAACAGCTCTACTTTATTAAGTGATTTCAGGAACAAGCCTAAAACCTCAGGGCAAGAGCCCTGTTTAAACAGAATGAAAAAACCACACCAAAACACACCCAATGATAGGCTATTTACATAACATTAGTTTCTCACTGGTCACCCCCAGAGTCCTGGTGGGCTATTGTTCTAGAGCTCCAAGCTCAGCCAGTCTCTTGTAGATAGTCCTGGAATGTTCCAGGCCTAATACATAACAGCCACCCAGGATGGACAGGCCCTAGCAGAGAACTCAGACAAAACATGATCCACTGGAGAAGGAAATGGCAACCCACTCCAGTATCTTTGCAAAGAAAATCCCATGGACAGTAACATAGATTTTATATTGTATTAAAATGCATAACTTCCTCTGGGTGTATGTATGGCTCCATCTCCCACGGGAGCCATTTTGTGGTTGCA
The DNA here is from genome assembly GCA_029375565.1 of Gekko gecko. NCBI lineage: Eukaryota > Metazoa > Chordata > Lepidosauria > Squamata > Gekkonidae > Gekko > Gekko gecko. The sequence goes on from JAPDNY010000005.1 coordinate 143,053,610, forward strand.
CCCACCACTCTTTGTCAGAATTCCAAAGGTGCCCACAGGATCAAAAAGGTTAGTGACCCCTACTCTTGAGGAAATGGCAGTTTCAGAGAATGGACTGTATGGAATCACATCTCCAATGAGCTTCCTCTCTTCTTCTAACTCTACCCTCCCCAGGTACTACCCTCCATCTCCATGAATTTCCCAAGCCAGAGTTGGCAGACTTAAAAATAATGCTGAAACATTAGTGAACACTGGTTGCAAACACGCTTAACCCCTCACTCTGAGATGTCCCTCAGGTGGTTTTTAGGGAAAGGATGATTTCATTTCACTATTAAATGTCTATACTTGGAAATCAGGTTATAATTGCTTCTTTGGAAAACTTTGTGGATTTTTATAGGATTTTGGTACCAATTTACAAATGTACACATTAAAAATCACATTAAAATCTAATCCCTCTGCGCCCCCCCCGCCTTTGGTAATATTTTTTCTCTGTAAAGAAAAGTAATCACAACTGATGTGAGAATGCAAAGCCCTTCATTCAACCCACAGTGTGGGAGTACCTCCTAATAGTATCTTACAGTCTTCCACAATGAAACAAACAGCAAGTACATCACAGAAAGATTCTAGAGACCAAATAGTTTTATTTTATCCACCTGAGCAAGCCAAGCAACACTCTGTAAGGAAAGGGGTAAGGCTTTAAGAACTGCTTTTAACAAACCAAATTCTGAAGACATCTACTCCACCCACCCAAGTGTGTATTCGCTTTCTGGTCCAGTTGCCATTTGTGAACATTTCAAAGGGCATAATTATGAAAGTTTGTTTTAATAAATCAATTATGTTTTTCCCGTAAGTCTTTAATGCAGTAAAATGTTATGGGCAGGGCTCTTTTTGTAGCATGAACTCCTTTGCATATTAGGCGACCCACCCCTAATGTAGCCAATCCTCCAAGAGCTTACAGAGCTCTTCTTACAGGGGCTACTGTTAAACTCTTGGAGGATTAGCTACATTAGGGGTGTGTCGCCCAATATGCAAAAGAATTCCTGCTACAAAAAGAACCCTAACCAAATCCTGTGATAATGGCATGATATTTATTAATACAATAAGTATTAAAGATTTAATATTCCTAATTTAAACTCATTTCTATGCTTCATCAAAATTCTTTCAACAGTAAATATTTGCATACCACATTTTGCTAGTCATCTTTCCCTCCCCACATTCTCTTCTCCTTCATCTGTGTAATTTATTTATCTTTCCCTCCCCACAGTTAATACTCTTGAGAAGTCAAGAATAAAGATAGTCATGAACCACATTTTTGTGGTTCAGTTTGTAGTTTGTTGCTGAACCTCAAACTGAACCACGAACCCATACAAACCAGGAGGTCATTTTGCAAACCGACCTGGTTTGTATTGGTTCATGAGCCATTTAAAGTTTACATCCCCACTTTCTGCTGCCTGTGAAAAGCTGTGAGGAGGCAGACAGCAGGTGTTTAAATGGCTCCAAGCCATTTCACCCCTGCTTTCTGCTCCCTGCTGTTTTCTTCACAAACTGCCATGAACCACCATGAACTGCATCAAAAATCATGAAAGTTTTTGGCGGTTCTTTGCAAACTACTAACTGGTCAAAATGTGTGACGAACTTATTTCATTAGCCAGTCCATGCCCATCCGTAGTCAAGCCAGTTATTATTACATTAAACACTAATTCAGAACATGATTTTAATACCTCCATATTGTATGGCATATTTTGATACTTATCGCAAAACAGTTAGTTGACTAAGATGGGGTTATCCACAGATTATTTATACCAAGCAATTTGACTCCACCAGTATCCATATACCTCTTTCCATCTTCTTAGCTCATATTGTCAGAAATATGGTAACAAACAAAAGCCATGACTCTTGTAGGAGCCACTTCTGCTCCACAGCTCCCCTTGGGACACTTTCATAGTTCAATGCACATTTCCATATTTCATACACAATACCTTTATTACTCTGGTAGTGATCAAGACATATACAACCACTTTGAATCTGAGGAGATAAGGTAGGATAGAAATGTTATAAATAAATGATTTTAATTAAAATATTCATGTGATTTGTATTTATTAAGAACTTTTAAATTCACTTATGGTTGCTACTTTGAAGTTCCTCATTTAAATTGGCTAGTATAATTAAAGTTTGGGATATGCTAACTGTAGAAAACAATAATGATGTAGAATGTAAACTAGTGTCTAATAATTATTCTGTAACCATCATACAGCAATAGATAAAATACTAAGGCACCAATGTTTCATGGATTTTTTTACCTTAACAGCTCTCTCAATCCACCTAAAAAGGCCATGTTGTAAAGCACCAAGATGTACAGTTGTGAAAATATCCATTTTAATCAGTTATTCATGTCACACTACCTCAACACATAAAAATGGTAAGTACAAGGAGGAATATAATCAAGCACTGCTTAAGTTGTGTGACTCTCATTTTCCATTCACCCTTCTGCAAACAGCTATCTGGTTGTTCAAGCCTGTTATAGGGGAAACAATTCCATAAGAAGATTAGATATTAGTTTAAGCTTCTGTGGAGCAACTGAATAAGCTTGAGCCTGCAGATATACAAATGCTAAATCCACTTGCATTATCATTTCATAAGCAATGAGAAACCTCAGAGCTTTCTAGAGCAGTTAAAAAGCTTTCCACTACACATAAGACTATTTCATAGACATACCAAATCTGTTTATTTCTGAATAAAAGCAACCAAGCTTATTTTAAGTCATAGTCTAATACATACATTAGGGGTATTAGACGATAGAATTATTAGAAGTGCATGTGAAGGCAAAGAGGAATGTTGAAGTCTCCCTTCACTATCAAATATATAATGAAATTTAAATTCAATCTAATTCAAAATCATTAAGGTTTGGCATAAGTATACTCAGAATCGGTTCAGAATACAGATGACCATTCAAGCTGAATGAAAAATTACTCTCTCTCTTTTCATTTAATAATGATTTTCACATTTTAAGAGTGTACCCTGTAGTTGTTTTATTTCGGACACTATGGTAAACTGCACTCAGGTTGCAATTTGTAGTACTTTAAATTTGCATTCTCAGTATCAGATCACATATCATTTTCCACAAAACCCACTGACATCCTGAGAGATCAGTAAGCAAAGTGAGCAAGACATCATTTCAATTTACCCTGAAAGTTTGAAATTTATCTCTGCATTGCAAGTTTCCACAAAACCTCTCACCTTTTAAACTCCCTTTGGAGACAAGAAAAAAAAAAGAATGGCGTATAATCCTTTTCCTTAAGTTCCTTTCTAGTGATCAGTTCACTCCTTTGGAGTCATAGGATGATATTTTATATAGCAAGCTCTGCAAAATTAAATGTCATCACCATTAAGAAAAAACTTGGAACACATAACTTACTACACATGTTTATATGGGCACTGATCCAGGTCTCCCCACATACTGCTTTTCATCTATATGAGTGACAGAAAAGCTAAATACAGCAAGTAGCCAATGAATATATTAAAGCCTCCTTTATGGTTAGCCTCTAGTAGATTAGAAACAGTGTAACCCATATCAACAGCTATAATGTGTACTGGTGCCCTGGTCTGAGCATGACAGGAATCTCCAACTAAGTACAGAAATAATAGGTTAACCACTGTATTTATTTCAGTTGTGATTTTTAGCAGGGGTGGTTTGGGGCTGGAGAGCGCTGGAGCACCACTCCAACAGCCCAGGTGGCAGCAAGCCCCGCCCCCAGCTCCCCGCCCCACACTCCTGTCTTCCCCCCTGAGCCTCTCCACTTTTGCAGAGAGACAGTTTTTTTAAAAAAATCCCTGGCTTCCTTGCCCAAGCTCCTTCAGGTGCCCACAGCCTAGAGAAGCTGGGGCAGGGAAGCCAGGCATGACTGCCTCCCTGCCCTCCCCATTTCCAACCAGCCCGGCGAGGTGGGTTGGCTGGAGACAGGGAGCACATGGAAGCAGACATACCTGCCTTCCACCTGAGCCTCTCCACTTTTGTGGAGAGATAGGGGGTTAAATTCCTGGCTTCCCTGCCGGAGCTCCTCTAGGTGCCCTGCAGCCGGGGGGGCACTTGGAGGAGACCGAGCAGCCAAACCAGACATGTCTCCCCACCTCCTCTTCAATCCATGATCCAAGCCCCTTTCAGGCATGTCTCTCTCCCCTCCCCAGCCTGCGGGAGCCCAGGGCAAGTCTGAAAGGGGCTTGAATATAAGAGATCCAAGTCTGTTTCAGCCTTCTCCCCCAAAGCCCACAGGAGCCCAGAGCAAGGCTAAAAGGGACTTGAATCTAAGAGAGCCAAGCCCATTTCAGCCTGCTCTCTCCCCCCAAGCCCACGGGAGCCCAGGGCAAGGCTGAAAGGGGCTTAAATCTAAGAGATCTAAGCCCCTTTCAGCCTTGTCTTCCCCCACAAGCCCACAGGAGCCGATGGCAAAGCTATGTGCAATGGAACAATCTGCTCTTCCCTTAATATTGGTGTGAATTAGTTTGGTCCTCTTGGAGCTCTTGTTTCACTTTCATTTTTATATGCTGAATGGACCTGAGAACAGGTGGCTGAGTGAGTACTCTAGCCTGGGAACTCCCAGCTGAAGGGGGACATTTAAAATGTAAGCCTTCAAGCTCCTTTTTAACTGCTGGTGGGGGGATTTAGAACTCGGGGAAAGCAAACAGGCTTTAATTTTCATTTCCTTTCTTTCCATTTTTTTCTTCCTCTTTCTTTCCAGTTCTTTGTTCCCTTTCTTTTCCTTTCCCCCATTTCTTTCTATCCCTTTCCCCCATTTATTTCCCTTTCCTTTCTTGCTTCCCTTTCTTTCTGTCTCTTTCTTTACATTTTTTTCTTTTCCCTTCCTTCCTTCCTTTCTTCCTTCCTTCTCTCTCTCAGCTAATGAGTTAGGCTATAACCAGCTGAAATAGGTTAATAATCAATAATCAATAAACACAAAATGTGCCAAACAAAGCTTGAGTCCAGTGGCACCTTTAAGACCAACAGAGTTTAATTCTGAGACTAAGCTTTCATGTGAATAAACTTTGTTGGTCTTAAAGGTGCCACTGAACTCAAATTTTGTTCTGTTGCACTGGAACAGATATTCTTAAGTACCACTGCTAATGAAACATTGAGCTGCTATCCTACCTTAAGCCTGTGTGGACAGGAGGTGTTGAGTCTACCCTAATAATTTGTTCAAGTAACTTTGTGAAGTCTTTTGCACAGTGTAACCCTATTGCCTGTGTAGAAGAGCCCTCTTGAATAATTCTGGTTTTCATAGATTCAGGTGGGTAGCCATGTTGGTCTGAAGCAATAGAACAAAGTTTGTGTCCAGTGGCACCTTTAAGACCAACAAAGTTTAATTCTGGGTATAAGCTTTCGTGTTCATGCACTCATTTTCAGATACATTGAAACAGAGTCATCAGCCATTACAGGTAGGTAGCAAGTGACTTCTGCAAATGCGGGAACTGTAGCCTCTGTTCATAACTGGGTCATTGGTCACTTCTTCAGCCATGAAGTATCTGTAGATGAGAGCAGTGGCTCACAAAAGCTGATCCCCTGCTACAAATTTTCGTTGTGCTTTTGTGATTTTGAAGCAGTTTTTCTCCAGGTAGTCTCGCCGGCTCTGAGTTGGGAAATACCTGGAGATTTTTGGGGTGGAGCCTGAGCAGTGGGTGTTGCCTTCTGACACACTTCTCATGATGTCAGGGTGTGTGGCATATGCTAATGAGTTATGCTAATGAGCTCCTGCACGTCTTTTTTTACGAAATGACCCTTGGATTTTTGTATATGAATGCTTATACTGATGTACACCACCCTGAGCCCTGATTCAGCTCAACGATATTACCACACGGCCCTGGGGAAGCACACGCATATGTCCATTTACACATGCACCCCAACACTCAGCCTTTTTGGATCTGAGCCTCTGTATACACAGATTGCAGAGTGGTACAGTATTTTCCCCTAAAATAAACGAGACCATGGTTTTTAAAGGGTTGACTTTTATGAATTACAAAGGGATAGACTGAAGGACATTTAGAAGGCAGCTGGCAATAAAAACATTTGGCAAAATAAAATACTTCACACAACAACAACAAAGTATCTACTTTGGAAAATCCTACTTTGGTGATTTCTACTATTACTAACATCTTTGATTATTAAGATGCCCAATTATGGCTCATTTATGGTTAAAACATAAGAGAGTTGTGTAAATGTGTGAATGTTCCTGACGAACATGAAAAAAGGAAGACTAACTGAGAGAGGGAAAGAGAATGAATAATAATGCAATGAGGAGGTATGGAGAACTGAAAGGGATTTATGCTGGGGAAATAGACAAATGGAGGTGAAATTTGGCAGCAGCCAGAAACTCAAGGAATCTGGAGACAGGTGTTAGGAGAGACAAAGGGAGGCTCTACTGTAAAAGCAAGGAGCTGTGTAATGACAGGAGTGGGGGGATCGTGGGCCATACTGAAAAAAACAGGGTTGAGAAAAATGAAGAAATTAGGTTATAACTAGATCTTGGAATGTGTGTGTTGTCTTCATGGTGGTGCAGGCAGGCTAAGATGGGAAAACCTGATTTCTTTCATGGCCACAATCTCAGACCTTATATACCTAATTCTCATTTGGGGGGCAGGGTTTTTTCTTGGATTAAAATTAAATTAACCAATTTGCTAGTTTGATGCTTCAGGAGATTTATTTCCTTGGCTAACATTTGTTTGGAGCTACCTCTTACCTGAGATTGTGCTGATATCCTTTGTTACCATACTTTATTGTTTTCCACTGTTAACTTACATACATTTTCCTATTAAATACCTTTGAGTCACATTTACCATATTTTATCTATCCATATATATAGGCGTTCCCATCTTTCCAAAAAAACTTTATCATCTTTCCCTTGCAAAATTATACTTAATTTATCAAGTTCGGCTATCTCCAATAATTTACATTCCATCTCTTTCTTTGTGGGTACTTGTTCCTGTTTCCAGCACTTGGCCAATAAAATCCTAGCTGTCGTTAATATACATAAACATATATTTATCATTTTTTTTATATTTCTCCGGAATTAAATTTAACAGGGCTATTTCAGGTGTTAATATTAGATCCATGTTCATCATATCTCGTATTATTCTCTGGACCATCTTCCAATACTTATTAACTTTCCCACAACGCCACCACATATGGAAGAAAGTCCCAACTTTCACTTTACATTTCCAACAGTTCTTGGAAACTGATGGGTGACATTTAGCGATTTTATCCGGTGATCAATACCACCGGTGAAATACTTTATAGACGTTTTCCCTATAGTTATAAGCTTTCAAATATGATAACGCTTTCCAGACATTTCCCCATTGGCCTATTTCTATTGTGTATCCCATCTCTCATCCATGCTATCATCATTGGACTAACCATCTCATCCAGTGAGTATTCACCTAGCAAACATTTATACAGTTTCTGGACCTGTTTATCACTTGATGATAACCAAATCTTATCTAATTGGGTTCTTAATTCTTGAAAACCATATATAGCATCTTTCATATACCTGGGCTGGAGCTGTGCTGTTTCCCACCATGATAGATGTATATTATACAACCCTGACAAAACTTCTTCTGACTTTAAATTATTCTTTTCATCTAACAATACCTCATAAGCTACTCTATTACATGGTTGCATGAGGGAAGGTTTTATAAATGCTTCCAGAGGTGAAACCCATTTTGGTGTTATCCTATAGTATTTATCCTTGATTTCGTTCCAGATTGGGAGTAAAGCACCTCTTATCATGTGTAATTTAAAGTTAGAATGTATCTTATTCTTCCCGTACCATACATACACGTGCCATCCCATATAAAGTTCGTGTCCCTCTAGATTCAAAATTCTAATATTATCTAAAATTATCCAGTCCCTTATCCAAGTTAAAGCAGCAGCGTGATAACGCAGCTTTCAGTTTGGCAATCCGAACCCACCTCTTTCTTTTCTATCTTGGAGTACTTTCCATCTAATTCTTGCTCTTTTTGGGTACCAAATGAATCTCTTTCTAATTTTGTCCATTCCTACAAAGAACTTAGTATTCCTTAATATAGGTATATTTTGGGCTAAAAACAGAAATTTAGGTAATATCATTTTGATTGTGGCAATTCTGCCCAGTAAGGATAACTGAAGGTCCTTCCATCTTGCCAGATCCTTCTTAATCTCTTCCAACAACTTATAATAATTATCTCCCAAGGCTGGGACCAGGGTACACTGGGTGGTTGCGCTGGGTGGGTTGGGTCATACTTCCTGGCAATTCTGACACCGCCGACCCACAACTTGATTTCAGCATAAATTCCTGGCCACCACACATAACTTCGGGCAAGGGCCTTCATTCTCATGATGCCTGAGTGCGCCTCATGTAGAGCCATGAGGACCCATTGCCTTAGTGCGCTGGGGACTATGACCCTGTCTCCCCACAGCAGACACCCCTTGAGGGCTGACAGCTCATTCTTCTGGGCGAGGAACAGCGTGAACTCCTGCCCAGGGGAGGCCAAGGGCCAACCTCTCACCACCCAGCGCAAGACCCGGGTGAGGGTGGGGTTGCGGGTAAAGGAAGCCGCGACATTGGCCGCTTGCAGGGGAGCATCTAGGAGATCCTCCAGCATCAGGGCCCCGGGGGCTGGAGCAGGATCTGCATCAGTGGAAGGGAGCGGCAGGCAGCTCAGGGTGTCAGCATGCCCCATTGTCTTGCCCAGGCAGTATTCCAACCAGTAATTGTAGCCCGCCAGGAAAAGAGACCATCGGAGGACATGGGGTGACAGTACTTGTGGCATCTGTTTGTCAGCCGCAAAAAGGCCCAGCAGTGGCTTATGATCAGTTACAATGGTGAAGGGGTGACCATAAATGAAGTTATGAAACTTCTTGACCCCGACGCCTATCACCAAGCCCTCCCAGTCAATTTGCACATAGTTGCGCTCTGCAGGCATTAGGGTCCTGGAATAATAGGCCACTGGAACTTCATGGCCATCAGGAAGGACGTGGCCCAGAACCACCCCGACACTGTAGGAGGAGGTGTCACACACAAGAAGCACCAGCAGGGACTCGTCAAAGTGTGCCAGGACCTCATTCAAAATTAACAGCGCCTTGACCCCCCTAAATGCCGCTGTCTCCCGTGGACCCCAGGACCATGATACTGACTTATCCAGTAGGCGGTGAAGGAGTTCTGCAACAGCAGCATTGTGCGGCAGGAAGTTTATTAGTCCTAAGTGATAAAAGTTTATTAGTCCTAAAAACGCCTGCAGCTCTGCCTTGCATGTGGGCACCAGGGCCTCCCCTATGGCTTTAATCTTGTCTTTGGCTGGATGGAAGCCGGACACATCCACTCAGAACCCAAGAAAGTCCACCTCCAAAACCCCGAGGAGGCATTTCTCCCGTTTCACCTTGAGGCCAGCAGAGTCGAATTGATGTAGGACGGCGCGGAGGCGGGAGGCGAAGTCATCAGGGGTGGCCGCAGCAATGAGGACGTCATCAAAGAATGGCATCACTCCAGGGATCCCTTTTAACAAGGAGTCCATTAGTTGCTGAAAGATCCGTGGGGCAATGCTCACCCCGAACAGTAGTCACTTCACCTGGGAAGCCTCCCAGTGCATCACAATAGTTTGGGCCATGGCAGTTGCCTCATCAACCAGCAGCTGCTGATAAGCCTGTGCCAGATCTAGCTTCCCGAAAATCTTAGCCCCTGCTAGAGAAGTGAGCATATGACTCACGGCTGGAACTGTGTAGGAATGGTCATGGAGGGCCTTGTTCAGTGTGCATTTGTAGTCCGCACATATGCAGACGTCACCATTTGGTTTGATGGGAGTCACTATGGGGGTTTTCCAAATGGCGTATGACATGGGTTCTAGGACCCCTTGAGCCACCAAATGGTCTAGCTCCACATCGATTTTTGGTCATAGGACCAGTGGAGTGGTGCGGAACCTCATACAGATGGGGGCAACCTTGGGGTCAAGTTGTAGTGAGACTGGGAGTCCTTGGAAATTCCCCACAAATGTAAGCATAATCCCGCAGTGTACATTTATTCACACACACACCCCAATTGTGATGCCCAACGGCACGAACCAGGCCCGCCCCAACAGGCTAACCAAATTTCCCTCCATCACTACCAGATCCAGGAACCCTTCGAACCCCCTATACCTCACACAAAAAGTACCCACACCCCAGATTGGAACCGCATTCCTTTGAAAGTCCATGAGGCTCAGGGGTGACAGGTGCAGGCAGGGGCTCCCACTAGGACAAAGTCTCTTTAGTGTCTCTACTGAAATGATGGAAACTGCCAACCCCGAGTCGATTTCCATAGAACAGAGGACCCCTCTATCTGAACCTGTACTTGGATTTTCGGGGCATTGGATGGGTTGGAGAGGTGAAGTACCTGAAGGGATGGCTGGCTGTTGAGGTAGTATAGGTCGGCCGGGTCCTCGGTGGTCTCGTAGGTCGCGGAGGCTTGGCGGCGTGACTGTGGCAGGTGCTTTCAGGTCCCCTTGGACCGGCAGATGCGGGCGAGATGACCCTGTTTCCCACACATCCCAGAACTGGCACGATTTTCTTTTGTGTGCGTCTCCGCCGCTGGCACATGTGGAATGATTGGAGGGCTTCTCAGGGGGTCTGGAAGATCCAGGCAGCTTACGTCGGCTTGGCGGGTGGACTAGGTGAACGTCGTCCTCTGAAGTTTCGGGGGCTGGGTCAGGGAGTATGATGTAAGAAGCTGCTGTCTTTCGGTCGCGGTGGGAGGCCTCGTGTGTGATGGCAAGCTGGAGGGCATCCTCGAGTTTGATGTCCACAGTGCTGATCAGTTTCCGCCAGAGCTTCACATCGCTAAGGCCCCAAGCAAACTGGGTGAGGAAGTTTTCCTCCACTTTGGTGAAAGCGCATTCCATGGTGTGCTGTCATAGCACAGCCATGAAAACGGCAGCCATCTCCCCTGGCTTTTGGATGTGCCCTTGGAAGTCTATTTGCTTGGCCAGGAACGTAGGCTTGGGCTTGAAGTAGTAGGTCAGGGCCTCTATGATCTCTTCATTGGTGCATTCCAGGATTGCCCTTGGTGCAAGCAGGCTTTTTGCAAGTCAGGTGGTGTTCACCTTACACACACTGATGAGGACAGCCCTTCATTTTCCTGCATCGGTTACCTCATGGAAAGCGAGGTAGCATGTCAGCTGGTCCATCCATGAGTCCCATAGCTCGGCGCGAGTGGGGTTGAAAGTCTTCAGGTGTCCGGGAGCATTGGTGGCCATGACTCGAGTGCGAGGCGGGGAGCAATGACTGGAAGAGCATGTCGCAGCACGAAGTGGCGTGGTGGCTTCTTCGGTGTCAGAGCTCGATGCTGCGTTGGAGGATGAGTCAGGCCTGCTCATTCGGATCCCACTTTCATCGCCACTGTAAAGTACTGGGTTCGATGCTTGAAGGACTCAGATGACGACATGTGGTGTGACGCATTTATTGGTACTTTACAACAAGCATGCCAAACGGCCCTGCAAGGCTGACACATGCACCCGGTACACCCACAGTCCCATTGGGAGGTTTGAATTTCCTGCCAAAGGTTCTATTAGTGGACACTGGGTTGACTAGGATCCTACAGTTCTATTGTTCTAAGGAGCCAAACTCTGACCTGAAACCATGGGTCCCTGGTGGCAGCCTGCATACATAACAAGAGGGCAACCAGGATGGTGAGAGGGTTGGAATCCAAGTCTTACAAGGAAAGGCTGAAAGAGCTGGGTATGTTTAGCCTGGGAAAGAGAAGATAAATATCAGGAGAAACTTCCTAACCATAAGAGTGGTTGAGCAGTGGAACAGACTGCCTCGGGAGGTGATGGATGCTCCTTCCCTGGACGTTTTCAAGCGGAGGCTGGATGACCATCTTTCAGGTATGTTGTAGGGCTATCTTTTGGCTATGCTCCTGCAGAGTGCAGGGGATTGGACTAGATGACCTGCAATGTCCCTTTGGGAACCATTCTGCTCAAAAAGTTATTGATATTTTAAATACTAAGAAGGAAAGTGGGACCTGTGATAAGTAGAGAGTGCATACTTTCCAGAAAAGCAGATATTTCTATCACATAGTTCCAGCAGATTTTCCCATACCTCATTAATGTTGGGACAATCTCAACTATTAATACTTTTACTTTAGGCTTTTAAAAAGAGAGATTGGAAAAGTGTTCTTCTGCAAGCATGTGTAAATTCAGAATCTTTTTTTAAAAGAAGGAGTCTACTGGAACTCATATTTTTCCAGTGTCAATTTACACTTTAATCCACTTTATTAGGCAAAGTAGCCTCTAATCCACAGCAGTTTATGTTGGAATAAAATTGTGTTAATCTTTTAAAATGCTACTAGACTCCTGATTATTTCTGCTGCAATAGACTAATACAGCTACTCCTCTGAAAAAGAACTCAAAATTAATGCACAATATGTTTTATATGGAAAAACCATATAAGGGTCACATATGACCAAACATCTTTCAAATATGTCAACAGACATTCATATCTTTTTTTAAAGCAAGCCTTTACTTGACATAGAACAAAGTTCTGTAACTTAAATCAGCATGTGACAACACTATTCCTTTTACTGGCAACATTTAAGAATTTGATGGCCAATTAGAAAGATAAATAAAAGTATTAAACATTAATAAGTATAAATGTTAGTGTTCTTCATTTTTGTTTGTATGTTTCAAGTCAAGAATGGGGAAAGCAACTGATTGACCAACCTTGACCAACCAACCCATTTGTTTTGTTTGTATGCATAACAGCTGATTCCCCTTGCCATTTGAGAGCATGTTTCTTCATTTCTGAAATTCTGACTTCCATATCACTTAATAAGGTGGCTTCTCAAATCAGCAATTATACTGAGGAAAAGCTATGCAAAGCATATGGCCTACAATTTAGCTACATCCCCTCTTTTCCAGTCTGGGAGAATTCACTTAAATTATAATCAAAAACACAGTATGGCATGATATTGTATTACGGCGCTACTTAAAGAAATGGTGACAAGTCATTACCAGTAATAGGAAACAGGACATTTGTTATGCACTTTTAAACATCTGTTGCATAAAATGTAATATGTTCACTTATGCACACTGTATGTCCTGTGAGTCAATTAAAAAATTTTTGAACGTAAATAACTCCAACAGCATCTAAAATCGGAATATTTCCTAAACTGGATTGTTCAAAACATTTCTCCATATCAAATAACTCCAATAAGCATCAGCATACTGATGCCTGAAACAGCATCCAGTGGAGAGCAGTTCAGTAGCACACTTTACCAGAATGGGAAAATTAAGAAAAAAATAGAGCATGTGCATGAGGCTATGGTGTCTGATCACCAGAAAGGATATTAAAGGAAGCAGTTAATATGTAGTTAAAGGAATGTGAATGCATAAGAACATATGTTGTTTTACCTAATTTTGATCAACTTAAAAGTAAAAATGTCTATATGCTTTCAACTAAGTTTAACATACCATCTGGTTTAATTATTCCTTAGGTACAATGCTATAAAGTTAATTGCAATGATGCTGGTAAGCCATTGGATGAATGTTCCATTGTAATATTTGACTGAGGGTGGAGGGTTTTTTTTTGGCAAATGCCATTGACTGTGGGGTCAATGTAATAATCTTTTGTCTATGCTGTGTTACAACTATTGCTCAGCAGATGTTACCTCTAAATAGTCATTCATATCATGGAGTTTCTCTACACAAGTTTAAGTCAATATACTATTTAACCACTGTGAGGTTAAAAAAACTGCATTGATGAAAGAGGGTGCAGTCAACTTTATATTAACTTTGCTGTTGTACAATGGATTACGTTAAATAAAATAAATCATTTTAGCTCCAACTAAAAAGCTATGTATTCTCAGTGCAATAAAATACTGTAGAGACAACTGTCTACATTTTTTACTTGACTTTTTTAACTGGGTTGTATTTGTGGATGCTACAGACTCCCTGAAATTCTGGCACGCATTGAAGTCTTAAGTGAAAGAAAAGGTCTGTTCTCACTCCATGTGGATGCTGAACAGCATCAAAAAGCCATCTTACTGTTTACATAAATACATGAAACTGCCTCATACTGAATCAGACCCTTGGTCCATCAAAGTCAGTATTGTCTACCCAGACTAGCAATGGCTCTCCAAGGTCTCAAGCAAAGGTCTTTCACATCACCTACTGCCAGATCTTTTAACTGGAGATACTGGGGATTGAACCTTGGACCTTCTGCATGCCAAGCAGATGCTCTACCACTGAGCCACAGCCCTCCCGTTCCCCCCTTTCCCAGTATGCTGTAAAAGTGAAGATAGTATCCCAGTCATTTATTCTTAAATTTCATAGCATACAATAGGACGGTCCATTTCTTTGCCTGCGTGAGAACTGGTATTTTGATACACCAGCATGGTACAGTGGTAAGAGAATCCAGGAGAACCAGGCTCAAACCCCCACTTTGCCATGGAAGCTTATTTGGGTGACCAGTAACTCTCTCTCAGTCTAACCTGCCTCGTAGGTTTGTGAGGATAAAACAGAGGAAAGGAAAACAATGTAAGCTACTTTGGGCCCTCAGTAGATATAAATGAAGTAAGCAAATAGATCAGCAAAATAAATAAATAAATCTTAGGTTAGCTCTGAAGAGGGCATTTGAACCAGTTCCTACACTAATAGCCACTCTATGTGCCCCATCACCTTAAGTAAGGTGAGAAAAGCACTAACAATCAAATGTTTTTCTCCTGTGGGAACCTCAACTGTGGAATTTCTTTCCCACATTAGTCTGTTTTGTGAATTCTAGACACGAAATGAACACATGAAGCTGCCATATTCCAAGTCAGATCACTGGCCTATCCGCATTGTCTACTCTTACTCATAACAGCTCTCCATGGTACCAGTCAAAAGTCTTTTGCATCCCCTACTAGCTGATAATTTTAACTGGATATGCCAGGGGACTGAACCTAGCACTCTGAGCAAATAAAGCAGATATTCTACTGCTGAGCAGTGACCCCTCCCCATCTCTTTTTTCCTAAGCCTTTTGCTACTTCTGTACCTTTTGTTTCCCTTCTTCTTGTCCTGGATTGCCTTAGTTGCATGTTCCCTCACAGTTATTTTGACTATGTTACTGATTTTTGTTCCTAGGTTGTTGTTTAATTTGGTTTTAATGAGACTTTACATTATTTTTAAAAGGGAAATTTAATTATTTGATCTAATGGTTTATTGTGAATCTTTAGAGATTTTGTTATTATTTACTGTTTAAATAGTTATATTGGAAGCTGGCTCAAGAACTGCAAGAAGTAAATAAAAGAAGCAAATACATACATTTACGACCTAAAGCTGAAAAAAATTCTCATCTGTTTTGTTACATGGACACCATATCAGGCTATATGTTTTCTTTATGGGGATGTTCTTGCAACCAACAGCATTAGATTTTGCTATCTTGACTTAGAATATCATTACATGATACATGAAATGCAAGTCAGGTTGGAGATTCTGTACACTGACAGTTTTCAAGCACTACTGATTTCTCCAGCCAAAATACATACTCCTAAAAACCATTAGATTGGGAAAAAAATGACTCTCATCCATGGAGAGTCTACTTATGCTTAAGCAATACTCTTCACCGTAGAAGGGAACCCCCAGATTCCACCTGTTAGGCTTTAAAATTTCAGATCATTAATTTGTCCATGTGCATTTTATAAAGGCTTGGTATTGTAAATTCAAGAGTCAGGGGCTGAAGTTTTGCACAATAATTTCATAGTCATATTTTTTTTTCTCTAAAACCAGTTCTAAATAAGTAAACTTGTTTGTTTAAAAGGCACCTGACCTCCTATGTAGGGAGTCCGAAAAAGGTAAAGGTACATGTTGTGACCTTTTGTACAATTTAAGCAAAGCACTGTTTCAACTCCAGGAATAACTACATTTGCTAACAGGGTGATAGTACACTGTTAGCAGCACTGAAATTTTAAAATTAAATAATTTCCAAATGCATACTTTAACTGACTAAACAGTTGGACTGTTATCTGCTACATCAGTGCCAGGAGGCAAAATCAGGGGAAGGCCTCTATGCCCTGTTGTTGGACTTCCAAGGCAACTGGTTGGCCAGCGTATGAGACAGGATACTGGACAAGATGGACCACTGGTCTGATCCAGAAGGGCTATTCTTATTTTCTTATAGTTAAAAAAAAACTGGTAAGATTAGACCACTAAGGTGCTGGGTTTTACAAGCCCAGAGAGAAACAAGAGAAAGAAGTGGCATAACATCATCTCCAAGCTCCACCCTCCCTGAGCTTTTGTTGTTGTTGTTCAGTCACACAGTCGAGTCCAACTCTTCGCAACCCCATGGACCACATCACGCCAGGTCCTCCTGTCTTCCATCGTGCTCCGGAGTTTGCTTAATTTAATGTTTGTTGCCTCGATAACACTGTCTAACCATCTCATCCTTTGCTGTCCCCTTCTTTTTTGACCTTCAATCTTTCCTAGCATCAGGGTCTTCCCCAGGGAGTACCTTCTTCTCATTTGGTGGCCAGAGTATTTGAGCTTCAGCTTCAGTATCTGGCATTCCAGGGAACAGTCAGGGTTGATTTCTTTTAGGATTGACTGATTTGATCTCCTTGCAGTCCAGGAGACTCTCAAGAATCTTCTCCAGCATCTTAATTCAAAAGAATCTATTATTCGGCGCTCAGCCTTCCTTATAGTCCAACTCTCACAGCCATACAGTACTACTGGGAATACCATTGCTTTGACCATGTGGACTTCTGTTGGCAGGGTGATGTCTTTACTTTTTATTATGCTGTCTAGGTTTGCCATTGCTTTCCTCCCAAGGAGCAGGCGACTTTTAATTTTATGGCTGCAGTCACCATCTGCAGTGATCTTGGATCCCAGGAACGTGGTCTGTCACTGCTTCCATGACTTACCCTTCTATTTGCCAAGGAGTGATGGGCCAGATGCCATGATCTTAGGGTTTTTTTATGTTGAGTTTCAAGCCAACCTTTGCGTTCTCCTCTTTTATCTTAGCAAGAGGCTCTTTAGGTCCTCTTCACTTTCTGCCATCAGAGTGGTATCGTCCGCATATCTGAGGTTGTTGATATTTTTCCCAGCAATCTTAATTTCGGTTTGTGATTCATCCAGGCCAGCATTTCACATGATGTACTCTGCATATAACTTAAATAGGCAAAGGGACAATATACATCCTTGTCGTACTCCTTTTCCAATGCTAAACCAATCAGTTGTTCCATATCCTGTTCTAACTGTCACTTCTTGACCCTTATAAAGGTTTTTCAATAGACATGTGAGGTGGTCTGGTACTCCCATCTCTTTAAGGACTTGCCATAGTTTGTTGTGATCCACACAATCAAAGGCTTTAGCATAGTCAATGAAGCAGAAATAGATCTTTTTCTGGTGCTTTCTCCATAATCCACTGAATGTTGGCAATTTGATCTCTAGTTCCTCTACCTCTTCAAAACCCAGCTTGTACTTCTGGCAGTTCTCTGTCCACATACTGCTGAAGCCTAGCTTGTAGGATCTTGAGCACGACCTTGCCGGCATGTGAAATGAGTGCAACTGTGCGATAGTTTGAACATTCCTTGGCATTGTCCTTCTTTGGGACTGGAATGTAAATTGACCTTTTTCCAATCCTGTGGCCACTGTTGTGTTTTCCAAATTTGCTGGCAAATTGAGTGCAGCACTTTAACAGCATCATATTTTAAGACTTTAAATAGCTCAGCTGAGATACCATCACCTCCACTAGCTTTGTTGTTAATAATGCTTTCTAAGGCCCATTTGACTTCGCATTCCAGGATGTCTGGCTCGAGGTCAGTGATTACACCGTCGTGGTTTTCAGGGACACTGAGGTCCTTCTTGTATAGTTCTTCTGTGTATTCTTGCCATCTTTTCATAATCTCTTCTGCTTCTGTTAGGTCCCTATCGTTTTTGTCCTTTATCATGGCCAGCTTTGCATGGAACATTCCCTTGAAGAGATCTCTAGTCCTTCCCATTCTATTGGTTTCCTCTATTACTCAGCATTGTTCATTCAGGAAAGCCTCCTTATCTCTCCTTGCTGTTGTCTGGAAATCTGCATTCAGTTGGGTAAATCTTTCCTTTTCACCTTTCCCTTTTGCTTGCTTTTTTCCACAGCCATTTGTAAAGCCTCAGACAGCCACTTTGCTTTTTTGCATTTCTTTTTCTTTGGGATGGTGGTGATTGCTGCCTCCTGTATAATGTCACGAACCTCTGTCCATAGTTCTTCAGGCACTCTATCAAATCTAGTCCCTTAAACCTATTCTTCACCTCCACTGTATATTCATCAGGGATGTGATCTAGGTCAAATCTGAACAGCCTAGTGGTTTTCCCAACTTTCTTTAGTTTAACTCTGAATTTTGCAATGAGTAGCTCATGATCTGAGCCACAGTCAGCTCCAGGTCTTATTTTTACTGACTGGATAGAGCTTCTCCATCTTTGACTGCAAATTATATAATCAATCTGATTTTGGTGTGGCCCATCTGGTGATGTCCATGTGTAGAGTTGCCTCTTATGTTGTTGGAAGAGGGTGCTCGCTATGACCAGCATATTCTCTTGACAAAACTCTGTTAGTCTTTGCTCTGTTAGCCTCCCTGAGCACTACCTCCAAAATATCCCAGCCTTTGTCTAAGTGGTGTTGTGGACCCTACACTAAGCGGGCACATCTGTCTGCCATACTGCTATTAAGAATTGTTGGATTTAACTTGACAAACAAGACAGAAGCAGTATCTTCTTAGCCAAGTGGGGCAACAGCCCAATAGCAGAGCATCTACTTTTCATGCAGAAAGTCCCAGGTTCAATCCCCAGCATCTCCAGTTAAAAGGATTAGGTAGCAAGAGATATGAAAGACCTCTACTTGGGACCCTGTGGAGCAGCCATCAAATACTGGCCTTGACACATAGGTAAAAAGTTAACTTCAATAGTCTTTGAGACTATTGCTTTATACACAGAAAAGAATGATCTCAAAACCAAGCAAATGGATTACAAATTTCCTTCATTTAACTGATGAACAAACATGATCATGGATATGTGCAGTTGACTCTGGAAAATGTATCAAGCAAAACCACAAAAGGTACAGAGGTTAGGAAGCATAAAAGGTTGGGACTAGGGACTCAAACTGTGGAACAGACAGGAAATAGGTCAGGATGAGTCAGGTCTAAGAAAAGATGCAGAGGCAAAGAGGTCACAGCCCAATTAAAATAGATAGCACAGATCTTGCCCACTGTGTGGCCTATCAAAATCTATTGAGTGAACCATTATTACACAGAAATCTTCTCTTATTGAAGTGCAAGGATTTAAGCTACATGCTGGTTTGCCAAGCACACAAAAATTAGCTTCTGTAGCTAACTGGAGGGAGCCAAGCAGAGTATAAGAAAAGAGCCCACGATGCACCCATGATAGGACAGGAATCCTGGTAATCATGATTTAAACAACACTTCCTTCTTTTTTAAAAAAGATTTTCAACTTTCACCTTCCTATTTTCAAGCTGATATAAAACTGTAATCCCCAATGTGACACCCATGGGTCCATAGTGCCTATTTCCTTCTTCCCCCAAAACAATGATGCACTCTTGGCTTTCCTCCATCTCACCAGAGCAAGAAATAGTTCAGAAGTCCCCAGAAGCCATTATCTTTGTAGGAAGTACCATTTGAAAATAGCTGCCTCCCATCATTAGAAGACACCTGGCTTGGAACCTCACAACCTTTTGAAATTACCCTCAATGGCAGCCATGTTGTGACTGGTCCCATTTCCCACAACAGCCATTTAGAAGTGGTGCTCATTATTCCTTCTCAAAATTCCAAGGATGCACACAGGTTCAACAAGGTTTGGGACTACTAATGAAAAATATAATCTTACACAACAGAAAGTATACTAAAACCTGAACAACAAGAAAACTCAAAAAGGTTCTGTGTGGAAAATTTATCCTGGTTCTAATGGCATGCATTCAAGTCAGCTATCCATGAATCTGTTTCTGCCCCAAACTGCTCCATGTAGGATTGGATACAAGAACATATCTTGCTAGATAAGACCAAGATACATCCTGTCCTATTATATAAAATTAAACTAAATATCAGCAGTATTAGGTCAAGATGATGGGCCAAATTTGTAAAGGTTGCATTTTAACAACATAAAACTGTCTTTACCTATTTAACTCTTTCAAGACTTGAAGCTTCATATTCTCATACCCTGTTAAATCCTGTCCTATTATACAAATGTGTAGTGGTCTGGCAAGGTTCTATGCTTGGCTAAATCAGTTCGCTGCCTGATCTGTCATTCAAAATGACTCCCTAGGCACTGGCTGAGTCCCACCCACAGAAGCAACAGGAGCCAAAACTCACCTCAGGAGACAATTTCACCTCAGGAGAGAGGACGGAGACTGTGGCCCTGCCACTTTGCACTGCTGCTGCTCCCAGCCCAGCCTTGGCCTGCATTGAGGCTACTGCCTACTGCCCCTCCATGCCACTGCCTGTCCTGGCCCATCCCAGAGCCCCAAAGACTCCCCAAGGTAAGTAGGCAGCCGAGCTATGAGCAGAACCAAAGGCCGGCCCAGCTGGGCCTCAGGGGGCTTGAACGGGGGGTGGGAGAGTCAAAACCTTCCTGGGTGGGCCACAGGGGGCTTGAACAGGGGGGTGGGAGAGCCAAAGGCCTGCCTGGCTGGGCCACAGGGGCCTTGAACGGGGGTGGGTGGGAGAGCCAAGGCTGGCCTGGCTGGGCTGCAGGGGCCTTGAATGGGGGGGTGGGAGAGTCAAGGCCTTCCTGGCTGGGCTGCAGGGGCTTTGAACAGGGGGTGGGAGAGCCATGTCCTGCCTGGCTGGGTCACAGGGGCCTTGAACAGGGGGGTGGGAGAGCCAAGGCCTGCCTGGCTGGGCTGCAGGGACCTTGAACAGGTGGTGGGTAGGAGAGCCAAGGCCTACCTGGCTGTGTGTGTGAGACTTTACTTCCACTTCTGTACCTTTCTATGCATTCATTATGCATCACATCTTTCTAGAGCTCGTTGTATTGCTTCTACAATGGGCTTGACTGCTAGTAAGAACATAAGAAGAGACCTGGTGTATCAGACCAGTGGTCCATCTAATCCAGCATCCTGTTTCACAACCAACCGGTTACTCTGGATGGCCAACAACAGGGCATGGAGGCTGAGACCTTCCCCTGATGTTGTCTCCTGGAACTGGGATTCAGAGGTTTACCACCTCTGAACATGGAGGTTTCCTGTAGTCACCATGCTTAGTAGCCACTGAACCTGTCCAATCCCCTTTTAATGCTGTCAATGCCTGTGGCCATCACTACATCCTCAGAAAGCGAATTCTACTGTATGAAGTATTTCCTTTTGTCCATCCTGAATCTACTGCCCATCACCTTCATTGGATACCCTCAAGTTCTAGTATTTTGGGAGAGGGAGGAAAAGTTCTCTGTCAGCTCTCTCTCCTCCATGCATAATTTTATAAACCTTTAACAGATCTAGTCAACTCTTTTCTAAACGGAAAAGTCCCAGACTCTTCAGCCTTTCCTTAAATGAAAGGTGCTGCAACCTCTTTATCATCTTGGTTGCCCTCTTCTGTATTTTGGTAGACAATCTCCAGCTCCATATTGACAAGGGCAGTTCAGTGCTGCTGATCCTTTTGGACCTGTTGGCTGCTTCCGATACAGTTGACCATTTGATCCTGGTCAACTGCCTTGCTTCCTCTTTCCTTCAGGGACACTCACAGAGGGGAGAAGAGGTTGACACAGCAGCCCCTGAATTATGGAATTCCACAATGGTTGTATGGATATATTTAAAGAAATGTTTATTGTTAGTCTTGACGCTTTTAGCAACCTGCTCCTCAAATTCTCTTTTTGCATGCCTAATTATTACCTTGCATTTCTTTTGCCAGAGCCTGTGGTGTCATCTGTTCAATTCATTTGGGCATACCTTCCTTTTTTTTAAAAAAAAGAAGAAGAAGAAGCCTCTTCACTTTTTATAGCTTCCTTGACTTGCATTGTTAACCACACAGGCATTCTTTTAGACTTGCCAGTGCCTTTCCTACCCTAGGGAATGAATTCTATCTGGGCTTCAATCAGTGTGGTTTTAAATAGTTTCCAAACATCCTCTAGGGATTTGACACTCTTGCACTTTCCCTTCAGGTTCCTTTTTACTTTTCCCCTCATTTTTGTAAGGTTCCCTCTTTTGAAATCAAATGTTACAGTTTTGAGTTTGCCAAATACCTTGGAGGAGAGCAATCTGGGCACAGAGAAAAGAGAATAAAAATGTGGCTATCTGGGAAAACAGCAAGATGGCCATAGTGATGTGGTGCTTATTTTACTCCCCTTTCTCCACCACCAGGTTCCTCTCCTCTAGGAGCTTTAGCAAACTCCTGACAGCTGATGTGTACTAGAATGAGACTACAGATGCTGTGCAGAAGGATTACTTCCATACTTGGAATGAGACATGTAGCTAGCTGTTTTAAGGTGGAAGCCACCTGCCAACTATCACTGTGGGATAAAGTAATGTCCATACTTTATGAAGCAGCTGGGAGGTGGTGATCTTCATTAAAAAAAAAATCACACATGGGGAGGTTATAGCCTTTCTCCTCTCCCTATCCCCGACTATGCTGTGTTTTCTTCAAATTATAGCCCTTTTTGCAAAAACCAAAAATGTACAATGAAAACTATAAATATATATTTAATGTATAATTCCACTCTAGTACACTGTTTGAAGTTTTAGGTTACTAACATTATTGGTTATGTAATTATTGATTATATAATTAACTTATGAGCTTGTTCACCATTGCTACAATAATAATGCAGTTGTACTAGAAGTTAGCAGCAGATCTTTCTGCCTATAATGGAGATAAATATATCATAACTAAGGCAAAGCTGACAGGGCAAGAACCAAACAAGTTTTTTTTGTCCTCCCCTTTAGAAAAACTAAAGTACACATATAACAAGGAAATTCAAAATTATAGTTCAGAGTTTTTCCTTTAACATTTATGACAGAATATGAACTTTTATAGACTTTATAATGTGGAGGTATGTAAATGATTCAATACAACTGGAAAACAAAGTTCAAGTGAATAAAATGGTTAGCAAGCAGTATAAAGGGCTGGGGGTTGATAGTTTGACAATAGTAATCAAAAACAAAAATCAGGTAATCAGTATCTTGATACTATATTTTGACTGAAATTACCAAAAATTCTAAAGCAGTTCTTCCTTTGTTATCTTTGAAACAGCAGCAGCTTTGAACAATATGTAATGCTCTCAATGTGTGCCTTCACCATTAGTCATCATATATCAGAAGAAATTGAATGTATTCTTTCTTCACCATGAAATCTCTCATTATCTGTAACTGAATTAGAAAGGATTCTATTCAACTGTGTACAAGCCATGCATCATGTTTCATCTTGGAGATAAACTTATTTTTAGAATCCCACAAAGGTATTCCTTCTAAGAAAAGGTAGATCCACAAGTTCAAAATTTATATTTAAAAGATCAAGGTTTTACACCAGCTTTCAGCAATTGTGCCAAGGCACATGACTCCCCATATACCACTACCTTTCCTGTGTGTGGCTGACATTTAGATTCAAAGGAATCTAACATTCATTGCCAAAAATCTTTCTAGACCTCCTGATTTCAGAAAAGAATTTTGTAAGATAGCAACACTATCAGATTCGTCTTCAGAACTTAATAGCTCAACATTTAACAGCAATGCCACATAAAACAATATGAGTAGACTATGAGCCTAAGACACTAAAACCTAAACAATATTAACAACAAAAAAGACAGAACATTTAAATGGAATTCAGATTCCAAACACACATATTTTAATTCTTATTTCAGATTTTGTTGTATGTTGCTGGACAGAAGCTACTTAACCACATATATTTTTTTAAAAAATTGTTCATGCTGCTGCTCTTCTATGTCAGAGAATGAACTAGTACTAATTATTAGATATCCTTTATACCGTAGCAGTAGATGTCATGAACATAGATAAAGGAAGAAAGGTAGCTTAAAAATTAAAAGGTGGAATTTGTAGAATCTGGAACATCAGTTTCCATGGAAGCAAGAATGAGCTTGATCACATAATGAGCTAAATTATCAGCCCTAGATGTTTGGCTTATTATAAGTGGGGGTGGGAATGATTAACTCATATATGGTGTCATTCATGCACACACAACCCCAAATGCCATCTGGTATGATACTTTAGTTTCTCATCACATCCCTAAATATTTTTAAAAAACAACAACACTACGGCTGTCTATATAATTTTCTCCTCTGTATGTGTCATGAGGATAAGTTATTTATAGAGCTCATAATTAACACAGCAAAGTTTTAAAAGAGCATTGTCAAATGCCAAAAATCCTAAATCTTTAGAATGCAATTTTTAAAAATCATCATAGTAGTCTAGAGGCTGGTTTACACATAAAAATATATATAACTTTAGTTTTTTCCCTTTGATGCACCTGGATGACAGCACGTAACTTTAGTTTTCTTCCCTTGATGCACCTGGATGGCAGCACTTAACTGCATTTGAAAAGATAAAGCAACATGAAATAGACCATTCATATATAGAAACTGTCACTCCATGTTGTAAGCAGTAGCCATGAATTGTGACATCCACAACCCATTATGTCATATAAGCTTAATAATGCAACCTAGAGTCACACCTTTCTAATCCCTTTGACTTCAATGGATTTAGAAGGATATAAGTCTGTTTAGGATTGCACTGTTAGTGACAGCAAAAAAGATTAACAAATAATATAGAGGAGTGCAGAGGTACATTAACATTACAATCCTATGTGAAGTTACTCTAATATAAATCCACTGAAGTCAATGAGTTTAGACTGGAGTAACTCTGCATATGATCATACGGTTAGTCATGCTGAAATTCTACAAATCATAGGAATCAGTGACAACAGAAAGCATACTCTAGAAGACAACAGTAAGACACTACAAAATACTAAAAACAGTCTTTAGACATACCCAAAGAGAATATCTGCACCAATACTGGAAAACTGAACCAAGTGATATAGCCCAATTTAGACCCCCCAAAAGTATATCCCTTTAAATGGTTTTTGCAAGTCACACAGCTGTGGTGGCAGTTTGGAGAAAGAATTTAAAGAGGCCGCTGTCTCCCTAAATGCCTTCTCCAAGCCCCGCCACCAGTGCGTCTGCAGACAGGAACCACATAAACCCACCTATAATGTTTATGGGAGGTTCATGTGACTTGTGAGGGCAGGATGGCACAAACCAAGGTTCATGAATCATGAACCAGGCTTGGTTCATCATGAATTTCGGTTCATAATTCGGTTCATTCACCTACCTAATCACAACATTGCCACCATACATGTAATTATCTGTGTTTATGGTTCAAACCCTTCTGAAAAGCTCTGCCATTCCCACCATAGACATATATCATCAATATATCATGATACCATATTCTGACTTTTATGCAATCCTGAAACACAATGAAAATGTATGGTCACACTATCTGATATATCAGTTTACATTTCATGTAAAGTATTAAAGGAGGATGGAGCAAAAAGGGACTTAATTACTTCCATGTACAATGGTCCAATATGCAGTCTAATTTTTTAAACTAATTAATAACCTCACCATATTGTCCACTAACTAGCAGAGAAAACAGATCTAGACTTTGACCTGAAGTCTTAAGATAAATCTTTAACGTAGCATCACTGTAAGAATGTTTTATAAAGATTAGCCTCTCCATCAAGTCTCTTGAACAAATACAAGTACCTTTATATGCTATGTGAGAGGACATCAGTAAATAGATTTGAAGTTCTGATCTAACACACATATTTTTCTGCAAGACAGAGTATTTAATGTACTTAAGTATGGTTGGAACCGTTGTATGACACTTTTAAAAGACTCACTCTGCAGCTCAGATTTGTTACATAACTAGCATTAAGAGCATATGACATAGCATCATATTGTATAAAACATTTGTTTTCCCTTCTTTTAAGAGTATCAGGTTATGAGAAAAATGTAACCTGTATGAAACAGGAGCCTACAAACCCTCAGGAAAATTACTAATCAGATTGGGTGCGTTTAGACAGCGTGCTGGAGCGGTTTAAACTGCTCCGGCACGATGCGTTTTTTTTTTTAAACTGGAGAATCGCAATCACACTCACCTCCTCCTTCCCTCCTTCGGAGCTCCCTGCCGTCCTCCTGCAGGTGGGGGGGGGTCCCCTCTCCTTTGAGCATGCGCACAGGCAGCCCTCTCCCGAACAGGAAGTTTGGCACGTGCGCAGAAGAGCGATCTTAACTGGTCCCTTTAAAGTTTAAATGAAGACTCCTTTTACATTGTCTCCCCGAAAATGGCCTCCCTGAGATCCCGGACTCGTCTAAATGCCTAAATTAGGCACCAGTGAAGCTTTTTTTCATTTAACTTAGGAGCGGAGCTCCGCTCAAGCGCACACCGCTAAGGGGGGGGGAATGGCGGACTAAAACCGGAAGCTGGAGGCAGCTTCCCAGAGGGAGGGGGGTTGAAGCACCAGGAAGTGGCTGGATGGAGCGATCAGACAGGGAAAAGTGCGGCTTGAAACGGAGAATCATGGAAAACACCACTTGGGTAAGTGGTGTCAAAATACTCCGTTTCAAAGGGGGTTTGCTCCAGAAAGCGACGGCTGGGGACGGTAGGCAGATGTTGGGTGTGTGAACGCGCAGGTAAAAGCCGTTTCTGAGCCGTGCCGAAAACGGCTCAAACGGCGCGTCTGAACGCACCCATTGTGTAGCATTCAGGAAACATTCTATTTTAAGTAAGAGAACATACACAGAGCTTACAGTCCTCTCCCCCCAGTTCCAAGGGTTATTTTCTCATACACTGAAGGTGCTCAGGTTGCACTAAGTCTATGTTACACCTACGCAAACCATTTTGGTTACATTTTTGTTGTTCTTCCAAACTGAAGTGTGGAAAAAGTGACCAGTTTTCCAAATATATACTCCACATTTCTGCCCTCATAAGGGCCACCAAGGCAATTGACAAAATTATAAATAATAAAAATCACATTTAAAACCATCCCCACAGAAAAACTGTTTTTGCCATATATCAAAGGAATCACTGATCAGATGGGAAAACATGAAAAAACACAACCTACAAACAGTATTCAGACCCACCAGAAAAATACAACAGAGGCTACGATGGGCAAAAGACAGAAGAGACCCCTCACCTCTGCAGGAGTATACCGCATACCATACAGTTGTGGACAGGTTTACATCAGGGCCACACAGTGTAGCATTCAGACAAGAATAAAAGAACATGAAAGACACTGCAGACTGGGCCAACCTGAAAAATCAGCAGTGGCTGAACATAGCCTAACTCAAACAGGACACGGTATCTTATTCCAAGACACTGAAAGGCTGGACAACACATCCAATTATCATGTCAGATTACACAGCGAAGCCATTGAAATTCATAAACAAACACAATTTCAACAGGAAAGAAGAGAGTTTAAAAATAAATAGGGCATGGTTTCCTGTCCTGAAAAACACAAAATGCTCTACATCTTATAGTTGCACTACAGATAAGATTAGAATTTCAACAGCCAATCCATATGCAAAAGAACCTCCTCAGGAAAGCTCCTCCATTGGCATGTCACAGCCTGGGAAACTCCTACAAGATAATGACTCAGCCCCACCCCACCTTCCTAAGTAGATATAAATTACCTGCCTACCATTTTTCTTCTCACTGTGACACAAAGAGTACTCCATCTTTCTGTGTTTCACCTCTGAGGATGCTAGTCACAGCTGCTGCTGAAATGCCAAGTCTATGGCCATACAGTCCAGAAAATCTACAACAACTAAAAAACATCTTTGCCCACTGATGGAAGATGGCAACAGAAGAGGCCAGACAAATCTCCCTGGGAAGAGTTCCAGAGCTTTGGTGCCATGACTGAGACACCTGTCTAATCTCAGAAGGCAGGGGTACCCAAAACAGGGCTTTCAGAGATTACTGTAATTGCTGGGTGAGTTCATAAGTAGGGTTGCCAGTTCTGAGTTGGGAAATACCTGGAGATTTTGGGGGTGGAGCAGGGTTTGGGGAACAGAGGGACTTTAGTGGCTTACAATGTCATAGAATCCACCTTCCAAAGTGACCATTTTCTCCAGGTGAAATGATCTTTACCACCTGGATATCAGTTGTAATTCCAGATCTCCAGTTATCACCTGGAGGTTGGCAAATCTAATCACAAGGGACTAGGCAGTCCTTTAGATATGTTGCCCCCAACCATATGGGGCTTTGAAGGTCAGCACCAGCACCTTGAACTGTGCCTGAAAAAAAATTGGGAGCCAGTGTAGATAGGATAGGAATGGAGTGATATGATCCTTGCGGACCACCCCAGTCAATATCCTGGCGGCAGCATTTTGCACCAACTGAAGTTTCTGAACACTTCTGAAGGGCAGCCCCATGTAGATAACATTGCAGAAATTTCATCTAGATACATCCAGGGCATGCACCACAATGGCCAGATCTTTTCTACACAGGAAAGGCCTCAGCTGGCTAACTGGGCAAAGCTGGTAAAAGGACTCCTGGCCACAGCTACTGCCTGCTTATCTAGCAGTAGACCTGTGTCCATGACCACCCCCAGACTATGGACCTGTTCCTTCAAAGGGAGTGTAACTCCGTCCAGAAAGGGTAACACCTTCAATCCCAGGTCAGACCTCCCACTCGCCAGCAGCATTTACATTTTGTTGGGATTAAGTTTTAGTTTATTTGCTCGCATCCACTCCACTGTGTGGTCCTGATGTAAACCTGTCCACGACCTTCAGGGTTTCTACAGCCTCCCTGGGATCCTCCAGAAGTGCAAGACAGAGCTGAGTACCATCTGCCTAATGGTAACAAATCTCTGGAATACCCAAATATCCAGAATGCTAACCTAGCTGTTTCATATCCCTAAGCTTTTCGGCATGTACAAAATGGAAACTTGCAGGACCCCACAGGCCAAAGGGCTGAGCAGTAATCCCCCCAGCACAACCGTCTGAAACCTACCCTTCAGGTAGGATCAGAACCACTACAAAACAGTGCCTCCCAATCCCAGCCAGAAAAGGTGGTCCGGGAGGATGCCATGATTAATGGCATCAAAAGCCACTGAGAGGTTCAAGAGAACTAAGGAAGTTGCACTCCATTGGTCAATCTTTTGGCACAGGTCATCCACCAGGGTGACCAAGGGTGTTTCAGTTCCATACTCAGGCTTAAAATCAGCAGCCAATAACTGCATGCTGTTGTCTTTTCTGGCTCTTCTTCTAGCCAAAGTGATGTTGGTAACCATATCAACAGTTTGCAAGGCTATAAAATCCTGCTGCTAAATGCTAGGTCAGTCACAGGAAAAACAGCAGTCGTCCAGGATTTAATTCTGGATGAGAAGGCCGACCTGGCATTTATTACTGAGACTTGGCTAGGAATGAAGGGAGGGGCTAACTTCTCTCAATTGTACCCTCTAGGGTACTTGGTGATACATCAGCATAGGACTGACAGGCAGGGAGGCAGTGTTACTATAGTCTAGAAAGATTCTGTCTCCCTTGCACAGTGCCCCATCCAGGACACTAGTGATTTTGATGCTCTGTACCTAACGTTGGGACTGAGCAACAGGATTGGAATTGCATTACTGTACCACCCACCCTTTTGCCTAACAGTCTCCATACCTGAGCTGCCAGAACTGTTCTCAGGGGTGGTATTGAGAACCCCTAAAGCCAGTTGTCCTGGGGACTTCAACATTCATGCCAAGGCTGTTTTATCAGGAGTAGCTCAAGATTTCATGGCCTCCATGACATATGGGTTTGTCTCAGTTAATAACTGGTCCTATACATTGTGCAGGTCACACTCTTGATCTGGTATTTTATTCTGGGTAGGAGGAATGTGATATGAGGGTGGAGGAACTGATAATGGTTCTTTTGTCACAGACATATCACTACCTCCTTGGATTTAGATTTACAGGGACATCAAGACTCTGTAAGCGCAAAGGATCTATTATGATCTGCCCCAGGAGGCAGATGAATCCAAATGGTTTCCAATGGCTCCAGGGGATTTTCTTATTGATAGGGTTGGTGATCCTGTCAATGCCCTGGCTGACCTCTTGAATGACCCAGAGATTGATAAGATCATTCCCACATGCCCTCCCTAAGGTGTTAGAGACCAGATACCCTCTAGATTTACTGAGAAGCTGCAAGGGATGAATAGAAAAGGGAGACAACTAACATGACAATGAAGGAAGACTCAGGCTGAATCTGACAAGACAGGTAAAAGCTCATTTTTAAGCATACTCTATGGCAGTGATCGTGGCAAAGAAAAAACACTTTTCCACCACCATTGCGTCTGCACAGCGTAGGCCAATGGAGCTGTTCTGAGTGGTCAGAGACCTGCTGGGATCTGGCTGCAGGAGGAGGTAGACTGCTTGGTGACCTGCTGTGACAGTTTTGCTCAGCACTTTGCAGATAAAATCTCTCTCATCTGTTCCCGCCTGGACACTACATTAGCAGTGACTGGCTTGGACAATGCCAGAGTGCTGCCTTGTCCAATTGTTTGAGATACTTTTTTCAGTCTATTCAGTCTGAAGATGTCAACAGGATCTTTGGAAGTTTGAGGCCTACCACCTGCTTGTATGACCATTGCCCTTCCTGGTTACTTAAATCTTCTGGGGAGGGGGGGCTGGCAGACTGGGTTCCAGAGACAGTTAATGCTTCCTTAAGAGAGGGGGTTGTTGCCTCAGCCTTGAAACAGGCTGTGGTGTGTCCATTTTTAAAGAAGCCTACCCCTGACATAAGAGGACTCAGTGATTATCAACCAATCTCATATGTTTGATTCTTGAGCAAGATGATTGAATAGTTTGGTGGCTGGACAACTCCAAGCATTCCTGGATGAGGCAAATTGTTTAGACCACTTTTAGTTGGGTAATGATAGGGACTGTTGTTCAGCACCTTGTCTTTTGGACTAAGGGGTTTCACAAGGTTCCTTCTGGACCTCTATGCTCTTTAACATCTACAGGAAATTTTTGGCAAGGTGATACAGAGATTTGGGCTGGGTTGTCACCAATAGGCAAATGATACTTAGCTCCACACCAAACTTCCAGCTGATGCCAGGGAGGCTGGAGAAACCCTGAATTAGTGCCTGAAGGCAGATTTGGAGCAAATGCAGTCTAATAAATTGAAGCTTAATCCTGACAAGATGGAAGTGCTATTGGTGGGTGGGAGGCTTAATCTGGGATCTAAAGTGTCACCCATTCTCAATGGGGTTGCATTCCCCTTGAAAGAATAGGTCCATAGTCTGAAGGTGGTCTTGGATACAGGCCTACTGCTAGATAAGCAGGTGATAGCTGTGGCCAGAAGTGTCTTTTACCAGCTTTGCCCAGTTAGCTAGCTGAGGCATTTCCTGGGTAGATAAGATCTGGCCACTGTGGTGCATGCCCTGGTGACATCTAGATTAGATTACTGCAATGAGCTCTACACAGGGCTGCCCCTGAAAAGTGTTTGGAAACTTCAACAGATACAGAATAATGTCATTAGGATGTTGACTGGAGAGGGTTGTAGGGGTGCGCACTCGGTATATACTGAGCCAGATAAATACCTGAAAAATACCTTATCGGTATTATTCAGGTATTTATTCTAATCTGATTTGGCTACCAAACTAGCTGAGCCAGAATAAAAACTGATATTATTCACATTTTATTCGGGCTCAGCTTCACTTGCTTAGTTGAACTGAAGTCAGAAGGCATTTAAAGTTTAAATGCCTTCTGAGTTTACTTGTAGAGTCATGCTGCTGCCTAGGCAAGATTCAGTGAGAGAACTGAGAGGTCACTTACCTGCACCACTGTGGCAGCTTTGAGAAGGCATTTAAAGTTTAATGCCTTCTTCAAGCCCCACTGCAGTGATGGTGGCACAGGCTGGCTTGGCTTTGCAAAAGTCATTTAAAGGGAACTTTCTCTTAAAATGACTTTTGCAAAGCCAAGCTACACACGAGTGAACCCAGAAGCAGCACAAGTTAACCAGAAGGTGGGTGAACTCGTGCCACTTCTGGGTTCACTGGTGCACAGAAGCAAACCGGCACATGACTGAACCCAGAAGTGGTGCAAGTTCACCCACCCCCATCTCTATTATACCCTACGGGGACAGTACCCATAGGGTACAATGAAACCAAATAAATATGGCAATCCCTATTCTTTCCTGAATCCCAACATCATACTGAAGATGGGATTTGGGAATATCGGGAAATACTGATATATTTTGGGTTCTGTTTACCTGAACCCAAAAAAGGTTGTTGTTTTTTTGCACACCCCTAATGGGTTGTATAGACCACATCACTCCAGCCTTGGACCATCTACATTAGCTTCCGATTTGTTTCCCAGTACAATTTATTGTGCTAGTATTGACCCTAGAAGAAGAAGAGAAGAGATTGGATTTATACCCCACCCAAAGGAGTCTCAGAGCAGCTTACAAACTCCTTCCCTTCCCCTCCCCACAACAGACACCCTGTGAGGTAGATGGGGCTGAGGAGCTCTGACAGAAACTGCTCTTTTTCAAGAACAGCTGTGCCAGAACTATGGCTTGCCCAAGATCATCCAGCAGGTGCAAGCGGAGGAGTGGGGAATCAAACCCAGTTCTCCCAGATTAGAGTCCGCACACTTAACCACTTCACCAAACTGGTATAGTGTGGGAGCACTCCCTGGAGGACTGCTGAATACCTTATGAGCCCACTCAACCATTAGTTTTCTTTGGAGGCAGGTGGCAACCTGGGAGAAGACCATCTCCATCATGGCACCAAGGCTCTGGAGCTTTCTTCCCAGGGAGATTCCACTGTCCTGTTGCTATCTTCCACCAGTGGTTGAAGACCTTTTTGTTTCATTTGGCATTCTCTCAATGATCCCTCCATTCTAACCAATGTTTTTATTTTTTTTAAGTATTTTAACTCTGCTTTTAACTCTTTTTTAAAAAAAATATAACTTTTTGGTTGCTTTTTCACTACACAAACTACAAAGGGTAGGGGAAAAGGGAAAACTAAACTAAAATACAAAGCTAAAGCAAGGATCACAGTACATTAATTGTAACGATATCTTGATAGTTTTCCCACAATTAAGAATTTAAAAAAGGAATATTACTGATTATTATTTCGAGATCAAACTAATACAGGCATGGTTAGCCAGAATAGGTGCATCCTAGTTTCTTATATATATAAAAAAACTAAGGATTTCAATATTAAACTAGACAACACATTTTTATCCCCTGCACTTGTTTTTTATCATAGTTCAATTTAACTTCAAGGAGTTTAGGAGCTGCTGCTTCTTTTTCAGATTCAGAATCTTCTACCTGAAGTGCTTCAACTGCTTCCCGATCCATGTTCGCTGTTTTCTTCTGTTTTGTTGTTATCCTCTATTTTCCCTTTTTCTTTTGCTGTTGTTTGATGCTGCTCCAAGAACGCCTTTGCTTTTGGAACAGAATCAATCTTCTCTTTTTTCTCTTTGTAGTTGAAGATAAGTCCTTCTGGAAATATCCATCTGAACAGGGTGGAATGTTGATGTACAAAAGAAGTTAGATTCTTATACTGTTTCCTCCGTTTTCTTATCTCAAATGGAATGTCTTTTAAAACTCTTGTCTCTTCATCTTTGATTTTCAGGGTTATCCCATTAGTCACTTTCAAGATTGTATCTCTCATTGATCTCTTGGAGAACTTAACAAATACTTCACTGGGCAGTTTATTTTTCTTAATGAAGTCTGGATAGGTTCGATAGATCATATCCATGTCACTTTGTAAAGATTCCACTTTAAGATCTGCCACTGGTGTAGATCTTTTTCCACGACCTCCAGTCTCTGATTAATCAAATTTTCCTTAGCATCAGCTTTTTTAAGTGCCTGAACTGTTTCTTCTGTTTTTGTAGTAGTTTCTTTCAGCTGCTTCTGGAGACCATCAAAATTGCTGTTGAGGTTAGTCATCTGGTCCAGCAGAGGGCGCAGTGCTGTACCCAACATGTTAGGAAAGTCAGTGGTTACTTCCGGTCTAAGAGTTGACATCACTGAGCTGGCAGTTCCTGGAGAAGGTTTCTTTTTAACCACCATTTTATCTCCCCGCAGCGACATTGTTTACACAGAAGAAAGTTCGTTTAACCTTCTGAAAGTCTGTTAATTCTATGCGCTTGATACTATTCTGCATGATACTCGGCTGATTAACGCTTTTCCAATCAAAATTGTCACTGTGCCCCTTGCAGTCACTCATACATAGCTTTTTCCAGGGGGGAATCTGACTCCTCCCCCCTCCTCTGCATCAGCTTGGGGCTTTGGAGCAGTTATCCACTTGAACGCTTGATTGGTTACAAAGAAGCACACACTCACAGTTCATTTCATGGGTTACTTCAAAAGGTAGAGAGGACATCAAAGCACTGGATCACTTGCCTGCTCAGTCTGGCACGCACCTCTGCCTCCATATTGGTCTCACAGCGACAGGACCTATTGGGGCAAAGAGGAACCTCAATTCCTCAGCCATCACCTCAGAAGAGGCACCCCTTGCATCCCCGGCTGTGAGCCCCCTCCAAGGGCTCTGGGGGGACCCAGAATCGTCCAGGACCCCTCCCATCCATCGCGATTACGGGGCTCTCACATCGGAGCACGATAGAGCACACCTGTCCAGCAAGTCACCAAAACCATAAGTCCTCTTTTAAAAATTGTTTTAATGATGTCTGTTTCATAGGGGGATTTTGGTAGAGTAATTTTATCCCATATATTTTAAATCATTAGCCACATTGTCAGGCCTTGTAAAGGCAGAAAGGTGGGTTGTTGTTGTTGCTGTTGCTGTTGTTGTTGTTGTTGATAAATCAGAAAGGATCCCAGCAATCTGCTTCATCTAGGAAAGTTTAAAGTTGTCAATCAACCTTGTTCAAAAATGGAACACGTGAGATTAGTTACTGAGGTTTTACCAGTTTGGTTGGTCCTAATGTTTGGACCAATTTAATTGATATTAATAAAAGGCACCACACATATTTTTTCTTGTTTTTTGGATTTTGTGCAGAGTAGCATGGTCAGATTTGGCCATGTTGAAAATCAGATATGTTGATGTAGAAAAACTGGGTACTCTATAATTTCCAGCTTTTGCTTCTTCTAGCTAAACAGAGGTTCTAAAATAACTCACAGTGCAATCGAAAACAAAATTACACTCTTTTTAGCCCACTGCCTTCATTGGGTTTAGGTGAGTGGTAACTCTTTTTAAGATTGCATGATAAGATATATGAACTGGATAATCTTGTAAACACAGCTGTTTAATGAAATTATCCATAATAGTTCAGTGAATATTTGTCATTGAACAATATTTGAAACACGTGAAGAACACTTTAGCCATCAAAGGAACCATTAAAAGCAGAATAGGAACTAATTGCTAATAACACTCCAGAACATGGACTTTATTATATGAAATTATGATTATGACATTATAATTTGAATACAATACAATTGAAGACATTAAATTGGATTAAAATGTAAAGAAAATAAAAAAGAGAGGCAGATAACAATTTAAGAAACAGCACAAAATGTTGCTAATCTGTAACTACACATAACTGTAAATCCAAAGGGTTCAAGTTCACTGCACTATCCTATTCGCTGACCTAGAGGCTGTTCTCTTTAACCCATGTGTAAGAAGCATAGGGATAGGAAGGCAGTGATATACGTATCATGATCTGACACAAATAACAACTTTGTAAGTTTTACAAATGCTAGAAATGATCCAGTTTTTTTCCAACATGAATGAATGTTCAGGACCCTTTTGATCTTGATAGTTATTCAGGTACTTCATTGTCCAGTATCATGGCAGCAAGAGGGCGAGTGAGGAGACTGAGAGCAATGCAGCTGATATGTGCCTGACAAGGATGATATCCAGCCAGTAATGTTGACCTATTTTCCTGCCAAATAGGATCATCCTCATTGGTAGAGAGACAAAACAGTACATGAATACCCAAATCACTGGGTTGGATCCAGCTAGATTTTTCATTCAATCTGACCCAATTTCTCTACATACTACCGCTCCATCCTATACGGCTTTGGAATGTGAAGGTCTCATGATTCTCAGAATCTTTTTTCTTAGTGGTTGAGTCCAACATACTGTATCATTTCTGTTTTTGGGGGTTCTGATTCTATATAAGCATGATTCATGTTTATGTGAGTTACTTTGTTTTCTGGGACTTTTGTCAGCTTTGTCTTTATTCAGTGTGTAGAAGAATCTAAGACTCAGGCTTCCTATTATAAGGATGAGGGCAAATGTAGCCTATCTGAAACAGAGGAAAGAGGCAGGCACTGGAAAACAGGCAGGGACACAGAATATAACACAGGAGCAAAGACTTCCTATCCCCCATGATATGCTACTCACCTGCCCTGACAATTAGATGTACAGAAGCAAATGCTTAAAGCTTAAAGCTTCTTTCCTTGAGACAATAGTGAGCAACTCCCCCCTCCCTGCCCCAGTGGTCTTGATACAGGAGAGAAATTACAATGAAAGGTCAGATCTTCTCTATATAAAAGAACTGCTGTTTAAAGATGCAAAAATCTGTCTATTGGACATCTTAATTGTATCTGAATTGTATCTGCGGTTGGGGACATAATCCTAGTATGCACGAGTTCAGCAATTCATTTATGAAGCAGGGCTTCTCTTTTTTATCTCCATGCACTAATGTTTTCAACACATTTTCTCCAGGCCACTTTCCAATACATGAAGTCAACCTGGCTACCCTCCCCCCCCCAAAAAAAATGAAAAAAATGGACTTCAGTGAGAT
This sequence comes from Gekko gecko, assembly GCA_029375565.1. NCBI lineage: Eukaryota > Metazoa > Chordata > Lepidosauria > Squamata > Gekkonidae > Gekko > Gekko gecko. The sequence continues at coordinate 143,090,311 of JAPDNY010000005.1, forward strand.
AAGGCACATGTAAGTCAGGGTTTAGCTTCTCTTACCCATGTCATTTTTATTAATAAAACTCAACTCCCTCTGCTTGTGGATCCCAGGAAATAGGAAAAGTTCACTCACAAGCCAGTTCATGATTTCTACTACAAATGACAATTTTAATGGCCTCTAAAACCAGAAGCTTAAAATAGGTACGATTTTTGAAATTTCATCTCAGTTGAGAAGTGTGATCCTACTGATAGGACTATCAGATTAAATCACTAATATAGATTATCTTTCATTCTTATATTTAAAAAATCAAACCCAAATTTTCTTAGAAAAATAAGAACTCAATTAGATTCTTGAGCATTGTGGGTTGTTGTTTTTTCACACTCCAAGCAAGGAACAGTTCTAGTAATTCAGTAGTGAATAAGAGATCAGAACACATGCTCAGTGACTATATCTGATAACTAGTGTGCAGATTCCATTCAAGATTCATTCTGGATTTAAATACTGAACAGCTCCTGTACAAACTAAGGCCTGGGCTTCATACTATACATTACCACATAATCAGCTACATTGCCTTTTATTGAAACATTTTCCACTGTTGGTTTGGATTCAGAAGCTGGCAGGTGGTATTTTGTTGAGGTCATTAATTCTGAAGTACCTTTTTTAATTCAAAAGTATGCCCTCTGTTTAAAAAGGAGCAGCTGGGATGCCATATAAAAGATATGGCAATTTTTATGTTTTGCTTTTCTAATATGATAAAGTGATCATCATAACGTTTTCAAATATCTATAATAAACGTCACTGAGAAACAGAATGGATAGGGAGAGCTGGTCTGAATGCTAAAGGAAATACAAAATATATAGGATTTTTTTTAAAGGAACATAATATAGTATTTCCCAAAGATGTAAAGGCACAGAATAAGAGCCTTACTGAAAGGTTAAAATAAAACTGAATGACAAAAGATTGTATAAAGACAATCTTTTTTCATCCTAGAACACCTGTTTACATTTGGCTCAGGACAACCATGACCTTATATATTTCTGACAGGCTTTCAGCAGAACACATGAAGCAAGCTAGCAGTGTCAGTTGAATTTTCTGCAGCAGGCGAATGTTCATCTTCCATCAGGCACTTTCAAAAGCCCTGTCAGTGACAAGTTATTGTGCCCCAATACCTCGCACCAGACTCCCCAGTTACAAAAAAAAAAAACAAAACCCAGCCAGCAACAAAAATGTCTCTCATATAGTAAAACAAAAATCTACCAGTCCTCTGACAGACACACTTGGGTTCTTTTTTACTGCCCCCACCAATTAATGCATTCGAACAACATGCATACTTCCCATGACTTTCTGGTATTATATGATGCCAAGATTCCACACTGTGGTACATTTCCATTTAAGTTTCACCTCAGATTCCAAAACAGGCAAAACTGTTTGGGGGAGGAGTCCCATCATGGCCACCTTCAGCATGACATGGAGCTTTACTGCACAAATTTGTAACTCCTCTGTCTCTGGTAGAGGAGCTTTTCCAGCAAAACTCACAACTTTTTACCCATTAATTTGCAGCCTTTGCATGGGAGACCTGATGTTCTAGCCCTCATCTCTATGGCTTTCATAGCTATAGAGACCTGTTTACATTTGGCTCAGGACAACCATGACCGTATATATTTCTAACAGGCTTTCAGCACAACACATGAAGCAAGCTAGCAGTGTCAGTGGAACTTTCTGCACCAGGTGAATGTTCATCTTCCATCAGGCACTTTCAAAAGCCCTGTCAGTGACAAGTAATTGTGCCCCAATACCTTGCACCAGACCTCCCAATTACAAAAGAAAAAAACCCAGCCAGCAACAAAAATGTCTGTCAGAGTTCTCTCAGCCCCACCTACCTCACAGGGTGTCTGTCATGGGGAGGGGAAGGGAAAGGAGTTTGTAAGCCGCTGTGAGACTCCGAGTGAAGGGTGAGGTATAAATCCAATCTCTTCTTCTTCTGTATTCTTGGTACTTGGGGAGGGGGTAACAGTGGGAGGGCTTCTAGTGTCCTGGCCCCACAGCTGGACCTCCTGATGGCACCTGGTATTTTTGGCCAATGTGTGACCCAGAATGTTGGACTGGATGGGTCATTGGCCTGATCCAACAGTGGCTTCTCTTATGTTCTTATCTTCTTTTTCCTTTGGTACACAATGCCTTCAGCTCACACACACAGTTCACACAAAGCATGGTCTCTCTACCATCAATCCATCAATGTCAGCATTGTCTACTCTGACTAGCAGTGGTTCTCCAGGGTTTTAGGTAGAGGATTTTGGCAGAGTGTTCAGCCTTCAGTACTTAGACCTTTCTGTTGTATATTTTGCATAGTGTGAAGGAATGTTGTCTGGTGATCTTTTTCTAGGACCTAGCACACATACTTTTTGTTTTCATTATAATGGATATAGTTTCATTTGGTCAGAATTAAGCACTTTGAATCCTATTGATTTCAGTGGAACATTTCAGTGCGTGCTTATCTTTCCTACTTAAATCAGTGAAAAGGGCTTCACCTTTGACTCTGTTATTGTTAAATGTTTAAATTAAAGCATTTTGGCCCCGTTCACACGGAGCATTTGCCCCGCTGAAGGCATGGGAGCCCCGCGGACTTTCTGTGCGCGATCATACAAGCACATCTGGGAGGCATAGCGCTCCCGTGGCCAACCCGCGGCTCCCCTCCGAAAACGCGGAGTAAAAAACTATTAGGGTCGAAATACTAGTTTCCGGAAACCCCGGGGCAAAGGCTGGCATCTGATCGCGGGAGCACCAGTATCCCGTGGCTTCCGACACCAGCCCATGTCCCGGGGTTTCCAGATGTTGTAAGTTTCCATGGGATGCGAACCAACGCTGAATGAGGCATGCACATATGCAAGACATCGGCAGGGGCCACCCCCCCCATGGCGCATGTGAACTTCGCAACAGCGCAGCTTGCGTGGTCTGCTTCTCCGCTTTTTTGCCACACTGCAGCAGCGCGGTGTTATCAGCACTTGGAGCTGGAGCGTGGCAACCCGGTGGCCCGTATGATCAGGCGACCGTGCCTTATTTTGCTCCAGGGCGAATTGCCACGCCTCCTCCCTGTATTTTCTGGCCCGTATGACCGGGGCTCAAATGTTTCTTAAAGCTTTTTGTTATTTTTGCACTGGAAGGAGGCCTAAAAGTCTGGAGGTAATGTAAAATAGGGGAAAGGTGGGGGTGGGAATTGATATATGACATTGAATTTAAATTTAAATTTTTGAAAGAAGGTTACTTCAGATGGAGAAGTGGGTTTGGGGAGTGCTTGGAAAGTGACATCACAGGAAGAGCTGGGGTTTTGGTGCAGTGTACTGGAAGTGGCATCATCGGAAGGGGAAGTGACATCACTTGCCATGTGACCTGGAACTGACATCACAGGAAGTAACATCACAAGTCTCCTGGCTCCACCCCCAAAGTATCCTGGATCCACCCCTAAAGTCCTCGATATTTTCAGAATTGGACTTGGCAACCCTAACACAGAACCAGCAGCACTTCAGAGAGTGCTATCTTTGAGTTTCTGGCCTTTAAGTTTCTGCTTAGTAACCTAAACTGCTTAGTAACCTAAACCTAAGTTTCTGCTTAGTAACCTAAACTTTTCCTCCAGGACCACATGACTACATTTTCCAATGTCATCCATGACTGCAGACTCCTCCCCAACACTATCTTTCAATCTATCTAGATAGCACAAGATGTCCACAACCTTTACACCAGGCAGGTGAATCATCATGAGGTAAAAATGTGTGTCATAGATGTCACTCTCTATATTCCTAATGATCAAATCACCCACTACCAGATGCTCACCTCTCCCCAGCCCCTCAGGGGTATCCTTGGTATGAGAGGAAATTGTTCCCTTGCCCAAGAAAGGGTCCTTTCTAAGGGATCACATCCCTCCTCCTCAGACTGATGTCCTCTGGCCTCAAGACTCTCACTCTCTAAAACAGACAATGAGCTGTCAGCTCAGGAGTGGGACTGTTCTGGTAAGTCCCTGAGGGTTTCTTTCCCAAATCTCTCTCTCTGCCTCAGTTTCTCCATGTCAGCAGCCTAGCCTCAAGGGAATGAACCTGCTCCCTGACAGCCATGAGCTCCATACAGTGAGCACACACCCACGATTTCCACCCACTTTGTAGATAATTTTAAATATGGCACCCTCTGCAAAACACTGGATAGTCCCTGCTCCCCTGCTAGCTTTCTACCTTCATAACTGGTTAGTGGTTTAAAGGTATCTAGAGTGATGCAGGGTCCCCAGGCCTGATCCCCAAACTAAGGAGCCACAGCTCAAGAGCCCTTTGGCTTGTGCCTGTGCCTCAGAGGAGCTTTACAGTTCAGAGGCACACAGCCCCAGCCTCCCAGCAGCAACAGCAGAGAGTGGGGCCTGCAATCAGCCCCAGGCAAACAGACCTTGCTCAGTGAGCAACAGACTAAAGACCCAAACAGACCCAGACAAAAACACTACTCTTCAGAACTCTAGAAGCACCCATTCACCCTCAAATTCTGTTGTCTTACAAAGCAACCTCAGTTAATGCTCTCTAGTAATTTTAACAGTTTAGGAAACGCAAAATAATTTTTAAAAACTCTTCCTTCCCAGCAACTCTCTCCTAGGTTCTGAATGCCAGCCCAGCTGGCTCAGTTCTGCCTCTGCCTAGAAGGAGCCTTACAGTTCAGAGGCCCATAGCCCCTGCCTCTCAGCAGCAACAGCCGTTTTCCATACATTCACATTAGTCCTCTAAGAAAGATTTAGGTATTGCTCCTGTCAGTCCCAAACCTCTGCAAATTTGTATCTAATTGTCTAAACAGATCCTACACAGGCATTCCCTCACAGGTACTTGGTACTCCAAAACTGGAAACAAGGTAATAAGGCTGAACAATATGACATTGCATAGTGAAAAGCTATGCTCTTTCTTAAGATAACATATTTTAAATTTCCACTGTCTTCAATATACTTTTACGCAAGACAATAGCTAAAGAAACGGAACTGTCCAATGAGCACCAGAAACAGTAATGAAGAACTATGAAAAGTAACTTCATTCAAACTAACATGCAAGAAATTTGGATTTTACATATGCCCCCTTGCCTCATGTGTACCAGTAGCATCTGGAAGTCTCTGCTAGTATTAAAGGTAGTTGTGGACAGTGGCCCAAAGTTTTCAGTAAGGAGAGAAATACTATGTAACTGCTTTTCAGTTTTTTATAGTCCAGCTGTAGCTCAGCCTAAGAACTCTATCACCAATACCTCACTGTTCCAAAGATAGTTTTGTGTTACACTACTGAACCAAAGTGTTTTATACACACACAGACCCTGGAGCATTAGTTCTGCTATATGATTACGTTTTCACATGCAACATCCTCTACCATGAAGGCTCTGAAATATTCTCCCAAATGCAACTGTTAGTGGAATAGTCTCTGTGTTCAATTTAGTTAAATATGAATTTATCTGGACACCCTGGATATACTGACCAATCAGGTATATGTTTTGCTTGCAGGCATATGTTTTATCACACTACTAATATCTCAGATGTGCTGTGCTTAAAAAAGCATTTCTCTCCAGTCTACTTCAGTTTAGTGAGTTTGCAAATCTATATTCTATTACAGATCAGGTGCCAGTGGTTTTGCATTCTTTTGTGAAACTCTAAGCTCTGCACAGACTGCTCAACACAAACAAACCCAAGTAAGGTTTTAACAGTATTATTGAAATTTATTTTACTACTTTATGAGAGTCACTTCCTCCTAGTCTTTCCACTGCCTCTATAAAAGCCTTTATAATCCTGGAGATATATTTCTCCAGAGGAAATGCCTGTTAAAGCTTTATCACTATAGCAACTAACTTAATTGGTCTAGTACAGGTCTCCCCTTCAACCATTGGGTGGAGCCACTAAACCAAGCATTTAGGGAAAGAAAGCTGTCAGATTACCATCTTTAGGGACATACCAAGCAACCATTACTTAAAGCAACTCAAAAATGCAGTTCTAATTACATAGTGTTGATGAATTTTAAAGATTTTGTGACTATATATGTTGCAATCTTTACTAGCTGCATCTTTTCACGAAGCTGCCATATTATGCAAAACAAGCATATTGAGTTTTTTAAAAAAATTAAGAAAGGACTAAGGAGAAGCAACAATATTTCAACTAAGTTGAGATTCCCCACACACAATGGTGAAGTGAATAAAGTTGAAATTTTGCAGCAGCTATAACAACTTGCATTCTTTGTAAGCAGGATACAAGATTTATTCCATGCATGGTGTTTCCCCCCCTAAATATACTCTGTGTGTGTGGTGAAGATATTCATTCCTGATCATTATAATCAAACAAGTAAGAAATATTCATTACTTGCTAAATGTTCAACAGTCTCAATTAAAAAGACATTTTTTACACATTGATTCCATGTCTGGTCTGGAGAGAAAACAGAAAATGTTTTAATCTTTATTAAAATGAATTGGAAAAAAGCACATCAGAAGCTGTATGTGACAGCTCTCCCTATCACACAGTAATTTTACTGTTCTTCCAGGGCTGAGATTTTCTAATATTGAAGCAGTCAGGAGCTACATAAATGATGCTTTGTTTCAAATGTGCAAACCTAAACAGAGTTATACTCTTCTAAATCCATTGAAGAAAGGTGTAACTCTGCTCAGGATTCACACTTAGTCACTGAAAAACTAATGGTGGAATATCATGATATTATGTATTTTTTGGCTGTCTGGTGGTTGCTCAGAGTTGTGTGACATACAATAGCTATAGCATATTTAACAATAACTAAGGCAAGGTTTTCCTGCCAACCTAGCAGTTCGAAAGCAAGAAATTGCAAGTAGATAAATAGGTACCACTTCGGTGGGAAGGTAACAGCGTTCCGTGCACCTTGGTGTTTAGTCATGCCGGCCACATGACCACGGAAACGTCTTCGGACAGCGCTGGCTCTTCGGCTTTGAAACGGAGATGAGCACCACAACCCTAGAGTCGGATTCGACTGGCTTTCGAGCAAGGGAACCTTTACCTTTACCTTAAGGCAAGGTTTATATATTTAAAAACATTAAGGCTCTCTAGTTAACAGTGCAATGTCCAAGTAGACCAAGTAGACCAAACAAGAACCCCATCCTTCCATAGCTTGAAAAATAGAAAGCAATATTCACTAGTTTGATATAAGCTCAAACATCATGATACTATGAAATATCTTTTTCAAAGTTGCTGGAATAAATCTAGGCAAACTTCTAGGAATCTTACCATCCTCTGACGAATTTAAAAAAATAGGAGACAATGTAGCTTAAAATTCTTTATAATCCAATATGCATGTATTGATCATAAGAAAATGTAGTTGCACATCAAGCACATGTTTTAAGTTACTTGCAAGTTATCACTTAAAAATGGACTATTAAATTAAAACACACCTTTAATATGTAGTTTAAAAAGTATTCTGATAAATTTTTACTGGGTTTTATTTTGGAAGTATGTAAGTCTCTGATTTACAAAAGTTAATGAGTGAAGATTTCAAGCATGGCAAAACACATAAAAAGATTAACTGAGTTTCGTAATTCACTGCAATTTCCCACAGTATTGGCTGAGGAATGGTAAACCTAACACAGTTTGAGAGAGAGAGCAGAACAGAAGAATATGGAATATGCTCTACAAAACTAATATGTTTCTCATCTGAGCGTAACATATTACTGAATTAATATCTTAATACTGAAATAAAAAGATTTCAGTGACATGTTAACTCAGGTAGTGAGCACAACAAAGATAAGGTAAGAACCCCCCCCCCGAACTCAGAAGAGAATTCACTTGAGCAGTTTTATCTTGTGAAGCCTTGAAACCGTATTTTCTTTGTTGTTGATCAAACAACAGCCTGCCCCCCCACATGTAAAACAGAAAGAACATATGCCACTCAAGAACTGTCACTGATCCACATTACACGATGGAATGCTTCAAACAAGGGACATTTTATCATATTGTCTTTATAAAGGAAGTGTAGCTATACTTCCATCAACACTGCATACCCTTCCACTGTCAGAAAATTAGTGTATTCAATTTTTAGCTGAATCAAGCAGGAGTCTGAAATGCATAGTACAGAAAATAAATTAAAATCAAGAAGTCTGTTAGTTTGGAAATGGACAGTGGACTGTCTTATAGTGCAGAAATAATGCTAAGGATACACTAAGGATATGACCATATTCCCACTGTCAAATAATGCAGTTGGCATGAGACACACTACAAATCTAGCTAAATAAATGAAAGTGATGCCAATGACATTAAGTCATCTGCCACCAGAGCAAGTTCTGCCTAGGGGCACTAGAACTGAAGGCTGGATAAGGAGACAGCAAGAGATTCACACAAGGAAAACATGCTTCAGATTAGAGACATAAATAGGGTCTGAGAGAATAAATATTTAAAATACTAAATTCTGCTCCATAAGAACTGGCTTGCCTATTGCAGTCCACAGGGGAATAAAACATTCAGCTTGTATTTCAAGGTTTTGCATAATAATTTATAAGGCCCTTCTGTTTCCTTAAAGCGCTTTTAGAACCCTGAGAGGGGCTGGTTGCAGCCTAACTTAAGGCATCAGGATAGTCTGACAGCTTGGCCTAGAATTCGAATGCATTTCCCTACAGCAGACAACTCAAAGGAAAGGGACTGGCCTCTAAACCCCTACATCTGGCTGCAGTGAGACTTACTGCAGTAGGCGATGAGGAGGCCAACCAAGATCATAACTGCCCAGAAAGTTGAGGAGGCGCTTGGTAGAGCGTTAGCATCTTTCCTGCTGCTTTTCCTGGGAGATGGAGCCATTGAAGCCAACGACGTCCCCAGAGCAAACAGCGCGTCAGGTAAGTCTCACCAGCCCGCTCTCCCTCGGAGCGACCGCCTTTCGCCACGTGTAATCCCAAAGAGAACCATCTTCTAAAAGCGGCGCCAAGGCCGGGCGTCAACAAGCCCGGGCAGCCCCTGGCAGCATCTTCAGCCCAGCCAAGCCAATAGCCGTCGGAAGATGTATTTCCTTCTCCGGTAACGGCTTCATTACAGCTTGGGGAAGGACTCCTGAACTTTCCTTTAAAAAAGAAAACACGGCCGTCGAGCGAAAAGGTAAGCTTCGGCACAGGTACCAAGCGTCCAATCACTATTACTTTTCTTAATTGCAAATGTACGGACACGCAACTTCCCTGGCGTTAGAGTTCACCTTTCCCCTCGCCCTTCGTGCCAGTTTGGCCCAGGACTTCTTCAAAGACCAAGGGCCAAGAAACGCTCTCCTCCCAGCCAAGTCTCCCTAACCGAAGGCAGGGGAAGAAAAGGACACGAAGCTATCGTTAACTCCACACTCGGAAAAAAGCCGCTGAGCGAGAGCGCTGTGCAGACCTGCCCGGGGGCGGGAAAAGGAGGTCCCGCAAAAGCGACCAGCTCCTGTCTGAAGTCGGAGAAACCGCGACTTTACTCCCCGCCCCCCAGCTGTCGGTCTTCCTCTGACTGGTGGTAAAAGGCTCAAAGAGAACCCAGCACACCCTCCCTCGCCAGCAGCAGACTTGGCGCTTTCTCCCTCAGCACTTGCCAAGTTGCCCCCCAAACAAAGAGAGCTCGACCCTGGGCTGCGGCTCTTGAAAACGGGAAGGCGGCCCCGCCCACAGGTGCAACCTCGCCGAACGTTGCTGCGCAGACGTCTTTGCCTTTCCTTCCCGCGCGGTCTTCGGGTCAAGCCAGGGCGCGCGCGGGTGCCTTTCCCTTACAGCAAGAGCCAGCCCCGGTCAGACACCTCGTGCTCCTGCGGTCCATCTCAGGCCCGGCTGCCGCTGCCTTGGGTCAAGCCTCGGTGAAAGCCCGGCGCTCTTGCCACTTGGCTGTAGCGGCCGGCGTAGCGGTTGCAGCTTCCGTTGGCTGAGTTCTTCTTCTCGGTTCGACCGGCCAGCGTCTCCTTAACCCTTTCTTGAAACTCCCAAGGGCCTTGGAAGGCGTAGGGAGGAGGTAAAGCGGTCTCCCGGAGCCTCTCCGAAAAGCGGGCCCAGAGCAGTGTATGTGTGCGCGCGCTCTGAATTCAGACGGCCGCTTTCGAGGGTGGCACGCGGCTGTCTCCAAGCTTGTCTCGTGGCGCTTTCTCGCCCCCCCCTCTGCGGCTGTTTGAGGGGATGTGTGCGCGCTGCAAAAAAAGGGGGGGGGAATCCCAGCCACGCCAAGGCAGTAAAACCGGTTGCTCGGTGGGCTTCATGGACACATCTAGAAACAGTGGAAGAGAAATTGGACTGACAACTGGCTGTGAGCCTGAACCGGTGCAGGTTTACTCGGGAGTAATTCCCCCGAGTTTATCGGCACTTGCTCACAAGTAAACGCGCAAAGAATTCCAGCCTTAATCCTATCGGATTTGCTTTGCAGGTGAGTAGAACGAAGGCGGATTAAATGACAACAACGAGGCAAGGGAAATGAGGTTGGGACTAGACGTGATAAGAGATATCGTTTTGGTTGGAGAGACATCCTGACTCGATAGCTTTGCGACCGGGAACTGGCATTTCTGCTAAATTGCCCCTTGAAGCTTCATTAGATCCGTGGGCATACACCTGTATTTACACTGCTAGAGCTATGTATAAAGCTGCCACTCTCCTATGCAAACTTGCCTGGAGTATGCCGCACTGAATTCAGTGACCTTACATCTGAGGTAGCATGCGTAGGGTTGGGCTGCAAGGGTTGGGCTTCAGTAGGGTTCAAGCTTTAGCCAATGAAGCACTTTTAAAATACTGAACCAAGACTCAGTTTGCTCAGATATTCCCCCTTAATTTTGAGAGAACTTCTTAGTAAGCAAGTGTGAAGAAGACCAATCCTAGGCATATTTATTTGAAAGGCAAGACTCATTGAATTTGTACCAGGTAACTAGAAATGTTACAGTTACATAGCTGTTAATTCTATGAGGTTATTCTCCAAGTAACCACACATAAGATCCCAGCCTTGCTACTGGATGCTGTCCATATTTATTTTGAAAGGCTGTGTATGAGTGCTGCCTGTGGCAGCAAATGAGAGGTGATTGACCTTGGAAAAACCTATTAGGTCCTTAATAACTTCTCAAGAAGTTCTTTGCATATTATTTATTTATTTAATTCAATTTTTATCCTGCCCTCCCCACAAGCAGGCTCAGGGCAGTTTACAAATCACAAATTAACGATATAATAGAATAGTTAAAACCATATTTCTCATAAAACACAAGTCAAATACAAACAGTGGATTCGTCTCAAAAGCGATGCTCAGTTTGAGCTGGATCCATTTGGCCGGCATTATCAGCAGGGGAGGCCAAGATAGATTTGGATGTCCACTGCCTCTTCCGAAGGCCCGATGGAACAGCTCTGTCTTGCAGACCCTGTGGAATTGTAACAAATCCCTCAGGTCTCTAATCTTGAGAGGGAGCTTGCTCCACCAGGCTGGGGCAAGTCAAGGTGAGCTGGACATCTTTGGGGCTGGGGACAACCAGGAGATGTTGATCACTTGAGCTCAAGTAAGAAAAACTTAGAGAAGTAATAGTGGGAGAAGGATACTAACTGAGGCTTTGGGGGGAAGTTACAGCATAGGGGCAGCATAATGTGATAACCTGTCAAGTATAACAATGGTCAAATTCAGCAACTGTTCCATGTCAAACAAGTATTTATTTGCACAAGCCCAGCAGGTGTACTTTGCCTATATATCTTTCTTAAGATATACAAAGCATTCAATTCTAAATCATACCTCCTGTAGTCCTGGGATCAGTGATGCACTCAGCTTCACTGTAGTGGTTACTTCAAGATCATATGACTAAGGGTCTCATCAATAGGCTGTATATGAGATTTTCATGTCAAGATCATCTGAAGCAGGTGAAAGCTAAATATAACAGAACCTTGTTGGCGGAGTTTCCGGTTTCAATGTGACGAGGACGGTGCACTCCAGGACTTGCCCTGTGTAGAGCACCAGATTGCCAGAATTTTAGTGGAGTTCAGGCTCTCCCAAATTCTATTGGGCACCACGGAGAGGAGCTCAAGAGGGTGGTAGTCCAGATTGTCCTGAAGCAAATCCTACGTGTGCTCATCCATGGCAGCCATGGGCGAATAGCTGTGACTACTGGACAAAAGGGAAAAAACAACAGACCTTATCCAACATATCCAAGAAAATCAACACTGTGAGTAACTTTAAATGCATCAAGATTAAAGAATCAACTATAGACTGAGCCCTTTAAATCTTTCATGTTAAAATCCAAAGAAAGGGAGGGGTAAAGGAAATCACTCCCCCCCATTCAAGCAGCTGGGAAGAGAGCTAAGAAGAAACCTTTTAAACTGGGCCAAAGAAGAAATGGTTGACTTTGACTATCAACTATAAAATATTATATTGTGGGTTAGAAATATATTTTATAAGAAAAAATCTTGTTTTATTGGAATACAATCTAATTCATTGAAGTTTGTTCCTTCATTTGGATCCCTTTTTTAATGGAATTAAATTATTTGGAACTATAAGAAGATTTGTTTGTGGATTTCAATTCATTCTATTTTAATTGTGTTGGGTTACAAATTAAAGAAGAAGAAATATGGTTGAGATATTACCTACTTAAAATTAAGTTTCACTTTCAATACATCACTTCCTTGCAGCATAGATAAGTCTGGTAACGTAATGTAATGTCTCTGCTTGTACTGACTGTTCTGTAAACAACTGATAAGATTTGATATTGTGGGAAAAGCTTATGTTGAGTATTGTGACTATTCTATGAGAGCGGTAATAACATTATAACTGTTTTGTAAATTTGAGAAAACTGATTGTACTTAGAAGCTTGTATTGAAGAACAATTTTTAGTGAGATTCTCTGTGTGTAATATTTCAAAATGGTTGTTGCAGAAACTAAAGAAAAGGTTCATGGGGTGCCATCCCCAGGCATAATCAAATTTGTAAGTATTAATTTAGCAGATTTACAGGCCATAATTCAAGAGACAATAACTTTAGCTGTAATAACAGCAGTAAAAGCAGCTATGAATTGTATCCAAGAAAAACTAGACATACTTGTCCAGAAAATGGAACCCCAGATGAAAGAAGACCAGAAACAAGACACTGCTGTTGTGACCGCAATTATAGACAAGTTGGAAAAGAAATCAGAAGAACCAGATTTTAAATTTGAAGTAGTAAAAACCAACCAGTGGAGCAACGTTGGAAGGCGGAGCCCGGAGAAGTGGAGGCCTGGAGAGTGTGGTGATAAGAACATCAGAACATAAGAGAAGCCAATGTTGAATCAGGCCAATGGCCCATCTAGTCCAACACTCTGTCACACAGCAGCCAAAATATACCAGGTGCCATCAGGAGGTCCAGCAGTGGGGCCAGGGCACCAGAAGCCCTCCCACTGCTGCCCCCTCCAGCACCAAGAATGATGTGTGGCGCAGCGCGGTGGAGCCACCTATGGACAATAGCCAGAACTGCAGCCAACACAGAGCCACGCACCAGGATGAGAGCTGCCAGAAGAAGCTGCCTTGAAGATCGGCTCCAGAAAAAGGGCACCAGGACACCAATATCTGAAGCCACAAAAAGGAAGCCGGATGACAACTAGCTGGTAGGCAGTCACCACCCTGTAGACTATGTGACTCTAGTTAGGTTGAGATATTAACTCACTGCTGGACCTCCTGATGGTACGTGGTATATTTTGGCCGCTGTGTGACAGAGTGTTGGACTAGATGGGCCATTGGCCTGATTCAACATTGGCTTCTCTTATGTTCTTATGTTATGTAAAATTGCAAAGGCCTCAAAGATAATCTTGCCAGGGGCAACACAGCCATCATAGAGGCCATCTGTCCCAACAGGCAGAGTATTCTGCCTGCTAGCTGAAATTGTTTACTAACAAACTATTCAACCAAGGCAGAGCTTGCATGAATCCTATTTGGTGGCAAGAACCGCTTAGTGACTACAATGACTTGCACTCTCATCATTACTCCAAGACATACAATTGAATTTTACAATTTGAATTTGATATGTGGGAGTTCTTCAGCACCTTTTCATGAATTTCAGAGGGTAGTCATGTTGGTCTTCAGGTGAACAGTTAGATTTGAGCCCAGTAGCACCTAGGAGACCAACAAGAGTTTCAGGGTATTAAGCTCTTGAGAGTCAAATTTGTTATATGGTCTGACCCACTAGGACTCAAGTCTAATTGAAAGGCCTGTTTCTGTTTTTGATGTATCAGCTTTAACCAATTTTTTTCCTGCAATATACTTCAAATGACCAGTTAGAAGATTAAGTTGCTTTCCATATTTGAGAGGTTTTCCCCATGCTATTAATTATGTAGCAAAAGATTCTATATAGAAGAGCAAGCACCAAACTGGATGTTCAGCTTTTTAAATAGTTGGGTGGGTCTGTGTTCACCACAGCAACAAAGCAATTGAGGGGAATAACTGTTAAAAATAAAAGGGAGCCTGTTTGGCTTTAGAATGTGATCGTGGAGAGAAATGAATTCTGCCTTCCCCCTGAGAAATTTTCCTACGTCAAAAAAGCACTTGGGGAAGACTTATTTCTCCACACATGGAGCAGCAAAAGTGGGGAAATACCCCACCCCCCAGCACTATTTCATTCCAGGAAAATGGATTTTGAGGAGAAGACAGGAACCCTTGCTCCATCAGTGGTTGTGTTCCAAGCCCAAACAGCCCAAGTGAAGGCAACTCTTTAAAAACCTGAGTGTCTGGTTTGGTCCTAAAAAAACTCATTACTCATCTGAACATTTATCAGACAATGTCTTGAATTTAATCTACAGGGTACATGAAGAACAGCTATTCAGAATTAGAAAATATAGGATAACTAGTGTTCTGTCATAGTAAGTAATAATATTAAAATCATCTTCTGACTAAGGAACTCAGTTATCCAAATGTCTGAATGAAACATGGAGCGAAATACCAGGGTGTACCTTAATTCCCCCCGCCCCACAAATCTTTTCCATTTTAAGATGTTACAAATTACTTTCTTAATTGTTCAAAGCTATATATTTTTGAAAAGTATGAAAATGTGCTTACATTTAGTTTCAAACAGACCTTATTTCAAAATAAGTGTTGTCTAAAGTTGTGGTCCATAAGCTATTAATATCAATAGGATTTATTTCTGAGTATGTTGGGGGAAAGCAGTCAACTGGTAATAGTTCCATTTATACTACATTAAACTTTAGTTGTAAACACCTTGGAAGGAAGCCCTACTGAATTCAATGGATCTAACATCCAAGTAATGTGTTTAAGAAGGAAACGTAAGGACTCATCTCAATGTTCAGAACAAGCAGAAATATAACCCATGCTTTTGATTCTTCACATATTCAAGTGCAAGACCCATGTCATAAGTAACCTGGGCATCTACATGGGATGAGCTTGAAATATCTCTAATATAGTCTTTGTAAAATTTATGAATTTAAGGTATATTTGGGTATCTGCTAGGTGTTTGGCAATTGGCAGGGCTGGTTTCATCTTCCCACTCTCCCAATATTAGGAAATAGAATTCAATTCAATGGTACCTAATTCTAACAATCCACTTAGGCTACAATTCAGTGCATGCTGTCCCACTGAATTCAGTAGAACTTGTATCCCAGTAAACATCTTCCTTCCTTCCACCCTTCCTATAAGGTACTGAGGGAGGCATACATGAGGGTAGTTCTCCCCTCCCATTTTTATCCTCACAACAACCTGTGAGGTAGGTAGAGTGTGTATGACTGGCCCAAGGCTTTACAGTAAGTTTCAAAGCAGGACAGGGACTTGAACTGATTACTGCAATTCACTCTACGCAGGCTTACCCTTGAGGCTAACCTGAAAATTACAGTTGGTGCAAAATGCAGTGGTGCGCCTGCTGATGGAGACATCTGTGTAGGCTCACATTCAGCAGGTGCAGGCGCTCCACCAACTGCATTGGCTACCGGTTGAGTTCTGGACTCACTTCAGGGTAATAACCTTCAAAGCCTTACACGGCCTGGGGAGAACATATCTGAAGGATCACCTCTTCCTGTATAGGACCAACATCTCCTGGTGCTCCCTGGCCCAAAACACATCCATCTTGTCTTGGGTAGGGCCAGGGCTTTTTCTGCCTGGTGGAATATGCTCCCCATTGAGATCAGGGCCCTGTGGGATCTTCTTCAATTCTGCAGGGCCTGTAAGATGGAGCCCTTCCACCAAGCTTCTGGCTGAGGCAGCAGGTGTCCATGTATGGCCTTCCAGAGGTCCTTGTCATCCATTTATTAACAGCTGGCTATTATTCATCCATTATCAACAGGCCAGGGAATCTTTCACAACCAGCTAATTCTATCCTTGGGATGTGACCACCATTTTAATGTATATTACTGTGTTTTAAATTTTTCATTATATTTATTGTATTGTTGAAATGTTGTTAGCTGCCTTGAGCCCACTCGCAGGAAAGGTGGGCTATCATTACAAAAAAAAAATAATAAAATAAATATACTTAGTTTTCCCTAGCAACATTTTAATCACCACACCACAATGGCTCATGTAATAAGATGCAAGTCAAAGTATCATTTCTTATTTGTCTTGATATAAATAAGAAGGATAGCATTAATGAAACCATGTTGCTGCCCTCCTATTGTTTCTCAATCACCTTTTGTTCTTCTCCTGCTCCCCTGTATGGTTGTTCTTTTATGGCTTTACTGATGTTTCTGCTACTGATATTTTCTGTCAATTATGAAATTGGTAATGTGACAGAACAGCCTGTCACAAACCAGGACCTGTTTGTGGTTCCTTGGGAACTTCAAACCAAAGTCAAAAATAAGTCACTACCACCTAGAATACCCAAGAAAAAGAACACCAAGGAGAAGCAGTGTCTGTTATGGAACTCAGACTCTTCTTGGCTGAAAAGGTGTCACATGAAAGCCTTGGAATTCCTTGCAATGCCATTTCAGGCAGAGTTACACCTTTCTAAATCCATTGATGTCAGCTGACCTTGTGTTATTGATATTATTTATACTGCACTTTTCTCACTGAGACTGAAGATGGATTGTGCAATGCAATCAATAGGTTGATACATCTAATAAGCAGTGTAATAAGGAGTTACACACATTTACAATGGAGCTGTCCTCTGAACACAGCATAAGCATTAACATGTTGAACAATGCAAAACTTGGTATTACATTAGCAGAAAACCAGTGCTTTTTCCTGAGTCAGTCTCTTATGACATAGCCCTATTTCCTCATTTAAAAATGCCCTGCTGTACAATTCTGTTTTACATAGTCTGCAGAATGTCAGGAGTGTGGGAGCTTTCCTGACCTCAGGCAAACCATCAACTCTGATTAGGATTGCACTGCTAATCTCTGGCCACCGCAAGGCTAGTGCCAGTTTAAAGTAATTTCAAAATGCTATGAGGGACCAATCCTGATCAGGCCCACAGCACAGCATTCATTTCATACCTCTTAAAGTGCCAAAGCAGCTGATCATGTGTGAAACCATTTCAGCAATTGCTAAGGGGCAGGGGGCAGAACAAGACTTCCTCAGCTTTCTTGCTGCATTTTAAAATTACTTCAAAATGGTGGCATCATACCTCTGGTGACCATAAGGATATTATCATGTCCAGTTTGGCTTTTACATGTGTAGTAAGGGAAGGCTGTCACTCCCCTCCTCCTATGATGCAAATGTTTCAGGTAGAAATAAATTTACCAGTGTCAGAAAAGCTGCATTACTATTTGACATGCTGGAATTTTACCAACAAGGTTCTTTGGGGGTTCCTATATATCACTGAATTATCTATTTAAGAACCTCATACATTATATTTGTCTTCTAAATTCCAATTATGTTCTTATATATATCTTTTGCATATAGTTAAAATAAAAATTGGCCCCGGTCACATGGAGAAGTTGCTGTGCTGAAGGCATGAATGTCAGGTGGATTTTCGGGGCACGATCATACCGCAACATCTGGAAAGCATAGTGCTCCCGTGGCCAACCCGTGGCATCCTGCTGAAGATGCGGAGTAAAAAGCTACCGAGGAAGGAGCACTAGTTTCCAGAAACTGTGGGGCAAAGGCGGGCGTTTGATCGCGGGAGCGCTAGTATCCCATGGCATTCTGCGCCCACCCACGTCCCATTGCAAACCAGATGTTGTAAGTCTCCATAGGATGCGCACTAAAATGGAACTGCACCTGTGCACAAACATGACACTGACAGCAGCCCCGCCCCCGGAATGGCACATGTGCACAAGAAACCGAAAGCAGCGTGGCTTGTGTGATTGTGCCATGCCGCTTCTTTGTCATGCTTCAGCATTGCTGTGTGATTGGCAGCTAACAGCTGAAGCGTGGCAACTTGGGGGACCATGTGATTGAGCTATTGCACTTTATTTTGCCCCAGGGCGAACAGCCATGCCTCCCCCCCACATTATCTGGCCCGTGTGACCAGGGCCATTCTTAGTTTCTTCTATATATTTAATTTGATGTGTTCAAATCATCTGTAGAATCTTAACCATATGTCTTCAGAGCTTTAAACAGTCTATCCTCTCTTTTCTGCAATTTGAAGCATTTTATCAATTATTTTTTATCTTGCAGGTATCTTTCTTTTATGTCTCTTTGAGTTTTATTCTTGGTCTACTGTTCTGCCATATGAATTGTATCTTCATTGTTGCATACTCTTTAAGGTATTTTTGCTTTTGAAACACTGGAGTTATTAGGAATAAAAAATCAATCTAATTGTAGATTTCTTCCGGATTTTCTGTACCCATACATTTTGTTGTTGTGTGGATCATTGGTGGTTCTGAATCTTCAGCATTATTTTCAAAATTATTTTAAAATTTTAATATGTACACTATTTTGTCAAGTTCCTTGGAGTCCTGTTTTTATTTTTTAAAATGTTATTTATTTATACTTTCGGCTTATATACCGCAATAAGAACATAAGAACATAAGAGAAGCCAATGCTGAATCAGGCCAATGGCCCATCTAGTCCAACACTCTGTCACACAGTGGCCAAAATATACCAGGAGCCATCAGGAGGTCCAGCAGTGGGGCCAGGGCACCAGAAGCCCTCCCACTGCTGCCCCCTCCAGCACCAAGAATAGAGTTCATCACCTGCCCCAGACTGAGAGTTCCCATCTATACCCTGTGGCTAATAGCCACTGATGGACTTCTGCTCCATACGTTTATCTAATTCCCTCTTGAAACTGTCCATGCTTGTAGCTGCCACCACCTCCTGTGGCAGTGAATTCCATATGTTAATCACTCTTTGGGTGAAGAAGTATTTCCTTTTATCTGTTCTAACCCAACTGCTTAGCAATTTCATGGAGTGCCCACGAGTTCTTGCATTGTGAGAAAGGGAGAAAAGTACTTCTTTCTCAACCTGCTCAATCCCATTCATAATCTTATAAACCTCAATCATGTCGCCCCTCAGCCGTCATTTCTCCAAGCTAAAGAGCCCCAAGCGCTTTAACCTTTCTTCATAGGGGAGGTGTTCCAACCCTTTTATCATTCTAGTTGCCATTCTCTGCACTTTTTCCAATGCTATAGTATCCTTTTTGAGATGTGGCGACCAGAACTGTACACAGTATTCCAAATGAGGTCACATCAATGATTTATACAGGGGCATTATGATACTGGCTGATTTGTTTTCAGTTCCCATCCTAATAATCCCCAGCATAGTGTTGGCCTTCTTTATTGCAGCTACACACTATCTAGACATTTTCATTGAGTGATCTACTACGACTCCAAGATCTCTCTCTTGGTCCGTCTCTGCCAGTTCAGACTCCATCAACGTGTATTTATATTTAGGATTTTTGACTCCAATGTGCATCACTTTGCACTTGGCCACATTGAACCCCATTTGCCATGTTGACGCCCACTCACCCATCCTCAACAGGTCCCTTTGGAGTTCCTCACAATGCTCCCTGGTTTTCACCACCCTGAACAACTTTGTGTCATCTGCAAATTTAGCCACTTCACTGCTTACTCTCAACTCCAAATCATTAATAAACAAGTTAAAAAGCATCAGACCGAGTACTGATCCCTGTGGTACCCCACTGCTTACCACCCTCCACTGAGAAAGTTTCCCTTTTAACTTTGGTTTCTGTCTCATTTCTGACCAGAGACTCATGCTCACTGGCACATCTTTTTTATTCCCAGGTCGGTACTTCATTCTCTGCAGTGGTGGATCTCCCCTCAGAATCTCAGTCAAGGGGTTCCCTTTGGCATTCTGGGATACAAGCTTGTTTTATCTACAGATGCTTCACTGACAGGTTGGGGTGCACACTGTTGAGAGTCTATCTGCCCAAGGGACCTGGTCTCAACAAGAAAAGCTCCTGTACATTAATGTTCTAGAACTGCATGCAGTTCACTATGCCTTTAGCTGCAGGTACAGGAGACAGAAATTACAATTCTTAAAGAGATTCCATGGCGAGTCAGAGAAAAAAAAAAGAAACTATATCCAGCTCCCAAGCCTGCTGAGAAAAAATGGCATAACATACATATGGTTATTACCTGAATGTGTCTTCTTTACAGTGGAGGGGGAAAGATTTAGAATAAACTCAATTTTCAAAGTGGAAGATTTCCTGAAAAAATATGGAGAAGATTTCAGAGCTAAAGGAGAAGAAGAGGAAGAAGAGGAGCAAGGAGAAGAAGCAAAGGATGCAGAAGAAGAGGATCAGCAGGATAAAGGTGCAAAAGGACCCAAACCACAAAGACCTAAGAAAAAAGACAAGAGTCTATCATGGAGCATAGTGACAAGATTACAAGAGAAGAATAGACTCGGGACTCAATACAAAAAACCCACACAAAGATGGATGGAAACAAGATAAAGATAATCTCCATAAACGTTAAGAGTTTGAATGGCCCACAGAACAGAAAACAAGTATTCCAACAAATTAAAAAGATCCATGCATACGTAGTTGTCTACAAGAAACTCATATCAAACAATCGGATAAAAAGTGTCTAGAAATTAACAAACTTGGGAAATTCTTCATATCAGTGGATAAAAACTACAAGAAGAGAGGAGTTGTTACATATGTAAAGGAAAACTTACATCCAGAAAGGATTTATGAATTAGAAGATTGAAGAGTAACAATTGTGAAAATACAGAGACAAGCCAAAGAAACAATGATTGTCAATATTTACACACCGAATCAACAGCAGGAAATTTCTTCCCAAGATTTATAGACTATTATTGCAAATCAAAGTTATGAGTAAATATGTATTATTGGAGACTATAATGCAGTATTTGATAGAAGTGTGGATAGAAAGAGGCAAATGGCAAAACAAAAAAAAGGTAATGAACTGCCAAATGTTTTTTTTTGCAATTAGTGGAAGAGCACACATTAGTGGACTCGTGGAGAATTCGAAATTTGAATAAAAAAAGAATATACATTTTTTTCTTCAAGGCACAAGTCATGGTCTAGATTGGATATGGCCTGGATATCAACTAACATGGTTAACGACATTGTGGAAGTAGAAATTCTGCCTTTGACATATGCTGACGATGATCCATTACTTTTGATTTTACAGGACAAACCAAGAAAAAATAGATGGACAATTAATCTATGGTTATTAAAAGATCCAGAATTTATTGCCAGATCTAAAGAAGAATTCCAAGAATTTTTAAAAATAAATAAGCAACCAGAATCTTCACAGGACATGATTTGCGAGAGGATGGTTTATTAGGCAAAATGTATTGGTTAATACACAGATTGAAGAACAAATTAAAAAAGAAGACAAAAAAATGCTTTCAGAACCTACAACAGCTCATATAAGATTAAAGATTAAAAACTTACAACATCAACTAAATAGTATGTTAACACAAGAAATTGCAAAGAAAATAATGTTTGCAAAACATTTTTTTTGAAAATGCTAACAAACCTACTAGATGGTTGGCCTATAAATTATGTAAACAAGCAGATTAAAAACATATAAAAACTTTGAAAAATGAATAAGAGGAAGAGGAAAATATGCACAGAGAAATAAAAAATATAGCTGAAAGATTTTATAACAAATTATATCAGGAACAGAATTCTAATCAAGAGCAGATTAAGGAATTTGTACAAAAATATAATTAAGAAGAATTTACTGAAGATCAAAGGAAAGTATTAGGTGAACCAATTTTCTTCACAGAAATAATTGAAGCCATTAAAAATCAAAAGTGGAAGAAAACTCCACGACCGGATGGCTTACCTGCAGAATTTTATCAGATATTTGAAGACCAAATTGCATTACCATTGAAAAATATTATCCAAAATATATGGGAACAGAAGAAACTACCAGAGTCATGGAACCAAGCATTGATTACACTAATACATAAACCAGGTACAGAGGAAAAAGAAATTAAAAATTACTGGCCAATTTCATTACTTAATGTGGACTATAAGATTTATGCCTCTATACTAGCAAGTAGGCTAAAGAAGGTATTGAATACAATAATTCACCAAGTTCAATCCAGCTTTTTACCAAAAAGGCAAATGAGAAATAATGTGAGAAATATTTTGAATGTTAGAATATTTTGAAGCACATCCAGAAAAGCAAATGGCACTTTTATTCCTAGATGTGGAAAAGACGTTTGACAACTTAAACTGGACCTTTATCTTGGAGCAACTGTTAGCATGGAATTGTGGAGATTATTTTTATACTATGGTTAAAGCTATTTATACAGCACAAATGGCAAACAATTATAATAAACAGTGATCTTACACAAAGTATTAAAATTGATAAGGGAACAAGACAAGGGTGCCCTTTATCTCCACTATTATTTATTTTTGCACTGGAAACATTAAACAACATGGTTAACCAAGATGGACAAATTAAGGGCCTAAAAGTTAAAGGAGAGGAATACAAACTACAAGCCTTTGCGGATGACTTGATATTTATATTAGAACCCCAAAGTTCGATTATGCAACTTTTGCAAGTAATACAGAACTACGGTCAGCATGTGGGACTTAAAAACAAAATGATGTTTAAGAACTGCACATAAGAACAAAAGCAGCATATACAAAATCAGGAATAGAAATTCAAAAAAATAAATTTGGGAATAACATTAATCAACAGATGTATCTCACTGTATAAGGACAACTACATGAAACTTTTGAAGGAAATACAAAAGGATATCACCAACTGGAAACATCTACAACTATCATTTATGGGAAGAATAGCGACAGTGAAGATGAATATTTTACCAAGATTGCTTTTCCTGTTTCAGACAATCCCAATGATTAAAAATCAGGACTTTTTTAAAGATTTAGAAAAGATGCTAAGTCAATTTATATGGGAAGGCAAGAAACCAAGAATCAAATTAAAATTATTACAAGATGTTAAAGATGAGGATTCGCATTGTCAGACTGGAGTCTATACTATAAAGCAGCTGCCCTTACGTGGATGAAAGAATGGATTATTTTAGAAGATACGAGACTTTTGAAATTGGAAGGGCATGACTTAAAAATAGGTTGGCATGCATTTTTGAGGTACGAGAAAAGTAAAAACCACAAATATTTTGAACAACATATACTCAGAGCAGAACTACTTAAAGTGGGAACAAATCCAAAACCAGTATTACAATAAGATGCCAAAATGGATCTCTCTGTTAGAAGCATTTATAAATGCAATGACTTTTTCTAAGGAACTAATATGGAGATAGCAAGAATTGTTAGATGATCAAGACATTATACTTCAGTAAGAACAATGAAAAGAAAAAGGCATTAACCTGAACTGGTGGGAACTGGTAGATTCCAGATTTGTGAAGGATAAAAAGGTGGGATTTTATAATACAAAGCTACAGCTAGATAAAATTATATGGTCTACTGAAGGGAAGCATATTAAATTATTCTATGGGCTTCAGCTAGAAATGAAAATGCGTCATCTGGTTTTTGGCATCTCAATGGCAGACGCGTCCCTGGTGAGCTCCTGGGGATGCGATCTGCATGCCAGTGGTTGGGAGGGGGTGTGATTGTACACACACACCCAGGACTCTTGCATTGAGTCCTGAGTCATGGGTTGCTAAAGGGTTGCCTCTCTTTTGGCACAATGCTGGAGAATTGAGGCTCCCTTCTGCCCCAATGGTCCCGCCACTGTGTGTCTGCAATGGAACTTGAGTCACTGACCGGGACAAGTGAGTGGAGGCTGAGCGAATAAAACGTGCCTGAAGCGAGGTCCTCAGACAGAGATGAATCCCTGGGCCAGCATTGATTGTGAGTCAGTGAAAGCAAAACACTGAGATAAAAGCAGAAAGCTCCCCACCACCACCACCAAGGCATAAGTGAGCAGGGGAGGGATCTCCCCAAATGCAAAGACCTGAGCTATTTAAGGGGGAAGACAGCAGTAAAAGCATAACGAAACTGTTTCAAGAACTTCACAGGAACTTTATAAGCATTTGAGTGAACTTTAGAGACTGTGGGCAAACTATTTTAAGCCGCCCTGAGCCCATCTGGGGAGGGTGGGGTATAAATTTAATAATAAATAATAAATAAAATAAATAAAAGTAAACATCCTCAAAGATGGCGGGCAAAAGAACTGAAAAGGATAAATAAGCAAGAGTCAAGCCTTCTTCGGGAAGTTCAAGCCCAGCTGGTCCGGTCAGCTGACCGGATGCTACCATAGACATTTCAAAGATGTTAGCAGACTCTTTGTGCCCCCTGCTGGACCAAATGACAAATATAAACCAGCAGCTGACTACTTTAAACCAGAACTTTGCAGCACAGCAGCTCCAATTAAGTGAAATTAATAAAAAGACTGAGCGGACAGCTGAGACGGTGAAGGAGATGGATGCCATGACTAAAAAGATTAAAAAGCATGTGCAGATGTTGGAAAAGAAGGGAATGACTGGAGAATCACAACTCCTTCAATTACAAATGGAAAAAGCAAGTTTTGTCCTGAGATTCCAGGGTCTTCCTGAAAATAAGGGGGAGGACCTGAAACAAGTGTTGAGCGCTGCCTTGGCCCCAATTGCAAATTTAAAAGCGGAATATATTCAAAGCAAGATGGATGTGATCTATAGATCATATTCAGAATATATAAAGAAGAAAAATCTGCCGGGGGAGATAGTGATCAGATTCTCTAAAAGGCATGTGAGGGATTTAATCCTGAAAGCAACATCAGGAATGCCCCTAAAAATCGAAGGCAAGGAAATACAGGTTCTAAAAGACATTCCATTTGAAATTAGAAAGAAGAGAAAGAAATTCAAAGATTTGGCAAGGTTTTTACAAATAAATAACATCCCTTACAGATGTTTGGTCCCTGAGGGCATCCTGTTTAAGATAAATGAAAAGAAAGAAAGAATCGACACTGCCTTTAAAGCTTGGGAGTTCCTGAAACAGCAACTTGGTTCTGTGGGAGAAGATGGCAAAGAAGATGATGATGGTGGTAAAGGAAGCAGCAATGACTCTGACTCTACAACCTCTGAAGAAGACTCTGATTCGCAACAGGGGGCTGCTGCCCCCAAATGAGACTATCAATTGAGGAAGACAAGAGGAAAAGAATGAGATGCTGAATGGCTCTGAAGTCTGCCTTAATGGATATTAGCGGTTTTGTTTTTTAGTTGCTGTAGATTTTCCGGGTTGTGTGGCCGTAGTCCTGGCATTGTAGGACCTGATGTTTCGCCAGTAGCTGTGATTGGCATCCTCAGAGGTATAACACAGAAAGATGGAGTACTCTCTATGTCAAGTTTTGTTTTTGTGTTTGTTCTTGATCAGTGAATTTTTATTGGTATTGAGAATAATAGCATATATACAGTGATCTCACTTAATGTAACTAACAAGCTTTTTAATAATTTAGCTTTTTAACTTTATAGAAGCTTCTGTAATGGCCACCACTTCTTGGTTTTTTAATGGTTTTCTTTCCTTTCACCCATAGTTTGTAGATACTGTCCCTTATTTCTTTGTAGTTTATAGAAATGCAATAAAAAAAATCCCTTCGGGGGTTATAAAAAAAGAGAAAAGAAATGAAAAAGCAAGATGAGGTGGTAAAAGATGTGATGATTAAATGGCTACAAAATATAGGCCATAATATACATATAGAACAATGAGAAAAGATATGGAAAGTCAGTGTGAAACTTACCAAAGTGGTACCTTATAAAGAAAATTTGTATAAAATGTTTTATAGATGGCACATGACACCAGAGAATTTAGCTAAATGGTATCCAAATATGTCAAATGTATGTTAAAATGCAAGTGTAAAACTGGGTCTTTTTTCATACATGGTGGACTTGTGATGTTGTAAAAATTACTGGATCTAAATACATAAAATGCTACAAAAATGCTCAACACAAATGTACCATTTATACAAAAAAACTAATATGATGTATACATAATTGTACATGTTGTTACTACAGCTCGAATTCTATACGTGAAATATTGGAAAAAGGAAGAGATACCTACAAAGGAAGAATTAATTTTCAAACTTCTGGATGCAGCAGAGATGGACAAACTAACAATACAATTGAATGAAAAACCAGAGAGTGACTTTGAAAGAAAATGGGCAAAATTTTACAAATGGATACAAACATACTTGGGAGGGCTGAAATCATAAGACAAAAAAGGCACAGATGGCCCAAAAGAAAGGGTCTTAATGGTTGTACGTGAACAAAATGGTATATGGGTGTAGTCTTTGTTTTCTATTTCTGTCTTTTCTTTTGTTTCTTTTTTCTTGCTGTTTTCTCTATGAAATAAAAACTTTTTCTAATAAAAAAAGAACTTGTAGATGTAATTTCTGAGCCTCTGTCCATTATTTTTGAGAATTCTTGGAGAACAGGTGAGGTATCAGAAGACTGGAGGCAGGCAAATGTTGTCCCCATATTCAAGAATGGGAAAAAGAAGGATCTGGGTAACTACCGACCCATCAGCTTGATCAGTATACCTGGAAATGTTTTAGAACAAATCATAAAGCAGTCAGTCCGTGAACATTTAGAAAGGATGGCTGTGATTACTAAGAGCCAGCATGGGTTTCTCAAGAACAAGTCATGTCAGACTAATCTTATCTCTTTTTTTGAGAAAGTTACTACCTTGCTAGATCAGGGGAATGCTGTAGATATAGCTTATCTTGATTTCAGTAAGGCTTTTGATAAGGTTCCACATAATATTCTTGTTGACAAGTTGGTAGAATGTAATTTGGATCCTGTTATTGTTAGGTGGATCTGTAACTGGTTGACAGATCACACCCAAAAAGTGCTTGTGAATGGTTCCTCATTCTCTTGGAGAGGAGTGACAATTGGAGTGCCTCAGGGATATGCCCTGGGACATGTTTTGTCCAATGTCTTTATACATGTTTTGGATGAAGGAATAGAGGGAATGCTTATTAAATTTTCAGATGACACTAAATTGGGAGGGTTAGCAAATACAGTAGAAGACAGAGTCAGGATACAGGATGATCTTGACAGGCTGGAAAACTGGGCTAAAAGAAATTTAATGAATTTCAGTGGGGATAAATATAAAGTTATGCATTTAGGTAGGGAAAATCAAATGCATAAATATGGGTTGGGGGAGTAGTGTGTCTTGGCAGTAGTGTGCGTTAAAAGGATCTAGGGGTCTTAGTAGACCATACACTGAACATGAGTCAGCAGTGTGATGTGGTTGCTAAAAAGGCAAATGCAATTTTGGGCTGTATCAAGAGAAGTATAGTGTCCAGATCACGAGATGTGATGGTACCATTTTACTCTGCTCTGGTTAGACCTCACCTAGAGTATTGTGTTTAGTTTTGGGCACCACAATTTAAGAAGGATATAGACAAGCTGGAATGTATCCAGAGGAGGGCAACGAAGATAGTGAGGGGTCTGGAGACCAAGTCCTATGAGGAAAGGTTGAAAGAACTGGGTATGTTTAGCCTGGAGAGGAGATGACTGAGAGACAACCAAGAGGTGATATGATAACCATCTTCAAGTACTTCAAGGGCTGTCATATAGAGAATGGTACAGAATTGTTTTCTGTTACCCCAGAAGGTCAGACCAGAACCAGCGGGTTGAAATTAAATCAAAAGAGTTTTTGGCTAAACATTAGGAAGAGCTTCCTGACAGAGCAGTTCCTTAAATGGAACAGGCTTCCTTGAGAAGAGGTGGGCTCTCCTTCTTTGGGTGGCCATCTGACAGCAATGCTGATTCTGTGAACTTCAGCAGACCATGAAAGGGAGGGCAGGAAGGGTCACATAAGGGCTTAGTTCTTGTGGTTCTTTCTTACATGCCCAAGGAAATGCCGATCACCACTTTGGGGGCAGGAATAAATATTCTTCCATTTTTCTCAAGTTTTACCTCAGTAATTTCAACCCCTGGTTTCACCTGACTTTTCCCCTTGATGTTAAATAAAACCTTTTGTTATTTTTGGATTTAAAAGTGTTTCAAGTGCCATTTCCTAGGGTTTAAGCTAAAGGTCAATTCTATCCCTTCCCTCAGGGTCTTACTGACAGGGTGGGACAACCAAAGTTTCTTCAGGGGAGAAGAAGATACCTTATCAGGATTGCTCACTCCTTTACTTATATGATATGGCTCTTTTGGCCACAGCCTTCAGCCTAATCCCACATAGAGAAGGGCAGGAATCTCACGCTGGTCACAAAAGGTTTTTTGGCTTTTTTTAAGTTGGGTTGCTAAAAGGTAGGATGCCAGTGACCTGGTGATATATAGGTCCTTATCTTGTAGAAAATAAAGGCTCTGATTCATATTTGTGAGCTCATTTTTCTCACATATCAAGGTAATCCATCTTTCTCTCTCCTCACTGAAATTGGGACATTTGATAACTAGATGAGCCAAGGTACCTATCTTCCCTGTATTGCAGAAACACCAGTATTCTGAAAAGGGAACTCTCAAAAAAAGGGACCTTTCATTTCTGGGATTAATACAGCATTCAATCTAGCAGCCACACAAACAAAATAATCTCAATATTGGGAAACCATCATGGACTTCAAATATGTTGGTAAGGTAGCTGGAGTTTTGAGTCTATTGTAGGCAAAGGAACATACCCTTCTTGCTTGCGGATTTGTGCTTCTGAACCCTAGCATCAATAGCTGCTTTTTGACCTTTTGGAATGCAGTTTTCTCATCTCCTATCGAGAATAGTAAAGCCTAGTTGTTCCAGCTTCTGATTGACCAGTCTCTTCCATTTCCTTTGACAGGGATCTTCTCATAGTCTAAAAAGGAGTTCAGATCTATAGTTAAAAAGAATCCTGATCACAACTATAAATGCGTCTAGCCAAGCTAGTGATTCTAAAGAAGGAACTGCAAATTCTTGGTGAATAGCTATACTGGATACACACTTCGTTTACCTGGTTATTTTTCTCAGAAATTTAATTAAAAAGAATCAATAGTCTCAGATATAACTTCTACCCCCACTCGGGCACCATAAAGTATCATTTGATGAATTTTACCCCCCAAAAATCCTTATAACTAATACTTCCCTCTGTCTGTGTGAAAAAAATATGTAAAGACATTTAAAGGTGGTGGTCACACACACGAGATAGCGCGGGGGGGAAGTGAGGCTATTTCCCCTGGAGGAATTTGACCTGCAGTTGCACAATCACGCAGTCCTTTGAAGCTGCGGGGGCATCCCACCACTGCATGATCAGACACAACCGTGTGTGAGTCAGGTTGTGGGTTTTTTGCCATTTGTTCCCAATGTGCTTAAACGGGGAATTGATGAATCGCATCTCAGCACAAGGGCTCCCTATGGAATGTGCAATGATGCGCATACTGAGAAGGGGGGGGGAACAACAGCATGGAGATGGGATGGCCTGATCAGACCTTCCTGATGCCATAAGAGTGCGCTGCAGCAATCAGACATGGGAAAGTCCATCCATGGCCCATAGCAACCCATTTACTACTGGACTTTCCCTGGTGTCTTTTTACTCCGCTTCTGCAGTGGAGCAAAACGGGTTGTCGACGGGTGCAGGGTGCTTCCAGATATTTGTGTCTGATCACGCCCTTTAAATCCTCCTGGCATTCGTGCCTATGGCACAGCTAATTGTGCATGTGATCATGCCCAGAGATGGTGTTATTTTATAAGCGATAGATTGGAACTGATTTTTCCAAGACAGGTCTTGGGAGAATTTCATTCCTAAATATCTAAATTTTGTTACTTGTTCAGTGTAGGTATTTGCCATCCTCCAGTCCTTTTGCTTTGGGGCTGCTCACTCAGAAGGGGGGCCAGAGAAATAGAGGGGAAATCTAGCTTCTGAGGGAAGGAAGTGGAAGGGGTCTGTCATAGTAGCATTGTGGAATACAGTGGCTAAAAAAAGCCAATGAAATATTTTATCAGTCTACATCCTTCTTACCATCAAGTTTTATTTATCATTGTGCTCTCACCAAAGAAGATTTGAAATAAGTATTGCATTATTGTTCTTTATTGAGGAGTTGGTGGCAACTGTAACATGTGGGTGCAGCATTACCACCTGAGACCAAGCACTGATTGTTCTTTTGTCTTCAACAACAGCACAAATCTGGTAGTTTAGTTTTTCATGGCAAAATGATTAACATTTTAATTTGCTAATGTTGTACATCAAACTGATGTTAAAGCACAGGAACAGAAAGCGTGAACATTTTGTTTAAAATGCCCACATATTTAGGCAGTGACCCACACACCAATAAGATGAAGGCAGTGCAATCTTATTACAATGCTCCTAGACTGGAGTAACTATGACCTGGATTGCACTTGTAAATTGTGAGTTGCCATGAAAAGTTTGAAAGGAGCACAAAGATCTGCATTTTAGGAACTTGGCATAGCTAGACTTATTCTGAACAACTATTGCATTTACCATGAATGAATTAGGTGTGGTCCTTCATCCAGTGATGTAGTGCATGATGAGAGGTTTTAAATCCCACCATTCTGCCATCAAGATATGAGGGAATTTCCCCCCCCCCCTTAAGCACCACTTCTCAGATTGTTCAAGCACGAGCCATACAAGACAAGCAAGTCCATGGCCATGTGATTTAAATATCTTGTTTTATATATTAATCCTCTTCATTTATTCCTTATATCCCCTTGCCTCCATTTATCCTTTTAGAATATAAAAATATAGTTTACTCTGGGAGCTTGCTAGTCATTTATTCTAGAACAGACAGACACTGAATCCATGGGATAACAAGAACCAAAATCATGCAGGTACACCTTGTTGATTTGTTTAACATTACTGTAACCAAGGTATGTCACAATATGCATGCTACTTCTCTTCTCTAATTGAACTAAAAGAGCCAATTTCCCTTACTCAAGGACTGGAATAAGCTAACCACATTCACTACCATATTAAAGATTTCTGCACCTTTGTGATTTCCCTTCCTTGTTGATGCAAGCCCTTCCTTTTCCAACTACTGTTGATGCAGAATCATGTGCCTATAACATACCATAAAATGTCAGTCCAATAAAATGACATATATGGCTTCCTAAGTTATGAAGATTTATTGTATTGAATGCAAGGATTCTCATTTTAGCTCCCATATGTTAATACTAAGAAAATGGTCCTAAATGAATAGCCCTTACACATACAGATCATCAGTTAACCAGATTGTTTGCTGGATATGCAAGCACTTTGAATAATCCAAGATTTGGTTAACAGGAGGACTGTTTGAATTGGTTTTATGCTAATATTCACAGAAGGATCATACACAGAATTTGAATTACTAGGAATTTTGCATAATTGATGTTGGTTTATTTTGTTTATAAAACTTCTAGACTGCCTTTCAATCACAAAAACATGCTGAAAGCAGTTAGCATATGGAAACAGATTTAAAAAACATTACAAAACATAATTCCATGAGGCTAAGATAAAGTAAACAAGCATCAGCAAGACTGCTAAAGCTACTTAAACAGCCATGCAAAGCTATCAATCCAGAAAACTAAAAAGATTTGGGAAATGGGGGATATCACAAGTGCTTCCCTGTACCAGAAAAGCCATAACATGCCTTACTGGAGGCCTTAAGAACATAAGAACATAAGAGAAGCCAATGTTGGATCAGGCCAATGGCCCATCCAGTCCAACACTCTGTCACACAGTGGCCAAAAATACCAGGTGCCATCAGGAGGTCCACCAGCGGGGCCAGGACACTAGAAGCCCTCCCACTGTTGACCCCCCCAAGCACCAAGAATACAGTGCATCACTTGCCCCAGAGTCCCTACCTATACATTGTGGCTAATAGCCACTGATGGACCTCTGTTCCATATGTTTATCTAATTCCCTCTTGAAGCTGTACATGCTTGTAGCCACCACCACATCCTGTGGCATTGAATTCCATGTGTTAATCACTCTTTGGGTGAAGAAGTACTCCCTTTTATCTGTTCTAACCCAACTGCTCAGCAATTTCATTGAGTGCCCACGAGTTCTTGTATTGTGAGAAAAGTACCTCTTTCTCTACCTGTTCTATCCTATGCATAATCTTATAAACCTCGATCATGTCACCCCTCAGCTGTCGTTTCTCCAATTAAAGAGCCCCAAGCGTCTCAACCTTTCTTCATAGGGAAAGTGTTCCAACCCTTTTATCATTCTAGTTGCCCTCATCTGCACTTTTTCCAAAGCTAGGATATCCTTTTTAAGGTGTGGTGACCAGAACTGTACACAGTATTCCAAATGAGGTTGCACCATTGATTTATATAGGGGAATTATGATATTGGCTGATCTGTTTTCAATACCCTTCCTAATAATTCCCAGCATAGCATTAGCCTTTTTTATCACAGTTGCACACTGTCTTGACATTTTCATTGAGTTACCTACTACAACTCCAAGATCTCTCTCTTGGTCAGTCTCTTGGACCCCATCAATGTGTATTTATATTTAGGATTTTTGGCTCCAATGTGCATCACTTTGCACTTGGCCACATTGAACCCCATTTGCCACATTGACGTCCACACCCATCCTCGACAGATCCCTTTGGAGTGCCTCACAATCTTCCCTGGTTTTCACCACCCTCAACAACTTCATATCATCTGCAAATTTAGCCACTTCACTGCTTACTCCCAACTCCAAATCATTAATCAACAAGTTAAAAAGCATTAGACCGAGTGCCAATCCCTGCGGTATCCCATTGCTTACCACCCTCCACTGCGGAAATTGCCCATTCATACTCACTCTCTGTTTCCTATCAATTAGCCAGTTTTTGATCCACAAAAGGACTTGTCCCTTTTATCCTGTGATTTTTTAGCTTACTTAGGAGCCTTTGATGAGGAACTTTATTGAAAGCTTTCTGGAAGTCAAGGTAAGCAATATCTATTGGGTCCACATGTTTGTTCATCCCCTCAAAGAAAACTAACAGGTTAGTGAGACAAGATCTTCCCTTACAGAACCCATGCTGAGTCTGCCTCAATAGTTTTTGTTCATCAATGTGCTTACTAATTCTTTCCTTAATAACAGTTTCCACCAATTTACCCGGTATTGAAGTCAGACTGACTGGCCTGTAATTTCCCGGATCTCCTCTGGAACACTTCTTAAAGATGGGAGTGACATTAGCTACCTTCCAGTCCTCAGGAATGGAAGCAGATTTTGATGAAAGATTACATATTTTTGTCAGGAGATCCACAAGTTCAGATTTGAGTTCCTTCAGAACTGTCAGATGTATGCCATCCAGGCCTGGTGATTTATCAGTTTTTAAGTTGTCTATCAGTTGTAGGCCCTCCTCTCTTGTCAACTCAATCTGATTCAGGTCTTTCAAACCCCCTCCCGAAATCGGTGGTTCTAGAGTGGGCAAGCACTTCTCCTCTTCCACAGTGAAGACAGAGGCAAAAAATGCATTCAGCTTCTCAGCCACTTCCCTATCATCCTTCACTACTCCTTTTACCCCTTGGTCATCCAAGGGCCCCACTGCCTCCCTGGCTGGTTTCCTGCTTCTAATATATTTGAAGAAAGTTTTATTGTTGGTCTTTATGTTTTTTGCTATATGCTCCTCATATTCCCTTTCTGCCTGCCTAATTACAGACTTGCATTTTATTTGCCACAGCCTGTGTTGCCTTTTGTCAACCTCACTGAGACTAGCTTTCCACTACTTAAAGGAATCCTTCTTACCTTTTACAGCTTCCACCACTTTGTTAACCATGCAGGCTTTTTTCTATACCTATTTGTGCCTTTCCTAACCTGCGGTATATATTTTTTTCTGAGCTTCTAGGATTGCAGTTTTAAATAGTTACCAAG
Source organism: Gekko gecko (assembly GCA_029375565.1). Classification (NCBI taxonomy): domain Eukaryota; kingdom Metazoa; phylum Chordata; class Lepidosauria; order Squamata; family Gekkonidae; genus Gekko; species Gekko gecko. Next base: position 143,124,274 of record JAPDNY010000005.1, read on the forward strand.
TTTCCCCAATGGTTTTGATCCTTTCTACTTTTCCTTTCAGTTTCTTCCTCACATGTCCCCTCATATCAGAGGAGTTTCCCCTTTTAAAGTCAAAAGTGGTTGTGTCATGTCACGACAGAGCCAGGGGGCTGGGCAAAGGAGGAGAGTCCAAGAGGGAAGTCCAAGAGTCAGCCAGGGAAGTTAACAAGAGTCCTAGCAAACAGTTCCAAATACACAAAGCCAAGCCATAGTCAATATTACCAATAGTCAGAGTCCAGTATCAAAGTCAGGAAGTGTAGCCGAGGGTCAGGAGCCAGAGGGATTGTCAAAACATGGACCAGATTTCAGAAACCAAGAGATCAGTCAGGAGCGAAGGCAGAGCTGGAGGTGCAAGGCATCTGGTCCACGAACAAGTTTTCCAGCACAGTTTGCTAGCAGCCAATGGTCTCTTCAAATACTGTGCTGGGTCGTTAACTCATTAACAGTCCGTTACGAAGTCCTTGCTCCCATCAATACTCAGGACTTAATGATCACTGTCCATGTATGTGTGCCTCCTTGTGCCTGGCTGCCAGGTCCCAGCATCTGCGATCTCTCAGCCGGTCCACAGGTGGCGGCGAGTCAGGTGGTGATTTACTAGGGCCAGGTATTGCCTGATCAGCTTCAGGTGCCAGCTGTCTTGTAGTTTGGAGTTCATCCTCTCCTGCACTTAGGTTTGATGAGGACTTTTGTGCTTCCGATGGTGTTAAAGGTGCCGAGTCCTCATTTTCCAGGCTTCCAGGTGCTGGGTCAGGGACAGGCATGACACTATCCCCCCCAGATCCCCCCTTCTTGAGGGCCAGGTTTGTTGGGGTAGGAGGTGTGAAACTGCTGGACCAAGTCTGGGGCATGCAAATTGGGGGCCGGTTCCCATGACCAATTGTCAGGCCCATATCCTTTCCAGTCAATGAGGTATTGCAAGGTACTGCATGGGAGACAGGAATCGAGGATTTGCTGGACCTCATATTCTTCCTTATCATCAACCAAGATAGGCGGTGGTGGCACAGGTGGCATGCCCCGGTTTGGATCAGGAGGGGACGACAACTGGAGTAGGGAACAGTGGAAGACAGAGTGAATCTGGAGGTGGTCAGGAAGTTGCAGGCAGAACGGGACGGGGTTGATGTGGGCAGTAATTCTGTAGGGGCCGATGAAACGGGCATCCAATTTGCGGGAGCAACCAGGAGTTCAGAGGTATTGGGTAGACAACCAGACCAGATCGCCTACCTGTAGAGGCGGCCCTTCCTGCCGTTTGCGGTCAGCTGCGAGCTGGAAGGCGTCTTTAGCTTGCTGTAATTGCTCTCGGAGGAGATCATGTAGTGCGTGGAGTTCTTGTATGCAATCATATGCGGCTGGGACATCAGAGGAGGGACCGATGGGGAGAACAACCGCGGATGCTGTGAATGGTGTTGTCTGGGTGGAAGTGTGCACTGCATTATTGTATGCAAATTTGGCCAGTGGTAGCAATGAGTACCAGTTATCTTGCTGGTAGCTGGTGTAGCACCGGAGATATTGCTCCAGGGTGGTGTTGGTTCTATCGGTCTGTCCATCGGTTTGGGGGTGATAGGCAGAAGACATATGGATCTCAGTTCCTAAGCCGCGGTGTAAGGCCTGCCAGAAACGGGACAGTTGCGGGCCCCAGTCAGAGATGATGATGGTCGGGATCCCATGTAACCGGAAGACATGGTGCAGATACAGGAAGGTGGTTTCAGCCCCAGTTGGGAGTTTAGCACATGGAACAAATTGTGCCATTTTGGTAAACAAGTCCACTACCACCAAGATGCAGGTGTGTCCTTGGGACCGAGGAAGGTTGACGATAAAGTCCATTGACACAACATCCCAAGGACCGGATGAAATAGGCAAGGGATGTAGTAGTCCTGAAGGTTTGGTGGGGATGTCTTTGGCACAGTGGCAGGTGTCACATGTGCTGACATAGCGATCGATATCAGTCCGAACTCGAGGCCACCAGAATTCCCGAGTTAACAGGTGAGCTGCTTTATGGCGCCCAAAATGTCCAGCAGGAGGGGCATCATGGGTGAGATGGAGAACTCGAGCCCTGAGCAGCCTTGGGGAATATAAAGCCGATCCCGATGAAACAGGAGTCCATCTCGGGTGGTTAGGTCTCCTGTGGCACCTTGCTGGAGTTCTTGGAGGTGCTGCTGTGCCCACACATTGGTGGCTTGGCCGGTTCTGATGTCCTCGGCTAGGGATCGTGGACAGGTAGTGGCAGTGAAGACCATGGGCAGCAGAATAGTGGCCTCTGGAGCTTTTTCAGCTGAAGCGGGTGCGTATTCAGGTTTATGGGATAAGGCATCCGCCTTTTGGTTTTGAGTATGAGGGATGTAGGAGATCTTAAAACTGAAATGTGAAAAGAACGGAGACCAGCAGATTTGGCATTGATTTAACTGGTGTGTGGTTTCTAAGTGTTCAAGATTCCAATGGTCGGTGAGGACTTGGACTGGGTGACAAGCCCCTTCGAGATGGTGTCGCCAGACTTCGAATGCTGACTTGATAGTGAGTAACTCTCTCTCCCATATGGTGTAATTGCGTTCTGAGGATGTGAGTTGGTGGGAGTAATAGGCACAAGGCTGTAAAGGCTGGGTGGGGTTGTCTCGCTGGGAGAGGATGGCCCCTATGTCAACACTGGAGGCATCTGATTTGACGGTGAAGGAGAGTCGGGGGTCCGGGTAACGTAGCAGTGGGCCAGAGTCAAAGCAATTCTTTAGTGTAGTGAAGGCACGATCGGCCTCAGGTGTCCATTGAAAGAGTTCTTTCGGCCTCAGTAGGCGGGTCAAGGGCGTGGTTAATGCTGCATAGGACGCAATGAATTGGCGGTAATAATTGGCAAAGCTGAGGAATCGGACGTCCTTGCAATTCTGAGGGGCTTGCCACTGAAGAATGGCTTCCACTTTCTTTGGATCCATCAGGATTCCTTGCGGTGACACGATGTGGCCCAAGAACTCTACAGATTTCAGGTGAAATGCACATTTTTCAAGTTTGGTGCGTAGCCCATGGCTGTGGAGGCATTGGAGCACTTGTTGTACATGCTCAATATGCTGGGTCAAGGAGGCGGAGTAGATCAAGATGTCATCCAGGTAAATGATAACAAACCGGTCCAAGAGATCTCGGAACAAGTCGTTCATAAAGCGCTGGAAAACTGCTGGAGCATTGGTCAAGCTGAATGGCATGACTAGATGTTCATATTGACTGTATCGGGTGCCGAATGTGCTTTTCCATTCATCACCGGCATTGATCCACACTAAGTTGTACACACCTCAAAGGTCAAGTTTGGTGTAGATCTGTGCCTCTTTCAGGCGATCCAGTAATTCAGGGAACAATGGAAGCAGGTAACGATCTCGGATTATGATTTTATTTAGGGCACGATAATCATTACAAAGGCAGAGATCCCCTGTTTTCTTCTTAATGAATAAGACCAGGGACGAAAAGGGAGAGGTGGATGGCCGAATAAATCTGTGTGCCAGGTTTTTCTCAAGGTAGTTCCAAAGGGCTGCCAGTTCCAGTTCTGCCATAGGATATAAGCGGCCCATGGGTAATGGAGCATCTGGCAGCAGATCAATGGCGTAGTTGTATGGCCGGTGTGGGGGCAGTTGATCTGCTTCCTTTTCATCAAACACCTCTGCAAAGGCGTGATAGGGGGCAGGCAGCACGGAAGCAGCTCCCAATAAGGTGACAGATGATTGTGTTTCAGGGTGTCTGGATGACAGGAGTGACAAAGGGTGGACGACAGGGCACCAGTGTTTGGGGTTACTGGATGACGGGAGCAACGGAGGGTGGGCATCAGGAAACCGAAGGTCTTGGTGAACCCAATCAATTTGGGGGTTATGAGTTCGTAGCCAGGAAAGACCTAAGATGACAGGAAATGGAGGCATTCTCTCGATATCGAATTGTAATTTTTCTTGGTGTTGATGGACCCATAAGGTGAGGGGCCGAGTTTCATGGACCACCAGTCCCGAACGAAGTAAGCGGCTGTCAATAGCTTCGATTAAAGCGCGGTCTTTTTTTCTTGTGTGGGGATGCCATGTTGCTTTACAAAGAGGATGCCTATGCAGCAATAGGCTGCCCCCGAATCTAGCATGGTGTGGATGAAGAGCCATCTGCCATCAGGGAGTTGTATTTTCACAGGGACCAAGAATGGGGCTTGCTCAGGAAACAAAGAGCTGGAAGACCCTACTATGTGCCCCAAGCCCGAGGGTCCGCTCAGGCCTGCGGCTGCTCTTTTACCACTTTTACTTCAGGGCATCTCCGTTTAGTGGGGCAATTAGAGGAAAAATGCCCCGCCCCGCCACAATATAGACAAAGGTTTTGGGTGCGCCGTCGCATCTTTTCCTCGGGAGTAAGGCATGGTTGGGCAACACCCAACTGCATAGGTTCTCCTTCGTTCCCAGGAGTGGAGGGGCCTGGTGAGCCAGCCACTGGGAGTGGTCAAGAGGCACCAGATGGGGTGGAGCTGCGGTTTTTACTTTGACGGCGATTCTGAAGGTGACCATTGATGCATAGGCACAGATGGATGAGTTTCTGAAGTGTCTTGGGTCGGTCACCTCGAGCCAGTTCGTCCAAAACTTCATCAGACAAACCTTCAGTGTACTGGTCCATAAAGGCAGCCTCATTCCACATTAAATCTTGGACTATTAGTTGAAACTCAGTGGTATAGTGGGCTACAGAGGCTTTCCCTTGCTTGAGAGCCCGTATTTTCTGATTAGCCATAGCTGCTTGTACAGAATTGGCGTAAGCAGCAGAGAAATGGGCTTTGAAGCTGGGAACTCATCAATACTCCCACTGAAGTGGTCATGTGGGTTGATGGGGCAGCGAGGGGGGGTGGGAATGGCAGCTGTGGCTGCAGCATTTGCGGCGGCTTGCTGTTGCAGTGCAAGTACTGCCTGAGTTAGCTGCCGTACTTGATTAATCATCCCCGTGAGCAGTTCAGCCCCACCTGCTGCTTCATCCTGCATAGTGTGGGTGCTGGCAATCTGTCATGACAGAGCCAGGGGGCCGAGAAAAGAAGGAGTGATGAATCAGTATCCCACTGATTCTCCTCATCCCACCAAGTTTCTGAAATACCCGCAATGTCTATTTCCCCCCCCAACACCAAGCACTCCAACTCCCCAATTTTACCTTGGACACTTCTAGTATTTGTATAGAAACACCTATAATTTCCCATACATGTTAAGTCTACAACCTTCCTCTTGCTGCCTCAAGACCTTGTCAGGCAATCCATATCACTAGCCACAGTCTCAGTGGACAATTCCAATCCACCTCCCTGTAGAAAAGCAACAGCTACTCCCTAATCTCTCCGAGATGAGCCATCCTGAACCAGAGACTTTTCATCTCCTGTCAGCTTTCCCCCAATATTCAGTTTAAAAACTGCTCTGCCACCTTTTTTATTTTAAGCACCTTAAGCAAAATGATTGGAGCATGTGATCTGCCCTGTGCATGGAAGTTCCATGCTTTTTACATGGTACATACATGCTCTTTCTATAGCCAGCCCAGAACATGAGAACTTCGACATGTGTCTTAAATATTTATTAGTATTGGGCCAGTTCCAATACAAAGGGTGATAACCAGTAAAGAGGAGGATCAGGTGTACATTTACCTTGATCCATTCATAGCTCATTGGAAAACAGTAATGTCCTTTGAGAGATTTGGACTCACCTGGCATTCACGCTTTCAGCCTGTTAACCAGTCTGGCTCTGCAATTAAACTGTGTCTTTGACAAAATCCCTCACATCTCTCTGTGTGTGATGCTATAAGAGCGACTATCAGGGTTAGAATCTTTTTTCCCTTTCATCTCCTGGGCCCTTGTCATTCAGCCACACCTACTGGCCTACAAGTCCATGCAAATGGCTGTGAGGTTCTTTAGAACACAAGGAGATGACACATGGTTCTTCCCTCAACTTTTCCCCATCTTGGGTTGATCAGAGTGGGTGTGAAGCTAGAGTGGGCACCTTTCTTTCAACTTCATTTTTTGGCACTTTTTCCTTGCCAGAATGCCTCATAAGTGGTAGAGGTATTTGCAAGGGGCTTGAGCCAGACCCGGAGAAGTGGCGGCTTCTTCAGGGAGATATTTGGCTCATCCCAAAGCAGAAATGGAGCTGAAATCAGCAGAGAACGCTTGCAACACTCTGCTGTGAAAACCGAGTGTGGAAGGGGAAATGGGAGATTAAAGACTGAAATGGGAGGAGAAAATGCTAAGCTGAACTGAAGCTAAGTATCTCTAATTACTTCGTTTGTTTCTTTTTATTTTAAGGAAAAGAGAAAGGGACTTGTAATTAGCTGCAAGTTATTAATCTGCTTCAATAACTCTATAAGGCGACAGAGAAGGCGAAACACAATTTTGAATTAAATAATTAACCGATTAACTGATTAATTAATTAACTAATTAACTAAATAAAATATTCAGGTTAACCAAATCGGGCGAGCGAAGCAATTATCTAGGTCAAATTAATCAAATTAATTGAATTAAGTAACTAAATAAAGTAATTGACTCAACTAACTAAATAAAAATAAGCAGCCTAACCAAATTGGTCAAATTAATTGCATTAATTAAATAATTAGCTGGTTGATTAAATAAATAAATAAATAAATGAATAAAATAGTCAGATTAACCAAATTGGTCAAATTTCTGAGCAGATTAAACAAATAGGTCAAATTTAAATAAAACAATAATAATTAAAAAAAAGAAGAGCTAAGTGAGACAAAGGTAGTTAAAATAGTTAAAATGGCATCCAGAAGCAGGAAAGGCTCAGCGGCATCCCCCAGTCAAACCACAGGTCTAACCCAGCTTAAAGCCTCAGTGACAACGCAGGAGTTTCAAAAAATGATGCAGAGTTTTCTGCAGATGGCAGCCGAACAAAATGCAGATATCATAAAGAAAGAGCTAGAGTCAATGCAAACTAAGATGGATCAAATAGCGAAGCAATTAAAGGATGCCACAGAGGAAATTAAGATGGAAATTAAGAAACTTTCTAGGAAAACGAACCAACTCCAGGAAAAAGTGGATGATATTGATCTAGAAGTGATGGAATTAAGAGCCAAATCAGAAAAAATGGAGGAATCCCTTATTGTGCTGGAAATGGGAAAAGTTGAAATGATATTGAGATTTCAGAATGTCTTGGAAAAACTAGGCAAAAATCTGAAGGAAGAACTAGCCCGTAATATCGCGGAGCAATTCAACATATTAGATGCAAAGGAGCTTGAAGACAATATGGAAGCGGCCTACAGAAGAAATTCTGCATACTCCAAGAAATTTAAAACACCAAGGGAGGTCCATGTAAAATTTGCCAGGAAATCAATCAGAGATCAAATTCTTCAAGAGGCAAACAGGAAACCTTTGATAGTAGCAGACGAAGAAATAACGATTCAGAAAGATATCCTCTGGCATGTAAGAGGAAAATGTCACAAGTATAGGACGTTGGTAGACTTACTAAAAAATAATCAAATTCAATACAGATGGCTTGTTCTGGAAGGGCTGTTATTTACATATAGGAGTCAAAGATTCAGGATAGACTCCATTTTCAAATTAGACAACTTTCTAGACAGGAATGGTGAAGACCTTGGCTGGCAAAGACTGGATGATGGTGAAGCAGAATCAGATGATCAAAACCAGGGAGAAGAAGAAGAGAATAAAGAATGTGGTGAGGACTCCGATGAACAGGCATCTGTGTCTCAGAGGAAAAAAGATCAAAAGAAACGTCAACTAAGTTACAGAACTGAATCTCAAATTCAAACCGGATGGCAACTCAAAAATATAGTGTCAAAAAAGAAAAGATAAATAAGATGGGGTCCAAAAAATATCGCTATTATCGGTAAATGTGAATGGGCTTAACAGCCCGCAAAAAAGAAAGAGAATATTACACCAGGCAGTTAAACTTAAAAATGATATCACCTGTTTTCAGGAAACACATATAAAAGAAGGTCATGAAAAATATTTAATGTGTAAAAAACTAGGCATCCCATTTATAGTGTCGCATAAAAATAAAAAACGGGGGTTGTAATATATGTCCAAGAAAAACTGAACCCCATACTTAAATTGAAGGCGGCTAATGGAAGAATTATAGGAGTCCAAATAGTCCTTAACGGTATGGAGGTATTACTTGTTAATATATATGCCCCAAACCAAAGTCAAGATGACTTTTTTCTAGATCTTAATAACTATATCCTTAAGGAAAATCCTAAGAATATCTGTATTGTAGGAGACTTTAATGCAGTTCTGGACCCCAAAGAAGATAGGAAGAAGTTTAAAAAAACACACAAAAGCAGGGGCGATTTTGACAAAAAGCTTCTTAAAAATAGCTGATGAATATAATCTCATAGATGCCTGGAGAACTAGAAACCCACAGGAGAGAGACTTTACGTTTTTTTACAATAGGCACAAATCGTGGTCAAGGATAGATATGGCCTGGACAAACATAAATTTGATGAAACATATCGTGGATGTGGAAATCCTGGCTAATACTTTTGCAGATCATAATTCTATACAGATAATTTTTCAGGGGCCCCCAAAGACTAACAGGTGGAGGATAAATACAAACCTCTTAAGAGACAAAACATTCGTTGAAAAACTTAAACAGGATGTGAAAGAATTTATTAATTTAAATAGGAGGGAAGATATGGAGCCGAATATCATTTGGGATACCTTAAAAGCATACATTAGAGGTGTCTTTATTAATCAGGAAGCATGGAGAAATAAATGTAAAAGGGATAAATTTAAGAAATTAACTATGGAGTTAAGAAATTTAGAAAAAAGTAGTCAGATTAATAAGGATCCAAAGGATATAAGAACGAAGATAAAGCTATTACAGCACCAAATGAACCTATGGCTATCTGAGGAAATAGCCAGTAGAATTGAGTACACAAAGGCATATTGGTTTGAAAATGCTAACAAACCTTCGCGCTGGCTGGCTTATAAACTCAAAAAGGAGAGAGCAAAGAAAATTATCTTAGCATTAAAAAACGAAAATCAAGAAATACAATACAATGCCCAAGAATTAAAAAAAAAAGTTGAAAACTTTTATGCGAACTTATATAAACAAACGACGCAAAACAGCCAAAAAAAATTTATTGAAACATGACCTAGGCAAATTTACGGAAGAACAAAGACAGGTATTGAACGGGAATGTGTCTGCCTTTGAACTCTTAGAGGCTATAAAAAAACAAAAATTATTAAAATCACCAGGCCTCGATGCAATTACGGCAGAAGTATATAAAACGGTAGAAGATGAAATTTTACCACTCTTTAAAGATTTAATTAATAATGTGATGGTAACAAGTAAAATTCCGCAATCTTGGAAAGAAGCGTTAATAACTCTTATTCATAGACAAGGTCTAGAACCCAATGACATTAAAAATTACAGACCCATATCGCTACTAAACGTAGATTTTAAAATATTTGCCACAATTTTAACAAATAGGTTCAAAAGGATCATGTTAGAAATTATACACAAAGATCAATCAGGTTTTCTGCCTAAAAGGCAAATTAAAAATAATATAAGAAACATAGTTAATATATTAGAGTTCTATGACCAAAATCCGGGGAAACAGGTGGCCTTTATCTTCTTAGACGCTGAAATGGCCTTTGATAATGTAAGCTGGGAATACCTGAAAGAAAAACTGAAGTTATGGAATTGCGGAGACAAATTTCTAAATTCAATTAATGTCATATATGAAGAACAGGATGCGAAAATTATCGTTAATGGAGAACTAACTGGCAAAATTCCCATACAAAAGGGCACCAGGCAGGGATGCCCACTATCGCCTCTGCTATTTATTTTTGTCTTAGAGTTGCTAAATGCCTTAATGAGAAAGGATAAAAATATCCAAGGTGCCAGAATAAAGAAAGAACATGTCAAACTTCAAGCATTTGCGGACGATTTAGTCTTTATTTTGGAAGATCCTAAAAATTCACTACACTATTTGTTGCAAGATATACAGGAATATGGGCAAGTGGCGGGCTTAAAAATAAATATGGAAAAGACAAAAATCATCATTAAAAATTGCTCAATGGTTCAATGCTCCACTATCCAAAATACTGCACACATCCAGATAGTTGATAAAGTTAAATATCTAGGGATAATTATCACAAATAATAATAAAAACCTATATAAGAATAACTATACAAAACTTTTAGAAGAAATTAGAAAAGATTTAAATAGATGGCAAAATATGCATATCTCCTTCTTAGGTAGGATTGCCACGGTTAAGATGAATATCCTGCCACGATTTCTCTTCTTAGCGCAATGTCTACCCATCTTAACAAATAAGATATTTTTTGAGGACTTAAATCGTTTGGTGAGAAGACTCATTTGGAATGCTAAGAAACCTAGAATTAATAGAAAATTGCTTACTGATAGAAAAGAAAACGGTGGATGGGGCTTACCGAATTGGAGCTTATACTATCAAGCGGCCGCAATGGGTTGGATCAGAGATTGAACAACATAAGAACATAAGAGAAGCCAATGTTGAATCAGGCCAATGGCCCATCTAGTCCAACACTCTGTCACACAGCGGCCAAAATATACCAGGTGCCATCAGGAGGTCCAGCAGTGGGGCCAGGGCACCAGAAGCCCTCCCACTGCTGCACCCTCCAGCACCAAGGATAGAGTGCATCACCTGCCCCAGACTGAGAGTTCCCATATATGCCCTGTGGCTAATAGCCACTGATGGATTTCTGCTCCATACGTTTATCTAATTCCCTCTTGAAACTGTCCATGCTTGCAGCTGCCACCACCTCCTGTGGCAGTGAATTCCATATGTTAATCACTCTTTGGGTGAAGAAGTATTTCCTTTTATCTGTTCTAACCTGACTGCTCAGCAATTTCATGGAGTGCCCACGAGTTCTTGTATTGTGAGAAAGGGAGAAAAGTATTTCTTTCTCAACCTGCTCAATCCCATTCATAATCTTATAAACCTCGATCATGTCACCTCTCAGCCGTCGTTTCACCAAGCTAAAGAGCCCCAAGCATTTTAACCTTTCTTCATAGGGAAGGTGTTCCAACCCTTTTATCATTCTAGTTGCCCTTCTCTGCACTTTTTCCAATGCTATAATATCCTTTTTGAGATGTGGTGACCAGAACTGTACACAGTACTCCAAATGAGGTCACACCAATGATTTATACAGGGGCATGATGATACTGGCTGATTTGTTTTCAATTCCCTTCCTAATAATCCCCAGCATAGCGTTGGCCTTCTTTATTGCAGCTACACACTGTCTAGACATTTTCATTGAGTTATCCACTACGACTCCAAGATCTCTCTCTTGGTCCGTCTCTGCCAGTTCAGACCCCATCAACGTGTATTTATATTTAGGATTTTTGGCTCCAATGTGCATCACTTTGCACTTGGCCACATTGAACCCCATTTGCCACGTTGACGCCCACTCACCCATCCTCAACAGATCCCCTTGGAGTGCCTCACAATCCTCCCTGGTTTTCACCACCCTGAACAACTTCGTGTCATCTGCAAATTTAGCCACTTCACTGCTTACTCCCAATTCCAAATCATTAATAAACAAGTTAAAAAGCATCGGACCGAGTACTGATCCCTGTGGTACCCCACTGCTTACCACCCTCCACTGAGAAAGTTTCCCATTTATACTCACTCTCTGTTTTCTATTTATAAGCCAGTTTTTGATCCACAAAAGGACTTGTCCTTTTATCCCATGACCATTGAGCTTACTTAGGAGCCTTTGATGAGGAACTGTATCAAAAGCTTTCCGGAAGTCAAGGTAAATAATATCTATTGGGTCCCCCTTGTCCACATGTTTGTTCACTCCCTCAAAAAACACTAACAGGTTAGTGAGACAAGATCTTCCCTTACAGAACCCATGCTGAGTCTGCCTCAATAGTTTTTGTTCATCAATGTGCCTACTAATTCTTTCCTTAATAACAGTTTCCACCAACTTACCCGGTATCGATGTCAGACTGACTGGCCTGTAATTTCCCGGATCTTCCCTGGAGCCCTTTTTAAAGATGGGAGTGATATTAGCTACCTTCCAGTCCTCAGGAATGGAGGCAGATTTTAAAGAAAGATTACATATTTTTGTCAGGAGATCCACAAGTTCACTTTTGAGTTCTTTCAGAACTCTTGGATGAATGCCATCCGGGCCTGGTGATTTATTAGTTTTTAAAATGTCCATCAGTCGGAGGACTTCCTCTCTTGTCACCGCAATCTGATTCCGGTCTTTCAAACCCCCTCCCGAAATCGGTGGTTCTGGAGTGGGCAAACACTTCTCCTCTTCCACAGTGAAGACAGAGGCAAAAAATGCATTCAGCTTCGCCACCCAGCTGTCTACCTGCCTAAGGATCGAATCACCAACTACCAAGAGCCCCCTCCCACCCTTCCCAGGGACGGTTCCTTGGTACGAAAGGATACCCGTTCACCAGCTGAAGAAGAGGTCCCTTCTGAGGGCACATTCCCCTTATCCTCAGCATGGTGCCCTGTTTCCCCTTGACCCTCATGCTCCCTGGCAGCAGCCGGGCTGCCAGATCCAGAGTGGGACATATCTAACAAGTCCCCGAGAGTCTTCTCCGTGCACCTAACTGACTGTCTCTGCTTCTCCAGGTCAGCCACCTTGGCCTCAAGGGAGCAAACTCGCTCCCTGAGAACCAGGAGCTCCTTGCACCGAGCACACACCCAAGACTTCTGACCAGTGGGCAGATAGTCATATATGTGACACTCCATGCAAAACACTGGATAGCCCCCAACCCCCTGCTGGCATTCTGGCTTCTTAATTGTTTTTAAACAAATACTTTTCTATAACCCCCCTTTTAAAACACTTTGTATTTATATGGCTCCTGTTGTAGAAGTCTACTTACCTTACTGGGAACCCAAGGAGCCAAGGTCCTGGCTTTCTGGCTCTTCCTGGGCTTCTTACAGAGCCCCTAGGCCAAGAACCACAGGCCAAGAGCCTCACCCTTTTGCTCTCACCCTTCGGCTCGTGCCAGAGGCTTGGATTCTTTTAGAAGAGGAAAGGACCTTACATATAGAAGGTCACGACCTACCCATGGGTTGGCACACTTATATTTGGTACAATCTAGATAAAAGACAACAAATCTTTCAAAATCACATATTTAGAGGCCCCTTGATTAAAATCTGGAAGGAAATTAAAAACAGGTTCTACAATAAAATCCCCAAATGGCTATCTCCAACAGAAGCATTTATTCTGCCCTCCTTGTGGGCAAAAGAGAAAAAACTAACTTATGAAATGTTATTAACTAAGAATAATGATCTTAAACCCTTGGACTCCCAAGCTTTCCAAAAGGCGAATTTAACAATTTGGGAGAAAATGCAAATAAGCTCTAGGTACTCTAAGGATAAAAAGAATAATTTTCAGAATACCACTATACACCTAGATAAAATCTGGCTCTCCTCGGCAGATAAGCTGATACAGAAGCTATATTCCTTTCTGCTCACTGAGGATCTATTAGATGAAATTGTTAAACCAAGCATGATATCCTGGATGCGTGACATAGGACATAATATCACTTTGGATCAATGGTCTGGATTATGGAAATCTCTTAAACTCCTCAGAGCAACAAACTATAAGGAGAACATCTATAAAATGTTCTATAGGTGGCACTGGACACCTGATAAGATAGCCAAATGTTTTAAAGAAGGCTCTGATATTTGTTGGAGATGTAAAAAAGAGATAGGAACCTATTTTCATGTTTGGTGGAACTGTGGAAAAATTAGGCCTTTTTGGAAAATGATTTGTAAAACACTGGAAGAAATCACAAAGGTTAATATACAATTCACACCAGAAACATTTTTACTTAATATCCTCCCGGTGGGAGTAAGAAAAGAGGATGCAAGAATTATTCTCTATACAGTCACGGCATCAAGAATAGCAGTGGCAAAAAGTTGGAAAAAAATACTTGTCCCATCTCGAGAAGAAATTATAAGTAACCTACTGGAAAAAGCAGAATCCGATAAGATTAATTTAATCCTCTTAGGGAAAGATGAGTCATTATTTGTAAACAGATGGAAAAAAGTTTATAATTGGATGGAAAAGAGTATATGAATAGCTTCCCATTGTAACCTTAAATGATCTGTATAAGCTTTTACTTTTGCTTGTTGTTGTTCTTTGGCTGTTGTTGTTGTTTTGTTTTGTTTTGTTTGTTTGTTTGTTTTTCTTATATGTATACTGGAAAACCTATCAATAAACTCAAAAAAAAAAAAAGACCCTAGCCTGGATAAACTAGAGAAACGGCTCATTAAAAATGGCCAAAATCCCTGGGAACCTGGCTCCTTTAAAGTGCCAAATCCCATGCACATTTCAAAATTTTCATGTGATTTCCAAGCCATACAGCTCTAAGAAAGATACCTATGCTGCATGGTGCTTGTGGGTTGCATTAAATGATTGAATGACTTTTGCCAACCACATGCAGGAATTATATGAGGAGACTATGAGAATGATAGAAGCTAGTGTAAGGGAAGCAGATAAGTTAAGAGCAGAGAAATCTGATCTTGTAATTGAGAAAAGCTCTCTCTTCAGCTACCTTAACCAGGGCTATTTTTGGGCTGGAACGCACGGGAACAGCGTTCCGGCTGGCTCCTGAGCCTGCCCCACCCCTCGCAGCATCCCGGGCCTGCACAGGAGTGCTGGGCCGGGGAACGCTAGGGAGAGAAAACCCGCCCATGCAGCATACCGGGCCCGTGCATGAGCGCTGGGCCGGAGGACGCTGGGGAGAGAACCCCCCCGCCCCTCGCAGCGTCCCAGGCCCGCGCAGGAGCGCTGGGCCGGGGGATGCTGGGGAGAGGGGGGGGAAACCTTGCAGCGTCCCCGGCCTGCGCAGAAGCGCTGGGCCGGGAGACGCTGGGGAGAAGAAAAAAAACCCGCCCCTCGCAGCGTCCCGGGCCCGCGCAGGAGCACTGGGCCAGGGGATACTGGGGAGAGAAAACCCCCCGCCCCTCACAGCATCCCCGGCCCGCGCAGGAGCACTGGGCCGGGGGACGCTGGGGAGAGGAACCCCCCCAGCCGCTCGCAGCATCCCGGGCCCGTGCAGGAGTGCTGGGCTGGGGGACGCTGGGGAGAGAAACCCCCCCGCCCCTCGCAGCATCCCTGGTCTGCACAGGAGCACTGGGCCAGGGGACGCTGGGGAGAGAAACCCCCCCGCCCCTCACAGCGTCCGCGGCCCGCACAAGAGCGCTTGGCTGGGAGACGCTGGGGAGAAAAAAAAACCTGCCCCTCTCAGCGTCCAGGGCCACGCAGGAGCGCTGGGCCAGGGGACGCTGGGGAGAGAAACACCCCCGCCCCTCTCAGCATTCCCGGCCCACGCAGGAGCACTGGGCTGGGGGACGCTGGGGAGACAACCCCGCCCCGCCCCTCGCAGCGTCCCCGGCCTGCGCAGGACCACTGGGCCGGGAGACGCTGGGGAGAAAAAACCCCACCCCTGGCAGTGTCCTGGGCTGCGCAGGACCGCTGGGCCGGGGGACGCTGGGGAGAGACCCCCCCCGCAGCATCCCCGGCCCGCGCAGGAGCGCTGGGCCGGGGGACGCTGGGGAGAGGAAAAAAACACCCCCCGCCCCTTGCAGCATCCCCGGCCCAGCACTAACCCCCCCCGGCCCTTGCAGCGTCCCCGGCCCAGCACTAACCCCCCCGCCCCCCCAGCGTCCGGGCCTGCGCAGGAGCGCTGGGCCGGGAGACGCTGGGGAGGAAAAAAACCCCACCCCTCGCGGCATCCCAGGCCACGCAGGAGCGCTGGGCCAGAGGACGCTGGGGAAAGAAAAAAACCCCCCCCGCCCCTCGCAGCATCCTGGGCCTGCGCAGGAGCGCTGGGCCAGGGGACGCTGGGGAGAGAAAACCCCCGCCCCTCGCAGCATCCCCGGCCCGTGCAGGAGTACTGGGCAGGGGGACGCTGGGGAGAAAAAACAACCCCGCCCCTCACAGCGTCCCTGGCCTGCACAGTTGCACTGGGCCGGGAGACGCTGGAGAGAAAAAAAAACCTGCCCCTCGCAGCGGCCCGGGCCGCGCAGGACCGCTGGGCCAGGGGACGCTGGGGAGAGAACCCCCCGCCCGTCGCAGTGTCCCCGGCCCGCGCAGGAGCGCTGGGCCGGGGGACGCTGGGGAGAGGGGGAAAAAACACCCCTCCGCCCCTCGCAGCATCCCCAGCCCAGCGCTAACCCCCCCGCCCTTTGCAGCGTCCCCGGTCCAGCGCTAACCCCCCCGCCCCTCCCAGCTTCCGGGCCTGCGCTGGAGCACTGGGCCGGGGGACGTTGGGGTAAGCCCCCCACCCCTCACAGCGTCCCGGGGCCACGCAGGAGTGCTGGGCCGGGGGATGCTGGGGAGAGGGGAAAAAACCCTGCCCC
Source organism: Gekko gecko (assembly GCA_029375565.1). Classification (NCBI taxonomy): domain Eukaryota; kingdom Metazoa; phylum Chordata; class Lepidosauria; order Squamata; family Gekkonidae; genus Gekko; species Gekko gecko. Next base: position 143,140,609 of record JAPDNY010000005.1, read on the forward strand.
TCGCAGCATCCCAGGCCCGCACAGGAGCGCTGGGCTGGGGGACGATGGGGAGAGAACCTGCCCCTCGCAGCATCCCCAGCAAGTGCAGGAGTGCTGGGCCGGGGGATGCTGGGGAGAGAAACCCTCCAGCACCTTGCAGCGTCCCCGGCCCATGCAAGAGCGCTGGGCCAGGAGACGCTGGGGAGAAAAAAAACCCCCGCCCCTCGCAGCGTCCCGGGCCACGCAGGAGCGCTGGGCCGGGGGATGCTGGGGAGAGGGAAAAAAACACACACACCCTCCCCTTGCAGCGTCCCCGGCCCAGCGCTAACCCCCTTTCCCCTCGCAGCATCCGGGCCTGCACAGGAGCGCTGGGCCGGGGGACACTGGGGAAATCCCCCCGCCCCTCGCAGCATCCCCGGCCCGTGCAGGAGTGCTGGGCCGGGGGACGCTGGGGAGAGAACCCCCCCGCCCCTCGCAGCATTCCGGGCCACGCAGGAGCACTGGGCCGGGCTACGCTGGGGAGAGAAACCCCCCTGCCTCTCGCAGCGTCCCCGGCCCGCACAGGAGCACGGGGCCGGGGGACGCGGGGGAGAGGGGGGAAAAACACCCCCACCCCTCGCAGCGTCCCCGGCCCAGCACTAACCCCCCCACCCCTTGCAGCATCCGGGCCTGCGCAGGAGCGCTGGGCTGGGGGACGCTGGGGAAAGCCCCCCACCCCTCGCAGCGTCCCAGGCCCACACACGAGTGCTGGGCCAGGGGATGCTGGGGAGAGAAAAAAAACCCCGCCTCTCGCAGTGTTCCGGGCCCGCGCAGGAGCGCTGGGCTGGGGGACGCTGGGGAGAGAACCCCCCCCCAGCCCTCGCAGCGTCCCCGGCCCACACAGGAGTGCTGGGCCGGGGGATGCTGGGGAGAGAAACCCCCCGCCCCTCGCAGTGTCCCCGGCCTATGCAGGAGCGCTATTCTGGGGATGGCTGGAAAGCCCCCCCGCCCCTTGCAGCGTCCCCAGCCCGTGCAGGAGTGCTGGGCCGGGGGACGCTGGAAACACACACCCCCGCCCCTAGCAGCGTCCCCGGCCCGCAGGAGCGCTGGGCCTGGGGATGCTGGAAAGCTCCCCCGTCCCCCACAGCCACGCAGGCGGGCTGGGCCGAGTAACGCTGGAAAGCCTCCCCCCACGCAGCATCCGCCTGCTGCGCTGGAGCGCTGGGCCCAGGGGACACCGAAGAGCCACCCCTGCAGCATCTGGGCCCCTAGGAGCGCTGGGCCCGGGACATAGAAGAGCCCCCCCCCAGCATCCCGGGCAGCAGGAGTGCTGCAGCTGGGGATGAGGCTGGAGAGGCCCGCCACCAGCTTACCTGGCCCCTGCCAATGGTAAGTAAGGGATCTGCAGGGGTGGGGGGTGGGGGGCTTGATTGGGGGTGGGTGAGAGAACCTCCCTTCCCTTCATCTCTTTGCCATCTTTTCCTCCTTTCCTTTCCCTCCTTTTCTTTCTCTTTTACCATTCTCTTCCTTCCTTCCTCTCTTTTCCTCCTTCCTTCCTTCCTTCCTTCCTTCCTTCCTTCCTTCCTTCCTTCCTTTCTCTCTCTCTCTCTCTCTCTCTCTCTTTTTTCCTCCCTCTTCCTTCCTCTTTCTCTCTCTCTCTCTCTCTTTCTTTCCTTCCTTCCTTCCTTCCTTCCTTCCTTCCCTTTTTCTTTCCCTCTTTAATCTTCTGGGTTGTCCCTTGCTTGTCAATGTGGCCTCATATGCTAGTGAGCTGTGCTGTCAGGGTGTGGCCTAATATGCTAATGAGTGTATTTTGTTGGGCGTGGCCTATTATACTAATGAGTTCCTGCTGGGTTTTTTCTACAAATAGACCCCTGGCCTTAACCAAGTAAAGGAAGAACTTGAAAAGGAAAAGAAGCAGCATGAGCTGCAAAAAACAAGGCAACCTCTTTAGAAGCCCAATTAGATCAGACAAGGCAAGCCAGTCCATTCCCTAAAACAGCAGCTTGAATTGCACCAGAATCTGATTGCTTCCCCCCGCCCCCCAAGACACTCCTGGAGCTCCCAGAAAATCCCTCCCAACACAATCCCCCTGAAGAAGCCATCCCTAAAAACCCTTATAACCACAATGGGCCCCACTCCCAGTATAAGAAGAAGTCAGTAGCTCCTTACAGCCACATAATGGTTAGAGCAATTGCAATGCCCAGGGCAGAGACAAGCCTGGAAAAAGAAGAGAATGAAGCTGGAATGAGCCACTAAATGGTTTCTCTTCTAATAACTACCCCCCCCCAGCAATCCCAGCCCTAACCATTATTCTCAAAAGGATTCTGGTTCTGGTAATTATTTCCAGAATTCAGCTCCTGCCCCATAGTAGCAGTAAAAACAACAACAACCAGAACAGTCCCAAAAGTAAAAACCCCTTTTTCAGTGATTCCCCACCAACAAAGCAGAGTGAGGAATGGGATGAACACTGGGCTTTCCTGTGGCATGGGCTTCAAGATACTACAATGCTCCCTCTAAGCTGTGGAGTCTTGTGAGCAAAAATTCTACTTTGTGAGCTACTGGCATTAAAGTTGTGAGAAAGCAATTTGGCCACTGCAGAAATTAGTTTGCTCTGGAGCCATCCTTCCTGAGCTAAGACAAAAATGTGTAAGCTGGAGGCTAAAAAACTGTGAGCTAGCTCACACAACTCAGCTTAGAGGGAACATACCAACATGGTCCAATACAACAAGCAGCCCACATCTGCCTTCTTTGAGACTATGAAACCCAAAGTAAAGGTAGGGATTAGGATCTCTGGGCAGAAAAAGCCTGCCATCCTCCTGCAGATATAGGAGCTTCGCATATTCCTTTGCTCCCCAATTTGGCCTCACAGGGACACCCCACTCTCAAGGCAGTAGAGCTTGCAGGGAATGGCAGTGGTTCCCACAAAGTTACTGCTTGGAAAAACATTTCCCTTAGAGGAAAAGAAGGGACTCAAGGAGTAATTCAGAGCCCAATAGAAGTTTCCCTAGATCCCCTGGGGGGGGGATGGGTAAATTGGCAGGAGAAACAAACTTTAATAAGGAAGAAGATGTAGAAATTCAGCATCTTAATAAGAAAAATTAGAAGCCTGTATTGAAGAAAAGGAGCAATTGTTAAAGTAAAAACCCAGGTGGAAGAGAACAGAGTAGAACTATCAGTTTTAAAACACAGTTGCAAAATGCACTTGAATTCCAGAGAAACTCAGAGAACAAATTAAAAATTCTAGAAGAACTGAGTGAAGGAAAATACAGCAGAGCAAATGACCAAGCTGTGCAACCTCCAACTCCACCTCTTTCCCATGAGAATGAGAAAATAGTGCCTCAGTTTCCCCATCACAGAATCAGGAAGAAATTGCAGCCTCTAAGCCTATACAAAGTTCCAAATTCATTGCCCAAGATATTCCTTTCAGCAGGAAAAAACTTGCTACATAAACCCCTGCAAAGACAAACCTTTGTATATCCATACCTTTCTGCAAACAGCTTTCTGCTTCTATCCCTCCTCTCTGTAATTTTGCAAACCAGGAAAAAGGTATTCAGCAGAGCCCCAAAAGGAACTTAAATTCAGTGTTTGTAAACCAATCAGCTTTGTCCCTACTTTCCCAAAACAACTTTAATACCAGAGAGCTAACAACAGAAGGAAGAAATAAAATGATAGTATGGTGTAAGCTGTAGCACAAGAAATGTTCTTTTAATTATCATTGCCATGATCAAAAGAAGTTGGGAAAAATTCTACCTCTACTTTCACCTTTCAAAATATAAAATCTTAAAGCTGAGTTCAAGCATAGATACTCCAGCAGCAGGGGCAGTGACAAACGAGGTAGTACTGCCTGGCAAATCTCAGGCAGACTCTCTTTCCAACTACCTTTGAGAGAAATTCATACCAATTTGAGCCATACCTAAAAAAGCCAAAAGATTGGAAATGCAATCCACAGGATTGAGTCATTCCTCACTCCCTATTCCATGGAAGAATGTGTATTGCCAGTCTGGTGTAGTGGTTAGGAGTGCAGACACTAAACTGGGAGAACTAGGTTTGATTCTCCACTCCTTCACATGCAGCTGCTGGTGTGACCTTGGGTCAGTCATTAATTCTTTCAGAGCTGTTCTCTCAAGGGCAGTCCTTGAAAGAGCTCTCTCAGCCCCACCTACCTCACAGGGTGTCTGTTGTGGAGAAGGGAAGGGAAAGGGATTGAGACTCCTTTGGGGTATAAATCCAATCTCCTCTTCCTCCTCCTCCCTTTTTGTTAAGGCTAGTTTAAAGAGAACTTCTGGGCAATTAACTCCCCTCTCAAACTTAGAAAGAAGAAGAAAAAAGACATAGCCCCAACTTCAGAGGAGACATCATAGAAATAGTCTTGGGATATTCTGATGCTACAAATTTGTAAAGTATACACTTTTCAGCCTCAGCAGAAAATCTATGGAAAATCCTTGGGTGACTCATAGCAAAATTTAAAAATAGCCCTGTGACATGTAATCTACATGAGAGAGCCTTCTTTGCCAGAGGTGGTATATCTGAGAAACCTTTCCATCCAGCAAAATGCCTGGGTGGAGAGAAGGGTATGTTCTCATGGTTTGTATAGGTACTCCTGACTATAAAGGCCCACTGAAAATATAACAGACAGCCACTATTGCAATAACCTTAAGTTTTGTGTTATAATCCCTGTCCCCTTTGGATATTGGGGGAGGCTACAGATCCTACTTTCCTCCCCCCCGCCCCCAGTCCTTCATTGGTAGTAGCTGTACAGGGAATATGCACAGCTACAACAGTCCTAAGGTAGTCCATTCTATGTTACCCAAGTAAAAGGACAGCAGAAAAACTCCACAGATGTCTGCCTGACTATTCCAAATACAGATGCCTGTGCTAAAGAAGTCACTGTAGAAGAAAGTGGAATTGAGTCCTATCCATCCCTTTCCCAACCAGTTAACCCTGTAACCACTAGACAGAAGGAGGAGGAGGAGATTGGATTTATAGCCCACCCTTCACTGAGTCTCAAAGCAGTTTACAATCTTCTTTCCCTTCCCCTCCCAACAACAGACACCCTATGAGGTGGGTGGAACTGAGAGAACTCTGAGAGAACTGCTCTTGAGAGAACAGCTCTGAAACAACTTGTGACTGGCCCAAGGTCACTCTTATCCAAGACCACTATCCCTCCTCCCTTGTCTGCTTCTTTACCTAGTAACTTCAGTCAGCACAGTAGTTTAGATTGGACACAGCTTGACCTTTCATGTAAGAAGAAAATCAAAATGGCATTACATGCCTCCTTGTGAAATGATTATTGTTTGTCTAATATGATTCCATGAGATTTAAGGATGCAGAAAGGACCTGCAATGTTTCTAGGCAATGAGGACTTTTTGACTAAGTGGATCACGATTCTAAACGAGTGTTCATATGATCTAATATTACTAATCATAGATCGGGCTACTAAGGAAATAGATAAATTAGATTCTGAAATTAAGACTTTGGAGGACAAACTGCTCAACACTATGACAGCCGACAGTTTTAGTAACCATATTAAAACTCTGGAAGAGGCGCTTAAGATCTTTGGAAAAGAAAATTAGGGAATCGAAAATTTAAAAAGTCGAGAGGGACAATAGGGATTATGCCCAGACTAGGGTTTATAAATGGCATTCTTTGGCAGATACTAACATTCATAATGTATCCTCAGCAGATTCAAGAACAACCCTTATTGATTATCAGACTACTTAGGCAGAAGACTCTGCTAATACTTCAGAGGATGAAGGACCTTCCTTTAGAACTAATCCATATAGACAGTCCAAATACACTGCACGCCAGAATTTTTTACAACTGTTCCCCAAGAAATGCAGAGGGAACAAGACCTAGTGATTAATTTGTCTTCCAAAATATTGACTCCTGAAAAGAAGAGAGTACTTAATTTTGGATTAGGATATGTACCCACACTGAAATATATGTTTCAAACTCGAATAGATGTATTTAAATTGACAAGATTACTTAAATTAAAAAAAAAAACTTTTTGGCATCAATAATGATGTTTCCTCTAATAAATTCAAATCGAAATCACAATTCATGCCTAATGTAACCTCACCAGCCATTTCTGTTTTCGAACAGTCAGTACTTAAAGATATTGAGGTGTTAGAGAACTCTAAACGTAGATGTAGAGAGAATTTTTCTTTAAAAGATCATAGTACTTTAAGTGCCTTTTCTGAAGATCCGAATGTAATCATTAAAGAAGTGGACAAGGGAGAAGGGATAGTGGTCTTGGATAAGAGTGATTACTTAATAATGATTAATATGTTACTTTTAGACAGGGATTCTTATTCTCCTATAGCCTCAGATCCAATCAGCGATGTATTAAGAGTTATACAGGTTGTAGTCAATGAAGCAATAGCTTTAAATTATATAGATTCTGCAACAGCTCAGTATCAGTATTTCCAGAGTCCCTATTTTTCTATGCACTACCAGAAGTGCACAAACCGGGATTTCCACCTCCGGGCTGCCCAATAGTATCAGCATCAAATTCCGTTTTGGAACAACTTTCTAAGTACATTGATTCATTTTTTACAACCCTTTATGCAGGTCATCCCTACATACATCAAAGATACAAAGGATTTTATTAACAAGGTAGAAGGCATGTCGATCCCTGAAAATGCAGTGTTGGCCACTGTGCTTTATACAAATACTAGCGGCCAGGCCTGTTGCGTGCATTGATGCAACGGGCTCTAGACAGAGCCTTGCAGAATGGCCCAGCCCTCTGCTGCTTGCCGCAGCTGCCAGGCGAGGCAGGCGCCAGCAGCGCCTCCTCCTCGCAGCTGCATCTCCGCAGAGGTGTAGAGGTGAGGGAGAGAGGCCGTCTCGGCCTGGTGGCCCCTGCAATGTGGCGGCACTTCTCCATGGCAGAATTCAGGAGGCACGTCATTTGTAAGGGCGGCCCGAGGGTGAATGGTGGGAAGAACAGGGTGAGGTAGAGCGCAGGGCCTGGCTCAGGGGAGCCGCCTCAGTCACAGCGGCCATTTGGTAAGAGATGTCCCGTCCTCGCCAGGCCCCCACTTGGATTCCTCACCGGAGGACCCCGCCGAGGACCTTTGCAGCAGGAAGGGTGCGGAGCTGCATGCTGTGCATCCAGAGCAGCGTGGGTTGGTGGGTGTGGAGGCAGGGTCGGCCAAGGGGCCCCTAGGTGTCTCCCGCCATCCACCTTGGCGGCACTAGCAGCTCCAGCACCATCAAGGGCGGAGAGTCGCAACTGGGAATAGCGTGTGCAGGCATTCAGGGAGCCTGGGGCCGTGGGGTGGGGCGGCACCGTGGGAGAGTCGGCGCCACAGCGGCCATGATTGGGAGTGTGCTCGGGGGGACGTCGGCGGGTCCCTGGGTGGCCGTGCCCATATGGTGGGCCAGAAATGGCTTTTTCGTCGGCTGCAGGGCAAGAAGTGCACTGACCACCCCCGCCCACACAAACTCCGGGCCTCCTCACTGGCCATTCTCTCCCTTCTCATTTTCCCACCTTCAGGGATGTTGCCCTGGTGTCCTACCCTTCCACTTCCACTGAAGTCCAGAGGGCTGTGAAAGATGTAAGTGTGCCATGGCATCTGGCAGCTGGCCACAGTCTGCGGGTGTGAGGCTGCCTGCTGGCTGTGTGGGTGGGCCGTCACCCAAGCGCAGTAAGGCAAGCCAGCCAGTGGCGAGGGTCCCCTCCCTGACTGGCAGGTCCCTCAGCCAACTGATTTTCCACACATTTTCACCATATTTGGGCATGACCATATTTGGGCAAGACTCCAGACCACTACTCTTTTATATAATAGGGAAGGATTCCACATGCATAGGCTAGGGCATGTATTGATGCAACCTTAGAGTCATGACCTCAGAAGGATCCTCCCACACACTTCTTACTCGACCTAACAGATACCATCTTTGAACGTAGTTTTTTTTAGGTTTCAGGAAGACTTCTATATACAGACTAGAGGTATTGCCATGGGAAGCTCATTTGCTCCCTGTGTGGCCAGTCTTTTTATGGCTCAATTTGAGCATGCCTGGATTCTTAATGCTGATAACAATCCCTATTTTCAACATATAATTTGTTTAAGACACTTTATTGATTATTTGTTCTTGATTTTTAAGGATGGTACCCAGTTTGATCAATTCGTATGCTGGCTTAACGAACTACATTCCACTATTAAATTTACAGCACATTATAATAAGGTGGAGATTAACTTTTTGGACAATTTAGTGTATATTACTCACTCTAGAAAATTAGCAGTTAAATCTTATGTTAAGCCTACCAATAGGAATTTCATTTCGATTCTTACCACGCTCAACATTTAAAGCGGAATTTACCCTTTGGTCAATTTCTATGGATTAAACATAATTGTACATCCTGAGAGGATTACTATCTAGAAAGGAGTATATTGAACAGACAATTTCTAGTGCGGGGCTATCCCACACAAGTAATAGCTAAGGCTACAGCTAGGGCAGACTATGGGTCTAGGAATAGCTTGTTGACTGCTAATGATGCAAAAGACAGATCTAACCATATATTCTGTGCCTTTGACTATACCTCCAATGCTGAGCGTATTAAGAAAATAATTTATAAGCACTGGCATTTGGTTTGTGATTTACCAAGATGTGCAGATAAACCACTAATAGGGTTTAGGAAGACTAGGAACATCAGGGACACTTTAATTTGAACAGATACCTTACGTTTGACTAGAGACCTCTTGGCTACAGCCCGTCACCATAGTTGTGGCAGATGTTCTGTATGTGCTCTAGTTATCAAGACCAATGTAATTAATTTTCCTGCCTTGAATATAGTGGTGAAATTGAAGCAATTTACAACTTGTGCTACTAAAAGAGTAATATATTTGATTTGCTGTAGCTGTTCCAATCCCAAGTTCTACGTCAGTATGTCCACACGAGCAATATGGACATGCATCATTGAACACAAATCCCGCATCTTCCAGCAGCACTTGGAATCTCCGTTGGTTCCTCATTTTGTAGAGCTGTACTGATTTTTCATTTGTTGTGTTAGAGACTTTTAACACTCATCGTTACAACTTGGTTGACATTAAAAAAGCACTAGCTAGGAGAGAGGTGTTCTGGATACACCGTTTGCAAACTCAGTACCCAGCAGGATTAAACTGTGATATAGACTTTTCTTGTTTTTTGTGAAACTATTTCAGATGTGTGTGGTGCTTTAAATTAGTATGCAGGTGTAACCACTCATGGTATTTATTAAGAGAATGTAATAGTTGAATACAGAGACATTCTGAGCCTGCAGCCTAGCATAACAAAGGCATGTCCATTGTGAAATTCTTTGTATTTTGTAGGTAAATCACTCTAGCTTGTTGAAAATTTTGTACCTGATCATTGTTTTGTATTGCAATTAGCAACGTTGTACTCACTTACACACACACACACACACATATATATACACATTTCTCTAAAATACAAGGGCTAGTCCCAGTTTAAATCATAGCAACCTAAGAAAAGGAGGTGCATCTAAGAGAAACAATCACACAATGCATGGTAGTTGTTTACTAAATACTCATAGCTGATCTTTACAATTTTTTTTTGAATTATATAAAATAAGAAGAAGCTTTTGATATATTTGTATTATATAAATACTAGGAATAAGGCCCGTTGTGGAAATAAATACAACGGGCTCTAGAAAGAGGCTCTGGAAGAGTGCCCCGGCTTTGGGCACTCAATGACAATTTGCTGTGGCAATCTCAGCAGCGTATAATGACAGAGTCCACCATTTTCTCCACAGGAACTGATCTTTGCTACCTGAAGAGCAGTAGTAATTTTGAGTGATCTCCAGCCCACCCCCAAGATTGGTAACAGTGGTTCCCCAGGAGGGAGTGGCTGGTTTGGAGGGTGGAGTCTATGGCATTGTACCTATCTGAGGTCCCACCCCTCCTCAACACTCACCCTCTCCAGGTTCGACCCCTCAAATCTCCAGGAATTTCCCAACCTGGAGTTGACAACCCTATCTCCCTCCCAGCCAACCATCAACCTACCTTTAGTTTTCCATCTCCTCCCCCCTCCCTCCTAGAGAGCAGTTGTAATTTTGAGTGATCTCCAGCCCCCACCTGGAGATTGGCAACAATGGTTCCCCATCAGGGAATGGCTGGATTGGAGGGTGGAGTCTATGGCATTGTACCTATCTGAGGTGCCACCCCTCTTCAAATCTCACCCTCTCCAGTCTCCATCCCTCAAATCTCCAGGAATTGCCCACCTGGAGTTGGCAACCTGATCAGGACTGGGCCCAATGAGTTTTCTTCCAAAGGCCAACACAGGTGTGGAAAGGGCCTTTTACTGACAGAGGAGAAAGTACAGGTGCCAACTTTGATTAGGGAAATACCTGGAGATTGGTGGGGTGGATCCTGTGGAGGGCAGCATTTGGGGTGTGTGTGGAAGGACTCAGCAGGGTATAATGCCATAGAGTCTACCCTCCAAAGCAACCATTTTCTCCCGGGGAACTGATCTCTGTCATCAATTGTAACAGTGGGAGATCTCCAGGTCCCACCTGGAGATTGGCAACTCTAGGGGAAAGTCAGCCGCACAGCGGGGAGTTGAAGAAAATGGTCTGATGGTCGTTGGCCCACCTCGTTAGCCAGCCAGCCATGCTGAAGCTAAGCAGGAGAAAGAGCCTTTTTCCATTTATTCTGACAGGAAAGTGGCCATTGGGGAGGGGGTTATGGGTGGGGGAGGGGGTTATGCTGAAAGTCCTTTGTTTTTTTACTCACAGAACCAAGCTTGGCTGCCTATCAACAGCCACTGAGGGGACAGTCCCTCACAGGAGTCAAGAGAACTGTCTTCCTCAGGCGAGAGAGCTGGTCTGCCAGGGGGAGTGGGTGGGGAAGAGGAGCAGACCCAGCACCCGGCCAATGGCACGCGAGTACTCTTGAGTGGTGGCTGATGGGCCAATGGCTGAGGGAGGGCATTTTACAGCCAATGGCATGGAATCTTGCGAAACCAAAAGATAATTATTTATAAGGAGAGATATTGTCTTTTACAGTTAGATATTACTTCTGATTAAGTTCAAGTGCAAAACGAAGTAGAAGCCGTCCACTTCGTTAAATTGTATTTGTAAATTGTATTTCTTCGGCTATTAAGCTTTTGTGTGAACTGTACCAGACAATTATGTTATATTGAGTTGTATGTCCAATGTCTATGAATATATTTTGTAATTGGTAGTGGATTCCCCAGTCTCTGTTGTTGCTGGTACTATTATACTGGGAGGTCTTTATTCTTTGGTTGTTCACCACAGGGATAGATCACTGCCTTATGCACGTCTGGGGGGATAGCCAATTGCCAACTGACTGCCTTCCACTCTCCTGGTGCTCCTTTTAAAATAGCATGTCTGAAACAGAAGAAATCTATGTGGTACAGAGAACTGCTCCCAGCATCAAAATTTTAAAGTATTTATTTAAAAGAAAATGTTTACAATAGGGGTGTGCATTCGGTAAAGCCGAACAACAACAAAACAAACCCACTGAAAAATGCCTTTTCTGCATTTTCTGGGTATTTTGCATACTGAATCAGATTCTCTGATCTGGTTCAGCTGCCAAAAACTGAATATTTACCATATGAATATAAAATATGAAAACTCCATGAAAATATTCAATTTCCCCCCGGCTTTTTTCAGTATTGCTGAATACAGGCTCTGGGAGGATTTACACTTTAAAGGGCTTCACTTCTTTTTCTTGCCATTTTTGTCTCTTCCCTGCCCTTTTATACTGCAGAGGTTCTCAGATTTGACCTGAGTCCTGTTGGGTTTGGGCACTGACTGCCACAGTGGCTCTGGTTCTGGGGGGCACATTGCACTGGTTCTGCTGCTGGCCTTGCAAACATGCTCCTTCACACCACACCTCACTTACTTTCTAGTGCAGAGATTCTCTGGGAGACACTGCTGACTGCCCTTCCCCCTTCCATAGGAAACAATGGAGGATTGGGGGCACCTTCTTTGGATACCCCTAGAATTGGGCCCCCGGTCCAATCTTTTCCAAACTTGGGGGTTCTTTTGGAGAGAGGCTCCAGCAGCTACAGTACAAATTTGGTGCCTCTACCTCAAACCCCTTCCCCCCAGCCCACTGAATACTTATTAGAAGATTTTTGCCATTGACTACAATGGCTCTATAGGATATAATGGAGCTGACTTTTTTCGGGAATACAGAATATTTTGGGTACCAATACAATACGAGTATTGGTATTTGGGTATATTCAAGAATACCAAAAAAATTCAGCTTTATTATACCTGAATCTGAAAAAACCCGATTCCCCCCCCCCTGCACACCCCTAGCTTACAAGCATACTTTTAGCACAATGCCAGACTGAGGAAAACAAAAGAAATTGGTAAAAACACAAATCCTTTATCTCTGTCTCTATACATGCCCTAACTGATGATAAAATAGGACAGACTCTTTTACTTAGCAGTTCGAGATTGCTACAAAGTTTCCATTAACTTTAGGCTCCCTTCAGATGTCCAGGCAGACCACATGGTTAATGGTCGCCTGCTTGCAAACCAGAGCTCAGATTTCTCCTCAATGAAGCATCCCAAACAAAGACTGAGATTTTATCATAGGATGTAGCTGCAGCTCACTGCTCAGAAGCCACAGCTGGGAGTCACCCATTCCTTCCCCTTCCAAGAGGTGCCTACCATGGCAAATAGATTTTCCCCTTTCATTGGTTCTGGGGTACAACAATGCACCCTCTTGTTTCATGCACTTAGGGTGGATTGCCCCTATCACTATGCCCTTGGTACGCCACTGACACTTAGCTTTATCTTAACCTTCCAGCAGATCCCTGGGAGGCTGTGGAAACCATGAACAGGTGCCTGGAGGCAGTTTTGAGATGAATGAAGGCTAAGAAGCTGAAACTTAATTTTAAAAGGTAAAAGTCTGTCCAGGAATTGGCATATCCTCTGTTCTGCAGAGGGTTGCACTCCCCCTAAAGGATCAGGTTCATAGTTTGGGGTACTGCTGGACCCCAACCTCTTGTTGGATAAACAATTGCAGTGGTGGCCAGTGGTGCCTTTACTAGCTTCAGCTGGTGACCCAGCAGTGGCCCTTCCTGGGCAGTAGGGATATTTCCACTGTGGTGCATGCTCTGGTAAATCTAGATTAGATTACTGAAATGCACTTTATATGGAGCTATGCTTGAAGCCTGTCCAGAAGCTACAGCTGGTACAGAACACTGCAACCAGAATGCTTACTGGAGTGGGTCATAGGGATCATGTCACTCCAGCCTTTTTACTTCTACACTGACTCCCAATTGGGTTCTAGGCTCAATTCAAAGTGTTGATGTTGCATTTGGAGCCTATATGTCTTGGGGACACCATATCCGAAGGGCCTCCTTCTCCCATATAAACCTACCCATCTGTTAAATAGTGGGTTCCATCGGTGAACAGACTCCCAGTCTAGTGATCAGTTCTACTGGTGTAGTGGTTAAGTGCGCAGACTCTAATCTGGGAGAATTGGGTTTGATTCCCCACTCCTCCACTTGCACCTGCTGGATAACCTTGGGCAAGCCATAGTTCTGGCACAGCTGTTCTTGAAAAAGAGCAGTTTCTGTCACAGCTCTCTCAGCCTCACCTACCTGTTGTGGGGAGGGGAAGGGAAAGGAGTTTGTAAGCTACTCTGAGACTCCTTTGAGTAGTGAAGGGCAGGATATAAATCCAATCTCATCTTCTTCTACTACTTTATTCAGTGATTTCAGCAAGAACAAGACTGTAGACCAGCAGGGCCAGCCCGCTCACTAAGCAAGCTAGACGTTCGCCTAGGGCTGGCTCACTCACTAGGCAAGCTAGACGTTCACCTAGGTCAGGCTGATCATCAGGGCACAGAACTGCTCCCAGCCTCCCCACCAAAAGCTCCCCTGTCCCCGCCAAAAGCTCTGCGGTTGAAGCACATTGTCTTTTTTTGGGGGGAGATTCTGGGGCAACCAGAGGTGTGCCATTCCTCTGTCAAGGTGTGCCACTGGGGGGGGGGCTTCTCCAGCTGGGAAAAAAACAGGTGCTGGGGCTGAAGCGGCACACCCCAGCAAAGGCTTCACCCATTTTTTTTTCCACTTGGCTGTATGGCTGGGCAGCTCCTCCTCTTGTTGGCTTCACCTCCCTGGCTCTGGGTGTCGGGCTCTGGGTTGAGGAAGTGCTGCTAGTCCTTCGCTGCCTCAACTCACATGGGGTGGCATGACAAGGCAATGAGCTGGCTGGCGCCCACTTGGAGCAGCAGACAGGCACGCTGAGTGGGCAACACAAGGCACCCTCGATCCCTCTCCTTGCCTGCCTGGGAGAGCTCGCTTTGTTGCACGGCGCTGCGGCAAGGCAGCCCAAAGCCAGGAGCCCCTGCGGGAAGGGAGCCTGACCTTGGGGCTGCCCCCAGGGCAGGGAGGAGAGCCCACCGCCACCACTGCTGCTCCTGCCTCAGTGCACCCAAGAGCTCTCTCCAGAGACCGGAGGCTCCAGCCACACGCGGCAAGGTTACACAAGCATAAGAAATTAGCAATTTCAAATATTGTGTTTTTCATTCTTCCTAAAATTGGTGGATGCACGGGGTGTGTGTGTGCCAGAAGGGATCTTCGCCTAGGGTGCAAAATAAGCTGGGTCCGGCCCTGTAGATCAGAGTCTCAGCTCAGTTATATTGCATACAATGGCCACACCCCAACACACCCCACTCCCAACGATACGCTATTTACAAAACTTTACATCTGCCAGAATCCTGTTGGTCTATTGTTATTCGGCTCCAAGCTCACCCTGTCTCTGGCAGCACAGTCCTGCAATGTTTCAGTCCCAATACATAACACCCCTCCCCTCTAAGTTTCAAAGCACCTAACAGGCATAGTCCTGGCTTGCGTTGCTCTCTCTGAGAAAGCTGTGGTTCCTGCGGTGCTGGAGACGGCGCTGGAGCCGGGCTTGGTGAGGCGGAGACCTCTCTGGAGTCCTGTGAGCTGGAACAGAGCCCAGAAGGTCTGTCACAGCCTCTGTGGGGCTTCCTTCTTCTTGGCATTCAGGATGCCCACTGTTGTGAGGGGGTGCTCACTCTCAGTGGCAATGATGGTTCCAGGCCACAATCCTCCTCCTCAGCTGAGGACAAGTCCAGCACCTTTGGCAGCAGACAGCGGCACAGCTGGTCTATGTGTCTACATAGAAGCTGGCCCCCATCTGTTGATACCTTGTACGAAAGGAGTCCGGTGACTCAGGTCACCCTTGCTGGGACCCATGTGGGACCACTGGAATAGTTCTGCACAAAGACACGGTCACCTGGAAAGAACCCGTGGGGAGCCTCCTGACTCACCAGAGATTGGCGCACTTCTGGGGCATGGTCTGGGTGCAAGCAGTCCAGTCATGTTGTGAGGTGGTGGCCCATCAAGAGCTTGGCGGGCCTGTGGCTGCTGGGTGTGCTCAGGGTCACTTGGTGGCCAAACAGGAAGACAGCAAGCTGGCAGTTCCAGTCTCCATGGGTGAGCCATTTTAGAACATCCTTGTTAGTTTGTACCATCCTCTCGGCTTGTCCATTGGTTGCTGGATGGAAGGGAGCAGACCCCACGTGCCGGATGAGGTTCTGTTCCAAGAACTCCTGGAACTCCCCTGAAGTGAAGGCTGTGCTGTTGTTTGTCACAACCATGTCTGGTAGGCTGTGGGTGCTAAAGATATGTCTCAGAGCCTGGATGGCTGCACGGGATGAGGTGGATGCGACTGGCACAACTTCTAGCCACTTGGTGTACAGGTCCACTAGGAGAAACCATGAAACAGGCCAGCAAAGTCCAAATGTAACTGTGCCCATTGCATATGGGTGGACTCCCATGGGTGAACAGGAGCCTTCGGAGGTTTTGGGGGGGGGTCTTGGCAGGCCTGGCAATGCTGTACCCAGGCCTCGATTTCACTATCCATTCCTGGCCACCACACATAGCTCCTGGCCAGTGCTTTCATCTTCACGATTCCTGGGTGGGTCTCATGCAGGGCTCCCAAAATTCGTTTATGCAGCAGTGGAGCTATCACTACCCGGCTTCCCCATAGGAGGCACCCCTTGTGAGCCGAGAGTTCATCTTTGCAGTATGTAACTGCTGTGAACTCTGGGCCCACCCAGCCAGTGGACCATCGCCTCCCCACGCAGTCCAAAACGTGGGAGAGGATGTGGTCCCTCGTGGCAGAGAATTCATCACACACCTGGCTGAAGTCTGAGCGGTGCACGTGGTGCACCCCCATTACCTTGAACCCCAAAGGGATGAACCAGGACAGTCCACGCAAACTGGTGAGCCGTCCTTCTACCACCAACAAGTCTAACACTCCCTCAAACTGCCCATATTTAAGGTGAAATTTGCCCCACCCCTTAAGGGCCACTTCATGGTCCTGATAGTGATGTGATGTGCTTGGCACTGAAGCTCAGTGTGCCAGGATTCCACCTTTGTTGCCCCTGTTAAATAGTGGGTTCCATGGGTGAACAAACTCCCAGTCTAGTGATCAGCTCTACTTTATTCAGTGATTTTAGCAAGAACAAGACTGTAGACCAGAGCCTCAGCTCGGTTATATTGCATGCAATGGCCACACCCCAACACACCCCACTCCCAGCAATAGACTATTTACAAAACTTTACATCTTAATTGGTTACTGCCAGAATCCTGTTGGTCTATTGTTATTTGGCTCTAAGCTCATCTTGTCTCTGGCAGCACTGTCCTACACCTTGATTGGTTACTGCCAGAATCCTGTTGGTCTATTGTTATTTGGCTCCAAGCTCACCCTGTCTCTGGCAGCACAGTTCTGCAGTGTTTCAGTCCTAATACATAACACCGTCTATTCAGATCATCTTCATTCACCCTGTCTAGAGTGCCCCCACCAGCTAAGGCTGGATGTGTGGCCATCTGAGAAAGAGCCTTCTCAGTCATGGCACCAAAAGTTTGGAACTCCCTCCCCAGGTAAATGTATCTTTCTCTCTATTGTTGTCTTCTGCCAGCAGGTGAAGACTTTTTGGGTGTTTTTTTTTTTGTTTGGCGTATCACCAATAACCGTTCTTGGCCCTCCTCCCCTGTTCTGTTATGTGTAGTTATATATATTTTTTTACTAAATTATTTAAATATATTATATATACTCCATTTTAAATGGTGTTTTAATGTCTTAAATGTTTTAATGTTGAAATTTTTGATGTTTGTTACCTTGGGGGCCGTATTTGGGTAAAAAGGTGGCATAGAAATGTGTTAAATAAATAGATACATTCTTTTTCTGCTTTCCAGCCCAGTATATCTGCATTGCAGCAGCGCCATCCTAGATAATTTATACATAAGAGTCAGCTAGTTGTTAGAGAGGGACTAGGTTCTGGAAAACATGGGTTCAAATCATCACTCTGCTATAGAAACACACTGGGCCAGTCACTCGCTGCATCTAACTGACCTCACAGAAGGGGGTTGTTGTTGTTGTGAGAATAAAATGGAGAAGGGGAGAAAGATGTTTTAAGCCACTTTGGGTCCTTATTGGGGAGCAAATCTGAGTATAAATATCTGCATAAATAAAGGAAAATAAACAGTACAATAAAATGTGACATGAATTAGATGAACACTTCCAAAAGAGATATTGCCCCTTGGTGATGATTCTGTGAGTAGTTTGCCACCAAAAGGCATATTCCTTTTTGGAGGTGACTGGTATAGCTCTTCTTCCTGTTGCTTGGAACTGAAGCTGGAGTGCCTTCCCCTTTACCTGTGTGGCCATAAGGCAGTAACCATGTCTTTAAATTATGAGATAATTTAGATGCAAGTGTCAAGACAGGGAAGAATCTTGGATTATTGCCACTTACATATTTTGGGCTTGCATCAGATCTGTTGTCACTGAACAAAGAGGCACATCTGCAGCTATTTCCTGGTTGCTTTCTTACATGTTTTGAGTGTAGGAAAAAGCCATGAAAAGTCCCTTGAGTCTGAAAAAGTATTGCATCTATTATCCTATCTCAAATTAAGTTTTATAGCTATTAATTTGTATTATGGTCTCATATAACATTAATTATTTAGTTTTTGCATTCAAAAGTGGCAGGGAAATGAATACTAATAAACTTGAAAGCCCAGCTGATTTTGACAATTTGATATCACATATTGCATATAAAATGTTTATGGTTGGCAATAAATGTGTCAGGGCCAGTGTGGTGCCATAGTTAGAGTGCTTGGATTAGGACCTGGGGGACCCAGATTCAAATCCCCACTCTGCCATGGAAACTCACAAGGTAACCTTGAGCCAGTCACTCTCTCTCAGCCAAACCTACTTCACTGTGGGGATAAAATGAAGGAGGGAAAATCAATGCACTAAGTCACTTTGGTCCCCCCAGGGATGAAAAGTGGAATAACAACAACAACAATACTTAGGCAACCAGAAGGTAAAGCACTTGCATGGGCAATATTTGAATGACATAGAGAACAAAGTTGATAGTGAAAATACCTGGAAGTGGCTCCAAAATGGGCACTTGAAGAAAGAAATGGAAGGACTCATTCTACCTGCACAAGAGCAGGCACTCAGATAAACAGAATGAAAGCCCAGATTCAGAAGACCAGTGATAACGGCAAATATCAAGTTTGCAAAACAAAGGATGAAACAGCTGACCACATGGACAGTGTCTGCAATACAATTGCTCAAACTGACTATATAAAAGCCATGACAGAGTTGCAGCTATGTTGCACTGAAATCTTTGGGAAAAGTAGGTCTTACCATCAGCTAGAAATTCCTGGGAGCACAAACCAGACAAGATCATGAAGAATGATGAAACAGATTCTTTGAGACTCCCGACTGCAAGCAAAAAACACCTGGAGCATAACACCTCTGATATCACAGTTGTAGAAAAATGAGAAACAGGGTTTGGATCATTGACATTGCAATCCCAGGAGACAGCAGAATAGAAAAGAAAGAACAGGAGAAGATCATAAAATACCAAGACCTACCAATAGAGTTAGAGCACCTCTGGGAGAAGAAGGGTACCATTGTGCGTGCCATTTGTCATTTGAGCCCTTGGAGCAGTGCCCAGAAGTCTCAAGAAACACCTGGACATTCTGGACATTGAGCAAATAACACCTGCTCAGCTCCAGAAGATAGCATTGCTTGGAAAAGCAAGAATCCTGAGAACATAGATCTACAGTTCCCAACAACTTGGCTAGATCTTGAATTGCAGAGCACCATCTACTGTGAATAATAATATCTGACTGTGAATAATAATAATAATAATAACAACAACAACCACCACCTAGAAGGGGCAGGGCTTGTCAGTCCAACCCCTGCACAGTCTCATCAGGGCTAGCCTTAAGGCAATTGGAGCAATTTGGCCAAATTGGGCCCTGTGGGCAGCTCCTAAGGAGCCCCCGCACCAGGGCAATCTAGATGGATTTTATTTATATGTCTAAGATTCTGCAGACTTTGGCTGTGAACTGGGGCCCCACAAAATTTTTTCCAGTTGGGCCCGAAGTTTCAAATGGGGCCCCACTGGCTGGCCCTGAGTCTGGGCCTGAGTTGCCCTGCCCGCGCATGAAGTCTTGGGTTTGCAATTTTGGGAGAGGGGAGACTGCCCGCTGGGGGGGGGCAGGGCTGTGGAGGCCCCCTAGATTTAGAGGCCCTAGGCTTCAGCCAAATTAGCCTATACATAATTCCGGCACTGCCTAGGAGGGTGTGGCATTTGTCTCCTCTATAAAGTGTACTCATTGTGGAGGTAGGTAAATGGTCTGCCCTAAAGCCAGAGAGACACAACAGGCAGGATGACTTCAAAACCCTCAAAAAAACAATCAGAACAGCATTTGCTGGTGCTTTCTGCATGATAACTGGCAAGGTAGAAACTATTCTTTCAACAGGTAAGGTATTTGGTTGAGCACCACTATCCAGCTTGCAAGATACAGGAACACCTGGTATCATAATGGTAGAAAACCATGGCTCAGAATTGTTAGGTTCTCCCCTAAGCTGAGGTTATGCAATCACTCCCACAAACAAGGAGCTCAAACTCTTCTCTGGCTGGTTGAGGGTCTGTTTGCCCCTGCACACCTTTGCAAAACGATTCCACATTTGTAGCAAATAGTTCCAAAAGCAGGGCAGACTTTGGGATTCTGACTGCAGCTACACCTCTTGCAAGATGATTGCTATACAGACTAGCTATCTCTTAAGGCTGCAGTGTTGCTTGGAAATTTAGGCCGAATCTGTATTTGTATTTTTAGATCAGTTGCATGCTGCTGTGATGCCGTCTTTCTCTATGCTTGTTTGAATGTTGTTTGGAGAAGATTCTTTTAAAGCAGTGCAGAAGTGCAATGACAGTGGAGCCACCCCGAAAGAACAATAAATATATGTGGACATGTGAAAGTATGCTAGCACTGTTGAGGTGTGAAAACAACACCAAATGTGGACAGCTTTTTTGAAGACGGAGTCAAAAGGTGGGGACACTGGTGGGAAAGACAAATGCAGATTCTGCCTTAGTTACTTTGTGTCTTGGCTGCTTTTGCTCTTGTTCCTGTGCAATTGCATGCAAAGTCACCAGAGCCTCTGCAGCCATTGCTAGAGCTTGTGCATGAGCTAAAGTCTGAGCTCTGCAAAAATCTATTGCTTTTGCAAGGGTGACATCAGCATGTTCTAGCAGCTTCTCCTTTAGCTTATTATCAGTAATGCTAAAGACAATTTTCTCCCGAATCATCTCCTGCTCCGAATTCTTGAGCTTTGCACCTCAGTTGTGTGACAAAACTATCAATACTTTCTGCTTCATTGAACCTGAGCTGCCAAAACTGGTAATGTTCAAAACCAGGGTTTTTACTGGGCTCACAATAATTTTTAAAGGCTGTTAGGACTTCATCCAGGGTTTTCCTGATGAGAGTCAAGGGGACAAGGGAGCAACATCAGATGACATCAGGTCTGCCAATATCCCAGCTGCTGGAGAGGGCCACATGAAAGACCCTGAAATTGAGAGGGTTAACTATATAGTACAGCAAAAAGCCAGGAACAAACTAAGAATGCTTTAAAAGTGATACACTAAACTGTGCATTTGCGTAATCAATAAAGGGAATCTCTGTAAAACACACCACTTATGAGTTGCCTGAAAGTATCGTGTACTGGTAAGGATAGTAATGTCAGTTAAGATAACATGTTGACTATATGTTCAAAGTTTAATCTAATCAGAAGTGAAGCCAGGAATTGCCCAAAAAGACTGACGCAACCACTTTTAAATTTAAAAGGGGTAACTTCTCTAGTATGAGGGGACATGTGAGGAAGAAATTGAAAGGAAAAATGGAAAAGGTTAAAACCACTGGGGAAGCTTGGAGACTATTTAAAAATACAACCCTAGAAGCTCAGAAAAATTATATACCGCAGGTTAGGAAAGGCACAAATAGGGCCGCGGTCACAAACCCCAAATAACACACTTTCATTCCACTTTCAATGCACTTTCGAATTGGATTTTGCCAGTTCACACAGTAAAAATCCAGTTGGAAAGTGGACTGAAAGTAGAATGAAAGTGGATTATTTGGGGTGTGTGACTGCAGCCACGGTATAGAAAAAAGCCTGCATGGTTAACAAATAAAGTAATGGAAGCTGTAAAAGGTAAGAAGGATTCCTTTAAGCGGTGGAAAGCTAGTCTCAGTGAGGTTGATAAAAGGGAACACAGGTTGTGGCAATTAAAATGCAAGTCTGTGATCAGGCAAGCAAAAAGGGAATATGAGGAGCATATCGCAAAAAACATAAAGGCCGACAATAAAACTTTCTTCAAACACATTAGAAGTAGGAAACCAGCCAGGGAGGCAGTGGGGCCCTTGGATGACCAAGGGGTAAAAGGAGTAGTGAAGGATGATAAGGAAATAGCTGAGAAGCTGAATGCATTTTTTGCTTCTGTCTTTACTGTGGAAGAGGAGAAGTGCTTGCCCACTTCGGAACCACCGATTTTGGGAGGGGGTTTGAAAGACCTGAATCAGATTGCGGTGACAAGAGAGGAAGTCCTATGACTGATGGACAATTTAAAAACTAATAAATCACCAGGCCCAGATGGCATTCATCCGAGAGTTCTGAAAGAACTCAAATGTGAACTTGTGGATCTCCTTACATTAATATGTCATCTTTCTTTAAAATCTGCCTCCATTCCTGAGGACTGGAAGGTAGCTAATGTCACTCCCATCTTTAAAAAGGGCTCCAGGGAAGATCCGGGAAATTACTGGCCAGTCACTCTGACGTCGATACTGGGCAAGTTGGTGGAAACTGTTATTAAGGAAAGAATTAGTAGGCGCATTGATGAACAAAAACTATTGAGGCAGACTCAGCATGGGTTCTGTAAGGGAAGATCTTGTCTCACTAACCTGTTAGTATTTTTTGAGGGAGTGAACAAACATGTGGACAAGGAGGACCCAAGAGGTGTTATTTACCTTGACTTCCAGAAAGCTTTTGATACAGTTCCTCATCAAAGACTCCTAAGTAAACTCAATAGTCATGGGATAAAAGGACACGTCCTCTTGTGGATCAAAAACGGGCTTATACATAGGAAACAGAGAGTGAGTATAAATGGGAAACTTTCTCAATGGAGGATGGTAAGCAGTGGGGTACCACAGGGATCGGTACTCTGTCCAATGCTTTTTAACTTGTTTATTAACGATTTAGAATTGGGAGTAAGCAATGAAGTGGCTAAATTTGCAGATGACACGAAGTTGTTCAGGGTGGTGAGAACCAGGGAGGATTGTGAGGCACTCCCAAGAGATCTGTCAAGGATGGGTGAGTGGGCGTCAACGTGGCAAATGGGGTTCAATGTGGCCAAGTGCAAAGTGATGCACATTGGAGCCAAAAATCCTAAATATAAATACACGTTGATGGGGTTTGAACTGGCAGAGACTGACCAAGAGCGAGATCTTGGAGTCGTAGTAGATAACTCAATGAAAATGTCTTGACAGTGAGTAACTGCAATAAAGAAGGCCAACACTATGCTTGGGATTATTAGGAAGGGAATTGAAAACAAATCCGCCAGTATCATCATGCCCCTGTATAAATCAATGGTGCAACCTCATTTGGAATACTGTGTACAGTTCTGGTCGCCACACCTCAAAAAGGATATTATAGATTGGAAAAAAATGCAGAGAAGGGCAACTAGAATGATAAAAGGGTTGGAACACTTGCCCTATGAAGAAAGGTTAAAACGCTTGGGGCTCTTTAGCTTGGAGAAACGATGGCTGAGGGGTAACATGATTGAGGTTTATAAAATTATGCATGGGATAGAGCAGGTTGAGAAAGAAGTACTTTCCTCTCTTTCTCACAATACAAGAACTTGTGGGCACTCCATGAAATTGCTGAGCAGTCGGGTTAGAACAGATAAAAGGAAGTACTTCTTCACCGAAAGAGTGATTAACATATGGAATTCACTGCCACAGGAGGTGGTGACAGCTACAAGCATAGACACAAGGTATAGATAGGAACTCTCAGTCTGGGGCAGGTGATGCACTCTGTTCTTGGTGCTGGTGGGGCATCGGTGGGAGGGCTTCTAGTGTCCTGGCCCAACTGCTGGACCTCTTGATGGCACCTGGTATTTTTGGCCACTGTGTGACAGAGTGTTCTACTAGATGGGCCATTGGCCTGATTCAACATTGGCTTCTCTTATGTTCTTATGTTCAGGATGCAAAGCTTGGGTTTTGTGGCAGAAAGTTATTTTCTGTCATGTATTGAAGGAATGGAAAACATGTGTGCATGAATTTGGAATGTGTTGTACCAGAACTTGATTGAGATGTGATCTGAGTGTCATTGATTTTGTCCATAAGAAATTGCTCCCACACTTTATTTCTCCACTCCTCCACTGTTGGTGGTTTAGTTGATTTCTAAGTGGCTGCTATGGTGAGTTTTGCTACTGCCAGTAGGTATGTCATTAAATGTGTGAGAGAGTCTTCACCTTTTGCTGAATCTATGAGATTTAGGAGAATAGTTTCTGGCATCATTAGGAGCGTTTGTGATGTTATTTTGGATATTTCAGCAACTACAGTATGTGGGGACAATTCCACCAGCAGTGCAGGTAGTCTCCCATCTCTCCACAGTTCTTCCAGAACAGCGGTGAGTATGTGTTGTTTATGCAGTTTAGACGACAAGGGGTATAATACCAACGGGAGATTAATTTGAAAAATTGCAATCTTACTTTGAAAACTTTAGATCTGTTTGCCCCAGTGGAGCAAATCATTGCCCACTGATGGTCCGATAAACTGAGTCCAAGGTCTCATTGCCACACAGCTTGATAAGTCAACTTCAGTGAACTGTAGGAGTCTATAAGAATTTTATACAATTTTGAAAGCAGATGCTTTGAGTGTTCTGAAAAAATTTCTAGAAGAATTTCAAATTGTGACTTGGGTCTCTTGAATACATCTTTATTTGATATGTGTTCTACGAGATTCCTTAGTTGGTAATAACGGAGCCAGGAGAGTGCTTTGCCAATTTGTTCCTCAAAGTGTGCCTTTTCTAATAATTTTTCTTGTTTGACTAGGTCTTGAAGACAGTTGAAGCCCACTTCCGTCCAGTCTCGAAATGCACCTGGTTCCTGACCTGGGGGAAACCATTCTTGGTAAATAAAGTTTGAAATTGGTAAGATAGATGGTGCCAATTGTTGCCTCTGTCTGTCCCATATCTGTAGCGTATGTGTCAAGTAGGGATTGTCATAAACTTGCTCAGGCTGCTGTAGTTTGGAACTCCAGAAGGCTTCCTGTAAAGTGAGCAACAAAATCTTGTTCTATAGACATCCAGTTTGTTAAAGATGTGCCTTGCATCATCTGTAGAGCGTTGGAGATGGCTGTCGCTTGATAATAGCATCTCAGATCCGGCAGGTTAAGACCACCTTTAAGAGCAGGTTGGGATAGGATGCGCTTGACAAGTCTGGATTTCTTGAATGCCCATATGAATGAAGTTAACATGTCTTGCCACAACTTGAGATCAGCATCTGGAATTTTGATGGGCAGTGCCCTAAAAAGGAACAGAAAGCTTGGGAAAATAAAACTCTGAATGAGATGTAATCTATCCCATAATGTAAGTGTGAAGGTGTTCCATTCTTGTAGTCGCTGTTGAGTGTCTTTGTACAGCTTGTGGAAATTGCAGGACAGTAAGTTCTTGAGGTCGATTGGTATCTGTACTCCAAGATGCCTCCAGGAGGATTGCTGCCAGGAAAAATGGAACTGTTCTGTTAAAGTGACTTTCACTTCTGGAGTTATGGAGATAGGGTATATTTCCAATTTTTGTTTGTTAACATGGAGACCAGAGATTTTCTCAAAACTATCTAAGATTTAACAGAGGAATGGTAAGGATTTTTGTGGATTGAAGATGTAGAGCATGAGAGCACTGGTAATGAGACAGGAAACCTAGGTCTCAATTTGGTACAAGAGGATTCAGTCTAGAAGGATGCAAAGAATAAATGGAAATAAGTCTGAAGAAGTGAGCAGTGATTCATAAAAGAACATACCCTTCCACAATTTTGTTAGTCTTTAAAGGTGCTACTGGACTCTTACTTTTTCTACTGCTATTACAAACTCCAACATTCAAAAACTGGTGGGGGAACATTTTAACCTTCCAGGACATTCAGTTGCTGACCTAAGAGCAGCAGTTCTCTAACAAAGGAATTTAAAAGGGAGATTAGA
Organism: Gekko gecko; assembly: GCA_029375565.1. NCBI lineage: Eukaryota > Metazoa > Chordata > Lepidosauria > Squamata > Gekkonidae > Gekko > Gekko gecko. The sequence continues at coordinate 143,166,133 of JAPDNY010000005.1, forward strand.
AAGACAGACTGCTGAATTTCAACTGATCATGAAGCTCAAGACAATGCAAACTCCTGGACTGAACTGAGACCTAGGTTGTGTCTCTCATTAACAATGCCTGTGTGATGGATTCCAGGCTTGAGATCTGCCTGCAAGCAAAGACATATGCAGTCACATGACTAGCAGTGGTGATGTAAGCCTGATGCAGAACTCAAGGGGGAGTTCTAAATGAAAAAAACAAAGAAACTCTGGACAGTTGGAGTTTGGCAGTTGAGATGGACAGTTGGTTGGTAGTCAGTTGGTACTGAGCCAGAGGACTGACAACTCTTGTTGGAACACATGAGATGTCTATATAAGTTTCCAATATTAAGGGAAATCGAGAAAAGCCAAATATGAAAACCATAGTGAAAACTAAGGAGCCTTAACCAGGAAAATAAGCTCCTAGTGGTTAAATAAGAAATACACATTCCTCTCCTTATACCCTGCTGGAGAAAGAGCCTGGTTTAGGGGTTTAGTGTGTGCCCGGAGTGTTTGTTGGACAAGTGCATGTCCAAGGATCAAACTACAGCACAGTAGAGGTATTTCTGTGTGAAGGTGGAGAGTACCTAAGAAACCTATACCAAAACTGGCTGTCTAAAACAGCATAAGGGTTGAGTTTGAAGAGGGAGAGTGATTTGTACTGTGCCATCTGAAGTGACTGACAATAAAGGAACTAATCTAAAGCTAAAATATACCATCTGCAACTATGTATCCACAAGGATCAAAGTTTTCCCTTGTGAATATATTTCCTGCCTGACTTCATAAATAAATTCTTCAGTTGGTTGTACTGTTCCAAGTTGCATGTGCCTCAGTGTCTGACAGTATCTGACAAAGTTAAACAGTAAACTTCATCTTATAAAAAGGCAGTGTTCATAAAAAACCCCAGAGACAATAAGTGGCTTGAGTTTTGACAAAAGGATGAACTGTGTGGATTCCTGGGTTGACAGAGGCTGGCAGACAGTGTCAGTGGAAAATAAACCTGCTACAGCCTGAGAAAGGTTAAAGGAACCAAACCCCTCATACCCTAAAAAGGGGGGGGTTGTCACAGCCTGCTATTGTCATTTGGCATTTGAAATCACTTCACTCTCCAAGAAATAAGGACAGATGGACTTCCATTCTAGCTGTATCTGAAGAAGTGAGCAGTGAATCACGAAAGCTCCTACCCTGACAGAAACTTTGTTAGTCTTTAAGGTGCTGCTGGACTATTGCTCCCTTTCACTGATAAGGAATGCAAGCTGTACTGTTAGGTTTTTCTCCCCCACCCATCTTTTAGAAATGGAAAAGGGAATCCATCTCTCTTTCTGGCATGTTCTCTTTAGTATCCCACCCCCCAGGCAGCATCCACCACCAACGTCCCATACACAGCCCCCAAGGCTCAGCTCAGGGCACCAGGGAAACTGGCAGCTGACAGCAGGTCCCAGGAGGAGGGGCCCATGAAGAACACCAGTGTCCTCCTGCTGCGGCAGAGTGGCCCATCCAGATTGGCACCCCCCCCAGCCCTGGAGCTGTGGCCCTGAGGAGGGTCACTGGGTGAGTGGCAGCAGCCCGGCGTGCTACAGGGCTCCTCCTTCTCTTGACTGGACTGCTGTGTCCTGGTGAAGGGGCTGCACAGGAGTGCCCAGGACCAGGGAGGGAGGGGGGCCTGGCTGGCGGCCACAGCAGCACTGTGGGGCTCTCCTGCCAGTGGGAGTCTCAGTGATTCCTGGAAAATTTCAGGGATGGCCAAGCCCCCCCCCCATAGTCTACGCCTATGGCATGAACTATCTCCAATATATTAATTAGTCAATTGTAAAGTCACCTCATAAAAAATAAAACCTCTCCCTTTTGGTGGGAGGATTCTATTTGACACCTAATTGGTTCTATGCTAAACTTGTTTATTAGCTTACAGAAACTTCAGCTAAACCCTTTCATGACTGAAGGGATGACACTTGCAAAACCCAACAAGATCCCTAACGGAACTAAAATCTATTAAGAGGAAATCATACAATGCATCTCATTGTGTGGATGGGGAGCTACACATCTGTCCAAGAGGGCTATGCCAACTCCAAAATGTGTGGGCAATTATTCTAGATATTCTTGTTTCGTGTGTGTCTCAGGCCTCTTCCAATATTTGGCATAGAGAATTCTTGCCACAGTAGATAAATATACAACAAGATAATGATCATCTTTGTTTGAATCTTTCAGTAAGATATTCAATAGTAATACTTCCAGTGTAAAAGGAATGGCTGTACCTAGCACTTTCTGGATTATTTTTTAGTTATATCACAATGCCGCCACATATGATAAAATGAGCCCACCTTATTTTCACATTTCCAACACTTATTTGAGCATTTACTATCATATTTAGCTAACCTGTCTGGTGTTACATACCATCTATAAAACATTTTATACACATTCTCCTTATAAGCGACCGCTTTAGTAATCTTTATAATTTTCTTCCACATTTGGCCCCATTGATCTAATTCTATGTTGTGCCCTATATTTTGGGCCCATTGAATCATATTAACTTTCACAGTTTCTTCCAACATCATCATATTAAGCAACAAAGTATACATTCTTTTTATAATTTTTTAGTTGGTAGTTATAATCTTATCAATCTCCACCTATTTTAAAATCTTTGGCATATCTAGATTCTATTTGAGCTTTTTGCCACCACAATAAGTCCTCCGGTGATTTCAAATCATTCTTAGAGTCCAGAATATCCTGATATCTTTTTGGCTTCTCTTCCTCATATATGGCTGGTAATGTAAAAGCTTCCAAGGGGGCAGTCAGTTTTAAGTTTCTTGTATAGAACTGCTTATGTATAACTTCCCACACTTTCAGCAGAGAAGCCCGAAGCCAATGCTGTTCAAAGTACTTTTGTGATGATGCCTTTCCATACCATAAAAATGCATGCCATCCCATCATTAAGTCATGTCCTCTAATTTTAGTGTTCTTTTATTTTCTAACACAATCCAATCCCTAATCCAAGCTAATGCTGCCACTCTGTAGTAGAGCCTCCAATTTAGTAATCCAAAACCTCCTTTTTCTTTGGCGTCTTGTAGTGCCTTCAGTCTTATCTGTTTGGTGTAGTGGTTTGGTGTAGTGGTTAAGTGCGCAGACTCTAATCTGGGAGAACCGGGTTTGATTCCCCACTCCTCCACTTGCACCTGCTGGATGACCTTGGGCAAGCCGTAGTTCTGATAAGAGCTGTTCTTGAAAAAGAGCAGTTTCTGTTGAGAGCTCTCTCAGCCCCACCTACCTCACAGGATGACTGTTGTGGGGAGGGGGAGGGAAGGGAGTTTGTAAACCACTCTGATACACCTTTAGGTAGTGAAGGGCGGGGTATAAATCCAACCTCTTCCTCTTCCTCTTCTTCCTCTTCTTATCCTGGGGTGTTTCCCTTGCCAAATAAATTCTGAAACTAGCTGATCCAAGTCACTGAAAATTTTTTGGTTTTGCAGAATTGGGATTTTCTGAAACAAAAATATCCACGTAGGGAGAACATTCATTTTAATTAAAGCCATACGTCCCATTGAAGAGATCTGTAAAGCTTTCCATTTTTCCAAATCTTGTTTAGTCACCTTCAAAAGCTCTTTATAATTATTTCTAAGTATTTTGTTTTATCTTGAATCTGAAAACCTGACATTTCTTGTAGTTTTTCCTTCTGTTTTGTATCCATATTCTTTGTTAAAATCTTTGTTTTATTAATGTTTACCCTCAATTCTGCTGCTTGACCATACTCTTGAAGTTTCTCCTTCAATTTAGGTACTGAGGGTATCAGATCCTCCAAGATAAATACTAAATCATCTGCAAAAGCCAATAGTTTACCAGGGGTCTTTTCGTAGAAAAAGAGCTGCAGGAGCTCATAAGGTATGCTAATGAGCTACTGCGCTATTAGCATATGCCAACCCCCCTGACATCACCAGAAGTGATGTCAGAAGGGGAAGCGAAGAGGGGGAAGGCATCTTCAAAAGCCTCCCCTTCCCTTCCCCAGCCAGCCTGTGGGGGGGGAAGGGAAGTAAAGAGTTGGGTCACAGGAGGAAAGAGGGAAGGAAACAGAGAGAGAGAGTAAAAAGAAGGAAAGAAGAAAGGAAAGAGGGAAAGAAAGAGAAAGAAAGAAGGAAGAAAAGAAGGAAGAAAAGAGGGGATAAAAAGAGAAGGAAAGAGGGAAAGAAAGATAAGGAAAGAAGAAGGGAAAGGGGAAAAGGAGAGAACGAATGGAGGGAAAGAAAGAGAGAGGAGGGAAGAAGGAGGGAAAGAGGAAAAGGAAAGAACAAAAGGAGGGAAAGAGAAAAGTAGAGAAGGAAAGAAGGGAAAGAAAGAGAGGAGGGAAAGAAAGTGAGAGAAGGAAAGAAGGAGGAAAAGGGAAAGAAAGAAAAGGAAAGGAGGGACAGAAAGAGGGCAAAGAGATGGGGAGAGGGAGAAAGGCTCTCCCACCCCCCATCAAGTCCCCACCCCCCATGATCCCTCACTTTCCCCCATCAATGCCTTCTCCCGGGGCTGCAGTGCTCCAGTGCGGGCCCCAGGAGGCCAGCAATGGGCATCTTCAGGCTGCCCGGGGCTGCAGCGCTCCAGTGTGGGCCCCAGCAGGCCGGCAACGGGGCTCTTCAGGCAGGCCTGGGGCCACAGCGCACCAGCTTGGGCCCTGGGAGGCCGGGGATGGGGCTCTTCAGGCTGGCCTGGGGCTGCTGTGTGCCAGCGTGGGCCCCTGGAGACTGGGGACAGGCCCCTTCAGGCTGTCCTGGGGCTGCAGCGTGACAGCGCGGGCCCCAGGAGGCCGGCAATGGGGCTCTTCAGGCTGCTGCATGTCAGCGTGAGCCCTGGGAGGCTGGGGACGGGGCTCTTCAGGCCACCCCGGCTGCAGCGCACCAGCACAGGCCCCGGGAGGCTGGGGATGGGGCTCTTCAGGCTAACCTGGGGCCACTGTGCACCAGCGTGGGCCCTGGGAGGCTGGGGATGGGCCTCTTCAGGCCGCCCCGGGGCTGCAGCACTCCAGCATGCGCCCCGGAAGGACGCGACGGGCATCTTCAGGCTGCCCCAGGTCCTCAGCGCTTCGGTGCAGGGAGCTGGGGACAGGGTTTGTAGCATCTGGGCTGCTGGAGCGGCACTTCGGCATGCTCCAACCCCAAAAGACCCCTGGTTTATACTCTTCTCCTCTCACCTTAAGTCCAGTTATCTGATTTTCACTTCTAATTGTATCATTGAGTATTTCCAACGTGAAGATAAATAATATTGGTGAGAGGGGACAGCCCTGTCTCATCCCTTTTTGAATTTCAAAGTTTTGAGTCCGATCCCCGTTAATCATAACCATTGTATTCTGTTTAGTATAAATGTCCTGGATCATTTTAACAAAGTTGTCTCCCGCCTCTACCATTTTCAATGCCTCCATCACAAAGGCCCAATTAACATTGTCAAATGCTTTCTCAGCATCCAAAAAGATCAATGCCAGCTGCTTTTCCGGGTGTGCTTCATAATATTCTATAACATCTATGATTCCTCTTAAATTGTTCTTTATTTGTCTCTTAGGCAAAAATCCTGCTTGATCTTTATGGATCCTTTTTGATAGTATTTTTTAAAATCTTTCAGCTAATATCGAGGCAAAAATTGTGTAATCCATATTTAATAATGAGATTGGTCTGTAGTTCTTAATTTCTTTCTTGTCTGTATTCTGTTTGTGAATCAACGAGATTACTGCTTCCTTCCATGAGTCTGGAATTTCTCCATTTTCCATAATACTGTTATATATGTCTTTTAGGTGAGGCGATAATTGCTCTTCAAATATAAGGTAGTATTGGAAGCCCTTCCAGGCCTGGAGCTTTACCTTTGTTTTGCCATCTCAATGCCTCCACCAATTCCATCATTACAATTGGCTGATTGAGTATTTTTCTTTGATCTTCTGTAAACGTTTTCGGATGATGTTTTCCTAGATAGCCCTTTATTTGTTCTATGTTTATATCAGTTTTTCTATAGAGATCTTTGTAAAAGTTTTCTACTAAGCTCTTCAGCTCCCACAGTTTGTTTGTTTCTGTTCCATCTTGCTTATTTAGAACTCTAATTTATGATTTCTCCTTTTGCTGTCGAATTTTGTAAGCCAGCCATCTTGTTGGTTTATTAGCATATTCAAAAAAGAGTTTTGCATGCCAAATGCCAGTTTCTTAGCCAGTTCATAGGTAAGCATACACTTCATTTTGTGTTGCAAGAGTTTAACTTTAGTTTTCGCTTCTGAAGATGTTAGATTAGCCATCAATTTCTCTTCTTGAATCTGAATTTCTTTTTGGAGTTTATTATATCCTTTGTTTATTTATCCTGGCAGATTCTCTTATCAGTTGACCACTGGCAAAAGCCTTGAATGCATCCCATACCACCTTCATAGGCATACTGGGTTGGATATTTTCTTTAAAGAAAAATTTTAATTCTTCTTTCATTTTTTTTACAAACTTTGCATTTTTCAAAAGGGAAATATTCAATGTCCATCTACTTTTCGGCCTTGATTCTTGTAGTTCTAAAGTGATGGGTTTATGATCTGCATAGGTTCCGGCTTCAATCTCTGTTTCCAACAAGTCTTTAATAGCCATGCTTGAAATCCAACATATATCCAAACTAGACCACAAATCATGTCTAGCTGAGAAGTATGTGTATTGTTGTTTATTAGGGTTTATTACCCTCCAGGCATCCACTAATTTCAACTCTTCTGTATAGGAAAAAACTTTCCTGGTTCATTCATACTAGGCCCAAATGGCTTAGCTGATAACATGTCCCTGTGACTTGTCACCTGCACAAATGGCATGCACAGATGCCAGGCCTAGATATCCATTTCAAAAGCCACTTTGGCACCTCTGAGGGGAAGACCAGACATTGAGACTCTTCCCAAACTTCAAAGCACAGCAAACGTGCCTTCAGCACATACGCAATGGCCACTGGGCATGCCTTTCGACCCTGTCAGGATTGGGTAAATGGCCATGCTCAGTTGTGACAAGGGTAGGAGGGGATTATCCTCACCCTATGAGAAAAGACACAGAACTCTTTTGGAAGGAGGGCCCCTTTCTAAGAGTTAGTCTCTGTTTGGATTACAAACCTGCAACATGGAATTTGACTAGTGGGCAGTGAAGCTGGACTTAATTGCTCACAGCAAACATGGTTTTCATCTTGAAGATTCCCTGGCTCCACAAAGCTCTAATGAAGGACTGGTAACTATGGAATATCTCTATGTGTAGTAAGAGCTGGACAAGCTTTAGATTTCTTTGTTTTCTAATCTTTGCAAGTCTCTTGTCATATCTCTGCTTTGCTTAATAAAGATTTAATATAGATTAATCTCATCTGATTTGAGTTCTGTATTGTAACTGGATCTCTAAGGCTAAATCTCGTGGCCTGGGGCTGCTCAGCTGAGGTCTACTACTGTGTGTTAATTAATTGCTCTAGCCCAGAGCTGATAAGTTGTTAATTCCCAGAAACCTGGCAGGAGGTAGGATCTATCCTCCTGTCTGTGTTGGGAACGTCCTTAAATAGGTCCTGGTGGCAGAATACTGATTTAAGTGTTCTTGAAGCATGTGGGTCTTTGGCAACTCTCATTCCTGGAGGGGCTTGGGAGAGGCGTGAGAATCTGCACATGCTGGCATAGTAACAGGACTTGGACCTTCCTTATCCCCTGGACTGGAGGTGAGAAGGTACGAGAAACAGAGTAGGTGGAAATTCATTACTCCTACTTTTCTTCCCCTGAGTCCTTGTCTTTCTATCCTCCTCCTTGACAAAAACTGTATTATAATCCCCTATAATACAAATTTCTTGGAATTCCTGCTGCATAATCAATCTCTGTAGTCTTCCATAAAATTTTTCTTGGTGTTGATTTGGGGCATAAATATTTACAATAAGCATTTTTCTCATTTGCCTCTGTATTGCAACCATTAAAATTCTTCTATCTTGTGATGCATATATTTGTTCTGGCTGTAAATGGTCTCTTACAAATGTAGCTACTCCTCTTTTCTTTTTCTCCTTATCTGAAGCTATAAATATTTTTCCAAAACCTTTTACCTGTAAATGTCTCTCATCTCTTTTTTTGATGTGTGTCTCCTGAAGGCATATTATATCCTGATTTTGTTTTCTAAGTTGGTGAAATATTCTCCTTCTTTTTTGTGGTCCGTTTAAGCCGTTTACATTCACGAAAATAATTTTTATTTTGTCTCTATCCATCCTGGTTACGGTCCTGTTGGTCCTGTTTCTCCCTTGAGTAGTGCCTTGTGTTAACTGGGGATTTCCTTGTTGGTATGGTTCTTCCCTTTCTACTACTCCCGCGTCTTATACAGCTTCTCCTTCCTCCTCTTCTTCTCCCTCGTCCTCTCCCTCTTCCTTCTCTTCTTGTCCTGTTGCAAGCTCATCTCCATAAGTTTTCAGGAAGTCTTCTGCTTTAAAAATTGATGTTATTCAGATCCAATTTCTAGGATCCATAAAATTTTTACTTCTCTTGATGGAAATGCTACTGTTTCCTATCAATCCATCTGGCATAAGAATTGCAAGGAAACACTCTCAGATGCCTCACGGGCTAAGCTTTGGTCATCCATGCCATTTAAATAAAAAATAATGGCTATGAAATTACAGTCTTTCAAAATTCTATTGCACTGGTACCTCACACCTCTCAAACTGGCTCATATAAATCCAACCTACAGCCCGAAGTGCTGGAAAAACTGTGGAGATGTTGGTAACTATCTCCATTGTTGGATCTTCTGCCCCAAGGTTCTCCCTTTTTGGGAGGCAATTCTGTCTCAAATTAAATCTATCACCGATATAAATATTAATCTCACGCCGGAACACTTATTTTTGAACAGATGGGCTGACCAAGGTTCTACACCATCATCGATGGAAAGGGTCTCTTTATTACTTTTTGCGGCTTAAACTGTCATTTCCACACAATGGAAAATGACAATGGCACCCACTCTTTCACAATGGCATAAAAAGTTGTAGGATTTATATATTATGGCTAAACTCTTGGACAATTTTATGTGATTTGATAAGATTCCTACCCCCACCACATTTGTTTCTACATGGTTTCCCATTTTAGAATATCTCTCTGGACAAAATGATATTCCTAAAGTGATTGATGAGTTATGGTTATGGTAAAATCAACTGGCTAACTCTTGCCAACCAAAAATGTTCTCTGTATATGTGATTACTCTATAAAGTGCATAAGCAGTGTACGTTTTAACTGTTTAATCTTCATCTACTTTTAGTGTTGTTTAAGTTGCTTGAATGCAAAATGTGCTATCACCAAATGTCTTTTCTTGACTTTGCATATTTCTAACCGGTTAACAGTTTTGTATTATGTAATACTTGTCTCTGTTATGGAAAAACGCAATAAAAATTTTATTGGGGAAAAAAATGATGTTATTCTAAAGCTTTTGCCTTTGAAGGTAAAGACCAGACCTTCTGGAAGGAGCCATCTGTAGTTTATAGTTTCTTAGTAAAGTTGTTAAATTAGAATACTCCCTCCTTTTTTCTCTGACTCTCCACGGGATTTCTTGTAAGACATTTATTTCAGTCCCTTCCATCTTCAATGGCGATGCATTTACTTCTCTTAATATCTTGTCTCTCACTGCTCTCTTATGGAATCGATTTTGCTCTTCTCTTGGAAGTTGAAATCGTCTTGCATAAACTGATTTCACCCTGAAGGCTACATCAATTTCCTGAGTAACCTTATCAACCTCCTCCATATTCATATGCTCTGCTAATAGCTTGGCCATCTTAGTAGAGAGATCTTCATTTTTCTCCACCGGTACATTTTTAAATCTTAATATAAATGCTACCCCTTTCCACCTGTAACCTTGTAATGTCTTGCTCCAACGTATTCTGCCTGTCATCTTCTCCATTTCTCTAGTGGTCTCTATTTTTCCCATTGTAGCGTTCAGTTCTGCAATCTTCTGGGTATTATACGTTATTTGTTTCTGAAGTGCTTGCAAACTCGGGGAGAACAGTTCAGTTATGTCTTTCATCACACTCTTAATGGGATTTACTGCTTCAGTGATAGAATTTCGAATTTCACCCATAGTTAGTTTAATTGGCTTGACCTCTTCGCTTATGGAGCTCTGGATTGTGGCCTGCACCGAGGCCTGCATCTCTTTTTGTGCTGGAGCTGAAAGTTTAGCAATAACCCACCCCCAGACGCTCCTGTTGAGGCAGAGGGAGTTTTCAGTTTAGCTTGACTAGCTTGGCTGCCTTGACTCATAAGAACATAAGAACATAAGAACATAAGAGAAGCCAATGTTGAATCAGGCCAATGGCCCATCTAGTCCAACACTCTGTCACACAGCGGCCAAAATATACCAGGTGCCATCAGGAGGTCCAGCAGTGGGGCCAGGGCACCAGAAGCCCTCCCACTGCTGCCCCCTCCAGCACCAAGAATAGAGTGCATCACCTGCCCCAGACTGAGAGTTCTCATTCTATACCCTGTGGCTAATAGCCACTGGTGGAATTCTGCTCAATATGTTTATCTAATTTCCTCTTGAAACTCTCCATGCTTGCAGCTGCCACGACCTCCTGTGGCAGTGAATTCCATATGTTAATCACTCTTTGGGTGAAGAAGTATTTCCTTTTATCTGTTCTAACCCGACTGCTCAGCAATTTCATAGAGTGCCCACGAGTTCTTGTATTGTGAGAAAGGGAGAAAAGTACTTCTTTCTCAACCTGCTCAATCCCATTCATAATCTTATAAACCTCGATCATGTCACCCCTCAGCCGTCATTTCTCCAAGCTAAAGAGCCCCAAGCATTTTAACCTTTCTTCATAGGGAAGGTGTTCCAACCCTTTTATCATTCTAGTTGCCCTTCTCTGCACTTTTTCCAATGCTATAATATCCTTTTTGAGATGTGGTGACCAGAACTGTACACAGTATTCCAAATGAGGTCGCACCAATGATTTATACAGGGGCATGATGATACTGGCTGATTTGTTATCAATTCCCTTCCTAATAATCCCCAGCATAGCGTTGGCCTTCTTTATTGCAGCTACACACTGTCTAGACATTTTCAGCGAGTTATCCACTACGACTCCAAGATCTCTCTCTCGGTCAGTCTCTGCCAGATCAGACCCCATCAACGTGTATTTATATTTAGGATTTTTGGCTCCAATGTGCATCACTTTGCACTTGGCCACATTGAACCCCATTTGCCACGTTGACGCCCACTCACCCATCCTCAACAGATCCCTTTGGAGTGCCTCACAATCCTCCCTGGTTTTCACCACCCTGAACAACTTCGTGTCATCTGCAAATTTAGCCACATCACTGCTTACTCCCAATTCCAAATCGTTAATAAACAAGTTAAAAAGCATGGGACCGAGTACTGATCCCTGTGGTACCCCACTGCTTACCACCCTCCACTGAGAAAGTTTCCCATTTATACTCACTCTCTGTTTCCTATTTATAAGCCAGTTTTTGATCCACAAGAGGACTTGTCCTTTTATCCCATGACTATTGAGCTTACTTAGGAGCCTTTGATGAGGAACTGTATCAAAAGCTTTCCGGAAGTCAAGGTAAATAATATCTATTGGGTCCCCCTTGTCCACATGTTTGTTCACTCCCTCAAAAAACACTAACAGGTTAGTGAGACAAGATCTTCCCTTACAGAACCCATGCTGAGTCTGCCTCAATAGTTTTTGTTCATCAATGTGCCTACTAATTCTTTCCTTAATAACAGTTTCCACCAACTTACCCGGTATCGATGTCAGACTGACTGGCCTGTAATTTCCTGGATCTCCCCTGGAGCCCTTTTTAAAGATGGGAGTGACATTAGCTACCTTCCAGTCATCAGGAATGGAGGCAGATTTTAAAGAAAGATTACATATTTTTGTCAGGAGATCCACAAGTTCACATTTGAGTTCTTTCAGAACTCTCGGATGAATGCCATCCGGGCCTGGTGATTTATTAGTTTTTAAATTGTCCATCAGTCGGAGGACTTCCTCTCTTGTCACCGCAATCTGATTCAGGTCTTTCAAACCCCCTCCCGAAATCGGTGGTTCTGGAGTGGGCAAACACTTCTCCTCTTCCACAGTGAAGACAGAGGCAAAAAATGCATTCAGCTTCTCAGCCATTTCCCTATCATCCTTCACTACTCCTTTTACCCCTTGGTCATCCAAGGGCCCCACTGCCTCCCTGGCTGGCTTCCTACTTCTAATGTATTTGAAGAAAGTTTTATTGTTGGTCTTTATGTTTTTTGCGATATGCTCCTCATATTCCCTTTTTGCTTGCCTGATCACAGACTTGCATTTTATTTGCCATAGTCTGTGTTCCCTTTTATCAACCTCACTAAGACTAGCTTTCCACCGCTTAAAGGAATCCTTCTTACCTTTTACAGCTTCCATTACTTTATTTGTTAACCATGCAGGCTTTTTTCTATACCTATTTTTACCTTTCCTAACCTGCGGTATATATTTTTTCTGAGCTTCTAGGATTGTCTTTTTAAATAGTCTCCAAGCTTCCCCAATGGTTTTGACCTTCTCCACTCTTCCTTTCAATTTCTTCCTCACATGTCCCCTCATACCAGAGAAGTTACCCCTTTTAAAGTTAAAAGTGGTTGCGTCAGTCTTTTTGGGCAACTCCCTATCTGTACAAATGTTAAACTCAATGACATTATGGTCACTGTTTCCAAGTGGTGCAATCACTTTTACATCTCTCACCAGGTCTTGGGTGTTACTTAGGACCAAATCCAGGATCGCCTCTCCCCTGGTAGGATCTGTGACCATCTGTTCCACAGCACAGTCATTGAGAGTGTCTAAGAACGCAATCTCTTTTTCCCGACTAGAACTCATATTGACCCAATCAATGTGTGGGTAGTTAAAGTCGCCTATTACAACACAGTTATTTCGTCTAGCCGCTATCTTTAATTCATTCATCATTTTATAATCCTCCTCTATCTTTTGATCTGGTGGGCGATAACAAACTCCCACTGTTAAGCCTCCTTTTGGACCCACTATTTCAACCCATAGCATTTCCAGAAGGGAATCCAATTCTCTTACCCTCTCAATCTTACTGGATGGTATACCCTCTCTGACATACAGAGCCACCCCACCTCCAACCATTTCCCCCTATCCTTCCGATATAATTTATAACCAGGAATCACCGTATCCCACTGATTTTCCTCATCCCACCAAGTTTCTGAAATACCCACAATGTCTATTTCCCCCCCAACACCAAGCATTCCAACTCCCCGATTTTACCTCGGAGACTTCTAGCATTTGTGTATAAACACTTATAGTTTCCCACGTTTGTTAAGCCCACAGCCTTCCTCTTGCTGCCTCGAGACCTTGCCAGGCAGTTCCTATCATTAGCCACAGTCTCAGTGGACAATTGTAATCCATTTCCTTGTACAAAAGTAATAGCTACCCCTTCATCTCTTTGAGATGAGCCATCCCGGCTTCCAGTCTGGGATTCATGGAGTCCTGACGTGCTCTGGCTTGCTCCCTGAGCTCCCAGAGCATACGAAGGGTCTTGACGACAGGGTGGGCTTCCTATAGCCCTCCGCAGATCCCCCAGGAAGGGGGGTGACTGGCATCGAGCTTAGCCTGAGAGAGAGTTGAGATCGGCTGATAGCGGGGCTTTAAAGAGCGTCGCGACCAGCCTTGATCCCCTCCCCAGAGAAGGCACTTCGGAAAATTTCTACAAGACCCTATCGAGTTGAAATCTCAACATAAGAACGCATGACCCAGACCTCCAGAACATCTTAAGGAAACTGACATTAAGGAAACACTGCTATAACAAGATACGGACTTTGAAGGTAACTTTTTTAAATTGCTCACCGGAGACGCGTTTTGGCCGAATATAAACAACACCCGATGAAGCGCTTGATCGTGCTGTATCTGTTGTACTAACATTGGAGCGGAAAAAGTGCAGTTAATAGCTTAAAAAGGCCAAAAAGCCGGATTGTTGATCATTCCTGCGGTTGGATTATTGACTTTAAAACAGAAACTAACAGTTAAATCCGCGAGAACTACAGTGGAAAAGTACTCTAGCTGCGACAGCAAAAATCGGCAAAACAGGAAGTGACTTCAGACCAGACAAGTATTCGTCCTAGAGAAGACTCAGGAGGCCGGAAGAAGGGAAGAAACCAAGAACAAGGGGGACCATTAAGATTGCCGGACAGGAAGTGAGTACCCGGAAGACCCATTTACCATAGAGAAATTGCGCCCGCCATTTTGGGAAGGTCAAAAATTTTTTTTTTATTATTTTAAACGAAAGACTTAACAGAAAAAAGTGGAATTAATGCGATTTTGGTGGGCACAAGGAGGACTTTGATTTGGAGTGGATTGGAGGAAAAATTTTGAACAACGGCGTACGACCTGCGGCAACGACAGAGGGCAAATTCCTGGTCCTCCCCGAAAATGGCTGGGAAAGAGGAAAAAAAGCTACAGGGCATGATGGATGCTATGGAGAAACGGGTGATGGACGCGATTTTGAAGTTAGAAAAAACTGTAATAACAGAAGTTACAGAACTGAAAAAAGAAATGTCTGGAATCACAAAAGAAATACAGACGTTGACTAAAAGAGCAGATGAGATGGATGTAAGGGTGAAGAGAGTAGCATCTGATATAGCTGATGTCACTATAGAAACAGATAAAGTGAATGTGATGGTCCAGTATAATGCAACAATTAACCACATGAGATTCAGGGGGATCCCTGAAGACAAAAATGAAGACATCCATTCAGTTATGGTAGATGCTGTAGCAGACTTTTTGAAAATGGAAGAGGAGAAAGTGGCGGCACAGATTGATGTGGTATACAGAGTCAACTCTGCGATTGCGCAAAGGAAAAAACTACCCAGAGATGTAATTGTCCAGTTTATATCTAAAAAGCTGAAGGAAGATTTGTTTAAGCAACAATTTCAGGAAGATTTTACAATTGACAACAAGAAAATCTTGGTCCTAAAGGAACTACCCAGAGCAATGCTTCAGGATAGGCGACTCTTCAAAGATCTGATTGACAAACTGAAAACAGAAGGTATAAGGTACAGATGGGAAATTCCTAAAGGTGTCAGTTTTTCGTTTAAACAGAAGAGAGTCACCATCAAGTCTGTGGAGCAAATGACCAGTTTCATCAATGATAATTTTAAAGATTCTGATAAATAATCATAAAACAACATGGAGAGTCAAATAATTTCATGGAATGTTAATGGATTGAACTCACCACAAAAAAGAAAAAATGTTAGACTTTGGTTGGAAAAACAAAAATGTGATATTGTTTGTTTGCAAGAAACGCACATTAAAAAATCTGATGCCAAATTTTTGATTCAAAAAAGATTAGGAGAGGAATTTTATTCACTCTCCTCTCAAAAGAAAAAGGGAGTTGTTATATATATTAAAAAAGAGTTGGAACCAAAAGAGATTTTTAAAGATAATGAAGGGAAATTTTTAGCAGTAGAAGCCATGCTGCAGAATAAAAAGACATTAATTGTTAACCTATATGCTCCCAATGGCGCGAAGGAAATTTTTTTCAGGTTTTGTGGGAACAACTACGACAGTTGACCTATGAGCAAATGATCTTAATGGGTGATTTTAATGGTACTGTTGACAATGTTATTGATAGAAAATCTAAAAGAGGAATTGATGCCATGGGTAAACTTCCTAAAGTATTTTTTCAATTGACTAAACATGAGCATCTGGAAGATGTGTGGAGAGTCAAAAATCCCAGAGATAGAGAATACTCCTTTTACTCATCAAGACATGAATCTTTTTCAAGGATAGATATGATGTGGATGACAGAGAACTTAGTCTTGCAAACACGTAAAATTGAAATATTACCTAGGACTCTTTCTGACCACAGTCCGATAAAATGGTCAACCTATGTTAAGAGGAAAAAATTTCGATGGCGACTTAATGAAGATTTACTGGACAAGCAAAATATTGTCGACAAAATAAGGACAGAAACCCAAACATACTTTCAATTGAACTTAAATAAGAGTGTACAGACGCAAACGGTATGGGAAGCCTACAAGGCCGTGATGAGAGGACATCTGATTGCAATTAATAATAATGAAAGGAAACAACAAATGAAAATAGATAAAGAAATTATGGAAAATATTCGGCAAAAAGAAACAGAACTTAAGAAAAGACCTGGCAAAAAGAAGATTTTGAGAGAATTGAGGATTTTAAGGGAGCAATATGAGGCAAGACTGAACAAAGAAGTATTTTGGAATTTGAAAAAATTGCAACAGAAATCCTTTGAAGGTGCAAACAAACCTGGCAAATACTTAGCATGGCAATTAAAGAAAAGAAGAGAGAAAAAAATAATCACCTGTCTGAAAGATGGAAATAAAGAATTTTCAGACCCAGGAGGAATCAGAAGGGAATTTTATAAATACTACGCAAATCTCTTTCAAGCAAAGCAAGTGGACCCTCAAAAAATGTTGGATTATTTATCCAAAGTTAATTTGATACAACCAAACCCTGAAATGAAAACATTGTTAAATGCTGTAATAACCAAAGAAGAAATTAGTAGAGCAATAGCTGAGGCAAAAATCTCTAAAGTCCCAGGCCCGGATGGTTTTTCTGCTAAATTTTATAAAAAATTTCATGAAGACTTAGTTCCGGTGTTGGAGATTCTTTTAAATGAAATTAGAAGGACTGGAAAAATTCCGGACTCCTGGAATGAAGCTGCAATCACTTTAATTCCTAAAGAAGCACAAGATTTAACAAATGTAAAGAACTATCGGCCCATTTCATTATTGAACAACGATTATAAGATCTTTGCAAAAATATTAGCAGAACGCCTCAAAAAGTTTTTGAAGGACACTATTGGTGAAGATCAAGCTGGATTTTTACCAAATAGACAAATTAAAGACAATATGAGGGTTGTCTTAGACGCAATTGAGTACTATGATAAACACCCTGAAAAAGAAGTTGCCTTTTTATTTTTGGATGCAGAGAAGGCTTTTGATAATCTGAATTGGGAATTTATGTTTAAAGTGTTTGAGAAATCTTTGATGGGCACAGAATTTATAAGAATGACTCAAGCGATATATAAAGATCAAAAAGCTTCAGTGATTGTAAATGCAGAATCAACAGATATGTTCCGGGTAAGAAAAGGTACTAGACAGGGATGTCCCCTGTCCCCATTGTTATTTATCTGGATTTTGGAGATTTTGCTACAAGCGGTTAGAGATGATAATAACATAAAAGGTTTGAATATTGGAGGTTTTTCATTTAAACTAAGGGCATTTGCAGATGATATTATGTTTATTGTTGAAGATCCTATTGATAATATGCCTAAGGTATTTGAAAAAGTGAAAGAGTTTGGCGACCTTGCAGGGTTTTATGTTAACAAAAATAAATCTAAGTGGTTAAAAAGGTTAAATATTTGGGAGTCGAAATCTCAATGAAAAATATAGATTTGTTTAAAAATAATTATGAAAAACTGTGGGGTTCGATAAAGAGTGATCTAGAAAAATGGGAAAAATTAAAGTTATCTCTTCTTGGAAAAATTGCCGTTGTTAAAATGAATGTACTGCCCAGGTTAATGTTTTTGTTTCAGACAATACCGATTGTAAAGGATGGGAAAGTATTGGTCAAATGGCAAAGAGAAATCTTTAAATTCATCTGGGCAGGAAAGAAGCCAAGAATTAAAATGAAAATAATGTATGATGCTAAGGATAGAGGTGGCTTCCAAGTTCCGAATTTGCGTTTGTATCATGAAGCTGTTTGTATGTCTTGGTTATCTGATTGGATTCATTTGGGGAATAGAAAGCTGTTAGCTCTTGAGGGACATGATTGCAGATTTGGCTGGCATGCCTATCTTTGGTATGGGAAAAATAAAATGGATTCTATGTTTAAGCATCACTATGTAAGGAGGACATTGTTTGATACATGGTCCAGATATAGGGAAAAAATTTCGGATGAGAGGCCTTTGTGGATTGTTCCAAGTGCTGTTATACATCTGTTTTCTGAACATAAAGGTCATGACTGGTTGAAATATCAGGAACTATTGCAAAAAGAAGGGAAAAAATATGTTTTGAAGCCAAACAATGAATTAGAATTTGAATACGGCTGGTTACAATATTGTCAAATAAAAGACATTTATAAAAAAGACTGTAAAGAGTTTGGCTTTAGAGCCATCAATGATGAATTTGAAAATCTATGGCTGAACGGAGAGCGGAAAATGATTTCAAAGATGTACAAAACTTTGTTGACTGTATATACTCTAGACGAAACTGTAAAGGAGCAAATGATAAAGTGGGCCATAAATATGAACAAAGAAATCTCTATGGAATCATGGGAATTTTTGTGGAAAAGATCTTTTAAAATGTCTACTTGTATCAATGTAAAAGAGAACTGTTATAAGATGATGTATAGATGGTACATGACACCAAAAAAGATTGCTAATATTAGTATGGATAAGAACTTGAGTAACAAATGTTGGAAATGTAGAAAAATAGAGGGTTCTTTTTACCATATGTGGTGGTCATGTGATAAAGCGAAAATATACTGGTCTAATATTCATTGTGTGATGCAGAAAATATTAAAAACCCCAATTGAGAGAAAGCCAGAACTTTTCCTCCTCGGTTTGACAATGGAAAAAATTCCACAAGAAAAAAGGACACTGTTATGGTACATGATTACGTCGGCGAGAATGGCCTTTGCTCAGCAATGGAAAATGGAGAAAATACCAGATATACATGACTGGTTGAGAAAACTGCTATTTTTAGCGGAAATGGACAAAATGACAAAGAAGCTTAATGGACAAATGGCAGAACAGTATACAAAAGAATGGGAAGGGTTGAAACTGTATCTAGAAACTGAATATAGAATGAAGGGGAAAATATATAACCTGGATACGTTTGGATATTGAACGTGAAGTGAAACGAATTTGGAATTGTACTATACTGTTATCTGAAAATATGATGTAATAGTAGAGGTTTTTTATAATAAGTTACCTGGTTTGATAATGCATATAAGTTTAAACTTGATTATCGTTTTATATCTTTGTTTGTTATTAGCAGTGTTGGAAGCCTATTAGGGGGGTGGGAGGGTTGGGGATCTTTTCTTGGAATTTGTATTGGTACCGTTATTGAAAATGTTGACTGTTTATTTCCAATAAAAAATTTTGTTCAAAAAAAAAAAAAAAGAGATGAGCCATCCCGAACCAGAGACTTTTCATCTCCTGTCGGCTTTCCCCCATTATTCAGTTTAAAAACTGCTCTGCCACCTTTTTGATTTTGAGCGCCAGCAGCCTGGTTCCTTCTCGGGACAAGTGGAGACCGTCCCTTTTGTACAGCTCCCTCTTGTCCCAAAAAGCATCCCAGTGCCTAACAAACTTGAACCCTTCCCCCTACACCACCGTCTCATCCACGCATTGAGACTCCTGATCTGTGCCTGTCTCTCCGGCCCTGCGCGTGGAACAGGTAGCACTTCCGAGAAGGCTACCTTGGAGGTCCTGGCCTTGAGTTTCCTGCCCAGCAGCCTAAATTTCTCCTCCAGGACCTCACGACTGCATTTCCCCACATCGTTGGTGCCGACGTGCACCACGACCACTGGCTCCTCCCCAGCACTATCTACCAGCCTATCTAAAACACGCGTAATGTCCGCTACCTTCGCACCAGGCAGGCAAGTCACCATACGGTCAGTACGCGGGTTCGCCACCCAGCTGTCTACCTGCCTAAGGATCGAATCACCAACTACCAAGAGCCCCCCTCCCACCCTTCCCAGGGACGGTTCCTTGGTACGTTCACCAGCTGAAGAAGAGGTCCCTTCTGAGGGCACATTCCCCTTATCCTCAGCATGGTGCCCCTTTTCCCCTTGACCCTCATGTTCCCTGGCAGCAGCCGGGCTGCCAGATCCAGAGTGGGACATATCTAACAAGTCCCCGAGAGTCTTCCCCGTGCACCTAACATCTATATGCTGTAATATCCTGCTAGTTAAATTAAGTAAATTTTCCCAATTCTAACAAAATGTCCAATTCTGGCAGTACGTCCAATAGTATCAACTGCTTTGACTCAAATAATTGCTTTCTTTCCTTTCACTTTGTTATGGAACATTCAAGAGCCACTGACTGACTGCCCAGATCTTGTTCAGAGCAGCCAAATTAATTGTTTGGGTTCTCCCAGGTACCGTGTTTTGAAGACTAAAACCACAAAAATGTCCTTTCAAGGTCACATTCTCACCTCTCACCATTCACCACTTTCTATGCTTTAAGGAGGGCAATTGCAGAGAAGCCTCTAAAGTCTTCACCCTGCCCCCTATTAGGGTAAAAATTGAGTGCACTGCACAGAGGACTTATCAATTTCACCAAACTCCAACAGATGAAATCAACCAAAAACTTTGCTTACTTCCCCTGGGACCCCCACCAGGTTCTATAAAGGGTTTCCAAGCACTCCCCTGGGACCCCCACCAGGTTTTTCTTCCCCTGGGACCCCCACCAGGTTCTATAAAGGGTTTCCAAGCACTCCACACCCTGCCCCAGTTGGGGTAAAAATTGGGATTGTGGCAAAAGGGTCTCTGCAAACTCCACAATGAATTTAAACAGTAAATTTATCCATTGGTTTAATTAGACAGTCAAGTGGGCTAACTCCTCTTCAACACACGTCCTGTATTAACAAGTGAAAGTAAAAGTTTTTCTCCATCTATCTCACTCTCTGGCCGCTTATACCTTGGGGGGGGAAACCACCTGCCTTAGCTTCTTTCTTTTTAGGGCTAATACTATGACAGTTCTGTTCTTAAAAGCCCAAAATATCACTTTTACCCACAGAAAGTACTTCTTTGGCAGTGTTTTCTAACCCCCCCTTCGGTGCAGGAAGTGACAGCTTCTGCCCATACAAATGGGCTCCTCTTCAAGTCCAGCATTGGAGGAAATCCCTGGTTCTCCCTGTGAGTAGCCAGACACAGGGGGACTGGATCAAACCTCTGGAAGCCCACACATCCCTTCCCTGGAAGGTGGGGGGTCCCCAATGAGCCGTGGGACCCTTTAAACAAATCCAGAAGTGGCCGGCATGAAAGAAATGCGACCGTCTCACCACACTGCAGCTTGCATCTCTCAGTGGTTGTTTTCTCAATGACAGTTCTGGAAAGAGCTATCTCAGCCCCACTTACCTCACAGGGTGTCTGTTGTGGGGAGGGGAAAGGAAAGGAGATTGTAAGCCGCTCTGAGACTCTGAGTGAAGGGCAGGGTATAAATCCAATCTCCTCCTCCTCCTCCTCTTCTTCGACATTCTTAAAATTAATGGATAAAATCAATCTAAGATCATTGGACTATGAAACACTGATTCAGGATTTTGATCCAATGGGTCCAGATGTATTCTGATTATTCAGTCAAAGCTGAGCTAGGCATAATGTGGTATGCAACTTGATGCACAGTTCAGCAAAGGGCAAGTTCCTCAGTGATGAGTGAATCTCTTAGTAATAATTCATAACTCCTTGCCAGACTTTTTCTGTGGAGGTGAAAGGGGTTGTAAAATGACATGCTTGAAATCATCCTCTCAAAAGATTAATATTCAGACCTGACAATCACAAATAGTGGGGCATGGCTTGCTATTATTTTTCTTGAAGGCAAAGCTCATAGAAGATGTGTTTTACCTTTTCTTGATATACTCAGAAGTCAAAGAGGTCACAAATGTAGTCTGCAGAAACTTAACCAGTGGGTTCAAAACAGAACATAGTAGTTTGCTGTCTGATTACCGTACATTGGTGTATATCTAAGGGTTGATCTAAAGATGTGATTTATTGGAATGAAGGCTATTGACAAAAGGATATTCATGTTTAGGGATGGGCATGAACTAAACATCACAAATTTTGGGCAGTTTGTGATTCACAAAGCAATGTTCATGAACATTCATGCTATTTGTAGTGCTTTGTGGCAGTCCATGACTGGATACATTTCTAGACAGACTGTCTCTGACCAATTATACTGTTTACAAAACTTCAAAGCAATGGAGGGGGAAGAATTTCCTGGCCTTGGAAACACCAATATGAGCCCTCCAAAGCTTAACAGGCACTGTAGGCTGCCATTAACAGAGTTCCCATTCTGCTCTATGGAATCAGAATGCTATATATCAGCTCAGCTATGCAGCCTCTCCTCTGTTGGCAGTTAGACAGAGAGGAAGGGAACTTGTTAAAAGCAGAGCACATTCATTTACTCCTGATTGTAAACACCTCTCCCAAGCTAGAATTTGGGTGTTAGGTAGATTCAGGACTCTGAGCTACCCTGTCTCTCTGCTCATGCTGAGCAGAGGGGCTTAGTTACTGGGTGCCTTGGCTGAGGACCCACATTTTATACCCTCCTAATTGTGAACTCCTCTCCCCTGCTGGGGTTTGGGTGTCAGGTGGACTCAGAGCTCATGGCTGCACAAGAGATGTTGAGCCAGATGGCAGCCTTGTGTGGCAATGTACTCCCTCACTATCACCTCTGCTGAATCCTCTGCCATTGCACCCCTGGCATCACCACTACTACTGACCTCCCAGTTCAGTACTGACAACCAGTAATGAGACTTCCCCCTTTCTGGGCTCTTTGAGGCATAGGTGCTGGCTGTGGCTCCTCCCCCTCCCCAGGCACTTCCACCTGCTGTTCCCTCTGGTCATTTGATGGTCTGTAGCCTCCACACTTCTTTGCAGAGGTCATGCTTCCATTGCAAGAGCTTGGCATTCAGGAGAGCAATGCTGCCTTTTATTGCGGGGTCACATATATAGTTCATCTTGTACTTCTCCTCCTCCTCCTCCTCCTCCTTCTCCACCTCCTCCTTCTCTTTTATTGCAGAGAAGATGCAACCTGGTGGTGATGCCCACCTGCAATCTCTCTGTCAAGGCCCTGACCCCTGGGAAGACAGCCAGCTGTAATGCAGAGGCCAGCACCCAGTCCAGCCCTCAAATTGGGGATGACGCTCCAGGATGGCCGTATGGGCACAGAGAACATTGATGGTGTCCTGGAAAGTCTTCAGGACATGCACCATTTGGGAGAAGGTTGGCCAGTCATTGGAGCTGATGCTGAGCTCCTTCATGGTCATAGAGGAGACAACATCCTGTGCTGCACTCTTCTGCTCCACCAAACGCACAATCATGGCATAGGTGGAGTTGTTCATCTTCTTCCCCCTGCCTCTCAAGCAGCAGACAGAAAGACTTAATGCTGCACAAGAAGTGGGTGGCTAGGTGCTGGTAGATCTCAAGTGAGGACCGCATCTCAAGGGGGGCAGCATCCTATGTGGCTTTGACAGTGCTCCCAAGCCCCAGAGCATCCTTCACCACCAGCTGAAGTTTGTATGCCAGGCAGATGATGCCCTTGAGGCACACATGCTCCACTTCTGCCAGAATGTTGGTGTTGGAATTCCGTGACCATGTAGCCACAGACAATGTTTCCCCTGCCCACCCACTCACTCAGACTACTCTGTTTCACACAGCAATTATGTTTTGCGCTGTATGGTCTGCATCAATCCCCTGCACATGGAGCAGAAGCACTTTGTTGTCTAGTGCCAGGACTGTCCCCACCTGGGGCCTAGGCCTTACCACAACAGTCCTGCTAGCTCCTCCAGTGGTCTGCCATGAAGTCCACAGTTCTGCCTTGTGCTCTGGAGAGCTGAGCCTTGACCATAGCACTACAGCCAGTGAAAAGCTACGTCCTTCCTGGGGCAGAAGTGTTGGCCATTCACAGCAATCATTTCAATGACAATGAGGCAAGTCACTGCTTTCTGGGCCCTCCACATAGCCCTTTTGACCTCTTGGAGGGTGGCCTGCCTTGATGTCTCATCCATTGCAGCCCAAGTGTGGGGAGCCTCCCCATCTGCTTTTCCCTGCAAAGAGGGAATGGACCTCTTCTTCCTCCTCCTGGCTGCAGAGGACAGAGGAGGACAATTGTAGGGGGTTTGCATCCTTCTGGACATGGATGTGGCATACCTAGCACTCTGCCACATGGGGGTCACTAGGGACTGTGAGAAAATGTTTCCAAACTACAGGCTTCCCCCCACCCTCTGAATCACTGCTGTCAGAGTCCTCCTTTCCAAAGAGTGTTAGCAACTGCTGCTGTCTCTGGGCAGTGCTAATAACTGTTTTGCCTCTGTGGAGAGCCCCAGGAATAGATCAGGGGAAGGAGGATCCAAGACCCCTGGTGATGCCCTGCTAGGGCCAGGCAGGATGGGTTCAATGTCCCAGGATGCAGGCCTGTGGTATACAGGGGGTGCAAGACTTCTACCCCCCCACTTTCACCCTCATGGAACACAGAGGTGTTCACACTCAGGAGGTGTGGGAGGGTATAAATGTGGGAGATCTTTTGGGGGGGGTCTGTAACTGGGACCTCAGAAATTTAACCACCCTCAACTTGGAGAGACTGTAGAGGAGTGGGCAGCAGTGTGAGGTTCCTGTGTGTTTGGTGTGTGCAGCTTGCAGGGGGTCCATTTTATACACTTTTGAACCTGCGGCCAATATTTCCCCCCAAAGTGCTTTTCTGGCTTGACCATAGTCCTGTTGGGTTTGCACGGGCACAGTGACACTGGTTCTGCTGGGCTTGAAAAAATGCCCCCCATCTTCATTTTCTACTGCAGTGATTCTCTGGGACTTTGATTCTGTTCGGTGCGGCTTCTATTGCCCTTGCTTTTTTTGCTGTTTCCCCCACTCCATTGGAAACAATGGAAGATTGGGGCACCTCCTTTAGGGGGCTGTGACTCGTAAATTCAATCCTCACCAAACTTGGAGGGCAGGTAGAAGAGAGTCAGCCAGAGATTCCTTGGCTTCTCTAGCATGCATAGGATCTGTTCTATACACTCGTGAATCTCCTGAACCTGCACATGCACCTGTCATTTCCCCAGAAAGCACTTACCTGGGGGCATCTTCTTTGGGGGCTGTAACTCAGACCCTATAAATCCAATCCTCACCAATGTTGTAGGGCAGGTAGAGGAAAGTCATCCGGAGATCCTCTTTGTGTTTGATGTCTCTAGCACACTGGAGGGGGGTGTCATTCTATAGCATCACAAACCTCACAAACTGAACTGGTTCATTTACTGTCTGGTTGTGATGGTTTATGGATCACGAACCAGAAATGCCATGAAGCAAATTGAACTGCATTTTCCTGGTTTGTGCCTATCCCTCTTCATGCTTCTTGGTTGCTGTTACATCAGTGATGGTTTATTGGTTAGGGGATTAGCCACTTCTGATAGCTCTGTTTATTCAAAATCTTTTTTATATCTCTATTCCTGCAGAGAGTGGGATAAATGGTCCTAGCTCCTGTTTTATAGTCTGTACAATCTTGTAGGTTAGGCTGCAAAAGAATGACTGGCCTCACCAGTGAGCTTCACAGATGAATGGGGAATTGAAAGCAAGCCTCCCCAGTCAAAAATTCTGTCCCCTAGATCACACTTCCTCTGTTCTTAAACAAGAACTTGGGAAGGTAACCTCTCACATCTGAGGGAGAGGGCCAGGTACATACCTGTGTGTGTGTAGAAAGATCAATTTTAATTTTGGAGGAGAGAAAAAGGAAGGAATTTGTGAGTTGACTTAAGATGAATCATCTTGGGATTCAAGCTCTCTCTCTCTCTCCTTCCCCCCCCCCAAGAAATTTCAGGAAATGCTATACCAAAGGGAAGGAGTTAGATTATATTTGTCATATGAATCACCATGGAGTACTTTTAGTACTTAGAACAGAATTACTGTACACTAGCCATATTAGATTAGCATATCTGAGTAGGACATCAAAGTGCAAAATACACATGCCGTACATTATATTTAAACAGCACACATATATATTTAGCTACTTTCCCCTTTTAACACAAGTGGTTTGAAAAGGATTAGATCATCTGATGCATTTTAAAGGGACAAGTAGCTGAAAGGTAAAATGCAGTTCAAATATGGTGTTTTAGGTATCATATCAAAGTATACATATAAAATAGCCTGCTTTGTAGAGAGAAAGTATAAATATTTTAAATGTATTTGCAGGGTCTTTTCATAGGTTCTGGACTGAAATTGTTGTCCTCTAACTCTAAGATATATAGAGGTTGGCTGTAGGTACTCAGTCATGAAGCAAAACAATTCTGCATATCTCAAAAGCACAATAGGGCCAAATCTACATTTGTCTTTCCCACCAGTGTCCCAGCCTTTTGACTCTGTCTTTAAAAAAGCTGTCCACATTTGGTCTCATTTTCACACCTCAATAGTGCTAGCATTCTTTCACACGTCCACATGTCCACATATGTTTATCATCCTTTCGGGCCGGCTCCACTGTCATTGCACCTCTGCACTGCTTTAAAAGAATCTTCTCCAAACAGCATTCAAACAATCATAGAGAAAGACAGCGTCACAGCCACACACAACTGATTTAAAAATGCAAATGCAGATTCAACCTATGTTTCCAAGGCAGAGACCTGGCAAAATATCCTCCAGCTTTTCTATGTTAATGGTATAAGAATAGGTCAAGATATTTAGGAAAGACCTTTATCCAGATCAAAAAACTAGTAGGTATGTATGCTGAGAACTTCAGAGAGAACTCATTCAGAAAGTGAACATGCTGTTTTCAATGACTGTGAGCAAGTCTCAGATTGACCTCTCTCACTTTCCATACATCTGTTACCCAGTTCAAGCACCATGTCAGTCAGCTCTGTGGATGTACAGTATTTATGTTGGTGAAGTTTCATTTCCTTCTGGAGAGCCAGTTTGGTGTAGTGATTAAGTGTGCTGACTTTAATCTGGGAGAACTAGGTTTGATTCCCCACTCCTCCACTTGCAACTGCTGGATGACCTTGGGCAAGCCATAGTTCTGACAAGAGCTGTCCTTGAAAGGGCAGTTCTCGAAAGAGCTCTCTCAGCCCTACCTACCTCACAGGGCATCTGTTGTGGGGAGGGGAAGGGAAAGGAGTTTGTAAGCTGCTCTGAGACTCCAAGTGAAGGGTGGGGTATAAATCCAAACTCCTCCTCCTCCTCTGTCTGCTTTGTGGGTCAAAGTCTGAAACTAGCAATGACTAATTTCCAATAGCAGAGACTTTGTATGTGTGAAAGGGGGGGGCAGTGTGTGTCTCTGTGACATGGACAAAGACCAATTCTAGGGATCCCAGCACTGCCTTGGAAAATGCTGGGAGGTTTGTGCAGCGGTGCCTGGGGAGGACAAAGTTTTGGGAGGATGCAGTGTCACTTCCAGCTGATGCTCTAGGCTGCCCCCTTAGAGTCTGATTAGAAGATACATTAAATATGAGTTGGGCTGGGGGAAAGCCCAAACCAACATGTTATTATGTGCCTCAGGACTGACCTTAAAAATAGTATGGAGGGCCCAAATTGGCTTCTGAGCATGCCGCAGCAGCAGGAGGAACTTCAGCATTCTAGCCCTTCTATCCCATATCCCATATATTTTCATTAGCACTGGGGAGACACATGGAACTGGCAGTGATAAAAATTGCCTGCCTCCCCATGGCCATTTTCTTCTAATGAAAACTGCAGAGTGGAAGGAAGGGAATGCTGAAGGTCCTCCTGCTGCCATGCTGTGCTTGGGAGCCAATTTGCTCCCACTCACACAACTTTTAAGGTGAATCCCTGCACACATATTAAATTTGCATTTAATGTATCACTTAATCATAGGGTTGCCAAGTCCCCCCAAGCCACCAGTGAGGGTTGTGGGGTAGGGTTGCCAGATCCAGGTTGGGGAATTCTTAAAGATTTGGGGATGGAGCCTGAGGAGGACAGAGACCTCAGTGGGATACAACACCAGAGAGTTCACTCTCCAAAGCATCCCTTTTCTCCTGGGAAACTGATCTTTGTACATGGCTGTAATTCCAGGGTATCCCCAGGTCCCACTTGGAGGCTAGCATCCCTACCCTAGCCTTTATTATCTTTACAACAGAGTATTTTCTAGGGGAAATTCCTAGAATGTCACTATCCGGAGGATATTTTTCTCTTGCTTTTCATTCACTTGGGGACAAGAAATTCAGGAGGGATGGGGAAGGTACATGGGAGGGTAAATCAGAGGCCTCCCCTCTTTTCATCCTGCATATTATAATACTAGGAGTAAGGCCCATTCTGGGAAGAAATACAATGAGCTCTAGAAAGAGGCTACAGGTGAATGTCCTGGCTGTGGCTGGTGGGGCAGCATAGGGAAGTAAGCCATATTTATTTCCTTCTGCTTAGTTATAAGTCAGGGCTGTCTCAAGTCATTTTGCTGCCCCAAGTGGGTAGTATGAGAGGAGAGCCACATGGTAACAGGTATGGTTCCCTCCACCCCTGACTTATGTTGATTTGGTGCTATGCAGTGGCAGCTAAGTTAGAAAAGCATCTCCTCCCATACCATGTTTTCTGGGTTTCAAGAGTCTGGAAAGCAGTTCTGTAGCCAGTTACAGGATTGCCAACTCTGGATTGGGAAATACCTACAGATTTGAGGGGTAGAGCCTGGGGAGTGCAGGATTTGGGGTGGGGAGGGACCTCTGTAGGATATAATGCCATAGAGTCCACTGCCCAAAGCAGCCATTTTCTCCAGGAGAACTGGTCTGGGTCATCTGGAGATCAGTTGTAATAGCTGGACTTCTGTGAAGTATACAGCCATAGAGCTCAGCCTCCAAAGGAACCGTTTTCTCCATGGGGACAGATCTCTGTAGTGTGGAGATCAATTGTAATTCAGGGAGATGTCCAGGCCTTCCCTTTCCCCCCAATTCCTGTTTAACAGTTTAACTGATTAACACTTCGACTGACTCCCTATTAATGCCCCACAGCCTCTTTGGACTCCCAACTTGGGAGCTGTAGTTCTAATTCTCTTTGCTATGGCTGCAGTAAGGCCAGCTGAGAACTACAACTCCCAAGGTGCAATGCATCAAAAGTGGGGGTATAAGAGTGGAGCAGCCGGTCAGACAGGCCAATAGCCACCAAGGTAGCTTCTCCAGTGACCAATGTAGGTGAGTCATCACCAGTATGGCTTGGCTTTTATATATTATATTATATATTAATAGGAATAATATATATTATATATTAATAGGAATAAGGTGCTTTGTAGAAATAAATACAACAAGCTCTAGAAAGAAGCTCTGGGTGGGTACCCCAGCCTTGGGCACTCAGCGGCAATTTGCTGTGGTGACCGCAGCAGGGTATAATGACAGAGTCCACTGTTTTCTCCAGGGGAACTGATCGCTATCATCTGAAGAGCAGTTGTAATTCTGAGTGATCACCAGCCATCCCCTGGAGATTGGTAACAATGGTTCCTCAGGAGGAAATGGCTGATTTGGAGGTTGGAGTCTATGGACTTGTCTGAGGTCCCACCCCTCCTCAATCCCCAACCTCTCCAGGTTCCACCCCTCAAATCTCCAGGAGTCCCCCAACCTGGAGTTGGCAACCCTATCTCCTTCCCAGCCAATCATCAAACTATTGTTATCTTCCCCTCTGACTTCAGGTTTCCAGCTCTTCCCCGCTCCCTGCAGCCTCTACTTAGGAAAACTACAGTCTTTCACAGCAGTGGGGACCAAAGCAGCTCACATCATTCTCCTCTCCCCTTTTTGATCTGCACAACAACCCTGTGAGGTAGGTTAGGCCGAAAGTCTGTGACTGGTCTAAAATCACCCACTCAGCTTCCACAGCAATAATCTGGGTTTAGCAGACCCTGCTCTGAAGCACTAACTGTTATGCCACACTGACTGTCCTGGGGGGCTGCTGCTGGTGAACAGGAGCCTGGAAAGGACCCAGCCAATGGCATGCAGGTACTCTTTTTTTTTTTTTAAGTGCCCCTAAAAGAGGCATTTTTATTATTTTTAACACAACCACATAACAACATAACACAACATAACATACACAGTTACACAAAATACAATACACAAAACACAACCTAAACACTACACATCACACAAAAGATACAACCACAACATTTAACATTCACGGGGGGTACAATTCCCAGAACATATTATCCAATTAAATTCCCTCCCACCTTACCGATCTAAGTGTTATAATCCTTACTTCTGTATCCACAAATTCTAACATTCTATCTTATCTATTACTAGTTTAACATGGGTTAATAATCTTCAATCATTATTATTTCTCTCCATCCTTCTCTCTCTGACCGTACCAGTCATAAAAGCATTGCCACGTATTTGTAAAGGCTGATTCATCATGCCCTTTCAGCATCAGAGTCAATTTGTCCATTTCTGCTGCCTCCATAATCTTCTCAATCAACTCTTGTTTCGTTGGTACCACCGTAGACCGCCAGTACTTCGCATATAAAATTCTAGCCACAGTTGCAATATATATTATCAAATATCTCTCTTCTCTCTGCACCTCCTTTGGGAGTATACCCAACAATAACACCTCTGGTTTAAACACAAGGGTACCTTTTATGATTCTCTGCATCATTCTATGCAGCCATATTCAATATTTTTTGTAACCTCACATGTCCACCACATATGGTAGAATGAACCAGCTTTAACATTACATTTCCAACACTTATTAGAGCATTTCTCATCATATTTCGCCAACTTATCTGGCATAATATACCACCTATACAGCATTTTATACATGTTTTCTCTATATGGGACCGCCCTAGTTATTTTTACATTTGTTTTCCATATTTGGTCCCACTGTTCCAACTCAATATTGTAACCAAAATTCGTAGCCCATTGAATCATGTTGTTTTTCACCATTTCATCTACCATATAATCAGCCAACAATAATGCATACATTTTTTTAATAAACTTCTCTTCAGGCTCATACAATATTTTCTCCATATCTGTCAGAGACTTCTCAAACCCTCTTTTTAAATCTTTTTTATACCTAGATTGGATCTGAACTCTGTGCCACCAACTAAGATCCTTATCCAATTCCAGCTCCCCCTTCGCATTTATAATGTCCAAATATCTTTGTGGGGGGTCTCCCCAGTATAGCCTTGGCAAAGTCACTGCTTCTACTGGGGCCACCAACCTAGAAGTTTTAGTAAACCACCTCCTTCGGATGGTCTCCCATACTCTTCCAAGTGCATCTCGTATCCAAAGCTGTCTGAAATATTTGCGTGCTGCCACCTTCTCATCCCACAAGAAAGCGTGGCAGCCCTCCAAAAGATCATGGCCTTCCAGTTTTAAAAGTCTTCTGTCTTCCAACATCACCCATTCCTTAAGCCAAACCAAAGCTCCAGCTCTGTAATACAATGTCCAATTTGGCAAAGCCAGTCCTCTTCTTTCTTTTGAGTCTTGTAGTATTTTAAGCCTAATTCTTGCTCTTTTCCCCTGCCACACAAACTTTGTAGTGGTTTGCTCCAACTCTTTCAATATTGCCAGGTTTTTCAGAACAGGAATCGTTTGAAACAAGAAGATCCATCTTGGTAATATATTCATCTTTATCAGAGCAATTCTTCCGATTAAGGATAACTTTAAATTCTTCCATTTTTCCAAGTCCTGCTTCGTTGCTCTTAACAGTTCCCTATAATTATCTTAAAGAGACCCTGGAGAAGACCCTGATGCTGGGAAAGATTGAAGGTCAAAGAAGAAGGGGACGGCAAAGGATGAGATGGTTAGACAGTGTCATCGATGCAACGAACATGAAATTGAGCAAACTTCAGCGGACAGCGGAAGACAGGAGGGCCTGGCGTAATCTGGTCCATGGGGTCGCGAAGAGTCGGACTCGACTGTGCGACTGAACAACAACAACAAATAATTATCTTCTTGCAGTGAGCTACACCTGTTTTTTAATTGGACTCCTAGACATTTCACCTTTGTGCAGAGTTTGTATCCCGATTCTTCTTGCAGGCACTCTCTTTGCTCCAATGTCATATTTTTAGATAAGATTTTTGTTTTAGCCAGATTAATCTTCAAACCTGCCACTTGACCATAATCTTTCAGAAGCTTGTTTAGTTCCATAATTGAGGATCTAGGTTCTTCTAATATAAATGCAAGGTCATCCACATAGGCCAATAATTTATATTGTTCTCCTTTAGGCCCTTCACTTCTGGATTCTGTCTTTTCTCCTCTGTTAGCACTTCCAAAGCAAGTATATATAGCAGTGGTGAAAGGGGACAGCCCTGTCTTGTACCCTTCTGTATCTGAAATTGTTCAGTCCGTTCCCCATTTACCATGACTGCTGCTCTTTGCTTTGAATAAATTGCTTGAATCGTTTGAATGAATTGTTCTCCCGCTCTAACCCTCTTAAGTGTCTCTATTATGAATGTTCAGTCCAAATTATCAAAGGCCTTCTCTGCGTCTATGAAAATCATTGCCATTTCTTTTTCTGGGTGGGCTTCGTAATACTCCAACACATTCAATAGCCGCCTCACATTGTGCTTTATCTGTCTTTTCGACAGAAATCCAGACTGATCTTTATGGATTATTTTTGCTAGAATACGCTTCAGTCTCTCTGCCATGATAGAGGTGAATATTTTATAGTCCACATTTAGCAAGGAGATCAGTCTATAATTCTTAACGTCATTCCCTTCTGTGTCTTGTTTATGTATCAACGAAATTAGGGCTTCCCTCCACGTATCCGGCACTTCCTCTCCTTCCCAAATTTTCTTGTAAACTTCGTGCAGTTGCGGAAGCAGTATTTCTTCAAAAGTTATGTAGAACTCCACCGGTAGACCATCCGTCCCTGGTATTTTACCTTTATTCTGTCTTTTCAATGCCTCCACCATCTCAATCATGGTAATTGGTTGATTTAAGATCTTCTGGTCTCCCTCCGAAAACTTTTGCAACATACGCTCTTGCAGATACTGGAATATTTTTTCTCTGGGTATATTCTCACTTGCATAAAGCTTTTTGTAAAAATCCTCCACGATCTTCTTCAGGTCTTGAATTCTATTTTGTTCCACCCCATTTTTGTCTCTCAGCAATTTTATCAGTTTTCAGACTGCTTTCTTACTTGATAGGCCAACCATCTGGTTGGTTTATTGGCATTCTCAAAATAGTTTTGTTTAGCATAGCTTACTTTCTTTGCTATTTCTGCTGTCAATAGGCAATTCATCCTGTGTGTGAGAAGCTTAATTTTAGCTTTCTTGTCGAGGTCTCCTCCCATCTCCATTTCTTGCTTCTCTTGTTCCAGTATTTCTTTCTTCAGATTAAAGTATTCCACATTTCTTTTCCTGTTTTTCTTTGCCGCTTCCTTCATGAAAAGTCCTCTCGCAAAGGCCTTGAACGCATCCCACACTGTTCGTCTCGGAATGTCTGGTGTGATATTTTCCTTAAAAAAGAATGAATAAGAATCTTGAATAAACGTTATGTCCTCCTTGTGTTTCTTCAGTTGATGAAATATCCTTCTTCTTTTCTGGGGTCCATTTAAGCCGTTCACATTGACCGAAATTATTTTTATCTTCTTTTTATCCATCTAAATTCTGTGTCTGTCTGTGTTCCTTTTCACCTTTTGTTTTTTGTTGTGTGACAATTGGAGATCTCAGTCTGAATCTTCTTGGTCTTTGGGGTTTAGCAGAGGAAGCTGATGCTGTTGCTCCCTGAGCTTGAGGTTCCAGTTCCCTTTCCACCTCTCCCTCTTCTTTCTTCTCTTTTTCTTCTTGATCGTCCGACATCTCCACACCATAGGTTTCTAGAAAATCTTTAGCCTTGAAAACTGAGGTGATTCTGAATCTCTTTCCTTCAAAATTAAAGAAGACCCCTTCTGGCAAAATCCACCTGTAGGTGATGTTATTGGCTCTCAACAGTGCTGTTAATTCTGAATACGCTCTTCTTTTCTCCCTCACTCTCCAGGGTATCTCTTTCATTACCTTAATTTCTTCTTGTCCCATCCTCAGCGGTACAGCGTTTACTTCTCTCAATATCTTGTCTCTAACCGCCCATTTGTGGAACCGCATCTGAACCTCCCTGGGCACCTTGAATCTTCTTGCATAGACCGAATTCATTCTAAAAGCCACATCAATCTCTTTTGCCACTTTGCTTATATCTTCAATCTGTAAATGATTTGCCAGAAGTTCCGACATCTTCAGGTTCAAATCTTCCTCCTTTTCCTCTGGGATATTTTGGAACCTCAAAACAAATGCCGCTCTCTCCACCTGTAGTCTCATCACATCCTGCTCCAATAATGATTGTTTCTCTTCATTTTCTTGAACCTTCCTCTCCACCTGTCTCGTCTTCATTTCCACTTCCTCTACTGTATTGCTTAACGTCACAATTTTTGTAGTATTGTCAGCTATTTGTTTCTGCAACAACTGTAGACTCTTGGTGAACTGTTCAGTGATGTCCTTTACTGCATTCTGTATCGGAACCGCCGCTTGGGGGATCATATCTCTAACTTCCTGGATAGCTTGATTGACAGGGACAATCGCTTGTGGGACAGAGTTTCGAATTTCTTCCATGCTGACTTTAATTGGCTCTATAACATCGTTAATTGTACTCAAGATGGTGGTTTGAACCAAAGCTTGCATTTCTTTTGGGGGCTCTTTCTGGTTTACGCCCCCTAGCTTCCTTGTTGCAGAGCCAGGAGCCCCTGGCGAAGCCGCGGGCAGTTTTCTTCCTCCTCCACTGGCCATATTTGCTGATTTAAGCACAGCTTCCAAATTACAGTCTTGACATGCACAGAGGATACTCACTGTTTGTTATTTATTCTTGTCCTTTATCCAATGTTTGAGAACAGCACCAGCCTCCTGGCCCCGTTCCCAGACCTTCTATCTCCACAAATTTAAACAATTAGCAATGTTTAGACTATCTTATTCGCTGGCAAAATCCCCAGAAGTTGTTTCCACTATCTTCCCATTTATTTACCAAAACAATCCCTCTATTGGCAACTTTCCCAGACTGGCTGTCTCACCCGCCTTCCCCCTCCTTTATTCCCTTCCAGTGACCAATCACTGGATCCCAAAACCAAGAAGGATAACAACCCAACACTGTCAATCAAAGTTCGAACACCTTATTATCGATCCCAGTTCCTTCACCAACCAGGCTTTGACATCTTTATTTGAACATGGTATGTCCTTCTCTCCCACCTCAGTTACAATAGGCAGTTGCAGCAAAAATTGAGAATGCAGCAAACACTCTCTCTTCCCTCACCCTCTTACTCTTCCACCCTGGCCCTCAAGGGTTAAAAATTGGTGTGCGATGAAATGGACCTCCTCTTCTCCACTTCTCCGATTTTCTACCCTACCCCTTTTAGGGTGAAAATATGAGTGCACTGCAAAGGGGTCTCCCGCCAGCCGTCCTCTTCTCAAAACTTTTTACTTTCCCCAAGCAACTCTCTCAATGAACGGGTCCCCTCAGACTCTCGCTGTCCACAGTCAGCTCCCCGTCCCAATCTTCAGTTTCTAAAACAGACCTAATGGAAGCCCAAGTTCCTTCCCAAACTGCTGAGAGCCAGCTTAAATAGCTCTATAGCCAAATTGCTTCAGTCTCAGCCTCCACCACTCTGTTACTTTCAGATGGCGTTCACTCTCACTCTCGCCCTTTCCACACCGGTCTTGCCAAGCTCACTTTCGCTTACTAGATGTTTATTCTTCAGGGGGGAGAGCCCTCCCCACTTGTGCTACTTCTTAGGGCTAATTATATTAAATCGCCCTTTCCAAACTGCATAGTTTATTTCACAGATACTCACAGAAGCACTCTGTCGGTAAGGTTTCTCTTCCCCCCCTTCTGGTGCAGGAGCATTGGCTTTGCTTAGACAAGCTGAGCCTGGACTTCAATCCTGCATTGGGGGCGATCCAGACCACCCCGTGAGTTGCAACTCACACAGGGTTTCAGATCAAACCCCTTGCAGCTGCCTGTCCCTTCCCGGGACAGCAGGGGGTCCTTTTGATGATCAAAGGACCCTTTTAAAGATCAAAAAATCGCCACCGCGCTCAAGCGCGTGTGTCTCGCCACACCACGCCTGCGCACTCCAGCATGCAGGTACTCTTGAGTGGTAGTTGATGGAGTGCACAGCACAGCCAATGGGAGGGCTGGAAAGTGCCAACGTGTTAGGGCTTTTATATATATGAGATTTTATTGGGCAATCATCACATCATTTTTCAATAACAAATAGAGCCAGTTTGGTGTAGTGGTTAAGTGTGCAGACTCTTATCTGGGAGAACCGGGTTTGATTCCCCACTCCTCCACTTGCACCTACTGATGTGACCTTGGGTCAGTCACAAGCTCTGGCACAGCTGTTCTCTCAAGGACAGTTTCTGTCAGAAGTTCTCTCAGCCCCACTTACCTCACAGGGTGTCTATTATGGGGAGGGGAAGAGAAAGGAGTTTGTAAGCCGCTCTGAGACGCCTTTGGGCAGTGAAGGGTGGGGTATAAATCCAAACTCTTCTTCTTCTTCTAGAAAGCTATATACAAAGTAGATACAGAGAGATCTTGATTAATTGAGATGATTCAGGCACTTTCTGGAAAACTGTGTGTGGGATTCTAACCTTTCTTTAGTTTCATCATAATTTCTTTTAATTGTTTTACAATGTCATCCTAAGCACAATCAGGGCTTTTTTTCCCTGGGGGAACGTGCTGGAATGGAGTTCTGAAAACTCTTCAACATTTTTTTAAAAAAATGTTTAAAAGTTAATGAGTTTTCAGAATACAGATTGAAAACTTCACTTCCCTCTTGAAAGTTCCGGCACCTCTTTTTCCAGAAAAAAACAACCCTGAGCACAATTGTACTCTTCTAAAACCATTCACTTCAACTCAGTAGGGTAGACTTTTAAAACCTCAGTCAGTAGTCCAGTTGAATATCAGACTGATTTCACACAAGAGCTGTGCCGCTATCACGCTTCCCTTTGCCCCGCGTCTATTAAGTCAGGTTCCCACTCGAAGCTGCGCAGCCGCATTTTGACCTGTGGCTTCTCCCGATTTCCCCCGTGGTTTCATGATCCTGTTTTTTGAGGATCATGAAACCGCGGGAGAAATCGAGCGAAGCCACGGGTCAAAATGCGGCTGCATGGCTCGAGTGGGAAATTGATCTAATAAATACGGGGCAAAGGGAGATGTGACCACGGCGCAACTTTTGTGTGAAATCAGTCTCAGTCTTTCCAAAAACATTGCAGCAAATCCAACTGGTAACATTTCAAAAGACTGACAGTGTCATCCTAAGCTTTGGATGTCACTGTAATATCTCTACATTTTTGTAAGTATATATTTCTGAATTGTCATCCACTTACAGAATTGGTTAATTTGGGTGTTGTTTAAATACGGCAAGAAAGAATGCAGGTGAAAAATTGCTTTCAAAACAGTCTATAGGAACCTCTCACACTCTTGCCAGCCAAGTCTCATTAGAATACATTTTAATAGGTTTCAGACCCTACTTTGACCTGCAATTTGCATTCATTTACACTTCACCTGCTGTAAAAACTGCAGTTGAGTTTGTAATAATAACTCTTCAGTTAACTGTATTATCATACCCTCACATGCCTCCAGAACTTATTTAACCTTTAATTGTACCCTTTTGTTAAATGTCCCATAAAGTGAGGTGTTAACAACGTGAACTTTATGTCCCTCTAGGCCTGGCAAAACCGCAGTTTTGTGAGGTAGCGGGGAGGTGGTGAAATAACTAGTTAGCTTTGCAAAATAAACCATCTTGCCAAGCGTTAGTTGCAGTGCGTGAATTATCTAAATTTGCAATAGGCCTGGAGATTCTGTTTTGTATAAGATGGTACACTCCTATATAAATGCCCTCAAGTAAGAGTTTCCACAAGGCAAAAAAGAGCTTCTGTTATCTAATTAGCAACAAAATATTCCTGAAATGGCACAAAAAGGCATTACTTCTGGAAGAAGTATGTTCTGTGCTTGAATTCTGCATAGAAACACACATTATTAGAGCCAGCATGCTGTAGGTTGAACTAGAGTGTTGGACTAGGATCTGGCCAACCCAGGTTTGAATTTCCAGTCTGCCATGGAAGCTCACCTGATGCCTTTGGACTTGTCAAATACTCTCATCCTAACCTCTCTTACAGGGTTGATGATGCGAGGATAGTGGAGGAGAGGAGAACTATGCTGTAAGCCACTTTGGGTTCCCAATGGGAGAAAGGCAGGGTATAAATGAAGCATTTTTTTAAAAAATGAAGAGTTTAAGAGTAACCATGGTGGATCAGATTAATGGTCCATCTAGTACATCATTCTGTTTCATGCAGTGGCCAAGGATATGTCCCCAAAAGACCAACAAGTGGGTCAGAGAGGCCAAAACTTGCCCATGTAGTTGCCCCCATGCATTGGTATTTAAAGGATTACTGCCCATGCTCCATCATGAACTGAATTGAACGCTTCTGATGATATATCAGTTTTGCCAAAAGTTGAATCCAGATTGAATCTAACCTATGGCCATCTCTCTATATTGAGTTTTCATGTGACTCTTTCCTGAATGTTCCACACACTCCCCCAGCATTTGGCTCCCTGATCTGTCACTTAGAGGGTGTCCCCAGCCACTGGCTGTGTTGCCTGAATCCTGCCCAGCTGCCACTCAAGAGTACTCATGTGCCATTGGCCAGGTGCTGGGTTTGCTCCTCTTTCCCTCCCACTCCTTCAGCCACTGTGCCCTGTCAGAATTTCTGGCAAATGGCTTTCTCTCTTGATGAAGACACTTGCCTCCTGTGTGGGACTAATTTTTCCCTCAGTACTGTTGGTAGGTATACCTCTGTCTGTGAGATGGCTGCCATCTCTGTGTTTAAAATGTTCCCCCATAAGGCTTAATAGAGCTGTAGTGCCAGAGAGGGGCCTGCAGGGGTATCACTCACTGGGTTGAGTGGGGCTTCCTCATCTGCTGGCCTACAGTTCCCAGCTGCCCCAAGGCCAAAAAGTGTGGGAAAAGAGGGACCATCTGAAGGGGCAGGGCAGCATTAATGTAGACTCCAGCTAGGCCAGAAGCCAGAGAAGTGGGGAACCCAGGGAGGCAGTAGAAATTCAGCCATTCCACAGTTGGCTGGACTGGGGAATGAATGGAATTTTCCTTGCTCTCTTGGGCAAGACAGAGAGGCTGAAGCAGAACCACAGGCCGGTCCAAGGACAGATCCTATCCTGAGCTCAAAACCTCCAGAGGTAGAAAGTACTGTGTGTAGGGAAAGAGAACTGCATTAGCCCCTGTTGATTTATGCCCTGTTGGTTCATGGTGTGTGCTTATTCCTACAATTTTGCCTTATTCATTTAGTGTGTGTGTGCACTCCATAATTGTGTAAATAGTTAAATTCTTTTATTTGGGCTAATAATCTGTGTTGTGCTCTGACCACATAGTCTCCCCTGCTCTATACAATAACAAAGGGAGGGGGTAGCTCAGGGAAGTAAGGAAAGGCCAGACCTTTGGATTGCCAACTTTCCAGGGATCCCCCAAAGATTGGGGATTCCATCTCCAAATAGGCAGATTCGGCCAGAGAGATCTCACTGTCCCTCTGAAAAGGCAGTGACAATTCAGTGAGTGGTAGCAGCAAATTTAAGGAGTGAGATATCCCCATCGGACGAGGGTGGGAGGTGAACAGCTGAGTTGTAAACTGGAGCCCGTTTCACCACAGTAGGCAACTATGCTTGGTTCAGACAAAGGAAGGAAACCCTTCACAGGCCTTTGTGAGGAACTCATTGGGGCCGGTCCTGACTATGGTTTCCAGCTCCAGGTAGGGAGATTCCTGGAGATTTCCTGGTATCTATGGATGCCAGGGTTTTGGGAGGGGAGAGGCCTCAGCTGAACAGAATGCCATACAGCCCACCTTCTAAAGCAATTATTTTCTCTGGGGGGCAGAGATCTGTTGTCTGGAATTCAGTTGTGATATCTGGTGATCTTCAGGACAACATAGACAGTGCTTCAGAGCAGGGTCTGCTAGATCCAGGTTCCTGCTGTAGAAACTGAGTGAGTGATTTTGGACCAGAGTTTCAGCCTAACCTACCTCACAGGGTTGTTGTGCAAGTCAAAAGGGGGAGAGGAGAATGATGTAAGCTGCTTTGGTCCCCATTGCAGCGAGAGACTACTTTTCCTCCTGGGAAACCATTGCTGCCAATCTCCAGGTGAGGACTGGAGATCACTTAGAATTACAACTGCTGTCCAGATGACAGAGATCAGTTCCCCTGGAGAATATGGTGGATTCTGTGTCGCTATACCCTGCTGAGATGCCCCCCCCCCGACAGCCACTGTGATGTGGAGGTCAGGGTTTCAGAACATTGTAGATGCTGCAGGTGGGGGTGTGATGGAAAGCTGAAGAGGGGGAAATAAAGGTAGGTTGATGCTTCAGAGCAGGGTCTGCTAGATCCAGGTTCTTGCTGTAGAAGCTGAGTGGGTGATTTTGGACCGGTCACAGACTTTCAGCCTAACCTACCGCACACGGTTGTTGTGCAAGTCAAAAGGGGGACAGGAGAATGATGTAAGCTGCTTTGGTCCCCATTGCAGAGAAAGACAACTTCTCCTCCTGGGGAACCACTGTTGCTAATCTCCAGGTGAGGGTTGGAGATCACTCAGAATTACAACTGCTCTCCAGATGGCAGAGATCAGATGGCAGGAGAAACTGGTGGACTCTGTGTCCTTATACCCTGCTGAGATGGCCCCCCCATGACAGCCACTGTGATGTGGAGATCAGGGTTTCAGAGCACCGTAGAGGCTGCAGGTGTGGGGGGGAGATGGAAAGCTAAAGAGGGGGAAATAAAGGTGGGTTGATGCTTGGCTGAGAAGGAGATAGGGTTGCCAACTCCAGGTGGGAAATTCCTGGAGATTTGAGGGCTGGAACCTGGAGAGGGTGAGGTTTGAGGAGGGGTAGGACCTCAGACAGGTACAATGCCATAGACTCCACCCTCCCAACCAGCCATTCCCTCCTGGGGAACCACTGTTGCTAATCTCCAGATGAGGGGTAGACATCAGTCAGAATTACAACTAATCTCCAGGAGGGAGGGTGGAGGAGATGGAAAGCTGAAATCAGGGGCAGATAATGGCAGGTTGATGCTTGGCTGGGAAGGAGATAGAGTTCCCAACTCCAGGATAGGAAATTCTTGGAGATTTGAGGGGTGGTGCATGGAGACGATGAGGTTTGAGGAGGGGTAGGACCTCAGACAGGTACAATGCCATAGATCTCACCCTCCCAACCAGCCATTTTGAGGTTACTCAAAATTAGAACTGCTCTTCAGGTAGCAGAGATCAGTTCCTCTTGAGAAAATGGTGGACTCTGTATTATTATACCCTGCTGTGGTCACCACAGCAAATTTACGCTGAGTGTCCAAGGCCTTGGCACTCTCCCAGAGCCTCTTTCTAGAGCTCATTGTATTTATTTCCACAACGGGCCTTATTCCTAGTACTTACATACAGCAAATAATCCAGTTTTAGCTGAAGTGGGTGGAGGTTAGCTTTTTTTGTGTGAATGGATTCTGAACTGCTCAAATTACCAGATCCTGCACTATATGCTTATGTCTACATGTATAAGTATGAGAAATATATGCAGTCCTGACTTTACAAATATATAGGCAAACTATATATAATGTTTAT
The DNA here is from genome assembly GCA_029375565.1 of Gekko gecko. Lineage (NCBI taxonomy): Eukaryota > Metazoa > Chordata > Lepidosauria > Squamata > Gekkonidae > Gekko > Gekko gecko. The sequence goes on from JAPDNY010000005.1 coordinate 143,207,371, forward strand.
CTTTCTGGCCTTTCTCAACTTCATAGAAGTGGGGCAAAATGTTGGATTTTGTTCTAGGTGACTTTGGCTTAGTGTCAGAGCATCTGTTCCACATGCAGAAGGTCCCCAGTTCAGTCCCTGGCATTTCCCACTAAATGGATCATATGACAAGAAAGACCTCTATCTGCAGCTCTGGAGAACCACTGCCAGGCAGTTCTGACCTAATTGACCAATGATCTGACTTGGTATAAGACTGCAGCTTTTTTGTGTTCAGTTTCAGCTCAGCCCAGAATTCACTGGGCATCCTTGATTAAATCACTATTTCATACCCTATTTGTTTGTATAATAAAGACAGTGATTATCTACCTCACAGGAACTGTTGCAAACAAGAATGAAATGAAGGATTCCATACAGCATGTTTGGCAAATGTAACTAAAATCTTTTATTCTAGGTATAAGTTTTTTTGTGTGTGCACTTCTTCAGATACTGATTCTTCTTCAGATACAGATTCTTCAGTATTTGAAGAAGTGCACATGCACACAAAAGCTTATGTCCAGAATTAAACTTTGTTGGTCTTAAAGGTGCCACTGGACTCAAACTTTGTTCTGTTGCTTCAGACCAACATGGCTACCCACCTTGAATATAACTAAAACATCTTTCCTCCCATTTAGCTCATCTACAGCATCTCAATGAGAAAGACAGACTATAAATAATTTTTTTTTGCAAAGGTTTTAATTACACCAGTTCATCAGCACTGATGGAGATTTGACCCATTTTTTATTTTTGTTTCTGTGTATGTAATATTTCTTTTGTTTCCTTCAGTATATTCACAAATTTGTAGAGCACTGGAAGACTTTGATGAAAACAGTTAACTATGGATTTAGAGGAGACAGTGAAAGAGAGGGAAAAAGAAGGTATGTTTTACATTGTAATGAGCATTGCCCCCACAATCGGACTGAAGAGACAGACACCAATATGGATTTAACAAGGGCCACTTTATTAATTATTTATAATCAAACAACTGGTGAGGGGCTGCTAAAATGTACTGAGGAATATGACAGGTGTCAAACTGCTGACCACCTTCATCTCCTTCTGGGCGATGCACCTTCCCCGATCTCAAGCCACCCAATGTGGCTCTCGACCAGCGGTTTGGCATGTTTAGGAGAACCCCCTGGCCCACCACCCTAGAAGCTGCAAAGGCCTGCTAAGATAGGCCGGGCCAGATTGTTCTAAGGAAGATCACCCCTTCCCGGCCTTGAGCCACAAAGGCCCGAAAGCCTTTAATTCCTTTATAACAATGCCCAGGTGCTCACCGATTTCAACTTGCTGATTGCGCTACCCCGCCATAGCATAGGTCAAGCCTCTGCTTAGGCCTTCGCCCCCACCAAGCGATCCAGCACCAACAGCACCCCTTGCCTCAAATCTGCCAAAAATATAGTGCTGCCCTTGTTAAGGAGGTGCACCCTGTCCCCCTCTACAGGTCCGTTAACTCGATCCGTATATCGGGGTGCAACTAGAAGAGGCCCAATTGAAGTTTTATCTCATCCAGCCCAAAGACCTAAAAAAAACCCAGGCTACACCACATCTGGCACAGCCTAACTGCAGCAAGACCAACTGCACCCTAGGCAACTGACTGCCTTATCACTTAGCGGGGTCCCCAAAATTGTGCCCACCTGGCAAGGCAGAATGCCACCAGACTATCCGCACCCTGGCCCACCTTACTCTTATCATCGCAAGGTCAGCCTCTGCCGTAAACCAGGGCCAATACCCTTCCTGATGAAGCAGCATAGCCACCATACTATGTGCACTCTGGGCCATCTATGCCCCATGGTGAGGCTGCACCCCAGGCAACTGGTCCGCTTGTAGCCCAGGGTCTTGCCCTTCATGGTGGGGCAGAATAGCCACCAGACCATCTGCACTCTGGGCCACTGGCCCATCATGATGAGGCTGCACCCCAGGCAACCGGTCCACTTGTGACACCAGGGCTTCACCCTTCATGATGATGCAGCATAGCCACCAGACCATGGGCACTCCTGGCCATCCTGCTCCTGTCATCACAAGGCCAGCTTCCACTTTATCACAAGGGCCTCATCCTTCATGACGATGCAGCATGGCCACCAGACCATGGGCACTCCTGGCCATCCTGCTCCTGTCATCACAAGGCCAGCTTCCACTTTATCACAAGGGCCTTGCCCTTCATGACGATGCAGCATAGCTACCAGACCATGTGCACTCTGTGCCACCTTGCTCTTATCATCACAAGGCCAGTCTCCACTTTATCACAAGGGCCTCGCCCTTCATGATGATGCAGCATGGCCACCAGACCATGTGCACACCGGACTACCTTGCTCCTATCATCACAAGGTAAGTCTCCACTTTATCACAAGGGCCTTGCCCTTCATGACAATGCAGCATAGCCACCAGACCATATGCACTCCAGGCTACCTTGCTCCTATCATCACAAGGTCAGGCTCGCTTAATCACAAGGGCCTTGTCCTTCATGGCGAAGCAGAATAGTTGGCCAGACTATCCGCACTCTGGGCCATCTTGCTCTTATCTTCCAAAGGTCAGTCTCAGCTTGTAACACAAGGGCCTTCCTGGTCAGGGAGTTCTCTTGGCCCAGGGGTGGTCCAAAAGACCATGCTGTGACCGCAGATGTTGATTCGTCATCTTGCCCTGCAGCCAGCAGCACCTGAAGGACAAATTTCATTAATAACTTAAAACTTTGCATTTCCATTCTCTGAATGCAAGGCAAAAACCAACCCACTGCAGCTCACTATCCACAGCACCACCCCACAAACAGGAGTGCAGTGACTGGACAAATGTCCTGACCTGAACAAGGTCCCACTGACACTACCACTTGCAGGGCTGGCTCGCCTAGGGCGCTGGCCCTGCAGGGGCACCAAAATGCCCCCCCCCATGAAAAGCCCCCCAGGCTGCCCAATGCCGGCAGCCCCTGGGAGGGAAGGGGGTGTGTTCTAAGCCCGCCCCTTCCCCGGCTCTCCTGGGTGCCTCACAGCTGCGAGGCACCCGGGAGAGCCGCACCGCTGCCCCTGGGAGGGAAGTGGGGGGCTTCTAAGCCCGCCTCTTCCCCGGCTCTCCTGGGCGCCTCACAGCTGTGAGGCACCGGGGAGAGCCGTGCCGCAGCCGCTGGGAGGGAAGGGGCAGGCTTCTAAGCCCGCCCCTTCCTCGGCTATCCCGGGCGCTGGGCCATCTCCAGGCCCCACCGGGAGGTTGGCATCCCTGGTGGGGTGGGCGCCCCAGGCTGTCCTGCCTAGGGCGCCCAGACACCTGGGGCCGGCCCTGACCACTCAGCAAAGGATTACGTAGTGCAGGACAGCTGTAGTGGAAGCGGCACTGAGCCAAGAAGAATGAGTTCCAAACTTCATGCCCAGGAAATATCCAACTTGCCCAAAGCCCGGGCCTACTGCTGCAAACCGGTGCCTGGTCATCAGAATTCCATCCACATGCCAAAGCAGTAACCATCTTCGTAACGGGAAGTGCAGAATACCCAGTTTGCCAAAATGACCCTTTTGCAGTAGAAATTCCACTACATGAACACAGCAATGTTTGCATTAGCACAGTCATTGCTTTGCAAGCCACTACCCAATATTCATAAGGCTTATGTGTGCCCTAATCAAGGAATTACTTAATAATATTCCTGGGTAGCAAAGGCATTTACACAGCAATGCTTACCTTCGCAGAGTCATTGCGATTTGCAAGGCACTGCCCAACGTTCATAGGGCTTTTGTCAACACCAATCAAGTGAATTACTTATTGATATTCCTGGGTGCACAGGAAGCCCACCCCTTTGTCCAATGGCGTTCCTTTACTTCCATGCCATGAAAAAACCACAGCTGTGCAAATATTCCATCTCTATAAGGCAGACAAGACCTAAGTCTTTGGATTGTTTGGCAATCCTGCACCCTGAAAGAAAGGAACTTGAGGCCAAGAATGATCATGTCTAAGGTCTATATCAGAAGAGAGCGTCTCTGATTCAATTCCAAATCCACTGGATTGGCAGACTGTGGAAACATTCTCTCAGCCACGGAGTTCCTTAAGGACTTTTCGCATGCATTCAATATTTAGAACTCAAGAGACTGTCCCCCGTAAGGCATTCTGAAACACTTCTTGGTATATAATCTTTCCCCAATTAGACTAACCACTGAGATCCATCAGAACAAAGAGTTAGTTTGGCTTTCTAAACATAAGTGCCAATCAACAGTATTGTCACTGTAAAACTGCTATATTTATTAATTTGTTTGTGTATCTGTTTTGAAAAAACACCCTGTCCTGATGAGTACCTATAATTTCTTATAGAAACTGGGTTCCTATCCTAAAGACCAAGGACAAGCACACAGTAAAGTGCACTGGCCCCTTTACAAACAGGTGTATACCTACATGCAGGCTATATGTTCATTCATCGTAATGGGAACCTATGTTAAGTGAACCCTATTATCATACATACATGAGTAAGGCTGGGCTGCCATGCCAGAAAATAATTCTTTCCTGGCCAAGTGCTTGGGCAAAACAGCCCCCACAGAACCTCCATGGAAGCCACCTGCCTCATTACTGCCACAGCATCCCAGCCGGCACCATCCACAGCCTATCATGACCCATGACACTCCGACAGGCCGTGGCTACTCAACGGAACTCCCCTTCAAACAAATACGCTATTAAGCTATGAAATATGCTCATTAAGACCAACCAATGACATGCAATGACGTGCTGGCTGTCCAATTCCCAGATCACAGCATCAGGAGGAAGTCACACTGTATTCCTGCCAGAACAGAAAACAGAAGGCATAAATGACGTATAGCAATGATTATTTTGAATCCTAACTCATGACAAAACTAACAATTTACCAACTCAGAGTGCATTCATACTGACAAATTCACATGCTGCTGACGAGGCTTCTTTTACAGAAGGAAACCCGTAGAGTTCAGCTGTTTTCCAATCTGATTGCACTTGATTTCACTCTTAACCGCTGCATTGGAAAATACATCCCTATTGCATTAGGGCCCAATATTATAATTGGAAGATTGGCAATTTATATTGTCTTCCTCTGAATAAAACCATGCAAAATTGTTATTTTGAATAGAGATCCTCATCTACCGTCTCAAAAATAAATAAGCCCAGCTGCCATAAATAGTCAAGCCATTATGATACTTTGGAAGGAATAGCCTTTGATACCCATGTCTTATTCAAGCTCAAGTTCATTAAAATGAGTATAGCCTACTCAAACTGGTAAATGCTCAGCAGGTCCCAGGCAGAGCTATTTCATATCACCCACTACCAAATCCATTAACTAAAGATGCTGGGGATTAACCCTGGGACCCACTGCACCCTAAACAGATAGTCTCTCACTGAGACACATCCCCTTCCATAATTCCGCAAGCCAGGAATCACAGAGATTAATTTTCTTATAAATCCTCAACCGTGGATGGAGGAGGAAGGGACTAGAATTATACCCTGTCCCTCACTCGGGAGTCTCCAAGTGCCCCCAAAACTCCTTTTTCCTCCTCATAACAGACACCCTGCGGGGCAGTGCTCCCACCACCAACAGATGAAAGCCCACCCAAACGTTCCTCAATGGTGGCCCTATTTACTGGGTCATTCAAGGAACCTCTAAAGACAGAGGCAAAACGGCACCCAAGGGAGCTGACAAGGTAGAAGCTGCCGAGGACACCAAGTGTGTAGACATGGCACCCCCCCCGCATATAAGGCACTGTAGGGCCAACTGTGGAAGCCACAACTACAGGCACTTGGGCCCCCAGTATAGGGAAAGCACCTGTGGCCACCAAAGGTAAAACCCTGGCCTACCCGTAGGAGCAGGCCACCCCTTTTGCGGCACCCAAGCCCTTCTTTGGAGCCAAGCGGTCCTTAATGGAATCACCCTCCAGAGGCGCAGGCCCAAAATGTCTGCATCCCCTTTCCTCAAGTTTAAAACACTTGGGGCTATTTAGCTTGGAAAAATGATAGCTGAGGGATGACATAATTGAAGTTTAAGAGTATGAATCAGATAATAAGTTGAGAAAGTAGTAACTTCTAACTTTCTTTCAATTAAAACTCATGGGTACACCATGAACTTGCTGAGCAATCAGGTTAGAACAAATAAAAGGAAGTACTGCCTCACCCAAAGAGTGATTAACACATGGGATTCACTGCCACAGAAGGTGGCGGGGGCCACCAGCATGGATGGCTTCAAAAAGGAATTGGATAAGCATATAAAGCAGAGTCCCTAAGTGGCTATAAATGGGAACTCTCAGGCTGGGGCACCTGATGCTCTACATTCTTACCCTCTTGGCTACTGTGTAACAGAATGTTGGACTATATGTGCCACTGTCCTGATCCAACACTGCCCCCTCTTATACTTATAAGTGATCAATTTATTGGGTTTTTATTAGCAAGGTAGATTGTGGGGTTAGAGGAATGGAGATAGTAGATAATTACATTTGGTCCCCTAATCTGTCTAAATGTTTTCCCCTGCTGATCGTGATTAGATTATTAGTCAATTAATTAATTGGGTTATTAACTGATTAAAATAGATTATTGTTTGTTTTATTTAATTGGTTGAATTGTGGGGGTGAATGAGTTAGTGAGTCAAGGGAGGCAGGGTTGGGCTGGGACTAGTTTTTGTTAGAAGTAGTTAGTTGGGTGTAGGTAGCTTCTGTACTTGGCTTTTTGTTGGATGTTAGTTGGGTCATTTGGGAACCAATAACATCTAGCAGGGAGGCCATGTAGGGGTCAGGGATACCAGTGATAGAGGGGCAGGGGAGATATAGCCGTGGGACTAGGAGATATTCCATTAAATGGAATGGAAAAGATTGGAGATATGGTATTGCTTGGATTTCTTCCCTCCTATGTCCCATCCCAAAAAATGTCGGTTGTGCGGCTAGGAATGATTACCCGTTTCCATCACTGGTGTTGTTCAGTGCCAGGTCTATAATAAGACTTTTGTTCTGCAACAATATCTTGCAGAGCAAAATATAGAGCTGGCTTGTTTGACTGAGACCTGGGTGTGAGAGGGTGACACTGTCACCCTTAACTAACTTATCCCACCTGCACCAGTTCTGAACAATCAGGCGGGAGGAGTGGCATTGCTCATCCGTGAATCTTTTTTCCTTTAGGGTGCTTCCCACACCAAAAATCACCAGCATTGAATGTGTTGGCTTGGAGTGGGAGGCCGAGGAGAGTTTGGCTATCTGGCTGGTGTACCAACTGCCTAATGTACCAGCAGATACCCTGTCTGACCTGTTAGATATGGTATCTGGGTGGGTGTGGAGTACCCCGGGTTTTCAGTCTTGGGAGACTTCAACATCCATGTTGATGATGTGGCATCTTCTCAGGCCAAGGACCTAGTGTTGTCCATGGAGGAACTGGGTACTTCCAATTTATATCGGCCCCCACGCATCAAGCAGGTCAGACGCTGGATTTGATTTTGGGATGGGGATTAATCTGGATCTGGCGGCTGCTGCAGCAGTCCCATGGTCAGACCATTTCGCCATAAAGCAAGGGTGGCCAAACTTGCTTAACATAAGAGCCACATAGAATAAACATCAGATGTTTGAGAACTGCAAGACATGAACAAATATTACACACATGAAAAACATGCAAATTTGATTTTTATTAACATTAAATAAGACTGCCAAAATAAAAACAAAAGTGGTAAAAACAGATATTGATAATGATATCAATTTGTCCAATGATATTTATTAATTTGCTAATGGTATTTATTTGTCTATGAGAGAAACAGAAAGAGAGAGGTAGAAAGAGCTGCATGTGGCTTTTGAACTGCAGTTTGGCCACCCCTGTCCTAAAGGTCCAGCTAGATGTGCCAAACACTCCCTGTTTAGGTGGAGAGCGTATTTATGCTCACCCACAGAGCCAAATGTCAGGCTGCTCTACATTGTCAGGCTGCTCTGCGGGGTCTGATGCCCCTTGGTGAATTATGAGATGTGCTGGTGGAGGACTGGCATTCCCTGCTCTCCAAAGCCATCTGTGGTATTGCCCCCCGGCACTCTCTCCACCCTCAGACCAAAGCTGCCCCACAGTATAACCCGAAGCTGTGGAGGATGAAGCAAGAGCTGAGACAGCTTGAGCAAATGTGGGGGTGTAAGAACATCTTACAGATCATTTATCAAGGTCTATGAGCTGGCACTGAAGTCCACAAAGAGGGAGTTTATGTGGCTTCCATTGCATCTGCAAGGTCATGCTCAGCCCAATTATTTAGAAACATTTGATCATTAACTTCTTTGTCATAAGGCAAACTAAACACTAGGGAATTGGAGACAGGCTATGAGGCTTTTGCGATGTATTTTGCTGATAACGTCTTGTCACTCCACCAGGACCTCCTGACCTTTGTTTGCCTTCAGGTCCTATACAGGTCCCCAAAGAGTGCTTAATCCTGCTGTTACCCCTGAGCAGGCTGTACAGTTATATGAAATGCTGCAATATTTTAAACATCTATTCACCAGTGTGCCTGGCAAGACACATTTGTTCACCCACTCCATTCAGACAGAGAATGTTGCACCAATCAGTTCCCATCCCTACAGGATTAGTGGGAAACATGGCCAGGAGATTGCTAAGGAGATCCAAGACATGCTGAATCTGGGTGTAATCATTCCATCAAAATCTCCATGGGCCTTGCCTGTAGTCCTGGTGTCAAAGAAGGAGGGGGGGTGAGATTCTGTGTTGATTATCGCCATCTTAATGCTGTCACCATTCCTGACTCCTTTCCCATGCCTCGAATAGATGACATGATTGAGAGGCTGGGCCGAGCTAAATACATTACTGTGCTGGATCTCAACAAAGGATACTGGCAAGTTGGAATGGATGAGGATGCCTCTGTGAAGTCTGCTTTTGTGACCCATCTTGGTCTGTACCAGTTTGTAACCATGCTTTTTGGGATGCGTAATGCCCCTATGACCTTCCAGAGGCTCGTTAATTCACTGTTATCAGGCTTATCTGACTTCTCTATGGCTTATATTGATGATTTGGCCGTTTCACATGTACTGATCACATGTACCACGTGCGCAGTGCTGTCCCGCATAAAGGTTGCTGGCCTTACTATCAAGGTGCAGAAGTGCCAATTTGGCCTAGCTGAGGTTGAATACCTGGGACACAGAGTGGGGCATAGAGCTATTAAGCCACTTAATGCTAAGGTGCAGAGCATTAAAGACTGGCCTGTGCCAACTACAAAAAAGGAAGTCCAGAGTTTCCTAGGATTGGCTGGGTGTTACAGGAGATTTTGCCCACACTTCAGTGCCTTGGCCAGTCCTCTGACTGATTTGCGTAGGAAAAACAACCTGTTAAAGTTGTGTGGACCAAGCAGTGTCAACAAGCCTTTGAAGCTTTGAAACACAGTCACCTATCTTGCTTGCTCCTGACCCTGCCCAGGAATACACTGTCCAAACTGATGCTAGCCAGTTTGGTGTTGGTGCTGTTCTATGCCAACGTGGTGCTGATGGTGATTTACACCCTGTGGTATTTTTGAGCAAAAAGTTCTTACCCAGAGAGAGAAACTGGTCTGTCATTGAAAAGGAGTGCTTTGCGATTGTGTGGGCCTTCACCAAGTTAAGACCATACCTATGGGGTGTCAGGTTCCGCTTGCAGACAGACCACTCTCCTTTATGCTGGTTAGACAGAGTGAAGAATTCCAATCAGAAATTGCTTCGATGGAGTCTAGCCCTCCAAGATTATGATTTTTCGGTTGCTCATATCAAAGGTTCTCAGAATCTGATTGCAGATGCTTTATACAGAATTTACTGTTCTGAAGACCAAACAACCATTGGTACTTGAATTATCTAACTTGAATGTTTGCTTTCTGTAACTTGAAATGTGCTTACCTGTTTTCCTTTCTGTAAAATGGAACCAACTGTTTGAAACGCTTTTGTAAGCTTGTGCCTGAGGTTTAATAATGGCAGCCTCATGAATGCTGATTGCTTTTTTTTTGATGTGTACTATCTATACATTGTATTTTGTATTCTCTGATATATTCTGTTAATGTTTTCTTGATTCTGTTTGATTTCTATAGGTTGTGACCTGTATCTTCACATGTATGCATGACCCTCAGAAGTAGGTTAGATGCAATTTGAGGTATGCTTCCCGAAATTACATCTTTGAAGGGGGAAGGTATATAGGAAAAGACTTTCCTGGTTCATTCTTGCTAGGCCGAAATGGTCTGGCCACTGACATATCCCTGTGACTTTTGTCACCTGCACAGATGGCATGGCAGATGCCAAGCCTAGATATCCATTTCAAACGCCACTTTTGCACCTCTGAGGGGAAGACCAGGCATTGAGATGTCTTCCCACACTGAGTTACACATCAAAGCTCAAGCAGACGTGCTTTTAGGGGTGTAAGCACCTACAGAGTTGGACATGCCTTTCTATTCTGTCGTGATTGGATAAATGGCCATATCCAGTTATGACAGGAGAAGGAGGGGCTTGTGCTCACCCAATGGTAATCGAGACAGAACTCTCTTGGGAGGAGGGCCCCTTTCTAAGAGTTAGTTCCCTTTTGGATTACAAACCGGCAACACTGAGTTTTGCTAGTGGGCAGCAAGCTGGCCTTAATTGCCTACTGTAAGCATGTGGTTCATTCTTAAAATTCCCTGGACAATGGACTTTGTACTACCTGGACCATGGACTTTGAAAGACTGGTAACTATAACCTACCTCTATGTGTAGTAAGAGCTGGAAAAGCTATAGATATTCTTTGCTTTCTAATCTTTGCAAGTCTCTTGTTATATATATGCTTTGCTAAATAAAGATCTTATATAGATTAATCTCATCTGAGTTTGAGTCCTGAATTGCAACTGATCTCTAAGCCTGAATCTGGTAGTCTACGCTGCTCGCCTAGAAAGCTACTACTGTGTGTTAATTAATTATCTGCAGCTCTGGGTAGAGCTGATAAATTATTAATTCAAAGAAACCAAACAGGAGGTGGGACCTCTCTCCTGAGCCTGGTGGGAATCCTAGTTCTGAGGTCCTGGTGGCAGAATATTAATTTAAATGTTCCTGAAGCATGTGGGTCTTTGGTATCTCTCATTCCTGGAGGGGCGTGAGGGGTAAGATCCTGCACATGCTGGCAGAGTATCAGGAATTGCGCCTCTTTTATCCCCTGGACTAGGGGATGAGAGGGTACAAACAGGTTAGTGAGACAAGATCTTCCCTTACAGAACCCATGCTGAGCCTGCCTCAAAAGGTTTTGTTCATCAACGTGTCTACTAATTCTTTCCATAATAACAGTTTCCACCAATTTACCCGGTATCAACATCAGACTGATTGGCCTGTAATTTCCTGGATCTTCTCTGGAAGCCCTTTGAAATATGGGAGTGATATTAGCTACCTTCCAGTCCTCAGGAATGGAGGCAGATTTTAATGAATGATTACACATTTTTGTCAGGAGATCCACAAGTTCACATTTGAGTTCTTTCAGAACTCTCAGATGTATGCCATCTGGGCCTGGTGATTTATCAGTTTTTAAGTTGTCTATCAGTTGTAGGACCTCCTCTCTCGTCATCTCAATCTGACTCAGGTCTTTCAACACCCCTCCCAAAATCAGCGTTTCGGGAGTGGGCAAGCACTTCTCATCTTCCACAGTGAAGATAGGGGCAGAAAATGCATTCATCTTCTCAGCCATTTCCCTATCATCCTTCACTACTCCTTTTACCCCTCGGTCATCCAAGGGCCCCACTGCCTCCCTGGCTGGTTTCCTGCTTCTAATGTATTTGAAAAAAGTTTTATTGTTGGTCTTTATATTTTTCACTGTATCCTCCTCATATTCCCTTTTTGCCTGCCTGATCACAGACTTGCATTTTGTTTGCCACAGCCTATGTTCCTTTTTATAAACCTCACTGAGACTAGCTTTCCACCGCCTAAAGGAATACTTTTTGCCTTTTACAGCTTCCATTACTTTTTGTTAACCATGCAGGCTTTTTTCTATACCTATTTGTGCCTTTCCTTACCTGCAGTATATGATTTTCCTCCTTTCTCCATGGTCGGGGACAGAGGGTGGCACCAGGTGAGAGGACCACCCCATGATACCCACTGGGATTTGGAGTGCCACAGGGGGTGATCCTCTCACCAGTGTTATTTAGTATCCATATGCAGCCCCTTGCCCAGTTGATCTAGAGGTATGGGCTGGGTTGCAATCAATAAGCAGATGACACCCAGCTCTATCTGTTATTGGAAGGCCATCCATTCTCCTTCCTGATAATTTGGCTGAGGCTTTGGAGGCTGTGGCTGGATGATTGTGGTAGAGGCAGTTGAAGTTAAATTCATTGAAGATGGAGGTCCTGTACCTAAATTGGAAGGGAGGGGTGTGGGAATCAGGCTCCCCATACTGGAAGGGGCTCCTTTGGTGCCGGCCCAGAAGGTGAGAACAGTGACCATAATGTCATTGAGTTTAACATTTGTACAGATAGGGAGTTGCCCAAAAAGACTGATGCAACCATTTTTAACTTTAAAAGGGGTAACTTCTCTGGTATGAGTGGACATGTGAGGAAGAAATTGAAAGGAAGAGTGGAGAAGGTCAAAACCATTGGGGAAGCTTGGAGACTGTTTAAAAAGACAATCCTAGAAGCTCAGAAAAAATATATACCGCAGGTTAGGAAAGGCACAAATAGGTATAGAAAAAAGCCTGCATGGTTAACAAATAAAGTAATGGAAGCTGTAAAAGGTAAGAAGGATTCCTTTAAGCGGTGGAAAGCTAGTCTTAGTGAGGTTGATAAAAGGGAACACAGACTATGGCAAATAAAATGCAAGTCTGTGATCAGGCAAGCAAAAAGGGAATATGAGGAGCATATCGCAAAAAACATAAAGACCAACAATAAAACTTTCTTCAAATACATTAGAAGTAGGAAGCCAGCCAGGGAGGCAGTGGGGCCCTTGGATGACCAAGGGGTAAAAGGAGTAGTGAAGGATGATGGGGAAATGGCTGAGAAGCTGAACGCATTTTTTGCCTCTGTCTTCACTGTGGAAGAGGAGAAGTGCTTGCCCACTCCAGAAGCACCGATTTCGGGAGGGGGTTTGAAAGACCTGAATCAGATTGCGGTGACAAGAGAGGAAGTCCTCTGACTGATGGACAATTTAAAAACTAATAAATCACCAGGCCCGGATGGCATTCATCCGAGAGTTCTGAAAGAACTCAAATGTGAACTTGTGGATCTCCTTTCAAAAATATGTAATCTTTCTTAAAAATCTGCCTCCATTCCTGAGGACTGGAAGGTAGCTAATGTCACTCCCATCTTTAAAAAGGGCTCCAGGGGAGATCCGGGAAATTACAGGCCAGTCAGTCTGACATCGATACCGGGTAAGTTGGTGGAAACTGTTATTAAGGAAAGAATTAGTAGGCACATTGATGAACAAAAACTATTGAGGCAGACTCAGCATGGGTTCTGTAAGGGAAGATCTTGTCTCACTAACCTGTTAGTGTTTTTTGAGGGAGTGAACAAATATGTGGACAAGGGGGACCCAATAGATATTATTTACCTTGACTTCCGGAAAGCTTTTGATACAGTTCCTCATCAAAGGCTCCTAAGTAAGCTCAATAGTCATGGGATAAAAGGACAAGTCCTCTTGTGGATCAAAAACTGGCTTATAAATAGGAAACAGAGAGTGAGTAGAAATGGGAAACTTTCTCAGCGGAGGGTGGTAAGCAGTGGGGTACCACAGGGATCAGTACTCGGTCCGATGCTTTTTAACTTGTTTATTAACTATTTGGAATTGGGAGTAAGCAGTGATGTGGCTAAATTTGCAGATGACACAAAGTTGTTCAGGGTGGTGAAAACCAGGGAGGAGTGTGAGGCACTCCAAAGGGATCTGTTGAGGATGGGTGAGCGGGCGTCAACGTGGCAAATGGGGTTCAATGTGGCCAAGTGCAAAGTGATGCACATTGGAGCCAAAAATCCTAAATATAAATACACGTTGATGGGGTCTGAACTGGCAGAGACGGACCAAGAGAGAGATCTTGGAGTCGTAGTGGATAACTCGCTGAAAATGTCTAGACAGTGTGTAGCTGCAATAAAGAAGGCCAACGCTATGCTGGGGATTATTGGGAAGGGAATTGATAACAAATCAGCCAGTATCATCATGCCCCTGTATAAATCATTGGTGCAACCTCATTTGGAATACTGTGTACAGTTCTGGTCACCACATCTCAAAAAGGATATTATAGCATTGGAAAAAGTGCAGAGAAGGGCAACTAGAATGATAAAAGGGTTGGAACACCTTCCCTATGAAGAAAGGTTAAAATGCTTGGGGCTCTTTAGCTTGGTGAAACGACGGCTGAGAGGTGACATGATCGAGGTTTATAAGATTATGAATGGGATTGAGCAGGTTGAGAAAGAAGTACTTTTCTCCCTTTCTCACAATACAAGAACTCGTGGGCACTCTATGAAATTGCTGAGCAGTCGGGTTAGAACAGATAAAAGGAAATACTTCTTCACCCAAAGAGTGATTAACATATGGAATTCACTGCCACAGGAGGTGGTGGCAGCTGCAAGCATGGACAGTTTCAAGAGGGAATTAGATAAACATATGGAGCAGAAGTCCATCAGTGGCTATTAGCCACAGGGTATAGATGGGAACTCTCAGTCTGGGGCAGGTGATGCACTCTATTCTTGGTGCTGGAGGGCGCAGCAGTGGGAGGGCTTCTGGTGCCTTGGCCCCACTGCTGGACCTCCTGATGGCACCTGGTATATTTTGGCCGCTGTGTGACAGAGTGTTGGACTAAATGGGCCATTGGCCTGATTCAACATTGGCTTCTCTTATGTTCTTATATTCTTATGTGAGGAGCCTGGGAGTAACACTAGATTCCTCTCTGTCCATGGAGGCCCAGGTTACTGCAGCTGCCCGATCTGCCTTTTCCTATCTTTGGCAGATTAGGTTGCTGAAACCCTATCTCCCTTCCCCCAACCCAAGACTTGGCTACAGTGACCCATGCAGTGGTCCCGTCCAGGCTTCACTACTGTAATTCGTTATACACAGGCTTACCCTGGAGGCTGACCCAGAAATTACTGCTGGTGCAAAATGCAGCAGCATGTCATAAGAACATAAGAGAAGCCAATGTTGGATCAGACCAATGGCCCATCTAGTCCAACACTCTGTCACACAGTGGCCAAAAATACCAGGTGCCATCAGGAGGTCCAGCAGTGGGGCCAGGACACTAAAAGCCCTCCCACTGCTGCCCCCCCAGCACCAAAAATAGAGTGCATTACCTGCCCCAGACTGAGAGTTCCTATCTATATTTTGTGGCTAATAGCCACTGAGGGACTTCTGCTCCATATGTTTATTTAATTCCCTCTTGAATCTGTCCATGCTTGTAGCTGCCACCACCTCCTGTGGCAGTGAATTGCATGTATTAATCACTCTTTTGGGTGAAGAAGTACTTCCTTTTATCTGTTCTAACCTGACTGCTCAGCAATTTTATTGAGTGCCCATGAGTTCTTGTATTGTGAGAAAGGAGAAAAGTACTTCTTTCTCAACCTGCTCAATCCCATGCATAATCTTATAAACCTTGATCATGTCACCCCTCAGCTGTCGTTTCTCCAAGCTAAAGAGCCCCAAGCGTTTTAACCTTTCTCCATAGGGAAAGTGTTCCAACCCTTTTATCATTCTAGTTGCCCTTCTCTGCACTTTTTCCAATGCTATAATATCCTTTTTGAGGTGTGGCAACCAGAAAGTGCCTACTAACAGTGATGCCTATGCAGGCTCGCATTTAGCAGGTACTCCGCCAATTTCATTGGTTACCATTAGAGTACCATTAGATTTCAAGGTGTTGATAATGACCTTTAAAACCTTGCACAGTCTGAGACCAACATATCTGAGGGACTGCCTCTTCCCGTATATGCCTTGAAGAGCACTATGCTCTATGGATCAACACCTCCTGATAATCCGTGGCCCAAAAGACATCAGTGTTGCCTCAATCAGGGCCAGGGCCTTTTCTGCCCTGGCCCCTGCCTGGTGGAACATGTTCCCCATTGAGATCAGGGCCCTGCAGGATCTACTTCAATTCTGCAGGGCCTGCAAGATGGAGCTGTTTTGCCAGGCTTTTTGCTAAGGCAGCAGACATGCATATATGGCCTCCCTGAATTGTTTGTCATTCTGTTATTATTCTCTCTGTTATCTCCTGAGCGTGATGTAAATTGCATTGACAGGCTGGTATCCAGAATAGCAATACCTGATTGGCTACTCTGCGTAGCAGGCCAATCAGGAGACAAGGATTTTACTGGAGGGAAGCAAACTGATTGGACTTTATCTCTGCAGTGCTATTGGTTGTTACCATGAATATGGGCTAGCCGCACTGTTTAAATAAGAGCCTGTTGCTCTATGCTGTATTGCCTGTTCTGAGCTGTTCTGAGCTGTTGAATCACTATCATTAAAAGCTGATCACTTGTTGGAATGCTGCCTTTAAGTGTCACACTTATCAGTGTCGATGAGGATGGGATATAGCGGGTAGGCAGCCCCGCTGAATACTGACACAATGGCAGACGAAGCGGAACCAGTCGCGGCTCCACCACCAGCAGAACAGCACCCTGCCAACACACTGGCAGAACCAGAGAGAGGGATGGCAGCCAGTGCCAAGTCTGAGGCATTCGAACCAGTCCTGGAAGACTGGGAATTGTACATAACATGGTTCAAGTGTCATCTAAGGGCACACCAAATCGAGGATGAGGCCACAAAATTGGCGGTCCTGCTGAGTTCCTGTGGCCGAGCCATGTTTGACGTGGCAAGGTCCCTGGTCGTGCTGACCGACATCCTGATGGTGTAATTGACAGACCTGAAGGCAAAGCTGAAAAATCACTATGCGCCTAGTCTGTCAGAAATTGCATGCCACCACACATTCTATAAACGGGACCAGAAGGTCAGAGAATCGATTGTGGAATTTGTCACTGAGCTGAGGAAAGCTGCCCGCACGTGTGGTTTCTCTGATCTGAAGACGGCCTTGTGGGACCGGTTGGTGTGTGGCCTAAGAGATGAGCGTCTGCAGCAGTGGCTCTTCACCAAAGCTGAACTCACCTACGCTATAGCCTATTCAGAGGCTATAGCCGGTGAAGCCACCGAACGGTCCACACAGAAGGTCTGGCAAGCCACCGGGCCATTGCAACCACGGGTCGAGAAGGCAGTGCATCATGAGTCGACCAGTGATTCCAAGGCCGAGGGCGATGATGTCCATCAGATGCAGAGAGCGAAGCCACAGCGGACCACAAGGAAAGCAACACACCGGCAGTCATGCGCAGGTAGTGGCGGCAATCATGATTGGGACCAGTGCTGGGCACATGACCTATGGTGCTGAAACTGCAACAAGTGGGGACATTTGGCCAGAGTCTTCAAGACAACAGGTCCAAGGAAGTCACCTCAGTCATCCCCAGTGATGTCGAGGAAGGAGCGAGCCATCAGAGCACGGAGGCAAGCAGAGTACAATGTGACCACCAGCCGTTCTGGCCCTACAACTGTCCTGAGTACTCAAAATCACACCAGGATGAAGATCCATATCACCGTGCTGCTGGACGGAGTGCTGTGTGAGATGGAGGTCAACTCAGGATCAGCGTTAACCATCATATCCACAGAGACTTTCCAGTGGTTGTTTCCTAACAGGAGCCACCACAGGTTAGCACCCACTGGGGTGCATCTCTCAGATTTCCAAGGGAGGCGCATACCAATGGCTGGGGAAGCCACTTTCGAGGTACAATTTAAAAGGTTTAAGGGGACCCTAGGTCTCCAGGTGGCTGAGGGGCAGAGGGCCAGTCTGCTTGGGTTAGACTGGTTTGAGGCTCTGGGAATTGCTGTGCCGGGGACCGACCACATTGGTAGAAATAAATTGAATTATTTGTATGCAGAGTTCATTGAAGTGTTTGAAGGAACCCTGGGGAAGTATACGGGTCTGCCAGTCACATTTGAGCTAGACCCCTCAGTAGCACCCATCAGGTTGCAGTACAGAACTGTGCCACTTGCCCTCAAACTGAAAATTGAGGCAGAACTAGATAAGTTGGTGACTCGGGTTTTTAGAGCCTGTGCCTTATGCAAAATGGGAAACACCCATTGTAACGCCAATAAAACCAGATGGTTCAGTCAGGATATGTGCAGACTATAAATGTACTTTAAACAAGGCTTTACAACAGCTCTCTTACCCTGTTCCCATTATAAACCACATATTGGCTTCGCTGAAGGGGGGGTGACTATTTGCAAAACTTGACCTCGCACAAGCATACCAGTAGTTGCCCATGGACCCCAGGGCAGCCAAGGCACAGACAATTGTGACTCATCGAGGAGCGTTCAGTGTCAATCATTTACAATTCGGGGTAAATGTAGCTCCTGGTATTTTTCAGAGTTTGATGGAGGGATTGCTGAGGGATCTGCCGGGGTGGTGCCTTATTTTGACAATGTGCTGGTTGCTGGTGCCACTGAGAATGAACTGGCAGAGCTTATTAGGGGTGTGCTGGGCTGATTCCAAGCGGCAGGATTAAAAGTTAAAAAGCAAAAATGCCAGTTTGGGGTTTCCCAGGTTGAATTTCTTGGGTTTCTAATTGATGAACAGGGTGTCCACCACAAGAAGAGCAAGGTTACTGCCATCCAACGAGCCCCAAAGCTCAAAACAAAAAAAGAGCTGCAGTCCTTCTTGGGCATTTTAAATTTCTACCACGCCTTCTTGCCCCACAAGGCATTGGTGGCAGAACCATTGCACAAACTTCTTGAAAAAGGGATGTGATGGACCTGGGGGCCACGACATGATGAAGCGTTTAAGGGAATAAAAGACTTGCTAGTGTCTAATTCTGTGTTAATGCACTATGATGAAGGGAAGCTGCTAATCCTGGCCGCAGACGCCTCAGCCACAAAATGGTGGATGGGAGGGAAGCGCCAATAGCTTATTATTCAAGGATATTGATGGGTGCTGAGAGGAATTATGCACAAATTGATAAGGAGGGACTTGCGTTGGTCACCGGTGTTAAAAAGTTCCATCATTTTTTGTATGGACAGAAGTTTGTAATGGTCACCGACCATAAACCTTTGCTGGGCCTCTTTGCACTGGGTCACCAAATGCATCCAATCCTCTCACCCTGTATGCTGCACTGGACGGTTTTCCTCGCAGCTTATGATTTTGAACTTGAATATCGCCCTGGCAAGGCAATGGGACATGTGGATGCCTTAAGCCAGTGTCCCATTCCAGGACCTGTTCTGGACCCTGCTCCCACCTATGAGGTAATGGCCCTGGAAGAACTGTCACAGCCACCAGTCCATGCCTCGGACATTGCTGCTAAATCAGCAAAGGACTCCACAATTGCCCGGGTGCTTAACTGGGTGTGGAGGGGGTGGCCAACAGGTCACTTGCTGCCAGAATTTCAAGCTTATCACATGTGTCAAAAAAAGCTGTCGGTACATAAGGGCTATCTGTTGTGGGGGAGCAGGGTGGTAGTGCCTCCTCCATCATGGGAACAGGTCTTGGAAGCACTGCACAAGGATCATCTAGGCATAGTAAAAATGAAAGCTCTGGCCTGGAGCTATGTCTGGTGGCCCCAGATAGACCACGACATTGAGGTGTGGGTAAAGGTTTGCAACGAGTGCCAACTGTTCAGACCAGATTTCCCCCACACTCCTCTACATCCTTGGGAAAACCCACACAGACCCTGGTCCAGAATCCATGTAGACTTTGCTGGCCTCTTCATGGGCAAGTATTCCTGATCATTGTTGATGCCAATTCAAAATGGCTTGAAGTGCTCCTCATGAGCAAGATGATGACCGCGGCAGTCATAAAAGCACTGAGAAAGCTTTTTACTACACATGGGTTGCCAGACACACTGGTCTCTGATAACGGGCCTCAATTTGTGTCTGCAGAGTTTGCAAAGTTCATGCAGGACAATGTAATAAAGCACATCACATCTGTGCCATTCCCTCCTGCAACAAACGGGCAGGCAGAGAGAATGGTTAGAACAACTAAGGAGGCTCTGGGGAGAATGACTCAGGGGGACTGGAGTCAAAAGGTGGCATCTTTTCTTCTTTACCAACATATAACACCATACCCCAGGGGAGGAGTCCTGCAGAGTTATTAATGGGGTGCCGCCTCACCACCCTCCTTGACAGACTCCACCCCAATCTCACCACAGATCGACCACCCCAGAGGGAGGACAGGGAAACTCCCAGGTCCTTTAAAACAGGGGACTTAGCGTTCGCCCAGAACTATGGGGAGGGACACCTTTGGGTGTCATCATAGATGTAGCTGGGTGTCTTACGTGGTGCAGACTGAAGACGGCTGACAACTTAGGCGCCACATCAACCAGCTATGCCAGCGATGGTCCACCCCAGACCAAGCAGCAGAAAGCCAAACCGCCAGACCAGTGCCTCTAGAGGTAGAAGTAGAGGTGGGTGAAACTCCTCAGGTTACCGAAGCTAGGGAGGTAGCTCCGACTGGACAAGGGGCAGAATCCCAGGTGCCTGAACAGGCAAACAGTAGTCCTCAGACTACTAGTGAGGAGCAGTCACTCCCGACAGAGACCCTGCATCAGTCTCAATGGTCTAGGCAGCGACCGGCTTATCCGAAGGACTACATCTGTTCAGAGGTAGTCCATTCATAGGGTGGAGGGATGTTGTGTCCTGAGCTTGATGTAAATCGCATTGACAGGCTGGTATCCAGAATGGCAATACCTAATTGGCTACTCTGCATAGCAGGCCAATCAGGAGATAAGGATTGTGCTGGAGGGAATTAAACTGATTGGACTTTATCTCTGCAGTGCTATTGGTTGTTACCATGAATATGGGCATGGCTATGCTAGCCGCACTGTTTAAATAAGAGCCTGTTGGTCTATGTTGTGTTGCCTGTTCTGAGCTGTTCTGAGCTGTTGAATCACTATCATTAAAAGCTGATCACTTGTTGGAATGCTGCCTTTAAGTGCCATACTTATCACTCTCATCTATGTAACAACTACTGGCTATAGCCAGGAACCTCCCACAACTATAAAATATCTTTGCTATTAGCTGTGACCATCATTTTAATACTTATAATGATGTTTTAAATTTTAATTTTACTATATTAACCAATGTATTTTGTATAAATGAAATGCTGTTACCCACCCTGAGCCCACTTGCAGGAAGGGTGGGCTATAAATGTGAATAAATGCATAAATAAATGGGGGAGAGACAGAAACAGAGAGAAGGAATTATAGTAGTGTGGGAGGGGATGACAGTAGCCATGGCTGAAATTGAAAGAAAGAGACAAAAAGGAGAGAAGAAATGATTGGGGGAGGAGGCAATGGTGAGATAAATGGGATGGCTGTCCCTCCCACAAATTCTTTGTGAGTCCCCACTTGTGTTTTATAACATTTATTCTAAACAAGGAAGAAACATTGAGCACTCGAGGAAGAACATAAATTTTGGGGTATGGTTTCATTTAGCATGCTGCATATCCAAGTTGTAGGTAATCAGCCAGAGTTACTCAATGCAAAAATCTGCAGCCTGTTGGGTTGGCTGTCAAATTAAACCCAACAGCTTTTATAATATTTTCCAGAAGCATTTGACTATTGTAGTGAGGGATGGCAGTCTAGGAATTTCAATAAATGAATAAATTTAACTCCTTTTGAGAATCTAGTCCAAATGTTAAATTGATAAGTGTTTGGTGCCATGATGCATAAGTGTGAGCACAGCCCTTAAAAACAGTCCAGTGATGCATGAAAGCCTTTGAGAATTTTTGGAATAAATTTTTCTTACCTGCTTGCCTGCTGAGATTTTCCTCTGAAATTCAGAAGGCTTCAGTGGAATTTTGCCTTGTTTCTTGCAGTATGATTTTAAAAGTCTTAGCTTATTTTTTTTAAAGGGAAACATTCTCCACATGCACATTGATGCAGTTCTGCTATAAAAATATATGTATATCTCAGGACGTTAAAAATACACAAAGAAAAAAAAGAACCCACCAACAGATGATTCAGATTAAAGAATTGCTCCAAATGTAACATTATCCTAAAGTGTATAGTAGTTAAAAGTTTAAATGTTAAATGCTGTAATGCACTCTATATGAGCCTGCCCTTAAGATCATTTCAGAAATTCCAGTTGTTACAGAACACCACAGTATGATTACTATTGGAAGCTGGGCAGTTCATGCATATCACACTCATTTTGCAGTCACTCCATGGACTACCAATCAGTTACCTGGTTCAATTCAGAGTAATTGTCATCATCTACAAAATCCTTCATGACTGTCCAAGGACTTATATCTGCAGTACTACCTCTACTCCTATATCTGAGGAAAGCCTTTTGAAGGTGCCACCCTGCTAATTAGTAAGGTGGGCAATGGATTATCTGTTGTGACTTCCACACCTCACACACTTTGGTCATTCTGCAGAATGTGTTCAACAAAAATGTTTAAGAATACATTTTTATAAAGGGACTAGGAATAAGGCCAATTGTGGAAATAAATACAACAAGCTTTAGAAATAGGCTCTGAGTGGGTGCCCTGGGGCACTCAGTATCAATTTGCTGTGATGACCTCAGCAAGGTATAATAACACAGAGCTGACCGTTTTCTGCAGGGGAACTAATCTCTGCCTTCTGAAGAGCAGTTGTATGAGTGAATTCTAGCCCTCCCCTGGAGATTGACAACAATTGTTTCCCAGGAGGAACTGGCTGGCTTGGAGTGTGGAGTCTCTGGCATTATACCTGTCTGAGGACCCACCCACCCCTCAAACCCCACCCACTCCAGGCTCCATCCCTCAAATCTCCAGGAATTTCCCAACCTGGAATTGGCAACCCTTTCTCCTTCCCAGCCAACCATCATTCTATCTTTATCTGCCCCTCTGAGTTCAGCTTTCCATCTCCCCCCCAAACCTGCAGCCTCTACCTAGGAAAAGTACAGTCTTTCTCCACAGTGGGGACCAAAGCAGCTCACATCATTCTCCTCTCCCCCTTTTGATCTGCACAACAACCCTGTGAGGTAGATTAGGCTGAAAGTCTGTGAGTTGTCTGAAATCACCCACTCAGCTTCCAGAGGAATAACCTGGGTCTGGCAGACCCTGCTCTGAAGTACTAACTGCTACATCACACTGGCTGTCATGGGGGGCAGCACCTCAGCAGGGTATAATGACACAGAGTCCACCGTTTTCTCCAGGGGAACTGATCTCTGCCATCTGGAGAGCAGTTGTAATTCTGAGTGATCCCCAGACCTCACCTGGAGATTGGCAACGAAAGGTGGCCTATAAATGAAATAAGAAAATGAATACATAAAATTAAATGACTGAAAAGGGCATTGCGGCATACTAAAGTTCCACAGATACTGTTGCGGATAATAATTAATAAGACTGATGATTGCTCAATTGCTCCTTCTTTGCATTCAGATGTGAGCTGAAATGTGAGTTTCAGACATCCAATAAAGTGCTATATTCCCCATAAAAATCCATCTTTACACATACTATTCCAGTATATATCTGCTTAGAAGTAAACCCCTTCAGCAAAGGTCCCACTTCTCCCTGCAGTTTGCCTTTTCTTTATTTTTTTCAGACTGCTTAATTGTTTCCTCTTTTCTCAGTACTTGCTGGATCTCTCCTGCTCAAAGTCATCCCTACAAGAAAAAGAAAAGCCTCCCCACAAACTGATAATCAATCATTTGTTGATGTGTGAGCTGTACAAGCCCCAAGAAAACAGAAAATATTTCATCAGATGAGAAGGAGAAGAAAGATGAATATTTGCTTTTAAATGACAGGTCAGTTATAAGTAACGTGGTAGCCATCCACAATTAAATGCTGGATCAGAGAGCTGACCTACATATATCATTGAGACCTGGTTGGGGGGTGGGGGAGGTGTGCCTCTCAGCTGTGCATCCCAGGGTGCTCAGTGATGCATCAGCATGAACCTGGCAATTCTGAATGAAAATGAGTAGGAGGGTGACCATCACTAATAACCATCTAGTAGTTTTTTGAAGGGTGTGTATGTGGTGTTCTAATGATGGATCATCTGTGCTCTACCACTGCAAAATTATGAATGAATTAGATATTACGTTTTTTTCCCTTTCATCTTTTTCATCCTTGCTCATTAGCAGTATAATGTATTTGGGGCTGGATGGGCCTCATATGCTTTGTTATTTGTTGTTCACACTAGAGATGCTGAATGATTTTTTTGCAGCAATTATATTAGCTTACATTTCAATTACCAGTATAGAAAATAACTATCATATAGCCCATTACTAGGTTCATCATGTTATGAAAACATTTATAACCATTAGCTTCCTTTAGTACAGGACCTGGCATGAATTTCCAGGCTCTGTTGGTGTCAAGAATGGCAACATGCACAAGATTTCAAGAACATGTGGGTTGTAACTAAAAAGTTGATTATATTAAATGATTTGGGTTTAATCCTTTTTGCTTACTGTCTTCCTAGTTTCTTATTTTCCATTCCAGGAGGTTCCCTGAACCACCTATTATATATCGTTCTGTAATTATTTTCCAAGGTTTTGTTTCTTTTTAAGAAACAGAATCCCACCATGAGACTACTACTTAAAAAGGACAGATCAACACAGGGAGAGGGAAAGAAGAGGGAGAGAGGGGGGGAGCTATTTAACTCTTTCACCTTATGCTCTTTTTCAGGTGGGACACCCTGTCTGCCTCCAAGCTGCTTCCCCCTCCACCGCCAGTGAAAATTATTTATATAAAATCCAGTTGTGTGTATCTTGTCTTGTGTAGTGATTTTGATTTTGCTAATATCAAAGACAGATAAAACTGCACAAAGTGGCGAAGCAACTCCTGAATCACTGGGAAAGTTTTGGATTGTCTTCCCTTCCTCACATCCTAATATTTCACTATTTTAGACTTATCCTTTGTCACTTAGCCCAGCCCAAGCCAAATGCCTTTTGTTACAGGGCTGCAACACAAAATTACAAAACCCTGGAGTCTAACTGTTCACACATCAGTCTGGTAGTCTGCCACCATCACCTTTTTACTAATCCAATAGTCAGAAGCCAAAGGGCAAGGCATCTAATCCTCCTGGGTCTAAATCAGAAAGTCCATTCTGAGAGGCTGGCTCACAGAAGGAGTTTCTCACAAAAGACAAGTTACTCTGGTAGGTGGTCTGCCAGACAAGGCCCTAAATTTAGATTGAGAACTGTGAACACAAATAACCACTGAACTAAATTAAAATACATATGTTATTAAGGTACAAGATTACTTCAAACAAGAACAGAAGACTGTGAGGATAAAATAAGAAATCTAGAAATTCAAAGACTAGCTAAAATTGTGTTACATTGGTTCCAAGTTACAAGATATTACCCATTCTCAGAAGGAAGTTCCAGTGATCCAAAGTGGCTCTACTCCTGAGTCACCACAGGCCAGAGCTGAATGGCCCATGCAAGCAAGTGTCTAGGATGGCCAAAAGTGAGCAGGAAGATGTCTACATGGCTGGGTCTCAGGTAAGTAAAGGTAAAGGTTTCCCTTACTCGACAGCCAGTCGAATCCAACTCTAGGGGGTGGTGCTCATCTCTGTTTCCAAGCCGAAGAGCCAGCGCTGTCCAAAGATGTTTCCATGGTCATGTAGCTGGTTTGACTAAACACCAAGGCTCACAGAACGCTGTTACCTTCCCACCGAAGCAATACTTATTTATCTATTTGCAATTTGGGACCCTCATAGTACTAGGCCTTTGCACCATTATGATCTCTTTGTGATGACACATAGCCAAAGTGTTGGACCAATGACTGAACCGGTGACCTAAGTGGTGGTCTGACCTGGGAGGAAGGCACAGATCCAATCTGCACCTTTCCCACAAGTGCAAATCATGGCTTAATTGTGAGGAATGCAGCTGAGTGGGGAAACTTCCCAGCTTTCCATCACAGCTGTGTTATCTATATTTCTCAAGGTCACTGGCTGCGTTCAGATGGCCAGTCAATCGCGCCATGAGCCCTCCTAAAATTTTATCCCGATTTTTTAATCCAGCCTAGCACGACCAGACGCCCCCCCATGAAATAGCCTCACCGCGCATTGTTCCCGCCGTGATTTGTCTACACGGCATCCACCGAGGATTTTTTTAAAAAAAGTTTTGTACATTCGCATAGGCAAGGCTGCGCCTCCTTGGAGAACTGAGGCGATCGCGGAGGGTTTTCAGCAAAGTCCCGGTCCTCCCCCTTGCCATCATGATCAATGGAGGGACTATTTTGCAAGTTAGAACAGTCCTTCCCCCCCTCCATCTCCCATCGCGGTAACATCTTGTCCCTAAAAGAAATAAGCATGAATATGACATTCCTCGTAGCGCTTATCGTTAAAGCGCACATGGGGTTTCAATTTTATAAAAATCGCGCCCCCGTCGGCTCGGTCTGACGTCAGACCGAGCCAACGGGAGCATCGTGCGCTAATGGAGTGACCAGACGGAAGAAAGTCTGCAGTTGTTGCGCGGGTAAGCGAAAACCCTACATTGAAACTGCTGCTTTTTAAATCAGGATTGGAGGCGCAGCAGAACGGGATGCCTATGGGACCGGAATATTTCCCAGATGTTTATGTCTGGTCGTGCATTTTTGATCCGCAAGGGAGTCGTTCCTATGGCAGATCAAAAGATCCGTCTGAACACACCCACTGTGTTCTTTCTTAGCAAGGCAGTTTTGAACTCTGTTTAACTCACAAACAGGACCCATCTGAAGTCTGAACCAAACTTTGAATCTGAACAGAATTTTAAGGGAACCAAAGTTTTTTTTACAACCTTGAGAGCTAGAAACCTGCATTTTTTTTTTAAAATGAGATTTTTGGGGTACTAAAACTTGATCAGGTAGTGGTGGTGGCTCCTGAGGAGCAAAAGGAAAAGCCACATCAGGGAGCTGGCAACCCCTAGGAGGGCAAGGCAGAATGCGGCCTGCAGACTAGAGGAGGAAAGTTCTGCCACAGAGGGTATTAGATGTGGATTGGGAGAAACTGACCTAAATACTTACCATTTCCAGCAAGCAAAATACTTCCAGGTCAAAATGGTCCAGTCTCATAGTTCACAACAATCAACAAGAATTTCAAGGAACATGAAGAAGTTAATACTAAAGACTGTCCAAGTATGCATCTGCAAAACAACTAGGTTGTGTTACTTGATCTGCTGAATAATGTTCAACATTTGAGAGCTAGTTTGGTATAGTGATTAAGTGTGTGGACTCTAATCTGGGAAAACCGGGTTTGATTCCCCACTCTTTCTCATGCAATTGCTGAATGACCTTGGGCAAACCATAGTTCTGTCAGAGCTGTTCTCTCAAGGACAGTTCTGGAAAGAGCTCTCTCAGCCCCACCTACCTACAGGGTGTCTGTTGTGGGGAGGGGAAGGAAAAGAAGTTTGTAAACTGCTCTGAGACCCTGAGTGAAGGGCGGGGTATAATTCCAATATCCTCCTCCTCCTTTTTCATAGAAGTTCACTTGATTTTCTTTTTTTCATACTTATTTTTCATTTTTCTTATACAAAATAAACTCTACAAATAGCATCCTATTATAACAAAACATCGAGTTAAGCATACACCTTATTACCTAATAATGCAGAAAACTTTTATAGCAATTCTCAATAAAACACAAAATACATGTATTTTTTGGGTAAAGAACAAACAATCTTCTTCGTGGTCTCTGTGCATCACACCTCTGGGATATAGTGTGCCTGTGCTGATCCTGGTTGGTATTGTAGAAAGCTAAAGGGATTTTCATGCCCCCTCCCCAGTCACGTGCTGGGCTCCAGTGCACATGAACATGTGAGGGGCATGACTATCCCGCCAGTTCTCTTCTGACCGCCACTCTGGTAGGACTCTCTACGCCTCGGTCGGTAAAAAACTTTGGCTTCAGCCTCTTTTCCCTCCCTGTTTTTTGTAGTTAGCTAAGGTTAGTTTTCAGTTTAATTAGATAGTTAGGTTTTTCCTTCCGTCTGCCTCAGCAGACTTTTTCTACCCGCCTACAGCTTATGGCCAAATGGTGGGGCTTTTTCAGACAGTGCTGGAAGTGCGGCAGTCAAATCGCACCCCTTGATGGACACTCCCTTTGTTTATTGTGCCTGGGGGAATTGCTCCACATTGACCCACTGTGCCAAATTCTCCCATTAAATGAGGAAGAACTGAGCGGCGAGACTGCGGGTGGCACTACTTGAGTTGGCTCTCTGTCTGATGGTGTCATCACA
Source organism: Gekko gecko (assembly GCA_029375565.1). Taxonomy (NCBI): domain Eukaryota; kingdom Metazoa; phylum Chordata; class Lepidosauria; order Squamata; family Gekkonidae; genus Gekko; species Gekko gecko. The sequence continues at coordinate 143,235,443 of JAPDNY010000005.1, forward strand.
GGACTCTTCAGGACACGCCTCTATGTCGAACCCCGTGTCGTGATCGACGGCTCAATGGTCTCCGACACCAAGACAATCCGATGCCAGCAGATCGGTGCTGAAATGCTGAATCCTGGCATCGCAGTCCGTAGCCCATACACCTGCTAAGAAAAACTGGGTGGGCAAGGACAAGCAGCCTGTCAAGCATAAGAAGCACAAAAAGAGCTCCTCCGCTAAAATCCCGGTACCATCAGGGCAGCAGTCAGAAGAAACTGGCAGGATAGTTGTGCCCCTCCCCTGGTCATGCGCACTGGAGCCCAGCATGTGACCGAGGAGCGGGCACAAAAATCCCTTTAGCTTTCTACAATACCGATTGGGGTTGGTGCAGGCGCACTATATCCCAGAGGTGTGAATGCACAGATGACCACTCGAAGATCATCAGTTACAGGTAAGCAACCTGTTTTTGTTGGGGTTTGACATTGCATATTCAAAAAAAGGAAACCATTTTTCAATAAAATTATTCTTCTTGGTAGGTATTTCCACTACAGCTATTTGTATCGCTAATTTATCCATTACTGCCGTGTCCCATATCTTCAGAATCCATTGCTGTAAAGTGGGGGGGTTTGTTTGAATTCTATTGTGCAGCTATAAGAGTTTTTGCTGCTATCAGAAACAAAGACACTAGGGCCCAATCTGTATCTAGCATTTGCTCTGCTGTTATACCAAACCCACACTGGAACAGAAATTCCTGTTTACATTGCATGCCACTTTCACTTTGATTGAGTGTCACATTTTATGGCAGTGTCCAGACTGCCTGCTGCTTTCACTTCATTTGATCTCTGGTTTTATGGTGGCTGTCTGCTTAGATTTATGGCCATTTTATTGCCATTTGGGGGTGACTCTGCAGTCAGTATGGTGTTGGTCTGGGGTAGTTGAGTGTGGTTTTGAACTTCATCTTTTTCTGTTCCAGTGTGGGTTTGGTTAAGTGACTGAGCAAATGCTAAATGCAGATTGGGCCTAGGTCTGCTTTATATTTTGATAGTTTCTGGTTGGGCCAGAAGTTAAGAAGAACTGACTCCAGGGTACAAGGAATAGCCTGGCCTAAAAATTTCCCCATAGCCAGTAAGATGTTTTCCCAGAAGTTTTAAACATGTAGACAATCCCACCAGCAATGTTTGAAGGTACCCTGTAACTTACATCCCTTCCAACAATGTGAATCAGAGGTACTCTTGGAATGAAACAGTCTTATGGGAGTCAAATTCCATCTAATATGGAGTTTATAATTCTGGAGTTTTATGTTTAGTGAGTTAGCAATGTATAAATTAGAGGACCAAATAGTTTGCCATTGTTCTTCATTTAAAGTACTCCTGATATCTCTATGCCAAGCTTGCTATAAAGTAGTGGTTTTTAATTTAAAAGATGATAAAGAAGTATAACTAATCTTCTAGAGATCTGACTACCTTTTTGTTAAGACAGTTTCAAAAGTTGTAAGAGGTCTATTTAACTGAGTAAGAATATTAGGATTGTGTAGCATATAATAAAGTTGGTAATATTGTAACCAAGGGATTTTTAAGTTATATCTAAATTCTAATTGTTGTCTGGTGTATATTTGACTTTCTGACCTGGGGGGAGGGAAAAACCAGAGCTCAGTTCATAGTAGGATCACACAACCTGACCTGGACACAGTTATGTGATGGACCAGGTAGTTTTTTGGGGTTTTTTGGCCCCCCCATAGGGGATTTTTTTTAAAATTTTCTATAAACTACTACAGAAAAATAGGAAGGGGACACTACAAACCATAGGATAAAGCAAAGAAAATCTAACTAAGAACCCAAGGTCTGGAAGTTATACAATGTTTTTAACCAACGCTATTTTATCTTAGAAAATTTTTTGACATGAGGAGTATTCAATATTAATTCTCTAATCATCAAGATCTGCTTAGCTGGTACAACAATGAAAATTTCCATCCTTATTTTCCCTCAACAGACACCTGCTGACTATGGCTTCACATAATATGTTTATCCCCCCTCCAAACTCTCAAAGTTCAAATTCCACTTCTTCTACAATTAAAGACAGTCCACTTTGTTTCTTGTAGTGTCTTTCCTCTGATCTTCTGGCTCTCAGCACTTTTTACGTCCTTGTTACAGCTGTTACACGTTTGTCTGTAGTCTAAAGAATCTATTGCTTCATTTTTGCAGGGTGGTTATGTTTTGGATTAGTCCAAGTCCAATCCTTTGCTTAAAGATAAATAACTTTTTAACCAACCTGCTTGTCCAATTATAACCCATCTTCTTTAGAAACATTCCATAAGTAAAGGCTTTCTGATAGTGACACTATCTCTTTAAATCCAATGCCTTCTGAGGGCCAGGAGAGGGCGAAAAAAGTTCACTCTGATAAAGCAGGAAGAGTCTCTAAGGCTAGCTAAACCACCTGACCCAGGCCAGCTAGGTCATATGATACGATTCTTTGTTCGAGCTCTTCCTGAAGAAGGCATGATTTCATTTTCTTCCTATGCCACAGTCTCCATGTTGGAAGGATGTTTATTTTAACCACTACGACATCAAAGTCTCACAGGTCTGTTTAAGCACTTAAAATCCCTTGGAAATTCCCCTGTTGTAATCCATTCGTTGTCCTGCTTAGTCTCCCCCTTAACACTTCGATAAATCACTTTTTTTGGGGGGGTAGGGCATCCCCTCCCCCCTCCCTCTTCTACCATGGGGACTTTGCAGCATGCTGATGGATGTCTTGCTTTGACATAACTCACTCATTAGTCAGTTGATCCAACAGGTTTCCCTGGGATCTTGCTTGATGTAGATCCAACAGATCTCGCAGAGTAGAGATAAATCCGTTGAACTTCCAGATAGCTTGCTGGAGCAGTCGTTTCTATGCCATTGCTGGGAATCAGAGATGGACCATTGGAACAGGGAGAAGCCCTTCTACGCCGGCTACAAGCCCGAGGAAGGGCTCTCCTAAAAGCTCCCTGGCTTGGCACCTATCAACAAAGGTGCCTTGGAAGGCACGCACCATTGTGCCTTCTCCTGTCCCTGATTCATGGCACATGTCTCTCACTACTGCGAGAAGCTGTGGCCATTTCTGAAACGCCGAAGCTCCACCCCGTAGTTTTTAAGTTTAGTGCCGCCAGTAATCATTGTAGTCAATGGAGAATGCTTAGCATATGGCCTCTGAGTCTTATTCTATCATTGATTTTCGAGAGCCGAGAAAACATCCTAACAAGACTAAAAGTTGCCTTGATGCCTTGCAGAATCACACAGACTAATCTCTGCAGGGATTTCACTTTTCCAGCAGTCTTTGCTGATCTAACAGGATGTTCACTTCATGCTACTTGTATCATGCCTTGAAAACACAATTTCTGCCTTTGACTTGGTATATGACAACAAGGGTGCTAACAAACAGCCCTACTGCTGTTATAGAGTCAATTGCCTAAGGAGCTGCAGGGTGTTGACATGCCACAGATGGAGTCAATGCTGACAAAGAAACAACAGGCACCAGAAGCTGTCTTAAAAAGCAAACAAATGACCTAGAGATGCAAAATCCTTAAATTATAAATAGAATCTTGACTATAAGACATATATTTTGCAGTAGCAAGCAAATTAATAAAGCTGTTCCATTGAAATATATTTTAAGACTGTGAGACTTGGAGGGAAACTGCTGAAAACAGTCTTCATTTGGTCATATGACCCTGTGGACGCCTAATTTTTTCAATTACCCTGTGTTGACTTCAAGTTGTATTGCCACCAGCTGAGTTGGCTGCTGATGCCACATGCTGAATTCAACACAGATCAGCATTTAAGGATGTGAACCAAAATGTTATTTGGGTTCTGGTTCAGCTCATTTTGTTCAATAAATATTGCTGTTGTTTTTTAATATCATTATGACTGCAAGCCTAAGAGTGCTTTCCTGGGTGTACGACCCATTAAATAAAATGTGGCATTCTTCTGAGTAGACATGCTCCCTGTGTGCAGGATTCTTAATGCCTTTGGGAGCTGTCTACATTGGTTTCAGTGTAAAACATGGTCCCCCTGGAGATTTTTGGTCTTATCCAACTGGAATGAAAACTGATTATTGCTTTCATCACCAAATTGCTGGCAGAGAGAAGTTTATTCAGCATCCCTGTAGGACTTTAGAGACATTTGCCCTGCAGCTGTTGAGAATAGGGACATGAAACATTGTGGGGCAAGTCTGGACCCAGCTTATGGTAGGCAAAAAAATGGAGGGACTCTGCAAGAGCTCTGTCCCTCATCTCTGCAGGTATTGCTGCAGCAGTGGAATTTCACCGGAGGTTCCCCTTTCCTGCTGCAGCACTCCAACCCCCTTGCTGATCCTGGAGGTCCCCTGTCTTCCAGGACTAGCATTTTGTGGATCATTTTGGAATGTAAGAGGGGGAGTTCAAAAAGTTCCATTCCTCTGATGGAATTCCCTGCTGCTGTCTCCATCCCTTTAGGCTGATTTTTATTTTATTTTAAAAATATTTTTAAATTGCTTTTATCTCTACATTCTACTTTCTACATACTACCACCCTAAAATACAGAGTAGGCAAGGATCCTTAAAAGTCTAAATTCAATTTCTTGATATTTCCCTAATGATTAGACTTGCAGTATAATAATTAATTTTGTAATATGAGGATACAGAATAGGTAAAATTAAGCTAGAATATCATAAGTGTGCATTATTATGCATAAAGTACAAAGTAGATTCTCAGATCTTCATTTAGTTGCTTTCTTTTCTTTGCGTTTCTTCTTCTTGAAGGGGAGTTTAACCTTATATGATCTAGAAGCAGCCACCCCCAATTCAGATTCAGAGTCAGAGTCAAAAATATTGCCTATAGATGTTAATGTGACAGAGGAGCTGTTACTGCTTGTCTCGTCTTGTTCACTTTTATCTTCTATGCCATTATTGTCCTCTGCTTTTCCTTTTTCCTTCACTGGGCTTTGGTGCTGTTCCAGAAACTTTTTGGCTTTAATAGGAGAGTCAATCTTTTCTTTTTTCACTTTAAAGTTGAAAATAAGTCCTTCTGGGATAATCCATCGGTAAGGAGTTGAATTTTCCTGTAGGAATGAAGTGACATTTCTATATTGCTTCCTTTTTTCATACCTCAAATGAAACATCTTTCAAGATCTTTGCTCCTTCTCCTTCGATTTCTCCTGTCCCACTAGTCACCTTAAGTATCAAATCTCTTGTTGACCTTTTAGAGAATTTCACAAAAATTTCCCCTGGCAGATTATTTTCTTGAGAAATTCTGGATAAGTTCGATAGACCATGTCCATATCTCCTTGCAATGATTGAGGTTTACAATTTGCCAGGGGAGCAAGCGCTTCACTTAAGATCTGTTTCAGATTTTCATCTTTCTTTTCTGGAATGCCTTGAAATCTAAGGACATATTGAGATCTTTCCGCTTGAAGCTGTATTAGTTGTTGTTTTTCCAAAGCTCTTTCATTGTCTGCTGCTTCCATTTTTTGATCCAAGACTTTTGTCTTATGATCAACCTTTTTCAGCTTTTTGGATGTCTTCTCTGGTTTTGTCTTAGTTTCTACAAGTTCTTTCTGTAGAGCATCAAAGTTCTTGTTGAGATTAGTCATCTGGTCCAGCAGAGGGCATAGTGCTTCAGAGGTCATATTGGCAATGTCTATAGCTGATTCTGGTCTGGTGACCGGTGATGTTAAACTGGCAGTTCCTATGGAAGATTTCCCTCTGGACGCCATGTTTCCTCCTCGCTGTGACATTGTTTACATTAAAGGTAAAAGTTCTTAGAAGATCTGGGATTCTTCTCTAGAGTGTTTAACAAGGCTCTCAGCACTCAAAGTGGGTTGGGTAGCATTCTCGCTTTTAGATTTTGGCTTAGCCTTTAAGTTTTGCTTATTTTCCATTGCTTTATCTAGGGCAGGGTTGCTCCTCCCCCTCCAGAAGGATTCCCCCCTTCTCCAGGCTTAGGCCTTTGCCATCTCTTAGTTGGTACCCACTTTAATGCTTATTATTATTATTTACCATTTCGGCACTCACGTTTAATATCGATAAGTATCAGCTATGTAGGGAAAGTCTCTTTTGCTTAGATCCTTTGCTTGCTCTAGGTCCGGTAGGCACCTCTGGACGCCATTGCTGGCTCGAGGTGGCAGAACCTTTTGCAGCAAAAAGGAGCCTCAATCCCTTAGACACGGCTTCAGGAGTGATTCCTTTCACGCCCCAGGCTAGAAACCCCCTCCAGGTCCTCTAGGGGAGGCTGAAATTGTCTGATCTCCCTCCCTGCTGCTCTGTTACAGAATGCACCCATTGGAACTTGATGAGGTGTGACCGTCTGCAAGTCACCCAAACTGAAACCCCTTTAGGCTGGTTTTTAGAAGATGAGATTAACACTTATATTATCCTTCAAATAAGATTTGGATAGGAATAGAAATATTTGCCTTCTGTATTATAGATTGTCTAGTTGCAGTAGAGCTCAGCTGCTGTTCACAATTTAGTTATATTTTACATCCATGAATACAATAAGGAATTTGTTTGCTCTGTTTTGTAAAAGCAATGAGATATGGGCCTAAACATTATACTTGTTGTTTCTGTTTCTCAAGCTTGGTGATTGCTAACCAATCAGATTGCTTGGAACAGCCTGTCACTCAAGGCTCTTTGGCTTTGTGAAGAATTAACCCTTCACAGTCCTTCAGCTGTTTGTACAGCACTTCTAAGCTTTTAAAAAGTGCAGTCCCTCACACCAATGGATTGAGGAATTTACAAACTTATCAAGATTTGAATGTATGACATACAGATGTCAATTGCACATGAACATATTTTTAGATGTTTGGAAATCTCTTATAGATACTTTTTTGTAGACTTGCCACCATGGTGTTATTTTTAAATATTTTTATTTCTTCTCTGTTTGGATGCTGCAATTTAAATATTTTTAATATCTATCTATCATCTATTTGTCTGTCTGTCTGTCTAAAACTTTAACAAAACAACAGAAACATAAATATTGGACTAGATTCTGGTGGGTAGCTGTGTTGATCTGAGGCAACAGAACAAAAGTTTGAGTTCAGTGGCACTTTAAGACCAACAAAGTTTAATTTTGGGTATAAGCAGTTTATATGCAGAATTAAACTTTGTTAGTCTTAAAGATGCCACTGAACTCAAACTTTAATATATTGTGGTGTGAGAGTTCAGAAAATATAATAAGTGCAGCCTTGAGGGTAGATATGGGGAATGTGTGAAATAAATAGGAAATAAATGCACTCTTATTGCATTAAGAAAATGAATGTATGGAATTTTATAACACAGTATTGGATAATCTATTGTCAACATTATTTTTTAAAGCAAATATCAGCATTTAAGGTCCTGAAGTAGTTCCCCCCCATATTAAAGATAAAGGTAATAAAAAGAAACAGGAAATCTGTCATGTGAAGCTGGTGCAACTGTGAACATTTGATATGGAAAGGTTTGTTATTGTTGATGTTTTCACATTCAGCTTTCAAAGGAATTTTTAAAAAAGAATTTGCTACATATTGAATACCATATAGCTTTAACTGTGTATTCCACTACTAAAACAGAACTCTATTTCTTTATAATGGCATTTTAGCAAAGTATTTGTGATTGAAATCCTGTAATCTGGGACAGCTCTGGAGTCTCTATCTAGTTTTCTGTGTTGGCTTATCCTGCAAATCACTCCCGCCAGTAGTTCTGGGATTATTGCTTACAGAAAACTTGCACATAATATGAATAGTAAGGTACATCCTCTCATGTCTCTTCTGCTCCAATACTATACATCCCAAGCTTTTTACAAATTATAATGGGACTTCAGAGAATGACATGGTTTTAAGGTACATATAAATTTGAAGTTGGGACTCTTGTAGTGTGTTTCTTACAGCCTGATACATAATTCTATTGCCCTTGGTGTTCCATTGTATTGCCATTCACTGTAAAGAATGGATTATGAGGGAATAGGCACTGTTTCTGAAATCCTTCCTAAAGATGTTGTGTTACACTGCATTTTTATATAGGAACTATAGTCCATGAGCCATAGGTCTGTATATGATTCTAGTTGACACTGTGGTTTTTGATCAGTTTGTAATTCCCGTTTGAAAGAATGTATCAATGAATATATGTATTAAACTAATAATTTATGTATGCTTTTTTGCAATCTCTCATTCCTTATTAGGTACATGTGGAAACCCACAATCCCCCCCCCCATTCTGTAGCTGGCAACCCTAGTCAGGCCTGTCCTCAAAGAATTGGCCTGGAAGGGGCCCTGCCCCCTCCTCCTGCCTTTTATTGACAGAGCCAAGTTTGGAATACTATGGTTGCCAAGCAACAGCCACTGAGAGAATCCATTGCTTAAAGCTATAGGTGCTCCTGTTATCATTTTCAGGTTTTTTAGGCACCCTAATGTGTTTTTTAATTTCAAATTTTTCTGGAAACCTGGGGCCCTCTTCAGGTTTGTAGAAGCATCTGTCATGTCCGTTCACAGCTTCAGTCACCAGACTTAAGTATCCAAAGATCTGGCTGAGTCTGCTATTAGACTATAAGGTAATGTCTAGTAATGTTAATGAAGATGGGTATAGGGTGACTTCTTAAATTGGTGGCACACCAAAAAACTTTTTGCAGCATTGTGGCTCAAAAAAACCCCAATTTATTTATTTATTTATTTTACAAAATTTACACCCCACCTTTCTGCCCTCATAAGGGCCACAAAGATGTCTATGGGATGTGTAGTTCTATGTAGTTCTAACATCCATGCCTACTGACTTGGCCACCACCAATGAGCTTTATGGTCTGGGATGGATACAGAGTGTGGAAGTGAGCCTAGAGGCAGGAATATTAGAGTAACACACATAGAACTTGGTTTCTAGTTTGATTTGGAAAATCTATCAATCTCTGCCCGAACTCCCAGTGAAAAGGGGGGCAATATGGTGAGTATGATACATGCTGTAAATTTGGTAGTGTCAGGGTACTGCCATGCATTGTTGACTAAATATATGTTAATGACTATTATAACCACAAAGGGGAAACAGCAAATGATGAAAAACTGACCTTAAAATCAACTGCAATGTGAAGATCATGCAGACTGGTGGGGGGGGTCTGATATGAGTCCTATAGATAAGTTGGCCTTTGGGTTGCAACCACCCAGTGCAGCATTCAGCCCTTCGTATATTATTAGGCACCTTCACAATGTTGCTCGATATGTGTTAAAACCTGGATCTGATGCAAGTTTTTTCAAGAGACCATCATATGGCCAGATGGTCATGTGAATAGTTTTTACTCTTACTGTCTTTATCCTCTCCCTTATCCCCTTATGCAGAAGAAGCCTTCCTGACAATAAGAGATTCTCTTCAATGAGTTTTGCAGCACTCCCAATCTCTGAGCCTGGCCTCTGGTTATGGGTCACCTGGGCTTCTGGCCCCACAGTCACAGCTGGCTGCATAACCCCTGATGACCTCTGAAGTCAACTGGAAAGATAGTGGCTGGTCAAGGCCACTTCTTCAGATTCTTGTCCAACATTCTAAGCACTACAATATGCTGGCCTTCTTGATCACTCTGGACAAGCTTTTATGAGAAGACACCAGGCCTGTAGCCAGGATCTTTTAATTCGGGAGGCCTTTAAATAAGTTGGGGGGGGCACCGTGAACACACCCCAAGGGAGCACTACAAATAAAATAAAAAATTGGAAGTCACAGGGCCTGGTCTGGATGGGAAGTTGGGGGGCTTTGGCAGTAAGTTGGGGGGCCAGGCCCCACTGTAGCTATGGGCCTGGGAGACACTAATGTAAGCTTCAGCTCTTTCTAAGGTCTGAGTGCTAAAATGGCCAGATCTTTGCACCTGGGTACAAAGTAAACCTAATTAATTCATTAAAGGTTCTGATTACTGATCTGAAGGCTAGAGAAAGAGAGATGCTTGTTTCTCTCTGAGTCTGCCATTGTCCATAGGAGATATGATTTATTATGAGGGATCATACTTGAGTCTGGTCTCTCTCTGCTGGCTCTCAGCCTTTTGCTTGGAGATGGCTGAAACTTACTTTCTGGCCCTCAGGTGACTGCAAGAGAGAAGCTGGTCTTGACAAGATGAAGGGGGGAAGAGAAGGGCCAACAAAACTGAGGCTTTATGGCAAAATACCTTACCCTCAAAGAGGAATCTTTACTGGAGTAAAAATACTTGTGGATTTTTTTTTTAAATCTACTTGAGGCACCTTTCAGGGACACTTTCTGTAAAGCTATTCAACTAGTCCAGTACATGAAGTTGTAGAGGGCAAAATCTGGTTTGGAAGACACTATCTGCATACAGACATAGGTGTAACAACATATCACTGACATGGCAGCAGCAGCGAGAGGGATGGAAGTGGGTGGAAAATGTATACCCCCATTCCCACTCTGCTCTATGTTGCTGTCCCCCTGCCTTTTCCTCCATTGAATCTGTGTAAAAGCAGAGCATGATGTGGTTGTGTGGGCCCCCATACAACCCAGAAACTCCCTTTCTCCTCCATTTCCCAGCTCAGGCACACTGTGGCTGAGTTCAGACTGGCAATTTGAAGTGGGAGCCAGTCATGGCAAAAAAGCCTCGGAACAAACTGTTCCGGGTTTTCCCGGTCACATGGGGCCAACTGACGTGGGAGCATACTGGGAGGAGGTGACTGCTGGCCCAGAGGTGCGGCTGTAAATGGCTTTTTCCTGGTAAATTGGCTGGATGCCTATGTGTGTATGGGCGCATGAGTGCATGAGCGCAAATCCAGCCGATTTGGGGAGGATCCCATTGTGCTGGCACCGCATTGGGCGGTAGAGCGGAGCACAGCCAATCATATGTGCCAATCATATGCTCCGGGAGCAATACAGGTTGCTCCTGGCTTTTTGGCTGAGCATTCACACTTCTGAGAAGTGGAATGCAGCGGGATAAAGGCACTCTCTGGGATTTGCTACCACTTTCAACAGGTATCTTTTAATCCTGGGAGTGAAGTGGAACAGCACAGGTTGCCTACGGTTGGGGAATGCCAGGCAGATGTGCCTGTGTGAATGCCCCCTTTAATCCGCTTGGGAAATGTGGCTCTAGCGGGACAAATTGCCAGTCTGAACTGATTGGACTGGAAAAAGGGGGAGCCCTTTAAAGGTCTAAAGGGTAGAGGGAATGGCTATGCCATTGAAAGCACAGCTTCACTTCTCTTCCAATGGCACCTGTGGGCTGAGTGGCCATGAGGACCTTCAACCACCCCACAGTTCTCCCTTTGAATCAGATCAAAGGGGGTTCAATTTTGGCAACAGCTATGGCTTGGGCTATGTATTCAAACAAGCCACCCACTGTATCCAAAATCAGCCAAAGGCTAAAAGATAGTTTGTTTTCTTTACTGGTTTATTTATAGTGTGAGGGTTCTTTTTTTGGGGGGACAAATGAAAAATAAATAACTTATAATCAAGTTTAAAGGGGAAAGTCTCAGAAAACCCACAAGTCACACTCTGAATGAATGCCATGTGGTCATTCCCTTTAAATGAAGGAGCTTCCTGCTTTCTATACAGGGAAAAATTCCCTTGAGGAAGCAGTCACCATGGTATTATTTCAGAAAGGTCCGGAAAAATAGCCATTTTGTCCCTTTTTGGTTAATTTATTAGCAAGATTAATTAATTTCAACACTCCATTTGAGACACAAATATGAATCAGAAAACCCACACTTTAGAAACACTCAAATAAAATTAGATACAAATTTATTGCTATGAAGTGCTCCAAGAACAGATAAATTTAACTTGTGATTTGTGCAATAAAGGAATCTTACTTAATAAGAAATTATATATCTTTGGAGTTTAATTGCAAAAGGCCTGTCACTAAAAAGATTAATGATGAGCAGTTTTTCATTATAAATGATTGCAATTGTATTAAGATATTGCCATTATTCTTCTGGAGATAAAGACAACCAAATGAGGGAAAAGAGCAGGAATCAGAACTCTGTTGGAACTGGAGAACTTTCTCTCTATAAAAATGCAAACCGTCAGAACATTTTAATTGGTTCATGTTCATTAAAGTAATTTCAAAAGTGCCATGTAAGAAAATAAAAATGAGATTATTGTGTATTCATATTTTATGTGTCAAAATACCTGCAGATCTTGATGGTTTTACATGAATGTGTAGGTGGAAAGGTATATGGGGGTAGGTATATGGGGAGAGGCTGTGGCTCAGTGGCAATACATCTCCTTGGCATGCAGAAGGTCCCAGGTTCAATCCCTAGATCAGATAGCAGGTGATGTGAAAGACCTCTTCTTGAAACCTTGGAGACCTGCTGCCAGTTTGAGTAGAGAATACTTAACTTGATGGACCAAGGTCTGATTCAGTGTAAAGCAATTTCATGTATGTTCATATATTAATTATTTTAATGGAAATATGATAGTTTAGCTTTCACTATTTGCTTTATAGAAGACTGACCACAAGTTGAAATGAGAAGATTCTCAGAAATCCAGAAACCACTAGTGCTGTTATTCTACCAACTATATTGCTGCTGCTTCTATCTACTGTTTATTATCTTTTAATCCTGTCCTTATTCCAGGAGGTTAAGTATCTTAGAATGGAGTTCTTGGCTATATGTCCTGCCAGTTTACTTTCTCAAACACTCCTGTGAAGTTGCTGAAGTTAAAAGGGAGCAACGGGCCTCACTAAGTGAGCTTCATGGCATTTGAACGAGGGTGTCCCTACACCTAGTTCAATATACTACACACCATATTATTAGAATGGCTCACATTGTCTCCTGTGCATTAACTCCTCCCCACATCCTCTTCAACCCCCAAATCCATGTGTTCATTCTGCTTGCTTCACTGCCAAACATTTGCACTCAGAGTGGGAACTCGATGTTTCTCCACAGAGTTATCCCCACAATGATGTTTCTGCCCTAGTCAATGTACCTGGATGCTTAGCATAAAGGGCTATTTTAGGGAAGATGCAGTATTTAAGGATCTATTTGCCTCTAGGCAGCTGTCCTGAGCTACTGTTTGGCTGCTGTTTGGCTACTGGGGGCTAACGTTTGCTGGGGGCTATCATCTGCCCCATCTTGTTTTATTGCCTGGATGTTGTTTTATGTTTTCTGGTTTTATACTGTTGAACTTGTTTTAAAGTTGGCATGCGGGCCTTGTTGTGAGCCGCCCTGAGCCTTCGGGGAGGGCGGGATACAAATCCAAATAAATAAATAAATAAATAAATAAATAAATAATAAAATAGATACTCTTACTTTGATCAGTCTGAAAAAGCCAAGAACCAAACTAATTGTTTCAGTCTTGCCATCTACAGTTTAAATTATTATCTCCAGACCTTTCTTTTCCCAGAGAAACATAATGTAATTTTCATCTTTTAATTTTATAAAACACAATAAAAAATAAACTTGAAGTCTGCAATTAATCCATCCCGCTAAGGGACATCTCCTGTGTATTTGCCAACTGTGAAAGCATTTTCTGAGCAAACTGCTGCAGCCAAAATGGCAAAATGAATAGACTAAGAAAACTTTTAGCAAATAATGTATTTAATAGACATTTCTACAGGGGAGGTAAGAATAATTCCCAATGTTATGGCAATATAAGCATAACAGAAGGAAACTCATTTTAGTCTTGATGAAGTCCTTATATTTAATAGCAAAAGATCTGTCCCTAAGTGGATAGACAAATCTGCATAATGGAGACAGCCACAATACAGAATTCTACAAATCTGGGGGAAACCTCAGGTTTGCAGAATACTTCTTTTAAAATAAAACTAATATAGGGGTACAAAATATCTCAAAAGTTAATTGCATCATCTGTATCACACACATACGCACACTAAAATCCATTGCACAGTTTGTTTGGTGTCTTGGGTTGCCTCAGCAACTCAAAAATGCCACACAGAAATGTGGCAGGAGTGCCCACCTGGAGCAGGCAAGGAGGAAAAGCCAGGTGCAACTTGCCTCACCCTCCCACCTGCTTTTCCTTTCTTTCCTCACAAAGTCACTGTGATTATATTCTATATACCTTCTATGTTTTCCTCAAAGATGAACACAATTTCTTCGATACTTAAAAATAAATAAATTGAAAGCTAAAGATTCTGGCTACCCTGCAGTCAATGCTGATGTTACTAACCAGGGGAGACTTTGCTTACAGTTACTAACCATCATGTCACTCTTACATGGAAGGCAGTATAGGGTCAAAGTGAGGTTAAGTTTACATAACTCATGTGCATAACCTAGAAATTGGTTTTCTTCATTATTCTATTGGCTTTTGCATAGGATGATCCCAAGAGATCAGGAAATCTAAGCTCAAACTTGGCTCTAATTGTACTCACAAACAAGCTTATGTCATAAAATATTAATATTCTGTTTCTTCCATTCTTGGCTGTAAATTGATCCAGTCCAGGCCCTTAACCTGGCTTAACCTATGAGCTCAGGAAGACATTCAAGCATCCTGAGTGAAAACAGCATAAATTAATTACACACACCTGATTTTAGATCTTAGTTAAAATAATATGATTAGGTGTAATCACTTTGAAAACAATATGGGCCTTTTCCCACCTCAGTTCCTACATAAATTACTTGGCTTCTGAAGGAGTGTTTATTTTGAACTCTTTGGAATATGAATTTGTAGCACAAACAATGCAGTATAGACTCCTGTTTCAAATTCTCATTACCCTGGAATAGCTGTTGTTATTATTGTTTGACATAACACACAAATATCCCTAACTACACACATCTACATATCAGGAGAATACAAACAAGTCTTCCATGATAGCCTGTTTAATCTGGCAGAGCAAACCCCCTGTATTCATCATCAAGTGTTACAAGGAATCAAAACAAATTTTCCCTTATGTAAACCATTAAGAGATAAGTGGTATACTTTGCTTTAAAAAAAATTGTTACACATTTCCTCTCCAGGGGTAGTTCAGCAGTATTTGCCATTTTTAATTTATAGGTTGGATCTAGCCAGCTTTTTCACTCAGTGTCACCTAATTCCCTTCCATGCAGGTACTAGGATCCATAACAGAGCCTGTTGGGGTGGTCAAAGAGAAATCCCTCCTCCCATTTTCCTCAGTGGAAACAGGGCCGGCTTGAGGTGTTTCTGCGCCCTAGGCGTGGCTGCCTTGTAATGCCCCCTTGTGGATGCCAACCTCCCGGTGGGGCCTGAAGACCAGCTGAAGGCTGGACCCAGAGCAGAAACAGGCCCCTACCCCACGGCCCCCACCCCCCTGTCCTCTCCAGGGCTGGGGGTGCGGGGACCGGGTGGGGCCTGGGAGGCTGTGGATGGATTCTTTGGCGGCGCCCCCCCTCCCAACTTCTTCCTCCCACTGGAGACCAAGCAGGTGAGGGGATTCGGAGAGGCACTCAGTCCGTCGGCGGAGTGCCCAGCTGCGAGCCTTCTGAGCCTCCCGCCAGCCCGCCTGCCCTCCTTGCCTTCTCTCCCTGGCCCGGCTGCCAGAGGAGTGTGGGGGCGGGTGGATCCTTTGGCAGCACCCCCCTCCTGCCCTCCCACCCGCCCGCCAGCCCTCCTTGCTTCTCTCTCTGGCCCAGCCATCGGAGGAGTGCAGTGGCGGCTGGATTCGTTGGTGGAGCCCCTCCCAACTTCCTCCTCCTGCTGGAGACCAAGCAGGCAAGGGGATCCGGAGAGGTGCTCAGTCCGTCAGCAGAGCACCCAGCTGTGAGACTCCCGCCCCTCCCACTGGCCCGCCCTCCTTGCCTTCTCTCCCTCACCCTGGCCCGGCTGTCAGAGGAGCGTGCCCCAGCCGCCCGGGTGAGAGGGCAGGGGGGAGAGAGGCACCTTCCAGTGGGGAAAAGGGGAGCCCTTCGCTGGCCCTGGGGGTCCCGTGCAGGCTGCTCCAAAACGGTGGATTGTTTCTGGGGAGTTTGACTGGACAGCCTTGCAGGGAAGCTGCGAACATCCCACCCCCCTGCCGCCACCGCCGCCCTTCCAGGTTGGGCCTGGAGACCCAGCCATGCTGCCTCTCCTCCTTTCCCCCTCCAGGGAGAAGGGGGAGGGTGGCAAGCTGTACCACAGCAGGGCGGTCTGCAGCTGCGGCAGTGGCAGCAGGGAGTCCCCACTGGCCACCGCCGCCGCCTCCCCCCCAGGAGGAGGGGAAGGGCGACTTGCGGCCTAACCGGGCACTTTTCAGCGGCGGCAGTGGCGGGCGCCCGGTTAGGGCGGCGGGGGGGCACTTTTTTGGGGGGAGCGGGGCGCCATTTGGCACCCCTGAGGCCGGTGCGCCCAATGGGTGATCCGGCCGTGAGTGGAAAAGCTGGGTGGATCCAATATCATACTTTAAATTGACTGTAAGGACCAATTCAAATTGTGGCCCACCTATGAAGACCATCCATATGACACAATCTACAACACAGTTTGAACCCTCTGAAATCTACTTTCCATGTGGTTTGGCATCAATGGCCAGCCAGAGTTTGTAAGGTAGGTGAAAAAGTTTAATGAACCCCGTAAAACACCAACTATTAAAGCTCCTTCAGTATTCTATGAAGTGTGAGAAGGACACCTGAACATGCACTGAGATTAATGTGAGAAATTATCTTGCATGTTTGTGCCATGTGCAGAATACCGGGATCCTTTACTTAAAGAGGTGGCTGTGAGTAACAATTTTTCAGTAGGAAAAGGATGACAGAAACCTGGTTTAAAAGGAATATAGAAGTTATGGAGGGATTTGGTACAATAGTGTGTGTGTGGATTTATCCTAAGTAAATACTAGCCATACCAAATCTGGGGGATTCCCTTACAATGGCTCTTCTCCTTTCTCCAGGGTTGGGGACAGACAGTGGCACTAGGGGAGAGGGCCTCCCAGCATTTCCCACTGGTTTGTAGGGTCCCTCAGGGAGCAATTCTACGTTATTGCATTGTTTCAATGCATATGTGTTTTAACATATTTTAACCCACTGTAAGCCACCCTGAGCCTGCTATGCAAGAAGGGCAGGATATAAATTGGATTAATAAAAATAAATAAATAAATAAATACATTTTCTCCCCAATGTTATTTAACATCTATATGCGCCCTCTTGCCCAGCTGATCTGGGAATTTGGGCTTGGGTGTCACCAATATGTTGATGACACCCAGCTGTATCAGTTAATGGACAGACGGATAGCTGCAGCCTCAGAAATTCTGGACCTGGCACTGAGGGCTGTGTCTGGGTGGTTACAGCAGGGTCAGCTGAAGTTGAATCTATCGAAGATGGAGGCCCTGTACCTGAGCTGCGAGGGTTTAGATGTGGGAATCTGGCTCCTGGCCCTGGGTGGGACACCTTTGATGCTGGTGCCCAGGGTTTGGAGCCTAGGAATAACACTGGATAACTCCCTGTCAATGGAGGACCAGGTCACATTGGTTGCCAAATCAGCCTTTTTTCATCTTTGGCAGGTTCAGCCACTAGTCCATTACCTTTCCACTCATGATTTGGCTACAGTAATCCATGCAACAGTCACTTCCAGATTGGACTATTGTAACTTGCTCTATGCAGGCCTATCCTTGTATCCGATCAGGAAGTTGTAGCTAGTGCAAAATGCTGCAGTGTGCCTGCTGTCTGTGACATCTCTGTGGGTGTGCATTCAGCCAGTACTATGCAGTACTATGCAGATTGCACTGGCTGCCAATAGAGTTCTGGATCCACTGCAAGGTGTTGATTTTAAGCTTTTAGTCGAAGGCCTGGTGGAAGAGCTCTGTCTTGCAGGCCCTGCAGAACTGCATAAGTGGCCAGGGACCCACATACCTAAAAGACCGCCTCTCTCCTTATATCCTTGAAAGGCCTTACATTTGGCCAATCAACATCTACTGGTAATTCCTGGCCCAATAGACATCCATCTAGCTTCAACTAGAGCCAGGGCCTTTTTGACCTTGGCCCTGACCTGGTGGAATGAGCTCCCAATAGTGATCAGGGCCCTGTGGGATCTTTAACAATTCTGCAGGACCTGTAAAATGAAGCTTTTCTGGCAGGCTTTTAGTTGAGACAGCGGACATCCAATACTATCTGCTCCTCCTGTTCAAACTCCCTGTCAAACTGTTTTTATCCAACTGCTGTTAGCAGGAAGCTAGTTAACTCAGGAGTGCTTGGATCCAGCTATATCTGAATATCAATAATATTTGAAATGGAACTGGGATGATACGATTTTCAGAATGCCGACTTCCGGTTGCAGTGAGGTGTTGTGGACGCAGTGGAGAATCGCTGTCTCACCACCCTGGCTTTTCTCACTTTGGATAGGGGTCTCATGTTCTTTGAGACTTCCCCGTCTCTCTGGTCGAGAGTTGGGTGCATGGGACTTTAGCCTGGTATGCCCTGTTTAGCGGCAGCAGCGGGGGTAACCGAGCATACCCGAAGCTCCGAGCAGACAAGAAACTCTTTTTCAGAGCCCCAGCTGTCACTACTAGACCGAGGGTGAGGTGAGCTGGAAACGCAATGGATGAACTTCCTTCTAGACAACCCTAAGTGACTGTAATTCAGCGAGTTTCTCCATGAACAACAAACTTTGCTTCAAACAGACTCCTGCTGGCTACCTCTTATACTTATAAAGAGGCAAAAATTCAGGCAGGAAGTTTTTTGTCCCCTCCCAGATGTGGACTTTGGAAGTTAATTACTCTGCTCTTTCTCGGAAAATTTAAAGAAGACTCTAGGTGAGCAAGAGCGCACTTATTAACTGCTATTATTCCATCATTACTTTCCACTCAGTGTGGTTTTCTTTTTCTTTTTCTTCTTTACTCTTCATTTTGACTTGCTACTTCTAAGTAGATCTGACTTGCAACGCTCTCGATTTTTATTCTTTCAGTGGATTCTGTAGCGTTCCTTAATGGCTTATCAGTCTAGTCTTGGAGAAGTCCCATAGCTTTCCATTTATTTATTTATTTGTTCATTTTTCCTTGTTTTTTGTTTTAACCCCTCCTTTCCCCAATGCTAGTGAAAGAAATTGAGCATGGAAGCCTGCTAATTGAAATACTGCAGGAATATTGGACTGTTAAAAGGGAAAAGACAAGTGAAGTGAGGTGGAAGTCTCGTTGGACTTTGATGACTTTCCTAAGCTCTGGTTTTGTAACATACTTACTCCCTTTTGTTGGTTTGGAACGTTTTCCAATGACAGCATATCTGAGGACCTTGTAACGTACTAAATCTGCTATATTTTGGAACTGGCCAACGTAAATATTTTTACTTTTGTCTTCTTCCCCTCTCTGTTTGAAGATCCAAAAGATATTCTTTTCCTCCCTGGTTTCTTTTTTATTTTATTTTCTTCCCTTTCTTTCTTTTTTTCCCTTCCCAGGTTGGAATTTGAGGGCACAATTTGATGGTATTCCATCTCAATCTTTACTGCATAAAGGCATTTGTGAGTCTGGGGTTTAAATTGATCTCTATCTCTGAATTTCCAAATTACTATAATTTATTGGAGGGTAGATAAGAGAATTCAGTAGCAAATCTGCTATTTCTTTATCTTTTTTTTGTATAGCATTCAACAAAGCTGAGTGGCATATTTGATTTTGATATTGAATTATTGGAAATGTTGAATAGATTTGGTTGTGCTTAAGTATTTAATATTTAGAAGTATTTGGCATCTAGTTTATTGCGTTACACTACAATACTTAGTAAATTCCTTCAATTTAAAAGAAAAGTTGGGCCCAAATAGACCCTCTCCTGGTGCACCCAAATCAGTGGCAACTAGTCTGTCAGCAGTGACAATGAAGGATCTTCAGACTTTAATTCAAGACACTATAAAGACAGCCTTAGCCCAGGTGGTAGAACTGATAAAAGAGACAATGAATGAAATGTCTTAACAACTATCAAACAGAATGGATAACTTACAGAAGCAGCTGACAGAAAACAATAAAAAATAACGGAACTTAATAATATAATAAAAAATACAGAAGAAAAGACTGAACAAACAGATGCCAAAATACAATTAATACATTCAAAACAAACTGAATTAGAACAAGAGCTGGTCAGAATGCATTTGGACAAAGCAGCATTCCTACTATGGTTTCAAAATATACCGGAAGTAAAAGATGAAGATTTAGGAAAGAAGATGGCACAAGCTATAGCTAATTTCATAAAAGCTGATGATCCAGACAAGATTTCTGAAGACATAGATATGGTATACATAAGGAACTCAATGCACACAAAGAGAAATCAGCTCCCAAGGAAGGTTCTTATGAAATTCTATAAAAGAGCAATTAGAGAAGACATTTAAAAAATTTCAAACAAGACCCCATTTTATATAGACAATGTAGAAATAAAAGTATTAAAGGAAACTCCCTGGAGAGTAAGAGAGAAAAGAAAAGAAAATCATGATTTGGCTATAGCATTGAGGAAAAACCAAATCACCTATAGATGGCTTCTTCCAGAAGGTTTGTTTTTCCAATACAAAGGAAATAGATTTAAAACTAATTCTACCCTGAAGGCAGAAAACTTTTTAAAGAACTATGGAGCAGAAATCTTAACGGGTGAAGGAGGTTTAGAATCTTCCAAAGAAGAGGAAGAAGAAGAAGGAGAGTATGATTTGGGGGCAGATGCAACAGTGGCAGAGACACCAACTACCAAAGGAAAAGATGCACCAATAAAGACAGGCCCAAAGCTTTAAAAATATTTACAAGGAAACAAAAGAACAGGCTAAAGATCAACAAACAAAACTTTAAGATGGAGAAGAAAAAAAAATAAAAATTCAATCAATGTAAATGGTCTAAACATACCACAAAAAAGGAGACGGGTTTTCCACCAATTGGGAAAAACTAACTCTGACATTATATGTCTTCAAGAGATGCATATTAAAGAGGCAGATGAGACGGGTTTTCCACCAATTGGGAAAAACTAACTCTGACATTATATGTCTTCAAGAGATGCATATTAAAGAGGCAGATCAGAAATACCTCCATTAAAAAAAACTAGATAAAACTTTTATAGCCTCTGATAAAGAGAAGAAAAGAGGCCTTGCAATATATGTAAAAGAACAATTACAACCTGAGCTAATAAATGCCTCTGAAGATGGAAGAATTTTGATAGTACAAATATTAAGCCAACTAAAGAAGATGCTTTTGGTTAACATTTATGCTTCAAATCAACATCAAGAAAGATTCTACAAGTGGTTACAAGACCTATTGAATAGATTCCAACATGAC
This sequence comes from Gekko gecko, assembly GCA_029375565.1. Taxonomy (NCBI): domain Eukaryota; kingdom Metazoa; phylum Chordata; class Lepidosauria; order Squamata; family Gekkonidae; genus Gekko; species Gekko gecko. The sequence continues at coordinate 143,256,481 of JAPDNY010000005.1, forward strand.
AAATTATGTATTATTGGGGATTTTAATGCAGTCTTTGTTAATAATTTTGATAGAAAATCAACCAAAGGGAAAATCAAATGGAGTAATCAACTGCTACCAATACGCTATGAGTTAATGGATGAGAATAACTTAATAGATGCTTGAAAAATTAGGAATCCTCATAAACAGGATTATACATTCTATTCTGCCAGACATAATTTGTGGTCCAGGATAGACACGTGCTGGATCTCAGCCACAATGAAGAAAAACTTTATAAAAGCTGAAATACTTCCAGCATCTTTTGCAGACCACAACCCCATTATTTTAGAATTACAAGATATATCAAGAAGGTCTAGGTGGACATTAAATACTTCAATTTTAAAGAATGAGAAATTTATAAACTAAACCAAAAAAGAATTCCAGATTTTTTCCAAAGGAATATCCAACCAAGAATCTCAATGAATACAGTCTGGGACGCCTTTAAAGCCTATGCTAGAGGCTTAATTATTAAAGAGATAGCATTTAAAAAGAAGCAAAAAGAAAAAAATACTGTCTAATACATGAACAAATTAGACAACAAGAAAAGGAAATGAAACAAGATCTAAGCAATAAACAGAAAAGAAATAGACTTAACATTTTACAAAACCAAATGAACTATTATTAACTCAAGAAATAGTGAAGAAATTACAATATGCAAAACAAAACTTCTTTGAAAATGCTAACAAACCCTCTAGATGGCTAGTGTATAGATTACATAAAGAGACACAAAAAAGATTTATAAAAACTCTGAAGAACGAAGCAGGTGACTCAAAAAACAAAATAGAAGATTTAAAGAAAATTGTGGAAAAATACTATCAAGAATTATATAAAAATACAGAAGCAACACAGCAGTTAATTAAGAAATACCTCCATAATCACAAACCAAAAAACTTTACAGAAGATCAGAGAAAAATCTCAAATCAACCAATAACAATGGTAGAACTTACTGAAGCCTTAAAAAAACAACTACAAAGGGAAAGCACTGGGTCCAGATGGATTCCCAGTGGAAATTTTATCAAGTCTATGAAGACCTGATATCAAGTCTATGAAGACCTGATATCAAGTCTATGAAGACCTGATATCTTTAATTCATAAGCAGAATACAGATGAGTCAGAAATAAAAAAATACAGACCAATTTCTCTATTGAATGCAGATTCTAAGATATTTGCCTCTATTTTAGCAACAAGATTGAGAAGGGTATTACTAGAGATGATCCACCCAGATCAAGTGAGTTTTCTCCAAAATAGACAAATATGACAGAATCTAAGGCTAATATTAAATGTTTTAGAATATTATGAGGCCCATCCTGAGAGGCAAATGGCATTGATCTTTTTAGATGCGGAGAAAGCTTTTGATAATGTTGGCTGGAACTTTCTACTTGAATTGTTGACAGCTTCCCAGGCTGGAGCTGAGTTCTACAAAATGGTGAGCACAATCTACAAGGAACAGAAAGCCAGGATAAGTATTAATGGAGATCTATCACACACTATTGGAATAAATAAAGGCACTAGGCAAGGTTGTCCCCTGTCACCATTACTGTTTATCTTGAACCTTGAAGTCTTAAATGATCAAATTAGAGCAGTTAATCAAATTAGAGGACTAAAATTGAAAGGCCAAGAATATAAACTCTTAGCTTTCGTGGATGACTTGGCCTTTATTTTGGATAATCCACACAATACAGTTACTAGGTTGATCTCTGTCATACAAAAATATGGTGAAGTATCAGGATGGAAAATTAATTTTTTAAAAAAATAATATGCTGGTTAAAAACTTGACTAAAATGCAAGCAGACTATTTATAAGAACAAGCCAGAATAGAAATTCAGAAAAGATCAAATATTTGGGAATAAATTTAACCAATAAATGCAGTTCCCTAATGGAAAATAACTACAATGAACTTCTTAAAGAGATAAAGAAAGATATTTTAAAATGGAATGCTCTCCAATTATCCCTTATGAGAAGAACAGCTACCATCAAAATTATTATATTGTCAAAAATGCTATTTCTTTTCCAAATGATTCCAGTGATAAAAATTGTTATTTTAATGAACTTCATAAAATAATACTGCACTTTATTTGGCAGGGAAGAAAACCAAGGATCAAGCTCAAAATATTACAAGAGATAAAGAATAGAGGGGGCTTTGCACTACCCAGTTGGCTATTATATTATAAAGCATAAGCTTTGGCCTGGATCAAGGAATGGATAACACTCGATAATTATAGACTTTTAAAAATAGAAGCCCATTACTTGCTTCTGGGCTGGCACATGTTTATTTGGTATGGGAAAGCCAAGACACATAAGTATTTTGAACAGCACTGGTTGAGAACTTCCTTACTAAAAATTTGGGAACAAATTAGGAATCCCTTCTATACAAAGATACCAAGATGGGTAGTGCCTCTAGAAGCCCTTACAAACCATAATGTATTTCAAAAGGACAACTTGGACAGGTACCATGATTTACTAGGCAACAAACAAGACCTTAAAAGGCTTCCAGAGTGCAATTGGTGGCAGAATATACAAATTCAATCTAGGTATATAAAAGATAAGCTAGTAGGTTTCTATGACTTTTTAGAAATTGATAAGACCTTGCTGTATACAAATCAGAAATTTATAAAAAAAAGGAGACTACAATGCAGTGTTTGACAAGAAGGAAGACAGAAAGACAAATGTTCATGGAAAGAAAACAGGAGGGAATGTATTCCTGGAATCACTGTGCAAGATGATTGAAGAATGGCAATTAATAGATGCTTGGAGAGTGAGAAACCCAAAGAAACAACAGTATAGCTTCTTCTCTGCTAGACATGATTCTTGGTCAAGACTCAATATGTGTTGGATCTCAAGCACAATGACTAAAGATTTAGTGGAAGTGGAAACTGAGGCAGGAATCTATGCTGATCATAGACCAATTACTTTGGAGTTGCAAGAAACAAGACCTAGAAATAGATGGACTTTAAATCTTTCTATACTAAAGGACAGGAAATTAGTAAAACGGTTGATGGAGGAGTTTCAATTTTTCTTTACAGAAAATATACAACTGGGGATGCCATTGAAAATCATTTGGGATGCGTTCAAAGCTTATGCAAGAGGGCAGCTAATAAAGGAAGCTGCTCAAATAAATGCGAAGAGAAATAAAGAATATTTAGATTTGCAAAAGGAAATTCGTGAACAGGAGGAAAAAGAGATGTTAAATCCAGAGGGGATAAAAAGATGGGAGAAGATTAAACTACTACTACATAAGATGAACTGCCTACTCTCATATGAAATTGCAAAGAGACTCACTTTTGGTAAACAGAATTACTTTGAGAATGCTAATAAACTGACAAGATGGTTAGCTTACCAGGTTAGGCAGCAGAGAGAAAAAGCACATATAAAAATTCTAAGGAGAAAAAATGGAGAAGAAGTAAATAGAATACAAGATTTAAAGAAGATAGTGGAAAACTTCTATAAGGATTTACATAGAAGGTCAGACACAAATATAGAATAAATAAACCAATATTTGGAGAAACATCAAGTTAAAAAAATTACTGAGGAACAAAGAAAAATACTTCATCAGCCCATTACGATGATGGAGATGGTGGAAGTAGTGAAAAGACAGAACAAGGGTAAAGCATCAGGTCCGGATGGCTTTCTGGTAGAATTTTATGTGGTGTTTGAAGAGCAATTACTCCCACAGTTAAAAGAGATCTGTAAGAAAATGATGGAAGGAGAGGAGATTCCTGATTCATGGAGAGAGGCAACAATATCTCTAATACATAAACTGAATACGGATGAAAAGGAAATCAAGAATTATAGGCCAATCTCCTTACTAAACGCGGATTATAAAATTTATGCTTCTATTATAGCAGAAAGGCTAAAGAGAACATTGGCAAAAACAATACATAGAGATCAAGTGGTTTTTTTTGCCTAAAAGACAAATAAAAAATAATTTAAGATGCATCTTGGATGTAATAGAATATTATGAGGCGCATCCGGAAAAGGCAGTGGCTCTAATCTTTCTAGATGCCGAAAAGGCTTTTGATAATCTGAACTGGCTCTTTATACTGGAAACTTTGAGGAAAGCTGAGGCAGGAATGGAGTTTATTCAGATGATTCAAGCTATTTATACAAAATAAACTGCCTTGGCCATGGTCAATGGTGAGTGTACCAGAAAAATTGAAATACAAAAAGGAACGAGGCAGGGTACCCTTTATTACCATTACTGTATATCTTTGCATTGGAGATATTAAATGAGGAAATAAGATACAGTGGAAAAATAAGGGGATTGAGGGTGAGTGGTGAAGAATTTAAACTTTTAGCCTTTGCAGATGATTTGGCCTTTATACTTGAGGACCTGTTAGTCTCAATTTCCATCCTGAATAAGATATTGGAGGAATATGGGCAGGTGGCAGGCCTGAAGGTTAACATTTCTAAGACAAAAATTATGACTAAGAATATGAAGATGGAACAGAAAGAAAGGCTACAAGAGGTGTTGGACTACCAAATATGTGACAAAGTGAAATATTTAGGAATTAACTTAACAAATAAATGTAGTGCATTATATGAGAACAATTACAAAGAGCTACTGAAAGCAACAAAGCAAGATTTAGAAAGGTGGAAGAATTTACAGATATCTTTGATGGGGCGAATAGCACTGGTTAAAATGAACATATTACCAATATGGATCTTTCTATTTCAGACAATTCTGATTTTGCAGAGCCTGGGAGTATTTAAAGAGTTGGATGGAATTATTACAAAATTTATTTGGCAAGGAAAATGGCCTAGAATTAGGCTGAAGGCATTACAAGACTTAAAAGAAAGAGGTGGCTTTGGATTTCCGAATTGGACATTGTATTATAGAGCAGATGCACTAGCCTGGATTAGAGAATGGATTGTCTTGGAGGATAAGAGGTTATTAAGATTGGAGGGCCATGATTTAATGATGGGCTGGCATGCGTTTCTTTGGTATGGAAAGACTTCCACACACAAATATTTTAAGCAGCATTGGCTATGAGCATCACTAGTGAAAGTGTGGGAAGTCATCCAAAAAAGTTCGTTTAGAAAGAACTCCAAGCTGATTGTGCCACTGGAAGCATTTACACTGCCTAAGCTATATGATGAAAATCCACCAAAGAGATATTTGGATACATTAGATTCAAGGAGTGAACTTAAACTGGATGGAGATCTAACATGGTGGCAGAGAGCGCAGATAGAATCCAGATATGTTAAGGATAAGAAGGTCGGGTTTAACAAGGACCTTACAGAGTTGGAAAAGGTTTTGATGGCACCAGAGGAGAAATTTATAAAGAAAATGTATGTATTATTGTTAAAAGAAATGATGGCAGATGAAATTGTTAAAAATAATATGATTCATTGGGCCCAGAATTTGGGCTATAATATTGAACTTGAGAAATAGGAACTGATATGGAGCAAAAATATTAAAATAACTAAAGCTGTACCTTATAGAGAAAATATGTACAAGATGTTCTATAGGTGGTATATTATGCCAGAGAAAATGGTGAAATATGATGTTAAATGCTCTAATAAGTGTTGGAAATGTGAAAATAAGGTGGGCTCATTTTATCATATATGGTGATAAAACCATATTCAGCAATCTGTAGCCTTTGGCACCAAAGACTGAAGCCAACTTAATCTTTTGTACTCTTCTGATTTTTCAATGGAAGTTGACTCCTCCTGGTAAACTTTGTTAATTGAATAAGATAACACACCATTGATGTTCTGTTGAACACTGTTTGCATCAATTTTACTTCTGATGAAGTTTGGAAACGAAGAGATGTAATCTGGAAGCTTCGTTAATCTTTTGAAAAATATTTGGACAGTGTTGATATATATTGATTTTCTGTAACTTTTGATGAGTTCTTTGAGCAATTCTTGTTATAAATATTTTTGTTGTAAAAGCAAAACCACAGTTCAATAGTGTTTGAGTACTTTATCCCGACTGTAGTTTCTATTTTTTCACGGACTTGTGAAATTAGCAGAAAATATTGGATATAGGTGCATGAAATGATTCAGAAGATTTGGGGTAGAGTAATTTCCTTTAAATCGGAGTTATTGTTGTTAGGCATATTACCGAAGGAGACCAACAGAGAAGACCGCTACCTATTAAAGTGGTAAACTGAAAATTACTGTATAGCGGAAGAAGAAATTTAAAGGTAATTAGATAGTGCGAGGGAAATGTTGGGAGAATTTTCCCTGGGCGACCCTTCCCCCTTACAAGGTTTGTTTAGGCTACGGTAAACGGCCCACTCACCAAAGGCACCGGGGTGGAGGAAAGGAAAAGGAACCACTAGGCTCCAAGACAAGAGAATACACTTATACCAAAAGGTGAAACTATATAGCGTTTCCTTTATTCTATAGAGGAACGAGAGCGACTGCCAGCTGCTAGACCGCACTCCTCTTAACCCAAGAAGACAGAAACAAACATTGCATTCAACAGCTTAACACGATAGACAGACAAGACAGCAACAGAACAGCAAGCACATAACACAGAACACAAAACACGGAGGTCTCCGGACCCGAGGCAGGGCAACCATGAAAGGTGAGCCTTTCAAGGTTTCCCCAAAATCGGACAAGGCCTGTCAGAAACCAGGATCTTTCAAAGGGGTCTCCCAAGACTTCACACCTCAGACTATCACTTCAAGTACAGCATCAAACATTCGATTGATGTGCATAACATGGTCTTTTTCAATTCTGACATCAGGAAAACACCAATCGTTGACACTTAGGATGTAAATGATGGGTATATTGCATTCAGAACGGACCTTGACAAAACAGGCTCGAAGTTCTCATGTTATCATAACAAAACTGAATCATTCCTGGTGCTCTGGGTAAGCAGAGGTGTGAAAGGCCACAGTTGTTTGCTATATGTAGACTAGCTATATCTCTGGGTTTATGGGTTTAGGTTTCCCTCTGAATAGCCCCTATAATGTAAATCTTTCCTGGCCACAAGATAATGATCAGTTGTTTTCCTGGTGCCAAGGTGTCTCTGTTTTTTGTCAACGGATTAACAGCTCTGGCCTGTGCCAGGGTCAGAGCAGGAGGTGATTTTTTTGTTTCTCTTTTTATAGGAGTGAGTGAATCCATTGTTGTGGGCCCAAACCTACAAATATTAATAAGGCTGATCAGAAAAATTCTCTCCACAGGAAAGAATACTCACATAAAAGTGAATTGAGTAATTAACAGATAGTGGCTTAAGGATGAAATGGAAAAAACTGGGAAGTATACCCCCCCCGTATATGTTTTTTGTGGTATTCTATGGTAGGTTGTGTATAGTGTTTTATGATGTACTGTTTGTAATGTTTTGTTGTAGTTTGTGTACAAAAAATAAATAAAAGTCTGCCCTTAGGGGCAGTTAAAAAAAATTATAAAAAAATGTATGAGTTGTGCCTTGAGGACAAAATGCATGATGAAGGGGTGAAAAATGTGATGATAAAATGGGCTCAAAACATAGGCTACAGTATTGATCTCGAACAATGGTCCCAGATCTGGAAAAAGAGCCTAAAAATGACTAGAGCAATTTCTTATAAAGAAAATGTTCCATCGGTGGTACATTACACCTGACTTGCTTTCAAAAATGGATGCTAGTTGCTCTAACCTTTGATGGAAGTGTCAGAAAACAACAGGATCTTTTTACCATATGTGGTGGAAATGCAGAAAAGCTAAAACTTATTGGACAGGAGTGCATGAAATAATTCAAAAAAGCCTAGGAACCTCCATCCCCTTTACTCCAGAATTGTTTTTGTTAACTATTTTGCTGAAAGAATGTCAAAAAAAGATCTACATTGTATATTACACATTATTATTTCAGCTAGAATTTTGTTTGCTAAATACTGGAGGAAAACAGATTTACCAGCTCGAACAGAAATTATTGCTAAAACATTGGAAGCGGCTGAAATTGACAAGCTCACCTTTTACTTAAAAGATAGAACAGATGTGCAATTCGAAAGAATGTGGTCAAGGTTTTATAGCTGGGTCAAAAATCAGGGTACAGGAAAATGAACAAATAAATTATAAAAGGAAAGAACAACATATGAGGCAACATTAATAAATGTTTATTTTGTCTTTGGCTATTGAAAATTACAATGAAAAAAGATGGGCACAGTCTACAGAAAATATTATATATAATTTACATATGTTATAAGGATGAAGAAGTTCATTTATCCTCACTCTTTTGATGGTATGTTTTTGTGCTTAATTTTGTTTGTTTCCACGTTTGTCTGTTTTGATTGTTTAAAAAATAAAAAATTAATACCAGAATGCCATATTTATTTTTGTGTGTGTAGAATTTTAATGTGATCACTGTTGTAATTTTCATGTAACCACCCTGAGCCCATTTGTGGGAGGGTGGGATAGGAATGATAATAATAATAATAATAATAATAATAATAATAATAATAATAATAATAATAATAATAATAATAATAATAATAATAATAATAATAATAATAATAATAATAATAATAATAATAATAATGATAATAATAAAGCACAGACACATTCCTTATCCTAACTAATATAATAACAATGACAAAACGTTCAGCAGAACTATTCCAAATTGGAGCAGAAACTACTCTTTGAGCTAAAGGTGCACATGTGGGAAAATGGGGAATAGGTGAGAAGAAAACTGAAAGCAGTTTGAACAGAGGTGTCCAATCTTCCAGATGTGAAGGCCTAAAGAGCAGAGAGGAACAAAGTGCCAGCTCTCTGCATGGTGCAAGTGTGGTTTGGGGGAAAAGTGTATGTGGGGGGAGAGATCAAGAGGGAGAAACTATCCTATTAGGATTACCTATCCTATTCTGCAAAGAAATCGGATGAAAGTAAGTGGGATTCAGTGTGTGTTGGGAGTCTCTGTTGCAATTCAGTCAGTATCCAGGATCAGACTCCAATTAATGGCTTTAGCCAGGCTAGTTATACTGTTTTTGGCCCATAGCATAAAATGGGTTCTTTTCAAGAAACAAAATATTATGACAGAGGATAAAGCAATATTTGAGAGTTGGGTGCTTATCTGGAGAAAACTATAGAACTGACTAAATGGCACTGGGGAAGGGCAAGCGGAAGGGAAGTTTTTGCCTGAATTATAATTCAGTATTGATATGAATCTAAGTCATATATTCAGCTGGAACTTTGGGGACAATGGGAAGATTTGAATCAGGCTATCACAAGGCACTTAATGTCCAAATTGTGTTAATGGTCAGCAGGGCTCTTTTGGTAGCAGGAACTCCTTTGCATATTAGGCGACACACCCCTAATGTAGCCAATCTTCTAAGAGCTCACAGTAGCCCCTGTAAGAAGAGCTCTTGGAGGATTGGCTACATTAGGAGTGTGTTGCCTAATATGCAAAGGAGTTCCTGCTACAAAAACAGCAGTGATTGCATACAAGAAGAGGCATTTTGCCTTCTAGCATGGCATGGCTTAATTGCTGACACCCTGTTGGCTCTCCCTAATTTATCCCCAGAAGGCTTCCTTGAAAGCTTTTTCTGTGGTTGTCCCAAGATCCTCTGCTGGGCTCACCACTGCAAGATTCTCTGTGAGATACAAAATATGGTAGTTGCTCCCCATATTCTGTGTGTGCCTTATAGCTCATGCAGAGCATACATTCAGGCTGGAGAGAGAGTATGTGGATGAAGGGGGGGCTGATAGCCTCTTAGTACTGTGATTCAGAGGCTGACTGGCTCTGAATTTGGAGGTTACCCTCAGTCACCATGGTTAGTAGCAACGGATAGACTGATTTATCCTCCATTTTAGAGTTCTTTGAAAGTGTCAATAAATGTGCGGACAGGAATGAACCAGTAGACATTTATTTTATTTATTTTTTCATATTTGTATCCCTCCCATCCTGCAAGCAAGCTCAGGGTGTGTCACATCATATTTCAACAGTTACAATAAAAGAGAATATAAGCATTTAAAATCAGTGGTTACAGCTTACTGGTGCAAGTTCCAACCCATTAGTACAGATGGATATGGCCAGTTATCGATGGATGGATGACTGGTAGTTGGGAGACAGCAACCTTGGAGTGGCCATGTGCGGACGCCCACTGCCTCAACCAAAAGCCTGGTGGAACAGCTCCATCCCACAGGCCCTGTGGAACTGAATAAGATCCTGCAGGGCCCTGATCTCTATGGGGAGCATGTTCCACCAGGTGGGGGCTAGGGCAGAAAAGGCCCTGGCCCTGGTTGAGGCTAGACAGACATCCTTTGAGCCAAGGACCACCAGGAGATGTTGGGTATTAGAGCATAAAGCTATTTGAGGTGTATATGGGAAGAGGCAGTCCCTTAGATATGTTGGTCCCAGGCCGTATAAGGCTCTGAAGGTTATTACCAACACCTTGAAGTAGATCGGGTACTCAACACGTAACCAGTGCAGCTGGCAAAGCACATGCCAAATGTGAGCCCACACAGGCATTGATGTCAGCAAGCACACCACCACATTTTGCACCAGCTGTAATTTCTGGATCAGCCTCAGGGGTAAGCCTGCGTAGAGTGAGTTGCAGTAATCAAGACTGGAAGTGACTGTTGCATGGATCACCGTAGCTAGGTCATGGGGGAGAGATAGGAATTCAGTAGCCTGATCTGCCTAAGATGGAAAAATGCAGATCTGGCAACTGTGGCAACCTGGGCTTCCATGGACAGAGAGGCATCCAGTGTTACTCCCAGGGTCCTCACTGTCTGGGCTGGCACCAAAGGTGCTTGCATTATACTGGGTTCAGACACATTCAAGTGATCAGCTCATAGTTTATTAGTGATTCAGCAAGAGAAAGAAGACTGAAACCCCTGGCACCGAAGCCTGGTATTTATGCCTGGAAAAGGTTACACCCAAAACATACCCCACTCCCAATGATAGGCTATTTACACTCCATTGTCTCCCAACTGGTTTTCTCTAGGATCCCTGTCTCCCTACTGGTCCATTCTAGGATTCTAGCAAGCCATTGTTATGCATCCTAAGTGAAGCCCTTTTGTAAGTACAGTTCAGGCTCAATACATAACACCCATCCCCCCATAGTTCGAAGTGTGCCTAAGGCACATAGTCCGATAAGTAGGCAGGTGGCCAGCGTTCCCACCGAGAACATCGGGGTCCTGGAACCAGGGCCTCAGGAGCTACCCGGGTGGACTGTCCCGGACATCTCAAGGTGGCAAGAAATCCTCTTCGGGCTCTGGAGCAGGGGCTGGTGCCACTTCACTGGTCCCTGGAGCTGGAGGTGGTGCAGGCTTGCTGACTCACACTTCGGGGAGGTCAGTGGCTGGTGCCCCCACAGCTGGTCCACATGTTTCCGCAGGACCTGGCCATCCTCCATGGAGACTTCGTACGAAATGGGCCCCGTAAGACACATGATCTAGCCCGCCAGCCACAGAGGCCCCTTCCCAAAGTTCCTGATGTAGATGGGGTCTTCCGGAAGGAACCCCTGGGAGCCTCAACCTGTTCAGAGAGCTGCCGTGACTTGGGAGCCCTGTCCGGGTGCAACCTGTCTAGAAGGATGGTGGGCTGGCAGCCCATCAGTAGCTCAGCTGAGCTGTGGCTACTGACCAGGTTTGGGGTGGTCCGTTGGGACAGGAGGAATCGGGCCAGTTGGGCCTCCCAGTCCCCATCTGTGATTTGGCTGAGGGCTTCTTTAGTGGTCTGCACTATGCGCTCTGCCAGTCTGTTGGTCTTGGGGTGGAAGGGTGCAGACTGCACATGCTGGATCAAGTTCCCCTGAAGGAATGTCTGGAACTCTTCCAATGTGAAGGCAGTCCCGTTGTCTGAGACAATTGTGTCCGGCAGCCCGTGGGTCCCAAAGATCCAGTGCAGCACATGGATGGCAGCCTTGGAGGAGGTTGAGGCGACTGGGTTAACCTCCAGCCATTTGGAGTAGGGATCCACCATGATGAGGAATAGTAATCCATGAAAAGGCCCAGAGAAGTTGATGTGTAGCCTGGACCATGGCATGTGGGTGGACTCCCAAGCCTGGGTGGGCGTGCTAGGGGGGGTTGGGCGGACAGCCTGACACGCTTGACACCTCTTCACCCAAGCCTCGGTTTCTGCATCAATCCCTGGCCACCACACGTAACTCCTGGCCAGGGCCTTCATCCAGACAATAGCCTGGTGCCCATGTCCATACCCACTTGACTCAGGTACAGGACCTCCATCTTTGATGGATTTAACTTCAGCCGACTCTGCTGCAACTATCCAGCCGCAGCTTCTAATGCCTCACTCAGCTTTCCGGGAATGGAAGACAGATGGCTGTCCATTAACAGATAGAGCGGGGTGTAATCAGCATAACTCCAAACTAACTGGGTGAGGGGGAGCATATAGATGTTAAATACCATTGACAAGAGGATCGCCCCCCTGCGGCACTCCACATTCTAGCTGGTAACACAGGGAGACCATCTCACCAAGCACCACCCTCTGTCTCTAACCATGGAGAAAGGAGGAAAACCATTTCAAGGCAGTCCCCTGAACTCCTAGATCAGCACAGTCATAAGATCATAGTTGAATGTGTCAAATGCTGCCATTAAGTCTAATAACAGCAGCAGTACTGACCTGCCTCAGTCCAGATGTCTACAGAGATCATCTGTGAGGGCAACCAGAGCTGTCTCCATCCTGTGGCCGGGGCAGAAGCCAGACTGGAAGGAGTCAAGGAAGGAAACATCATCCAGAAAGGCCTGGAGCTGTTTGGCCACCGATCTCTCAACCACCTTGCCCAGGAATGATAAATTTGATACTGGGTGATAGTTGGTCAGGACCATCGGGTTCAGTGATGGCTTTTTCAAAAGCAGACAAACCACTGCTTCCTTCAAAGCCTCTGGGAAAGTCCCAGTAGAAAGGGACAAGTTGATAATTTCTCCTATAGGAGCCGGAATGCTCTACCCAGATTTCACTAGCCAGGGAGGAAATGGGTCAAGGAGGCAGGTAGCAGGCCTCACCACTGCCAGGATCCTGTCAACTTCCTCCTGGGAGAGTCAATTGAAGTGGTCCAATAGCAGACCCGAAGACAGACAAGGGGCTTCCAGTTCCTTTACTGTCTCAACTGTGGTTGGGAGGTCCTGGTGGAGTGTCACAATCTTATCTGTGAAATATCTTGCAAATGCCTTGCAACCAATAGCCAATTCCTTACTGTGGCAGAGTTATAGTAGACTGAATAACTCTAAACAGTTGGACTGGGCACAAGCTTGCAGATGCACTGGAGGCTGTGTAGAAATCCTTCTTTGTTTATTTGGATTTCCTGAAAGCTTTTGTCAAAGTCCCTCACCAAAGTCTCCTTAGCAAACTTCAGAGTCATGGGATAAGAGGACAAATTCTCTTATGGATTGGAAATTGGCTAAAAAACAGAAAGTTGAGAGTAGAAATCATAGAATCATAGAGTTGGAAGGGGCCCAGGGTCATATAGTCCAACCCCCTGCACAATGCAGGAAATTAACAAATACCTCCCCCCCACACCCTCCAGTGACAACTGTTCCATGCCCAGAAGATGACAAAAAAAACTTCAAGGATCTCCAGCCAAACTGGCCTGGAGAAAAATTGCTTCCTGATCCCAAAGTGTCAATCAGCATTTCCCTGGGTGTGTAAGAAAGGGCCACAAGCACTAAGCACTGAGGAACCAGTCCTGCCTTCCCTTTCATAATCTGCCTAAGTTCACAAAATCAGCATTGCTGTCAGATGGCCATCTGGCCTCTGTTTGAAAACCTCCAAAGAAGGAGAGCCCACCATCTCTTGAGAAAGCCTGTTCCACTAAGGAACAACTCTAACTCTCAGGAAGTTCTTCCTAATGTTAGCTGGAAAATCTTCTGATTTAATTTCAACCGATTGGTTCTGGTCCAACCCTCTGAGGCAACAGAAAACAACTCTATACTATCCTCTATATTACATCCCTTCAAGTACTTGAAGATGGTCATTATATCACCCTTCAGTCGTCTCTTCTCCAGGCTAAACATACCCAGATCCTTCAACCTTTCCTTATAGGACTTGGTCTCCAGACCCGTCACCATCTTCATTGCCCTCCTCTGGACACATTCCAGCTTGTCTATATTCATCTTAAATTGTGGTGCCCAAAACTGAACACAATACTGTAGGTGAGGTCTAACCAGAGCAGAATAAAACGATACCATCATTTCATGTGATCTGGACACTATACTTCTGTTGATACAGCCCAAAATCACTTTTGCCTTTTTAGCTACTGCATCACACTGCTGACTCATGTTCAGTGTATGGTCTAGTAAAACCCCTAGATCCTTTTGGCACATACTACTGCCAAGAAAAGTCTTCCCCATCCTATAATTATGCACTTGATTTTTCCTACCTAAATGCAGAATTTTTCTCAAGTTTTTAGAAAGCTGTTTATAGAGCTACCTTGGCTTCTCTAGGCTCCTCTCATTTTTCCATCTCATAGGAATCATTTGTGATTCTGCCTTCAGTATTTCCGTTTCACGAAACTCCCTCCCTTCTCCTAAAGTATTTCTGACCATGGGATTCTACCAAGCATAACTTTAAGTTTGTCAAAATTTGCTTTCCTGAAGTCCAACCTATATGTCTTACTATGTACAGCTTTTACCTTCCCCAAGATTGTAAATTCCAAAATTGCATGGTCCCTACTACCCAGGGTGGCCACTACTTTCACCTCATCAACCAGTTCTTCTGTTATAAGTTAGTAAGAATCAAATCCAACCTGTTAGTAAGAATCAAATCCAAGATAGCAGATCCCCTTGTTTCCCTCTCCATTTTCTGGAAAACAAATTTATAAAAATAAATTCTGGAATAAATGGTAAATTCTTGCAATGGAGGGATGTGAGCAGTGAGGTCCCTTGGGAATGTATACTGGGAGTGGTGCTTTTCAATTGGTTCATGAATGACCTGGAGTTAGGGGTGAGTGGTGAGGTGGCCAAGTTTGCAGATGGCACCAAATTATTTAGGGTGGTTAAGACAAAAACAGATTGTGAAGAACTGCAAAATTATCTCTTCATACTAGGGAAATGGGCATTAAACTGGCAAATGAGATTCAATGTGAGCGAATATAAAGTGATTGCACATTAGGGCAAACAATCCCAACTTCACATATACAGTGATGGTATCTGAGTTGGCAGCAATAGACCAAGAAAGGGACCTTGGGGTCATAGTGGATAGCTTGCTAAAAATTTCAACTCAGTGTGTGGCTGCTGTGAAAAAAGCATTCTATCCATAATTAGAACAGAAATCTCTCTCTATAAATAATGCTGTTTTAAAGTGGCAACATTCCATACACTCCCATTGGCTGTGCAATGCCCTCCTTCAGCCATTGGCCCATCAGCCACCACTCAAGAATAGTCGCGTGTCCTTGGCCGGGTGCTGGGTCTACTCCTCTTCCCCGGCCACTCCCCTTCAGCCACTCTGCCCTGTCAGAATTCCTGGCAAATGGCTTTGTCTCTTGATGCTGACACTTCTACTGCTTGTGTCCTGTGTGGGAGTAACTTTTCCATCTGTGGCTGTTGGTAGGTGTAATGAAATGGCAGTTACCTTTGTTTGTAAGGTGGCTGCTGTCTGTGGTTGTTTGTTTAAAATGTTCCGCCATAAGATTTAATTGAGCTGTAGTTCCAGAGAGGGGCCTGTAGGGGTATCATTCTGTCATGGGCTGGAGTGCGGGCAGAGCAAGAGAGGGATAGTCTGGGTCCAGTCCAAGGTCAAAAACTGGGAGGCAGGAAAACAGGAGCCAAGAAACAGAGTCCAAGGTACAAACTGA
The DNA here is from genome assembly GCA_029375565.1 of Gekko gecko. NCBI lineage: Eukaryota > Metazoa > Chordata > Lepidosauria > Squamata > Gekkonidae > Gekko > Gekko gecko. The sequence continues at coordinate 143,272,182 of JAPDNY010000005.1, forward strand.
AAGTGTAGTCATTCAGAGCCAGAGTCAAGGGAAGCGGGAGCCAAATAATAGAGTCCAGAGCACAAACCGAAAGCGTAGTTGTCAAAGCCAGAGTCGAGGAGCCGAGAGTTCAGAGCTGGAAACAGGAACCGGGAACACGGGCGAGGCAGGTGCAGAGTGTCATCAAGCTGACTAGTTATTGGCATGAGGAACCGACAGGGAGTGAGAAGCTAAGTATCCCTCTGGGGCTGTTGTTAATTAGCAACCAATGAGTGTGTCCTGGCTCCTGTTAGAACTCAGGGCTGTTACTCAGATATGCCTCTCGCTGCCAGGATGCCAAGTCCTGCTGGTGCTGGTCTCGCAAACGGGCCACTGGTGGGGATGAATCAGGGGGGCTGTCCAATGTGCATTGTTCCGCCCCAGCTGTTGCCAGAGCAGGCTCCACAGCTTCATTGGGGTAAGGTGTAGACTCTGCCAGAGCCGGGAGCTCATCCTCAGCAGTACTCAGGATTTCTGCCGGAGCCGGGGGCTCATCCTTGGCAGTACTCATGGCACACTCACTGGGTTGAATGGGGCTTCTTCATCTGCTGGACTACAGTTCCCAGCTCCCCCAAGGCAGAAAAGAGTGAGGAAACAGTGACTGTCCCAACGTGTGGGGCAGCATCAATATAGACTGCAGCCCATTCAGGGAGGAGACTGTCTTTGTCCTACAGGAGGTTAGGAAAGACAGCTGACCAGGCTGTCCAGGCCACACCAGAGATGTGGGCGAACCTTGGGAGGCAGCAGAAATTCAGCCACTCCACAGTTGGCTGGACTGGGGAATGAATGGAAGTTTCCCTGCTGTCTTGGACCAGACAGAAAGAGGTTAGAGCAGAGAGCCAGAGGCCAGTGTATAGGGAAAGAGGATGGCATTTAACCCCTGTGGATTTATGCCCTATTGGTTCATAGTGTGTTCTTACTCCTACAGTGTATGTGCGCCCCATAACTTTTATTTGGGTTAATAATCTGTGTTGTGCTCTAACCACATAGTCTCCCCGGCTCTGCACAATAACAAAGGGAGGGGGTAGCCCAAGGAAGCAAGGAAAGGCCAGGCACTTTGGTTGCCAACTTTCCAGGGCTCCCCCATAGATTGGGGATTCCATCTCCAAATACGGAGATTTGGCCAGAGGGGTCTCACTGTCCCTCTAAAAAGGCAGTGATGATTCAGGAGTGAGATATGTGCACGAGAGAGGGTGGGAGGCAAACAGTGGTAAACTGGAGCCCATTTCGCCACGGTAGGCAACCAAGCTTGGTTCAGACAAAGGAAGGAAACCCTTTGAAGGCCTTTGTGAGGAACTCATTGGGGCCAGTTCTGAGTCTAGGGTTGCCAGCTCCAGGTAGGGAGATTCCTGGCGATTTTCTGGAAGAGTCTATGGAAGCCAGGGTTTGGGAAGGGGAGAGGCCTCAGCTGAACAGAATGCTATACAGCCCACCTTCTAAAGCAGTTATTTTCTCCAGGGGGCGGGAGATCTGTTGTCTGGAGTTCAGTTGTGATATCTGGTGATCTTCAGGCTCCACCTGGAGGTTGGCTGCCCTAGGCATAGCAGTCAGTGCTTCAGAGCAGGTTCTGCTAGATCCAGGTTCTTGCTGTAGAAGCTGAGTGGGTGATTTTGGACCGGTCACAGACTTTTAGCCTTTCCACAACAGGCCTTATTCCTAGTAGAGAATAAGACTGCTATCATACTACCCTTATACAAATCTCTTGTGAGACCACACTTGGAAAATTGTGTACAGTTCTGGACACTGCAATTGAAAAAGAATATTGTAGAACTTGAAAAGGTGTAGAAAATAGTGACCAAAATGATCAGGAAACTAGAGCAGCTGCCCTATGAGGATAGGTTAAAACACTCAAGTCTGTTGAGCCTAGAAAAAGAGTCAGGACAGAGAAAAGGAAGTATTTCTTCACACAGCATGTAGTTAACCTGTGGATCTTGCTGCCACAGGATGTGGTCATGGCTGCCAACTTGGAGGGCTTTAAGAGGGGAAGTGGAGAAATTCATGGAGGACTGGGCTATCAATGGCTGTTAATCTTGATGGATATCTACTCCCTCCAGTACCAGAGGTAGTATGCCTCCTTAAATTAGTTGCTGGGGAGCACAGGCAGAATGATGCTATTACAGTCTTTCTGTTTGCAGGCTTCCTGGGGGGTAGCTGATTGGTCACTGTGCGAACAGAATGCTGGTCCTTTGGTCTTATCCAGCATGGCTCTTCTTACGTTCTTATAGTCAGACTTCAGTTTAGACTTTAACTAATTTGTCTGAAAGTGATGTGTAGTGCCTTGCCAAAAATATATTTGTACACCTGGGAAATTAATCCAGATGAAGCAGAAGGCTTTGATAAAAGGCAAAGGAACATACTTATTGAATAGCAGAGAAGGTTGGAAGAGTATTTGAAAAGCATATATTAGAGAATGTCTTTACAAAGTATCTGCATTTCTGGGCCAGTTGTGATATTTGAAACTCATTTCTGAAAAAACAGCCCCATGGATACAGGCGAATGGAAGAATTAGTACCGGATGCAGTGCATCCAGAAATATAAGCACCACTTTAGCAGGGGAAAAAATGGGATGCTGTGCTCATGTGACTAACTGCTGGGGAATGGCATCTATATTTATGAATGGAAATGGTCAGGCATTGCCTTCAAACACTTTCCCACTTGAGGCCAGTTCACATGCCTGAATTTTAAATTGTCAAAAATGCATGGTATCCAGACCAGCTTTACTAAGTGCTATATTCACTACAGAGAAGAAAATCAGCCTTCCATATTTGGGAATTGTTCATTTTGAAGGCAGCTTTATTCAACTAAGATGCACTCTTTTATAGCACTCTGAGAATTGGGTGGTTTGAAATGTAAAGAAGCTGAAGCTTTCATTCCTGTTACTGTACTCCCAAGAGTACTTACCTCCACTAGTTTGGTACTCAAACTTACCTTCTAAACACCTTGATGCTTCTTCCTTCACTGTTTTGATTGCTTTTCTCAGTGTTCTATTCCATAAGTTATATTTTCCTCCATTTGTATGTAATGAGAACTTGTAATTCTTATGCTTACTGTTATAAAAAGGCAAATTGATGTTTTCAGAGGCCCTTGGCCACGGTGACCTTAGTGGACCTCATTAAAATGTGAAGAATGGGTACATAGACCCCATGCCTTTGGTTAGACAAAATACAGGCTGACTCTATTAGTCAGGCTTCTTCTTAGGAAAGGTTTTTCAGCCAGAGCACTGATCACCTACATTAAGTTGTCAGAAGCTTGGAAAGAAGAGTTTGAGCGATTTCCATAATCCAGACCATCGCTCCATGGTAATATTAGATCTTAGATCCTGCATCCAACGTATCATGTTTGGTTTAATGACTTCATCCAATAGTTCCTCGGTAAGCAAAAAACTATAGAACTTTTGAATCAGCTTATCTGCAGAGGAGAGCCAGATTTTATCAAGAGGTGTCATAGTATTCTGAAAGCTATTTTTTTTTTATCCTTGGCATACCTGGAGTTAATTTGTATCTTTTCCCAAATGGTTAGATTTGCTTTTTGGAATATTTGTGAGTCCAAGGATTTAAGTTCATTTTTTTCTGTCAATAACATTTCATAAGTCAGTTTTTTATCTTTCCCCCATAGGGAGGGCTGTTTCATCCTTCCTAGTAGGGACTTGATCCTGCTAAACCTTCTTACATGGCCATGAGATGATATTTCCCATGCTGTTAGACAAGCACTATGTTGTCAGGTCTGGGATATAGCATGGATTCAATACATCACTGAGGCTGTGGGGGTCCGAAGTTGGATGGGTGCAACGGAGAACCTCTAGCTTTTCCTGGTCTGCCGTTTCACAATAGACCAGTATGGATGATCCATCTGCATGTTGACTGACCATGTGGGGAGGGAGAATAGGCATAAGCATACTAGCTCCACTCTGCCTCGCTCCTCTTCCACTTGATTGCCAAGTCATCTGCATAGTGCAAATATGCAGAGGAAGTATCCCATAATCAATGATGCTGAATACTTCCAGAATATGGAAGACTAATTTTCTTCACTGTAGTGATCCTGGTCATATGTTGTGATGACTGACAAGGTAATGACTGAGTCAACTGGACACACAAGACAATTCCAGAAAAATTAGGCCTTGCCAGATGCACTTCATTTTTTAAAAAAACCCTTGTTATTTAGAGACCCTCTCACTCTCTATCAGGGCCAGTTGCTTGAAATCCCAAACTTTTAACACTATTGGGGAATGGTGACTTTAATGGCACATTGCTAAGTAGCTGGAATTCAGAGGACTATGTATGAAAACACCCATGAATACAATCCATACCATAGTTAACAATGGGAAAGCCCTGGCTGTGTCTACAGTGTTCAGAGTTCCTTCTCTCAATAAATCTTTCTTGCATGTAGGCTGCCACAGTACAACACATCATGAAGCCCTAGGCTACATGGAAGAAGTCACACTGTAGTACCCCTGTACAACAGTGTTGTCCTGGTTTTTGTAAAGGGCTATTGTAGAGTGCAGAGGAACCACAACGCCTGTTCCTCCTGTTTAGTTCCTGAAAAGTTGGCTCTTCACATAAATATCTCATTACTTGTATGTCCAGCCCATCCATTTGGATACATAATTTTGTATGGTATTTAAATCAAGTGGATTCTTATCCCTCCCCACACCCTCTTTCTTCATTAGCAACTTACTAGGCACTTTGGAGTCTGAAAACGCTGTTTCCGATGAGATTGTACTGCCACTTCATTATATGTAATTAACAATAAAAACCCCTTTTACTCTTAACTTTATTGTTTGACTGTGACAGGCAACAAAAGTACGGTATAGAGGTGGCATTAATCACAGTGCCTTGAAAGAAGAAAAAGATGCAGAAGTATATTGTCTATAAATCAGAAAGACTTGTTTGGTAATTTATAGTGAAGTTCCTTCCCCCTCCCGCCAATATATTGCACCACTAATGTGTAGAAACTATGTGTTTCCTTTGTATGGGATAGTGTAAAAAAACTCTGATGGTGATGATAAATCTCTGTGTATATATTCAGGTAGTGGTATTCTCTTTGGCCCATAAATTTAGAAAACAGCGGACTTTCTGAAAATATATAAAGCAGAAATAGGACTCCCTCTAGACAGAAGGGCAATGCAATAAAAATGAAGTTCTCTTTTTGCACAGGTCCTTTTATAGGAAAGTATATGGCTCTTCTGCTTCAATATAGTCAAAATTCTATCCAAGGCTCTAAATCATTTGCAGTGAGAAGGCCAGTATGAATTATATTATTTTGTTGTTATATTCAATGAAATGCAAAATATGTGATGATCATGGTTTTAATGTCATTTAGGGACTGTGGTCAGACAAAGATATATCAAAAATTGAGATCCTAAGTAAATACATATGTCAACTGTTTAAAGGATAAAGCTAAAAGCAAGAGACAACATAAAATAATATACTTCAGATCAAAGAGTACTTTGAAATGTAATTTACAGTGATATGGAAACAGATATATACATTATGTATAATATATGCAATATGTACTCACAATACAGAGCTGTGTCCTATCTAAATAGAAAATTACTTATATTCTTGTTCTATCAAAACCTATAAGGCCATCCAGACTCCAAATATGTTATAGCATATATGTATTGCTAGAATTCCAATGAGTTACATGGCTTTCTTATAGCACGTGTTCCTCTCTGTTCCCTATTGAGATTATTTGCTGTTACCTTTATGGAAGTGTATTCTTCTTCTCCTACACATATCTGCATAGCATTATATATTCTGCCAATACAGTAAGTCAGTTTTCTAACATACCAAGGACTGATTCAAGGACATTAATGGTGCCCCACATCTATTTCCTGAAGTGGTCATTTTCCTCTACCTAAGAACAGGACGAACCCCGAATCCTGTCCTTATATATATTTGAATTTTGGTTCCACCACATTCTATCTTTGCCATAATTGATTCGGCTCAAGAACTGGCAGTCAGAAGACACTGGCCAGGGCTGACTGGCTGCTTCGAAAAGTCCCGCCCCCGTCAGCCCCCATCAGCGTTTTCAGCTCAGTCGGCTCCAGTCCTCCGACAGGAGAGGACCGTCTGGAGTGTGAGTACAGGGACAGTCCCTCAAGGCTGAGGCAAGTGAGAGAAGCCCTTTTCCGCCCCCCACAACATCCCCTGGGCCTTCTATGAGGGGACTATGCCCAGAGAAGCCCTTTTCCGTCCCCCACACCCCATCCCCTGGGCCTTCTGTGGGGCACTAGGCCGAGAGAAGCCCTTTTCCGTCCCCCACACCCCATCCCCTGGGTCTTCTGTGGGGCACTAGGCCCAGAGAAGCCCTTTTCCGTCCCCCACACGCCATCCCCTGGGCCTTCTGTGGGGCACTAGGCCCAGAGAAGCCCTTTTCCGTCCCCCACACCCCATCCCCTGGGCCTTCAGTGGGGCACTAGGCCCAGAGAAACCTTTTTCCGCCCCGCACACACCATCCCCTGGGCCTTCTGTGGGGCACTAGGCCCAGAGAAGCCCTTTTCCGCCCCCACACGCCATCCCCTGGGCCTTCTGTGGGGCACTAGGCCCAGAGAAGCCCTTTTCCGCCCCCACCCGCCATCCCCTGGGCTTTCTGTGGGGCACTAGGCCCAGAGAAGCCCTTTTCCGCCCCCATACGCCATCCCCTGGGCCTTCTGTGGGGCACTAGGCCCAGAGAAGCCCTTTTCCGCCCCCACACGCCACCCCCTGGGCCTTCTGTGGGGCACTAGGCCCAGAGAAGCCCTTTTCCGCCCCCCACACGCCACCCCCTGGGACTTCTGTGGGGCACTAGGCCCAGAGAAGCCCTTTTCCGCCCCCACACGTCATCCCCTGGGCCTTCTGTGGGGCACTAGGCCCAGAGAAGCCCTTTTCCGCCCCCACACGCCACCCCCTGGGCCTTCTGTGGGGCACTAGGCCCAGAGAAGCCCTTTTCCGCCCCCACACGCCACCCCCTGGGACTTCTGTGGGGCACTAGGCCCAGAGAAGCCCTTTTCCGCCCCCCACACGTCATCCCCTGGGCCTTCTGTGGGGCACTAGGCCCAGAGAAGCCCTTTTCCGTCCCCCACACGCCATCCCCTGGGCCTTCTGTGTGGCACTAGGCCCAGAGAAGCCCTTTTCCGTCCCCCACACGCCATCCCCTGGGCCTTCTGTGGGGCACTAGGCCCAGAGAAGCCCTTTTCCGCCCCCACACGCCATCCCCTGGGCCTTGTATGGGGCACTAGGCCCAGAGAAGCCATCTTCCGCCCCCACACGCCATCCCCTGGGCCTTGTATGGGGAACTAGGCCCAGAGAAGCCCTTTTCCGCCCCCCACACCCCATCCCCTAGGCCTTCTGTGGAGCACTAGGCCCAGGGAAGCCCTTTTCCGCCCCCACACGTCATCCCCTGGGCCTTCTGTGGGGCACTAGGCCCAGAGAAGCCCTTTTCCGTCCCCCACACGCCATCCCCTGGGCCTTCTGTGTGGCACTAGGCCCAGAGAAGCCCTTTTCCGTCCCCCACACGCCATCCCCTGGGCCTTCTGTGGGGCACTAGGCCCAGAGAAGCCCTTTTCCGCCCCCCACACGCCATCCCCTGGGCCTTGTATGGGGCACTAGGCCCAGAGAAGCCATCTTCCGCCCCCCACACGCCATCCCCTGGGCCTTGTATGGGGAACTAGGCCCAGAGAAGCCCTTTTCCGCCCCCACACGCCATCCCCTGGGCCTTCTGTGGGGCAGTAGGCCCAGAGAAGCCCTTTCCCCCCACACGCCATCCCCTGGGCCTTCTGTGGGGCAGTAGGCCCAGAGAAGCCTTTTTCCGCCCCGCACACACCATCCCCTGGGCCTTCTGTGGGGCACTAGGCCCAGAGAAGCCATTTTCCGCCCCCACACGCCATCCCCTGGGCCTTCTGTGGGGCACTAGGCCCAGAGAAGCCCTTTTCCGCCCCCCACACGCCATCCCCTGGGCCTTCTGTGGGGCACTAGGCCCAGAGAAGCCCTTTTCCGCCCCCACACGCCATCCCCTGGGCCTTCTGTGGGGCACTAGGCCCAGAGAAGCCCTTTTCCGTCCCCCACACGCCATCCCCTGGGCCTTCTGTGGGGCACTAGGCCCAGAGAAGCCCTTTTCCGTCCCCCACACGCCATCCCCTGGGCCTTCTGTGGGGCACTAGGCCCAGAGAAGCCCTTTTCCGTCCCCCACACGCCATCCCCTGGGCCTTCTGTGGGGCACTAGGCCCAGAGAAGCCCTTTTCCGCCCCCCACACGCCATCCCCTGGGCCTTCTATGGGGGCAGTAGGCCCAGAGAAGCCATTTTACGTCCCCCACACATCACTCCCTGGGCCTTCTATGGGGGCAGTAGGCCCAGAGAAGCCCTTTCCCTCCCGACACTGCCTACTGCCCCCATTGAAGGCCCAGGAGATGGTGTATGGGGGACAGAAAGTGCCTTCTCTGGGCCCAGAGAAGCCCTTTTCTGCCCCTCTTCCCTTCCTTTCCCCCTTTTTCTTTCTTCCTCTCTCCTTTCTTTCACTCTTCCCCCTATTCCTTCCTTCCTTCCTTCCTTCCTTCCTTCCTTCCTTCTTTCTTTTCTCCAACCCTCTTTCCCTTCCACCTCCCTCCCTTCCTTTCTAGGGCCCGTTGTCTTCCACCACAACGGGCTTTGCTCCCTAGTATATCTATAATTTGATTTCTTGGTACTTCATTGTTGGAAAAGTGAGAGAACTATAAGGATTGATTTTCATATGTTCTGAAGTTCTGAATTAGAAAAGTTACAGAAATCAGCGACAGAGATGAAGTTTTAGCCCAAGCCTATGCTACTTACCTGTGAGCCACCAAGCCAAACTAAAGACCCCAGTCCTTTGTAAATTAAAGATTTTCCTTCTTGTCTGGCACTGCAAGACCAGGAAAAAGGGTTGCTGTCAGGTTACTTAAAAGGGCCACTACATGGCTAATGAACTGCAATTGGTTGGGTTAGGGTTGCCAACTCAATCTGAGAAATTCCTGGAGATTTGAGGAGGTGCCTGTGAAGGGAGGGATTTGGAGATGGATTTTGCCAAGGATCTATGGTATACCATAGATTTTGCCCTCAGACACTGCTGTTTTTCTCTAGAGGAACTGATCACTGTATTCTGGAGAGCAGTTGTAATTTTGGGAGAACTCCAGGCCCCTTCTGGTGGTGGAAAGTACCTCAAGGTACAGCTGACTTATGGTGACTCTGTGGGTTTTTCAAGGCAAGAGACAGTCAGAAGTGACTTGCCATTGCCTGCCTTGGTGTCACAACCTTGGTATTCCTTGGTGGTCCCTATCCAAATACTAGCCAGACCAAACCCTGCTTAGTTTCTGAGACTGGACAAGATTAGGCTAGCCTGGGCTATCCAGGTCAGGGCAAGTGCCCCTTCTAGAGGTTGGCAACCCCAGTAGATCTGGTGTAGAGCTCCTGAAAGAAAAAGACCAGATCAGAGTTAGGATGCTGCAAACCTTTAGCATATACAGCTATAAGCACATGATATTCAAATGATTAAGAATTTTACTGCTGCTTGATTCCACATAACAAGTACAGCTTTGTTTAGTTTTCAAATATATGCTATGGATTTTTGCATGGCTCTTTCTCCCTCCCCCAGTCTTCCCACTTTTTACCCCTTTTCTTGTTTGTTTCTGAGCCAGAGACACTGAGGGTGAACAGTCTGTTTTTTCTAGTCTTATTACATTGATGAACAGACCAATAAATTGGGGGAAATGTGAAATAGCACAGGGGCTCTGCAAGGTAGCGGGCCCTTCTCCACTGACAAAGTGTCTCAGCTCCAGTGACAAAGGCTGAGGTCAGACTGGCAGTATGAAGCACGAGGGAGTTGTGGCAAAAAGACCCATAACAACGTGTTCCGGGTATTCCTGGTCACACTGCACTGACTGATGTGGGAGCATACCGGGGAGGAGGTGCAAGGGAGCATTTGCACTGTTGGCCCGCCCCTGGTGGAGGTGGAGCTGTAAGAGGCCTTTTCTCACTCTGGTGACATAGGCACAGCAGCAATTATCAATGCAGCTTGTTCATGTGGCTTTTAGCATGCACACGTCTTGGAAGCAGGATCAGTGTGCTCTCCAGGGTTTGCTACCACTTTCACCTGGTACTTGTTAAACTCGGGAGGGAAGCGTTACAAGATAGGTTGAGTATGGCTGACAGCTGTGCCTGTGTGAACCGGCCTCTTTAATTCATTTGTGAAACGTGCCTATATCAGGCCAAACTGCCAGTCTGAACTTGTCAGGACCCTCAACTAGTCAGTCAAAACGCCAGGCCTCATTTAGTGAAACAAGGATAGTATTTATTAGACTGCAATGCTGAAGCACTAGAACAGGAGCATTGTTAAGAATAACTTGAATATAAGAAACACTTGGGGTTATACTCTAAGGGGGGAATGAGAACCCCCCTATCTCTACCAATGGTTAACAAGCCTGCGCGCGGGAAAACTAAGAGGTGCTAAATTACTACATTCCCACCCAGCAAAAGTTCCCATGCCTAGCTGTTGTCTTTAGGAAAACGAAACTAGACAACTAGCCTGGCTCCAAGGCCATTTAGGCCTGGACGAGATGGAGATAGCCCGGTCTCCCAGGCAACCTCGTCACCTCCCCACATACCAACGGAAAAACCAGATACATTTATTGACCTCCCATCTCCTCCCCTCACCCCTATGGCAGGGATACCTGACATCCTGCCCTCCTGATAATAGATCTACCCTCCAGGCTTCAGAGGATACAATTTATGGAATGCGCGGACCAATTTCGGGGCACGAACATGTTCCGCCCTCACCCACTCCCTCTGTTCAGGCCCAAAGTCCGCCCAGTCAATGAGATAATAAAGACAGTTGCGTGAAATCTTCGAGTCCAGAATTTGAGAAACTTCAAAATGCGGTTCCCCCCCCACCATCAGTGGAGGGGGGGCGGGGCGTTGCGGTCTCCAGATATTCTCGGAAGGCGAACGTCGCAAAAACCTTAGATGAAATACAGGATGAACAGATTTCAGTGATTTAGGCAAGTCAAGTTCAACAGTCACATTGTTCAGTACACATAGAACTTTAAAAGGACCGACATATTTCCATCTGAGCTTTCTACTCGGTTGCAAGCCTTTCAAGTTCTGTGTGGAGAGATAAACGAAATCTCCGCATGCAGGGGACCAGGCAGGGCTACGTTTCTTGTCTGCCTGGGCTTTATAGGCCGCCTTTGCGTTGTCTTGACTAACAATGGCCATGCTTCCTGCAGGTGTTTACACCAGGTACCTGCATCTCCCGCCGGTAGGTCGGGAGAACTCAAGAAAGGGAGAGGCGGAGCGTCATAGCCATAAACCGCCATGAAAGGAGACATCCCCGTGGACGAGTGACAGGTATTGTTGTAGCAAAATTCTGCTAATGGTAGCAACGAGTGCCAGTCGTCCTGGTGGAAGTTGGTAAAACACCTGAGGTATTGTTCCAGTGTTTGGTTAACCCTCTCGGTTTGTCCATCGGTCTCGGGGTGATATGCACTGCTGACCCCCCTCTCCACCCCTAGCAGTGACATCAACTCCCCCCAAAATTGGGAAACGAACTGAGACCCCCTATCCGCGACCACCTTAGCAGGCAAAGTGTGGAGTCTCACCACGTGTTGCAGAAACGCCTTGGCCAGCTTCTTGGTTGACGGAATGGAAGTGAAAGGGACGAAGTGAGCCTGTTTGGAAAACATGTCAACAACGACCTAAATAACAGTCTTTCCCCCACTCGGCGGCAAGTCAGTAATAAAGTCCACGGAGATTACCTCCCACGGTCGAGCAGGGGTCAGCAGGGGTTGCAAGAGCCCCGGGGGTTTCCCCGGGCGGGGTTTGCTCATAATGCAGGTCTGGCAAGCATTTGTAAACAACGATAAATCTTTCTGAAGCCCTGGCCACCAGAATTGCCGTTGAAGGAGGTGGAGGGACTTCACAAAGCCGGTGTGACCCGCCAGTTTAGAGCCATGCGCCCAGCCCATCACCTCCCCCTCAGCGATAATGGTACAAACAGTTTTCTGTTTTTCCACCAGCATCCCCGGCCATCTTCCAGCATTCCCTCCTCCCCTGCCAGCGTATCACGGTCTGCCTGTGAGAAAGCAGATGCAAATTTCTCCTCCCACTGGGAAGAGAGCAGGGTGGGGGGGGGTTCAGTGATTGCTTGCACGTAGTTACTGCCCTGCCCAACTGGGAGGGTGTGAAGACTGAGTCTCTGATCTCCTCCCGTTTGCTATCGTGTTGCGGGAGGCGGGACAGCGCTTCTGCAAGTGAGTTAGCCTTCCCTGGGAAATGGTGCAGTGTGAAGTCAAATTTAGAAAAAAAATCAGCCCATCGCAACTGTTTGGCGTTTAGTGCTCATGGCGAGTGGAGGAGTTCGAGATTTTTGTGGTCCGTCCAAACTTCGAATGGTACTCGCGCCCCCTCCAGCCAGTGCCGCCATGTTGAGAGCACTAAACGGATCGAACCTGCTTCTTTTCCCCAAACCGACCAGTTCCGTTCAGTGTCATTAAATTTCTTTGAGACATATGCGAGGGGGTGGAGTTTACCATCGTCCCCCTCTTGCAAAATGCCCCCCCCATAGCGATGTCCGAGGTGTCGACCTGGACAACGAATTTCTTGAGCTCATTGGGATGAGCTAGCACTGGCTCGGATGTGAAAAGAGCCTTAAGGCGTTCAAATGCACGTTGGCAGTCAGAAGTCCAGACTAAGCGAGCACCCGGCCGGGTGCAATCGGGAGGTTTCCCTTTGGTTTTGAGAAGGTCAGTAAGGGATAGGGCCACCTGTGCAAAGTTTGATAAAAATGATCTGTAAAAGTTGACGAATCCGAGGAAAGCCTGGAGCTGTCTCCTCGTCTTGGGGGGTTCCCACCCCACCACATCCTTAACTTTATCAGGGTCCATCTCGATCCCCTTTTTGGAGATTCGGTAGCCTAAAAACGCGATCTCTGACTTATGAAACTCACACTTAGACAGTTTTGCGAGAAGCTTGTGCTTGTGCAACATTTGGAGGACCTCCTGGACCAGTTTCACATGGGAGCGGAGGTCGGGGGAGTATAAAAGTATGTCATCAAGGAAAACAAGGACCCCCTTGAACAAATACTTGTGTAATACCTCATTAATTAAATTCATGAATACCCCAGGTGCCCCCTGTAATCCGAATGGCATGACCAGGTATTCAAACTGCCCCAGTGGAGTGTTGAACGCAGTTTTGTACTCATCCCCTTCCCTGATGCGTACCCGAAAGTAGGCATCCCTGAGATCTAGCTTAGAAAAAACTTTACCCCCAGCCACTGCAGCCAGGAGGTCTTTGATCAGGGGCAAAGGGTAGGCATTGGTAGCTGACACAGCATTTAATCCGCGGCAATCTGTACATAGTCTCAGCCCACCGTCCTTCTTCTTCCAGAAAAGGACAGGAGCAGTGAATGGGGACGAGGCGGGCTGAATAAACCCCCTCTCCAAGTTTTTATCAATGAATTTTCTCAGTTCTATTTTCTCAGCTGGGCTCATAGAGTACAACTTCCCCTTCGGGAGTTTCTGGTTTGGGAGCAGTTCAATAGCGCAATCCGAGTTCCTATGGGGGGGTAGCTCATCTGCCTCTTCTTCCCCAAAGACAGCCGCCAAGTCTTGGTATTCTCGTGGAATTGCCTCCCGCTCCTCCTTCGCTACCCCCAGTAGTACGGGCTCGGCTCCCAACCGTAGAGGCTCCCATCCCTCGCACCACACGTGATCCTTGCATTTTGGCGAAATAAAATTGATGTTCCCCGCTTCCCACATTATATGTGGGTCGTGATCAAAGAACCATGAGCTCCCCAGGACCAAAGGGAACCGGGCGGCAGGGGTTATCACAAAGGGTCTCATTTCCCAGTGGTTTTCAATCCCCATGCGCAATGGAACAGTCTCATATTTGCATGGCTCCTTCATAGTTGAGCCGTCCATTTGGGTGAACACTAGGGGTTCTGTGAGTTTTACTACTTTCGCCCCCAATCCCATTACTAACGAGGGGCTAATGATGTCTTTCCCACACCCCGAGTCAATGAGAGCACGCACTCTCACATGGGTCTGTAGACCCGGGTCCATTAAAGTCACAGTGAGAAAAAAAAGAGAGGAGGATCTGTTCACCAGGTTTAGCGCTTGCGAGTCCGGGACCTGCTGCTCAGCGCTGTTTACAGCAGGTCCTTCTCGTTTCCCGCCTTCGGGGTTTCTTCCTCCGACGAGTCTGAGGTCTCGCTCAGCGGGGTAATTTGGAGGGCTCGCGCTCCTCTCGGCTTCGCCACTGGTTTAGGTGTTGAGGTGTCGAACTTCTTCTTGTTACCTTTGGCCCCTCCCGGCGGGGTAGACGGCCCAGGGCAATTCGCTGCAAAATGGCCCGATTCTCCACACTTTAGGCAGAGGCCTTGCTTCATCCGAAGCTCTCGCGTGCCGTCCTTCTGCCGGGGGTTCGTTGGTTGGCTCTTGCTTCTGGGGGGGGGAGCAGGTGCCGAAGGGGTCCCTTTCCCCAGTGCTGCCGCGTCGTCCAACCGGATAGTTTTCAGGCGGGTTTCCGTGGCTACCGCCTCCTGCATCCAACCCGCTAAGGTCTCAGGGTCGCGTCCTCGCATCACGGTTCTGCGGATTTCTGGGTTGAGCCCCAAATGGTAGTGCTCTGCCAGGACCCCATCCGGCCATCCATGGACCTTCGCGGCTTGTCTCCAGAACTCCGCTGTGTACTCTCTCACTGACTTGGTTCCTTGCCTGAATGCTCGCAGGAAGGCTCGTGCCGTCTTGTTTGCATTGATGTCTTCAAATTGCTCTTTCATGGCCCACATGAAGGCATCGATTTCCCGTAGCTCCCACCCGTCCTCCTGGTGCAGTGCCACGTACCAATCGGCCGCCACCTCCTTCAGGTGTGTGGCTATCACGTCCATGATTCGGTCCTCGCTCTGGAACAGGTGGCCCCAGTTCTCGATGAACTTTTCAGTTCTCACCAGGAAGAACGAGAACTTCTCCGGGGTCCTGTCAAAATCCGTGTCGAGGAGTTCAGCAGGTTTCAGTGGTAGGAACCCCCAGGGTCTCTGCAGTCATGGCGCCAACAGCCCCTGTGGTGGGGGCCCTGCTGGTTGGTCCGGAGGTGCCCCTGGTTGCCCAGGGACACCCCCAGGAGGCCCCGCCGGAACGACCCTTTGGTCAGGGGGTTGCTGATCAGGCAGCACAGCCTGCTGTCTCTGGTCCATTTCCTCTCGGATACCATCCGAGATCATCTTGGGGATACGGGAGAGGGACTCGTCTAGTAAGTGGAAAAGACGATCTTGGCTTGGGTCGCCGCTCCATCTCCGACTCACCACGGCCCCTTCCAGTTCCTTCTGCTCCGGGCGCATGTCTTCCGCCCCTTCTGCCGTGCTCAGCCGGTAGATCGACCTCTCGAACCAGCTTTCCCGGACCGACGCTCGCGGGGTGTAAAACCACATCTCCTGCGTCTCGGCTAGTGGCTTCACCCAGTCTCTTCACTGTTTAGGCCGGGTGGTCACTCTGCCATACGCCGCTCTGTAGGGGTCCCCGTAGGGTCCCCCCAAGTCATACTCCATGCCCCATGATGTCGGGACATAGGTGACCGGGTTTTCCAAGGGAACGACTGCCGTGGTGATCGGCACCGTCGTCACGGGAGGCTTCTTGTCCTCCAGGAGATCTTTTTTTTTTTTTTTGTAAATACAATTTATTATTGGATATATCACAAGTTCATACAATTTAAACATAGCAATACATACCCATTTTTCTTTTTTCCCTTTCTCCCCCCCACATCAGGCTTCCAGCACTGCTCCAACCCCATTAATATCTCTCTTATTCTATTACAGTTGCTTCTAAACTTATTTTCTCTTACTAACGGTAACAATACAAGTCTAATTCTCTTTCCATTTCTTCTTAATAACTATCAAAGCTAATCAAACCCCTTTTAATGTCCCAATTTTTCAACAGATATTTTTGAAAGTCTTTCCAATCTTTAAAAAAAGTTTCATCTTCTTCGTTGTTTAACTTTCTTGTTAACTTGTCCATTTCCGCCAAAAACAACGTTTTTTAATCCATTCCCATGTTTCAGGTACTTTATCTTGTTTCCAACATTGAGCAAAAGTCAGTCTTGCTGCTGTAATCAAGTACCATAATAGCGTTCTCTTGGCTACATTTATTTCTTCCATTTTAAGACCTAACAATAACATCAGTGGGTCTTTCTTAAAAGTACAATTCAAAATTTTTTGTATCTCATTGTGGATCTCTGTCCAATACTTTACTGCTTTATCACATGTCCACCACATATGGTAAAAAGACCCTTCATGTTTCTTACATTTCCAGCATTTGTTAGACATACTTTCATTTATAATAGCAATTTTTTTGGGCGTCATATACCATCTATACATCATTTTATAACAATTCTCTTTAACATTTACACAAGTTGAAATTTTCATTGACTTTTTCCACAAGTATTCCCAAGATGTCATTAATATCTCTGTATTAACATTTACAGCCCATTTTATCATTTGCTCTTTTACAACTTCATCTTCAGTATACCATTTCAATAAAACCTTGTACAGTTTAGAAATCATTTTTTTCACTTTCTCAAGCCATACAGTTTCAATTTCAATATTCTTTTCTCTAAAACCATAATCTCTTTTATCGGTCTTAAATAAATCATAAATCTGTCTATACTTCAACCAATCATATTCAAATTCAACATCAAATCTGTCTTTTAACACAAAATTTTTCCCTTCAGATTTTAAAAGATTTTTATAAGGTAGCCAGTCTAGTCCTTGGTTTCTTGAATATGGATTAATCACTTCAGCTGGTACAATCCAAAGTGGTCTTTCTTCTGAGAAGAATTTTCTATATCTCATCCATGTCTCGAACAGTGATTGTCTTACAAAGTGGTGTTTAAAAAATTTATCCATTTTTACTTTTCCATACCATAAATATGCATGCCATCCGAATTTGTTATCATGCCCTTCCAGGGCCAATAACTTCTTGTTCTCCAGATTAATCCACTGTTCCAACCATGTTAAATAGACGGCATCATAATACAATCTTAGATTTGGTAGTTGTAGGCCTCCTCTCTCTTTTGCATCACATAAAATTTTCATTTTAATCCTTGGCTTTCTTCCTGCCCATACAAATTTGGATAATTCTTTCTGCCACGAATCCAATATTTTCCTTTGTTTTAGTATTGGAATAGTCTGAAACAGAAACATCAAACGCGGCAAGATATTCATTTTTACAGTCGCGATTCTTCCCATCAATGATAAATTCAAAGTGTCCCATTTCTTCATATCTTGCTGAATCTTGTGCCACACCTTTTCATAATTGTTTTTAAACAAGTCAATATTTTTCATGGTTAATTCAATTCCAAGATATTTAGTCTTTGTGACTACTTCACATTGTATTTTCTCTTGAAGTA
This sequence comes from Gekko gecko, assembly GCA_029375565.1. NCBI lineage: Eukaryota > Metazoa > Chordata > Lepidosauria > Squamata > Gekkonidae > Gekko > Gekko gecko. The sequence continues at coordinate 143,289,588 of JAPDNY010000005.1, forward strand.
CTGTTTGTCTTTGTTTCGTCATATTTTTGCACATCACTTTAGTTTTACTTTTATTAACATAAAATCCCGCAACTGAACCAAATTCTTCAATTTTTTCCATCAATTGTGGTATTTTCTCAATTGGGTCTTGAATCATAAACATTACATCATCTGCAAATGCCCTGTATTTATAGGCAAAACCTTTCACTGTAAGTCCTTCAATATTATTATCTTTTCTTATCGCTGTTAATAATATTTCCAATATCCAAATAAACAACAACAGGGATAACGGGCAGCCTTGACGTGTTCCTTTTTGGACTTGGAAGAAGTCCGTCTTTTCTTTATTTATATTCAAAGCCGCTTTTTGTTCTGAATATATTGCCACAATCATATTTAAAAAAGACTGTCCAATGTCCATTTTTTCAATAACTTGCAGCATGAACTCCCAATTTAAATTGTCAAAAGCTTTTTCCGCATCTAAGAAGAGGAATCCAACTTCTTTTTCCGGATGTTTGTCATAATATTCAATTGCATCTATCACCACTCTTAAATTGTCTCTGATTTGTCTGTTTGGTAAAAATCCAGCTTGTTCTTCCGCTATTATATCTTTCAAATATTTTTTCAGTCTCTCCGAAATTATTTTTGCAAATAATTTGTAATCATTATTTAATAGCGATATTGGCCTATAATTCTTTACTTGAGTCAAATCCAAACCTTCTTTAGGTATCAATGAAATATTTGCTTCTTTCCATGAATCTGGGATCCGTTTGGTCTTTCTTATCTCATTTGACAGAAGTACTAAAATAGGGGTTAGCTCCTCTTTAAATTTCTTATAAAACTTTGCTGTAAAGCCATCTGGTCCTGGAGCTTTGCCCAACTTTGCATCTTCTATCGCCATTGTCACTTCTTCTTTCTTTACTAAACCATTTAATAACTCTTTAATTTGTTTTCCCAGCTCTGGAACTTCAATAGTCTCCAAATAATTCTTAATTCTCTGTTGATCAATTCCTTTCTTTTTGAATAATTTGGCGTAATATTTAAAGAAAGCTCTTTTTATACCATTCAAGCTCATAACATCCTTTCCATCTTCAATAATCTTAGAAATAAAATTCCTTTCTTTTCTATTTTTCAATTGCCATGCTAAAAACTTTCCTGGTTTGTTTGCACCCTCAAATGCTTTTTGCTGTAGTTTCTTCAAGTTCCAATATAATTCTCTGTTTAATAAAACATTCAGCTGATCTTGCAGAAAGTGGATCTCTTTAATAATCTTCTTCTTCCCTGGTCTTTTCTTTAATTCCTTTTCTTTTTGTCGAATTTTTTCATGAAGATCTTTCTGTTGTTGGATCTTTTGTTTTCTGTCCTTAGAGTTCAGAGAGATAAGCATACCTCTCATTACCGCTTTGTACGCATCCCATACAACTTGTATATCCGTACCTTTATTCAAATTCAATTCAAAAAAATTTTTCGTTTCCTTTTTTAAGATTTCATTAATTTGTTTTTGATCCAATAAATCTTCATTAATTCTCCAATATAACTGTTTAGGTTTTGCTTTAGATATCCAAAGTAGGGGATTATGATCAGAGTTGGTTTTCGGTAAAATTTGTATTTTATAAGTTTTTTGCGTCATCTCCTCTGACATCCAAATCATGTCAATTTGAGAAAAGGAGTTGTGTCTATTCGAATAAAACGTATAGTCCTTAGTTTTAGGATTCCACTTCCTCCAAACGTCTTCCAGTTTCTCTTGCTTCATCAATTGAAAGAAATTTTTTGGTAACTTTCCAACTGTCTCTCCACTTGCCTTGGATTTTCTATCCAATGTGTTGTTCACTGTACCATTAAAGTCTCCAGCAAGAACAATTTGGTCATAATTTAAACACTCCAACTCTTTAGTCAAATCATTAAAGAAAGTCTCTTTTGCACCATTGGGTGCATATATATTTACAAGCAATGTCTTTTTTCTGTTCATCCATATTTCCACGCCAACATACCTTCCTTCTTTATCTGAGAAGATTTGTTTAGGATCCAATTCTTTTGAAATATAAATCACTGTTCCTTTTTTCTTATTAATTGCTGAGGAATGAAATTCTTCTCCCAATTTTTTATTAGTCAAATATTTGTTGTCTTGTTTTCTAATATGTGTTTCTTGTAAACAGATTATATTACATTTTTGTTTCTCCAGCCAATGATTCACTAATCTTCTTTTACTTGGTGAATTTAGTCCATTTACGTTCCAAGATAGAAATTTGTAATCCATAATGGTGTTGAGTTAAATATCTTTAAAATCATCCAGATTGCTCTCTTTGAATCTGTATAAATCTCCTTCAGATTTAAGAGTAGATCTCACCGAGTTGTACATAAATGTAAGTCCATATGGAATCTCCCATCTGAACCTAATGTTCATTTCTTTTAATCTATCTGTCAATTTCTTAAATTTCTTTCTGTCTTGTAAAATCGATCTCGGAATTTCTCTCAGAATTATTATTTTCTTTCCATTAATTTCCAACGGTTGTGTAAATTGTTTCTTGAAAACGTCTTCCTTCATCTTTGTTGTCACAAATTGAACAATCACATCTCTGGGTAATTGCTTTCTTTTGGCATAGGCTGAGTTCACTCTATAAATCAAGTCAAAGTCTGCATCCAAATCTCCTTCATCTTCCCCTACATAAGTTGTCAATGTCTTAATTACTAGAGCCCGTAGATCCTGATCTTCCTCCTCTTCTATCCCTCTCAATCTCAGATGATTCTGAGTAGCCCTATATTCCATCATGGTCTCCAGCCTTGTATTCTCTGACAGGGTTTTTTTGACCTTTTGTTCCATATCTTCAGATTTTGTCATCAGACTTTTGACTTCCTTTTTGAGTTCTTCTGTATCTTTTTTTATCCCTGACACTTCTGTAAGTACCAGTTCTTTCAGTTCTTCCATATTTTTTTTCTGTACTTGAATTTGCACTTGTTCTATTTGCTCCAATTGAGTTTGCAGCTGTTTTTGCAGTTGTTGTTGCTGTGATTCTATTTGTTTTCCAAAATTCTGCACCATTTCGGTCATCCGTTTTTCCATCGCTTCCATAGCTGCTTGCCACTCTTTTTTTCCTTTGCAGTCATTCTTGGACTAGGTGATGAAGCAGCTCTGGGTCTTGACCTCAAATCCGTCTTGGAGGCAACTTCAATACTAATCAGTCTTTATATTAGCAATCCTCAAGCCAAATCGCCACCTTTAAAACTTGTTTAAACGCTTTTTCGGCTTGAAAATAACTTTTTAAAATTTAGTCCTCCCCAAAATGTCGGGCGCAATTTCTCTATGATTTTCTGGCTAGAGTAGGCTCCTTCCAAACTTCCTGTTCATCTGTCCGTCTCTGTAATCCAACTTCCGGTAAGGGTGGTGTCCCACAATAAAATGTCCATCCGTTTCCAATACAACAGCCTCTAAAACCTCCACTCTAGCCCACTTCCTGTATCATAGAGTCACAGTTAGTTTCGTTTCTGCTACGTAAAGTTTAGACTTGACTGACCACAGGAATGCAAAACAAAGTCACTTTTCAGCCTTTTTCTCTAAAGGAAAGCTTTCATTTTACTTCTAATTCAAGCGGAATAGTTCCTTTAAGGTTTCAACGCTTATCCGTACGTTTTAATTTCTCATTCTTCTTTAAACCGGTAAGCGCTTATTCGTTTGTTACCTTGCTTGTAATCTCGGGGTTTCGCGGTGCTTCTTCTGTAAACGGTGTTAATCTTGATGATAAAGAGATCGGTAGATGGCGAATTTATGCTGAATACTCAGCCCAGCTGGCATCTGTAGAGTTGATTTGCAACTGCCCTCTTCACGGAAGGAGATCAAAGTGTAAACAAGCTTCCTCCGAAGCTTATCCACACCGATCTCGACTCCCCCTCAGGCTTCGCTGCTTGCTTGCCACTCCCCCGCCTGGAGAGTGCTGCGCTGGGCCAAATAGAGCCCAGACTGTCGTCAGATGCCGCAGTACACTCTGCACAACTCGCAAAGTGTGTCAATTCGCCATTTTACTCCGACCGGAAGCCGTCCTCCAGGAGATCTTTGATCGGGAGAGTGTCTTCTTCGCTGTCGCTCATTTTGCGTGAAACGGGTTTCCGACCAGTCCCGACTAAAAGTGATTCTTAACAAACTGTCAGGACCCTCAGCTAGTCAGTCAAAACGCCAGGCCTCATTTAGTGAAACAAGGATAGTATTTATTAGACTGCAATGCTGAAGCACTAGAACAGGAGCATTGTTAAGAATAACTTGAATATAAGAAACACTTGGGGTTATACTCTAAGGGGGGAATGAGAACCCCCCTATCTCTACCAATGGTTAACAAGCCCGTGTGCGGGAAAACTAAGAGGTGCTAAATTACTACATTCCCACCCAGCAAAAGTTCCCATGCCTAGCTGTTGTCTTTAGGAAAACGAAACTAGACAACTAGCCTGGCTCCAGGGCCATTTAGGCCTGGACGAGATGGAGATAGCCCGGTCTCCCAGGCAACCTCGTCACCTCCCCACATACCAACGGAAAAACCAGATACATTTATTGACCTCCTATCTCCTCCCCTCACCCCTATGGCAGGGATACCTGACAGAACTCAGTCAAAGTGTCTGGAACAAGGGAATAAAATGGTGATTTTAGCAGACATGCAAGGAGAGGGTAAGTGGCATTTTAAAATGTATGAAATGTTTTAATATAAAATTCTATCAAGATAGGCTAAGTGAAAAGGATTAAAATAGTAAGGAAGGCAATAGTTAAAAATACCTTTAGGTACCAACATTGTACTGTCTTCCCTTTCTTACCTGAGTGCCTGGGAGGCTGCATGTGCGAGTCTACGGTGGCTGCCAATCCTGCGAGTCTATGGTGCAAGTCTACGGTGGCTGCCAATCCTGTCTGTTGTGGGGAGGGGAAGGGAAAGGAGTTTGTAAACCGCTCTGAGACTCCGAATGAAGGGTGGAGGTATAAATCCAATTTCTTCTTCTTCCTCGTCTTCTTGTTCTTCTTTTCTCCCTACAGGCTAGATCCCAAAAGGCCACTGAACATCCAGAACAGATACAATGGCAATAGAAAAGTGTTATTTCTTTGTCATCATCACCTCCACAGAGTATGCTTTAACATGAGGCTTAGCCTATGTCATATTGGGTTCATCCTGAGCCTTCCTTCACTGTTGCCTGCAGCTGCTCAGTAAACCAAGTTTACTGTAAATACTTAAGAGAGGGTACCTAGGAATGATCATATCAACTGTCTAGGTCATTTACTCATTCCAGAGGAATTCCACAAATAGCATGATGGATTTCAATACATCAGACATGATTTTTGAAAGATTTAGAACTGCTGGTACACAAATTCTGCTTTGTGACCTTTAGGCAATACAACTGATTTACTTCTTGGGTGCTATACAAAGTAAGAATTGCTGTATTACCTTTCAGGGGCATGCATTCAAGATCACCTAATGTGTATTAGTTATCCACTAACATATTAATCATCTTTGCATTATCAAAATAAAATGCCCAAAGAACATGACTGTATTTTCCCACCATTACAATGGCTGCTAAAGGAATGAAATGATTCTAATTTGCATTTGAAATTGTGGATGCAAAAGTACACCATGCTAGTTACAATTAATGCAAAATCAGGCAAGGAACTGTGTTACTGTGTATGTGGCACAGCTTTCTATCTTGAAGCAGGAGCTAATGACAAATCACTACAGGTGAGAATTTATCAAGAGGTAAGTGATTCTCAGTTGCCCCACATGAAGCTTGCTGGGTGACCTTGGGCCACTCACAGTTCTCTCAGAATTCTCTCAGCTCCCTGTACATCATGAGGTGCGCGTTGTGAAGGGAGACTGCAGCTCCTACCAGCCACTCCACTGGACCCCAACTCTTTGCTCTTCTCCCCTGAAGCCCCTTCTTTCCCTTCTTTCTCCACATCATTGTTCTTTTCTACCTTTGGAGAGATGGGCTGTTTCTGCTGCTTCATTAGGAGCAGAGAGGGGGAGATTCTCTTCACTTAGAAGTATGGTGGTGCACAGAAGGAATATTAGGGGAAGGCAGCAGTGGAGGAGAACATTTCAGCAAGTTATACGGATGGTTTCATGAGTGGTCATGTTGTAGTACTGTTTTGCCTTGTCTGCTTTTCTTTTCTCATGGTGTTCTCCCTCCCTCCCTCCCTCCCTTCCTCCCTCCCTGGAGAACAAGCCAGCTCCAGCAGTCTGCAAAGGACCTGACAAACTTTTGAGTTCTAAAAAAGGGAGGGGGAGGGAATGTCAGAGCAGAGAGCAGAGTGAGGCAGCTGGGGTATGGATTATTTCAGGAGAGCAAACACACAGACACACATTTTAAGAAACAACCCAACCCAAATCTCCCAACTGCAGTCTGCACCTTTCATTGTAGACTTTCCAACAACTGCAACCATTAAACTTAGAACATCTTTCATTCCCCTCAGCTGCAGTTTTTACAAGATTTCTGCTCCCCCACCATCAGTGTTTGGAAGAACTGTTCACACCAAGGATGACTGTGTTTGCATAAAACACGTGGGAGGGGTTTCCATCACACTTCCAGGGGACAAAAGACTCATTAACCATTTATTTGCTTGTTGTAATGTAGAGATCTTGCACAGGAACTTGGGAAGTTCATAGGGCAGTAAGGCAAGAAGAACTTTTCAAGTGGTGGTGGGGGGATCCAAAGCCTTTGCAAGTGCCGCCAGCAGAATCAGGGAAGGGCTTTGTCTACTCTGCTGCTTCAAAACACACAAACACACACACAAAGAGCCTACTTTTCCACTGCAGCCACCTCTCCAAGGAAGATCATGCAAACCGTGCAAGACAAGTGGAGCTTAGCCTTCTGGCTTCTGGCTGTGGCAGCAGCAAGAAGAGGCAGCATGTGCTTCCCCCAGCTCCTACTAGCTTCACTAACCCCCCTCCAGCCGTATGGAGGCAAAGGATTCAGTGGAGGAGAACAACGGGCAGCTATACAGCCTGGGCTCCCAGTAACCGCCATGGTACAGGCACAGCCAGGGTCCTGCACAAAGCAAACACGTGTTACTCCTCAGGGGCAATGACACCGCTCTGCGCAGAGCGCCAGCAGTGCCCGCTGGTGAAAGTGCCACCACCACCAGGGCATTCTGGTCCAAAAATAGCCCTGAAAGGAAGGAAAGAAAGAGGGAGGAAGAGAAAGAGAGAAGGGAAAGAGAAGAAGAAGAAGAGAGAGAAGAAGAGTTTGGATTTATACCCCGCCCTTCACTGCCCAAAGGCGTCTCAGAGTGGCTTACAAACTCCTTTCCCTTCCCCTCCCCACAACAGACACCCTGTGAGGTAGGTGGGGCTGAGAGAACTTCTGAGAGAAACTGTCCTTGAGAGAACAGCTGTGCCAGAGCTTGTGACTGACCCAAGGTCACATCAGCAGGTGCAAGTGGAGGAGTGGGGAAAGAGGAAAAGAAAGGGGGGCAGAGAGAGAGAGAAAGGAAGAAAGAGAGAAAGGAAGGAAGGAAGGAAGGAAGGAAGGAGGAAAAGGGTGAAGGAAAGGAGGGACAGAAAGAAGGCAAAGAGATGGGGAGAGGGAGGCTCTCCCACCCTCCCCATCAACCCCCCCCCATGGATCCCTCACTCACCCCATCAAGCTCTACAGGCAGGGGCTGGGGATGCCGGCAGGTGGGGTCTTCGGGCCTCCCGTGGGCTGCAGCGCCTCGGCATGGGCCCTGGGAGGCTGGCTGGCAGGGTCTTTGGGCCTCCTGTGGGCTGCAGCACCTCGGTGTGGGCCCTGGGAGGCCAGCTGGCAGATTCTTTGGGCCTCCAGCAGGCTGCAGCACCTCGGTGAGGGGCCTGGGAGGATGGCAGATGGGGTCTTTGGGCCTCCTGCAGGCCGCAGCACCTCAGTGCAGGCCCTGGGAGGCCAACTGGCATGGTCTTTGGGCCTCCCATGGGCCACAGCACCTTGGTGTGGGCATGGGGAGGATGGCAGATGGGATCTTTGGACCTCCCATGGGCTGCAGCACCTTGGTGGGTTGTTCGGGCCTCCTGCGAGGGGGTCGGGGGGCAGGGCAAGCTGCAAAGCCAACCAGAACGCTGTTCTGGTGTGTTCCGGCCCAAAAATAGCCCTGAATTCCATCAACTTACCCAGTATCAGTGTTAGACTGACTGGCCTGTAATTTCCCAGATTTCCTCTGAAACCTTTTTTAAAGATGGGGGGTACATTAGCTACCTTTCAGTTTTCAGGAATGGAGGCAGATTTTAATGATGGATTGCATATTTTTATCAGGAGATCCACAAGTTCACATTTGTTTTCTGTCAGAACTCTTGGATGTATACCATCTGGGCCCAGTGATTTGTCAGTTTCTAATTTGTCCCTCAATCATAGGACCTCCTCTCATCACCTCAATCTGACCCTGGTGTTTCAACACTCATGCCTAAACCGGTGGTTCCTGAGTGGGCAAATACGTCTTATCTTTCACAGTGAAGACAGAGGCAAAAAAATGCATTCAGCTTCTCTGCCATTTCCCTATCATCCTTCTGTAATCCTTTTACCCCAGGGCCCCACTGCTTCCCCGGGTGGTTTTCTGCCACTAATGAATTTGAAGAAATTTTTATTGTTGGTCTTTATTTATTGCAATGTGTTCCTTATAGTCTCTTTTTGCCTGTCTTGCATTGTATTTGCCATTGTCTGTGCTCCCTTTTATTTATCTCACTTGGACTATCCTTAAAAAAATCCTTCTTACCTTTTATTGCTTCCATTACTTTGTTCATTAACCATGCAGGCCTTTTAAAATGCCTATTTGTACCTTTCCTAACCTGTGGTATACATTTTATCTGAGCTTCTAGGATTGTAGTTTTAAATAGTCTCCAAACTTCCCAAAAAGATTTTACCCTCCTAATCTTTCCTTTCAATTTCTTCTTCACAGGCCCACTTATTTGAGTGAAGTTATCCCTTCTAAAGTTAAAAGTGATTGTGTTGGTCTTTTTGGGCAACTCCCTATTTACATAAATGTTGAACTTAATAAGATTATGGTCACTGTTCCAATGGGTGCATTTAAGTGGGGCTGCTGCATCTGGTATGCCCGCTGCACCTGGCATGCCAGCAGCACCTGCTTTCTGCTTCTCTGCCTTGGCCTTCTCCAAGGCCTTGATCTTAGCCATCAAATCCCACAGGGAGGAGCCATACTCATCCTCAGAGGATGAGATGGCCAGTGGCACCTGATTGGGAGTCCGCTTAGCCCTGTTCCCCATCTTCTGTGAAACCTTTCTAGCCAACTTACTGCTACCAGCAGGATCAGAAAAAAACTTCCCACCAATCCTACCAGCTGGAAATGCTGGGGATGAAACCTGGGGCTGCTGATGCTCTGCCACTGGGCCATGCCCCTCCAGCAATGCTATATTCATGCTGCCCTACAGTGAGCTGAACCCCTTGTCCATATCAGCTAGGAAAAATTCCCCCCTGGCAGCCACCCTCTCAAGCCTCTACTGAGGGGGGGGGGGCAGCTGGCCTATGCCCAAGGTGGAAGCCCCAAACCCACTGCATTCCCAGCCAGCAATCTGTGAGTGAGCCAATCCACCCTACACCCACCCCAGGCCTACACCTCTTGATGCCTACCCCTTAGCCCTTTGCAGGCTGCCAGCTGCTGGGCCCCCACTGCGACTTCACAGCTTGCCAGAACCATGTCCTCACTGGTCATCTCTTCTGGTCTCCCTAGCCTCAGAGACTCTTTCCCTGCCTCCTCCTCCTCCCAGGAGGTTTAATCCTTGCTGCCTTTTAATGCTGCACCTAGTTGGAGAAGAGCCCATCTTCCAACTAGTGTCCCAGCATCCTGTCCAGCCCAGCCATCTTTCTCTCTGGCTGTGCTGTTTGGAATGTCCCGTTTCCCTTTGAACTTCATGGGGCCATCCAGACAGCCACACCCTATTCAGCCACGAAGTTCACTGGATGATCCTGGGCTATTCAGTCACCCATGGCCTATTTTGCCTCATAGAGTTGTTATGAGTATAAAATTGTGGCAGGAGAGTGGATCATGTACCCAAGCCTGACCTTCCTGCAGAAAGGGTAGGACTAAAAGAGACAGTAATAATAATGATCTGGAAGTTTCTGATGCTATACCACAGGAACCTGGGGATACCTTTGGAATTTTGAGAAGGGTTGATGAGATGCACCCCAAAATGGCTTCCACAGGAGGTGGAGCCAAACCCTAAATGGCTGCCACAAGAGACAAAGCCAGATTCAAAACCTCCCTCCTCGCTTTGGTAAAAGAGTCACTGAACATATGAATCTGCCTTATTCAGAGTCTGGCCATTGGTCTGTCAAGGTTAGTATTGTCTGTGCTTTGGTTGGAACTGTGGTCCACCCACTGGCATGTAGCAATTCTGGAAGAGAAAGGGTGAGTTTCTGCTCCTAAATATTTATCTCCCCCCTTTCAGTGCAACAAACCAACCTCCTGGACTCTAAGATTAGAACAAAGTTCCTTTTCTGCTTTGCAAAGGAAGCTCAAGGCAACAGTCCATCAGGTCTGAAGGGGGAATGGAACTATACACTGGCTAAGGAAAGCTCAGGTACTTTCAAGTCCTTCTGATCATCCAATGGCTGCTACTTTCATTTGAATAAATGCTGCCAGTAACAAGCATTACCTTAAAATGGCTCTGCCCACTTTCTGAAAAGCTTGGTGTGTGCCAGTAGAGCTAGTGGCAGGCACCATGGGCCACATTGGGGAACCCTGCTATAGCATTTGGTGCTAAGTGGGCCTGAAGAAGATAACTGCATAGATCAGCATCTGCTAGGAGTCCCATGTAAGCCACAAGACCCATTAAGGTGATCCATAGAATAGGGATGAATATTCTTTTGCTTTTTGAAAACTGCAAAAGAGTTGTAGCATGCTGTCAATTTTAGCATATGAGCAGCCGACATCTATGGGTGGACATTTTAGCCTTCTCCACTCCCTCTTTATTTTGCTGCAAGCTGTTTTTCCCTCTACAGAGAAAACAATACAGGAACTCAGATATTTCCCCTTGCAGATGAGGTGGAATGGTGTTTGGGGTATCAATATGGCAAATAAGGAAAGAGTTGTTAACAAAAAAAAGGAAAGAGTTAAGCACCCACAGTTGTTAATGTTGGTTTTCAGTTACTAAGCTGCTGAAGAGAAAAAAAGTTATCTGATACATAATCCTAATGAGCTAGTTTGTTATAGCACTTAAAAGTCATGTGAACCCTATGCTGAATTTAACAAAAATAAAAATGATTAAAGTGTGCTTTCCCACATTTTTTAATATACACAGTCTTATATTAATCATTTTTCAACAGATCCTTGATCACCTGTGTTTCCAAAGTGACACTGATCCTTTTTCTCTGTAATTGGCTCTATATACTAACCAAATATCAGCAAAGTGTTACTATAAAAGTCATAGTTAGGCCCTGTTCACACTGAGCATTTGCCCCACTGAAGGCACGGGAGCCCTGTGGATTTTCCATGCGCGATCATACGAGCACATCTGGGAGGCGTAGTGCTCCCGTGGCCAACCCGCGGCTTCTGGTGGAAAATGCGGAGTAAAAAACGAGTAGGTCCGAAGTACTAGTTTCTGGAAACCCCAGGGCAAAGGCTGGCGTCTGATCGCGGGAGCGCCGGTATCCCGCGGCTTCCAATGCCCGCCCATGTCCCCGAGGTTTCCGGATGTTGTAAGTGTCCATGGGATGCGCACCAACGCTGAACAGCACATGCGCACACACAAGACACTGACAGTGGCCCACCCCCCCAATGGCGCATGCGCACTTCGCTGCTTTTTTGCCGCGCTGCAGCAGCGCAGTGTGATCGGGGCACAGAGCTGGAGTGTGGCAACCCGGTGGCCCATGTGATCGGGCTACCGTGCCTTATTTAGCTCTGGGGCAAACTGCCACGCCTCTCCCCCGTGTTTTCTGGCCCGTATGACTGGGGCCTTAGTTGTGTAAAAATCAGTTCAGCATTTGTCTTTACCTCTTTTGACATAAAATCCACCAACTATTCAAAACTGACCATCTGATTCAGTCATCTTTTGAGAGCAGCAGTTCCACCATTCCCTGTTCATTTCAATGGAGGAAGCAACTCAGCATGTATGTCTGGGTGATGCTCCAATGCTATTTACATTGGACCAGGGACTAGCTTTGCTGTAAGCACCATGTTAATCTATTTTCACCTGCATTGCTGCTTCAGCCATCCTAAACAATGCCAAATCTTTTGGACATGCATGCCTTATAAACACATATGGCACATAAAGCTGCCTTACACTGAATCAGGCTCTTTGTCCATCAAGTCCAGTATTGTCTACTCAGACTGGCAGCATCTCCCCAGAGACTCAGGCTATGGTCTTTCACATGACCTACTGCCTGATCCTTTTAACTGGACATGGGAACTGAACTTGGGACTTTTGCAAGTCTAGCAGATGCTTTGCTGGTATCCCCCCCCCACACACCTCTCCGAGATGAGTCCATGTGCTGATTTCCCAGTTCCAGTGTGCGATTGGGGCTAATATGGATGGGACTGTTTCATGTAGGAAGAGGGGACATAAGCCTTTCCCTCCACACAACTTTCCTGACCCCCAAAAGCCCTGAGAACTGCCTTATGGCTAGTGGTATACACTTAAAAAATGTATTAATTTTGAATTGAGTTGATCGTTTTGAGTTGAAAGCTGTATGTATCTACTAATAGTGTTCTGTTATTGTCTCTTTTGGGTCTGTCTTGTAACAGTCTTTCTCTGGGTATCATTCTGGCTTTGTTAATCTGTTTCTTGACTTCATCAGGTGGATATTTTAGTTCCAAAAAGGGTTGTTGTAGATTCCCCAGGAATCCCGCTGCACTTAACAGGGATATTGGTTTCTTATCTTACTACATATACTAACATCATTCAATCCTTTCATCTGTATTCTCACCATACCCCCAGAAGGGCTATACATCCTCTATTTTATTTGATTTTATTTCTTATTTGGAATAGTGTACTGGACTAGTAGATTGTAATATAATGAATAGTAGAATGTAATGTAATTTGGAGTGGTAGATTGGAATGCATTTCTCTGGTCTGGGGACAGAAGAAATATACTGCACAGCTAATCATACTACCTTAAAGAAGAGGATGCTGTAAGGTTGCCTCCATGCTTGAAAGGAGATGGATGGAACGTAATGACAGGTTCTCAGTTAATTACTCCCAGCATTCCACAGTTAAGAAGTGTACATTTGCCCATCAATATCTAATTCTGATATATTTATTTTTTTCACTATATTTCCCCCTGGAAGTAAACCGAAAGAAATGGTGACCATATAAATCAAGCTTGTTTTTCCAGTTCGGTCCTTGCATCTGTCAAACAACTTTATTAAACTGTTTGCTAATTTGCTACTCACCCTCTACCTATATGTATGGTCTGGTAACTTCCATTTCAGTGTATCTGAAGAAGTGTGCATGCACAAGATAGCTTATACTTTGAATAAAACTTTGTTGGTCATAAAGGTGACACTGGACTCAAACTGAACTCGAATTATTAGAATGCATTTTTTAAAGTTATTATCTGTGGGCTAATGGTGCACAATATATACTGAATATACTTTCCTATACAGGGGGTCATTTTTATTTCCATGGCTAGAGGAACATGTGATCTATCTTTCCTGCCAACAATGGTTTTTTTAAAAAAAGCAGCTGCTTTAAGAATGGCTACACTGCTGTTTTTCAAGGTTGTATGGATCTTCAGTTATAAAATACTGCTTATATCCCTTCATTAATATACCAAGGACCAAACCAGATATGACATGAGAGATCCTTGATTAAGATCTCCCACTTTGGGGGGGAAAGCTCCACATGGCTTTCATGAGAGGGAGTGGGTTGTGGGTGTATTTAACTCTTTGCTCTCCTATCTGTTCCACCAATTAAATAGTCCCCTCAGCTGTAATTAGCTTCACAAATGATGTAGAACTGCAGATTCATATGCGTAATTTAAACAGATTGTTGGAGAGACATGGGAGGAAAGGATTAATTAATACCACCTCCCCTCAAAACCCTCCCGTGATCCTCAAAGCTGTCATGTGGGACTACTGGTTATCTTGAAATGAAAACCAGAGTCTTATGCATCTTAGTGTTTAACCCAAAGGTGGCAGTACAAGGAACACTATTTTGAAACATACTTTCCCACACAATATTTTGGTATGCAGTTTCTTTCACATGTGCAGCCATAATGTCTGGATGTTATGACTTAATCCTGGGTATACTTTATGGCTTGAGAGCTAGCCACTGAGTAGGGCTTTCTTCTGAATAACCATGCCTAGGGGCAGGTTGCCATGTTGACATTCTACACAAATGGATTTGAAGTGTCCCAATGAACTCAGCTGGTCTTACTTCCAAGCTGTGCATCCAATCAAGGATGCAATCTACATCCCACTGAATCAGTGGTAAAATTTCCATTGACATAAATGTATCTGTACTTCAACCTTAGGTACTATTTCAAAGAATACCACTGAATTCAGTGAAATTCATTCCAGAGTTAACATTTTTAGGATTGCATTGCTCAAATCGCTCAAGGCATCTCTTTCTTGTATATTTTTCCTCCTCAGGATTTACCACTTGAACATTCAATTGTGGTCAAAAACTATGGGAAAACGTAATTGTTTTTTGCTGAGACCTTGTGGTAAAAAATTATGGCTCCTAACTGACAAGGCTGGTAGACCTGTCAGTTTTGCAATATTGAATGCCATTGTCTTCAGACATTCTTTGGTAGCTTTCCTTTTTCCTCTTAGTTATAGAATATAAATAGGGAACTGTTTGAGGCTAAATTCTCATTTCACTTCACACTCCAAAAATCAAATAATGTTTTAAAGACATTCATTGACAACAGCACATTATTCCTTTTGCTTCTTTGTGTTCCTTGCAGATTGTAAATTATAGTGTGAAAGAATGTTTTCATACAGCTGATGACCAAGAACAGCTCTCTCTTTTGGGACAGATTGGGATGAGAAGCACCCTTCCCCAGGGGCAAAAAATAATAAGGCTTCAGGTTTTCTTACTGGACTATAATAAGTATTTCTTAAAGTAAGGCGAGAATTGGTGGCCTCATGTTAACAGAGCCAGATTTCAGACTTCACATCAGGCCTCTTTAGACATCACATTCACATTGGAGCTTGCAGACTGTTTATCTTTGGAGCACTTAGTCCCTGTAATGTACCTGATATGCATGGTTGCTCTTTCATGTGAACTGGGCAAGTTACAGTTGTCAGTCTCCAGCTGGAGTCTGAAGTTCTCCTAGAATTACAACTGATCTCCAGACTACAGAAGTCAGTTCCCTTGGAGAAAATGGCAGCTTCAGGTGTGTATGTTTGTGTATGTGTGGACTCTATGGCATCACATCCCTGGCAAACTTTCCCCCCTCCCTAAACTCTACCTTCCCTAGGCTACAGCCTAATCTAGAAATTTGCCAACTCAGGGTTGGCAGCCTTACAAGCTGTACACACATAAAAAGTCCATCTACTGCCCAATTCACATGAAATAGTGACCACATGTATCAGGTGCATCATAGGGACCACACTGTCCCAATACAGGACACTGGGGACTCTCAGTACACATGTACTTAATGTCTGAAGAGGCCTATATAAGGATCCTCTAAATGAGAAACTTTGTGCCTGCACCCTTGTACATTTATCTTTTTAGTGTTCTTACTATGAGAATACTAATAAACTATTATTTTAAATGACTTGGGGTCCTCTTAAACTGACACACTGTAGGGTCTCATCATATCACAATGTGACCTTCATGTTGTTTTTTGTTTTATGTGATACTAGGGAGCAAAGCCTGTTGTGGAGGAAGACAACGGGCCCTAGAAAGGAAGGGAGGGAGGGAGGAAGGAAGGAAGGAAGGAAGAAAGAGGGAGAGTGAAAGAAAGAAGGAGAGAGGAAAAAAGGAAAAGGGGGAAAGGAAGGGAAGAGGGGAGGAATGGGCTTCTCTGGGCCTTTTGGGCCCATAGAAGGCCCAGAGGATGGTGTGTGTGGGGGTGGAAGGGGCTTCTCTGGCCTACTGGGCCCATAGAAGGCCCAGAGGATGGTGTGTGGGGGGATGAAAGGGGCTTCTGTGGCCTACTGGGCCCATAGAAGGCCCAGAGCATGGTGTGTGTGGGGGCGGAAGGGGCTTCTCTGGCCTACTGGGCCCATGGAAGGCCCAGAGGATGGTGTGTGTGGGGGCGGAAGGGGCTTCTCTGGCCTACTGGGCCTATAGAAGGCCCAGAGGATGGTGTGGGGGGGCAGAAGGGGCTTCTCTGGCCTACTGGGCTGATAGAAGGCCAAGAGGATGGTGTGTGGGGCAGGCGGAAGGGGCTTCTCTGGCCTACTGGGACCATAGAAGGCCCAGAGGATGGTGTGTGGGGGGCAGAAGGGGCTTCTCTGGCCTACTGGGCCCATAGAAGGCCCAGAGGATGGTGTGGGGGAGTGGAAGGGGCTTCTCTGGCCTACTGGGCCCATAGAAGGCCCAGAGGATGGTGTGTGTGTGAGGTGGAAGGGGCTTCTCTGGCCTACTGGACCCATAGAAGGCCCAGAGGATGGTGTGTGGGGGGGCAGAAGGGGCTTCTCTGGCCTACTCGGCCCATAGAAGGCCCAGAGGATGGTGTGGGAGTGGTGGAAGGGGCTTCTCTGGCCTACTGGGCCCATAGAAGGCCCAGAGGATGGTGTGTGGGTGGTGGTGGAAGGGGCTTCTCTGGGCTGACTGGGCCCATAGAAGGCCCAGAGGATGGTGTGGGGGGCCAGAAGGGGCTTCTCTGGCCTACTGGGCCCATAGAAGGCCCAGAGGATGGTGTGTGGGGGGCGGAAGGGGCTTCTCTGGCCTACTGGGCCCCTGGAAGGCCCAGAGGATTGTGGGGGGGGAAGGGGCTTCTCTCACCTGCCTCGGCCTTGAAGGCCTGTCCCTGCGCTCTCTCTGCAGACGGTCCTCTCCTGTCAGAGGACCAGAACAGACTGAGCCAAAGATACTGGCCGGGGCTGACGTGGGCGGGACTCCGCCAAGCTGCCAGTCAGCCCCAGCCAGTGTCTTCTGACTGCCAGTTCTTGTGCCAAATCAATTATAGTGACCATAGAATGTTGTGGAACCAAAATTCAAATATATATAAGGACAGATTTTCAGATGTTTTTGAGGGGTGTCCATTATGGGCTGAATGTTATGAAATGAATTATAATACCTGTATTGTACTTAGAGGTTACATGATATCAGTGTAACACCATGTTAATTCATATTAAACAAAAAAGCAGAAATCTTTGAATGATTGTTTATGTATGTGTGTGTGTTTCAGTAATTACATCTATTTTAAACCATTTTCAGTCACACAAGACAAAATACTCTCTGAAATACTTGTTGCCAGCAGCCTTACTTCATCACGGAGACTGGACATAATAACTATAGATTATCGCTGCATTATGAAGACATAATTCTAATGCTTAGAGGTTATAGACGTGAAAGAACTTGAATTTTGGGGAGAACTGTATGTTGAATTAGATTATTTTTGTATAGCACGTGAATGTGTGTGTGTATATCTCCTGGGAAAGAAAATAGTATGTTTTGAAGACTGGAATAAGCCTTATAAGATTAAAAAAAAATTGGCATCACTTTCTTTATACCTGGGATACTGGCATATATTATATACTGCACATCTGAAGACTTCATGGCGTCTTCTGAACATAAGAGAAATTTCTACTGATTCCACCTTGTACTGCAGACCCCCCCATGCTGTTTCCTGGGGGTCTGCTGACTTCCAGGAACACAATTTCTGAGGACTTTTTGGACTGCAGCAGGCACAGGAGAGTCTGGCTAGGAAAGTCCATGGATGGTTGGATAAACCCCACCATGTGTATGTTATGTGTTGTTGGTGTCAAGCCACTTCTGACTTATGGAGACCCTATGAATTAATGACCTCTAAAATGTCCTATCATTAACAGCGTAGTTCCCTCACCACCTGGGCATGCTGCTGGACAGCTCCACAACAAGATCCCTTAAGAGAGTCCCCAACCGTGGGAGGCTGGCATACAGGCACAGTCTTTCCCCCAAATGGATCCATCCCAATGCCTAAAACTGCCTGAAACGTACGACAAGCAATACAACAAAGGCATAGTCACACAGTAGTCCTTCTAGTCCAACATCTTATTTCACACAATGACCAACAAATTGCCCTGGTGAGCCAACAAACAGGACATAGAGGCCAGGGCTTTCTTCTGATGTTGCCTCCTCCTAGCACCAGTATTCAGAGGTTTATTGCCTCTGGACAACCTGGCCTTACCGGCAGATGGCCCAGCTGTACTGCCGGGGGCCGCCTTTGCCTCCATTGAAGGAGGAAGGGTCAGCATGCAAGCTGGACCAGCCACGTGTGCATGCAGGGGGTGGAGCCAGCCTATTATCGGCCTGCTCTGCTCTCTACCATTCAGTTCTGGTCAAGAGCTTGGCTGAGTAGGAGCGCCTTTCACTCCTGCCACCAAGCTCTGTAGGAGGGCCTGCCCAGTGTGGAGTGACAAGGAGGACAGTGACAACCTCGGGCCTTCGTAGGAGGGACATCGGCAATGTGGGACAATGCAGTGGTGGAACATGGCATCGGTGTGGCAGACAGGTGGCTTGGGATGACCCTGTATTCAGTGGGGTTGATTGGTTTGAGGCAGTCGGTGGCTGGGCGGTGGGCCCGGTTGTGTGACCGGCGGCCCGGGGGCTGCTTTTGAGCAGTTGTGCAGCTGCTGGGGCCCAGGTGGCGGCTGGACCTTTTTAAGGCAGTGTGGGTTTTTTTGCTGGTGTAGGGGGCTGTGGGCTGTGGCCAGTGAGGAGGCCATGGCACTTCTGTGTGCCACTGGGGGACTGCCATCTGGCTTGTCAGTGGGCTCCAGTGGCTTCCTGGGAGGTTGGGCCTTGGGACTGGGGATGGTGGCACGCTCTGTGCCCCCCCCAATTGGTTGGTTGGGTGCCAGGGGGACTGGTGCCTAATTGGCTGGGTTGGAGGCTAGCAATTTTCCTGGCCTTTCTGGCACCCCCCCCCGGTCATTTTGTTGGTGTGGCCAGAGGACTCCCTTTCACTTTTGATTCCTGGCAGGTCTAACTGGGGCTTGGGAATTCGAGCCACTTTTGCTGTCCAGCTCCTGGTTTATTGGCCTATTTTGAGCTAGTTTCACTTTCCATTCCTGGTTGGGTTGTTGGGTTTCAGGCAGCAGCGAATCAGAACCTGTTTTGCTTTCCAGTCCTTCCCGTGAGCTCCTGTGGCCTGGGAGGTCTTGGGTCTTGAGCCATGGGGCCCAAAAAGGGAGGGAGTGGGGCCAAGGGCAAGCAGCTGGCCCCTAAGCCCCCCCCAAGTGGGCGGCCCTGCCTGCTCCATTTTCAGATGATGAAGAGGAGGATGTGGTTCAGCAGCTGTTGTCCCCAGCGATACTCAAGGGCCTGAGAAGGGTCTGGGACCAGGTGTGTACTTCAGAATTTGAGGCCCAGGCTCTTTCACGCACCAACACTGGTAGCTTTTTTGGTTGGTTGTTTCGCCATGAGGACAGCAGTCTGCTAACAAAGCACCAATTTTGTACTGTGACCACACAGGCCTTATCAAAGTTAGGCTTAACTGGGGTGAAATTTGGCACCCATTCCTTTTGGATTGGGGTGGCATCCATGGCAGCGGCCATGGGCCATTCTTCCTCTGACATTCAGAGCCTGGGATGGTGGTGCTTGGCTGCCTACAAGTCTTATGTGTAGATTGAAACAGGCATGTTGGCCTGATGTTATTATGGTTTAATCAGTGACGATTCCATGGAGGGTCTGGTGTGACGTCATGAGCCCATTGGGAATTGATTGGGCCCACCGTAAGGCTAATAGGGATATTAAAAGAGTTTTGGATGCTGGGTTGGGCCTCTTCCTGTCAATGCATCCATCCGAAGTGCGTGGATCTTTATAGGCAGGACGGGGTTCACCTCTCTGAAAAGGGCACAGACATCTTTTTGGAGGACCTCTGGCGAGGGCTTCAGAAGGTGTTGGGCCTCTCGGTGGGGGCATTGGCCTAAGCTGAAGCTTGACCTCAGCTGTGGCAGGATTGAGACTGATGACTGATATGCAGCTAAGGGGAGCACCAGGTAGTTATTTCAGTGGGTGATGGGAGTTTGACCAGATTAGCTTTTGGGTTGGGCGACCTGGGGTAAAGATGGCAAACTGCCTCTGGGACTGCATGGATTGATCGGCTGCTTAAGTTCTATGACTTGGGGCTGGATCTCCAGGGCATGTCTTTTGTTGTGCCTGCTGGCGGTGAGCCACAGGTGTTGGCTCAAGCTGGGGTGGGTGGCTCCCTGCCATATGACTGGGGAAGGGTCAATACTGACCCTTGGCCTAGATCATGTCACATTTACATATTAGCCCTTGCCATTGACTGACATTGTTGATTTAATAAAGTGGCCCAGAGTTCATCCAATCTTTGTGTCTGACTCTTTATTCTAAATATGGGAGCAAAGAGGTTTCTATAAGTCAACTTGCCCAAGACCCACTGATGATTCTTGAGGCACTTTAAGCTTACATTACTGCATGTGTGGCTGAAGCATAGCAGTGTATTCAGCCATTAGCCATTGCTTTTACCCCCCCTCCTTTTGGGGAATAAGCTCCTGCTATATGATTGGCAACTAGCCAGAGAAGGGAGGAAGTTGCACTGCTTTAGGCATTTGGCATTAGAGCTATTTCAGAAAGAGTAATGGAGAAGTGAGCCAGTGGCTGTGGCATAAAGAGTATTTGATGCATTGCTAAACTGCACCCATGCATGCCTTATAGATGAGTTCAGAGCAGTCACTGCTCTGTGAGCCTCTTTTCTGATATATGTTCTGCACAACATCTTAAGATACAGGGGTCACATACTGCTTTGTATCTGGTCATCCTCGCTGGATGAATAACAAAACTGAAAGCTACTCATGTAACTAGACATGTCCCTCTGATTCTCTAAATATATTGTAACATGATCACTAATGCCACTTTTTATATCACATCCTATTACATCAGTATAATTAAATTGTGACTGTTATGAGCTAGATCAAAAGAACTGTGTGACTATGTTCACATGTCCCACAGATTTCAAAATTAAAAGGAGAAGAAGTGTACAATATGAGATATGGGGATCTGTTCTTCAGTGTGTATGAGGAAAGCTTTTAAAAAGTCCCACAACGTGTTCCTAAGGCATTTGAGTTACCTAAAGTACATCTTGCCCTGATCTGGATAGTCCAAACTAGCCAGTCTCATCAGATCTTGAAAGCTAAGCAATGTTGGCTCAGATTAGTACTTGAATGTGAGATTTGCAACTAAGTCTAGAGAACTGTTGCAGGGAATGGCAAACCACTTTTGTTCACCTCTTGCCTTGAAAACCCTATGGGATCGCCATAATTATGGCATTTTCCACCCTCAAACTAGGCATTTGGATTTTAGCCTCTAAATGTAATTAATTTATATTTTGATTATATTGTGCTGATCCAGCTTTTATTTAGATGGATATGAGAATTTCCATTGACTTCCTTAAGAGTTCCATTGGGCTGAAAATAGTAAGACATTTGTTCCAGAGAACTATAATTGAAAAAAGAGCCAATTTTTATGAAAAGACCATTTGTCACAAATAATTTCCTAGGTAGAAACACAAGTTGTACACTGTGTTGCAATAATGTCAACCCAGCTGGGCTTTAATCATAATTTAACTGTGAATATAGTCAGTACAGGCACTACAGAATTTATAATTAGATATTTATTTATGATATGTCAACATGAATACCATCAATTCTTTTCCTGACAAATGCATTATATACTTTAAAATATGTATACTTTTTATATTTAAAAGATTTTTATTTGTTCCTATAGCCATGAAAAAACCCTCTAATCAGTTAATATATTTGATTGTTCACTTTTGTTCAATAAGTTAAACCAGGTATCATAATGTTACAACTGAAAACCACTGCCATTTAATTCATTTAATATAAAATAGGACAATATGAACAAATTTAGTGAGAATTTTCAGTTGTATTAACTTTGAAGCAGTCAATTTGATCCTTTAATGGTTCCAAATATGTCTCTTTATATCCCCCAAAGCCATTAGCTATGATGATTATTTACCCTTTTGCCCCTTGTAAAACATTTTGGGGACAGGTGGAATTAGGGCTGACAGTATCCTATGGCAGTGGGAGAGCTCCTGTTTCCTATTTCCCACTGTCAATGGCCATTAGGCTGATGGTGTGACATCACTTCTGAGGAAACCTCTCTAGGAACTGCAAATGATACAATTTTTGATGGTTCCTAGGCAGGTTTTCCCCAGAACTGACATCAGTACTCTCTAAGAATTGCCTAGAGAGTGGAGTTTCCTAAAGAGGTGTGATGTCACTTCTGGATTTCCCTCAGAAATGATGTCACACTGTCACTGATGGCCAGCCCTCCATGTCTCTGCCTTACCAGGTCTCCCACTGGTTGTCAGACTAGGCCTGGTACAGCTCTATGTGGAACTAATATAACTGCTGAATCTGAAAGTTATGGCAGGTCCCTCAACTGTTAAAAAATAATTGTGTCTTCATTCCATTCAGTTTTAAGATTTACTTCAGTCACTTATCTTTCGTGTGGATAAAGTGCTATTAATTGCATTTATATGGTTTAAATGAAGTACGTCTGATGCTTTTAGCTGATGACTTGCCACCTAATTTGCATTATAATGAACAAAATCCTACAGATCTCAAATATGGTGGAGAACTAATGTGGTCAATATGCAAATACCCATGTGAACTCTTAGGGTCTTAGATATTGTATAATTGCACTTTAAAAGGCAGACAATGGGGGGAAATTCTGTGAAACTTAATTAAAATTAACATTTTATCACTCTAAAATTTAGCCAATTGCATGACAATTAAAATACTTTTTTGCAATATGAAGTTTACTTTTCCTGGACTGTTGAATTAGAACATTTAAATTGTATGAAGTCCCGACTGGGTATATTGTAGCTCATTTACATTCTCATTTGAATCTACAAACAGCTGTAAAATATCCAGAAGCAGCATTTCTACCTGCAGTACATCATCACTTACTGTCTGGTGTGTTTTTAAACCCCATTCAGATTTCAGATAACCCTTAAGTGTGTTCAGCTATCCATGGATTGTGGCTATTGTATTTATTTGTACATTTAAAAATATTTCACATTCCAAGACAGGTTCTGGGAAGTCAACATTTTTTGTAAGTTCAGTCAAGGACCCATGTGAGGTTATTATAGTAACAGGAACTCTGTGGGCATCAGCCAGCCAAAGTTAAACACTTTGAAGTTCCACTGGAGAGTTAATAGAAATTATCTTCCAAAGGGAGAGGTAAGGACTTGCTTAAATTTGTTTCAGCAAAATCAATGGGATTTTAAAGTTCCTTACTTTGGTTGAATCACACCTAGTGATTGTAGGAGTTAATGCAAGCATACAAATATAGGGAAATTCATATTTCAAAATGGTACCTTCTCCCATGCTGTTGGTTATATTAGCTACCAGTAAACTTTCTGTATTTCCCATGGACAAAATGAAGTAGGGAAAGGAGGAGTGATGCTGAATTATCAATTGTCTAGAATTCACATTTGTTTTGAAGAGCAGATGTTAATGGGAACAGTTATTATATCAAGACCCATTAATTAAATATTGACAGAACATCCTCAGAAGATGAATTTATTAAAGCAGCATGGGGGCTGATTAGCAATTAGCAGATTGAGATAGTTGTGATTTTTCACATATGACAGAGACAAATCAGACCTTGTTTATTTAGTCCAAGCAGTTTCTCATGGAATTAGCAAATAAGGCTGGTGCCTCAAAGAGCTTGCATTGTTTAGATTTCCACTAAATTAATGCAACTAGTTGTAGTTATTCCCCCAACACTTTATTTCCTGCCATCTTAAGCTGTTTGTTTTCTTTGTGTTTTGAAAGAATAAATTAACCCAAAATGCACCCTGGAAGAATAAATGCACCCAAAAGAATAGGAGATAACTGAAAATGAATTAGCTTTGGTTCATAACACTAAATGCAAACATTTGGCATAATTTTTTTTCAAGCAAAATTGAAATCCAAGTGATAGATTGTTGAAGGACAGTTCCCTAGAGAATATATTTTATATATGATCACAATATCTCTACGGTCCCGATCACACACACAATTAGCTGCACCATAGGTGCGAATGTTGGGTGGATTTAATGGGCACAATCAGATGTGAACATCTGGCCAGTGCCCTGCACCTGTCAGCAACACGTTTTGCTCCACTGCAAGAGCAGAGTTAAAAGACACTGGGGAAAGTCCACTATCAAATGGGTTGCTACGGGCCACAGATGGACTTTCCCGTGTGATTGCAGACAACCGTGCTGCCCAAGTGGCAGTGTGGCACATTTTTTTAAAAAAGTATTTGCATATGTGCATATGCACATGTGCACATATGCACACATATGCACATGCACATGCATGCACACGATGGTGAAAGTCACAAAAACAAACCTACTGGATGTCCAGATGACCTAATCACAATCATTGTGAGAGATGACTGTCCAGATAGGCAAAATTGTGGATTCAGAGAATAAATACCTGGAAAGTACTTGATTTTCCTGGTGTCGAAAAACTGGGACTGTGTGATTGTGCAAATGTGGGTCAAATTGCTATGGAGCAAATAGCCTTGCTTCCCCCCGCATTATCTCACTCATGTGACCGCAGCCTACGTTATCTTTCTCCACATTTTAATTTATGTATTTCACATTCTAATAATGCACATACCCACCATAGTATCTATACACCCCACCCTGCCATTTACCTACCCCTAAAGTAAGCAAGCAAAGCATTTGCTACTCCTATAATCAAGCAGACTCTCAATTCAGCCAAAGAGTATGCTGGTTATGTAGAATGAGACTGCTTCCCAAACCAGTGAGCTACCAAAGTGATTGGAGAAAACATGGTGCCATAAAAATGCCAGTCAGGGATGATGCTGTCTGGAGTTCTGTTTGGGTGGGTTTATCCATTGCTGCCTAGAGGAAATAGAAATTTAAAGAGAGAGATAGAAAGGAAAACTGAAGGGACTTCTGGTTTTGGTGAATCGAATGGTGGACACATCCCTTCGGAGCTCTGAGGGACGTGACTGTGCTGTGGCGGTAAGGAGAGGTTTTGGTTGATCTGGACTTCCTGGAGCCCTTGAAGGGGGGCTTCCAGCCATGGGCCATGAGGAGTGCCTCTCCCAAGGCTGATTGCCAAAGGATTGAGGCTCTTCTTTGTCCTGAAGGTCCCACTACCACAAACCAGCAATGGCGCTTGAAATGCACACCAGGACAAGCGGGCAGATGGTCAAGCATTTTTTCCTTACCTGGCGGATGACTCCAGATGAACTGTGAGTTCTGATGAGTAGAAAAAAAAGATAAATATCCAAGCGCTCATGACTATGTCCCCTTCAATCGAACCGAGGGGGGGAGGACCCACCCTGCAGAAGAGAAAAATCTCTTAAAACAATAGCAAAGGAAGGGGACAGAAAGTAAAGCTTGAATTAACTAAGGCAGAGTGCACTCAAGAAATCTCTGGTTGTTTTTTCAAGTCATAGAGACTTCTGGCAATTTTCTCTAAAAGTAAACAAAAGCATAATGGCAGGGAAGAGAGTGTCACCGAAAGTGAAACTTACTCCAGGCAAAGCCAGTCCAGCTGCTATGGTCATGGGACTGGAAGCAGCCATAGATTTCCCAATATGATAGCAGGTGCTTTGCACCCTCTGTTGGATCAGATGACTACATTGAACAACAACTTTGAAACCCTTCAAGGACAGCTAAAAGAGACTAAAATTAAGACAGAGCAAATATCCAAATTGTTAAAGAAAGTTGATGACAGGACCAAAAACTTTAATAAAGGATTAGATACTGTGACAAAGAAGATGTCCTCTGTTGAGGATCAATTGTTACAGCTGCAAATGGAAAAGTCAACTTATGTACTGAGATTTCAAGAGGTCCCAGAGAAGAAAGGAGAAAATCTCAAAATAATTTTAAGCAAAGCATTAGAACCAGTAACAGATATGAAAGCAGATTCTCTACAAAGTGAGATGGATATGGTCTATAGAACATATCCAGAATACATTAAGAAGAATAATCTGCCTGGTGAAATCTTCATGAAATTCTCCAAAAGACATATAAGAGACCAGATACTTAAACCAACAAATGGGACTACCTTAAAAATCGAAGATAAAGAAATTAAAGTCTTAAAGGACATTCCATTTGAGATAAGGAGGAAGAGGAGATCATACAAAAGCTTGATTTTGTTCTTGCAGAAAATATCCACACCCTATAGATGGATTATACCAGAAGGGATCATCTTTAAATACAACAACAAGAAAGAAAAAATAGACTCTGTTATTAAAGCCAAAGCTTTTCTGGAGCAGTTTCAAAAACCAGAAAAACCACCGACACCAGGAGAGGAAAAGGAAGCAGCAGAAGACGATGGCAAGATGGGAAGCAATGGAAGTTCTTCAACTACATCTTCTGGAGAAGAATCTGAATCAGACCGTGGGGTGGCTGCCCCAAAAATTCCCAAAACCAGACAAGACTATGACTTAAGTAAGAAGAAAATAGATAAACCTTAAACTATTTCCCTTTTACTTGAGCTGAACCATATTTATTTTAGATATTGAGATACTTCTTCCTTAGCTAGAAACAATTTTTGTTTTCTTTTTTTTTGAAAATTAACTAATTACTCCTTTTCATTGTAACTAGCTATTATAAGTGAAGAAGAAATTGTTATAAGCATTTGTATAATTGGTTGATCATTGCCACTTGGGTTTTTAGTGGTCTTCTTTTCTTTCTCCCTTAGATATTAGATACCCTTCCCTATGATTTCTATATAGTTTTTAGAATAAAAGCTATAAAAATATATATATATAAAAAAGAAAGGGAAACTGAAGGCAAGCATCACAGCCCACCCAGAAAAGCAGCCTGGACTCTACTGGCCTAGATAGTTCAGATCTTAAAGTCAGATGTAATTCAATTGAAGTTAGTTAGGCTTCTAAGGATAATGAACAGAGTACTTAGGGTGCACAGGACATATGGACTGACTGAAAGGTTGCCAACTGAGGGCTGGAGTTCTTCCAGGAATACAATTTATCTCCAAACCACCGTTTCCCTGGAGGTAAAGACAGCTTCAGAGGGCAAACTCTGTGGCATCACATCCTTGGTAAGTTCCCCTCCCAAGCTGTCAGCTTCTCAGTGTCTACCCTGAATTCTCCAAGAATTTCCAGACCTGGAGTTGGCAGCCTTGGAGAAGAGATAATAGTGGATATATGGGTTCTAGGCCAAGAAGGGCTTTAGAGGTCAAAACCAGTGCCTTAAGTTGAACTCCAAAATAAACTGACAGTCAGTGTTGCTGTTTTACAAGCTGTAAGATGTGTTGCAAGATGTATTCCTGACAGCTAACCCTTACCAACTATCAGGTTGCCACATTCTGGACTGAACAGAATTTCTGGTTTATCATCAAGGGCATCAATATAATGTTTAAAAACTGGCATGTTGTTGTCAAGACAGAAGCCACCTTAGAGGAAAATTCCAGCTAAAGCTGTCATTTTCTGACACTCTGACTGCTTGCAGTTGTCAGCCAACCAACCTCCCCCCACTTGCCAAGGTCATCTGGAGAGCCACTTAAGTAGTTCACACAGTTCAGCTATGAATCTAGTATAGGAGGGTGGAGCCCACTATCACCTCAGAAAATTCCACAGAGACAGTCCTGTGATTGGTTGGGAAGGTCAGGAGGTTATGGTCAGTGTTGTCTATACGATAAAGACTGCAATAGAAAAAATATTCCCCTTCTTATCTTTTTTCCTCCACCTGCCACTCTGTTGCCTGTAGATACTCTGTGTAAAGTCTAGAACATCATGCTTCAGCTGTAAAAAACCAGGGTTGCGATCATACACACAATTAGACTTGCCATAGGCATGAATGCTGGGTGGATCTAAAGGGTGCAATCAAATAACAACATCTGGGAAGGGCCCTGCAGCTGTCAGCAACCTGTTCTGCTCCACCGCAGAAGTGGAGTTAAAAGACACTGGGGAAAATCCGGTAGAAAATGGGTTGCGACAGGCCACAGATGGACTTTCCCCTGTCTGATCTCTCCAGTGTGCTCTCATGGCATTGCGATGGCCTGATCAGTCCATTCCGACTCCATGCCATTGTCCCCCCCCTTCTCAGTATGTGCATCATTGCAAACTCCATAGGAAGCCCTCAGTGCTGAGATGTGATTCATCCATTCCTTGTTTAAGAGCATTAGAACAAACAGCAACCCCCCCCACAAAAACCTGACTCACCTGTGGTTGCATCTGATCATGCAGTGGTGGGCTGTGCCCACAACTTCCAAGGACTGCATGACTGCACAACTGCGGGTCAAATTCCTCCGGAGGAAATAGCCTCACTTCCCTCCCGTTTTTTCTGGTGCATGTGACTGCAACCCAGCACTGCTGCCATTAGTATCATAAAGTAGTTAGCCTTTAATTATTTTAAGTGCATTAAGTCCACTGAATTATATGTCTTGCTTATAAGAACTTTTCTTGATTTTTTCAATAAGGTTTCATTTTTGCTTCATTTTCATATGAATTATTGGGGGGTGACCTGAACCTACCTGGACCTAAGTTTGGCTACATTACCACAGCAGGGCAGGGTCAGCTTTGACAGATATGTTCCAGGAAGCTGAAGATGGACTTCAAATGTAGACTAGTACCTTATAGAATGATTCCACTGTTTCAGTCTTCAAAGCTGGTATAACGTTACAGAATATTTTGTTCCTGACCACATTCAAAAAAGGGTGTGTACTAATTTATTTACTTCATTTATACCCCACATTTTCCCCCAATGGGGACCCAAATCAGCTTACATTATTATCTTCACAACAAACCTGTGAGGAGAGTTAGGCTGAGAGTGTGTGACTGGTCTGAGGTCACCCAGCAAGTTTCATGGCAGTGGGGGACTTCCAGCCTGGTTTTCCAAAACCTAGTCCAACACGCTGACCCTTATGCCATACAGTAGAAGTCAAGTTGGATTGGGTTGGAACTGTAGAACACTTGTAGCAATTTTCTTCCCAGAATCTCAATATTAATGAAAAGGAAGGTACTACAAAAGGGAAAAAAGAAAGAAAAATAAACAAACAGATGCTAGATGCGTGACATAAACCAAAGAGAAAACTTCCATCAGCCAATTATCTCCCCCCTCCTTTTGTGGTGGGGAAAAAGTTTTCAGGGGAATTGGGTTCTTTTACACTGGGAAATGATGGGCGGAGAATGTGAAAAATGTTAATATTTGAAGATGAATAATAAGGGATTGGTGTGATACCACAATGGCACAGGAAAATTAAAATGTCAGAAGCATTTCTTGACAAATGGCCCTTGGTCAGTTCAACATATTATGAATTATGCAGAGATGCTTGCTTGAAATACAAGGTTGTGCTTTCTAGGGATGGGCATGAACCCAAAAAATGTGGCTTGTGTCAGTTCATGGTTTGTGCCTGAACCACAAACTGAACCAGGAGATTCATTTGAGAATTGAACTTGTTCATGGTTCATGGCCTTGCAAACCCTGTTGAAAGGGACCAGAATCCCTTTAAACAGGGTTGGCAGAAAGCCTGAAAAAGATCTGAAAAGGCTCAGCTTTAAAGGGACTGCAGAAGACAGCCCAAAAAACAGCTGAGCAGTGGGGAGACACTCCCCCTATTCAGCTGTTTCAGGCTGTCTTGTGCAGTTCCTTTAAACTTTAAAGGGCATGCAGAAGACAGCTGAAAAAGCAGCTGTTTTGTGGCTTTCACAAGCTGTTTTTGTGACTTTTGCAATCTCAGCTGTTTTTGCAGGTTTTGCAGGGAATAGCAAGGAAGGGTTTAAAGGGACTCAAAGTCCCTTTAAACTTCTGCTTTCTGTTTTATTGATGAAGTGCCACAAAGTGATTTAAAAGTTTACGGAAGTTTGTAATAGTAGACTTGTCATTTCAGTTCACAAACAATGAACAGAGCAAAATTCATGTTGAATTTTGCTTCATGGTTCAGTTTGTGCCAATTTGTCAGACCCCTGAATTAATCCACTCTCAGTCCAATAGTCTTTTATAAAAGCTTTATTAGAAACAGAGGTTTGGATGTGCACAAGAGACAGCTCTTGTTCAGACTAAAGGACAGATCAAAGGTTAGGTATTGTATAGGCAATAGGTCAGTATCCCACAATGCAATGGTCCTGCAGCCCCCATTCACTCACTTCTTTTTCACTCCCCCCCCTCATACTACTTTGCACTATAAAAGTTTATATTTCAGCAACCGATGTTTCTCCAAAGATGAAAGGCTTCAGCAGCTATACATATTGGGGTTTGTTCTCATGGGAAAGTTGTTGCTAACCTACCCCTTCACACACACAGATATTTAGCATTCACACCTACTCTTCTCATCCCCAGAGTTTTATGGCAGAGAGGGCTGGGAAGGAATGAAACCAAATAGTTGGGATGATTTTGAAGTGGAGGGAAACTACAAAGGAAAACCTGTGTCACTATGACATTCAACAGAGCCCGATTCTGACACCATTCCTAGTACTTTCTGTTGTAAGAAGTACTTGATCAAGGAACTACTTTTTGAGACAAATCCATACTTAATTTTGCTTCTTTTTAGTGATTCCTGCATTTCATAAGAAAATCTAGAAAATGCCAGCTGACTTACTAATGGAAATGCTTAGAAATACAGTGGGACAGTTTTTTTACTTAGATAGCTCAATGTAGAATTTCTTTGAATTAAACTTTCCCCTTTGCTTTGAAATGCCTTTCTAAAACAAAAAAAAAATCTGTCCTCTGTATTTTATTTTTAACAGTTTAATAGATTTAATGGTCATAACTGGGTCATCTATAAATATGGCACAAGCCTGCCACTTCATTGGTAAAGGAAACCTTGAACTATCTTGTGTGATTACAATGCTTGTGTTCAAACTTACTGTTTCCTTATTTTCCCTCTCTAAAGTAACTGTTCATGTCTGTTCCCTTGCAGATAGTGTTGTGTTCTTCAGCTTCTGGCTCTTGGTGTCAGAGGTTACTCTTGACTGGACATAATCCTTGGCCTTCAGAGCTGTAAAAAGATTTAAAAACTTGGTAGTTTTGTTTAATAGGTTGGGAGTATGTCTGTGTATAAGTTTATCTTCCCCAAAGCACTTAGTCTACTCCTTAGAATTTTCTGGATGACCTACTGCATACCTGTTGGCAGGGGTCTTTTCGTAGAAGAACAGCTGCAGGAGCTCATTAGCATATGGTATGCTAATGAGCGATTAGGCTATTAGCATATGCCACACCCCTGACATCACCGGAAGTGATGTCAGAAGGAGAAGCAAAAGGGGGGAAGCATCTTCAAAAGCCTCCCCTTCCCTTCCCCAGCTGGTCTGGGTGGGGGAGCTAAGAGAGAAGGGGTTTAAAGTTTAAACTCCTTCTCACTAGAATTCGGCCACAGAAGGAGGAAATAGGGAAGGAAAGAGAGAGAGTAGAGAGAAGGAAAGAAGGAAGGAAAGAGAGAAAGAAAGAGAGGGAAGAGGGAGGGAAACAGGGAAAGGAGGAAAAAAGAGAAGAGAAGAAGGTGGGAAAGAAAGAAAGAAAGAAAGAAAGAAAGAAAGAAAGAAAGAAAGAAAGAAAGAAAGAAAGAAAGAGAGAGAGAGAGAGAGAGAGAGAGAGAGAGAGAGAAGAGAAGAGAAGAATGAGGGAAAGAGGAAAAAGAAAGAAGGAAAGGAGGGAATGAAAGAAATTCAGTGGCAATTCAGCCCCATTATACCCTATGGGCCATTGAAGTCAATGGTGAAAACATAGGGTATATTCTGGGGGCTGGAGGGGAGGGTTTGAGGGAGAGGCTCCAAGATCACAGGATAGCTGATGGAGCCTCTCCCCAAGATACCCACCAAATTTCAAGAACATTGGACCAGGGGTCCAATTCTATGGGCCCCCAAACAGGTTGCCCCATTTCCTCCATTGTTCTCTATGGTGGGAAAATAAGTTATTTTTTTCCCACTATAGAGAACAATGGAGGGAATAGGGGCAACCTGTTTAGGGGCCATAGAATTGGACCCCTGGTCCAATGTTCTTGAAACTTGGTGGGTATCTTGGGGAGAGGCTCCATAAGCTATCCTATGAGTTTCGAGCCTCTCCCTCAAACCCTCTCCTCCAGCCCCTAGAATATACCCTATGTTTTCACCATTGACTTCAATGGCCCATAGGATATAATGGAGCTGAAATTGACATTCGGCTGCCTGAAAGACTCTCCGGGACGCCGGCTGGGGGCGGGACTTGGCTTCTGAGCTCCCGGAGCTGCGCTCCGGTGGGCTCCCCCCCGAAAAGACCCCTGCCTGTTGGCTAGGAGAAGGCCCACTGTTTTTCTGAGGAAGATCTGAGATACTCTTTTAACCTTGCTTTCTCTTTGAGGGATCTGAAACATTTTCACAAAGTTTAATGAGTCCATTAATATTTCATTAAAGATCTTAACTAAAGCCATCTTCATTTAGAGGAGAGAGGGGAATGAGGACAAACAAGGACTTAATGTTGAATTGTTCTGGTGGAATGAAGCTAAGGTCTCAGCCCACGTTCTCTGGAACAGATAAAAGCTGCTCTTCCATTGCAATTGATCTTAATTGGCTTTCACAGAGATTTGTATATACCAAACAAGATGGTCTCCCTTTACTCAGAGATTTGTACAGCATGCTCCTCTTGTTTTGTCAGGGAATGGCATCCCATAGAAGGAGAAGAGTAGTCCAAACAGTTCCATAATCTTTGAAGCTTGATTCATTTTTCTTGACTGTTAGAATCATCTTCCTGGTCCTTTCATATTTTCTCCAGCTGACATTGTGTGGGAGGATCTCTCACCATGTAAATTTTATGAGCCAAAGTCAAATAAAAATATTTGTGTGTGTGTGGAAAAAACCTTACACACCTTTGTTCAAAATATTCCCATGTACAAAGAAGAACACTGACCACTGGAAGAGCAATAGAGTTCTTAATTAGACTGAGAAAGGAATGACCTGTGCAATATTTACTTTTTAAAAGAATGATTTGTGGCCTTGCCTCTGGTGTAGCCTTGAGAAACTCACTTTTATTGTTTTGTGTTGAAGCTACACAATGGGCTGTCAGAATGGAGGGGATTTTTTTACTCAGAATACAATCTAAGAGAGTATAGCTAGACAGATCCCCTAGATCATTCTTAGATAGCCCTTCTCTCATTGTCTTCTACCAGTGGGTGGAGACTTTCTGATTTGCTTGATGTTTCCACAATGATTCTCACTGACAATGCTTTCTGTTCATATTTATGTGTTCATGTGTTTTGTTTTATGGTTTTTAAAATATTTTTAAAGTCTATGTTAATGTTGGGTACCCTAACTTAGGGGAAAAGGCAGCCCAAAGATGTTTTAATAAATGAATAAGAAATAACCCAAAATCAGTCCTTTAGTTCCAGGCCAAACACAGTATGTAACAATAAATTATCTATTTGCAGTTGAGATTCAATATATCAAAACCATCAGAGTATATCAGTCCTCTGTGGTAGGTTTCCAGCTTGAAGAAGAGATGTGATCCCATTAAATTTATTGTAAGCATTGAAGGAGTCCTGTGCATTGTGGTTAAACTGTGACCTTTACTTATTCGTATACTCAGTTTTGATTTTTCCATTTATTCCCATCATATTAATGCATTGGACTCAGTTCAACTGTATAGGCATAGATGAAAAAACTGAAGTTCACATTATGAGCACAATAGTCCAAAGCAAATGATTGGTTTGGCAGTTGTGGGGGAGGGACTGGAATTGGTCTTCCCTGCAGTCTGGTACTCCTTTCATGTGTATGGTATGCAAAGGGAGTACTCCGATCTCCCATCCTTTGCACTTTCATTCACTGTCTCTTATCAGGTCTCCAACCTTGCTTCTCCAGTTGCTGGAGTTTAGCTGGGAACCTAACGGTTTCTAGATTATTTTGCTTGCTTGCTGCTGTTATTGCCCGCATGTGTGAACATTATTCATTGGCTTCTGCTGTATGGGGGGGATGCTTGAATGCAGTATATCTTAACCGGCCCTATTGTATATGGCCATTACAGACACAACCTGTACACGTATCTTTAGTTCTGTTTCACCATTAAACATTGTCTTCTGAAGAAGCCCTGTGTTGTGTGAGCTGACTGAGGAACCTGACAAAGTGTCTATAATCCTCTTGTTCCTTCTCCTGATCAGCATCTCTCCCAAACCTAGATGAGCAGGGAAGAGGAGGACAACATACCCATAACTACTATGGAAGAGTTGGTCCCTACGACCACGGTGTCGACTACTACTACTACTCAGGACGAGGAGTGGGGCGTGCCTTACCTGAATCCATTTGGGGTGGCGCAGGCCAATGTGATTACTCGATCAAAGCCTTGGCCATGGGGAAGGTTCCAAGTGGACATGATAGAGACTTGGTCCCTTACCCGGGCCCTCGGCAAGAAAGTCAATATGACTGGGTCATTCACTGGCTGAGTGTAGGACCTGGGCTGGAAGCTGGTGCTGAGAAAATGGGAGAAGCTGAGGACTTTGTGGAGACCCATTTAGACCTGCTTGAGCAGGGTCAAGACCAGCTCTTTCGGATGATTGAGGACTCATTCCACAGACTACCCGAGATGGTGATGACAGTGGTGCAATGGGAGTTGGACCAATGCTTGCCCACAGTACCAGTGCAACCTGCACCACCACCTCTGGGTCAGCAGCCGGTGCAGATGCCACCCCCCGGCTCACCACTGGTGCAACTGCCGCCTCCCAATCAACCACCAGTACAGTTGCTGCCACCAGGCCAGCCACCAGTCATCCCTCTGGGGCCCCAGCTGGCAGAACTACTGGATGCTACGTTTGATGGAATGCCCAAGAAATTGGCATTCTTCTTGGTATGAACCAAGAAGTTCTTTGGAAATTGGGGCCACTTGCTTCCAAACGAGGAGCGCATTGTGGACTACATCACTTCCCAGTTGCAGGAGGGGGCGGCTGACTGGTACATTAATCTGCACAATATTGATGGCAGAGAGCTCTGGGAGGTGGACGCCTTCATGTGGGCCCTGAGGGCTCACTATGAGGACACTAATGCGAGTGAGACAGCCCAGGCATTCCTGTGCACTTTCCAGCAAGGAACGAAATCAGTGCGGGAGTACACCGAGGAGTTTCGGTGCCATGCAGCAAGGCCTGTGCCTGAAATGTGAAGTGGGTCATTTCGCTGTGGCATGCCTGGGATCGGGTCTTGCGAGCACCCCAAAGAGGATTGTGAAGAAGAAATGGATGGACACACTGGTGAAGAAACCAACCGCCCGTCCAAAGACCCAACGCACCCTCCAAGCTAGTCTTCAGGAAGAGGACACCCCCTCATCCAGCGAGGAGGAGGCTCAGCTGGTGGGAAACTACCAGGACCTGCTGTGAGTAGTGCTGACCAGCGGGTCCCCGTTCCAGAGGCGCAGAAAATGGTGAGCACTTACCCATCCCTCTTTTGCATGGCTGTGACTATCTTTTTTTTTGGCCCCCCAAAGGGGATTTTTTAATTGCTTTTTCTAAGTCTACATACAGAAAAAAGAAAGAAACTACAATACACAGAAAAATAGGGTGGAGAAACTACACTCTATGGGTGAAAGAAAAGAAAAACCTCTAAAAACCCAAGAATCGGTGATCATACAAAGCTTTTAAAATAATACCCTGCCTCTTGAATGCAAATTGACTTTCGCCAAAAATGATCATCTAGCTAATAAAACATTTCAATATTTCCCCAGCAATTCCAGTTTCTTAAAGAGCTGTGCCCTGCAATAAACACAATTAAGTACTCCAGGGAACAATAACCGTCTACTTTCCCCCTCTTTCCCCTCTCAGATGATAGCCTGTTTGGAGGGCTACTGCCCCCAACTTAGAGTCTGAGTCCTCATCAGAAGATCCAGTCCTCTTTCTTCACTCTCAGTGCCATCAGTGGCTCCTTCTCCCTCTCCTTATGGCTGACTGTGCTGATGCAGAAATTCACCAGCCTTTTCAACAGAGTCTATCCTTTTTTTGCCATTTCATATCTGAAGATTAGTCCCTCGGGTACCAACCATCTGTAGGCAACTTTGTGGCTTTGTAAAAATAACACCAAGTCTCTGTATTTCCTTCTCTTCCTTCTTATCTCAAATAGAATGTCCTTCAATACTTTAATCTCCTTGTCTTTCAACTTCAAGGTAACTTTGTTGGTCACTTTCAATAGTTGATCTCTCATTTTTCTTCAGGAGAATCTTACTGTAACTTCCCCTGGCAGATTATTCTTTCTGATAAATTCAGAGTATGATCTAAAGATCGAATCTATTTCACTTTGAAGTTGATCCAATGTCACTTCTGCCAAGGGAGCCAAAAAGTCACCCAAAATCTGTCTCAGATTCTCCACTCTCTCCTCTTTGATCCCTTGAAGTCTCAAGACATAGTTCACCCTTTCCATTTGCAGCTGTAACACATGAGACTCTTCGATTTGGCACTTCTTTTCAAGCGCCTGCAGTTTTTTATTCACCTTTTTTGAGCGGGAATCAATCTCTTTAAGCGTTTTGATTTTCTGTGTGTTTAACACTGTTTGCGCTTGTCGTGCGTCCAGCTTATTATCAATAGCTGTAATTTTCTCCAGCAGAGGGAGCAGAGCCTCCAACAGCAACCTTCGGATCTCCGCAGTTGAGTCCTCTCTAGGCACAGAACTTGAAGGGCTGGAACTTCCTGAAGAAGGATTAAGTTTCATTAGTTTGTCCTTAGAGTCTTTCAGTGGCGCCATGTTATAGGCTTGTTTACTTTTTGTAAAAGTTTGTCAAAGCCTCTGGAGATCCTTAATCAAAATGGTAAGCTCTCACAGTCTCTTTATTTCCATTCATCTGCTTTTTATTGCTCCCCCTTTTTCTGACTTTAAAATTGCTTGCAAACAGTCCTTAGCAGGGGGAAGTCCCCTCCCCCCTCGTTTCCTTTTAGGGGAGCACAGTATTTGTGGGTGGTTCTCGCTTATACTCTGACTCACATTTTTACTGATTGTCTCTCTGCATTCATAATCGCTTGATCATCGTACGCTTGCTTCGGTGTGCTGATCTTGTTCCCATTTGGGATGCTCTATGGCAGGCCCGTTGGGGCTTGGAGGAGCCCCCCTTCTCCAGCTTGACTCACTGGGGAGGGGTTATCTAGTGCCCCTTGGCTAGGAGTCCAACCCAAGGACACCTGGGGTGGTGCGGACAACTGCACCCCCACTCAGCTGCAGGCACTGGCAGGCTTCTCTCAGAGCCCCAGGAGAAGATGACTGCCATGGCGATCACCAAGACCAGAACCTTGTGACTGTGACTATCTTAAACCCCAAATTAAACACCCATGTGTGGGTGAGGGGCCTGACTGACTCTGGGTGTGGATGGGATCTCATTCACCCCTCTATTGTTATGGGGCTCGGGGGGAAAGTGGTTAAACTCTCAGAGCCCCTGGTGTTTACCCAGATGGATGGGTCAGCTATGAAAGATCCATGTAGATATGAGACTGTTCCTTTGTGGATGGGCACAGGGCAACACTGGGACTACCGATCATTTGTTATCTCCCCTGCTGCTTGTTTCCCATTGGTACTGGGCAACCCATGGCTCCACAACCATGACCCCTACATTCTGTGGGAGGAGGGCATTATTCACTTCATTTTGCCCAGGTGCCAAAACCACAGATGGGATGGGGCATGGGGAACCCCCCCCCCACAGAAGGGAACAGTGCCAGCTTGCCTTGCATGGGAAGAGCTGGAAGCAATCCCTCCCAAGTAATGGGATTTAGTACGGGTGTTTGAGGAGTAGGAGGTGGACAATTTACCCCCCCACAGACACTCAGACAGTGCTATTGAACTACTACCCAGCCCAAAATTGCCTAAAGGCAAACTGTATTCTATGAGTCCTGCGGAGAAAGGGGAACTTCATAAGGTCATTGACAAAAAGCTCACCCAGCTTGCCACTGACGGATCTCTTGAAAACAAAAGGGAAGGGTCCGGACAGT
Organism: Gekko gecko; assembly: GCA_029375565.1. NCBI lineage: Eukaryota > Metazoa > Chordata > Lepidosauria > Squamata > Gekkonidae > Gekko > Gekko gecko. Next base: position 143,327,503 of record JAPDNY010000005.1, read on the forward strand.
ACGAAACCGGGGGCAAAACTGGAGCAGACAACTGAATGCCAGGATGAGTTCGATCACTTAAAAGCACTGTTCACATCCGAGCCCATGCTAGCGCACCCAAACGAACTGAAAAAATTCATCGCGGAAGTCAATGCCTCAGATGTTGCTATGGGTGGCACCATTTTGCAAGAGGGGGAGGACAGGAAGTTGCACCCTTTTGCCTATGTCTCATGAAAGTTCACTGACATGGAATGCAATTGGTCGGTTTGGGACAAGGAGGCGGGGGCTATTAAGTTAGCGCTCTCTATGTGGTAGTATTGGTCAGAGAGGGCCAGAGTGTCTTTTGAGGTGTGGACTGATAATAAAAACCTTGAGGTTCTTTGCACGCCCTGTAACTTAAATGCTAAGCAACTCTGGTGGGATGACTTTTTCTCTAAGTTTAACTTCACACTCCACCATTTCCCAGGGAAAGCTAACTCTTTAGCCAACGCTCTGTCCTGCCTCCTACAACACAACAGCTGCAAGGAGGTGGTTCTTGACTCTATGTTCACACCTTCCCAGTTGGGTGAGGCCATGGTTACGCGTGCCCAAGCGAAGGCCCAGCCCCTGATAAACACTGACTCCTGGGAAGTGAAGTTCACCTCTGCTCTCTCCGACTTTAATCGCATTGAATTGGAAAATGAGGGGGAGGGGGAGGAGCGAGGGAATGGCTGTTGGTATCGGGGCACGAAACTGTTTGTTCCTGCAATTTTGCGGGGGGAGATTTTATCAGCTGTACATGGAAATAAGTTGGCTGAACACTTGGGGTTTGTAAAGACTCTCCATTTGCTGCAAAGACAGTTTTGGTGGCCAGTCATATGGAAAGATCTCTCCCTTTTCGTTCAGTCATGCCAAACCTGCATCATGAGTAAGCCGTGGCTGGGGAAACTTCTGGGACTCCTCCAGCCCCTTCCCACTCTGGGAAGTACCTCCCACCCTGGGAAGTAATTTTGATGGATTTTATTACGGACCTCCTTCCCAGCTGGGGGAAAACAGTCATTTGGGTGGTTGTTGACCCTTTTTCGAAGCAGGCGCACTTCATTCCTTTCAAGTTCCTGCTGTCTGCCCGGATGCTGGCTAAGAGTTTTCTTCAACAGATTTTTAGACTCCATACCTTGCCCCATAAGATAATATCTGACTGGGGCTCTGAATTTGTTTCTAAGTTCTGGGGGGAGTTGCTGCACCCCATGGGAGTCGAACAGGGATTGAGTAGTGCTTACCAGCCCGAAACTGATGGGCAAATGGAACGTGTCAATCAGACCCTTGAACAATACCTCCAATGCTTCACTATCTTTCAACATGAAAATTGGGAGGAGCTTCTCCCCCTTGCTGAATTCTGTTACAATAACACTTGTCATTCCTCTATGGGGGTCTCTCCTTTCATGGCTGTGCATGGTTACGAGGCCCCGCATCTCCCTTTCCTGGTTGAAGCTAAACTGCCTGTGGGGGAGGCGGGAGACTAGTATAAATGCTTGCAGGATGCCTGGACACTGTTGTGTAAAACACTAGATGAGGCCAAACAGGCTTACAAGGTGCAAGCTTACAAAAAACATGAAGTTCGTTGGGTGATAAACCCCAGTGACTCAGTGTATGTGTCAACTAAGAACATTAAGGGTCTCCAACCCAGCCGGAAGCTAAGTTGGAAGTATGTGGGGCCTTTCCCGATCAAACGTAAGATCAATGATGTCACTGTGGAACTTGACTTGCCTACATCTTTGCAAAACCTACATCCTGTGTTCCATTTCAGACTCTTATGCAAAGACCCTGGAACTAACGCCTGGTGACCCCAACGTGCTACACCCCCCCCCCTTTATGGTGCAAGGTGAACCGCATTATGAAGTGGCTGAAATTTTGGACTCTAAGATTAAAGGGAATAAACTGTATTATTTGGTTGAATGGGTGGGCTTTGGTCCTCAACACAGGGAGTGGACGACATCAACGCCCCTCCGGTTGCTGAGGTGGTTCCATTGCCTCTATCCTGAGAAACCTGGGGGGGGGGGCTTTAGAAGGGCAGGATGTCAGGTAGTCCTGTCATATGTATGGTATGCAGAGGGAGTACTCTGGTCTCCCATCCTTTGAACTTTCACTCACTGTCTCTTATCAGGTCTCCAACCTTGCTTCTCCAGCTGTTGGAGTTTGGCTGGGAACCTAACAGTTTCTAGATTATTTTGCTTGCTTGCTGCTGCTATTGCCTGCGCATGTGAACATTATTCATTGGCTTCTGCTGTATGCGGGGGGGGGGATGCTTGAATATAGTATATCCTAACCGGCCCTATTGTATGTGGCCATTACAGACACAACCTGTACACGTGTCTTTAGTTCTGTTTCACCATTAAACATTGTCTTCTGAAGAAGCCCTGTGTTGTGTGAGCTAACTGAGGAACCTGACACCTGCTCTCCCTCCTCTAATTAGTGCTATAGCCGATTATATGACTTCTGGTGTGAAGGATCAGCTGAAGGAACTAAGACATTTATGCTGCAATCCTAAAAACATTTCCTGGGAATAAGCCATATTGACCAAATAAGGACTTACTTCTGAGACACCAACCTCACAGGGTGTCTGTTGTGGGGAGGGGAAGGGAAAGGAGTTTGTAAAGCACTTTGAGACTCCAAGTGATGACTTCTTCTTCTTCTTCTTCTTCTTCTTCTTCTTCTTCTTCTTCTTCTTCTTCTTCTTCTTCTTCTTCTTCTTCTTCTTCTTCTTCTTCTTCTTCTTCTTCTTCTTCTTCTTCTTCTTCTCCTCCTCCTCCTCCTCCTCCTCCTCCTCCTCCTCCTCCTCCTGCTTATGATTACTTTGTTAGTGAACCATGTTTTCACAACAGAATGCTCTAAACAAACATTCAAAAATTTAGAAAAAAATGAAACAATGTAAGATTCCTAATAGATTAATCATTGTTTATTAATGAGAGTAGGTTATTTAGAACTCTAAAATCCAGGGTGAATTTGGGGTGAAGACAGTTTTGGAAGCATATGGTCCAGTTCCTGCATCTTCCTTTTCAATCTCAGGATACACTGCCATCCAATCAGCCTTCTTCAGCCTGTGCATGGTACTAGGTCAATTTTACGTTAACAGTGTGTTATTTTTTTTGTAGAAAATAATTAAAATATCATACAGTTCTGAGACATATCAACACTAGTGGTCAGTGTGATCATTCTTTTCTCAGTGATGGTAAACTGGGAAGAAATTCAAAGTGAGAAGAGCACTCATTGCAGTCTCTTGACTTTGGCCTTAAGGCCTATTTTTACCATCACTTTTGCCCATGGCTGCCATCATTTCCAGTCAACAGCATTGATTTCTTGATGTGCTGCCATAGGCTGAGCCTGTAATTACATCATGATAAGCTGAATTTGGCTTCTGGTATGCCACCTCTTAGTCATGTTTGGGAAGGAGGCGGCTGTGGTAATTGTGAGAACCCACCTGAACATGTCTTCATCTTTCAGAAAAGAAATGGGTGTACAAAATGTACTAATGATTTAATGAGGATAAAATCCCTAAATCAGAATGCCTTTAGCAAAGGTGACTCCTGGTGATTGCTAATCAGTGCCTCATCTTACCTGTCTAAAATTCAGCTCGTATGAATGTGCTTTAATCACCAAACCTAAAAAAAGGAGTTTGTGCTTCATCAGCAATGCAATATCCTAGATTTGATATGCAGGGCAGAGATAGTCTCCCTCTCCAAGGCTTCCATGGAAATATTGTTATACTAGGCCCATTGTGGGAAGAAATACAACGAGCTCTAGAAGGAAGCTCCAGGTGAGTTTCCCAGCTGTAGCTGGTGGGGTGGCAGAGGGAAGGGGAAAATAGAGGGAGGCAAGCCATGTTTATTTCCTTCTGTTTAGCAATAAGGCAGGGCTGTCACAAGTCATTTTACCTCATGGTAACAGGTATGGGTCCCTCCACCCCTGACTTATGTTGATTTGGGGTTATGCAGTCACAGCTAAGGTAGAAAAGCACCCCCTCCTATGCCATGTCTTCTGGGTTCCAAGGGTCTGGAAAGCAGTTCCATAGCCAGTTACAGGGCTGCCAACTCTGGATTGGGAAATACCCGTAGATTTGAGGAGAAGAACCTGGGGAGGGCAGGGTTTGGGATGTGGAGGGACCTCAGCAGGGTATAATTCCATAGAGTCCATTGCCCAAAGGAGCTATTTTCTCCAGGAGAACTGATCTTGGAGCTCCAGGTGCTGCCTGGAGGCTGGCAATACTAAGGGGAGGGCCAGACCTGTAGATTTGAGGGGTAGAGCCTGGGGAGGGCAGGCTTTGGGGTGCAGAGGGACCTCAGCAGGATATAATGCCATAGAGTCCCCTGGCCAAAGCAGCCATTTTCTACAGGAGAACTGATCTTGGAGATCTCCAGGTGCTGCCTGGAGGTTGGCAATACTAAGGGGAGGGCCAGATCTGTAGATCTGAAAGGTAGAGCCTGGGGAGGGCAGGGTTTGGGGTGCAGAGGGACCTCAGCAGGGTATAATTCCATAGAGTCCATTGCCCAAAGCAGCCATTTTCTCCAGGAGAACTGATCTTGGAGATCTCCAGGTGGTGCCTGGAGGCTGGCAATACTAAGGGGAGGGCCAGACCTGTAGATTTGAGGTGTAGAGCCTGGGGAGGGCAGGATCTGGGGTGCGGGGGGACTTCAACGGGGTATAATGCCATAGAGTCAACTGCCCAAACCTGCCATTGTAATAGCTGGGAAATTTTCTGTAGGGGAAATGATGTGCTGTGGCTGGTGAACACACTGATTTCTGGGAGATCTCCAGGCTCCGCAGGGAGATTGGCTATCCAGTGACCATTTAAGGGAAGATAGGGATATGTATTTTGGCAACTCCAGTGACTGTTTAGGGGAAAATGTTCTCAGAACACATTCAGTGACTCCCAACAGCAACAGCAAACTGTTTAGAATGTTAGAGGCAAAGGCCAATCAGGCTGCATATGCAAATGACCTCTGTGTTCCAACTGTGTATTGGGGGTAAAGGAACAGCAAACTGTTTAGAATATTGGAGGTGAGACTCAGGCAATGCAGCCAGTGGATAGGGACAGCTTCCGAGTGACAGATCATGGAGCCAAAGGCTGTGGGCGCATGTGGAATGTTCAGGAGGATCCACAACCAAAACAGAATTATTATATACCAGGAGGGAAGCCCGTTGTAGGGACAATATAACGGGTGCTAGAAAGACAGGTCCCCCCCAACTTGCGCTTTCTCTTCCCTCCCCAGACGCCGGGGTTGCTGGGCGGTGACTGGCTTCCTGGCTGACTGTGCCTGGGAGCCACTGGGATGCCTTGAAGGCTCTGTGCCTTGGTGGCACAGCAGGCCCCATCCGCACACAGGCTGGGCACTGGTGTGGCTCGGTGGGCCACCACAGCTGTGGTGGCAGTGGCAGGAAGGGTCCCAGCCCAACGACCCTACAGCTGGCAGTGGGGCTGAGGCAGCAGTCACATCAGAGCAAACTGAGGCCCGTCCCCCTGCTTTCCCCCTCCCCAGACCTCAGGGCCCTTCTGCATCCAGCAGCCTATGGGCCATCTTGATAGTTCTTCACTCCAGTGGTGTGCCAACCCCCATCTGTGTGCTGACATGGCTCAGGCCTCGCTGTCCCATGATGGCTGTGGCAGCAGGACTGGCCTCGGCTGGAACACCCCACAGGTGGTGAAGGGGCCAGGGCACCCGTCATGTTATGTCAGAGGAAAGTGAGGCCCACCCCCCTTCACCCCCTCCCCAGACCCTGGGGGCCTGCTGCATCTGGCAGCCTCTGGGTCGCTTCCACGGCTCTTCACCTCAACGGTGTGCCAGCCCCCATCTGCTCGCAGGCTGGCCACCAACATGCACTGGGCCTCGGCGGCCCATGACAGCCACGGTGGTTGCAGGATCAGCCTCGGCCCAATGCACCCACTAAACAGGCCGGGCCGCCCATCGCCTCAGAGCACAGTGAGGCCCAGTCACCCACTTTCTCCCCCCTCACCAGACACCGGGGTCAAGGGAATTGCCCGCCACTGGCTCCCTGCCTGGGCAGGTTCGGTCGCAGGGCAGGTGGCCACGTGCAGTTGCTTAGGGCGATGATGATCGCTGCCGTGGTGGCAGGAATGGGCTCGGTCTCCTAAGCATTCAGCTGCCATAGTATCCATCCCGTCTGGTGGCTCCCTGCATACTGAGGGTGAGAGGCTGGCCTGCAGCTCTGTGGGTGGGACTGAGTCAACACAGCAAGGCAAGTTATCCAGTGGCCAGGGACCCATTTGTGAGTGGCAATTCAGGTGGCCAACTGATTTTGGCATGCATCGAATCTTGCAACCCCAAATCAGCTTTATAATATACGATAGACTAGGAATAAGGCCTGTTGTGGAAATAAATACAAGCTGTAGAAAGAGGCTCTGGGAGACTATCAAGGCCTTGGGCACTCAGTGTCAATGTGCTGTGGCGACTTCAGCAGGGTATAATGACACAGAGTCCACCATTTTCTCTAGAGGAACTGATCTCTGCTACCTGAAGAGCAGTTGTAATTTTCAGTGATCTCCAGCCCTCACCTGGAGATTGGCATTAATTGTTACCCAGGAGGAAATGGCTGGTTTGGAGGGTAGAGTCTATGGCATTGTACCTGTCTGAGGTCCCACTCCTCCTCAAACCTCACCCTCTCCTGGTTCCATCCCTCGAATCTTCAGGACTTTCGGACCTGGAGTTGGCAACCCAATCGCCTTCCCAGCTAATCATCAACATACCTTTATTTCCCCCTCTCTCTTCAGCTTTCCGTTCCCCCCCTCCAACACACACCTGCAGCCTCTACTGTGCTCTGAAGCCCTGTCTGCCACAGAGTCCCCATTTTCTCCAGGGGAACTGATCTCTGCCATCTGGAGAGCAGTTGTAATTCTATTATCTCCAGCCCTCACCTGGAGATTGGCAACAATGGTTTCCCAGAAGGAAAAGTAGTCTTTCTCTGCAATGGGGACCAAAGCAGCTTACATCATTTTCCTCTCCCCCTTTTGACTTACACAACAACCTTGTGAGGTAGGTTAGGCTGAAAGTCTGTGACCCACTCAGTTTCTACAGCAAGAACCTGGATCTAGCAGAACCTGCTCTGAAGCACTGACTGCTATGCCTAGGGCAGCCAACCTCCAGATGGAGCCTGAAGATCACCAGGTATCACAACTGAACTCCAGACAACAGATCTCTCCCCTCCCCCTCGAGAAAACAACTGCTTTAGAAGGTGGGCTGTATAGCATTCCATTCAGCTGAGGCCTTTCCCCTCCCCAAACCTTGGCTTCCATAGACTCTTCCAGAAAATCTCCAGGAGGAATCTCCCTACCTGGAGCTGGCAATCCTAGACTCAGGACTGGCCCCAATGTGTTCCTCACAAAGGCCTTCAAAGGGTTTTCTTCCTGAACCAAGTTTGGTTGCCTACTGTGGCGAAACAGGCTCCAGTTTACCACTCCGCTGTTTGCCTCCCACCCTCATCCTGTGCCCATATCTCACTCCTTAAATTCGCTGCCATGACTCACTGAATCGTCACTGCCTTTTTAGAGGGACAGTGAGACACCTCTGGCCAAATCTCCGTATTTGGACAGGGAATCCCCAATCTTTGGGGGATCCCTGGAAAGTTGGCAACCCAAGGGTCTGGCCTTTCCTTGCTTCCTTGGGCTACCCCCTCCCTTTGTTGTTGTGCAGAGCAGGGGAGACTATGTGGTCAGAGCACAACACAGATTATTAGCCTAAATAAAATAATTTATCTATTTACACGGTTATGGGACGCACACACACTGTAGGAGTAAGAACACACTATGAACCAACAGGGCATAAATCCACAGGGGTTAAATGCCATCCTTTTTCCCTATACACTGGCCTCTGGCTTTCTGCTCTAGACTCTCTCTCTCTGGCCCAAGAGAGCAGGGAAACTTCCATTCATTCCCCAGTCCAGCTGACTGTGGAGTGGCTGAATTTCTGCTGCCTCCCAGGATTTGCCCACATCTCTGGCCTGGACAGCCTGGTCAGCACAGGCAGCAGGAGCCTTTCCTAACCTCCTGTAAGATGAAGACAGCCTCCTCCCTGGATGGGCTGTAGTCTATATTGATGCTGCCCTGCACATTGGGACAGTCCCTGTTTCCCCACCCTTTTCTGCCTTGGGGCAGCTGGGAACTATAGTCCAGCAGATGAGGAAGCCCCATTCTGCCCAGTGAGTGATACCCATACAGGCCCCTCTCTGGAACTACAGCGCAATTAAACCTTATGGCAGAACATTTTAAACAAACAACCACAGACAGCAGCCACCTTACAAACAGAGGTAACTGCCATTTCGTTACACCTACCAACAGCCACTGAGAGAAAAGTTACTGCCACACAGGATGCAAGCAGTAGAGTTGTCTGTGTCAAGAGACAAACCATTTGCCAGGAATTCTGACAGGGCAGAGTGGCTGAAGGGGGAGTTGCCGGGGAAGAGGAGCCAGCACCTGGCCAATGCCACCCGAGTACTCTTGAGTCGCGGCTGATGGACCAATGACTGAGGGAGGGTATTGCACAGCCAATGGGAGCGCATGGAATGTTGCCACAGCATTATTTATATAGAAAGATAGAGATAGAAAGTCTCAGTTGCAACAGTGTTTCTGACTTTCTCTAAATAAGAACGCCAGAGCTGCCTTGATCAGGCTGATATACTCTCCAGTTTTACCAATCAGTCCAGATCTTCATCTTGCAGCCACACCATTCTCATAACTCTCAGAACTCTCATACAGTGGATGTGGAAAATAGTTTTAGGAGAAGAAGGGGGAAGAAATTCCAGCATCTGGGCCTTGGTCCATCTATCCCAGTATTGTTTACTCTAACTGGTACTGGCTCTCTGGGTAAAGGTTGTTCATATCACTTAGGTAAAGGTAAAGGTTCCCTTGCTCGAAAGCCAGTCAAATCCGACTCTAGGGTTGCGGTGCTCATCTCCGTTTCAAAGCCAAAGAGCCAGCGCTGTCCGAAGACATTTCCGTGGTCATGTGGCCGGCATGACTAAACACCAAGGCACACGGAACGCTGTTACCTTCCCACCGAAGTGGTACCTATTTATCTACTTGCAATTTCTTGCTTTCGAACTGCTAGGTTGGCAGGAGCTGGAACCAGAGACGGGAGCTCACTCCGTCTTGCGGCACCCGGGTCTTGAACTACTGAACTACTGACCTTCCACAGCCTGCAGTTCAGCATCTTAATCACTTAAGCCACCGCAGCTCCATATCACTTACTACCTGATAATTTCAGCTAGAGATTGAATGTGAGCTCTTCTGCATTCAAAGCTCTACCACTGAGCTATAGTCCCTCCCCAAATGGTATAAGTGGTAGAAGGTCTGTATCCCAGTTCATCCACCATGATCTTCTTCCAGTCATTCTCTCAGCAGTCATTTTGATTTGGTGCAAATCATCTGAATTGTACATAGGCCTTGCCTCTATAATGGTAACCCTAATTCTTATGGTTCATTCATGCTATTTTGGAACACCTTTTTGCTCAGTCGTAGGCAAGTTAGAGCTCTAAATGCTTTTGTAGTGCCATAGGCTGCGTGTTCAGTAGGATCATTTCGATTTTATAGCCTTTCATCTGTTTGCCAGTTTGGTGTAGTGGTTAAGTGCACGGACTCAAATCTGGGAGAACTGGGTTTGATTCCCTACTCCTCCACATGCACTTGCTGATGTGACCTTGGGCAAGTTGTAGTTCTGATAAGAGCTGTTCTTGAAAAAGAGCAGTTTCTCTCAGCCCCACCTACCTCACAGGGTGTCTGTTGTGGGGAGGGGAAGGGAAAGGAGTTTGTAAGCCGCTCTGAGACACCTTTGGGTAGTGAAGGGCAGGGTATAAATCCAATCTCTTCTTCTTCTTCTGTATCTGACACTACATGCCACTCATCAGTATAACTGCAAAAACTGTATTTGACATCAATAGGAGCAGCTCTAAAGCAGTGACTGTATCTTCTCTGGTTTTCCATATAGAAAAGTCCTACAGTAACTTTCAGAGAGAGAGAAAAATTACTGGGAAAGATATAATACAAATAGGGGAAGTGGGAACCTGTAGTTTTTTGTTTTTTTTTTGGGGGGGTAGCTTGTGGCTCTTCACACTGTCTGAAATTGCTTTAGAGGTCAGCACCTACAAGGCAACTTTTGCACAGGAAGAATTTTGGCTCAAAAAAGCATATTGAAGGATGCGTTGGTATCAATGGAATACAACTTTCTCTATGCCAATAAAGGCTACTTAACTTAAAAACGTAAACTTTCTCACTTCTCTCTGCTGCAGCCCCAATCTTCCTCTGCTGCCCTTGCGTGCCTCCCAGGACCTCCTGATGGCACCTGGTATTTTTGGCCACTGTGTGACAGAGTGTTGGACTAGATGGACCATTGGCCTGATCCAACATTGGCTTCTTTTATGTTCTTATGAAGGGAGACCCAGCCAGCATGGATCCCTCGCTGGGTTTCCCCCCCCCTGAGGGGGTGTGGGAGAGAGTTCAGACTGTGCAAGGGAAAGGAAGGAAAGGAAGTGGGGGGGCCCTCGCTCCTTGCCTGCCTGCCTGTCTGCCTGCCTGCTGATTCTGCTGTGTGACAGGACAGGCCTGGGAAGCAGCAGCAGCTAGTGCTGCTGCCACCATAGCCTGCATAGGAGGCTTCTCCTCGCTGCTGCTGCTGATGATGATGGGGCAGCAGCTGGGCCTCTCACTGTCCCAACTCCTGAGGTGGCTGAGGAGGATGAAGAAGAAAGAGGAGCCACCCCCATTGTGGACCTTGGTGCCCTGCTACTTCCTAGTGCCCTGACCTCAGCACCCACCCCCAGCAGCCACGGCAGCCATGGGTGAAGGCAAGGAGAGGCCTGATGGGCTCCTGGCTGGCACGGAAAGGGAAGGTGTGCCAGCAGTGGGGAACCCTCTGGGTGGCCCAGAGAGTCAGGGGGGCTAGGCTACATACCAAGTCATGGGGCCTTGGCAGGAGGTCAGGGGGGCTGGGCCCCAAGAGGCTCCATTGTAGCTACAGGCTTGTGCCTGAAAATTATAAGACCAATTAACTCTATTGCATGTGTGTATCCATAAAGTGTTTGTGTGGGTTTCAATATCTGCACAACAGACAATCTTGAATTATAGCCACCAACCTCCAGGTGGGGCCTGGAGATCTCTTGGAATTACAACTGATCTCCAGACTGCAGAGATCAATTTATTTATTTTATTAAACTTATGAATCTTCCACCCTGCAGAGCAGGCTCTGGGTGATTAACAACATTTTAGACATTAAAAATACATTCATATATAATTAAAATTACTGTTAGTAACAAAAAAACCCCATCAAGATGGAGAAAATGGCTGCTTTGGATGGTGTACTCTATGGCATTGTATCCCACTGAGGTCCCTCCCCACCCCAAACCCTGCCCTCCACAGGTACCTTCCTCAAATATCCAGGAATTTCCTAACCCAGAGTTGTCAACCCTATCTTAAATGGAGGATTCACCTGCCCCCCTGGAGGAATTCTGCAGAAGAAAAGAGGTGATTTTCATGGAATTTGTGCTGCAAACTCTGGCTTCCTCTTCATTCTCTTCCTGGGGGTCTCTTGGTCCCCAGGAACAGCCATTCAGGAGACCCCTTCCATTCAGATAAATGTTCTGCAAGACCTAAACCAACAATATGTGTTTGAGGGTTTTTTTTTGTTTTTGTTTTGAAAAAATATCCTGAAAATCAGACTGTTTGGGAGCCCATTAGAATTGCCCTTAGTTCGTGAGGAGTTAGATTTTTTTTTTTTTTATTAAGTTCCATGGGAAAAGTTACAACTAGTCCTTAACATGAACAATTCATCCTGAATAAATGCAGTAGAGTGGATGTAATAAATACCTGTCAGTAATTAGAGCCAAGGGCACATTATTCATTGCAAAAACTGGCAGGCAAGGGAATCTTCCAAGAGCGTAATAATATTTTATTGTCATTTAAGTTACGATTCTACCAGAACAGAAATTGGCTTATGCAGATGCTTCATTGAAAGGTACTGTAACCAGTTCTCCATTCCTCCCTTGTCACAATTGCTTTGAGGCTTGGCTAGCATCTGTAGTTTGTAGGAGCTGCAGAAGGAAAATAGGGAGAAACAATAAGATGGAATATGGCTGGTGTATGTTTCTGGGGGTATCCTTGTATTGGGACAATAGGAACTGCTACTATTATAGGTAGCGTTCTGACTTCAGGATTCGGCTGATATCCCCAAAAGTCAGGACTTGCCCTGGAGGTGGTTACTGAGCTGGGTCTGGGCTACTGGAGGAGATCTGGAAGACACAAGCTCTGGAGCCAAATTAAGGAGGCAAGAGTTGTGACTTCACAAATCAATTGTTCCAACAAGGCTACTATTCCAAGCCATGGCTAAGTAGGCTAGCTGTATTGCTGACAGGAGCTGGAGTTCCTGACCTGATTCTGCACAATGGCCAGGATCCAGCAAGCTAGTTTGGTGTAATGGTTAGGAGCACAGATTCTAATCTGAGAAAATCAGGATTCCCCACTCCTCCACATGTAGCTGCTGGTGTGATCTTGGGTCAATCACAAGTTCTCACAGAGCTGTTCTTTGAAGAGCAGTCATTGAAAGAGCTCTCTCTGCCCCACCTACGTCACAGGGTGTCTGTTGTGGGGAGAGGAAGGGAAGGAGATTTTAAGCATTCTGAGACTCCAAGTAAAGGGTGAAGTATAAATCCAATCTCTTCTTCATCATCATCCTTGGAGCATGGCTCTATTCTTGTGTTGTGCACAACTAGCCTGGCACTTGGACTTCTTTGTGCCACTTCAGACTGGGCTCCGCTGCCAGCATTCCTACAGACTGAAAGAAAATTGGGGGGGGGGATGCAAGGCTGGGCTTGAGTCCTGCATGGCAAAGGCCTAGAGATTATCTGTGTGACTGATGGAGAGATTTCTCTTGTAGGCTTTGCTAAGGTGGCTTCTGATGCTGAGGAGGCATTGACTGCAGATGGCTCTGCAGTGCTGCATCCTTCTTGGTCTCTCTGGTCCTCCTCAGTCACTGACCTTAGTCCCTCCCCTAGGGATTCCAGGTCAGAATCACTGAGTCAGCTGGAGGGGATTGTGACAGATCAATGGCTAACAGTGAATCAGAACTTCTTTGAGAAGGTTCTAAAGAAGGAACTTACTGTAGATCATGATGAACTCTCAAGGGATTTTCAAGAGAAGATATGAACAGAGGTGGTTTGCCATTGCCTGCCTCCATGTAGCAACCTTGGACTTTCTTGGTGGTCTTCCATCCAAGTACTAATCAGCGCCAACTCTACTTAGCTTCTGAAATATGATGAGATCAGGCTAGCCTGGGCTATCCAGATAAGGGTAAAAGTGGTCTACATGCTTTACATAAGAACATAAGAGAAGCCCATGTTGAATCAGGTCAATGGCCCATCTAGTCCAACACTCTGTCACACAGCGGCCAAAAATACCACGTGCTATCAGGAGGTCCAGCAGTGGGGCCAGGACACTAGAAACCCTCCCACTGCTGCCCCCTCCAGCACCAAGAATAGAGTGCATCACCTGCCCCAGACTGAGAATTCCCATCTATACCCTGTGGCTAATAGCCACTGATGGACTTCTGCTCCATATGTTTATCTAATTCCCTCTTGAAACTGTCCATGCTTGTAGCTGCCACCACCTCCTGTGGCAGTGAATTCCATATGTTAATCACTCTTTGAGTGAAGAAGTATTTCCTTTTATCTGTTCTAACCTGACTGCTCAGCAATTTCATGGAGTGCCCACGAGTTCTTGTATTGTGAGAAAGGGAGAAAAGTACTTCTTTCTCAACCTGCTCAATCCCATTCATAATCTTATAAACCTCGATCATGTCACCCCTCAGCCGTCGTTTCTCCAAGCTGAAGAGCCCCAAGCATTTTAACCTTTCTTCATATGGAAGGTGTTCAAACCCTTTTATCATTCTAGTTGCCCTTCTCTGCACTTTTTCCAATGCTATAATATCCTTTTTGAGATGTGGTGACCAGAACTGTACACAGTATTCCAAATGAGGTCGCACCAATGATTTATACAGGGGCATTATGATACTGGCTGATTTGTTTTCAATTCCCTTCCTAATAATCCCCAATAAAATAAACATCTGCATCACTCCACATCTTATTAGGAGTTTGGTCTTCATCCCACAATGGAATCTCTGTGGGTAACACCTTGATGCCATCAGAGGTCTTTGAAAGTATGGAAGTCTATCTACATATCTCTGTTCTTCTACAATAAACATGAAACCAGACATTTACATGCAGGGTATGTTGGACAGAGGCACTCAGCTCTCCCTGTTTTTTCATTTGATTCAAAAGACTCTTGTTCTTTGCATGATAGACTGCTAATTAGGGATGAGCATGAACTAGCTCAAAAACTAAAGTTCATGATGAATTTTGACTGGTTCATGGGTTGTGAAGTGAAATTCATGGCAGGTCAACTGGCATGAACTTTCCATGAACTTTCAAGTTGTTTGTGAAGGTTCATGGTGGTTCGTGAATGAAAACATTTCCAGACTGTCTCTGCTCAATTTAAATGTTTACCAAATTTCAAAACAACGGGGGGCAGAACTTGGAGGGCATATAGGGGAGCATCCAGGGGAGTTCCCCTGTGACTTTGATGTCTATAGCTTGCACAGAATCTGTTCTATACACTCCTGAACCTGCACCTGTCATTTCCCCAGAAAGCACTTTCCTGGAGGATCTTCTTTGGGGGGGGACATAACTTGTACCCCATAAATCCAATCCTCACCAAACTTGGAAGGAAGACAGAGGAGAATCAGCGGAAGTTTCATGTATCTAGTATGCTAGGGGGGCTGTCCTACCATGTCATGAACCTCACAAATGTAACTGTTGGTTTGGTGGCTAAATGTTCATGATGGTTTGTGGTTCACAAATCAGGGACACTACGAACCACAAACTGAACCAAAACACATTTTTTCAGTTCATGCCTATCCCTAATGTTGATTTAGTAAACAAATATCATATTGTTTACAATGTATTCCTACAAAAAATTGTTAACTTCACAGGGAATTCAAAACATGTTCTGTAAACAAGCTAACAAAAACCTTACCTTAATGTCCTTCACTTTAAACAGAGTGTGCAAGACAATATGCTCACCATTTTAAAAAAACACACAGTTTTAAGAATCTTTATTTGTAACATGACAGTTTCAGGTGGGTAGCCATGTTGATCTGCAGTAGAAGAGCAACATTCATGCCTAGTAGCACCTTAAAGACCTACAAGATGCCTTCTGATGAAGGGAACGTTGACTCTCAAAAACTTATACCCTGAAAATCTTGTCAGTCTTTAAGGTCTTGAATCTTATATGCATCATGTTGATAGCGAGTTCTTTACCATTTTCCCTGAAACGTTATGCAAGATGGTATTGGACAGAAACTGGGCATTGTGTTCTCAAATATTTTCATATGCAGATAAGTGTTGATCTGCCCTTCACCTCTTTCTGTGGCTGCTGTGCAGATTCCTCCACAGCATATTTTGCCCAACTGGTTAGGGGGTTGCTTATTTGTTTATTTATTCTTAAACAGTTCACACAGAATTCTGCTGGGGGTACAGAACTTCCTATTCAAATAACAAATGTCCCCTGCTCACAGGTTTTAAAAAACCTCACTTATTGACTCTTTCATCTTCTGTAAACAAATCATCAGCCCTTTTCAACCACAGAGGGAGGCTGGTTAAGGGGAGGGATAGGGAAATGTAGGGTTGGGGGAGGGACAGAAAATGTTTTTCTTCAGAGGGCTGCCAAATATTGCATTAGTCGGATTGAAAAACAACATGTTTACTGTTAATGTTGCCATTATACATAGACATCGTAGACAGCAAAGCTGTGGAGAACAAAGAAAAATCTACAAAGATTCCATAATAGCATCTAATGCTATCACACATTAGAGGAAATAAACTGGTGTTTCCTCTATCCTTTCCTGAATGACAGCGGTGAAGTTTTGATATTTCACAGTCTCATTGTGCATGTTTGCACAAGAGAGAGGAAGAGAGTTATTTAAGGGCTTTTCAAAAACTGATTTCACGTCTTCAAAGAGTTTAAATACAGCCTACCTGTTACACTCCATCCTTTTCTACTGCATTGTATTATATATACACATAGATGCATGCTCATTTCATGGGCAAGTAATGTAAAAGAGCACAGCTGAGAATCCTGTTTTTGTGCAGTGAGAAACAAATCATTGTACAAGGGTGCTCTTTGACATTTTCAGAGCCGCCACTAACACTGCTGAAGAACTGGGCTATATTTTAAATGGAATCGTGGCTTGCCACTTTTGGGAGTATGTGTGACTGTCACTGCCAGGGAAAGTTCAGAGCCCTGGTAATGCTATATAAAACTGTACCTCTGTTGTTATCCCCCTACACAATATTACTGTGCAAAAGGGCACATCTTAGTGGCAGAATTAGCTGTGGTGTTGTCACCAACTGTTCCTAATGGGTTGTAGTTCATCTTTGTGAGGGATGTTGTTATATAGAGACTCAGCACCCATAGTGGCCAAAATAGGGTTTCCTGGAAGATTGTCAATGGATTCTATTTTCATCAAAAAAATCTATGGTGTCACACACATAAGTGGGAGTATTGATGGTATTGAGTCTAAGAATGAAGCCCCAGTATGCACACATTTCTTTTTGTGTGGCTGAAATACAAGTGATGTTTGCTGATCACATCAGCTTAGGATTGGAGGCAAAAGCATTCTCTGTAGAGATCTAGTGTGGCATTGTAAACTTTGGTGGTTTTTCTGTAGTCCTTTGCCGTATAATGTTGGGTGGATGGCAATTAGTGGTCCGTATGTTCTTCATTAGCTGGAGAGATGAAAGCTGTTTACCAGTGTATTTGGAAGTGCTCAATTGTGAAAATGCTGTTTGACCATCCCTGTCTTGTCCAAATGTAGGGTGAAAGTACTCCTTCCGACACAGAAGGCAAAAAGTCCTCCAAGTGTCATCTGTGTGGAGGGTAATCCAGGGCAATCCCCTAGGGCAGTCCACTTTCCCCGCCCCTTACTGCAAGGCCCAGGGGCTGTACTCGCAAGACCCCTGTGCCCCAACTGGGGTATCAGTAGGTGCTCACCAGACCACAGTCCGTATTATTAACAAAAACCCCTCCTTAACCAAAGTGACCAACCTATTTACTGCAGCCACACCATAGCCAATTATCCACCACTATCACAGTACAGGGTAGGCAAAAACACCTCCACCAACTGCCAATTCCGGTAAAGGTGAAAAATTCCTACCCGGCCTCCAATGGGATGACTAGCTAACACCTGTACTGCTGCATAGGGCGGGATGTGGGCCACTCAATGTCAAAGACTGATGAGGAGGAGGCATGGGGCTGTCAGGAAACTTCTGGCCCTGCCTCCCCCAACTTACTACAGCTGTGCTACTGCAGTCCTGGGTCCTTCCTCCTCGCTGGGAGGCAAAGGCGGCTCCCAGGCTGCATGGCCATGCGACTGGTGCCTAGGGAACCAGGTTGCCCCCCAAGCTGGAAAGAAGAGTCATACAATGTTGTTGGGTTAACTAACAGTCCACTTTATTAACTATCACATAACACAAAATCACGGCAAGGGTCAACTAACTATAATATGGACAGGCAAAGGCCAGGAGTCCACCAGACCCCTCCCTTGCCTGGTACATAGGGTGAGCACCCATGCCCCAGACCTTAGCCAACAAGTGCGGCCTATGCCTGGCAGCATAAATGGGAGATTGCCCCCTGAACTCCCCCCACAGAACCGCAAGGTCCAAAAGGGGGGGTAATCCAGGGCGGTCCCCTAGGGCAGTCCGCTTTCCCCGCCCCTTACCACAAGGCCCAAGGACTGTACTCGCAAGACCCCTGTGCCCCAAGCTCACCAGACCACGGTCCATATTATTAACAAAAACCCCTCCACTCACAAGGCCAAGCCTCTGCTTAGGCCACTGTGCCCAATGGGAGGCCTAAAGCCTCCCTCAGCCCTTGCCTCAAATTTTTGAGAAAAATGTCAAGGCCCGTCTCATTCAAATGTATGCCATCAGCATGATACAAATTGGCATCCCCATCTCTCAGGCCCATGTGGGGAAGAAACAGGCCCCCATTACCGGCCAGGTACTGCCATAGCTCCCAATTAGCCTTCCAGCGAGCTTTTTCAATGGCCAATTGGTTAAAGATACCCCGCCAAACCAAATGTGGTAACATAGCTGACCAAATGATCCTGGTACCTGGCCAATGGTGTTGAATCTCATGAAAATCCACCTGAGCCTGGAGGATCAGGGCCTTTCCTTTCATAAGCCTTAAATCATTGCCACCCAAGTGAATGAGTAGCACATCTGGCAGGGGGCCTGCCCGACTCTCAAACAACAGTGGCAACAAGCCCAGCCAGTGCAGCCCACGGTGCCCTTGCCACTCCACAGTCACCCACTGGCTGAGTCTCAGCTGCATACCAATTGGAGTTCGCTGAGCCCGGTGCACAGCCCAAAAAACAAAACTGTGGCCTCATATGAGAATGTTCTTCTTCACTTGCCTGCCAAAATCTGAAACACAAAAACAGTAAGCAACAAAACCACAATATGTTATGACAATTCAACTCAAGGCCGTACCATGGGGCGCACATAAGATTTATAGGCAGAAGAATGTCAACGGCCCAAACGCTTAATGTCTTGCACTGAATACCCCATTGCAGCTGCAGTGGAAGCTGCCCCAATGCGAAATGAATGTGTACAAAAACGCAATCTGGACAACCCCAGCCTGTCAAGAGCCATTGATGTCACGTCAGTGGGGTGGAATCCAAGTGACGGAACAAAACTCTGTCGCCCAACCCCCTCTCAGCCAAGTAGGCCACCACAGCTGCCACTGGACACAATTCCTTCTCAGCACACGCCTCCAAAGTGAGTAGCCCACTCGGCGTTGATCCGTCTTTGAACTCTTAAGCGTGAAATGCACCCTGATTGGCCCCAGTCTCACATCCTGAATTGATAAAGCCTTATCTGACCTATCTCTTTTGGATTGTGTGACAAGCTCACTGATGCGAAAGGCACTGAAAAAAGCAACCAGAGCAGCCGTGTGGAATAAAAGACCCTCATAGGGGGAACCACAAACTTTCTTTCAACCTGCCTGCAAACCACTAAGAATTAAAGGGGAAATGGGTCACCTGGTGTATGCATGAGTCCCAAATTCCCGTGTCCACCCCTCTAGCATCTTTCGAACCCTAAAATCCCCAGTATAATCACTAACTCCTCGAGTCTTACTAGCAAAAGCTATTGCTGATAGCAGCCCTCTAATAGAGCTGATAGCTAACCCCTTACCTTTGAGGAAAACACAAAAATGCATTAACTGATCAACAGGCACGGGCCATACAGGGGAATATCCTACTTCCCTTTGAAAGTTGGACAACTGGCAGACTGCACGGTCATAAGCCTTCTTTGTACCTGAAGCAATGGCTAATCCTACAGCTCTGTTTACCTCCACCTTCCAACCGCCCAAAGCTCCACTGGCATTCGCACCGGCTGTAGATTGGCTTCTGGGGCTAGCTGATGGAACCTCTCCATCTGTTTATGGGAGAGACCATCAGCCACCCCATTGTCAATCCCCAGCATGTGTCTAGCCAGAAAAAGAAGATTTAAATGTAAACAGCAAAGGGTAAATGCCCGAACAAGAACCATCACCCGTGGTGATCCCGAAGTAAGGGAGTTAATGACCTGCACCATCGCCAGATTATCACACCAAAAATGAACAGTGTGATTGGCCAACTCATGTCCCCACAACTGGACTGCCACCAGGATAGGAAAAAAATCCAAAAAGGTAAGGTCCCTCAAAATGTCAGTTCCAAACCAATCAACAGGCCATGATTCAGAACACCAATGGCCTCTAAAATAGTTCCCGAAACCTGAAGATCCTGCAGCATCAGAATGAATTTGTAACTCTGCTTCCAACTGAAGGTCTTCCCTCCAAAAGGAAACCCCATTGAAAGCTTCCAAAAACTCCAACCACATATCTAAATCAGCCTGCACTCCAGCTGTAATGCGCGGCCTATGATGAGGCAATCGCAAGCCCTTCATAGCTGTACAAAGCCTACACAAAAATGACCTATCAGGCACAATCACCTTACACGCAAAGTTAAGGTGACCCGCCAGTTGCTGAAACTCCCACAAAGTAGCCTTGGACTGGTTCCTAAACTTACAAACCTTCTTCTCCGAGCCTGCAACTTAAACAAGGGCAGGCGAGATGCCTGAGCCCTCGTGTCCAACTCAACACCCAAAAAAGTAAGGACCTGAGAAGGACCCTCCATTTTCTCATGCGCCAAAGGCATGCCTAACTCTTTGGTGAGATCAAGAAAAGCTTGCAATAACTGCACACAATGACTGGAGTCTCAAGGGCCCACAAACAAAAAATCATCTAAATTGTGAGCAACAGAATGCAACCTCGAGCGGCGACAAAGGCCCACTCCAAAAAGGTACTAAACTTTTCAAACAAAGCACAGGACACTGAACAGCCCATGGGCAACGCCCTGTCCATATAAAATAAACCCTCAAAAGAGAAGCCAAGAAGCTCAAAATCCTCTGGATGAACTGAAAGGAGATGAAAGGCCACCTTAATGTCGCATTTCGCCATGAGCGCACTGGGACCACACCCCTATGTGAACCACCTGGTCAAAAGAAGTATATTTAACAGAACATAACACATCAGGAATAGCATCGTTAACTGACCA
This sequence comes from Gekko gecko, assembly GCA_029375565.1. Lineage (NCBI taxonomy): Eukaryota > Metazoa > Chordata > Lepidosauria > Squamata > Gekkonidae > Gekko > Gekko gecko. The sequence continues at coordinate 143,348,169 of JAPDNY010000005.1, forward strand.
CGGGGATACGACAAGTAATGTATAAGGTGGTATTCACTAGGGACCTTTTTTGGAACTATCCTGTAACACCTGTAAATTAGGCACTGGGGCGTCCCGATAAGGACCTAAAACCCTACCTTCGGCTAGTTCCTTCACAATCTTTGCCTTAACAATCCCTTCCAAACCCTGAATTGAAGGCAGGTGCCCTACAAGGTGCCCTCGTACCCACAAAAGGGATACGAAAACCATCTTGAAACCCTTGCAACAAATATTCAGCATCGTCCCGCCTAGGATACCCCCCGCAATAGTTTTTCAAGGACCATCAGCCTTATAGGACAGGGACCCTTTTCCAGCCAACTGGCTGGAGCCAGCCCCTTCTGGCCTACACCGTCCCCTGCATGGCCGTGTTCAAAAATATCCAGAGAATGGATGTGGGCCGCCACAAAGCGGACACTCGTGCCTGCGCGTACTCAGCGGGTTAGCTACATGTTGCACCAGGTGACCACTGTGAGACCGCTCGCCTAAATTCAGCTTACATGGCGACATCACCTGTGACCACAAGTGCAGGTGCACCTGATCCCAATGGAGTGCTGGGTTCATAGCCGCTCTCATCTGAAACTCCTCCTTATATTCTAACCAAGCTGGTCCACTAAATCCAGTGTAACCCTTGTAGACAATATTGAAATATTGCCACAAGGATGCTGCCCGCCAAGGTTGTATCCTAGAAATAAGACCGGCATACACTACAATTCCAGCAACCCAATTTGTCCAAGTCCTATCTACCCTCATCTGTTTCAACTTCTCCTTGTCCTTATCCTCCAAGTCCTCCTTCTCTTTCTTCTCCAGCTCTCTATAAAGGAGCGAAAAGAGGTCCACATAATCGCCTCTGCATATCTTGTCCCTGGTTGCTGGAAGCAGATGGTCACCCAGTGGAAGAGCCAAATCCTCAAAGAGGAGGGATGTTGCTGGCATAGCTGAATATGCACCACTGGGGGGACCAGTAGCAGCCCAACCATAAGGAGGGACCGCAGCCGGCGGACCCCAATTCTGGGAAGCACTCACCTGACTAGGGGTTTTTAGAAACCCAGGGAGGGCCACCCTGCCCCTGCCCCACCCCATCTAGTGGAGCAACTGGATATGCCACTCCAGTGTCATGCCTAACTGGGGCAGGCCAAGGATCCCATGGCCACTTCAAACCTGCTGTTGGCAAAGAATCAGACTTACCTGCCACCATTACTGATCCTTCACCAGATGGACCTGCAGCATCCAAGCCACCCTGCTGCTGCGCCCCAGCCTTGTCCTTAGAGCCAGATGGAGGATCATGCCCTTCCAAAACACCTGTCCCAGACTGGGCAGATCTAGTCTCAAAAAAAGACAACTGCGTGAGAACCTCAGCCTGAAAACGTTTAATGGAAGCTGCCCTGGTCTTTTTTCCTGCATCGCCTGGCACCACCGGCACACTGGGTGCCAACACCCCCTAGATTCTTCTAGGGCTTTAAGTCAGTCCAGAATGGCTTGCTATACCGCATCATCCCCCTTGTCCTCAGCAGAAGAAAGTGTGGGAGCAGGCCTCTTAGGCGAGGCCTTTGGGGCCGGCTGCTTCCCTTTAGATTTTCCCGAGCCCTTCTTTGGAGCCATAATAAATTTTAAAACTGGCCCAAAAGTGCAACAGAAAATGGCCGCCATGAAAGTGAAACCACTAGAGGCCCTCCAACCACCCAGCTGGGAAACTGAAACCTACTGCAAAAATGAAACTACTGTGTAGCCACCAAAAAAACCCAGGCTTCCTGAGCTATATCACTGAATTTGCCAAGGAAGCCAAAGAAAACTAAACTTGGTATGAGAGATAACACCCCTCCCAAGCTAAAGGGCCAGCTCAGGTCCCCCCACCAAGGGCAAACAACCAAAATATACCAGCCATTCCCCTGACAAACTTCAAGCCTCACTACTGCTCAATGAAAGCTGAAGCCAGAAGCCTTTGTCCAGCTACCACCAGGGAAACAAAATAGCCTGCCTCCCCCAGTGGTGCTCGCTCCCCAGGGCTCCCAAACAACCCCCAACAGCCAGCAAGCTACTTATCACTGGGTCCACCGCTGAGTTCCACTCTCCGCTGCAGCTGATGCCTCCAAACGCCCCTGCCACACCGACTGGCAGCCCCTCTCTGCTGTACCCAATGTTGCCCGGGCTGGCCAAGACACCCAGCCCAGGAGCTCGCTCTCAAGCTCCTATCAGCTGAGCACAATGTCGAAGACTGACAAGGCGGAGGCAAGGGGCCATCAGGAAACTTCCAGCCCCACCTCCCCCAACTTACTACGGTTGTGCTACTGCAGCCCTGGGTCCTTCCTCCTCCCTGGGAGGTAAAGATGGCTCCCAGGCTGCACAGCCATGCGGCCGGCACCTAGGGAACTGGGTTTGTCAGGTACAAATGAGAATGAAGATCAATCAGCTGTTATATCCAGATCAGAAAGAGGGAGGGATGTTAATAGGTGAGTACCTAGTAAACTCATAACACTCAGCCTTTCTCATGCCTTAGTTTTCAGATGGCTCTTCCATTCATTGAAAACCTTGGCTATGATCTGCAGATTACTCAACCTTTGGTAGCCGATGAGAACATTTCAGCCCATGCCTCTGCTCTTCCTGCTTGACTTCAGCTTCTTTTTTCTTCTTCAAAGAAATCAATGGGAGACTTGAAGAGACTGCAGCTCTCTTTCACTCCCTTCCTCCTGTTAGTGAGAAAATAAAAGTCATCACAGAAGCAGAGGGGAAATTAAAAGTAGAAAGCGGTAGGATACAAAATGGCATCCTTGGCATGGAAATGTTCTTCCCAAGCATGTGGGACACAATAAGAAGAGAATTAATTTAATAAAAGTTTTTTAGAGTGCCTTTTAGATCTGGTCACCACATCTCAAAAAGGATATTATAGCATTGGAAAAAGTGCAGAGAAGGGCAACTAGAATGATAAAAGGGTTGGAACACCTTCCCTATGAAGAAAGGTTAAAACGCTTGGGGCTCTTTAGCTTGGAGAAACGATGGCTGAGGGGTGACATGATTGAGGTTTATAAGATTATGAATGGGATTGAGCAGGTTGAGAAAGAAGTACTTTTCTCCCTTTCTCACAATACAAGAACTCGTGGGCACTCCATGAAGTTGCTGAGCAGTTGGGTTAGAACAGATAAAAGGAAATACTTCTTCACCCAAAGAGTGATTAACATATGGAATTCACTGCCACAGGAGGTGGTGGCAGCTACAAGCATGGACAGTTTCAAGAGAGAATTAGATAAACATATGGAGCAGAAGTCCATCAGTGGCTATTAGCCACAGGGTATAGATGGGAACTCTCAGTCTGGGGCAGGTGATACACTCTATTCTTGGTGCTGGAGGGGGCAGCAGTGGGAGGGCTTCTGGTGTCCTGGCCCCACTGCTGGACCTCCTGATGGCACCTAGTATATTTTGGCCGCTGTGTGACAGAGTGTTGGACTAGATGGGCCATTGGCCTGATTCAACATTGGCTTCTCTTATGTTCTTATGTTCTTAGGCACTTATCATGCTTTTCAAAACTTATAAATACTGCTAATATGTATATAGCAATAAATTTCTGATTAAAATATTCCTGTGAAGAAATGATATTGTCTTAAAAAGGTGTTTTATCAATCTGCCCCTCTATCATCTTTCTTCTCCTAGTTTCTCCTGCAACAGAAAATGGAAGGATGGTATTTCTAAGAACAGAACATACATAATCTAAGTCTATTATTTCATACAAACACAGGAAATTAAATAAATAGTCTAAATATCTTATATGAAAGATTCTAAATGCTGCATCCAAAGAACATGAACAGATATCATTGAATTTTAATTTCAGAGAAATGCAAGACTGGACAAGAAGAGCAATTGATCAGAATGAAAAGTAGAGGAAGAAATTAGAAATGACTATCAGTTTCTCATATGTGAAATATATGGTTGATTATGCCATACATATTGATTTAATGTATATAGAAAACTGTGAGACATAACTGTTGGCTAGCAGAAATTAACTCAGCTCTACAGAGATAATTTAGGATAGCTGCAGAAGAACAGGAGAAATTTACAGACTCCAGTGGCAGACCAACAATAGGTCAGACAGGGAAAGGGCCCAAGGTTACTCCGCAGAACAGTTTATTCCATAATCTCCTTGAATCATTGTATTTACCTAACCATCTGAGAATTATGAGCATCATTTTCTAGTGGGTTAGTAGAACTGTTCAATATTATTTGCCTTGCATTATGTTGTATATGTGACTGAAAGAGGCTTCTACTGATTGCCAGGCCTCTCTGCAAAGGCACAAGAATCAAGGATGCATTAATCCTTGGTAGGGATGGGCATGAACTGGGAAAATGCAGTTTGGCTCATGGCAGACTCATGAATTGAACCACAAACCATCACAAGCTAAAAAGCTTCATAAAAACTGAACCTGTTTGTGATGCAGTAGAATGCCCCCCAGTGTGCTAGAGACACCACCTTTTCAGCATATCTCCAACTGACTATCCTCTACCTGCCCTCCAAGTTTGGTGATGATTGGATTTATGGGTTCTGAGTTATGGCCCTCCAAAGAAGGTCTCTCCAGGAAAGTACTTTCTGGGGAAATTACAGGCACAGGTTCAAGAGGTTCAGGAGTGTATAGAATGGATCTTGTGCAAGCAAGAGGCATCAAACTTTTAGTGGACCTCTGGTTGACTCTCCTCTACATGCCCTCCAAGTTATGTGTAGATTGGATTTACAGGGTTTAAGTTACCCCCCCAAAGAGGGTGCCCCATCCACCATTGTTTCCAATGGAGGAGAAAATAGCGAAGAAGAAGAAGAAGAAGAAGAAGAAGAAGAAGAAGAAGAAGAAGAAGAAGAAGCAGCAGCAGCAGCAGCAGCAGCAGCAGCAGCAGCAGCAGCAAGGGCAATAGAAGCCCCACAGAACAGAATCAAATTCCCAGAGAATCTCTGCAGTAGAAACTGAAGGTGGGGGCATTTTTGCAATCCCAGCAAACCCAACAGGATGAAGGTCATACTAGAGAATCTCTGCAGTAAAAACTGAAGATGGTAGTAGGAGCAGTTTTGAAAGCCCAGCAGAAACAGTGCAATATAGAGAGTGCCCAGCAGTATCAGTGCAATTAATGAGATGAAATGCTAGTTCAACAGGACTGATGACTAGCATAGAATCACACTCCAAGCAAAGGGGGTGGGATTGCAAGCCCAGCAGAACCAGTGCAATCTGGGGGGTTGTCATTTCAATCCCAGAACATTCCTGCTACTCCTAGGGGCTACATTCCACTCTGTCATTCCTTTCCCAGGACAGTTCTGTTACTTTTAGGGGCTATCATTCTACTTTGGGGCCTGATATTCCAGTGCCAGAACAGTTCTGCTACTCCCAGGGGCTATCATTTCACTCCCAGAACACTTCTGCTACTTCTAGGGGCTGTCATTCCACTCTGGGGGCTGTCATTCCAGTCCCAGAGCAGTTTATCTGAGCCCAGAGACATTAGTTGAAAATCCACTCTGTATTTTCATTGCAACTATTTTGTAATGTAATGCATGGAGCACATGCAAGTCCATTGGCATTCCTGGCTCCCATTATCTTCAATGGGCCTTCAAGCCTCTCTCATTGTTTTCATTGGGTAATCCTGTTATTCCTTTTAGTACCATCTCCCCCAGCAGAACCCAGTGCCACTGTCAGAATGCAAACAAAAGAGGGCTAATGTCAAACCAGAGAATCCTTGCAGTTCAAACTGAATGAGGGATATTTTTCCAATCCCAGTAGAACCAATGCAATGTGCTCAGCAGAACCAATGGAAGTTCAAACCCAACAGGTTTAAGGTCAAATGAGAGATTTTCTACAGTAAAAATGAAAGGTGTTTGGGGGGGCATTTTTGCAAGGCCAGCAGAAACAGTGCAATGTACAGAGTGCCCAACAGTAGCAGTTCAATCAAAGAGATGCAATGCCAGCTCAACAAGACTGATGTCTAGCACAGAATCTCACTCCAAGCAAGGGGTGTGTGTGTTGCAAGCTCTGTGCATGAAAATGGGAAGGGAACTCAACCCTGCAAAGGAAATAGAAACCCAAGACACACATACACACACATACATGGGGGGGGGGGAACAGTCCAAGGCTAAAGAATTCCACCCACCTTGTTGCTTTGAAATTCCTCCCTACTGTTGCTCTGGAGTTTTGTAAACAGTTTGTGTGGCAAGAGTCCGTCTGGAAGTGTATCCATTCGTGAATCAGCACTGTTCGAAGGGTCAACCTAACAAAGATAAATATTATCAAAAATATTTTTTTTATTTATGATGTAGACAATAGCAAATATTAAAAGATTAAAAACAATCAGCCTGAAAGTCAGACTTCATAGAACATTGACATGAGCTTGAAATAAGCTTTAGTAATTTTACATACAGAGTTGATGATTTCACATACATAGCTGATGCATATATCAAATGACCAATAGGACCATACACATTTTGGCCTCTGGGGCCTTCCTCAGTGGTCAATAATACTGTGATAAAAACACACACACACATCCAGAAGCAAATACATATAAACTGAAGCCAGGGGTTGCTTTCTCCTATTGTGTGCAATTACTGAGAATTTATGGAATAGGCCATGGTCACTTCACATGTACAACAAAATCTTCAATGATATAATAATCTGGTATGAAATTTCCCTAGTCTCTGCATGTGTGTGACATCAACCAAGAATTACAATATATTTTTGATAATATTTATCTTTAAGTTAACTTGACCCTTCGAACAGTGCTGGTATAACGTGGATTGAGTATGTCTTCCCTTCGCCCCCCGTCCTCCATTCATGAATCGCCACAAATCACTATGAACAGCTCCTCAGTTCATGGAATGTTTATGACAGGTGCCCTTCCACGAATTTTGCTTTGTGAACCATGAACTGCCCAGAATTCATGATGAACTTTACTTCATCAGCCAGTTTATGCCCATCCTTATGCCTTACCTATGTGGCTCTTACTTATGCAGGCTGAAACTTGGGTGTATTTTCCACAATGGCTCTCTTGCTTTGCTTTTCACAATCATTGTAATGTACAGTTCATGAGGTGAAAATATTTGGGTAGGAGCTATGACTCAGTGGTAGAGCATCTGCTTAGCCTGCAGAAGATCCCAGATTCATTCCCCTTCATCTTCATCTTTAAAAAGAAAGAACCAGATAGTAGGTGATATGTAAGATCTCTACCTAAGACCCTGGAGAGCTGTTGCTAGTCTGACCTTGATGGACCAATGGTCTGGCTCAGCTTCATGTGTTTAACATTCTGTAATTAACAGTACAACTCTAAACAGAGTTACACCAGTCTAAGTGACTTCAATGTTGGACAGAGTGTATCTTGACTATCCAAGCCTGCCTTCCCAGCCTCCAGCCTCTCACCTGCTTGCACTGTAGATCCAGCACTGGAGCCCCTTATAGTAACCACAATAAAGCAGTCCAGTGGTACACTATATACAAGGGTTTTATTCACAGTATTCACAAGCAAAGTGCTACGCCAGACATCCAATATACAGAAGAAGAGATATATGGCAACTGTACAAAGACTTATATACAAAGCCCCACCAATCAGTGTACTGCTGAGTCACTGTGACTGCACACTGTTCAGTGCTGATCAGAACAAGTTGGGACTTGTCCTCCCTATACACCAACTGACAGGTAGCTGTCAAATTAGATCCTAATGATCTATCTACTGGAGATTAACATACAACACTCCCCCTTAAGCTTCAGTAGGTAGGATCATGTTGAGTCTCCCCCTAAGGTTCAAGAATTGTGCTTCATTCAAGCCCTTAGTAAACATGTCTGCTATGTTTTCACTAGACATACAATGTTTCAATTAGACTATTTTCCTTTGAACTGTGTCCTTAACATTCTGGTATCTTATGTTAATGTGTCTAGATTTAGGTCTAATACCTTGTGCATCAGCTAACATTTCAGCTGCAGTATTATCACATTTGACAATCATGGGGATATCATATTTTACATAAAAATCTGTTAACAGTTGTTATAACCATTCCATCTGTACAGTACACTCATTCAAGCCCGCAAATTCTGATTCACACGTACTGGTCGAAACAAAACACTGTTTTACAGACTTCCATATTACCAATGATCCATGCACAAAGATCACATAACCAGTTATAGCTTTTGCATCATGATTGGTGCCCCAATTCGAATCGCTATAACCCAGAACCTGTTGTGTATTGTTTGAGCCCAACACTAGTTTACATTTCAAGGTTCCCTTTAAGTACCTTAAAAGTCTTTTTGCTGCATTCCAGTCTCGTTTGCATGGTTTGGCACTTCTTTTGCTAAGTGCATGAACAGCATAACAAATGTCTGGCCGAGACCACGTAGCCAAATAGTTTAAAGAACCTATCAGTGACTGATACAATTGCTTCTGATCAAAAACTTCATCCTCAGGTACTCTAGCATAGCTAGTAGAGATTGGTGTGGACACTGGTTTAGCATCTAGCATATTATACTTTTTCCAATAATTTTACAATCTTGTTTTCTTGGCATATTTCAAAATAACCATCAGAATTTCTACTGATATCCATTTCCAGATAATGGCTGATTGAACCAAGGTTTTCATTTTGAAATGTTGTTTTGTTGTACACGCAAACCATTTCAGTTGATCTACATGCCCATAAATAAAACATACATCATCCACGAAAAGTACCAAATAACATTTGTTCCCATTGATTATTTTACTGAACATACACGGGTCAGCAAGACTCTGTTTGAACCCCATATCAGTCAAAGTATTTGTTAAGCATTGATTCCAGAGATGACCTGATTGACGCAAACCATAAAGACCTTTCTTTAGTTTCAATACCAAGTTTGCATTTTTATTCACAAAACCAGGGATTTGTTGCATGTACAATACTTCTTTCAAGTCTGCATTCAAATATGCTGTTGTGAAATCAAAGTGCTGAACGTGCATTCCCTCTATACCTGCTTTAGTCAGGGCTACATTTAGAGTGTGACTTTTTATTGTTGGAGCAAAAGTTTCATCAAAATCTTCACCAAAAATTTGAGAATAGCCTTGTGCTACCAACCTGGCTTTCTTTTGAGGTTGACCACCTTGTACAGGTTTTAATTTATACACCCATTTGCATCCTATGACTCTACTACCCTCTGGTGCTTCAGCCAGTTCAAACACATCATTGGAACATGAGTCATATTCAGATTGATTGCCTGCATCCAGCCTTGTTTTTCACCTTCAGGCATTTTAGTAACATCATGATAACATGTAGGCTCTTTTACACAGACCATATTTACAACTTGTGTTTCAAAACCATACCTCTGAGGAGGAATACCCTTGTTGCTCCTTTCAGACCTTCTAGGAGTACTAGTTTCAGCCTTTACATCACTTGAAACAGTAGACTGAGAAGATGAGCTAGGTTCAGACTCCTCAGGATTAGACATGGTTTGTGGATCACCTGTGAGTGGCAACATTGCCTTTTCAGATAGTGTGTTACCATGAATCTTGTGCCAATTCTTTCCCTCAGTGAAGTTGGCAGACCTACTAAAACTGATTTGGTTATGGTCATTAACAAACCTATAGGCCTTCATGCCAGACTGGCATCCCAAGAAAGTCAAAAGTTTAGATCTATGACCACCCTTCCTGCGCTGATTCAATGGTATATTCATCCATGCTTGGGAACCAAACACATGCAGAAAGTCTAGCTTTGGCATTTTTTGATACAATAATGCATATGGTATGTTATTTGTTACCCTTGTCCATAACCTATTAGTAACAAAAGTGGCATATTTCAAGGCTTCAGCCCAATACTGTTTAGGCAATTGTGCATCAGCAAGCATGGCATACATAACTGTTTCTTTCAACAACTCCATTTTCTGCAGACGTGGCAACATTTGCTACACGATGCTTCACCCCTAGATTACGTAACCGTCGTCTCATTTTGAGTGACATAAATTCAGAACCCATGTCAGTTTGAATAGCCTTTATATCTCCTAATTGGTTCTTTACCTTTTTGTACCAATATTTCAGTGAATCAAAAGCATCAGACTTATGTTTCAAAATATAAGTCCAAACATATCTTGAAAAATCATCAACTATCGTCAGAGCAAAACGATTACCAGACACACTGGGTGTAAAAGGACCTATGATATCAACATGTACTAGTTGCAAAGGATAAGTTGACTCCCTCTCGCTTCTGCGAGCCACAGGATAAGCATAAGATTTGACTTGCTTACATATTTGACAATCAAGAAAAGTGTTACAAGCCTTAACACCTTCTCTACCTGTTAAAACAAGGGTTTGATTAATTGAGTTAAAGGAGGTGTGGCCTAACCGGCGATGGAGGAGATGTAGGCACTCGTGATGTGGATCCTTATTTCCAGGAACACTTGCTGTAGCTGCAAGAACAGAGCTATCCAACACATACACCCCATTTACAAGGTTAGCTTTTGCAATTTCCCTCCCACCTTTCTTAATGAGACATTGTTCCCCCCAAAGGTGATTTCAAAGTTGGCACGATCCAGTGCCAGAACACTAAGCAAATTGCTTTCAAGGGTAGGCACGCAAATAACATTCTGGAAGGTGTGATTTAAACCTGGCAAAGTCAGTTCTCCAGAACAAGTCACTTCAGCAACATGGCCATCTGCAAGACTTACGAGTTGCAGCTGAGCATCCCATACATTCATCAGCATGTCAGGACTGTTCACAATTGTGACAGTTGCTCCATTGTCAAGAACCCATTTACACTTTTCTTCCTCCTTGGTAGTGACAAATGATACAGTGGGACGACCCGACAACGTGTCAGAGCGACCACCAAGTTTGTTCCTCTTGTTTGAAGGACAGGATTTCTTCAGATGATTTGTTGACCCACAGAGAAAACACCGTTTAACCCACAGGGCTTTTGTTGGCTCTATCTGTTCATCTTTCACACTCCTGCTGCAGCTTTTACTGCCACTGGCAACTCCCGCACATTCCTTAGCTCGCTGCCAGGCAACTGGAGCAGACAGAGACTGCTGAGTTTTTAGTTTCACTTCATATTCCAAAGCTCTCCCGATTATAAGCTGAAGGTTCAATTGGGCAGGCTGCAGCCCTTCAAGGGATGCGATTAGATAGTCAAATGAGGCATTTAGAGAGCTGAGAAGCAGATAACATTTGTCTTCAGAACTTATTACTTTATCTATCCCCTCAAGCTGTTGATAAAGTTCAGTCAGCGCGTTGACATGCTCCCAAACTGATGCATTTGGAGCTTGAACTTTCCTGTACAAGCGGCGTGTCAGAGACATTATTGTGCCTACTGAAGTTTGGACATAAACGTCCCTCAGAGCTTGCCAAGCCACACACGCATTGGCTGCAGACGTAATATGAATAGGCTGATCGTCACTCACCGACAAGACAATGCATGCCAGGGCTCGTTTAGCCTTCGGCTGGTCTCCCACAGGCACAGGGTCAGGAGGGTCTTCAACATACAGCCAAATCCCCTCTTTAATGAGGTAATGCTTCATTTTAAAAGCCCAAACGTTGTAGTTTGAAGAGGTCAGTTTGTCCACCACTTGCATAGCTGGCATGAGAGCCATAATTCACTTCCGACTCCCTGACACTCACAAGCTGGAACTGCCGTCTGTCTCTCGGCATGGCTCTTGCTGCACACAGGATTATCCACTCCCCCACTCCTGGAGAATGCAGCAACCGTCCACCCCAGATCCTGGACTCACAGCCGCACACACCACCTTTCAGCACGGCTCACTGGCATTCTTTGGAAGGCAGAGCTGGTTTTTCGCACCAAGCTGGCTCTCCTTCAGACTAGGCTGAATCCTCACCAGGCTGGGCTTGAACCCATCAAGGCTGGGCCCATAACCCTGTTGGACAGAGTGTGTCTTGACTATCCAAGCCTGCCACTTTAGGACTTCCCAGCCTCCAGCCTCTCACCTGCTTGCACTGTAGATCCAGCACTGGAGCCCCTTATAGTAACCACAATAAAGCAGTCCAGTGGTACACTATATACAAGGGTTTTATTCACAGTATTCACAAGCAAAGTGCTACGCCAGACATCCAATATACAGAAGAAGAGATATATGGCAACTGTACAAAGACTTATATACAAAGCCCCACCAATCAGTGTACTGCTGAGTCACTGTGACTGCACACTGTTCAGTGCTGATCAGAACAAGTTGGGACTTGTCCTCCCTATACACCAACTGACAGGTAGCTGTCAATTTAGATCCTAATGATCTATCTACTGGAGATTAACATACAACATTCAATGAGCTTAAAAAGAGTGTAGCTCAGTTTAGGATCACACTGCAAACATAATATGCACATGCTACATCAGACCTGTCTTTCTGATCCAAATTCCATGAATTTGACATTTTGTGAATGGATCGGTTTCTCAGTCAGAGGTATGGGAGAGAGTAAGGCCTTGTGCATAATTGCAGTTAAAAAGGAGCTCAGTCCTTCCTTTGGAATTGAAGAGTTTTTACATTTGCAAAAAGTGGCAATATTATTTGACTAGTTGGTGAGATTTGAAAATGATTTCTGCCATATGTAAATGCCATAAGTAAAACAGGACATATAAACATGAATCCATGAGTATGTTTATTGCATCAGCACAAGCCCATTACATGTTTATTTGCAAGCTATGGCAGAAGGGTATTTGCAGGCTAGGACTTAGCAGTTTGTTCATCATGGTGCTAGTTGCTCTATATTTAAAATTCATTTTTCATTTCTGCATAAGAAGCAGTCAGGCAAAGTTGCCTGCATATTTAAGCAGCAAGGGAAACCTGTCGACTCATACTTCACAAATATGAGAAATCTCTCTTTGGAAAGTCACTCAACACAAGCATCCTAGCAACATGAAAAAATGTACACAACTGAAGCCATATGGAGAGCTGAATCCAGTGTTCACATAAGAAGAGTGAATGTCTCTACATAGCCTCTGAATTAAAATTAGTAATGACAGAATGGTCTGTGGTGTTCTTTTGAAATATCTTCATTTAAATGTAGAATATTTTTTACTTTGTCTTCATGGCTCAAGAGGAATATTAATTACCCTACATATAGGATTAATTTTACATCAAGGTTTGCAGAAGGTATTTTTGAGTTCTTGTTAATAAACTCATTTATTTTCCTTTTAATGATTTTGACTTTCACCAGAGATCTTAAATCCTGTTGCCCCACCCACAAATCTTTTTCCTTTGTGATATTGTCTTTTCTTTTTTATTGTGTTTTTGCTATATATTTTCATCAGTTGGTAAATGGGAAATATAAACTAGCATCACAATTTAACTCAATAACTAAAAAATTCAGAAAATTCCATCCTACAGAGCAGGTTCTCATTAAATTAAGAAATGAAATCCACTGAGAAAAACCAGATGCTTTCTGCTAATAGCTTATTCAACTTTAGTCAGTGGGAATTTGCCATTAGTTTACATGGTGATTATGGACACAGCCCTGCCAAAGCTAGCCTCTTCTTTCCCATTCAATGAGAGTTAGGCAAGTTAAGTGTACTTAATTCTGTGCTACTGGAATCTGTGGTACACAGGGCTCTTTTTGTAGAAGGAAGTAATAATCAGTTTTGGAGTCACCTGAAATTCATCCCTAGGTAACCTCCATTGAAGGGGGAATAGAACTATTGAGACCTGCTTCAGGAGCAGAGAGAAAGATGTGGTTGAAACCATGACAGAACAGGATTTGAAAAGTTGAGATAACTAACCTAAAAAAGAAGTAAGAATTTAACTCAACTAATGGCTAATGAAAGATCCAAAATAAGTGATTGGCAACAATGTTTCCACAGGAGAAAATGGCTGGTTTGGAGGGTGGAGTCTATGGCATTATATCTGCCTGAGGTCCCACCCCTCCTCAAATCCCACCCTCTCCAGGCTCCACCCCTTAAATTTCCAGGAATTTCCCAACGTGGAGTTGGCAACCCTATCTCCTTCCCAACCAACCATCAACCTACCTTTATCTCCCCTTCTGACATAATTTTTCCATCCCCCCCCCCCGGATAGCAATTGTTATTTCTAAGTGATCTCCAGCCCTCCCCTGGAGATTGGCAACAATGGTTACCCAGGAGATGGCTGGTTTGGAGGGTGGAGTCTATGGCACTGTACCTGTCTGAGGTCCCACCCCCTTTTCAAACCTCACCCTCTCCAGGCTCCACCCCTCAAAACTCCAGGAATTTCCATACCTAAAGTTGGCAACTTTATCTCCTCCCCTCTCAGCAGCCTCTTTCTAGGCAAAGTTCTGTCTTTCTCGTTAGTGAGGAGCAAAACAGCTTACTTCATTCTCCTTTTCCGCTTGTGATCTATACAGCAACCCTGCAAGGTAGGTTAGGCAGAAAATCTGGGGCTGGTCCAAAATCTCCCAGGCAGCTTCCATAGGGAGGCTCCTGCTGAACAGGAGCAAGCAGCTAGGGCTAGTGAAGTAATGCATGAAGTGCTGGCCAATAAAGACAAATTGATGCAAAGGAGGATGGAAAAGTCTCCGTATCTCTATTTTGCCTTAAATTGGTTTTGATGCCAACAGAGTGAGAAAATGCCAGAGGCTCTGGATGGGTGCCCCATGGTAAATGAACCAAACAGTTCCTAAAGATTTTCCAAAACACTACTCTGTCAATAATTCATTTTCTACACTCCCAGCATCCCCTGCCAGAATGCGACACATCCCCAACTTTAAGAGCTCTCCAGCTGTCACCTGATATTCCATGGAAGAAATGGGTTGTTTGGAGGGTGGGGACTACAGCATTGTATCTGTCAGAGGTACCCCTCTTCCTACTCCTCAGACCCCACCTCAGCAGGCTTCATCCCTAAAATATCCTGGAATTTTCCAACCCGGAGCTGGCAGTGTCCTTTCCAGGCAACCATCAGCCTATCTTTATCTGCCTGTCTGTCTTCAGGTTTACATCTCCCCCACTCCCGGCAGCTTCCGCCTAGTGAAAGGACAATCTTTCCCTGCAGTGGGAACCAAAGCAGCTGACATCATTCTCCTCTCCCCCGTATGATCTGCACAACAACCCTGTGAGGTATGTTAAGGTAGAAAGTCTGTGAATGGTCCATAATCCCCCAGGCAGCTTTTATAACATGAACCTAGGACCTGCACACTATCCTCTGAAGTGCTCTCAGGTACATATTTGTGGCAGTAATGGGGTGACTGCTGGCACCTTTTCCTATCATTTTTTGCCTTGTGGTATTCTGCTTGTGGTGTGATCTGTCTTTTTTGTGGTGTGGCATGGTTGTGTTATTGAGTTTGTTTCTTTTGAAGGGGAAGTGATGTGTTGTGGGTGAGGACATATTTTACCTCAGAAAACGCCAGGTTGCATATGCAACTGACAGTTCCAACTGTCTCATGGGTGGAGGAGTTTGAGGTGCAGAATTGTGCGAAGTCCAATCAGCTTCCATATGCAAATGACCTTGAAACAATGGTCCAATCAGAGAAGAGTGACCTAGGCTGTAGGTGGGTGGGAGAGAACTCAGGCAACACAGCCAGTGGATAGAGACACCTTGTGACTGACACATCACTGAGCCAACTGATTTTGCCAAGCAGAGAACCTTGCCACCCCATCTGGCTTTTATATAATAAGGAAGTCTATATAATATATAAAGTTATATAATATATAAAGTCTAAATAATAATAAAGTGTTGGGCATATTCACCAAAGGAAGTAATAATCAGTTTTGGAGTCACCTGAAATTCATCCCTAGGTAACCTCCATTGAAGGGGGAATAGAACTATTGCGACCTGCTTGAGGAGCAGAGAGAAAGATGTGGTTGAAACCATGACAGAACAGGATTTGAAAAGTTGAGATAACTAACCTAAAAAAGAAGTAAGAATTTAACTCAACTAATGGCTAATGAAAGATCCAAAATAAGTGATACAAGGAAACATCCTTATATCTTGTTCTGATCTCAAAAAGATCACTAAGAAGACTTATTTTAGCATATATATCTGATGAAAACTGATTTCTATTTTACATCAGTACACCAACCAACCAACCAACCAACCAACCAACCAACCAACCAACCAACCAATGAGAAGCTTCTAACAGAGAAGTTAAATCAAAACAGCTTGGTAGTATTCTTTACCTATACCATGAATATCATTATATTACTGTTGCTTTGGAGAAAATAACGTGATTTCAGTATTCTAAATTGTTCCTGTAGCTAATGCCAGGTTGACACATTAACAAAGAGTTTTTCAGTCAGGCCCCCACTACCCATTACCATGATCAAGGGGGAGGGGGGCTGCCACAGCTGTCTAATGCACTGTCATTATTGACATAACACTGTGATATCAAGAGGCAAAAGAGGGGAAGATAACAGGCTAGTCAACTGAGATCCTTACAGGGTTTTTTTTTCCTTTGGGAGAAGATACTCTTAACAGTGCAATCCTAGAGAGAGTTACACCATTCTAAGCCCATTGATTTCAAAGGATTTTGAAGGATGTAAACCTGCTTAGGACTCTACTGCAAATAGAAAAAAAACCCTGCAGTCTATGGCCATGTTTTTACGAGGGTTAGGTCCCCTGAGTGTGAGGAGTGACATCTCTTCTGCAAAGGTTTGCTATAGTTGTCTCACTTTCATGGCCGGATCGCCTATTGGGCGAACTAGGCGCTCGCCTAGGGCGCGCCCGCCTCAGGGGCGCCAAATGGCACCCCGCTCCCCCCCAAAAGCCACCCGCCGCCGCCCTAACCGGGCACCCCTCCGCGAAAAGCGCCCGGCTAGGGCACAAGTCGCCCTCCCTGTCCTCCCTGGGGGGGGGAGGAGGAGGAGGAGGAGGAGGAGGAGGAAGTGGCCGCCGCCGTGGAAAAGCGCCCACCGAGGGCGCAAGTCGCCCTCCCCTCCTCCCTTGGGGGGAGGAGGAGGAGGAAGCGGCCGGCGGTGGTCAGCAGGGTCTCCCTGCTGCCACCGCCACGGAAAACAAGCACCCACTGAGGGCGCAAGTCGCCCTCCCCTCCTCCCTGGGGGGGAGGAGGAGGAGGAAGCGGCCGGCGGCGGTCAGCAGGGTCTCCCTGCTGCCGCTGCCACGGAAAAGCGCCTACCAAGGGCACAAGTCGCCCTCCCCCTCCTCCCTGGGGGGGAAGAGGAGGAGGAGGAAGCGGCCTGCGGCGGCCAGCCAGAGCACAGCTTGCCCGCCCTCCCCCTCCTCCCTGGGGGGGGAGAGGAGGGGGGGCGGCATGGCTGGGTCTCCAGGCCCAACCGGGAGGTTGGGATCTGCCCCCGCCTAGGGCGCAGAAATACCTGGAGCCGGCCCTGCTCACTTTGCCCACTACACAGGGTATAATTTAGGTCTAGCTATGGGTAGAGACAAAGGGCGGAGAAAGGTCTGCCAAACAGGGAAGTTATTTTAGATATATAACTAAAAGGAAAGTACACAATCCAAACAAAGTTAAGCATGAGCAGCGATTGGTGTACTCTAATTCGTAATTAGCTCGGTATCTACAAGCGTCATTGGCAATGGTTTAGGGAGAAATACTTGCATGTTTCTGAGAGTTCTTTGACAGCTGTAAAGTTTCCACATGCAAGGAAGCGAGTACTGAGCACATGAGACTTACTGTACTGTTCTATGGGAATGGTAGCTACTAGCACCAGTGGAGGTGTGGTGATGGGATACATCTAGAAAATCCAATACACACACATACACACACACACCATTACCAAAACAAGTTCAGGAACAAAAGAAAGTAGGAATTTCACATTACCGAGACTCTGTTGGTTTGAAGCCGTTTCTGATTCGTCTTGAAGTAAACCGGTACAGGGCTGCCATTTCACACATGGCTTTCCCTGACCGGAAAAGAGCCGAATCAGAAGCGGTTTGGCAATTCAGATTGCACCGCTTTGTTTTCCCGCTGGTTCCCGCCACGCTTTTTTTTTTAAAAAAATGTTCGCTTTAGAGCGCTATAGCGCTATAGTGCTATAAAACAACACTGCAGGCATTCCAATGGGGTTGCTATGATGCTATTGCGCTATAGCGCTATAGCGCTATAACGCTCTAAAGCGAACGTTCAAAAAAAAAAAAAGCCGGAGATCGCCCGCGCGGGCGAAAAAAGGCGGGAAAAAAGCATATCGGATCCGGGAGAAGAAACTGACGACTACTTGGAAGCGGTTGACAGGTAAAACGCTTCAGCCCCGTTTCCTGAACGGGACAGAAGCGATTCTGTGTGAAATTACAAATATATTCCGGTAGGGAACCGGTTCTAAAACGGTTTTGTCTGAAATGCCAGACCAGAAACCGTTTGGGAACCGTTCCTCTTCCGGATTATATCATCTGTCTGAAATTCCCCAGTCTTATCCAAGGATCAAGAACTGTATAAATATTACAACTGTATGTATCATAGGTATGAACATTTTATATCTATTTATCTTTTTATTTGATTCAGTTTTTAGATCACCCTCCCCACGAATGGGCTCAGGGTGATGGACAACATTTTAAATAAGTACATCTCAATTAAAAACAATTAAAAGTTATAATCAGATTACAATAATTCAGATCAAAATTGTGAGAAGTGCATCACATACAATTAATTGTATATCCTTCCCTCATAGGAGAAGAAAATAAAGGAGAGGAGAGGAGGGGCCAGCCAGGTGAAAAACTGTTGCTGTCTTCAACCATAGGCACAGTGCAACATCTCTGTCTTACAGGCCCTAAGAAACTGACCTAAGTCTCGAAGGACACGGCCCTCACTTGGCAGAGTTCTGCCAGGCTGACCCCAGGACTGAGAAAGCTCTGACTCTGGTTGAGGACAGCTGGATAGTTTTGGGCCAGGGATCACCAGTTAGTTCTGATCCACTGAACACAATGTTCTTCAGGGGACATACCAGGAGAGGTGGTCCCGTAGGTACTTTTGTCCCAGACCGTATAGGTATGAACATTTAAGGAAGAGATCTACTCAGCTCCTCAGTCTTGTTTACTGAGTGTCATTTGTACACTATCTTCTCCCTTATTGGGTAACCAAGGCGGATAACATCATTCTCTTCTCCATTTTATCCAACAACTACCCCATGAAGCAGATAAGTCCGAGAGTATGTGACTGGCCCAAAGTAACCCAGCAAGTTTCCATGGCAGAGGGGGGATTTGAACCTGGGTTTCCCAGATTCTAGTCTGACACTCTAAACAATATACCATACTGGCTGTTATGAACACATTAAACTGCTCAAAATGGAGAAACTCAGCATAGCATTGCTCTGTTAGTTTATTAACATAAAAAAGGGCTTTAAAAAAATTAGTTAAGTCCAAACAGGCATTCCTAGTTCATAATGCTTTCTCATGTCACCTGCATCTGAAACACCTATGTGGGACAAGGACCACTTGATCTACAAGACTCTAAATGTTGATGCTATGAAGTTCCATACCACTTCATAAGAACTTATAAGGAGCGACTTTTTTTTTTTTGTAAATACAGTTTATTATTGGATATACTTCATGATCATACAATTTAAACAAGCCAATACATATCCATTTTCTTTTACCCTCTCCCCTCCAAACAAGGCTTCCCGCAATGCTCCAACCCCACTGATATCTCTCTTATTCAGTTACATTTACTACTAAACTTATTTTCTCTTACTAATGGTAACAATTCAAAGGTCTAAATCTCTTTCAATTTCTCCTTAATAGCTATCAAAACAAATCAAACCACGTCTAACATCCCAGTTTTTCAACAAGTATTCTTGAAAGTCTTTCCAATCTTCGAAAAAGGTTTCATCTTCTTCGTTGTTTAATTTTCTTGTTAATTTGTCCATTTCTGCCATAAACAACATCTTCTTAATCCATTCCCATGTTTCAGGTATTTTGTCTTGCTTCCAACATTGAGCAAAGGTCAGTCTGGCTGCTGTAATTAAGTACCATAATAATGTTCTCTTGGTTACATTTATTTCTTCCATTTTAAGACCTAACAATAGCATCTGTGGGTCTTTCTTAAAAGTACATTTCAAAATTTTTTGTTTCTCATTGTGGATCTCAGTCCAATAACTTACTGCTTTATCACATGTCCACCACATATGGTAAAAAGACCCTATAAGGAGCGACTTTTTATGCATATTCAGCTTGGTGTTTTACAGCACAGTCCTAACCAAAGTTATGTCCTACCAAACCCATTAACTTCAGCGGGCTTCCAGGGAGGTACCTCTGCATAGGATTGCACTGCAAGTGCCAAAAAAAGTAGAAAAATGCTTATTATAGGGAATTCTAAATTTAATTTGCAAAACTCCAAGTACATTTGTCAAATTAGAGTACTGAGCTTTAATTATTTCAGTTTGCATACTTTATCACAGGGTTTTGAGATTGTCACATCATGGTCTTTACAACACATCTCATTCTTATATCTTTCATACTTATCAATGATCAATAAGCTAAATCTGGAAAAATGCCAGCATTTGAGAGTATAAGGCTTATTTCACACTTCTCCATTTTCCAGCCATTCCTTTAATAGGTATAATGTTTTTAAAACTATGTGTAGTAGCTGCTGGTGTTGATTGACATTTTAATCAATATTTGTTTCAATCACGGGAGAAAACCATTTCTCACCCTTGTTGTAACCTAACAGTTCTATAGTAATTATTGAGACTGTGATCCAGCACATCACATCTGCAACTGGATCCTGGATTGCTTCCACACTTGTATCCTATTATTGGTTACAGAAGGCAACGATCTGTGAGCATAAGCCATTCTTCACCCAACAATGAGAAAGCCACCACTTTGGGGACTCATCTACTAGACTGCAGCTTGACCTTCTCAGTTCTAAACAATGGATAGTGGGAAATATATAGATTCTCTATGTCTTATACAAATTCAGCCTGAATAATTCAGTTTAGCCTGGGCTAACCAGAGATTGGGAACAAAGCGAGGTCTGCCATGGTCAGCACTTGGATGGAAGACCACCAAGGAAGGCTGGGGTTGCTGTGTAGAGGAAGGCAATGGCAAAACCCTTCTGTTCATTTCTTGCCTGGAATGCCTTGTGGATGGGGTCACCATGGGCTGGTTAAGAGTTGAAGGTGCATTCTTCTTCAATAGAAAATTGGTATTTTCTAAGCTGCATTGACACATGTTGCAAAATGAAGATTTTTCATGTGGCTTGTTATGTATGTTGCCTCTATATAAATTGAGAGTTCCTTGATTCACTTAACAAATACACATGTGAAAAATTCTCCATAGAATATCTAAATATATGCATAAATAAATATATCTAAATATATGCATTTTGAGATGTAGTTAGTCTCAAATATTCTGTGTAAAATACCATGTAAAATACAAGTGACATGCATGCAAAATAACAGTTTTAAAGAATATCATTCAGGAAATATTTATAGTCAAAGGGGATGACTCACAGGCTAAATATTAGGTCCAGTGTACTGCTGATTGTCCTCTGCAAATACTGCCCAGAGGCCATTTTTTTTTTGGTAGGGCTGTAACAAGGGCAAGGTCTCCCAAGGGATGTCTAAAAATTGTTCTAACCTAGGCAGAAGTTCCCAACAGCTTATTCTCCAGCCGCATCAAGTTTGTTTATATATTTACTCATTCTTTGGTCTACTACTTTGTGATAGTCCAAAACCAGAGCAGAAAAGTACCCGAGGTCATTGCTGGGACCTAAGTTTAAAATATCTGACTTAAAAGAAATAGTAACTCTTTACAGTACTTCTGGTTCAAGGAGGTTTTTGCTAACCTTTGAATGTTCAGTAGTCCCCTTTCAGATTTTTCAGAGAAAAAAGTGTTTTAAATTCTAAAGGTATTCATCCAGTGTGAGTCTTTAACAATACCTTGTACTCCCCTCTTTGCCCAAAGAATTTCTAGTGTTGACTATCCAGTTTCCTCTTCCAAGAATTTCAAGGGAAAGTTAGACAAGGCACCTGTTAAAGACCTGATCATCTGGGAAGATTGCCCAGCCGTTCTTTCACAAACCCAAAGGACCTCTATATCTTTCCAGTCTGTTGAAGAAGACCTAATTCACTCTTTTAAAGCCCTCCCTGATTCTGAACAACTGGCTATCACTGACAGACTGGCACAATTGAGGACAACACTTTTGGAGCTGAGGGCCAATGAAACCTCTCTTCCTTCCATCTCTCTGCCCCTAGCAATTCCAGCAGATACTAAGCATGTCCAGGTCCTCCTTGACTGCCGATCTTCACAAAGTCATCTAAAAGAATCCAAATAGAACCTAACACATCTTGCCAGGGAAGAGCAAATTGGTATGCACACTAAAGTAGCTACTCAGCTCCCTCCAAAAATTCTTAAGTCTTCAGATGTGGAGCCCTTCAATCGATATTTAGAGGATCATGAGTATGGCCTGCCTGATCCTTCAGTGGAGTGCTTAGTCCAAAACTCCTCTTCTAAATTTCCCACTACAGTTCCCAATAATGGCTGTGTGTTTTTAAATACCAACAAGATATTGGATCTAGTCAAGCATGCAGACTGACAGTTAAAAATTCTTTCATGGAATACCATGAAATACCACGAGTTCTTTCATGGAATTCTTTCATGGAATACCCCTGCACAGATCTATGGTGTGACCTCATTTGGAATAGTCTGTGCAGTTCTGGTCACTGTATTTAAAAAAAAAAACATTGCAGAGCTGGAAAAAGTACAGAAGAGGGCAACCAAGATAATTAAGGTGTTGGAGTACCTTTCCCATGAAAAAAGGCTGAAGAGTCTGGGACTTTTTAGTTTAGAAAAAGGGATGACTAAAAGGAAACATGGTAAAGGTTTATAAAATTATGCATAGGGTAGACAGGGTAGACAGAGAGTACTTTTCCCTCTCTCCCAAAATACTAGAATCTGACAGCATCCAATGAAGCTGATGGGCAGTAGGTTCAGGACAAAAGGAAATACTACTTTACACAGAGTGTGATTAAAATGTGGAATATGCTGCCAGAGAATGTAATGATGGCAGCAGGAATGGACAGCCTTAAAAGGAGATTAGATAGATTCATGGAGGATAGGTCTATCAGTTGCTACTAGCCATGGTGAATGAGGGGAACCTCCATGTTCAGAGGCAGCAAACCTCTGAATCCTGGTGCCAGTGGGCAACATCAGGGGAAGGCCCCAGCCTCTCTGTCCTGTTGTTGGCTCTCCATAGTAACTGGATGGCCACTGTGTGAGACAGGATGCTGGAGTAGATGCTGGTCTGATCTGGTCAGGATGCTGGACTGGTGTGTTCTCAGCTTGCTACTAGTCCAGGGCTTGCAGGCTGTCAGCTCCCTCCTTAATCATATTTAGTCTTCTGGCCTGCTTGTCCTTCTGGATCTTAGCTAAATTCCTCCCTACACTCAAGCTAAAGGGATTTCCTACCATTCTTCTTAAAGGCGCAGGCTCTTTTCTGCTCAGTGTAAAAGTACAGAAAGAAGGTGAGGCAAGATTGACAGGTTTGGTCAATGGATTCTTATGGGATTTATTAACCAGAGACTCACAAGTGTAGCAGAATAGAGGTATGCATTTGGCTACATCCGAGCTGAAAAATTTTGAGGTTTCCAAAAAATGGGGATTTGGGAATATCAGAAAATACCAATATTTTTCGGATTCAGTATACCCGAACCAAAAAAACACACAAAAAAAACACCTGATTTATTTTTGCACACTTTTATAACAGAACCTGCTGTCCAGTGTTCAATTGTATAATAAATTGTAGGAGTGGAAACTAAGTAAAGCTTAATGCCCTTTCTGTACCAGAGAATCTGAGCAGTTGAGCCTTTAAGGTTAACTTTGTATTTTGTGTCCCTGCCTTGTGCACTATTCTTTTTTGTCTAGTTTATTTTTGTGTATGCATTCTGCATCTACAACCAAACCCCACATTTTTTGCTTAATTGTGGTTAATGTTACTTGTGACCTGTGGACGGGGCCTCCAATTGTCACTGACTTGGCCAAGTGTGGGAGCAAGGAATGGGGCACACTGTACCCTCCCCTTTCTCTCCTCTCCTTCCCACTCTCCAACTCCCTTTGGCTAGCTGCTGATGGGCTACTCCAGCATGCACAACCCATAGAGGGATGCCAGCTTGGTGGCTGGCTAGCTGGTCTTTGGGAGGGGTGGCGTCCCAAGGGTTTTAAATTAAACAACAACAACAACAAATGGGCCAAGCCTCTCCCATTGTTTCCAATGGGCAATCCTGTCATTCCTTTTAATACGCCCCTTCCAAGTTGTGTGCAGACTGGTTCTGGGGAAGGGAACAGATCCCTCCATACGGTCCAATATGCAAAGGGAGAAGAGTGTGTCAAACATCCCCCCCCCCTGCAAGCTAGAAGCATCAAACTCTCAGAGGATCCCCAGGTTTCCCCTCTACCTGCCCTCCAAGTTGTGTGCAGATTGGCTTTGGGAAAGGAGGAAAAGATCCCTCCTTAGGGGGAGGGGGAAGAGTGTTTCAAATGCCCCCCCCCCCGCAAGCTAGAAGCATCAAACTCACAGAGGACTTCTCCAGGCTTTCCCTCTACCTGCCCTCCAGATTGTGTGCTAGGTGAAAATTAAATGGAAGTGGAAATAGGGGTGGAGGAATGGGTGGAGATGACAAAAGCCACGTCAAGTAGTCTGCTTATTATTCCCTCCAAATCGGAAGTTGAAGAGCAAAAAGGTCTGGGAAGAAACCACTTTCAGATACCCCAGGGCAACACCGTGATGACTGCAATTGATCTAATTTATTACAGCAAAAGCCAGTAAAACAGTACAATTCTGATATAAGAAAGATTAAAACAGTAACAACATGGGGATAGTATAAAAACATTAACAAGAGAAAGCTAATAAAATTAGTAAAATAAAATAATATTAATAAGAGAATCATACAGTTTTTTCAGCTAAAATAAGTTTACGTTTCCTAATAGCTATTTGCCACAGCATAAGTCACTGAGCTCTGAATATCTTCTAAGAGGAATTTACAAAGGACTTCTGGCCTAAAGTCAAGATAAGACTGCAGAGGGCTAAATCTAGACAGAAGGGGTAGTATAAGATTGTCTCATTCCTCCTGATAGAATCTGCAGGACAGGAGGACATGGGTAACTGATTCCACCATACTGGCCATGCATGGGCATATACGTTCATGCATTGGCACTCGAGTGAATTTACCTTGCAGTACAGCAGAGGGGAGTGCCTCAAAATGGGCTCTGGAAAAGGTCCATCTAGATTATCATTTCAGAATGTATCTGTGCTAAACACTTTTAATCAAACGGGAAAAACCCAAAATGGTTCCATTTTTTAAATTTGATTTTTATAGGGTGCCAATTTTTGCACTAATTGCATTTCCTTCTTTAATGTTTAATGTGTTGGCATCATGCTGTTCTATTTTTTTTTCCTGTTTGCAAATTATCTGAACAATCAAAGGTGTGAATTATTTTCTGCAAACAGAAATTGTGAACAGGTATGTTAGCCGAACTGCTTATCTACGCAGTGGCTGACTAACTTTTGAGGTCTTTTTGCCAATGTATACAGAGAAACCGGTGTCCGTCGGCTGAGAAGCCTATTTCTTCAAGGAATGATGCTTGACAAAGGTTTCTTAATTTGAATCAAGATTCTCTTTACTGAAGGTTCTTATCATTACAGTCATACAAAAACAGATACACACACACATATATTCAAGTTCCTTTTAGATACAGTAGAAATGGAAAACAATATTGGGATTTAAGCTAAAGGTATGTCTTCAGGAGGGGGAAAAGCAATTATACTTATCTGCTCCAGGAGATGTTGGTTCTTTCAGTGCTCAGGAACAAGGATTGTTTCTAACTAAGGATTCCTTACTTTTGCTACACACAGATAGGCCAGCTATATGTGTGAGGGTTCCTTGGTCGCGACTCCAAGTTACCACAATAAGTTACCTTAGCTATCTTGTTGATATGAAGAAGGAGCAGCGGCTGCAGAAGTCAGAGCAAGCAAAAACCCAGCAACAAAAGGTTGCACCCCCTTTTATCAGTTAGTCTGGGGGCTGGCTTGGGGTGTTTCTGGGTCCATCCCATCCCTATACCATTGGCTAAAGGATGTGGGGGTTCCCTCCTCCTAAGGTGGGGCAATGCTGAAAATCTACACCTTCCTACAAGGGAGGATTTTGGTCCAGGTGTCAAGATGGGTTGGCATGGAAACCTTTAGGTATGTAGATGGATCTGGCCGGGTCTTCATACATGCAAATGCCAAGCATCCTGTGGGTTACATGCGAGGTAGAGATTCCTCAATGGTGGAAAGTTGTTGTTTTTACATTCTGTGGAAAGGACCGTAATGGAGATGCTAATGGAGATGCTTCTTGCTCCCAAAGGCTGCTGGGTAAATGTGTAAGATGTGTCTGTGACCTCATTTGCATGGAGATACAGGCTGTGTGGTACCTCATTTTACAGAGAGTCACATTAACTCAAGCATACATTCTCCCAAAGCAAAGACTCTTGCTGGCACCATTCCTGGTGTGCATGCAGGTCAGAAAATAACAAATAAAAGCATTTTCAAAGTTCACCTCCTAACAGGTACCCCTTATTTTTGACAAGAGGTTTGTTATAAATTAATTGGATAGTAGCAATGGGATGTTTTTGAAAATGGGTGTACAAAAGTTTAGTCATTTTTGAGGAATCCTGGCAATGAAAATAAACAACCTATTTTAAGTCAAATCAGTATGATGTGTTCATGACAGAGTGGGGGAATGGTTTGCTTATCCAGCTGAGAAAAAACTCTTTGCTTTTCAAAAGTTCTACAGAAAAACAGGCTGCACAACAGAGCTGTCAAACAGATGTATTGGAAGTTCCCATTCACATAGACTTCATTATGCTGAAGACTAATGGCCAAATCCCAAACCTGGGGATGGAGAGACATTTCTCAGATCTTCAGTATAAATCAGGTGTCTTGCTGAATTTTTGCTGAGAGAAAGGCCCACATTATTTCTTTCCATTTCTTTATCTTTTTTAAAAGAAATATGTGTTATTAGGACCAACAAAAATATCACAGAATTACATGCAATCTTTAGCATTCTTGGCAAGCTGAACTTTAAATATGAAAAACCAAAATGTGGAGTGGGGAGAGGAAATTAGGAGGCCATGGTG
Source organism: Gekko gecko (assembly GCA_029375565.1). Lineage (NCBI taxonomy): Eukaryota > Metazoa > Chordata > Lepidosauria > Squamata > Gekkonidae > Gekko > Gekko gecko. The sequence goes on from JAPDNY010000005.1 coordinate 143,375,138, forward strand.
GCAGCCCTTCCCTCAAATCTGCAGCTGTAGTCTTAATATCGAATACAGGACATGCTGGAGGTTAGATGAATTAGATGGTTTTGGATGACAAATGGGTTTCCAAGTGTCATAAAAGGCTGCCACTTGATAAAGAAGTGGAAAGAGAAAATGGCATTCTTCCTCCGTAAACATAATAAGGCAGCAATTAGTCAAGTGTCTCTCTGATACTAAAGGAGAGGCAAAGGTCCCTTATATTTATTTACTTATTTATTTAAACATTTCTATCTCTTCTTTCCTCTTAATTCAAGGAGGCTTACAATAATAGTAAAAACATTCCCAGCTAAAACCAAGATAAAATAGCTAGCCCCCTTAAAAGATATCTGCAATTCATGCCCCCCCCCAAAAAAAGTCCTGGCAAGCAGGCAGGCAGCATCTCCTGAAGATCTCCAAGGAGGGGTATCCTCTCACCTCTCCAGGAAGCCCATTCTACAGAGCTGGAGGCATGAAGGAAAAGGCCTGTGCTCTGGTCTGTGCCAGATGGGCCACCCTAGGTGGTGCAATAGCCAACAGATGGCTGCCTGATGACTTTAGCTGGTGCACAGGGTCACATGGAAGGAGACAGTTCTTCAGATATGTGGGCTGTAGATCATGTAGGGCTTTACAGTATAATGTATTGAACAAAGATGGCTACCGCCACATGGCTGACCACGCGGTCCGAAAAGGGCCAGAGCTTCGTTCAAGAGAACAATAGAGACTATGGATCCAAGGGCACACCAATGGGCTCGCCCAGATCCTAAAGTAGCCCAATCAGGACTATGGACTTGTAAATAGAACCTATCATGGTGTTTGGGGTGTGTGCTGGGTGTGGTTTGGGTGTGAGGAGTTCAGGAATAAAAGGTGGCTTGCAGCCAGCCTCTGCAGGCTTATTCTGAGGTAACCTAATAAAGAGCTGATTGAATCACTACGCTGAGCTGCTGCTTCAAGTACATTTTAAAAGGTCATAAACAGCAACTTGAATTGAACTCAGAAACAGACTATCAGCCAATTAAACTGTTTCAAAATGGGCAACATATGTTCCTGGCGGGTAGCCACCAACAGCTTTTGGGCTGCCGCATTCTGGACCAGTTGTACTTTCTAGATTGCCTTTGAGGATAGCCACACGTAGAACACATTGCAGTAATCCAACCATGATGTTACAGAAACATGGATCATTGTGGCCAGATCAGCTCAGTCTGTGATGAGAAAGTTGGTGATAGAAGGTACTCCTAGCCACAATGGCAACCTGTTTTTCTAAAAGGGTTCATAAGCACTCCCAACTTTTTAACCTCCTTTGTAAAAGCCATTATCTAGAGTAAACCATGTATAACTTTATCCAGAACAAAGAAAGGAACCTAAGGCTTACCAGAGTCCTTTACAGCAGCTTACTTAGGCAGTTTACCCAGAGCCATAAGTAAATCCTAGGCTAGAGTTGCTCCAGACTCTGATACCCTGGAACCACTATAAAACATGAAACAGTCTTCTGAATATTACAAAGCCTGTGGAGAACAAAACATTTCTGTACATCATGAGCAGCCATATAATTTTCGCAACCTTCCCTTCCTTCTAACTTTGTCATTTGCTAAAATAAATAACATTTTCAACTTATTCCGAAGCAAGTAAGTAGCTCTGACTTCAATGGGAATTTGGGTCATATAATAAAATATTCTTTGTATAGCTTTGATTCTGTGGGAGTATAAAATGTAATTCACAATGGGTTATGTTTTTTAGCATGCTTGGATGCAGTCTAAACTTACTCTTCTTTGTCTGCATACCAACTTTACAAAGATTTTTTTCTTTCCAATACAACTACACTCAGCTATTTAATACACTTTATTTTGCCTGCTTTATATCCTGGAAGTCAACAATGTCTTTCAAGAGTGAATGTGAATGGGTGCCCTGACTCTGCACCTTGACATATGCATGATGCCAGAACATGATGTCTACGGCTGAGTTCAGACTGGCAGTTTGCCCCGCTATAGCCATGTTTCAGCCATGTTTCACAAGTGGATTAAAGGGGACATTCACACAGGCACATCTGCCTGGCATTCCCCACCCATAGTCAACCCATGCTGTTCCACTTTGCTCCCATGTTTAAAAGCTACCTGGTGAAAGTGGTAGCAAATCCCTGAGAGCCCATTTATCCCACTTCATTCTGCTGCCAGGAAGTGTGAACACCAACCCAAAAAGCTGGGAGCAACCCACATTATGTATAAGGCAGCAACAACATGATTGGATGTGCTCTGCTCTACCGCCCAATGCGGTGTTGGTGCAACAGGATCCTCCCCAAATCGGCCAGATGCGCTTATGTGTATGAGCACATATGCGTTCATGTGCTCATGTGCACATAGCCGAATTACCAGGAAAAAACTGTTTATAGCCATACCTCTGGGCCAGCAGTCTGAACTCGCCTCCTACCGGTATGCTCCCACATCAGTTGGCACCGTGTGACTGGGAAAACCTGGAACAGTTTGTTCTAGGGCTTTTTTTGCCACGACTGGCTCCTGCTTCAAACTGCCAGTCTGAACTCAGCCCTTGTGTATGGAAAGTGCACTTACATAGGTTTAATCCCTGTGATATGAAATGTTTGAAAATGTGAAGCTATATACCAGTGATGGTGAACTTTTTAGAAACTGAGTGCCCAAACTGTAACCCAAAACCCACTTATTTATTGCAAAGTACCAACATGGCAATTTAACCTGAATACTGAGGTTTTAGTTTAGAAAAAACAACTCATACATTAACATCTTCTGTAGCACTTTATCTGAACTAAGTGCTAATACATAAGTTTAAGGTCAGTGAAAAGGGAAATGACAAGGGGGAAAGTGCAAGGAATACAACTGCTGAGGTAACTACTCCAACCACTTAGTGAATGGGTTACTAACAGTGCAGCACTACAGTGCATACTGCCACTTCCCACACACTCTTAAGATACTCAGTAAACACGCAGCGAGCAAACTTCGAAGAGGAAAGCTGTTGTCAGGGGTATTACAATATCTGACTCCTAGCCTCTGCTTCGCTTGTTAGAACAAAATCTTGTCTCACAGGCCCAGGGGCACTGAGGCTTTATCATTAGAGGGGCAGCCCTAGAGAGCATTCAAATGAGCAACCGATTTCTGAGAGGGCCAGTTTTCATAAGAACATAAGGGAAGGCAATGTTGGATCAGGCCAGTGGCCCATCCAGTCCAACACAGTGGCCAAAAATACCAGGTGCCATCAGGAGGTCTAGCAGTGGGGCCAGGATGCTAGAAGCCCTCCCACTGTTGCCCCCCAAGCACCAAGAAGACAGAGCATCCCTTGCCCCAGACTGAGAATTCCTATCTATACCTTGTGGCTAATAGCTACTGATGGACCTCTGCTCCAGATGTTTACCCAATTCCCTCTTGAAGCTGTCCATGCTTGTAGCTGCTACCACCTCCTGTGGCAGTGAATTCCATGTGTTCATCACTCTTTGGGTAAAGAAGGACTTCCTTTTATCTGTTCTAACCCAACTGCTCAGCAATTTCATGGAGTGCCCACGAGTTCTGGTATTGTGAGAAAGGGAGAAAAGTACTTCTTTCTCAGTCTGCTCTGTCCCATGCATAATTTTATAAACCTCAATCATGTCACCCTTCAGCCATCGTTTCTCCAAGCTAAAGAGCCCCAAGTGCTTTAAGCCTTCTTCATAGGGAAAGTGTTCCAACCCTTTTATCATTCAAGTTTCCCTTTTCTACACACACACCCTGCCATCACGGGAAGTATGGCAAGCCAGCAAGAAAGAGAGAAAGAAAGGAGAGAGAGAGAGAGAGAGAGAGAGAGAGAGAGAGAGAGAGAGAGAGAGAGAGAAAATAAAAAAGAGAGAGAGAGATGGGGAGGAAGGAAGGAACAAAGAGAAAGAGGGAGGAGGGAAAGAAGGCAAAGAACTTTGGGAAAGAAGAAAAGAAAAGAAAGGGGGAAGAGGGAAAGAGATGGGAAGGGAAAGATGGGAAAGAATGGGAAAGAAAGAAAGAGAGAGAGGGAGGGCGGAAGGAAGGAAGGAAGGGAGAGAAAGAGGGAGAGAGGGAGGAAAAGAAGAAAGCAGGCAGCAGAGAAAGGCAGTGGGTGGGTGGGGGATGCTTTGAAGTTCTTTCTCTGCTGGCGTGTCTCAGCGTACATGCAGAGAAAGGTGGCGGGCGGGTGGGGGGGAGCTTTGGAGGTCTTTCTCTGCCGGTGTGCCTCGGCGCATGGGCAGAGAAATGCAGCAGGTGGGTGGGGGGAGCTTTGGAGTTCTTTCTTTGCTGGCGCACCTTGGTGCACAGGCAGACAAAGGCAGTGGGCAGGTGCCAGGGCTCTCCAGAGGTCTTTCTCTGCTGGCGCGCCTCAGTGCATGGGCAGAGAAAGGCGGTGGGGGTGGGGGCACTTTGGAGGTCTTTCTCTGCTGGAGCACCTCAGCGTACGGGCAGAGGAAAGCAGTGGGCAGGTGGCCGGGGCTCTCCAGAGGTCTTTCTCTACTGGCGCACCTTGGCGCACGGGCAGAGAAAGGCAGGTGGTGGTGGTGCTTTGGAGGTCTTTCTCTGGTGGCGTGCCTCAGTGCATGGGCAGAGAAAGGCAGCGGGTGGGTGGGGGGCACTTTGGAGGTCTTTCTCTGCCAGCGCACCTTGGTGCACAGGCAGATAAAGGCAGCGAGCGGGTGGGTGGGGCTCCCTGGAGGTCTTTCTCTACCAGTGTGTCTTGGCACATGGGCAGAGAAAGGTGGTGGTGGCAGTGGTAGCAGCTGGCAGGTGGGTGGACGGGTGGGGGTGGCTCTCCAGAGGTCTTTCTCTGCTGGCACACCTCGGCACATGGGCAGAGAAAGGCAGTGGATGGGCGGAGCTCTCCAGGGGTCTTTCTCTGCCAGCACACCTCAGCACACGGGCAGAGAAAGATGGTGGTGGTGGGCGGTTGGAGCAGCTCTCCAGAGGTCTTTCTTTGCCCGCGCGCCTCGGCGCATGGGCAGAGAAAGGCAGTGGGTGGGGGGGTGCTCTGGAGATCTTTGCTGGGGCAATGGTGCACATGCCCACAGCAAGGGCTCTGTGTGCCCTCTCTGGCACACATGCCATAGGTTCGCCATCGCTGCTATATACCATTCTCCCTGTCTTTCTTATAGAGGATGTTGAGTTATTTTCCTTAGTCATATAACTCATTTTCCTCCCTAAGTATTGCAGACTGGTGAGGGACTGAGTGGCTTTCTCACTGGATGCTGACCTTCTCATGCAGAAAATAAGTATGGAACCTTTCCAAAGCCTGATGAAGACTGACCTGGGCTTGGGAAAGAAAAACGGAATTATGTGCATAAAGTAAAAGAGGGACTGAAATGTCCAGTAACTTAGGCAAGTGCAGAAAAGGATCAGTAAAAAAAAACCCCTGACAAAACAGACAAATACAAACTAAATAAAGATGGTGCTAGAAGGTACCCCATCAAATCCGCCAAATGATGGGGAAGGGAGCAGTTACATGACCCTAACTATTACACTGCATTTGGGCAGCAGAATCTGTATAGATATTTTTAATTAACCACAACAAACTCCACATTAAAGCAAATTGAGTCATTAATAGATAAGGGCATATGGATGACATTGAAAGAACTTGATGTATACCCCCGTGTATGTTTTTGATGTGTAGTATAGTAGGCTGTCTGTAGTGTTGTGTGTTGCATTGTATGTAATGTTTTGTTGTAGTATTGTATGTAAAAACAAATAAAAGTCTGCCCTTAGGGGCAGTTCCCCCCAAAAAAACCCCCCCACAACTAACTCCAGGCCAATTGGGTGAGGGGCGCATATAGGTGTTAAAACAGTATGGGAAAGAATCACCCCTTGTGGGATGCTGCATACCAATGGGTAACATGGCAAGACTCTTTCCCATAGTGCCACCCTCTGTTCCTGACCATGAAGGAAGGATCCAAGAATGGTTTCTTTAAGGGCAGTCACACCACAGCTTCCTTTAAAGCCCCTGGGAAGGTCCCTGAACTCAGGGACATGTTGATAATATCTGCCAGGGGGGCATGTATCCCGTCACCACTGGCTTTCACCAGCCATGATGGGCACAGGTCAAGGAGGCATGTGGTGGGCCTTGCAGCTTTCAGAATCCTGTCAACTTTGTCCAAGGAGAGTTGGTTGAAGCAGTCCGTAACTGGACCTGAAGACGACCAAGGGGTCTCCAGTTCCTTTACTGTCTCAAAAGTAGCTGGCAGTTCCTGGTGGAGTGACAAGATTTTATCTGCAAAATAGTTTGCAAAAGCCTCAGCACTAACAGCCATTTTATTATCATTTTGCACTTTTTGAATGAGAGAAGTTAGTGATTTCATTATTCTAAATCATTGGGCTCTGTGAGAGCTAGCTGATATAATGGAGGCTGCATAAAACTCTTTATTGTCTTCACTTAAATGTCATAGGATTTCATAAGCAACCTATAAGAAGTTCTTGTGGCTTTGTCATGAATCCACCACCTTGCTTGCTGTAGTTGTCTCATCTCCCATTTCATCCTTTGTACCTCCAATGTATACCATGGGGCTAGTCTGACACAGAAGTGGAGAGACATTAGGGAGCAATTTTGTTAATGGCTTCAGAAAGTTGTTTTTTCCAGTCCTAACGAATTGCCAAGGGGTACTGGATCCCACAGAGTGTTCTGGAAACCTATTGTTCCCATCAGTCTCCATGGACAAGTGTAAATCAGCTTGCCACCGAAGCAAGGAGGGGTTGGGATATTCAGTTGGGCCTTCAGGGAAAAGTGGTCAGACCATGGCACTGCATCAATGGCATCTAAAACCACATTAATCCCTGCCCCAAAGATCAAGTCCAGGGTGTGGCCGGTTTGATGCATGGGACCTGATTGAGAGAGTCTGGGTATAGACATGGATGGCACTAGATCCATAGCCTGTGAGAAGTCCCCCAGAACTATTAGCCTAGGGAACTCTGCCCAGTCTGACACCACCTCCAGCAGGCATGGCAGGGTGTCTGCTGGTGCACTGGGTGGCTGGTACAACAGTCAGATGGCCAAACTTTCTTCAGTATCCCATGCAAGGCCTACACAATCAATGCCAATGTTCTTTGTAGCAGGGAATGACCTGAAGGAGAAAGTCTCTTGAATGAGTATCGCCTTTGGTCTGGGACTGGTGGAGGACTGAGAAATCTGGGGGAGCAAGTTCTTTCAGGGTGACCATCTCACCCTCTCTCACCCAGGTCTCAGTCACACACACCAGGTCCACTTTTTGAGTTGCAAAATAATTTTGTGACATTGAGGACTTGTTATTGATGGACCTGGCATTAGCAGTGCCAGAGAAAGGTGCATTTTCCTAGCCCACCACCAGCATTTTTCAGGATGGGACAAAGGTTGGAAGGTGACTGACTATAACTTCATTTCCTTCCTCTACAATACCTTACCTCACCACCATACCTCCTACATCCCCATATTACCGGGATCCCTGACTCCATCAAGGCCTCCCCCCTCCAGTGTCATCCACTGCCTCCCCTGTACCTCATCCACACACATTAACCCCACTAGCCCACTAATCCTATTGAACAATTCTCTAATACTATCTAATTAAATCATAGCAATACCTATTCTAATCCCTATAACCCTAACTATTTAACTTCCTCCTCTTTTATAGCCCTTTATACTAAAATTAAATAAATTTAAACTAGATCCTATTAAGAGCCTAATAAAACTTACCCGAGCTTAAAATTAGCTTTTGGCTACTTTGAGATTGTGTGAAGAAGCTGTTTTAAAGAGTAAACAAATTCTGGAAAATGGCGGGCGTAGCAAAAAAGACAGCAAAAGTGAAACTGCCAGGGAGTCAGAGCCCGAGACTGGAAGAGGAGGCTGATGTCACCAGGCTCTTATCAGAAACTATGCGGCTGGTGATGGAGCAGCCAGCAAGTATTAATCAGCAGCTGGCCACTATGAACCAAAATTTTACAGCTCAGCAGCTCCAACTTGCAGAAACATCTAAAAAAATGGAGCAGACAGCTGAGAAAGTTAAAGAGATGGACACCACAAACCACAAAATGAAGAAAAAGATGGCGAGAATCGTGGAAAAGCTAAGTATACAAGAGAAACAGCTATTGCATCTACAAATGGAAAAAGCAAACATGATTCTCAGGTTCCAGGGAGTTCCAGGGAGTTCCAGAATCAAGCAATGAGAATCTGAAGATAATATTAAGCGAACTAATAGCCCCAGTAGTAGACTTAAAAGCAGAGGACATTGTAAGCGATATGGAGGTAGCTTACAGAGCTTACTCCAACTATATCAAGAAAAACAGTCTACCAGGTGAGATTGTGGTCAGATTCTCGAGAAGACAGACAAGAGATGCAATATTGAAAGCAACTTCGGCAACTCCACTGAAATTGGGAAATATAAGCATTAAAACTTTAAAAGATATTCCATTTGAAATTAGACAGAAAGGGAAGAAATATAAAGATTTAATTCTTTTTCTTCAAACAAATAGTATCAGTTACAGATGGATCATTCCTGAGGGTATCATCTTTAAATTAAATGATAAAAGGGAAAAGATTGACTCCATACTCAAAGCAAGAGAATTTCTGAAATGCCACTTGGCAGCTGAGGAAGAATCGAAAGAGGAAAAAACCAAGTTGAGCAGTGAAGGTGACTCGGTTCCCTTGGAGGAGGATGAAGACTCTGACTCAGAATTAGGAGCGGCGGCCCCGCAAATAAAATATAAACTGAGAGATAGAAAGCCTAGATAGGGTAAAGGCTGAAGGACTCTGAAAGGTGCCTTTACGAAGCGAGCATAGAGGGGATGCTCTGGAGGTCTCATAACAAGTAACTTTTTAGGATAAAAGCTAAGTTAGACAGATACTCAACAAGTATATTGCTTACTAACATTTTCATATTAACAGGGTTATTTAGACAACAAAATTAAGATCTCCTATTCTTAGGGTTTTAGTTAGTGTGGGTTTCTTTACTTTATCCCTTAAATGTAGTTTCCCTTTCCCATTTCTGTTGTAGTTTTTTGTAGTTTAAAAAATTTAAAAAAATCCCCTTTGGGGGGCTAAAAAAGAGAAAAGACTGGAAAACATACAAGACTTCTATAACTGACTGTTCCAGGCCATCTTTCCCAATACTGGGTAGAGACTTGGTCAGGGGTCACAGACCACAATGAAATAAATGAATGGTGCAATTGTTCTGGTTAATGTTCTGGCTAATGCACCCACCAGGGTTAAACATCTGTAGCAGCATCCTCAGCAGCTCTTGTAATTGTCCAGAGGATCCTGGTTGACTTCTCATTCTAAGCTTCGGGAAGAATCCCCACAGCATCTGGCCTCCTCAGTTCCTTAGGCCACTGGCCCATGAACAGCCAGGAATGGCCCCAGGGGACCCACCAGACAGCTGGCTCCTCCAGCCCTGATAGGATCCCCTGAATCTAAACTTAGTGGGATGTTCAAGGTCCTCCGGTCCTCCATAGTGCCTTGGGCTGTCCGAGTGACTCCTCGGGCAGTCCAGGGGGCTCTCAGCACTTCTGGATCTTCCAGGCCTTCTGAGGTGGTCCAGAATCTTGGATACTCCAAAAACACCAGGCTCTTTGGGTAAATATTTGCTCCCTCTTGTGAAAAAAAGTTCAAATGTCCATAAAGCAAGTACGTTCACTTCTTAAGATAAACAATGTTAAACAATATAAAGTATGTTGTAAACAGCAAGTAGATCCAGTCCTTAAGACTTGAGATAAGCAATAAGAGATAGGCTGCAGTCAACTCATCCTCCAGATTATTCAATGAGTTTTCGATGCCTTCATCAGGACTGCACATGGGGACTCCCAAAGAGGCATAGCCACAGGAACTTCTCGGCCCAAAAGCCTCCAAACTGTCTTATTGTACAGCAATGTCTCAATACTGCCTTATTCCTTTGTTCATGATGGATACCTGTAACATGATTCTATAGGTGTTCTTCCATCTGGATGAATGTAAAGACTTAGAATGTGATGATCAGCAGCACAGTGATGGGATAGTAACCGAGTAGTATTTTTGCTACTTTTCTGCCACATTTTCATTATGATGAATCAAGAGCCAATAACGGTTACATTTATTTGTTTAATTACTTGTTAGATTTCTATCATGCTTTTGTGATAATTATCTCCCAAAGTGATTCTGTCAACAAAGAGACAGGTGTACAATCGAGAAGATGAGGCACCCAAAGGAAAAGGAATGAGAGAGGAGGGAGATCAGCTGACCACTTAGAAAATGTATATACAGTTGAACCAGGCTGACCTTGCGTGGGTGACCTTGCTTGATTCTTCTGTCTGAAGACAAATATCCTTCCCTTTCTTCTTCAATCTCAGGACAACTGGCAGTTAAAGCACATTCCTTTCTGACAGGGAGAGAGGAAGTGAGTTCCATGTGCCTGCTTCTTCTCTGGACAATAGTTGTGGCCAAGGTCTTCCCCGTACCATTATGTTCTTCATTGGAGGGAGAAGGCGCAACCTCCTAGTGGCCCTTAGATTTACCCCTAGGAAGTCAGATAATCAGGTGGTGTTGTAACACTCTGATTTACAATTCCACACATGACTATGTAGAATGACCCAACTCCTCTTACCACCATGGGTTACTTGAAAATGGAGCCAAAGCATTTCGGGATAAATCCCAATGAATATTGACAAAGTTCAAATGTGCAACTTTGAGCAAGAGAGTAGTCATTGCTGTCTGCTAACCCCCTACATGTTCCACACTCTCATCCCATTTCTTTGCTGAGTTCCCATTGATTTTGCTGAGGACACTTCAGCAAGCATATAAATATTGATTTCTAGGGGTGAGTAATTCATGGATAAAGGTTGTTAGCAACAGGCCCCTTGGATGCAAACTGAAAAGAAATTGCAGGCCTTGTGTTTTACCTTTCATCTAGGCTGGAACCAGACAAAAAATTGATTCCTAAGAAAAAAACAGACAAAATGGGATTGGGTATGCTGGCAAAATAATTAAATTGTGTTGAGCTCTATGCTTCATTGTCCAGGACAATATTTATGGCTAGAGTACATACAAAGGGAACATTCTATGATGAAAAATCTCATGTAATTTCTTCTTTTATTTTTTTTAAAAGCCAGTACCTGTCATTTTCTTTCCATGGAGCTAACTGCAGTTTCAGAGGGGTTATTTAAATTATGGAAGGAGCATAGAAGAAAGGGTTAAATACTTCATCTCCCAATCACTTGTCCCTGACCATCAAGACAGTAGTGTGGGATTGCTAATTGCAACACCATTAGCAGAGCTGAGAAATAATCCAGTTCCACAATTCAGAGTGGTTTACTGCAACAAGATTTGCAAAAAGAAAGAAAGAAAGAAAGAAAGAAAGAAAGAAAGAAAGAAAGAAAGAAAGAAAGAAAGAAAGAAAGAAAGAAAGAAAGAAAGAAAGAAAGAAAGAAAGAAAGAACCACTTTTGTGCATCCTTAGAGGATCTCTTTCTTTTCCCCTTAGTTTATATCCAGCATTAGTGCTACATTGTCAGGGACTGATACAGCTGCAGGCACCTCTTTGCCAAGCCTGCAGGAGTTTCTTGGCCTCACTACCTGAAAATGCTCAGTTCAAGTTTGTTGGCTATGTTTTCTGATGTAGAAGTTGTTCATAGATATGACAGGTCTGATCATCCTACAATAATTGAAATTTCTCCCAAACCTGGAGAATTCAGAACAGAACTCTTAGGTCTTAAAAAAAAAAAAGAAAAGAAATGACAAAGCTCAGCCCTCCCAACAGTAACAGTAACTATGGCCGAATCTGTATTTGTCTTTCCCACCAGTGTCCCCACCTTTTGACTCCATCTTCAAAAATGCTGTCCACATTTGGTGTCGCTTTCACACCTCAACAGTGCTAGCATACTTTCACACATCCACATATGTTTATCGTTCTTTCGGGGTGGCTCCACTGTCATTGCACCTCCACACTGCTTTAAAAGAATCTTCTCCAAATAACATTCAAACAAGCATAGAGAAAGACGGCATCACAGCAGCATGCAGCTGATTTTAAAAAGCAAATGCAAATTCAACCCATGTCATCCCTCCATGATAAGAAAGCTTGAAGCAGTCATGGGAAACAAGAGGCAGGGCAGGGGGTCCTTCTCCTCTGCCAGGGTATTGGCAATCCTAACTGACTGTAGGCTTTTCAAAACAAACATTAACCCTTATAAGTGGAAAGAAAGAAAAACAGCAAGATGCAAGATAAACTACATGAGAAGCACTCAGTACATCCTGGAAAAAAGGGTGTGTGCACTACAAAATGCCCTATATCAGTATATACATTAATAAAAACTTCTAACATGCTTCTGCCTCTCCAAGGTCCCGATCAGACAGCTCTTTAGATCTGCAACATGCATGATTTCCTGGTGGATTTAAGCAATGACCAGACACAAACATCTGGGAAACATCTCCGTTCTGTAGACATCCCATTTTGCCGTGCCTCGTAACCAGACTTAAAAGATAGCACTTTAAATCTGGAGTTTTCTGGGCCCGATGGGACAACAGTGGACTTTCACCTGTCTGATTGTGCCACCAGTGCGCAATTCTCCCGTCAGGGTGGTCTGACGTCAGACCATCCCGAGCGGGTGCAATTTTAAAAAAATCACTACCCAATATGCGCTTAAACGCATTTTTAAAATGAGGCTGTGGAACCCCAATTCAGTGCCATGAAGAATTTAATGTTTATGAATGGCCCATCACTTTAAGAATGATTGGTTAATGGGATGGGACCTGGAGGGAGGATGAGTCTTCTAACATGCAAAATAGTCCCTCAATTGATGGCAAGGGGGATGTCTGGGACTCCTTTAGTCCCTCCCTGCAAGTGCCTTGGATCTACAAGGATGCACAGTCAAGCCTATACGCATGCGCAAAAAGTTTTGTTAAAACACCACCACCACCACACGCACCTCCTTCAGTGGATGCCGTCTAGACAATCCACAGTGGAAGCAGCGCGTGGTAAGGCGATTCCCACAGGGGATGTCTGATCATGCGAGGATGGATTAAAAAGATCTGGATCAAATTTGAACTGGCATAATGGTAGGACTGGCTGCCCATATGAACGCACCCCAACACATGTATTTTGCATACACATACAGCTTTCATACATGCAAACTGACCACTGAATTTTTCAGGATTCTGGTTCATGCTCTCTGAAGCTGTATGTGGGAGTACCTTAGATTACTAAGGCTGCGTGATGATAAGCTTAGCACTAACAAACATTAGCAGAAGCTCCATCTGACTTGCTGTACCATTTCATAGGGCAAAGAGAAGTTTGGTGTAGTGGTTAAGTGTGTGGACTCTAATCTGGGAGAACTGGGTTTGATTCCCCACTCCTCCACTTGCATCTGCTGGATGACCTTGGGCAAGCCATAGTTCTGTCAGAGTTGTTCTCTCAAAGACAGTTCTGGAAAGAGCTCTCTCAGCCCCACCTACCTCACAGGGTATCAGTTGTGGGGAGCGGAAAGGAAAGGAGATTGTAAGCTGCTCTGAGACTCCTTTAGGTAGTGAAGGGCAGGGTATAACTCCAATCTCTTCTCTTCTTCTAAATATTTGAATGCTTTCTCTCTGTGACTATGTCTTGCAGGTAAGGCCATGCTGAATCTCCCATCCATGGTTCACAAAGGAAATCTCTTGTGCAATGGGTTGCCTGTGGGTTTATTAGAGCCTATACAGTGTAAGCTGTGATTTCTCTCACCTGCCTGACTGGTGGTCATTCTGTCCTAGGTTCTTGGCCTTTAGCCTAGATTCCTTGCCAAAGAACTGCTCTCTAAGACTTTCTGCTTCTCCTCCTTCTTTTCCTTTTCCCACAGACTGGCTTTCCTTTCCTTCTATGTCTTCTGCCTGTCTGCTTCCTCCCTACTTCTGCTGCCTTTTCGGGAGCATCCATGGTCCTTTGGTGCTCAGCTTCCTGGCTTTTGACCAAGCCTCCTTACAAGCCTTTAAATCAGGCTCCATCACACCTTCTCTGTTCTCCAGTTCTTTCTAGTTTTCCCCACCCCAACTCTGCCACACCACATCTAAGGACACAGGTATGGCTAGTCACTTCCCATCTGCTGGTCCAATTCTGCACCCCTATAGAACCTCATGCCAGGACTGGCATGGAGATCCCCACTCCCACTAGCCAGGCACTATCCAACTCAGTGCTAGCATTTGGGAGTCAGTCTTTTCCTGCTTAGCTTCAGAGGGTCTGACAAGATTGGGCTAGCCAGGGCCATCCAGGCCAGGGCAACAACAGAATGCTGGCACTTTAGGTACCACTTAATTGGGATCACTACATTTCAAAGGGGGTCAGGTTAATGATGTCTTCAATGGGTCCTATAAAAAGAATTTTGTCAAAGAGGTTCCAGAACTCTGTTCTGACATGTTCCCCCAGAAAAAAGCCCTGGGAATTGTCTTGCTCACAGCAACAGGCAAAGCTTAGCTTGTATTCACTTGAAGAAGGCAACTTGGTTATGTATTTACTATTATTTAATGTTATTATATGTGTCATGTGTGTAACTCTGTTTTAGGCACACCTCTCTTTCAAGGGGTCAGGTTATTCATAATTTACTAGAGAAGGGAGGATGTCTTTTCCAGATAGTAGCATGGAGCATGCAGAATGTGTACCACTTGCTGGAGTGTTTGCAAGTGACTGGAAGAGAAACTTGCATGAGATTGTGGCTTTTCTTCCATTATTAAAAGTTTTTGCTGAGCATATAAAAAAAAACTGCGATCTTGCACAAGTCCCATTCTCTAATGTCACACTGTTCATACAAGTAGACCATTTATTTGAACAGGGTTTTTGCAATAATTTATTTTTCATTTAACTATACAGGTACATTGGTGTGATAAGAATGTAACTTCCTTTTACAAAATGAACCAACCCCACTCATATATAGCAAAGATCACTGCTAATTTGCCCTTCTAAGAAAACTGGACTTTAAAAACTGAACCCAGGAGGCTATGTATAGCAACTATCACAAAAATAAATAGCAATACTAACTTGATCTGTATTTTCATGCTTGTTGTAGGGTAGCTTCTGGTGATGTCAGGGTGTGTGGCATATGCAAGTGAGTTATGCTAATGAGCACCTGCACTTCTTTTTCTACAAAATGACCCCTGTACATAGGGAATATTTTATGAGGATGTGGAGAGATGGCAGTCTCTGAAGTCGCCATCCACTAGCTTGCCAGAGTCCATAGGGCAGCCCACCAATGCCACAGACAGGAGGAAGAGTGATGATGGATGGAAGACACTGGGGTGCTTTCTGTGGGCTCTCCACCCTGGCCCATCTGACTCTCTTTGTTGCTGGTAGGACCTGGCCTTGGCTGCTGATGGGGGAAAGGATGCCAGGCTCCCTGATGTTTTTGTTTTCCACCTGGTCCAATCCCATTGGAGCTGAGCCTTTGTTGTTGGAGGAACTGGGCCCTCCACAGGGTAGTCAGAGAAGCAGTCAGGGTTGAGGGGTACAGGGGCTTGCAGGGTCGGCAGCTCAGTGTCCTTCCTACTGGTAGGATCTCTGCCTGGGGGACTGCTGTTGATCTGGGGGGTGAATGCCAACTGATGGACTGATTCTCTGATTCAGTATAAGGCAGCTTCATATATGTTTAGCTGTGTTACCAGTCTTCCAGGACTGTAGTTACCAGGAACGTTGTCCAGTAAGTTAGGGTTTTTTTTGGCTAATTTTGGGATAGGGCAGCTTCTTTCTTCTCTCTCTCCCAACAGCTTTAAGTGGCCTGGGGTCCAATTCAGGGTGGCAACATTGTGCATTCCTTTGGTTGTGGGAACAATGGGCTATTCCAGATGAAGGCTACATAGTGTGTACCTCTCCACTGGCTTGTGGTGGGCAGGGGACAAGAGCAGGGGCATGAGAACTATTAGGGAGGAGGTGCTTGGTTTAGCACCTTTTTAAATTAATTTTTTATAATTTCAATATAATATGATATGATATGATATGATATGATATGATATGATATGATATGATATGATATGATATGATATAATATAATATAATATAATATAATATAATATAATATAATATAATATAATATAATATAATATAATATAATATAATACAACAGTGAGCTTCACATCAGTAACACAGTTCTTTGGTTAACAAGTCTTAACTATGGCATTAACAAAATATACAGCTAAAAATGATCTCATTGGTCTAAACTTGAGAAAATGCCTCTGTGACTCAAAGATACAATAACATCTGGTATTGCTTATTATTACGAATAATTCCTCCCTCTGTAAGGTACTGAACCACTGGGAACCAAATAGCTTGAAAAGTTTTATGGTTGGACTTGGTATTCCAGTGCGTTTGTCAAGTTGTTATTTTACCATAAACAAAGTGTTCCCATATTTTATTATGCCAATTTGATAAGGTAGGAATAGTTTTTTTCTTTCCACCTCTGTGCAAGTGTTATTCTGGCTATTGCCAGTAGTGTAGAAATTAATGTCTTTAATGTGTTTCCTTTGCAGGCCTCTGGAAGTACATCTGGCAAAACTGTCTTAGGAAGTGCAGGTAAGTTATATCCTGTAATAATTGAGATTTGTGAAAGAATTTGAGTCCAGAACTGCTGAACATATGGACAGGACCATCAGCAGTGTAAGAAGTTGCCTAATTGACCACAGTCTTTCCAGCAGTATTTATTAAATTTCGGGCCAATCCTATTTAATCGTGCTGGTGTAAGATACCAGCAGTTTAGTATTTTAAAGGTGTTCAGTTTAATACAGAAAACTTTAAAGGATAAACTGGGTGAAGATCAGATTTCTGTCTAGGTTTCAGAATGTATCCTGTTCTGGCAATCCTCCTGCCATTGAAATTGTGAGTTCAGAACTTTTTGTTTCAATTTTGTGTTTAGAATTTTATAATTTTTTGAGATTAATCCTTTGATGTCACCGTTTCTGTTTTTAATTAGTATTTCAAAGTCCAAAAAAGGTAGTGGAGGTGTTTTGCTGGGGAGCCAGCTCCATAATAGATATTGAAACTGGTTTAGCACTTTTCAGGGGGTCCAAGGCTTGCAGGGAAAGTGTGCTGGGCTTTAGTATCTTTCAGGAAGGGCAGGCTTGGCTTTAACATATCTCCTTGTTATTCTGTTCCCAATTTCTCATGAATACGGTATGCTAGCTAAGGGCACCGTGGAAGAAAGGCAGCCCAGCGGGGAAGGTCCCCAAGTGGGTGCCGCCAACTATCTCATCCTCAGAGGATAAGGGTGGGCCCTCCTTGTGAGACCTGGCAGCCAAAATTGAGGTCCTGGAGAGGGCCAAGGCAGAGAAGCAGAAGCAGGGTTGCAAGGACACGTCTTGGGTTGCCCCCCTTGTAAGCATCCCAGATCTGCAGCTCATGAACAAGAACAGTGAGCCCTCTATGCCAGGTTGGCACAGCTGCAGGAATCCAAGGATGAGGAGGATACCCAGGAGTTGAGCAACAGTGTAAGAGCAGTGCTGGACTCAGCAAGGACAGCTGAGTCCCCCAGTCCCACAGGAGCAAGTCCCAATGTTGGGGCCCTGTAGGCTCCAGCTGCCACAGTGCCCCCCCCGGGGGTCTCAGGGGAGCTTCAAAGTGGTGGGAGTGGTGAAGTGGTGGGAGTTGACACAGCTGGGCAGGTGTGGCAGGGCCATGGTCTCTTCCTTGCACTGGGCTCCATGTCAGTGAAGAGTGCACCCTCTGGCCACTGTGCAAGTGCCTTCATGGGGGGGGGGAGCAGGACCAAGCAGCCCACTGGGGACCATCTGCTGCCAGTCTTGAAAGTGAAGATCTGGAGGGGTGAGTATGTGGATATGTTCACATTCCTCTTCAGGGATGTTGAGGTGAAGGCAAGTGTGAGGGATGACCCTAAGGAGTTAGAGAAAATAAAGTGCATGCAAATTGACAAGACCTTTGACAACTGGCTTTTGGTCTACACCATTTACTTGGAGGTGGTACTGCAGGTCCACCAAGACCGGGGCTCAGCATTAGTAAAATATCAGGACCTCATATGCAGGGCATATAGGGAATACTCAGGGGCTGCTTGGCTGCGTTACAAGGAGAGGTTCCACTCATGAGCAGCCTTGGACCCCTTGTTGCCACAGGATCGGGAGCACCAACAAGTTTGGTCCCAATGCATGGGCCTCGCAGGGGCCATTTCAGGCAGGTATGCTGACCTAGGACACCTGGTGGAGTATTTGCACTTGGGAGCTGGTGGGAGGCTGGTGAGAAGCAGGGGATCCAACCCCATCTCATCTGTTGGGGCTTCAATGATTTGGGGAAATTCTCGAAGAAGTCATGCAAGTTTCAGCATAATTGCAGCACATGCAGAGATACACACCCCACATCTGCCTGTGACATCGGAATCCCTGAGGGGATGGAGCCCAGGGCTGGGACCATTAGGAGGCACCTGGCAGTGACAGCAATTAAGCTGAGGATGGGGGGGGAGCAATCAAAGGAGACCCAGGTAGGAGCACAGGGGGGATGACAGCAATTCAGCTGGGGGTAGGAGGAAGCAATAAAGGGGAATCTAGGTCAGAGTATGGGCAGGATAGCTGGGGGGTGCAGCACCATGGGCGCCTGACACCAGGCAGCCCTTCACCTGCTGTTCATCAGGTTGCGGGCAGCATTGAGGGCATCTCCTTGGCACGGATGGTCCCTGAGTGGTCATGGTGGCCAAGTGAGTGGCCTGAATGGATGGTGGGGTGGATTACTTTGGTGCCCACTTCATGGCATTGGAAAGCTGGGACAGTTGTCAGACAGGGGTCTAGTCCCTCTGAGGTCTGGCGGTGGGCCAGGGGAGACCCCAGGCGTATGATGCTGAAGAAAGTCATTGGTGCTGGCTGGTGTTGTATTGCCTTACAGGATGCGGCAGGAGGACAAAGGTCACCAGCATAATGGTCGGCGGCTACAGATGATCATTGGTTGGCAGGAGTGCCTCCCCAGGCCGTGGTTGTGCATTTCAGGGCCGGCGATCTGAGCACTAGGTTGGCAGTCTCCACCCCATGATCAAGACCTCAGCGCTGCATATTTTTAGAGTGTAGTGGGTTACTGGGATGGTCTTTTACTTTGCTGATCTGCAAGGTGGTTCATGGTTGGCGGGAGGGGAGTTAAGCCAAGACTAACCCCCTCTGTGATGGGAAAAGCATGGGTTGAGGGGATTTTGAATTGGCAAGTACCCTGAGATATCAGCGATAGTGGGGTCTTCATACTGGGTGCCTATGGGCTTTGCAGTCAGGGTGACTTGGCATATGTGACAGTCAGCATATGATAAGCCTTAAGGCTTTGCAGTCGTGGGCTAGAACATGCCCTTCCCTCCCCCCTACACACTGACGTGCGGGCCATCATGAGTAAGGTCTGGAAGAATCCCGGAGCCTGGGTGGGTTTGCTCTATTAGAAGGCTTGCTTTGCAAGCCCAATGCAACCTGTGCTTTAATGTGTGGTGCAGATCAGCTTATGGATAAAGTTCCCAGTTTAACCCATAACTTATGTTGTGTTTCATTCAAGGGGTGGGCAGGCAAAAAGCCACTATGTCTGAGAGAAGGTTCTAGGTCAGCCCCATAGCTAACAACTTTTTGCTTGGGGGGGGGTTAATGTTCTTCTCAGGGGGCCTGCTTTGCAATTCCAACTAGAGAAGCCCCTGAACTGAAACAAGGGCCCAACCAAGCCCCAAAGCATGCCATGCTGGAAGAGCTAGGGAGGCAGATTCAGTGGAAATATCCCTCCCCCCAATCCACCTCCATCCTCACACAAACCAAGGTACTGGAGATGGAGGCTAGCTTAGGGTAGGCAGCAGCCACCAGGACTCATCTCTTTCCTGGGGTCTTTTTTAAAATTACCCCTCTTCCCCCATGCACTTGGACATCTTCTCTACCTCCACCGCCCACAGCTGCCATTCTGTGGTTGGTTTATTTATTTCAATTTATATCCCTCCTTGCCAGGTTTCATATCCCAAGGCAGCAATTTTGTTGCACCCCCCATCTGAATTCCAAAGATGCCCACAGGCCCATGCTGTATTTTATTTACATGAGACTACATTGGAGGAGCTCCCCCCACCGCTCCCATATGAGGCTGCCATTCCACTCTGGGGCCTGCCATTCCAGTCACAGAACACTCCTGATACTGCCCCCATATGAGGGATGTACTAAAAAGAAGGACAGGATTGCCCATTGGAAACAATGAGAGATGAAGGCCCATTGGAAATAATGGGAGCCAGGAATGCCAATAGACTTGCATAGGCTCCATTGAAATATATTACATTTCAAGAAGAGTTGCAAAGAAAATGCGGAATGGATTTTCCATTAAGGTCTCTGGTCCCAAATACACTACTCTGGGACTAGAATGACAGGCCCCACAGTGGAATGACAACCCAGGAGGGTAGGAAATGTGTCCTGGGAATGGAATGACAGGTCCCAGAGTGCAATGACAGCCCCTGAGCATGGCAGGAATGTTTTGGGACTGGAATGACAGGCCCCAGAGTGGAATGGCAGCCCAGGGGGGGTAGGAGATGTGTCATGAGACTGTAATGATAGGCCTGGCATTCCACTCCCAGAACACTCCTGTAGCCCCCAGAGGCTGTCATATCAATCTAGGGCCTGTCTTTCCACCCCCAGACCACTCCTGCTACCCCCAGAGGCTGTCATTCCACACTGGGGCCTGTCATTCCAGTCCCAGGACACTCCTCCTACTCCAAGGGGCTGTCATTCCACCACAGAACATGTAATTCCACTCCCAGAACACATCTACTACCCCTAGGGGCTGTCATTCCAGTCCCAGAATACTCCTGATACCCCCAGGGGCTGTCATTCCTCTCATCCCAGTCCCAGAGTAGTCTATTTGGGCCCAGAGACCCTAATGGAAAATCCATTCCACATTTTTATTGCAACTCTACTTGTACTGTAATGCATTTCAATGGAGCCCATGCAAGTCAAGTGGCATTCCTGGGTTCCATTATTTCCAATGGGCCTTCTAGTCTCTCCCATTGTTTCCAATGGGCAATCCTGTCCTTCCTTTGAGTACATGCCTTTCCAGATCTAGCCTGATACTCTAACCATTATACAACATTGCCACCATCAAATCTCCCCAAAACCGATCCCCACCAAAACACACAGACAGCCCTCAACTAGATGAGCTGAACTGGCTGACCAGACTACAACTTCAGCCCTCCTCCTACCTATAAGTGCAACAGTAGAGTGAAGAAGGAAATTATTTTTTCTTCTTCAGCAGAAAGCCTCTCCCCGTCCCCCCACACTGATGGAATCTGTATAGTCTGGTCCTTGTGGTTGAACAGATTGTTTTCCCCATACTCTAAATGCACACTAGACAGATATGGGGGGTAAGCACAGATGCTGCAGAAAGAATATTCAGGTGGTACTTTAATATACTAGAGCAACCTCAGATAGCAGCAGATGTTGCTACCTGTTGTGTAGTGGGTTCGATGCATAAAGAAAACAGAAGCTGAGTGATTAGCAGCTTACACTTTACTGTACACAACACAAGAACACAAGAACACACCAACAACCAAGCAACCAACTATATACAATCCCCCAGTGCCACCCACAGGTCCCACTGGCAGGTTTGAATTACCTGCCACAGTTCCCATAGGTGCTGACTAGGAGTCTCAGGATCCTACTCCCCATTGTTCTCTCAGAGCCAAGCTCCGTGTGTAAACCACTGTGCCCTAGTGGCAGTCTGCGGACATAACACCCCTCCACCCATAGTTCGAGCCCACCCTAGGTGACATAGTCCTTAAGATAGGCCGGGGGGTGATGCTCCCGCTGGGAATGCCTCAGAGCCAGGGCTGGAGTTTCAGGAGCCCTGCCCAGAGGACTCTTTGGTATGCTTGGCTGTGGCGGTGGAAGAGCCTCATCCTGCACTGGGGCAGAGGCAGGCAGCTTATGGTTCTGCCATGTCTCGGGAATGGGAGCCACCTCCTGCAGACTGCCCCCTGTCGTTTTGCAGTCATGGCCTCTGGGCAAGTCCCTGCCTTCAGTACTGGGAGTGGGGTCAGTGTCTGAAGCCAGAAGTGTGTGCTGTCACAGCTGGTCCACATGCTGCTGCAGGACCTGGCCATCTTCGGTGGAGATTTTGTACAATACAGGACCTGTGGTGTAGATTATGTGACCCAGAAGCCATGGGGGGGCCCTGCCATTGTTCCTGGCATAGACCATGTCATTGGGAAAGAACCCGTGGGGCATCTCCATCTGCTCCTCCAGGTGGCATGACTCTGGGGCCTTCTCCGGGTGTAGACAGTCCAGGAGAATCGCTGGTCGCCGGCCCATCAGGAGTTCTGCTGGGCAGCGGCCGGAGACTGGGCTGGGAGTAGTCCTTTGTGCTAGAAGAAACCGGGCCAGTCAGAACTCCCAGTCCCCTCTGAGGGCTTCTTTGGCGGTGTGCATCATGCGGAGGAATTCTTGGAACTCTTTGGAGGTGAATGCCAACCTGTTGTCCAAGGTGATGGTGTCTGGCAGTCCGTGGGTCACGAAGATCTTGCGAAGGGCCTGGATGGTAGCCGTGGAGGAGGTGGTGGAGACGGGACTTATCTCCAGCCACTTT
Organism: Gekko gecko; assembly: GCA_029375565.1. NCBI lineage: Eukaryota > Metazoa > Chordata > Lepidosauria > Squamata > Gekkonidae > Gekko > Gekko gecko. The sequence continues at coordinate 143,397,611 of JAPDNY010000005.1, forward strand.
GAGAAGGAGTCAACCGTGACCAAGAACAGCAGCCCATGGAATGGAATGGCGAAATTGATGTGGAGTCTTGACCACAGCATCCGTGTAGACTCCCAGGCCTGGGTGGTGCGCTTGGTGGATTGGGCCAGATGGCTTGGCACATTTGACAGCATTTCACCCAATCCTCCACCTCCACATCGATCCCCAGCCACCACACATAGCTCCCCACCAGGGCCTTCATGCACATGATTCCAGGATGTACTTCGTGAAGGGCAGTCAGGACTCGGGTGCCATAGGGCACTGGGGACTACCACCCAGTCCCCCCACCATAGGCATCCCTTGTGTGTGGACAACTCATCCCTTCAAGCCCTGAAAGCTATACATTCCGGGCCTGCTGTGGCCACAGGCCACCCCCTAAATACCCAACCCAGAACCCAGAAGATTACAGGGTCCTTGGCCGAGTGCTGGGCAATGTCCTTGGTCCAGAGGGGGAGTCGAGGAGGTCCTCCACTTGGAGGATTTGGTGCGCCAGGGCTGGGTCGGCATCAATAGATGGCAGGGTCAGGTGGCTGAGGGTGTTGGCATGACCCATGACCTTCCCCAGGCAATGCACCAGTGTGTAATTGTAGCCCAACAGGAAAATGGACTACCGGAGAACCTGCAGGGAGAGAACTTGTGGCTTCCAGCAGTCCATGGCAAAGAGAAGGGGGCAGTGGTCTGTGGCGATGGTGAAGGGCTGGCTGTAGATGAAGTCATGGAACTTCTTGATGCCTGCCATGACTGCCAGGCCCTTGTGGTCAATCTGGGCATAGTTCCGTTCCACCACCGACAGCGTCCGGGAGTAATAGACAACAGGCACCTCCCACCTGTCTGGGAGGCAGCGGGCCAGCACGGCACCCATGCCATAAGGGGAGGCATCACAAGCCAGAACTACCAGCAGGGACTCATCAAAATGGGCCAGGACCTGGTTGGAGATCAGCAGCGCTTTGACTACCTTGAACACTGCAGCCTGGCGGGGGCCCCAAGACCAAGGGGCCTGCTTGTCCACCTTTCAAGCCCTGGAATCCCTTATAAGAGAGAATCCATCAGGTTTTGAAAGAGTTCAGGGGCCACACTCACCCCAAACTGTAGCCGCTTCACTAGAAAGGCCCCCTGTGAGTCACTATTGTTTGTGTGGCAGCAGTGGCCTCGTCCACTGGGAGTTGTTGGTAAGCCTGGGCTAAATCAAGCTTGCCAAAGATCTTGGTGCTGGCCAAAGTGGCTAGCATGTGGCTCATTACCGGGACCGGGGAAGAGTGATCCTGGAGAGCCCTGTTAATCATGCACTTGTAGTCCGTTCAGATGTGGACATCCCCGTTCAGCTTCACAGGGTGACTATGGGAGTCTCCCATGCCACATGGGAAACTGGTTCCAGGACTCCTTGCACCACCAAGCGATCCAGTTCTGCGTCAATCTTAGGTTTCAGCGTGAATGGAACAATCCTGGAATGCATGTGAATGGGGGCCACTTGGAGGTCAAGCTGCAATGACATGGGAGGGCTCGTGTATCGGCCCAGAGTCCCATCGAAGACAGCCGGGAACTCCCTGCGAAGTCTTGGGGGGCACAGAGCTTGACTTCCTCAACTGAAATTCCCAGTGGGCCTCCGGCGTACTGCATCCTCCTCTCGATCGGTCAAGTCCACACTCATCTTGTGTGTGGTGGACGGCGCTGGATGTGACCCCTCCCAAGCCATGGCAGTTGTGATGGCCAATGCCAGAGTGCATTTTTTGTCCTCCAGGATCCTGTGCCTCAGCTTCTCATTGCTGAGGCTGCAGACCAGCTTGTCCTGGAGGGCCATGTCCAGATGTGCCCCGAACGTGCACTCTGAGGCAAGCTGACAGAGCTCAGCCAGGTATGTGGTCACTGGTTCCCTCGGTTGCTGTTGCTGGGAGTAGAAGGCCATGTGGCGTGCGATCTCCGATGGCCAGGAACAAAATGGCATCGTAGTTTCATTATGATGTCCTCGAAAGTGGACTCTGTGATTTTCTTTGGAGCCAGAAAGTTGCGTGACAGCTCCACGGTGGTGGGGCTGCATGAGCCAATGAGGAGGCCCCTTTTCTTCCCATCGTTGGTAATATCCATGATGGATTCCATGATGGATTTGAGTCCCTTGACCCAAGCGTCCCTGTGATGCGGTTTGCTTGGTTTGAATGGAGGGACCAGTGCTGCTCCCAGAGCAACTGCCATCGTGCTGCATGGTGTTGGCGGGGAAGCAACAGGTTCACCTTTGGTGCTCATGTGTTGGCACGGCGGCAGTTCCTTGTCGTCCTCTGGTGCCCCAGTAGCTCAGCCAGCTCAGCGGGACCCCATCCTCATTGCCATTTTTGTGTAGTGGGTTCAAGGCATAAGGAGAACAGACACTGAGTGATTAGCAGCTCACGCTTTACTGTACACAAGACAAGAACACAACAACAGGTCAAGCGACCAACTATATACAATCCCCCCAGTGCCACCCACAGGTCCCATTGGCAGGTTTGAATTTCCCGCCACAGTTCCCATAGGTGCTGAGTAGGAGTCTCAGAATCCTAGTCCCCATTGTTCTCTTGGAGCCACGCTCTGTTTGTAAACCACTGCAGCCTAGTGGCAGTCTGTGGACATAACACCACCCAGATAATGGGAGTGAGGAATAAGAGTGGAAGATACTAAAGAGTGGTGGGAAAACAAGGAGACCCAGGAAGAGAAGGAGGAGGTAGCAGGAGGAAATGAGTGGAGCAGGGTGAGAGGGAACAAAGTGGAATCATGGGGGATGCAGAGTTGCAGACAGTGTGAATGGGGGGAACAAGGGAGCAGATTCAGTGGAAAAATCCCCCCCAATCCATCATCCAACTAGAGAAGCCCAGGGCCAGCACTGAAACAAGGGCCAAGGCTAAGCCAAGTCTCACAGCATGCCACACTGGAAACAAAAGCAAGGGAGCAGATTCAATGGAAATACCCCCCCCAATCTACCTCCATCCTTACAGAAACCAAGATACTTAAAGCCAAATCAGCTTTGCAATTCCAACTAGAGACACCCACCCACTCCCTGCTGCCCCCACATGAGCCCCTCTGGTTCCTACCTGGACTTGGAGTCCTGCAGGCTGCACACCAGTGGAGGGAGGAATGGATGCTGGAAATGCAGCAGCATAAAAATGAGGGGAGTAATTCTAATCCACAAACCCCAGCCAGGCAGCCCCACAGCAAAACTCCTCCAAGATTGGCTGCTGCTGCTGAGCTGCTGAAAGGGGACAGAAGCTGGGCTGAGCTGCAGGGTCCAACGGTCCTATGGACGGTTTGATGGAGGAGGAGAGGGAGGAGCTATGGCCCAGGGGCCGTGCAGGATAGGCAGAAAGGCTTACGTGCTCTGCTGCTGCTGTAGTTTGCAAGGAAGAGGAAGTGGCAGCATGGCTTAGCTAAGCTTGTATTTGGTGGGCTTTTTGCTTCGAGTCTGCCCATTGTCCCAAAAGCCCATTGAGAGGCAGGGTAAGGAGTATCCAGGAATATCAATACTTGGTTGATCTGAAGCCGTGGTGTTTTCCCTTTCCTTGCAAGAGACAAAATTTCATCCCTAGCCGAGCTGCTGGTTATCTGGACTATTATAAAATTCAATTAATCAGAGGGACAGAGATCCGGTTCTGGTCGTGATGACGACAGATGCAGTCGGGACGAGCTCCTGACCGAAGACAGTCATTCACCCTACCTTTGGGGGCAGAGGATGCCTTTTCGGGATGTTCCAGGATCCCAAGAAGAGCAAGGAGCTCTTGGTTTACGACGGTGGAGGCTAGCGGCAGCAAGCTCTGACAGAACGAAACTTGCTCCAGTGCAGAAGGTGGGGCAACACCCAGCAAAGTTTTCCTTGCTGGGTAAACGCAGAGGACTGAAACCCACGCAGAGACTCCTCCTTAAGGAAATAACTGTGAGTTTGGCTTTTCCTCTTGACCGGCTTTGAAAATTAACTGCTGTAATAGGAGTCACAGTAGGCAAAATTAAGAAAGTGCAACAGTTGGGTGAAATCGGTGGACTGAGAAGTGTTAAAGGGGGAAAAAGAAAAAGTGGCGTGGAAGAGAGTCCAGTCCACTGGCCAAGCAACTGTGCTGCAATTAAAGGGGAAGACTCAATTTACTGCAAGCTGCTGCAGATTCGGTTAAGGATCAAGACAGACTGTTAGAAGCAGAGAGAAGCAGCTAAATAGAAAAGGTGGAAGACGGAAGGCGGTGATATACACAAGGAGCCTTTGGCAGCCGTGGAAATTGCTGGGAGAAAACTGAAATAAAACAATTGAAGGAAGAAGTGCACTTTTTTTTCCTTTTTCCTATGGACATTTATAAAGGATGACAAAGATTTGATTTTGATTTGTTTCTATTTTTGCGTGTATTTGCTCATTTGTTATTATTCTTTCCCCTTGGGGTCTAGATAAATAGTGGTAAGGATCCTCAGTGATTTAATTGATTAACGGTAATGAACTGGTAAGGGATTGTGATAAAACTAATTAAAGGAAAGGAGTGCTAGAAGTGCTATGAATATAAATTGGCTATAAGTGATTTACAGTATTAAAAGAAGAAAGAGTACCATATACAAGAAAGAAGAAAGAAGACAAGAAGAAGGACAAGAAGAATAAAGAAGAGGAAAAAAGGGGGCGAACTAGGGGTATTTTTGTTTGTCTTAAGCTTTATTAGGACATTATTATGCTTAGGTGATCTATTTTATGTTCTATGTTTATTGAAGCTGGTGGTTAATTGATATATAGGATATTTGGGCGGGCTATATCTCCTATCATATAAAAGGATTTAGAATAGTAAAGTCTCAAGCGCTATTTAAATCTGTTTATTGGGGGTGAGGGCCTGTGTAAGATAAACTATATTAAGCTACATAATTAATTATAATGGATAAAACAGGGGCAGGGAGGTGTCCATCCTTCTCTACGTCAATGGTAAACTTACCTCAATTGTCACTGAGAGATTTGCAAAATTTAATTCAGGAATCCGTAACCACGGCAGTAGAAACAGCAGTAGCTAAAGCTATTGAACCAATACAAGAAAAACTAGAAGAACTGTTGAAATTGGATGATATATCCAATCAGTTGACAATTCAAACAGAAGAGATTAAAAAGCAATTAACAGAGAATAAGCAAGAGATAGCCTCCTTAGCAAATTTAACTAGTAAGCTGGAGTTTAAAACTCAAGAGACAGAAGAACAACTACAAGTGATAAAAACAAAACAAGAAGCTCTGGAAGAGTCTGTAATTAAATTAGAGATGGAAAGAGCATCTTATATGCTAAGAATTCAAAATATACCTGAAAAGAAGGAGGAAAATTTGAAACAAGAAATTACGCAAGCACTGGTGGAGTTTCTAGAAATGGAATCTTCCTCAGAAATAGAACAAAACATAGATTTGGTGTACAGAGTAAATTCAGCCTATGCGAGGCGCAATAAAGTACCGAGAGAAGTGCACATAAAATTTGGCAAAGACAAGGTCCTTAAAGCGTCAAATGATAGAACACTTAGGATACATGACTCTGAAACCAGAATTTTGAGAAAAATTCTGTGGAGGGTGAGAGAAAAGAGGCAGGCATACTCGGTGCTGGCCAACCTCCTTAAATCGAATGGCATTCAATTTAGGTGGTTACTCCCAGAAGGCCTCTTCTTTATATATAAAGGAAAAAGATTCAAGATCAACTCGACTTTTAAATTGGAAGATCTTATTGAGAAATATGGGAAAGACCTTGGATGGATAGAGGAAGAAGAAGATTTAACAGAGGGGGAAGAGGATGCCCAGAGAAAGGAGGAGGCACAGGAGTCAGAAGTAGGATGAGAGAAACTAAAAAGAAATAGAAAAAAGAAAGTTATTCACCCCTCACAAGTCATTACAAGACAACAACAAAGACAAAGCAAGGAAGTTACAGAAGAAGATAAAGATGAATAACCAAGGATTAAAATTACTTTCTATTAATGTCAATGGGTTGAACTCGCCACAAAAAAGATCACGAGTATTTCACCAGATAAAGAAACTCAGAGCGGATGTAATTTGTCTTCAGGAGATGCACATCAAGAAGGAAGACCTATGCCTATTAGAGATTAAAAAGCTGGGTAAAGCTTTTACAGCGGCAGACAGTAAAAAGAAAAAAAAGTGTAGTGACATGTCAAGGAAAATTTACAACCTGACCTGATAGCCCAATCAGAAGATGGAAGATTTGTGATAACGCAAATTAGAAGACAGAACACAATAACTCTCATAGTGAAATTATATGCCCCAAATGAGAAGCAAGAATTTTTTTTTTAAGCAAATAAGAGAAGTAATAGCTAAACAAACATTTGATGAGTTATGTCTGGTGGGAGATTTTAACGCAGTGTTTGATAGATCTATGGATAGGAAAAACTTAGGCACGAAACAGAAACAAGGCAATGAACTACCAAAACCCTTTGTTAAATCAGTTGAAGAATTTAGTCATAGATGCGTGGAGAACAAAGAATGGTGATAAAAAAGATTTTACCTACTAATCAAATAGACATAAGTCGTGGTCAAGGTTAGACATGATGTGGTTGTCTATTGAGATGGTGAATGATATTAAGGAAATTGAGATCCTTCCAAGTACTTTTGCGGACCACAATCCAGTCATGTTGGTTCTGTCAGATATGCCACAAAGAAAAAGGTGGATGTTGAACATTTTTCTTCTCAAAGATAAAAAATTCATAACAGAATCCAAGTTGGAATTTAAAAATTTCTTTAAAGAAAATATACAGCCAGAAGTACCTTTGGAAATAACGTGGGATGCTTTCAAGGCCTATGCAAGAGGCTGGTTTATTAAGCAAAATGCTTGGAAAAGAAAACAAGAAAATAGAGAACTTAATCAGATTTGAGAAAAAATAAAGAAGGAAGAAATGAAGATGAAATCGACAAAGGATAATCATCAGTCACTGAGAAATAAAATCAAGAACTTGCAATATCAGTTAAATTGTATTCTGACCCAAGAAGTGGCTAAAAAGATAAGCTATGCGAAGCAATTTTTCTTTGAACATTCTAATAAACCCACGAGACGGCTCGCATATAAACTAAGAACGGAAAGAGAAAAGAAATTCATAAAAAGCTTAAAAAATGAAGACGGAGAGGGAAAGTATGCATTAAAGGACTTGAAGATAGTGGCTGCACAATTTTATAAAAAACTATATGAGCAGGAAGAGGGTAATTTAGATGATATAAAAATCTATTTGGATAAAAGCCCAGAGGGATGCTTTACTGAAGAGCAGAAAAAACTTCTAAATGGCCCAATCACTATGTGCCAAATAACTGAGGCAATAAGAAATCAAAAAAATGGGAAAACGCCAGGTCCTGATGGGATTCCGATAGAATTTTATAAGGTTTATGAGGAGGAGGTGATGCTACCACTGAAAGAGGTAATAAATAACATTTCAGACAAAGGTCTAATACCACAATCTTGGAAGGAAGCCCAAATTACGTTAATACACAAGTTAGGGATGGAAAGAAATGAAATCAAGTATTACAGACCGATATCCCTCCTCAACGTTGATTATAAAATTTATGCATATATTCTAGCTGGAAGATTTAAAAAAGTATTGTCACAAGTTATAAATAAGGACCAGTCTGGTTTCTTACCTAAGAGACAGATTAAAAACAATGTAAGAACAATTTTAAATGTCCTGGAATTTTATGAACAACACCCTGAAAAAATTATGGCCTTGGTTTTTATCGATGCTGAAAAAGCTTTCGATAATTTGAGTTGGATGTTTTTGCTAGAAAAATTAAGAAGATGGAATTGTGGTGAAAATTTTCTTAGGATGATTGGTGCAATATATGACAAACAAATAGCTAAAATAATGATAAATGAAGATACAACTTATAACATAGAGATCCAAAAGCGCACAAGGCAAGGTTGCCCCTTATCACCTTTGGTTTTTATCTTTGCGTTGGAAACTTTATTAGTACAGATAAGAAACAAAAAGGAAATCAAAGGTCTGCAAGTAAAGGGGAAATTTTCAAAGTCCAGGCCTTTGCGGATGATATGATTTTTATTTTGGAAGAACCACAGCTATCTCTGGAACATTTACTGACTGCTTTAAATGAATACAGCAAAGTAGCAGGATTGAAGGTTAATAAAATGAAAACAAAGATACTATTGAAAAACTGTAAAGAGAATGTAGGGAAGATTTTACAAGAAATTTCAGGATTTGAGGTACAGAAAAAAGTAAAATATCTAGGTATTTACCTGACAAATAGATGTTGCTCTCTGTTTAAGGATAACTATAAAAAATTATTCTTGGAACTAAAAAAGGATTTAGAAAAGTGGAAACCACTTCAGATTTCTCTACTTGGGAGAATTTCCACTGTAAAGATGAATGTACTGCCACGTGTCCTATTTCTCTTCCAGACAATTCTGATTCTGAGAAATCAGAGTTTTTTTAAAGACTTGGAAAAGTTGATAAAAGACTTTATATGGCAACAGAAAAGGCCAAGAATAAAGTTAAAATACCTCCAAGAGAAGAAAGAGAGAGGTGGGTTTGCTTTACCAAACTGGGCCTTATACTATAAGGTGGCAGCAATGCAATGGATAAGGGAATGGCTTGATCAGGAAGATCGAAGACTGCTTAAACTTGAGGGCCACGATCTAATGCAGGGTTGGCACGCCTATTTGTAGTATAGTAAGGACTTTACATACAGCCATTTTAAACAGCACACAATTAGAGCGGCATTATATAAAATATGGGAGGAGATAAAGGATAATTATTATAGGAAAACACCTAGATGGTTGTCACCCATAGAAGCATTTGTAAAGCCCTCTTTATACATTAAGTACCCCAAATGGCGGTATGAAGGCCTTCTCGATTCAGATGGAAATTTGATTCCTGAAGACCAACTTAAGGAATGTGGAACTAATCTGACATGGTGGGAGAATACCCAGCTTAGATCAAGATGGGCAAAAGATAAAAAAGTAGGATTTTATGAAAATAAAACTGAATTAGATAAGGTTTGGTTTGGCTCAAGTGAAAGATTTATTAGAAAGGCATACAATTTTTGGTTAGAATGGAAAATGCAGGACGAATGGGTAAAGCCGTCTATGATAGCATGGGCACAGGATATAGGCCATAATTTAGAATTAGAGCAATGGAATAAAATTTGGGTAAGAAATATAAAATGTGTGAGGACTAGTGCCTTTAAAGAAAACATCTTAAAAATGTTTTATAGATGGCATATCTCCCCAGAAAGGTTAAATAAATACAATAAAAATATTGGGAAAAACTGTTGGAAATGCAACCACAGTAATGGTTCTTACTTCCACAGGTGGTGGGTGTGCAGTAAGGCTAAAAAGTTTTGGAGAATGGTAAAAGAGATTATTGATAAGATACTTGGGGGAAAAATTTTTTTGTACCAGAGTGTTTCTTGTTAAATGTTATCCCTGATACGTTTAAGAAAGAGGAATTATATTTAATTATGCAAGTTGTGATGGCAGCATGAATTGTCTTTGCTAGGAGATGGAAAGACAGGAATATTCCTACTAGAGAGGAACTTGTTTATAAGTTATATGAGATAGCAGAAATGGAGAAATTGACATTTATGTTGGTAGAGAAAAGTGTGGAAGAATTTGAAAAGTATTGGTCGGGATTTCATAGGTGGTTAAAAGAGACAAATTTTGGTTTATGTTAAGGGGTGAAAGGTGAGGATATCTGCAACTGTGTAAGATTAGATGGCATGGACTGTTATGCCGTTTTGTTGTGGTTATTTTTTATTATTATTATTGATGTTGTCTGGTCGCTCTGTTGATTTGTTCTTAATATGTTTTGTTATGTTTTTGTTGTTGTTGTTGTTTCAAAAAATGAAATAAAAAAAATTAAAAAAAATAAAATTCTGTTGATAGGTCAAAAACTAGAAGTGTTAACTTACCAAAAAGCTTGGGCTACAGATTTAAACTGCGTGATTACAGAAGATCAGTGGGAAGACATTTGGCAGGCTCAAAATAAGATGTCCAAATCAGTATATGCTCTAGAGGCAAACTTAAAAGTTATATTAAGATGGTATATGACTCCAGTTAAATTAGCCCACATAATTCCAGGATTAACCCCTTTTTGTTGGAAAAATTGTGGGGAACGTGCTACTTATATTCACAGCTGGTGGTCCTGTAAGCTAATTCAAAGATTTTGGATTCAGATAGTACAATGTATCAGTAAACTGACAAATTATGACTTACCTTTAGATCCTGTGATTATTCTCTTGGGACTTTGGCCTGAAAACGATCCACCTACAAAAAGGAGAAAATTAATAGGAATGCTACTTACAGCGGCTAAAATCCGTATAGCTAGATTCTGGAAAGATAAAGCAATCCCTACTGTATTACAATGGGTACATAAAGTTTGGGACCTGTTTATGTTAGATGTTTTTTCAGTTTATAAAGATTCCTCCCACAACGAACAACTGTTTTATAACCCGCTAAGTATTTGGTATCCTTTGGTAGAAAAGATAGAATTAGAATGTTTTGAATGGGAGGCTATTAAAGCTGCCAAATTCAAGCTTCTCCTATTTTGTTGAGGCTTTATAAATATTTTTTATTGTCTTGTCAGGTCAAAGGTATTTGAATGTAAATTTGCTTAAAAGATTGTATCTTCATAGAAGTTACTGTTGGTCAGTTTATGAGTATCGATTATATTTTTACATGGTTCTGCCAGGGACATAATCTCCATGTTACTTTTCCTCTTGTTGTGTTGTTCTGGTTTTAAAATTGGTTACATCAAAGTATATTTTGTTATTGTTGCTGCCATTTTAAATTGTAACACTAAACTTAATAAATAATAAAAATTAAAAAAAATGTGGATAACGTAAAAAAAAAAGAGAGAGAGAGGCAGGGTAAGGCAGCCAATGGTCCGAGGTCAGGGCAGGGACTCAGACTCCGTTCCTCTTCTGTTTTGTCCCCTCGTCCTGCTCTTCTCCTGAGTCCTGAGTGTGCAATGTGTTGATCAATTTGGTGTGAGGGGGTTGGGGAAGGGGGCCATTAAAATTGCAAGGGGGCCAGACCCCAAAGGCCCCTCACTAGCTATGGGCCTGTTCTAGGTTAGCTTCCTTTCTAAAAAGGTTGCATTCATTATAAGGGATTTACTGGGATTTTCTTGACCGATTCATTTATCTGAAGTGAAATAAAACAAGTACATAAGCATGTAAAATTTGTGATCATATTTTCCTTATGAGGCTATGCTGAGAAGATGTACAGTACTCTCTCAGGCACGAAAGAATCAAACAATATTTTCCTAACATATATAAGGGAAAGAAGAGAAGGAAAGGAGTTCAGGAGAGGGGCTGAAAGCTGAGGGGAGGAGGATAGCTGAAGGATACACAAAGAAGAATAAAGAATGAAAGTGTATGGTAAAAGAACTTGATTAAGGGTGTGAGAGGTTTAAGGATAATAGGAAAGAAGGACTGTAGTAGGTACTATAGATTACAGCAAACAAAAATTCATGTAATTAAATTAATAGGCTGAAGGATTGCCTGCCATGATGTCACCTACAATCTCCAGGGTTGTCAACTTTGGGTTGGGAAATTTCTGGAGATTTGGAGCCGGAGCCTGGGGATGGTAATATTTGGAGAGAGACCTCAGCAGGGAATATTGCCATATAGTCTACTCACCAATGCTGCCATTCTCCCCAGCAGAACTGATCTCTGTAATCTGGAGATCAGTTATGGTTCCCAGAGAGCCCCAGGGCCCACCTGGAGGCTAGCAACCCTAGGTCCATCTGTTCATCAGTTTTAACTTGAAACTTTAGGAGAGCTATAATAGAGTCTAGCAAAGGATTGTTTGAGATGTCCACATAAGTAACAGCTGGCTAAGCACAGACCTAGAAGTGACATCTATGAGTATTAGGCTTTCATCATTCTTATTCCAATAGCAGATATTTAATTTAAGAATGATGGTTTAAATATAAGTACTGCTGAAAAGCCTAATTTCCTGATCAAACTCTGTCTTTTTTCTGAACATCCAATAGCCATCTGAAATGTTTGACAATGTGTAAGAATGTGAAGGAAGAGAATTTGCTTTGAGACTCATTCATTAACCATTTTCTTGGAGAGATTGGCTGGGCATGAGAATCTAAGCTAGCGCTGGGAGAAAAATAAATAAATAAATGAATCGTGATTCCTAGTAAATTAAAGTCATTTGAATCATAGGGTAATACTGTGTATTCAATAAATGCTCCAAAATTAAACTGATAAATGTAACATTTTATACCATCTCATATCCCCGAGATTTAATTAAAAGTTAAATGTTTTTTTTTCCTGAATAAACTCTCCTAAAGAGGAGAGAATTTTATTGCTTTTTATACAAAGAAAAAGGGAAGGTATATAGATGGATTAAGAGAAAGAGTGGAGTGAGTTTTTTTCTGTTAAAAGATTAGTTTTAGATAGTTTAGTTACAAATTTTGGCAACCACTACGGTTGGAAGATCTTTTCATCTTACAAAAGTCCAAAATAACTCTGTTAGTAAAGTTAGTAAAGTCCATTGGGGTTAATTATTAATCAGCTCCTTTCTGACGTTCCACGAACTATTTCTTTGGGTGTCTTCCTTTTATATCTCTCAAGTTGTAAGATGGGCCCTCTTTAGGCTTCTTGTCTCCCGCTCCAGCACCTCCCTCCTTCGGATCGCTGTCTTCTTCGCTGCTTGAATCAGTCCAGATTGCGAGTGCTGCATCTTCCTCTGTACTGGCGTGTCTCTTCAGAAATTCTTGTGCTTTGAAGACGGAGTCTATCTTCTCTCTTTTATCGTTATATTTAAAAATTAGTCCTTCGGGAATGCACCATCTGTAGGTTGTCTGATGTCTAATTAAAAGTTAAATGTGAGCTTCACAGTTGGAGTGAAAGAGCAACTGCAAAAATTGACTTTGCTAGTGATTTGAACTCTGCAGATTTACATTGGTCAGGTGCATCTATCCACAACAGACGAGGAAGTCATATGTTTAAAGAGATTCCCCTAGCTGGAGAAGCAATTCTCCACCTCTCTCTCTTTCTTCTTTAACAGGTGGAAGGCGAAATTACATCAGAAACATAGTATCTTTTATTTTTTCACAATGCACCAGTTTGATGTAGGAGAACCAGTTTGGTGTAGTGGTTAGGTGTGCGGACTCTAATCTAGGAGAACCGGGTTTGATTCCCTACTCCTCCACTTGCAGCTGCTGGATGACCTTGAGCAAGCCATAGTTCTATCAGAGTTGTTCTCTCAAAGACAGTTCTGGAAAGAGCTCTCTCAGTCCCACCTACCTCACAGGGTGTCTGTTGTGGGGAGATGTTCATATGAATTGCTATCTGGAAAGAGAGTGTGAAATACAACACACCCAAATGTTCTATGAATCTCAATTTACAAAGGCACTTTATTGAAAAATTCTATGATGAGTGGTTGAGAAGACAGATTGCAGTCTACTGGTGGACCACTAGCTAATTTCTAGTGGACAGTTTTTTGAACTATGTGGAACATGGTCCATTTCAGCAAGCAACACTGCAATCTCAGGAAAATTTAGGATTACCTGTGCCTTAAGAGAGCGTAGATTTGTAATAAACAATCTTGCTTTATAAATGTAAAATACATCAGTGCACCAAAGTGCCCTTAGGGGACAGCATCTGGCATCCCATGTCCCAAATTGGGCTCTGACAGGGCTATAATATGTTCTCCCCTGCCCAGTTACCAACTGATGTATGGAAGAAATGGAGATTATTCTCAGACTTGCTAACACTCCACTTTGTGGAAAGTCAAAGTGGGAGCCTGGTCCACTTTCATTGACTCTTTTATGTTAAAGTAGCTCCAATACTGAGAACACGATTCAACAGCCCACGGCTGTCCCAGCCATTGGGCTGGGGGGGCGACTTTGCCTCCCAGCTGGATGAGGCAGACTGGGGGTTTCGCGCCAAAAGTGTCATATATGGGCATCAGGAAGAGGCAGGGCCGAGAAGGCTTAAGCTCGGCCATGCGTCTTCTCCTTAGCAGTCCTGGACATTCGTCGGAAGAAGAGGAGCTCTGTGGTGCAGCTGCCTTGCAGGGCCTACCTGTGCCTGGGCCGTGCAGCTGAGCTCCTCTAGGGATAAAGACATGGAAGAATGGGGGCCTGCTGGAGTGTGGCCTTTGCTCCTCAGATAGGTGGAGGGTCGCACAGAGCCCTGAGCGTGTTGAGCAGCAGTGACTGTGGCAGCGGCGTGGCGATAGCAGGGCCAACCAGGCAATAGGGCCAAGGAACAGCACAGGACCGCGACGGAGAATGGGACGCGTCCACCCAGGGGTTTGTGAGAAAGGCGGCTGCTGGCGGCTGTGTGCCTGCAGGGCTAGGCTAGGCTGCGGTGCTGCTCTGTGCCCTCTGTAACAGGCCGGAGTATTATGGGCGAGAGGAAGGTTCCTGGGCAGTATTCTCTTTGGTGGGTGGGCTCTGGACATATAGAGTTGTCCTGATTGCGTCCCCCACAGGGGAGGGGTGGCAAGCCATTAGGGCCAGTAGCTGGGGGCCGGGCGGCCTTGTTCACTTGCTGGGACCTGGGACCTTGGGCCATGCAATCCCCCCCCCGCTGGCTGGCAGGGAGGTTAGGATCAGTGGTAGGGCATCTGCTGGTCATGCAGAGGGTCCTGGGTTCAGTCCTGGCATCTCCGGTTGGAGAAACTGTGGAAAGGTGTTGTGGGAGATATCAATCTGAGTCCCTGTAGAGCAGTGCCAGCAAACATACTGATTTAGATGGACCAGGGATCTTTTTCAATATAAGGCAGTTTCATTTCTTCAACTTTAATCAGGGGGCTGTGGCTCAGTGGTTGAATCATAGAATGTTAGAGTTGGAAGGGACCTTGTAGGTCATCTAGTCCACCCCCTGCGCTCTGCAGGAGCATAGCAGTAAGGTAGCCCTACATATCTACAGTATACAAATGTCTGTGTGGTGTGGTGGTTAGAGTGCTGGAGGGTGGTCTGGGGGTCCCAGGTTCGGATTCCAGCTCTACCCTGGAGGCCCGCTGGGTGGACTTGGGCCAGTCACACACTTTCAGCCTGACTAACCGCACAGGGTTGCTTTAGAAATAATTTATCCAAAAGTTGGTATGGCTAGGGCCTGGGTTCTATCCCCGGCATCCCCAATGGCAGTACTGGGTGCCTGGCGATGGCGATTAAAGGGGTCTTAGTCTCTGGGCCACTGCCAGTCTGGGTAGCCAGTACTGGCCTCAAGTGATTGGGATCTTACTTCATAGACAGTTGGGTCTTGTTTTTGTTTTGGTTATATGTATTCTTGCCCCCAGTGGCTATTTTGTGTTCGGTGTAGGTCAGCCATTTTATATAGGCACCTGGTCAGCCATTTTACGCATTGCTGTGCGTGGGCCATTTTTGGGCTGCACCTTGGGACTGCTGTTGCCTTACTGGGCTAGCCCATGGGGAGTAGCGGGAGCTATTAGTCCAGGGAATTTTTTCCACACCCTGCTTCTTGTTGGCAGAATGGGGTGGCTGATCTAGGAAGGGCTCTTGCCTCTCTAAGGGCCAGAGTTGCCAGCCTCCAGGGGGGGCCTGGAGGATTTCTCATTTTTAGTTACAGTTAATATCATGCTGTCCCAACTGCCCCAAAATGTGTAGCCAGATTAGCTCAGGTACCCCAATGTTGTCTAAGCTGGAAGTTAGGCAGGGTTGACTTTGGTCAGTGTGGGATGGAGGACCCCCAAGGAGGTCTAAGCTTGTTACATGAAGGGAGGCTATGGTGAGCGGCCTCTGGGTGTCTCATGCCTTGAAAGCCCCCATAATACTGGCATTGGTCACCCTGAACAGGGTGTTACTTTGTGGTGGACACTTATTTCCCATTCTCCTGGCTCCACCTCCAGAGTTTTTCGGTAGTTACCTTTTCCAAAACTGCCCATTCCCACCTTGATGGATGTGCATCAGGCAATTCTGGAATGGTCGCATGAGGTGACACAGACCATGGGATTTTAACTCAGGAATAAGCCAAGTCGATTGACTAAAGGTTTAAGCAGGAACCTGGGTGTTTGCCAATAGGTGTAGTGGTTAGGTGTGCGGTCTCTAATCTGGGAGAACTGGGTTTGATTCCCCACTCTTCCACTTGTACCTGGTTGGATGACCTTGGGTCAGTCACAAGCTCTGGCACACCTGTTCCTGAAAGAGCAGTTTGTTTAGAGCTCTCTCAGCCCCACCTACCTCATAGGGTGTCTGTTGTGGGAAGGGGAGGGGGAAGGAGTTTGTAAGCCGCTCTGGGACTCCAAGTGAAGGGCGGGGTATAAATCCAATCTCTTCTCTTCTTCTGCTGCTCAAGCGGCGTTATAACTTATTTGTCTCTTGTTGAAGGGTGGACTTCTACACAGGCAGCAAACGAGGATGGGCCCTCCTTGGATCAGGACCCTTGTACAGCCTTGGTATAGCTGGCTTCGGATCAGTAGCAGGTCATATGCCCCAGCTCCCCCCCCCCGGTGGGGGTCTTCCTATTTTCTGTGACTGGAAGAAAAGGGGCTGTGGTTACTGGTCAGGCGTTGTAAGCACTTCAAGTTCTTAGGCGCAGGGCCAGGGTGCTTCTGAGCCTGTACCCTCCCAGTGGGCCTGGCCACAGCAACATACATATCAAACACCCCAGGATAGCTTTTGACCCCCAGGAACTGCATTTTGGCTGGAAAGCTTGGCATAGGCCAGGCCTGCTGTTGGTCGGCACCCCCTTTGCGACTCACCCCCTCTCTGATTAGTCGGTGGGGGTTGGTGATGGGACGGTGTTGCATGGCCCCGGCCCTCCTGTTACCGTGGGGCCGATTTTTTGTCCATGGTGCCACGGCTAGCAGGGGCAATTAGCCATGGGTCCTGGCTTCGCATTGGGATTGGGGGTAGGTTTTATCCCAACTTTTTTCACACTGGAATCCAGGGATCACCTCTTGGTAAGCCTCAATTATATGGCTATCTGTTTGGTTAAGGTATGGGCCTCTCTCTCCAGGCCAGACATATCACAGTACACATTGTGGCAGAATAGTGGCTATTCTGGTTCATCTTGCCACTCATTAAGATCAGGTTTTTTTCCTTGCTTAGTATCGGCGAAACGGCAGTTTGCCCTATGGTCCCATACACAGAATTCAATTAATACATTGTGACACTAGCTACCACACTCTAACATTCCTTTAAAAATAATTTGGTGTGTACCAGTCCCGCGCATACCCAAGGTAATTTTTAGTTGGGCGTGTACTATATTTACACCACGAGTACAAATCGGGTCCAGCCCTGGCTTAGATAAGCCTCAACGGGGGGGGGGGATAAGACACCTTTGGGGGCATGGTACCCAGTCCCCATCACTGTTAGCTGTGGAGGAGGTTGATTTCAGTAACCTTGAGAACACCATAGTGAATTTCAGAATTGGGGCAGGGACATGGTTACCTTTGCCCCGATGTCCAAGTGCACATGAATCCCCTCCCATGTCAGACCTAGGGAGATTTATGCAGGTAAGGGGACGTATTAGTAAAGGACATGACAATCCATGGGCGTAGGGAGACCTTAGAGGGTCGGGTCCATGCACCATCCTTAGAAATGTCTTCCAGAACATATGTAACAACTTGACACTCCACTCATCCCTTAAGGAGGAGATGGATGCATTGAAGGCTATACAGCAGTTACATGGCGCACGCAAAATTCATATGAAGGCTGCAGTAGTTCAGAAGATCAAAGACAGGAGAAGCAGTTTGTCCCATGGTTGCTTGGGCCATCTACATGGTGGCCATGGATCATGGGCAGGTTGGCCTTTTTTGGCACCATGAAGGCCTCCAGTAGCAAGATGGGGCAGTCACCGCTAAGGCATCAATGAGCCATAATTGGCAGACAGGATTTTTCAACCCACTCCTGCCGCATTGGAGCTGCTTTGCAGCGGCCAGAGCTTCCCCACAGGTTGTTCGGGTAAGGAGATGGTGTGCTTTGGCTTATAAGTTCTATTTGCTGCCCTGATTGGGTCATTGAATGGTCAGGGGTGGCATTGTGAGGAGGTGAGCTTGTCCTCTGCTCCCTGTTTCTTCCTAACAGGTGTCCTTGCTGGCGGAGAGGAAGAGTGTGCTGTTCTGTGGACTGTTTTCCTTGAGCTGCTCATTGCTCCATGGGACGCCGATGGGCTCAGCTTGACCTTCGCCACGGGCCAAGGTGGAAGGCGGGGCACCGGGGCCTAAATGGCCGGGCCTGCTGTAGTTCTTGTGCTAGGGGTGGGTCGACCCCCCCCCTTTTTGGTTCAGGTTGCTCACTTAGGAGGCAACAAATTTGACCAGATCATGGCAAGATCATGGGGCCTGAGCTGCTTGGGTTCAGTTCCGGCAGGGCCAGGGACCTTGCTGATCTGGGACGACTACGATACCCTACTGGGTGCCAGGGGGTTGCAAGCCCATGGCTCACCGCAGGGTGAGCAGAGAGCTCTTGCAATTTTTGGCAATTTGGTGGCTTTGCCACACCAGAGCTTCATGCTGGGCAGGCTGAGCTGTTCTGACAGAATGGATCCACCTGTCGGAATTGGGCATGGACATCTTTCTGGACAACTTCTGGCAAGGGCTTTGGGGGCCATAGGCCTTCTATAGGGCACAGAGGCCTAAGCAGAGGCTTGGCCTCAGCGATGGCGGGTTGCTAGGTGGTATACAGATTGCGGTTCGGTGAGCACCAGCTGACACCCATCATTTGGGTTGAAGGGGTTCAGTGAGTACAGTCTTTGTGCCTTGCAGCTCGGGGCGGGGAAAATGGACTGCCTTTGGGACTCCCCTGTTTAGGTCCTCTCTTTGAACCTTGCGGCTTGGGGGATGGAGCTACAGGGTTGTCTTGCAATGGCTAGCCGGCTGGGTGGTAGCCCCTGCAGTGGGCTCCCACCCAGGGCAGGGTGGCTCGCCCTATTGAAAAGTTAAGGGAGGGGTCTTTGACCTCTGGCCTTGACCATACCGCAATGCTGTTTTTTGCCCTTGGCTTTGGTTCCAGTTAAAGTTGTCAGTTAATAAAGTGGCCCTATATTTAAACCCAACATTTGTGTCTGCCTTGTTATTCCGGCTTGGGGGGCAATTTAATAGACTGGTGAGTTTTCAGGTTATTTACTGAAAATAGCATTAAACAGTCTAACATGATATCTATAAAACAGCCCTCAGGCTAAAAGCAAATGATTAAAAAATGGAACATTTCAAGAAAAAGCCCGAGAAATGTTTTGGACTGGTTCTTAAAGTGGATGCCAGATGAGCCTTAAGAGGGAGGGCATTTGCCTTGACCTGGATAGCCCAGGCAAGCCCAATTTTATCAGAAGCTAAACAGGGTTCTTCTGGCAGGTACTTGGATGGGAGACCTCCTTGAAACACAGCAGGGAGGACAGGGGCAGGCTTTATTTAGCCACCTCTCTGAATATCCCCCAGCCCCTCAGTAGGGGTCAGTAACCAGAGGTTGCCATGACTTCCAGGTGCACACACGCATACGCGCACACACATGTGAAAAATACAAAAAAAAAAGAGGGAGGACATTAGAAAAGTGGGATGTCACCAAAGAAAAAGCCCTGTCTTGGTTGCCATCCACCTACAGGCAAGGACATGGGAGGAGGATCTTAACTGGTGAGCTGGACAGATAATGATGTTCACTTTATAATTCATGTTCGCACCTAATCATCTTATTACACTGGGAGATCATCCAATAATGAGACCCAGTACAATAAGTCACAAGCCTATTACATACTGGCTATTGAACATTTTAAATATAACATTAACCAGTATGATCTCAGCAGGAAATTTTAACTCACCTTTAGTTTCTGCTTCTCTTTATACTTGCATTTATGGAAGTACATCTCAATACAGGTGTTGCATAAATGCCCAAGGGAGCAGATATAAATAGAAAGGATGGTAAGGCTACACAAACACAAATACTTTTGGAGCATTTTGCATTGAGTTTTTTATTATAGTTTTTTTACCAGTTCAAGTTTTTTATTCTGTCCTTTCTTTATCTCAATTTAAATGGAAAACAGATTTCTACCTGTACATTTTTGTCGTCCCCCCAATTAAGATTCAAGGAATTTTGTAGGGACTGTGCTCACCACCTGATTTCAAGCTGTTAAGGAAAAGTGTCGTTAGGATTCCTACTGAGCTTTTATAAGAACATAAGAGAAGCCAATGTTGGATCAGGCCAATGGCCTATCCAGTCCAACACTCTGTCACACAGTGGCCAAAAACAACAGGTGACATCAGGAGGTCCAGCAGTAGGGCCAGGACACTATAAGCCCTCCCACTGTTGCCCCAGCCTGACAGTTCCCATCTATACCTTGCAGCTAATAGCCACTGATGGACTTCTGCTCCATATGCTTATCTAATTCCCTCTTGAAGCCATCCATGCTTGTAGCCGCCACCACCTCCTGTGGCAGTGAATTCCATGTGTTAATCTGATCCCTGCGCTACCTCACTGCTTACCACCCACCACTGAGAAAATTGCCCATTTATACTCACCCTTTGTTTCCTATTAATTAGCCAGTTTTTGATCCATGAAAGGACTTGCCCTTTTATCCTGTGATTTTTGAGCTTACTTATGAGCCTTTGATGAGGAACTTTATTGAAAGCTTTCTGGAAGTCAAGGTGAACAATATCTATTGGGTCCCCCTTGTCCACATGTTTGTTCACTCCCTCAGAGAACACTAAAATGTTAGTGAAACAAGATCATCCCTTACAGAACCCATGCTGAGTCTGCCTCAATAGGTTTTGTTCATCAATGTGCCTACTAATTCTTTCCTTAATAACAGCTTCTACCAACTTACCTAGTATCGATGTAAGACTGACTAGCCTATAATTTCCTGGATCTCCTCTGGAACCCTTTTTAAAGATGGGAGTGACATTAGCTACCTTCCAGTCCTCAGAAATGGAGGCAGATTTTAAAGAAAGATTACATATTTTTGTCAGGAGATCCACAAGTTCACATTTGAGTTCTTTCAGAACTCTTGGATGTATGCCATCCGGGCCTGGTGATTTATTATTTTTCAAGTTGTCTATCCTCCTCTCTCGTCACCTCCACTCTCATCACCGCAATCTGAATCAGGTCTTTCAACACCCCTCCCGAAATCAGCAGTTCTGGAGTGGGCAAGCACTTCTTATCTTCCACAGTGAAGACAGAGGCAAAAAATGCATTCAGCTTCTCAGCCATTTCCCTATCATCCTTCACTACTCCTTTTACCCCTTGGTCATCCAAGGGCCCCACTGTCTCCCTGGCTGGTTTCCTGCTTCGAATGCAGGGGTCTTTTTGTAGAAAAACAGTGGCAAGAGCTCATTAGCATATGGTATGCTAATGAGATATTAAGCTGGAAGTGATGCCAGAAGGGGAAGCAAAAGGGGGAGGCATCTTCAAAAGCCTCCCCTTCCCTTCCGCAGCTGGCCTGGGTAGGGGAGCTAACAGAGAAGGGGTTTAAAGTTTAAACTCCTTCTCACTAGAGTTGGGCCACAGAAGGAGGAAAGAGGGAAGGAAAGAGAGAGAGTAGAGAGAAGGAAAGAGGGAAAGAAAGAGAAGGAAAGGAGTAGGGAAAAAGAGAGGGAAGAAGGAGGGAAAACAGGGAAAGGAGGAAAGAAAGAGAAGAAGAGAAAGAAGGTGAGAAAGAAAGAAAGAAAGAAAGAAAGAAAGAAAGAAAGAAAGAAAGAAAGAAAGAAAGAAAGAAAGAAAGAAAGAAAGAAAGAAAGAAAGAAGAGAAGGGAAGAAGGAGGGAAAGAGGAAAAGGAGAGAGAAGGAAAGGAGGGAATGAAAGAAATTTGGCAGCAATTCGGCCCCATTATATCCTATGGGCCATTGAAGTCAATGGTGAAAACATAGGGTATATTCTGGGGGCTGGAGGGGAGGGTGTTTGAGGGAGAGGCTCCAAACTCACAGAGTAGCTTATGGAGCCTCTCCCTAAGATACCCACCAAGTTTCAAGAACATTGGATTAGGGGGTCCAATTCTATGGGCCCCCCAAAAGTAACTTTTTTTCCACCATAGAGAACAATGGAGGGAATAGGGGCAACCTGTTTGGGGGCCCATAGAATTGGACCCCCTGGTCCAATGTTCTTGAAACTTGGTGGGTATCTTGGGGAGAGGCTCCATCAGCTACCCTGTGAGTTTGGAGCCTCTCTGTTAAACCCCCTCCCCTCCAGCTCCCAGAATATACCCTATGTTTTCACCATTGACTTCAATGGCCCATAGGATATAATGGAGCTGAAGTTGACATTCGGCTGCCTGAAAGACTCCAGGGACGCCGGCTGGGGGCGGGGCTTGGCTCTGGTGCGCCCCTCCCCCCAAAAAGACCCCTTTTCAAATGTATTTGAAGAAAATTTTATTGTTGGGCTTTATGTTTT
This sequence comes from Gekko gecko, assembly GCA_029375565.1. Classification (NCBI taxonomy): domain Eukaryota; kingdom Metazoa; phylum Chordata; class Lepidosauria; order Squamata; family Gekkonidae; genus Gekko; species Gekko gecko. Next base: position 143,419,893 of record JAPDNY010000005.1, read on the forward strand.
TTGCTATATGCTCCTCATATTCCCTTTTTGCCTGCCTGATCACAGAATTGCATTTTGTTTGACACAGCCTGTGTTGCCTTTTGTCAACCTCACTGAGACTAGCTTTCCACCACTTAAAGGAATCCTTTTTACCTTTTACAGCTTCCATTACCTTGTTTGTTAACCATGCAGGCTTTTTTCTATACCTATTTGTGGCTTTCTTAATGTGTGGTATATATTTTTTCTGAGCTTCTAGGATTGTATTTTTAAATAGTCTCCAAGCTTCCCCAATGGTTTTGACCCTTTCTACATTTCCTTTCAGTTTCCTCCTCACATGTCCCCTCATATCAGAGAAGTTACCCCTTTTAAAGTTAAAAGTGGTTGCATCAGTCTTTTTGGCAACTCCGTATTTATACAAATGTTAAACTCAGGAACATTATGGTCACTGTTCCCAAGTGGTGCAATCACTTTTACATCTCTCATCTGGTCTTGGGCATTACTTAGGACCAAACCCAGCATCGCCTCTCCCCTGGTAGCCTCTGTGTCCATCTGCTCCATAGCACAGTCATTGAGAGTGTCTAGAAACTCAATCTCTTTTTCCTAACTTGAACACATATTGACCCAATCAATGTGTGGGTAGTTAAAATCACCTATTACGACACAGTTATTTCACCTAGCACCATTTTATAATCCTCCTCTATCTTTTGATCTGGTGGGCAATAACAAAATACCAGTGTTAAACTTCCTTTTGGGCCCACTATTTCAACCCAAAGCATTTCAAGAAGTGAATCCAATTCTCTTACCCTCTCAGTCTTACTGGATTGTATACCCTCTCTGACATACAGAGCCACCCCACCTCCAACCCTTCCCCCTCATCCTTCTGATATAATTTATAACCAGGAATCAACATATCCCACTGATTTTCCTCATCCCACCAAATTTCTGAAATACCCACAATGTCTATTTTGCCTCCCAACACCAAACATTCCAATTCCTCAATTTTACCTCGAACACTTCTAGTATTTGTGTATGAACACCTATAATTTCCCATGCATATTAAGCTCACAACCCTTCTCTTGCTGCCTCGAGACCTTGCCAGGCAGTCCATATCATTAGCCACAGTCTCAGTGGACAATTCTAATCCATTTCCTTGTAGAAAAGTAACAGCTACCCTCTCATCTCTCTGAGATGAGCCATCCTGAACTAGAGATTTTTCATTCCTGTCAGCTTTCTCCCAATATTCAGTTTAAAAACTGCTCTGCCACTTTTTTGCTTTTAAGCACCAGCAGCCTGGTTCCTTCTTGGGACAAGTGGAGATCATCTCTTTTGTACAGTTCCCTCTTGTTCCAAAAAGCACCCCAGTGCCTAACAAACTTGAACCCTTCCCCCCTACACAATTGTCTCATCCACATATTGAGACTCCTGATCTGTGCCTGTCTCTCTGGCCCTGTGCATGGAACAGGTAGCGGTGCATGGAACAGAAGGGAAGGCTACTTTGGAGGTCCTGGCCTTGAGTTTCCTTCCTAGCAGCCTAAATTTTTCCTCCAGGACCTTACGACTGCATTTCCCCACATCGTTGGTGCCGACATGTACCACGACCACTGGCTTCTCTACCAGCCTATCTGAAACACATGTAATGTCCACTACCTTCACACCAGGCAGGCAGGTCACCATACAGTCAGTACACGGGTTCCCCACCCAGCTGTCTACCTGCCTAAGGATCGAATCACCAAGAGCTCCCCTCCCACCCTGCCCAGGAATGGTTCCTTGGTGCAAAATGAGAAGAGGTCCCTTCTGAGGGCACGTACCCCATATCCACAGCACGGTGCCATCTTTCTTCTTGATCCTCATGCTCCTTGACAGTGGCAGGGCTGCCATATTCAGAGTGCGACATAACTAATAAGTCCCCAAGAGTCTTCTCCATGTACCTAACTGACTGTCTCTGCTTCTCCAGGTCTGCCACCCTGGCCTCAAGGGAGCAAACTCATTCCCTGAGAACCAGGAGCTCCTTGCACTGGGCACACACCCAAGACTTCTGTCCAGTGGGCAGATAGTCATACATGTGACACTCCTTGAAAACACTAGATAGCTCCCCAACCCCCTGCTGGTATTCTGGCTTCATAATTGCTTTTAAAAATAATAATTATATATAATCCCACTTTTAAAACCCTTTGTATTTATGTGGTTCTCCTTGTAGAAGTCTACTTAACTTACTGGGAACCCAAGGAGACTAGGGCCCTGGCTTTCTTGCTCTTCCTAGGCTTCTTACAGAGTCCCTGTACAGGATTTTTTCTCTTCCTCACCCCAGTCCAGGAGTGAGAGAGACCAAAATCCCACAGCCTGTCAGCATGTACAGGATTTGCGCTCTCTTCCGAGTCCAGGGATAAGAGGCACAATCCCACAGGCTTCAGGAATACTTAAACAAGCCCAAGAATAAGTCTGTACACTTTCTAGAGAATCAGTAGTCTGCCACCAGGACCTCTTGCAAAGAAGATTCCCAACTCAGACAGGAGCAGAGGTTCCAACTCCTGCCTAGTCTCTGGGAATCAATAACTTATCAGCTCTGTGCCAGAGCTGCCGACAAGTACTTAACACACAGTGGTAGCCTTATAGGCGAATGGCTTAAGCACAGGATCTAGGCTTAGAGTCAGGTTGCAACATAGGGAGCAAACTCAGATAATATTGATCAGATGTTATCTTTATTCAGTGCACAAGCATGTATATATCATAAGACTTGCAGAGGTAGGAAAACAATATATATAGCTTGTACAGCTCTAACTATGCATAGAGGTATTCATAGTTACCAGTCATTCAGCGGTACCAGATGATTCAATGTCCAATGTATAACCAGGGAATCTTCAATGGAGATTCCATTATGCTGTTGGCAACCAAATCCAGCTTAGGTTACCTTGTAGTCAAAGTCCATGTTGCAGGTATACAATCCAAAGGGGTACTCTCTCTCAGAAAGGAGCTCTCTTTCCAAGAAAACTTCTCACCTCTTCCCATAGGGTGATCACAATTCCCTCCCTTTCCCATCATAATTGAATATGGCCATTTACCCAATCATGAGAGGATGAACGGGTGTGCTCAAATATCCAGTTACAGTCATTGCTTACGTGACTGAAGCCATGTCAGAGGAGCTTTGATGTGTTAATGTCTTGGGACAGCTGTGTCCCAAGCTTGGGAAAATGCCTGAATGTCTGCTCTTCCCAGCAAAGGTGTCAATATGTCTTGTATATGGAGATGAGGCTTGGCCATCTGTGCAGGCCATCTGCCCAGGCGACAAAGTTACATGGACATGTTATCAGGGAGAATTTCAGGAAAGGCTCTTCCTATACAGTCCCTAGTCTAAAAGTCCCTACGCTATCCTTTGGCTTGTGCCAGAGGCTGCCTTAAATAGAAGTTTCCCCTAGCAGAGGGTGTGGCCAGTAACTATTTAAATTCACCCAGACACTCAATTACAGTCAAACAATGACCCTTTCACACCCTATCTCAAGCAGCCAGGACTCTTCAACAACTCACAACTCACCCACACACTCCCAAACACAGTACCCCCTCACCTGAAAGTAAATAAAAAACACTCACCGCTCTAGCAGCTCTATCTCCTACTCCTTCTCAGAGCTCAGCTGGGTCAGCTCTGCTTCTGGCAAGGTGCTGCCTTAAATAGGGGCTGCATTTTTCAACTTGATTAAACTCTTCATGCTGGATGAATTATACTACTTATATTAAAGAATGGGCATCATTTAGGCCAGATATTATCCCAGATCATGTCCCTAATCAAATGGCAGTGTTAGTGTGATTCAGACAGATTTATGATTCTCTCATACAAAATGTTGCCTTTTATGTTGTTGTTTCATACAGGTAACAGAAAAATGTGTGCTGGGGTCCCCTTTGGGTATTGTTTGTCCCATTCTATGTGAGAGTGAGTCCTGCCATTTATCTATCAAAAACACCTTTCATGTTACAAATGCAGCTGACAGTGGCTTTTTAAAAAGACATCAACATTCTTAATCTTTCATTGGCTTTTGTTTATTATCTGTTGAATTCCACACAGTTTCTAACATCTCAACCAGCAGGAGCTCACAAATTTCAGAAACTGGAGGCCAAATCAAAACAGCAAAGGAATGGCTCCCGCTCAACTTTCGTGGCAGCACATTTCATCACTGACGTACCTTGCTGTAATTGGGATTCTCTTTGCAAATTTGAAGATACGCCTCTGTATTCTACTCTGGAATCTGATATGACAAAGAACCTTTTAAAAATAGGTATTGATGTAAAAAAGAAATATTTATAACTAGGAATAAGGCCTGTTGTGGAAATAAATACAACGGGCTCTAGAAAGAGGCTCTGGGAGAGTGCCCTGGCTTTGGGCACTCAGTGACAATTTGCTGTGGCAATCTCAGCAGGGTATAATGACAGAGTCCGCCATTTTCTCCAGAGGAACTGATCTTTGCTACCTGAAGAGCAGTAGTAATTTTGATTGATCTCCAGCCCAACCTCAAGATTGGTAACAGTGGTTCCCCATGAGGGAGTGGCTGGTTTGGAGGGTGGAGTCTATGGCATTGTACCTGTCTGAGGTCCCACCCCTCCTCAACACTCACCCTCTCCAGGTTCGACCCCTCAAATCTCCAGGAATTTCCCAACCTAGAGTTGATAACCCTATCTCCCTCCCAGCCAACCATCAACCTACCTTTAGTTTTCCATCTCCTCCCCCCTCCCTCCTAGAGAGCAGTTGTAATTTTGAGTGATCTCCAGCCCCCACCTGGAGATTGGCAACAATGGTTCCCCATCAAGGAATGGCTGGATTGGAGGGTGGAGTCTATGGCATCATACCTGTCTGAGGTACACCCCTCTTCAAACCTCACCCTCTCCAGGCTCCATCCCTCAAATCTCCAGGAATTGCCCACCTGGAGTTGGCAACCTGATCAGGACTGGGCCCAATGAGTTTTCTCCCTAAGGCCAACATAGGTGTGGAAAGGGCCTTTTACTGGCAGAGGAGAAGGTACAGGTGCCAACTTTGATTAGGGAAATACCTGGAGATTTGGGGGGTGGATCCTGTGGGGGGCAGCATTTGGGGTGTGTGTGGAAGGACTCAGCAGGGTATAATGCCATAGAGTCTACCCTCCGAAGCAACCATTTTCTCCCAGGGAACTGATCTCTGTCATCTGGAGGTCAATTGTAACAGTGGGAGATCTCCAGGTCCCACCTGGAGATTGGCAGCCCTAGGGGAAAGTCAGCCGCACAGCGGGGAGTTGAAGAAAATGGTCTGATGGTCGCTGGCCCACCTCGTTAGCCAGCCAGCCATGCTGAAGCTAAGCAGGAGAAAGAGCCTTTTTCCATTTATTCTGACAGGAAAGTGGCCATTGGGGAGGGGGTTATGGGCGGGGGAGGGGGTTATGCTGAAAGTCCTTTGTTTTTTTACTCACAGAACCAAGCTTGGCTGCCTACCAACAACCACTGAGGGGACAGTCCCTCACAGGAGTCAAGAGAACTGTCTTCCTCAGGAGACAGAGCTTTCTGCCAGGGGGAGTGGGTGGGGAAGAGGAGCAGACCGCGCACCCGGCCAATGGCACGCGAGTACTTTTGAGTGGCGGCTGATGGGCCAATGGCTGAGGGAGGGCATTTTACAGCCAATGGGAGCGCATGGAATCTTGCAAAACCAAAAGATAAATATTTATAAGGAGAGATGAAAGTGTATCTCAACTAAGCATATAGGAAGTGGGAGTGGGGATGAAAATTCATAAACTGCTCTGACAAGGCTCACCACTCACTGATAGAGCACATGCTTGGCATGCATAGAGCCCTAGGTACAATGTCATCTCTTTCCAGTTAAAGGATCTCAGTAAGGATAGGGAAAGCAATCTTTAAGGACTATGCTGCTAGTAAGAGTAGGTGATTCTCAAACAGTATGAACAAATGAAATGACTCAGTAAAAGGCAGCTGCATAGGTGATATGGGCCTTCCTATGGGATACAGATTAGACCAGCTGACATACTAATTGTCTTTTCCTCAGCTTTTGATGGCACACTTGCTGTGCTCCTTGCTGAAAGAGAGAGACCTGGACACTTTCATTTATGTCTCAGTCACTTCCTAATGAAACTGTTGTCCTGATGAAACCATTGTTAATGATCTTCATTTAGAGGTAGAGTTTCCATAGATTGAAGGTCATGCACTTCAGTTGCTGCTTAATAATGCTGCTAGGTTGGTGTCAAATGTAAATGGGCAGGATCATATTAGGAATGCAGAGAGGAGGAGGCAATTCTGGCCCAATTGAAGATGTTAATTCGTGTGTCCCCTCATAAAGTCCCCTTCTATCAATATTTTATGCCACTAGGTGAAGACTTCTTTTTTGTTTTGTCTGGCGTTGCCTTGATGACCCCTGCCTCCTGCCTTATATTTTAATTTCTGTCTTTTTTAATGCATTTTTTCAGATTTTGGTTTTAATTGGTTTTATGATGTACTTTTACAATGCTCTGTTCTAAATTGTTAGCCGCCTTGCTGGCCCTGAATTGGCAGAAAGGCAGGACATAATTTTTGTAAACAAATGATATGAATTTAATTATTTATTTAGAACACTTATTTAGTGTTCTTCTCAAGTTGTCTACCAAAAAATACAAAAAAATACAAGCATGTATATATCATAATGAACATTAAAACCAGACATCAATAAAACTATTCAGTGAAATTGTTGTGGGGACGTGACAGAGTACTTGCTCCTCTACAAAACTTCCTACAGGTACCCACTTTCTTTTTTTTATATAAGTTTATTTTATTAGTTTTTTGTTACAAAGAAAAAAAGAAGAAGGTATACATAATACATAGAAATCACTTTTGCGAGTTTACATTAGACATTTCTCTCAGTCCATTTATTAACTTTATACCATCTTTGTTGGAACACATTCTCATCTTTCCCTGACAATATCATATTTAATTTGTCGATTTCCACTATTTCAAAAATTTACATAATTAACTCTTCTCTGCTAGGTAATATGTCAGTTTTCCAACATTTTGTGATGAGGATTCTGGATACAGTAAGGATATATAGTACAGTACATAAATCACCATGTACATCATCTGGTATTATGTTAAGCAAATAGGTTTCTGGTACAAATTGTAGATCTATGTCAGTAATCTCTACTATTAGGTGTTTGATGTTTTCCCAAAATTTACTAATCTTCTCGCACTGCCACCAGATATGGTAGAATGTTCCCACATTATTTTTACACTTCCAACAATTTCCGGGAACATCCTTATAACATTTAAAGAGCTTATCAGGTGTCCAGGGTCACCTGTAGAACATTTTAAATATATTTTCCTTATACGACATAGCTCTTAATAGTTTAACAGATTTCCAAGTTTTTGATCAGTCATCTGTAGTTAAATTATGTCATATATCTTGCATCCAAGTTACCATACATGGTTTTACTATTTCCTCTTGCATCTCATCCCATAATAAGAAGTTATATAATTTTTGGATCAATTTATCCAAGGGTGATAACCATATTTTATCTAATTCTGCTTTTGTTGCAAAGTTCATTATTTTATCTTTAGCAAATCTCGATTTTGACTATAACTTTTCCCAATTAGTAAGGTTAATGTTCATTGTTTGTAATACTTCAAACAATTTCAATTCTTTATTTTTGGTCAGTAATATTTCATATGTAACTCTCTTCTTATCTGTTAACAAAGTCAGCATTATAAAAGCCTCTAATGGGGAGACCCACATAGGTATTTTGGCATACAATCTTCCTTTAAGTTTTCTCCATATCTTAATCAGTGCACCCCTAATTATATGTTTGTGGAAGTTTTGCTGTATTTTATCTTTGTCATACCACACATAAGCGTGCCAGCCCGTGTATAGGTCATGACCTTCCAACTGTAGTATTCCTTTATCCTCTAACAGTATCCACTCTTGAATCCATCGCATAGCCGCAGCTTGATAGTAAAGATGCCAATCTGGAAGTCCCAATCCTCGTCTTTCTTTCTTATCCCGGAGTAGCTTCATTTTAACACAAGATCTCTTAGATTGCCATATAAATTTCTTTACATGTTGGTCTAGTTCCTCAATAAATGTATTATTTTTTATTATGGGTATACATTGCGCTAGAAATAGAAATCGCGGGAAGATATTCATTTTTATGGTGGCAATTCTACGTATAAATGATATGTGGAGATCATGCCATTTATGTAAATCTTTTTTTGATTTCTTCTAATATCACCTTATAGTTATTTTCATATAAATTATTGTTCTTACTAGATAGTGTGATGCCTAAATATTTAACTTTATTTGTTACCTCCATATTTGAAGTGGTTTGAATTTAATTTATCACCTCTTTAGTACAATTTTTTGTCAAAATCTTAGTTTTCTTGAAATTTATTTTGAGTCCTGCTATGGCGCTGTAACTTTGTATAGCATTTAATAAGTGCAACATGGATTTTGTTGGTTCTTCCAAAATAAATACAAGGTCATTGGCAAAAGCTTGCAGTTTAAATTGTTCTCCTTTAATTTTGAGACCCATCATTTTTGGTTTGTCTCTCACTAAATTATTGAATGTTTCTATTCCAAAAATAAATAGTAATGGAGAAAGAGGACATCCCTGTCGAGTTCCTTTCTAGATGGCAATGTTTTGTGTTAATTCTCCATTTACAATTATTTTTGTCCATTGTTCTTTATATATAGCTGTTATCCATGTCATGAGATTTTTGCCACAATCCCATGTTTCCAATTTATGCTTTAAAAAGTCCCAGTTAACATTGTCGAAGGCTTTCTCCACATCAAGAAAAACCAAACCCAATTGTCTCCCGGGCTGCTGGTCATAATGTTCTAAAATATTTACAGTGGTTCTTAAATTATTCTTTATTTGTCTTTTTGGGAGAAATCCAGATTGGTCCTGATGTATGACTCGGACCATTACCTTCTTAAATCTAGTAGCTATAACTTTCGCGAATATCTTATAGTCTATGTTTAAAAGTGAGATAGGTCTGTAATTTTTAATTTCATCATATTCAGTATTAGACTTATGTATTAATGTTATTAACGCCTCATTCCATGAATTTGGTATTTTTCCTGTGGTCATGATCTCGTAAGTCAAGTCTTTAAATAAAGGCAATAATTCGTCTTCCAGTTTTTTTATAAACTTCAGCTGAAATGCCATCTGGACCCAGCGATTTTTTTTCCCTTTTGTTTTTTAAGTGCTTCCACTATCTCACAAGTTGTAATGGTATCATTCAGAATTCTTCTCTATTCTTCAGTAAATTTCTTGCTGTTTTGTTTTAAGAGGAAATCTTTAATTTCTTGTTGATTTTGCAGGAGTTGTTTATAAAGTGTTCTGTAAAAGTTTTCTACAATATCTTTTAGGTCTTTATTTTTATATTTTCTCTCTTGCGTTTCATTCTTTAAAACTGAAATCATCCTTTTCTCTCTCTCTTTCAAGCTAGCCAGCGCGTAAGTTTGTTCGCATTTTCAAAGTAGTATGCTTTTGTATATTCTATTTTATTAGCTATTTCTTGTGTTAATAGCATGTTTAACAGTTTTATCTTGATTTTTGTCCCATCTGTGTCTCCCTTGTTTTTTAAAACTGTTTCTTCCTTTTTAAGTTCTTCTGTCAGTTTTTTAAACTTCTCCCTTTTTTGTTTCCTCCTCCACGCTTCTTGACTAATAAATAAACCGCTTAGATATGCTTTTGACGCATCCCAAATATTATTTAGTGACATATCCTTCATTCTATTTATTTTTAAGAATTCTTTCACTTCTAATTTAACTTTTTAAACAAAACTTTTGTCTCTCAATAATCCAGTGTTTAATTTCGATCTTGTAGTTTTATAAGCTTCTTGTAGAGATAACCAGATGGGATTGTGGTCAGCAAAGGTATTAGGCAATATTTCAACTTCTAGTATGTCTTTCGCCATGCCGGTATTTATCCATGCCATATCAATTCTTGACCATGATTTAGATCTGGAGGAGAAGTACATATAATCTCTTTTTTGTGGGTTCCTTGTTCTCCAAATATCTATCATATTAAATTCTTCTGCCAGTGCTAGGAAGCTTTTGGGCAACCCAGCACCCGCTTTTAAGGTTTTTTAATTTTTTTTTCTGTCTTCTTTGGGATCAAATACTGCATTAAAGTATCCTACCACACAAATATCTTCCGAGTTTTCCTTTGATAAGATATTCTTTAATTCTTAAAAAAATTGTTCTTGATTCTGGTTTGGCACATAAATATTTGCAATCAGGGTCTCTTTTCCATTTCTTCTGATTTTCACCATGACAATTCTTCCATCAGATGACTTATAATTGAGCACTGGGTGAAATTTCTCAGCCACATATATCACCCCCCCCTTTTTTTGACACCATCCGATGAAATGAATGGTATACCTAATTTTTTATATTCTAGGTATTTTACGTGGTCCTCTTTTATATGTGTTTCTTGAAAACATGTGATATCAGCATGTAATTTAAGAGCTTGATGGAAAATTCTTCATCTTTTTTGAGGACTATTTAATCCATTAACATTAACTGTTTAATTTTTTAATAGCCATTCTTTTTGCCTTTCTTTGAAATTGCTATATATTTTAAAATTGTAATCTAGTATGAATTTGAGATTCGGTTTTAAATCTTAGTTGTTGCTTCTTCTTTTTTTGTCATTTTTGTATGAACTTTCTGAGTCTAATTGAAGTGGAGGTCCTTATTGGATTTCATCTTCCTCTTCTTCTTCTTCCTTTTCTTGCTCTTCCCCAATTCCTTTCTGCCATCCTATATATTCACCCTCTCTGTCTAAGAAGTTTTCTAGTTTAAAAATAGAGTCTATCCGGTATCTTTTGGTCTTATATGTAAACAGTAGTCCTTCTGGGATCAACCATCTCTATTATATCTTATTTTCCCTCAACAGATTTGTCAATATGCCATAGTTGTGGCGTTTTCTCTTATGCACCATGGTATATCTTTTAATATCCTAATTTCTGCTCCTGCTATTTTTAATTTATTCATGTTCGCTGCCTGCAGTATTTGATCTCTCATTGTTTTCCTATAGAATTTAACATGAGCTTCTCTAGGCTTTTTGTGTCTTTTGGAAAAAACTGAGTTCCTTCTATAGATGGATTCTATATCCTCTGATAGCTCTTTTTCATTTCCAATATTAAGTTGTTCTGCAATATTATGTGTCAGCTCTTCCTTCAAGTTTTTGTCTAACTGTTCTGTTATATTTTGAAATCTAAGGATGGTCCCTGCTTTTTCCATTTCTAGCAAAATTAGTGTCTCTTAGATTTTGTTTGTTTTTGATTTAATATCCAGCATTTCTTGATCTAAATCTTCAACTTTTTCTTCCAAATTAGTTGTGGTTTTTACTATTTTTGCTATTTCTGCTTTGATTTCTTCTGTATCTGATTTTAGTTGCATTGAGATCTCATTAATTTTGATTTGCATTGGTTCCAGCTCCTTTCTAATTAGTTCTGCAGTTTGTTGCATTGCTTGAAATATACAGTTTTGCATCATTGTCTGTAGATCTGTCATATTCATTTGTGGGAGGTTTGTCTTTAATTGTGCTAGTCCCCCGCTTTGACTTGGGGAAGGTGTAGGTGTTTTTTTTGGCCTGATGCCATTTTAATCTTATGCACTCATATGTTCAAGTGTTACTATGTAGTAACCTATCAATGTACTGGTTTGGTTGTCTATAATATCTTAATATAATTTCTAAGACCTTGTTAGTAGTTGATAAACAGTTTTCACCTTTAGTTTTCTTTTCTAATTGAATTGTCCAATTTTACTAACTGTTATACTCTCTAAATGTTTACTGACACTCCATTTAAGCTAAATAAATTTTAGCCTTTAGCTCAGCATTAAGTCTCTTATGTAATTATAGGTATAATTCTCTGTGGTCTTGTCTCAGCGCTGAGTCTCTACAAACTGGCAATCCTCAAGGCTCCCCATAAGCCTCATAGGTGTTCTCTATCTCGTCGGTTGTGTCTCCTTTAAGCACCTCCTCCCTTCTGTGTCTCTTTTAAGCACATCTGTCCGAAGACTTGACCCATCTTGTGTTTCTCCATTCACATCACAGCTCAACAATTTTGCCTCGTCAGCTTGAGATAGCTTGAATTCACTTCAGCTGCCTTGAGATCATTCTTAAGGATACAGAGCAAAACAATTAAAGAGACTCAGGTTTATGATTTCTTTCCTTTCTCTTTCCTTTTCCTCAAGAAGTATTTATGAATGTCTTATCTATGCTTCCCATTATTTACATGGGCATTAACTTTTAGTAGCTGCTTGACAGAATGAGATATGGTTTTAGAAAAGAAAATAATGAAATTGAAAAGATTTGGAGTGAAAAAGGTAAAAAAATGATTTCTAAAATTTATAAGATTTTGTTAAAATGGTATACAGAGGATAAGATTGTAAAAGAGCAAATGGTGAAATGGGCTATAAATGTAAATAGAGATATAGAAATGTCATCTTGGGAATGTTTGTGGAAAAAGTCGATTAAAATATCAACATGTGTTAATGTTAAAGAAAACTATTTCAAAATGATGTATAGATGGTATATGACACCAAAAAAATTTGCTAATATGAGTGAGAATATGTCTAACAAATGTTGGAAATGTAAAAAGAAAGAAGGCTCGTTTTACCATATGTGGTGGACTTGTGAAAAAGCAAATGTTTTTTGGATAGAGATTCATAGTGAAATTCAGAAAATCTTGAAATGTACGTTGAAAAAGAACCAGAAATGTTGCTTTTAGGACTAAAGTTAGAAGAAGTCAAAATGACAAAAAGGACTTTGTTATGGTATCTCATTTCAACTGCAAGAATGATTTACGCTCAGTTCTTGAAACAAGAGCAGATACCTGATAAGTGGGAATGGATTAAAAAATGATTTTTATGGCTGAAATGGACAAACTAACAAGAAAACTTCATGGAGTAGAAGACGAAGAATTTTTAACAGACTGGAAAGATTTTAAAGACTATTTAGAGCTTAACTGGGATGTGAAAAAATAGATTACTTTGTTTTGATAGTTACTAATAACAGAAGTGTTGTAGCAGAGAGACTGTATTTGAAAAGTTACCTAATTGTTAAAGTTAAAAGCAAAATATTGAAATTTAAGATTTGGATATTAAGAACAAGTTGAATGTACGAGAATATTGGGTGGAAATGTTAATGGGGGCGGAGCATCGTGGAAAGCCAGGGGAGGGGGAGATAAAAATTTGAAAAGGATATGATAAGAATTGTAAACAAAATGTGGAACATGCTATTATATATCCGATAATAAATTTTCTTAAAAAAAACACAAACTTTTAGTAGCTGCTTCAGTAAAAAAAAACCTTTTATCCATTAACTGATGTTTCTGCCTCTTAAGCTTACTCAGCACCCTTACTCAATTTCAGTTAGAGTTAAAGGTTTTATTTTAAGTTCCTCATCCCATTATCCCCATCAACCAGAGAAAAAAGTCAATTTGTAAACACTTAGCTTCGTGTGAGTCTGTTGCTTGTTCTTATCTTGTTGAAGTTTGAGATGTTTTACTCCCCTCAGTCTGTTTGGGCTCGTCTTGTGCTCAGCAAAGGAAAAAAACCTTTGCTGGATTTCCCCACATTTCTGCTTTGAGACAAATCAAAAAACAGACACCAGAGGAAGTTGCCATTCCCTCTGGTTGGGTTTAAGTCTCTAGCAAATATTCTTCAAAAGGAAAAATATTTTGGCTGAAAAAAAAAGCCAGAATAATGTGGGTTTGTGGATAGCAGCGTGCAGAGCTCCTCCACGCACGTCTATCCTTGATGAGCTCCGACCGACCAGGTACCCACTTTCTTAAAGGCTAAGTTGCTTTTCTGGATCTCTAGAATATCCTTCCAGGGCCTGTTCTCTGCAAGGATTCCATAACTAGATGGAACATTTCTGTCAGCCTTTGGGAAATAGTTCTCAAGTTTGTGGTCATTATTTTTTTGCTATTTTATCTATCTGTGTTGGATTTTTATAATGCTGTTCTTTAGATTTTTATAATGCTATACTTTAGCTGCCCTGGCCCGGATGGCCCAAGCTAGCCCAATCTCATCAGATCTCAGAAGCTTAAACAGGATCACCCCTGGTTAGTACTTGGATCAGAGGCCACCCAAAAATCTGGGGTTGCTATGCATAGGCAGGCAAACTGCCTCTGTTTGTCTCTTGCCTTGAAAACCCCATAAGGTGTCCCTAAATCGATTGTGACTTGATGACACCTTCCACCACCATAGCTGACCCCCCCACACACATACTTTGTTTCGATCCTGTGTTGTACACCATTTAGCGGGGGGGGGGTTAATTGAAAAGGAGTACATTAGTTTAGTAAATAAAACACACACAATGGAGGAGCACTGTGATACAGTGTAAAAAGATGAGGGGATGCTTAGATTAGCCAGTAGGTTTTCTGCTTTGGCAGCTTCATTTCCAAATTCTCTTCTAATTATTGGCTAGTAAATCTACAGTGTCTGGTAACTGTAGTGTAATTTACAGTGCTGGATTAGAACTGGGGAAACACAGCTGCAATCCCCACTTGGCTATGAAGTTTACCAGCCAGCTTTTCACCAATTATCTTCTCAGTTCCACCAGTCTCACAAGATAGTTGTAACTGAGGTTAAAATTGAGGCATGGAGAACCATATACACTACCTTGAGCTCCTCTGGGTAGTACAGGATGAAAATGTGGTTGCTATGCATTATAGCAATAAATGTGCATTATGTGATTTATTTATTTATTTACTTTATTTCTCACTGAGACACAAGTTGGTTTACATAGTGTAAGACAAAGCAAACAAATGACATGGCACATCCAACAACAATGCAATAGGACTAGGATTACAAAAATTAGCAATAGTGGAATAAACATCAGACATGATGTCAAGAAACTGGGTTCTTTGTTCAGTTTCTTGGTTCTTCTCTAAACATTGGTTCAGGCTTCATTTCAGTTTGTTGGCCTGAAGTTAAGTTGCAAAGTAAGTAGAAAATAACTGTCCTTGTGCTGGGAAGATTCAACAAACGGACCTTGTGATATCTAGATAACAGTCCCAGGTACAGGGAGTAAACCAATGCCTATCTCTGACTCCCTATTCCCAAGGCTAGAACTATGGCACCTTAGTAATCAATTAACTGCATTTCATTCAGTTAAGACTTATGATTTGCATCTGTAGGAATGAGAGAGTTATACTGCAGATAGCTATATCATTTCTCCCTACCAGTTCATCTTAGTCAGACCCCCTCCTAGGTCAAATGCCTAGTAACAGGGTCATCTCATCAATTGACAGCACCAGCCGGAGATCTGATTGGTCTACTGGCCCAAGACCATGCTGGGTCTTTGGTCATAAAAAGTTAGTCTTCAATCTGTTGGCTTGTAGTTGTAGGGAAATTCCACAGATTCCACCACATGCCTATGTGACCAGACCACCGTAAGCACACTCACTAGGTCTCGGGCAAACCCGGAGTCAAAGCTCTTTGGTCGCCAGGTGCTGTGTGGTGGAAAAACACTGATATTAGTCTAAAAGCTCAGCTATTATGGGAATTTCTGGCAATGTGTAAGCTCTGGAATTGATGGAATTTATGGTTTACTTTTATGACCCTACCCTCAATAAATATGGGAATCTAGACTCAAGGGGAAGGCTTGCTTGCTGGAGAAGCAGCTTTCCTGAGAGGCAGGGTCCCTGCTTCAACCAGACTATTTGTCTTCTGGCATTTTCTCGCGTCCTTCACTTCAGTGGTCAAATGGCTATCTTGCTCACTGATTTGTTTGGGGTTGTTTTTTTTTTTTTTGGATGTGATGCTTATGGTTCCCTAAAACCATCTTAGATGCTTGTTGCTATGGGTCAGATATCCTGCCTGCCCAATGCTAACTCTGGGCAACGTAGACTTTGACTGCTGAATGTCTTCAGCCTGGAATGGTAACATCTGGTAAATTTGAACCAATGCTTCACTGCATAGTTAGCCTCTTGAAATTTAGCTTTGTTATTTTGATTCCTCACTGCTCTTGTTCTGTTTTAAATATTCTTGTATACTCTTAATAAATTCCTTTTAATAACATTTTGTGCTGTTTTGCTCTTCAAGTGGCTTCAACCTAATTTCAGTTCCCAGACCTAAGTGCATGCCTACCAGGTTAATTATTTGGGGGAAAGTCAATCTGCAAGTAGCCTACCTTGCAGGGCTGACTTTCCTGTTTAATCCCAGAAAAGTTGGAAGCTTGCCCTTTGGCTTCTGGCTGTTGGACAGTTAAAGGGGCTGGTGGCAGCTACCAGACCAGGGGCAAAAACTTTCCAGTTTCTCGAGAGGGGGGTGCTGAGCCTGGGCCAGAGGCATTGCTATGCTAGGTCCTTAAAAGAACTGGAGCCCAGTGGCATCATAGGGAGGAGGCGAGTGATGCCACAGGCCATTGTAACTATCTATGTAGATGGAGCCATGTGGGATTTAGGGAGGGACTCCAAAATTTAGGGGGCTGGGAACCCCTGGGAACCCCCCCCAGTAATGTCCCTGAGCTGGGCTAAAGCCAGGAAAAGGTGGGAGTCTCCTGCTGTGTCCTGTTTTTGAAATTCACTTTTAGAATAGTCACTTTAAGATCTGCAAATATACATACCATGTGCACAGAAAAAACTAATAGTCACAAATCTGACAGTAAGAGAGGCAACATAGAGAAGCCCATAGGGAACATTTTAAAACTTTTCCTGGACATTCATTTACGGGATCCTTGTTTCTGGCTTATTCATAAGGGAGACTTTTTACTGAAATTTACTAAATTGTGGCATCACAGATACCTTCATTTGGTAAATGCATGGCTGGAGTCTCTGAGCCAGGGCAGAATACAAAATAGTTGCAGTGTACTCAATTTCTGAGCAATGTACAGAATTCAGTAATCTTCTCAATGCTTTGGGACTGGAATGACCGACCCCAGTGTGGAAATGACAGTCCCTGGGATTAGCAGAAGTGTTCTGGGACTGGAATGACAACTCCTGGGACTTGCAGAAGAATTCTGGGATTATTATTCTACTTTGAGGTCTGGCATTCCAGTCCCAGAACACCTCTGCTATTCCCAGGGACTGTCATTCCACTCTGGAGTGGTCATTCCAGTCCCAGAGTACTGAGCCTATTCCCAGGGGCTGTCATTCCACTCTGTGACCAGTCATTCCAGTCCCAGGGCACAGACTCCATTGCTAGAGGTTGTCATTTCCACGCTGGGGTCTGTTATTCCAGTCCCAGAGCACAGATTCTCTTCCTAGGGACTATCATTCCACTGGGGGGTGTCATTCTAGTCCCAGAGCAGAGATTCTATTCCTAGGGACTGTTTTTCCACTCTGGGAGGCTGTCATTCCAGTCTCAGAGTAAACTGTCTGAGCCCAAAGACCCTAATGGAAAACCCATTCTTCATTTCCTTTACAACTTTTTTTGTGTGCTGCAGTGTATTTCAGTGGAGCCCATGCAAGTCAATTGGCATTCCTGACTCCTAATATCTCCAATGGGCCTTCAAGCCCCTTCCATTGTTTCCAATGGGCAGTCCTGTTATTCCTTTTAGTACATCCCAGTTGGTTGCCACTTTGAAACTGTACCACACCATTTTAAGTAACTGTACCACACCATTTTAAGTAACTGTACCACACCATTTTAAGTACCACACAAATTTAAACAAAATGAAGAGGGTGAACATGTACAAAGTGCATATTTCTTGCCAATGTTCTCTCTGGGCTGCACACAGGGGAAAAGGAAATTTTAAAAGGCCTCTGATCTGCATGCTCCACTCCCAGTCTTGTTCATGCAGATGGGCTGACAATTTTAAAATGAAATGGAAATTGAAAGAAGAGCTTAGGAGTAGCTGAAGCAGTCCTCCCCTTTACTACCATGAAAAAAAATGTTCTCAATCAAGAACATATAGATCCAAGTAAAATAGAGACACACTTCCCCCAAAAAATGTAAATTGGAGCCAAGCAAGTATTTTAGGCCCAACAGAGGCTTTGTAGTCTGATTGTTGCTACACCGAAAGTGGGTGGAGCTAGCCAAGGTTAAGGACTGTACTTTCTTTTCTAATGGACACCAAATATATTCAAGGATTGATATGTTCTGGATATCAAAAACCTTAGTTATTAATCTAGAGCATGCAAAGACAACTGAAGACCCTTGCAGATCTTACTGTTTACAATAACAAACGTTCTTCAGCTTTCTATGCCAGCTGGATAGACAAAAATGGCCACCTTCCCTAGACCTCAGATCAAAGGTCTATCTCTCCTGACAGATCCAGCTGCAAGAGACCTTCTCTTCCTGTGCCAAGGAAAATTATCAAATCTTTTCCCCTACTGAGGTAAAGGCAGAGATCTGTCTTCCTAAAGACTAACATTTGATACCTCCCTGCTGGGAGAAGAGGATGGGGAGAAGGGTGATGTTTAACAATCCTATTGTCTATCCTGCTAGCTCATTTAGCATTTGTAAGAAAGTGAGCCTGGAAGAAAAAAAGTGAGCCCAAAGGAAAATTTTAAACTTACATATTGCCAGGCACTGGTTGGCCAGGGGAGGCTCAGTCCCCCTGGAAAAATTTGGAGAAGGCCCAGCCCCCCCCCCCAGTTTACATCCATGTACCAGACAGGGCTGTGTGGTTTCACACTCCAAGGCTTTGTCCTTTGGACTAAGGGTTGTTGATACATATGTCATAAAATACAAAAATGTAAATAAAAAAGTAGAAAATAATGCAGTTCAAGCAAGATTATACATACAGTGAACAATGGCATAGACTTAAAATCCTATTGACTTTATAAAAGTGCCCCCCATTCAACATTATGAAAAAGTATTTGTAAATGTCTTACTGTTACACTTAAAATATTTGTCTGTTATCAGGATACAGCAGCCACAGATTCTAGCACAAAATCCATGAATCTACAAGAGAACAATATCGAAAATTATAAATAATCATTGCACAGAGTATCCTCAGCAAAAATGTCTCTGTCATGCAATAATAGATGGTATGCAGTGACTTCCTTCCTACCTTGAAGACCACCTTCAGTGGTATCTAAGGAAGTGTGCATGCACATGAAAGCATACCTTGAATAAGACCTTGTTGGTCTTAAAGGTGCCACTGGATTCAAAATTTGTTCTGCTGCTTCAGACCAACATGACTACCCACCTGAATCTACTTTAAATCATTGTTCTAGAAAGATGAATAGACAGATAGACATAGCCATAATGCTAATCATCAATCAGCTGTAGTTAGATCAATATGAAATCTAGTGAACCTCTTGATTATAATCACTCGATAATTATATGATAAATTAATTAGTAAATAAGTAAAATGAAATCAAATGTGTGTCTTTGAAATCCCCGCTTACTTAACTAATAAAAGCTATAACTTGTTCAAAGGGAGGGCTTGAACAGCAGAAGTTCCTAATAATAAGAAGCGCAAATGAGAAAGAAATGCTATGTGTTAATCCCCTTCTCGGTTTCTTTCTTTCTTTTACTCATGTGCTAATAATACACTCAGAAACTTTTTAAAACTGTTGTACATCCATCATCACAAAGGAAAATGCCACATTTCTTCAGTGGTGGAGACAGTAATTACAGGTTAGGACTCATAACTGGAGCGTTGATGAACATGCCCAATGCTGCAGCAAATATAAAGTAATTCTTGAGCAGACCATGTGAGTTCCTATAAGAGCTAAAACACAGAGTTCTTGCTGTAAGCAGGAAACACTATGACATTGGCCAACTCAATTCTTAGTTGTCACATGTATTGAACACAGGGGAATGCCAAGAGACTGTGGACAATTGTTGGACATGGGAATGCTAACAGACTGCACAAAAATGCAAAGCACTAGATTATTCCGTTTTCACTTTTAAGCAATGCCAGTACTCACTTGCTCATAGGACTTCATTACAGAAAGTTAAATTATTCATAGCTATGTACAGATTAGGTATGTGTGAAACTATTGCCACATACATTTCTGCCATTCCACATGTAGTCATCTTCTCTTTATTTACTGAGATATTAGAAGTGGCTGACATTGCAGTCCTAAACAGAATTAAATCCTCCTAAATCTAAGGAAGTCAATAGGCTTATAAAGGTGTAACTCTGTTTAGGACTGCACTATACAGGACTGCACTATACCAAAGCCAGGGCTGCAGTGGCTGAGATGTTAAGATGCTGAGCGGCAGAATGGAAGGTCTGTAGTTCAGCAGTTCAAGACCCTAGTGCTGTGTGACTGAGTGAGCTCCCATCTCTGGCCTCAGCTCCTGCCAACCTAGCAATCTGAAAGCAAGAAATTGCAAGTAGATAAGAACATAAGCGAAGCCAATGTTGGATCAGGCCAATGGCCATCCAGTCCAACACTCTGTCACACAATGACCAAAAATACCAGGTGCCATCAGGAGGTCCACCAGTGGGGCCAGGGCACTAGAAGCCCTCCCACTGTTGACACCTTCCCAAGCACCAAGAATACAGAGCCTCACTTGCCCCAGAGTACCTATCTATACCTTGTGGATAATAGCCACTGATGGACCTCTGCTCCATATGTTTATTTAATTCCCTCTTGAAGCTGTCCATGCTTGTAACCACCACCACTTCCTGTGGCAGTGAATTCCATGTGTTAATCACTCTTTGGGTGAAGAAGTACTTCCTTTTATCCATTCTAACACGATTACTCAGCAATTTCATTGAGTGCCCATGAGTTCTTATATTGTGAGAAAGGGAGAAAAGTACCTCTTACTCTACCTGCTCCATCGCATGGATAATTTTATAAACCTCAATCATGTCACCCCTCAGCCATCATTTCTCCAAGCTAAAGAGCCCCAAGTGCCTCAACCTTTCTTCATAGAAAAAGGGTTCCAACCCTTTTATCACTCTAGTTGCCCTCTTCTGCACTTTTTCCAAAGCTGTAATGTCCTTTTTAAAGTGTGGTGACCAGAACTGTAGACAGTACTCCAAATGAGGTCGCACCATTGATTTATATAAGGGCATTGTGATATCGGCTGATCTGTTTTCAAATACCCTTCCTAATAATCCCCAGCATAGTGTTGGCCTTTTTTATTGCAGTCACACACTGTCTCAACATTTCCATTGAGTTATCTACTATGACTCCAAGATCTCTCTCTTGGTCAGCCTCTGCCAGTTCGGACTCCATCAACGTGTGTTTATATTTAGGATTTTTGGCTCCAATGTGCCTCACTTTGCACTTGGTCACATTGAACCCCATTTGCGATGTTCACACCCACTCACCCATCCTCGACAGATCCCTTTGGAGTGCCACACAATCCTCCCTTGTTTTCACCACCCTCAATAACTTTGTATCATCCGCAAATTTAGCCACTTCACTGCTTACTCTCAACTCCAAATCATTAATAAACAAGTTAAAAAGCATCGGACCGAGTACTGATTCCTGCAGTACCCCACTGCTTACCACCCACCACTGACAAAATTGCCCATCTATACTCACCCTTTGTTTCCTATTAATTAACCAGGTTTTGATCCACAAAAGGACTTGTCCTTTTATCCCGTGATTTTTGAGCTTACTTAGGAGCCTTTGATGAGGAGCTTTATCGAAAGCTTTCTGGAAGTCAAGGTAAACCCCCTCAAAGAAGACTAGCAGGTTAGTGAGACAAGATCTTCCCTTACAGAACCCATGCTGAGCCTGCCTCAATAGGTTTTGTTCATCAATGTGCCTACTAATTCTTTCATTAATAACAGTTTCCACCAACTTACCCGGTATCGAAGTCCAACTGACTGGCCTGTAATTTCCCAGATCTCCTCTGGAACCCTTTTTAAAGATGGGAGTGACATTAGCTACCTTCCAGTCCTCAGAATGGAGGCAGATCTAATGGAAGATTACATATTTTTGTAAGGAGATCCACAAGTTCACATTTGAGTTCTTTCAGAACTCTCAGATGTATGCCATCTGGGCCTGGTGATTTATCAGATTTAAAGTTGCCCATCAGTTGTAGGACCTCCTCTCTCGTCACCTCAAACTGAATCAGGTCTTTCAACACCCTTCTTGAAATCAGCGGTTCTGGAGTAGGCAAACACTTCTCATCTTCCACAGTGAAGACAGAAGCAAAAAATGCATTCAGCTTCTCAGTCATTTCCCTATCATCCTTCACTACTCCTTTTACCCCTTGGTCATCCAAGGGCCCCACTGCCTCCCTGGCTGGTTTCCTGCTTGTATATGAAGAAAGTCACAGGGTAGCTTATGGTGCCTCTCCCTAAGATACCCACCAAGTTTCAAGAACATTGGATTAGGGGTCCAATTCTATGGGCCCCCAAAAAGTAACTTTTTTTCCACCATAGAGAACAATGGAGGGAATAGGGGCAACCTGTTTGGGGGCCCATAGAATTGGACCCCCTGGTCCAATGTTCTTGAAACTTGGTGGGCATCTTGGGGAGAGGTTCCATCAGCTACCCTGTGAGTTTGGAGCCTCTCTGTCAAACCCCTCCCCTCCAGTTCCCAGAATATACCCTATGTTTTCACCATTGACTTCAATGACCCATAGGATATAATGGAACTGAAGTTGACATTCGGCTGCCTGAAAGACTCCAGGGATGCTGGCTGGGTTGGGGCTTGGCTCCTGAGTGCGCTCCCCCCCCCCAAAAAAAAAAAGACCCTTTTCGAATGTATTTGAAGAAAATTTTATTGTTGGTCTTTATGTTTTTTGCTATATGCTCCTCATATTCCCTTTTTGCCTGCCTGATCACAGAATTGCATTTTGTTTGACACAGCCTGTGTTGCCTTTTGTCAACCTCACTGAGACTAGCTTTCCACCACTTAAAGGAATCCTTCTTACCTTTTACAGCTTCCATTACTTTGTTTGTTAACCATGCAGGCTTTTTTCTATACCTATTTGTGGCTTTCTTAATGTGTGGTATATATTTTTTCTGAGCTTCTAGGACTGTATTTTTAAATAGTCTCCAAGCTCCCCCAATGGTTTTGCCTTGGGTGAATTTGAGGCTGAGGGTGAGAGCAAAAGGGTGAGGCTCTTTGCCTGTGGCTCTTAGCCTAGGGACTCTCAGCCTAGGGGCTCTGTAAGAAGCCCAGGAAGAGCCAGAAAGCCAGGGACCTTGGCTCCTTGGGTTCCCAGTAAGGTAAGTAGACTTCTACAACAGGAACCATATAAATAGAAAGGGTTTTAAAAGGGTGGTTATAGAAAAGTATTTATTTAAAAACAATTATGAAGCCAGAATGCCAGCAGGGGGTTGGGGGCTATCCAGTGTTCTGCATGGAGTGTCACATGTATGACTATCTGCCCACTGGTCAGAAGTCTTGGGTGTGTGCTCGGTGCAAGGAGCTCCTGGTTCTCAGGGAGTGAGTTTGCTCC
Source organism: Gekko gecko (assembly GCA_029375565.1). Classification (NCBI taxonomy): domain Eukaryota; kingdom Metazoa; phylum Chordata; class Lepidosauria; order Squamata; family Gekkonidae; genus Gekko; species Gekko gecko. The sequence goes on from JAPDNY010000005.1 coordinate 143,443,150, forward strand.
CTTGAGGCCAAGGTGGCTGACCTGGAGAAGAAGAGACAGTCAGTTAGGTGCACGGAGAAGACTCTCGGGGACTTGCTAGATATGTCCCACTCTGGATCTGGCAGCCCGGCTGCTGCCAGGGAGCATGAGGGTCAAGGGGAAATGGGGCACCATGCTGAGGATAAGGGGAATGTGCCCTCAGAAGGGACCTCTTCTTCAGCTGGTGAACGGGTATCCTTTTGTACCAAGGAACCATCCCTGGGAAGGGTGGGAGGGGGCTTTTGGTAGTGGGTGATTCAATCCTTAGGCAGGTAGACAGCTGGGTGGCGAACCCGCGTACTGACCGTATGGTGACTTGCCTGCCTGGTGCGAAGGTAGCGGACATTACGCGTGTTTTAGATAGGCTGGTAGATAGTGCTGGGGAGGAGCCAGTGGTCGTGGTGCACGTCGGCACCAACGATGTGGGGAAATGCAGTCATGAGGTCCTGGAGGAGAAATTTAGGCTGCTGGGCAGGAAACTCAAGGCCAGGACCTCCAAGGTAGCCTTCTCAGAAGTGCTACCTGTTCCACGCGCAGGGCAGGAGAGACAGGCACAGATCAGGAGTCTCAATGCATGGATGAGACGGTGGTGTAGGGGGGAAGGATTCAAGTTTATTAGGCACTGGGATGCTTTTTGGGACAAGAGGGAGCTGTACAAAAGGGACGGTCTCCACTTGTCCCAAGAAGGAACCAGGCTGCTGGTGCTCAAAATCAAAAAGGTGGCAGAGCAGTTTTTAAACTGAATAATGGGGGAAAGCTGACAGGAGATGAAAAGTCTCTGGTTCGGGATGGCTCATCTCAAAGAGATGAAGGGGTAGCTATTACTTTTGTACAAGGAAATGGATTACAATTGTCCACTGAGACTGTGGCTAATGATAGGAACTGCCTGGCAAGGTCTCGAGGCAGCAAGAGGAAGGTTGTGGGCTTAACAAAAGTGGGAAACTATAAGTGTTTATACACAAATGCTAGAAGTCTCCGAGGTAAAATCGGGGAGTTGGAATGCTTGGTGTTGGGGGGGGGGAAATAGACATTGTGGGTATTTCAGAAACTTGGCGGGATGAGGAAAATCAGTGGGATACGTTGATTCCTGGTTATAAATTATATCGGAAGGATAGGGGGGGAACGGTCGGAGGTGGGGTGGCTCTGTAGTTCAGTAAGATTGAGAGGGTAAGAGAATACCGTCCAGTAAGACTGAGAGGGTAAGAGAATTGGATTCGCTTCTGAAAATGCTATGGGTTGAAATAGTGGGTCCAAAAGGAAGCTTAACAGTGGGAGTTTGTTATCGCCCACCAGATCAAAAGATAGAGGAGGATTATAAAATGATGAATGAATTAAAGACAACAGCTAGATGGAATAACTGTGTTGTAATAGGCGACTTTAACTACCCACACATTGATTGGGTCAATATGAGTTCGAGTCGGGAAAAAGAGATTGAGTTTTTAGACACTCTCAATGACTGTGCTATGGAACAGATGGTCACAGATCCTACCAGGGAAGAGGCGATCCTGGATTTGGTCCTAAGTAACACCCAAGACCTGGTGAGAGATGTAAAAGTGATTGCACCACTTGGGAACAGTGAACATAATGTCATTGAGTTTAACATTTGTACAGATAGGCAGTTGCCCCAAAAGACTGACACAACCACTTTTAACTTTAAAAGGGGTAACTTCTCTGGTATGAGGGGACATGTGAGGAAGAAAATGAAAGGAAGAGTGGAGAAGGTCAAAACCATTGGGGAAGCTTGGAGACTATTTAAAAAGACAATCCTACAAGCTCAGAAAAAATATATACTGCAGGTTAGGAAAGGTACAAATAGGTATAGAAAAAAGCCTGCATGGTTAACAAATAAAGTAATGGAAGCTGTAAAAGGTAAGAAGGATTCCTTTAAGCGGTGGAAAGCTAGTCTTAGTGAGGATGATAAAAGGGAACACAGACTATGGCAAATAAAATGCAAGTCTGTGATCAGGCAAGCAAAAAGGGAATATGAGGAGCATATCGCAAAAAACATAAAGGCCAACAATAAAACTTTCTTCAAATACATTAGAAGTAGGAGGCCAGCCAGGGATGCAGTGGGGCCCTTGGATGACCAAAGGGTAAAAGGAGTAGTGAAGGATGATTGGGAAATGGCTGAGAAGCTGAATGCATTTTCTGCCTCTGTCTTCACTGTGGAAGAGGAGAAGTGCTTGCCCACTCCAGAAGCACCAGTTTTGGGAGGGGGTTTGAAAGACCTGAATCAGATTGCGGTGACAAGAGATTGCGGTGACAAGAGATTGCGGTGACAAGTCCTCTGACAGATGGACAATTTAAAAACTAATAAATCACCAGGCCCGGATGGCATTCATCCGGGAGTTCTGAAAGAACTCAAATGTGAACTTGTGGATCTCCTGACAAAAATATGTAATCTTTCTTTAAAATCTGCCTCCATTCCTGAGGACTGGAAGGTAGCTAATGTCACTCCCATCTTTAAAAAGGGCCCCCGGGGAGATCCGGTAAATTACAGGCCAGTCAGTCTGACATCGATAACGGGTAAGTTGGTGGAAACTGTTATTAAGGAAAGAATTAGTAGGCACATTGATGAACAAAAACTATTGAGGCAGACTCAGCATGGGTTCTGTAAGGGAAGATCTTGTCTCACTAACCTGTTAGTGTTTTTTGAGGGAGTGAACAAACATGTGGACAAGGGGGACCCAATAGATATTATTTACCTTGACTTCCAGAAAGCTTTTCATATAGTTCCTCATCATAGGCTCCTAAGTAAGCACAATAGTCATTGGATAAAAGGACAAGTCCTCTTGTGGATCAAAAACTGGCTTATAAATAGGAAACAGAGAGTGAGTATAAATGGGAAACTTTCTCAGTGGAGGATGGTAAGCAGTGGGGTACCACAGGGATCAGTACTCGGTCCGATGCTTTTTAACTTGTTTATTAACAATTTGGAATTGGGAGTAAGCAGTGAAGTGGCTAAATTTGCAGATGACACAAAGTTGTTCAGGGTGGTGAAAACCAGGGAGGATTGTGAGGCACTCCAAAGGGATCTGTCGAGGATGGTTGAGTGGGCATCAACATGGCAAATGGGGTTCAATGTGGCCAAGTGCAAAGTGAGGCACATTGGAGCCAAAAATCCTAAATATAAATACATGTTGATGGGGTCTGAACTGGCAGAGACAGACCAAGAGAGAGATCTTGGAGTCGTAGTGGATATCTCAATGAAAATGTCTAGACAGTGTGTAGCTGCAATAAAGAAGGCCAACGCTATGTTGAGGATTATTAGGAAGGGAATTGAAAACAAATCAGCCAGTATCATAATGCCCCTGTATAAATCATTGGTGAGACCTCATTTGGAATACTGTGTACAGTTCTGGTCGCCACATCTCAAAAATGATATTATAGCATTGGAAAAAGTGCAGAGAAGGGCAACTAGAATGATAAAAGGCTTGGAACACCTTCCCTATGAAGAAAGGTTAAAACGCTTGGGGCTGTTTAGCTTGGAGAAACGACGGCTGAGGGGTGACATGATCGAGGTTTATAAGATTATGAATGGGATTGAGCAGGTTGAGAAAGAAATACTTTTCTCCCTTTCTAACAATACAAGAACTCATGGGCACTCCATGAAATTGCTGAGCAGTTGGGTTAGAACAGATAGAAGGAAATACTTCTTCACCCAAAGCATGATAAACATATGGAATTCACTGCCACAGGAGGTGGTGGCAGCTACAAGCATGGACAGTTTCAAGAGAGAATTAGATAAACATATGGAGCAGAAGTCCATCAGTGGCTATTAGCCACAGGGTATAGATGGGAATTCTCAGTCTGGGGCAGGTGATGCACTCTATTCTTGGTGCTGGAGGGGACAGCAGTGAGAGGGCTTCTAGTGTCCTGGCCCCACTGCTGGACCTCCAGATAGCACGTGGTATTTTTGGCCGCTGTGTGACAGAGTGTTGGACTAGATGGGCCATTGGCCTGATTCAACATTGGCTTCTCTTACGTTCTTATGACCCTTTCTACATTTCCTTTCAGTTTCTTCCTCATATGTCCCCTCATATCAGAGAAGTTACCCCTTTTAAAATTGAAAGTGGTTGCGTCAGTGTTTTGGGGCAACTCCCTATTTATACAAATGTCAAACTCAGGAACATTATGGTCACTGTTCCCAAGTGGTGCAATCACTTTTACATCTCTCACCCGGTCTTGGGCATTACATAGGACCAAATCCAGGATCGCCTCTCCCCTGGTTGCCTCTTTGTCCATCTGCTCCATAGCATAGTCATTGAGTGTGTCTATAATCTCAATCTCTTTTTCCCGACTAGAACACATATTGGCCCAATCAATGTGTGAGTAGTTAAATTCACCTATTACGACACAGGTTTTTTTGTCTGGCCGCTATCTTTAATTCATTCATCAATTTATAATCCTCCTCTATCTTCTGATCTGGTGGTGATAGCTGTCTACCTGCCCACTATTTTAACCCTTAGCATTTCCAGAAGCAAATCCAATTCTCTTACCCTCTCAATCTTACTGGACGGTATACTCTCTCTGACATACAGAGCCACCCCACCTCCAACGCTTCCCCCCCATTCTTCCGATATATAATTTATAACCAGGAATCTCCGTATCCCACTGATTTTCCGCATCCCACCAAGTTTCTGAAATACCCACAATGTCTATTTCCTCCCCCCAACACCAAGCATTCAAATTCCCCGATTTTACCTTGGAGACTTCTAGCATTTGTGTATAAACACCTATAATTTCCCATACATATTAAGCCCACAACGTTCCTCTTGCTGCCTCAAGCAGGGCCAGCCCCAGGTTTTTTTGCACACTAGGTGAGGATACCTTCTGGCTCCCCCCCCCCCGTGTAATGTGCTGTCAAGTTGCAGCCAGCTTCTGAGACACAGATGTGGTTTGCCATTGCCTGCCTTTGCATAGCAACTGAACTTCCTTGGAGGTCTCCTGTCCATAGACTGGCCACTGCCGGCCCTGCTTAGCTTCTGAGATCAGACAAGGGTGGGTTGGCTGGGCCATCCAGGTCAAGGCAATCTTGTTGTGCCTCTTTGTAAAATGAATTGCTGAGAATCAAAAGCCCCAACTATTCTCTCCTCTCACACCATGTATTAATAATACACAGACAGTGCAGATATTTCTCCCTTGTAAAGAGACAAACTCATGGTGATGTCTTCCCACCTCTTAAAAAAGATCTACATTCTATAATGACCCCCCCTCAATTATTCAGGCAGGCAGATTTGCATGTACTCCACTTCCCTCTTTGATTCTCTAAGAATTTTGGGTTCTCCAAATTGTTTGAGGGGACTAGGGGTGGGGGCCAGTAGTTGAAAGTGAGCCTTAAATCTAGGAGACAGTCAGTACAGCAGAGTTAGGGTTAACAGCCTTCAAACCCTATCGACTTCAGTGGCTTCCAAAGAGTGTAACTCTTTTTGGGATTGGTCTGTATACCATCTGCCTAAGGGTGTGAGGATCTTTTAAAAAAAATTGCTGGGTTCCCTCCATCTCTTTCCCCACCCAACTCAGCACATTCTATGGAGAAGAATGAGATCAGAAAAGAAAGTCCAAAGGGCAAGTTATTTCTGATTTTTGACTCAAAAACCACTTTGAATAAAAAATGGGGGGGGGGATATAATTCAAAGAGGAAGAAATGACAGTTCTTGGTCTTTTGGAAGAGCAGACAACCAAACAAAAGAGAAATGTTATGAATTCTATTTATTTTCCTTTATGACAAAAACCAAGTCGGCAAGAAAACTTTCCCCCACCTACCTTACTAATTATATGTCAATGCATAACAATATTAGTGTTTAATTATTAAGATGTCGGGGGGGGATTTTTGCCTGAAAAGCATGGTTAAAAAAACAGAGAGATCCAATCAATCTAAATGAGAACCACGCAAGTCAGAGAAAAGGTGGCAGACCCCTCCCCACATTTGAGAAGGGATTAACCAGGATGTGTCCCCATAGTCCTGCCTTCCTATAGCTGCCATTTCTTCATGGTGGAATTCAGGTGAGGAAGAAAGATCCCTTCCCTCCCCCAGGAGGCGGCAGGCCCCTGGCCCTCCAGCCACCCCATCTAGCATGGCTCCTGAGACCTGACCTGCCCATTTCTCCACATGGGCATGTCGCGAGGAATGGCTTGCTTGCGCTGACCCACCGGCAGGTTTGTTGTGCCTCAGTGGATGAGCCAAGGCCTCCCCTGCTGCCTTCCCCCTCTTCCAGCAGGAAGTCCCCCTGCCGGAAGCTCAGTCCTTTCCCTGAGTGGTGGTAGCCACCACTGCCACCACCTTTTCCCCAGCCCAGCCTTTTCTCTCTCTTGGCTCCTCAACGCTGCTACCTGAGCACCACCTTGCAGCATGTGAAGGCAATGGCAGTGGCATGAGCTGAGCAGCACACATGCCCTTTTCCTCTTCCAATGGCCAGCATTCTAGAGATGGTGTGCAAATAGTAGGGCTGTTCATTCAGTGTCAAAACAGAACTCTGCTGCCTCCTCCTTTTTCTCCAGTTCTGCCTTGCTGGCTTACCGGCATCAGCGAAGGGGTGCGAGATGTGGGCAATGGGGGGTGGGCCACCACCGCTGCCATCAGGCACAGCAGCAGGAAGGGCACCAGAGGAGCAGTGCCGGCCAGGACTCCCTCTACTTTCCAATCCATCTGACAGCCAGAAGGCCAGGTCGGGGAGGGGAGGGTCCATAGGCAGTTCTTTTATTTTAATAAAACTTTTATTAACAGGATATATTAACATGCTCCATATCTCAAAGTACTTTTGAATACATCCTTTTCATTTATCCCCTCCCCCCGGCTTCCAGCGATGCTCTGCCCCGCTTATTGTTTCATTCAATATTCAGCAACAATAAAAACTTATCCCATATTCAATTCTTTAAAACATATTGCTTTAAAACATATTGATACATATAGTCTAACCCTTAGGTAACACTTTAACTGCCCATAGACAGTTCTGTGCCCCTCTGGGGTCTTCTCCATAGGCAGTCATCTAATTGGCCTAATAGGAAAGCCGGCCCTGGCCTTGAGACCTTATCAGGCAGTCCATATCACTAGCCACAGTCTCAGTGGACAGTTCCAATCCACCTCCCTGGAGAAAAGCAACAGCTACCTTCTCATCTCTCTGAGATGAGCCATCCCGAACCAGAGACTTTTCATCTCCTGTCAGCTTTCCCCCAATATTCAGTTTAAAAATTGCTCTGTCATCTTTTTGATTTTAAGCACCAGCAGCCTGGTTCCTTCTTGAGACAAGTGGAGACTGTCTCTTTTGTACAGCTCCCTCTTGTTCCAAAAAGCATCCCAGTGCCTAACAAACTTGAACCCTTCCCCCTACACCATCATCTCATCCACGCATTGAGACTCCTGATCTGTGCCTGTCTCTCCAGCCCTGCACGTGGAACAGGTAGCACTTCTGAGAAGGCTACCTTGGAGGTCCTGGCCTTGAGTTTCCTGCCCAGCAGCCTAAATTTCTCCTCCAGGACCTCACGATTGCATTTCCCCACATCGTTGGTGCCGACGTGCACCACGACCACTGGCTCCTCCCCAGCACTATCTACCAGCCTATCTAAAACACGCGTAATGTCCGCTACCTTCGCACCAGGCAGGCAAGTCACCATACGGTCAGTACGCGGGTTCGCCACCCAGCTGTCTACCTGCCTAAGGATTGAATCACCCACTACCAAGAGCCCCCCTCCCACCCTTCCCAGGGATGGTTCCTTGGTACAAAAGGATACCCGTTCACCAGCTGAAGAAGAGGTCCCTTCTGAGGGCACATTCCCCTTATCCTCAGCATGGTGCCCCATTTCCCCTTGACCCTCATGCTCCCTGGCAGCAGCCGGGCTGCCAGATCCAGAGTGGGACATATCTAGCAAGTCCCCGAGAGTCTTCTCCGTGCACCTAACTGACTGTCTCTTCTTCTCCAGGTCAGCCACCTTGGCCTCAAGGGAGCAAACTCACTCCCTGAGAACCAGGAGCTCCTTGCACCGAGCACACACCCAAGACTTCTGACCAGTGGGCAGATAGTCATACATGTGACACTCCATGCAGAACACTGGATAGCCCCCAACCCCCTGCTGGCATTCTGGCTTCATAATTGTTTTTAAATAAATACTTTTCTATAACCACCCTTTTAAAACCCTTTCTATTTATATGGTTCCTGTTGTAGAAGTCTACTTACCTTACTGGGAACCCAAGGAGCCAAGGTCCCTGGCTTTCTGGCTCTTCCTGGGCTTCTTACAGAGCCCCTAGGCTGAGAGTCCCTAGGCTAAGAGCCACAGGCAAAGAGCCTCACCCTTTTGCTCTCACCCTCAGCCTCAAATTCACCCAAGGCAAAACCATTGGGGGAGCTTGGAGACTATTTAAAAATACAGTCCTAGAAGCTCAGAAAAAATATATACCACACATTAAGAAAGCCACAAATAGGTATAGAAAAAAGCCTGCATGGTTAACAAACAAAGTAATGGAAGCTGTAAAAGGTAAGAAGGATTCCTTTAAGTGGTGGAAAGCTAGTCTCAGTGAGGTTGACAAAAGGCAACACAGGCTGTGTCAAACAAAATGCAATTCTGTGATCAGGCAGGCAAAAAGGGAATATGAGGAGCATATAGCAAAAAACATAAAGACCAACAATAAAATTTTCTTCAAATACATTCGAAAAGGGGTCTTTTTTTTGGGGGGGGGAGCGCACTCAGGAGCCAAGCCCCAACCCAGCCAGCATCCCTGGAGTCTTTCAGGCAGCCGAATGTCAACTTCAGTTCCATTATATCCTATGGGTCATTGAAGTCAATGGTGAAAACATAGGGTATATTCTGGGAACTGGAGGGGAGGGGGTTTGACAGAGAGGCTCCAAACTCACAGGGTAGCTGATGGAACCTCTCCCCAAGATGCCCACCAAGTTTCAAGAACATTGGACCAGGGGGTCCAATTCTATGGGCCCCCAAACAGGTTGCCCCTATTCCCTCCATTGTTCTCTATGGTGGAAAAAAAGTTACTTTTTGGGGGCCCATAGAATTGGACCCCCTAATCCAATGTTCTTGAAACTTGGTGGGTATCTTAGGGAGAGGCACCATAAGCTACCCTGTGACTTTCTTCATATACAAGCAGGAAACCAGCCAGGGAGGCAGTGGGGCCCTTGGATGACCAAGGGGTAAAAGGAGTAGTGAAGGATGATAGGGAAATGACTGAGAAGCTGAATGCATTTTTTGCTTCTGTCTTCACTGTGGAAGATGAGAAGTGTTTGCCTACTCCAGAACCGCTGATTTCAAGAAGGGTGTTGAAAGACCTGATTCAGTTTGAGGTGATGAGAGAGGAGGTCCTACAACTGATGGGCAACTTTAAATCTGATAAATCACCAGGCCCAGATGGCATACATCTGAGAGTTCTGAAAGAACTCAAATGTGAACTTGTGGATCTCCTTACAAAAATATGTAATCTTCCATTAGATCTGCCTCCATTCTGAGGACTGGAAGGTAGCTAATGTCACTCCCATCTTTAAAAAGGGTTCCAGAGGAGATCTGGGAAATTACAGGCCAGTCAGTTGGACTTCGATACCGGGTAAGTTGGTGGAAACTGTTATTAATGAAAGAATTAGTAGGCACATTGATGAACAAAACCTATTGAGGCAGGCTCAGCATGGGTTCTGTAAGGGAAGATCTTGTCTCACTAACCTGCTAGTCTTCTTTGAGGGGGTTTACCTTGACTTCCAGAAAGCTTTCGATAAAGCTCCTCATCAAAGGCTCCTAAGTAAGCTCAAAAATCACGGGATAAAAGGACAAGTCCTTTTGTGGATCAAAACCTGGTTAATTAATAGGAAACAAAGGGTGAGTATAGATGGGCAATTTTGTCAGTGGTGGGTGGTAAGCAGTGGGGTACTGCAGGAATCAGTACTCGGTCCGATGCTTTTTAATGTCCACTACCTTCGCACCAAGTAGGCAAGTCACCATACAGTCAGTACACGGGTTCTGCACCCAGCTGTCTACTTGCCTAAGGATCAAATCACCTACCAGGAGCCCCCCTAACTACCCTGCCCAGGGATGGTTCCTTGGTGTGAAGGGATACCCGTTCACCAGCTGAAGAAGATGTCCCTTCTGATTGATTGGGTCAATATGAGTTCTAGTCGGGAAAAAGAGACTGAGTTTTTAGACACTCTCAATGACTGTGCTATGGAACAGATGGTCACAGATCCTGCCAAGGGAGAGGCGATCCTGGATTTGGTCCTAAGTAACACCCAAGACCTGGTGAGAGATGTAAAAGTGATTGCACCACTTGGAAACAGTGACCATAATGTCATTGAGTTTAACATTTGTACAGATAGGGAGTTGCCCAGAAAGACTGACGCAACCACTTTTAACTTTAAAAGGGGTAACTTCTCTGGTATGAGGGGACATGTGAGGAAGAAATTGAAAGGAAGAGTGGAGAAGGTCAAAACCATTGGGGAAGCTTGGAGACTGTTTAAAAAGACAATCCTAGAAGCTCAGAAAAAATATATACTGCAGGTGAGGAAAGGCACAAATAGGTATAGAAAAAAGCCTGCATGGTAACTAATAAAGTAATGGAAGCTGTAAAAGGTAAGAAGGATTCCTTTAAACGGTGGAAAGCTAGTCTCAGTGAGGTTGATAAAAGGGAACACAGACTGTAGCAAATAAAATGCAAGTCTGTGATCAGGCAAGCAAAAAGGGAATATGAGGAGCATATCGCAAAAAACATAAAGGCCAACAATAAAACTTTCTTCAAATACATTAGAAGTAGGAAGCCAGCCAGGTAGGCAGTGGGGCCTTTGGGTGACCAAGGGGTAAAAGGAGTAGTGAAGGATGAGAAGCTGAATGCATTTTTTGCCTGTCTTCACTGTGGAAGAGGAGAAGTGCTTGCCCACTCCAGAAGCACCAATTTCGGGAGGGGGTTTGAAAGACCTGAATCAGATTGAGGTGACAAGAGAGGAAGTCCTCCGAATGATGGACAATTTAAAAACTAATAAATCACCAGGCCCGGATGGCATTCATCCGGGAGTTCTGAAAGAACTCAAATGTGAACTTGTGGATCTCCTGACAAAAATATGTAATCTTTCTTTAAAATCTGCCTCCATTCCTGAGGACTGGAAGGTAGCTAATGTCACTCTCATCTTTAAAAAGGGCTCCAGAGGAGATCCAGGAAATTACAGGCCAGTCAGTCTGACATCAATACCAGGTAAGTTGGTGGAAACTGTTATTAAGGAAAGAATTAATAGGCACATTGATGAACAAAAACTATTGAGACAGACTCAGCATGGGTTCTGTAAGGGAAGATCTTGTCTCACTAACCTGTTAGTGTTTTTTGAGGGAGTGAACAAACATGTGGACAAGATATAGATATTATTTACCTTGACTTCCAGAAAGCTTTTCATACAGTTCCTCATCAAAGGCTCGTAAGTAAGCTCAATAGTCATTGGATAAAAGGACAAGTCCTCTTGTGGATCAAAAACTGGCTTATAAATAGGAAACAGAGAGTGAGTATAAATGGGAAACTTTCTCAGTGGAGGATGGTAAGCAGTGGGGTACCACAGGGATCAGTACTCAGTCCGATGCTTTTTAACTTGTTTATTAACAATTTGGAATTGGGAGTAAGCAGTGAAGTGGCTAAATTTGCAGATGACATGAAGTTGTTCAGGGTGGTGAAAACCAGGGAGGATTGTGAGGCACTCCAAAGGGATCTGTTGAGGATGGGTGAGTGGGCATCAACGTGGCAAATGGGGTTCAATGTGGCCAAGTGCAAAGTGAGGCACATTGGAGCCAAAAATCCTAACTATAAATACACGTTGATGGGGTCTGAACTGGCAGAGACTGACCAAGAGAGAGATCTTGGAGTCGTAGTGGATAACTCAATGAAAATGTCTAGACAGTGTCTAACTGCAATAAAGAAGGCCAACGCTATGTTGGGGATTATTAGGAAGGGAATTGAAAATAAATCAGCCACTATCATAATGCCCCTATATAAATCATTGGTGAGACCTCATTTGGAATACTGTGTACAGTTCTGGTCGCCACATCTCAAAAAGGATATTATAGCATTGGAAAAAGTGCAGAGAAGGGCAACTAGAATGATAAAAGGCTTGGAACGCCTTCCCTATGAAGAAAGGTTAAAACGCTTGGGGCTGTTTAGCTTGGAGAAACGATGGCTGAGGGGTGACATGATCGAGGTTTATAAGATTATGAATGGGATTGAGCAGGTTGAGAAAGAAGTACTTTTCTTCCTTTCTCACAATAAATGAACTCGTGGGTACTCCATGAAATTGCTGAGCAGTTGGGTTAGAACAGATAAAAGGAAGCCCTTCTTCACCGAATGAGTGATTAATATATGGAATTCACTGCCACAGGAGGTGGTGGTAGCTACAAGCAAGGACAGTTTCAAGAGGGAATTAGATAAACATATGGAGCAGAAGTCCATCAGTGGCTATTAGCCACAGGGTATAGATGGGAATTCTCAGTCTGGGGCAGGTGCTGCACTCTATTCTTGGTGCTGGAGGGGGCAGCAGTGGGAGGTCTTCTATTGTCCTGGCCCCACTGCTGGACCTCCTGATGGCACCTGGTATTTTTGGCCGCTGTGTGACAGAGTGTTGGACTAGATGGGCCATTGGCCTGATTCAACATTGGCTTCTCTTATGTTCTTATGACACATTTCCCTTATCCTCAGCACAGTGCCCTGTTTCTCCTTGATCCTCATGCTCCCTGACAGCGGCGGGGCTGCCAGATCCAGAGTGGGACATATGTAACAAGTCCCCAAGAGTCTTCTCTGTGTCCCTAACTGACTGTCTCTTCTTCTCCAGGTCAGCCACCTTGGCCTCAAAGGAGCAAACCCGTTCCCTGAGAAACAGGAGCTCTTTGCACCGAGCACACACTCAAGACTTCTATCCAGTGGGCAGATAGTCATACATGTGACACTCTATGCAATCAATGGATAGCCCCCAACCCCTTGCTGCCATTCTGGCTTCATAATTGCTTTTAAAATAATTAAATACAATTCCCTTTTTAAAACCCTTTGTATTTATGTAGTTCTCCTTGTAGAAATCTACTTATCTTACTGGGAACACAAGAAAACTTAGGCCTTCGCTCTTCCTAGGCTTCATACAGAATCCCTAGTCTATGAGCCACATACAAGGAGTCCTTTAGCTCATGCCTCTGGGAAGGTGCTGCCTTAAATAGAGGCCTTCCCCAGGAAAGGGCGGGGCAGCAGCTATTCAAAATTCACCCAGGCACTCAATTTACATTCAAACAATGACCCTATCTCAAACAGCCAGGACTCTGCAACAATTCTAATCTCTTCCACACACTCTCAAACACAGTCCTCCCACACAATACCATCAGCTAAATCCACACAGCTGAAAGCAAATAAAAAACACTCATCCCTCTAGCAGCTCTCTCTCCTACCCTTTCTCAGAACTCAGCAGGGTACCACTTTGGTGGGAAGGTAATAGTGTTCTGTGTTCCGTTCACCTCAGAGTTAAGTCATGCTGGTCGCATGCCACAGAAATGTCTTTGGACAATGCTGGCTCTTCAGCTTGGAAATGAAGATGAGCACCACCTCCTAGAGTCAGATTCAACTAGCTTTCAAGCAAGGAAAACCTTTACTTTACCTTTATACCAAAGCCAACTTTGATTCAATATTAATCCCCTACAAACCTGGGGGGAGGGGAAGACTAGAACATTTCTAGATTGTTCATTGACTTGAATATCTATTAGAGATCATTTTGTTCATGAAGTAATGGGAAATACTTTAGGTATTTTTAGCTATTGTATTGTTGAGAACCAATTTTCCATAGCACATATATAAAGTTAATGGAGGCAGTATAAATAGGCAGGTAAGATATGAGATAAACAATAAACTAGATATCATTCCAACAAACACACTTTGTAAAGTTAATGCCTTGAAAGTAAGGAGGTTCTTAAATATGAAAATTATTTTCCATGGACAGCCATGGAGCACTTAAGCATATATTTATATATCCATATGCAATCTTTCCCATTAGCTCTCTTTGTTTTAGTGATGCTGTTTGAAAATGAGAACTCAATTAGGTCAGTTTCTCAATGTCTGTTTTTAATCTGTAACTTAACTGGAGGGATAAGTCAGGTTTTTTAAAGGGAGAAAGCTGTGAGAAGTTGTAGGAAGTATATCAACTTAATAAAAATACCAATAATAAAAGTCCTCCTTCCATGAAATCACACAAAGCATTTATGACAACTGAAACTTCCTGTGTTTGAGTCCATGTGAGAAAAGTGCAAACAAACAAACAAACAAACAAACAAATAAATACATGTTTGGGTTCTAAAGGAGGAAATAAAACACCTGCTTTTGATCTGCAGAAGACGTGGAGATGTTGTGTCATCTCCTCAATGACCAAAGAGCTTTAGCACAATATATCTATATCCTATTAGCAACATGTGGCCCCCATCTGTGGGTAACTAAACCCATGGACTGAGGCCACACGGATGCTAAACAGAGTTTTCAGCAAATTTGGGGGACACTCCAGGAATGCAGAAAAATCTGAAATGTTTACATTTCCCCCAAAGACAACACACTTACTTTGCTTCTGTGGCGGCTGACCCTGATGACAGCTGCACCAGAACCCTGGACCCTGGCAGCGGTGGATACTGGGAGCTGCTTGGCTGCAGTGGATGCCAGATGTCACTTGAGACCTAGCTGTGGTAGTGAGGCATACTGATAGCTGCTTGGGGCTCAGAGTGGCTCCCAGACACTGCCATGGGGAGGGGGGAAGGAAGCCTCAATGAGCCCACCTGCAGCAGCTCCAGGTAAGCCACCAAGAGCAGCACAGGGTGGAAGGAAGCCTCAGTGAGTCCATATGGAGCAGCTCTGGGCAAGATGCCAAGAGAAGCAGTGGGGGGGAGGGAATGCAGAGGGAAGGGAAGGCTATGGGCCTGGTGCTTGCAGGGGAGCCTGGGGGCTACACTAGGCCAGTGAGAAAGTGGGGGAGATGGGATCTCCCCACCAATCTCGTGGCTCCCCACTTGTTGTTTATAATGTTCATGGCTACAAATAAACCAACTTTGTAAATAGGGATGGGCATGAACCAGCTCATGAACTAAAAGTCATGGTGAATTTTGGCTGGTTTGTATTTTTCGAAGTGAAGTTCATGGCAGGTTCATGGCAGTTTGTGGTGGTTCATGAATGGATACATATCCAGACAATCACCACCCAATCTAAATGTTTACCAAACTTCAAAGCAATTGGGGGGTGGAACTGGAGGCTGGGTAGAGGATAGTCAGCTAGAGATCCCCTGTGATTTTGGTGTCTCCAGCATGCTGGGGGGACATTCTACCACATCATGAACCTCATGAACTGAATTGATTCTTTTGGTAGCTAAAAGTTCATGACAGTTCATGGTTCCTGAACCAGGCATGCTACGAACCGAACCACATTTTCCTGATTTGTGCCCATCCTTATTTGTAAGTACCCCCTAATATTTTAACAGTGTCACAAAGTCTGCCTTGAGTTCTGTTCTTATGCACAGATTGAGACCTGTTGGTCCTTATTTGAAGCTCTTTATTCTTGAAGTTTCATTTCCACCTCCCCACCTCCCCCCCAAGAATTAAGTCTGAATCCAGACCTGTCAACTGCTAATCATAGTTCTCCCTTGAGGCATCTCAGCTGACTTGCATTGTATTTCTTTACATTTTTCCCCTCAATCCCATAAGATTATGATTGATTTTCATAGCACTGTAACAAGTGTTTTATAATCTTTATATTACTAATCCAGTGCAACTGAAATTGCATGTCTGGAAATATATTCATTTCATGCAATATATTCTGTTCAGTGATTCAGACGGTGTTTATTTTTCTGACTTAAGTTTTTTATTGAGTATAACATGTCACTCCACAAACACACATTATACATTTTATGATATACGCATTTTCCATTTTTAACAATCATAGTAACCAATTTTTTTTAAAAAAACATTCAACTGAGGTTACTGTTCCAACAATCTGAAGTTTCTGCTCTCATTTGATCCCTCTTCTTTTTATATGCCCCTATCTTACCTGTTTACGATTGCTGTTCAACTTCCCCATAACTTATAATCAATCATAATACATCTCATAATCTACAGTTCTTTTCTACCTCAATTACCAGTATAACTCTCTCCATCTTCTTCTGTACCTGAAAAGAAAAGTTGAAAGGGTTGCTTCCAATTATGGGTGCTATAGAGAACAACTCTACAGCGAAAGGTGATCCTCCTCTCTCCCTGTATTCGGAGGTCTTGGGGGGGGGTGTGCACACTCTTTGATTCCTTACTATATCCTTTTATTCACTAAAGACTCTAACCCTTTAATCAAACAATTCATACAAATAACTATTCTTACCTATACATATTTAGAGTTCAAATCTACTCTTGTACTAATAAGCCTTGCTTTCAGTTGTTTCCCCCTGCTTACACTATAGCCTAACTATCCACACCAGAATGCATTGTTCCCTTCATACACCTTCTTTCAATTTAGTAACAGCCTCAATAAGTTTTTTACCCATCATCTCATTATGTGCTGTAAATGTTTTATTATTTAAATTAACCACCAAATGGCCTAATGCTAACCATCTGTATGGTATTTCCTTTTCTCTCAATGTCTTTGCAGCTTCACGCGGTCTTTGTCTTGTAATCAGCACCTCTGGGATGACGTCAGCATACAAAAACACGCATGTGTCTTCAAGGGGCAAACCTTGTTTTTCTCCAGCTATTTTAAAAAGTTTGTTTCTGATGTGTAGCTCTTTGAATTCAATGACGATATCTTGTGAGACACCTGGGGGGGGGCTCTCTTTGAGATGTTAATTTGGAAAGCCGAGGTAATTATCTCTTCAGATGTCTCTGTTATTCCCTCTGACTGAAGCGTCTGCAGAAACCATTTGTTTAGTTCCTCTTTAAGATGTCCTATTACACAGAAGTTTGAAGAAACTCCACATAGTTTCACTTTCCTTTCCCTTATCCTGGTCTCCTGAAGAATAATTTTATTTTTCGCCCACTTCTCAAACTCTTGTACCTCCAATGAATCATCAGCTACTTTTCTAGCAATTTGAAGTGCCGATTCAGCTTTCTTCCCCGTCGCTTTCACACTTGATGTAAGTTCATTTAGTTTCTGATTTATTGGGTCAATAACAAGCTTAAGCTGAGCAAATTCCTTTCTTAATTATCCAACATCAGAAGACAAAACTCTTACCTCACTTTTAATCTCCTCCTTTATTTCTGTTAATGCCTGTGCAATTGGAGCCTGGTAGTCTGACGGTGCCCATTCCCTCTAGCAAGGAGTACTCTCGCTCTGATTCTTCTGAGTCGGTAGTAACCTTCCTTGGTAGTTTGAGAGGCAAGTTTTTACCTCCCTTTTTCCCTCAGGCTTTCCCCCTGCCTAGCACTGAAAGTTTTGTAAAGTTACCTTGGTTTTTAAAGAGTGGACATTGTTTTTCTGTTGGGGATAGCAGGAGAGTGTGAGAGCTGCAGCCAACCGGAAGGTCAGCTGCCACGCCCCCCTCTCAGATGGTGTTTATTTTGGAGTTCAGTTATGCCTGTTTTGAAAGGCCAAATGTCTCTGGGTTTCAAGGAATAGTGTCAGAGATTAGACTTTTGTTACACCTCTTTAACAAGCAGAGGCATAGATTCCAGGTCATAAGCATCAGATTCTTAGGTAGAAAACTCATTGATCAAATTAACAATTGCCCAATACTGCCACCTGGCATCTTTCACAGACAATGAACCAGGTCTCTCACGAGTACATCTGTTGACCCCTCTTGTGGTAATATTAACACTTGCCTGCAGAGATCTCTAACTGCAGAGAGGTAAGCCAGAGCATTGTGTTTTTATAAGTAGGGAATCATGAATAGATGCTTCAGCTCCTTAAGGGCAAGATGCTTCATTTTATTCTTACACAATGCTATCAAGCACCGGCTTTAAAAGGAATAATAAAAAGGGGTGATTCTTGCTCTTCAAAACCCTCAAATGTTTTTGTATTGCTATCTTTATGTTTTACATATTGCTTTGTGTTTTTCCTGTTGAGCTACAGTTGAGTTTATCTTGATGCAGGAAGAAGGTGTCAAGTTTAATGGATAAAATTTAAATGAAAATGTGGGAGACTTTGGTCATATTATGTGAACACAAAAGTTGCTGGAAAAGACAATAATGCTAGGAAAAGTTGACGGCAGCAGGAAAAGAGAAAGACCCAACATGAGATGGTTTGACTCTGTAATGGAAGCTGCAGCCCTCAGTTTCCAAGAACTGAACAAAGCTGTTAACAATAGGATGTTTTGGAGGTTATTAACTCATAGGCAACCTGACAGCACTTCAAACACCAGGTCTAAGTCTCTGCTTAGCTGTGAAGTTCACTGGAAGTCTTGGGTGAGCCACTTTTCCTCACTCTCTCATGGGTATGGATCATTTACTATTTCAGGAAGAGTGGAGACTGATGTAAGCCGCTTTGGGTCTCCATTGAGGTGAAAGGCAATATATAAATAAAGTAAGTAAAAACAGTAAGTAATTGTTCAATGACTTTCTGATGATGAACATAGGATTGTCTGCACTGAAATAGTGATTAACTGACCTGGAACTGACTTGAGAGGCCCAAACAATCCAGGGGAGACAGACTTTGCGGGGGAGATTATAAATTCCAGGACGTGGGGAAGAAATTATTTTTTATGACTGCTGACTAGGGATGCACAAGCCATTAAGGACTCAGTCTTTTTTTAGGGACTCCATCTTGCCTGAGGAGCAATGGGGAGAAGTCCCAACTATGAGAATTGTGGTAATGGCCAAGGACAGACTGGCAATTTGCCCCGGGAAGGGACCCGGGCTGACAACGACTCAATATCGGATTAAATGGAATGTTCACACAGGCACATCTGCCTGGCGTCCCCCACCCGTAGCCTACCGGTGCTGTTGCACTTCACTGCCGGATTAAAAAAACACCTGATAAAAGCCGTCGCAAATCCAAAAGCCTGCGTTCGTTGTACGTTTCTCCGCTTCCGGGGAGTCTGAACACGCAGGCGAAAAGCCGGGCGGAAGCCGCGTTGGGCACGAGGCAGCAGCACTGTGATTGGCTGCGCTCTGCTCCACTGCCCAATGTGGTGCTGGCATTGCAGGGCAAAAAAAAAAAAAATCGGCAAAATGCGCTTATGCGCATGAGTGCATGAGCGTTCATGCGCACATACACCCATACACCCACAGCCGAATTAATGGGGAAAGGGCGAATATAGCACGCCTCTGGCGCGGCAGTTTGAACGCTCCCGCGCGCCTCCGTCCCGTATCTTCTGGCAGCGGCCCCCGCTGTGTGGACGGGAAAACCCGGTATAGTTTAATCCGGGTTTTTTTTGCCGCGACTGGCTACCGGGGCAAATTGCCAGTCTGTCCTCGGCCAATGATTGACTTCCTAATTACTGCAACTTCAAGAAGAAAATAGCTTGTCTTAATTAAACATGGATAAGATAAATACCCAGAGCAGGGTTAAAAAGATTGTATGTTTTCACCTTTTCTTTAAATATTTGCTCAGTGTGATGCTTGAATAAACCATGTATATTCTTTATTTTTTTGTTTATTAAATTTATATTTAAATGCTCAAAGCCTGATCCATGCCTATTCACTCATGCTATCTGATGAGCAGTAATGGGGAGGCTCAGTGGATAAGCTTGCCATCCCTAGTGTGTGGTGCCTCAAAATGGCAAAAGTGTGATTGTCCCTGCACTGGCTTTTAGGAGTAAAGTGGGAACTGCAACAGCTAGAAGGAGTCTCTAAGTGGCAACACAGATATAGAGTGATGGATGTACAAATCTGACCAGCAGCAGATCCTCTCTGACATGCTGGTGGTAGCGGTTACTACCCAGTTTGATTTTGATACCCCCTGGAGTAAAGGCAAGGGGTTGCACCACCAAGCAGATTTGGGATGACAAATTGAATAGTTTCTCTATATTCCATTTCCTGGCACCAAATTTGTTAATTTGGAGGAGGGGAAAAATGTTTAATTTCCCAAGTCTTTGTTAATTGCTCATTTCTTAATTGGTCTCTGTCTGTTATTGTTAAGAACCAAGTATTTATACTTTTATGTATCCCTAAATTGATCCTTTGGGAGGTAAGGTGGCAAGGTATAACCCAGTCTCCTCAGATCTCTGAAGCTAAGCAAGGTTGGTCTTGAAAGGGAGACTGCCAAGAAAGACTTTGCAGAGGAAGACAATGGTAAACCATCTCGGCTTCTCACTTGCCTTGAAAGTCCCTTGTTGTGGTTACCATAAGTTGATTGCCACTTGACAGCACTTAACATGCACAAATGTATCCTTTAGCATCTGGTTTTAATATAGAGTTAATACTGCTATTTTTTATGTTGTTCATGCTATTTCACATTGCCTTTTATACTAGCTATGCTGTTTTTTAGCTTCTCTTATTTTATTCTAAAATTCTTGTATAGTTTTTATGTTTAATTGGAAACTGTCTGAAAATTAATTTTGGAGAGAGTGGTATAAAAATATTGTAAATACATGTGAAATTCCAGACACTAATGCCAGGAAGCAAGTTTCCCTGGCCCAATGGGATTCAAAGAAGGTACGAGGGCTTGTTGAGTGTTAAAACTGTGGTAGCTTATAGGACAATGCAGCTGCTCAAGCTATATGCTGGCCATACCTCCTCGTTGCAGGCTTTTGTTACTGGCTGGTGACCCATCTGCCCTCCCTTTAGTCAGCACAGGATTAGTTGGTTGCCACTGGGGACAAGCAATAATTTTTGATGTTCTCCCAAAATAGCTGATTGGGGGTGTCTTTTTTCATCTACTTTGTGATGTTGTGGGGCAGGTTGATTAAATATGCCTGGTCATTGACTGTGTAGGCCAAAACTAGTTCATCAGAGAATGGGTGGGCTGATCTGGATAGGCAGGGATTATCAACAAGCACCGTGAGATATCCAAAGTGGTAGAGCACATGTCCGGATTCACACATCACTGGCTGTGCAGCATGTGAGGCTAGGAAGGAGTGGCCGTTGGTGCTGAACACCATCTCACTGAATCTGGTAGTGGCTGTGTGGTGCATCAGGTGAGGGGACCAAGCACCTCTCGGCACTTTGTGTGCAGGCGATGATAAACAAATCTGGCAGGAGATGCTGGCTGTGATTGGAGTCAGAGTGGATCTGCCAGAAAGGGCAGCCACAGGCAGGCTGCCTAGCACAACCCTTCCACTGAAATATGTTAGCATATTTAATGATGATGCAGATCAGTTTTATTAAATAAACTAGTTAAACCCAATTTGTTGTCTCATGTCTTCTTTGAAAGGTGCCTGGGACAAACATACATACCAAAATAATAGCAGCCACTATTTATAATGTTTTAGTTAGAAAATACATTATTCTTCTATCTACAGTTACAACATATGGCCACCACCATACAACTGCCTGACATCCTACACTCATTGCTCACCAACTTTGAAGACATACTAAATTCTAATGACACTAACTCGAGGTCTCATCATGAAAATATATCATATCCTACTTCAACGTAAATCTGTTAAACCTTTGCCTTACCAACTAGCTTGGTCTCGAGATTGTGGAATCACCATCACAGACGTTCAGTGGTCTAACATTTGGCAAACCTCATTAGCATCCTCAACATCTGCACATGTTAGACTACAATCTTATAAAATTCTATCCAGATGGTACATCACAGCTAACAAGATGGCCCTGATCTCTTCCTCCAACTCAGCACTCTGTTGGAAAAGCTGTGGTGGCACTGGCATGCAATGCTCTCTCTAAACAGTGGAGTCTTGTGAGCAAAAATTCTACCTTGTGAGCTACTGGCATTAAAGTTGTGAGTGAGCGATTTGGCTGTTTGCTCGGGAGCCATCCTTCCTGAGCTAAGACAAAAATCTGTGAGCCGGAGGCTAAAAAACAGTGAGCTAGCTCACACTAACTCAGCTTAGAGGGAACACTGCTGGCATGTATGCCCACTCTTGGTGGCAATGCCCAAGAATAAGAACCTTCTGGAATAACATTCTTACACATATCAAACAAATTACAGGATACTCACTTCCTTTACTCCCAGAACTGCTCTTTCTACAACATATTCAAGAGCCTTCGATTCCCAGAATCAGAAGGGCCCTCATGGAAAATCTATTAACAGCTTCCAAGACAGTGTTAGCATCATATTGGAAATCTCCTTCACTACCATATATAGTCATATGATTTTCAAAGATTTGAGATCATCTGATGATGGAGAAAATCACTAATAAGCTACTTCAGTCAGATCTCTGTCTCAGGAGAACGTCATTTGAAGAGAAATGGTTTCCCTTTTTTGAATACATACTTGCGCAAGATCTACTACCTTCTACTCCAATATACTGACAAATGCTATTACTTTAACCTGGTTCTCTTTATCTTCCTCCTCCTCCTCCTTGCTATTATCGCTATTGCTATTATTATTATTATTGCTATTATTACTATTTTTTCTTTTAACCCTCTTCATTTTCACAGGTGTAGAGTCTAGTGATCTTGCTCAAAGTACCCCAAGTGCACCACTCCAACACAAGCTCAGTGGTCACATGGCTACCTTATCACAATAAACTAGATCATATTGTCAATTACTGAAAAATGCAATTTGTTTTTGTAATTAGATGATGAACTATTCATTTTACCAGATGCATTAAGTTTAAAGTTAATATTAATCTCATAACACTGATTTATCTCTGGACTTTGACATATATGTGTATCAATCTCTTCCTGTTGGTTGTAAATTCTACATACATCAATAAAATATTTTAAAAAAGAAAATACATGATGGCAGGCATGAAATAATGCATTGATTCTGTCAGTTCTTCTTGAACTATTACATATTCCCTATGCATTTGTTTCCATCCTTTGCATGCAGGAGATCTCAGTTTAGTTCTTAGCATCTCCAGTTAAAAGGATCTCAGGTAGCTGAAACTTTTGGTAGAGGCTTTATTGTGTAGTGGGTTTGACGCATAATGAAACCACAGACACAGACGTAGTGATCAGCATGGTTTCCTATTACACAACAAAAGACAACGTTACCTGGCCAGGTGGCCAACTATATACAAGCGAAGGGGAACGCCCCCTGGTGCCATTGGTGGGTTTGAATTCCTGCCGCCGTTCCCATTGGTTTCTCTAAGCTGGAGCCAGGAGCCCTAGTCCCATTGTTCCCCAGGACTCAAGCTCAGGCTCCTTTGCTGACAGCCTAAAGTGGTCAGTGGACACAACACCCCTCCCCCCATAGTTTGGACCCTGTCTAGGAGACATAGTCCTTCAGGTACACTGGGGCGTGGCATTCCCTAGTGGACTGTTGTGGTGCTGGAGACGGGACTTCTCCCCTGTTGAGTAGTGGCTGTGTGGGAGGGGCCGCCGCTTCTTCTCTCAACTCCGGGGCTGCAGGCGCCAACGGCTGCTCGTCTGGCATTCCTGCTGGGATTGGGGCCGGCGCATCGTGTTGGGCCACTTCCCTAGGGTCCCGTTCCCCTTCATGGCTCCCCTCAGCTACCAGGGGTTCGTGCTTGTCACCTTGATTCGGAAGCTCACCTCTGTCCGGAAGCAGGCGCCGCCTCAGCTGATCCATGTGGCGATGCAGTACTTGGCCACAGTCCATCGACACCTCATAGGAGACGGGCCCGGTGACATGGATGACCCTGCCGGTGACCCATTCCGGGCCCCTGCCATAGTTCCTTACAAACACCAGGTCTTCCAGGAAGATCCCCTGTGGTGCCTCCCGCTGCTCGGTCCTGTTGCGCGCCTTGGGAGTCCGGTTGGGGTGCAGGCAGTCTAGGAGGATTGCTAGTCTCCAGTCCATGAGGAGCTCTGCGAGGCAGTGGCCGCTCACGGGGTTGGGCGTAGTCTGGTGCACTAGGAGGAACCGTGCTATGCGGGACTCCCAGTCCCTTTCAGTCAGGTGGTTCAGCGCCTCCTTTGCTGTGCAGACCATCCGCTTCTCTTGGCCATTCGTTGCAGGGTGGAATGGCGCTGACCGGATATGTCGGATCAAATTGTCCCGTAGGAACTGCTGGAACTCGGATGTGAATGCTGACCCGTTGTCTGAGACGATAGTGTCTGGCAGACCGTGCGTTGCAAAGATTTTGTGGAGGGCTCGAATGGTGGCTCGGGAGGAGGTCGCAGAGACAGGACTAACCTCCAGCCACTTAGAGTACACATCCACAGTTACCAGGAACATCAATCCATGGAAGGGCCTGGCGAAGTCAATGTGGAGCTGGGACCATGGGGTCCTTGTTGACTCCCAGGACTATGTGGACGCACTTGGAGGGCTCGGCTGGACCTCTTGGCAAATCTGGCAATGCTTCATCCAGGCCTCTATTTCCCCATCCATGCCCAGCCACCAGACATAGATCCGGGTGAGGGCCTTCATCTGCACAATACCGGGGTGCGCCTTGTGCAGAGCCTGCAGAACCTGGTGCCAGAGTGCACTGGGAACCACCACCCCTCAGCAGGCAGCCCTTATGCACTGACAGCTCCTCTCACCACGTTGTGAACACGCTGAACTCCGGGCCCGCTGGAGCCATAGGCCACCCCCTTACCACCCAGCCGAGAACCCGGGAGATGATGGGGTCTTGGGCCGAGTGGAGGGTGACATCCACTGCCTGGAGGGGAGTGTCCGGAAGACATTCCCCCTGGAGGATGTGGGGGCGGGTCCTCCCCCTCATCCGGCAGGGGAAGCTGTCTCAGTGCATTGGCGTGGCCCATTACCTTGCCCGGCTGGTGCTGCAAGGTGTAGTTGTAGCCCACCAGGAAGATGGACCACTGTAAGACATGAGGGGAGAGTACCTGTGGTGTCCAGCGATCCACCACGAAGAGGCCCAGCAGTGGGCAGTGGTCTGTGGTGATGGTGAATGGTCAGCCATAGATGAAGTCATGGAACTTCTTCACCCCGGCCACGATTGCCAGTCCCTCATGGTCTATCTGGGTGTAGTTCCGTTTGGCCACAGATAGGGTCCACAAGTAATATGCGACCGGGACCTCCCGCCTGTCCGGGAGACGGTGTGCCAGCATGGCACCTACCCCATAGGGAGACGCGTCACAGGCCAAGACCACAGGCAGGGATTCATCAAAGTGGGACAGGACTGAGTTCAATATCAAGAGGGCCTTGATGTTCCGGAACGTGGTGGCCTGGCTGGGGCCCCAGACCCAGGGTATCCGCTTGTCGAGCAACCGGCGGAGGGGCTTGGCTACCGCCGCCTTATGGGGGAGAAAGGCGTGGTAGAAGTTTAAAAGTCCGAGAAAAGCCTGGAGCTTGGCTTTGGAGGTCGGGGGTGGAGCCTCCACGATGGCCTTCACCTTATCTCGGGCCAGGTGTAGACCATCCGCATCCACGGTGAAGCCTAAGAAGTCCATGGATGCTACCCCGAGCTGGCACTTCTCCCACTTGAGCTTGAGCCCAGTGTCTCGGAAGTGGCTGAGGACCATGCAGAGGCGAGTGGCAAATTCGTCGGGTGTGGTGGCGGTGATGATCACATCATTGAAAAATGGTGTGACACCGGGTATTCCTTTGAGGAGAGACTCCATGAGCTGCTGGAATATCCCAGGTGCCATACTTACTCCGAATTGTAGCTGATTCACCCAGAAAGCCCCCCGGTGGGTTAGAATCATCTGAGCCTCTGTGGTCAGCCCGTCGACCAGCAGTTGCTGGTAAGCTTGGGCTAGATCTAATTTGCCAAAGATCTTAGCCCCTGCCAAGGTGGCCAGGACATGGCTTACCACCGGAACTGGGTAGCAATGGTCCTGCAACCCCCGGTTGATCGTGTATTTGTAGTCTGCGCAAATGCGGATATCCCCATTGGGGTTTACAGGGGTCACAATCAGGGTCTCCCACGCTGTGTGGGAGACCGGTTCCAGGACCCCCTGGGCCACTAGGTGGTCCAGTTCCATGTCTATCTTGGGTTTCATCATGAACAGAACTGTCCTGGAATGCATACATATGGGGGCCACCTTGGGGCCGAGTTGCAACAAAACCGGGGGGCTCATGTACCAGCCCAGCATCCTGTCGAAGATGGAAGGGAACTCATGGCACACCTCCTGGAAGTCGCAAGTTGTGCAATGCCAGACCCCCTCAATCGCTATTCTGAGGGGTTCAAACCAGGCCCTTCCCAGGAGGCTGACGAGCTCGCCCTCAACCACGAGCAAGTCCAAAAAACCCTGGAAGCCGCGGTACTGCACTCAGAAACTCCCAACCCCCTTTACTGGCACTTGGTTCCTTTGGAAGTCCATGAGCGTCATGGGCGATGGGTGCAAGCGGGACCCCCCGCCGTGGGCATATCTGTTTTAATGTGGCCTCCAAGATGATGGAGCACACGGAGCCCAAATCTAGCTCCATTTGTAAGGGGCCCCTCTCTATTTTAAACCGGACATATATTTTGGGGGTAGAGACCTGACTGGGGAGTTTCAGTACCTGCTCGGAGGTTGACAGAGCGTTGCTCAGGAGGTAGAGGTCTTCTGGTGCCGCACACTCCTCGTAGTGCGCATCTGCCTTGCGGCGGGGCGATTTTGGCAGTGCGCGGGATGCCTTGGAGTGGCAGACCCTGGCGATGTGGCCCATGCAGCCGCAGTCACGGCATGTGGCATCCCAGAACCTGCATGATTTTCACTCGTGCTGACCGCCACAGCTGGCACACTCCTGTGCCGCCAAGCCGGGTTGCTTGCACGTGGAGCTGGCAAACGGGGCTTGTGGGCGATGCTGCACTAGGATGCAGTGGACCTCTGAGTCCTCGGGGTTGCTGTTCCTGGTGGTGGCCACTCAGTGTGTGGTGGTAGCACCAGGGTGGGACCTCTCCCACGCAGTGGCGGTGGCCAGGGCCGAGGCGATGGTTACCTTCTCCCCTTCCATTATCCGGTGTTGGAGCTTCTCCTCCTGGAGGCCAGCAACAAACTGGTCGTGGAGGGCCATGTCCAGGTACTTCCCGAAGGCACAGTTGGCTGCTAGGTGGCAGAGCTCCGCGAGGAACTCCACGGTGGTTTCCTGCCCCTGCTGGCTCTGCTGCTGGAAGACCACATGGCAGGTCATCTCCGATGGTTTTGGAGCATAGTGGTTTTGCACAGCCTGGACGATCTCTTTGAACGTGCACTCCTCCACCTTCTTGGGAGAGAGACGGTATTGAGCAAAGTCCATGATCATGGGGTCGCAAGAGCAGAGTAGCAAGCCTCTTTTCCGGTCTTCGTCTGTGATCTGGTAGAACACGAGGGCTTTCTGCAGACCTGTAACCCAGGCTCCCCATCGCTGGGGCTGGGAGGTGTCAAATTGCGGCAGCAGTCCAGATCCTGGAGCGATGGCCATTGTGCTGGTCAGCGGCTGACGCACGGCTCTTGGTTCACCCTCGGAGCCTGTGGAGCAAGTCTCGGTTTCGTTGTCCGCCAGCCTGGCTGGATCGCTCAGCAGGATCCCATCCTCGTCGCCATTATTGTGTAGTGGGTTGGATGCATAATGAAACCACAGACACTGATGTAATGATCAGCATGGTTCGCTATTACACAACAAAAGACAATGTTACCTGGCCAGGTGGCCAACTATATACAAGCGAAGGGGAATGCCCACTGGTGCCATTGGTGGGTTTGAATTCCCACTGCCATTCCCATTGGCTCCCCTAAGCTGGAGCCAGGAGCCCCAGTCCCATTGTTCCCCAGGACTCAAGCTCTAGGCCCCTTCGCTGATGGCCTAAAGTGGTCAGTGGACACAACACCCTTGGTGTTGATTCTGGACTAAACTGGCAATTTCCACTGATTCCCCCTCCCACTACAGATCCTGCTCATGCTGTTCCTCCCAGGAGCAATATTTTGTGGAGATCACAGTGCTGTAGGGGGAGGTGGGAAATTTCCATTCTGCCATTGGAAAACTTATTCTGGACCCAACCTTCAAGAGTTGCTTCCAGTTGGAGAAGATAGTATTGGGTTATACAGACCCATAATTTGATCATAGTACAGCAGCTTCATATGTCCACAGGTGGGACTTACAAAGCAGATATTTGACATAAATTGTTTCATATCTTCCAAACCCTCCAGGGTGAAGCATTATATCTCTGGCCAACATTCTGTTGCATTTTAGGAAAGTGAGATTTACAGGAGTCTTGCACACCAATCTTAAACTGAATTATACCCTTCCTATCCCATTGCCTCCAATGAAATTAGAAAGATATAACTCTGTGTAGGGTCACACTGAAAGTTTCCTATCTTCTCATAGTTTTCTTTTGTAGTCATACATGAGTCCTCTTCATGATTCTGACTGATAATCTTTTATTGGTGTTTTCTGTATTAGAGAATGGTAATAAATCTGAGTGCATCTCCCCTCCTAAAAAAACAACTTCACATCATTTTTTCTGCTTTGGAGTTAAAATAATGAGACAATAGTACCATCATTGGGGAATTTAGACTGTGTAGGAGTTTAGCACTGATGGGGAGTAGGCAGCTTAATTTGTTGTTATTGGCCTAAAGGAAAGAAAAATCTGTTAAATAAATTACATAAACAATAAAATACTTATTCATTCCCAGCTAAAACATATGTGACATTGGTTAAAAAGGAGTAGCGAAGTCATCAAGGCAGAAGCTATCAAAAGCAGAGCAGGTACTGGCTTGTTGATGACAAACCCCTAGTCCTACAGGAATGAATCTTTCTAACTTAAGTTTTGGGGATGACATACTAACAGTGCCTTGTTATAACCCTCTAAATGCACTGTCTTCAGTGGAGTTAAAAGGGTATAACTCTGCTTTGAATGGCACTGTATGTCTTGAATAGTCTGAGCAACTGGGACATTCTTCATAAAGATTTTATCATTACGTAAGGGCCAATGTATTACGTGCTATTCACATTTTATCTGAAAACCCCTATAAGTGACAGGATCTGAATGGGTCAAGAGTGGTCACACCCAGATACTAAGTTGTTTCAATCTAACAGTGCTAAGCATGTCCTGATTGGGTAATGGGTTCATGGGCTGAGGCAAGGACGTTGGAAAGGATGCCTCACTCAGAGAGTGGGAGGCTAGATATTCTATCAACAGCTGAAAAGAGGCTATGTCTTCTATCCCCCCCCCCCACAACATGGATGGTCTGGCATGGGATGGACTTTCTCTCTCAAGCCTGTGAGCAAGAACCATGCAACGGACCTGCAAATGATGAGCCATCCAGCAAGCTTTTCATGTATAGTAAGATAGCTTTTAGCCAGATAGCGTTTAGCATTATTCTTTCTTTTATTTGCCATTGCTTGCACCTTAAGAGTGGTTCCTGCCCAGCATACACTCTTTGTAACTTAAGTAGTTTACTACAACTGAAATATTTTTTTTACCTTCTAATGTCTGGAGATACTTACTGAGTGCATGCAGATAACCTCAGAGGAGAACCTGGGAAGCTGAAAGCCTCTGGTAAAAGGCCTAGAACCCTTGAGACTCCTGGCTGGCCCAGGAGGCTGTGGTTTCAGCACCTGGGAGCAGGAGTAGGACTCTCTAGGACCATACAGGCTGCCAAACCCTAATGACCATCCGGTCCCCCACAAACGTAATGTCACTGGACTGGAGGGCTTTATTAGGTGAATCAGAGCACAACTGCTGTACCAGCTCACTGACATTCAGGGCACCAAAAAAGCAGTCAGGGCAGCAGCATGAAATAATGCAATTTCATAGTTAGAGCAGCATACTTGACTCCAACTGCCATAGAGGCCCTTCAGCACTGCAGGAGAAATGGGCAGTTGGTCATCCTGATGGAAGCCTACCTCCTGGGCCCATTCCCCTAGCATTTTGCAAAGGCAGAAATCAGCAGTGAACTAAGCGAATCCCTGTGCTTTGCTGTCAAAAGCTAAAGCAGCTAATTGTCCCCTTATGCTGAACCCTTACCTTTCAAGATGACACAGTACTTCAGCAGGTGGTCCACATGGATGGGCCAAGAACTCTGGAGCCCTACCTGTACCCTAAAGGCCTCAAACTGATGAACCACACGGCCATAAGCTTTCGGAGTACTTGGTGCTATTGCTAAGTTGATGTCCCTATGTGTCTTGACCTGATATGCTGCTACAGCTCCGGATCATCCTCATCGGATGTAAGTTGGCCTCTGGGGCCAGCTGACAAAACCTTTCCATCTGTTTACAAGATAGATCAGCAGCCCCCCCATTACTAACCCCAGAGACATACTTGGTAAGAAACAAAATGTTTAAGTGGAGGCAATGCAGAGTAAAAGACTTTACCTGGCCCATAACCCTGATTGAACTAGAAGAGAATTAATAACTTGAACTACCCCCATGTTGTCTTACCAGAAGTGCACTGTGCAGTTACACATTTGATAACCCCAAACCCATAGTGCTACCAGAATGGGGAAAAAATTCCAGGAAGGTGAGATCCTGGTGAATCTCACTGGAAGTTCATTCCTCAGGCCATTCCTTAGTACACCAATGTCTCCTGAGATAAACTCCAAACCCAATGGAACCAGATGCATCAGAATGAACCTGTAGTTCTGCTTCCAGCTTCAGGTCCCCATGCCAAAAAGAGTCCCCATTAAAAGATTGCAAGAACATCCCCAGACCTGAAGATCTTCCCTTATGCCCTTGTTGATTCTCAGTCTGTGGTGTGGGCTGCACAACCCAGCCATAGTGTTGCACAAACAGTGCAGGAACACCCGGCTGGATACAACTACCCTTCAGGCAAAGTGGCTTTCTTTTTGGGCCTAAAAGTGTCTAATCTAGCTTGTAAACCCTTTAACTTAACCTGAGGTAACTTAGATGTATGGTGAATGGCATCTAACTTGATGCCCCAAAATGACAAGACCAGAGATGGATGCTGTCTTCTCATGGGCCATGGGGACCCACAGCCCCCCAGCTAATTCAGTAAAACACTGCAGCAAGTGAGGACAATGGCTTGAATGCAGGTCCCATGAAGAGAAAATCATCAAGGCAGTAAACCTTGTCCACTAGTCTGGCTTTATGCCATAAGGCCCATTCCAAAAACAAGCTAAAACATTCAAATGCAGCACAGGATACTGAACAACCCATAGGGAGGGCTCGGTCCATAAAGAACTGGCCCTCAAAGGGAAATCCTAAAAGTTCAAAATTGTCTGGGTGGACTGGCAGCAGACAAAATGCAGGCTTATTGTCACATTTTGCCATCTTTGCTGCTGCTGTACCACACCGACGGACCACCTGATCAGATGACGTATAGCATACAGAACAAAAGTGGTCTAGGGTGGCATCATTGACTAAACTGTCCTGAGGGAATGACAAGTGATGTATCATATGATATTCGCCCACTGCTTTCTTGGGAACCACCCCAAGGGGGAAACCTTCATATTAGGAACCGGGGGAACTGAAAATGGACCAAGCATCCTGCCTTCTCAGCATACTTTAGCTGTCTTCTCCCTGATCACATGTTCCAATCCTACTAGTGATTTGAGATTTTAGACACAAAACCTTGGTGGCCTTGGTAGGGTATCCTAAAACCATAAGTGAAACCAGCCAACAGGTATAAACTATTTACATGGTTGGGGTATGACTCCAGCCACTCCTTAAGTTGTATCAGCTTTAGAGGACTGTGTCCCTTTTTCAGCTGCCTGGGGGGGTGTTCCAGCCCCCACTGGCATGGTTGCCAGACCCCTTCGGCTTTGTCGTAGATCATGAAGTAAAGGCATGAGACCCCCCACATGGAAGGCACTAATGCCTGAATTTACAAGGCTCCCTTGAGCAAGCTCCCCATGGGGCACATTCCCAGCACAGTAAATGGGGTTGAACACACTGGTCCCCAAAGGGGTGAGAAGCTATAGCACCAGGCCCATATTGTATAATGTGGCCACTATAAGCATCGTCCCCCAATGAATGCTCAGCCAGAGCCATGAGCTGTAGTCATAACTGTTGGTGCACCTAGTTCCACTGCAAAGATGGATTAACTGCCACTTTCATTCTAAAGTCCTCATCATACTGCAGCCAAGTGGTGCCAGAAAACTCTGTATATGGTCTATAAAATATATCCATATACTGAAAGAAGGGGGCAGCCCTCATGGGCTGAGACCTGGCTACAACCCGGGCATAGACTAAAAATCCCAGTAACCAATGAGCCCAAGTACAATCTTAAGAGACACTCTGTCTCTTAAGGCACTCCTTAGCCCTCTCATCCAGGTCATCTTTATCCTTCTTCTCAATGTCTCAAAAAAAGCAGAGTGAACACAGCTATGAATTCCCCTTTTAGGATCTTCTCCCTCATGGGCAAAGTTAAGTGATCACCCAGGGCATGCTAACCTCACTGCAGGGCATGGCATTGAAGGGAATGGGACCGTAAGAGACTCTGCCCAGTAAAGAGAAATCCCAGTTGCTCCAGACTGGTAGCTGACCTATATAGGAGCCCATGCACCTGTGAAAGGAGGCTGCACAATCCCCCACAGTCCAACCTGTGTGCTAGGAGACATCTGAGCAGGGGGCGTGGCATTGGCATGGAACATGGTGGATGCCTGCTGAGAGAACTCCATCCCTACTCACCCCCCCCAACTAAATGAAAATCGTGAGAACAAAACTAAACTGAAACGAACCCAAAAGCATGGTCAGATCTGGCAGGGCGAGAAACAAAGCCAGAACGACTGAAACACTGACCATTAAAGTCTATTTCGGCTCACAAATGGATGCTGGAGCAGGTAGTGGTCAATGGACAGAAAATAAAATGGCGGCCGGGGGGGGGGAGATCCAACAACCCAACCAGGCACCAATAACTAAACAAGACCTCACTGATCTTTTTAGTTTCTTCAAAAAAGAAATGTCGGAAAACATAAACACAATGCTTAAACCTATAACTGAAAAAATGGAGTCTATGCAAAACAACATACAAAAAGTATCTCAGTCAGCAAAGATGGTGCTGGAGGCAGCCATCACCAATCAGGAAGATACCAGGAAACTACAGTATAATGACACCTGGGTGAGAGAAAGGATCCTCCTACTTGAACACAAAGCCAGGGAGCATTTCCTTAAGTTTAGAGGGTTTCCAGAGCAAGCCGAATCAACAACAGAACTTACCTCCTTCATTTCAAGCTGGCTAGCTGCCTCACTTCAACTAGAGGAAGGGGTGGCCCCAGTGATAGTCAGAGCATATCGATTGGGTCAGTTCATAACTGAAAGCCGTAGAGGGCCACGGGACATTTTAGCAGAATTTTTAGACCTGAGAACAAAAAATCATATCCTCAAGGAAGCCAAAACAACAGGGAGGTTCAAATTCAACAACGAAAATATACTAATTTTTCGTGACGTGCCACCAGACGCCCTGCAAATCTGCAGAGTTCTTAAACCAATAATGCAACGCTTAGCAGGGGCAGGAATCTGCTACCGATGACTCCAATTGGGCTATCTTCAAGTCAAACACCATGGATCAACACATCAAGGTGATGATTTAGACAGCGGCACTGACTTTTTAAGAGCTGTGGGTCTAGAGCGAGCACAGGAATCCCAAACTTCGCAGCAGAAAAAAGGAAAGTGAGACTTTTAGAGGAACCAGAAATGCTGGAGCAAAATACCTGTTAGACATACCATGACTCCATAAAATTATCTGGGACAATATAAACACTTGCTTAATATCTTGGAAGCTGTGTCGATAAGTTATAACTAACTTTAATAAGTTCTCAATGTTAAATAGTTCTGAAGAATTGTCGGGAGGGGCGGTGGTGGGAGAGGTTCTCTCACAACACCCCACATTGGTACAAGACATATGTTCATATGATTTGTATACTTTTTTGTTTTTTTGGTCCAAAAGGAAGGGCTGGTAGGGGTCTGTTTGACTGTCAGCCATACTCTAGGGGACATTATCATCTGGAAGGGTGAGGGAGGGAGGGAGGGGAAAGGAACTCAACAAGAATATAATCAGTTATTACTGGTCCCCACTCCATCTTAAGGCTGTGTTCCAAGAGGGGGGGAGGGGGGAGATGAGGGAGGGGGAGGGGTGATACAAAAGTGAAGCTACAGTATAAAATGATAGGCAGATTCTTAGAGTTCTATATAGATAGACTAAAGCTAGTAATGGTTCCTTTTGAAGTGAAAAACAGAGAATGTTTAAACCTGAAAAATATGGGAGGTGATCAGTCTTCTACTGCTAGGTGTGCTAAATTGACTAAATTATATTTTGAAGTTATAATGTTTAAAACTTTACTACAATATTACTGGATTAGTTCCAAAGAGAGGCTTAAATTTAAATCTATGCTATGGCATCAGAAAATATTAACTACTTCTAGCAGTGTCAAGTTGACTAAATATTATTTCAAAATTACAATGATTAATGCTATGCTGCAATATTATTGTACTAGTTCCAAAGAGAGGCTAAATTTTAAATTTGTACTATGGCATCAGAAAAGGTCAACTACCTTAAGGTGTGGCAAGATGACTAAGTCTTATTTTATTCTAATACTGTTTAATGCTATGCTGAAATATTATTGTACCAGTTCCAAAGAAAGGCTCAACTCCAAATTCATACTAAGGCACTTGAAAATGTTAATAATTTTAAGCTGTGTCGAAAAAATTCAAAATTTTTGGAAAAACGTTAATAAGATAATACTAGAAATAATGAACATCAACTTAGAACTTACACCAGAAACGTATTTGTTAAATATTATACCCAAACACTATGAGCAAAAAAATGCATACTTACTGACATATATACTTCTGCTAGAATATTGATTGCCAGAAATTGGAAATCAGATAAAATACCGTTAAGAGATGAATTAAGTAAAAAATTAATAGAAGTTGCAGAGATGGATAAACTTAGTATTTTACTGCAAAGAAGAGACGAGAAGTTGTTTCAGATAAAATGGAGGAGAGTGTATAAATGGTTGGAGAACAATTGTGTGTAATTGACTCCAATGTTTGATGACTAATGTAAAAAAATTATAATTGAATTGTAACTATAAAATCTATAAATAAACTGTAAAAAATATAATAATAATTTTAAGCTGTGTCAAAATGGTCCCACATATTCTGTTCCATTGTAATTTTTATGCTATGGAGAGGCAGCTGTTAATTTTCCCATTGTTGTCTACATTTAAACCTCTGGATGTCCATTTGAAATTTGCGGAACCAAGGATTCTAACCTTTTTGTTGGAAGATTGGAAAGAGAGGATATCTTTGGCTGTGGCAAAATTTTGCTTCCTGGCACTTAAAAAGAGGAAGCTTGTACTTCAGACAGCAAGTTAATGATAAAGTAGAATTGCTCCTGTTTCCGCCTTAATGATACACTGTGTTGCTCCCGCTTTTGCTCTTAATGCCATTTCATATATTTATCTAATTTTATGTATCTACCGTGTATTTTACCTCGATCTTTTTTTTTGGAGAACAATTGTGTGTAATTGACTCCAATGTTTGATGACTAATGTAAAAAAATTATAATTGAATTGTAACTATAAAATCTATAAATAAACTGTAAAAAATATAATAATAATTTTAAGCTGTGTCAAAATGGCAAAATATCATCTTCGACCTATACTGCTTAATACAAAACTGCAACAATTCTGTACTGGTTCCAACAAGAGGCATAATTTTAAATTTCCACTAGGACATCAGAAAGTATCAAATTCTTGACTCTCAACTGCAGAGGCTTAAATAATAAAATCAAGCCCAAATGCATTGCCGCAGATCTTAAAAAACAGATGCTACCGTCCAACTCGTTTGCTCTTAAATATAGTACAAGTGGCTCAAATAAATCACAGGGGGTGGCTATTTTAATGTCCAAGTGTAAAAGACATCCAAGGCAGATACCTTTTCATACGTGGTAAGCTAAATAACACCAATGTCACCCTTGCATCTATTTACACACCAAACCAGAGCCAACTGATGTTTTTGAAAGAAATGCTGAGCAAACTTCACCAGTTCCATCAAGGCCCAATAATAATAGGAGGCGACTTCAATCATCCAATGGATAAATGGATGGACAAATCCAACACAAAACCAAAACATAATACAACCTCCCCCAAACAAGCATTACCTAAACTTATAGCAGAATATGATTTGTGGAATATATGGAGACTCAAAATGGCACAAACAGCGATTATACATACTTTTCTCCAAAATACCACATGTATTCCAGATTGGACTACATACTAATCTCAGCTGACCTAATCCCCCAAACTGAATAATCAGAAATTGGTATACAACGCTGGTCGGATCATGTGCATGTAATGTGTACATACAGTGAGAACAACACAATAAAAACCAAACCAAAATGGAACCTTAACAAAATTTTATTAATAGATCCAAAAGTGGCCAACAGAATTCAAGCAGAAATCAAAGAGTTCTTCAACTACAACCAACACTGTGGAGTGCCTGCAGAAAGCAGAAGGGCCCGGGTGGGCCGGGCCCGCCATTTGCGGGGACGGGCGGGGACGGCGAGGTCGCTGGCCGGGAAGGGGCGGGGGGCCTGGTGCGTGACCGGAAAAGAAAAGACGCACCTCCCCCCCCTCCCCAGCCAATAGAGGGCAGGGGGTGGTCAGGGAGGGGGAGGCATTAAAAGGGGAAGGGAAGCTGCTCCCCCTCCCCACTTGACCACGAGGCGAGCCCGGTTGGTTCGCAGGAACAAAGAAGCCATTGTCCCTTACAGGTAGGCCCGGGCCCCTACTGGGGGGGGGGAATGCCGGCGGTTAGGGGAGGAGGGAGGGGGGGGAAGATGGATGGCTTCCTTCTCCCTCGCCTCTTCCCCCCTGCATCCTGCCTGCGACCGCAGGGCGCTCCTGGCGGACAGGTGCGGCTGCCGCGGCTGGGCCCGGCCATCAGCAGCCGGGTCCAGGGGCCTTCAGGCACTCCTCGCCGCACCCGCACTGGACCTCCGGCGGGGGGAGGGGGGGGAATGGGCCTGCCTCCTCCGGCTCGCGCCGTCGGGGCGCAGAACGGCAGCCGTCCATGCGAACGGCGCCTGGGAGGGCCGCCCCGGGGCCTACCCCGGCATTCCCGGGTCAGGGATGGGAGGGAGGCCGGCCCACCCCTCCCGGTTCGCGCGGGGCCACCTCGGGCCCGGCCCGGCCGCCGGGCCGACGACGGGAGGGTGGGGCGCGGCCTGCTGCCTCCCCGGCCCGCAGGCTTCGGGCGCAGACACGTCCCGGCCGCGGGCCGCCTGCTGCCTCCCCGGGCGGGGGACGGCTCCGGCGCGAGCAAGATTCATCAGCAGCTTTTGATAAGCAGGCCATTTGATTCTTGCGCACCGTTTTGAGAACGGGATCCCTTTGAAAGGTGTGGTGTTCCAGGTTTTCGTCTTTTCTGTCTCATGCTCAGAACGTGACCGTTGGAGATGCTGAATTGATCCCTTGGGGCTTCCATGCGAAGTGCCCCAGGGGTTGATCCTCTCATCAGTGCTATTTAATATTTATGTTTAAAAGTCCGGCGTATGCAGTGGGGGTAGGCTATCACCTGTATGCTGATGAAACCAAGCTCTAACTGCCCGGGCCATGGGGTTGCGCGGGGGGCCGCTTCCTAGGCCCTTGGGCCTGCCCCGCCGCCCCGGGGCCCAGAGCGGAAGCGGGGGATGGGCCGCCGCCTGCCTTGCACGGGCGCCGGGCCAGCGAGCCGCCCATCCGGGGCCCTCGGGCATGCTCCGGCGCTTGGGGGGGGGGCGCGGCCTGTAGCCTCCTCAGCCCGCCGGCTCCGGGCGCGGATCTCGGAGCCAGGCGGCGGACGGCTCCGGCGCGGGCATGGGGGGGGCTTCGCCGGCCCCCAGCCGGCCCGGGCCGGGCCTTTGGGCCTGCCCGGGCTATGGGGCGGCGCGGGGCCGCTTCCTAGGCCCGTGGGCCTGCCCCGCCGCCCTGGGCCCACAGCGGAAGCGGGGGACGGGCCGCCGCCTTCCCTGCACGGGCGCTGGGCCATCGAGCCTGCCCCGGCGCCTGGGGGCGACGGCGGGGGGGGGACGTGGCTACTGCCGCTCCAGCCGGCGGTCCCCACTGCCGCTTGCAGCTGTTACTTCCATTACGGCGAACATTGCAAAAAAAAAAAAAAAAACAACCAAACCAAACAAATTACAATAAAATTGAGGTTATTTTACATGCAGTCCAGCATCTTGCACATCCCCTCTGAACATGACTCAAGTTTCCAGGGGCAGAAGTTAGGAAGCTCCTACTAGCTCACAGTTGGCCACTAAACGAGAAGGGAGCACTCCCTGGAGAAGGCCCTGATGCTGGGAAAGATTGCAGGTAACAGAAGGAGGGGTTGGCAAAGGATGAGATGTCTTTTTGGACCAGGTCGCCTCTTCCACCTCAGGCCATCCGCCTTGGGGGGAGGGTTCACCTCACCTCAGAGTGAGCACTGGTCAGTAATTGGATGGGAGACCACCAAAGTCCGGGGTCACTATGCAGAGGCAGGCAATGGCAAACCACCTCTGTTCATCTCTCCGCCTCGAAAACCCCACAGGGTTTGGGCTTACTTGCAGATGAGTGTCATTCTCAGGACACATTTATGGCGCGCTCCAGCCGCTCGCACATGCCTCCTAGCCATTTGGGGGCGGGTAAAAGGGAACTGGGGGGTTTTAACGTGTTGTGTTTCGGTGTCCTGAGCAGGTATGAGGCCCCCATCACGCAGCACACGGCGCACGGGCACTGTGGCTGGGGTAACACCCCGGTCAGCACCCAAGGGGCGAGCACGGCCCGCAGCAGTCGGGCAACTGGTGGGAGCGACGGCGAAAAGGAAGGCGGTCCTGCGCGGCGCAGATGGGTCTGAAGGTGTTGCGGAGCTCGCCGACACCATGCGGGGCCTTCAGCAGGCTTTTGATCAACTCTCGGAAAAGGTGGCCAAGATGAGCCAGGAGCCGGCGGCCAAACGAACCCGGAAGGCTGGGGCAGAAGGAAGCTTAGCCCAGCAGCGAGGGGGGGCTTCCTCCAGCTCGGCCAGTCACCAGGCTTCACGGCCTACAGCACGCACCGCAGACGGGGGACATGAGAGGGGTAGCTCGGGCTCCTCCGCGCACTCCCGTGACGAGGCAGAGGGCGCGGGCTCCTCAGGTGAGGGTGCGACTGCAGGGCGAAGTGCGCAGCCGCCGAGCGATTACTGGGCAGCAGCGGCCCATGTGCCAGGGCTGCCAGCTTGGGCCATACACCGCAGGGCGCTGGCGGCACAAGCCAGGCAGAAAGCCGGGCGGGGCCCTGGGGTGGTATGGGATAACGTTGACGTCTCTGACCCTTCTACAATTCTATCCACGTACTTGAATGGAGAGGAGCCGCCGGGGCTCCATTTATCTGAGGAACTGAGGGACAGCATTCTGGACGGGTATTACGTTAATGTCTTCACGTTGCTTCACAAACGGGGGGCTGAGGCCCGCACGGTGAAATCTGACAAGCGGGAGAAGAAGGAGAAGACCGAGGAAGCGGAGCGCACCTTCCTCAACTGGGTTTCCGGTTACCTGGTGTATGCGGGGGTTGTCGCCACCGCGTACCCGGACAGGGGCTGGCACCTGCTCAACCACATGAGCAACGTGGTCGAGGCGAGGGTCTTGGCTGGCGAGGGGCCGGCTATAGATTACGACGAGACCTGCCGTAAACTGGCGTCACTCAATGACAGGGCTCGATGGGACTTGCTGCAGGACAAGGTTTGGCTCAGGGAGGTCGGCCCATGCATTAAAGGAAAAGGGGAGGTAAAGACAGATCGCTGGGCCGTGCGCAAGGAACGGGCGAGGGGGGTCTGCTGGGAATATAATCAGGGCCGGTGTCGCCGGGCACGGTGCAAGTTCCACCATAGCTGCGAGGTGTGCGGGGGCGGGCACGGGCGGGTGTATTGCCCACGGTCCGCCGGCACCCAGCAGCCCTTTCGGGGTGGAAAACCCTTCTCCGGTGGTGCCAACACAAAAGGTGGAGGGGGGTCATCAGGCACCGCAGCCCCTTCTGCTTCCAGACGTTAGTGCTCCACTGGACTGGTGGTCATTGGCGGCCACCCCGGTTCGGGTGGATGCCCTGAGACCCCTCTTGGCACAATACCCCTCGAGGGAGGCCGGGCAATATATCCTGGATGGGTTCACGAAGGGTTTCCCCATTCCCGCCTGCGGCCCGCGCATAGCTACCGATTCCAACAACCTGAAGTCAGCCAGGGAGATGCCTGAGGTGGTTGCTGCAAAACTGCAGAAAGAATTGGCGGCGGGGCGTATTGCGGGCCCATTTAGCACGCCCCCTATGGACCACCTGCGAGTGTCCCCCCTAGGGGTGGTACCAAAGAAAACACCAGGCGAGTATCGCCTTATTCAGCATCTCTCGTACCCGAGGGGATCTTCGGTGAATGACGGTATCCCCCCTGAACTTTGCTCGGTCAAATATGCTTCCTTTGATCATGCAGTGGGACTGGTCCGGGCTTGCGGGCAGGGGGCACTCATGGCCAAGTGTGACATTCAGTCGGCATTCCGACTGCTCCCGGTAAGCCCCGACTCCTTTTCGTTGCTGGGTTTCAAGTTCCAAGGGGCATGGTACTTTGACAAGGCCATGCCTATGGGTTGCGCAGTGGCCTGCGCGGCATTTGAGACATTTAGTACTTTTCTTGAATGGGCGGTGAAGTCGAGGACCGGGCTTACGGGGATTACTCATTACCTGGATGACTTCTTTTTTGTCGGCCCTGGGAATGACGAGACTTGCGCGGAGTCCCTGCGAGCATTTCAGCGGCTTGCTGAAGAGCTCGGCGTCCCATTGGCAGCAGACAAGACCGAAGGGCCGGCCACTAGTTTAACGTACCTGGGTATCCAATTAGACTCTGTAGCTGGGGCATCCAAGTTGCCAGAGGACAAACTCTTTGCCCTCCAAGCGCTCATTTCCTTGGTTAGGGCACGGGCGAAGTGCACGTTGAAGGAACTGCAGTCATTGATGGGGCATTTGAACTTTGCTTGCCGGGTCGTGTCGCCCGGCAGGGGTTTCTGCGCTAGGCTGGCCAGAGCGACGGCTGGGGTCAGGGCGCCACATCACCGGGTACGGGTGACCAGGGGTATGAAGGAGGATTTAGGCGTGTGGCTCCGGTTCCTGGAGGGCTACAACGGGGTTACCATTTGGCAGCACCCGATGGATTTGCAGGATGCCATCCAGATCCACTCTGATGCAGCGGGCAGCGCTGGGTTCGGCGTCTACTATGACGGCAGGTGGTGTGCACGGCCCTGGCCCAAGGAGTGGGAGGGTTCTGTAGTGCTCAAAGATCTCACCTTCTTGGAACTCTTCCCAATACTGGTGGCGGTGATCATTTGGAAGGATCTCTTTAGGGACAAAAGGGTGCGGTTTTGGTGCGACAACCAGGCGGTGGTGCGGGTGGTGAACAAGCAAACGTCCAAGTCTGAACGGGTGATGCGGTTGGTTCGCTGCCTGGTTCTGGCCTGCTTGGCTGATAACATTACATTTTCTGCACGCCATGTGCCAGGCGTGGATAATAGCATAGCGGACGCTTTGTCTCGCCAACAGGAGGAACGTTTCCGCATACTGGCGCCAGGAGCCAACCGCGTTTCAGACCCCTTTCCGGAGGAGCTGTGGGAACTTGGGAAGGTACAATAAGGCGGGGCATCTATGGGTCCATCGCCCCTTCCACTCTCGCCAAGTATGCGAGGGCTATCGACGCCTTTTTTGACTTTACTGCGGGATTCGGGGGCCCGCAGACCTTGCCGGTGGGAGGGGACTGGGTGCTTCGCTATATGGCATGCCTGCAGGACGGCGGGTTCTCCCACAGTACCATCAGGGGTCGCATGGCTGCCATCACATTCTTTAGCAAGGCGGAGGGGTTTACAGACCCGTGCCATTCATTCCAAGCCCATAGAGCAGTTGAGGGCTGGCGGAGGCAAGCCGCACGGCCTCCAGATCACAGACGGCCCGTGACCTTCGAGCTGTTGAAGGGGATTTTGCGGGAGCTTCCAGTGCTGTGTTGGTCCCGATACGAGGCTGCACTCTTTGAGACTGCATTCGACTTGGCCTTTTTTGGGGCCTTGAGGGTTGGGGAGCTGGTGGCGAGCTCCAAAATCTTGTTCACCAACACACCCCTGGGTGTTCAGGATGTTCACCTCGGGAAAAAGGGGATGTCATTGTATATTCGGAGGTCAAAGACAGACCAACTGGGAAAAGGCGCGCGCCTGCACTTGGGGCCACTACCGGGAGGCCCGTGTCCCGTGCAGACCACTCGAGCCTTTTTAGCAATGCGTCCTGAAGGCGGTGGCCCCCTGCTTATCCATAGAGACGGGGCCCCATTGACCAGGTATCAGTTTACGGGGGTTTTCAGGTTGGCTCTGGGGGCTTTGGGCTTACCGGGCAAGGAATTTGGGCCTCACTCCTTCAGGATTGGGGCAGCCACCACGGCTGCGGACGTCGGCCTGCCGGAGGTACGCATACGGGCTATAGGCCGCTGGCGCTCTACGGCCTTTAGGGCATACATCAGGCCACAGCCGGAGTCCAGCCAGTGACCGGCTCTCTGACTCCTCAGTTCCAGGACAGAGGTACAGGACTGTCTGGATTTTTGGGCACAGCATCGTTCATCGGGCAGGTTTGTATGCATCCTCATCAGGCTGGGGCAAAGACTTGGGCTTGGGAGATGCGGCACACATTACATGGATGGCGCAGCGAGGCATGCGATGGAGGTCCCTGTTGCCCTGGTTGGGGCGCGTCGCAGCGAGGCGCCACCCTCCCGATGTTCTGCTGCTACAGCTGGGGGAAAATGATTTGACTGAGTGCCCCGGAGTGGCCCTCGAGCGCCAGGTACTGGCCGACCTGGCCTTAGTGCGTGAGATTCTGCCCGGCACGGTCATCTTCTGGTCGGATTGGTTGGAACGGAGGTCGTGGCGAGGCGCAGCTCATCCCAAGAAGGTGGACGTGGCAAGGCGGAAAGTGTCCGGCAGGCTGGGCCGGGTAGTCGAGTCGGCAGGCGGTATCTGGATTCGCCATCCAGACATATCTCACAAGATGGAGGCCATGTTCCGAGCGGATGGCGTGCATCTATCGGCCTGGGGAATGGATGTCTGGTTGCACGGAATCAGGCATAACTTGCTTTCTTGGCTGCAGCTGTAAGGGCGTTGGCAGGAACAGGACTAATGGGGGTGTCCTGTTCTTGTGGCGGTAACAGCATGGGGCCGGATCTGTTGGCGGAATTTGGCCTGCGAGCCAATTCCGGAGCTGGGGACCCTTTAAGGGTCTTGGCGTGAGGGCTGAACGGAGCTGGCTAGCTCAAGGAATAACAGTGCTTGCCCTCACAGCCAGAGGGCAGGGGAGCTCACAAAGGGGCAAGCGTCCGTGTGAATTCCGATAACCTGCCCTCCCGCCTTCTCTACCCATGCCGGCTGGCTGGGTAACGGTTAACTCGGTTGGCACATGGGCCAGCCGATAGGTCGGATCCGGTGGACCCATGCTGTGCCAATGCTCTACAGCTGTAACCAATAAAAGTTGTGGCCAAGTTTATCCACCTAATTTTCCAAAGAAACTGGTTGTGTGAGTTCATCCAAAGGGGGGGGGGTGTATTAGGAGCCGACCTCGGGGTCCCAGGTAAGACATGGAACCGCAATTGTATGGGAGGCCTCCAAAGCAGTGGTTTGGGAAGCATGCATCTCAATCCTTGCAGCCTATAAGAAAGAAAAGAACCAAAAGAAGCAGGAGTTGCGTCAGAGCATCTCTCAACTTGAAGCTCAACATAAGAAAACCTGTGACCCAAAAATCTACTCAAAACTACTACAACAATGAAAACAACTAGAATCCCTAGACTCAGATAATATCTATAAAGATTCAACCTACTGGAAACAAGCTAAAACAACTAAAGGGCCAAGAGTCCTCCACTTCCTGGCCTGGAAACTTAAAAAACAGTGCCAGGACAGGTTTATAAACTGCCTCCAAGACAAAAATGACCAGATAGAATCAATGACCAAAGAAATAATAGGAATAATGGAATCTTTCTACTCAACATTATTGTTGTTGTTCAGTCGCACAGTCGAGTCCGACTCTTCACGACCCCATGGACCAGATTACGCCAGGCCCTCCTGTCTTCCGCTGTCTGCTGAAGTTTGCTCAATTTCATGTTCATTGCATCAATGGCACTGTCTAACCATCTCATCCTTTGCCGTCCCCTTCTTCTTTG
Organism: Gekko gecko; assembly: GCA_029375565.1. Lineage (NCBI taxonomy): Eukaryota > Metazoa > Chordata > Lepidosauria > Squamata > Gekkonidae > Gekko > Gekko gecko. The sequence continues at coordinate 143,487,137 of JAPDNY010000005.1, forward strand.
ACCTTCAATCTTTCCCAGCATCAGGGTCTTCTCCAGTGAATGCTCCCTTCTCATTTGGTGGCCAAAGTATTTGAGCTTCAGCTTCAGGATCTGGCCTTCCAAGGAACAATCAGGGTTGATTTCTTTTAGGATTGACTGATTTGATCTCCTTGCAGTCCAAGGGACTCTCAAGAGCCTTCTCCAGCACCATAGTTCAAAAGAATCTATTCTTCGGCGCTCGGCCTTCCTTATAGTCCAACTCTCTCAGCCATACATTACTACAGGGAATACCATTGCTTTGACCATGCGGACTTTTGTTGGCAAGGTGATGTCTCTGCTCCAGCCAAACAAGACATAACCTCTTACCTGAAGTCCAAGGCTAGACTTCCTTCTCTTACAGAAGACCATCAAAACTCCTTAAATGTTTCTATTAATACAGAGGAAATACAAAAGGCTATTAGGAGCATGAAAACAAACAAGGCCTTTGGACCAGGCAGTTTTATGGCTGAATACTACAAGAAATATGCAGATATATTAATCCAGCCAATGGAGATAATTTTGAACAGAATCTTATCTACAGGAACTTTACCATCATCTTGGCACCAAGCCAATGTAATTCTCATCCCCCCAAAAGGGAAAGATGCTTCTGACCCTCGATCACATAGGCCGATCTCCTTACTAAATTCTGATTACAAAATCTTTGCATTAATTCTCACATAATGACTTAAGCAAATTATTGGAAACTATGTACATCCCAATCAAACAGGATTTGTCCCATCAAGGGATACGATGGACAATATTAGGAAAACTCTGAACCTGATCCATTACAGCTGACATCATAAAAAGCTAAACACACTGGCTTTATTGCTTGATATTGGAAAGGCATTTGATACAGTCAAATTCTCATTCCTCACAGTGACCCTTCAACAAATGTAGTTTGGCGACACCTTCCCCAAAACCATTACAGCAATATAGTAATCACCCTCAGCTAACCTATTAATCAACGGTCCAACATCTCAGCATATCAATCTACACCATGGGAGGCTGCCCGCTATCGCTGCTGTTATTCACCATAGTAATGGAACCCCTGGCCAGTGATCCATGCAGCAACCCCACTTATACTGGAATCCAAATCGGAGAGAGAGAATTCAAGCTCAGCCTTTTTGCAGATGACCGTCCTTTATATTACCAACCCACAAGCATCTTTAGAGTCAATTCATACCACCCTGTCCCAGTTTGGCAACGTCTCTGGACTATGAGTTAGTCAAGCTAAATCTCTACTGTACCCCATCTACCTATCAGAAAGCACAGAGCAACAAATCAAACTTCACTATGCCTTTCAATGGACCACAAAATTTTGGTAATATCTCAGAATCAAAATTCCAGTCAACCTTTCCGATCTACTCCACTACAGTCACATTGCTATAGCAAATGAGGTGCATGACCAGATGAAAAAATGGGACATTAAATTTCTGTCATGGGTGGATAGAATCAACACTATAAAATCATTTATGCTTCCAAAGTTTTTATACAGTTTCAGGGCACTCCAAATTACCATACCTTGCACAAATTTTCTGAAATGGCAGCACTCAATCAACACATTTCTATGGTCATATAAACACCCTCGGATCAGCACTTCCACACTACGACGTCCAATCTGGAAAGGAGGAATAGCTCTCCCTGACCTTTATACATATAATTCAGCAACAATGCTATCAAACCTAGTTAGACAATATCACAATGTGGACAACTTAGACTGGGCCTATATTGAAGAAAGAGAAACCCAAACCCAATCCCAATCTTTCAAGGAATTGATGTGGTCAGATTCAATGCCCAGGATCTGCATGCTTTCCCAAAAAACCCTTTTCAAAACTACAATATCGATGTGGCATATTTACCATGATAAACTTATTAATAATTGGTCAATGCTGCGCACATTTACAGGTTAAAATTGGTTCCTGCCAGCAAAAGAAAGCAACTCCTTCACCACCTGGAAAGCAGTAGGCCTTACGAAGCTCATCAACGTTCGCAATGGAAGAATTCTACCAAAAATAGAACTGGAAAAGAAGGTCGAAGTTAATTTACCATGGTTTGAATATCTCCAACTACAACATTTGATTGGATCTCCTAACAACAATAGTACCATTAAAAAGCCGCTCACAACATTCAAAAGACTCTTAGCCACAAATAGTAAAGTTAAGGGCCTTATGGCTGCCATCTACAAGATTTTAACAGAACTTGCCATGGACAACTCACACAGCTATCAACAAGCATGGCACAAAGACTTGAAATGAACCCTCACTCAAGAACAATGGGAAAGAATATGGACATCTCACTCCAAACTTTCAGAATCCCTAATCATAAACTCTGCAGCACAGAAAGTTTTAATGAGGTGGTTCTTAACCCCAACCAAGCTGTCTCATATCTATCCGCAAATCTCTCCACTATGCTGGAAAAACTGTGGGCACAGAGCTACTTACTTTCATGACTGGTGGCAATGCACGTACATACAACATTTCTGGCCTACGATCCTAAAACACATCAAAGAAATAACAGGTTTCAACTTACCTTTGGATCCAACAACACTTCTGCTGGGCCATTGGCCAGAAGACAAACCACCTGGAATGGAAAGAGAACTAATTAGTATACTATTGACGGCAGCCAAAGCCATAATTGCTCATTCCAGGAAAGAAACCAAACCACCCACAACCACCTCTTGGTATGCCATAGTCTGGGATTACTTTTTACTAGAGAAATGCATGGTCTTCTTCAACAAGAGCCGTAATGAGAGGGAACTGTACAATCCACTGGAAAAATGGTCACTTTTTTTAGAGAGAAAAGACCTCTTGGTATAAAGTTAAAAAGCAGTTAACATTCCTTTCATAATCAAAGGTCGGTACTTAGTCAGCTCAGTCCTTTTCTTTAAATTGCCTCCCAAAACAAAATATCTATGTAATTAGCACTACTCAACTAAATAGTATAAGGGCACATTAAAATGTATTATTAAACTGGGGTTTTTTAGACTGTTTTTCTTAATGTAGCTCACCAAGTTTACAATATTTGTATTGCTCTGTTAAACATATGAAAATTTTAATAAAAATAATTTTAAAAAAGACATATGAGCAGTGGCAATAGTGGAAGGAGGAGTTGAAGGCCCTGGAGTAGATGCCAGACTTCAAGGCCCCCATGGCTAAACCAACCAAAGTTTCAGACTATCAGGCTTACCTCCTTCCTCATTGGCTGCGACAGCCACCACCACTGGCTCAGCCTCCACCGCAGAACTTAGACCACTTGCACCAGCCTGGCTCATCTCACCTTGATCCAGCACTGCCTTGCTGCTCCCTTCACGGGGATGGGAGCTGGAAGTGCCCTCTCAGGTGAAAAGACACACCAAAATAATTCATTAAATTGAGAAGAAATTGGCCCTTCTTGCCAATCTTGGGACCTCCATTGTATCCAAAGCTACCATTATTCCCTAGACATTCTCAAGGGCTGAGATCCTTTCCAGAATCAAATGCCTCTCCTGCACCTCATCATCCTCATTAGAGGAGGAGTGTGCTACTGAAAACTGTTAGCCTGATTGCCTTAAATTATTAATTATAATGGGGAATTTGTGATATTATAAATGGGCAATAGGCAATAGGGAATGAACACCTGTATATACAGAGGTCCCACATCTTCCAGAAATACCAGTAATAGACACAGAGGCTGAAGTCAGTATAAAAATGATGTCTTTTACTGGAGAAACTTCACATTCAAACAATACACAAACACACACACAGTTACACAGCTTCTAGGAAAATCAGATAGAGCATAGAGATGTTCGCATGAGCAGGATATCACTGGTGGGCAATATTTACCTGTCCAATGAGATGATGCGTCCCAGTGGGAAAAATAGGGGGAACTAAATGGAAGGGGGGAAATCATGGTCTGAATCAACAGACACACATGGAAGACTCTGGCTGCAGTCCAGGAATATTAGAGACAGGGTGAGTTTTGTATAGCAAGAGTTAGAGGGCTGGAAAGGTCTAGAGAAGACATATAGAGGGTGTAGAGAGAGCAAGCACACTGCTGGATACCCACTTTTATTAGGGGGCGTTTGGGGGAGGGCTTGCTGGGCACCTGCCTTGGGACAGCCCCTTGGTGGTCCATTCCAAAAGTCATGTTCACAAAGGAATTGGTCAATATTAAATTCTAACCTGGCTTGTGACAGAGACACCTCCATGGTCTCAGTGACTCACTGGCTAGCACCTATTGTGTTCTTTGTTTCAGGGCAGCAAAACTGGTTCCTTAGGAATGTCAAGTCTTTTGTCAAACTGAAGGTGGGAAAGAGTCTTTTGTGTCTTTGCTGCAGAGAAGGTTGGGGAGGGGGTTGCCAGTGCAATGAAGAATGACTCCTTTAATGGTGGCTGGAGTCCCTGGTTTAAACAGCAATGGCAGATGGCTGTTTTTGGAGTGCTTTATGTGTCTAGGGCTACATCTGGAATGGGGCAACTTCAGGAACCATGAGCACACTGTCTCAGGCATCTGCTGATGCATGTCTGGCATCACAATCTGGTTACCTTACATCAGAGTCCCTTTTGCACATTTTCTACACAGTTTATTTATGGCTATATGAGAGCACAAAGCTCCTTGCTGGGCAACAAAACCTCTTAGGGGGTAGCTTGGAAGCTGACTGCTTCCCCTTAACTGGGCCCTTTCTCTTCCCTGATGCCATGGCCAGGGCTCTTTTTGTAGCAGGAACTCCTTTACATATTAGGTGACACACCTCTATTGTAGCCAATCCTTCAAGAGCTTACAGAGCTCTTCTTATAGGGGCTACTGTAAGTTCTTGGAGGATTGGCTACATTAGAGGTGTGTCACTTAATATGCAAAGGAGTTCCTGATACAAAAAGAGCCCTGGCCCATGACTAGAGTCAATCTAAAATGACCATCCTCCAAAATGGCTGCCCATGCCAAAATGCACACAACACTCAGTGGGTATCAACCCTCGTAAACAGAAATAAAAAGGGGGAGAATGAAGATGCACCACCAGTCACTGGGCTAAGCAACCTTCAACACCCTCTCCCTCCAGATAATGATGTTAAGTAGAAAAAATGATATATCAAACCACATCCTTGTAACACAAAGAGAAAGAGGATCCTGTTCATGGGGTTTGGTCCTGCAGGCCTCAACCAGACATGGGAGAGCTGAACAGCATCTCCTTGCTGTCTAATTGAAATGCTAAGATTGCCAGATAGGCAGGCAGAGTAAACTAAACCAAAGTCTCCACCTCCTGAAAAAACCCATATGGGTGGGAATTGTCTGACCAGTCTCTTCCTCCTTCCACAGAGGCAAAGGAGGCCCTCCATTCTAAAGCAGCCACAAAGGTTGCAGCCTGGCAGGTGTCAGGTTCCCCAGGTAGTCACTCAAACACTAGGCTTCTTCAGAAGATAGTGTTTATTAATACAAAGCTGGAGATACAGGTACAAGCTCTTTTTCAGTGATATCATGAAGCAGAAAGCATTCTAAGTTATACCCCATTTGAACTACCCCCCTCTAACACCTAACCAATGGTTACATTGTGCGCGTGTGCGTGAACAAGCTTAAGAAAACAACCCAGACCAGATACATTCTCAGTGCCTTTGCGGCAGCGGCTTGAAACCCAAGGTCAGGCAAATTGATAAGAAGCAGAACATACAATAGTAAATCAGTGTGAGACCAGAGGCCCCCTTGGCTCCCGCATTCCTACAGCTGAAAGGATGCCTCCCTCCTTCTCACAATGGCAGGACTACCTGACAGTGGGCTTGTATTACCGTGTTCCATAGTGAAGCTGGCATTGCACTTTCCAAACCGCTGAATATATCCTGGAATACATTGTGTGGGTTTTATTTTCTGTTAGAAAATCATCATGCTCCCTCTTCCCATAGTTACATCTCCAACTCAGCAACAAACTGGGTGAAAACAAGGCTAATCATGAAGCTAAAACTAAGTCTTGCTCCCTTCTATTCTAGGAGAATTTTATATTCATCCTATAGAATAACTAAGTTGGTACTTGGGCACAAGCGATGTGGAAAGGATTATCCTCTAAATATTTATACACCTGCTTAGGCACTGTGTTTCATCAGAAAGCAAAACAGCAGTGCCATAAACAACTTTCACAGACTCAGCATTTCAATTTCCCACCCATTTTCTTCCTCATTTATATTCAACTTTTTAAAGAGGACTCCTCTTCCTTCTATATGGCCAGGGGCAATTGCTGTTGACTGTAACTAAGCCGAGTCCCTTCTTCACTTGCAGTAAATGGAAGAGAGAGTATAAAGTAAATTAACTATTATTTATTTTGTAAAAGGAAAAGATGGAACAGTCAATGATCAAATATAATCCAGCTATTATTACAGTAAAAGGTAACTTAGAAATTACACTGTTTCTCTTTTTCAATCTTCTTGTAGAAGAAAAGATCTGCCAGGTTGTGTGTGTGGGGGGGGGAGGATTCTAGATTAAGGAGAGACTCTAACTAGTAAATACTGAAGAAAGTTATTGCTGGCAATACTTTCAAAGAGGTTCATGGAAGGCAGCAGAGATGAACAACACTAAAGAATGATACTTCATCAGGATTGCTTTGCGTTCCCTGACACTCTCCAGTGAGGTGCTGAAGACTCCTTGTAGTAACGATAATTGCTCCACCTGCTCATGACAATATTGGACACCTGAAAAGATAGTATGTGTTGGAGATCTAGATGGATGAGGTTGGGGAACTGCTTGATTCCAGCTCTTAAAAGTGAAGCTGTTCTTTAGGAAGCATTTCCTCAGTCCATAAGGATTGTATCCCCATTACTAGATACCCCCAGAGGCACTTGATTCATATTGAATTTGGGTAGTTTTTAATTTCAGCATTTATGCCCTATTTTTCTCCCTGGAGGAACCCAAAATATCTTGCAATACCATATGAATAAACCAGTAGACAAGCAAACAGGGCTTGCTTAATATGCTTGGCTTGTAGGGACTAATCTTTCGGTATGCAAATGGTAAAGAAAGGATTGATTCAGCAGAAAAGGCTTGTGAATTCTTGCATCAACATGGTTGTCCACCAGGAGAGGGAGAACGAACTCTGGATGGCCCCAGGGAGAGCGAAGAAGGAGAGACTGGATCTTCCGCAGAGGACTCAAACTCTAAATTGGGGACTGCAGCCCCCAAATCAAGCTACCATTTAAGGGGGGAAAGAGGGAGAAAGTAGATGTTACAGTTCTCTGGAGTATCTTAGAAAGAATTTTATTGGTAGGAGGCAGCTCTTTATGAAACTATAATTGTATTAGCGAGTGAAAAGTGAATGATATTTTAGTGAGATGATCATTTTCAGTGAAAGTCAATTCACATTTAAGAGGCAGATTTCTATTCAAATTGATTGTATGATCACCGACTCTTGGGTTTTTAGAGGTTATCTTTTCTTTCTCCTGTAGCTTGTAGTTCCCTGCCCTGGATTTTTCTGTTGCAGTTTTGTAGTATATAGAAAAAGCAATAAAAAATCCCCTTTTGGGGGCCAAAAAAAAATTGCTTGGCTTGTTTGAAGACAGGCAGAGAGACATGGGCTAAAAGTCAAGCTTTAATGGGTATCTGAAACAGGAAGGAAAAGGCCAATCCTCAGTGAAGATGTTAAACAGCTGGGAAGATGTTCCTCCTATTCCAGCCTTTCCTGTTCAAAACACAAAATAGTCTGGGGATTAGAAATGATTTTGAAATCTAATTAGATTAGTTCTTGTACCTGAACTAGGATTTTCCTATTTGGACTGTTTGAGTAATTGAGTAATTGTGTGTGAGCCTGTGTATTGTTTGCTTGTGCAGAACTTCAGTAAAAGACTTTATTTTTCACCTACAAAAGTCTCCTGGTCTGTTACCAACACCTCCCGGCGGGGCTGACCTCTGTATACACAGGTGTTCGCTCTCGCAGCCGATTGCCTATTAATAATCAATCATATTCCCCTTGTTATTATTCATAATAACGTGCAATCAGGCTAACAAAGTGGTGGAACAAGCGGGCAACACCCTGCATGTCTGAATGTGCACTAGTCGACACGTCTTTCTGATGGGCAGACGTGGAGGAAAACCCCCGCTGGAGTGTTGGAATAGGCTTGTGTGCAAGGTTTCTGTCTGTGTGATTGGCTCTAGCGAGCACTCTATTTGGGAGGCTTTACCCTTTCATCACCATGAGTGTGAGACTCTGTGCCCTAAGCACTAGAGAGTCATGGAGATCAGCCGCCCCGGACCCGACTGCTAGGATTAGCTTGTGACCGGCGGTGTTCCGAACGCAAGGGGTCTCCCACATGAAGTCATAAGGCTATCTCGAGACAACTTTCGGTCTATCTTGTGGGTGGGACCCAAGAACGATAGTGTAGGGAAACAGCCGGCATCAACATCTCCCTATGCCATCCACTTTCCCACCCAAAACTACCAGCCACAACAACTGAGAGACGTGCTCGGTAAAGAGCCGCGACTCTGCAACCCTTCCAGCCTTGGAAGTCATTTTTGTTTTGCTTTGCTTCACGGCTAGAGCGTGATTAAGTGCGAGTTCGGGGGATATCTCGCTGAGACACAGTGTCTTGAGAAACTCTGCTGGTGGCTTCCGGTCTGGGATACATGGTGTCCTGACATGTTCTGGCTCTGCTCCCAGAACATATGGAGGGTCTTTATGACAGGGCGGGCTATACAGCCTGCCACAGATCTCCCCAGGCAGGGGGGTGACTAGCAACGAGCATTGGCCCGAGTGGGACCACCGCGACCAGCCTTGATCCCCTCCCCCCAAGAGGGCACTTCGGAATCTCTCTAAAAGACCCCACTGAGTTGGATTCTCAACATAAAAACGCATGACCCAGACCTCCAAGACATTCTATGGAAACTGATACCAAGGAAACACTGCTATAACAAAACACGGACTTTGAAGGTAACTTTTTAAAATTGCTCACCAGAAACGCGCTGATCCCAAGAATAAACAACGCCCGATGAAATGCATGATTGTGCGGCATACTGTGTACTAACACCAACTCCGGAAAACGCGGTTGAACAGCAAAAAAAAAGGCCAAAAAGCCGGTTTGTTGATCATTCCTGCAGTCGGGATATTGACTTTAAAATAGAAACTAACACCAAGTCCTGCGAGAAACAGTGTGGAAAACTACTTAAGCTGCGACAGAAATCACCAGAACAGGAAGTGACCTCAGACCAGACAAGTGGTGCTTGCTAGAGACGACCAAGGAGGCCGGAAGAAGGGAGGAAATCAGAAGTCAAGGAGGACGATTAAGATTGCCGGACAGGAAGTAAACAACAGGAAAAGCTATTTACCATATAGAAATTGCGCCCGCCATTTTGAGAAGGTCGAAACGATTTATTCGGATTTTGGCTAAAAGACTCAACAGAAAAAAGTGAAAATAGAGCGGTTTAGCTGGGCACAAGAAGAGCTTTAATTTGATGTAAGTTTTGTGATAACTGTAAACAACGGCTTACGATCTCCGGCAAAGACAGAGGGCGAACTCTTGGTCCTCCCCGAAAATGGCTGCTAAAGAGGAGAAGAAACTACAGGGCATGATGGAAGCCATGAAAAAACGGATGATGGATGCTATACAAAAAATGGAAAAAACTCTAGGTAAAGTGGCTGATGAAGTAGCTGACTTGAAAAAAGACTTGGCTGGGATTACAAAGGAAATACAGATGCTGAACAAAAGAACAGATGAGGTGGAGGAGAGAGTGAAAGGAGTGGAAACTGGCGTAATTGAGGTTGCTAAAGAAGCATCAAAAGCTAATGTAATGGTGGAGTACAATGGAATGCTTAACCATCTGAGATTTAGGGGAATCCCTGAAGATAAAAATGAGAATATCCACTCAGTCATGGTAGATGCTGTTGCAGATTTCTTAAAACTAGAAGAGGAGAAGGTGGCGGCACACATTGATTTGGTATACAGAGTCAACTCTGCGATTGCACAAAAGAAAAAACTACCCAGAGATGTGATTGTCCAGTTTATATCCAAAAGATTGAAAGAAGACTTGTTTAAGCAACAATTCCAGGAAGACTTCATAATTGACAACAAGAAAATTATGATACTAAAGGAATTACCCAGAACAGTTCTTCAGGATAGACGACTTTTTAAAGACCTGATCGACAAACTGAAAACAGAGGGCATTAGATACATATGGGAAATTCCAAAAGGTGTCAGCTTTACATTTAAACAGAAGAGAGTCACCATCAAGTCAGCAGAGCAAATGACCAAGTTCATTAAAGACAATTTTAAAGACTCTGATAAATAAATACAAAGCCAACATGGAGAGTCAAATTATTTCATGGAATATTAATGGACTTAATTCACCCCCAAAAAGGAAAAGTGTTAGGCTATGGTTGGAAAAACAAAAATGTGATATTGTTTGTTTACAAGAAACACATATTAAAAAGACTGATGTTAAATTTCTGATTCAAAGTAGATTAGGAGATGAATTTTATTCCCTCTCCTCACAATAGAAAAAAGGAGTCGTTACATATGTAAAAAAAGAGTTGGAGCCAAAGGAAATTTTTAAAGACAAAGAAGGAAGATTCTTGGCAGTGGAAGTTATGTTTCAGAATAAAAAGACCTTAATTTTAAATCTCTATGCCCCGAATGGAGCCAAGGAAAAATTCTTTCAGGATTTGTGGGAACAATTACAACAGTTAACCTATGAACAAATGATATTGATGGGTGACTTTAATGGTACTGTTAATAATGCTATTGACAGAAAATCCAAAAAAGGAAATGAAGGTATAGGTAAGCTTCCGAAAGTATTTTTTCAAATGGCAAAACATGAACACCTGGAAGATGCATGGAGAGCTAAAAACCCTAAAGACAAAGACTACTCTTTTTACTCATCAAGACATGAGTCTTTCTCAAGAATAGATATGATGTGGATGACCGAGAACTTGATTTTGCAAACACGTAAAATTGAAATATTACCTAGAATTCTTTCTGGCCACAGCCCAATAAAGTGGTCAACATATGCTAAAAGAAAGAAATTTCGATGGAGACTCAATGAGGATTTACTGGACAAACAAAACATTGTGGACAAAATAAGGACGGAAACCAAAACATATTTTCAACTAAACTTAAATAAAGATGTACAGATGCAAACGGTATGGGAGGCATATAAGGTTGTGATGAGAGGTCATCTAATTGCAATTAACAACAATGAAAGAAAACAACAATTCAAAATAGATAAAGAAATTATGGAAAATATCCAAAAGAAAGAAGCAGAACTCAAGAAGAGACCTGGCAAAAAGAAAATTTTGAGAGAGCTGAGGATCCTAAGGGAACAATATGATGCGAGGTTAAATAATGAAGTATATTGGAACTTGAAAAAATTGCAACAGAAGTCCTTTGAAGGAGCAAATAAACCTGGGAAATATTTGGCATGGCAATTGAAGAAAAGGAGAGAGAACAAAACAATAATTAAATTGAAAGATGGGAATAGAGAAATTATAGACCCAGGAGGAATCCGGAGAGAATTTTACAAATACTATGCTACTCTTTTTCAAGCAAAACAGGTGGATCAACAAAAAATTCAAGACTATTTATCAAAGGTGAATTTGACACAATTAAGCTTAAAAACAAAAGGAATGTTAAACGCTGTGATAACTAAAGAAGAAATCAGCAAAGCAATAGGAGAAGCAAAAATCTCCAAAGTTCCAGGACCAGACGGTTTTTCAGCCAAATTTTATAAGAAACTTCAAGAAGACCTGGTACCGGTTCTAGAGATTCTTTTAAATGAAATTAGAGAAAGTGGGAAGGTTCCAGATTCCTGGAACGAAGCAGCAATCACCTTGATACTGAAAGAGACCCAAGATTTAACTAATGTTAAAAATTATCGACCAATTTCACTTTTGAACAATGATTATAAAATCTATGCAAAAATCCTAGCAGAACGCCTCAAAGGGTATTTGAAAGACACTATTGCCGAAGATCAGGCTGGGTTTTTGCCAGGTAGGCAAATAAAAGACAACATGAGGGTTGTTTTAGACGCAATAGAATATTATGATAAGCACCCAGAAAAAGAGGTTGGCTTTTTATTTCTAGATGCGGAGAAGGCATTTGACAACTTGAATTGGGAATTTATGTTCAAAGTGATTGAAAAATTGCAGATGGGCGTAGAATTTACAAAAATGATTAAATCAATATATAAAGAACAAAAGGCTACGGTGATTGTAAATGCAGAATCAACAGAAGCGTTCTGGGTCAGAAAAGGAACCAGACAGGGCTTTCCCTTATCGCCATTGTTATTCATCTGGATTTTGGAGATATTGCTGCAAATGATTAGAGATGATGATAATATAAAAGGTTTGAGTATTAGAGGTTTCTCATACAAATTAAGAGCATTTGCTGATGATATTATGTTTATTGTTGAAGATCCTGTCAATAACATGCCTTTGGTATTTGAAAAAGTAAAAGAGTTTGGTGATCTTGCAGGGTTCTATGTAAATAAAAATAAATCGAAAATATTGTGTAAAAACATGAAGGTTACAAAGCAACAAACTTTACAAAATTTGACAGAATGTGAAGTGGTTAAAAAGGTTAAATATTTGGGAGTTGACATTACAATGAAAAATATCTATTTGTTTAAGAATAATTATGAAAAATTGTGGGTTTCGATAAGGCGCGATTTAGAAAAGTGGGAGAAACTTAGATTATCTGTTCTTGGAAGAATTGCCATTGTCAAAATGAATGTACTGCCCAGGTTAATGTTTTTGTTTCAGACAATACCAATTGTGAAAGATGTGAAAGTGTTGGTGAAATGGCAAAGATAAATTTTTAAATTTATCTGGGCAGGAAAGAATCCAAGAATTAAAATGAAAATAATGTATGATATTAAAGACAGAGGTGGCTTCCAAGTCCCGAATTTGCGTTTGTATCATGAAGCTGCATGTATGTCTTGGTTAACCGACTGGGTTAATTTGGAAAATAGAAAACTTTTGGCCCTTGAGGGTCATGACTGCAGATTTGGCTGGCATGCCTATCTTTGGTATGGGAAAAATAAAGTAGACTCAATGTTTAAGTATCATTATGTAAGGAGAACATTGTTTGATGCATGGACCAGATACAAGAACACAGTTCCTGATGAGAGGCCTTTATGGATTGTTCCTGCTGCAGTTATTCATCCCTTTTCAGAATATAAAGGTAATGATTGATTGAAATACCAAGAGTTGCTTCAAAAGGAAGGGAAAAAATATGTTTTAAAACCAAATAATGAATTAGAATTTGAGTATGGATGGTTACAATATTGCCAAATACGGGACATTTACAAAAAAGACTGTAAAGAGGTTGGTTTTAGAGCTAAGAACGATGAGTTTGAGGATATATGGTTGAAAAAAAGAGCGAAAAATGATATCTAAGTTGTATAAAACCTTGTTGACTGTATATACTCTGGATGAAACTGTCAAAGAGCAAATGATAAAATGGGCCATAAATATGAACAAGGAAATTTCTATGGAAGCATGGGAATTTTTGTGGAAAAAAGCTTTTAAAATGTCAACCTGTGTCAATATAAAAGAAAATTGTTATAAGATGATGTACAGGTGGTATATGACACCAAAAAAGATTGCTAATATTAGTATGGATAAGAACTTGAGTAATAAGTGTTGGAAATGTAAAAAAACAGAGGGTTCTTTTTACCATATGTGGTGGTCATGTGATAAAGCAAAGGTATACTGGTCAAATGTACATTGTGAGATGCAGAAGATATTAAAAATTCCTATTAGGAAAAGTCCGGAGCTTCTTCTCTTAGGTTTGACAATGGAAAAAATTCCACAAGAAAAAAGGACATTACTATGGTATATGATTACATCAGCGAGAATGGCTTTTGCTCAACAATGGAAAGTGGAGAAGGTGCCAGATATACAGGACTGGTTAAGGAAACTGCTGTTTCTAGCTGAAATGGACAAAATGACAAAAAAAACTAAATGGGCAAATGGCAGAACAATATCTAAAAGACTGGGAAGGCCTGAAATTCTACATGGAAACTGAATATAGAATGAAAGGGAAAATGTACAATCTTGATTCGTATTGACATTGAATGAGAAAGGAAACAAATACCGGATTGTACTGTACCTTTTGGAAACTAGGTTTGAAAGAGTCAGGTTTTTACATATTAGAATTGTGTTACCTGGTTTGTCGATTGATACAAGTTTAAACTTGATTACCTTTTAATTCTTTTTTTTGTTATTAGCAGTGTTGGAAGCCTATTGGGGGGGGGGATGGGATGTAATTTTTAAAATTGTATTGGTAACGATGTTTAACAATGTTGAATGTACTCCAATAAAATTTTGTTTCAAAAAAAAAAAAAGAGAGAGAAACTCTGCTGGTTTGGGGTATGCCAGCCTAGGGCCAGAGAAGCCCAAAACTCTGCAGGTTTAATGGTGCTCCCTGCCAGAGCGTAGATAGCTCAAAACCTAAACTGGTTCGGTGTGGTTTGCCGGTCAGAGCCGAGAGCTCAAAACCCTCCAGAAACGGGTTTAATAGGTCACCCCGTTAGGGAATCGAGCAGCTGATCACTCTCCTTCCCAAAACCTAAATAGACTAGGTGCCCTTTTCCAGGACTGAGAAGGTCAGTCCAGGAATGGGGAGTAAAGAAATTCCCTGTCCACGTGCAGGTCTAGGCACAGAGCCCAGACAGGCACCTCAAGAGTTAAAAAGGTTTCCCTGAAGTAAATAGGAAGCCAGGGAAGCTAGGAAGCCATGTTCCGTAAGACGAGCCCTGTGCCTCGCCTAGAAAAATGGCTCATTAAGAATGGGCATTGTCCCTGGGAATCTGGATCGTTCCGGGGGCCCGATCCTCTAAAAATCGCAAAAGATGTCTTCCAAGACTTTTGCGAGCAAAAGAAGCCCAACACGTCCACAAAGGACCGCTTTGGGAGTTGGGCGCTGTACACAGTGCTCCAGGACGCGTTGGTCCTCCTTAAATGCCAACAGGAGGCCCTCGACGCTCAAGAGGCCACTAACAAGGAATTAGAAGCCAAGCACAGCCAGGAGTTAGAGAAACTCAGGGCCCAGCATGAGGAAGCCTTGGTCCGCAAACAGCTGGAACATGAGGCAGAGAGTCTCACCCTTAAGGCCAAGACTCAAGAGGTCCAGAGGAAACTGGACCAGGTCACTCAGGAAATGGAGGGAGAGAAGGACCTCCATAAGAGTGAGCTCTGTGAGCTACGCAGAGATTATGAGGAGGAGAGTCTCCGCTTAAGGACAGAGAGGCTCAACCTCATCTTAGAAAAGCAGGGACTTGCAGACTCTCTGCAGGAGGCAAAGAAAGAAGCCGCCTATGCTACAGAAAGAGCAGACAAGGCTGAGGCTGCCCTGGATAAAGCCCAGGAAGACTTAATGTCAGCCCACAGAGCCGTTAAATATCTAGCGGACCAAGCCCAGGCAAAGCGCGAGATCGCTAACCACGAGGCTTGCAAGAGGGAAATTGAATCCCTAAGGGAGCAGCTAGGTCTGCAAAAGGCAGTAATTTCTGCCATCCACCCTGGTGGTATAGTAGAATCACCTGAGGACGGGGCAGGAGAAGTGCAAGCAAGTTCCCCACTCCAGTGCTCCGCTAGCATGGTAGCTCCACTAAACCCAGTGTGAACTAAGAAAACGGTCACTAAGGCAGGGGAAGAGACCACTACCCAAACTATCATGGAAACAGCCCTTTGGAAGCCCAATGAGGTGAAAGCTATTGCTGAACAGGTTGGCCCTTTTATTAGGGAAAACGCCATCCAGTGGATGACGGATGTGGCAAACTCTTACTGCAGTATCAATGGGGATGACCTTACACTGCTGGCCCGCAGATGCACTTCAGGCTCAGACTTGGTGGCTCTTAACTCTGCCATCACGGCAGGAGGTCTCGTTGGGGTTAACAAGTACCAGTGGATGAGAGAGGTCCTCACGTACCTAAATCCCCATAGAACGGTTACCTCTTTATTCCTTTTGGAGAGACAAGGGCCAGGTGAAGATCCTGAGGCATATATGGCCAGGAAGCAGCTTCTCGCCATTTTATCTAATTCGGTGAAGATAGACAATACCACCCACCTCCCTAATTATGAGGACTACGAGTTTAGGGAGACGTTAGTGCAAGGGTTCCATGCCCAAACCCAACTGGCCCTGAATCTCACTGACTCCAACCAAGGTACTTGGGACGACTTGGAGCGTAAAATTAGGCGAGTCGCCACACTGCTACGTAGTACTGGTATTCTCAAACCCTCTAAAGGGACGAAGAAAACCAGAGACAAAGGCAAGGACAAATCTATACAAACGGTCACCTATGCTAACAACGGCCCCCACTCTCAATACCCTGCCACTGGCCACTTTCGAGGCAATGGCAGGCGCTCAGGAGGAGGAAAAGGACCCAGAGGAGGAGGTTTTCAAAAGGGAAGGAATGGACGGGACTATCGGAATGGCCCCGCTCCAGCCCAGGCATACATTCAGCCCTCCGCCCCTCCAGCACCATACAGGGACAATTACCAGCAGGGACCCTATTCTCAGCCACAGCCAACACCACTGTATCCTCAGTTGCCACAGCCAAGCCCTGCACCCTGCTACCAGGGGAACCAGCCCTGCCAAACCCTGCCAGATGGCCAGGAACCACTAAGGTGGCATGCGTGGATGTGCTTGAAGGAGCGAGGCTATGAAATTGAGAGGTTCCATAGGCAGCCAGACTCAGTCCTGTTCCAGGCCCTCGCTGAGTGCGAGCAGCAGGATCAGTATCCAACTCATCCAGTGGTGGCTCCGTTGGAACTGGTAGATGCCGTAGCAAAGGCTACCACATAGGGGTGCCCGGAGTCCCAGGCGCTCCCCAAAGGAGTTCTGGCAAGACTTAAGCCAGACCCTTGGAGGAGACCGACCATGAAGGCAGGGGTCGGGACTCCCAGGGAATTTAAAACCTGCTACCCTTTTGGTAGACACAGGAGCCAGTCAGCTCCACCCCAACCCAACCTCTCACAGAGACCTTCCTCTCACTGCAACAGAGCTTGCGTGGGAAAGCAAAAGTTTCCCCACTTGGGAAAAATTCCCCCTTCAAGAGAAAATGAGAGGACTTACAAACCTTAATAGAGAAAAAGATTTAGAAATTGAACAACTTACCAGGAAGAATCAGGAACTTCAACGAAAATTAGAAGCTAATCTTAGAGAGAAAGAGGGACTCCAAGGGGAACTTGCTAAATTCAAGACTCAGCTAGGACAACCATCCATTTTAGCGCAGAACACAAACCAGGAATTAAAAATACTGGAAAAACTGAGTGAAGGAAAACACAGCATCTTTAGAGATCAAGCTGTGCAAACCCAAACCTCACCTCTTCCCCATGGAAATGAGAAAATAGTTAATGCAGCCAACCTAGTCTATGAGCTTACACAAAGTTCCAAACCTATTGCCCAAGGTATTTCCCCTGGCAGAGAAAGGCTTGACACAGATGTCTTTGCAGAGGCAAGCTTCCCTTTTAGTTACAAAGAACTTCCTGTTCCTAGCCTGGCCTCCAGTGCTTTTTTTAAACCAGAATTCTGCAGACCTCCAACAGAACTTAAATTCAGTGTTACCTGCCCTCGAGGAAAAATTAAGCCCATTCCAGCCTTACCTAAAAATGTGGAAAAACGTCAAGTTTAAACCTCCAGACATTTGCATCACAGCAAACTGCTTGGTGTTTCCTCCTGTTCCAATTCTGCAAAAGAAAAGACCTACTGGCAGGAATTAAGATAGAGAGATGCTAGTGATTGTTACTCCTCCCTTTTGAACTGGGGGGGAGGGCACAGTGAAACTCATGGTGAAATTCAAAATTGGCCATGTGGCACATATTTTGAGAGTGAGCCTACTTAAAAAGAGGCAGTCTATCTGAGAAACGTATTCCTTTTAAGGAAAAATGCCTAGGTAGAAAGGAAGAGTATGCTCTCCTGTCTTTTATGGATAAGACATCAACATGACTCCATAGGAATGAATATAGAGGCTAGAAACAGCCACTAGTGCAGGACTACCAACCTCCAGGGAGCTTCTGGAGATCCCCTCAGAACTGAGACTAAGGCCGAGGACAGACTGGCAGTTTGTCCCGGTAGCCAGTCGTAGCAAAAAAAACCCGGATTAAACTATACCGGGTTTTCCCGTCCACACAGCGGGGGCCGCTGCTGGAAGATACGGGATGGAGGCGCGCGGGAGCGATCAGACTGCCGCGCCGGAGTCATGCTATAATCGCCGTTTCCCCATTAATTCGGCTGTGGGTATATGGGTGTATGTGCGCATGAGCGCTCATGCACTCATGCGCATAAGCGCATTTTGCCGATTTTTTTTTTTTTTGCCCTGCAATGCCGGTACCGCTTTGGGCAGTGGAGCGGAGCGCAGCCAATCACACCGCTGCTGCCTTGTGCCCAACGCGGGTTGCTCCCGGCTTTTCGCCTGCGCGTTCAGACTCCCCGGAAGCGGAGAAACGCGCGACGAACGTGGGCATTCGGATTTGTGACAGCTTTTATCAGGTGTTTTTTTAATCCGGCAGTGAAGCACAAGAGCACCGGTAGGCTACGGGTGGGGGATGCCAGGCAGATGTGCCTGTGTGAACGTTCCATTTACTCCGGTATTGAATTGTTGTCAGCCCGGCTCCCTTCCCGGGGCAAATTGCCAGTCTGTCCTCGGCCTAAATTCAGTTTCCCCTGGTGAGAAAGGGCAACTTTGCACACAGGAAATCCATGACTTCACTTCCATAATGGGTTCCATCCCCAAATCCTGGCTTCTCCAGAACCCATTCCCAAATCTCCAGGTTTAGATCTGGCAACCCACTTGTCTTGTATGCCCCTGGTGGCCACCCAAGGCATAGCAAGATCCAATCCAGAAGCAATATGGCGCACTGTTTAAAATTTTCTTTTTTGTCTTCAGATGTCTATCTTTTGTCTATCTGAAAACCTTCCCAGGACAAGGAGCATATGCTCTCATGTTTGGGTTTTTTTTAATAAGTATTACAGTAGCCCCAGTTAAGAGGAGCAACTATGAAGGCTCTCTGAAAAACTAAAATGCAGTCACTATTGCAGAAATGCCACCCTCCAGGTGGGCCCTGGAGACCCCCCAAAGTTACAGCCTTTCTCCAGAATACTGAGGTCAGTGTTTCTGGGGAAAAGTGCATCCTATATACAGTGACCTGCAGGCCATGCTCTCCATAAGTTTCATCCCCAAATATCCAGGAATATGTGGCCTGGAGGTGGCAACCATAAGCTTTATTTTATAATACTTTGGGAGTAATGATATCCTCCTCCCTCTAGAATGTGCAATTCCTTGTCTCCTTGTAGGCTTAAAGGAGATCACTCTTCTCCTTCACCCACCCTGTTGTTTGCAAGCTTTTGTCTTGTAAAAATGGCTGTTAAGGTTGAAAGTTTTTTCTTTCTCCAGAAGTCCAATGCATTGTTTGTTTTAAAGGATTTTCCTCTTAAATTTTAACTCTACAGCTAGTCTCTGCCTTGGACAACCTCTATTTTAAGGTCCATTTTTGCAAATTTCATTGTTTTAAGAAAAGACCTTTTTGCTGATTATATTGTTTTTACAGCTTTAATTTTTTTTATAAATAATTGGCTGCTTTACTAGCTTATGTAGTGATTTTGTTTTCTTTTAACTGAAATCTTTTCTTTCTGGAAGCAGAACGTGTTTCTCCCCTTTTTGCATCCCTTTTTCATTGTAATTTTCTGGAGCATACCTCACATTAGGAATCCTGTACTCTCCAGATGTCATGTATGGCATCACTATGTTTCATTTTAAATTTATTTTATGACAGCACAACTTTCTTTATTTTCCCATTTTTCATGGATGTGGACCTCTTTTAGCTCTCTCTTTCTCATAATAAATGCTTTTGTTTGTTTGTTTGTTTTTGTGATCCACTGTTCTTTTACAGCCACACCTTCTGTGTTCATGTCTCTCTTTTAGTATCGAGGCTAGTTTAGCCACTGAATGTTTAGCCCTCTCAGCCTGGCTTTTCTGCCAGCAAGGAAAGAAACTCTGTACGGGCAGAGTAATTGTTTGCTGACAGAGACCTTGTGCCAGAGACAATGCAATTTTTGTGGGTTGTGATCTTTTCGACTGACTTCTTAAGCTATAAAGAATTCTATGAGCCTTATCAAGGGCTACTGCTTAGTCTCTTGTCTTGGATTTTCAATCCAGTCTATAATCCAGATATTTGAGTAATTGTGTGTGAGCCTGTGTATTGTTTGCTTGTGCAGAAATTCAGTAAAAGACTTTATTTTTCACCTACAAAAGTCTCCTGGTCTGTTACCAACACCTCCCGGTGGTGCTGACCTCTGTATACATAGGTGTTCGCTCTCGCAGCCAATTGCCTATTAATAATCAATCATATCCCCCTCGTTATTATTCATAATAACGTGCAATCAGGCTAACAGTAGCAACCGATGGACCTATCCTCAATGAATTTGTATGATCTTCTTTTAAACCCATCAATGCCTGTGGTTGCCACTACACCCTCTGGAAGCTAATTCTACATTTTAATCATTTGTTGTGTAATGTAGTATTTCCTTTTGTCTGTCCTGAATCTATGGCCCATCAGCATGATTGGATGCCCTCAAGTTCTAGTATTTTGGGACAGAAGAAAACTGTCCCCATCCCACACATAACTTTATAAACATCTATCATGTCCCCTCATAGTTGTCTGTTTTTGAAACTGAAAAGTCCCAGACTCTTTCCCCATAGGAAAGGTGCTCCAACTCCCAATCATCTCTGTTGATCTCTTCTATACTTTTTCCAGCTCTGCAATGTCCTTTTTGAGATCTTCCAAATGAGTCTGCACCACAGATCTATCTATGGCTGAGTTCAGACTGGCAATTTGCCCTGGTAGGGACCTGGGCCAGCGACAATTCAATCCCAGAGTAAATTGGGTGTTCACACAGGCACATCTGCCTGGCGTACCCCACCCATAGCCAACCTGTGCTGTTGCACTTCACCACCGGATTAAAAAGGTACCTCATAAAACTGGTAGCAAATCCGAAAGCCCGCATGTGTTGCGCATTTCTCCACTTCTGGGAAGTCTGAACGCACAGCTGAAAAGCCGAGAGCAACCCACGTTGGGCAGAAGGCAGCAGCGGTATGATTGGCCGTGCTCCACTCTACTGCCCAATGTGGTGCTGGTGCTGCGAGGTCCTCCCCCAATCGGCAAAATCGCTTATGCGCACATACACCCATACACCCACAGCCGAATTAATGGGGAAACGCCGAATACAGCGCGCCCCCACGCGCGGCAGTCTGAAAGCTCCCGCCCAGCTCCGCCCCGCATCTTCAGGCAGCAGCCCGGGCTGTCTGAATGGGAAAACCCGGAACAGTTTATTCCGGGGCTTTTTTGCTATGACTGGCTACTGGAGCAAACTGCCAGTTTGAACTCAGCCAATATAGGGGCATTTTAATATTGGCTGTTGTACTTTCAATCCCACTCCTAATAATCCCCAACCTTTTTTTCTGCTGTGGCACATTAGATTGACACTTTCATTGGGCTATCTACTATGACCTAAGGTTGCTTTCCACCTCAGTCTCAGCCAGTTCTAACCTAACAGCATATATGCAAAGCAGGGATTTTTTCTTCCAGTGTGCATGACCTTACTATTGGGATTGGTTAATATAGCAGAATTTGCCTAGTCATATAAGCGTGATACTGAGTGCAGTAAATAAATCTCCCAAGAAGTATATTGCAAAAAAGGTAACACATTTATTCAAGTAGATCCAGTTCACATTCAGATTGCAGTCAAAAGAAGAGAAAGAAGCCTGATCTAAAGAGTACTTTCCCTATCACAAATGGCCAACTTGCCTGACATCATGTGAGAGCATTGTATCTACAGGAGGGAAGGCCATGTGAAGCAGGAGGACAAAGAAAGAGAGAGGAGTGGACAGAGGGCAGCTCCCAAGTTAAGACAAAGGCTGAGTTTAGACTGGCAGTTTGGCCCAATATAGGCACGTTTCAGAAACATTTCACAAACAGATTAAAGGACCAGTTCACACAGGCACAGCTGTCAGGCGTTCCCCAGCTTTACTCAACCCATCTTGTAACGCTTCCCTTCCAAGTTTAAAAAGTACTAGGTGAAAGTGGTAGCAAACCCTGGAGAGCACATTGATCCCGCTTCCCAGAAATATGAACGCTACAAAAAAAAAAAAAAAAAAAAAAGCCGCTTACAGCTGTGCCTCTGCCAGGGGCGGGTCAACAGTGCAAAAGCTCCCGTGCGCCTCCTCCCCAGTATGTTCCCACATCAGTCAGTTCAGGGTGACTAGGAATACTTGGAACAGGTCTTTTTGCCATGACTCCCTCATGCTTCATATTGCCAGTCTGTACTCAGCCAAAGAGAAGCATCCCATTCAAGGTGATAATATCTATACACACTTAGAGTGATTAGCACCCCCCCCATCCAAGTATGCTGAATTGCTCACTCCAACACTTTACATTTACCAACATTGAACTTCATTTGCCACATTGTTGGTCACTCATCCAGTTTGTGGGCATCCTTCTGGAGCTCTTCACAGTTGGCCTCAGTTTCCACCATTCTCAATAATTCCATGTCACCTTGGCAAACTTGGTCACTACACTGCTCATGCCCAGTTCCAGAGAAAATTAAACAGAACCAGCCCTAACACTAATCCTTGATAGACCCCACTGCTTACTTTCTTCCACTGAAGAGCTGTCCATTTATTCCTACTTTTTATTTCCTGACATTTAACTAATTTTTAATCCATAAGAGAACCTGTCCTCCCTTTTATTCCATGACTGCTAAGCTTACTTAGGAGTCTTTGGTGAGGTACCTTGATAAAAGCCTTTTGAAAGTTCAAGTACATAATTTTTACTGGGTCACTGTTATCTACATGCTTGCTCACTTTCTCAAAGAATGCCAAAATTCAGCAAGCTTTCTCCCTCTATGTGCCTAATAATTCATTTGTCATTGCCTGCCTCTGCATAGTGACCCTGGTATTCCTTGATGGTCTCTGTTAGCCAAATTGCCTTAATTTCTTATCAATATGGAGGAAGTTATGATTATTAATTGGTAATAGGCAAATTAGGGAGTTAACACTGGTGTATACAGAGGTCCTGCCCTTCCAGAGATACTAGTAACAAACACGGAGGTTGGAGTTAATTTAAAATGATGTCTTTACTGTAATCTTCTTCATACACAAACAATACACAGTCACACACAAAATTTTTCAGTTTCTAGGGAATAAGGATACTATTGTCAGTAAAAGGACAAAGGAAGGAAACCCTTTCCAGGCCTTTGTGAGGAACTCATTGGGGCCAGTCCTGACTAGGGTTGCCAGCTCCAGGTTGTAAAATTCCTGGATATTCCTAATGATCTTCAGGCTCCACATGGAGGTTGGCTACCCTAGGCATAGCAGTTAGTGCTTCAGAGCAGGATCTGCCAGACCCAGGTTCTTGCTGTGGAAGCTGTGATTTTGGACCAGTCACAGACTTTCAGTGGAACCCTTGCCCACTGCTGGCTTGGCCACTTTCCTGTCAGAATAAACTGTGAAAATGGCTCTCTCCTGCTTGGCTCTGCCATGGCTGGCTGGCTGGCTACTGAGGTGGGCCAGCAGCTGTCAAACCATTCTCTTCAACCCCCTGCTGTGTGGTTGACTTTCCCCTACAGCTGCCAAGCTCCAGGTGGAACCTGGAGATCTCCTGTTATTACAATTGATATCCAGATGACAGCGATCAGTTCCCCTGTAGAAAATGGCTGCTTTGGAGGGTAGATCCTATGGCATTATACCCTGCTGAGTCCTTCCCCTCCCCAAATGCTGCCCTCCACAGGATCTCCCCCCCAAATCTCCAGGTATTTCCCTACTCAGAGATGGCATGGCTACATTCCCCTCAGTGCCTGTTGCTAGGCAACCAGGCTTGGTTCTGTCAGTAAAAGGTGGGGGGGGACCCTTTCATTGCCTATTTTGGCCTTTGGGAGTAAATTCATTGGGACCAGTCCTGACTAGGGTTGCCAGCTCCAGGTTGGGAAATTCCTGGAGATTTTATGGTAGAATCTATGGAAGCCAGGGTTTGGGGAGGGGAGAGGCCTCAGCTGAACAGAATGCCATAGACCCTACCCTCCAAAGCAGTTATTTTCCCTGGGGGGAGATCTGTTGTCTGGAGTTCAGTTGTGATACCTGGTGATCTTCAGGCTCCACCTGGAGGCTGGCTACCTTAAGCGTAGCAGTCAGCACTTCAGAGCAGGATCTGCTAGACCCAGATTCTTGCTGTGGAAGCTGAGTGGGTGATTTCAGACCAGTCACAGACTTTCAGCTTAACCTACCTCACAGGGTTGTTGTGAAGATCAAAAGGGGGAGAGGAGAATGATGTAAGCTGCTTTGGTCCCCATTGCAGAGAAAAACTGTATTTTTCCTCCTGGGGAACCATTGTTGTCAAGCTCCAGGTGGAGCCTGGAGAGGGTGGGGTTTGAGGAAGGGTGGAACCTCAGACAGGTACAATGCCATAGACTCCACCCTCCAACCAGCCATTTCCTCCTGGGAAACCGTTGTTGCCGATCTCCAGGTGACGGCTGGAGATCACTCAGAATTACAACTGCTCTTCAGGTAGCAGAGATCATTTCCCCTGGAGAAAACGGTGGATGCTGTGTAATTATACCCTGCTGAAGTTACCACAGCAAATTGATGATGAGGGCCAAGGCCAGGGCACTCTCCCAGAGCCTCTTTCTAGAGTTCATTGTATTTATTTCCACAATGGGCCTTATTCCTAGTTCCAGACACTCATTTTCTCTCCATTCCCATCCTTCCTGCTGTCTTTTCCCCCAGCTCAGGGCAAAGAGACCATTTTACCGCCCCCACCACTGCACTTGCCGACCCCACTGTTGGTAAGCTGGATTGCTTCAGAGTCAGGACTTTGGTGGCCACCATGTTTGGGGGTGTTTTGGACCCTTTAAAAAAGGGATACTTTCCTCAATATTAAAATTAAATGTTTTCCTTCAATCCTTTGATCCAGTGCTGATTGATAAAACTGAGTTCACTTATCTCTATGATGGTTTCAAATGGAAATCTTCAGTATGTTTAGATTGTTGAACAGTGTGAGCATTTTGGAGGGATGTGAATTGGCCTCCACACTTTCAGTGATGAGAGTGGAGAAACTTTTCTGCAGAGCCTTAAACCAAGGGTCCTCCAGAACAATATTTGTATTGCTTTTACACAAATTATCACAATTATATTGGATACTGCTCCAAATAAAATAATGGAAGGCATATTTGCTTATCTCTGGTTTTATAAAAAGTAATAAAAATAACTGAGAGCAAAATTTTGTATGATCTATTGGTCAGAGTAAGCAATTTTGGTGTAGAGTAAGCCATTTTGGTGTAGTGGTTAGGAGCACAAACTCTAATCTGGGAGAACTGGGTTCGATTCCCCAGTCCTCCACATGCAGCTGCTGGTGAGATCTTGGGTCAGTCACAGTTCTCTCAAAGCTGTTCTCTCAAGAGCAGTCCTTGAAAGAGTTCTCTCAGCCCCACCTACCTCACAGGGTGTCTGTTTTAGGGAGGGGAAGGGAAAGGAGATTATCAGCCACTCTGAGACTCCTTTGGATAGTGAAGGGCAGGGTATAAATCCAATCTCTTCTCTCTCTCTCTCTCTCTCTCTCTCTCTCTTAATTTGAAATGGAAAATGGAGCAGTTGAAGAAAAAAAGATAGAGCCAGAGGGGAGGGGCCAAGTGGAAGGGGTGTGATTACAGGCAAAAAGGGCTGTATCAAAGGGGAAAGGGGCCCCAGTTATACTCTCTTGTCCAGGACCCTGGCAAACCTGGAACCAGTCCTGGCCTGAACTCATCAGTTCAGACCAGGGCTCATTTCCTGCTGGAGCTCACTGAAGCAATGCTCCATCAGCAAGGAGCCCAGGGGGCAGGCACATGCAGCAAGCCCTGCCTCCTGCTCCCAGCAGCCCTCAGAAAACCGTGCAGAGCTCAGCCAAACAAGTCAAGGCCAGCAGGGAAGGGGAACCAGCCTCGCTGAGGGACAGATGGCCGAAGGCAGGAGGGATGCCACTGGCAGGTCACCTCTACCCCCACTCACCCCACCCCTGCTCCAAATCTGTTGGGAGTCACCGCTCACCCCAGATGCTCTGTGCACCCTGCCCCGTGGTCTGGTCCTGTCCCCTTCCTTCTCCCGGCCTCCCACGGTGGCCCTCTGTAGCAGGGTGCCGTGGAAAAGGTGATCCCGCAGGGTGGGAGAGAGAGAGAGCACCCGTCTGGAGGCCTGCATCCAAAGCGGCCCAGGCTGGAGCCCCACCCAGGAAAAGGCTTGTGCACCCCCTCACCTTTCCTGGCCTGTGCTGAGGCGCAGGGCTGCGGAAAGGCCTGTGTGCCTCCAGCTTTCCTGGGCTGCCTGCTCAGGGGGTGGGCCATGGAGGGTGGCGGGGCCTTGATCGGAGTGGGAGAGCCTCCCTTCCTCCCCATCTCTTTACCCTCCTTCCTTCCTTCCTTCCTTCCTTCCTTCCTTCCTTCCTTCCTTCCTTCCTTCCTTCCTTCCTTCCTTCCTTCCTTCCTTCCTTCCTTCCTTCCTTCCTTCCTTCCTTCCTCTCTCTCTCTTACTTTCCCTCTTTCCATCTTTCCCTCCTTCTTTTCTTCTCTCCCTCTTTCCTTCCTTCTTTCCTTCTCTCTCTCTTTCTTTCCCTCCTTCTTCTCTTCTTTTCCTTCCTTCCTTCCTTTCTGCACAGATCTGTGCATACCCCCCCCATAGCTAGCAATTCAAAAGAGTCCAGTGGGACATTTAAGACCAAGGTTTATTCAGGTACAAGCTATCCCTCCTCTGCGAGGGCAGATCTACCTGTGGGCCCCTCCCCCCAAAAGCTAGCAATCCAAAACAGTCCAGTGGAGCCTGAGCAGTGGGTGTTGCCTTCTGACACACTTCTGGTGATGTCAGGGGGTGTGGCATGTTCAAATTTTATGCTAATGAGTTATGGTAATGAGCTCCTGCACCTCTTTTTCTATGAAATGACCCCTGGCTCAGACATACATATAATCTTTAATGTCCATGATAATTTACAGAAAGGTTCATTATAATACTTTTAGGCAGGCTTTGTCTATAAATAATTTGACTTACATTTAAGATCATGTTCAGCAAAATGTCATGTGCATGATACTCTGAGCCGGATTTTGTGGAAAATTTCTGGTAATAGAGGGGAGGATTTCACTGATTTCCCCCTCCTGCTGCAGACCCACAACCCCCCCCCACTCTGTTCTCAGTAGAATCAGGTCCACTGGAAGCAGCATTTTGGGGATTATTTTTGGGCTACACCAGGACAGACAAAGTGAGGAAGTCCGATTCTGCTGAAGGACATTTCTGTCAGCAGAGATTTACTGGGTGATCCAAACATCTTTGTATGTAAAAGATTATTAGTGAACTAGATACCCTTATATTAAATTATATCTCATGGGAAATAGATCACATGTATAACGAGAAAGAGTATATTAACACAAATGTATAGGCCAGGCCACTTCCCCAAACAGCAGAAAATCAAGGCCTTCTAATAATTTGTGAAGTGCCTAAAATGCTCCTTAGCAATAATACAATTTTTGTAATGGCTAATTTGTTTTTATTTCACTTGGCCTAGCTACATTTAATAAATGTACTTCCCACTTGTTAACTTGTTTTGTTTTGTAACTCTGAGCATAATGACATGCTATGGCAGGGGTGTCAAACATGCAGCAAGGGCCCCCAGAGGGCTTCTATCAGGTCTGCAATGGAACTGGCTGTCTTCTGCTTCTTCTTCCAATTCTGCTGCTGCTGTGTCATTGTAGGTTTGCAGCTTACAGATACACATCTGAACAGCATACACAAGATTGCAACAGCACAGACATTTTGATGCAATAATTCAGAGCAAGAGGTGTCAGTTATCAGACACTGTTAAATAAACAAAATATTGCAAGAGTGCTAATGTTACATTTTATGACACACATGGCTTGGCCCAACAAGATCTCATTTATGACACATCCGGCTTTCATAACAAACAAGAGGCGGGACCTGCGATACTAGCGGGGGGAGGGAGTATTCTGGCCGCCAAGCTTCCCCCTCCCTCCCCCCCCAGCAGCAGCGGCGGCAGTGGTGAGGCCAGCTGGCCCGCCGAGATTCCCCCTCCCCAACAGCAGCGGGGGTGGCGGTGGTGAGGCCGGCCACCAAGTTTCCCCCTTCCCAGCAGCAGCGGGGGTGGCGGCGGCAGTGAGGCCGTCCAGCCCGCCAAGCCTCACCCCTCCCTCCCAAGCAGCAGTGCGGCGGCGGCGGCTGGTGGGGAGGCTGGCCGGCTGGCCCGCCAAGCTTCACTCTCCCTCCCCAGGCAAGGCTGGCCGGCCCGCCAAGCCTCCCCCTCCCTTCCAAGCAGCAGGGCGGCGGTGGCAGGGAGGCCGGCCAGCTGGCCCACCAAGCTTCACCCTCCCTCCCCAGCAGAGAGGCCGGCTGCCCGCCAAGCCTCCCCCTTTCTCCCTCCCCAGCAGCAGCAGCAGCAGCAGAGGCGAGGCCGGCTGGCCCGCCAAGCCTTCTCCCACCCTCCCATCCCTTGTAGTGATGACAGCGCGGCAACGGCGAGGCAGTTTGTAGAGCGTTCCCTGCGCATGCGCAGGGAGGGCTCTTTTACTTTTTTTGGGATTTAAATATCCCCATATACTTTTTTCAACTTTTTAGATTTTTCTGCACACGTGGGGACTGCCCCACGTGTGCAGGAAAATCTCCCTGCCCCCCAGGTGCCCCCAATGTGCGGATTTAGATATCCGCACACAGGGGGCCACTTGGGAATTAGATATATAGATGAGTTCGACACCCCTGTGTTACAGACTTCACAGGTATGTCTCCAAGTCAGATCACAGATATGTTCTGGGAGCTCTGTGCTTCCCAGGTGCATGAGGGCCCAATTTGGACCAGTCCAGCGGTCTCTGAAGAGAAGTGACTTAGACCCTGTATACACACACATATACACCATTTCCCAAATGAAATTACCTCAGGAAGCATTTTTGATCAATGTTGTCACAGTTTTGCAGATGCCTACCATTTCTAGTTTTTTTAGGATCCATATATGAGGGAGTGGATAAATGCCTTCTTGTAATCAATCCAAGCAACTTTCAGGTTGGTTTTCTGCCTTTTACAATTTTGTAAGACCATTTTATCAATCAGTAACTGATCTTTAGTGCTTTGGGATTTTGGGGAAATTCCTTTTTGTTCATGTGGTAAAATGGAATTGAGATGTATATGTTGTTGTTGTTATTATTTTCTGTCAGATATTTGACTGGTATATTATTATTAGTAGTAGCAGTAGTGGTAGTAGTAGTATTCAACTTTTGGCCTGACTAATGTTCCATCTTCCTTGGGATTCGATCTGATTTTGAGGATCTCGTATTGATCTCTGATTAGCAGAACCCAAAGAACAAAGAGATAATAGTATTCTTCTATCCAATTTGTTGTCAATGACTGCAGAATTGGGGGAAATATTTAAGTATTTGGGTATGCCCCGATCTTTAGTTGTGATATATTTAACATCACATAATGTGATATATTTAGCATCACATAGGAGACAGGCAAGATAAGGATTTTCTAATGTGATATTGAAGCAATTACCATAGTAGATAATCCCCTTACTAGCTTTAGAGATTCTTAAACATTTGGTGAACTTCTTTAATGATCACTGAATCACAGAAATTCCCACTCACAGATCTCAGAATCATTTTGTTTATCCAATGTCCATGCTTGGTATGGGATTGTGGAAGTGCATCTTCATGAAACCTGTTTTTTTCCCCCAGTGCATGCATTCTCTATGGACACTGGTACAAAAATGATTTTTAAAAGTGTGATACTCCCATTCCACATTATCACAATTTGTTCAGTTGAACTGTCGGGGTAGGGAGATACCTTGAGTGGTTTGTGAAATTCAGTGCAATAGAATTTCACAATCATCACAATGGTGGAGTAAGCTCAGCTTCAGAGAGGGTTGTGCTGAACTCATAAATGGTTTCTTGTTTTCTGGAGTTTATTTCTGAGCCCCATCACTATTAAGAATGACAGGCAGCATGCAAGATGCACAGCAGGTAGAATTACAATGTTCTGCAGATGTACTCCCATTTTAAAATGTGATACAGGAAGAATGAGCAGACACAGTTGTGCAATAAGAGAAAATCGTGGCATTCCATCTTCCTCTATTTAAAACAGCCTCTTTAAAGGCCAAGTTGCTGTTTTCTGTTCTTGATGAATATCTAGTCTAGTCCTATCTAATCTTCATTATGCAGCAAGTGAAAATGACCCATACATGAACCTCTCTAATGAGTGTTATTTCTAACTGCCCATCATTTTAGAATTTTCTTACTAAAATAAGTAAATAAGAATTCTGTTCACCATCTGTTCACATGTAGCCCTCTTCTTATAAAAAATGGAATTAGACACTGAACACAGCAAATGTAATTCATAGAATTACTTTTGGATGTGCTTGAGACTTCCAGAAGTACATTATAGTATTGTGTTCATGAGCAGGAACCTGCTTGCTATGGGGCGCTATTTGGCCTGTTGGAGATACCCATGTGTATCAAATGCCATATATGGGTTCCCCCAAATGATGTCCCTCAGGACTGTTTCACAATGGGAGAATAGTGCCGGGTGGAATGCTGAAGCCTCTTATCCTGTGCATCATGATCCTGATCCTGATCCATATCTGTCACAGCATACAGGAATTAAGGGGAATGACAACTCACAGGTGACTGCATTATTGGGCTGGCACAGGGTGGAGACCCCACGACCTGTTCTCTGTAATGACACCTTGGAACCCAAAGGGGGGTACATAAGACTAAGCTGAAATTACTCATGGGAAGTAGGTAGGATTTAGTTGTGACTGTAACATCTAGTTCATGTTATGCCTGCTCAAATTCTAATTAAAAGGGTTTATAAGCACAAAATGGGATAACAAAAGAAAGGATGACCTTTTATTAAAAAGAGACTATATAAACCCCCAGAAGATTAAAGTTACACAAGCCAATTAATAAGCTTAGAAAAGTAAAATGATCATGGAGGTTTGTCCTATACTCATAGGAGAGTATCAGCAATATGAAAATTATTTCCACCATGTGTATTTTTAAAAAGTAATTGGACTAGTGGAAAAGCATATATCTGGAGCAAACAGAAGACTTGTGAATTACAAGAGTAGGCTGAAGAAAAGGATTTTTTTTTTTTACATTTTCAAATCTTTTTGGCTTCAGTAAAAAGTCCCACTCCCTTCAAGATGTTTTGTGTGTGCAGGAGGGGGGGTGTCTTCAAAGAAGGGTGAAAATGTCTACCCATTCTGAATGGGCGGTTGGGAAAGTGAAAGCCTTTGCTCTGACAGAAGCAGGGTGGTAGGACTTCTTTATTGCTTTGTAAGTCTTGCTAGTTGCTCAGTCTAGAACAATAACTATCCAGTGCTACAGGACTCTGCTGTTTCCTCTGACCTTGCCACTAGGCCTGCAAAAAGGGAAACAACAGCAACTTGTACATTTTGGCTGGGAGGAAGAAATGAAAATCCCCTTCCTGTGTGTTTTTGCACTTGTCAGAGTCCTGGCCACATCGTTAGCAATCAGTAGAGTTGCCAGCCCCAGCTCCCAGGGGGGGTTCCTTTGCTTTTGGGGGCTTCAATCCATCACCAGCCAGTTGGCTGGTGGGGAAAACCCCACACCCAAACAGGGATGTCCTTGCATGATGCCTCTGATGCAATGATGTCACTTCCAGAGAATGTCATCATGCTGGGGATGTTGTGTAATGACACTCTGTTTTTGGGCCAAACTATGGTTTTGAAGGCAAAAAACCCATAGAGTTTTGCCCCAAAACCAGAGCATTATGTGTGACGTTGCCAATACAATGATGTCACTTCTAGGTGATATCATTGTGTCAGGGATGTCATGTGTGATGTCCTGCCCACCTCTGGACACCCCCCCCAAATCCCGTGCTGCAACAGCAAGGGGACCTGGCAACCTTAGGGAACAGGCTAGGATGATGCTATAAGAACTCCATTGCTATAGATCTCTACTAGTGTGGTCCTGTCAAGGGCAAAACAGCAATGTCCAAAGTAGATGATTAAGATTTTCCACATTTACTTTGAAACCTGATTTTGGAGAAAATTTAATTGCAGAGTAGATAAATGAAACCTCTTTTTCTGAATTTTTTTGTAAATCAAACTTTCATCCTATCCCCCCACAGTCACAGCTGTTCTCTCAAGGACAGTTTCTGTCAGGAGTTCTCTCAGCCCCACTTACCTCACAGGGTGTCTGTTGTGGGGAGGAGGAGGGAAAGGAGTTTGTAAGCCGCTCTGAGACATCTTTGGGCAGTGAAGGGCGGGGTATAAGTCCAATCTCCTCCTCCTCCTCCTCCTCCTCCTCCTCCTCCTCCTCCTCCTCTTCTTCTTCTTCTTCTTCTTCTTCTTCTTCTTCTTCTTCTTCTTCTTCTTCTTCTTCTTCTTCTTCTTCTTCTTCTTCTTCTTCTTCTTCTTCTTCTTCTTCTTCTTCTTCTTCTTCTTCTTCTTCTTCTTCTTCTTCTTCTGTGTAACATTGGATAAACTTCCCTCATAAACCTAGAGGATAGCATGAGCAAGAAGGGACATAATAGCTGATAAGAGAGGACATAGGATGGAGAGTCAATCAGGGGTCCCCATCCATGATGTGTGTGGGGATGATTTGAGAATTTTGACAAGAAGTAGTGGATCCCACCACAATACAGCTGCCTTGGAGATGGGGGTGAGTCACAAAATGCTAGGAGGTTCCAAACCAAGCATCATCATACAATGGAGGAAGTAGGACTTTCTGCAGACCATGGGCCACACACTGGGCATCACTGGTTTAAACAGTATAGGAAGCAAAACAGCACTCAGCCTAAAGATTCTATAGAAAGGTGGTCAAGTTGTGATTCTCTAAACAGAGCAAAGGAATGGGTTAGCAGGCACAGCCAAAGGTGGGTTGTAACTAAGTGATCAGGAGTTAAAGCCTGGTAAGGCTTGACGAGTGAGGGAACTGAGCCCATTGAGCTTTGGTAGTTTGGAGTATGGGGCCTAGTGGATCAAGATAAGTAGAAACAGGACAGGGATTTAAAAATACTTGGTCTGTTGATCACTGGATATTAAAATGGAGGCAACCCCCCTCCTGTATTTGTGTGACCTTGCAGTGATATTCAGTCATCCACATTTAATATCTTTGGGACACAAACTATGCAGGGAAAGCACACAGGGACCAGCAGGTAGAAAGAAGGTTGTAATTTAAGCTAACAGCTGCACAGCAACCAATAAAACTTTATACACATACACATATCCAGCTGCATATACCTATATATACATTCACAGTCATACACACACAGAGAGAGAACAGAAACAAGAGAAATTAGCATTGTGAGATTCAGGGACTGGGCAACGACCAGGGGTCTTTTGGGGCCGGAGCATGCCAGAGCGCCAGAACGCTGCTCTGGCAGCCCAGGCGCTGGGACACCTGGTGGTGGTGGCAAGCCCCGCACCCAGCTCCCCACACCAAAGTGCCGCGGCCCCAGGGTGGCCTGAAAAGGCCCATGGCTGGCCTCCTGGGGCCTGCGCTCCAGCACTGCGGCCCTGGGGAGGCCCAAAGAGGCCCATTGCCAGCTTCCAAGGGCCTGCGATTGAGCGCTGAGGCCCCAGGGCAGCCTGAAGAGGCCCGTCACCGGCCTCCGGGGCCTGCGATCAAGTGCTGTGGCCCCGGGGCGGCCCAAAGAGGCCCATCGCTGGCCTCCTGGGGCCCGCAACCAAGCGTTGTGGCCCAGGGGAAAGCATTGATGGAGGTAAGTGAGGGATCTGGGGGGGTGGGAGAGCCTTCCTCCCTCTCCCCATCTCTTTGCCCTCTTTCTGTCCCTCCTTTCCTTCTCTTCTCTTCTCTTCTCTCCTTTCCTTTTCTTTCTTTCCCTTCTCCTCCTTCTTTTCTTCTCTCTCTTTCTTTTCCTCCTCTCTTTCTTTCCCTTCTTTTCTTCTCTCCTTTTTCTCTTTCCCTCCTTTCATTCTCTCCTTTTCCCCTTTTCGTTCTTCTTTTCTTCTCTTTCTTTCCCTCTTTCCTTCTCTCTTTTTATCCCCTCTTTCCTTCTCTTTCTTTCCCTCTTTCCTTCCTTCTTTCCTTCTCTCTACTCTCTCTCTCTCTTTCCTTCCCTCTTTCCTCCTGTGGCCCAACACTTCACTCCCCCCTGCAGGCTGGCTGGGGAAGGGAAGGGGAGGTTTTGAAGATGCCTTCCCCCCTTTGCTTCCCCTTCTGACATCACTTCGAGTGATGTCAGGGGGTGTGGCATATGCTAATGAGCTACTATGCTAATAGCTCCTGCAGTTCTTTTTCTACAAAAAGACCCCAACGACTAACTATTAAATGTAGCATTTAAATGGGCCTGTTCCAAAATGTGCAGTATTTAGCTTGACAAATGACATCCTGTAGTGAATTTATCATTTTAAACCTGTAACCTAAGGCTTCAACCCAGGAAAGTGGAAGTTAGAAATTAATTAATCAGCTTTCTAGCAGAGAGCAATGCTTGCTTTCTGATGCCCAGGGACCAAAGCTAAGGACACCAAAAGGACTTACATAAACTATAGATCACTAAAACTTGTGAAGGTCTTTGTGTTAAAAGCAGAAGTGATTTAACAAGATAAATAACAAACACTTAGTAATACAAGACAAATATTAATAATAATCTACAATCAGATGGGTAATAAATTAGGGCCAGATGGTAGTTGGAGTCTGCAAATATTTCACTGTTCCATCTGCCATCATCTATTGATATCATGATCACTGTAGCCTGGATTCCAAAAAATGGTCTATTTTTTCCTGCCTTTCAGATTTCATTAGAGGTGTCATAGTGTGTATTGGCTGCATTCTGCTCAATGATGCATTTTGTTAAAGTTTAACATATATTGCAGTAGAGACTACTGCAAGAGTTTCCAGACAATCCAAAGTTTGAATGTCCTCTACACATCAACACATTTTGGTTGCAGAAAATATATTCTCAGTTCCACTCCTACTGTATAATGACATGCATGTAACAGTAAAGCAAAGCATTTCCCATTCGTGGCTAATCTATTGCAAAAACAGAATCAGTGTTTTGACAAGTAAATATTGCCTGCATTCAAAATGTGTGTAAAAGGAGTTAAGAGGCATTGCTTTCAAAATGTCAATGGATGGTAATGGATTGTGGCTTTTTGGAAGGGAATTTTGGACTGGCTTATATTTATTCTTACAAAACATCATTCTACTGAAAGTAGGAATCTCCAGTACATTTCAGACATAGACTATTTACAATTCCTCTGTGGTCTTTGGTAAGATGTAGGGCTTTTCCACACACTCGGCTTACTCCTGATTTTCCTGGGAGTCGATCCACAGTGGAATTCATTTGGGCATGGTTGTTCCATATGTCTGCCCCTCAAATGCATTTTCACACTTGCTATTTTTTTTTTCTTCCATACATGCCTTCGGTAATGAGGGTTTTCAAGGGAGGGTGCTGTCATCATTGGTGGTGTCACTGGTGTCACTGGTGGCATCATAGCACAGAAACAATTTTTTTTTTAAAAAAAAGAGCACTAAAATATTGATATATCACTGGAACATTGCAACAATAGACCTAGGAAGTTCCATGAAACCCCAGATTTAATTTTTTTAAAGTATGTTTCTAGTTCCTGCCCTTGAGGTGATATGCTTTTTTCCTTATATCTCCATGGGGAAGAGTCTAAAGCCTTGAAGGCAAGCAAATAAGCTAGGAATTCAGAGAACCTCCTGGGCCTATTGTTACAATGCTCCAGTGATATATCAGTATTTTAGTGAATCACTCATCCTCAGGGTAGGGTGGAGGAAAGGGGGTGGTTTGACCATGACAGTCAAATCATTGAACAGTGGGATGGAGGCAGGTGGGATTGGTTGGACAAAGAAAACTAGCAGAAATGTTGCACACAAAGAAAAAAGCCAACTCACAATCAGCTTCTAAAAAACACATATCTGGGTAGAAGCAGTCTCAAACAAATAAACAACAACAACAGCAACAACAAAAGGGGTGAAGGGGTCAAAAAACCTAAACTGAAAACTACAGGCACAAAAATGCATGCAGAAATCAGGAGATAAATCAAAGTGGTATGGGGCCTGAATCATTCAGAAAAGCCTGTAGAATATATAGTGCCTAAAACAGCTTGCTTTGCAGAAATGCTACAACAGTTATTTCTTTATTAGGAAAGCATATTTTATTTGGAGTGCTGTTGCTTCCCATTCCTATTGTAGCTACTGTATCTCAGTTAATGTCCCTTTCAGTTCTTCAGTATCAGAATCAACTATTGTGTCTACACAGGCAGGATCTATTCATGGTTATGGCTACCAGACTGGCCTTCAGGATGCATGGTGAGGTTCAGTGACAGTTCATTTTCCTAGGTCCCTTCTCTTCATTTTCAGGCTGGAGCAAGTACTTCAAAAGAACTCTTTCTCATAGAAATCGTGCCTATTTTGTTTACATTTTAATATATTCCCCTAGAGGCACACTAGATGTTGAGCTGGGGAGCTGTTATTTGTCATTTCCTATATAACACTCTTCAGTATACAATCTAGTCAAATCCAGTTGAATGTGTCCTATCCACCCATTACATAGACCAAAAGTGTTTGTGCTACCATCTCCACAAAATGTTTAAAAGTGAATTATAAAAATGTACCACTCTTTAACTTGGTACACTTCCATACCTTCATGAAGGGGTGAAGCTTGTGTGACAGATAGGGAGTGGGTTTGCCCTTCTCAAATGTCACTGCTATCCACCCATGTATGCCACCTGGTCTTCTCTGCACCATTTGTGGAATGTCTTCCTCCCACCTCCCTCCCACTTCCCACAACAAGAAAAGAAGGTGGATTGTAGCTACAGTGTCACAGAAAATGGGAGATGAAATGAGGTCTGAGTTTCATTAGATCATAATGGAAATCTTACAAGAATCATGCTTCAGGGAACATAGGATAACCATCACTGAGGCAAGATGCCAACATCTTAACTCATGGATATTGTGGTACACCCTAAATCTTATATTATGGAATTGGTGTGGTTAAGGTAGCTTAGTCACACACCATAATGGTAATATAGGAATATACAAGAACTTGGGATGGGAGACAACAAAATCATATCTGGAGATAGAAGGTAACACTGACTCCCTGAGCCGCCTTCTGACATACTGTTCAAAAGCATGTAGACTAAATGCACTGGAGAACAATTTGTAGGATATGTATGTGCAACTTGAGACCGCTGGAGACCTGACTGGGTAGAAGATACTATAGGGGCGATTTCACACAAAGTCTTGTGCCGGGGTCAATCCTCTGTTTCATCCGTTGCATTTTGTCAATTTCACACCATTTGTCCCAGGGCTGGCTTTCGGTCCGGAGCGTCCCCCCATTTACTCCAGATCAGCGTGATCCTTGATTCCCAGGAGTTTCCTGTTGCCCCGCATTGAATCATACCCGCCCACCTTCCCCCTCCCCATTTTTTCCACGCCCATCAGCCCAGCCTCCGTCGTTATAACAACCTATCGGAACAATGGGATGGATGTTGTCCACCACCATTAGTCATTTGAATGCAAGTTTTCTGAGTGGAAATGTGCTCCCGAGATTGCCATAACCCCCCCCCAACTGTATTCCTCAAAGCCCATCAGCCCAGCTTCCTCATTTTTTTTTGTTTGTTTTAGAATGGTGTCGTTATATCATCCTATCATCCCAATGGTATGGATGTTATCTGCCACTGTGAGGCATTTCATGCAAGTTTCCGGTGTGGAAATGTGCTGCTGGGATTGCCATAAAGGCCCCCCCCGCAACTGTATTCCTCTAAGCCTATCAGCCCAGCCTGCTTTTTTTTTTTTTAGAATGGTGTCATTATATCATCCTATCATCCCAATGGTATGGATGTTATCTGCCACTGTGAGACATTTCATGCAAGTTTTCGGTGTGGAAATGTGCTGCCGGGATTGCTATAAATGCCCCCCCCCCGCAACTGTATTCCTTTAAGCCCATCAGCCCAGCCTGCTTTTTTTTTTTTTTTTAGAATGGTGTTGTTATATCATCCTATCATCCCAATGGTATGGATGTTATCTGCCACTGTGAGGCATTTCATGCAAGTTTTCAGTGTGGAAATGTGCTGTCGGGATTTGTAAAAAACAACAACACCCCAACGGTTTTGGGCTGATCTCCAGACATCACTGCCACATATGTGCAGTTGCAGCCCCCATGGAAAAGGGGCTCAGTTAATAAAAAACGAGAGCTCAATACTGGGTGGGGGTGGTGAGGCAGGAAGCAGAAGGCTATTATGGCTCTGCCTGGATTGCTACAAACCCCCCCCCCACCCGCAACTGTTTTGTGTAGATCTCCTGCACTCCATTACAATAGCTCCAGCTGTCCCCTGGAAACAAAGGAGTGCGTCTGGCCAATCAATTCATTGAGGTCACTCTGGTGACCAATCGTTTTGAAGAGTCAGTGGCGGGAAAAAAGTGACCAGGAAGGAAGACAGGCTGCATTGTGGGATGAAGAAGAACACCGGACACCATTAGCTTCAGGTCCTTATCAGATCCATACCTGTGTCCTACTGTCCTACCGTCCTTCGATTGTGAAACGAGAGTCAAGCCATGAAATCCAGCAGCAAGTCCGCAGGGGTGAGAGGGGTATCATGGCGTGAGGGGGAAACGTTAGATCTGATTGCAATCTGGGGGGAAGACAAAGTTCAAAATGCCCTTGCAGCATGCCATAAAAACATCGATGTCTACGAGGACATTTCAAGGCAGATGCATGCCCTGGGCAACATCAGATCTGCAGAGGAGTGCAGAACCAAATGTAAAGGTTTGCGGCAGGAATATAGACGCGTGGTCAATCATAATGCGAAATCGGGGAGCAATCCAATAACGTGTGCGTATTTTGACTTGCTGGCTCCCATACTGCATACTGATCGTGCTGTTCTTCCCCCGGATATAAAACGTTGTCGCAAAGTCAAGTACTACACACCAAATCAAACCGACAAAGAAAATCTTCAAACACCAGTCTCAGAGGAGCATTTTCACTCTGAGCTTCTGACTATCAATAGAGATGACCTCAGGACATCCACCCCGCTGCCTAGATCAGGTGAGTAATGAGCCATTATTTGGTCTTTTTTGGGGAAGGGGGTTTCTTGAGGTCTTTCTTTGGGAATTTCATCATTTGTATTCCTTCAGCAGCGAAAGCATGTAGCTCCAGAGAGAGCTGTCCTGATAGTCGCACGGATTCACAAGTTCAGGATACTGGAACGGGCGATGCCTCATCAAGTGTTCCCTCAGGAAGGGGTGAGTGCTTCGGGGAGACTGTGGAATACAGGGGGCCCAGCACAGCCCCCCAACCCCAGTGGTTTTCTCGCAAGGGCGTCGGAGGGGTGGGTGGGCTGGGCTTCAGAGAGTGGATCAAGCTGCGTGCCATGGAGCATTTCAGGGGAAAACCTTCTTTTCCTTTCTTCCTCTGCCCTGGGGGGTGATTTTACAGAGACCTCCCCCACACCAGCAAGATGTGCTTTGAAGTGTCCCCCCCCCGAATCTCTGTTTGCTTGCGCAGGGCCCCTGGACATAACCTGCTCAGCTAGGCCACGTGTTCTGCATCCAGGGCTTGTTTTTGAATTTATAAATGGCTGATATCATTGTAACGATGTTAGCTGTACTCAAACTAACCATTGACCCTTCCCTTTGACACTTACACCAGCTTACCCACACCCCTCCTGAAATGTTTCCCCTTGGGAATTAATTCTTCCCAACACTGCCAACAGTTTTTAAAGTGATGTTAACCATGCTGTCTCTGAACCTAAAAAGTGAACTCCAGATTGAGAGTGGCAATTGAGGATGGCGGGGATGAATCCAATGAAGACTTTGGTCAGGAAGAGATGACATCACAGAACACAGGTGTGTTAATTGCAGCTTAAGTAGAAAACCATTTCAGTTACAAATGGCCACATGTGACCCGCAGTCTAATCTTAGTACTCCAGCTTTTGGTGGCTGCTGGGATTGTGCTAGGAGGTGGGGGGGAAGCTTCTTATGTTTATGTAGGCAATCAGACAGTGGTGGGGTTCTGTGTGGTTGAAACTGTATTGTTAATATCATATAAGGTAAACTACGAACATATATCTGAGGCTTTAAATATACCTTAGTACTCTCTTACATGAAGTAATTTCCCCACCAATTAAGGGGAAAGGTAAATGTTATCTTGCTCAAAAGCCAGTAAGATCCGACTCTATGGTTGCGGTACTCATCTCCGTTTCACGGCCGAAGATCCAGCACTGTCCGAAGATGGTCCCGTGGTCATGTGGCTGGCATGACTAAATAACAAGGTGCATGGAACACTGTAACCTTGCCGCTGAAGTTACACCTTTTTATGTACCTGAAATTTCTTGATTTATAACTGCTAGGTTTGCAGGAGCAGAAGCTAGAGACGGGATCTCAGTCATAATGCGGCGCTCTCGGGTCTGTACTACTTGCCTTCTAAAGCCTGCATTTAGACAATATTAACCATCATGTCCGAAAGTAGTTAGGTCTACTGGTTAAGTGTGCGTACTCCAATCTGGGAGAACCGGGTTTGATTCCCAAATCCTCCACTTGCACCTTGGGTCAGTAGCAATGTCTGGCACTGTTGTTCGTGAAAAAGAGCATTTTCTGGCGTTACCTAAGTCCCATCTACCACACTGGGTGCCTGTTGAGGGGAGGGTAAGGGTAAGGAGATTGAAGGCTGCTCAGAGACGCCAAGTGAGCGGTGGGGTGTAAATCCAATCTCTTCTGCTTCTCTTATTCTAGTGGCTTGGCATGATGTTCCCTCCTTTTCTCAGACACCATTGTGGGCTTAAACACTGCTTCTAAAGGGGAT
The DNA here is from genome assembly GCA_029375565.1 of Gekko gecko. Lineage (NCBI taxonomy): Eukaryota > Metazoa > Chordata > Lepidosauria > Squamata > Gekkonidae > Gekko > Gekko gecko. The sequence goes on from JAPDNY010000005.1 coordinate 143,527,928, forward strand.
AGCCATCTATGGACTTTAGTAAAAGGTAAAGGTTCCCTTGCTCGAAAGCCAGTCGAATCCGACTCTAGGGTTGCGGTGCTCATCTCCGTTTCAAAGCCGAAGAGCCAGCGCTGTCCGAAGACGTTTCCGTGGTCATGTGGCCGGCATGACTAAACACCAAGGTGCACGGAACACTGTTACCTTCCCACCGAAGTGGTACCTATTTATCTACTTGCAATTTCTTGCTTTCGAACTGCTAGGTTGGCAGGAGCTGGAACTAGAGACAGGAGCTCACCCCGTCATGCGGCACCCGGGTCTCGAACTGCTGAACTACTGACCTTCCACAGCCTGCAGTTCAGCGTCTTAACCACTTGAGCCACCGCAGTTAATCTTTCAAATCTCAACCAAAACTTACAAAAGCGGTTATTGAAAAAGTTTGATGATCATCGGACTGTATATCTTTTTTCCTTCAAAAGATGACCCTGTCAACCCAGGGTGATAGCATAATTTTCCAAATGTGCTGTTCCTCTATCTTCTACTGTCTTTGGAGTGGATTTGCTGACTCTGCTTTCTCCTTCTCAACTTAACAGGTGGAGATGCTGATAATGAAAGAGCATCCGGCGGGGAACAGGCACGCAAGGAGGAAAAGCGTGCCAATGAGGCTGACAGGGTCCGGAGGGTGGCAATGCTCAATGATGTCGCAACGAGGATGATTGATCAGGGAGCCTCTGAGCACAGGGAAACCATGCAGCGCCTCGATGGATGGAAAGAGCTTGAGGAACGAAAATACCATGGAATGTTACAGGAAGGAGATAGGGATAGGCGTTTGCTCCAGGAAGTAATGCAGCGTCATAATGATGTCTTGTCCTTGGCTGTCGATGCTCTAAGACATATTGGAGAGGCGCTATCTGGTACAAATTCACCGTCTGGGTCAAAAGCGCATCCATGTACGTGTTCCCCTGCAAATGACTCTAGCACACCAGCCTCCAAGGCTTGGTGTGCCGCTAAGCGCATGACACCTAGCGCTGAATCAGAGGCCGCTCCTGAGGTCCTTGTGGAGGACACACCTGAGGAAAGCCAGAGCCTCCTCTGTAATGAGCCAAAGAGTACTGAGAATATTATGCCTGGTGGAAGGAGAACAAAGAGGGCATGCGTAGGCAGGGAGCGTGTGTTCTTCGAGCCGTAATAGATTGTCGTGATGTTGCATGCCTTACTGCACTCACACGCTTGATCTCTGGGCAGCATTGCACTACCGTGGGGTTATGTGTTACTTAATTTCTGTTCTACTTGATGCCTCCATTTGTTAATTGAAATAATTTCTTTTTGCTGCTTCTGTTGCCACTCGGTAATTCAGTGCGTGATGTATCTTTCATGTGGTAGGTACCTGTGTGCAGTGTGTTGTGGAGTACAACAAGCTTGCTGAATTTCAGTAACACAGGACTGTAATATCTGGAGGTGGGATTAACCTGCCTATCTGTCTGTACTAATGTGTTGACATAAAAAGGCACATGTTAGAAGAAACAAAAGTTTTATTTGTACATTCTAGAAACCTCCACTGAAATGTCTTTGATACTATTATTTGCTTAGTTTCCAACAGAACTTTCAACTGTCACCATCTCTGTGCTGTACTCTTCTCGGTCTAAGTTCTCTCAGTTCCCTGTCCATGCGCCTCAGCATCCTCTCAAATCCATCCATCCTCCTGTTAAATGCGGCAACTGTATGCAATCAGTTAAGTTAGGTGATTAGCACAGAGGTCAATGTTACCATGCATTTTTACAGCACAGAAACACACATGGCAGATCAATCCATACATACTCACATGTTGATCTGCATAGTGTTTCTAAATTCACGAAGGCAGAGAGAATGTTGTCGCCACCCTGTCCCGCTGGGAGTCCTCCCTCTTGTCTCCTTGATGGTCCTAAGGAGTGGATTGACATAATGTACTGTGATCAATACTGGTCCTTCGTGAGGGGGGGCCCAATAGCAGTGTTCAGTCTATACTGAGTAACTGTGAGCCATCTCACAGCACTGTACCCTCCGCATCACAAGTTTTCTACTGAGCTCAGGAAAGATGGCTACAGAGCACAATAATTTATGCAGTAACCAAAAAACACACTCCAAATTGTAAGTTCGGTAGCTCGCAAAGTACAGTTTCTGCTCACAGGGCTCCCCCACTGAAAGCAAACAGTGCTCAGTAGTTCTCCCAGATGTCACATCCCCACCACATATTATGTGATCACGGAGGTACCTGGCTGCACGTCTCCCTCTTGAACCGGGGTGCCCTCCAGCCTTTCATAACCATGTTCCACATGGAGGATGTTTTCTCCCTGGTTAGCTGGTGCTTCAGGTGTAGGCGGTCCTTGTCCTTCCCTCTGTGCAGCATCTGCATCTGAGGAACACCAGAAGCAGTTAGGCAAACCAGTGGTGTACATGCTGTAAGGGTGGCATCACAGTTGGTCACGATGGGCACCCCATTGCAGCAATGTCCAGGAGACATTGCTGACTGTTATAACAGTCTGATTCCTTATGTGGTACCTGACATTGGCGTTGAAGGTGCTGGGCTGATGTCATGCTCCACTTCCTCCCCTTCTTGTGCTGCAACTGGAGGATCATGCGCTTCAGCAGCTGCCTGTGGCACTTCACGAGTCACCCTCTGCCTGGGACCGGAGGCATCTGCTGTAAAGGAAAGTACTGAGATTTCTCAATGCATTCTCCTCATAACGTTGTTGTCATGCACATGGAGAGCATCGTCATGGTGCTCTTACTGGTGCCACATTGTGGTGATCATTGAATGCCACATGCACTATGGTAGTTGCTTTGGACAGTTTTGATCCTAACCTCAGCTCAAATTACTGCCTAAACTGGAATAAATCATCTTAACATCTTAGTTGCGTGGTCTTTGGCTTTCACAGTGAGAGGGCAATCAATTTTGGTTGTGGCTGGTATGCCTGAATGATTCCCTCACTCTTTTGATTAGAGAAAGAAAGGGGGGGCACATGTGCATGAGTGTGCATGTTGGAATTCCAGTGAAGGTCAATACACGACGCCCTGTGAGGTCAGTCTGGGGGAGACGGTATAAAGGAGAGTCACTGCTCTGGAGACAATAGTGAGTGTTCCAAGGTCTCCCAGCTGGATGCCTGTGGAGGAGCAGACAATCAAGTTTCTGTTCTCCATTATTGGAGTACATGCCACTAAACACCACAGCAGGCTGGCTATATGTAGGGTGTCTCTCCTCTGTCTGTCTAACTCAACGGGGTTAGGGAGAGGAGCATGTCCCTTATTTTCCAGCATTATGTGTGGGGTTGGACTAGATGAACTAGGATATCCCACAGAACTCCAGGGCCCCAAGAGTTGAGGTGTATCAATTGATGTTGGACAGCCTGCTTGTTGTGTGAGGTCTCTGTGGCGAGGGGTCCATGTTGGTGTGGGTCCAGCCACATTGGTCTGCATACGGGGCTAAGAGAAGGAAATGTTTAAGAAAACCTGCAATCTTTAAAAGAAGACTGCAGTGTAAGCTCACTGACATGTGATATGAACCACTACTAGCGCTGGTTGTACGAAATAGTGGCTCCCAGCAGTAACTATACAGCAACCCAGCCTGCATTGACCACTCATTCACCAGCATGGTGACGGTCCTCCCAGCGCGGTCGTCCTGCAGCCTGCCACAGCTGAACCATCTTATCATGGTAGGCAGTCTGACCGCTTGCCCTGGGAATGCCCTCCCAGGCTTCCAGGCTCGCCATAAAGTCGCACCTGACTCTTTTGAATTTAGATCTGCACTGATCTGCGGTGCGATTGTATCCCCTCCTGGCCATCCGTCTGGAAATGGCCTCATAATACCTCCTGTTCCCAAGATGTGTGCTGGCCATTAATTCCTGGACATGTCCGGAGTGGCCCACAATGTCCAGGAGGAGCTCCACCTCATCACGTTGCCAAAACGTTCCTCGTCTCCGGCCAGCCATTTCGGCTGCAGGACGTTACAACGTTGTTGTGATGTAGCAAAATGAAAGTTTGAAAGTGAGGGACCAATAGTGGCCACTATGTTAACTGCAGGATTTCTTGATCTCCACCCACGTTCCTTAACCCTTTCCCAACCCAACCTGCAGAAACATGTGCTACAATTCAAACCCACCCCCAGTTATTTTTCTGTGGTCCCTGTTCCGGTTTATTTTCTCCTGCACCATTGAATGAGGAAGACAACAGTTTCACAAATACAAGAAATTTATTTCAGATGTATCTTCACAAACAATTCACCTTGTTCTGCTAAGCTGCAGTAGGGAGCTGTACATTTACTTGAAGGAGCCTGAAGGCGAACTGTGTACTTTTGCCCTTTAAATCACTGTACTCAAATGCAAAGCAAACCACACAACAGAAGCATAGGAATGTTTTAAAAAGTCCATCATCCCCTGCCGTTTGCATACATAAATTCTGCAACAGCACGTCTAACTCGTGTCCCTTCTTCCTTCTTTCGTTTGTTTACCTGCCTGTAGTCAGTTTCCTCCTCCAGTAGACAGAGGATTGTGTCCTGCTCCGGCAAATCAAGGTTAATTTCATGCCCCTTGTCCTCACAAATGTTGTGAAGGATAACGCAGGCTGTTACAATAGAGTTTACATTCTGGACGTGGAGGGTCAGTCTAGTGGACAGTATACGCCAACGTGCCTTCAGCCTCCCAAATGCGCGCTCAACCACATTCCTTGCCCTGCTTTGTTTTTTGTTAAAACTTTTCTCAGCGGATTGCCTAGGTGTTCGGAATGGGGTCATCAACCATGGTCTCAATGGATAGGCTCCATCACCAAGGATCAAGGCAGGAATGGTAACTTCATTTAGCTGCACAGTTGGGTTGCCTGGTACAAAACACCCGGCATCCATCAAAGAACAAATATGACTGTTGGCAAAAACAAACGCATCATGAGCTCGCCCTGTGAATCCAATCTCTGCATCAATAAAGCGTCCAGAATGATCAACAGTCCCCTGCAAGAGAACAGAGCAGTACTGTTTCCTGTTCCCGTACTCATTGATTTTTCCTCTTGGTGCTCGAATTGGGATATGGGTGCCATCAATTGCACCAATGCAATGTGGAATGCCCAGCTGGCCAAATCCATCCATAATCTGCAAAGCAATAGCGGAAGAATAACAGTGACAATTAATGGAGAGGCAAATTGCTTCAATCAGCACACACATTTTTTAAAAACCCAACCCATGAGATACAATCATCTAGCCAGTCATTCACCCACCCAATGCGCCAGATACACATAAAGGCTAAGGTTCCCTTGCTAGAAAGCCAGTCAAATCCAACTTTAGGGTTTTGGTGCTCATCTCCGTTTCTCAGCCGAAGAGCCAGTGCTGTCCGAAGACGTTTCTGTGGTCAGTTAGTTTTGGAAGTTGCAGGAAGCTCCAGCAACCACTGACAAGCAACATTAAACGGTGCACAATGCCCTTTAAATCTACCCCCTTAAATGCTTTCAGTTTTTGCATAACTGCGAAAAATTGCTGTAACATAAATACAAACCTTACCTTCCCAATTTCTGTTCCTAGACAAACGATACTTCTGAACAGGGTGGACTCAAGAGCAAGGCACACCTCTCGGAGAATTCCAGCAAGCGTAGATACACCAATTCCGAATTGCTCTCCCACCTCTCTGTACGTGTTGGTGTTTGCCAAGTACCAAATAGCGGCGGCCACACGCTTAATGGGGGAACAGGCAACCGCATCTTCGTGGATTGCCGCTCCAGGGTGGGAGTTAAGACCGACACGATCTCCATGAATGTTGCACGGGTCATCCTGAAGTGTTTCAACCACTGCTCATCACTCCACACACCAAGCACGAATTTTTCCCACCAGTCAATGCTCCGTGGAAAAACCCAAAAGCGCCGTTTAAAACGCAAACCGGCAACTGCATGCCACCTCCGGCGCCTGCGTAGGGAGGAACAAAGGTGGGTGTTCAGAACAGACTTTATCATTGAGGGGGATGAAGAGCAGGGACCGCGGAGAAGGCACCTTCGTCTTCTGGATCGCTTGAGGAAAATGTTCAAGAAATTAATTGTGGAATCCAGACACAGCAATATCAACTCAAGCACTGAGCTGACTGAAGCTAGCGCTTTAAAATGACAGTTCTCCATCATGAGCAAAAGTATCTGGGAACAGAGGTTCAAAATGGAGAATCCCAAAAGCTTTGTTTAAAAGTTTCCCAGGTCAAAGAAAAAAAAGAAAGATTCCCAATTAGAACGCTGAGATGTGCCACATGCTGCCTGATCATTTCCTCTATTGCGAAATAATGACATAACGCAACTGAGCATGCGTTTAAAAAAAAAGAGGGGTGAGGGGGAAGGGAGGATGGGAGGGGTTTGGAGGCCGAGGAGGGAGTGGGAGGAGATAGATTGCAGGAAGCCACGCCAAGGCTGTAATGGGAAAATGAAACCCCCAGAGCGGATCCGGGGCAGACGGCTACAGTGTGAAATTGACAAAAACGATCTGGGGCAGAAAACTCCAAGGAAAACTAGTGGTAAGTGCCGTGTGAGAAATCGGCCTAGGTGTGTATGTATGCTGTACTCTGTTCAGACCTTCTGTTGAATGTTGGGAGACTGAGTGCAGGGACAGAAAGCACAATGGTTTCCCCATGTTCTTCCTATATTATTTGAGTAGAAGGGGATTGTTATGTATTAAACTGTAAATCAAGCCTATACATTGCCATGTTAAGCTTGACTCTGAATGTGGCTCTTTCAGCTGTCGCATTATCATTGGCTGGTTTCTGCGAAACCTCTGTAAATATCCAATCACTTTGTGAAAATGTATCTAAGAGGGAACGGTCCTGATTGGCCTTTATCCCTGTGTTTTGATTGGTCTTTAACATGTTCTGGGAGTGGCTTTGACAGCCCGGGAGAGTTTAAAAGAAGGAGCCGTGCTCCCCTTGTTGTTGTGTGTTCCTGAGTTGGTGTTGCCGTTCAATAAAGCTGAAATCACGGCTTTTGGTTTCGGCGTCGCGAATGGCGGCCGCTTCTCGGGACGCTCCCGGAGGCGGTTAGCCCACGCGCAGTTAGGGGGGGTCTTCGCATGTGCGAAAGACCCTAGTGAGCCTTAGGCAAAGGCTCCGAACCGGGGGCGCTTGGGGAGTAGCCTCTTTGCCGGCAGACAGCCGGGAAATTGAGGCTTTCTCCCCGCCCCAATCGGCCCCACTGCGGCGTGCCCGTAATGGGACTTAGCGGCGCCACCGATTTCCAGGAGTGAAGACAGCGCTATGGTTTAACATAAAAAGAAGAAGTAGCATCGAATTGTGAGTTGAAGATCTATTTTGAAGCGTAAATCGGAGCCCCCCTGCATGCGTATAAACGTTGGGAGGAGGGAGGAGTTCCCACTCCCTTTGAGAAGCAAGATCTACAAAGGGAGCGCGAAGGGGGGCAGAGAGAAAACAAAGTGTTGGTGAAAGTACCGTTGGGGTTGCATGGAAGACTGCGATCATCTTAGCTTCCTGGGGGATGCGGCACGAACTTTTAAAAAGTAAACAAAAAAACAAAATGCCGATAATGGAAAAAGTCCTGCAGACACCGGAAGAGAAGAGAGGAGGGACTTCCGGTCCAGACAGCCCCCCCCAAGAGCTTGCTGTCAATCAACAGGAAAAGGAGATGCTGTGCCCCCTGCTGGAACAATTGCAGAAAATCAACGAAACTCTGTTCAAAATGGAAAGTGTTCTCATCAGTTGACAGAAACAGATATCGGAAACAACTAGAAAGATGATGGAGATTGAACAGAAATCGAATCTGATTCTAGGTTTCCAGGGCGTTAAAGAAGAAGAGAAAGAAGATCTCGGATTTACCTTGACAAATGTCTTGGCACCCCTAACTGGCAGTGAAGTGATAAAGTTAAAAGAAGAGGTGGATAAGGCTCCCAAAGCCTATTCCGCTTTTATAAAAGAAAATACTCTGCCAGTAGAAGGGGGTGTCGAGCATAGCAGGCGACAAACTGGAGATCTAATTTCATCTGAAGAGTTTATGGAGCCCTGGAAGCTTGAAGGCCAGAAGTTTAAGGAAAAAGAGAAAAGAAAGAAGACGGATTTCATCTTCAAAATACGGAAACTTCTGAAGAGACACGCCAGCAGGGAGGAGGATGCAGCATTCAAAACTGGGATAAGTGAAGAAGACAGCAGCCCAGGGGAAAGTGGTGATGGAACGGAAGACTTCAAAGTTAAAATGGACTCAATCCATAACTGGAAGAAAATTAAAAGAAGATACTTTGAGGACTGTTCGTGTAGCATCTGGAAGGAGCTGTTTAATTACTAACCCCAATGGACTTTACTAACTGCATTAACAGAGTGACTTTGGACTTTGCAATAGTTAAAAAGAAGATCTTCTAACCATGATGGATGCCAAAATTGGTATTGGTTATTAACCTAAACTAACCCTCACTAACAGAAAAAAATTTCACTCCATCTTTCTCTTGCTCCATCTGTCTACCCTTCCCTTTTCTTATAAAAAGAATAAAATTCTCTCTTTTTTAAGAGAGTTTTACAAAAAAAAAATAAAAATAAAGCTGAAATCACTTGTTGAGTCTCATACTTAACAATTGGCGCCGAGGATGGGATACTAGAGCGGGTAGGCAGCCCCGCTGAACTGAGACCGCAATGGCAGACGAGGACACACACCTGGCCAAGCCGGCTGAGACTCCACGAGCAGTAGTGGCAGCACCGTCAGCCCCGATGGCCATCAATCCAGCATTCAAAGCGTTCGACCTGGTGACGGAGGACTGGAACTCTTACCTGGCAAAGTTTGAGTTCCACCTCCAGGCGAACCAGATCACTGATGAGGCGAGGAAGAAGGCGACGCTCCTGAGTTCATGCAGCAAGGTCGTTTTCGACATAGCCCGGTCCCTGGTCGCCCCGACTCAACTAAGCGCGGCAACATGGGCTGATATCACGGCCAAACTTAAAGGCCATTTCTCATCGCAACTGTCTAAAATCACATGCCAGCATGCTTTTTACAAGTGGTGCCAAGGGCCATCTGAATCAATAGCCGAGTTCGTCACTGCCTTACGGAAGGCGGAGAGGCCATGCGAGTTCACCGACTTGGAAAAAGCCCTCCTCGACTGCTTGGTGTGCGGCCTTTGGGACGAGCGCCTTCAACAGCGTCTCTTCATTCACACCCAACTCACGTATGCAGTAGCCTATGCTGAGGCCATTGCTGCAGAGGCCACTGACAAGTCGACGTGAGAGGTTCGACAGCAGCAGACCCAGGTCAGCAAAGAGCCTGCAGTTCACCAACAGTCCGCTGGCGAGTCTGACAGCGATGCCGACGGCGTGTGCCGAACTTGAGAGACATGCCCACCACGGACCAGACCGAGAACTACAACGACCCGTCCCTGCGCCGGCTGCAGTGGTAAGCATGACAGAGACCTCTGTTGGGCAAAGGAGCTGATCTGTCACTCCTGTGGAAAGAGAGGTCATCTGGCCTGAGTTTGTCGAGCGGCCAGGAAATCGCCACCGTCTTCGTGACGTGCAGACCCCAAGGTTCGGCCCCGAGATGACGGCAGGACAGCCGACTGTCATCAGACCGACACCTACTGCTGCCCATCGACCGTCCTGGCAACCCAGTCGGAAGATCCACGTCACGCTCCGTCTGGATGGTGTACCCTGCACAATGGAGGTGGACTCCAGATCGTCTGTCATGGTCATCTCCACACAAACGTGGCAACGCCTGTCCCCGACATGGAGTCGCCGCCGGCTCTCACCAGTTTTGACCTGCCTGACCGACTTCCAAGGAAGGCGCATTCCATTAGCGGGAAAGGCGACCTTCCGAGTTGAATTCAAGGATCAGAAGGCTGAGCTGTCCCTCCTAGTTGCAGAGGGGGAAAGAATCAGTCTGTTGGGCCTCGATTGGTTCAAGGCATTGGGCATTGCCATTACCAGTGTAAATAAGATCTGTGATAATAAATGGGACTCATTGTATAAAGAGTTTCCGAATGTGTTTGGGGAAGGGCTTGGTACGTACACCGGTCCCCCGGTCTCTTTTGATCTTGACCCTTCAGTGCATCCCATATGGCTGAAGTACAGAAAGGTACCGCTCATCCTAAAAGCAAAGATCGAGGCTGAGCTAGACAAATTGGTGAACCAGGGCATCCTCGAGCCGGTGCCCTATGGTCGATGGGAGACCTCCATCGTGATGCCTGTAAAGGCTGACGGGTCCATACGAATGTACTGTAAATAGAGCCCTTCAACAGCACTCTTACCCAGTGCTGGTAATCAGCCATGTGCTGGCATTGCTGGGAGGGGGTAAGATTTTTGCCAAGGTCGACCTTGCTCAAGCGTACCAGCAGTTGCCAGTGGACGACGCAACTGCTGAGGCCCAAACAATCGTGACCCACAAAGGGGCTTTCAGGGTCAAATGCCTTCAGTTTGGGGTGAACGTTGCCCCAGGTATTTTTCAAGGGCTTATGGAGGGGTTCCTGCGTGGGCTCCCAGGAGTAGTGCCCTACTTTGATGATGTCCTAAAAGCTGGTGCTGACGAATGTGAACTGATGGCTCGCTTGAGAGCAGTGTTGGGTCATTTTGGTGAGGCTGAATTGCGGGTGAAGCGTTCTAAGTGTGTTGGGGTGGACTGAGTTGAGTCCCTCGGATTCCTCATTGATGTGGATGGGGTCCACCCCATGCCCGACAAAGTCACCGCAATCAAGAACATGCCCCCACCACGGTCAAAGAAGGATCTCCAGTCATTCCTGGGGATCCTCAATTTTTACCATGCCTTCCTGCCACACAAGGCATCAGTTGCTGAACCCCTGCATGCTTTGCTCCACAAAAATGCAAAATGGGAGTGGGGAGAGTGGCAGGAGCGAGCTTTCACGGCTGTGAAGGAGCTACCATCATTGAGTGCGGTGCTGACCCACTTCGACGAGAACAAACTTTTGGTTCTTGCGGCTGACGCATCCCCTTATGGGGTGGTTGCTGTTCTCAGCCACCTGATGCCGGACAGATCGGAGGCACCGATCACCTTTTATTCACAATCACTCACAACGGTGGAGAAGAACTATGCCCAGATCGACAAGGAGGGCCTCGCCTTAATCGCCGGAATTAAGAAATTCCATGACTTTGTTTATGGGCAGAGGTTCCTCCGATCACAAACCACTCCTGGGCATCTTCTCCCTGGACCGGCAGATGCCGAACATACTGTCCCCTCGGATGTTGAGGTGGGCAGTTTTCCTTTCGGCGTACGATTTTGAGCTCGAGCACCACCCGGGGAAGGCTATTGGGCATGCCGACGCCCTTAGCCGTTGCCCCGCACCGCTGACTAACTGTGACTCTGAACCTGAACTGGACGTTCTGGCGCTTGAGGAGCTCCCGGAGGCACCGGTTACCTCCTCAGACATTGCTGCTGCGACGGCTAAGGACCCTGTGCTTGCCTGTGTCCTTAATTGGGCATGGAGGGGGTGGCCGACTGGGAAAATGGCACCTGAATTTAAACCTTTCTGTTCACGCCAGAACGAGTTGTCAGTTACAAAGGGCTGTCTGCTTTGGGGGAGTCGGGTAGTGATTCCCGCCAAACTACGAGAAGATGTCTTGGAGGCGTTGCATGTGGGCCACCCTGGCATGGTCCACATGAAAGCCCTCACAAGAGGATACGTGTGGTGGCCTAAACTGGACGAGGACATCGAGGCCTGGGTAAGGCAGTATATGTTGTGTCAACAGTCCCGTTCAGAACCACCACAGGCTCCCATCCAGCCCTGGGAGAAATCGAGGAGGCCATGGTCCCACCTCCATATCGATTTTGCGGGTCCCTACCATGGGCAAATGTTCTTAATCTGTGTGGACTCATACTCCAAATAGGTGGAGGTTGTAAATATGGGGTCAACTGGGTCCAGGGCTGTCATCAACACTCTGTGCAAACTTTTTGCAACTTATGGGCTGCCGGACTGTTTGGTCTCGGACAACAGGCCACAGTTCGTGTCAGCAGAGTTCGAGGGTTTCTTGAGGGACAACCTCATATGCCATGTGACTTCTGTGCCATTCCATCTGGCCTCCAATGGCCAGGCCGAACGGATGGTATGAATGGCAAAGGAGTCACTTGGGCACCTGACGTGTGGGGACTGGAGCCAGAAAATTGCCTCTTTCCTCCTGAGGCAACGTATCACCCCGTGTTCGGCTACGGGGCGGAGCCCAGCTGAACTGTTAATGGGCCGTAAACTGGCTACCCTACTTGACCGTTTGCACCCTGACTTGGACCAGTCCAAGCAACGGTCAGAGGCCCCAGAGCAGGGGAGAGTCTTTCTTGTTGGGGACAAAGTATTTGCCTGCAATTACCGGAGGGTCATTGGTGGCTACCAGCCGTAGTCACCAAAATCGTTGGTTCCAGGCTGTACGTGGTCCGGCTTACCAGCGGATGGGAGATTTGCCGCCACATAGACCAGTTCAGGGAGCGCTGGGCAGACTCAAGTGCCGAGTCGGTGCCTGAACCTGAGCTGGTCCCCGAGCAGGAGGGGCCTCCCGCCGAGGAGGTGAGTGCTACAGAAAGGGAACCGGAGTCTGGGCAGACCCCAACTCCAGAGCCTGAGATCCCTGTTTGTGTTCCTCCTTCTCCTGCAAGAGAAGTCGAAGGGGTCCCCGAAGTGTGTGCCGCTCCAACTCCAACATTGGAGCAGCGACCGCTGCGCCAGTCGAACTGAAGCCGAGGTGCCCCCCCCCCACCTGAAAGATTATGTATGGAAGGGTAATGCTCCATCTTAGGGGGGAGGAATTTGTTATGTATTAAACTGTAAATCAAGCCTATACATTGCCATGTTAAGCTTGACTCTGAATGTGGCTCTTTCAGCTGTCACATTACCATTGGCTGGTTTCTGCAAAACCTCTGTAAATATCTAATCACTGTGTGAAAATGTATCTAAGAGGGAACGGTCTTGATTGGCCTTTATCCCTGTGTTTTGATTGGTCTTTAACATGTTCTGGGAGTGGCTTTGACAGCCCAGGAGAGTTTAAAAGAAGGAGCTGTGCTCCCCTTGTTGTTCCTGAGTTGGTGTTGCTGTTCAATAAAGATGAGATCACTTGTTGAGCTTATTCTGTTTTTGAGTCTCATACTTAACAGGGATGAAAAGAGTGGCAATCATGCGGTCCCTTAACATTGCAATTGGACCACACAGTCTGAATTATACAAGGTTCTGGAGCAAGAAGGAAAATGGTGTGCTGTCTTTTCAGATCTGGGGTCAGTCTGTCTATCTCTTCTGGCTGTCTATCTATTCAAAGGAGTAACTCCACAGGACTATTCAACTTGAATTTTTGACACAATGACTTCTGCGTTAAGAGAAGGGAAGGAGAGAAGGTCAGGGGACCACATTATATTTGCATCAAGCTGCCCATCAAGATACCTGCAGCTACTCAGTTGCAGCCATTCATCACCATCTTCCAAAAAAGTTTTTTATTAAAAAATAAGCAGTCTAATGAGCTTAATTCCCCAGTCTAACAGAACCTAGCCACAGGAAGTGGAGCTCTGAAATATTGTTCTTTCATTTAATTTCTTTCTGAAAATCTCCTATTTTGGGCAAAGAGGTGAAGGAGGCAGAAATGGTATGGGGCATATATTTCATTTTCTTCTGCTAAGCAAAACAAAGGGTCGTTTCAAATTGATTTATGTGTTAGATCTAACAGAAGACTAATATGCTAATATCTTATTTAAATCAGGGCAAATGGATTTGCATCTGGTAGCACTTCTGTTTCCCACTGAGATCTCAGTGCCTCAATGTTCACTCTCCTGCCCTCCCAAGCATTTCTTCAATTTCAAGGATTTTTATTTCACCTCCAGAAAAATTTAAAGTGTACTTGTAGGGCATCAGCTATGTGTGTGGGAGTACATCTTAATTTAAGGTATTATCTAAAAAGAATTGTTAACTTTCAATAGGTGAGACATTGTGCGATAGAACAGGAACAAATTGTCAAAGTTGCAGTAAGATTAGACCGTCATAGAAGCAACATACTGATCTGCTTACTAATATGTTATCTGTAAACTTTCAAAACATGATTAAATGTACTAAATTCTGGAGCAGTACAGATAACTCCTACAGAAATTTCTTGAACTTCAGGGCTCCTTTTCATTATGGAGTAATGGGTACAGTACTGAATTTTAACCCAGGAGACTGGGCTAAACTCCCCACAGAACCATGAAGCTTGCTCCCTCAACACTATCCATCTATGGAATCCAGACTCCAACAGCCAATGACTCCTTTAAATCATGTATTCGGCTCATCTAATTCTGCAACTGTGTAGTAATGTACTGATGTCATATAATGACATGATGCATAATGTCACAGCAACTTTAAGCCAATGCAACCAATGATATTCTGCACAGAACATGGAATGATGATATGACATTGCAGACTATGACCATTTCCACAAAAGCACTTAACTCCAGCATTGGCATTCTCAATCATTTGAACCAAGTGATTTCCCCCCATGGGATTCTGTGTGCCCAGGATTTGATCCACATGTTCCTACCTCTCACCCTGCATTTTCCAAATCCTGGCTTTGTCTAAAGTTTTCTTTGTCTTGATTCTGAACTCGTGGTTTCAAAGTGTGGAATTCAACCATTTGCACTTAACCTTCCAGCAATGTTCCAATTGGTTAATTTACATCAAAGTGCTCTGTGGTTCCCACATCCACCATCCCACCCCCTCACCATGACAAATCTGCCCACCACCGCCACCCCACACCATGGTATATCCACCATTTTTAAAAAGAAATTGATTCCTGTACAATGAATGTGTGGGGTAGCATTGCAAGCCTTGCACATTGGGCACAGGTTTGTACTCCTGAGTTGCCAAAGATGTCTGTGGAAATGTACATTCCCTAGGGATAAGCTTAGTTGATTTTTTTATATATACATGGTCTTCTGCTGAACTATAATGCTGACAAAATCCCAGCTGGTCAATCCCCATATTTAGATTGTACATGGGGTTACATGGCTGCTTTATGATTTCATGCCATGCTGTGCACAAATGGCTGCATCTTGTTCCTCTACTATCCCCCATTATTCTACCTCCTTTCCTGGAGGACTGATCAATGAGTCCTGACTTATGTTCTGTGTGCCTACACATAGGAAAAAAAATCCAATTTTTTTTAACCGATGTTTTCTGTATATCCCACACACATTGTACGTTTGTCATTCATGATGGTTCCCAAGTTTCTGTTGGCTGTGAATTAAGCATTTTTAATTAGATGTAAGGCTGTTCTTTGCTGGAGCTTGTTCATTTCTCTCCTGTGGCCATTTTATGGTTAAGCTACCACTTGTTAATATAATGGCAGCCAGCATGAATCACAGCAATTCTCACATATTGTTGTTGATTAAGGGCAGATCTGAGAATCTAAATTTCACTGAACCTAACCATTGCACTGTCCACACGAAAAGCACTGGCCGGTCATAAGCACTGCTACTTTGGGGTGGGTGCATTTGAACATGAAGGAGAGGATGTTGGGTACGGGGTAGAGGAAGGGTTAGGCACCATTATTGATAACGGCAGTTCTTGAGCACCACTTATTCCTCAGTTTCTAGAATTGTACAAGACACAGGCAGTCATGTCTTCCAACTCTAAGGCAGCCGGTGCTAGGGGTGTTTCCTGGTGCAACAAGGAAACTTTAGATCTCACAATCTGGGGGGAAGAGAAGTTGCAGGGAGCTTTTGCCTCTTGGATTGGATTGGATTTGTACCTCGCCCTTCACTTGGAGTCTCAGAGCGGCTTACAAACTTCTTTACCTTCCCTTCCCCACAACAGACACCCTGTGAGGTAGGTGGGATGGAGAGAACTCTTTAAAGAACTGCCCTTTCAAGGACAGCTTGTGCCAGAACTATGGCTTGCCCAACGTCATCCAGCAGCAGCAGGTGGAGGAGTGGGGAATCGAACCTGGTTCTCCCAGGTTAGAGTCCGCACACTTAACCAGTACACCAAACTGGCTCTTGCCACAGAAACATAGATGTATTCTAGGCAGATACATGTTCTGGGGCACAAAAGATCATCAATGGAATGTAGGACTAAATCCAAAGCCATGAGACAGGAATACTAGTGGGTGGTTGCTCACAACATGTGTTCAGGGAATTCTCCAGCAACATGCCCGTATTTCACCCAGCTCGATCACTTACTGCACAAGGATGCTAATTCACACCTACCAAAGGTAATCAAGAACTTGAATATGAGGTTTGTGAAGGTTACACGTGCTAGAGACATGGAACCTGCTTTGGGCTTGGAGGAGCTTTTCATGTCTGAGCTATTGACCAGTAATTTCAATGACATCAGAACCTCAATGCCAGTGGATTTTGCAAGTGAGCTGGGTAAATGGGAAAACAGGTTTCGTATGAGGCATATTTCCTTGTGGGAGATGGGCTTCAGTGGAACTTAAATGTATGAGGAGGAGTGGAAATATTAAATGAACACTGTTTAAGTACTTCCTGTGTTTGTTGTGAGTGCAGAACTCCACTTCCGCAACACATTCAAACTTTGATTCATTTGTTGCTGTAGATTTTGTGGGTTGTGTGGCCATGGTCTTGGAATTGTAGGACCTGACATTTCACCAGTAGCTGTGACTGGCATCCTCAGAGGTATAACACAGAAAGATGGAGTACTCTCTGTGTTGACACAGAGAGTACTCCATCTTTCTGTGTTATACCTCTGAGGATGCCAGTCACAGCTACTGGCAAAACGTCAGGTCCTACAATGTCGAGACCACAGCCACACAACCTGGAAAATCTATAGCAGCTAATGAACTCCGGCCATGAAAGCCTTCAACAACATTTTGATTCATTTGCTTGAGTGAGAGCATCTCAAATACTTCTGTGGAAGACCATGGTCTTGTCTACATCTTCATTTTTAAAGCAATCTCAACGAGTGTTCTTTATGTTGGAGTGATGCTTGTTCAAGAAATTGTTCCAATCTGGTTAATTCAAATCTTCATCACTAGATGGTGCTTTTGTGGGGGCTTAGAGTGCTTTGTAACCAGATACAGTTGAGCCGATAAGACGCCGCAGTCACAACGGGCAGTAAAATAATGTAGACAGCAGAAATTATAACGATACAGTAGGAGAGCAAATCTGAAAGAGATGTAGACATCTTTTTTTGAGACGGAGCAGGAGCGTTGCCAAAGCAGCGGAAGATACCAATGCAGATTTGTAGGTAGAAGTCTGCAGAAACCTACAATTGGTGTGTGACACTTTAAGCTTGTTAATTTAAATAGGATGGAGAAATCCAGCACTGGTTTAAGACTTCTGCTTCCCATTAAGCTCCAGCAGTCCTTTCCATACCTGTCCCCTAGGGATATGTTGTTTTTTTTTAATTATTTGTAGTGTTTTGCACAAAATCATGGCAGGCTGATTTCCATGTCGATCCCCATTTTTATATTCTACATAGGGTTAGATGGCCGCTATTATGTTTTAATACCATGCTGTGCGCTGATGGATGCATGTTGTTTACGTTCCTTTACTATCCCCCATTAGTCTAACTCCTTTCCAGGGGGATTGATCAGTAAGTCATGAGTTACGTCCTGTGTGGTCACACATAGAAAAATTCCCATTTATTTCTTTGCTTCCCATTAAACTCCAGCACGTTCCTTCATACCTGCCCCCTACTTTGTTTTCCCCCTCACACCATGAAGGGGAGTGCATGGGAAGTTGTACTTTTGGTTGTCATGCAGGCATAGCAGTCACAATTTGTTTTGTTCGCTGCCTGGGCACCTTGTGACTAATATCGGTGAAGTAGTTAATGGGAATCAAAGTAGTGGCTGTGTTTGGCGTGGTGGAAATGTTGCCTTGCTACAAAAATGCCTGACCAGTCTCCCCACCTTTCTCAAACTTCCACAGGGGCATCTACATTTCCTGCAGAAGTCCTTGTAGAGAACCCAATGGGAAACCCTCAAGTGGTGCCAGCCATCCCAGCGGTAGAGGAGACAAGTTTGGATTTAATGATCACTGTAAACTTGTGTTAGACCACTTACTACATTGTTTGAATGCAATACAATTATGGTGTCCCTAACAAAGAACATTAATGTGAGAAGCGTGGCCATCCATGTATCATACCATGCCATGTTCCACAGGTGTCTGTGTTGTTTGTTGCTGAGAGACTCGGAGAGGGGGGAAGGCTGTGTGTACTGTCCAGTATTCAAAAAGCCAGCAAGGAGAATGCACCAAACTCAAAGAACCAAAGGTGTTCTCTGTTCTAACAGAAAATATACTGGCAATCTGCTGCCAAGGACACACTTCTTGATGCTTGTGAATGATGGTCACACTTATTGATACACTGTTCTCATTCAGTATTTCTAGAGAGCACTGTGGAGGAGGGGCAAGCACTGATGGTTGCAGAGCTATCCTCAGAAACTTGACTTGCCAATTTAAGGCAGAGGCAATGCCAGGTGGCCCTTTTGAATGGCAAAGTCAGACCAGATAGAAACCATGCAATGGCTGGGTACAAATGGAGGAGTCTAAATTCAAGGCAATGATGGAGGAAAGGGAACGTGAAAGGCAGGTACTTCAGGAGACCATGCAGCAGAATGTTGTCATCATGAATGGTGGATGCCTTCAACCAACTGGGGGATTTTTTGCAGGTATGCAGGCTTCCATGATGTCCATGCAGCATGCTGGAGCCCTCAGGGTGATGTGGGGCTGCCCACAAAGGGAAGGTCTAGTGGAAAACATAACAACAGCACCACTGCCCATGCTTGGTGACTTAAGAATACAGTGGATGCATCAATGTCATGGTATGAGGTTCAGGCAGAGGGAAGTCCAAGTTCAGTCCAGGGTCTTGAGCCAAAAAGGAGTGGAGCAGGAACCGAGAGTGAAAGTCCAAAGCACGAACCAGGAGCAAGGTTGTTCAAGCCAGAGTCAGAAGATGGAGGAGAGGAGCAGGAATGAGGTCTGGAACCAGGAGGTGGAGTAAACACAAGGCATCGCAGAGTTTGACAAGTTTGCTTCCACAAAGGAGTCAGCTTAGAGCCTGAAGCTAAATACCCCTCTGCTGCTGTTTCCAATTAGTGCAGTAGCACCAGCAGCCAAGCGTCTGTCAAAACTCAGGACTAACGGATCATCTGCTCCACAAATGAGCTGCATGGAGTTGGTCTCATAAGTGAAGAACTCTTGGGGGCAAGTTGGGAGGGCTTTCCATCTGTGGCTGCTCCTTGTCAGCTGTTTCTGAGCCAGGTGCCAGTGCAGGCGGTGATGGCAAATTGCCGATCTCTGAAGCATCAGAGGGGCCAGCTGTGAATTCTGCTGGAGCTGGCAACAGCCCTTCCTCAGCACCCATGACACATTAACATCAAATAGAATGAGATGAATGGTGCAGTGCCCAGCATTTCCACTGGCCCACTCAAGTCAAGGGTTGAGGGCAGTGTTCCCTCTAAGTAGAATTAGTGTGAGCCAGCTCCCATGCCACCAAGGGCCATGAGGGAACTGAGCACTGGCCACACATTGGCCCCCTCCTCATTGTGCCACCCCTCTAGCAATCAGAGCTTAGTTAGGCTGCATCTTATCCATAAAATTTTGCAAGTTTGCAGGCTGCTGTACTGTGTTGAATGATGAGCTTGTGCGATAATTGCAAACATGAAGAGAATAGGCGAAAGGGGCTGTGGCTCAGTGGGAAAGCATCCACTTGGCATGCGGAAGGTCCCTGGTTCAGTCCCTGGCAGCATCTCCGGTTGAAGGGACCGGTAGTGGGTGATGGGAGGGACTTCTGCCTGAGACCCTGGAGAGCAGCTGCCAGTCCAAGTAAACAAGACTGACCTCAGTGTCCTAGGCCTGCTGCTGGACCTCCTGATAGCACCTGGTATTTTGGGGCAATTGGCCTGATCCAACATTGTCTTCTCTTATGTTCTTATGTCTGGGGCAAGGGGTGCTCAGTATTCTTGGTGCTTGGGGGGCAACAATGGGAAGGCTTCTAGTGTCCTGGCTCCACTGTTGGACCTCCTGATGGCACCTGGTAGTTTTGGCCACTGCATGACACAGAGTGTTGGACTGGATGGGCCTTTGGCCTGATCCAGCATTGTCTTCTCTTGTGTTCTTAGTTTTTTAGCCTCTGGCTCACACATTTTTGTTTTAGCTCAGGAAGGATGACTCCAGAGCAAACTAATTTATGCAGTAGCCAAATCGCTCGCTCACAACTTTAATGCCAGTAGCTCAGAAAGTAGAATTTTTGCTCACAAGACTCTACAACTTAGGGGCAAGAGGTTATCCTGTGTAGGCAGTGAATGTATTCGTTTAGCCATAGTCATAGCTGTGAATGTTCATCTTTTTAAGCACAACAGCAAATTTGTGTGATGCACAAACAAAGGCTTTGTAACTCTTGCAGACATGTTGCACTCATCCACCCAAAGACATGCCAAACACACATTTGACAGTGACTTTTTTTTAATTTAGCATTTTATAAACACCACATATATAACACGTATACAATACAAACCAACCTACAGTTAAACATTCACATTCACAAAATTGCAGAAATATCAAATATGTACAAATATCATATTAAAATTAAAGATTTAAAGTTCTTCGGAACCACTTCAAGCTGCAGCAAGTAATCTAATATTATGGACTAGACATCAGCAAAATCAGAACAAAACAGATGACATTCATACTGATTCACCTGGTAAGTAATTTTATTCATTATATACATTTCCCATATCTTTTCAATTACATAACGTTAGTGTAGGTACATCTGGACATTTCCAGGTAGTGGCTATTGATGTTTTTGCTGCTACTAAAAGGATGTCTATTTTTTTTTCTAATCTGTGTGACTGATTAATCTGGCCATTGATTTAAGAACATTACTTCAGGTGTCAAGGACACAACATAGTCAGTGATTAAATATATCTCATGTAATATTATTCACCAGCATTTTCTAAGTTTCACACGTTTCTACCAGCAATGTACATATGTCCCTACTGCCCACAGTTCTTCCAACATAATGGTGAGTAGGATCCAGAGATATGTGATAGCTGCTGCAGCTAGTAATACCAACAGGTTAGTATTTAAAATGTTTGCACTTACACACATAATACCTGAGAAGAAAAAATGCTTGAGCTCCAATTTTATGACCAGATTTGATCTAATAACATCAGATTACAGTCTTGTTGCCACCATCTCTCTCTCTCTCTTTTTTTTTAAAAAAAAATAAAATAAAATATAATGCAAAAATACATCTATCATCACAAAAAAAACAGGCAAAGGAAAGAACTAATAACATATATATAGTTATGGTTATAGGAAGGTAAGTAACATAGCCATACTATTAAGGGCATTAAGCCAGAGCATAAGCCCCTCAAGAATACCAAATGCTCAGAAATGAATCCAATCCTGATAGTGTACATTAGATGGAACTATCTCATTCTCAGCTAGAAATTGCAGTATCAGGAGCCAGGTAACTATAAAGGTGCTGTTAGTATCATTACAGGACTGGGGGTTTAGACCATCAGCAATCTTTCCCATCACAAATGGTGTCCATAGTTCAGAGGTGGCCAAACTTGATTAATTTAAGAGCCACATAGAAAAAACATCAGATGTTTAAAAGCTGCAAGACATGAACAAATATTAAACACACATTTTTATGGGGAAATATGCAAATTTGCTTTTTATCAACATTAAATGAGACTGCCAAAAATAAAAACAAAAAGGGTAAAAACAGATATTGATAATGATATTTGTTTGTCCAATGATATTTATTTGCTTGCTAATGATATTTATTTGTCTGAGAGAGAGAGAGAGAGAGAGAGAGAGAGAGAGAGAGATGGAGAAAAAGAAAGAATGAAAGAGATGGAGAGAAAGAGAGAGAGAAACAAAGAAAGCAAATAGATGGGGGATGGAAGGAGGGTGGGAGGAAGGAAGGGAGAAAAAGAGAAAGAAAGGTGGAAAGAAAGCAAATAGATGGGGGAGGGAGGATGAAAGAGAGAGAGAGAAACAAGAAAGCAAATAGATCTGAGAGGAAGGGGAGGGAGGGAGGAAGGGGGAGAGAGAGAGAGAGAAAACAAAGAAAGCAAATAAATGGGAAGGGGGAAGGAAGGAAGGGAGAAGGAGAAAGGTGGAAAGAATGAAAGAAGTGGAAAGAAAGGAGAGAGAGAAAGAGAGAAAGAAACAAAGAAAGCAAATAGATGTGGAAGGAGGGAAAGAGGGAGGGGGAGGAAGGAGGGAAGAGAGAAACAAACAAACAAACAAACAAACAAACAAAGCAAATAGATGAGAGAGGGGGAGGAAATGAGCAAGAGAGAGAGGTGGAAAGAAAGCAAATGAATGGGGAGGGGAAGGAAGGGAGACATGGAAAGAAAACAACTTTAACTTTAAATGTGTCCTCCAACTTCCCCACCCCCACGCTGGTTGGCTTGGCTTGGCTTGGAGAAGGGATTTAGAGAGACCAATGTCTTCTCCAAGCTGGCTGCTGGGGGGGGCGTTAAAAATGCATTTAAAGTTAAGGTTGATTTCTTTCTTTGCTTTCCCCCCACACCTCAAGCCTATGCAGGGAAGGTAAGACCGATTGGGGAGGTATGCATCCCCTTTGCTTCCCCAGCTACCCTGCTGGGAGCTGCACAATATGTTTGAAAGAGCCACATGAGGCTCCCAACAAGCCACAGTTTGGCCACCCCTGCCATAGTTTATTGAACCATAATTCTACAGTTGGTGCTTTGTTGGCTTTCCATTTGGAAGCAATGGCTAGCATTGCCATCACCAGGAGGGTAGAAATCATAGCCTTCTTACCCTTTCTCGGGGTGGGACTAGAAGTAGGACTAGATCTAAGGTAGGAGAGATGACCTGACATACCATTCTACCGATCTGAGCTAAAACATCTTGCCAGAATCCCTGGATGACCGGGCAATCCCACCAACAATGTCAGAATGTGCCAATTTGTCCACATCCCTTCCAACACAATGAGCTGATACCCTAATTTATCATGTGTAGCTTAGAGGGAATGTAGTGCCACCTGGTCTGCATCTTAAATGCTTGGAGCTGAATATTATAATTTTTTGAGGAATGAGCACCCAAGCTCCAAACCTGGTGCCATTCTGTAAGTGAGAGTTCCCTACCCAGGTCCAGTTCCCATTTCTCCTGCACAAGTGTCTGGTCTTCTGTGAAGACCTTTATGAGGATACTATAAATAAAAGATAAGAGGCATCATGAGCCCCATCATAATTCTTGCAAATAGTCTCAAAATCTGAGAACAGGGACAAGGAGGAGACTTTTAAGAGTTTCTATCCTATCCCTGACCTGGAAATATCTAAACCACTGAATCGTAATGTTCCCTTTTACCTCTGCCATATCTTTTTTCATTACTTTCCCATTGCATACCCAATCTATGGGGTGTGATAACCAATGCTCCTTCTAAGCTATGGAGTCTTGTGAGCAAAAATCCTACTTTGTGAGCTACTGGCATTAAAGTTGTGAGTGAGCGATTTGGCTACTGCATATATTAGTTTGCTTTGGAGCCATCCTTCCTGAGCTAAGACAAATGTGTGAGCCAGAGGCTAAAAACCTGTGAGCTACCTCACATTAACTCATCTTAGAGGGAACACTGGTGATAACCCAGCAGGGAGCCATTCCTTAACGATGGACTTGAATGGCATTGAGTTGCCACCATCTCTGGTAAGACAAAGGGATCCTATTTTCTGTATTTATTAAAATGACTAAATTTTAATGAAAACATCATCCCAGCATTCCCACAACACCCAGTAAATTAACAACCATACAAAAGAAAGGATTGCTAAACACTTAGATACACACTAAATGGTTCATCTGTCTTGGGTCTGCCCACCAGGGTCTTTCAGCGCAGACATGCTTGCTCTCAGCGCCCTCAATTCTCTGTCCATGTACCTCTGCCTCCCCTCAATTGCATCTAGGCATGCATTACAGGATCAAACTGTAACATATTGGGTAGGACACTGTTAGCACGTGGCAATGGTTTTGTTCTAACTTTAAGTGAAGAGAGCAATCAAGTGATTCAGATACTGCACTCACAAGTTGATGTGCATAGGTTTTGCTGGGAACAAAACGAGGCAAGAAGACTGTACATAGATCCCATGGATGCTTCTGATGGTGGCTCAGCAGAGGTGGCTTCCAGCTGTCTCAGTGGGCCTGGAATGAGTGTTGGTTTAACATTTCTATGGGTGTTGATCATCTGATTGTTGGGTGGAGTGATGTTTGTGCATACCACCATTAATGATGCCATTTATTATGCAGTACCTGATGCAGGTGTCAGTAGTGCTGGTGGAGTGATGTTCCCTGACTCCTCTTCTTGCTTCTCTGCTTACACCAGAGGTGGCCCTCCTTCCTCTATTGTAAGCAATGCTGCTGGTGGTGCTTCTGCTGCTGGAGGAGCCTGCTGGTGGTGGTGGAGTCTGCTAGTGGTGGTGCTGCAGACAGCTGGCAGCTGTATTTGTGGGCGGAGAAAGAAGTGCAGAAACATTAACATCTGTTCTTATTCAACATGCACAACTTTTGGGTTTCCACAAAAGATTTTGCATGTTCTGTAATTAAATTTGGGCATTGCTAGGGCTACTGTCATATGATCCAGGGTACCACCTGAACACATTTTCAAAGCAATACAATGCTAACAGTGTGCTTTAGCCAATGTGGAAGACCAGACTGAGGCTGCAGTCACACACTTTCCAACTGTGTGAGCTGGCAAAATCCAGTTGGAAAATGCATTGAAAGTGGATTGAAAGTAGATTATTTAGGGTGTGTGGCCGCAGCCTGATTAACAAATGTGAAGTGTTGAGACCGTGGTAGTTTACGTGCATACCTCGACATTGCGGGTGCATTCCCCTAGCCTACCTTGGGTTACCTTGGGAGATGCGGGTGCATTCCCCTAGCCTACCTTGGGTTACCTTGGGAGATGCAGATTGACATTATTTGGTGTTTGCTGATCCATAACAATGCTCTCAGTAAATAATGAAACTGCAAAGGGCAATTCCCAAACCAATACAAAAAGCATTTACAACTGTGGTGGTGTGGAGGAAATAAATGGGTGACAAAGTGGGTCATTTCAATCATTCCACCTTCATTGTGATTCAATATGATTACTCGAGGGACTTTCCTATGGGCACTGATGGTCAGTTTGTACTCAAGATCCAGGAAATTAGAAAACATAGGTGGATACATGTATCTAGGAGTTCAAGATTCTTTAAGGATTGTCTCTTTATAATACCTGTGGTACTGCATGTTCAGCATTGAACATGGAGGTGTGGTGAAATGGGTTGGTTTACTGGACTCCAACACCTACCACTGTGCACAATGTGAGTTGGTACCAATGGGCCTTCAGCCTTCTGAATGCCTACTCAACAATGTTTGGCACCCTGCATAATTTCTGGTTGAAGTTCCTTTCAGCCATGTTCATAGAGGTTCTGTAGGAGGTCATTAGCCAGCACCACAAGGAGTAGGCTACATCTCCAAAAATGACAGTAGGGACAGTCACACCTTGCAGAGTTATTGTCGGGTTGCCAGAGACAAACAACCCAGCATCCATGGTAGAACATAGGTTGCAGTTTGCGAAAATGAATGCATTCTGTGTTCTTCCACTGAAGCCAACCTCTGCATCAATGAATCTGCCAGTGTGATCCACCATCCCTTGTAGAAGCATGGAGCAGTAAAAGTTTCTGTTGCTATACTGGTTGATCTTCCTGCTAGGGGGATGAATGGTGATGTGCATCCCATCTATGATGCCTATGCAGTGTGGAATCTCCAGGCACCCAAAACCATCCATTATCTGAAAGAAGAAGAAAAAGTAGATTAGGGTGCTGCTTCAGGAAAGCCCCTCACATTGTAAATTTGGTTCCCAATAGGATAGTTACCCTTTCAAAGCCACATATAGTCCTGGTGATCACAGTCATGTATTTTTGTTGTCCATGCACCTGCTGCACAGTTCTAGACATCAACACAGATCCAAGGGTAAACAATATCTGTCTCACGGGATTAAAGTAATGTCACGTAACTTCCCAATAGGTATTAGAGTTGTTCAAATACCAAGTGGCTGTCGCAACTTGCTTCTCCACAGGGACTGGTGAACTCATCTTAGTAGTTCAAGCCTTGGTTTTAAGACAGATACAATCTCCATGAAAGGGACACGGGTCATTTTGAAGTTCTGCATTGACACTCCACACAGTGAAAACAAAGTTTTCCCACCACTCACAGCATCTGGGGTATACCCAATAGCACAGTGGAAAATGCTTGCCGGCTAGTGCATGCCATTTCAACTGCTGGTGACAGGAGCCCACCAGCTAAAACTATCATGGCGGGAAGTCATGTAGCCAATCATTGCACTGGACTTTCACATGTGATGATGATGTTATAGGGATTCTCTCACATGATGTGAGAGGTTGCCTTTTCTCAGTTTTATGACACCGCGGTTGCATTGTAATGCAACCATGCATAAACATACAAGAAAAAGAAAAAAGGAAGTCAGGTAGGACGAAAATGAATGATGGGAAGCGGGGGGTGACCAGAACCCAAATTTGATGTGAAAGTGGGGCAATTGATGACAAGCCACAGGGAAGCAATTGATGACAAGGCACGGAACAGTAATGTAAAACCTGTGCAACAGACCCAAAGCAACGGATTGAGCTTCAATTCACTGGAAAATGGAGGCAAGTCCCTGCTGCGGAAATGGTCTATGTCATGCCACATGTGCTGTGAAGGTATCTAGGAGTCAATTGTTTGACTTTTGAAAGGGACATAAATGTGCTGTTAGTGTAAATAACTCTATCAAGCCTCCTTGTTCAAAGGCAGTTTATTTCTGAATGTCAGTTAGTAGGAGACAAAGAGCCATGAAGAGGGTTCTTCAATTCATAGTCTGCTTATATGTTTCTCCTAGACTAGCCACCAGTAGAAACAGAATGGACTACTTGGACCTTTAGTCTGATACAGCAGGGCTTTACTTATGTTCTTAAATGAAGAAAACATTTTCTTTTTTCCAGTGAAGTGAAAATGAAATAAAAAATCAAGAGCTATTTCAACTCAGCAGAAACTGCCCGGTAACTGCTTTTGATAGTCAAATCTAATACATTGTGGGCCTTACACAGGAGCAGTAGAAGAGGGCCACACCAATCTTGGAGGAAAAAACCCACAACAAAAATGGCACAATGGGAAAAAATAACAGTAATTTTTCCCTGTTATACTGCCCCTATGCATTTTGCCTTCATCCTATAGTCGTTAGGGGGACTTATAAGAATAAAAATAAAAACAAGGATAAATGTTTTTGTTTGGTTCTGTGTACATTTATGCACTTTTCACATGCTCACTATGCACTGTATCTTTTAATTATTTTTAAATGACATGGTTATTTAAAACATGGTTAATACAGAGCTACCTGAAGTTGAACCCATGAAGATGGAGGTCCTCTGGCTGGGCCGGGGGGGAACAGGGCCGGGATTTCAGCTTCCCACTCTGGACAGGGTACAGTTGATGCCAACTTCCTCCATCAGGAGTCTAGGTGTGACCTTTTATGCCTCTCTTACCCTAGAGGTACAGGTCATAAATACAGCCAGGGTGACCAAGCCTGGCAGCTGGTCCCCTACCTGTCCTGCACAGATCTGGCTACAGTTATCCATGCAACAGTCACCTCTAAACTAGGTTACTGTTAACTCGCTGTATGCAGGGCTGTCCTTGGACTTGCTTCAGAAGCTTCAGCTGGTCCAGAATGCAGCTGTGTGGGTCCTTACGGGACTCCTTAGAAAGCACACATACGACCTGTGCTCTATCAGCTATAATGGCTCCAGATTGAATATTGAATCAAGTTCAAGGTTCTGGTACTTACCTTCAAAGCCCTAAATGGTCTGGGACCATCATATCTATGGGATCACCTCTTCCTATATGCCCCTCAAAGAGCATTATGTTCAACTGGTACCATCTTGGTGGTAGTCCCTGGTCCCAAAATGGTCCACCTGTCCTCAAGTAGGGCCAAGGCCTTTTTGACCCTGGCCCCAGCCTGGTGGAACTCTATTCCTAGTGAGATCTAGGCCTTGCACAACTGAGCCAAGTCTGCAGGGCCTGTAAGACTGAGGACAGTGATGGATAGAGAGATTAGTGACCTCCTGGGTTTCTTCTCCTGTCCTCTATTCTCCACTCTCTCCTGTTTAAGATCTTCCCCAGGAGTGGAATATGGATTGTATACCAGCCATCCCAGCTATCTGCAGGACCATCAGACAGTACATCTAACTGCTGAATAGTACTAAAGTTTAATTGCATGTATGTATTCTATTAATAGTATTGTATGTATTAAATAAATTTATTTTATGTATTAAATTTATCTGATGATGTAGATTATATGTTGTATGCTGCACTGAGTCCTGCTTGCAGGAAATGGAGCTGGATAAAAAACAATAAATAAATAAATAATACATTTATGCTTGTTTGACTTGTATTCTTATAGATCCCACTGAAGAAGCATAAATTAAATGTGTATGGGCAGTATAATGAAATAAAACTATTCTTTTCCCCATTCTACCATTTTTTGTTGTTCTTTTGCTTGCACAGGAGTGCTAGTCACACATTCTTAGCCTAACATACCTCACAGGGAGAGAACTCTTTAAGCTACTTTGGGTGTCCATTGAGGAGAAATAAAATGGACTGTTTTACCTTGTTTCTGTTTTTTCTATTGTTTTAATAACTGGCACTCGTGCCCGGATTGTTATATTGTTTTAATACTGGCACTGGTTGCCCTGACTGTTAGCTGCCCTGAGCCCGTTATGGGGAGGGCGGTTTATAAATCGAAATAAATAAATAAATAAATAAATAAATAAATACTTATAGTGCACTTGATATGTCTAAGGTTCAGTTTGGGGCAACAGAGAACTGAAGCAACTGTCATGTCCATACATGTATATCACTTGGGGTGAATCAGCAAGTGGGATTTTGTTCCTGTTTTGGAAGTCAGCTTTTTGTTGTGTGTGTGTGTGTGTGCACGTATGTGCATGTGCATGTATGTTGTATGTATGTACTTGTATGCCTGGAAGTCCTGGTGACTTCAGGTGACCCCTACTGGAGGCTTGGATGTTTTTCAGAGAGGTGGCTTGATGGTCTGCCTCTGTGTGCTGAGCCCTGGTATTACTTGGAGGTCTCCCTTCCAATTACTTGCCAGGGTCAGCCCTGCTTAGCTTCTGATGAGACTAGGCTTGCCTGAGCTATCCAAGTCAGGGCCTCAGAAGTCATCTTGAAGGTCTATTCAGCTGCTTATCCAAGTTTTTAATTTTCCCTTTCATACTCATTGGAATAGCTTCTTTTCCTGTTGCTTTTTGCAAGTTATTCCTTGCAAGAAATGCCTAATTAACATGCAGGTCCAAGCCTGCCTCAGGATGCTGTTTAGGCTTGTTAACAGTGAAAAGGAGTAGATAATAAACTTGTATGCAAGACTGGGAGGGAATTGCTACTTTCAGAGTAATATAATAATCTAGCAAAGCGGCCTTCTATTGGTAATGAGGAAAAAATAATTTCCCACTATGTCGATATATGAAATTGAATGTGTTCTCTGATTTGGGGGGGAGACACAGCAGCCTGCATTTTTTTTTAAAAAAACTTGTTCTTCTGCATTGAGACAGATAGCCATCATTACATGAAAAGGCAAAAAGAGCCATATGCACCTTTCTGCTTGAGAACACATTTCCTGCTAGTGCTGGTTCATGTAAAATAGCTACCCCGAAGTAATTTAAGATGAGGTCTCCCCATCTGAATTTGCATTGTTTAAAAAAATGGCGGAGATGATTCTCAAGAAAAGTCAGTTCCACAAAAGTCTCTTCAAGTTAGGGATCCAATGATTTATCAGAGCTATTTACTCTGAGATGTACTTGGACAGAGTACATCAATGTACATCAGGAATACCCTGCCGCAATCAAGGAGGTAATTATCCTTAAAATTTGTGCAGCCTTTAGTAGAGATGCTGAAAATTTCACCATGATGACATCAACCATTGAACTTAATTTGTTTGAAGGTGTTGATGCAATGTTTGATCACCTGATCTGTTTGGTTTGCACTGCACAGCTGTGAACTCCCATCCAAATGTTTTGCATTGGGTTT
The DNA here is from genome assembly GCA_029375565.1 of Gekko gecko. NCBI lineage: Eukaryota > Metazoa > Chordata > Lepidosauria > Squamata > Gekkonidae > Gekko > Gekko gecko. The sequence goes on from JAPDNY010000005.1 coordinate 143,557,892, forward strand.
TAATAAAGCTGCACATGAGTAAAGACATTGCTGATTTAAACTGATCAGTGGCTATTAGTGTCATTAAGGACTACTTAGATGAATTCTGAACTGTAGGATTTTTATTTATGTCTGATCTATATGATTTGTGAGTGATCTAATTATTTAAACAATTGCCGGCTGAGTGGAGCAATTACACTGCAAGGCTTGAGGTAACAGTACTCAAATCAGGCTGTATGAGAACATGCATGTGTGAAAAGCCAGTTGTGTTGTACTGCGCGTTTAGAAAGGAATACAGCAAAGAAACACAATGAGTGCTGACAAACAGAATAATGAACTATTGAACTGATCACCAAAAGGTCTGCTCCCTGTTTGTGGCTGGTGAACAGGGCACAAGCCGAAGTATTGGGTGTTTGAGCATCCCTAGGTTTTAATTCAGTTTGAGAAAAAATTTCAGAAGGAAATACTAAAACACTCATGGAACTGCCAAGGAACTGGATTGTTATGGGATCATATTGCACAAGCTTTCCATTTTGGCATGTTTTCCTAGAATATGCCAAGGAGAAGTGTAGGTGATTTCCATAAATTGTCTTCTGTAGCAGTGGTAGTCCCAAATTGGAACTTTGTAGAAAAGGTACCAGTTTGAAAGCAGGGCTCGGAACTACCAGTGCAAGCTCTGAGCAGTGGTGTTTGTTCCCCTGTATTGAGCCTACCATCATGTTTAGCCGTGGACGGGCAAAGTATGCAGCTGGTTTACAGTGAGATATTAGTTACATGCAATACTGCAGTGAATAAAAGCATAAAAAGATCAGACCATTGGTCCCTCTTGTCCAGCATTCTGTTTCATCCAGGCACCAAACAGTTGCCTGCAGGGGGTGGGCAGCAAGCACAGCACAGAGGCTGAGGTCTTCCCTTGATATTACCTCCTAGTACTGGTGTTCAGAGGTTTACTGATACTGAATGTGAAGATTCCCTTCAGTCACCATGGCTAATAGCCATTGATGGACCTCTCCTCCACAAATCTGTGCAATCCTCTTATATGAAAATAAGAAGATCACTATCTGGACTAGCCCTGAGGATCCTAATTTAAGAGACTGCACACACTCTTTAAGACTTCTTCCACAATCTTTAATTTTTCCCTCAAGGAAGAGTGAGATACAGAAGGGAAGAGGAGGTAATGGAAAATATTAATTCATCAAAAATTATCAAATACTATGGGTACATACAACAAGTAAAATCAACTGTATTAGTAAGAATACATGTTTCAAATACAGAAGCAGACAATAAAATATTTATTATAGTATTCTGGAATGAGTTTGCTCTTTAAAATAAGAAACAAGAACTTTCCTAATATTAGCAACTAGCCTGATACCAATGCTTCGGTATTTAAGTTCCATAAAACTAGTTATAATACTGATGATGTAAAGTCTGAAATGTAACATTTGTTGTAGGAATTCTGATGGAGAAGATAGTAGTGAAAAAAATGAAGTCAGACATATTGTTTTTTCTCTACTGAAGGACCCCTCTGTAGACCACATTAGTGGTTCTGCCCTCAAGTACTAGGATCACCAGGCTGCTTGGTGAGCTTACTCTGGAGCAGGCCACATAGAACTGTCCATTTAAGAAGCAGTCATCTGTTACATCAATTCTTGCCACCTTCCACGAAAGTGATGGCCTCTCTACTTGTGTTTCTGGATTGTTTTGCTCATATGGAGATAGTGTTGTTCTGAGCACCTCAGGGTGATCTCACTGGTACTTGGCCTGCGCAGCTCAGTGCCCCGCAGGAGTACTATGGGAAAATGTCTTTGCTGCATTCCTAAGTTGCCTCCTCCTTGTAGCATTGGTGTATCTGGCTTGATGTTTGCTAGGAGCTTTCTTGGGGGCATTAAGAAATGAGTGGTTGAGGGGGAGTTGGTGTGAGGGAGTGGTGATGCGGTGGACATTTCTTCAGGTTCATGAGGGAGGTACGAATCAAAATGGCTCCTAGAAAGGTCCTTTACTATCTCCCCATGAACATTCATTAACTCAATTGTCATACTGGCTTTTTTGAAAAATGTCTGTTCAGGAGTCTGGAATTGCTGATTTCTGTAACTGTCCTCAACTGTCTGCAGTCTCTTTTAACTGTGTTTAGATCCACAGCTGAGCAATCAGAGGGAGGTGGATGCAAACAGGCAGGTTATACTTCAGAACTCTGAACTACACAGTTGACCAATTGGGCGGGGTGGGGGGGCAAGGAGGCAGCAGCCTGCCAGGCACATGGAAAACAATGGGGGGACACATTTTGCCCCTTTCTTAGCCCCTCAGGGGACGTGTTTCACAGAAATCTCTTTGTGGGGTGCTTGATATCATGGTAGGAATGCACTTCCCTTATTTTGGGTTTCTTGGTGTAGGGGTTTGGGCTGGGCATTGAATTGGGAGGGAGGGCATAACCCCCCCCCTTTTTTAACAAAATTGCCTCTCATTTATGTTATATTTAAGAAGTGGGATATAACTACATATTCAAAACACCATCTGAGCAATCAGATATTAAGCAAGTTCATATGAACAAATTTTCTAGAACTCACATTGTGAGAAGTTAAATAACCTAATAAAGGAAACTGGTTATCTACAAATTTGGGGTATATTTCCATTGTGGGTGGGAGTGTGGCTAAGCTGGGCCAGCAGCACTGCAGCTGCCTGTCCAGTGTAGGAGGGGGAGGGGAAAGGAGTATTAGAAGCTACTGTGGAGGCAGGGCTGGCAGGATCACTAAGGCGTTACTGCTGGGGCAGGCTCCCTCGTGGCTTTAACCCTGCAACTGCTGTTGCACCTGAGAGACAACCACCTGTTAGGTGTAGGAGGTGGGGGAGTGTGTTGGAAGCAATCAGAGAGACAGGGCCAGCAGCATCTATAAGGTGATCTTGCTGGGGCGGCATCCCTGATGGATTAAAGTACCCCGGCCCTGTTCCTACACCTGACAGACACTGGCCTGTCTGGTGTTGTGTGGGATTGTATTTAAAGGCATCAGGGAGGCTGGACCAGCAGCAGGGCTAAGGCAATCCTGCTGAGTAAACATGCCCAGCAACTATAAGCATCCCACCTCCTCTCCTACACCAGACAGGCAGCTGCCAGTCCAGTGTAAGGGGGGGAGGAGTATTGGAAGCCACTGTGGAGGCAGGGCTGGTAGGATCACTAAGGCATTACTGCTGCAGCAGGCTCTGTCATGGCTTTAAGCACCCTGCAACTGCTGCTGCACCTGACAGACAACCGCCCATTAGGTGTAGGAGGTGGGAGGAGTGTGTTGGAAGCCATCAGAGAGGCTGGGCCATCAGCATCACTAAAGTGATCCTGCTGGGGAGGTGTCCTTGATGTATTAAAGTACCCTGGTCCTGCTCTTATACCAGACAGACACCGGCCTGTCTGATGTTGGAAGGGATTGTTTTTAAAGGCATCAGGGAGGCTGGGTCAGCAGCAGGGCTTAGGTAATCCTGATGAGCAAACCTCCCTAGCCACTGTAAGATCTCACCTCCTCTCCTACACCAGAGAGGCAGCTGCCTGTCCAGTGTAGGAGGGGGAGGGGGAGAAGTATTAGAAACCACTGTGGAGGTGGGGCTGGCAAGATCACTAAGGCTTTACTGCTGGGGCAGGCTCCCTCATGGCTTTAAGCATCCTGCAACCACTGCTGCACCTGACAGACAACCACCTGTTAGGGGGTGGGGGCAGTGGGTTGGAAGCCACCAGCAGCATTGCTACATGTCACAGGTGGTTGTTGGCCATTCCTGATTTCCTCAACTGTCATGAGCTCTCTGCAGTCTCCTGTAGCAGTTTTTTTTTTAACCTCAGAACACTGAGCTTTGCAGCTGACCAGTCAGAGAGTTGGGGGTGCAAGGAGGCAGCTGCCTGGCAGCCACATAGGAATCAATGGGGAAGCAAATGTTACCCCTTCTGACCCCCTTTGGGGTTGAATTTCTAAAAATCCTTTCTTAGTGAGCATCTTTGTCATGGTAGGAGCATTCTCCCCAAATTTTGTGTTTCTAGATCCAGCAGTTTGGCCTGGTCATTGATTTTATAGTGAAGGGACTTTCTTTTATATATATAGATAAATCTATTAACAATTAAAAAGATTACATCTTTAACAGTTAAGCATATTTCTGTGTTAAGATTAAACCATCCGTAAAACCTGGATATTATCTTAATCATTTGTCAGAATCTGTCTTATTCTTACTAAATATTTAAATAACTAGTGGAATACTAAATAAAAATATTAAAACTGTAATCAATATCTTCATCACCTTTAATATAATATTCAGATAATTTCAAGAATCAAGAAATTTAACTATTCCCATGATATGAGTAGTAAGCTTGCCATTTCTGCTGTAACTCTTTCAATGGTCTTCTGTTTATATAATTAGTTTTGCCAATGTTGCATACTCAGCTAGTTTCTTTTTCCAGATCTCTGTTGTAGGACATCCTTCTGCCTTTCATTTCATTGCAAATGCTACTCTGGTAGCCGTCAACATATATCTAAGTAGGTCTGATGAAGTTCTTTCTATATTGCCTGGCAAGATTCCCAATAACATAGTATCTGGTTTCATTGGGAATTTGTTTTTTTGGGCTAATTAACATTTTATTAATAATTAACGAAGTACAAGTAACAATACAGGTGAAGTATGTTAAAATAGAAGAATACACATACATTTTGTAAAGCAGAATATAAACATGACACCTCAACATTTCTCTGAGTAGGAGAATAGCAACCATTCTGTCTGATATATAATTAAATCATAACTGTGCAATCAATATGTAAACCACTGTGCAATCAATATAATCCAAGGTCAACCACTAATTGAAGAATTTCTCCTTGAAACAACAAATATTCAAGTATAGGTAACCATATAGAGGAAAAATAGGACTGTCTAGAGAGCATAAGCATGTTATCCAGATTATCTGTGAGCTTCACCATGATGTATAATTTCCATAATTTTTGATGCCACTGTGAGATTGTAGGAGATTGTGATGATTTCCCGCTTAGTGCAAAAATGTTTCTTGCTGTGTATAGTAATAAAGACACCCTTTCTCTAAGTGAGTATGAGCACAGCAAAGATTCCCAGTCTCCCAAGAGTAAATGCTCTGGCGTAAGAAGAAGATCTAGATTTGTAAAGGATTTAACCTGTATCAGTATAGATTCCCAAAAAGGGGTAATCTTGGGGCAAGAGATCCAACAATGAAGGTAACTTCCTATATCCCTACAATTTCCCCAACATTTTGGGTTAAGTGTTTTGGAAGTGTGAGCCAATTTTTTAGGGGTAAGATACCAGTGTGAAATTAATTTAAATGAGTTCAAATGCACATCTATTATTTTGTAGTGGAAAGGAGAGGTGGCCCAAATGGAGGACCAAATATCATCTGATAATTCATGACTACACTCTTTGTTCCAAATAGTTTGGTAGGTTAGAGGTCTCTTTAAATCTTGTGTCAAAAGAATTCCATAAATGCTTGAAACTAGCCTTTTTTGGACTGAAATGATGTTTTAATAAGGCATTCAAAATCTGCCAGAGGTTGCTGCATTATATGAGGAAGCTTAATAGAAGAGCTTAGATGTGAAATCTGGAAGTATTGCAACCAAGTTATGGAAAATCCTATTTTTATTCCCAGGGCATTCTTTGTGAGTAACATATGATTAGAACAAAGATCTTGAAGCATAATGACACTGGCCTCTTTCCAAGCATCAAAAGAAGAGTCTTTACATCCCAGTAAGAACCAGAATTTGTTTAAAAACTATTGAAATCTTGAGATGGGAGGTATCAAGAATGATTTACAACAATCCCAACTGTATAAGAAGGATTCTATTATAGGGTTATTATATGATCTGATAGATCTTTCAGTTCCTCACTGTCATATTGTTTTCTGTATAGTGAAGAGGGCTGTGTACTCAGAGAGTAAATGAGCCCACTCCAAAGAAGATTCCATGCATATAAGTTTAACCACATTAGAAAGTTGAATAGCAGAGTGATTTTTTTTTAAGTCAGGAAAACCCTTCAGTGACCTACGATACAATGAGCGATTATTGATTTGATGTTTCTTATATGACCAGAAGAAGTTCAACAACATTGATTGCCATTTATTTCAAATTTTGTTAGAAAGTATTATAGGAATAGTGTGGAAAAGAAAAACAAACATAGGGAGAATAAATGATTTGATGAGATGTACTCTATCAAACCATGAAATCTGCATTCTGTGTCAGTTCATGAGAGTAGTATATTTTCCTTTTTCTATTTTTTCATGGTTGTATTTTCTGATGTTTGTCAGGTCTACTGGAATGTTAATCCCTAGATAAGGGAGATAGTCCTTAACCCAGGTTTATGAAAAGTTTGACTGGATTTGTTTGAGCTTCCAAATTGATAGGTAAAAGATACAATTTAGAAATGTTGATCTTGAGAATAGAGACCAAGCTGAAAGTCTGAAGTGTTTGTTGGAGTGATTGTAATGAGGATGTTGGGTTTGTAATAAATAAAAGCATATCATCTACCAAAAAGGACAATTTGTAAGTTCCATCTTTTATTTTGGATGTATGGATTAATTTTTATGAATCCATGTATGGAGCCATGTATGGATTCATTTTTACAAATCATGTCTGCCAGTGGTGCTATTGCCAGGGCAAAAAGCAGAGGCAACAAGGGACAGCCTTGCCTAGTACCATGTTGCAAAAAAAAAAAAAATTGCCTCTGATTCCTGGTGATTAATATTAAGAGTGCCCTTAGGAGTAATGTAAATAGCAGAGATTGCTGGTATTTTTTTTTCCAAAACCCATTTTTTTGTAGTACTAATTTGAGAAAGGAGATTTCCACTGAATCAAATGCCTTCTCTACGTCAAGAGATAAAAAACTGCTTTTTGGTTTTGGGATGCACATTGGTTCAATATGGATATGGCTTTTTGTGTGTTTCCAGCAATGTCACGTTGTGGTATAAAATCTACCTGGTCTTGTGCTACATAGTGATTCACAAAAGAACTAAGTCATTTTGCCAGAATTAAAGTAAAATTTTAAAATCAGTATTTAATAATGAAATAGGTCTATATGAAGCAGCAAATGCTGGATCTTTCCCAGGTTTTGGGAGAACAATAATGGAAGCGGGGCACCACAAGGGGGGAAGGGTTCCCATTTCTATGATGTGATTACAGGTAGCCATTGGAGGAGCTGCATATTTCTTATAAAATTCAGCTGTGAACTCATCTGACCCTGGAGCTTTATTAGGTTTTAGATTCCTTTAAAAAAAAAAATCTTTATTTTCCATTTTTAATATACACATAGTACATTCCAACTATAAGTGTTACATATAGAAAGGAGTCTTAGATATCTTTTAACTTTTCTATCCAATTATACACACATAACCATTTTTTCTTATGTACCTTTTCGTTTCCATTCTGAAGCCTCAAACTCAAATCGTCCATCTGTGCTAACTCTAATACTTTCAATATTAAATTTTCTCTAGAGGGTACTACCTCTGACTTCCAATTTTTAGCCACTAATAATCGAGCTGCAGTAATTATATATGATAATACGTATGTTTCTTGAGGACTATATCCATTAGGTATCATGTTTAATAAATATATTTCTGGTTTTAGCGCAACATTTTTCTCCAATATTTCTTGAATCATTCTCCGAACCATTCTCCAGAACTCTTGTATCTTGCCACATTTCCACCACATGTGATAAAAGGTCCCCACATTAGCTCTACATTTCCAACATTGACTATAATAGCCTGGGTAACATTTGGACAATTTATCTGGGGACTAATGCCACCTGTGGAATACATTATATACGTTTTCCTTATATGCAATGGCTCTCATAAACTTAACCGATTTCCAAATTTTATTCCATTGATCAACCTCTATACTCTCTTCAATGTCTTTCATCCAAGTGACCATAACCCTTTTAATTGTTTCGTCTAGTTCATAATCATCCAGTAAAAATTTATATAGCTTCTGTATTAGCTTATCGTTTGATGATAACCAGATTTTATCTAATTCGTTATTTTGATCTTCAAATCCCCTTATCAGGGGATAAGGGTTAGCTGTTTATGACTGTGGTTGCAAAAACAGTAAGAAGTAATAATAATAATAATAATAATAATAAGAGTTGGATTTATACTCCGCCCTGCACTGCCCAAAGGTGTCTCAGGGCGGCTTACAAACTCCTTTCTCTTCCCCTCCCCACAACAGACACCCTGTGAGGTAGGTGGGGCTGAGAGAACTTCTGACAGAAACTGTCCTTGAGAGAACAGCTGTGCCAGAGCTTGTGACTGACCCAAGGTCGCATCAGCAGGTGCAAGTGGAGGAGTGGGGAATCAAACCCGGTTCTCCCAGATAAGAGTCCGCGCACTTAACCACTAGACCAAACTGGCTCTAATAAATAATAAATACTTAGAGATAACTAAAAAGAATTACCTCTTAATGGAACAGCTGCCTCATGCTTCCAATCTGGCATGATTGGAGTTTTAGTCTATTATGAACATTTTTCTCCCACCCCTCCTTTAAGGAACTAAATGCAGTATACATAGTTCTCCTCTCCTCCATTTTATCCTCATAACAATCCTGTGAAATAGGTGAGGCTGAGAGAGCATGACTGTCCCATGGTCATCCAGTGACTTTCATGTGTGTATGCCTGAGTCCCCTAGAACTGTTCTGACACTCTAAACCCTGTACTGACATTGCTTTTTACCTTTTATTTTATCTATATACTAATACCCAAGAGTCCCTTCTGCATGCAGATACTTATTTCTCTCCCCCAACAGGTTTTTCTACAGACTCAGGAAATTCTGTGGATCTGCAGAAAAATCCAAAAAGTAAAAAACAAAACAAAACTTGGGGAGGACTGAATTCCCCCCAATACCTTTTGAAATGGCCAACGCATAAACAGTGAGAGATTAGAACATGGGGGGGGCTTCTAACTGGTTCTGTCAGTAAAAGGCAAGGATATTTTGGCCACAGTGTGACAGAGTGTTGGACTGGATGGGCCATTGGCTTCTCTTATGTTCTTAAGGGAAGGGGGAAGGGCCCTTTTCAGGCCTATTTTGGCCTTTTAGGGAGGGAGTCTTAGGGCCAGGCCTGACAAGGGTTGCCAGAGCCAGGCTGGGAAATTCCTAGAGATTTTGTGGTGGAGTCTAGGGAGGGCTGGTTTTGGGGAAGGGAGAGGCCTCAGCTGGGTATAATGCCACAGAGTCCACCCTCCAAAGGAGCCATTTTCTCCAGGGAGACAGATCTCTGCTGTCTAGAGTTCAATTGTAATTTTAGGGCATCTCCAGGTCCTACTTCGTGGTTGGCAACCCTAGGCTTGGCAACAACTTGATGCCTTCTCACTTTTATGACTCAGGTAGGCCCAGCTGCTTACTATTGTTCATCAGCAGCCACCCTATGAAAGTCAGAGCTTCAGATTAGGGTTTGTGAGATCCGGGTTCAGATCCCCATCATGCAGTGGAAGCTGACTGGAGGATTTCAGACCAGTCACATACTTGCAGCCTAACCAACCTCACAGGGTTGTTGTGCACACAAAAAGGTGGATAGAATAATGTAAGCTGCTTTGGTCCCCACTGTGGAGAAAAACTGTAATTTTCCTAAGTAGAGGCGGTGGGGGAGGGGGTAGAGACAAAAAGCTGAAGACAGAGAGACAGATAAAGGTAGATTGGCTGTTGGGTGGGAAGAAAATAGGGTTGCCAACTCCAGGTTAGGAAATTCCTGGACATTTGATGGGTGGATCCTGAGGAGGGTGGGGTCTGAGGAGGGGATGAACTTCAGATTGGTATAATGCCATAGACTCCACCCTCCAAATCAGCCATTTCCTCCATGAGAAGTACCATTGCCAGCCTCCAGGTGAGTGCTGGAGATCACCCAGAATTACAACTGTTGTCCAGAGATCAGTTACCCCAGATAAAATGTCTGCTTTGGAGGGTTGTGTCTATGGCAGTATACCCTGCTGAGGCTGCTTTCCTCCCCAAGCCTCACTGTCCCAAGGCTCCATTCCTAAATCTCCCAGAATTTCCCAACCTGGAACTGGCAGCCCTAAGGTGAATTGATCTCTGTAGCTGGGAGAGCCATTGTGATTCTCAGAGTGCTGCCACTGTCGCTGTGGGGGGAGTGGAAGGCAATGAGTGGCTGGGAGCACTGCCACTACTTCTGCTGCTGTGTGGGGTGGGGGAGGAAGCAGTCATGAATTTGGGAGAGTGATAGGAGCAGAAAGAGAGAGTGATGTGGTAGCAGGCAAAAAAAGAGAAAGAGTGATGAGATGGGAAGGCAAAAAAACAAAGAGAATGATGAGTGGGCAGAAAAGGATAGGAAGTAACATGCATGGGGGAGAGAGAGAGAGTAAGAAAAGGGGGCAGGAGGGAGAAAGAGTATGAGAGAGGTGGGGGGAGGGGGAGGAAGCAAAGGCGTGAGAAATGGAATAACCATCCCACGTTTCTTGCAGGTCTCCGCTTGTTTTGCTTAATACATTTAAGTTTCAAAATTCTAATGTCATATTTTCCTGTTATTTGAAGTTTTATGAATCAATTCATCATCTTTTCATTCACCACTATCACTTTTTGTTCACTCTAACATATTGCTCTTGTGGCTATAGCTTCATTACTTTTGGTTGTTTTAACAATGGGCTGTGATTGCTTTCTTTAGTCTGTTTTAGGGACTGACCAAGTCAATGGAAACTCATAAAAAAGACACAAAGGAAACTGAGAAAATGCACTATACTACTATAAAGAGAGAATATTATTCAAAATGTTACACAAAATAGTGACTATATATATATATATATTACTATATTATTAGCAAATGTTCAACAGATGTTAACGGTAATCTCTGGAATGACCTAGCGTTTCATTGATACTTCTTCTGAATCTTATAAATATTAAAAAAAACTTCTATAAAACAATTGTTCAGTTGGCAATGCACTTACTGAAATACATTCACAATAAAGATTTTTATATACATACAGTAACATGTCTTGTGGTTAATATAACTCCAGTGTTATTTCACAGAATTCATCTTCAAAAATTTTCTACATGAGAAAAAGCACATACATTCCATCATCTAAGCTCCAGATATTAAAGTCATACAGTAATATTGAAAAAACTATACAATAATGTTAAAATGACTATGAAAACAAAGTTTACCATACTACAGATGTCAATTTCACTCAGTGTGTTCTACATGGGCAGACAGAATGATTGCTAACCTTGATAGGTGCTACCACTAACCACTATTTATACACAATGTCCTGCCATTAAAGCTGTATTCAAAAAGTACTTACTACAAATGATGTTAGTATATACAATATATTACATACAGATTACAAGCAGCTTCACAAAAAACATGAAAAATCAAGTGCAGTTTTTAAGCCATTTGGGTAACATGTATTTAATCTGTATATCCAAAATGCTTCCCTTTGTAATAACTGTCTGCGTATATCCTGTCTACTAAATCTATCTACCTTTATCACTTCTAAAACTACAAACCTGAATTCATCATGTCTATGGCCATATTCAATAAAATGGGGACAAGGAGTGCTTCCAGATACTGTGTTTAATGTGCAACTTGTGTTCTAAAACTCGTGTCTTGATAGCACATGTGGATTCTTCCACATATTTAAGCCCACCAGGACATATCAAGAGATAGACTACCCTTTTCGTTGAGCAGGTTGAATAAAACTTAATTTCACTTCTAAAGTTTACTTCAGGGAAATCTAAGAAGTGGGTCTCCCAACTCTGCACACACGCTGCGCATCTCAAACATTTGTAATGTCCCCTTGGGGTTACTCTCAGTGTCTCCAGTGGTCTAAGATCTGTGTGTATAATCATGTTGCGAATGTTGGTGGTTCTGCAGAAGCCAATGTAAGGTTTTTCTTTACAACCCTTAACATCACTTAAAATATGTCAGTATCTAAGAATGATGTTCCTAATCGCACAGGCTAATGGTGTAAAATCTATGGCCCAGCTAATTCTATTCACACTGCATGCAACTGTTCCTTTAAATAACTCTGCTCTCTCTTTACGTTCAGCCTTCGGGCATGCTCTACTTATAATTTCTAAAGGATAACCTCTCTATATAAATTGATCACACAATCTAAAGGACTCATTCTGAAAATCTACTGTAAGAATGGCATTTATTTTTGCCTGTAAGAACTGCCCATAAGGTATATTTTGTCTCAAATGTCTCACATGGTGGGATGTGAAATGTAAGTAAGAGTTTTTATCTATTGCTTTATGAAACAGGCATACTGCCAGATGTCCCTGATGAATAAACTCTGTGGTATCTAAATAATTCACCTGAAATCTATCTACTATGTAAGAGAATTTAATGGAATCATGTATCGTGTTCAACCACTCTATGAATCCAATGACTATAGGTTGATTATCTAGGACCAAAAAAAATCATCTATGAATCCTTTATAAAAGATCAGGTGGGAGAAGAAAGGGTTCTTATCACTATTATTAATCTACAAATTTTCAAATTTACTCATAAACAGGTTAGCAACACTGGGAGCAAACATGCTTCCCATCGCTACTCCTTTGATCTACCAGAAAACATCCTCCCTGAATCTAAAAAGACTTTTTTCAAAAATTATGTCAGCAAGGTCTAACAAAAAATGTGTAGGGGGCATTCGAATATTCCTCCTCTCTAATATATTCAAAAGACACATTCTTGCTTCTTTGTGGGGGATATTGGTATAAAGGGATATAACATCCATAGTCAGTAGAAGTGCTTGTGGGGGTATAACCAACCCTTCTATCTTGGAGATAAAATCCTTTGTGTCTTTTAAGTATGAGGGAATCAAAGCTACAAAAAGTTGCAAAAAATAATTAAAAAACAACAAGATAATGGCTCGAAAATTGAATTCACCCCAGACACTATCAGTCATGCCAGGGGTGGCATGCCAGGTTTGTGTATTTTTTGAATTATATAGAAGATAGGGACTCTCGAATAGCTATTAATGAGAAAGAATGCTGTCTGTGAGTCAATATAGTCTAATGCCAGTGCCTCTCTCACTGTAATTTTAATTAAATTTGAAACTTCTTCAGTTGGATCCCGATCTATACTCTTATAATAATTCATATCCAAAAGTTGTCTCCTTACCTCTTGTACATAATCCTGGCAATCCATTATTACAATAGCCCCGCCCTTATCAGCACTTTTAATGACCCATATTGGATCATCTGCTATTCTTTGTAAAGTGTCTGACTTCACATGGGATAAGTTGTACTTCACCGGTCATCTATTAAGTTCTAAACGTCTATATCTTCCAATACCCTCCTCTCATAAACTGAAATTGAGAGGACATAAATAGCTGGTACAAATTGTGATTTATTTTTAAACAAACTAGGAGTACAGAAAGTAGAATCACTGAAGAATGCTTTCAACTTAAGAGTCCTTATCAATTTAAATAAATCTATCCTCGTCCGAAACGCATTATACTTAGGTGTCATAACAAAGCCTAATCCTAAATTCAACAATTTATTCTCGGCCTGGCTAAGTGTTTTCATGGATAAATTCACCTCTACTTCTTCCTTTTTCCTTGTCTGCAGGTCTGGTACTGTTGGAAATTGTCCCGGGCACTTAGCTTGGTCTTCCTTTCTAAAAAGGTCTCTGAATAGAGCTCTCGTCTCCTGGAGTCATTGCAGAGTCTTCCGCCTCTGTGGTGTCAAAGTCTGATGTGGATTGGCATGAATCTGCCCACATAATTCGTCTAGTGTTACCTGAAATAGGAGCATTCCACTTATGTACCTTGTTCTGAGCATAATCACAATTATCTCTCTCTAGTTTCTTGATCTTAGTATCTCTAATCTTCTCCTCATATGTTTTCAGTGACTCTTCTAGTTCCTTAATACGTGCATCAAATGTGTCTACTGACATGCTATTCTTCAATTTATCCTCTAAATTTACCGTTTATACCAGAGATCATCGCTAACATCTGCTAATAATATACTACTCCTATTCACTATTTTGTATAACATTTTGAATAATATTTTCACTTTATAGTAGTATAGCGCATTTTCTCAGTTTCCTTTGTGTCTTTTTCTATGAATCAAGTCAATGGAAAGGCAGGTTATCAGTGTCCTAAAATAAATCATAACTGATGTGGACTGATGGTTTCTGATGAAAATGTGGGTTGGACATTTGAAAATGAAATGAGAAAGTATTGCTTTCCATATTGATGGAGTACAAGGCAATTTTGAAATTAACCCATTACACACAATTTATATATCCTGTCAATGTCTGAGAGGAGTTTTTCTTGAACATCTTGCATTTTAATGACATGAGTCAATCTACATTTTGTAGTTCTGAAAACCCAATCTTACAGCTGATGTAGGCTAGTCTACTTGCTTAGATTACAAGACTGGATTTATTCAAAATGAAAATTTTGCCAACTTAACTAATAGAACATTTCTGTAAAAAAAGCAATTATACCCACCACAATTCTCCTACAAGTATATATTTAGCTTACCTATATTGTGTGCAAATAAAATCCCTTCTGTATCTTTGTGGTGGTGCGCTTTTTTTCAGTTGTTCACAGAATTCTCAGCATTCTTTCTTTGGTGAGCAGATGGGCCTCCAGATAGTTTGGAAGCAGCCCTTTTTTTGGAGAGGCAAAAGAGACCACTTCCGCCTACATTTGCTACCAGAGAAAATAGCAAACAAGCAGTTAACAGCCTACAGGAAATGTGTAGGATGTACATATCCTTTCCTTCCAAAGTGATCCTGCATCATTAATACTCTTTAAATCTACACTGTGCCCCTGTTAATATATTTTTCAGTTCAAACAGACATCATTGGGCCAGCTGCAAGTACATTAGGGTTTTAAGAGGTATTCATACATTGTTTGCCCTTAGACAAGGTGGGAAGACAGGAATGATTATGTTTGCCCTACCCCTTTCTCTTGTCTTATTATGATGGCTTGAATGCTTATTTGAATGCACACTTCCCTAGGGATATGCTAGGAGGAAAAAAATCCCATATTTGAAATGGATCCATTCATGTTTGCATCTGCTCCTTCCAGACTAGCTCTTGCTGTAGAGTGGCAAGATCATGGGGAGCAGAAGGGAGCATGACTCCACAGCCTCTCTGTTCCTTTGTGTGTTTGTGTCTGAGTGGCAGTGTTGATTAATTTACCACTTTTGGATACAGATGGGATTTATGCTATAGTGAGCTCTCCTATTTCAAGTCATAAGTTTTATATAGCTCAAGTTCAGATAATAACATTAGAATGAATTCAGCCTGGTTTTGTGAATTGGAACAGCTCCATTTGCATAGTTTATGGCCTGTTTGGTAGTGCACTATCAGTTTCTTTAGATCTTTTAATTCTCCATCCCCCAACAATTTAACTGATGATGTCTTGCTCTGAACTGGATTGCCACTTCCTCTGCATTACAGTGTATTTGATCTGATATCCAAGCAACCCTTTGCTTCTCGGCTGTTTCAAATGCCAACTTCACTAGACTGATAATCTGCCTGAAGTAGTTACAACCTTGGAGGAAATGTCAGCCTTAATAAAGGATAAATGCTTACTCTGTGTGAGTATCACACAAACATTCCTGCTGTATAAAGCATATTTAGATCATTACTGATTAGTTTGAAACACAGCTAATAAAGGGTTCCTGGAAAAGAATTAGCTCTCATTCATAGGGGACAATGTCATGACTGGCTATCTCTCAGCACTTTAGAAGTCACATAGGTGTGAGTTCCTGAAAATTAATGCCTCTAAGTGGAGGAGAAGTTTAAGTACATAATATATCCAAATGGGAGGTGTGCATGATATGATTTCAGCTTGAAGAACCAAGAAATGAAAGAACAGGCCCACTAGCAATGTTTTTTTTAATAAATACTGAGGAAAAAAGAGCATTTCTTATGACTAGGAAGGAAGAATATTTGTACCTATATTCAGGAAAGGATAGAAATGCTGCAGAGATAATTACTGCCCTCTTACTTTAATTTAGGGATGGGCACAAACTTCATGATGACTCAAAATTTGTGCTGAATTCTGGATTGGGGCTTGGGAGGCAATGTTCAGCATGGACATGGTCTCAGAATAAATCTCCAAGCTTTTGGGTGCAGCTCAAGGCTGTTCATAAAATGAAACTCACCCAAAAACTCTGGTGCGAAAATGCAAGAAAACAGTGGGATGGTATTTTCCAGCCTTGGAAACACAAATAGGGATCATCCAAAGCTTGACAGGCACTGCTGCCTGCCAATAACAGAGTTCCCATTCATTGCAATGGGATTCAGATCTATATAAGTGTAGGATGAGTGTGTGTTCCCTTTGTTGGTGTCGTGGTTTTGGATAGGGGTGTGCGGGGGGGGAAATCGGCATTTTTCGGATTCAGGTATAATGAAGCTGATTTTTTTTCCAGTATTCCCAAATATTCCAAAATACCAATACCAGTATTATCTTGGTACCTGAAAATATTCAGTATTTCTGAAAATATTTGGCTCAATTATATCCTATGGGGCCATTGTAGTCAATGGAAAAATCTTCTAAAGAGTATTTAGTGGGCTGGGGGAAAAGGGTTTGAGGTAGAAACACCAAATTTGTATTGTAGCTGCTGGAACCTCTCCCCAAAATAATCTCCAAGTCTCAAAAAGATTGGACTAGGGGGTCCAATCCTAGGAGCATCAAAAGAGGGTGCCCCCAATCCTCTATTGTTTCCTATGGAAGGGAAAAAAGGCAGGCAGATAAAACCAACAGCCCAGCAGTTCCTCCCAGAGAATCTCTGAACTAGAAAATAAGTGAGATCTGGTGTGGTGGTGTGGTGTGAGGGGGCATATTTGCAAGGCCAGCAGCAGAACCAGTGCTATGTGCCCACCAGAACCAGTGCTACTGTGGCAGTGCCAAAACTCAATGGGACTAAGATCAAATCTGAGAATCTCTGAAGTATAAACTGATGACATTTTTGCAAGGCCAGCAATAGAGCCAACACAATGTTTTAGTGCTAGTGCCCAACAGCAGAACCCAGTGCCAAACTACACAGTGCCAACCTACTAGCTGAACCCATTGTGGCAAATGCCAGCTCAACAGGAAGACTGATGTCAGCTTTAGCACAGAACCATCACAATAGTACAGAGAATAGTACAGAGATCTGTTCATCACATCTCAAAAGGATATTATAGCATTGGAAAAAGTGCAGAGAAGGGCAACTAGAATGATAAAAGGGTTGGAACACCTTCCCTATGAAGAAAGGTTAAAATGCTTGGGGCTCTTTAGCTTGGAGAAACGACGGCTGAGGGGTGACATGATTGAGGTTTATAAGATTATGAATGGGATTGAGCAGGTTGAGAAAGAAGTCCTTTTCTCCCTTTCTCACAATACAAGAACTCGTGGGCACTCCATGAAATTGCTGAGCAGTCGGGTTAGAACAGATAAAAGGAAATACTTCTTCACCCAAAGAGTGATTAACATATGGAATTCACTGCCACAGGAGGTGGTGGCAGCTACAAGCATGGACAGTTTCAAGAGGGAATTAGATAAACATATGGAGCAGAAGTCCATCAGTGGCTATTAGCCACAGGGTATAGATGGGAACTCTCAGTCTGGGGCAGGTGATGCACTCTATTCTTGGTGCTGGAGGGGGCAGCAGTGGGAGGGCTTCTGGTGTCCTGGCCCCGCTGCTGGACCTTCTGATGGCACCTGGTATATTTTGGCCGCTGTGTGACAGAGTGTTGGACTGGATGGGTCATTGGCCTGATTCAACATTGGCTTCTTTTATGTTCTTATGTTCTTATGTAGAAGCCGTGCCCAGTTAAAGCCTTAGAAAGTATTTCTTTTAAAAACAAAGTTTTTAAAAACTAGTCCTAATTTGTCAAACCACTGGATGTCTTCAGTATTCTGTTCTCCAGCAGGCAGGATCTCAATCCAAAGTAGTCCAAGTTAGTCTGTCAGGAAGCAGGAAGGTCAGGCTCAGAGCAGTAGCTAAAGTGGATGCCAGCCACACAATCTCCAAAGCTCTCCCAGCAGGAATGGAGTCAGCCAGCCAGAGACCCCTGCTTTTATGCTGTCTGGCCATGAAAAGAAGAATTTCAAAAAAGAACAAACTTCTGTGATTGGCCAAAGAGTAATGTGCCCACCCTTGCCTGTAATCCTATTGGCCAGTGCTCCTCCTCCCTCCTGTCCCTGGGAAAGCAAACTAGTAGTTGGGCTTCAAGTTTGAAGCCAGCAGCAACAACAGTCTTGCAAGCCGCAATGGCATTTGGAAATGTATTGCAGTGATTGGCTTTATGTAAGGTCTCTCTTCCCTCTTCCTCCTGGAAAGCAGAGCAATAGGTGGGAAAGACACAGAAATAGCAGGAAAGAGAAGGTGAGTGCAACCCTTTAAAGTTTAAACTGTCCCTGAGTCTGTATTTGGTAATGCTGAATAAAAACTGAATATTTTCTGTTTTTATTTGGCATTCTGTATTAGGCAACTGAGATAAGAGATTCTGATTGGCTTGCCAAATATAAAAAAAAAACCGCAAAAGGCATTTTTCAGGGTTTTTTTGGTTCAGATTTACTAAATGCATACCCCTAGTTTTGGATGGAGTGGGTGTATTTGTGAAAGAGTTTTGCTGCTGGGCTTGAGGGGGGATTGCTTAGCTAGCTTGCTCAGTTAGGGGCTGGGGGCTTTGCTTTGCCCTGGGTTGCTCTGTGTTGCAATTCATATTTATTTGTTTGTTTGTTGCAAAGTGTGGGAAAATTGGTATTGAATTCCTCTTTCACATAGCATATTTGTTTAGTGGGATTTTCCTGCTACCTGCTTCCTTGGTGGTTTCCCTTCCCTTTTCTTTTCACTTGGGTTGCAGTAAGATGAGATATTGCTCCTTGGGTTTTTGAGGCTGCTTTTTTTTTGGGGGGGGGCTTCAGTTTAGTTCTCTGTCATTTTACCCCACACACACACACTGGGCTGCTTTTTGTTTTGAGGTGATCTGTGTTTGTCTTTACATTACCACCCACTGACTTTTGAAAAAAAAAACCCCACTGACCTGCTTCCCATTGACCCCCCAATTTGTGTTTGTCAGCATGCCTCCCTGCACCCACCCTGCCTTGGGGGACTTGTTGTAGAGTTACTGGGGTGGTTTCCCTTTACCTCCAGCTCTCCATTTGAAACCCCCACCCCACTGACTTGTTTCTCCTTGGCTAATGATCTGTATTTGTCAGCTTGCCTCCCTGTGCCTATCCTGCCTGAAAGTATGAATTGGGGAATGACTTGGGGTGATTTTGGTGCCCACTCTCCTCTCCTAGTTTGAAACCTTTCCCTAACTGACCTGCTTCTCCTCTGAGGAGGACACTGAGCTGTGCCTGTCTGCCTGCTGCCCTGCCTACCCACATGCCTGTTTCCCTCTATGGAAACTAATCCATGTGATCTGGGCTGCGATTGGGTGGAAGGGGTTGTGCTCATGACCGCAGGAGGATACCATCACTTTCCCCTGTGCCAAGTGGTCATGGGCAATGAGTGCAGCCTCCCCTCCAGTGAAGGATGCTTGCAGCTCATTATCCAGGGGTCATGGCACCCACTGCCCTGCTCTGTCCATGTCTATGGGGTTCTCAATGACCACACAAGAGTTTTTGGCATTGGTGTCTAAGCTGCAGTATGAAATTCTGCAGCTGCCTGTAAAAAAGAGAAGGTAGGAGGTAGGAATGAAACTCTGCAAGCCTTGTCCACACAGGAAGATGCAGCCAACCACAACTGTGTGAGAGGCTCCTGGGCCCTGGGCAGGATTAATCTTATGGAGAAAGCAAGGGAGTACCAGAAAAACACCTACTTCTGCTTCATTGACTATGCTAAAGCCTTTGTTTGTTTGGATCACAACAAACTGTGGCAAGTCCTTAAAGAGATGGGAGTACCAGACCATCTCACATGTCTCCTGAGAAACCTGTATAAGGGTCAAGAAGCGACAGTTAGAGCTGGATATGGAACGACTGATTGGTTTAGCATAGGAAAAGGAGTACAACAAGGATGTATATTGTAACCCTGCTTATTTAATTTATATGCAGAATGCATCATGCGAAATGCTGGCCTGGATGAATGTCAGGTTCAATAGCAAGTAGATCCAAGTATTCCTTATGTGAAGAAAAGCTTTATTGGAATACAATGCTGTAACCCACAGGAACATGGTTATTGTCAGGAATGGCAGCACAAGCTGGTCAGGCATTATTATAGTATGATGCAAAAGCACGACTGGCAAATGAACTTTTAGCACGCGCGCAGGAAACTCCAGGCGGGAGATTACTTGATGATTGGGAGAATGAGTTGCCCCCACCTCTTGGTCTCACAGGACTGGAAAATTCCCTTAAACAAAGAATACTCCATAGCCTCTTACTCAAGGCCACCATGATAAGCCAGAGCGGCTGAACCATTCTCCCACGTTGCAGCTGGCAAAACTACGCAAGCGCACAAGCAACAGACAAGATAGTAGACACAGCAGAATACAATGAACTCAGTGTAAAAATAACCCAAGCCTCATGGCTCTGACATTCTGCCCTCCCCAAAACTCATCCCACCCTGCGAGCAGGAATGTACGCCAGGCCCCCAGGTTTGGTTGGGAATTTGTTGTGAAACTGTTTAATTAGAATGGGTGCTCGAATGTCTGTGACTTTAACCCATTCTCTGTGTTGGGGGCAAAAGTGAACCCATTCCACCAAGTAGTGGAGTTGTCCACGAATCAACTTTGAGTCCAGAATATCAGCCAGTTCATAATGTTCGTTGTCATCCACAATCAGAGGGGGAGGCACTGGTTGCTCGGGTCGCCATTTATTCAGGGGGTATGCAGGCTTCAGAAGGCTGCAATGGAATATGGGATGAATATATTTCAGGTTCTTAGGCAAATCCAGTTCTACAGTCACCTTATTAATACAACAGACAATCTTAAAAGGACCAATGTACTTCCAGGCCAATTTCCTAGAAGGCTGAGTTAGTCGCAATTTTTTTGTAGACAGATACACATAACTCCCAGGCTGAAGATCCCAACCCACCACCCTTTTCTTGTCAGCCTGTGTTTTATAAGCTGCCTTCGCAGCCTCCAGAGTCTCACAGAGAAGCGGCCAGGAGTCTCTTAGTGCCTTGCACCAATCTGCCGCTTCCCCACCCCCCCTGCTATTGATTTTAGGAACGGTGGGGGGGGGCTGTCATAGCCCAGGGCCACCTTGTATGGAGAGACTCCTGTGGAGGAATGCCAGGAGTTATTATATGCAAATTTGGCCAGGGGTAGCAGGTCCACCCAGTTGTCTTGCTGGAAATTAGTGAAGCACCGGAGATAGTTCAAGGGTTTGGTTAACCCGTTCTGTTTGCCTATCAGTCTCTAGATGATAGGCGCTACTTAAAGCATGTTCAACTCCCATTAAAGACATTAGATCTGTCCATAACTTGGAAACAAATTGAGAGCTGCGGTCGGATATTATCTTTGCTGGCAAAGTATGCAATCTAACGATGTGCTGAAGGAAGGCTTTCGCTAACACTTTAGCAGTAGGTAGCCCTGGGAACGGGATAAAATGGGCTTGTTTGGAGAAAAGGTCCACCACCACCCAGATGACCGTCATGTGCTTGCTGGGGGGTAAATCAGTAATGAAGTCCATGGAAATGACTTCCCATGGTCGACTGTGGGTAGGCAACAGCTGTAAGAGACCTGGGGGCTTGCCCCCCCCTCGCCTTGCAGAGGCTACACACAGGGCAAGATTGCACAAATAGAGACAAGTCTTTTCTCATTTGGGGCCACCAAAATTCCCGTTTTAGTAAGTGCAATGATTTAACATAGCCATAGTGGCTGGCTGGCTTTAGCCCATGGACTGACTGTAAAACTTCTTGCTGCAAGGTTTTGAGGACAAAGATTTTTCCTCCCCGGTACCAGCAACCATTCGCCCGGCATTCCAGGGAAGTGTGGGACTGGAGCATTTGCCTTTCTTCATCTGTCAGGGCTTTGGTAAAACACTCCTCCCAGGAAACCCCCTGTTGCTGGGGTGCTTTTGCACTTTGACTCTGCTTTCAAGTAATCACTACCCCACTTAACTGGGTAGGGGTGAAGAACGATTCATGGACTTCCACCTGCTTGCTGTCATGTTGGAGAAGCCTTGAGAGTGCATCCGCTAATGGGTTGGACCTCCCTGGGAAATGGTGCAGGGTAAACTGGAACTTGGAGAAGAACTCAGCCCAACGGAATTGCTTAGCATTAAGGTTACGAGGTTTGCACAAGACCTCAAGATTCTTGTGATCTGTCCAGATTTCGAATGGCACCCGGGCCCCTTCTAACCAATGCCTCCAAGTCACCAGTGCCAGGCGGATCGAGACCGCTTCCTTATCCCACACTGGCCAGAACCATTCAGTATCATTACATTTGCAGGAGACATATGCTAGGGGGTGTAAATGTCCATCAGAGCCCTCTTGCAAAATCGTCCCCCCCATAGCAGTGTCGGAAGCGTTGCACTACATTTTTTTTTGTCTCATCGGGGTGTGCAAGGACTAGTTCCGTGGTAAAAAGTTTTTTCAGCTGCTCGAACGCATTCTGACATTTTGGGGTCCATTCCAGTCTCACCCCTGGCCGTGCGGCTTCCGCTCCCTTCCCCTTAGTTTTCAAAAGATCAGTAAGGGGAAGACTCACTTGGGCAAAATGGGGCAAAAATTGGCGGTAGAAATTCACGAAGCCAATGAAGCTCTGGAGCTGCCTCCTAGTTTTTGGGGGCTCCCATGCTAATACATCTTGGACCTTTTTAGGATCCATTTCTAAACCATCTGGGGATATGCGGTAGCCCAGGAAGTCAATGTGGGTTTAGTGGAACTCGCATTTAGACAGTTTGACAAACAGCTTGTGCTCTAAGAGTTTCAGGAGCACTTGCCTCACCAACTGAACATGGGACTTGGCATCAGGTGAGTACAGCAAGATATCATCCAAATAACCAACCATGCCCTTAAACATGTACAGGTGCAACACCTCATTAATCAAATTCATAAACACTCCCAGAGCCCCCTGGAGTCCGAATGGCATCACACTGTATTCGAATTGTCCTAAGGGGGTGTTGAAAGCAGTCTTAAATTCATCCCCCTGTCTTATTTGTATTCAGAAATAAGCATCTCTCAAATCAAGCTTGGAAAAGATTTTGCCCCATGCTACCTCCACCAGAAGGTCTTTAATGAGGGGCATGGGATAAGCATTGGTGGCTGACACTGCATTCAGACCTCTGTAATCCGTGCACAAGCAGAGTCCCCCATCTTTTTTTTTACAGAACAGTACAGGGGCCGCAAGTGGGGAAGACACCGGCCGAATGAAACCCCGAGCTAGGTTCTTATTGATGAACTTCCGCAATTCCTCCTTCTCCATGGGGCTCATCGCATAAATCTTTCCCTAGGCATTTTTTGACCCGGGAGTATCTCAATGGCACAGTCAGAGTTGCAATGAGGGGGGAGCTCATCTGCTTCCTCCTCCTCAAACACCCAGGATAAGTCTTTGTACTCCTCGGGAATGCGGGCCATTTCCTCGGCAGCAAGGCATGCTCTGGGGGGTTTGTTATCCAGTGGGGCACCCCACTCTGGATCCCACTTGTGCTCTGAACATTTTGGAGATATGAAACTCACTATTCCGCCCTCCCATAAGATATATGGATTGTGACCATGGAGCCATGGGCTGCCCAGGATGAGAGGGAACTTGGCTTGTGGCGCCACCACAAAGGATCGGTGTTCCCAATGGTCGCCTGCCCCCACTCGTAAAGGTACAGTCTCAAATTTACAGGGCTCTTTCATGGGCGACCTATCCATTTGGGTAAATGTTATAGGCTCTTTCAGCTTTACTACCGCTGCTTCCAACCCTGTGACTAAGGAAGGGTTGATGAGGTCCCTCCCACACCTCGAGTCAATCAAGCCACATACTCTAATGTGGGTCATCATGGTGGGGTTCATAATGACCACAGTCACAAAAAATAGGGAGGGGTAATTGCTCTCCACATTCGGTGCTTTGGATGTCGGGTCCTGCCATGCTGCGCCACTTACAACAGGACCGGCTCGTTTCCCGGCAACTCCGGGGCTTCCTCCTCCATCAGCAGAGGGTTGAAGTTTTCTTGATGCACAAAAAGGGCTCGTGGATTCTTGGGCTTCGCAGTTCCCTTCTGGCCTGGGGCTCCTGTCCGGCGTCGATCATCCTCATGAGGGGTGCTCTTGCTGGGGTCCTCCTTTGGGCAGAAGGTGGCAAAATGTCCCTTTTCTCCACATCTCAGGCATAGGCCCTGTTTCATGCGCTGGTCTCGTAGGGCAGTTGCCGGGGGAGCTGGCTTACCCTTCGGCCGGGGGGTGGAAGTGGAGGGGCGGTTATTCCCCAAGGGGACTTCCAGCTTCATGATGCGCAAGCGGCTCTCTGCACGTTCTGCCTCCTCCATCCAGCCCTGCAATGTTTGCGGTTCTTTGGAGCTTAGGACGTTGTTGCGGACATCTATGGCAAGTCCCATTCAGTATTGTTGGGCTAATACCAGGTCTGTCCAGTCCCGTATTTTGGCCGCATGTTTCTGGAATTCTGTAGAGTACTTGCGTACTGTAAGGCGTCCCTGTGACAAAGTGCGGAGGAACGCTTCGGCCTTCTGGGCTGCTGCCGGATCTTCAAAGTGGCTTCTTAAGGCCCACATGAAACTGTCCATGATACCCAGCTCTGCTGCCTCCAGATCATGCAGGGCTACATACCAGCTAGTAGAGATTCCCTTCAGGTGGGAGGTGATAAACTCCACCTGTTGCTCCTCATTGGAGAACAGGTGACCCCAGCGCTGCACAAACTTCCCCACTTGTAAGATGAAGAAGGATAAGCTTTCAGGGTCTCCATCAAAAGTAATATCCAGCAGATCTTTTGGTTGTGGCATCAGCTGGGGCAGTCCCATCCCTGGTCTGGGTCCCAGCACTGGCAATGGTCCTGGAGGCAGCACTGGCAATGGCCCTGGAGGTGCGGGTGCTGGTAACGCAGGAGGACCGCCCAGAGGAGGTTGCCCGGGAATGGGCTGCCCTGGTGGTGGCTGTCCCAGAACTGGCTGTCCTGGTGGAGGCTGCCCCGGGACTGGCTGTCCCGGGGGTATCAGGGGTCCCGGTCCCGGTCCGGGGAGTGGGGCGGGTACTGGTGCAGGTTGCGCGAGCATATGGGTATGAATAGTCTGGTCCATCATCGTTGGGAGGTTCTGCATTAACTTCCCCATGTCTCGCATCAACCGGCAGCAGTCCTCTTCCAAAGTGTCCATACGAGCATCAGCATCCTTGGTAGGCTAGGTCTCACTGGGCCTTGGGGAGTCCTCCCCTGCGGTAATCCAAAACTTCCACGGGGATCCACCAAGCTATCCCGGCTTTGGCTCCCTGGCAAAGCCCATGTCATCTGGGTTGAGTCCAACAAATTCTTAGACCCATCCCGCGGTCTCCGCTGCGTGACCCACTTATCCCACGGAACCGGAGCAAACTGATAATGGGTCCTGGGTATCGCTCCGCCATCCTTTGGGGTCGGTCCGGCCGGACTGTATATCGGGTAAAGGTAGTTACTGGAACCCCAGTCGTAGATAGGGTGACTGGGCTGGCCGTCATCACGGGCGCCGAGGTGACTGGAGTCGTGGTCACCGGAACGGTGGTAATCGGGACCACAGTGACCAGAGTAGTTCTAATTGGAATCAGGGTGACGGGAGTCGTGGTACTCGGGACCATCACCGGTACTCCTCCGGGGCCGCTCATCCTTGGGCAGAGAGGCGGTATCCAGTTAGGAGTTGGATGAGGATTCCTGACAATTTCTGTCAGGTTCAATAGCAAGTAGATCCAAGCATTCCTTATGTGAAGAAAAGCTTTATTGGAATACAATGCTGTAACCCACAGGAACATGGTTATTGTCAGGAATGGCGGCACAAGCTGGTCAGGCATTATTATAGTATGATGCAAAAGCACGACTGGCAAATGAACTTTTAGCATGCGCGCAGGAAACTCCTGGCGGGAGATTACTTGATGATCGGGAGAATGAGTTGCCCCCACCCCTCAGTCTCACAGGACTGGAAATTCCCTTAAACAAAGAATACTCCATAGCCTCTTACTCAAAGCTGCCGTGATAAGCCAGAGCGGCTGAACCATTCTCCCACGTTGCAGCTGGCAATACTACGCAAGCGCACAAGCAACAGACAAGATAGTAGACACAGCAGAATACAATGAACTCAGTGTAAAAATAACCGTAGCCTCATGGCTCTGATAATGAATCAGAAACTGGAATTAAGATTGCCAGGAAAAAACATCAACAACCTCAGATATGCAGACTATACCACTCTAATGGCAGAAAGAGAAGAGGACCTAAAGAGCTTCTTGTGAAGGATGAAAGACGAGAGTGCAAAAGTTGGCTTGAAACTCAACATCAAAAAACTAAGATCATGGCATCTAGCCCTATCACTCCTTGGCAAATAGAAAGGGAAGTCATGGAAGCAGTGACAGACTTCACATTCCTGGGATCCAAGATCACTGCAGATGATAACTGCTGTCATGAAATTAAAAGACGCCTGCTCCTTGGGAGGAAAGGTATGGCAAACCTAGACAGCATAATAAAAATCAGAGACATCACCCTGCCAACAAAAGTCCTCATAGTCAAAGCAATGGTATTCCCAGTAGTAGTGTATGGCTGCAAGAGTTGGACCATAAGGAAGGCTGACAACTGAAGAATAGATGCTTTTGAATTATCGTGCTGGAGAAGACTCTTGAGAGTCCCTTGGATTACACGGAGATCAAATCAGTCAATCCTAAAAGAAATCAACCCTGACTGTTCCCTGGAAGGCCAGATACTGAAGCTGAAGCTCAAATACTTTGGCCACCAAATGAGAAGGAGCACTCGCTGGAGAAGATCCTGATGCTAGGAAAGATTGAGGGTAAAAGAAGAAGGGGACGGCAAAAAATGAAATCATTAGACAGTGTTATTATTGATGCAATGAACATGAAATTGAGCAAGCTCTGGAGGATGGTGGAAGACAGGAGAGTCTGGCATGACGTGGTCCATGGGGTCGTGAAGAGTCAGACTCAACTGTGTGACTGAACAACAAGAACAACAGCAACAACAAGACTTTATGGCCCTAACTAAGGATAACAATATCTATCTATCATCTATCTATCATCTATCTATCATCTATCTACCATCTATCTACCATCTATCTACCTTCTACCTTCTATCTTCTATCTTCCATCTATCTTGCCTCTTCCTTGCAGGTGGGCAAATTGTTATCACTCTTCTTCCTATTTGCCTACACAAATAGGAACCCTCTCATCTCTGTGTGTAACAGGATAATTTTTGCAGCTTGGTTCCCTTATGAGTCCCCCCCCGAGGCCATGGCCTCATGGGGTGTTAATCAGGGCATGGTGCATTCCCTTATCAGAACAGGGACAAGCCATTTGGATTTCAGCAAATATCCACACAATTTAAGCAATAATTATTCTGGTCTTTGACTTTGACTTTAAGTGATCATTAATCATTCAAACAGAAATTTATTGAGATTACTTCATTATTAGTAGATTGGAATGCAATAACATTGATTTTTTAATTTTCTGCTATGGCAGGGAGTGGTTGCTGGGACTTCACGGTGGCTCTGTGCCTTGGCTGGTCAAATGAAATATAAACATGCCTGTGTTGGAAGTGACACAACACTAGCAGAGCTTTTGCGTCCTTGGGAACTAAAGAGGGTAGAAAGGCAGTGCAGGGGACTCACTGGGACATGAGGAGAATCCAGGCAATGGGGAAGAAGCCTCTATGCAGATGAGGAGGGATCAGGATAATGCAAGCAAAGCACAGTAAGTTCTGAGCGCTGGGCTGGCTCAGGTAACCCTTTAAATTCTCTGTTTGCTTCTTCTGGGCAATCTATACATTAGCTATAGAATAAAGGTTGCTGGCAGAAGATGGCTAGGAACTTGTCCTGAGGAAAATCCTGGAGGGAGAGAGAGAGAGCATGCATAATTCACTATCAAATATGTGACATTTACTTTTAATAAAGGTCCATGGGAGATCAAGGAAGGTTGTAGTCAGACGTGCAGTTTGATCCATTGCCATTGCTGTTCTCTTATGGATTTAAAATGCATGATCAGACAGCACCATCTTTCTGTCATGCCCCAGTCATCTGTGTCCCACCCCCCCTTCCTTTACTGCATGTTTCTTTGATACATGTCAAAGTCCGGTCCTTTTAGACTGAGCTGGTTTCAGAATGGATTTCCTGTTGTCTGATTCCTCTATGGTGCATCCAAGCTGTCAGGCAGGTCTGACTGGTCTCTTGTTTTCCAGCCACCATTTTTTTTTACTAGTTAGCAATTCATGCATAACTGCATATTCACACCTCTCTCTCTCTGTCTCTCCCCCTCTCCCACAAGGGCTTCTCAAAATGGTGTTTTCTTTATAAAACCTTTCAAAGAAAGACACCTCTGTATTTCAGCTTTTTTTCTGTGCTTCGGGGATGGGTTTATTTGAAAAGATTAGAGCAGGAGGACAGCCATGAACTACATATCCCAGCAGGCTCATCAGCACTTGTGAGCATGCTCAAAGGACAAAAAACAAACAAACAAAAAATCACTGACAGCCTCACACCCTGGCTGCTGGTCTGATCACTCAAGGACAGGGTAAAAATGTTTTAAAGAGTGCTAAGGGGGTGAGTCCGATAAGAATTCTTCTGTTACAAAAAAACCCTGGATCAATTAGAGGTGGGGCCACAATGGATCAAACTGCACATCTGACCACAGCTGAAATGATACTCTATAATGCTGACATTTCTCTCATGTGATTGGTAGAAAGGATTACAAAGAGTAGACTATTTTAAGAAAAATAGCATGATAATGATAGTTGTTCTGAAAAGAAAAGGAAGGAAAAAAGGAGAAAGACACTAGATGTGTCTAACTTTGGTTTCAGGAAAGAGTTAAATATATTCCATAAGGCTATTGTGTGATCCTCCCCTAGCTGAAATGAACAGTGGCAGTAAGCTAAATAAAGGGAGGGAAAAAAGTATAACCAATGCCTTAAGGCACTCTACTGCATGGTATTAAATTAACAAAATATTAAAGAAGACTCATTCCACAAGGCAGAAAACTGGATTTTTTTTTTAAAAAAAAATAGGACGTTGTCAGATTTTCTAGGATCTTTTTGATCAGGAGGCAGAGAGGCATACCTGTGTGAACTAATGAGGAGATCCTCTCTTTGCTTGGGTGTTCTTTCAGGCATTGATTAACCTACAAAAGGCAAGGGCTCAGGTCTAATAATCAAATAGCTAAAGACTTGGGGTCCCTTTCTTCCATCCATTGATGCATTAAGGGCTTAGAGAGCAGTAGTAGGAAATGGTTGCCAGGTCCCACATACAGTAGCAGGAAAATAAAACAATTCCCTGCAATTTTCAGCATCTCTGTTTGAATCTATCAGTGGGGCATACCTCTCCCATGGGCTCCCAGAGAGACACCAAACCAGAAAAAAGATGACATACTTCACCTTCAGCAGAGGTCATGATCTTACAACCTGGCTTCAGGAAAAGGGCTCACTGTCTTTAACAAGGACTTTGCACTTTTCCTATTAAACACAGGCTAGGCTTCCAGTTCAGCTCCTATGTGCATGTTCCCATCCTAGCCTTTCTGTGGGGGTTTTCTGAAACACCTTTGATGTCATGGAACCCTGCTGGCCTAATCTGCTACCTTCCTACATGACATTTTACTGGAGAGTGAAATCATTTCCTCTCTTATCTTGTCTTGCCCATGTTTTCAAGCAGAGACTGGATGACCATCTTTCGGGTATGTCGTAGGTATGTAAGTATGTAGGGCTATCTTCTGGCTATGCTCCTGCAGAGTGCAGGGGGTTGAACTAGATGACCTGCAAGGTCCTTTCCAACCAGGGCTGGCTCACTCACTAGGCAAACTAGGCATCGCCTAGGGCAGCCCGGCTCTTAGGGGTCCCAAACTGCACCCGCCCCCACACCAAAAGCCCTTCCCGGGCTCCCTCTCTCCCAATGGCAACGAGGAGGGGGGGACCCAGCTGGTGGCTCGGCGGCAGCCTCCTTCAGGCACTGCTTGGGCTGGGCTGGTGGGCTGGCCGGCTCCCTCTCGGCGGCACAGTGTCTGGCGGGCTGGCAGACGGCTCTCCTCCAGCTCCTCCTCCTCTCTCCCACCAGTGGCATGCCCCAAATTGACCACCTCTGCCTGACAACCTTCCATTGCTGCCGCCTCTGAGGCTCCCCTGGCACAGCTGCTGCCTCCCTCCCCAGCGGGAGCGTGCATGTGGCTCAGGCCTGGATGGTGGGGAAAGGGTATCTGCACTCGCTGCGATGGCTGCTCCCTCCACCCGGCACCAGTGAGGGGGGGTGGGGAAATGCACGTGCTGGCCAGGGGATGCAGGTGGTGTCACCATCGCAGACTCCCCCTTTTGCACCGGCCTCTTTCTCCTCCTACAGCATGAATTTCTTGGTTATTTCCACAAATTTGGCCATCTGCAGGTTGGGGCGGAGGTTCCACTCCTGCACCCGTCCTCTGCATCGGTGGCAGGCAGGCTCAGTGGCCCCCAACTCTCCCCAGCTCTGAGTGAGGCAGACCTGGCAGAAGTTGTGGCCGCACTCGGCGATCATGACAAGTTCACTGAAATAGTCCAGGCAGATGGAGCAGGTGGCCTCCTTGCAGAACTCCTTCAGGGGACCCCCTGCCGCCATGGCTCCTTCCACAAAGGTGGGAGAGAGAGTGAAAAAAAGAACAGAGCTAGTTACATTTTTTTCCTGCTTCCCAAAGCAGCAGGAGGGGGCGTCACCCTTCCTGAAACCCACTCTCTGTCGGCACCCAATCAGTGGCCGGGTGGGCAAAAACGGAGTCACTGGGGAAAAGGCCAGGCTGCAAGACAGACCCTGGTAGAGAAATGCTTCTTTCATGCTCCTTTGGGTGGCATTTGGAGGTGCCTCAGAGGGGAGACCCTTCCCGCTACTCTCCAGCTGACTGGCCTGTGGGATATCCTGCGACTAAGGAGGGGATTCCCTGCTGGGCGGGGGGGGTGAGGTAAGAGGTTTCCAGTGGCTGCCTGCCCTGCAAGCATATGATGGCTGAAACTGTTGGGGTGGAGGTCTTGGTGGGCCATGGGGAGGGCGCCAGAAGGGATCCTCGCCTAGGGTGCAAAATAATCTGCAGCCGGCCCTGCTTCCAACTCTAACATTCTATGATTCTATGAACCTGTGAATCAACCCTGCCTATCCTAAATTCCTGTGTCGATAAAGGAAGACAACCCTGAATGCATGATGAACCCACAAATAAAAGGTTATACACACACACTCACTAATTACTGTACATAACTTTAACTCATATGTAAACGCAGGATAACCTCCCATTTTCTTGATGGCACAAGTGGAACATGTGGGATCACATCATCCTTCATCCTCACAGCTCTGTAGCCAGCAATTCCTGTTCATGCCAGGAACATGGAAGATGTTACTGCTGGGTACATGAACTCATCAAGCTGCTTTGTATTAAATCAGATCATTGGTTCATGAAGATCAGTATTGCCTACTCAGATTGGCAGCAATTCTCCATAGTCTCAGGCAGATGTCTTTTAAAAAGAGATCCTAGGGATTGAACCTGGGACCTTTTGCATGCCAAGGAGATGCACTACCATTACAGCACAGTTCTAGAATTTGTAGGGCACAATTCTGGCTTTAGATCACTATTTAACTGTTGTGAACCTCATGAAGAGGTTTCAACCTAACTTACCTCAAAGGGCTTTTGTGAGGATAAAATGTATTTCTTTTAACATCTCCCTGAACTCCTCGGGGAGGCAAAGTGATAAACATATTTTCCTGAGTGCATCACACACTGTAATCCTAAACAGAATTATATTTTTCAAAACCCCTTGATTTCAGGGTACTTAAAAGGGTGTAAATAAATGCTAAACGTAACAGAACAGATGGAAGCTATGTACTTGTACTAGGTACAAATTTAATACACACATTGAAGAAAAACATCAGCAATATGAAACTTGCATCTGTATTTTGTGGGTAGAAAACATCCCTGCCTATCTGTTTGCAACCGACTGTGGTATGTGTATTAAAATGCAGGCCTTTGCTGCCTGAGACATTTCTTCCTAAGTTGTGATGCTTACCTATTGGGGAATGCCTCAGAATTTTCAAGCCCTGTGGGTTTGATATTTTGAGTATGCTGTTTATGTAACAGAGCACAGAATTCCTGTGGTATATTAATTCTAAGGCAGCATTGCTAGCATAGGTTGAGCTAGGGTTGCCAGGTCGCCCATAGTCACCAGTGGGGGATGTTGTCAGAGTCCCACAGCACTCAGATTCAACAACATTCCTTAGAAGGATCAAGTTTATTGAGTTCAGTAGTAGTAGTAGGTCATCTGTACATACATTCTGTGCAAAAGCTAACCCACCAGGTGGGAGGGGAAAAGATATATGGCAGCATAGTTGACATTATGCCCCTCCGAAAACCCCTCCCCACCAGGTTTGTTAGGCTGCATGCTATGGAAGGCACACAATAACCTAAGAACACGAACATCACATTGTTCAACCCATTAATTATGTGAGGGATCAAAGTCCTTCCACTGCACAAGATAGAACAGCCAGCCCTGCCTCAGTTTAGAGTCCAAGATTTGGGCAACTTCATGGTGTGGCTCACCATTCACCATCAGAGGAGGTGGGACTGGAAGGTGAGGTCTCCAGGCATTCAGTCCAGGGTCCCATTCGGTCAGCCTGGGCTTTGTAATCCGCTTTAGCCTTCTCAAGGGTCTTTTGGATCACAGGCCAATGCTCTTTGAGTCCCTGCCACCAGGAATTTAGGTCCCCTGAAGGAAAGCCAAGGATCCCCGCTGTAGGTAAAGGGGCTCCTTCATATCTATACACTGCCTTGAAGGGAGACAGACCAGTAGACAAATGGATAGCATTATTGTAACTGTATTCCACATAAGGCAACAACTTGACCCAGTTATCCTGTTGATAGTAAAGTATCTGAGGATCTGCTCAACCACCTGATTGATCCATTCTGTTTGGCCATCAGTCTCTGGGTGGTAGGCACTGCTGAGGCCCTGTTCAATGCCCAATATCTGCATAAGTTCTTTTCAGAACTTGGTAATGAAATGACTGCCCTGGTCCAATATTTTACTAGGCATTGAATGCAGCTTCACCATATGCTGCATGAACATCGGGGTCAGGGTCTTTGCACTGGGCAGTTATTTGAAAGGGATGGAATGTGCTTGCTTGGAAAACAGATCCACAATCACCCAAATAACTGTTTTTCCTTTCCTAGGGGGCAAGTCAGTAATAAAGTCCATAGAAATCACTTCCCAGGGCTGGCCGGGGGTTTCCAGTGGCTTGAGTAACCCTGGGGGCTTTCCTGGGCATCTTTTGCTCATTAAACACGTCTGGCACAAGCCCACATACTGTGAAATATCCTCTCTCCTGAGAGGCCACCAAAACTGGCACTGCAACAGGTGCAGGGTTTTTGGGTAACCAAAATGACCCACCAGCTTTGACTCATGTCTGCAGTGCATCACTTCCCTATGGAAGGCTTTCGGCACAAACAGCCTGGTCCCCTGATACCAGCAACTGTTAGGTCCTTGCTGGAAGGCTAGGTCAGCTGCAATTTCCATTTGGTCAGTCTCTGAGAAAGCCTCTTTAAATTTGAGAACTCACGGCTTGACTGTCTCTTGCACCCCCACCTTCGCCTGGCTGTGAATGAGGACAGCCCCTCCCAGCTGAGAGGGTGTGAACATAGAGTCTATTGTTACCTCCCTCTGGCTGGCATGTTGTGGGAGGAGGGACAGGGCATCTGCTAGAGAGTTCACTTTACCAGGGAAATGCCAGAGAGTGAAGTGGAACTTAGAGAAAAACACCCACCGGAGCTGCTTGGTGTTTAGGCTGTGAAGAGTGCACAGCGCCTCTAAATTTTTATGATCAGTCCACACCTTAAATGGAAACCATGCTGCCTCCATCCAATGTTGCCAGGTAGATAATGCCAGCTTAATTGCTGCATTTTCTTTGTCTCAAACCGCCCAGTTCCATTAAGTGGTGTTAAATTTTTGGATACATATGCCAGGGGATGGAGTTTCCCATCACCCCCTCCTGTAGGATGCCCCCCCACTGCAACATCTGAGGCATAGACCTGTACAATATATATATTTTTTTTATTTGGGTGGCTGAGAATGGGCTCAGATGTGAAGAGCTTCTTTAACTTGTCAAACGCTTCCTGGCATTCAGCTGTCCACACCCAAGCGCTGTCAGGCCGCTTCCCCTTAGTTTTAAGCAAATCAGTGAGGGGCAGGCTCACTTGGGCAAAATTGGAGATGAATGCTCTGTAGAAATTAGTGAATCTGAGGAAGGCCTGGAGTTGGCACTGGATTTGATAAGCCTCCCACCCCAGCACATCTGCTACCTTGTTAGGGTCCATCTCCAAGCCCCTGGGAGAAATGTGGTAGCCTAGGAAGTCAACCTGGGTCTGGTGGAACTTTCACTTAGGCATCTTGACAAACAGTTTGTGGTCATACAGAGTCTGTAGAACCTCCCTCACCAGTTTCACATGTGACTCCTTGTCACGTGAATACAGTAAGATATCGTAGAGATAAACTAGTGCCCCTTGGGGTAGATGCTTGTGTAACACTTTGTTTATTAAGTTCATGAACACCCCTGGGGCCCCTTGCAACCCAAAAGGCATCACCAGATATTCAAACTGGCCCAACGGGGTGTTTAAGGCAGTTTTGGGCTCATCCCCTTCCTGGATGTGCACTCGAAAGTACGTGTCCCTCAAATCAAGCTTGGTGAAAATCTTTCCTTTGGCAGTCTCTGCCAGCAGGTCTTTGATCAAGGGTAAGGGGTAAGCATTTGAGGCTGACATATCATTCAAGCCTCACTGGTAGTTGGTGCACAAACGGAGGCCCATGTCTTTTTTCTTTCTGAATAGAATGGGAGCAGTGAACTGGGAGGAGGCGGGGTGGATACAACCCTGCTCCAAATTCCTTCCTTAACTCTTCCTTCTCCAGTGGGCTGATAGAGTACAACTTCCCTTTGGGCAGTTTGTGCCCCAGTAAAATCTCAATGGCACAGTCAGTATTGTGGTATGTGTGTGTGGGAGTTCATTGGCCTCCTCCTCCTTGAACACCTTGGCCAAGTCCCAGTACTCAGCAGGGATGGAGTTTATTTCCTCCTTAGACAAGCAGGCATGGACTGGACCGTCCAGAGGCTCGTCCCCCCACTCCAATAGCCAGGTGAGGGATTTACAGCCAGAAGCTACAAAGATGACAGTCCCCTCACTCCATTGGATGTAAGGGTCATAGGCTGTGAGCCACGGGCTTCCTAGCACCATGGAAAAACAAATCATGGGGTATACAATGAATGCTCAGGATTCCCAGTGAGACCCTGTCCCCATGATGACTGGCACAGTTTGGTAGTTACAGGGCTCATGCATAGTGGACCCATCCATCTGGGTGAAAATCAGGGGCTCAGGTAACCGCTGCACTGGGACCCCCAACCCTGTGATGATAGAAGGGCTAATGAAGTCTCTGGCACACCCTGAGTCTATAAGTGACCTTACTCAAACCTGGGTTCCCAGCTCTGGGTTGAGTACTGACACAGTCATGAAAAGCAAAGGGTGGTGGTGGCTGCTCACCGCTCATGGAGCGGACTGCTCTCGGACCTGCTGCTTCATGCCCTTTACAGCAGGCCTTTTTCTGCTGCCTGGGGGTTCTTGTCTCTGCTGGAGGACACAGCTCCGGACTGGGCATCTAGCTGAAGGGGCCAAGGCAACTCTGGGTGCAGGCTCCCTTTCATCATAGGGGTCTCTGGCGCCTTCCTCTCGGGAGACTTCGGGGCTGGTGGTGTGATGGTCATGGGGCAGAAAGCAGAATAGTAGCTGGCTTCCCTACAGTGCAGGCACAGCCCCTGGTGCATCCTCTGGTCACGCAGTGGTTCCTTTGACTTAGGATGGGAGGTCTTTGGAAGTGCCCCTGGGGTCCTTGGGTACACCTTGGGAGAAGTCATCTTAATCATCTGGAGGTGGTTCTCTGCATCACCAGCTTCTCTCACCCAGACTGCCAAGGAGATCGGATTTACATTCTGCAGCACTGCCTCCCGGATCTGATGGCTCAGCCCCAGGCATTACTGCTCCAAAAACACTGGTTCAGGCCACCCCTGGATCTTAGCTGCATACATCTTGAATTCATCAGAATACTCTCTCACCAACCGGTTTCCTTGCTTTAGGGCTTGCAGGGTGGTATGAGCCTTCTCTGCTTCCATGGGGTCTTCATACTTCTTCCTCAGAGCCCACATGAATGCTTGAGCTTCCTGTA
Organism: Gekko gecko; assembly: GCA_029375565.1. Taxonomy (NCBI): domain Eukaryota; kingdom Metazoa; phylum Chordata; class Lepidosauria; order Squamata; family Gekkonidae; genus Gekko; species Gekko gecko. Next base: position 143,594,110 of record JAPDNY010000005.1, read on the forward strand.
GCTTGGGCCCATGCAGGTTATGCAGCTCCACATACCAGTCAGCCACCTTCTCTCACAGCCGTGAGCTGATGTACTACACATGGTGTCTGATGGGAACAGCAGCCCCAGTAGCGAAGGAGCTTGTGCGCCTGCAGCAGGAAAAACATGAGCTTGTTGGAGTTGCCATTGAAGGTGGCATTGCTGTTGGGGTTGCCGTTGAAGGTGGCATACAGTAGTTCCCTGGGATGATCCAGGCCCGGGGCTGGAGGGCCACTCAGGAGCCCCAGGGCTGGGCCCAGTGGCCCAACAGGAGCACTGGGTCCCGCAGGCGTTGGCACTAACAGTGGCACCGGCTGTCCCTGCGGGGCTTGTTGCACTGGGGGAGCTTGTTGGGCCGGCGGGGCTGCTGGGGTGCCAGGTTGCTGCAGCCTCAGCTCGTGTTGGACCGTGGTAGCAACTATCCATGGGATGTCTAGCATCATGTCATGCATCTCATGTCTCATCTCCTCTAGTTGGGCTTGCAGCTGGCATCTCATCCTTCCCAGCAGGTCCTTGCCTACACCGCCATGCTTCCCTGGGTTGTACCCACTCTCATAGTAGGAAAGGTCATCATAGCAGCTGGCACTTCCTGCCTGGTGGGTGGTGATCCATGACTCTCGGGTGTCTGTCGGGAAATGAGCCCATGAATATGGGTCTCTCCAGGGTTTCTCATACTTGAGGCCCCCAACAGCACTGGTGGTAGCAGGGGCCTCAAGCATCATGGTGGGGACCTCTTCTGCTGTAGTGATTGGAACACCCCCACCTTCCTCGTCACTCATGTTGAGGTATGGGGTCAGGGACTATGATAGCTTTTGCACTCTGTCAGAGTCCCACAGCACGCAGGCTCAACAACATTCCTTAGAAGGATCAAGTTTGTTGAGTTCAGTAGTAGTAGCAGGACATCTGTACATATATTATGTGCAAAAGCTAACTCACCAGGCAGGAGGGGAAAATATATACTATGTTCTAAGTGGGGTCTTCTGATGGAGTTAAGCCAATCAAAGGTGCTAGCCTTATGAGCACAAAGAAATGACTACAGGTTCCCAGGGAAGGAGAGAAACTAGATAAGGGCCATGAGCTAAGAGAAAGCTAACATTCCTGGACAGTAAGATGTTCACCCAGCAGACTCCCTTCCCCCCTCCCTCACTATGGCAGTGTAGTTGACAGATGTGGGGGTAGGGTTGCCAGTTCCAGGTCAGGAAACTCCTGGAGATTTGGGGGAGCCTGCAGAGAACCTCACCTGAGGCTCCCTCCAGTATTGTACAGCATTCAACAAGGTTCTTTTAATCACTTGAAGTCCAATTCCATGCTTTTTCTCTTGAGATTGAGTGTTTCTGTTCCCAATTTGTAGAAGATTGAGAGGGTGCTGTCCTTACAAAAACTCACAGACCTCCTGCGGCAGTACCCTTACAAGCCTCCGGGGATCCCCAGACATCAGTTTCAGAAATTTTTTAAATTACCAGGCACCACAGCTGTTGAATCTCCGGCCAGTGAAAGTATGATCCTTAGCCCTAAAATAGATCCTTAGCCCCAAATTAGCACTACAATGCCAATATTGGCTGTGTATCAATAGGATTCCATATGAATAACCAATATTTCCTTGCAACTCCTCAGCTGTGACTCTGTATATTTGCAAGAAAATGAATTGCACTACAGAACAATTTTCCACTTGAAAGACATCTCTTCTGGGAATAAATAGTAACTCTTGATCATGTAAGAGAAATAAAAGCAACTTTTATTTGAAACCAGCAAAAAGTTGGTTACGTTTTTATGTTCAAAATTCTCATTTTCAAAATATCAAGATTCCTATCGCAGTTTGGATTCCAGCTATACTGAGAAAATATAACAGGAATCCATGGCTTATTTAACCATGTTTAATTTGAGAAACCAGGATTTAGCTCACAGTCACTCAGATAATGATTCCTCTTGACAAATGATATTTTCATCACCTTCTCTCTGCAGCCTAGGAGGGCACTGGCAAAGGTATAAACCAAGATTGTCATGATGTCGGCATTCAGACATTACATAGAACCATAGTTAAAACAAACTGTGATTAATAAACCAGCTTCAGATCCTGCCTTCAGAAACTGGTTTGATGGACCCTAATTAACCACAGATAATGAAGTCAGGCAATCACACTAACCAAATTTAGCTTAAATAACCATGTTTTTAAATGTTATATGAACTGTAGTATTATATCAACCTAGTATTATCATAGAATCATAGAATGTTAGAGTTGGAAGGGACCTTGCAGGTCATCTAGTCCAACTCTCTACACTCTGCAGGAGCATAGCCAAAAGATAGCCCTACAACATACCCGAAAGATGGTCATCCAGCCTCCACTTGAAAATGATAGAAATTAGTCAATATGATTCTATAATAAAAGTTATTATAGAAGATGTCATAATTTACTCCAGACATGGCTGCTTTGTGATACTGAGTAATATTACTATGGCCCATATTTATTGAGAAGACCTTATTTGCAGTGAAAATGCCAGTCCTCCATTATACATTGCTATATCAATAAAAACCAAGAGAACTACATTGTCATTGATACATTTATTTAGCCCTCTTTGCTTCCAAACTGGCATAGACACGATGAAACACCTTGAAAGAACAACACATACAGCATGTCAAAAGCTACCATTTCCTCCCATTAGAACTGCCATTCCTTTTCATTAACTGATCCTGGGATGTTTCTGAATCCAGTCAGAATTTGTACCTTAATGTTTTTTTTAATTGAAAATTAGATATGGTTGACACAAAATGCCATCCTTACTGTTATGCTTCTTAGTACTATCAAAATGTTTTCTGAGCAATATTTTGTCATCAGTAGAGAGTTTTGTCAGCTTTGAGACTCCAGCTGGTGCTGAATGCCACAGCTCAATTATTATCAGGAGCTAGATGGAACATGAATATTAATCCTGTTCTTCAGTCACTCATGCCCTTTGGTTACTGGGCTCAATTCAAAGTATTGGCTATCACATATAAAACCCTTCATGGTCTTGATTGCTCATATCTGCAGGATTGCCTCTCTCCTTGCACTTAACAGCTTCAGTCATCTAAGCAGGGTCTTCTGCAGCTGCTACCCTGCAGATGGGCAGAATCAACAACTGCCTGTACACATGCATTCTCTATTATGGTCCCCACCTAATGGAATGGCCTACCTGATGGGATCAGGAAGACTCCAGCTCTCCTGGCTTTCTGCAAACTATATTAAACTGTTCAGAAGGAACTTCTACACAGGTAATAGGTCTGTATTGTAATGGAGTGGTTCAGAAAGATACTTTCCTAAAAGGATAGGTAATGTGGACTACACTACTTTGTATAGTACATACTGACTGATAAGTAGGATCCTACTGTGTAATTTTTGCATCATTTCAGGTATCAGTTTAAATGCTTAGGATTCCTTTCCATTTTGCTTCAGCTCTGTTCCATTTATCAGCTTGGTTCCAGATTTCTACAATCCAAATCCTATTGCATTATTTATGGGATGTCCCATCCTGTTGATCATATTGACTTACACTGTGTAATCTACCTTGAGTCTCATTGAAAAAAGATGGGCTATAAGTAATACAAACACTTAATTAATTAAATAAATAAAATAAACAATAGTTTGGATCCAGTGGTGATTTTATGCTACTAGAGGGCCCTTCCACCAACAGAATGGAACTTCTCTGCCTCCCCTCTCCCACTGCAGTACATTGAGCTCAATTGGAAGCTTGTCTGAGAAATGAGATACCCTCAGGGAAAATAGAAAGGATGGGTTTTAGGGGTCTGCAACACCCCTTCCCTTTGCAAAACAATACTACCCTAGAATCCAGCCTACTATATTACTTGGAATTGCATTTATAGATTTGGTTCATTTGGCCTCTTTATTTGTCTGGAAAATCTGTATGGTGCCTCTTCAGAGACCTGATAGTGGCTTTTTACATACTCCCATTTAAAAATGGCCATTAGAAGACAACTATAAAGACAAAATTATTTTTTTAAACAAATTTTTATTAGGATATACAATACTTCACAATTTAGCTAAAATAATATAAATCATATCCTTTTCTTCAAACTCCTCTTCCTGCTCTGTTGGCTCCCAGCATTGTTTCCACTATTTTATCAATGCATAATACATATTAATTCACTGTTATCATATAAATTCTACAGGTAACGCAGTTTACTTATTTGCAACTACTACTAGTACTTATTGATTGTATACATTTGTTACATCACTAGTAGTTTTCCAAGCTAAATATGCTACCCTTCATTTCCCAATGTTTCTGTATATAATCTTTAAAGTCATTCCAGCCTACCAAAAAAGTTTCTGCTTCTAAGTTGTTAAGGTTTCTTGTCCATTTGTCCATTTCTGCCATAAATAGTAGTTTTCTTAACCAGTCCCAGAGATCAGGATTTTTTTCATTTTTCCAATTTTGAGCATAGATCATTCTAGCAGTTGTTACCATGTACCATATCAGTGTTCTTTTACTCACGTTTATTTCTTCTAGTTTAAGACCTAAAAGAAACATTTCAGGTTCTTTCTTGAAGGTACATTTCAAAAAATTTTCCATCTCTGTATGTATTGCAGTCCAAAATATTTTTGCTTTATCACAAGTCCACCACATATGATAAAAGGAACCTTTGGCATGTTTACATTTCCAACATTTCTTAGATAGATTTTTACCTATATTAGCTATCTTTTTTGGTGTCATATACCATCTATACATCATTTTAAAACAGTTTTCTTTAAGGTTGGTACATGTAGATATTTTCAAGCATTTTTCCATAAGAATTCCCAAGATGACATAGATATTTCCTTATTCATATTAATTGCCCATTTAATCATTTGTTCTTTAACTACTTCATCTTCTGTATACCATTTTAACAAAATTTTATACATTTTCGATATCATTTTCTTCCCTCCCTCCAGCCATAAATTTTCAATTTCATTATGGTTTCCCCTGAACCCAACCATTTTTTATCAGTTTTATACAAATCATAAATCTGTCTATAACGCAACCAATCATATTTAAAGTCTAATTGGCTTTCTTCTTTTAACATATATGGTTTCCCTTCAGGTCTCAACAGTTCACTGTATTTCAACCAGTCCTGTCCCTTATGTTCTGAAAAAGGTTTTATTACTTCTGCTGGTACAATCCACATTGGTTTTTCTTCAGGAAAAACTTTTTTGTACTTAATCCATGAGTCAAAAAGAGTTCTTCTGATATAGTGATGCTTAAAAAAATTATCCATTTTCGACTTACCATAGTAAAGATATGCATGCCAGACAAACCTTTAATCGTGTCCTTCTAATGCCAACAATTTTCTATTTTCAAGAGTGATCCACTGTTCTAACCATGTCAGACAGACCGCATCATGATATAGTCTCAAGTTTGGTAGTTGAAAGCCTCCTCTTTCCTTTGCATCACACAAAATTTTCATTTTGATTCTCGTTTTTTTCCCCTGCCCACACAAATTTAGAAATTTCCTTTTGCCAAGAATTAAATGCTTTTGAGTCTTTTACAATGGGAATCGTCTGGAATAGAAACATAAAATGTGGCAAAATATTCATTTTAACCACTGAAATTCTGCCCAACAAAGATAAATTTAGTGTATTCCATTTTTTAATGTCCTTTAGGACTTGTGACCATAATTTTTCATAGCTGTTTTTGAAAAGGTCAATATTCTTCATTGTCAAATCTATACCTAGATATTTGGGGTTTTTTCACTACGCATCCTATAGACTTCTGCAGCTCCATTTGTTTAGACCTTGTCATATTTTTACACATCACCTTAGATTTCTGTCTGTTCACATAGAAGCCTGCTATATCTCCAAATACTTTTATTTTATGAAGTAAGAGTGGTAGGGTTTTCAATGGTTCCTCTGCTAAAAACATAACGTCGTCAGCAAAGGCTCTGTACTTATATGTAAGTCCCTTAATTGTCAAACCTTTAATTTCCTTATCTTCTTTAATATTCCAAAGCAAAACCTCTAGAATCCATATGAACAATAACGGAGAAAGCGGGCAGCCTTGTCTTGTTCCTTTTTGCACTTTAAAATATTCCGTTGTTTCATTGTTGACCACTATTGTTGCTTTTTGTTCCGAGTATATTGCTTTAATTATATTTTTAAAAGGTTCTCCAATATCCATTTTTTCCATAACTTTAAACATAAATTCCCAATTCAAATTATCAAAAGCTTTTTCTGCATTGACAAAGAAAAAGCCGACCTCCTTTTCTGGATGCTTGTTGTAATAGTCAATTGCATCTACTACCATCCTGATATTATCCCTTATTTGTCTGTCTGGCAAAAATCCAGCTTGTTCTTCTTCAATTAAGTCTTTCAAATATATTTTTAGTCTCTTGGCCATAATTTTGGCAAATAACTTGTAGTCATTATTTAAAAGCAAAATTGGCCTATAATTTTTCACATTTGTTAAGTCTTGTGCTTCTTTTGGGATAAGAGAAATGGTTGCTTCTTTCCAAGAATCTGGTATTTTCCCTGTATCTCTGATCTCATTTGTCAAAACTTCAAAAGTCAGGGCTAGCTCCTCTTTTTTTTTAAATACAATTTATTATTGGATATATCACATGTTCATACAATTTAAACAAACCAATACATATCCATTTTTCTTTCTCCCTCTCCCCCCAAACAAGGCTTCCCGCACTGCTCCAACCCCCTTGATATTTCTCTTATACAATTACATTTACTACTAAACATATTTCTTTTACTAATGGTAACAATTCAAAGATCTAAGTCTCTTTCCACTTCTCCTCAATAGCTGTCAAAACAAATCAAACCACGTTTTACATCCCAATTCTTCAACAAGTATTCTTGAAAGTCTTTCCAGTCTCCGAAAAAGGTTTCGTCTTCTTCATTGTTTAATTTTCTTGTTAATTTGTCCATTTCTGCCATAAACAACGTCTTTTTAATCCATTCCCATGTTTCAGGTACTTTATCTTGTTTCCAACATTGAGCAAAAGTCAGTCTAGCTGCTGTAATCAAGTACCATAGTAGTGTTCTCTTGGCTACATTTATTTCTTCCATTTTAAGACCTAACAATAACATCTGTGGGTCTTTCTTAAAAGTACATTTCAAAATTTTTTGTATCTCATTGTGGATCTCAGTCCAATACTTTACTGCTTTATCACATGTCCACCACATATGGTAAAAAGACCCTTCATGTTTCTTACATTTCCAACATTTGTTAGACATACTTTCATTTATAATAGCAATTTTTTTAGGCGTCATATACCATCTGTACATCATTTTATAACAATTCTCTTTAACATTTACACAAGTTGAAATTTTCATTGACTTTTTCCACAAATATTCCCAAGATGTCATTAATATCTCATTATTAATATTTACCGCCCATTTTATCATTTGCTCTTTTACAATTTCGTCCTCAGTATACCATTTCAATAAAACCTTGTACAGTTTAGAAATCATTTTTTTACCTTTCTCAAGCCATACAGTTTCAATTTCAGTGTTATTTTCTCTAAAACCATATTCTCTTTTATCGGTCTTAAATAAGTCATAAATCTGTCTATACTTCAACCAATCATATTCAAATTCCACATCAAATCTGTCTTTTAACACAAAGTTTTTCCCTTCTAATTTTAAAAGACTTTTATAAGGTAGCCAATCTAACCCTTGATTTCTTGAATATGGATTAATCACTTCTGCTGGTACTATCCAAAGTGGTCTTTCTTCTGAGAAGAATTTTCTATATCTCATCCAAGTCTCGAACAGTGATCGCCTTATGAAGTGGTGTTTGAAAAATTTATCTATTTTTACTTTTCCATACCATAAATATGCATGCCATCCAAACTTGTTATCATGCCCTTCTAGAGCCAATAACTTTTTATTTTCTAAATTAATCCACTGTTCCAACCATGTTAAACAGACGGCATCATAATACAGTCTTAAATTTGGTAGTTGTAGACCTCCTCTTTCCTTTGCATCACATAAAATTTTCATTTTAATCCTTGGCTTTCTTCCTGCCCATACAAATTTCGATAGTTCTTTCTGCCACGTATTTTCCTTTGTTTTAATATTGGAATAGCCTGAAACAAAAACATCAAACGCGGCAAAACATTCATTTTTACAGTTGCAATTCTTCCCAATAACGATAGATTCAAGGTATCCCATTTCTTCATGTCTTGTTGAATCCTGTGCCAAACCTTTTCATAGTTATTTTTGAACAAATCAATGTTTTTCATGGTCAATTCAATTCCTAAATATTTAGTCTTTGTAACTACTTCACATTGAATTTTCTCTTGAAGTTCTGTTTGTCGTTGTTTCGTCATATTTTTGCACATCACTTTGGTTTTACTTTTATTAACGTAGAATCCCGCAACTGATCCAAATTCTTCAATTTTTTCCATCAATTGTGGTATTTTGTCGATTGGATCTTGAATCATAAACATTACATCGTCTGCAAATGCCCTGTATTTATATGCAAAACCTTTCACTGTGAGTCCTTCAATACTGTTATCTTTTCTTATCGCTGTCAATAATATTTCCAATATCCAAATAAACAACAACGGGGATAACGGGCAGCCTTGACGTGTTCCCTTTTGAACTTGGAAGAAATCTGTTCTTTCTTTATTTATATTCAAAGCTGCTCTCTGTTCTGAGTAAATTGCCACAATCATGTTTAGAAAAGACTGTCCTATATCCATTTTTTCAATAACTTGCAGCATAAACTCCCAATTTAAATTGTCAAAAGCTTTTTCCGCATCTAAAAAGAGGAATCCAACTTCTTTTTCTGGATGTTTGTCATAGTATTCGATTGCATCAATCACCACTCTTAAATTGTAGGGCTAGCTCCTCTTTTAGTTTTTTATAAAATTTAGCTGAGAAGCCATCTGGACCTGGAGCTTTCCCCAGTTTTGCGTCATCAATAGCTTTGTAAATCTCCTCTGGGGTAATAGGGTTGTTGAGCATATCTTTTATTTTTCCTGTAGGACTTGACATTTTTAAGTTCTGCAAATATTTTTGGCCTTTTACTTGATCCATTGGATTTGCCTGGAAAAGCTTTGCATAATATTTAAAAAATTCTCTTTTTATCCCTTGACAGTCCACAATTTCTTTATCTCCTGTCACAATTTTGTTAATTATGTTCTTTTCCCTTCTTTTCTTAAGTTGCCATGCCAAATATCTTCCTGGTTTGTTAGCTCCTTTGAAATACTTTTGTTGAAGTTTCTTTAAATTCCGATAGATTTCTTGATTTAATATAACATTCAGTTGATCTTGTAGAATTTGTATCTCTTTCAGTATTTTCTTTTTCCCTGGTCTTGTCTTTTCTTTCTTTCTTTCTTTCTTTCTTTCTTTCTTTCTTTCTTTCTTTCTTTCTTTCTTTCTTTCTTTCTTTCTTTCTTTCTTTCTTTCTTTCTTTCTTTCTTTCTCTCTCTCTCTCTCTCTCTCTCTCTCTCTCTCTCTCTCTCTCTTTCATTCTGATCTTTTCCACGAGGTGACTCTGTTGTGCCCTTCTTTCTTTTCTTTCTTTGTTATTTAATAAAATTAATATTCCTCTCAACACTGCTTTATAAGCATCCCATACCGTTTGGATCTGTATATCTTGATTCAAATTTGCTTTGTTTCTTTACGCAGATTTTCGACTATAATCTGCTTATCCAGTAAATCTTCATTCAACCTCCATCTGAATTGTTTTTTCCCTTGTTTAGCTGTCTACATTAGTGGATTATGATCAGAGTTTATTTTTGGCATTATTTCAATTTTATGGGTTTTAAATGCTAGATCTCCTGTCATCCATATCATATCTATTCTGGAAAATGAGTCATGCCTGTTAGAATAAAAAGTAAAGTCTTTACATGTAGGATTCCATTTCCTCCATACATCTTCCAGATTTTCCTGTTTGGCTAATTCAAAAAGAGCCTTTGGTAGCTTCCCTACGTTTTTGTCGAATCTTTTTGTTATCTGATCTAAATTGTTACTGATCGTTCCATTGAAATCTCCCATCAAAATGATTTGATCATAAGTCACTTAACTCAGATATTAAGTCTTTGAAAAAATTTTCTTTTGTTCCATTTGGTGCATAGATGTTAACAACCAATGTTTTTTTCTCATGTAAGACAATTTCTACTGCAATATATCTTCCTTCCAATTCTTTTTTAACATATGTTACTACTCCTTTCTTTTTGTTGACTGCCAAGGAAAAAAATTCTTCACCCAATTTTTTGTTAATTAAAAATGTATAATCTTACTTTTTAATGTGGACTTCCTGCAAACAAATTAGGTTGCACTTTTGTTTTTCCAACCAATGGCCCAGGACAGACTGGCAATTTGCCCCGGTATCGAGTCGCAGCAAAAAAAACCCGGAGTAAACGATACCGGGTTTTCCCGTCCACACAGCGGGGGCCTCTGCCGGAAGATACTGGACAGAGGCGCGCGGGAGCATTCAGACTGCCGCGCCGGAGGCGCGCTATATTCGCTGTTTCCCCATTATTTCGGCTGTGGGCGTATGTGCGCATTGGGCAGTGGAGCGGAGCGCAGCCAATCACACCGCTGCTGCCTCATGCCCAACGCGGGTTGCTCCCGGCTTTTCGGCTGCGCGTTCAGACTCCCCGGAAGCGGAGAAACGCGCGACAAATGCAGGCTTTCAAGCTTTGCGCCGGCTTTTATCAGGTGTTTTTTTAATCCGGCAGTGAAGCGCGAGAGCACCGGTAGGCTACGGGTGGGGGACGCCAGGCAGATGTGCCTGTGTGAACATTCCATTTAATCCGATATTGAGTCGTTGTCAGCCCGGGTCCCATCCCGCGGCAAATTGCCAGTCTGTCCTCAGCCAATGTCTTATTATTTTTCTCTTATTGGGTGAATTTAATCCATTTACATTCCAAGAACTAAATTTGTAATCCATAGTGGTATGTAATTATTTGTCTCCAAAATCTTTGTCATTGTCCAATATAAATGTCAACATCTGCTCTCGATCTTTGATGGTGTGTCTCACACCTTGGAAGTTGAAGCTTAACCCTTGTGGGATCTCCCATCTGAATCTCATATTCTTTTGTTTCAACTTGTCTGTTAGCTGTTTAAATTTCTTTCTTTCTTGGATGATTGCCCTTGGGAGTTCTTTCATAATTATTATCTGTTTCCCATCTATTTCCAGTGGTTCCTTAAACTGTTTTCTAAAAGTCTCTTCCTTAATTCTCTTAGTCGTGAACTGAACTATCACATCCCTTGGTAAATTTTTCTATAAAGACAAAATTACCCAAAGATAAGAGTAAGAGTCCATTCAGCAACCCTGTAAATCCCTGTCTAGATAAATTATTTCAAATAAATGCTAAAAATCATAGTAAGCTCTGAAGCCATTGATTCAAATGGCTTCCCTTTCTTTGGAAAGTTATCAGGCTTTAACTGTGTTTAAATTGAGTTAAGGGCTCAAGCCTCTCAGCCTCTTTTCAGCAAATGGGTTCAGCAGTGGGATTTTTTGAAATAACAGAGGATTCTGTGAACAACTGAAGAATGTCCCCCCCCACTGCTGAAAAGTAGATCTAGAATCCTTCTGAGATCAGAGAGCATGATCAGCTGGCAAACTTGAGCCTTATCGCCATGTTTAGAAAGCCAGAACCTGGTTGAGGGTGGTCATTGCATCATGCGCCCAATTCCAGAGGGAGCTCAAACACCTTAAATTTGCCCCTTCCAGGGAGCAGCTAATGTTCCTGCAGAGCTTGTGCTTGTTACAATCCGCTCTCACTAACAACAGCAGCCTGGGCCTCAGCTTTCTCCTGCTGCTGGACAACCGCAGAGGCGGAGGGTGGCTTCATCTGGCAGGGACAAAGCCAGTGTCCAGGGAGCTTGGTGGTCACCTGTGGTGGCAGTGGGCAGTGTCCACCAAGCTCCCTGGACATCGGCGGTGTCGGTGGGGAGCCTGGTGTCAAGGCTGTCCATTGGGGCAGTGGCAGAGGCTGCTCTGGAGGCACTGCGCCCATAGTCGGTGGCTGTGGAAGATTAGGCATGTAGGGGTTGAGGGTGCAGTTGGTGGCTGCCATGATACTTACTGCCCAAAGTGGCTCAAGCTTCCTCAGCAGTGCTGGCGGGGGAGGTGAAAGCCAAACTCAGCTCCAGAACAAACTGTGGGAAACTGCACAGTGCAAAGAGCATTTTCTGTACCAAAGTTAGCTGCAGCACCTGGGCTTGCACGTGGGGCAGGCTGTGGGGCACACTTGGTGATGGCAAGGTGCACTTGGCTACCTGCAGGAGTTGCAGAAGTGGTGACAGAATCGTGGAGCCCGGTAGTTCCACAGGGTGGTGGCAGGAGCTGCCTCCCACACCCCGAGATGGCTCCTCCTCCTTGGCACTGGAAGCACTCAGGGCAAGGACATGTGGCCACAGGTTCTGCCCAGGAGGCAAGCAAGTGCCATAAAGCTTGTCATGACCCCATACACAGCGTAGGTTTGGCCCTGCCAAGGGGGCAGCTGTGCGAAAATGCTGCATTTGCTTCACTACTGCATGTGGAAAGAGAGTTGAAGGGGGGGTGCTACCAGACATTCAGGGGGAAGTGTGTAATTCTGACTTGGGGTGGACCTGGCATGAAAGGAGGCAGGAATAGCCGGGAGGAAATGACCTGCCAAGGGGCGGTGCAGCTGCTCTTGGGCTTGTTACTCCCGGAGCGCTGCTCCGGTGCTTTCCGGATCCAAATGACCCCTGATTGGCAGCATATTGACTTGCTCCCCAGAGTGAACTGGGCCCCTAGAATTTTGTGCTCTTAGTACTCCTCTTCGCGCAGACCTGGGCTGTGTTCACACATACTAAATAATCCTCTTTCAATGCACTTTCAAACTGGATTTTGCCAGTTCACACAGTAAAAATCCAGTTGGGAAGTGGATTGAAAGTGGATTATTTAGTGTGTGTGAATGCAGCTTATGTCACCTCAACTTCATTTTCACTAACATTCTTGGTCTGGGCTTGCGCTGTTGCAATATTTTCTTTCCTGGATTGCCTTATCTCATAGGAAAATCCAGTGGCAAATGACTGCCATAACACAAAAACAGTATAATATCCAATATTATATTATGTTGATACAGCCTTAGCAACCAGGTGGTGACTAACATGGTTGAATGCCTTTCCAATCCAAAGCGTTCCTTCCACAGAAAATGAGATGGTGGGGAGAATGGTTCTGGAATGAATTTGTTTTTGTAGTTTATCATATGGCTCAGATGCTTGTTAGTCCCCTCAGTGGGAATTAAGGCTCACCCTGAGAGAGAAGTTGAACAACAAATTAGTTAGAGCAATCTGAACTCTGAATTTTCTATATAACATTTATGAAACTAATCCTTACAGGTCTTGAAAATGATGTAGCATGACAAGATGATATTTTCAGTTTATACTGGGACTGTAAATGAATTCAGAATATTTGAAATAAAGTTGCCATTATTTTAAGAGATTTTGTTCATTTATTTAAAGCATCTCTATGCAGCTTTTCTCTCAAGGGACTCAAAGCAACCGAGAGAAATTTCAGACCAAATTATTACTTAAATTATCAAAAATATACAAAACTAAGTACATCCTGATTGGGTCCTGCTTCACTAGGCTGGCTATCATATGCCCCTGAGCCATAAGCCCTTTGGCTCTTGCCTTTCAGGCTGTGCTCTGGCCACACCCATCCCTTAGACCTGCAGGGAGAAAGGAGGCAAGAGCACAGCCGAGACAGCTTGTGATACATTATTGGGAAAGGCTCAGCTGTCCCATGACCAGATGTCCCCCGAGTCAGAGATTCAGTTTGGAATGTTTTTAAGCAATGGGGGAACTCAAAATGAGCCTTTCCACTTTCAATTATACACAGTCCAATATCTCACAGTTGCTTCTGCTGAAATCTTTGTGTCTGAGATTGTCAGGTGATATGTTAAAAGTTTCATTCAAGATATTTGATCGGCAGTAGCTGTTTCACACTTGCAGCTTAGCAGAAGACATTGCAGATGAGTTACACATATTAACTCACCTTTACCATATCTGGTAATTTATTTTTTTTAAAGAAAGGCATGATTCTACACACAAACTCAGAATTGCCAACCAATTAGGGGAAGAAAAAACTCCCGACCTACTTTGCTCTTGAAAAATCAGCAGGGAAATGTTTTTCCACAGCTTGAAAACAAGCACTCTCACCCATTAACATCCAAGCTTCTGTGAAAACCATGGAGCTAGTCAAAATTTTGGCAGTTTCCAGTCTCATAGGTATAGGTCCATCTGTGGGGAAGGGCTTGGCATAGGCATCTTCTTCCTTCCCTCCTTCTGTTCTGTGGGCAATAAAATAGCTGTGTACTGGCCATTACCTAGAAAAAGGGACCAAAGTGAAAAGCTGGTCACCATCCCTCTTGCCTCCCCAAGGATGAGGGAACATCGCAGCCCTTGGTGCCCCTTACTGGTGGACGTGAGAACTGGGGAGAAGCTTCTTAAAACAGATATACTTGCATTAGCATACTATGTTTCAACACTTAATAATTTATAATTATTTATAAATAATTTGGGTGTCATTCAGCTGCCCTCATGAGGGTGTCAGCAAAGAAAACACATCACACTGAGAGCCCATGTGTTTTCATTTGATGTTTTGGTTGGATCTAGGTGGCATTAGGGAAGGGGCCAAGAGAGAATATTCGTTTGGGTGCCCATGGTGGCTCTTGATACTCCTTAGTAGTGGAGGGGAGAGCCACTGACTCCACACTCAGAATGACCCGGGGCCTCAGTCTTTTGTACCCATAGTCCCTGTATTTCATCAGACCTGTCTTTATTTCATACTCTGGATAAGAGGCTACTTCACAAAATTATTGCTCTAGATCACCCAATGAGGTTCATGGCTGAACAGAGATTTGAACCTGGGTCTCCCCAGTTCTAGCCCAACACTGTAAACTCTTATAATTGTCAAATGATTATGTTAGTGAGCATTTGTTTAAAATGTGAATCAGGAAAAAAGGGAGAGCTGGGGGAGGGGAAGTTTCATTTCTATTCCACTCCAGGCCTGTCCCTATGCAGCACCTCAACATATTTACCTCAACTAGTGCATGAATTAAAAAAGACCATCTTTCTCAACGATTATCAAGGGCCTTTGCCCTATACCTGTTAGAGTATATGTAGTATTATCTTCAAGCTGACAGCATTCCAGTTACCTCAGTGCAATTTGTGTGCATGCATACATTAGAGAAAATTAAATAGCATATGGTGCTGAGCCAGTCACAATTTGTACTGCTTGAAAATAGCACACTTCTGAAGCCTGCTGACAAATTTTATGGGTTTTCTCTCTCGCTAATTTATGGAAAAATAGCTCTTAACTATTTATCCTCAGAAGCACTGCATAAGCTGCTGCTGTAAAAATTCAGTGCAAGACCTATTTCTAAGTAAATTACTCTCTATAAAATGCAAGAGAGCTATGAAAGGAGACTTTCTTATTAAACAGTGTATGTTGTGAGTTTTTTTTGTTTTTTTTTCCTTTCACCTCTTTGAGTATTATCACTTCATATATGTGTGTGTGTGTGTGTGTGTGTATTTGCTCTATTCCTGAAAGCAGAAGCAAAGAATTGGACACCTGCCATACCTAACCAAGGATTCAATCTGATAACACATCATGCTGAGAATCTATAGGGCAAATTAATTCCCTATTAAGTAGAATGACATCTGCTTAAGAACGTCCACCTTGACACCATGATTGTACTTGAGTAGGACAGCTAGAGGGGAGGAACCTTGATAATTGTACAAGAAACTTATTTAGAAGAATGCTGATACACTGACTAATCTACTGATGGAGCCAGTTAAAGCCTACATACTTCATAAAGACATGAGAAGTAGTCATGGCTATTTGGCACGAGTAAATTATGGCTCTTTGGACCTATTTCACAGCTTGGTATTTTGCCAGTTACAATATTGTTGGAATTTATTGTATTTATTTAAACAAATAAAACATTTATACTATGCTTTTCTCCCAGCGGGGGACCCAAAGTGGCTTACAACATCTTCCCTCCTCATACATTTTATCCTCACAAAAACCACTCTTTGAGGATAGATCAATCAATGACTTCTAGCCCTGGTGACTAGAGGGAACCTCTTCATTAGAGCAAACTGCTGAATACCAGTGCTAGGAAGCAGAAAAAAGGGAATGCTTGGTCTCTGTGCCCTGTTTGTTGGCCCTTCTGCATAACTGGTTGGCCACTGTGTGAGATAGGATGCTGGACTAGATGGACCACTCATCTGATCAGGAACAGCTCTTCTTATGTTCTTACAGTAGGTTAGACTAAGAAAATGCTTGGCCAAAGATCATACAACAAGGTTCATGGCAGAGTCTCCTTGAATCTGTTTCAACCTTAACCACTACATGATACTATCTTAGTTTATCTCCTTACTCTACACCACCATTTCCATATAATGTCCTTGTTTTGTAGAAAAAAGTTCAAATTTCTTTCCATACCCTTTTATGAAGAGTGTTGTGTGAGTTTTATCCACCTATTTATTTATTTAGAAAATGTCTATGCTGCCTTTCCAGGAACCTGCCCAAGGCAGTTTACATAATAAAAATAAAAACAAAACATAAGAAGATATTGATTAAGCTTCATAATTAAAAACCCAGCCCATCATAAAAACAGAAGCCATAAAAAGGCTTAAAATAACAGTTTCCAAACTAAAACATGAAATATGATTGGTCTTTATCTTGAAGTTATGATTGGCTGTTATGTACTAATTATTATTGGTTATTGTTATGATTATGGGTGTGGCTACCTCAGCCTGAAGTGTATATAAATTGCTGTTTTTGACTGTTTTGTTGTCTAGCTGGTCTAGTCCTTAGCTGGTCTAAACCTTGGAGCTAATAAAGCTGATTCACTTGAACTTACCTCCTGCGTTAAGTCTCATACTTAACAAGTGGCGACGAGGATGGGATATAGCGGGTAGGCAGACCCGCTGGAAGAATCACGGAGGAAGTTCCAATCGACCGCGAGCCTCTGAGGGAGCCGTCCGCTCCAGAAGGCACTGCGATGGGCTCCAAGCATCGGTTCGAGCCATTCGAACCGGCGACTGAAGACTGGGACGCGTACCTCACCCGGTTTGAGTTTCACCTCGAGAGCAGTGGAGTGACGGATGATGTGAAGAAGTGAGCCGTGCTACTTAGCTCGTGTGGCAAGGAGGTGTTCGATATCGCCCGCTCACTCGTCATGCCCGATGACATCAAGACCGTGCCATACTCCACACCGATGGAGAAGTTGAAGGCCCACTTCGCACCGCGGCCTTCCGAGATCGCTTCCCGGCACGCGTTGTACGAGAGGTGGCAGGGCTCCAGCGAATCCATAGCCAAGTTTGTGGTGGCATTGAGGAAGTTGGCGAGGCCAAGCTGCAGCAGCGTTTATTCGCCTTCAAAATGCTGACATTCAAGGTCGCGTTTGAGGAAGCCATCGCCGCGGAGACTGCTGAAAAGTCAACGCGAGAGGTACGACAGCGGCCTGCACCAGCCGATTCCAGCATTCACCAACAGATTGAGGACTGTGAGCCAGCGCCTGCCATTGATGATGTACGAGAGCCTTATTCTAGCAGCCAGCCGCAACCCAGAGTGAAGACTGCATCAGCGCGTCAGTGCCTGGGTTGTGGCGGGAAGCATGAGCACGACACATGTTGGGCCAGAGAGTTGGTTTGTCGAGCTTGCGGGAAACGCGGGCACATCGCCAGGGTCTGCAAGTCAAAGAGATCGCCGCCTACTTCACCTCCACAGCGCTCTCAATTACAAAGCAAGGTCAACACAACCTGCTCTTCATTCCTGTTGTCCCAAAACCCAGCCCTGTCGTCCAACCTCTGCTCATCGACTGTCCTCACCATGGGAGCACCCCAGAGGAAGAAGATTTTCGTCACCTTGTTCCTCGATGGCGTTGCCTGCCCCTTTGAAGTCGATTCCGGGTCAGCTAGAACAATCATTTCAACGTGCACCTTAGATCGTCTTTTTCCCAGCCGAAGTCGTCGCCGCCTTCTGCCAACTGATGCCCGTCTTGCAGATTTCCAGGGGCACCGGATTCCATTGGCAGGTGAGGTGGAATTTGAAGTCCGTTTCAGAGGGCGTAAGGCAGCCCTTTCCCTGATTGTTGCCGAAGGGGACAGAGGCTTGATTGGTTTGAACTGTTAGGCATTGCTATTTCTGGTATAGATGTGGTATACTATGATAAATGGAATTTTTTGTATGACGAGTTTCCTCAGGTTTTTGCAAAAGGTCTGGGGACCTATACAGGTCCCCCGGTTTCATTTGAGTTGGATCCAAATGTTAGGACTATCAGGCTAAAATATAGAAAGGTGCTGTTGGCGTTGCGATCAAAATTAGAAGCTGAAATTGACAAACTCATAGGGCAAGGGGTTTTAGAGCCAGTTCCATACAGCAAATGGGAAACGCCCATTGTTAATTCTGTCAAACCAGATGGTTCCGTACGTATTTGTGCAGACTATAAATGTACGATTAACAAGGCATTGCAACAGCACTCATATCCTGTACCTGTGATAAGCCATGTACTTGCATCTCTTGGGGGAGGTAAAGTTTTTGCAAAGTTAGACCTTGCCCAGGCATATCAACAGTTACCCGTGGATGACAATGCTGCCGAAGCACAAACCATCGTTACACATAGAGGTGCATTTAGAGTCAAGCGCCTGCAATTCGGGGTTAATGTCGCACCTGGGATCTTCCAGGGGTTAATGGAAGGGTTGCTCAGAGGTCTCAAGGGAGTGATTCCCTATTTTGATGATGTGCTTATTGCGGGTAAGAGTGATGAAGAATTGCTTGAAAGGGTCAGGAGCGTTCTACAGTGCTTCAATAAGGCTGGATTGCGGGTAAAAAGGGGAAAATGTACTATTGGAGTCTCAAGTGTCGAGTTCCTAGGGTTCAAGATTGACGAACAAGGGGAAAGGTGTCTGCTATACACAATGCACCCAGACCTAAAAATAAAACAGAGTTAGAAGCCTATTTAGGGCTAATCAATTTCTATCATTCATTTCTGCCCCATAAAGCTTCGGTAGCCGAGCCATTACATCGTTTGTTAAATAAAGGTGCGAAATGGGTTTGGGGACAGCTGCAGGAAGAAGCGTTTAAAAATGTTAAAACACTATTAACATCTGACAGCGTTCGGACTCATTTCGATGAAAATAAAATGTTGGTTCTCGTGGCTGATGCATCGCCATTCAGAATTGGGGCAGTTCTGAGCCATATAATGGCTGACGGGTCTGAGGCACCGATTGTCTACTATTCAAGATCATTGAGTGGTGCAGAAAAGAACTATGCACAAATAGACAAAGAGGGTTTAGCACTTGTGAGTGCGGTTAAAAAATTCCATGACTTTTTGTACAGCCGCCGTTTTCTTCTGGTAACTGACCATAAGCCGCTACTTGGAATCTTCACCCCTGACCGCCCTACGCCAAACATATTGTCACCCAGGATGCTGAGATGGACTCTGTTCCTTGCGGCATACAAATATGATTTAGAACACAGACCGGGGAAGTGTATTGCACACGCTGATGCCCTGAGCCGCTGCCCCCGGCCTGAAACTGGTCTGGATCCAGCTCCAACTGCAGACATCTGTGCCCTGGATGAACTCTCGCAGTCTCCTATTTGGTCCGCGGACATTGCTGCTTGCACCAAGAAGGACTCAATACTGTCTCGTGTTCTAAACTGGGTGTGGAGAGGGTGGCCAAGTGTTTGTTCAGAGCCTGAATTCAAGGCATATTGGGAGAGAAGGGCAGAGCTGTCTATCTCTAAGGGATGCATCCTTTGGGGGAGTAGGGTGGTGATTCCCCCCAAGCTAAGAGAAAGGGTGATTGAGTCCCTGCATGCCGGGCACCAAGGAATTGTACATATGAAAGCCCTGGCCAGAGGGTACCTGTGGTGGCCTGGACTGGATGCCAACATTGAAGAAAAGGTTCAAGGCTGCATAAGCTGTCAGCAGTCCCGGCCAGATTCTCCGCACGCACCACCATCAGCAATAGAAAGAGCTGAAAAGCCTTGGTCAAGGCTGCATTTTGACTTTGCAGGGCCAATCAACGGCCAAATGCTTTTGGTAGTCGTGGACTCATATTCAAAGTGGTTAGAGGTAGTTCCCATGAGGTCCACAACAGCGGCAAATCTAATAAAGGCTTCGCACCAACTTTTTGCCACCCATGGGCTACCTGAAGTGATCATCAGTGACAACGGCACTCAACTGACCTCTAGGGAGTTCGCCAATTTCCTAGAGGTCTACGGTATCCGACACATCACTATGGCACCGTTCCATCCGGCTTCAAACGGCCAAGCGGAGCGAATGGTTCGGACCACAATGGTTCAGCCCGACTGCCAGGTGAGGATTGGGACCATCGTGTAGCCAATTTCCTCCTGTGGCAGCATGTAACACCGAGCTCTGTTACAGGGAAAAGCCCAGCCGAGTTGCTTATGGGGAGGAAACTCACAACCCTCCTCGACCGCCTGCACCTGGACCTGGATGACAGCAGAACTGTAAGAGCTGAACCACCCGTACCATCCAGGGAATTCCAGCCTGGGGACTGGGTCTTCACTAGAAACTATGCTGAAGGGCACCGGTGGCTTCCTGCTGAAGTCACAAATCGCTTAGGGTCTCGGATGTATGTGGTAAGGCTATCTGACGGCCGGCAACGGTGGGCTCCTGCGGAACAGGAGAGGGAGACCGGAGATCCATATGGGCCCAGGGAGCAGTCCCACTCGCCTCTGGCCGAGGTGAGTGCTGCTGGTTCTCAGCAAGAACCTGAGTCAGGGCGGAACCCTGAACTCACGGACCCTGGGGAGCCTGACAGCCCAGCAATGCCTGGCGCTGAGCCTTGTACAGACCCTGAATCATCGGGAACCCCAGAGTTAAGGTGTTCAGAGCGAAGTAGAAGGGCCCCTCCCTACTTGTCAGATTATGAGTGTGTTCCATCTAAGGGGGGAGGAGTTGTTATGTCTTCAGAGACATAAGTGCCAGCATAAGCAGAGCAGGTGCTCATTATACGGATCCAGAAAAGCGGTATTGTATTGCCCAATCAAAGGGTTTATGCAGGAAACATCTCTGATTGGTTATGGAATGAAATATGATTGGTCTTTATCTTGAAGTTATGATTGGCTGTTATGTACTAATTATTATTGGTTATTGTTATGATTCTGGGTGTGGCTACCTCAGCCTGAAGTGTATATAACTCACTGTTTTTGACTTTTTTTGTTGTCTAGCTGGTCTAGTCCTTTGCTGGTCTAAACCTTGGAGCTAATAAAGCTGATTCACTTGAACTTACCTCCTTCGTTAAGTCTCATACTTAACAACAGCATTAAAAGATCAACCTGTTAAATAAAAGTCTGAGTAAACAGAAACATTTTGGCCTGGTGCCTAAAAGAAAACAATGTAGTTGCCAGGCAAGCCAGAAAGGGAAGGGCTTTCTATAAGCATTTCATCACAATAACCTTGTAATGTAGATTAGGCTCAAATATAAGGTCCAGTCTTGGCACAGAAATGAATACCTTGCTGAGAAAAAAATCTGAGGCTAAGATTCCCTGATCTGACATTGTATATCAGACAACATGAGGAATGATGTTTCCAGACCCCCTGGAAAAAGAACAGAAATGTGAGAGCCAGTAAGGGAAGCCTGAATGCAAAAGGGCCAAAGACAGAATAAAGAAAGTAATATAGAAAGAGGAACCTTTGATGCCTCACAAAAGCCAAAGAAGACATCAGAGTATCTCTAAGCTGTTCTTTTTATCACTACAACCAGGAACGTGTATAGGAGGGCTACCTTCATCAGTTAAATCGTGGCCGATTTCCCACAAGCGCTGCTCCGCGCTCGCCTTCCCTTTTGCCCTGATGGTACGTGTTAATTTCACACAAGCTGCTGTGCGGCTGCATTTTGCCTTGCAGCTTCATGTGATTTTCCCCGTGTCTACTCAATCCTCAAAAAACAGGATCGAGTAGATGCGGGGGAAATCGTGCAAAACTGCAAGGCAAAATGTAGTCACCCAGCAGCTCGTGTGAAATTGACACGTACCATCGGGGCAAAAGGGAAGGGCAAGCACAGAGGAGCGCTTGTGGGAAATCGGCCAATGATAAAAAAAGGAAATAATACTTTAAAAAAAAATTAAAGTATTTGATATTAGATATAATCAATGAGATATTATGTCACCAGACATTGACAATGTCTAAATTTTGAAGGAAATAAAAAATACAACAATCAATTTTAAAAAGTAAGAGTTGAAGTAAGAGTTGTAATTTTAAAACTGTTGTCATCTACAATAAGGAATATGGTTCAGTTTTCTCCAGTTTTGCAAAGGCCTATTATCCTTTGCATTCAGTTTATGTGTCCATCAGGTTTTTTTCTTTCTGTACAAGTTTTCCTCCCTTCCAGGCTTGCTTTGCTTTTATTAGTTTTCCCCATGTTTTCTGAGACCACTTTTGTGGCATTTTTTTGGGTTCACTTAAAGTTGAAGCGAATCCAAGAGCAGAATGATTTCATTGGAGTTTTCTCTCTAGCCCTTTGCCACCCCTTAACACCTACTCCCCCACCTGCATCAAAATTATTCTGCCCATTCAACCACCTCCTGTGATCCCCCCTCTGAGCAAGGTTTGGCACTCAGGTCTTGACCGCACTTGCACCAGGCTTGGCTAGGAATCTGTTCCCTGGAGAAATAAAGTCAATACCAGCACTTTAAATCAGACTCAGAAGCCCAAGACAGGACTAAAACTTATTGTGCCACTTTTTAACTTTTACCCCATAGTTTTTTTTTGTTTTTTTTTTAAATTTAGTGATCTGAGAATAGCAATAAAATGCTAATTCAAAATACCTAGTACCCATACATTGTCACAATCGGAAACTGCTTGGGGCAGGATCCATCTGGGGGCAGAGTTGGTGTAACCTAATTCTCACCCAGCTCCTTAGTCCATCTGCAGAGGCAAATGGCAGTGTCCCCAGTACAAAGGAAGAAAAAGGATTTCAGTGCTGCATTCAAAGAAAAAAATAGGGGATGGAATCATCAGCTCTGAATGAAATTGACATGGGAATCAACAGAGCTGAATGAAATAGGCATAAGACACAATGAGAGAGACACTGGGATGGGAAGCCAAAAATGGGGGTTTCTTCATCCCACCCACCCACTCTGAGAAAGTTAAACTGGCTTTTTTCTTCTGTAGCCTTGTCTTCCCCTGCTTTCTCATTTTTATTTTTTGAATTCTGATGCTGTTTCAGGAACAATTCTGCTTTGGTAAGAGAATCAAACTTTTCCTTTTTGCCTTTATAATTGAAAATAAGTCCTTCTGGTAAAATCCATCGATACTGAGTGTTGTTTCCTTGAAGAAATATTGTAATATTTCTGTATTGCCTCCGCTTCTTCCATATTTCAAATGGAACATCTTTCAGAACTTTTATTTCTTCCTCTGAGATTTTAAATATTGTCCCGGTTGTTGCTTTAAGTATCAAGTCTCTTGTTGATCTTTTTGCAAATTTAACAAATATTTCCCCTGGGAGATTATTTTTTCCCTACAAACTCTGAATATGTTCTATAATCATATCCATATCTGCTTGCAATATTTCAGGTTTGCTGTTGATTAGGGGGGCCAGTGCTTCACTTAAGATCTCCCTTAAATTCACATCTTTTTTTTTTTCTGGAACCCCTTGAAATCTCAAAACGTATAGCAATTTTTCCATTTGTAGTTGTAATAATTGTTGCTTTTCAGAAGCTCTTTATTTATCTGCTACATCCATTCTTTGGTCCAATTCTTTGGACTTGCAGTCAACCTTTTTTAGCTTCTGGGCAGTCTTCTTTGATGTTACTTTAGTCTCTTTCAGTTCTTGTTGCAAATCATCAAATTTCTTGTTGAGCTTCGTCAGCTGATCCAGCAGAGAGCAGAAGGCTTCAGAAATTGTACCAGCAATATCAGAAGTAGATTCTGACCTTGTGGTCAGTGATGCTGTGCTGGCAACAGGAGACAACTAGTGACAGTTCCTCTTCTTCTTCTGTATCTCTGGGTGAAATTTTTGACTCTGGCTCTGAACTGGGAGCGGCTGCCCCCAGAGCATACAAGATTAAATTCCCTTGGCAAAAGAAGAAGTGCAAAGAGAAGAAGGCACCCAAATGAAGGTCTAAGTTTCCTCTACACTAAACTTTATATTACATATACTATTGCTCATATGTGTTATCTTAATTAATATTTGTTCTTTCTATTTGAATACTTTATATTTGAAAGGCAAACAATATATCGTAAGCATAAATATATAGTGAAGTCTTTAAAGTGAAAGTTAGATTATTATTGAACCTTGCTATTCTGAATCTGTAGTGTGTAGATTGTAGATATAGCATAAAAGCAATAAAAGAAGGGTTTTTTTTTTTAAAAAAGAGAAAGTTAAACTGGCAAAGAAATGCTGAAGGACCCAAGCTTTGGAAACATTTTTCCCTTTAATGCTGCAAAAATATGCCATTATAAAATCTCCCCCCGCTGTGTCACCCCCCACCAGCATGTATGATCTGCTACCCCTTGAGTCATTCACCTAATTAAATGTTGGGATTATTCCTCTACCTTAGTGCTCCAAGTTGGGGTGGGGGTGGCATTTTGGCAGTCTCCAGAAGTCTACATGAAAATGGTGCTTCAGCCACATGGGCCTTCTGCAAACTGCCGAACTTAAGAATCACTTAGGTTCAATATATTTGGAGGAAGAAACGCAATTGACAACACAATATTGTTTTTAAAAACTGCCAGGATGATGATCAATGTATAAACTCAAATTAGAGAATCTCAAACAGTAAACAGCACAAATTTTCAAGGGAGGGCAGAAAATTAATGTTACTGCACAGCTGCACTAGAGCATTGACAAAAATACAACCCCCCCCCCACAAACCCTTACAATCACCCACCATCACCACTTCACAGGTGATGTTCCCATCCCACTGAGGGAAATTGCAATTTTTTTGATATACATGAAGAAAAAATGCACCAGATTTCAGAGCACAAAACATCCAGAGGAAAAAGAATGGTGCAAAATGAAAAACAGAATTCAAATCCAAGCTTCCCCCCCCTCCAAGCTTAATGACTCAACTGCTGTGAAAATCTGGGGTAATCTATGCATGTGTAACAGGCCAAAGTGTTTCACTAGGAAATTTACATGACAACCTATATCAGGTTTTGACCTATATAGTATGATGCAGTAAACTCCAATGGACACATTTGAAAAGAGCCTTAGGAAGGTTTAATTAATAAGATACTGTTTGTGAGAGCCAATAATATATTCATGCATTCCCTGACACTCTGCATTTGTCCAATGTTCTTCTTGCATGTGGCACTTGCTACCTTTCAGGCTCAGGAGATCTTCTATCACTAAATGTTTTTAAGAGTAAGATTAAGGTGCCTCTTTTTCATTTTTTTAAAAACTGAGCTCCTGTCTAATCCCCTTTAAAGTTTATGCTGCCTTGGGATGTTTGCATGAATAAGGTGCCCACTAATGAGACTCTGTGTTGAAATTATGCCAGTGCCAAGTTCAAAAATGAACCTCATTGCCTCTTGTAAGGTGAGAGAAGTGTAAATGAAAGTGATTCATTACTCACAGAAAGGTGTCTGAAGGTCACAGCATGTGAAATGAGCTCCTCCACTGGTTATCCCCCCTTCTTCCCATCCTTTGATTGTAAATTCCTTGGGGCACACACCAGACTGGAAGCAATGCTGGTTTGGTCAACTAATAACTCCATTTATATTTAGGGTAGTTCTGATCATTCATCTTCAATATCTATGAAATATGTCATAAGTTATATGATTCATTGGAGCTCTTTATGGTGGTGGTGGAGCAAAAGAAAAAAAAGATATTGTTAAGTATGGTCACTTACAAAACTTAGAGTAATTTATATTCTGATACAGAGCAACTGGTGGTGGAAAGTGCCATCAAGTGGCTGCCAACTTATTTTGACCCTATAGTGTTTTAAGGCAATAGTCATTCAGAGGTGATTTACTATTGTTTGCCTCTGCATATCAACCCTGCAATTCCTTGGAAGTCTTCCATCCAAGTACTAACCAGAGCAGACCCTGCTTCACTTCTGAGATTTGACAGGATTGAGTTAGCCTGGGCCATTCATGACAACTAAACTCACCCTGAGGATCTTGGCTGGGACCCACGCTGGTCCCCTGGCAAAGTTGCGGGCATACACCGAATCCCCTGGGAAGAATCCACAGTGGGTCACTTGGCTATCCTGGCCTGAACTCTGCTCCAGGGCCCTCTCGGGGTGTAGCTGGTCCAGGTGGGTGGTTAGCCATTGACCCATTAGAAGTGGGGCTGCGGCCTGTGGTTGTGTGGGGAGTTATTCTATTGTTGAATAGGAAGGCGGCCAGCCGCTGGTCCCACTCACCCTGCACTATTCTGCATAGTGACTCCTTGGTTGTCCTTATCATTCTCTCTGCCTGGCCATTAGTGGCCGAGCAGATATGGTGAATACCATAGTAATGTATGAAATCTTGGAATTCAGCCAACATGAAGGCTATCCTGTTGTCCATCACGATGGAGTCGGGGATTCTGTGCATACTGAAGATTTTCCACATGGTGCGGATGGTGGCTTGGGATGAGGTAGATGGAACTGGTACCACCTCCAGCCGTTTCATGAAGGAGTCCACGAAGATGAAAAAGAGTTGGCCTTGGAAAAGTCTGGAAAAGTCTAGGTGTAGTCGGGCCCAGGGTTTTCCGGAGGATTCCCACTGCCATGCTGAGGCCCAGAGGGGGATCTGGTCTGGACTCCTGGCAAGTCTGTCAATGCTTAACCCAATCCTCTATCTCAAGTCTGGCAATGGTTAACCCAGTCCTCATGCTGGGCCACCAGACGTAGCTGCGGGCCAGTGCCTTCATCCTTACTATTCTGGGGTGCATTTCATGGAGAGCTCTGAAGACTCACTGGCATAGAGATGCAGGCACGACCACTCAACTTCCCCACAGCAGACAGCCCTTGTGGGCAGACAATTCATCTCAGTGGGAAATGAATGCTGAGAACTCGGGTCCACTTGCCCAGTGGGCCACCACCTTCCCACCCAGTCAAGAACCCGGGACAGTATGCAGTCTCGAGCCATGAGGTGGGACACATCAGTTACCTGGAGGGGTGTGTTGGGCAGGTCCTCGATGAGGAGTATTTGGTGCGTGGGCACCGAGTCTGGGTCACAGGACTGTAGCAGTAGGCATCTGAGGGTGTCTGCATGTCCCATCATTTTTCCAGAGCAATGTATAAGTGCATACTGGTAGCCTGCCAGGAAAATCAACCAGCGGAGCACCCTGGGAGACAACATCTGAGGCATCTGGTAGTCTGGTGTGAGGAGACCCAAGAGGGGTTTGTGGTCAGTGACTATGGTGAAGGGCTGGCCATAGAGATAGTTGTGAAATTTCTTGGCCCCTGCTACAATCGCCAGGGCTTCTTTGTCGATTTGAACGTAGTTGCGCCCAGCCAAAGAGAGAGTCCTGGAGTAGTAGGCAACCAGGACTTCCCGGCTGTCAGGAAGCTGGTGTCCCTCCACAGCCCTGACTCCATAGAGCAACGTGTCGCAAGTGAGGACAACAGGAAGCGCTTCATCGAAGTGCACCAGTACCACATTTGAGGTAAGCAGGTCTTTGACGGCCCGGAATGCTGCAGCTTGCTTTGGGCCCCAGACCCGCGGCATGTGCTTGTCTAGTAGGCAGTGCAAGGGGTCTACAATGGTGGCCTTGTGGGGCAAAAAGGTGTGATAAAAGTTCAGCATCCCCAAGAAAGCCTAAAAGCCTTAGACATCAGGGGAGAAGTGTTGACAATGGCTTTGACCTTGTCTGGCGTTGGATGGATACCCTGGGCATTGACCATGAACCCCAAGAACTCAACCCTTGGGACTCCCAGCAGACACTTTCCCCTCTTCACCTTCAACCCGGCCACATGGAAATGTTGCAGGACGGTGCGCAGTCTGTCAGCGAAGACCTCAGGTGTGGGGGTGGCAATCAGAACAGCGTCAAAGAATGGTTGGACCACAGGGATACCTTTGAGAAGACAGTCCATAAGGTTCTGAAAAATCCCCAGAGCTACACTCATCCCAAACTGCAATCACTGTACATGGAAGGCCCTCCTGTGAGTGACTATTGTCTGGGCTTCAGCCATGGTGTTGTCCACTGGAAGCTGCTGATAAGCTTGGGCCAAGTCCAGTTTTCCAATAATCTTCGTGCCCTGCAAAGATGCTAAGACATGACTGACAACTGGAACCAGGTATGCGTGGTCTTGGAGGGCTTTATTAATTGTGCACTTGTACCACTCAGAGGTGGACATCACCATTTGGCTTAACCAGCATTACTATGGGGGTCTCCCAGCGAGCATGTGGTACTGGCTCCAGCACCCCTTGGGCTACAAGGTGGTTTATTTTGCTGCCTATTTTGGGCTTGAGGGCGAATTGGACACTCCTCGCCTTTAACTGGGTGGGCCGCACCACGGAGTCAAGGTCCAGTGAAACGGATGGACCAGTGTACCAACCCAGCATCCCATCAAAAATCTCAGAGAACTCTTGGCACACATCTTGGAAATCAGCTGGATGCACTTGGTGCACCCTGGTCACTCCCAGTCTGAGAGGCACAAACCACGATAGGCCTAGCAAACTTGTGAGTGTCCCTTCCACCAACACCAACTCTAAGGAGTCCCTGAATTCCTTGAAGGCTACCTGGAACTTGTCCCACCTCTTCACAGCCACTGGGTTCCTTTGGAAGTCTCTAAGTGTGAACCCAGGGATGGCTTCTGCAGGCAGGGTCTCCCATGAGGACAGAGCCTCGCTAGCATCTCAGACAAGATGATGGAGAAGGAGGACCCAGTGTCCAGCTCCATCTTTCAAGGGGACCCCTCTATCAGTACCTGGTCATAGTGGGTGGCCATTGTGTTCAGTTCCATGGACTCCTGGTGGGCTGATGTGGGTCTCCGTTGACCTCTGGAGCAGCAGGCACATGCTATGTGGCCCCTTTTTCTGCAGGATCTGCAGTCAGAACCCCTGAAACAGCAGGCATGGCTCTCATGGTCCTCTCCACAGCTGGCACAAGGCGGTGGTTGGAATGTGTGGAGGTCTTCATAGGGTAGGCGTTGGCAGTTGATGACTGGGCATCCTGTTGAGGGGTCCAATGAACCTGATGGATTTCATCTTTGTCCAATGCAATGGAGGTTGGCGGTGATGCACATGCGTGGTGGGCTGCATATGTGCGGCAGTCCCAGTGCAATTTTCCTAAGCAGTGGCCTTGTGGAGGGCATTTTCTAGGGTTAGCTCATCCTGACTCACAAGCTTGTGGCGAAGCTTCAGCTCCCGGATGCCCACAATGAACTGATTGAGGAGGGCATCTCCCGGGTCCAGGAACCCACATTTGGTGGCCAAGCAGTGTAAGCCTGCCAGGAATTCAGTGGCCGTTTTGTCGGTCTTCTGTAGGTGCGCAAAAATGTCTAAGTGCCTTGCCATTTTGGTCGGCTGCGGTGTGAAATGGTCAGTTAGCACCTTGACCATTGCGGCATAGTCTACCTCCTCCAGGGACTGTGGTGCAATGAGGTCCTGCACCAGCTGAACGGTTGCGATTCTGCAGGAGCTGAGCAGCAACGATTTCTTCTTAGCCTCATCTGTGATGTCCTGGAAGTGGACATAGTAGTTGAGCTGCTGCACCCACATTTCCCACTGTTCAGGGTGAGTGGTATCAGATTCAGGGAGATGTCCCAGAGCAGCAGCCATGACTTGAGCATGGCTTGGAGGCCTGGAGGTCATCAGTGCAGGGAGCGGTGCGAGGTGCGGAGCCCTGGAGCTTGTCTTTGGTGTGTGGTGCGGTGGTCAAGTAGGAGTTGGAGTCAGGCTCATTCATCGGGATCCCATCCTCATCGCCAGTGTAAAGTACTGGGTTCAGGCAAGTGATTTCAGCTCATAGTTTATTTACAACTCAACTCAAAGACAAACTAGCCGGTCCTGAAGCTGGCTTATATCTGTGCAGCACACCACACCCACACAGACCCCACTCCCCATGATAGGTTATTTACAGTGTCCGTGTTCCCTATAGGTCTGCTCTAGGATCCGGGTGAACCAACTGGTCCACCTCAGGATCTTCCGTGGCTATTGTTTACCCTCCTGAAGGTGCTCTAGATCGCATGGTCTTGCTAGCACAGATGTGCTCCTTAGTAGTAGTCCATATTGAGACACAACAATGGTACAGAGTTGTTTTCTGTTGCCCCAGAAGGTCAGACCAGAACCAATGGGTTGAAATTAAAATCAGAAGATTTCCCAGCTAATGTTAGGAAGAACTTCCTGACAGAGTGGTTCCTCAGTGGAACAGGCTTCCTTGGGAGGTGGTGGGCTTTCCTTCTTTGGAGGCTTTCAAACAGAGGATAGATTGCCATCTGACAGCAATGCAGATTCTGTGAATTTAAGCAGATCATGAGAGAGAGGATAGGAAGGGTTGTCTCAGTGCTTAGTTCTTGTGGCCCTTTCTTACATGCTCAGGAAAATGCTGATTGCTGCTTTGGGATCAGGAAGCAATTTTTCTCCAGGCCAGTTTGGCTGGAGATCCTGGAGGGTTTTTTGTGATCTTCTAAGCATGGAACAGGGGTCACTGGGTGTGTGTGGGGGGTATTCGTGAATTT
Source organism: Gekko gecko (assembly GCA_029375565.1). Classification (NCBI taxonomy): domain Eukaryota; kingdom Metazoa; phylum Chordata; class Lepidosauria; order Squamata; family Gekkonidae; genus Gekko; species Gekko gecko. The sequence continues at coordinate 143,624,688 of JAPDNY010000005.1, forward strand.
CCAGCATTGTGCAGGGGGTTGGACGAGATGACCCTAGAAGTACCTTTCACCTCTATGATTCTATATGGAGTGTAGCTCTAGATAGCTCTAGTTCAGTTGAAAAACTTAAAACCATTTTCATTGTGGCAACCCCAACAGCTGTTTCTGCTGCAGCAGTTAAAGCAGAGAGATGCCTGCTGGTTTAAGTGATGATACTTGAACTTAAGTGGTTTGTGAATTGCAGCCTGAGAGGACTAGAAATGTATGTCATGGCAATTAAAAAGTAAATTTAAATGCTGATTAAAGCACATTTTCAAGTGGTGGAACTGTGAAAAACACACCAAATATTGTGAATATTGGCATCTGAGGAGTGGCATCTGGAACAATTTGCTTCCTGAACCTCTTCTGCATGAGCAAGGAGAAGGTTTTTTTCCAACATCATAAAATAATAAAACAAAATAAGTATTATTAAGAAAATGAGTGAATGCTGGTATCATACATTTTTGTGTATTCTTTTTGAGAGAGGATTTGATCTCTATTGTGATTTTCTTTTGTTGCATTCAGAAGAAACACTATCTTAAAGTCTTATTTATTGAGTCATTGTGGAGCCACTGGGAGGTGAGCAGTGGAGGTGATATTTACAAGAACTGCAGATGGAGCTAGTGGTATGATAAATGGCTTGCTCAGGAACTGAGTGGGGAAATAGGATCCAAAGCAAGATGCTGGTTTGGATCATCAACAGTTGCAGCTATGTTGGCTACCATGCAAAAAAAGAAAATATCAGCAAACCTAGATATGGTTTTCAGAAGCTGCATTCATGTTCGGAAGGCAGTGTGTGTGTGTGGAATACAAGCTGAAAGGTAAGTGATCCTCATTTGTTTAAAGTAAACCAAGATTGCCATAGGAAACTAAGGCAAAACATTTTTCCTTCTGGAATATAAGGAGAAGCAGGGATGCTAGGGAGTTTTCTTTAACCCCATCCCAGGTTTCTGGTAAATCCCAGGTTTCTGTGGTATTTCTTTGTATGTTCCTATTGTGCTAATTAAGTAACACAGATTCAAGGAATTATTTTCTGTGTACAGGAGGGTTTCTATAAAATCTGTGAACTTTAAAAAAACCACCCCTGATGCCAGGCCCTTCCGACTGGTGTCAAGAAAGGTGTTCCTTGAATAAGAGATTATGCCACACAGGTGCAGATTTTCTTGATGTTATCTTTGACATTCCTCATTCATGCATTGGGATGTGATGTTTCCCATCCTCTTGGTAGTTTCTATAAATTTTATTTCTGGGTGATCACTGGCACTTATACTAGCAGCTACATCAGTAGGGCCTGTGTTTCCTTTAAAAGAGAACATCCGCAGTTCTGTCTCGAAGTCAGCACACTCCATTTGAAATGTCTTTTGAGGGAACGGTAGCCCCATGACAGTCAAGCAGGCATATCATTTGCCAGCATATTCATTTTTCAGGGGAAAAAAGATTTTAAAACTTCCTGAATTTGATTCCATACATCAAATATGGAATGAGCTCTGGATTTCTGAACAGAATGGCTTTTTTGTATTTGTTTTGTGGTTGATGCTCCCAGTGGGATTCACATCCTTTTACATATCCACACCTCAGATCTGTGGCCAGATAGGGCTGTCAACTTTTGATTGACTCTTTTACATTAATAATAGCATGATCTGATTGTTTATGCAAGGTTGTATCTGGTCATTTAGTAACTCAGTTACTAGGACTTATGCATTTAACCCCCCAGTGTTGGCACATAAGAACATAAGAGCTCTGCTGATTCATACCAGTGGTCCATCCAGTCCAGCATCCAGTCTCACACTGTGGCCAATCAGTCATCCTGGTTGGTAAATATACAGGATTAAAAGCTGGCACAGGAAGTAGCCTTGATACTTGGAAATCTTAACCAGTTGATAATTTACTTTAAGCTTGCTCCCCCCCAATGTAATAATTACACAGAGCAGGAAATTATAATAATGGCATGGAAAAGACACTACTGTCAGTCTTCAGAAGACAAATCACTTTTTGCTGCCATTATGTAACTATTCTCCAGAATAGGGGAGAATTAGTTTTATTTTTTTAAAGCAATATAAAATTAGTTCCTTTACAATGCAAGGGCAGTGTCTGAACCCAGTTTAAAGAGATGGCGTCAGGAAACAATGGAAAAGAAGATTCATTTTAAGAGGAAATATATGTTAGAAAAGATTAAAAGAAAAGATTAAAAGAAGTGATCAGATGCAAAGGAGGACAAGGTTTCTTTACTATTAATAGCTGTATAAAGATTTCAGATCTGCTTTTTGGTACATGATAAACTGTCATTTTTGTTTTTTACAAATGACAGTATAATAATACCACTAAACAAGCAATAAAACATCTATAATAACACATAACAGATAACACATCAGGCAAGTTTGGTGGAGTCATTAGAGTTTTAGACTAGGGCCCTTTCTGCACCCTCCTTTTACTCCATATTCATTGCAGTGTCCTCCAAGCAATTCTGTACTCAAATCGAATTCAACCTCTTTAATCCAGGCAGAGTTCCCCCCCCCCTCCATTCTGCACTAAAATCAAATTCAACCCTCTTTTTAATCCAGATTTCCCCCCCATTCTGCAATAAAATTGAGTTCAACCTTCTTTTTATTCCATTCCCCCCCATTTTGCATTATATCACCTCCCTTCAGTGCTCAGCCCGTTTTCAGCCTGCTGTTGACCTGGGTTGTTTGGATGCTGTTTTGCCATGGATTTAGGCCCTTTACGCACTCTCCTTTGAATCCATATTCACCGCAGTGTCCTCCAAGCAATTCTGCACTCAAATTGAATTCAACCTTCTTTTTAATCCAGTTTTTCCCCCCATTCTGCACTAAAGTCAAGTTTAATCTTTTTATTCTGGATTTTCCCCATTCTACATTACCTTCCCTCCATTCAGTGGTCAGCCTGGTTTCAGCTCAAGTCAATGGTATACCAAAAAGCTTTAGGCAGTACTGAACTTAAAAAAAAAAAGTCTAATTCCTTAAAAGGCAGTGTTGGCATCCCCAGACCACACCTACTGACTTGACTACTGTCAAGGCTTTGTGGTTTAAGGAATAGTTTTAAAATCTGAGGTTGTAAAATCTGAGAATGAATAGAGACACAAGAATATTATAGCATCCACTCCCAGGTTTCCAGTTTAATTTGGGAAATATATTTATTTACTTCATTTATATTCTGCCTTTCTCCCCAAAGGGGACCCAAAGCAGTTTACATCATTTTCCACCTCCTCCATTTTATACTCTGTACAAACCAATGAAGTACATTTGGATCAGAGAAAGTGACTAGCTCAAAGTCACCCAACAAGCTTCCATGGCAGGGTAGGATTTGAACCTGGGTTTCTCATATTGTAGTCTAACACCCTAACCATCAAATGGGAAACCCATCAAGATGGATGGGATTAACCCTGATTTCAGCAGTAAAAAAAGAAGTGTACTGTCATGATAGTCATGCAAGAGCAGTGCTGTGGTATAGAGGCACAGTAGTGCAAAGTTACTGCCGTACACTGTTGCTGTTATGCCATAGACCACATGTGAAGAATACATTAAGTGCTGTCAAGTCAAGTCTGAGTTATGGTGACCCTATGAATTAATAACCTCCCAAACATTATAATTAACAGCCTTGCTCAGGTCTTGCAAACTGAGGTACATTATCAAGTCAATCCATCTGCTGCCTCAAACAGTTCCTAGCATTATTGTCTTTTCTGGTAACTCTTTTTTTTTCTCATAATGTGACCCAAGTATGATAGCCACAGTTTAGTCATTTTAGCTTCTAGGGAGAGTGAGGCTTGATTCAATCTAGAACCCATTTATTTGTCTTTTTGGCAGTCCATGGTATCTTTAATACTCAGGGCAGGCTCCCAGGGTTTTTTGCACACTAGGCGAGGCTACCTTCTGGTGCCCCCCTGAAGAGAGAGGAAGAGGTTCTGGTTCCGGTTGCAGTGAGGACGGACGCGGACGGAGTTTGCTTCTGATCCTATCCGTCCTTCACCCTACCTTCGGGGATGACAAGAACCCCATTCGGGGGGTCTTTGGATAACCCATAAAGAGGCAAGGAAGCCACTTTAGCAGGGAGCTCCTTCGGGGTGACGAGAGAAGCGGCGGCTGACTCGAACGACTGGAGTATCGCTCCGACGCAGAAGGCAGGGCAACACCCAGCTTCGGCTGGGTAAACGCAGCAGCCGGACCCTATACAGAGTTTCTTCAAGCCAAAATACACCACCCTGGATTGAAACTTTCGATCTCTTGCCATAAAAAGTGGGGAGTGAGCCGTGAAAAGGTGAGGGAACGCGAACTGTTTCTCCAGCAAGGTAAAAGGCCACCGGACCGCTGCGAAAGAAATAGAAGCGGCGAATCAGTGCGGGATGGCTGGGCGGCAAATTTACTCAGCTCTTACGAGCGGAGCCCAAGGGCGTTGCCAAATAGAGTCGGGGTAGCTCGTAAAAAAAAAAAAAGTAAAGCGGGAGAACCGGGACAAGGAAAAAGGGTCTGTGTGAAATATACCAGAGACCCCCCCACACAGGTTAAAAAGCTTAATCTCCCAGTTATCGGGACTACTAGAAGACCGGGAGAAAGTAAAAGTTAACCTAAAAGAGAAGATATATAAAGACTTTAAACTAAAGACTAGGTGTTGTGTTGTGCATAGACTACATATCCTCATGGGGGAAAAATGAAATAGAGGCAGAGTAAGACTAGCCGGACAGGGAAAGATCAACGACCAGATTAGAAGAGGACAGAAGAAGCGAGAAGACGAGGAAGCAAGAAAGAGGAAGAAAAGAAGAACAAGCAAGATATTAAGAAGGGACTTATTGATTTCTGTTGTGGAATCACGATTTCTGATGTGTCTGGGGGAATGTTGATGTGTGAATGGGCGTGTCTTCTTGAGCTCCCTTGTTCAAGGAAACGGTGTTAAATCTTTGAATATTCGATTTTCTCATTTTGTTATTTGTTTAAACATTTCTAAATGAATTGCAACGGTATTTGACTGGATTATGTAAGAGGGTGGGCTTGAGAGTAGGACTGGCTGAAAGGAGTGGACGTAGGATTGAATGGATGTGGTCCTAACTCAGGAAGGAGTTATAGGACCCTCCTTTTGGGCTACCTTAATACAAGGGAATGTTTTTTCCTTTATTTTTTGTTTTTTTCTGATTAAATGGATATTTTTTAAGAAAGTGGAGGGAAAGTAGGGAAACCCATTTTGCAGAAAAGGTTAGAGGTGAAATTGTGGGTTCTAACCACCCCCCACAGCAAATTATAAAAAGGAATAACCAGATCCAACTATCATTTTCTTTACTTCCCTTATTTTAAGTATAAAATTGAATTGAATCGATGCCTCTAAGCAAATTTTAAGTAGGTTTGTGAATATTAGTAATGGATAAACCAGGGGGTGGTAGGCGCCCCTCAATATCGACACCCGCGTCAAATCTTCCACAATTTTTGTTGAAAGAACTTCAAAATTTCATTCAGGAATCAGTTGCCTCCATGGTCAACAATGCCATAGAGGCGGCAGTAACCAAAGCGATAGAGCCAATCCAAAAGAAACTAGAAGAGCTATCTAAATTGGATGATATATCAAATCAATTGGCAGCACAGGCAGAAGAGATTAAAAATCAGTTGGCAGAAAATAAACAAGAATTAGCAACACTGACAAATTTAACAAGCAACTTGGAAAGTAAAGTGGAAAACGCAGAAGAAAAATTGCAAATTATGACAGAAAAACAAGAGGCCTTGGAAAATTCTGTGATTAAACTAGAAATGGAAAGAGCACAATTTATATTAAGAATCCAAAATGTACCAGAGAAGAAAGAAGAAAATTTAAAGTCAGAAATTACTCAAGCTCTGGCCGAGTTTTTGGAATTGAACTCTATCTCTGAAATAGAGAATAGCATCGACACAATCTATAGAGTAAACTCGGCTTATGCCAAACGAAATAAGCTTCCAAGGGAGGTATAAATAAAGTTTTGCAAAAGGGAGTTGAAAGATAAGATCTTTAAGTTGTCAAATGAGAAGACCTTGATGATTTACGAGACTGAAGTCAGACTATTGAGAGAAATCCCATGGAGAATCAGAGAAAAGAGACATCAATATTCATTGTTGGTCGATCTCCTCAAGAAGAATAAGATCCAGTACAGGTGGTTGCTCCCGGAGGGTATCTTTTTCATATATAAAGGGAAGAGATACAAAATTAATTCGACTTTTAAATTAGAGGATTTCTTAAGTAAATTTGGTAAAGACCTGGGTCTGCAGGAGGAAGGGGATGAGTCAACTGTATCAGAGGATGAAGGGTTAAAACAAGACGAGGCACGAAGCCTGGAAGATAAGCAAGGGAAAAAGAAGAGAAACAGAAAGAAAAAAACGGTGGATGCATTTAAAATGGTAACATGTCTACAACAAAGAAATAACAAGGAAATCACAGAAGAAGACAAAGATGATTAAGCAAGGCATAAAAATAATATTTATCAATGTTAATGGTCTAAACTCGCCTAATAAAAGATCACGAATATATCATCAAATCAAAAAATGTAAGGCGGACGTTGTCTGTCTTCAAGAGACCCATGTTAAAAAACAAGATACAAGGATACTAGAGAATAGAAAACTCGGAAAAGCCTTTATAGCAGCAGACCCTAAAAAGAAGAAAAAAGGGGTGGTTATATATGCTAAGGAAGATCTACAACCTGAATTGGTATTTAGCGCAGAGGATGGTAGAGTAGTTATAATCCGAATTCGCAGACATAATAAATGGACATTAATTGCAAACATATATGCACCCAATCAAGCTCAAGAGCAATTTTATACACAGCTTAGAGAAACTTTAGGGAAGCTAATGTGCGATGAGATATGCCTTGTAGGAGACTTTAATGCAGTATTCGATAACCAACTAGACAGGAAATGTTCAAATATAACGGTAAAAAAGGGGAATGAACTCCCAAAACCCTTTTTGAAATTAGTGGAAGAGCTTAAAATCATAGATGCCTGGAGGACCAGGAACATAGACACAAAAGATTTTACTTTCTTCTCAAGTAGACACAAATCTTGGTCGCGACTTGACATGTTTTGGGTCTCAGTGGATATGATTAATGATATCAAAGAAGTTGAAATTTTGTCGCAAACATTTGCCGACCATAACCCAATAATGTGTATCTTATCCGATACACCAAGAAGAAAATGATGGTCTATGAATACGATGCTTCTAAAGGATAAAAAATTTATAATGGAGTCCGAATTAGAGTTCAGAAACTTTTTTAAAGAAAATATCCAACCTGAAGTACCACTTGAGATATCTTGGGATGCCTTTAAGGCGTATACAAGGGGTTGGTTTATTAGACATAATGCCTGGAAAAAAAGCAAGAAAATAGAGAACTAAATTTAATCAAAACAGAATTAAAGAAGGAAGAAGTAAAAATGAGGCAACAAAATGAAAATCTCCAGTTAATAAAGAGTAGAATCAAGTATCTGCAACATCGTTTAAACTGTATTTTGACGCAAGAATTGGCAAAGAAAATAAATTATACACAACAATTTTATTTTGAGCAAGCCAATAAACCTTCGAGATGGTTGGCCTACAAACTAAGGGCCCAGAGAGAGAGAAAAATAATAAAAAGTTTGAAAGATGAACAGGGCAAAGAGAGATTCAGTTTAAAAGAGCTTAAAGCAGTAGTTGAGCAGTTCTACAAAAAACTATATCAACAGAATGATTGCGACACACAACAGATAAGGAAATACCTTGAGAAGTTTCCTGATGGGCAGTTTGTAGAAGAACAACGGAGAATCTTAAATGACCCAGTTACAATGTGTGAAATAACAGAAGCGATAAGAACTCAAAAAAATAAAAAAAACACCTGGACCAGACGGAATTCCTATTGAATTCTATAAGAGCTTTGAGGAGGTGATAGCACAACCATTGAAAGAAGTCATAAATAACATTGTAGGGAAAGGTCAAATGCCACAGTCATGGAATGATGCTCTGATTACGCTCATACAGAAGCAAGGACTAGAGGGCAATGAAATTAGAAACTATCGTCCTATTTCGCTTTTAAATAGTGATTATAAATTTTTTGCCTGTATCCTGGCATCAAGGTTTAAAAGAGTATTGACACAAGTTATCCATAAAGTCTAGGCGGGGTTTCTGCCTGGGAGGCAGATAAAAAACAACGTCAGAATAATTCTAGATGTACTAGAATTTTACAAGCAACACCCGGAAAAACCGCTTGCCTTAATATTTGTTGATTTAGAGAAGGCGTTTGATAACTTAAGTTGGAACTTCTTATTAGAGAAACTGAAGGCGTGGAATTGTGGGGAAAGGTTTTTGAAAATGATCAAGGCGATTTATGCCAATCAATCAGCAAATATAACAGTCAATGGGGACACAACCCAAAAAGTCAAAATTGAAAAAGGAACAAGACAAGGTTGTCCCTTGTCGCCGCTGCTTTTTATCTTCGCGTTAGAATCACTACTAACTTGTATCAGAAACGAAAAAGAAATTAGGGGCTTAAATATTAAGGGTGAAACTATAAAAACACAAGCTTTCGCGGACGATATGGCTTTTATATTGGAAGACCCAGAAGAATCATTAAATCAGCTACTACATATCCTTGAAGATTACGGGAAAGTGGCAGGGCTAAAAGTAAATAAAAAGAAAACTAAAATATTATTGAAAAATTACAAAGGACTGCCAGAGAAGAAATTGCAAGAAATCTCAGGCTTTGATATACAGAAAAGTGTTCGTTATCTGGGAATTCATATTACAAACAGGTGTTGCTCTCTATTTAAGGAAAATTATACAAAGATACTATTGGAAATAAAGAAAGACCTTGAAATATGGAAAAATCTACAACTCTCGGTAACAGGAAGAATCTCAACCATAAAAATGAATGTGTTACCTCGTGTTCTCTTTTTGTTTCAAACGATTCCTATTCTAAGAAATTTGAACTTTTTTAAAGAGTTAGACAAAATCATAAAGGGATTTATATGGCAAAATAAGAGACCGAGAATTAAGCTAAAGTATTTACAAGAACGGAAGGAGAGAGGCGGATTTGCACTTCCTGACTGGAAGCTTTACTACAAAGCAGCTGCTATGAGTTGGCTAAGAGAATGGATAACCCAAGAAGATAAAAGATTATTGTCCCTTGAGGGACACGATTTACATATGGGTTGGCACTATTTTCTTTGGTATAACAACTCTTCATCCCTTTTTAAACAACATACTATTAGAGCAGCTCTACTGAAAATGTGGATTGAGATAAAAGACAAATGTTATAGGCAAATCCCTAAATGGTTATCCCCAATAGAGGCATTTGTAAAACCTTCTCTATATGTAAAATACACTAAATGGAGATACAAAGACCTTCTAGATGAAAACGGGAATTTGTTTTCGGATGACACTCTTAAAGAGCAAGGGACTAACTTAACTTGGTGGGAGAGAAATCAACTCATCTCAAGATGGTCTTTAGATAAGAAAGTAGGAATAGATAATAGAGTACCAGAGTTAGATAAACTATGGCTGGGTTCGAAAGAAAAGTTTATTAAGAAAGCGTATAATTTTCTACTTGAATGGAAAATGCAAGATGAGTGGATTAAGCCTTCCATGGTAGCGTGGTCACAGGATTTCGGATATAATTTAACCTTAGATCAGTGGGACAAAATTTGGTTGAGGAACATTAAATTCGTAAAAATGAGTGCATTTAAAGAAAACATACTAAAGATGTTCTATCGATGGCATATATCTCCAGCAAGATTAAATAAATTTAACAAAAATATAGGGAAGGAATGCTGGAAATGCAAATTTTCTAATGGAACATTTTTCCACCTATGGTGGCTATGTACCAAAGCAAGAAAATATTGGTGTATGGTTAAAAAAATGATAGATAAAATACTAGATATAAATATCCCTCTCACACCTGAATGTTTTTTATTAAATGTAATTCCAGAAGACTTTAAGAGAAAGGAGAGTTATTTAATAATACAAATCTTGACGGCAGCGAGAATTGAATATGCTAGGAAATGGAAGGACAGTAATGTTCCAAATAAAATGGAGATCATTTTCAAGATATGGGATATAGCAGAGATGGAAAAATTAACATATATTATAGAAGATAAAAGCTTGGAAGTTTTTGGAAATTATTGGTCAAATTTCTATAAATGGCTAAAAGAAGATAAGATATTATGATAAGGATATATACTTGGCATGTGTATCAGAATAGTGGTTTAGCTGTTTTTTGTTTTAAAAACAAAACCGAAGAACTCTGTAAATAGGTATATATCAGCGACTGAAGTTATATTTCTGTTTATTTTTTGTCTTAGTTGTTTGTTGCTAGGTTTTGTGTGTTTGTTTTGTTCTGTCTGCTTAAAAAAAGCTAATAAAAAGAATAGTTAAAAAAAAAGAGAGAGAGGAAGAGGAAGAGGAAGAGGAAGACGAAGGGAAGGGAAGGGAAGGGAAGGGAAGGGAAGGGAAGGAAAGGAAAGGAAAGGAAAGGAAAGGAAAGGAAAGGAAAGGAAAGGAAAGGAAAGGAAAGGAAAGGAAAGGAAAGGAAAGGAAAGGAAAGGAAAGGAAAGAAAGCCACCCTTTCCTCTGTTCTTTGACAAGAAGCAGGGATGCTTCTCTCCTGAGGCTGTGTGGGGGACGGGAGAAAGGAGATCCAACAATGAGGTCTGGCCCCTAGGTTATACTAACTCAGCTTAGAAGGAACACTGATGGTGACCACCCCCCCGAACCTGCCTTTCAGAGACTGTGGCCAGCTCAAATACACACCCCGCTAGTCTCCATGGCTCCCGGACCTCCCAGATCCCACTCCTACACTGGCTCTGCAAACACTGATGCGTCTCGTGAGAAAAAGAAAAGCCCAACCCCACAGCACTGTTCTCTCTAAGCTGATTTAATGTGAGCCAGCTCACAATCTTTTAGCCTCCGGCTCACACATTTTTGTCTTAGGTCAGGAAGGATGGCTCCAGAACAAACTAACTTCTGCAGGAGCCAAATCGCTCGCTCACAGCTTTAATGCTCACAAAGGAGAAGTTTTGCTCACAAGACTCCACAGCTGAAAGGGAGCATTGCCCCACAGCTGAGGCAGAGGGCCCTGAAGTGCAGGACGAACTATACCAACATCAAAACCCTAAGTGCCACTCAGCCTTCCCAAATGCACTTCATGCCATTTCCCTGGAGCATGGGGGGGAGCACCGGAGCCTTCTTCATTGTTGCAACTGGTTAAGCCACCCTGCCCAGCGGGAAATGACTCTAAAAGTCCCTTCTATGGAAAACCGATCTTGGCAGCTTGCTGCACCCCCACTGTCCCCAGGAGGGCTGCGGGTGACAGGTGGATCTGCAAGCTGGGGCAAAGCCTGGCTTGCATGAGGGAACGCACCTTGAAAGCCCCATTGCCTCAAGCGCTCCTTCTCGATCCCTGCTGTGCTGGGCCTGGCTGCGCCCCTGGCACCATCCTGCCTCCCCGCCAGAAGCCCCCGGAAGGGAAGCAGTGGGCCTGGCACCCATTGGTCGGCAGGCAGGGATGCCATCTTTGCGATTGGTCATTGTTGCAGCCTGGGTGTGGTGAGTTGGGCACGATTTGAACTTGCAATCGGCCTGTTTGGGGGATTAATTAATTTCTCGGGGCGCAGAAGTTGGGAGAGTGTTGCCAGCAGGGGGCCTCTGTCTTTTCCTCTCACCTATGACAGTGGGAAAGGATTTTTTCCCTGGCTTAGTGGAAGAGCCTCTGCTTTTAGTGCAGAAGGTCCCAGGTTCAATTCCTGCTCTGTCCCATTAAAATGAGGGGATCAGGGAGGAGGTGATGGCAAGAACCGCCACCTGAGACCCTGGGAGGGCTTCTGCCTTTCTGAGTAGGCAATCCCAACTGGGGAGCTGATTCAGTGCAAGGCAGTTTCGGGCGTTCGCATGTATAACCCGTGCAAAGTGCTCAGAAAGTATCTGACGGTGATAACAGCAGCCCGAGATGGCCCGGGAAAGAACGCCACCCCCTTGTCTGCCTTGGTGGTCCCCAGCCTGGCCAGTGCTCTCCCCCATGCTCAGGCTCTTGCGTGATGCCCTCCCACCCCAGCCAGGCGCTTGGCTGGAGAGGGCAACCCTAGCTGCGTGCCGGACTCCCCTGCCCCGCTGCTCGAGCTGCTTGTCCCCGGCTAGGTCAGGGAGATGCAGGGCTTTTGGCGGAGGTGCAGGGGCTTTTGGTGGGGGAAGGGTGCAGTTTGGCACCCTCAGGGCCGGCCTGCCCAAGGTGAACGCCTAGTTCACTTAGTGAGTGAGCTGGTCCTGTTAACATTCTTCCTGAACATTACATTTCAAATGAATCAACTTCCATCCTATCAGCTTTCTTTATTGTCCAACTTTCACACCCATACATAGCAATGGTGAATACCATAGTATGAATTATCTTGATTTTGGCCACGAGTGACACATCCTTATACTTAAGGGTCTTCTCTAGCTCTTTCATGGCTGCCCTTCCCAGTCTCAATCTCCTTCTGATATCTTGGTTGTTTTCTCCCTTTTGATTGATGACAGAGCCAAGGAATAGAAAATCTTGAAGAATTTCAATTTCTTCAGTATCGACCTTAAAGTTATGTAGTTTCTCAGATGCCATTACTTTTGTCTTCTTGATATTCAGTGGTAATCATGCTTTGGAACTTTCTGTTTTAACCTTCATCAGTAGCTGTTTCAGTCTTTACTATTTTCTGCCAGTAATGTGGCATCATCTGCATATCTCAAATTATTAATGTTCCTTTGCCAGTTTTCACTCCACCTTTATCTAAATCTAATCCAGTTTTCTTTATGAAATACTCTGTAGATAGAATGAAGAGAGAGGGAGATAAAATATATCCTTGTCTTACACTTGCCAATTGGAAACCATCCCATTTCCCCATATTCCGCCCTAATTGTAGTCTCTTGTCCAGAGTACAGGCTGTGCATATGAAGGCTTACTTAAAAAATTAAGAAGTTTTATCAATGTTGACATCTTTCCCAATGGTGGTGTTTGCACACTGTATTGACTATGAACTAACTCCCCCTCCCAGAAGATTAACCAGAGAATCCATATAAATATACCATAAACAATCATTGATTTTGTTCCCTGGGCTTTGAGGTTCTCTAAATCCAAGGTCACACACAAACCATTGGTTTATCAAGGTCAGTATTGTCTATTCTGACTGCCAGCAGCTCTCCAGGGTCTCTGGTGGATGTCTTTTACATCACCTACTACCAAAAAGACAACCTAGATTATATGTTTTGTTACTTGTTTATATTAGTTTGCCCATGCTCCCTGCAGCCATACAGCAGCTGTGGAGAACTGCTGGAAGGAAGGAAGGAAGGAAGGAAGGAAGGAAGGAAGGAAGGAAGGAAGGAAGGAAGGGGAAGGGAGGGAGGGAGGGAGGGAGGGAGGGGAGAAGAGAGGGGGAGTTAGGTTGCTGATTTTGCTGCTCCATATGCACAGATTCTCCACATGGAGCAGCACTGCCATCACAGAAGGAATGAAGAGACAGACACCAATATGGATTTAACAAGGGCCCCTTTATTAACTATTTATAATCCAACAACTAGCGAGGGGCTGCTAAAATGTACTGAGAAATATGACCGGTGTCAAACTCCTGACCACCTTCATTTCCTTCTGAGCGATGCACCTGCCCCGATCTAAAGCCACCCAATGTAGCTCATGACCAGCAGCTTGGCATATTTAGGAAAACCCCTGGCCCACCACCCCAGAAGCCACAAGGCCTACTAAGATAGGCCGGGCCAGATTCTTTCAAAGATCACCCCTTCCTGGCCTTGAGCTGCAAAGGCCCAAAAGCCATTCTTGGAGGACCCTTTAATTCCCTATAACAATGCTCAGGTGCTCACCATTTTCCACTTCCTGATCATGCTACCCCACTTAACCACAAAGTGACCAACCTATCATGGCCCCCCCAATTTTCCAGCAAGGTAGGCAAAAACACCCCTCCTTCTGGAGCTAAATTGAAAAAGGGATGAAAAATTCCTACCTGGCCCTATGAAAAGGCAACCGGTATGAAACCTGCACTGAAATAGGTTGGGAAGGTGGGCCAAGCACACCCATGGACTGCTTGAGGCAACGGGTGGGAGCTGAGCCTAAATAGGCTGGCTCCACTCCCTGCCTGGCGCTGCACTTCTTACAGTGCCTGCACTGTCCCTTCTTCCTCTCAAGGAGGCAATTCAGCCCCCTCCTACCAGTGCAAGCTCGGTGGGCATTTGGGCTTGCATTGCCACCACAGATGGAATGAAGAGACAGACACCAATATGGATTTAACAAATGCCACTTTATTAACTATTTATAATCAAACAACTGGTGAGGAGCTGCTAAAATGTACTGAGGAATATGAGAAGTGTCAAATTCCTGATCACCTTCATTTCCTTCTGGGCGATGCACCTGCCCCAATCTCAAGCCATTCAATGTAGCTCACGACCAACAGCTTGGCATATTTAGGAGAATCCCCTGGCCCACCACCCCAAAAGCCGCAAGGTGTGCTAAGATAGGCTGGGCCGTATTGTTCCAAAGAAGCTCACCCCTTCCCAGCCTTGAGCCGCAAAGGCCTGAAAGCCATTCTTGGAGGACCCTTTAATTCCCTATAACAATTACTGTTTTCCACTTCCTGATCGTGCTACCCCACCAAAGCAAAGGCCAACCCTCTGCTTAGGCCTTGGCCCCCACCAAGCAATCCAATGCTGCCAGCAACCCTTGCCTCAAATCTGCCAGAAATATATCATTGCCCTTATTAGAAAGGTGCACCCCATCCCTTCTATGCAGGTCTGTTAATTTGACCCGTATATCATGGTGCAACAAAAAGATGCCCAAGCTGCCCTCTATGGCATTTCGAAGCTGCCGGTTAGCATTCCGCCTTGCCCAGCCTAAACCCATAGGGTCTCCAATGCTATGCCACACCTGGTGTGGCAACATCGCAGACAAGACCAGCTGCGCCCCAGGCCACTGGTCCACGATGTCTGCCAAATAAGCCTTGGCCTGAATGACTAGGGCTTTACCTTTAACTAGACCCAGGTCATTACCACCAAGGGGTATCACAAGCACATGAGGAGGACCACGTCTCTCCTCGAACAGTAGTGGCAGAAGCCTAGGCCAGTGCGTGCCTCTTCGACCAAGCCACTCAACCTCTGCCTGCTCACTGCAGTCCAACTGGGAACCGATGTGCATCCTCTTGGCCTGGTGAGTGGTTCAGAACACCATGCTATGGCCACAAATAAGCACTCAGCTCTTCCTGTGGCAACCAGCAGCACCTAAAACAAGAACTAGGTTAACAGACAGAACAACAAAGGAGCATCCAGGCACAAAGCAACTTGATCCTTCTGTTCTACTAAACTGAAGGATAGCAACCTAAACTTTGCAGGCCCAGACATACATCTTGTAGCATGCTGACCTCCACCTGCTAGGTTTCTGAATGTCAGCCCCTGGATACCCCATAGCTACAGCAGTCGAAGCCGCCCCAATCCTAAAAGAATGAGTGCCAAATTGAAATCCATCAAGACCCAAACCTCCAGAGCCTTTTAGTAATTGCCCCAAATTGAAATTTTGTTAAAGGCAATCCACCCTTCTGTAGAATTAGAAAACCTTCACTCCCCCCCTCAGGGCCAAGTAGGAATGGAGAGCAGTGACTGGACATAGGTCCTGATCCAAACAAGGACCCACTAACACCTTTCCATAATTGGTCCGTTTTGGAATGCCTAATTGTAATATGCAAACTATCCCCACTAAACTGAACGTCCCTAAGGCAAAGTGCATATCCCGACTTGTCTTGTTGGGATCAAGCCATCAGTTTGCTAATTCTCAATGTCCCAAAGAATGCAACCAGGGCAGCTGCATGAAACAAGGCAGCCTCATATACATCTGCACATAATGAAATCCATTGGGGTTTCAAACCCTTAAGAACAGCAGGAGAAAATGGTTCCCTCGTGTCCCGAGTTGAACCATCATCTCAGGCCCAGCCATCCAACATTTTCTGAACTCGAAAATCACCAGTGTCATCCTTGAAACCCTCAGCCTTACTTGCAAAGGCAAGGGCTGATAGTTTGCCCTGGATGGAACGGACTGACAAACCCTTACCTTTCAATGACATGCAGAACTGAATCAAATGAGACACTGGGATAGGCCAGAGCTGCTGAAGGCTCTCCTGCTGCCTAAATGCCACAAACTGTTGGCCAGCTCTCATATAGGCCTGGCATGTGCTGGGGGCAAGAGCTAAGCCCATCGCCCTGTCGGCCTCAGCCCTACAATGTGCCATAGGTCTTCGGGCATTCTTACTGGCAAAGGATTGGAGTCTGGAGCCAGTGATGAAAACTGTCCATCTTTTTTTGAGACAGAGTGTCAGCGACCCCGTTATTGACTCCCGGCACATGCCTGGCCTTAAACATTATATTATACTGCGAGCATTGGAGGGTAAAAGCCCTGACCAGCACCATCACTGTAGGATACTTAGATGTCAATGAGTTGATAACTTGTACTGTCACCAAGTTATCACACCAAAAATGAATGGTCTGGCTAGCCAGATCAGCAGCCCAGATGTGCACTGCTACCACTATGGGAAAAAACTCCAGAAATATCAGGTCATGCATCCATCCAGCCTGGATCCAGTCAGGTGGCCAGTCTTCACCACACCAGTGTCCCCTAAAATAGACACTGAAGCCCGAAGAACCAGCTTCATTGGAGGTGACCTGCAGTTCAGCTTCCAGTCAGAGATAAT
This sequence comes from Gekko gecko, assembly GCA_029375565.1. Lineage (NCBI taxonomy): Eukaryota > Metazoa > Chordata > Lepidosauria > Squamata > Gekkonidae > Gekko > Gekko gecko. The sequence continues at coordinate 143,641,400 of JAPDNY010000005.1, forward strand.
TTCTCCAAAAGGAAACCTCATTATAGGAAGCCAGGAAATCTCACCAAACTAATAAATCTTCCTTAATCCCCTGGGTAACCCAAGTCCTATGATTTGGGCATTTCAGGCCTATTGTAGAATAACACAACCTGCACAAGAATGCATGCCCTGGGGCCACCACTTTGCAGGCAAAGTTAAGGTGCCCAATTAATTGTTGTAACTCTTTGAGTGTCAATTTAGTTTTGGTACATGCATCCTCCACCAACCGAAAGAGGTTAGCCAGAGGTTTATCAGGTGGCAAGCATGAAACCTGCTGCACAGTGTTCAACTCAATGCTGAGAAAGGGTAAGACCACACTAGGCCCTTTCATTTTCTCCCCAACTAAAGGAACACCAAGTTCCCTAGCCAACTGCTCGAAATTGGACAACAACTGTGCACAAACCCCCAATCCAGCAGGTCCGGCAAATAGAAAATCATCCAAATAATGGGCAGTACTGAACAACCCCATGCGTGCAGGCAAAGCCCATTCCAAAAAGGAACTGAACCATTCAAATGCAGTGTAGGACATCGAACATCCCATAGGGAGAGCCCTGTCCATATAATACTATCCATCAAAGGAGAAACCCAGAAGGACAAAATCATCTGGATGTACTGGAAGAAGACAAAAGCCAATTTTGATATCACATTTAGCCAATTAGGCCCCTCACCCACAACTACAGACCATACAGATCGCTCCATCAAAAGAAGTGTACCTAACTGAGCAGAGCTCACTAGGTATGGTGTCATTCACTGACTCTCCCTGAAATTAAGACAAATGGTGAATGAGGCAATATTCCCCCGGTGCTTTCTTGGGCACCACACCTAAAGGTGATACCTGCAGGTTGGGCACTGGAGGTGAAGGAAAAAGGCCTAATACCCTGCCTTCTAAACATTCTTTTTGAATCTTGGCTCTAACAATCTGCTCCTCCAAACTGAGGGCAAATTAGGGGCTGAAAAGGAGCACCTCGCACCCATGTAGGGAATGTGAAACTCAAACTTAAACCCATTTAACAAATACTTTCTATCAGCAAACTTAAGGTACTTGTGCAACCAGCACTCTAACACAAGAACTTTAACTGGACTGGGTCCCTTTGTCAGGTAAGGTCTGACTGCCTCCCCCTCCCTGATGCCTGCCATCTTTGCCATCCTTTGTGGCAGGTCTGGCTTTGGGCAGGATGGAAAGGAATGGGAGCTGGCACATGATGAAAGGAGCATGTTTTCCAGCTACAATATCCTTGTGAGGAAAATTCCCAACACCATGGGCGCTTTTGAAATGGTTGCCCACCTTGGGAACGCAGAGCTCCTGCATTATGATTAGAAGCCCGCATCACCACATGTCCACTGTTGGAATGTTCCCCAACACTAGGCTTGGCAGGGGACATCGTCTGCATCCACAAGTGCGGATGGAGTTGATTCCAGTGAAGCACTGAATACCTAGCCACCTTCATACGGAAAGCCTTATCGTATTCCATCCATGCTGACCCAGCAAAGTCAGAATAACCCTTATAGATTATGTCCATGTATTGGAGCAGAGATGAGGCTTTCCAAGGCTGCGCCCTAACAATTACCCCAGCGTAAATTAAAAAGCCGGGATACCAATTAGCGTATATCCTATCCACAGTGTGGCACTTCAAACACTCTTAGTCCCATTTGTCCAAGTCTTCTTTATCCTTCTTGTCTAGCTCTCTATACAATAAGGAAGAGATGTCTACATATTCGCCCCGTGATATCTTCTCCCTAGTGGCCGTTGTAAGATGGTCACCGAAAGGCATTGCCAGTTCACCAGATGGCAACTCCTTCACTGGCACCATCTCATAGGTGCTATTGCCCGATTGGGAACAAAACACCCTGTCCACACCCCACCTTGTTGGTACTGCATTGTGCTGGGTGAAGGAGCCGAGCCAGATATTCCCTGACCCCCCTGGCCATGATGGAGGTGGCACGCCTGTAAGGCCAGATGGAGATCCATCTGTAGGTGTTGGGGCAGACGACCCAGAAGCTGTCTGCAAGTTCACACCGCCCTGTTGGTCCCGTGCTGTGCTACATGGAGGCACCCCACTTACTGGTGGCTGGCTATTCACTGATCCACCTGACCCTGATGGAGGCAGCATGCTTGCAGCCCCAGACAAGGAGCCTACTGTAGGCACCAGGACAGATAACCCAGCAGATGTCTGTTGGTCCACAGGGCCCCACGGCCAAGTGATGTGCGCTGTTTGAGTAGAGTCTGGCCTACCTGCAGCCTGCGACAGACCCCCGTAAGGCACCATTTGCCACTCCTTGCCTGCCTGCTCAGTTGGACCTTCCTGCCTCTCCACCAGTTGCGCTTCTTCATCGTCAAGAACCACAGCTTGGCTAGCTGCACCCATGGACCTACTTTCAATGGCAGAAACACTTGGGTCTGAAAAATTTCTGTGGGTGACATGACAGGTTGCCCTCCCCCACTTAATGTGGATGAAGGCCCACCCAAGTGTTGCTCAGTTGCAGCCAGCTGTTCTAATATGGCCCTGCTCACTGGGTTATCCCAAGATGCATCCATGGGAGCAGGTAAAACAGGACCAGTGGGCCAAATAAGCAGATGCCATGAATGAATGTGCAGAGCCCAGGGGTGCTGAAGGCATTGCAACCACTTGCATGGAAATGGCACCCACCATCGAAGGAGGCACCACAGAGCCCACTGTGGTAGCCGCGCCTACTGAAGTAGAAGGTGCTATAGCACCTGTTACACTCGCCAAAGGTGCTGGGCCACCGGGAGTAAAATGCACAGACCCATCATTAGGCTATTTAGGGGGGGGCTGCTTGCTTTTCACAGGAACAAGGCCAACCTGCTTAGGAGTGGGCTGTTTGCCTTTTGAAGCCCCCAAGCCCTTCTTTGGGGCCATGCCAACAGCCAAATGCAATATAAAAAACTGGCATAAGGGGGTAATAGAACAAGCGGGCCCACTCAAAGCCCCACTGCAGAGCTGCTAAAAGGAGAGCCCTAAGATGGCTGCCAATAAGAGACCTAAAATGGCCATCCCTGCACTGTGCCCTAAGATGGCCACCTGTTCTTTCACCCTAAAATGGCTGCCACTTATGTGGTAGCAAAATGAAGGGGGGGTGCTGGCAAACAGACAGGTCAGACTATGTGAATGAGAAGGGAGCACCCTTACCACACTGCCTCCTCTTGTCCTGCCTCCCCAAATAGCCTCAGGATGGCTACTGCAGCCAGTCAAAATGCCCTGCCCCAGCCCTGCGGCATCCCCCCCAACCTAAGATGGCTGCCACCAGCCCCTACGTGAAATGGCCACCAACTGCTACCACAAGCCTGGCTGCCTCTCATACACTACTAAACATGGTGGTGGTTATATATGGGGAGGGGGGTTGAAATGGCCAGGAAAGGGATAGTTCCAGTTTTGGTGTCTGCTATGGCGGCCCTGGTTTCCTGAGCTTCCAGGAATCGTGAGCCAGTGCCTGCAGCTGGGAAGGGGTGCAATTGTCTGCACCACCCCCAGAGCCCTTGCGTTGGGCTCCCAGCCATGGGGCACTAGAAGAGCTCTTCCTCTGGCGACTAGCTGGCAAAGGGGAGCTCCTCCATGCCCTGAAGGTCTCACCATGGAGTGTCCATGGATGGAACTAAGAATGCACACCGAAACATGCGTTTGGTGGCTGAGTGTATGAGCTATAAAAGTGGTGATAAGATTGAAATGTGATTTAAAGTTGAAGCGAGAAACACTGAAGAAATAGCTAAAAACCTCCCCTTAGAGAGCGAGGGGGGGAGGGAACTCTCCCTCGATAAGAAGAAAACAAACAAACTTTGAGCGTTTGAAGGGGGGGGATGGACTATAAAAGTGAAACATGCTGAAATAGAGAGTTTATAAGAACTTATTGGACTTTCCAAAGAGTTTTTAGAGACTGTGAGAACTTTTGTAAAAAGTAAACAACTTGGAAAAATGGTTCCTCTGAGGAGGGAAGAGAAGGACAAACAAACGAAACCTAAATTGCCAGCCGGAAATGCCAGCCCAGTGAGTCCTGCTCCTAGACAGGACACAACTGCAGAGCTCCAAAGGATGCTGACTGAAGCGTTGCGACCTCTGCTGGAACAAGTAACGGCATTGCACCAACAGTTCGATGCACTACAAATGCAACTGACAGAGATGACAAAAAAGCAGAAAAAACAAAGCAAGAGCTTAAAGAGGTTGATGCCAGCACCAAGAAGCTTAAAAAACAACTGCAGATGATGGAAAAAAGGAGAGTAATTAATGAATCTCATTTGTTACAGTTTCAAATGGAATGGGCAAGCTATATCCTAAGATTTCAAGGGGTCCCGGAAGAGAAGGGGGAGAATCTGAAGCAGATCATGTGTGATTCCTTAGCCCCAATAGCAGATTTTAAAATCGATGTACTACAAAGCAAAACTGATATGATCTTCAGGTTGTACTCAGAATTTACAAGAAAGAACAATCTGCCGGGGGAAGTAATGGTGAGATTCTCCAGAAGACAATTTAGGGACCAAATGCTTAAAGCAACAACTGGAGTCACTTTGAAAATTAAGGACAAAGAAATAAAAGTGTTGAAGGATATTCCATTTGAAATAAGAAGGAAAAGAAGGAAATTTAAAAACTTGGCTTTATTCTTACAGAAGAATAACATCGTCTACAAATGGATTGTTCCTGAAGGCATAATCCTTAAATTTATGGACAAGAAAGAAAAAATTGACTCTGTTGAAAAGGTGTGAGAGTTTTTGCATCTTCATAGTCATCCAACAGGAGAAGAGGAGAAAGATAACAGCACCAAAGAAAGTGAAGAAGAAGGAGTGGCATTGGGGGTAGCAGCCCCCAAAACAAAATACCGGTTGAGAAAGAAAAAGGACAAAAAATGAAAAGTTTTTATTCTCTTAAATTTTTTTTATTATGAATAACCATATCTTATTTTGCTCTTTCTGAAGTCCGATAAGAGGGAGTTTCAAGGTTTCTTTTAGTTTAATTATACTTTCAGATGACCATGTTCAATGAATTTCTATTGTAACTTTCAGCTAAGAGCTAATTTTATAAGCATTATGTATGACCACCATCTCTTGGGTTTTTAGTGGGTTTCATTTACTTTTCCCCTTAGTTTGTAGTTCCCTTCCCCAATTTCATTGTAGTTTATAGAAAAATCAATAAAAAATCCCCTACAGGGGGCTAAAAAAAAATGGCCAGGAAAAATGGAAGCTGCCCCTAAGAACAAGCAGCTGCCGAATCCCCCAAACCACTGTCGCTGAGCTTTTTCTGTTGCCGCTGCTGAGATCTTGCTGCTGTCCCACTGCCTAGGAGAATGCGCTGCCACCAAGATTCTGCTGCTGCAACCACGCCGCCGAGATTTCACTGCCGCAAAACAGCCTGCCACCACAACTGTGCCACCAATGCTGCTGCTGCTTCCCAGACCACAGGCCACAGCAAGTAGCAGCCCAGTCCTCATGCTCTTCGCTACCCGAGCACACCAATGGACTGCTTGAGGCAAAGGGCAGAAGCCGAGCCTAAATAGGCTGGCTCTGCCCTCTGCCTGCTGCTGCACTTCTCACAGCACCTGCACTATCCCTTCCTCCTCTCGTGGAGGCAATTCAGCCCCCACCCACCAGTGCAAGCTCCGCAGGCATTTGGGTTCGCAAAACTGGCAAAATAACTCCCCCAGGCTGCGGTCACACACACTAAATAATCCACTTTCAATCATCTTTCAATGGATTTTACCACTTGATACAGTAGCAAGCACTTCAGGAAGTATTATGGATCTGTCCTATGTCTTGTTACAGTTACAGAATACATAGATCTGATACATCAGAACCTGAATATTCTCTCCTCTCTGCTTCTTTTTAAAGAATTTGATACTTTGATTCTCATTGCTTTATAATTTGACTTAACTATCCTTCAACATGAAAAAGTATTTCAGTTGAACTGATAGGGAATACTCAAGAACATTCAGTGGAAATTAGCAGAAGTAAGGACAACTTGCAAACACTTTGGCTGAGCTCAGTTTCCATTTTGTTAGTTTTATGGTCAGTGCATGAGCAGACATAATGCAAATGTGTCTGCAATAACACTTCCTTCGTGTAGAATTGCCAGTGTTGGCTGCAGCAGAAGAAAGTAAATTGAATTTAGTGATGAATCACCTCAACTATTGCCCATCTTGCCTGAAGGAATATCAGCCTTAGAAGCAAGCAGTTGTTTTGACACTCCATGTTGGAAATCCTGCCCTCCACAAATGTGCTTGGTGCTCAGACATGGACTCTTAGCTGTTGGCACTCATTCCCATCTGTTTGAAGGGCATTTTGCCGAAGCACAAAGTGGTGTGTAAATTCCACTAGGACGCTGGTGCCCTAGCAGCAGGTAAAGGGCTAAAACCATTTCCACCTTGAGCTCCCCCCTCAAATTGTTTCCATCTGCCTGCTAGTATGAGCCAGCAAATTCAGTGAGTACATATATTTGAGACAAGACTGTTTTCCTCTCCTGAAAGTAGCATTAGCTGCTCAGGTGAGTTTCTGGATTTGGTGGGCTCCTTGATAGAGTGTAACATGCATCAGGCAGCTGTTGGAAAAGAGTTGTACCAATGGGTGAAATGAGATACCATTGCTACCTTGAGCACCCCTTCAGTTGTCTCCATCTGCCCATTCACAGTTCAGAGTTTCAGTAAGTACATGTGGGGTGGAAGTGTTTCCTTCAGGTAAGTGTGATATCAGCTGCTTAACCAGGTCTCCATGGCAGGTGACGTTAGCCCTAGAGAGCCCCCAGAGCTGGGTCTCTGAAGGGCAAATCCCAAGATATTTAGTTCCTTTGGGTAGGATCAGAGTTGGGATTTTTAAAGTAATTGCTTCCTGCTTGCTTGTTGTTTTAGAGTGAGAGCTCAGGTTCACCCAGTGAGAGGGAACAGATCTGGTGTAATCAGAATGGGTTACTGTTCTCTCAGTGACCTATTTCTAACCAGTATTTATGTATGTATACAATTTATATGACACTTATCCAGACACCTGCTCAAGGTGCCTTGAAACTAAAAAACAAACAAACAAACCCAAAATGAAACAAGCCATTAAAACACAATAGCAAGCAAGCAAGCAAGCAAACAAACAAAACACACAAAAAACAAACATTGCGCATCCTAAAAAAATATTGGTAAAACAGTTCTCAGGCCAAAAGCAAATAATAAAACTGCTACCAGAACCACTGCCCCCCTTAGTTTAAAGCCTGGATAAAAAATATTTTGAACTGGTGTCTAAATGAAAATAATGCAGCTGCCAAGCAAGCCTTATGGGAGGGGACATTCCACAGGCAAAATACCACCACTGAAAATGTCCTGTCTTTGCCACCCATCTACTTCTGGAGGTGGGGAGCACAGACTTCAAGGACTTTTGAAAAGAAGAAGAGAAGAGATTGGATTTATACCTCGCCATTCACTTGGAGTCTCAGAGTGGTTTACAAACTCCTTTCCCTTCCCCTCCCCTCCCCACAACAGACACCGTGTGAGGTAGGTAGGACTAAGAGAGCTCTGAGAGAACTGCTTTTTCAAGAACAGCTGTGACAGAACTATGGCTTGCCCAAGGTCATCCAAAAGCTGCAAGCTGAGGAGTGAGGAATCAAACCTGGTTCTCCTAGATTAGAGTCCATGAGCTTAACCACTACACCAAACTGGTGGGATGGACAATGTGGGAGGAACTGATCCCTTTGCCATTGATCTTCTGTGTTCAAATAAAGTATAGCTTCTCTTGGCTGTTATGGCATTGGCTAAAGCTAGTAACTATTTTATTTTATTGCCTTGACTGCAGTTCTGTGTTTGTTGTTGTGGTAATGGGCTTGACTTGTCGATTGAGAAACCATTGCATTTTGATATATAGAAAGGGAATTCTAACTAACTTTATTCCACTACATGATAAATGCCTTTGTTGTCTTATCCAAGTCACTGGGCAAATGTACACTCGCACTTCCAAGGAGCAAAGTTATTGGGGTGTGTGACAAATATATATTTCCATTGTCTTTCCCCTTCTCCAAGAAAAAAAAAATATTATGGTGTAATACTTAGGAGAATTACACCCTTTTAAGCCCATTGCCTTTAAAGGAGAGAGAAAGGTGTTACTCTGCTAAGAATTGCACAATTAATCACAAAACCATGTCATTGGGGTTGTTATTCTGTCATCAGAAGCATAAATTTCAGTGTGAGGAATTGATCACAATAAAACTAAAGTAGTCTTCGTTAGGTTATCTAAGGTTATAATGACAATAATAGGAAATTCTATTATCTCATTGACATTAATGATCCAAAGTCCATTTTTATTGATAAATAAATCACCTTGCCCAAGATGATATATTGTGCCTCTACAAAAAAAGAATCCAAACCATGCACAACAGATAAAAGGCAAACTGGATCAGCGATTTCTAGTGATGCTCAAACACTTGCTAGTTTGACTTCCATCCTGTTTTCTGATCACAAAGAGAGATCTGATTTTTTTGAGGATTGGTTCAGTAGTTCAATCTGTTTATCACTGCTTAACAGGATGCTTCCTCATATTCCTTTATTGGATTGCTTCCTAAACATGAAGTACACTGCAACTGGCTTTTTGCACATACACATGCTCATGATTGTTTAATAGACAATTTGGTCACTCACAAATCATAAAAAGTCAGGAGTCCTTAGCAATGCTAATGACCAGAGATCAGTTTAAATCAGCAGTGTCTTCGTGCATGCACAATTTTGCCAAACCCAACCAGTTCAGCAGGCATTTGCAGATGCTGAACAGATTGCATGATCCACTTGCAGCTAATTGACACCTTTGAACATGGTAAGTTTAGAGTCAAATGCATTTGTGGCAAAATTCACAGCATTCCTTGTGAACTCAGCAGTGCAGCTTGAGAATATCTGGGACAATAATGGCATGTATACAATGCCCCTTGTTTTTCCTGTCAATGAAATGGCCTAGTGTTCTCAGTTCCAAAGCCGTTGTATAGTCATAGTGAAAGCCTCTCAGTGAGCTCTGCATGATATCAGCACATGCAATGAAGAGATCCTGAATAGCAGCTATGAAGAGAGCTGTATCCAATACACCCATTATGCACTGTCAGAGGTTAGTGACTTGCATGCACTTAACTATATATTGAATCAGCCAAAGTCATTGCCTACGAGAGTTCTAATCCATCAACCATAAAAATGTGCTATTCTGATCATAATAAAATGTCTCTTATTAGCACTGAAGCTCCTGTATGGGGAAGAATTCCAGAATTCCTTGTTCATTCACCATTAGTTATATTCTCTAATAGAGAATAATTAGGGTTTCTGCTATCAGGTTTGTATAGCAGCTAGGAATATATTGCATTGATCCCTTCAACTGTCTGACCAAAGGGGGGGGAGTAATCCATACCTGTAGGCAGATTTTAATAAAAAAATTAAATGACTGAACATCATGGGTCACTGGTGGCATGGCTTGTCTAGTACCCAGGAAGGATATGTAACTCACTTTCTGTGTAAAACAATTAAGCCATCTTCATACAGAGAGATATATGGATGAAACTAAATGCTGTATAAACTTTATTTTTTGCTGACAAGTTGCAACTGACTTATGCCAACTCCATAGAGTTTTCAAGGCAAGAGACATTCAGAAGTGGTTTGCAACTGGCTGCCTCTGTGTAAAGCCCTGGTCTTTGGTGATCTCCTGTCTAAGTACTAACCAGGGCTCTACATGTGGCTGCCCTTGAAAAGTGTTTGGAAACTTCAATTGGTACATATCACTGCAGCCAGGATGTTGCCTGGAGTGGGTCATAGGGACCATATCCAGTCTTACCCATCTACACTGGCTTCCAAGTTATTTCTGGGCACAATTCAAGGTGCTGGTGTTGACCTTCAAAGCCCTACATGGTTTGGGACAAACATACCTGAAGGACTGCCTGATCCTTTATGAACCCACCTAGCCCTTGCAGTTACCTTCAAAGGCCCTACTCCGGGTGCTCTGCCTTCTGAGATTAGACGGGTGGCAATCTGGGAGAGGCCTTCTCAGTCATGGCACAAAAACTTTGGAACACTCTCCCAACAGGCCCATAGCTAGGATTGGGGGGGGGTGTTTCTTTTAAATATTAAAGGGGGCTTAAACTTAAATTCATTTGGAAGCAGGAGGGAGAGATACCATCGAAGGGCCCATGCATTGTGGTCTTTCATCCGGTGCAGCCATTGTAAAGGGGCATGGTCTGTCACCAACATGAAGGGGTTGTTACATAAATAGAAGTTGAGGGTGCTTACAGCTCACTTGAGGGCTAGGGCCTCCCATTCCACCATCAAGTAGTGGCATTCTGCCGGGGTCAGTTTATGACTAAGGAACAGTATGGGGACCTCCTGGCCATCCTGCTCTTGGACCAAGATGGCGCCGACCCCAGTGGTGGAGGCGTCCGTTTGCACCAGGAAGACTCTCAAGAATTCAGGATTGTACAGGGTGACAGTGAACGCCTGCATCTCTACGGGCCCCCATTTTAGGGAATTAGGGCATCCCTTGTGGAGGAGGTCCATCAGGGGTGCTGCCCAGGTAGCATACTGGGGAAGGAACGGGCTATAATAGCTGAGGAATCCTAGGAATGGGTAGAGTTGTTTCTTCATTTGGGGCCTTAGGAATTCTTGGATCTGTAGTACTTTCTGGGGTAGGGGTCAGACCTACCCCTGCCGAACCACAAAACCTAAATATTTTAACTCCTGGAAGCCTAGGAGACTCTTCTTCGGGTTCGTGGTGAGCCCTACCTCCTTCAGTGCTCGAAACAATGTTTCCAGATGCTGCAAATGGCTTGGGTCACTCTGGGCTAAACACTATGATATCGTCTATGTACGCTGCCACATAATCCTGGCATCCCACCAGCACGGTGTCTACTAGTCACTGAAACATGGTGGCCACCCTGTGAAGCCTGAACGGCATGTGCACGAATGGGTACAGTCCCGTCGGGGTGGCAAAGGCTGTTTTCTCACTATTGGTTCTGCAATGGGTACCTACCAGTACACCTTGGTCAAGTCCAATGTCTGTAGTACCCGGGCTGCTCCCAAACTGTTTAATAACAACTCTGTCCTTGGCATGGGACATGCATCAAACTGCAATACCCTGTTGAGCTCCCAGTAGTCTATGCAAAACCAAGAACTGCTGTCAGGTTTGGGAACTAACACCACCAAGCTCCACCATGTGCTCCTCACAGGATCGATCACTCCTACTGCTAAAATTTCCTTTATTTCTCTTTGTACGTCAGCCCACCGCACTCACAGCAGCAGTTGCCACATGGAACAGGCCACCTGCTCTGGTTCTATTTTAATCTCATGCTCTATACAGGTTGTGGCACCCGGGCACTGGGAAAAGACTCCCAAGACACTTTCGAGCAAGCCCTGGAGCTCAACCCGCTGTTCCTTTGACAGTTCCTTGCTCATCACCAGCTCATCAGCCAGCTCGTCCAGGTTGGCTTTCCACTGGGGAGAAGGAACAGATAAGTCTTTGGCCCCTGTTGATAACTTGCACTCGTCTTGTTCTCATGCCCTCTACACCTTTAGATGGTTGACGTGGAGGGTGCAACTGGTCCTAGCATGGCTTGGATGGGGAAGGGGCCTTCCCACACCTCCGTCCCCAGATGGGGGCTCGCCCGCCTATGCACCAACACCTGGTCCACAACCTGGAAGGTGTGGAGCCATGTTCCCTGGTTATACTGCTGCTGTTGGTCTTGTTGCGCTTTCTCCTGGTTCTGCTGAGCCTGTTGGTGAGCCCACCACAGCTGCTCCTGGAGTTGTCCCAGCTATTCGGCTGGGTTTACTGGCATGGACAGGGGCTTGTACACCCACTGGCATTCCACTAAGGCCAAGATTCCCTTAGGCTGCTGCTCAAACACTAATTCAAAGGGGCTAAACCTGGTGGAGGCCTGCAGGGCTTTGTGTAGGGCGAACAACAAGGGGTCTAAGAAGAGGTCCCACTGGTGTGGCTTTTCTTCCACTAACTTCTTGAGGCCACTAACTTCTTGAGGTCCCCTTTTAATGTATGGTTGAAACATTCAACCAAACCATCCATTTGAGGATGGTACAGGGAGGTGAAGACCTGCCGTACTCCCAAAGCTTCTCATAGCTTCTGCAGGAGGTGGCCTGTAACGATTAGCCTTGGTCCGATAACAGCTCGTGTGGAATCCCAAATCGTGAGAAGAGCTGAAACAAGGCCTTAACCACCCTGGACACCCTCATCGTGTGATGGGACACTGCCTCCAGGAACCGTGTTGCATAGTCTACCAAGACCAGGACATAGCGGTGCCCTCAGCAGTGTGTGAGGCAGGGGACCGATAAAGTCCATCCCGACCTGCCAAAAAGGTTCCTGCATGATGGGGAGAGTTTGGAGGAGGGCAGGTGGAGGCACCCGGTTGGACTGTTTCTGACACATTGGGCAGGACTGGCAAAATTTCTGCACATCCTGGTAGAGGAAGGGCCAGAAGAAATGGTTTAAGATCCTGGCTACTGTTCTGACGGTCCCTTGATGCCCCGACCATGAATCGTCATGTGCCTTGGTGAGGATTTGTGGCTGATGTCTTTCAGGCACCAGCAGCTGGCACTGATCTCCAGGGCCCTGGTGCCTCGCAGACACCCAATACCATGTATCCTGGTGTGACACAAAATGGGGCAGGAGATGGGCTAGCCATGTATTCAGAATTCACCCATCACTTACCGCTACCTGTTGGCGGGCCGATTCCAATGACGGTTCCACTTGTTGTTCCTGTTGGAAATGCGGGTTGGCTTCCCACCCATCCTGCTCTGCTTCATCCTCATCCTCCTCTTCCTCCTTCGAAGTTGCAGGGGGGCTTGCCTCGCCCACCTGCCTATCTCCGTTTGCTCCGAGGGCTAAGGATTCTTCCCCAGTCACTTGATGCATCAAGTGTCGGAAGGCCTTCAGGTCCTGCCCTATAAGACTGGGATATGGGAGGATAGGCACCTTGGCAGCCTCAAGGTATGCATTTCACCTTGAATAATTATGGGGAGGTGCAACACCGGCCCTTCCATCCACCCCTCCACCCTGTGGCCGGCTCTTCGCAGCTGCTGCAATCTGGGTCTGCCAGCTCTTCCACTTTGGATTGCTGGGGAGCCCTGGGGTGGTCGGGTCAGCAGTCTCCTGGGACCTTCTCTGGACCCTCATGGTCGCCAGCCTCCCTGCCACTGATGGAGTTAGCTACCTTGCCGTCCTTCTGATGGCACGGAAGGAGGGCAGGCTGGAGGGATGCCTCCTGACAAAATCCTATCCTCTGCTGCCAACAGGAACAGCTCCCTGCCTTCCTCTAAGTGACAGCCCTTCAAATACAATGGTAGAGAACCTGCAAGACAGCAATCATGTCCCCCCTCAACCTCCTCTTCTCCAGACTAAACATTTGCAAGTCCCTCAGCCTTTCCTCATAGGGCTTGGTCTCCAGGCCCCTGATCATCCTTGTTGCTCTCCTCTGCACATGCTCCATTCTGCCCACATACTTTTTGAAGTGAGCCCTCCAGAACTGCACACAATACTCCAAGTGCAGCCTGGCCAGTGCAGAGTAAAGTGGGTGTAATGTATTGAGAAAAGAGGGCTACCGCCACATGGCTGACCATGCAGTCTGAAAAGGGCCAGAGCTTCATTCGAGAGAACAATAAAGACTGTGGATCCAAAGGGTGCACAAATAGGCTAGCCCGGATCCTAAAGTAGCCCAATCTGGACTATGGACTTGTAAATAGAACCTATCATGGTGTTTGGGGTATGTGTTGGGTGTGGTTTGGGTGTGGGGAGTTCAGGAATAAAAGGCAGCTTGCAGTATGCATGTTCCTCATTTTTGTTACCCAGACGTAGAACTCAGCACTTATCCCTGTTAAATTGCATCTTGTTCACATCTGCCCACTTTTCCAGCATGTTCAGATCTCATTGAATTCTGTCTCTTCTGGTGTGTTTTCTGCTCCTCCCAATTTAATGTCATCTGCACATTTAATGAGTAGCCCCTCCACACCCTCATCCAGATCATTTATAAAAATATTGAAAAGTACTGGGCCCAGAACCAAGCCCTGTGGCACCCCATTGGACACCTCCCTCCATTCAGATGAAATGCCATTGACAACTAGTCTCTGAGTGAGGTTCTCCTACCAGTTCCTTATCCACCTAACTATCCTAGAGTCCAGTCCAGAGTCCTTTAATTTACCCATCAGAACATCATGAGGAAACCCGTCAAAAGCTTTACTGAAATCCAGGTAAACAACACTAATAGCATCAATAGCATGATTGGGTCCACAGTCTGGACCCAACTCATCATATACAATGAATTTGACCTCAGAATGCAGAATCTGCACAATGGTCCTTGAACTGGTAGGGCAGATATCAATAAGCCTAAAAATCTACAGAAAAATCTGGCAAGTTTTATTTTGTTTAAATGGCAGGGCTCCAAATCCTCCTAGTCAGTCTGTGTTTGCAAACACAGTACTGGGGGAAGGGCGTGTGTGTGGAATACTTTGGATTGAAATTTTGGCTTGTCAACATATCACCCAGTAAGAAAAGGAAGGGGATTGGGGGAAAGAAATAATGAAGAGAGAAAGAAAAAGGGGGGAAGCTAAAGTGGGTAGGGTGAGCAGCAGGAAGCAGGAAATTTGGGGGCAGTTGGGGTTGGGGATGAGAATGTTGGAGAGAGCAACTCAGCATTCCTGGACATGGGGGAGGGGGAACTACATCATGTGTGTATAGATGTTATCTTCTTGAATGGGATGCCTCTCTTTGCCTTAACCTGGGAACTTCCCTCTGACCTTTCCTTTCTCTCCTTTGTCCTCTCACACTCTCCCTATATGGCCTTCCATGGAGACACATGTCTCTGCAAGTCTCTCCTGTAGATACAATGCCCTCATACTCCCACACACATGATGTGGGACAAGCTGGCCATTTGGGACAGGGAAAAATACTCTTTAGATTAGGCTTCTTTCTCTTCTTTGGACTGCAACCCAAATGTGAACTGCATCTCCTTGAATAAATGTGAGTTTGCAATATACTTCAATATACACTCAGTATCTATTGAGGTTAACTGGTATGGTTAGTCCAGTCACCATTAGTTAGCAGAGTGCTTAAATAAAGCTACAAATGCAGTAGCATCACTTTACCTGGTTACTCAGTTTACAAAGCTACACGGAGCCACATTGCAAGCTTAGAAGATAAATTCTTCTCTCTTTATTTGAGATAGGAAAGAGCAGAGATTGATAGATTACTAATTTACTAGCTAAAGGATGGAGGTGGATGGCGAGAGGCCCATCTGCCTCATGGTGCCAAGAGAGGACAGCATGTCCCACTCTTGGTGCATGCAGGTAGAGAGCAAGTCTTCATTTAGAGTCAGAGATAAGCAGGAAAAGGGAAGTTGATCCCTGAGAACACAATTTGCATTTCAAAGAGGACAGTGGCAGAAGAGTAGATACAGGAAGAAAGGTCAGTGTGTCTATCTAGCTATCTAGCCTCTATTGCCACTCAATCTGGAGGTCTGAGACAGGGGACATCACATCTGGAACTTTCAACATAAGAACATAAGAGCATAAGAGAAGCCAATGTTGAATCAGGCCAATGGCCCATCTAGTCCAACACTCTGTCACACAGCGGCCAAAATATATCAGGTGCCATCAGGAAGTCCAGCAGTGGGGCCAGGACACTAGAAGCCCTCCCACTGCTGCCCCCTCCAGCAACAAGAATAGAGTGCATCACCTGCCCCAGACTGAGAGTTCCCATCTATACCCTGTGGCTAATAGCCACTGGTGGACTTCTGCTCCATATGTTTATCTAATTCCCTCTTGAAACTGTCCATGCTTGCAGCTGCCACGACCTCCTGTGGCAGTGAATTCCATATGTTAATCACTCTTTGGGTGAAGAAGTATTTCCTTTTATCTGTTCTAACCCGACTGCTCAGCAATTTCATAGAGTGCCCACGAGTTCTTGTATTGTGAGAAAGGGAGAAAAGTACTTCTTTCTCAACCTGCTCAATCCCATTCATAATCTTATAAACCTCGATCATGTCACATCTCAGCCGTCGTTTCGCCAAGCTAAAGAGCCCCAAGCATTTTAACCTTTCTTCATAGGGAAGGTGTTCCAACCCTTTTATCATTCTAGTTGCCCTTCTCTGCACTTTTTCCAATGCTATAATATCCTTTTTGAGATGTGGTGACCAGAACTGTACACAGTATTCCAAATGAGGTTGCACCAATGATTTATACAGGGGCATGATGATACTGGCTGATTTTTTATCAATTCCCTTCCTAATAATCCCCAGCATAGCGTTGTCCTTCTTTTTTTCTTAAAGCTACACATTGTCCTGTCTTTCTGGCTCTTCCTGGGCTTCTTACAGAGCCCCTAGGCCAAGAGCCACAGGCAAAGAGCCTCGCCCTTCGGCTCGTGCCAGAGGCTCGTGCCTCTTGCAAACTTCCTGCCTTAAATAGAATTGTCTCCCAGGAGAGGGTGTGGCCAGCAGCTACTCAAAATCACCCAAGCACTTAATTACAGGCAAACAATGACCCTTTCACACCCTAACTCCAGCAGTCAGGAGTCTGTTACAACTCACCCACACACTCCCAAATACAGTCCCTGACACAGTACCTTCTCAGCTAAAGCACCTCAGCTGAAAGTAAATAAATAAAAATACCACTCACCCCTCTGGCAGCTCAAACACCTTGCTCCTTCTCAGAGCTCAGCTGGGTCTGCTATATTAACCAAACATCCCAGCAAAGAAGACAAACATGGGAGGGTGGATAATGGGGAAGGAACATGGGAGGAGAAAGTGGGAGCAGGGAGAGATAGTTAATGGAGATGAAGCAAAAGGAGGCAGAACAGTGACTAGTGGGAGGAGGAAGTTGGATTTCCTGTTTCCTGTGAGTCTGGGCACTGGTTAATAAGAGAGTTAGAAATGTTTTAATTAAAAAAAACCCCTTAAATATTTATGTATATATCCTATTCAGTTGAGAGCAGGTGCAACTAATTTAGAGTTTAAAATTTCATATGTGGCATGTACAGCAATTATGTCTGCCTGAACATCTCAATTGCAATGGATAGTTACCATTCATGGAAGCTGATCTTATGAGCCTCAACACACATAAAATAGCACATCAGATGTGCTCGTGCTATCATCACAATCCGCTGTGTTCATCAGCTTTGGTGACACAATTTATGCTACATGGGACAGATATAGGTACATGTAAGAATAAGAAAGACCGTGCTGTGTGTGAACCAAGTATGTAGGTTCAATCCTGAGTTCTTAATATATGCAGGGCTATTTTTGGGCAGGAACACACAGGAACGGAGTTCCAACTGGCTTTAGAGTTGGCCATGCCCACTACAGCCAAAACCTCTGTGTGCATGGCTACAGAAGGAAGGCCTGGAGAGCGACCACCCCCTGGCGACTCCAAAGTGGGCGGGTCAGGGGGCTCCCTGGAAGGATCGGGCAGGCATTTAAATGCCTCCCCGTGCCTGCCCTGGCCTGTCCAAGGGCTGGCTTGCCTGGGCTCCCTGCATCCATGGGGCGCCCAGGCAAGCCAACAGAAGGCAGTTTAAACTGCCTTCCCTACCCACCAAGGGCTGGCTTGCCTGGGTAAGCCAAGGGAGGGCATGGGGTGTGGCCTAATATGCTAATGAGCTGTGCTGTAATGGGTGTGGCCTAATACATTAATGAGTTTCTGCTGTTGGTGTGGCCTATTATGCTAATGAGTTCCTGCTGGGCTTTTTCTAAAAAAAAAAAAGCCTTGAATATATGTATTGGTAACATGGAACAGTGGCATCTCAAGTCATATATAGTTCAGGGGGGGGGGTAACAATTGTCTCACTCCTTATCATGTGGACAACTGTATTTTTGCTCCAATCTTACTGAGAGTACCTAATAGTGATTGTTCATAGATGCCTTGCAACTTCACAAAAGAACCCTAAAGAAAATCTGTGCCAGAGTAACCCAAATTGTACACCAAGAAAGGCTAAGTGCTCAGACGTATGCTCCATCCACATCGCAAGGATTCTCAATTTCCTAGTAATCGATGTTGTGAAGGTGTGTGTGAGGGCTCATAATGACTTGAGAGGGGCATTTCAGTTTCCCATTTCCCATTATCTTTCTTTTCCTCGAAAGCTTACATAGCCTCTCCTCTTGTCGTGCTTCCTTTTCTTCTTCCCACCTGCAAGACAACCTAACTTTATCAGCTTTCTTTCCTTCCCCTCTGCCTGGCAGCCTCTCCCCAGGAAAACTGCAGCCTAATTGTGCAGTGCTGACCACAAGGCTGGGTCCAGTTGTGTGGTAGAGAATCTGCAAGAAGCTGCAGAGGGCATCTTATTTTCTACTGTGTGCTCTCACTCCCAGATTCTAGCCTGACACCCTAATCTCACCATTGGACCAATACATAGTCTGGCTTTTGTGGAATGGCTGCTGTTGAGCAATGGCAAGCAGTTGGGCCCAAGTGAGTCATGCAAGCAGCATGGAAACAAGTAGCCCCAATAGTTTCTGGTGAGCCTGGTCCTGATGAGTCATCACTCAAAGACTGAAACAACTCTGGAAAGGGCCCTGACTCCTCCCCCTACCTTTTATTAAAGAAACCAAGTCTTGAAGGTATGGAAAACTGTTAGGGTTGCCTAGCAATGGCCACTGAGGACATTTGTTTCTTAAAGCTACAGCTATACTATGTATCATGGGAGTGAGTTAACTCCCCATTGTGTATGTGTGTTCAGACTTCAAAGACCTGTCTTGCCTATTCAGAGCTCCAGTCTCCACATGTAAGTATTTAAAATTTTTGAGAATGACATATATAACTGTGGGTCCCACAAGACTCACTGGGGGGAATCCCATCACCAAGTTCAGCATGGTTCCAGGCCCCACCACTCACTTCTGAGACTGGCTGCAGCAGTGGCAGTGGGAAGAGAAACTGGAAAAAATAAACTGGTAGGGTAACACACACAGTCTTTCGATCACAAGATCCCTGTCTGTCAAGAATCTCTCTTTCAATAGGCATATATTCTGAACACTTTAAGTTTCCACACAGCACTCTGTCATCACTCACTGACAGAGTCACTAACTGACTGACTCTGATTCCAACTCAAAATTCCAACTGAACTCCTTCAACACACACACACAGATTAATTCCAAACAACTCCTCCCACATTCTGTCATTCACCAATCACAGCATACTTGTCTCCCTCAATCTGCTATCACTGCACTCCAACCAAACATTTAAAGACACACAAACTCTAAAACAAGGAATCATTACAGTAACCATAAAGTCCCCCCCCCAAATTCTAGAGCATGGGATGCTGCTGTTAAGGAGTGGGGCTTCTCCCACTGGCCAGCTGGCTGGGGGTGGATTGGGTCCCCCAAAATCAAGGAAACCATTGTCCCAACTGGGGTGGGGGGGATGGCAACCCCAGTCATTCTTCAGAGTTCAGCTGCCTCTCCTGGGTCTCTAGAAATACATTTTGTTAATTATAGATTTTGGTAATTCTACATTTGTTCTAGTCTATAGCACATGCTTATAAATGAGAGGAGCACATGAACACTAAGGCAATGTGCAGAGTTTTCACACACTACAACTGACAAAGTGTATGTTGGACATTGATTCAATAGAGTGAGACAATGATGATTTTTTTCCTGGTATATATTTAATGAAAAGAACAAACTCCGTCTGGGATTTGAAACACTGGAAGAAAGGCTGTGGTAAAATAAATGAATATCACATATAAATGAATGTCACAACAGAGTAAATCCATCAGTGATGTACAAATGGGGGAAAGGGGCTCAGACAATGATCCCAACCAAAAGGAGCTTATGCATGCATCCAAACATGGAATTGTTTCATTTCTTTTCATCTCACATATGTTTCAGGGTTAAGTGTTGTTGGTTTTTTAAGTAGACTTTGCTGTTTTATGCATTTATCTTTCAGCTTTGCTTTTTAATTGCTTTTGACTGTTCAGGTTTTGTTTTGTAGTTTTAGAATCTGCATTGTAAGACTGCTTGGGAATATTTTATTGGGAGAATAAATATTTTAAAGAAATGAATAAATAACCAGCAGAAATTTCTATAACTCTGCCCAAGAGCCTGTGTTTATTTTAATTGTTGATGTACTGTTAAGACCAGAAATATATAAATGGGGTAAGATCATTTATTTTTAATTGCAGAAGCTTTTTATCTATTTATAATAAATGCCTTGCCTGAACAAACAAAACATTCTTTAAATTATCGTTTACTCCATTAACTCCCTGCTATGCTTAGTTGCAGAGTTAGATCCTGTGCATCTATTTGGCTAATGGAGCTGCCTTGCTCTGGTGCATGGGGTCTTCCCTTATACAAAATTCTTCCCAGTATAAGAGCTTTTTTATTTCAGGAGGAAGACATCACCAATTGTGGCATCCACCCCATAGTGTGTATAAGATTTTTTTTCAAGGTAACTTATAGCCTGATAAAGGTGATATTGAAAAATCCACTCTGAACCAAACCAGCTCTTTGTTGGGGAGATCTGTGCAGACTAGATGAATTGACTTTGAATTTCCAACACTTTTAAGGAGTACTACTCTTTTTTAAAAAAGATGTTTTCTATTTCTAAAAGAAAGACCTCACTTTTAAAATGGAACCTGTCTTATCAACAAATTCATTGCAAATTTCTTAGGTGGACAAATCACTGTCCTACTTGGGGCAATGAGCCCATTGGCTTCATCCAGGAAATGTCCTCAGCTATAGCCTACATAAATCTTGAAGTGATTCACAAGCCATTTAAAAAAATGCAAAATAAGCAATAAACTAGACAGATGTACAAATAAATCAACATGCCAGATTTGAACCAAAGTCAGCACCAAGAGAATTCCCCTAAAAGACTTAATAAATAAAAAATGGTTTCAACTTAGTACTGAAACGCAGCAAGGTAGGTGCCAATTGAATGAATATAGGAAAAAATTGCAATTGCAAGTCAAAGACAGCTTTATAAATAAGCGGCCCATGGCTCTTTTTGTAGCAGGAAGTCCTTTGCATATTAGGTGACACACCCCTAATGTAGCCAATCCTCCAAGAGCTTATAGTAGCCCCTGTAAGAAGAGCTCTGTAAACTCTTGGGAGATTGGCTACATTAGGGGTGTGTTGCCTAATATGCAAAGGAGTTCCTGCTACAAAAAGAGCCCTGAAGCCATTCAACCGATGAAGCATTGGAAAAATGGTGGGTTTTGTTTTAATTTTGTTTTTTGTAAAGGGGCAGGTTACAAGATAAAATTTCTGAATACTAATGAGTATTTTCTAATGGAAATTCCTCTGTTTAACAGTATCCATGGTTATCTGATCCATGGTTTCCTGATGTTGAAGGATCAATATAATCCAAGCTACTGAAAGAAACATTCTTTGGTGATTCAGAGCACTATGTTGTGCCTGAGAAGTTCATCATCTCCTTATTGAAGCATGGTAGTCATCAGAAAAGAACATACTAATTTTAAATTGAGTTGGATCCAGCCAGCTTTTCCATGCAATCTCACCTAATTCCCTTCCATTCCACAGTCCCTGTAGCATGCCTTCTGTCCAAGCATATCCCATGATGCTCACAGGAGCTTTTTGTGTTCAGAGGGGACCCTCTTCTTCCTTCCCTCCCAGCAAGAAATCTAGTTGGATCTATCCTAATCATCCTAAAAAAATTTGAATCTGATCAGACATACTTTATTTATGTAAGAGGGTATGATAAGAAATGCAAACAGAATAAAACTCTTGAAATCATCTATCTATTCCAACTGAATTTTATGGAACCTCAAATGGTTGCTCAAGAATAAATGTGCTAAATGTGGGCCTATAACAAACGTTTAAAGTGCAGGAAATCATTATTCTCACCATATTATTTCTATTAATTACATTACTTATTGACCCTTTATAGGCTCTCTGTTTTAATCAATTATTTGGCCAATGTCTCCCATGTTTCACTATTTGTATCGTATTCCCTTAAATAATATAGATATGTGCCAAATAGTTTGTATGCCTGCAACAATATTCTAATTATTTATATGTTCTTTGTTTCCTTATGTTTCAGGTCCTTTTATGGTTTTCCTCCCTTTCACCAGTACCACATCATATAATTTCACCTACATCCTATATCATTCTTCTTCACCTACTCTACCGTTCTTCCTCTCAGCTTCTTTGACAAATTATCACCATTATTTCCCTCCTAAGTGTTCATGTGCCATACATCATCTGTGACATTAACTAACTGCTCTTCTATCAAAATAATGTACCTGTTTCATCTAGCCAAGTAAATGTTCACCAAGCCTGTTTTATGAAGGAGAGCATTTGAAAGTGATGCATTTGTCCCACCTGTCTATCCACAGAGGAATGAATAAAAATGTAGTTATTGGGAGGTGGGATTTGTTGGATAGACAGCTTCAACTTTTAATACCAGTAAAGAAATCCTGAATGAAATGAAAATGGGGGTCAAAAGGTATCTGGAAGAAACTTGCCAATCTTCAAAATTATTTCTAAAAGATTAATGAGTTTCTATGCATATTTAACTTCAGTTCTTTTTTCTTTTTCTTTTATAAGGACAGGAATTCAAAGTGCCATCCTAAGCAACATCACATCCATTGACTTCAATAGATTGAGAAGGATGTAACACTGCTTAGGATGGCATTGCCAATCATTTAACCTTATACAGAAGATACCCTGGCTGCATCTTTCCACTGTAGATTCTCCTCCACAGTGATTAGAGTTCATTAGGCACAAGTTCCCCTTTCAGTCATGAAACTCTGGGTGTCCTTGGGCAAGTCATTATCTTTCACCCCGGCTGGAGGATAAATAAGAGAAAAAAATGTCAAACACTGAAAGAGCTAAAGAAATGAATATTAATAAATCCTTCCTTGACCAAATCAGACCCTTGGCTTGCTTCTCTCTTGGCTGATTTGAATTACAGGAAGGGCAACGATGAAGTAGAAAGTGTCAGAGTAATATATTGGCCACTAAGTCTCAGCGATCTAGCAACAGACTTGTGGTACCTGTATTGCTATTTTGGTGTCCATTCCAGTGTCCTTCCCGGTGGCACTATTTTAGAGTTCATTAACTGAGATAATGCAAAAAGAAAGTCAAGATGCAGCAACATGCAAAGGCCAGCTCTTGGCAACATACAACATTAAATTGCAAATGTGTTTATAAGGTCATGCATGCATAGTGATTTTCTTCATATTTTAAGTTCACCTGAACAATGTAAACTTACATAACAATGTAACCATTACTGGGCCCCTTTTCTTCATTTGTTTTGAGAGTTTTGAACTTATTGTTTGAACCCAGGAAATACAAATTAAGCATATTAGTGTCTGTCTGTATCTGTCACCCTGTGCAACTGAATAGGAAGGTTATTGCTACCTTTGCCATAAAGGACCTAGTAGATGCATATCATGCCATCTTCTTTTAATAAAGTCTCTCCCTTTTTAATAGCCTGTGTTAGCGTCTTCATTCTTTTTCTGTGCAATAAATACCTTTAGCAGCTTTACACAAGGCTGTATACATATTTTTTTCCTATACACTATTTATTTATTTTTCATAGGAGAGGAAAAACCTTTATGCACAAAGTGGCCTTGATGACTGCTTTTATTAGGGATGCAATTCTCTTGGACGGTTCCAAAAGTTTCAAGAAATAACATGGTTGAATTAAACCAATGGGTGTGAGAATTACTTTTCAATCTCTATCTGCTATCTTTATGAATGACTCAGTGAACTGGAGGACAGAGAGGAAGCTATGCTATCAGTTTTCTAATACATAACAGGGTATCTGAAATCCAGGAGAGAACAATTTCCCAATAGTCATGGGAGTAAGAGAAACAGCACTTATTTTGACTCCAGTGCATTTAGATAAAAGTACATTCAGATAAAAAAGCAGGGACAAAAATCTATCCAATTTTACCAGAAGTTCATTTATAGATAAACACAGAGAGGAATTCCCTTCCTTCAGCTGCTAGGTGCATATAGTCACTTTCTGACTCAATTATTCACATGACTGGAATGCATATGTATATTCATCACCTGATAACTGCTGCACCAAATGACGACTAGCATATATAAACAGGACATCAAACATATAGCACAACAAATAAAGTTTACATATGATTTCATACCACTTCAGTGGAATCTGTTCATCTTTCCATTGCCAGTCATTAATTTAAAATCATCAAATTAAAATACATGACATAAAGGCATCCAATGCTCCCTCTAAGTTGTGGAGTCCTGTGAGCAAAAATTCTACTTTGTGAGCTTTGGCATTAAAGTTGTGAGCAAGCAACTTGGCTGCTGCATAACTTAGCTTGCTCTGGAGCCATCCTTCCTGAGCTAAGACAAAAATGTGTGAACTGGAGGCTAAAAAACTGTGAGCTAGCTCACACTAACTCAGCTTAGAGGGAACACAGGCATCTAGGAATTGTTTCCTTGACAAGAATTTGGAGATCTTCAGTTCTGTTTCTAGTCCAATAATTCCATGGTTTTCCATATTCTGAAAGTTCTATCACAGTGTGTTGTAATATATACTTGGTTTACTGACTGATTGAATTCTTCTAGTAATGGTGCAGTATTTCTCCTTAGATAGTATTATCACTTATTAGTAGTATCTGCAGTTGATTTTAGGGCTGTGCGTTCCAGAGTTCCTGAGCTGAAAACATACACAAAAATAACTGTACCAGGTTGTTACCAAGATTTTCAGAATGGTTACACTAATCTAGGATTCTTAGGCATTACAGAATGTAATCTCCGCCACGAAAAAATCAAAATCAAAACATTAGTAGACCGTGCAAGATGGATATGTGAACCACACTTTCTCAACTATGAACTAAATCATCTAAACCACTTACTTCAAGCAAATGGCTACTCTAAGAATGAAATCAGAAGAGCGATTAAACCAAAGGTAAAACAAACAACTGAGGAAAAACATTCTCCCACAGGAAAAGTGTTTTTGCCATATATCAAAGGAATCACTTTCACATTTATATTCAGATGGGAAAACATATGAAAAAATGCAACCTACAAACAGTATTCAGACCCACCAGAAAAATACAACAGATGCTACAGTCGGTAAAAGACAGAAGAGACCCCCTCACATCTGCAGGAGTATACCGCAGTTGTGGACAGGTTTGCATCGGGACCACACAGCATAACATTCAGACAAGAATAGAAGAAGACACTGCAGGCAGGGCCAACCTGAAAAATCAGCAGTGGCTGAACATAACCTAACGCAAACAGGACACAGTATCTTATTCCAAGACACTGAAAGAACATAAGAACATAAGAGAAGCAATGTTGGATCAGGCCAATGGCGCATCTAGTCCAACTCTCTGTCACACAGTGGCCAAAAATACCATCAGGAGGTCCAGCAGTGGGGCCAGGACACTAGAAGCCCTCCCACTGTTGCCCCCCCCAGCACCAAGAATAGAGTGCATCACTTGCCTCAGACTGAGAGTTTCTATCTAAACCTTGTGGCTAATAGACACTGATGGACTTCTGTTCCATATGCTTATCTAATTCCCTCTTGAAACTGTCCATGCTTGTAGCTGCCGCCAGCTCCTGTGGCAGTGAATTCCATGTGTTAATCACTCTGTGGGTAAAGAAGTACTTTCTTTTATCTGTTCTATCTCGACTGCTCAGCAATTTCATGGAGTGCCCACGAGTTCTTGTACTGTGAGAAAGGGAGAAAAGTACTTCTTTCTTTCTTTTTTTTCAGTATTTATTTATTTATTTTCCATTTATAACATCAACCACCTGAACATTTCACATATAATAAAGAGTCTTATACATTTGTTTCATTCATTACATTCTCAATCCATTCGTACACCTTAAACCACCTTTTGTTATGTACCCCTTCACTTTTATTTTGCATCCTCAAACTCAGGTCATCCATTTGTGCTAACTCTAACACTTTATACATTAAATCCTCTCTGGAGGGTATTTTATCCAATTTCCAGTTCTTTGCCAGTAACAACCGTGCTGCGGTTACTATATATGACAATATATATCTCTCTTGTAGATTATATCCACTCGGCAACATATTCAAAATATATATTTCTGGTTCCAATGCTAAATTAAGTACTTCTTTCTTAACCTGCTCTATCCCATGCATAATCTTATAAACCTCGATCATGTCACCTCTCAGCTGTTGTTTCTCCAAGCTAAAAAGCCCCAAGCGTTTTTGTTGTATGGTGGGTTAGACACATAATGAAACCATGGACAACGGTGTAGTGATCAGCATGGTTTGCTATTATACAACACAAGACAAAAATACCTGGCCAGGTGCCCAACTATATACATGCTAAGGGGAACACCCCCTGGTGCCATTGGCAGGTTTGAATTCCCGCCACAGTTCCCATTGGTTCCCCAAAGCAGGAGCTCGGAGCCCCAGTCCCATTGTTCTCCGGGACTCAAGCTCAGGCTCCTTCACTGATGGCCTGAAGTGGTCAGCGGACACAACACCCCTCCCCCCATAGTCCTGACCCTGTCTAGGTGACATAGTCCTTCAGGTATGTGGGGGCTCTGCATTCCCTAGTGGACCGCCGTGGTGCTGGCATCAGGGCTTCTCTGCTGCCAAGTTGTGGGTGTGCAGCAGGGCCTCCCACTTCACTTCCTCCCTCTGGGGATGGGTGCTCCGTCGGGTGCTCGGCCATCGTGGCCTCTGGCGTTGGGAGCTGCCTGTCGCTGGGGCCCGCCTCCCTGGGGTCCCGTTCCACTTCGGGTTCTCCCTGGGCTTCCCATGGGGCCTGCTCCACCTCCCCTTGGTCCCCCGGATCTCCTACCATTGGAAGTAGGTGCCGCCTCAGCTGGTCCACATGGCGCCGCAGGACCTGCCTGTTGTCCGTCGATACCTCGTAGGAGACAGGGCCGGTGGGGTGGATTACCTTCCCTGCTAGCCATTCCAGGCCCCGGCCATAGTTCCTTGTGAACACTGGGTCCTCCGGGAAAAAGCTCCGGGGTGCCTCCCAGTCCTTGACCATGTTGTGCGCCGTTGGAGCCCTGTCAGGGTGCAGGCGGTCCAGGAGGATGGCTGGTCTCCAGCCCATGAGGAGCTCCGCGGGGCAGCGGCCACTGACCGGATTGGGTGTTGTTCGGTTTGCCAGCAGGAACTGGGCTATGTGTGACTCCCAGTCACCCTCCGTCAGGCGGCTTAAGGCTTCCTTAGCCATGCGGACCATGCGCTCCACTTGGCCATTTGTAGCGGGGTGGAAAGGCGCTGACCTGATATGTCAGATCAAGTTGTCCCACAGGAACCGCTGGAATTTCTCAGACGTGAACGCCGAGCCGTTGCCCGAGACGATAGTGTCCGGCAAGCCATGTGTGGCAAAGATCTTCTGGAGGGCTCGGATGGTGGCGCTTGCAGAGGTGGTAGAGACATGACTCACCTCCAGCCACTTGGAGTACGTGTCCACGGTCACGAGGAACGTCAATCCGTGGAAGGGCCTGGCGAAATCGATGTGGAGCCAGGACCACGGAGTCGTTGTTGATTCCCATGACTGTGTGGGTGCACTTGGTGGACTTGGCCGGACCTCTTGGCAGATTTGGAAACGCTTCACCCAGGCCGCTATTTTCCCGCCCATGCCCGGCCGCCAGATGTAGCTCCGGGCGAGGGCCTTCATCCACACGATGCCGGGGTGCGCCTCATGCAGAGCCTACAGGACCTGGTGCCGGAGCGTGCTGAGGACTACAACCCGGTCCCCCCACAGCAGGCAGCCCTTGTGCACTGATAGTTCCACGCGCCGCATTGTCAACGCGCTGAACTCAGGGCCCGCCGGGGCCGTAGGCCACCCCCTCACCACCCAGCCGAGAACCCGGGAGAGGATGGGGTCATGGGCAGAGTGGCGGGTGACATCTGCGGCATGGAGGGGGGTATCCGGAAGACTCTCCATCTGGAGGATGTGATGAGCTGGGTCCGGGTCCTCCCCCTCGTCTGGCAGGGGAAGGTGGCTCAGCGCGTCCGCGTGGCCCATCACCTTGCCCAGCCAGTGCTGCAGCATGTAATTGTAGCCTGCCAGGAAGATGGACCACCGCAAAACTCAAGGGGAGAGTACCTGGGGCATCTGGCGATCTGCTGCGAAGAGGCCCAGCAGCGGGCGGTGGTCTGTCGCGATGGTGAAGGGATGGCCATAGATAAAGTCATGGAACTTCTTCACCCCAGCCATGACTGTCAGTCCTTCACGGTCTATTTGGGCGTAGTTTTGTTCTGCCACAGATAGGGTCTGCGAGTAGTACGCGACTGGGACCTCCCAGCTGTTCGGGAGATGGTGCGCCAGCACGGCTCCCACCCCATAGGGAGACGCGTCACAAGCCAGGACCACGGGCAGGGACTTGTCAAAGTGGGACAGGACCAAGTTTGAGATCAGCAGGGCCTTGACGGCCTGGAATGTGGCGGCCTGACGTGGGCCCCAGACCCAGGGCACCTTCTTGTCGAGCAACTGGTGGAGGGGCTTGGCTACTGCCACCTTGTGGGGGAGAAAGGCGTGGTAGAAATTCAGAAGTCCTAGAAAAGCCTGGAGCTCAGCTTTGGAGGTTGGGGGTGGCGCTTCCACGATGGCCTTGACCTTTTACCAGGCCAGGTGGAGGCCGTCCGCGTCCACTGTGAAGCCCAAGAAGTCCACAGATGGCACCCTGAGCTGGCACATTTTGCGCTTGACTTTGAGGCCGGCGTCCCGGAAATGGCTGAGGACCATGTGGAGGTGGGTGGTGAACTCGTCAGGTGTGGCAGTGGTGATCATCACATCATCGAAGAATGGTGTGACGCCGGGAATCCCTTTGAGGAGGAAGTCCATCAGTTGCTGGAATATCCCAGGTGCCACGCTCACCCCGAATTGCAGGCGATTGACCCTGAAGGCCCCCCCGGTGGGTTACAATGGTTTGGGCCTCTGTGGTTGGCCCGTCGACTGGCAGTTGCTGGTAAGCTTGGGCCAGATCTAATTTGTTGAAGATCTTGGCCCCCGCTAGGGTGGCCAGAATGTGGCTCACCACCGGGACTGGGTAAGAATGGTCCTGTAATGCCCGGTTGATCGTGTATTTATAATCCACGCAGATGCAGACGTCCCCGTTAGGCTTAATTGGGGTCACGATCGGGGTCTTCCATGCCGCATGGGAGACCAGTTCCAGGACTCCCTGGGCCACCAGGCGGTCCAGTTCCGCGTCAATTTTAGATTTGAGGGCAAACGGAACTGTCCTGGCCCACATGTGGATAGGGGCCACCATGGGGTCGAGCTGTAGCGAGACCGGGAGGGCCTGTGTAACGGCCCAGAGACCCATCGAAGATGGACGGAAACTCACGGCACACCTCCTGGAAGTCACGGGTTGCGCATTGCTGGACCCCCTCAATCGCGATTTGCAGGGGTTCAAACCAGGTCCTTCCCAGGAGGCTGACTAGGTTGCCCTCGACCACTAGCAAGTCCAAGTAGCCCTTGAAGCCACGGTACTGCACCCTGAAACTCCTGACCCCCTTCACTGGCACACGGTTTCTTTGAAAGTCCATGAGCATCATGGGTGATGGCCACAAGCGGGGGCCCCTCTTTGGGCAAATCTGTTTTAAAGTGGCCTCCAAAATGGTGGAGAATGCGGAGCCTGAATCGAGCTCCATTTGTAAGGGGACCCCCTCTACTTTAACCTGGACGTATATTTTAGGGATGGAGGCCTGACTGGGGAGTTTCAGTACCTGTGCCTGGGCTGCTGGGGCATTGGTCAGGAGATAGAGGTCCTCTTCTGGGGCCACGCAGTCCTCGAAGTGCGCCTCTGTCCTGCGGCGGGGTGGTTTTTGCGCTCCACGGGATGTCTTGGATTGGCAGACCTTTGTGATGTGGCCCATGCGGCCGCAGTCCTGACACGTGGCATCCCTGAACTGACACGATTTTCACTCATGCTGACCACCGCAGCTGGCACACTCCTGTGCCGCTGAGCCGAGTTGCTTGCGTGCGGAGCTGGCGAGCAGTGCTGGTGGGCAATGCTGGGCTAGCGTGCAATGTACCTCAGGGTCTTCGGAGTCGCTGGTACTGAGGAAAGCCACGCGGTGTGTTGCGGTGGTGGCCAGGTGGGACCTCTCCCACGCTGTGGTGGTGGCGGCTAATGCTGAGGCGATGGTCACCTTCTCCCCCTCCATTATCTGGCGTCGGAGTTTTTCTTCCTTGAGGCCCGCAATGAATCAGTCACGGAGAGCCATGTCCAGATGCGCCCCAAAGGCGCAGTCAGCCGCCAGGCGGCGGAGCTCCACAAGGAACTCCACGGTTGTCTCCTTGCCCTGCTGGTTCCGATGCTGGAAGACCACGTGGCAGGTCATCTCCGACAGCTTCGGGGAGAAGTGGTTTTGCATGGCCTGGACAATCTCGTCAACCATGCATTCCTCCACCTTCTTAGGAGAGAGAAGGTACTGGGCTATTTCTACGATCATGGGACCGCAAGAGCAGAGCAGCAGGCCTCTCTTTCGATCTTCATCCGTGATCTGGTAGAACACAAAGGCTTGCCGCAGACCCATAACCCAGGCTCCCCATCGCTGGGTCTGGGAGGTGTCGAATGGCGGCAGCAGCCTGGATCCTGGAGCGATGGCCATTGTGCTGGTCGGCGGCTGTGACGCGGCTCTGTATTCACCTTCAGCAGTGCTCATGGACGAAGCACGTGGAGCGGTGGAGTGAGTCTTTGGAAGTGTTGTCCGACAGCCCAGCTGGAGCGCTCAACAGGATCCCATCCTTGTTGCCATTGTTGTATGGTGGGTTAGACGCATAATGAAACCACAGACAATGGTGTAGTGATCAGCATGGTTCGCTATTATACAACACAAGATGAAAATACCTCTCCAGGTGGCCAACTATATACATGCTAAGGGGAACGCCCCCTGGTGCCATTGGCGGGTTTGAATTCCTGCCGCCGTTCCCATTGGTTCCCCAAAGCAGGAGCTCAAAGCCCCAGTCTCATTGTTCTCTGGGACTCAAGCTCAGGCTCCTTTGCTGACGGCCTGAAGTGATCAGCGGACACAACAGTTTTAACCTTTCTTCATAGAGAAAGTGTTCCGATCCCTTTATCATTCTAGTTGCCCTTTTCTGCACTTTTTCCAATGCTATAATATCCTTTTTGAGGTATGGTGACCAGAACTGTACACAGTACTCCAAACGATGCTGCACCATTGATTTATACAGGGGCATTATGATACTGGCTGATTTGTTTTCAGACCCCTTCCTAATAATCCCCAGCATAATATTGGCCTTTTTATTGCAATTGCACACTGTCTCAACATTTTTATTGAGTTATCTACTATGACTCCAAGATCTCTCTTGGTCAGTCTCTGCCAGCCCATCAATGTGTATCTATAGTTAGGATTTTTGGCTCCAATGTCTATCACTTTACACTTGGCCACACTGAACTCCATTTGCCCCATTGATGCCCACTTGCCTATCCTCGATAGATCCCTTTGGAGTGCCTCACAATCCTCCCTGGTTCTCACCACCCTGAACAGCTTTGTGTCATCTGCAAATTTAGCCACTTCACTGCTTACTCCCAACTCCAAACCATTGATAAACAAGTTAAAAAGCATTGGACTGAGTACTGATCCCTTTGGTACCCCACTGCTTACCACCCTCCACTGAGAAAAGGCTGGACAACAAATCCAATTACCTGTTGGCCTGGAAGACTTGAGAGCTAGTGATCACTACGATTTAACTGACAACTAACTGACAGCCAGAGACCAGTTCTGACTGGCTCAGGCAGGAGCTGGCAGAGTCTAAGTCACAGTGACTCAGCAGCAAGCTGATTGGCTGTTCCTTGTATATATGTAATTGCATACTGTATGCTTTTTCTCTCCTGCTCGCATGTGTGTTCTGGCGAAGCACTTTGCTGGTGTATATAACTGTAAATAAAACTGTATATAGTTGACCACAACTCTGCATTGGTGTGGTTGCTATAGCTAGCCTTCAGCAGGGCAAGTCTGGACTTGTGTTCCAAAAGAACTAGGCACTGCTACATGGCGGCTGAGACCCTCGACAGGGCTATGGGCCCAGCCCACTATCCGCTGCGCCAAGCCTGACTCCAGTTTATGTGCAAAGAGTGGCTGGTGTTGCCTGTTTGTTCATCTTGGTTGCTGTTCAGCCCAGCAGTTGCTGAAGGGTCCATGAGCTGTGGAGCCAGGAGCTGTCGACGGCCATTCTTCCCAGGCTGGAGGAGGACGTCTGAGTCGGTGAGGCCTCTGGTATCAGTGCAGAGGAGTTGAAGGACACAGCAGTTATCAGCAGGGAGAGCCGGAGAGTGTCTGGTTGCTTCGGAGAGATTTCAGCATGGCTCAGGTACTGGGCACCCAGTGGTTGGAAAAGCTCACTGCAACCAATTATGATGTATGGGCACCTCACATGAAGCACTTTCTCAAGCGTGAGGGGCTGTGGCTGTATGTGAATGACCCCCCTGACCCAGTGCCAGTTGGTGATGTGCCCAAGGTGGACAAAGCTTTGGCAAACATCGTTTTGGCTGTTGGGGACGATCAACTGGTTCAAATTTCACAAGCCACAACAGCAAAAAGTGCGTGGGACAGTTTACGGGCAGTTTATGTCCAGCACACAGCTGGCTCTCTAATTGCCCTGACATGCCGGCTTTATCGCAAAGTCCAGCTGCCGGACAAGCCTCTCAGAGAACACTTGAATGCTTTAACAGAGTGTTTTCACCAGCTGGAAGAGAGAGGCAAGGCTGTATTGCCCCAGGATCAAGTGTTTATAGTTCTCAGTTCGTTATCAGAGAGATACAACGTACTAATAACATCATTAGAATCTGTGCCAGCAGACCAACTTCAGATGAACTATGTTGTTGGCAAACTGCTGGAATTTGATAGCAGACTACAAGCTCTGCATTCCTCAGCTGCTTGGCAAAATGCCCAGAGTGTGGAACCAGCTGGGATCAACAAGGCTAGCTGCCAGGGAAAAATAGAGCCTACAGCTTTGAGGGTCCGTAAATGTTTTGTCTGCGGGTCTTTGATGCACCTCAAAAAATTCTGTCCGGAGCTTTGGAAGAAAACTAAAGCTGCAGGACACTCTGAAGGGGTGTCAAAGTGTCCAAATGCTTCCCTGGTAGTAGCTGGGACAGCTGCCAACCAGGACATATGGCTATTGGATTCCGGAGCATCCCAAATATTTTGCAAAAACGAAGCACTCCTACAGGATAAACAACCAGCACTGCAACAGCATGTTAACTTAGCAGACGGAAGAAGTGCTAGTGTGACTTGCACTGGGGAACTCACTTTTCCAGTCTTAAATTGCACTTTCCAGAGTGTTCTCTGTGTCCCCTCTCTGGAATGCAACCTCCTGAGTGTGTTAGCTCTTGACCGAGCTGGTTATGAGGTAAAGTTTGCTAATGAAACATGTAAAATAATGAAGGGGGGAAAACAGGTTGCTAGGGCAGAGCTGCAAAATGGTGTTTATGTTTTGTGTAACACTCCCGTGGCAGCTTCTACCCAGGTGACAGGCAACATAAATCCCCATAGTGAATGTTTGCATCTCCTACACCGGAGGGCAGGTCATGTCAGCTTTTCAACCTTAACAAAAACCTTAGCTCTCACTGGTAAGGAGGGGGTGAAAGATTATGGGAATTTTCTCAACTGTGATATATGCAAACAGGTCAGATCAAAGGCTTTTCCAGTGGCTCAGAAAAGCGAAAGAGTGTCTAAGCAGCCTCTCGAACTGGTGCACACTGATGTAATTGGTCCTTTCCCACCGAGTCTATCCCAAAATCGTTATGCAGTTGTGTTTACTGATGATTTTTCTTGTTATTCTTGGGTTTATGTATTAAAACAGAAATCAAATGCTTTTCAAACGTTTAAATATTGGCACAGAAAGGTGTGCAATCAGATAGGTGAGCTAAAAGCCCTGCAAACAGATATGGGTAGGGAATTTGTGTCATCTGCATTCCAACAATGGTTAAAAGAGCATGGGGTGAAACACAGGGTGGCAAACATGGCCACACCCCAGGAAAATGGAGTGGCAGAGTGCAAAGGTGCAACTTTGCAAACAATAATGATGGCAATGCTCAAAGATGCAAACTTGTCAATACAGTATTGGGCAGAAGCCCTAAAAGCTGCATGTTATGTGAGTAACAGGGTGTGGACAAGAGTGTTGGATGATATTCCTTTCTCAGTCCTGCATGGAAAAACACCAAAATTGAGTCATTTAAGGGTGTTTGGGTCCAAGGCCTGGGTAAATGTGCCTTTGAACCAGAGAAGGAAAGGGGGAGCTCGCTCAAAGAAGTTACTTTTCTTGGGTTATCAATCAGGCATGAAAGCCTACAGATTTGCTAATGAGCAGCACAAAGTGAGTTTCAGTAGGTCAGCAAATTTTTGCGAAAGCTAGAACTGGCACAGGGTGCACACAAATCAAATGCCTGCTCAGGCAGCCTTACCAATCACAGACAGTGCTGAGGTGGATACTGAACCTAAATCTCCGCTGCCTGTTCATTCTGAAAGCATCAAAACAGAGCAAGCTACTCCAAGACGCTCAGCGCGAAGTACTAAAGGAGTAGCTCCTCAAAGATATGGGTATGATGCTAATGTTGTAAACTATGTTTATGCACGGGAACCTGTGAGTTATCAGGAGGTAACGGAAATGCCAAAACAGGAACAACAAGCTTGGTTAGAAGCTATGAGAGTGGAGTATGACTCACTATGTGAGAACAATGTGTTCAGTCTGTCAGAACTGCCCAAAGGCAAACAGGTAATAGGCTGCAAATGGCTTTACAAACTAAAACATTTACAGGATGGGAAGGTCCAGAGAAAGGCCAGATTGGTCGCTAGGGGTTTTTGTCAAACCCAAGGTCAAGATTACGATGAAATATTTGCTCCCACTGTAAATTCTAATACTTTGACTGTTGCTCTGACCAAAGCAGGGTTGCAAGGGATGCAGGTGCATCACTTTGACTTCACCACTGTGTACCTCAATGCTCAAGTTAAGGAAGATCTGTATATGGATCAGATACCAGGGTTTGAGCACAAAAACAAGAACCTTGTGTTAAAAATAAACAGAGCCTTGTACGGGTTAAAACAGAGTGGGCATCTCTGGAATGAGTGTCTGTCTACTACTTTGACTAACTTAGGTTTTGAGCAAAGCTTGGCAGATCCCTGCATGTTCAACAAGGAAATAGGAAAAAGCAGATGTTATTTGCTCATGTTTGTTGATGATCTATGCTTTATGTTTGAACAAAAAATGCAACTTGATTGGTTTCTCCAGACAACACAAACATTCTTCATAATTAAGCATTTAGGAGAAATAAAAAATTATCTGGGCATGAATATACATAAAAATGAGGATGGGTTCTATGAATTGAGCCAGGATGGTAAAATTGAAAAATTGTTGGAAATGTATAACATGTCTGAAGCACAAACTGTACCTACACCCATGACAACCAGTTATGACAGGGTGCCTGAAGGAGAGTGCTTTGAGCACAAAGCTCTGTATCAATCTCTGGTTGATTCACTATTGTATTTGGCAGTCTGGTCTCACCTAGACATCTACTATGCTGTGCATAAGCTATGCCAAAGGTGTGCATGTCCATACAAAAAGGATTGGACTGCAGCTAAACATGTTCTAAGGTACTTGAAGGGTACTGTAAAAAGCAGGTTACAGTTGAAAACTGACGGTACAAATCAGGTGTGTGCATACAGTGACTCCAATTGGGGAGACAAGGAAAGTGGCAAGTCCACAGCAGGCTATGTAATATATGTTTGTGGACCACTAACAATGTGGAAATCTGTAAAACAACAATACATTTCGTTGAGCTCATGTGAAGGAGAATTTGCTGCCATGAACGAGGTAATGATACAACTAGAATGGCTTAACCAATTGTTAAAGGAGTTAAAAATGTCTGTTAAAATGCCTATGTCAGTGTTTTGTGATAATACTACTGCACAACAACTAGCTACTTCGTATAGTGCCAGGACCAGAAGCAGGCACATCAACATATGCTACCAGAGTGTACGGAACTTAGTACAGAGAAAGTGGGTTGCCCTGGAGCATTGTGATTCTGCAAGTAACATGGCAGATATGTTCACAAAGGGACTAGACACAAGTAAATACCTCAACCTGAGGGGGAGGTTAGGTCTAATCACATCGCTCTAAGTCTTAGGGGGAGTGTTGGCCTGGAAGACTTGAGAGCTAGTGATCACTACAATCTAACTGACAGCTAACTGACAGCCAGAGACCAGTTCTGACCGGCTCAGGCAGAAGCTGGCAGAGTCTAAGTCACAGTGACTCAGCAGCAAGTTAATTGGCTGTTCCTTGTATATATGTAACGGCATACTGTATGCTTTTTCTCTCCTGCTCGCATGTGTGTTCTGGCGAAGCACTTTGCTGGTGTATATAACTGTAAATAAAACTGTATATAGTTGACCACAACTCTGCGTTGGTCTGGTTGCTATAGCTAGCCTTCAGCAGGGCAAGTCTGGACTTGTGTTCCAAGAGAACTAGGCACTGCTACATGGTGGCTGAGACCCTCGACATTACCATGTCATATTACACGGGGAAGCCATTGAAATTCATAAACATAAACACAATTTCAACAGGAAAGAAGAGAGTGTAAAAATAAATAAGGCATGGTTCCCTGTGCTGAAAAACACAAAATGCTCTATTTCTTACAATAGCACTACAGTTAAGATTAGAACTTCAACAACCAACCCATATGCAAAAGAACCTCTTCAGGAAAGCTCCTCCATTAGCATATCACAGCCTGGGGAACTCCTACAAGATAATGACTCAGCTCTACCCCACCTTCCTGAGTAGGTATAAATTACCTGCCTACCATTTTTCTTCTCACCTTGAGTACTCCATCTTTCTGTGTTGTACCTCTGAGGATGCCAGTCACAGCTGCTGGAGAAACATCAGGTCTTAGAATGCCAAGACCATGGCCATACAGCCTGGAAAATCTACCATCATCATCAGCAGGTATCTTTTTTTTTCCTTTGATGCTCCAAACTTTCCAGGCAGTGGCCTGGGGAAAGCAGCTCCCAGTCCATGCAAACCATGTGCAGGGACCAGCAAAGCTGTGAGTTTATCTTCCCTCCCTCCTTTGTGGGGATGGGGCTCTTTTTTCCTCTCTAAGTAGGATGGATGGGAACACATTTGGGGGGGCAGATAGAATTTGACCCATTGGTCCAGTGTTCCCTGTAAGGTGCTCTAGGGTGCACTAGTGCATGATTTTCCTGACAGCACAGGGATTTTCTTCCTAGTGCACAGGTCTGAGTGGATGGCCCCACCCTTCTGCTCATCAACTTGCCTGGTGGCTGGCTCACTGGCAGCTGGTCAACTGCTTTGGAAGTCCAGTGCCTGGCTGCAGGCCCTGTTGTGTAGTGAGAGCTTCAAATGAACAGGCATTGTTAGAGAGGCTCCTTGCAGCTACATCCAGATTGGCCATCTTTGTAGAGCTGGTCAATCTGGTAACAGAAGTGTAAAGTGATGCCATGCAAAAGAAGGCTCCTAGCTACTATGTTCTTATTGGTTACTTTGTATCTTCTGGGTGTGTTTTGGGACTGGGTTTTTTGTATATTGTTGCAGCTCACCACATGTGTTTTGTTCTTAACATTCCAATAAAAAGCTATGCTGAAACCACAATAGTCTTGTGAGCCCACTACTTAACAGGCCCTATCAAGGGAGGCACTTGCATGAGCCCAGTACTACTTCCTGTTCCAACCAGGACTCCAGGAGGAGCCCTCCTGTTGTGCTGGCCAGCCAGTAGTGCCAGCTGGGAGTCTGTGACTTAGTGGAGCTGCTGCTGCTGCCCAAAAAGATCTGCTGTCCTGCCCTGATGCATCTGGTGAGTCTTCCCCTCACCTCTCTCTGCCCAGGAGGAAGGTTGGTAGGGCCCCAGCCAGAATGCACACTTCTCTCCCCCCAGTGGGCTTTAAAGCTAAAGGCAATGCAAGGGTCTTCATGGGCCTCTCACTGCCAGGACCATGGTGGGGGCTGTGGGGGTTCCCCTCTGCCTGGGAGGGATGTCAGGAGGGCCCCAGCCAGGCTGCATGTTTCTCTCTCCCCATGGGCATTAAACTTAAACATGGAGGGAGGCTCATCAGAAGGTGGGGGAAAGGAGCCAGGCTCCACATTCTGGTGGGCAGTTGGTTGTTGCCTTCCCAGGCATGGCCCAGGGTGGCTGTCTGGCTTTGTGAGGTGGTGAGGCAGAAGGCCCCCGACATTGGTTTGGGAAGGGCGGGGGGAAGGAGCCAGATTCCATGTGTGGATGGGTGGTTGTTGCCTCCCAGCCCTGGCCTGGGGTGCCTGGCTGGCTTGGTGAGGCAGCAGGGCAGAAGCCTCCTCGATGTTGCTTTGGGAAGGCTAGGGGGAAGGAGTTAGCCACCAAGAGTAGGTGGGTGGTTGTTGTCTCCTGGGCCCAGGCCAGAGTGGGTGGCTAGATGGCTTGGTGAGGCGGCAGGCCAGAAGGCCTCTCGACATTGGTTTGGGAAAGATGGGGGAAGGAGCTGGGCTCCACGTGCGGGCAGGTGGTTGTTGCCTCTCAGAGGCCCGAGGTGGCTGGTTGGCTTGGTGAGGTGGCAGGGCAGAAAGCCCTTCGATGTTGGTTTGGGAAGGGCAAGGTGGGAAGGAGATGGAGGATGTAAGGGGGAAATGGAGTTATGGGAGGTATTGGTGTGTGGGGGTCTTTATTTTTCACATTTATATTCCACTCATCCTATAAATGGGCTCAGGGTGGGTTTGTTGTTGTTCAGTTGCACAGTCAAATCTGACTCTTCATGACCCCATGGACCACAGCATGCCAGGCCCTCCTGTCTTCCACTGTCCTCTGGAGTTTGCTTAATTTCATGTTCGTTGCATTGATAACACTGTCTAACCATCTCATCCTTTGCCGTCCCCTTCTTCATTTACCTTCAGTCTTTTCCAGCATCAAGGTCTTCTCCAGTGAGTGCTCCCTCCTCATTTGGTGGCCAAAGTATTTGAGCTTCAGCTTCAGTATCTGGCCTTCCAGGGAACAGTCAGGGTTGATTTCTTTTAGGACTGACTGATCATTGCAGTCCAAGAGACTCTCAAGAGTCTTCTCCAGCACCATAATTCAAAAGCATCTATTCTTCGGCCTTCCTTATGG
Organism: Gekko gecko; assembly: GCA_029375565.1. NCBI lineage: Eukaryota > Metazoa > Chordata > Lepidosauria > Squamata > Gekkonidae > Gekko > Gekko gecko. Next base: position 143,680,414 of record JAPDNY010000005.1, read on the forward strand.
TCCAACTCTTGCAGCCATACATTACTACTAGGAATACTATTGCTTTGACTATGAGGACTTTTTCTGGCAGGGTGAGGTCTCTGCTTTTTATTATACTTTCTAGGTTTGCCATAGCTTTCCTCCCAAGGAGCAGGCACTTTTAATTTCATGGCTGTGGTCACTGTCTGAAGTGATCTTGGATCCTAGGAACATGAAGTCTGTCACTGCTGTTATGTCCCGAGGCCAAGGGCAGGTGCCAGCCAGGGGCGGCAAAGCTTCGATTCTGAAGACAATAGGGACTATGCTCCTGAACTCCAAGTAAGGAGCCAATAGGGACCTTGGCGGGAAGTTTGAACCTGCCAATAGAACAACGGGGTGTTCCCCCCAATGTATATACTTGGCTGTTAGTTGTTGTTCATTATGTAAAGTACCAATAAACGTGTCTTCGCTTATGTCATGGTCCGAATCCTGACATATGGAACCCAGTACTTTACAGTGGTGACGAGGATGGGATTCCACTGAGTCGGGCTTGAATCGCAGCACCAAGCATCGCTCCAGCCGATGCTGCACTGCATCGCTCCTGAGCTCTGCACCACGTCCCATGTCCTGGACACCACTCCCGCAACGCGATTGAGTCATGGCCACAGCTTATGGAAGCCTCAACAAGTTTGATCCAGCCCACCACAAAGTTTGGGACTCCTGGATGGACCAGCTGATGTGCTACATCAAGCTAAATGGGTTCACAGATGCAGGAAAAAGAAGAGCCCTCCTTCTTAGCTCCTGTGGGATTGACACCATTCGACTCGCCAAGAGTCTTCTGGTCCCCCGGGCCATCCTGGAGTGTTCATTTGAGGAGATAATGGAAGCCCTCAACAACTACTTCAGTCTGAAGCCGACCTTCCTAGCTAGATGGATGGGGTTCCAGGGAAGTGTACAGGCCCAAGGGGAATCTGCCACCGCCTTTATGGCTGCCCTGCACACCCTCGCGGTGGACTGCTCTTTACTGAAGGTGGCTGATAACCTCTTGACACAGTTCATGTGGGGATTATTGGATGCCAAACTGCGGAGGAAGATGATCGGCAGCCTGAAGATCACCCTGGAGGAGGCCATGCAGCTCGTCCTAGCTCATGAGGCATCACATCAGGAGCACCCATCAGCCGCAGCACATCAGGTCGGGGCAGGATATGCATTCGTTATGCATCACATCTTTCTAGGGCTCATTGTATTGCTTCTACAACGGGCTTACTGCTAGTCAAGAATAATGGCAGATCTTTGGTTCTCACCAGCTTCTTCACTGTCCCTGCATTCTTTGTGTGGGCTGGGGTCTTTTTCCTCTGCAAGTAGGATGGCTGAGTCACCTTGGCCCAATTTGCTTGAAATGTGGGTGGTTTTTAGTGGACAGGCAGCACTAGCTTAGAAGATCCTACAAAAACTAATTTAATTGAACCATAGAGTTTGCATGATGGATGAATCTGCCCTATACCAAAATAAGTACAACATAGATTAGAAATGGTTTCTCTTGAACGAGGAACACCTGCATGACAGTACAACGTGTTTTCCTCACAAACCTATATTTTTATGTTTGTTCTACCACATTTCATATATTTTTGCTCATTGTGGAAATATTATAATTGATTGAAATAAAGAGGAAGCAAGTTAAGCTTCTGTTATACAAAGTAACAATTATTATTAGTGTTCCTGACACCCTACTTAAAATACTATTCAACTATTGTTAATAGACTTTGTATTCATACTTCTATAACTGTTTGTCAAAAAGATATTGTTGAGAGGAAGCAATTGTATATGTTCAAATAATCAGATTCTACCAGGATCACTTAGGTAAGATCAAGTCCCCCCACCAAGATTTTAAGCAGCAATTCAAACAGCAAGGAAGAGAGATAGCAAGAATGAAAAAAGATAAGTTGCCCTTTTAGTATGGCATTTTACAGCAGAAAGTTATTTATCAAAGGGAAAAAAATCAATATTTACATGCAGAAATGTCAAATAAAATATTTAATATTTACAATGCAGAAGTAGAAAGACAGAATATAAAATATTACTTTCCACATATATGCCAACATGAATGAACAAACAAACAACAATCAAACTGAATGAAATACTCACAGCACTAAACTTTCGCAGTCAATGAGACCCAGGGTTCTAAAATGAAAAGATCTTGCATAAATGATAGAAAAGGGTATTTAAAGGCTTCTGAATTCTGATTATTTTATTCCTGCTGATTAGCCGTAGCCCTTTATTTCTTGAGTTTGAAACAACTTAATTTAAATCAAATCATTAATAAGTCCTTCATATGCAATAGCAATTTGTAGTATTCTGTGGACTATATACCTCTTAATATGGGTAGTTTCCATGATTATATGAAGTCATAGTTATATGAGGACTTCGTATCAATATATTAAAACGGCTAGTAATTCCCATAGGTAGTAGTATCAGTCATGCTTATACTTTGATCCTACAACACAGGTCATTGAACTTAGCACAGGGAGACTTTGGTTCAAGACCCATTTTAGACATATATTTGCCCATTGACCTTCGGCCACTTAGGATCTCTAATCCTTAGCTTTCTGTCTGTGAAAAACTGGTGTAAAAAGTGAGTCATTTTGTCACTTTTGTCAACAAAATGCTTTTGCCAACCCCTGCTCCCATCCCCTTACTCCCCTCCTGATGGCTAAGCCTCCAGCAGCCTGCTATGGGTTGGATGGGGTTTCCCATTGTTAGCCAAATTGCTCTATTATTTAATAAAGATGGGGAATTATAATTATTAATATGCAATTGGCTTATCTATAGGATCTGACATGTGTATACCAGAGTTAGAATTCCCAAGCACCCAGGAACAGACACAGAAATTGGGTGGCTAAAATAATGATTCCTTTACTAAATATTCTCAAACGTACACACAATATTCACATAGTATAGCACTAAGGAAGCAGAGGTGATTGATGGGTTATAGGGGGGTGATACAACCTGTCCAGATGTGCAGAGGTCCATGGATTCTGGCCTAAACTCAGAGAGTTCAGGGGTGGCCTGCCATTTTGGATCATGGCAGAAAACACACGGTCTAAGGCCATGTGTGAGCTGGGATATAGGCACTGGCAAAGAATGCAGACCAATGGGTGGTCCTGGGGGCTGGTCTCAGGTGAGAACAATAGATTACCTGGACCAATGATGAGTCCCAGGGGTGTGTGATGCCAGTAGGGGCAGACCTTAGGTATGACCAATGAGCTTCCAGAGAGGCAGAGTCCGGGTTTAACAATAGAAGCCAGGTGTTGGGTAGCTAGTTAAATGGATTATCTGATTCACTAATGGTCCTGGCCCTGGGTAGACAAAAGGTGGGAGACCTCCCTGATTAGCTCAGGAAGGATTGCTAAACATTTGAATGATTGATTGGTTTATCCCAGTATCTTGAGGGAAGGCAGGGAAGACAAAGAATTTACACATAGGGCACAAAGGGCAGGGTGAGGTACTGGAGAGTGCCAGGTGTCTTCTAAAGACTTTACCTCTGGAACTCATTGTTATTCCATAAGCATAATCTCTGCTGGGTGGAGGGGGAAGACTGGAGGCTTGCTCTGAGGTCATTTTATGAAACCTGAATATGAAATCCCTTTTGCAGACCACTTGCAGCCTGACTCTTTTTGGACTTTGGTTCAGGTTAGAAAGTAGGGCACCCCTGTTTTGGAGCTACCCAAGAGTAAAAGGCAGTGCCTCTGGCAACACCATATCCCCTACCCCAGCCCACCCACATGCACCCTACCACCCTCCTCTTCATCCTAGGATATTCCTCATTGCTTGGAGCTGCTTCTGGCTGCCCCTTTGTTCTGAGTCAGGGTGGGTTGGATCCCATAGTTGTTGCCTGCTCTTCTTTACTGGCTCTTGCTTTCTCTCTCTCTCTCTCTTTTTTTGGCCCCCCGAAGGGGAATTTTTTATTTGCATTTTTTTAAACACTACAAACTATAACAGAAAAGGGGGGGGGGCATCTACAACTAAGGAGAAAGAAAAGATAACCACATCTAACTAAAAACCCAAGAAATGGAGATCTTCAAATATGCTTGTATCCGTGTTAGTCCAATAAAAAGAGCTTAAAAAACATTGAGTGTGATCTAAAAGTCCAAATTCTGCATCAGCCTACCTATTTTCCCATTTTAGAAACCCTCCCCAAATCATCTCATGAAATAAAGGCTTTACATAGACTTTCAGAGTCTCAGTTCTTTTTGTGCTTTTCTTTGCAGTCTCTAAGTTGATAGCTTTGTTTGGGAGCAGCCGCCCCCTTTTCTGCATCCGAGTCCTCGTTGGAAGACACGGAGTCCAATTCGCCAGTAGATTTGCTGTCCTCTTCATCTTTCGTATCCTCTTCTGAATCTCCCAGTTGCAGCCACAGGAATTCACATGTTTTAAAGACAGAGTCAATCTTTTCTCTTTCTTCCTTTATTTTGAACGTGATGCCTTCGGGAATTAACCACCTGTATGCAATGCTGTTTGTTTGTAAGAAAGAAATTAAATCCTTATACTTCTGTCTCTTCTTTCTTATCTCAAATGGGATGTCCTTTAATATCCTTATATTGTTGCCTCCAATTTTCAGGGGTGTGTTCATAGTTGCTTTTAAAATTGAGTCTCTTAAGTGTCTCTTCAAGAATCTCACAACAATTTCCCCTGGCAGATTATGCTTTTAAATGTACATAGAATAGGCTCTATAAGCCACATCCATTTCGCTTAAGATGTCTTCTGTTTTTAAATCTGTCAATGGTGCCAGGGCATCACTCAATAGTTGCTTAAGATTCTCATTTGGAGTTTCATTCACCCCTTGGAACCGTATACCATATTTGCTCTCTCCATTTGTAATTGTAACAGCTGAGTTTCCTCCGAAGCTTGCTTCTTTTCAAGCATTTGCATCTTCTTCCTTGTTTTCCTTGAGCTGGTGTCCAGTTCCATCACTTTTTCAGCCACTTGCTCTGTTTTCTTCGTGGTATCCACCAGTTGTGATTGCTGCACTGCAAAGTTCTGGTTTAGAGTTTGCAATTGCTGGTTAATGTTGGTCATTTGTTCCAGCAGAGGGCGTAAAGAGTCTGCTAAGAGCTTAGGAAACTACAGTTTCTTCCGCCCTCAGGCTCATGCCGCCTGGTGGTTTGGGTTTCTGTCCTTTGTCGAGTCGCCTCCCTGCCATCTTTCTAGATTGTTTACTTTAGCTGAGAGTTTACAAAGTCTCTGAATGCCTCCAAAATGCTTCGATTCTTGCTGGTAAGGTTTCTAAAATTGGTTTCTTTGCTTATGCTTCCTCTCTCCCCCTTGCTGTTCTGCTTTTAAGTCTCTGCTTGTGGGAGGGGGGCTCTTGCTTTCTCTTGCTACATGGCCCATGGACCTATGTGGAGCATTGGGACAGGCCTTTGTGGGGGCACGGAAAGTGTCTCCTTGGGTTCCCATAGTAGCATTTCTTCTTGTGTGGCTCAGTTGATCAGCAGCTCCTCCTCAGTTGATCCCATGGCTTTCAGATGGCATGACTTCTTCCCCAGGTAAGGAGAAGGGTTGTGGCTTCCTGGGAAGGACCAGGGCATCAAGACTTTATGGGGTGTTATTTACCTCCATGCCATGAAAAAGCTTTTATTAAAGAAACAGGACATTTCACCACCATCACCTCAGCAACCCCAGTAGTTTTGAGAGCCATCAAACAGAATTTTATTTATTTATTTATTTATTTTTGGATTTATATCCCTCCCTCCCCAAAGCTCAGGGTGGCTAACAGAAAGGCATACAAGCCAAGGTTATAAATAAAATAAAAACAGAATAAAACAATACAATAAAACAATACAGTACTATACTCTAAAGTGTCGATGCTCTAGATGTCACAGAATAGTTAGTTACAAGATGGGGATCCTGGCAAAAGTTATTAATTCCAGGTAACACAACCATCACCATCTTTATCCAGGGATGTCTCGCACCCCAATGTTGCCTGCACAAATGGTGGTGGAGGTGCGATGATGGACAGTAACGATAGTAGAATAATGGTGGTGCTTAAACAGAAGAGTTCAAGCATTTTGCAAATTAAATGCATTTATCAAAATCATCATCATCATCATTTACTTGTACATTGATTTCCCTCTCAAGTAATATATAGACACATATCCCTAGAACAGATAAACCCTACACTTTGTAATTTTGTAAACCCTATACTTTGTAATCCTATACTTTTTAATTTTTTATCTATGAGGTTACATGCACTAAATTTTTGTGTGATTTGATTTTACTTGCAAGGGCTACGATTTTGGGAGGAAAAGAGGCAAAACCCCAGTCAAGGAGACCCAGAGATATAAAAGTAAAAATCTTGCACAAACGATAGAAAATTCTGTTTAAAGGCTTCTGAATTGTGGTTATTTTTAATATAGATAATTTCTTGAGGCCAGCTAGTCAACAATGTGTTTGTGTAATCACTGTAATAGGAGGAGAGAGGAAAGCTAATCACAGAAAAGGAAACAGGAACTCATCCTACAATGGTGTTAATGATTTAAATGCAAATGGACACCTAATGTGAACAATAATTTACAAGAGCTAGTGGAGCATGTTGGTTAAGAGGCTATGAACCAGCCATCTGGGTTCAAATGTTATCTCTATCATGAAATTGTTATTGAGAGTAAAGTACAATCCTAAACAGAGTTACAACATTCTAGAGCCACTGAAATCAATGGGCTTAGAAAGGTGTGGAATGGCATGTTAGTCAACGCTGAAGATACTGTTACTTTGTTACTTCTCTATAATGCTGTCTTTGAAGAGGCTTCCAGCGAAAACAATAAAGTATCAGTTAAACAGTTGCAGTATTATATTCAGTTCTGAATAAGGGCCTCAGTGTGGATTTAAAAAAAAAATCTTCACAATGGATCCAGGCACAGATATGGGGTATTTTTCTACAATCTGAGGGGAAGCCCAAGGTTAGCAGAAAAATATGAAATGTTAAAAAAGAGTTAAAAACCTAGCATAGAAGTAATACCCATTTCTTTTGGAAAATCATATCTTAAAGATTTAATAGGACTATGTTGAGAGATCTTGGTGGCCATTTGGTGGGTGCTAGGTAACCGCCCCCCCCAACACTGACAAGGATTCCAAGCCTCAGCTAGTGCCAGTTCAGGGGAGTGGGGGGGGGAAGGGGATGTAAACCTAGAGGGAAGGAACAAAAAAGGTACAAGGGAAAGTTGAAGGTGTAAGAGAGGGACAGAAAAAGGTAGGTGAATGAATAAGTGAGGGGTCAGTGAAGGAAAGAAACACAGAAAGGTAGGTAGCTAGGTAGGTGGGACAAAAGAAAAATGGAGGGGTTGCAGACACTGCCATGGGGAGGCAAAGATGAAAACAAGAAAATAAAATGGAATGGAGAATACCATGTGAAACTTTTTGTGCCCCCCCCATCATATACAAATAAAACTCAAAAATCATTAAAACAGCAGATACAATTAGAAGTTTAAGCTAGTAAAACCCATCACATTATAATGATGTATTTGCAGTCCTAAAGCTGTATCTGTACACTGTTTAGGATAACAGCTAAACTCCATATTGGCGTAACATAGAGATATGTGAGAGCTTGTAACTATGGGTGCAATCAGACTACATGCTTACCACGCTCTGAACTGATCACAGTTCATCCATTCTTGTCCCGTCCCATAAAGGAATGTCCAGACATCCCCCATTACCTTCCTTAATGCGTGGTCACCCTGTTAAGGAATGTCCAGACTTTTGCTGCACACCAGCCTCAGAGTGTGCTGTCTTCTGTTGGGTTGTTGTTGTTTTGCTTTTTCCTTTGCACATGCACATAAATGTGGGCACAAATCACTGAGCTTTTTTCTTTTTTCTTTTTTCTTTTTTTTGCAGAAAGACTGCCACATGACCCAGGTTCCAGCTGAGGAACATGGCCTCAATAGGAAAGCCTGGCTAGGGACTATTTTCCAACACAAACCACAGCATGTATAGTTTTCTTTGTGGTTACTCCTTGCAAACCCCCATTCTTCCCAACTTCCCCACAAAAAAATGGCTCAGGAGTCCACAGATGTACATAAAAATTTTGATGGCATTTATGCACATATCGCCAAGGGGTGAAAAAATGGTGCTGCAATGGAAGGGACACTTCCTTTCCATTGTGGCTTGATTGCACAGTGGAACTATCAGACATCGGGGAAGGTGCCCTAGATCCATTTGTGGTGAACTTTTCCCAGTGTCGAGGAATTCATCCTGGAAGAGGAGTGAGTGCAGGAGGCCAACAACTGGAAAATGGGTAACAGATGCTGCTGTCCAATTGTGCATTTCAAATCCATCAGGGAAACACAATGAGAATGGATCAAACAGCTTGTCTGATCACACCCTCTGTGGAGTAAGCAGAAAAAGGCCCCTTTTAGTGCCAATTAGAATGAGGCTTTAAAAATCCCACACAATCTTTTAAAGGCAACCAGGTAATCTCATATTATTCAGGTCTGCAAAAAGTGCAAAATATTGTGGTAAACCAGCAGAAAATATTGTGGTAAACCAGCTAGGAATAACTACATCAGTGCCCATGGCCTATTGGCTTCTCCTAAAAAGCATGACAGTCCCAGTGCCTCTCCCAACCAGAGTTTCAAACTTCATTCAAAAAGGGAACAGCCACAAAATGTACCACATCCCTAGAAACTGTTAACTGGTTTATAATGAGCCTTTAAAACCTCATACTAATAGCAACAAAACATAATGGGATAGTGAAACCAATTGCAAGGGATGTAAATGTTTGGAAGAATTTTTTAAAAAGTCTTCTACTGGTGCCTAACTTTTGCATCCTCTGTCTGCAATCCAGGAGGTCACATGGCTGAATTACGTGCTTGGTAAGCAGAAGGTCCCTGAGACAATTCCTGCAACTCCAGTTAAACAGATCTTGGGTAGTGGGCACTGAATATGACCTTTCCCAGTTTGGTGTAGTGGTTAAGTGTGCGGACTCTTATCTGGGAGAACCGGGTTTGATTCCCCACTCCTCCACTTGCACCTGCTGATGTGACCTTGGATTAGTCACAAGCTCTGGCACAGCTGTTCTCTCAAGGACAGTTTCTGTCAGAAGTTCTCTCAGCCCCACCTACCTCACAGGGTGTCTGTTGTGGGGAGGGGAAGGGAAAGGAATTTGTAAGCCACTCTGAGAGACCTTTGGGCAGTGAAGGGCAGGGTATAAATCCAAACTCTTCTTCTCTCTCTTCTTCTTCCCTGCCTGAGATCCTGGAGAGCCCCTGTCAGTCAGTGTAGACAATACTGTGCTAAATGTATCAGTGGTAGATTTATAAATTCATATTTGGTCATCATCCTTGTAACTAATTTCTTGTGAGCGTTAAGCAAGGATCACCTCCAGATGGTGACATTTCACCAAAGATGGTTCTTTTTGTTTTTTTAGTACACAAATGATTCATAAATGTGATCAGATAAGCTAGTAAAACTAGTTGTGGACCAACAGATTTTGTGGAATTATTTGCAGGGCTGAGTAATGCAGAGATAATACTGAGAAATCTAATGTGATAAGTTCTTTCCATTCAGTTGCATCTTTTCCTCCTTCAAGTAACACTGCCATAAAAAGTAACCTCAATGTGATTGATAAGTATGACACTTAAGGCAGCATTCCAACAAGTGATTCAGCTTTAATGGTAGTGATTCAACAGTTCAGAACAGCTCAGAACAGACAACACAACATAGAGCAACAGGCTCTTATTTAAATAGTGCGGCTACCATAGCCACCCCTACATCAGTGGTAACAACCAATAGCATTGCTTGGATAAGGTCCAATCAGTTTGCTTCCCTCCAGCATAATCCTTATATCCTGATTGGCCTGCTACGCAGAGTAGCCAATCAGGTATTGCCATTCTGGATACCAGCCTGTCAATGGGGATGAAATCAAGCTCAGGACATAACATCCCTCCACCCTATGAATGGACTACCTCTGAATAGATGTAGTCCTTCAGATAAGCCGGTCACTGCCTAGACCATTGAGACTGACACAGGGTCTCTGTCGGGGGTGTCTGCTCCTTATTAGTAGTCTGAGGACTACTGTTTGCCTGTTTAGGCACCTGGGATTCTGTCCCTTGTCCAATCAGAGCTACCTCTCTAGCTTCTGGGATCTCTACCTCTTGAAGAACTGGTCTGGCAGTTTGGCTTTCTGTTTCTCAGTCAGGGGTGGACCATTGCTGGCGTAGCTGGTCGATGTGGCACCTAAGTTGTTGGGTGTCGTCTGTCTGCACCACATAAGACAGTGACCCAGCTACTTCTATGATGACACCTGGAAGCCAAAGGTGTCCTCCCCATAGTTCCAGGCGAACACTAAGTCCCCTGTTTTAAAGGACCTGGGAGTTTCCCTGTCCTCCCTCTGGGGCAGTTGATCTGTGGTGAGAACAGTGTTAGCCCAGCCGCCTTTATTGGGCTATTTCTGGACTGTTTTTATGCTGTTATTAACCTGATAGTGTGCCAGCCAAGAGACTGTATGATAAGCACCACTGGGGAAAAACCCAGTGAGGACACAGATGCCAGCCAAGGATGATGAGATGCTGGCTGAATTCACTCCAGAGGTGCCCGATAGCCTGCTTGCTGCTTGTCACGTTTTACACTCACAGGTTTACACTCAAACAAAAGACTCTTGCATACAGCCCAGACTCCTGGTCTCCACAATAAAGGGATTAACACCCCCCACGTGCCAACTCACACGTTTCTCATGGAGACTCTGCCCAGATACTGAAGAGTCATCCTCCTTTGTTCCAACTTCCTCTTTTCCCACTCCCAGGTGTCCAACGGTCAAGGTAGCCACTAGCATTTGAAATTGACCCTAGCCAGCAGGGAGTGTCCTCAGGTGTAAGCCACCTGGACTCCCACGCCCACCGCACGGGAAGCTTTTAAAAACACTCAAACACGCTTCTCAATCACGACAGCCTTGCCTACCCCCTACCAACGACCTCTCTCTGCCTGCTATTACCTCTTATGGCCAAGCTTACTCTACCCAAACCCTTACCTCACTTTAAGGCTTCAGTCTGCAGCTAAAGTAGTGCACGTGTCTCTAGCAGGTCTAGTACACGTGTTCCCCCATTCTTTTCTTCCATATTCCTTCCCTCCCTGAACCTCCTGCTGGAAGATCTAGAAGCTGTGCACCCTGAGGTAAATATTGCCCCTCATCGCTTCAATACCTGCTCATGCAAATGTGCTATTTATCTCCTTCCTGTTTTTATTAGTTTCTGGTATGCCAGTGTGTGTGATTGTATGTTCTGATTGATATTACTGCACAGTAAACAAAAGATTTATTTTACTCCTGTCTCTCGCCTCTTTACTGGGAAATAGCGTGGTAGCCCATCCTCCGTATATACAGACCAAAGAATCCCAATATTAAATGCTGTTCTGAGTGCTCTATTAATTATAGATCGGAACATTTCGGCTAACAACAGGGTGGAGTCATCAAGGAGGGTGGTGAGGTGGCGACCCATTAACAACTCTGCAGGACTCCTTCCTGTGGCAGAGTGTGGTGTTATGTGTTGGTATAGGAGGCAAGATGCCACCTTTTGACTCCAGTCCCCCTGAGTCATTCTCCCCCGAGCCTCCTTAGTTGTTCTCACCATTCTTTCTGCCTGCCCGTTTGTTGCAGGATGGAATGACGTGGACGTGATATTCTTTATTACATTGTCCTGTATAAATTTTGCAAACTCTGTAGACACAAATTGAGGCCCGTTATCAGAGACCAGGGTTTCTGGCAACCCATGTGTAGCAAAAAGCTTGCACAGTGCTTTTATGACTGCGGTGGTCATCATCTTGCTCATGAGGAGCACTTAAAGCCATTTTGAATAGGCATCTACCACCACCAAGAACACCTGCCCGTGAAATGGGCCAGCAAAGTCCACATGAATTCTGGACCAGGGTCTGTGTGGGTTTTCCCAAGGATGCAGAGGAGCCTGGGGGGGATCTGGCCTGGACAACTGGCACTCATTGCAACCCTTTACCCACTCTTCCATGTCTTGGTCTATCTGAGGCCACCAGCTTATCTAACTCAGCCTCAGTTTTCAGCTTGAGAACAAGTGGCATGGTCCTGTACAGTAACCTGATAGGCGCCATTGAGAGGTCTAGTTCAAATGTGACTGGCAGACCCATATATTTTCTAAGGGTTCTGTCAAACACTTCAGGGAACTCTGCATACAGGGAACTCAATTTATTTCCACCAATGTGGCCGATTCTGGGCACAGCAATTCCCAGAACCGCAAACCAATCCAACTCACGCAGACTGGCCCTTCGTGCCTCAGCAACCTGGAGACCTAGGGTCCACTTAAAACCCTTAAATTGTACCTCAAAACTGGCTTCCCCAGCCACTGGTATGCGCTGTCCTTGGAAATCTGAGAGATGCATCCCGCTGTGTGCCAACCGGCGGCGACTCCTGTGAGGAAACAAACGCTGGAACGTCTCTGTGGAGATGATGGTCAATGTCAATCCCAAGTCTACCTCCATCTCACATGGCACTCCGTCCAGCAGCATGGTGACGTGGATCTTCCTCTTGGTGTGATTTTGAGTGCTCAGGACAGTCATAGGGCAGGAACGGCTGGTGGTCATGTTGCATTTGGCCTGCCTCCGTGCTCCTCGCTCCTTCCTCAACATCCCTGGTGATGACTGGGGTGACTTCTTTGGACCTGTTGCCTTGCAGACGCTGGCTAGATGGCCCCGCTTGTGGCAGTTTTGACACCATAGGTCACGTGCCCAGCACTGGTCCCGCTTGTGATTGCCGCCACAACCTGTACATGACTGCTGAGGCACTGCTTTCCATGTGGTCCATGGCGGCTTTGCTCTCTGCATCTGATGGACATCATCGCCCTCAGTCTCAGAATTGCTGGTTGACTCATGATCGACCGCCTTCTCTACCCATGGTTGCGATGGCCTGATGGCTTGCCGGATCTCCTTTGTAGACCGTTCGGCGGCCTTGGTGGCTATAGCCTCTGCATAGGCTATAGTGTATGTGAGCTCAGTTTTGGCAAACAGCCATTGCTGCAGACGCTTGTCTCTCAGACCACACACCAACCGGTCCATCAAGGCCATATCCAGGTCAGTGAAACTACATGTTCGGGTAGCTTTCCTCAGCTCAGTGACAACTCTGCAATCGACTCCTGAACATTCTGGTCCCATTTATAGAAAGTGTGTTGGCACGCAATCTGTGACGGGCTAGGTAGGTGCATAATGACTTTTCAGCTTTGCCTTCAGGTCTGCCAAAGACACCGTCAGGATGTCGGTTGGCATGACCATGGACCTTGCCACGTCAAACATGGCTCAGCTGCAGGAACTCAGCAGAACCGCCAATTTCATGGCCTCATCCTTGATCTACTGTGCCCATAGATGGCACTCGAACCAGGTTATGTACAATTCCCAGACCTCCAGGCCTGGTTTGAATGCCTTGAACTTGGCACTGGCTGCCATCCCTCCTGCCAGTTCTGCCAGTGGATTGGCAGGGTGCTGTTCTGCTGGTGGTGGAGCTGCAACTGGTTCCACTTCGTCTGCTGTTGTGTCAGTATTCAGCGGGGCTGCTTACCCGCTATATCCCATCCTCGTCACCACTGATAAGTATGACACTTAAGGCAGCGTTCCAACAAGTGATTCAGCTCTAATGGTAGTGATTCAACAGCTCAGAACAGATCAGGACAGACAACACAACATAGAGCAACAGGTTCTTATTTAAACAGTGTGGCTACCATAGCCATGCCTACATCAGTGGTAACAACAAATAGCATTGCTTGGATAAGGTTCAATCAGTTTGCTTCTCTCCAGCACAATCCTTATATCCTGATTGGCCTGCTACGCAGAGTAGCCAATCAGGTATTGCCATTCTGGATACCAGCCTGTCAATAGGGATTAAAACAAGCTCAGGACATAACAGTGATTATATATACATGTCACATCTTACCAAAATTTACCTCCCCTTCTTTATAAGGAGACAAACCAGCTTATCTTTGAGGTGGGTCCTCCCATTCATGCCACTGTTGCTGGCATTTCCATTACCCTTACAATGGTATCTCCCACTGATGAGCTGGCCCCTGCAGCAACTCAGGGGGGTGGGTGAGCTCCAGGCAGACCTAGAGTGCAGAATTTTCACTCTGATCCACCCCCCTCCTATTTAGCCAGCCCTGCTGCTGAGGGCTTGCTCACTGTCAGCTCCTGCTTCCTGTTTGAAGTACAAAAGTTCATTGAGATATGGAGGCAGTTCAGTGTTTTGGCAGCAGCTGTTCTATGGCATAGGCCCTTGAAGTGGCAAAGAGCCCCGACAACCTTTTTTCTTCCTCCAGTGGAGGTGAGATTTTAAGCAGCATTGAACTTTAGGCAGCAGCTGTTCTCTGGCAGCAGGCACCCAATGTGATGAAGAGCTCTGGTTCAGCAGCAGGCAGTATTCAGCTTTGGATAGTGACACCTTCCCAGCAGTGGAATTCTTCATGTGGGGGGCACTTTGGCATTCTGGGTCTACAGCAGTGGCAGTGGTTCTCTCCCTTACTGGTGCCTGTGGTGGCAGGAAGTTTCACATGATATGTGAGCAGAATCCCCATGGGCCACTGGCAGGTGATAATGGAGCCGTGGAATAAGATGAGGCATTTTACAAACAGACCTTGAACAGAGAAATGACCAGTGGGATCTGATAATTGACAAAATGTGGTTGCTGATGGTAGGGCCTCACATCAAGGGCTCTACCTGGCTCTGCCAGTGCAGTAAAAGGGGGGCTTAGACAGCAGCCTGCCTGCCTGCCTAATGGGTGTGTTGGGTGTTGGAAAAATTGGCAAAAATTCTTAAATATTCAGAGATTGCAATGAATCTTTGCTTCACAGGAGAGGAGGCATTATCTTCTATGTAAAAATCTTTATTTCTAAGGGAAGGGTTCACAGGAAATCTATAAAACAACAAATACACCTAAGATTATATGTTTACACTTTGACCACACAGTCTACAACAATGGAGATTCTTCTTCTTCCTGACCCCTAGAAGGAAATCACCTGAATGCATTAACCAATGATTGTTAGTAAATAGGCTTCAGTTTTCTCTGGCTTTCTTCCCATTGGCTTTGTGCCAGGTTCCCTTCCAGGTCAGTTGAAACAATAGCACACAAGGTAAACATACATTAATCCTATAATGACTGAATTTTAGACCTTGCAACACACATATTTCCAACATTGGGAATATAATCAAAGAAAATGTCAGAGGTTCTGGTGTAAATTTGGACACAATTGCAACTCCTGTTCTGGCTTTCACTCCAGGCCTTCTTGCCCCTGCAGCCTTGATAACCCACAGCCCTTCCAGGGTAGCTGACCCAGTGTGGAACAGCCAGGCCCTTGAGACAGTTCTGACTCCTCTGATGAAGAACAGCTAGATTCCATGCCTATCAGCTACCAGCAGTTGAGCAAACAGATGGGGAAATCACAGCTGGGGGGTAATGAGGTGCATGTTTCATCTCTGAGCCTGGAGCTGACAATTCAGAGTCAGCCAGCTGCCCTACTTCCTCCAGGATCCCCAGGTCCACAAGAGCAATGCCAGCACAGGGGTAGAGGGGATTTACAGTTGCAAAGCAGGTCAGCTTACCTTGGAGCTCAACATCGCTGGTCAGTTGCAGAGGAAGGAAGAAACATCAATGGAGGAGACGTGAAGCCACTGTTGCAAGCATGAGCATATAAAAGTATGGAGGAGGAGCTCTTCAGTTTGGCTTCAACATGCTCTCTCTGGACACTGACTTGCTGTTGCTGTATCTTGCTTTCTGGAAAAGTGACCTTGGCCTGTTCAGACAAATCTCATGTAATTACAGACTCTGACATCCTGCCTCTGATAACCAGCTCCAGCTATCTGCCTGATTTAACACCGTGAATGCTGGCACCTGCCTGAAACAGAACACCTTCCTCTAATGACCAGGAGCAAAAGATGGTGGATTGAGCATCTCCCCCGCCATGGCCTTAGGGTTGGAAAATACCTGGAGACTTTGGGGGTGGATCCAGGTTTGGGAAGAGGAGGGGCCTCAGCATGGTACAATGCCATAGAGTCCACCCCTCAAAGCAGCCATTTTCTCCAGGGGAGCTAATCTCTGTTAGCTGGAGATCAGTTGTAAAAGTGGGAGATCCCCAGGCTCCACCTGGTGGCTGGCAACCCTCCATGGCCTGCAGCTCCTCCAAGTAACTCTCCAGATCTTGGGGGGCCTGGGGCTGGCACTGGGACTGGCCCACACTCCTGTCCACCTTGATGACCTCCATCCATTTGTTTAGTTGTTACCCCAACTGGACCACCACCAGGTACCTCTGTAAATGGTGAAGCTTTCTGTATCCCTTTTACCAGACCCTGTATTCTCATGGATTCTGGCAACTTAAAATCTTCCAGGGACATGCTCACAGCAGTGGCTGCAAAGGTGGCTAAGGAATGTGCAGTGGTCAGGGACACCAGTCCTTCCAGCTCCCCTCCAATCCTCAAGCTCAGAGTCTCACCATTGGGGGTAGTATTCAAGAAGACCCCAGGTGAGTTCAGACTCATACCACCTGTCCTATGCCTAGGGGTCTTCTGTCCATTCTCCTGGAGTTTTGCTTGGTATGGTGACTATGTGGTGAGCCTGGTGAAGTCCTGGGGTCCCGAAGTCCTTTTGGTCATGTGCAATGTTCAGAGCTCACCTTCACCATGAAATCAAACCTGCAGATACCCATTCACTATATACTTGTCTCTACTGGTCAGATCTGCTGGAGTTCTGGTGGCATGGGTCCATCTTGCTGGGCAACACTGACATTGCAAGAAGGAAAATGAGCAGGGTGGTAGGGTAGCTCATCAAGATAGCAAGTGACTTCCTTTAGGGAGGTAGCCCTTTTCAGGGCTGACAGTGTCCACCTCTATGAATGGGGTCAGAACATTTGGCTTCATGACATGCATGATGGGCTGCTTTTTTAGCTGCTGTCATAGGAGCATTCAACCAAACAATAGGGACCTCAAGTGTATATAATGTATAAAGAAACAAAAACACAAGGGTAGACCATCAACAAATATACAAATTTCACAGGTTGCCAGTAGACACAAGTCTATTGAAACATGATAATATTACATCAATAAATAAAGTAGAATTGTTGGTCACAATTCAAAGATAATGGTCACAATTCATAAATAAAGATGAATACTAAGTATAGAAGAATAGGTATGACAATTCAATGGTAATAAACAACACATCATAAAAAAAACATTTTACACTCACCCAGATTTTCTTTAAGGATGCTAGCAGCTATTGCAGTAGCTTGTGAATGAAGTGCTTATTAACAGCAGGAGGTTTGTGAGCTTTGAGAACCACGGATTCCATTTGAGATATGAACTGTGCCTAGACTATTGTGGAAATCTGGGTGAGTGTAAAATGTTCTTTTTATGATGTGTTGCTCATAAAGAAGCACTGGAATACATGTATTTTGAATCTTTCTTTGGCTTCTTGTTTTTTACTATTATACTGTAGTTCCATTTTTCAGCTGTGTAACTGAGGAAGAATGTTTTGAAATGTCTGGCATACCTGAGAAGGACGTCTTTAGGCTGCAGAAGTTTCTTTGTTCTCCTCTGCCTTGTTTGTGAACTTTGAGGTCCTTTGGACAGTATTTCATGAAAGGATTTAGAAGAGTCTCTTGTTTATTACCATTGAAATGTCATACGTATTCTTGTTGAAGGTCTTCCCTTTCATTTTTGTTTCTTTATATGTCATAGGAGTGTTGGCAGGAACAGGGCAAGGTTCACCCAGCTCTTGTGGCAGTTGGGGCATGGGTCCAGATCCATTTGAGGGGGAGGCTGTGCCTGCATTCATGTATCCCACACTCTGGGTAACCCCTCTTGGGGGTGAGGGGCATACAACAACATGCCCAACTGACATGTGGTCAATTGGTTCTTACCTCCAGGTGGCAAGCAAACTACACAGTGGCTTGCACCCATGTGGGATCCCTGGAATTGCCACTCCACATTTCTTCCCTAGCAGGCAGGCTGAGGAAGAAAAAGAAGAGAAGGAGGAGATTGGATTTATACCCTGCCCTTCACTCGGAATCTCAGAGTGGCTTACAAACTCCTTTGCCTTCCCCTCCCCACAACAGACTCCCTGTGAGGTAGGTGGGGCTGAGAGAGCTCTTTCCAGAACTGTCCTTGAGAGAACAGTTCTGACAGAACTATGGCTTGCCCAAGGTCATCCAGCAACTGTAAGTGGAGGAGTGGGGATCAAACCTGGTTCTCCCAGATTAGAGTCTGCGCAATTAATCACTACACCAAACTGGCTCTAGGAGGTTATTGGTCAACAGGTGGGTTGTTGGATGGTAGATCCACCCCATGCTGCTCCCATGTTCCTCTGGTTTTGTTCAATAAAGCTGTGACCTATTTTCATTCAAGCCATGTTGTTGTTGGTTTTGTTCTCCCCTCGCCCTCACTCCCTCACCTACCCTTAGGACTGCAATGCTGTCTTGCTATGGTGGTGGCAAATAACATTCAATGGCTGCCTCTGCCCTGGCTTGGGCAATTCCAGTCCAGGCATGTATGGCTTTTCTCCAGCTTCTGGTGGTTGTGCTGGAGGCAGAGTGGACATTTCCTCACTTTAAATCATCACTGTCCCATAACTGGTGTTGTTTGTTTTCATATTATGTTACTCCAATGCGCAATGCCTCTATGTATTGGTTAAACGGCACACAAAAATAATCTTGAGATTGCTTTTTTGTAATGTTTTATGAATCCTCATGGGTAACAAAATTTGGAAATGGAAATGAGAAAAAATGAATTGTTTTCATTTCAGAAAGTCAAAAATTCCAAATCTGAAATCAGTATGAACAGAACATCTGTAGCACCCCTTCCTCCATATTTCATTGCAACATCCAGTTCTTGCACTAGAGCACTGAATTAGGAGCATAAGAATCCTGCTCTGCAGCCATGCTCTAAGTAACTACCAGTGCGATCCTAAACAGAATTGTAGCCTTCAGATCCACAGAGGCCAATTGCCTAAGAAAGATATAACACAGGACTGTACTGTTCATGTCTATATGTAATATTCCATCCTCTGTAAGTAGCTTGTAAGTGGTACTCCTTCCTAATTCAAAATATTTTGCAAATGTCTATTTAAAAATAGTCAGAAATAGGCTTATGAAAAGGTCTCCATAAAATTCAGGATTTTTAAAACTACAAATCCTCATTCATGAGCAGCAATAAGAACCTACAGCCAGATCCAGCAGCATCTGATGAAATGTTTGCTTTTACAGAATCAGAAGAAAGCATTTTTTTCCCTTTCATGCCAGCAGGTAATTTGGCCCCAAATGACTGCAGAATGACTAAAAGCCCATCATTCTGAAACCTAACATGCTTTAATTATTATTGCTTTATATATCCAGCCATTAATCTCCCAGATAATCATTAAAAGTATGCATTGCCGCACTGCATTTATGTGAGGTTACATAAAAGAAAATTCTCTATGAGAAAGGAGCCTTTGTAATGCTGTTCCTGTTAAATGTGATTAAAGTGTGCCTTAGCCACCAGAGGAAGGAGGGGAAGAGAAAGTAACAAATTACTTGCTGCACCTGCAAAATGAACAGCCAATCTGCTTATTGACCACCTAAATTGTCTTTAGCACAATTTGATGCATCTCAAACTTGTGTTATTTGAATGGGTAAATATCAAGAAAATGTGCCTGTCATTTAACAACAACATGAACAACAGAGCAATCACCAGCATTAGGCCTATAACAGCAGCAGAAGCAAAACAGAAACTAGGTTTGGGCTTCTTTGTTTTTGTTTGTTCATTCTGACCCAGCAAATGATGTGTTGTCATTGGGATAAATGGATTTCTAAATTTAATCAACAGTTTCTGGAAAGCATTATTTATCATCCAATGTTAAGAAGTACCAAAACAAAATTTAGGCAATTTTAGGCAAAAGTTTAAGGTCCAAATAAGCACATTGAACAAGGTTGCAGAAAGAGAGAGAGATTTAAAATGCACCTTCCTTTCCAAAGAATTCTATGTGAAAAAAATCAACCTTGCTTACATCACAACAGAATATTAGACAATGGTTCTGATCAGACGGCTGTTTAGATCCATGACATGCATGATTTCTTGGTGGATTTAAGTGGAATGACCAGACACAAACATCTGGGAAACATCCCTGTTCTGTAGACATCCCATTTTGCCGCACCTCGTATCCAGACTTAAAAGATAGCACTTTAAATATGGAGTTTTCCAGGCCTGACAGGACAACAGCAGACTTTCACCCGTCTGATCATGCCACCAGTGTACAATCCTCCCGTCGGGGTGGTCTGATGTCAGACCATCCTGAGTGGGCATGATTTTTAAAAAATCACTACCCAATATGCACTTAAATGCATTTAAAAATGAGGCTGCCGAACCCCAATTCAGCGCCATGAAGAATTTAATGTTTATGAATGACCTGTCACTTTAAGGATGATTGGTTAATGGGATGGGACCTGGAGGGAGGATGAGTCTTCTAAAATGCAAAATAGTCCCTCCATTGAGCATGATCTCAATTGCAAGGGGGATGGCCAAGACTCCTTTAATCCATCCTGCAAGCACTTCGGATCTACAAGGATGTGCAGTCACACCTATACGCATGCACAAAAAACCCCAAAACCCACTGTGCACACCTCCTTCAGTGGATGCCATCTAGACAATCCACAGTGGAAGCAGCGCACAGTAAGGCGATTCCGATGGGGGATGTCTGATCATGTGAGGACAGATTAAAAAGATCTGGATCAAATTTGAGCCAGCATAATGGCGGGATTAGCTGCCCGTATGAACGAACCCAATGAAAGTTCATTCTACTAACAGTAAACCTGGAACTGGCTCTGAGCAGCAGTGGGTAATAGAGAAGATAGCTAGGAGGCAGCCCTGTATACAAGGCTGCCCCTAGACCCAGTGCATTCAATGTTAGCAGCATCATTGGTGCCCCCTCCATTTGTTCACTATTTGAACACTGTTTTTGACTGCTTCTTCTGAGTGCTGAAACCCAAAGTCCAATTGCCTGGATCTCTTGCCCCATATGGTCTAATGGTTAGAGTTTCAGAGTAGATACTGGGATACCCAGGTTTGGATTCCCACTCTGCCAAGCTTCCTAGGTGACCTTAGGCCAGTGACACACTCTCAGCCCAACTTTTTTAAAGGGTTATAGTGAGGACAAAATAGAGGAAAGGAGAATAATGTAAGCCTCTTTGGGTCCTCATTCAAGAGAGAGGCAGGGTATAAAAGAAGAAAATAAATATATAAATCAATCCCAGTGTACATACATAAATGGTTTTCATGAGGAGTTGAGCCTAAATTGATGTGTGTAACATCAAAGCTGAACACTGGGAACACCATCCAGTTCATGAGAAAATATTGAAGTTTGAAGCTACCTTATACAGAATCAGATGTTGGTCTATCAAAGCATTGTCTAATTTGACTGGTTTATCTGTATATGAATGAAGTTTTGCAAACCCTCTTGCAGAGGAATGCAGACTCATGGAGAACTTTGCAAACTGTTTTGTTCTGATCAGCCACCCAGGAGAGATACTGGTGGCCAAATGCAATCAGAATTTGATTTATTAAAATAAAAGAAGAAAGAAACAGGGGCTGAGGACAGTCCTGCTAAGAAACACTGGAAGCTGTTAAAGCTGACCAAATATGACTGCATGAAGGGCCTTGCTGCCTTCAGAACCAGGAGCAACTATCTGAGGGAGCTAAACTGTTGGAGAATATTCTCCCAAGGAGAATATTTTAGCAGCAGGGAAGGGGAGTTTAAAATGTTGGAATATGCAACGTCTATAGTGCACCTATTTGAGGAAGATCAGAAGAACATCCTATAGCAGACAGCTGAAGGACTGCTAGTTAGCATAGCTAGATTAGGGACTTCCCACAATATCAAATAATAGCCTTCCTGTCTCTTGATTGGCTCTTTGGAGACTTTCTGTTCCAACTGTCCCTTCATTCCTGTGTCTCACAACAGTTAATTAGTTAAGCCTCTCTCTCTCTCATCTGTTCTATCAGAATTTATTTCTTCTTTACTAAACAGAGTTATTTCCTTTAAACAGTTGATTCTCTGTTTCTCTGCATGTTTAAACTCTGCCAACATAAAATTAAAAAGCTCCATGTTGTAAGGCTAAGAAAAGAGTGATTTCTCTTGATCTTGCAGGTCAGGAGAGATTATTTGAAGATTTAGGTTGTGCCAAATCGTGAGAGTCTCCATTGCTTATTAAACAAAACGCACCACTAAAGTGGAACTGGAGAGTCTTAAGAGACAGCCGCAGCAGCAGGGCTAAAACTTACAATCACAGAAGGACAGGAATGATTGATACAAAAGAAAAGGACAGGTATAAAGGGACAGAGAAGCCTGGTGGGAAGTATGACAATTCTCTCCGCTTTCACTTCAACAGTTTATAAATCAGTCTCTCTCTCTCTCTCTTGAGGCATTAATAAAAGACCTCAGGGAATTAATTTCTAATTAAGTTATCACATTAGGGCTAGAAAGGCAGGCTGAAATTGCAAGCAAACATAAGGAGATGACCCATTTCAGTCAGGAAGCTTTGTGGTCTGCTCAGACAGCATTTCAGCTCGGTTGTGCAAGGCTTGCGCTGGGATGCAGGAAATGTAGCTTAACCGCAGAAAAACTTAGGAAATATGTTAACCAGCAACTTTGAAATCTCTTGCAAATATGTTAACCTCTGTTTAAGAAAGGCAGCAACTTTGAAATCTCTTGCAAATATGTTAAACACAATGCAAAACTGTGTAGGAAAGTAGAGAATTTTGAAATCTTTTCTCTCTTCCTTTACTTGTGGCTTCTTGCAGCAAAGAAAGGGGAGTTACCTTTGGCTCTGGCATATAAAAGTTGTTACTGTCTTAGAGTGGGGGCTGAGTCCCCTTTGTTTTGTCGTTTGACGGCTGGACTCAGTCTGCTGCAGCAAATAAATAACAAAGAATTTTTCTTGATGCCTGTGTGGTTTTTCCTGGAGGTCATAAGCTAATCTGCATCTGCAACATTTAGTGGTGCATTGGCCTTCGGGGAGAGCCGGGCTCTTGCGGCCCCCCTCTAGCCACGACGTCAGGGAGAGGAAGCCCAGTGAGTAACTGACTCTCAGAGGGCCCCCTCTCTCTCTTTCGAGAGGCTGACTGTTCCCTTCCTCCTGCGCAACTTCTCCTTGAGAGTCGCTCGCTACTGAACGGACCCAGCCAAGAAAACATTCTTTCGGTCAGGAGGCGCCTCAGACTTCAGGACAGGTCAGTATTAATCGGTTCAGCCCCTCCCAGTGCGAGGGAAGCAGGGGCCTGATCAACCCCTGAGCGGTTTTAGGTACAGTCAGGCAGGTGAGGGAGCTTTTGGCTTCCCTGTGATCTGGGTGGGATTTGTTTGGCTTGAATGGTGTGACTGACTGACAAGGGGGGCGTTCATCAGAACAAACCCAAACTGATTGTGGACCTCTTATGGCTACGGTTCTCACTCGGGTGACCGCAGTGAGCTAGCTACAGAGGGAAGCGCTTGTGGTTTAGGGAATTCCTCCTTGTGTCAGGTGTTGTGGAACCCTTACCACACCCTCATTTTCCTACCCTTTGTTTGTCTACTTGTCTGTTTGTTGTTATGGGTGGGACCCAAGCAAAGGCTAAACCCACGACCCCCCTTCAATTCATGCTCAACCATTTTGGAGATATTTTCACCAGTGATTATGGAGGAGATGAGCCCTTGAACCCTACCTTCCTTGAAACTTTATGCACCATTGACTGGCCAGCCTTTAATGTAGGTTGGCCCCCGAAGGATCAATGGACTTGGAGCTCATTAGGAGAGTCTACGTTGCAGTCACTGATCCTCGCTCGGATCACCCTGATCAATTCCCTTACATAGACTCCTGGGATGGCTATGTCCGAGCTCACCCTTCCCTGATGAAAAAGACTTGGCTGCAATCGAGCCTACCCACTCAACAAGCTTCAGCCACCCTGCACCCTGTTAAGCCTCCCAGAATGTGTCCAGTGCGGTCTACAACCCTGCCTGTTCCCACGGGGTCACGCCCCCAACTCATTCCCTCTGAGGATGATGACTTGCCTCCACCTTACTCGGCTGGCAGGGCACCACGTTCAGGGCAGAGACATCAATCCTCTTTTTGGATGCCCAGTCCAACAATGACTAGAGCAAAGACTAAAGCTGCACTGCAGGAGCAGGAGAAGGAGTCCATTCATTTACTACGGACAGCTGAGTCTGCCTCAGCCCCACCAGATGACCCGGAGCTGCCATTACTCCATCCACTTCTGCCCAAACATCAGACTTATCTGGATCTCACTATAGATACAGAGTTGCCCTCCACCACCTGCAGTTCCGGCAAGCTCTATACCAGTCCTTCACTCACTCAGGAAACTTCCCAATTGGTCAAAACCCCCCTGCTTCCAGAGGTGTGCCAGAAGGCTAGCCAGGATGCCCAGCTGCCATCACCCTCGGTCCTCTGCCCCTTACGGCAGACCCCAGCTGGCGCCCAGGGAAATATCACATATGTCTACCACCCATTCTCAACTGTTGACCTTTGCAATTGGAAATCCCAAACTACGCCATATTCTGAAGACCCCAGACTGATGACCGACCTCATCACAACTATCATGATCACCCATTACCCCACCTGGCGCGATTGTCACCAATTGCTCTCTGCCCTCCTCACTGCTGAGGAAAAGCACCAGGTCTTGGAGGCTGGCCGTAAAGCAGCTGAAGCCGCACTCCCCCAAGGAGGGGTGCTTGCTGACCACCTCAGAGACAATTTCCCGGATTCAGCGCCCAACTGGGAGCCTACCAACCCTGCCCACCGGGACCATATGACTGCCTATCGGGGTTATATTCTCCAGGGTCTAAAGGAGGTGGGGAAAAAGCCCATGAATATGGCCAAACTAAGAGATGTTATTCAGGCGGCCAACGAACCGCCCTATACATACCTTGAACGCCTCTATAAAGCATACCGCCTCTATACCCCTTTTGACCCTGAGGCCGAGGCCAACCGTAATATGGTTAATGCCTCCTTTGTTAATCAAGCCACCCCCAACATCAGACGGAAGCTCCAAAAGCATGAAGGGTTTGAGGGGATGAACATGTCCCAGCTCCTCGAGATTGCCCAAAAATGTTACATTAACTGGGATCTGGAAGAACGCAAGGAAGAAGAAACTAAAATGAAAAAGAAGGCGGCCCTCCTTGCAGCCGTGATAAAAGGCCGAGGCCCTGTAGATGACAATGGATTTTGGGGGCATGGTGGCCCCGAGAGAAGGGGGCCCCTCAGTAGGAACCAGTGTGCTTACTGTAAAAAACCTGGCCACTGGAAAGATCAGTGCCCAAGCAAAATGGCCATGGGAATCACCCCCTTGACCTTCACTGCGGGAGGAGGTCAAGGTCGAGGCAGGGCCGGAGGAAACAGGGGCCAATTCCGGGGAAGAGGACAAGGGAATTTCCTAGAAGACCCAAGGCCTGGCCGCGTCCAAAGAGGCCGTTACTACCCGGCTGGTCCAGCCCACCAGGCCAATGATGACGAGGATAGGGGATTTATCGGCATGGCCGGTCTGCCAATGTTGGCTGAACAATAGGATAGACCGGGTTCCCTCCCCGCCGGCTCCCAGGAACCCATGGTCTACTTACAAGTTGAGGGACAAGAAGTCCCCTTTATGATTGACACGGGAGCTGAATTGGGGAGATCCACGCATGCGCTAGCAACAGAAGCCGTGCCTCAGACTGTCTCCGCTAAACTAAAAAGATTTATGGCCTAGAAGGACACAAAAAGGTAATTAATTACTCGGGAGGAAGAGGAACAAGCTCCTAACGAGGTCAGGATTAGGAGGAGGAAACATAGGGGAAAAAGAAAACAAATTGGAGATAAGGTAACCAGGCACGCCACCAGAGTTACAAATCAAAACTATTAGGAATACAAGGTAGCAGCCAGAAGCTGTAAACAGAGCGACTATGGCCCGGAGCATTAAGGAACTATCAGAGCAGATAGCAGCATTCCAAAAACAAATCTCTGGAGATATAGAAGCGGTGAAAAAAGACACCACGCAGATAGCACAGGAGATAGGCATAGTGAGAGAAATTGCTGAGGGAGCAAAGAAGAAAGCCGATGCTAATGAAGAAAAAATTAAGGAATTGGAGAAAAATTTAGCAAGGCAGTCAGACCGGCAGCGAAGGAGGAATATGATAATATCGGGTATCAGTGAGGAAATACTCCCAAAACAATTAGAATCTGAACTATGCCGGTGGTTCAAACAAAATGGCGCTAGCGTGAACGAGGTAGAGGTAGAACGGGCACACAGGCTCTTTAGGAAACAGAGGGGAGGAGAGCCAAGACAAGTGATAATAGCATTTGCCAGAGAAAAATTAAAGGATGAGGTTTTTAGAACGCTCAGGAAGACTAAAGACCTGAACTTTAGAGGCAAGAAAGCATACGTCAGCCATGACTTCAGCCCAAGCACGCTCCAGGAAAAGAGGCAGCTGAAACCCTATGCACAAAAGCTGTTTAAGGAAGGTATAAACTTTATGTGGGGGTACCCAACAACTTTGATTGTATTTCGAGAAGGCAAGAGATACAGAGCCAGGAATCCAATGGAGGCGGTCAGGATGCTTGATGAACTGGGAGTGGACTCCAGCAACTGTGAGGAAGGTGGAATGGATGAAGGCAGTGACTCAGACGCCGAGAGGGAGGACTCAAGGCCACATGGATCCAAGCGGCAAAGAGCCAACTCCCGAGGAGCTAGCAATTAAAGGGAAGTATACATTTAAAGCTGGGCCTAACATTGAATAAAGGTTTAAGGGAAATGTGCGGGGAGAGGAGGGGGATGCAGGATCTCTGGAATGTGGAGAGAAGGGGTGGGGAACCCCAGAAGAATTTCTCTCACACAAGGGAAGGGGGAAGGGGAATGGAGGAATAATAGGGGAATAGGCAACATGCTTCAGCAGCGGGGGAGGGGCATGAAATGTTCCAAAGAATATGGCTAGACCTATCAGACTACTTTCATTGAATGTAAATGGCTTATCCTCAAATCTCAAACGATATAGGCTAGCTAAGATGGCAAGAGACGAGGGTATCAATGTAATATGCATACAGGAAACACATAAAGCTAAAAGGGACCCTAAGCCACTGTTTAACAACCTGGGGTGGGTGACTTTGAGTGAGTCCAGAGGGACCAACAAGGCTAGAGGAGTGGCAATATTAGCAAATAAAAATTTGAACATAGAGGTAATAGACAAACTGACAGACAAGGAAGGCAGGTATGCAGTAGTGAAGGGCAAAATAAACAATACGTATCTTACAATCCTTAATTTATATGCACCCAATAGAGGACAAAAGAAGTTCCTAAACAAAGTAATACTAAAGACCCAAAACTTCTTGCAGGGAGAGCTAATAGTAACTGGTGACTTTAATATGGACATCACAAAGCATAGCAAAAATCTGACAAAGAAATGGGATTAAAGGAAGTATATGAGCTTAGTGGTCAAAAATCTACTCCCACCTTCTTTTCTAACAGGCATAGAACCTACTCTTGTATAGACTTTGTGTTAATTAAGGAAACTAGAACACTCTCAGTTAAAGGGGTCCGAACTCATCCAATCTGGATCTCAGACCATGCCCCTATAACCCTGGAGGTGGACTTGAGCACAGAATGGACCAAGAGACCTTGGAGATACAATAACTTAGTTATAGCAAAAAAAGAGGATAAGGAATACATAAGGAAGCAAATCAAACTATACTTTAAAGAAAATAGGCATTCTGTAACTAGTAATACCTTGTGGGATGCGGCGAAGGCAGTGATTAGAGGAGTTTGTATTGGGAAGGAGATCAATATTAAAAAAGAGTGGCACCAAAATAGACAAAAAAAGATTCAGGAGTTGAGAGTGCTCCAGCAACAACAAGCGAGAGGCTATAACCCCCAAAGGCAGACCCAAATTAGAGAACTGAGAAGAGATTTGGACCAGTTAGATGCAATAACTCTGTGGAAAAAAGAGACATTAATTAAAAATGAATTTCGGAGGAATAGTATAAAGTCAGTCCAAAGATTGGTAAAGTACCTACGGGCTAGGAAAGAAAAACAAAGTGTGAAGTGCATAAGAGAAGGCTCCACAGTAACGCAAGGTTCAAGGGAGATTAGGGAGGCCTTTGCAAGATTTTATCAGGACTTATATAAAGAGAAAGAAACGACAAAATTTGAAGAAAGAATACAGCTCACAATAACATTAGAGGACAGACAGAAGCTAGGGAAGGAGATAACAGTACAGGAAATAGAAGAGGTAATTAAGAAATTAAAAAAGGGAAATCCCCAGGACTAGATGGGTTTACTGCAGAATTCTATAAAGAACTGGTAGAAGTCTTAGCACCAGAACTCCAGATAACGTTTAATGCGA
The DNA here is from genome assembly GCA_029375565.1 of Gekko gecko. Taxonomy (NCBI): domain Eukaryota; kingdom Metazoa; phylum Chordata; class Lepidosauria; order Squamata; family Gekkonidae; genus Gekko; species Gekko gecko. Next base: position 143,708,744 of record JAPDNY010000005.1, read on the forward strand.
TATTGAAAGGAGAACAAGCCCCAGAGTCATGGAGGAAAGCAGAAATAGTGGTCATCCCCAAACCTCAAAAGGATCCAGAAATGGTCGGCTCATACAGACCGATTAGTCTACTTAATCAGGACTATAAGATCTTTCTTAAAATTTTAGCAAATAGACTAAAGGAGGTGATACCGAAAATAGTTAAAGGGGATCAATATGGCTTTGTGAGAGGAAGGAACATAAGCCATCCAATTAGGAACATTCTCAACATAATAGAACATGGCCAAAAAAAAAAGTTTGCCCTCCTTAAGTTGGATGTATATAAGGCCTTCGACACGCTCTCTCACGAATATATATGGAAAATAATGGATGAATATGGGATAGGTGAAAAATTTAAGGGTGCCATACAAGAAGTATATAAGGGAGGGAAAGCAGTGGTAAGGGTTAACGGAGGGCATTCAAGGGAGTTTAGCATACAGAGAGGAGTAAGGCAAGGATGCCCCCTCTCCCCATACATATTTATTATGGGAATTGAGGTCCTAGCAGAAAGAATAAGAAATAGCGGCAGAATAGATGGATACCATATTGGGAGTGAGGAATTAAAGATCAATTTGTTTGCAGATGATATAATGATTGCGCTGCTAAACCCTAAAGAGGGGATTAGAGAAATAAGGACTATATTGGAGGATTTTGAAGCATATTCAGGGCTAAGAGTGAATATGGACAAATCCGAAATTATGTACTTCAATGTCAGTAAAGCAGAGAGAAGAGAAATTTCAAAGATGACAAAAATGGGCCCAGGAGCGAAGTCAATAAAATATTTGGGGATCGAAATCAGGAAGAATTGGAAAAAAACAGGGGAAGGGAACTTCAAAATGGTCTGGAAGAAGATCTGTAAGGACATGAAAAGAAATGGATTACAATTGTCCACTGAGACTGTGGCTAATGATAGGAACTGCCTGGCAAGGTCTCGAGGCAGCAAGAGGAAGGCTGTGGGCTTAACAAACATGGGAAACTATAAGTGTTTATACACAAATGCTAGAAGTCTCCGAGGTAAAATCGGGGAGTTGGAATGCTTGGTGTTGGGGGGGAAATAGACATTGTGGGTATTTCAGAAACTTGGTGGGATGAGGAAAATCAGTGGGATACGGTGATTCCTGGTTATAAATTATATCGGAGGGATAGGGGGAAAGGGTTGGAGGTGGGGTGGCTCTGTATGTCAGAGAGGGTGTACCGTCCAGTAAGATTGAGAGGGTAAGAGAATTGGATTCGCTTCTGGAAATGCTATGGGTTGAAATAGTGGGTCCAAAAGGAGGCTTAACAGTGGGAGTTTGTTATCGCCCACCAGATCAAAAGATAGAGGAGGATTATAAAATGATGAATGAATTAAAGATAGTGGCTAGACGAAATAACTGTGTTGTAATAGGCGACTTTAACTACCCACACATTGATTGGGTCAATATGAGTTCTAGTCGGGAAAAAGAGATTGCGTTCTTAGACACTCTCAATGACTGTGCTGTGGAACAGATGGTCACAGATCCTACCAGGGGAGAGGCGATCCTGGATTTGGTCCTAAGTAACACCCAAGACCTGGTGAGAGATGTAAAAGTGATTGCACCACTTGGGAACAGTGACCATAATGTCATTGAGTTTAACATTTGTACAGATAGGGAGTTGCCCAAAAAGACTGACGCAACCACTTTTAAGTTTAAAAGGGGTAACTTCTCTGGTATGAGGGGACATGTGAGGAAGAAATTGAAAGGAAGAGTGGAGAAGGTCAAAACCATTGGGGAAGCTTGGAGACTATTTAAAAAGACAATCCTAGAAGCTCAGAAAAAATATATACCGCAGGTTAGGAAAGGTACAAATAGGTATAGAAAAAAGCCTGCATGGTTAACAAATAAAGTAATGGAAGCTGTAAAAGGTAAGAAGGATTCCTTTAAGCGGTGGAAAGCTAGTCTTAGTGAGGTTGATAAAAGGGAACACAGACTATGGCAAATAAAATGCAAGTCTGTGATCAGGCAAGCAAAAAGGGAATATGAGGAGCATATCGCAAAAAACATAAAGACCAACAATAAAACTTTCTTCAAATACATTAGAAGTCGGAAGCCAGCCAGGGAGGCAGTGGGGCCCTTGGATGACCAAGGGGTAAAAGGAGTAGTGAAGGATGATAGGGAAATGGCTGAGAAGCTGAATGCATTTTTTGCCTCTGTCTTCACTGTGGAAGAGGAGAAGTGTTTGCCCACTCCAGAAGCACCGATTTCGGGAGGGGGTTTGAAAGACCTGAATCAGATTGCGGTGACAAGAGAGGAAGTCCTCCGACTGATGGACAATTTAAAAACTAATAAATCACCAGGCCCGGATGGCATTCATCCGAGAGTTCTGAAAGAACTCAAATGTGAACTTGTGGATCTCCTGACAAAAATATGTAATCTTTCTTTAAAATCTGCCTCCATTCCTGAGGACTGGAAGGTAGCTAATGTCACTCCCATCTTTAAAAAGGGCTCCAGGGGAGATCCAGGAAATTACAGGCCAGTCAGTCTGACATCGATACCGGGTAAATTGGTGGAAACTGTTATTAAGGAAAGAATTAGTAGGCACATTGATGAACAAAAACTATTGAGGCAGACTCAGCATGGGTTCTGTAAAGGAAGATCTTGTCTCACTAACCTGTTAGTGTTTTTTGAGGGAGTGAACAAACATGTGGACAAGGGGGACCCAATAGATATTATTTACCTTGACTTCCGGAAAGCTTTTGATACAGTTCCTCATCAAAGGCTCCTAAGTAAGCTCAATAGTCATGGGATAAAAGGACAAGTCCTCTTGTGGATCAAAAACTGGCTTATAAATAGGAAACAGAGAGTGAGTATAAATGGGAAACTTTCTCAGTGGAGGGTGGTAAGCAGTGGGGTACCACAGGGATCAGTACTCGGTCCGATGCTTTTTAACTTGTTTATTAACGATTTGGAATTGGGAGTAAGCAGTGATGTGGCTAAATTTGCAGATGACACGAAGTTGTTCAGGGTGGTGAAAACCAGGGAGGATTGTGAGGCACTCCAAAGGGATCTGTTGAGGATGGGTGAGTGGGCGTCAATGTGGCAAATGGGGTTCAATGTGGCCAAGTGCAAAGTGATGCACATTGGAGCCAAAAATCCTAAATATAAATACACATTGATGGGGTCTGATCTGGCAGAGACTGACCAAGAGAGAGATCTTGGAGTCGTAGTGGATAACTCGCTGAAAATGTCTACACAATGTGTAGCTGCAATAAAGAAGGCCAACGCTATGCTGGGGATTATTAGGAAGGGAATTGATAACAAATCAGCCAGTATCATCATGCCCCTGTATAAATCATTGGTGCGACCTCATTTGGAATACTGTGTACAGTTCTGGTCACCACATCTCAAAAAGGATATTATAGCATTGGAAAAAGTGCAGAGAAGGGCAACTAGAATGATAAAAGGGTTGGAACACCTTCCCTATGAAGAAAGGTTAAAATGCTTGGGGCTCTTTAGCTTGGAGAAACGACGGCTGAGGGGTGACATGATCGAGGTTTATAAGATTATGAATGGGATTGAGCAGGTTGAGAAAGAAGTACTTTTCTCCCTTTCTCACAATACAAGAACTCGTGGGCACTCTATGAAATTGCTGAGCAGTCGGGTTAAAACAGATAAAAGGAAATACTTCTTCACCCAAAGAGTGATTAACATATGGAATTCACTGCCACAGGAGGTCGTGGCAGCTGCAAGCATGGACAGTTTCAAGAGGAAATTAGATAAACATATGGAGCAGAAGTCCACCAGTGGCTATTAGCCACACGGTATGGATGGGAACTCTCAGTCTGGGGCAGGTGATGCACTCTATTCTTGGTGCTGGAGGGGGCAGCAGTGGGAGGGCTTCTGGTGCCCTGGCCCCACTGCTGGACCTCCGGATGGCACCTGGTATATTTTGGCCGCTGTGTGACAGAGTGTTGGACTAGATGGGCCATTGGCCTGATTCAACATTGGCTTCTCTTATGTTCTTATGTTCTTATGATGGGCAAATAAAAATTTGAGCATCTCAAACAAAATAAGAGCCGTAAAGATGTTCCTAATTTCTAAGATGATGTATCTATTCCAAACACTCCCAGTAGAATTAAGTATACAACAGTTAGAAAAATGGAATGGAATAATTAGGGAATGGATCTTTGGAAGTAAAAAGCCCAGAATGCAAAAGAAGTTGATTTATAACCCGCAAAATGTATTGGGGTGGGGTGTACCCAATCTAACAGACTATTACGAAGCTTTTAACGTCAAGTCAATGATAGAGATAGGAGAAGATATAGAGCAGAAATGGGTTAGATTGGAAAATGAATTAAATGAAGGAGCTGGGAGGCTGGGTATATTTACAAGAAATGTGAAGAAGGAATACGGCAGAGCTTTGGGACCTAGGAGAACAGCGTTGAAAATATGGGAGAAATGGCAACCAATCTGGTTGAGCAAGCTCTCTGAGTGGGCACCAGTGGAAAGTGTATATGGGGAATCTGACGACCCCCATTGGTGGAAACTACTCCAAGAAAAAGGGTTTGCTAGAATAAGAGATATGTATGGAGAAGGAGGCCGGCTTAAGCCACTACAAACAATAATTGAGACAGTAGGGAAACAGTACTGGTTGAAGGCGACCGGTCTATATAATGCAATAAAAAAGGAGAGGCAAAAGAGGGAGGGGGACTCAGAAGAAGTCACAGAAATCTTGTACAAAGAAAAGAGGAAGACAAGTAAGGGTCTAGCGGGTAAGATATATAAAATAATGATAACTAATGAGGAGTCAATAATTAAAAGCACTCAAGCGAGATGGGCTAGAGAGGGACTAACCTCAGAAACAACCTTAAAAAAATTAATGGTGGGGGTCAAAAAGATCAAGTTCGATTAATTTAGAGAAATGGAGCTGAAGTACTTCACCAAATGGTACCGGACGCCAGCCCAGCTAGCTAATATGATATCGGGGATGAGTTCGAACTGCTGGCACTGCAATCAAGCTAAAGGGTGGTACTCACACATGTGGTGGGAATGTGCCAAAGTCCAGGAGTTTTGGAAGGAAATATTAGCCAGAATAAAGGAAAGGACAGGTGTATCAATACCTATAGATGTCAACTTAATGACATTATGAACCTTAAAGATCGAGAGAATAGAAAGCACATATCAAGAGGTAGTTAAGGCAATGATACTAGCTGGAAAGGCAGTCATAGCATTAGGATGGAAAGACAAGAATAAGTGGACAATGGAGAATTGGAATAACTATCTGTTTGAATATATTCAATCAGATATAGTGACCCTGACAACGGAAGAGAACACCTGGGAGGAAAAGAAGACGCAAACAAGCAAGAAATGGTCATCGTATTTCGATTACATCAAGGAGGACGAGGCCATGAAGGATGCCTATTGGAAACTTCGGATTCTGTGCCCGTGGCTGAAGCAATGAAGAAAGAAGAGCAGGGGGAGGGACTGAGGGGAGGGGGGGTGGGGAAAAAAAAATCTTGTATCACGGTAGTGGGAAGATTATATGTGTGAAAGCCTGTTGAAATAAAGAGAGGTTTAAAAAAAAAAAAAAAAGAAATGGGAGCTGAATTATCAGTTGTGACCCATCCTGTGGCACCCTTAACCAACCAGGAAAAAACAGTTGTGGGAATGGCAGGTAAAGAGATCAAGTTGCCAATTTTACAGTCCCGCGAGTGTGTACTGGGAGGCCACCGTGTCCAACACAAATTCCTCCTAAATCCTGCCTGCCCGCTTAATCTATTAGGCAGAGACCTCCTCAGCAAATTAAGGGTGACTCTTTCCTTCGATACTCCAAGTAGAAATCTAGAAATGGCCCTTCCCCATCCAAAGGTCCTGTGTACACTAGAGATAGATGCCACTGAAGAGTGGAGGCTCTGTGGCCCTAAGCCGGCAAATTGTTACCCAGTCTCCACAGCAGACGATGCCTGGGAAATCCCTGATGAAATTGAAGACTTCTATGAACGCTTGGAGCACGATGCATACAGAGGACTGTCTACCGGTGATAGAGAATACTTTCGCCTGAAGCACTGGAATGTCTGGGCTGAAACCAACCCTCCAGGCTATGCCAAGCACCATCCGCCGGTGCTGGTCACTCTCAAGCCAAATGCTGTGCCTGTGCGAGTGCGACAATATCCAATTCGTGAAGATGCCCGCAAGGTCCTCACTAAACATTTTAGTCGCCTTTTGCAAGCTGGAATCTTAGTACCTTGTGAGTCTAGTTGGAACACGCCAATCCTTCCTGTTCCCAAGCCTGTTTCAGAACATGAACCCCTGGACTTTAGGCCATGCCAGGACTTACGCGCCGTGAATGAACGGGTGGAAACCCTCCATCCCGTTGTGCCAAACCCCTATACCATCTTGACCCTGATTCCTCCAGAAGCCTGCTATTTCTTGGTCCTGGACTTGAAGGATGCCTTCTTCAGCATTCCCCTGCATCCCAGGTCGCGCCCCATCTTTGCCTTCGAGTGGAGGGGACCCTCAGAGGCCTGCGCCAAACAATACACCTGGAGCCGCTTGCCTCAGGGGTTCAAGAACTCACCTGTAATATTCGGAGGGGCCCTAGCTAAAGATTTGGAGGATTTTGAAAACCATGGAGGACTCCTGACTCTCCTGCAATATGTAGATGACTTACTTTTGTGTGCGCCAGACCTTCCACACTGTGCCAGTGGCACTTCCAACTTGCTGTCCCTCCTTAGCACCCGTGGATACAAAGTTTCCTTCAAGAAGGCCCAGTTGTGCCAAACCAGCGTCCGTTTCCTTGGGTTTCAAATATCCCAGGGTGTCCGCTCACTGGGGCCAGAGCGCAAAGAGGCTGCCTGCCGCATCCCCACACCCAATTCACGCAAAAAACTCCAGGCGTTCCTCGGTGCAGCAGGCTACTGTCGGTTGTGGATCCCAGGCTTCGCTCTTCTAGCCAAACCCCTCTACGAGGCTACTCGAGGAGCAGACAAAGATCCATTTCTCTGAGGCCCCGAGCAACAGTCAGGTTTCCAGAAGTTAAAGCAAAAGCTCATCGAGGCCCCAGCCCTTGGACTACCCAACCCGGAAAAACCATTCTTTCTCTGCGTAGATGAGAAGAATGGAGTGGGTCAGGGAGTCCTATTGCAAAACTTAGGACCCCACAAGCGCCCAGTTGCCTACCTCAGCCAGGCCCTAGATACTGTGGAGATAGGCTTGCCACCTTGCCTAAGAGTGGTTGCCGCATGCTGTCATCTTATCGAGATGGCCCATAAGTTCACTTGGGGTGGCCCCATGACAATTTTTGTGTCCCACGGAGTAAAAGCAATCCTCGAAGCGCGTGGCCACAAATTCATAACTACATCCCGCATGGCATGGTACCAGGCCATCCTCCTTGAAAATCCAGCAATCCAGCTGGCCCCAGCCACCACTCTCAACCCTGCAACCTTTCTGCCTGAAATTGAGGAGGACTTAGAGCATGATTGCCTTGTAACCACTGATCATATCTTTGCCTCTCGCCTTGATCTCAAGGACCAGCCGATCTCAGAGCCTGACCTAACTCTCTTCTGTGATGGAAGCAGCTTCCTGGACAGCCTCGGACAACGCAAGGCAGGCTATTCAGTTGTCACGCATAACTCTTGCTATGAAATGCGCTCTTTGCCATCTGGGACCTCAGCTCAACTTGCTGAAATCGTCGCCCTCACCAGATCCTTAGAACTCGCTCGAGACAAAACTGTAAATGTCTACACTGACTCCATGTATGCCTTTAAGTCAGCTCATGCCCATGGAATCCTGTGGCAGAACCGAGGACTCATTAACGCTGCAGGAAAAGATTTGAAATATGGCACCTATATTCAGAAATTAATAGAAGCTATTCAATTGCCTAAAGCTGTAGCTATCATCCACTGCCGTGGCCACCAGAAGAAGATGGATCCAATTGCCAGAGGCAATGCCATGGCTGACCTCATGGCCAAAGAAGCCGCCCTAGGTAGTTCATGTACCAACTCAAGCAGCAAGCCACCGTGGCCCATACATGCATGTCCTGTCTTTTGCAGCCCAGTCGGCACCTGGACCCCCCGATATAATCCGGAAGAAGTAGAATGGATCAAATCTCAAGGGGGAGTACTTAGTGCGGCTGGGTGGTGGCATATTCCTGGGGGGAAAATTTGGATTCCAGCAAACTTAGGGCGTGAAGTTATGACTGCTCTTCATGAAAATACCCACTACGGAGAAACAGCCCTGGCGCGGTCCATCTCCAGATGGGCTCACTTAGATCGGAGAGATGCCCTAGCCAAGGAAGTGTGCTCTAAATGTGTCACCTGTGCTCGTAACAACCCGCGGGAAGGCCCTCGGAGGCCACCCGGGATCCAAACTGTGGGTCCAGCTCCAATGACCCACCTAGTCTGTGATTTCACTGAAATGCCTAAGGTAGGCCGCAAGCGCTACCTCCTCGTCTTTGTGTGTTCCTATACCGGATGGATTGAAGCCTTCCCCACAGCAACTGAGAAGGCACCAGAAGTTTGCCGTGTCCTATTGCAAGACATAATCCCACGCTTTGGTCTCCCAGTTACTTTATCATCAGACAACGGCCCATCCTTCTCCTCTGTGGTGACCCAGCAAGTGGCTCGTGCACTTGGCATAACCTGGAAGCTACACTGTGCCTCCAGGCCCCAAAGTTCAGGCCTTGTGGAACGGGCAAATCAAACAATTAAAGCCTCCCTGCGAAAATTCACCCAAGAAACCAATCTGCCATGGACCCAAGTCTTACCCATGGTCCTGTTCCGCCTTCACTGCCTGCCAAGCAAGCGCACATCAATTTCGCCCTATGAAGCCCTATTTGCCAGGCCTCCTCCCCTAACTCTGAGCATCCATGCTGAAGCTTATCCCTTGGGATGCTTAATTTCCCATAATGAGCTCAAACTCTTAGGACAGCAGGTTCAGGAACTTCAAAAATATTACTCCATCACTTTGCCAGTGCCTGTCTTTGATCAACTGTGCCCCTTCTACCCAGGCGACTCAGTTTGGGTAAAATGCTGGCGAATTGAACCCATGCAACCCAGATGGGAGGGTCCATTTACTGTCATTCTCAGTTCCCCAACAGCTGTTAAAGTTGCTGAAAAGAAGCCCTGGATCCACTGGACGCACCTCAAACCTGCTGCCCCTATTGCTAACTGGAAGGTGTCCCCTGGAACAAGCGGCCTAAAGCTCTGCCTCACCCGCCAACGCCCTGCTTCCCCTGGGCCCACAACCCAGGCGGACACGGCTGAAGAATCTCCAAAACCCTCTGCTGGGACTGACCTGGATTAACAGTCCCTCTACGCACAGGGGAAGATCTGAGCTTCGCTGGAAAGGAAAGTCCCTGTTCTAGTCACTCCGGAGGCTGACTAGTCTACACACGGACCATCTACCACAAAATGCGTCCTAAAATTATCCTATACCTAATAATCTTTTTCCTTGTTAACAAAACTAATACTGTTCCTCCTTGTACCCCATGTATAACCAAGACCTATAGGGACAGGCAAATTACTGATACCCTTGTGTATTTCTCTGATTTTGAATGTACCACCAAAAATGTAACCGTGTGTCTACATCAGGAAACCTCATATAGAGTATGTTGGGGAACAAGACCCACATGTTACAAACCTAAAAGCAACTCTGTTCGGGCCAGGGTTAATGTGTATGCTTATTCAGGGTCCACAAGAGGTCAGCCTGTTACTAATAATGCCCTGCTAGTTGCATCTAATGTTACCTTGCAGACTGACCAGGGTTTACAAGTATGCTTTGACGTGTGTGGAGCCCTGTCTAAAACCCAGGGTTATAAGGTTCCCTGCCATAATCTAGAATGGGAGCAGTCTTATGTAGCTGCTCATTGTTATTTTTATACTGAGTCTGGTGGCAGAGCCTCAACTTCTTATGTGCCCAGCACTACCCATTATGCTTATTACTATGCACCCCTCACTGGAATGGCAAGAGGCCCTCCTCGACTCAACCAGGGCCCTGATCCATGGTTTAACCTAACCACACCACCAGTGTCCACTCACTGTTCAAAGGGCCACTGCACCCCCCTCTGTCTGCACTTCAGCCCCACGGCTACTACCGAGGGCACACGGCGTCACGTCTATGGCATTGGGGTAGACGGTAGTGGCCGAGATCCATTTAGCTCAATTGTAGTGGAAATGCTGGGCTATAAACCTGCACCAGCTGAATTAAAGGTACATACCACGTTTTGGAAGGAAATGGGAAAGACCATTGAAATTCCCCCTGTCACAAAAAATCTTTTCATTGATTTAGCAGAAAGAATTGCTGGTGAACTCATGATTAAAAACTGTTATGTATGCGGTGGTACTGCCATGAGCGAGGCTTGGCCGTGGCTATCGACTGAAATACCCCTTACTAACCTCTCTGTAAAATTTAATCTCACCTGGGTAGATACGAAACGCCCAAACCATTGGGTTCTGGGAAACACATTGGTCGGGGAACTGTGTTTCATCAGACAGGGAGGGCCATTCAAAGTATCAGTCAGACAGTTAGACTGTGAGGCAGGGTGGGTGTGTAATAATTCTCGAGGGCAACAGTTTGTCTCCTTCTCTAACCGCAATGTTACTACAGAACCAAGAGTTGCTAATCTGGGCCCCCTACAAGAATTCTGGACCTCCCCGTGTAATACTAGTTGGGAATGGGTGGCTCCAGACTCCTTCTACTGGATCTGTGGTACCACAGCATATGCCGTCCTTCCTCGCCGGTGGTCTGGAGCATGTGTCTGGGCACCATCAAACCTGGCTTCTTTCTGCTGCCTTTGTCTACGCTTAGGGGTCACTGTTTATGAGTCCCTGGGCCGGCCAAAGCGGTCTATCCCCAGCTTTGAGGACCGGACCCTCCACATAGGCTCCTGGAAAGATGATGAGTGGCCCCCAGAGCGTATTGTCCAAGTCTATGGCCCAGCCACCTGGGCAGCAGATGGTACTTATGGGTATAGGACCCCTATCTATATGCTTAATCGCATTATCAGGCTTCAAGCAGTGCTAGAGATAATCACAAATGAAACTTCAATGGCCCTCTCTCTGTTAGCAAAAACTAACACTCAGATGAGAACAGCCATTTACCAAAACCGCCTGGCTCTAGATTATCTGCTTGCTGAGGAAGGTGGGGTATGTGGAAAGTTTAATCTCACAAACTGCTGTTTACAGATAGATGACAATGGGAAGGCAATAGAGCAGATAACTGAACGTATGCGAAATCTGGCACATGTCCCGGTCCAGACCTGGTCGGGGATGTTTGAAACTGAGGGTTGGTTCAGTGGAATTTTGGGGGATTGGAAGCGGACCCTTTTCCTTGTGGGCTTGGCTTTCGGGGGTCTCCTCATGTTACCATGCTTACTTCCCCTGATCAAAAGGAATGGTCAACCGGGCTGTGATTGCAATAACGCCTCCAGATACTGTCCCCACTAAGCTTATGTATCTATCTGCCTCAGAGTGCCGGACAGTCTATCGCAATCGCCTGAAGTTCAATCGCCCCTGGCCCACAGCTTCTTACTCCCCAGTAAAAGTGGATAATACCAGGAAAAACAATCTGACACGCCTTTAAGTTGGTCATTCTCTCCTGTCGGCGAGTTGACCAAGAAGAGTGAGTGAGGCATTAATAAAAGACCTCAGGGAATTAATTTCTAATTAAGTTATCACATTAGGGCTAGAAAGGCAGGCTGAAATTGCAAGCAAACATAAGGAGATGACCCATTTCAGTCAGGAAGCTTTGTGGTCTGCTCAGACAGCATTTCAGCTCGGTTGTGCAAGGCTTGCGCTGGGATGCAGGAAATGTAGCTTAACCACAGAAAAACTTAGGAAATATGTTAACCAGCAACTTTGAAATCTCTTGCAAATATGTTAACCTCTGTTTAAGAAAGGCAGCAACTTTGAAATCTCTTGCAAATATGTTAACCACTGTTTAAGAAAGGCAGCAACTTTGAAATCTCTTGCAAATATGTTAACCACTGTTTAAGAAAGGCAGCAACTTTGAAATGTCTTGCAAATATGTTAAACACAATGCAAAACTGTGTAGGAAAGTAGAGAATTTTGAAATCTTTTCTCTCTTCCTTTACTTGTGGCTTCTTGCAGCAAAGAAAGGGGAGTTACCTTTGGCTCTGGCATATAAAAGTTGTTACTGTCTTAGAGTGGGGGCTGAGTCCCCTTTGTTTTGTCGTTTGACGGCTGGACTCAGTCTGCTGCAGCAAATAAATAACAAAGAATTTTTCTTGATGCCTGTATGGTTTTTCCTGGAGGTCATAAGCTAATCTGCATCTGCAACCCTCTCTCTCTCTCTCTCTCTCTCTCTCTCTCTCTCTCTCTCTCTCTCTCTCTCTCAGAGGACTTATGGAACACTATCAAATTTAGTAAAAGATTCAGCAATCAATGATGCCTTGTATTTTAAAAAAATGCATTTTACTTAGTTATTTAGATATCTATAAACTGATGTTCAGGGCCCTACACAAATATATTTCACAGCAATGCCAATATTTGACTATGAGTTCCTTTAGGGCCGGCCTTGACACTGGATCAATTTAGGAAGTGCTCCAGAGCTAAGGAGGTGTGTTCCTAGGGAAATCACCTTGGACTTTTTGCTAATCCAAGTCTCAATTTTTTTCTCCAAACAGGAACATCCACATTATTCCAAAATGGGTTGCTGGAGGGAAGGAATTCCATTATACCCAAATGGCAGTCACAATAATGTAAGTCACAAAACAATGCCTCGTTTCTTTCTATATCAACAGTGATTGTATTATTTTAGGAAACTGAGAAGGTGAATAGAAGGACAAATGTTATATGGACCTGAGCTCTTGCTTGAATGTGTGTTGAACAAAAAAGGGATTAAATATTACAAACTGCCTTCATCCACTTGAAAAACATTGGCAGAAATCTAAATCATCAAGTTATATGTGCTAAAAACTACTTGATAGTGAGGACTGATGGTACATAAATTTGGTGCAACTCAAAACGAGCAAAGAAGTAACCAGTTTATTATTATGGTGGTATGTGAACAGTAAAAACAGTTGCTATGCAGAGGCAGACAAAAGCAAAACACCTCTGTTCACCTCTTGCTTTGAAAACCCTGCAGTGTCACCATAAGTCACTGGCAACCTGACTATTACTGTTGATAATATTGATAAAAATATTATTACTGTGTGGTATTGTTTTTATTTGTGAGGCAATGCAAGTGGATTTCTGGAGGGACAGCATATAATTGGTTATTCAAATTCTCTAAATAGTTATTTACTCCTATATCCCTAGTATTTTGGAAGTTTTAGGACAAAACAATAGAGAATGATCAAAGAAATAACAAAACACATCTCTGCTTCTAGCATTGTCCTTGAGCCCAGCCTATCCCTTGGTCCTTGGAATAAAACAGCAACTGGATCCTGACTGAAATCCTAATTACAGTGCTGGAAAGCTGCTGTGAAGATGCCATAAAACACCATTTTAGGACTCGAACACTATTGAAATACAGAAAATACTTGAAAGGAAACAACAATGCTCATATCTAAAATACAGACTGATTTTGTAGTGAGAAAGGCAGTTGCTCTTTTTTATATAATATAAAATAATGTTTACTTTCAGTCTTGGATTTTTTTTAAAAAAAATTTAAATGACAAATTGAAACATTTTAAGCATTTCAAGCATTTTAATCTACAAAACTCATTTCTGCTTCCACTCAGTATCTGTTTTCCTCAGGAATCAAGATTACTGCCTGAGACAGATATCCATGTTTATTCCTATATTAAGGTCGCTAAGTCCTTACCGTGTTCTGGTGGGGGGCTCCAGTCTTCTTCCTGGAGTCTTCTGGTGCATGCGCTACAATAACGTTACCCAGAAGTGACGTCATCATGCAGGGCATGTCACATGGGAGATTCTCTAGCATTTGGGGAAAACTCTCTGTTTTTCCCCAAATTCTAGAGCATCCCCCGTGTGACATACCCTGCATGATGATGTTGCCTCCAGGTTACATCATCATGCTGGGCACATTAAATGCGGACAAGGCTGCTCGGGGGTGGGGCTCCCCTGCTGGCCAGCTGGGCAGTGGTGGAATAGGGTCCCTGAAAGCAGGGGAACTCTCACTTGCATTGGGAGATGGCAGCCCTATCCTATATACACCTCAGTGTTTCATACACAATATAATTTCCAATTCATCCTAATGGAGGGAACCCTTTGAGCAGGGAGCCACTAAGAACAAATAGGATATCCATGCTTAGACAACATTGTTTAATCAGGATGTCATGACTTTGATGTATGAATTTTAGTCATAGTTATATGGCAATTGTCTTGTATCAATATATTAAAACTTCTAGTAATTCCCGTAGGTAGCAGTATGAGTCACACTCTGGTCCTACAACACAGACTATTCAACTTAGCACAGGGAGACTTTGGTTCGAGACCCATTTTAGATATGTGCTTTCTTATTGACCTTCAGCCAGTTAGGATTTCTATTCCTTACTTTTCTATCTGTAAAAAAAGGCATAAAAAGGGAGTTGTTTTTAGAGCTGACAAAAGGCCTGGATAAAAATGTCCTTTTGCTTTAATAGAGGCTTTATAGGGTTTTATTTACCAGTTGATGTTATTTACCTCCATGCCATAAAAAAAAGCTTCGACTCTCCATTTCCACACATTAAGTCTCAATTAAAGGGGCAGGACATTCTTCTCCAGACAACCCCTGTTGTTTTGAGGGCCATCAAGCAGAAGAGTTTAAGCATTTTGAAAATTAAGTGCATTGAACAAAGTAATAACCGTAACAGTCATTTACTTGTACATTGATTTTCCTCTCAAGTATTTCATGAAAAATAATTTGTTTCTTATCTATGGAGTTACATGCAAATTTAGTATTGCACCAAATTTTTATGGGGTTTGATCTGCATTACAAAAGTTACAATTTTGGGAGGGGAAAGGGCTATGCGCATGCTGAAGAACAATCCGCCCCTCAGAAATGCATCTTTCACTGAAAGCACAACAATGCTTCTCAAGAAATTGGGCTGTGAAGGGAGTGGGATATTGTCTATACTGTGGATCATCTCCTTTAAAGAAGTAAACACCCCCTTTTTGGGGTGGGGTGGGGGGACATTGGACCAATGTGGCTACTTGCAACCTCTGTTGACTTTGATAATATCTGAATGTATATAATAAAAATAGGGATTTGTTAACTGGAGGAAAATTTATTAACTGGTGTAGAATGTTGGACTAGGATCTTATTTGAACCCCCACTCTGTCATGGGAGCTGGGTGGATGACTTGGGTCAGTCCTACTTTCTCAGCCTAACTTCCCTCACAGCTCCATTAAGAGGATAAAATCAAGGAGAGGAGATGATAATGTATTCAACTTTGGGTCCCCAACTGGGGAGAAAGGCAGCCTACAAATGAAATAAATAAATAAACACAGAGACTAATAGGAGGTTGTACTTGTTGCCCATGCCCCCCAGCATTTGACACAGGATGTGACCAGACAAAGTCCTGGAAGTATCCCACCCCCATCCCCTTGTAAACATCCAGCCTGATGAAGAGTTATCAAGAAGTAAACTTGGTTGCACATTGTTTGGGGGTCATTTTGGTTGGTCTTAACACCCCTTGAAAGGAGATTCCTTGCAGCAAGATCCACATCCTTGCCAAGTCATTGGGGAGGATTACAGCTGCCTCCTTAAAGAAAGCCCAGGCAACTGCTAAAATGTGAGGTTCCTTTTTCACAGTGATTTTTTTAACAGACCCTGACCCCCACCCCACCCCCTTGGTGCTTCAGCAGTATTGCAAATATTAAACTCTATATACCATGCTTAAAAATAAAGACTTTCAAATTCTAAGTAGTACACTGGCCCCAGAGTTGTAAACCCATTCTGTCCAGTACATGAAGACAAGCAATGAGGTTGAAAAATAATGTTCTGAAGCTATATGAACAGCTGGTAACCTCCAGAATAGCTTATGCTGATCAATCTCCACTGGCAGCCTATGCTTAGCTGGTGGGATGGGCCTTCCTACTCTGGTATATGTCTGTCTCAATGATACATAATATATGGAGGGAAAACACCTGCCAGACCCCAGGCATTTAGGGTTTTGGTAGTCTTCACAACGACTGAAATAACTTTAGGATGACATGCAGTTAAGTCATAGTCAACCCTACCCTGTCACAGTCTTGTCGCCATATGGCCCCATGCTGTGTAACAGCTGTGTGGCATATTGTGACACCACATCTTGTGCTGGAGACTGTGGCAAGTTGAACTGCATGCCTCTGAACTTGGTTGGCATACACTCAAGATAGCAGCATAACATTACAGTTAGTGACGGTTTGCCGTGGCTAAGTATCCCTGCAGTAGATGTCATTTCTGTCTTGTATAATTCCTTGGATCTGGCTTTTTAAATACTGACAAGAGCCTGAAAATATGAACTTGAGATTCATAAAAAAGGAGTGTCAAGATTTATTTACTCCCCACCACAAAACTCTCTGAAATCTATTATCTGAAACAGGAAGGAACCAGTATTTATTTGGTGCTTGGTTCCAGTAGTTCACTATGTGTGGTGGCATGCTTATAACACCATGGGATTGCATTGTATGCTTGAAATTGGATTGTAGTGCCAAATTATAAGAATATGAAGTATTATTGCCTTGAAGCGTTCAATGAAGCCTATATTTTAAAAGGATTAATGATTTTTTTACTTCAGTGAACAAACTTTTTATTGTTACTAGAATAATATAAAAAATATATTTGTACTGTATCATTTTAAAAAATTGGGATTGTGAGTCATATTTTTCATGTTCAGATTGTACATTTGGCACAGGAGCTATTTATATGCAGACATTTATTATATGGTCATCTCCTTTATTTGATCACCTTCCATTTAGAAGAAGAAGAAGAAGAAGAGGAGGAGGAGGAGGAGGAGGAGGAGACTGGATTTATACCCCACCCTTCACTACCCAAATGAATCTCAGAGCGACTTACAAACTCCTTTCCCTTCCCCTCCCCACAACCAGGGCTATTTTTGGGCAGGAACACACAGGAACAGAGTTCCAGCTGGCTTCAGAGTTGGCCATGCCCACTACAGCCAAAAGCTCTCTGTGTGTGGCTACAGAGGGAAGGCCTGGAGAGTGACCATCCCCCGGTGACTCCGAGGCGGATGAGCCAGGGGGGCCCTGGAAGGATTGGGAAGGCATTTAAATGCCTCCCCTAGCCTTCCCCAGCTTGTCCAAGGGCCTGCTTTCCCGGGCACTCCGCAGCTGTGGGGTGCCCAGGCAAGCCAAAGGAAGGCATGGGTGTGTGGCCTAATATGCTAATGCGCTGTACTGTCAGGGGTGTAGCCTAATATGCTAATGAGTTTCTGATGTTGAGTGTGGCCTATTATGCTAATGAGTTCCTGCTGGGCTTTTTCTACAAAAAAAAGCCCTGCCCACAATAGACACCCTGTGAAGTAGGTGGGGCTGAGAGTTCTGACAGAAACTGCTCTTTTACAAGAACAGCTCTTATCAGAACTATGGCTTGCCCAAGGTCATCCAGCAGGTGCAAGTGGAGGAGTGGGGAATCAAACCTGGTTCTTCCAGATTAGAATCTGCACAATTAATCACTTCACCAAACTGGTGTATCACTTCCAATCTGACTTTATTTTATTTATAAAATTTATATTCCACCTTTCTGCTCTCATGAGGGCCACCAAGGTGGTTAAATTAAAACGTACATAGTCAAGTCACATTATAAAACTATTAAAATCATAAGAATGTAAGAACTTAAGAAGAGCCCTGCTGAATCAGGCCAATAGTCCATCTATTCGACATCCTGTCTCACACAGTGGCCAATCAGTTCCTCTGGAGGGCCAACAACAGGTCATAGAGGCTGAGGCCTTCCCCCAATGTTGCCTCCTGGTACTGGGATTCAGAGTTTTACTGCTTCTGAATGCAGAGGCTCTCCTCAGTCACCATGGCAAATAGCCACTGATAGACCTCTCCTATATTAATCTGTTTATTCATGTGGCCATCCCAGGGGTCTTTTGGGGGGGGAACGCACCGGAGCCCAGCTCCGGGAGCTCGAGAGCCAAGCCCCGCCTCCAGCTGGCATCCCGGGGAGTCTTTCAGGCAGCTGAATGTCAATTTCAGCTCCATTATATCCTATGGGCCATTGAAGTCAATGGTGAAAACATAGGGTATATTCTGGAAGCTGGAGGGGAGGGGGTTTGAGGGAGAGGCTCCAAACTTTTTTCCCACCATAGAGAACAATGGAGGGAATAGGGGCAACCTGTTTGAGGGCCCATAGAATTGGACCCCCTGGTCCAATGTTCTTGAAACTTGGTGGGTATCTTGGGGAGAGGCTCCATCAGCTATCCTGTGAGTTTGAAGCCTCTCCCTCAAACCCCTCCCCTCCAGCCCCCAGAATATACCCTATGTTTTCATCATTGACTTCAATGGCCCATAGGATATAATGGGGCTGAATTGCCACCGAATTTCTTTCATTCCCTCCTTTCCTTCTTTCATTTTCCTCTTTCCCTCCTTCTTCTCTTTTCTATTTCTTTCTTTCACACCTTCTTCTCTTCTCTTTTTTCCTCCTTTCCCTTCCTTCTTCCCTCTCTTTCTTTCCCTCCCCTTTCCTTCCCTCTTTCCTTCCCCCTTTCCTTCTCTCTACTCTCTCTCTTTCCCTCCCCTTTCCTTCTCTCTTTCCTTCCTTCTTTCCTTCTCTCTACTCTCTCTCTTTCCTTCCCTCTTTCCTCCTCTCATGAGGAGTTTAAACTTTAAACCCCTTCTCTCTTAGCCCCCCCACCCAGACCAGCTGGGGAAGGGAAGGGGAGGCTTTTGAAGATGCCTCCCCCCCTTTTGCTTCCCCTTCTGACATAATTTCCGGTGATGTCAGGGGGCATGGCATATGCTAATAACCTAATAGCTCATTAGCATACCATATGCTAATGAGCTCCTGCAGCTATTTTTCTACGAAAAGACCCCTGGCCATCACTATATCCTCTGTCAGCAAATTCCACATTTTAATCACTCTCTGTGTAAAGAAGTATTTCCTTTTGTCTGTCCTGAACCTATTGCCTATCAGTTTCATTGGATGCCCTCAAGACCTAGTGTGTTGGAGGAGGGAGAAAAAAAATCCTTTGTCAACTTTCTCCACACCTTGCTTAATTTAATAAACCTCTATCATGTCCTCCCTTAGTTGTCTCTTTTTTAAACTGAAAAGTCCCAGACTCTTCAGCCTTTCCTCACAGGGAAGGTGCTCCAACCCCCTAATCATCTTGGTTGCACTCCTCTGTACTTTTCCCAGCTCAGCAATGTCTTTTTTGAGATATGGTGACCAGCATTGTACACCATATTCCAAATGAGGCCTCACCATAGATCTATACAGGGGCATTATAATATTGACTGGTTTATTGTATTTATTTATTTAATTAGATTTTTGGCCACTCTTCCCTGCAAACAAGGCTCAGGGTGGCTTACAAAAGAAGAAGACATACAGTAGATACTTAAAAGTCAAAACCCGAGAATAAATATGTAAAACATATAGCACCAATAATTCATCAGAATAATTTAGTTGATCCAAGATGGTAGGAAGAAAAGTTCAGATTTCACAGGCCTTGGGGGGGGGTTTGCAGAGAATGAAGGGTATAAGAGTGCCAGACTACATACTATACAATTGCTGTCCACAACCAAATGCCTGGTGGAGCATCTCTGCCGTACATGCCTTGCAGAAAGGTAAAAAATCCTGCAGGACAAGGATGTTCTCCAGCAGAGAGTTTTACCAGGTAGGGACCAGGGCTGAAAAAGCTCTGGCCCTGGATGAGGGCAGCCAAATCTCTTTCTGGCTGGGGACCACTATGAGGTTCTTACTTCCTGTGTGTAATGCTCTTCTTGGGGCATACTGAGAGAGATGGTCCAAATCAAATCAAATCAAATTTATGATTATGGTTCGTGATCAGCACAAGATCAGTTACAACAGTATACATCAGGCATGTCCAACTTCGAACAGGTAGTGATCTATTTTTTCCAGCCAAAAGTGCCAGTGATCCACCACCATGAAAATAAAATTTCAAATTAGTTTCAAATTAGATTTTAACCCACTAAAGTTGGGTTCCACCGCACCCCTCCCCCAATATATAATGCACCTTCTGTCATTTACTGGTAAGCAAAATAAGCAAAAACAAAACAGAGAGATGAAGATCCAGAAAGAACTGTGAACATTTTTTATTTTTTATTGAGTTATAACTTTCTTTGTCTCAATAACTTTCTTTAACTTTTATTCAGAGTTATTTGTGTTAAATGTAGGTCAAGTATTGGTCCAGGCTGAACCCAAACACCTGTCCAGCAAACCAGGAGACCAAATGGGGCTGGTGATCTACCTCTGACCCCTCCATGATCTACTGGTAGATCATGATCTACCTGTTGGACATACCTGGTGTACATGAATCTAATAAGTTTTAGGAAATACACAATATTTAAAATTACTGAATGGCCTATGCATTCTTAAAATCACAGAACAGATTGAACAAAACATCTACATGTTATGATTCAGCTACATTCTGTGTTAATTCCCTGCAAATTTTGCATGATGCTACAAGAAATCTGGCACAGGGAAGTGTGAGCTGAGGATTTGTGTCTGAAAGGAACTTCCTCGTAATTTCAGATTCAGAGCATGCAGAAAACCTCCCAAGCAAGGGTGCAATAATCTTTGCATGGATTTCCTGGTAGAAATGGCAGTAAAGCAAAATATGCTCATTTGTCTTGACCTTCCCTGCTCCACATGGGCAAACCCTCTCTGCTATTGGGATCTTCATATAACATCCCTCCACTACCACAGAGGGGAGTATATTCCATCTTGCCATAGAGTAAGCCCTGTGGTGGGATGAGACCTCTAACAGTGATAAGTAGGCTACCTGAATTACAACGTATCTAGTGTTCTTTGAAGCCAGGAAATTTGAAACTCTGCTGATGTCTCCCTGCCTTTCAGTATCCAATATCCTTTGCTTGATCTAAGGACATTTTTAAGAGAAACTCTGGGGAGAGGCCTAGCATATTCAGTTTGTGACAGACTGCCCTTAACCAAGTGGATCAAAAGCCATCCCAGAGAATTAATGATGTAAGGTCTTGGGAGGAATGGTTTAGCTTAAACCATAGATTAATAGATGTGAGGTTTACCCTAGCCTCTAATCTAATAACCAGAATCTAGGCACAGGCTTGCACTCAATACACATCTGGGGAATCGAAACACTGCTCTTAAAAAATTTGATTGAGTTCTTTCTAATGGAGCAAAACATGAAGATGTAGGGCCTAACATCATCCCATACAGAAGTTGAGAGACTGTTTTGGATTGATATAATCTGAGGCTGGTTGCACGCATGCGTTAAACCAAGCCGGCTGTGTTTCCTCCGAGCTCCTCCTTCGAACTAAAGAATTTATAGCTCAAAGTTTGTAAATACTATGCAAACCCAGATAAGAGGCTGATAACCAGGAAGCAGCTGGCTAGAACAACTTCAGAGTGGTAAGAAACTAATTTACTGCTGTGCTAGAAAGGAAAGCCTTGAGATTCTTAAGGCCGCTCCCAAAGCTTTGAACCAGATATGGCGAAGACAATTAAGGACCTATCTGAACAAATTTCAGGACTCCAAAATACAGTCCTTGCCTTTCAAGAAAAAATCAGTAGTGAGTTAATCTCACTACGTGGAGAAATTAGCAAAATAGGCACAGAAATAGCTTCTATAAAGCAGACAGCTACAACAGCCAAAGAGCTTGCTGAAGCTAATGAGCAAAAAATAACCGCTCTGAACCGCCAAATAAATGACTTGTGAGACAGAAACAGGAGAGCTAACCTTATTTTATCAGGGATATCTGAAGAAATTTCCGTAAATAAATTGGAGGAATCGCTGATACAGTGGATGCAGACAAACGAAGTAGAAATAAAAACAGAGGATGTTGAGAGAGTGCATCGACTACAAAGGAATGGGAGGGGCGGGGCCCCTAGAGATGTAATAATTAAATTTGCCAGAGAGAAAATTCAACAGCAAATATATACAGCACTAAAGAAGAGGAAAGACCTGACTTTTAGAGGAAGAAAAGTCTGGGTGAGACAAGACTTTTGTCAAGAGACCTTAAGGAAAAAAAACCTCATGCGCCCCTTTGCCCAAAAGCTTTATGCAAATAACGTGAAATTTTCATAGGGCTATCCATCCTCAATAATTATATTTCGGGAAGGAAAGCGACTGATGGCAAGGAACACTACAGAGGCAAAGGAACTACTTAAACAATTAGGTATCAACACAGACGATATGGGAGAGCAAGAAATGGAAGCGGAATCAGGGGTTCCTGAAGATGGCGACGAAGGAACTTCAGAGAGAGGAGGGAAATGCCTCAGGACCAGCTCCCGATAACCAATTAAGGGAAGTATACCTTTATTGATTGAGCTAATGACTATTAATAGTATTATCATTTTTTACAGTATCAAGAAGGAGGAGGAGGGGGATGCATGCACCCCATGCAGTGGAGAGAGGGGAAGAGATTTTCTTTCCACCTTTACTCTCAACCACGGGGGGGGGGGAAGGGAAGGGGAAGGGTAAACTAACTAACCATTCAAATTTTTCACAGCCACGAGATGTCAAAGCCTTAATTGATGTGGGATATGGATAAAACAATAAAATTTTTATCACTGAATGTCAATGGTTTAACATCAGAAATTAAACGATATAGGATAGCCAAGTTGGCAAGAGAGCAAAAAACTGATGTTCTGTGTTTACAGGAAACACATAAGAAAAGAAATGACAACAGGCCTTTGCTAAAAGACTCGACCTGGATGATGTTAGCGGAAGCTAGGAGCCACACCAAGGCCAGAGGAGTGGCAATAATGACTCATAAGAAACTTAGAGTAGAGGTACTAGAAAGAAAGACAGACAGGGAAGGGAGATATGTGATGGCTAAATTCAGATTAGAGGGGAAGAAATTTACATTGGTAAATATATATGCACCCAATAAAGGATAAAAGAAATTTTTAGCCAGGCTAGTTAAAAAAACTAAGCAATTTGCAGAGGGAGAATTAATTATGACAGGAGATTTGAACATGGATCTGACTAAAAATAAGGCAATTAAAATAGGAGATTGGGGCTTGAGGGAAGCACATGAATTGATAGGACAGCAGCCAAAACCCACCCATGTATCCAGCCGGCACAAAACCCCATCATGCATAGATTACATAATTGTAGAAAAAAGCAGCAACCTGACTATAAAAAAAATTACAACGCACCCAATCTGGATATCGGATCATGCACCAATCACTATAGAAATAGAAGGCAATCAAAAACCAAAAAATAGAACTTGGAGGTACAATAATTTAATAATGGCTAAAGAGGAAGATAGGAGCTATATGATGGAGCAGATAAGATTATATTTTGAGGAGAATAGAGGGACTGTCCCAACTAATACACTGTGGGATGCCGCGAAGGCGGTGATAAGGGGACACTGCATAAATAAGGAAAAGTACATCAAAAGAGAACGCTATCTAAAAAGACAATCTAAAATTCAGGAACTGGAGAGGTTGCAAAAGGAACAAATCAACAATCATGATTTAAAAGTACAGAGTCAGATAACAACAATTAAAAAACAATTAGATGAGTTGGACTCAGTTACATTATGGAAGAGAGAAGCAGTGGTAAGAAATGACTTCCATAGAAATAGTATTAATTCGGCCAGAAGGTTAGCTAACTATTTGAAAAACAGGAAGGTAAGGCAAAAGATAGAAAATATAAAAGTGAATGGCCAAAGAAATGGCAACTCAAAAGATATAGTAAAAGCCTTCGAGACCTTTTATAAGGAGCTATATAAAAAAAAGGACATAGTCATATATGAGGAAGATATAAGAACAACACTCAAAGAAAATGATAAAATTATGTTAAGGGAGGAAATAACACTACAGGAGATAAAGGTGGTAATTAAAGAATTGAAAAAGGGCAAATCCCCAGGCCTAGACGGTTTCACAAGTGAATTCTATAAGGAGATGGTAGACATATTGGCCCCAGAGCTCCAAGAGGTATTTAATGGAATATTGAAAGGGAAAAAAGCCCCAGATTCGTGGAGGCAATCAGAAATAGTGGTAATCCCTAAACCACATAAAGACCCAGAGGAAGTGGGCTCATATAGACCTATTAGTTTACTAAATCAGGATTATAAAATCTTTGCAAAAATACTGGCAAATAGATTAAAGAAGATCATACCTAGCATAATAAAGGAGGACCAATATGGATTTGTAAAAGACAGGAATATAGCCCACCCCATAAGGAATATTATAAATGTATTACAACATGGCCACAAAAAAAAGCTAGGCCTCTTGAAATTAGATGTCTACAAAGCATTCGATACACTCTCCCAGGATTTTCTGTGGCAGGTAATGACTAAATACGAGATGGGGGAGCCATATATAAAAGCGATCCAAGAAATGTACAGAGAAGGGACAGCAGTGGTGAGAGTTAATGAAGAACACTCACAACCCCTCAAGATTCAAAGAGGAGTCCGGCAAGGATGCCCGCTCTCGCCCCTCCTATTTATACTAGCAATAGAACAGCTAGCTGAAAGAATAAGAAATTCTGCAAGGGTGGAAGGATACAGGGTAAAGAAGGAAGAAATGAAAATCAATTTATTTGCCGACGACATTATAATCGCTATGACAAACCCCAAAGAGGCAGTAAAAGAAATAAAAGTTATATTAGAGGACTTTGAAAAATGTTCAGGACTGAAGGTGAACATGGCTAAATCAGAAATTATGTACCTTAATGTGACTAAAGAGGAAAGGGAACAAATACATGGGATTACTAATATTGGAATGGGCACCAAAAAATTCAGATATTTAGGCATTGTACTACAGAAGAATATCGATAAAATAGCAGAGAACAATTATAACAAGGTCTGGAAGAAAATAGAAAAAGATATGAAAAAGTGGAAAAATAAAATAATGAATATATCTACTAGAATAAAAAGTGTTAAAATGTTTTGGCTGCCAAGATTAATATACCTCTTTCAGACAATACCTCTAGGAATGTATACCAAAAAACTAGACCAATGGAAGAGAGTGATTAAGGAATGGATTTTCGGTAGTAAAAAATGCAGAATACAGAGAAAGATAATTTATAGCCACAGATCAGAGTTGGGATGGGGAGTCCCTGACCTGATTAGCTATTACGAAGCCTTCCAAATAAAATCGATACTGGAGATAGGCGATGGAGAGGGACTAAAATGGGTGAGTTTTGAGAACGAAATCAATAATAACATAGGGAGTTTTGGGGTATTCTCCAAAACGACAAATAAAGATCTTATACAAGTTAAGGGACCTAGGTATTCAACACTAACAGTGTGGAACAAGTGGCAGCCCTCATGGCTTAAAAGAACCTCAAAATGGGCACCACTAAAGTCCCTCTATAATGAAACAGAAGAAAATAAATGGTGCGAACTCCTGAGATCAAAGGGATATTATAGGCTAAGAGACTTATTTAGAGGAGGCACTCTAAAACCAGCACAGGAATTAATCGAGGAGATAGGCAAGCAATATTGGTTAAAAATTACAGGCCTTTATAGAATGATTAAGGAAGTTAATGAAAAAGGAAATATTTGGACAGAAGAACCAATTGAAGAAATACATAATAGGATGCAAAAATTTAAACAAGGATTAGCAGGATATATTTACAAGAAAATGTTATCCAATAAAGATAAGGCAATACTTTATTTACAGAAAACATGGTGTAAGGAAGGCCAGATATCAGAAAACGATGCAAATAGAATAATGAAGGGAATAGAAGAAACCAAAATTATTAAATTTAATGAATTGGAACATAAATTTTTCACAAAGTGGTATAAAACACCAGCGCAGATAGCAAACATGTTTCTGGGATCGAGTTCTATGTGTTGGCACTGTAAACAATTTAAGGGCTGGTTTTCTCATATGTGGTGGGAATGTCCAGAGGTGAGAGTCTTTTGGTCAAAAATAATACAAATTATAAAGAAAATATGTAGAATTTCATTGAATGTAGACTTTAAACTAATGTTAATGGGTATATTAGGAAATAAGGCAGTCAATAAGGAAACCCAGGCTATACTCAAAGCTATGGTGTTAGCAGGCAAGGCAGTGATAGCTCTGGGCTGGAAAGATAAGAGCAAATGGACAATAGATACCTGGCACACTTATTTGTTTGATTTTGTGCAGTCAGACATCATTGAGAAATTGCGCCAGAAGACCACATGGGAGGATAAAGCCGAAGAAATTAAAGCGAGATGGAAGACCTATTTAAAGTGGATAACAGTGGAAGGAAGACAGGACATTCGGTGGAAGATTCAGACTTTGTGCCCGTGGCTGTGAATAAAAGATCAACAAACAAGGGGTAGAGGGAGGGAGGGGGGAACTTATTGAGTTAAGTAAAGTAAGGAGACAAAAGATATTGTGTAATATAGAGAAAATTTAAAAAAATAAACCTATTAAAAAAAAAGATATAATCTGAGGCTACTGGAATATATTGCCCACCATTTTTATAGCAGAATCTTAGAATAGCCTGTACCAATTTATGACCTATATTGGCCATGTAATCGTGATGGGCCTTCCTCGGTCCAGAAGACTGGATGATCACACCCAAATATTTAAAACTCATTACCTGCTCGATTTTATGGCCATTGATGCTCCAAGCCCTAACTTTAGGTCTCCTACCAAAAGACATGATTTTAATCTTTTGGTAATTAATCTCTAGGTGGTCCGCATTACAATAATGACTGAATGCCTTCAATGCCCTTTTAAGGCCAGCTGGAGTTCTGGATAACAAAACTGTGTTGTCAGCATAAAGTAAGGCAAATATCTTCCGCTCAGCTACAGTAGGAGGGTGAGAATCAACGCTGCTTAGGCTACTGATCATGTCATTGATATAAAAAGTAAATAGTGAAGGAGCCAAAATGAAGCCTCGTTTTACACCTTTTGTGTTTATGATAGGATTAGTAAGAAGCCCATTTTTGTTAGACCTAATTTGGAAATATGAATTAGAATACAGGGCCTGAATCAAGTATAAGAGCCTCTGATCTATAAATGTGGCTCCCAATTTGTCCCATAACCTATCCCTAGCTATGGAATCAAACACGTTTTTTAAATCAATAAAAGCTACGTACAAAGAAACTGCATTCTTGGCATCATATTTGTCTATTAGGTGTTGCAAAATCAGACTGTGGCCGAGGGTAGTTCTTCCTTCCCTGAAGCCAGCTTGCTCTTCCACTAGAAGATTCTCTTGTTCCATCCAGCTCTTGAGTTTATCTAAGAGATGACTAGTGTAAAGCTTGCCAATTGTACTTAGCAAACCGAATGGTCTATAATTAGCTGGGTCCTCTCTCCTCCCAGATTTAAAAAATAGAATTATAATTGCCTTCCTCCAATTGTCTAGGATTTCCCCAGACGAATCGATGTAGGTAAAGAGAGAAGCCAAAGGGGAGGCCCACTCTTCAATGTTATCTTTTAATAATTCTGGGGGGATGTTGTCTATACCTGGGGCTTTTCCTCTCTTAAGTTGGCCACTGAGGGACTTGATTTCCTTTGCTGTGACTGGAGGCCATTCTGGTAGATCTTCCAGCTTTTGGAGATGAAATATTTGAGGAGCCTCAGCATGCAGTTTCTGGAAGTAAACCTTCCATGTGTCAGCTGTAATTAAGGAATCTATGGGGGAGGATTCCTTATAAGAGTGTCTAGATAGTTTCCAAAAGGTTGAAGGGTTTTTGTCTCTGGATGACTGGATTACTTTGTTCCATAAATCCATTCTATCAGCTGTCTTCTTTGATGCCACTAAGTTTTTATAGGATTTCTTTAATAATAACAGATGGCAAGAGGAGCTTTGGATATCTGCTCCCATGGTGGCCTTGTGTGCCTGATATGCATGTCTAAGCTCCTTTTTAGCTTCTTTGCAGTCTTTATGAAACCATCATTTTGAATGCTTCTTCGAGATCTGTAATTGTGTAGTGGCATCTTGTACCAATAATGGTTTCAATAGCTGGAGGATATTATCATAAGGAAATCAGGGGATTCCAATCCTGGGAAGTGTCCATAATGGCTGTTCTGCACGCACATGCATCCTTGTCCTCCAGAAGTGCCTTCAATCTCAGCGCTAGACAGTCTGTCCATTTGGCCCAGCATCCTGGTTGTTTGGCAGGTAATATAAATGGCCCCGGTTGGGCATTAGAATGTGTCAACTGAGTCAGTGGGGCCAAACTAAGTAAAAGGGGAAGATGATCACTTTCAAGTTCAGGGAGGACCTGGAAATTTTTTACCATAGGTAACAGATTTTCACTAACTAGTAGATAGTCAATGGAGCTGCATCTCACTCCTGCCATGAAAGTAAATTTCCTTGGATGATCTCCCTGGGTAAAACCATCCTGTCCTTATATATATTTGAATTTTGGTTCCACCACATTCTATGCTTGCCATAATTGATTCAGCTCAAGAACTGGCAGTCAGAAGACAGTGGCCAGGGCTGACTGGCTGCTTTGCAAAGTCTCGCCCCCGTCAGCCCCGGTCAGTGTTTTCAGCTCAGTCTGCTCCAGTCCTCTGACAGGAGAGGACCCTCTGGAGTGTGAGTGCAGGGACAGGCCCTCAAGGCTGAGGCAAGTGAGAGAAGCCCTTTTCTGCCTCCCCACGTCATTCCCTGGGCCTTCTATGAGGGGACTAGGCCCAGAGAAGGCCTTTTCTGCCCCCCACATGCCATCCCCTGGGCCTTCTATGGGGCACTAGGCCCAGAGAAGGCCTTTTCCCCACATGCCATCCCCTGGGCCTTCTATGGGGTACTAGGCCCAGAGAAGGCCTTTTTCGCCCCCCACACGCCATCCCCTAGGCCTTCTATGGGGCACCAGGCCCAGAGAAGGCCTTTTCCATCCCCCACACGCCATCCCCTGGGCCTTCTATGGGGCACCAGGCCCAGAGAAGCCCTTTTCCGTCCCCCACACGCCACCCCCTGGGCCTTCTATGGGGCACTAGGCCCAGAGAAGCCCTTTTCCATCCCCCACACACCATCCCCTGGGCCTTCTATGGGGGCACTAGGCCCAGAGAAGCCCTTTTCCGTCCCCCACACGGCATCCCCTGGGCCTTCTATGGGGGCACTAGGCCCAGAGAAGCCCTTTTCCGTCCCCCACACGCCATCCCCTGGGCCTTCTATGGGGGCAGTAGGCCCAGAGAAGCCCCTTTCCGTCCCCCACACGCCATCCCCTGGGCCTTCTATGGGGGCAGTAGGCCCAGAGAAGCCCTTTTCCGTCCCCCACACTCCATCCCCTGGGCCTTCTATGGGGGCAGTAGGCCCAGAGAAGCCATTTTCTGTCCCCCCCACACCATCCTCTGGGCCTTCTATGGAATCAGTAAGCCCAGAGAAGCCCTTTTCCCCCATACACTGCCTACTGCCCCCATAGAAGGCCCAGGGGATGGTGTGTAGGGGACAGAAAAGGCCTTCTCTGGGCCCAGAGAAACCCTTTTCTGCCCCTCTTCCCTTCCTTTCCCCCCTTTCCTTTCTTCCTCTCTCCTTTCTTTCACTCTTCCCCCTCTTCCTTCCTTCCTTCCTTCCTTCCTTCCTTCCTTCCTTCCTTCCTTCCTTCCTTCCTCCAACCTTCTCTCCCTTCCACCTCCAACCCTCTCTTCCTTTCTAGGGCCCATTGTCTTTGACCACAATGGGCTTTGCTCCCTAGTTTAATATAAAGACATTTAATCTTTTGCAATCTTTAAAGGACCATGGAAAATGAGTAAAGGTCCATTTGTCCTCAGTGTCAACTGTTGATGGCTCATATTTGGCAATGAGTGTATCATTGCTTAGGCCCAGCCTGGCATTGAAATCACCTCCCAGTAAGATCTTATCTACTGGATTATCAATAATAAGGTCTTCAGTGTAGTGCTCTAAATCCTCCCAGAGCTTCATGGTTTTCGTTTTTCTGTGTTGAGAGGGGAAATATAAATTTATAATTGTAAGTGTCTCAGGGCCAGTATGAAGGAGGACTGCCATTGCCTGTTCATTCAAGGATTTCAATGGTGTACACTTTACTCATAGTGCAGTAGCTATTAATATTCCCAACCCCCCTTTTAGCTTTCCAGGACCAGCACTAGGAATTGCCCCAATATTAAAAGAATGATATCCATCAATTAAAAGATCATTTGCTGTCCATGTCTCTTGGAACAAAAGAATATCATAACTCCTATGGAAGAATGCATGATCTAGGCTTCTAAATCGGGACCAGCCTGCTATGTTCCAAGATATAATTTCCAAAGAATTTACTTTCCCGGTTTTGTGCTGGTTTAGAAACCATCATGCTTTAGGCATTTTGATATTGGGATGATTTGAGGTAATGCATTCCACATTATTTGTGATTTCTTCAACTATCATACATAATTCGGCATCATTTGGTGGAACAACTGAGTTGGAATATGAGCTTCCTTTGTTGATTTTTATAGTGGGCTCCAAAGGGTGTTGGCTTGCCTCTGAGAGAACGGAACTCATTTAGAGATTTGGTATTGCTGTCGCTGGTACACGTCACCCTTTCCCCATCATCAGAAGTCCATCTTAAGCCCCTAAAGGTGGTTATCAGCAGCTCTAGGCAGTCTAGTCTTGGTCACTAGGTGGTAACATTGCAAAGGAGGATAGAAGGTTAGTTTCGACCTCCTCTTCTGGCCAGTTGGTATTCAGATTTTCAATAGCGGACCTGCTTTCGGAGTTTAATAAAATTGGATTGATTAGTCCAGTAGTAGGATTGGATAGCTTTGAGTCCAGTGCCTTCATCGGGGAAGGTAAATTAGAAGGTGTTATTTGGTCTAAGATTACTGGGGGATTTATGGAATCTGCTGTTGCTGCTAAAGGATGATTTTTTGTAACCTTCTCAGGGCCAGTTAATTCTGTCTTCAGGACTAACTTCTGAATTGTAGAATTTCTAAAATGTCTTTGTAACCTAATTCCCAATGCCGATAACCCGGATGTATGTGCAAACAAATATGAAGGAATTCTCTTTGTATGGAAGTGTAAAGAAAAGTGTTCAGATTTACTCGGGCCAGCCAGTCTTTCCATCTTGATAAGATCAATAGACTCTGGAACAGTCTTTAGAATGGCAGCCAGATGGCCTCTCGTCTTCCCTTTTGTATTCCAATCAATGAATCTCCTCCTCAATGGAAAAATGTTTAAAACAATGCTGTTGGGATCATATACTAGCAAAAAGAGATCCTTCCTAGTGTCCCCTGGTTTGATTAATGAATCAGTAGATTTCATCAGTGCAGCTGTATTCTCTTCATTATTGGTTTCTCCTATTTTATTTGGCTCAAAAAGACATGAAAGGACAAAAAAGGGGGGGAGGGGGAAAAACTGAACTTAAAAACCTAGAATCCAGAACCTGACAAAGTTAGTCAAATGTAGGAGAGGGGGCCAATGTTAAAAACTTGATGAAGGAAATATAAAAGTACATGTATTTATTGATCACAACTTAAAAATATATATATAAGGGCCCAGTCACACGTTATGTATAAATAACTATCAATAAAACACCAGGGCTTATAAATCTGACCTGACGCATTTTGGCCTACATAGGCCTTCCTCAGAGGTCAATAGTGAGGAACATATTGGCTATTATAAAAACATATAGTATAATCATATAAATACAGAGCATGAATACAATAGGGACCAGAAGCAAGTTGTTTCAAGATAACCCACCAGGCATAGAGCAAGAAAATACAAATGAGGCCTCTATTAGTGCAATCACATGCCTAGTGGTTCTCAGATATAAACTTCTGATCCAGGAAACACCTTCCTATGATTGTAGAGCCAAATAATGCTCAAGCAAAGAGCAGTGTCCCCTTTGTCAGGTTCTGGATTCAAAAAGACATGATACATTGTTTGCTATAGGACTTCTATCTCTCTCCTGTAGCAAGAATAAAATCCTCTCTTGTTGACTAAAATTTTTCTGGCGGGATTCTACCACCAAGATTGTTTGGCAAGCTAATAACTCCCACTCAGGATGCCTGGATGATTGTAAGGCTTGTACATCCTTTGAAGCAGTCAGTCTAATTAAGCAATCAGGCCCCTCAGCATCATCCTCCAAACAATCAAACCTATTTTGAAGTTTAATTGGGGCATAGAAGTCTTCTAACTTAGATTGTTTAAATGATAGAATTGTATCCTCTCCCTCAAAAGGGTACACTCTTTTCAGCCCCATTGTTTGAAGTATTGATAGGCAGAGAAGGGGAGAAAAAGAAAATCCAAGGCTGAGTTCTCCAAGTTGCTCTGGCTGAAGTATTCAGGTCCTCTCACACTTGGAAGTTCTAAAAGATTATACAATTGAATTTTAAATTTCCCCCCCATCCTCAGAAAGAACATTTTGGGCTTAAAATTTAAAAAGTTTGCTGCCCCTAAAACAATAAAATTGTCTAACTCTGTCTGCCTTTAAATTGTTTGCTGCTATAGCAGGACTGACCGGGGGAGGCTCCACAATACATCACCAGTTACTAGGGAGTCCTTCAGTCTCCAGTCAGTAAATTAAACAAAGTAACTGTTTTTTCTTAGACTTGGAAAGCTTCCTGACTGTTCGGTTAGAGAGGTAGTCTTGAAGTTATATGGGTTCTTGACTGCTAAGGGCCTTAAAGGTCAAAACCAGCACTTTGAACCTGATCTGGTGCTCTACCAGAAGCCAGTGCAGCTCGCGCAGCACATTTTGGATATATGACATCCGGAGAGTCCCTATAAGGATCCGCATGGCTGCATTCTGGACCAGTTGGAGCTTCTGGGTCAGTCTCAGAGGTAGATCTATGTAGCATGAGTTACAGTAGCCTATCCTGAAGGTGACCATTGCGTGGAATACCATGGCTAGGTCAGAGCAAGACAGGTAGGGAGCCAGTTGCCTCAGTTGGTGCAATTGGGAAAACGCCAGCCTGGCAACCCTCACAACCTAGGCCTCCATTGATTAGGAGGCCTCCAGAGTCATGCCCAGACTCCTGAAGGTAATGCCAATGTTAGGGGCACTCCATCAAGAGATGGGAGTTGGCAACCCAGCTGTGACTCTCCCACCCACACCCAGCCACAGCATCTTACCAAGATTCAGTTTCACCAGACTCTGCTTTGACCACCCTCCAAACTCTCAGCTAAATTCCCAGAAATGATGTTTGACCAGCCATTCAACAACAGAAATAGTTGGGTGTCATCAGTATAGTGATGACACCCCAGCCCAAAGCTCTGCATCAGCTGGGCAAGGGGGCGCATATAGACTTTGATTGACATTGGGAAGAGAAGTGCCCCTTGAGGAACCCCACAGACTAGTTGGTGCCTTGGGGATACTGTCTCTCCAAGCACCACCCTCTGTCCCTGACCATGGAGGAATGAGTTGAACAATTGCAAGGCTACCCCACGAACTCCAGCATCAGCAAGGCAGTGGGTCAGTAGATCATAGACAACTGTGTCGAATGCTGCTGTAAGGTGAGTAATATCAGCTGTGTTGGCCTGCCTTGGTCCAGTTGCCTACAGAGATTGCCTGTGAGGGCTACCAGTACCATCTCTGTCCTGTGGCTGGGGTGGAA
Source organism: Gekko gecko (assembly GCA_029375565.1). NCBI lineage: Eukaryota > Metazoa > Chordata > Lepidosauria > Squamata > Gekkonidae > Gekko > Gekko gecko. Next base: position 143,742,244 of record JAPDNY010000005.1, read on the forward strand.
GCCAGAATGGAATGGATCCAACATCAATGTGTCATCCAGAAATCTCTGGAGCTGTTCTGTCACCGCTCTCTCAATTACCTTTCCCAGAAATGGAAAATTTGAGACTGGGCAGTAATTGGCCAGATCCATAGGATCTAGAGTTGTTGTTTTTAAATGTAGAACAACCACCACCTCTTTCAGTCCTGCTAGAAAGACCCCTGAGCCCAGGGACAGATTGACGATATCCTCCAGTGAACTTCATAATCCCTCACTGCCAGCTTTCACCAATCATGAGGGGCATGGGTCTAAGAGTGCCTGGTCTAACAGCACCCAGTATCCTGTTGACATCAGCTCAGAGGAGCCAGTTGAAGTTGTCAAAAACTGAATCCATAGACGGCCAAGGGTGTCATGACACTGGGGTGCCCCCACAATCGGCCAAGGTGATAGGAAATAAAAGAAATTTAGATTTATCCAATTGGAAAAATAACCTTTTTGGTAGTGTAAATTTGTGGTACTGGAATAAAAGTGAACCTTGGTTCTGAACCAGTAACTTACTCCAATGATTAAAACAGAATTTAGAAATTTATTTACAAAAGATAAACATACATAAAAACACACAAGTAGGGGAAAGGAGTGTACAACAAGACAAAAGTGAAAACAATAACCCTAACTAACTAGCTTCTAGACACTGACACTGAGCGGCCAAAGGAGATGTCTTGAGTAGCAGTCTTCCCAGCAGCAATGATGCAAGAGGGGAAGTCCTGTAGAGTATGAAGATCCCTCCTTCAGCTTCACGTGCTCTTCCTAATGTGCTGTGTTCTTCTGAATGACATCATCACAAGTTGTTCCTCTGTGTTGTTCTAGCATCTTCACTCTTGCCCTATATGCTAGCTCAGCTGTCAGTTCCCTGAGTGACCAATCATAACAATCAATCAATTGATCTAACTGATCTGAGCTAAATCTAGATCTTCAGCTGTCAAACTGACATTTGAGCTTTAGATGGTATACTGTCAGCCAATTACCTTGACAGTTCCCAGCTGCTAGCTATCATACTGAAAAGCAACTACCTACAGGTGCTTGTTAGGTAAATCACTTCTTGACTTGGATAACAATCCAGAAAATATTTACAGAAGGACAATTCGAAGGTAAATGCAAACCCTTACATACTGGGGGCTCACTTGCATGACAAAGGGACCTCCAGTTCACATACTGTATCAACATTGGCTGGGAGATCATGGTAGAGCAAGACTATCTACAAAAAAGCTCGCAAATGCCTCACAGTTTATAGCCAAATTACTACTATTCTGAGTCATCTCTGAGAGAGATGTAAGATACCTAATTACCCTAAATAACTGAGCCGGGTGAGAGCTAGCAGATGCATAGAATTCCTTTTTTTGGCCTTCACTGCCATCTCATAGGCTTTCATAGACATCCTGTAAAATGCTCTTGTAGCTTTGTCGTGAGCTCTTCATCAAACTCACTCTAGTTGTTTGAGTTTGTTTCATCCCCTAAGTTCTATAGTATACTAGGGGGATGTTTTTTGCTGGGGATAGAGAGGATGTTGGGGGGTGATTTCATAGATGGCTTCAGAGAGACAGGAGTTCCAGTCCTCTATCAGCTCATCTAAGGAATCCTTTTTCTAATAATCCCCAACATAGAGTTTGCCTTTTTAACCACTACAGCAAACTGGGTTGACATTTCATTGAGCTATCCACTATAACCCCAAGATCTTCCCTTTCAGTCTCAGCAAGTTCAGACCCCATTATACTTGTAATTGAGATCTTTTTTTGTCCCAATGTACATCAGGTTACACTTATGAACATCAAACTTTATTTGCCACATAGTCACCCACTCACTCAGTTTGTGGAGTTCCTTCCAGAGCTCTTCACACTCAGCTTTGGTATTCACCATCCTGAATAATTTTGGGTCATCTGCAAACTTGACCACTACACTACTCATCCCTACTCATCCCTACTCATTCCCACTTGGTGCAACCATCTCTGCATCTCTCATCAAGTCTTGAGATCCACTTAGAACCAAGTCTAAGATCACTTCCCCACTGGTGGAATCTATGACCAACTGTTCCAGTACACAGTCATTTATTATATCTAGGAATCTCATTTCCACAACATGACTTGAGCACATGTTTACCCAGTCAATGTGGTGGTAGTGTAGCTCAGATGTACTGCCTTACTTGTGAGGTAGCCCCAACAGGGGAGTACCCCACTTCTGACCTTAACCAGAGACCCATAGAATCAGGCCAAAGAGAACACGACCTGTGCTAAAGAGCTAGCCAAAGTTCAGCAAAGGGTTTCAGTCTAAGGTTGCACAAGGCACCCTCTAGTGTAATCTCCAATCTTCTGTCCACCCAGCAAAAGTATGCATATGGACTGACCACAAGTTCCTTCAGGTAAAGTATCTGCATTTCCAAAGCCACTCAGTAGACATCTGGTGAATCTTCTCTGTCTCCATACCCTCACATTACCCCCTTTGTGTGACACCTATGCCTATTTGGAAATCTTTTGTCTCAACACCTGTCCTTTGTGTCCCCTTCCTCAGGATACCAAGACAAATTAATTGAACATTAAATTCATTGATGATTCTTCCTGGTACCTATCAGAGACCCATTCCCCCTTTTGTCTAAGCCTGGGAACCCATTCAACCTATCTCGTTAAGACCATCTATGGTCATCAAAGCCATTCAATCTGCCCCAGTAAGACCATCAATGATCAGGCCTCAGTTTGATTAGTTTAAGTGGTACATTTGGACCTGCTTTATTCTGAGTCCACTTATTGGTGTAGCAAGGTCAGTATTGTTTACTGGATTTGGAGGAAGATGGCGGAGTGCGAGGAGCTGAGGTGCTAGGGCTCCTTACCTAAGAAGCAACTGGTGGGCTTTTATTGCTTCTGTTATCAATAAGTGGCTAGGATGACCACTGCAGACCAGCTTGGGTAAACAAACAACTTGGAAGAGGGCCCTGATAGACCACCTCCCCACTTTTCTTGCTGCAACTCCCACCCCAACCTCCCAAGCCATGAGCCGGCCCAGTCATCATGGGGAGGATGAGCGAGGCCATGGCATTGTGTTGGAACCTTACCACTGTCTTGCAATCACACGCCAGCCACTGGGCACTGATTGCTCAGTGGAGTTGCCATTTTGGATCTGCTGGCAAGTTTCCTGGGTTTTCATCTAAAGTATTGGAGAGGTGGCTGGGGAACCCAGTGGGGGTCTCTACCCCCTCTGAGGTACACCCAATGTAGGCTAGAGACACCAGACACCTAATGATGCCCCATATACAGCTGCTGGTACCACTGACAAACAACCGTGACCTCCCAACTGACTCCCCTGCTATGAATGTGGAAGACCTGCCAAGTGGGAACTCGGAGACCGAGGAGTGAGACTCATAAAGACCAAGGACTAAGGGAAAGACTTTTTACTGGCAAGACAGTGGGGAGGAAATAAAAGAGCTCAGAAGGCACGGAGGTGCAGAGGTTCTCCTCGCTACATGAGAAATTGGGCTAAAGAAGATTATGGACTATTCCATAGTGAGACACCACTTACAGGCTGAAATGACAAAGTATGTAATTGCTGCTAACCTAGAAGGACTGTTGTTAAACTATATAACCTAGATGGGGTGTTTAGTAGATAGGGTTAATCTTTATTAGTTGGGGGTATAATTTAAGCTAATGAATTAATCCCAAATTAACGAATTAATATTATCTAAGCTAAATTGTTTTTTTAAATTTCCCCTCTGATTAATTGAGAAGTAGTTGTTATGTTATTAATCATCCTGCCAACTAATAACAGAAGGTATTTATTAGTTGATTGTTGATATTGAATTTATTTGCTGTCTATGACTAAAGTATGAAACTAAAGTAGGGCTTGCAAATTAATTAGATGGATTTAACAATTACCTTTATTAAATTTACTGGACATTGATTGGGTATTATACTCAAACAAATTGGATCAAATTGGTGGGTTATAGTTAAAAATAGAATAATTGGAGGGTCTTAGAGGAAATACTGGAGTTAGCTTAGGGCACAGTAATCTCTGTTTAGTCAACTGCCAGTTGGTCTGTGGCACCTATGGCACCTGTGAGCAGTGACTGGGGAAAACTCCTTCCCTGCCACAAATTTTGTTAGTCTTTAAGGTGCTACTGGACTCTTGCTCTTTTCTTCTGTTGAGACAAATTAACTTGGGTACCCATCTTGAGGAAAGTAATTCCCTGTGCTCAGTTGGTCAGCCTTAACTTCTGTGCTGTGCTGCGCTGCTTTTTGAAATTAGCAATTTCAAATTTTGTGTTTTTCATTCTTTCTAAAATACATTTATGTTTGAAAATTGGTGGGCTCATGGGGAGGAGGGGTGCCAGAAGGTAGCCTTGCCTAGTGTGCAAAAAAACCTGGCACCAGCCCTGGCCATGATCGCATCTGTGAGCTCCCACCCAGCCCAATTATTTAGAACAGTTTGGTCTATTACTACTCTGCCACAGGGCAGACCAAACATTAAGGAATTGGAGATTGGCTGTGAGGCTTTTGCGAGCTATTTCACAGACAAAGTCTTGTTGCTCTGCCATGACCTTCCCACTGCAGTTGAGATAGTAAGGGAACTCAAGGCTCCATGCACATTTCCTTTTCAAGTTTTGGATTATTTTAGTCCACTCAGCCTAGAAGAGGTTGACAAATTACTCTCAACTGTTCACCCAATGACTTGCAGCCTTGATCCATGCCTGTCTCTAATTAAAGCTAGCTATGATGGACTACAAGGTACCCTAAGGGAAATTATGAACAAGTCCCTCCCTGAGGGACTGTTCCCTGGGGTGCTCAAGGAGGCAGTGGCATGCCCTGTCTTGAAAAAAAAAATCTTTGGATCCAGCCAGATTGTCTAATTACCGGCCCTATCTGTACAAACTAATTGAGATGGCGGTGGTGATTCAGTTGCATGGTTTTTTGGATGACACTTCTGCATTAGACCCCTTCCAGTCTGGCTTTCAACCAGGCCACAGGACAGAGATTGCACTGGTCACCCTCATGGATGATCTTCAGAGGCATCTGGATTGGGGCGGTTTGGCGGTGTTGCTGTTGTTAGACCTGTTGGTGGCGTTCGATATGGTTGATCACCAACTACTGACCCACCACCTCACCAACAACAGGATTCAGGGGTTTGCCTTACAGTGGCTCTCCTCATTCCTTCAGGGTTGGGGACAAAGGGTGACTATTGGGGAGCAGCTGTCCCAAAGGCACTCACTAGTTTGTAGAGTGCCCCAAGACTCGGTGCTTTCCCCGATGTCATTTAACATCTATATGCACCCCTTTGCCCAGATTGCCCGGAGACATGGGCTAGGCTGTCACCAATATGTGGATGACACCCAGCTCTATCTGCTGTTGGGTGGCCAGTCTGACTCCAGACCAGAAGATCTAGACCTGGTGTTGAAAGCTGTGGCTGGTTGGTTTAGACTGAGTCGACTGAAATTGAATTAGACGAAGACAAAGGTTCTGTGCCTGAGTCAAAATGGTCCGAGGGCAGGGATCCCACTACCAAACTTCCATGAGATGCTGTTGGTGCCAGTGCCAGAGGTCAGGAGCTTGGGAATGCTCCTAGATGCCTCCTTAATGATGGAAGCCGAGGGAGCAGCCACTGCAAAGTCAGCCTTTTATCATCTTCAGCTGATTAGGCAACTGGTTCCCTTCCTTGAACGCAATGACCTAGCAGCAGTGATCCATACAATGGTCACCTTGAGACTAGGTCACTGTAATGCTCTGTACATGGGGTTGCCCTTGTCCCAGATCCAGAAGCTGCAGCTGGTGCTGAATGTGGCAACCAGGCTGTTGCTGGGTCTCCCTATGCGGGAGCACATCCAGCCTGCGCTAAAAGCACTGGACTGGACTATAGCATACTGAATCTGGTTCAAGGTGCTGGTTCTTACCTTTAAAGCCCTATATGGTCAGGGACCTGCATACCTAAGGTACCGCCTTTCCTCACATGTTCCTCAGAGAGCTCTATGATCAGGGTCCCCAAACCATCTGGCCCTGCCAGGCCCTAGAGAAGCCAGGCTGGCTGTGATGAGGGCCAGGACCTTTTCAGCTGCAGCTCCACATTGGTGGAACGAGCTCCTGGAAGACATCAGGGCCCTGGGGGACCTTTAACAGTTCCGCAGGGCCCACAGGGCCCGCAAGATGGAGCTCTTCCACCAGGCCTTCGACTAGGGAGCCACATTATACAACCAAGGCCCTGGCCCCAATATTAACATCCATATCAACATCAACAACTGATATAACTCAGACCATGATGGGAACTGACTGCCTACTTGCTGGATGCTGTTCATGCCTGCCTCCATATCTGAACTGTTTTTAGCACAGGCACTTCGTAATGTTTTATATTTATATTGTCATGATTTTACTTAGTTCTGTTTTAGCTGTGTAGTGTTTGTGTAAGCTGTCCTGAGCCTGCTATGGCAGGAAGGGCAGGGTAAAAATCTCTACTTTGGGTCTCCTCTTTTCCTTAGCATGAAATGCTGGCCATTTGCACTTTCTTCTATGTGGACGTCTACACATCTTGACAGGTATTATAACCCCTATAATTGCTCCTAAAGTTCTGTATCATCACCTCTTTATTTCTTAGTTCTGGACTGTGAGTATATTTTGATTGCTTAGTATAATCGTATGCAAGGATTTTCTTTAATAAAACCATTGAATACTCTTTAAATCTTCAGTCGTCATACTGAACTGGACCTTGGTATATAAAGGTATGTGATCCCTTGTACCCTTCGGGTCTCTTCTGTCTCATAGCTAATTGTACTTTAGTCACCTCCATTATTTCCTTCTCCATCTCAAGATGAGCCTTAAGGGTTTGATCAGGTGGGTATACCTTCACTGTTAAGTAACCCTTAGGGCCTAGTATTTCCACTCATATTGCTTCTGTTGGAGAGTTAAGTCCCCTGATGTTTTCTAACTTATCAGATTCTATGCCCTTTTTGATGTACAACACAACACCTCCCACAACCCATCCCTCCCTGTTTTGCCTATAATGCTTATATCCAGGAATGACTATATCCCATAGATTTTCTTCATTCTACCATTGTCATTGAGCACCAAGCACTCTAGCTCACCCATCTTAGGACAAGTCCAGGATCGCTTTCCTCCTGGTAGGTTCAGTGACTATCTGTTCCATGGCACACTAAGAATATCTAGAAACCCAATCTCTTTCTCCTGACTTGAATACATATTGACTCAATCAATGTGTGGGTAGTTAAAATCACCTAGTATGACCCAGTTATTTCTTCTAGCTGCTTTCCTTAATTTTTTTGCTATTTTTAAATCATCCTCTAACCTTTGATCTGGTGGGTGATAACAAACTCCCAGTGTTAAGCTTCCTTTTGGGCCCACTATTTCCACCCACAGCATTTCTGTAAGTGAATCTATTTCACATACATTCTCAATCTTACTGGATGGTATACCCTCTGTGACGTACAGAGCCACTCCATCTGTGACCCTTCCCCCCCATACTCCAGATATAATTTATATCCAGGAATCACTGTATCCAACTGATTATCCTCATCCCACCAAATTTCTGAAATGCCCACAATGTCTATGTTCTTCTCTGACACTATGCATCCCAGCTCCCCCATTTTACCTTGGACACTTCTAGCATTTGTATATAAACATCTATAATTCCCTAGGCATATTAGGCCTGCAACCTTTCTCCTCTGGCCTCTAGATCTTGTCAATATTGTTTGTCATTCTCTCTGTAGTCAGTCCTAATCAATTTCCCTCTAGAACAGTAGCAATTACCCCTCATCTCTTAGAGATGAGCCATCCCAAACCAGAGACATTTCATTTCCTGTGGGCTTTACCCTAAGATTTAGTTCAAAAAACTGCTCTGCACCTTTTTGATTTTAAGTGCCAGCAGTCTGTTCCTTCTTGGGACGAGTGGAGGCCATCTCTTTTGATGCAGATACGAATAGCTGGTTTGTTTCTTTCAAACAAACAAACAAACAAACAGATGCTGGCACACAGATGCAGAATGTCTGCATGTCCAAAGTGTGTACCTTGTTACCTTTCTACCATGGAAATCAATGGAAGAAATCTGGCTCAACATAACTTATTTTTGCTTCACCAGTTAGTGGATTTGGACTGTTAAATCTGCATTTAACAGGCTGGACTTTTCTGCCACTGTTAATATCTGTAGTTTCCAACTACAGTTATTAGAGGAACTTCTGATTTTGTGCCCATTTCTCACACTGGAAATCCATATTCTATTTTCTGGACTTGTTCTGCTTATACAGTTCTCATTGCCAAGAAATAGCATTATTGAACTTGGAACAGCTGTGATCCATACTAAAGATTAGACAAGACAACAAAGTGCCTCCCCATTCTGCAATCCCTCAGAGTGCCATCTTGTTAGTCCTTTGTTCTTGCAAGTTTTCCCCCCAGTGACATACACTTGTTTGTGGCTGGTACTGGCTTGCTTATCTTGTCTCCCTCAGCTTGCTTGTATATTCAGTCAGATCATTCAGATACAATAAACTATTTGCAGCTTGATGCATGTAGGGTTTATTTACACATCCTGTCTCAAAGCTAAAGGTTTGGGCATTATTGTGGGTTGTAATCCTGCACGTGCCTGTTATCAGAGTGTCATTCTGAAGCAGCAGCCAGATTCCTGGGCTCATACTAAGGCCATCAGATAAGCTGAGATCCAGAACAAGGGATCCAGAACTCAATATACATACATTTTGTGATCTTAAAAAAAAATCTCAACTCCATCATAATTCATTTCCAAAAAAGGATAACTGAGTTCTTTCATGTGTGCTTTCAAAATGTTTTCATTATGCATCTATTGGCACCAGTTTATCAGTCACCAACAAAAACATAGAGAAACTAGCAGGTTAGACCCATCCAACTTTTTTGCTCCTCTTCTGACTGTCGGCCCTGTCCTGCATGGTCTCCCTGCCCCCCCACACAAGGTTCTGAATCCCTAGCATAGGCTTTTTGATACCAAAAAATACAATTCTTCTTTGATTAGTGGAAAAACTGACAAGATCCAACTCTCTGAAATCCTGATGGGAGGAGAGGTGCCTTAAGTGCTAAAATGGATCCTGTCAAAAACACCATAGACCCTTCCTTCTGGTACCTCACCATCCTTGTTCTGAACACTTGGGAGACAAAAACCTTGAAACTGTGAGACAAACTTAGCAACCTTTCAGCAGCCTCCCAAGAACAAAGTTACTTGGGAGCTCTATGTGTCTAATGGGAGAGACAAGATAGAAGCAGTAGAGGTAGAGAGAAAAGTGTTGAACCAGAGTAAAGGTAAGGCTAATAGTATCCCCTACTAAATGTGTTCTCAAAAGAGGATGAGATTGGAGCACCTGAAAGCTTTAGGTTGCAGACTGAAAATAGAAGACCAGCAAAGGCTTTGAAAAAGGAAGCAGGAAGTGGCAGCATCCCTTTGGGTAAGAAATGTGCCCCAGAGAACCACTAAAATTAAAATAAATTTGACAGATCCTGCAAGGAGTTGAGACTGAAGCTAATGTCATGAGAGTAGCCAGCATTCCCACAGTAAGTGACTCAGAGCTTAAAAAGTAGGGATGGGCCCCTGACCTGAATAGTCAAGGCAAGCCCAATCTCATCAGATCTTGGAAGCTAAGCAGGGCCAACCCTGGCAAGTATTTGGATGGGAGACCTCCAAAGAACAACAGGGCCAAGAAGCAGAGGCAGGCCATCGAGCCACCTCTCTGAACATCCTCCATGTCACAGTAGGAGTTGCCAGAGGTCGCCATGATTTCCAGGCACAGGCACACACATGAATGCACACACACACGCACACACACAATGCAACCCCCCCCCACCAAAGTTAAGGATGGGCATGAACCAAACCACTAAGCAAAATTCTTATATCTTTTTTTATTTTAAAGACATAACAAACATAAAGAAGGGGAAATTATTCTTACAATTCCTTCTTGACAAACTCATGCCTAATTTATCATACATTTCATTAAGCAAAATTCTTGACAAATTTTGTCCTGTTTGTGATTCAGGATGCAGAGACCATGATGGGTTCATGGTCATGGACTTCCATGAACTTTTAAGGCAGTTTTAGGGATTTGTGCCAGTTCCTGGCCACAGCAGAAAGCTGCAAAAACAGCTGAGCAGCTGGGAGAGCTCCCTACCACTCAGCTATTTGGGCTTTCTTGTACATTCCCTTTGAAGTGTTCCTGTGCAGTCCCTTCTCTGCCACCAGTGGCCTCCTTCTCCACCAGCCTCCTGGGTGAGTTCCTGATGGGAGGGAGGGCAGGTAAGCATCTTGGCCCTCCCAAATTGCCAGGCGATGGATGGGGGCTCCCCTGTTGAAGCAGCACATGACCCCATACAGGCTGCTCCCAGATTCCCAGCTTTCTTGTGCAGTCCCTTTAAACTTTAAAAGTAGTGCACAAGAAGTCCCAAAACAGTGAGTGACTGGGAGTGCTCCTACTGCTCAGCTGTTTTTGCTATTTTTTGAAAACCCCATTTAAAGTGACTGTGATCCCTTTAAACAAGGTTTTCTGTGCCTGCAAGCCATGAACCGAACAATTTTGTCAGAGGCCAAAACAGTTTGGTTCATGGATTGATTTGTGGTTGGCCATAAACCAAACCATATGTTTGCAGTTTGTGCTCATCCGTATACAAAAGCACAGTTTAGGCTGGATTACATGTGGAGTTCTTGGATTTGGGACTAGCCACCCCGTTTTATTCATCCTACTGATGCTGAAGATATGCTGCTCTTTTCTTCTTCGTAGCTTCCATGTGTTATGTGTGCCATTTTTTAGGTAGAGACTGTATAGATCCTTGCTAAATTATGCTGTTTTTAACCAGTGATGCAAGCCTTTGTTTCTATTCAATTACCATTTGCTCAAGACAGGAAAACAGAAGGCACAGTATAGTCTTATATAGGCAGTACTCCCCCCACAATGGTTTCTTAACCATGATTTATTTGAAAGCCAAGCATCTTCTAGTATGTATATTTAGTAGCAACAGAATCAAAAGAAGCATTCAGAGCTTGAAAAGGGTTTTACCAAGGGTAACATCCTGGTCTCATCAAAGTCAGGGACAGAACTCCCACTGAGATGAATGAATCTAGAATCTGTCTTTAGGCTATTGAATTCTTTAATCTTTCAGAAAGGATCTTTGTCTTGTTTATCCCCCTCTTTTGCTGACAACTCGCTAATACTTTGTAGATATTCACTGATATATATTTCTTCATGGGCTATCTTTAATAATATCCTGTATATGTTTTTCCCCTTCTAAATTGAGGCTAGCACCCTAGCCCTATACTTGCATTTCCTGGGAGCATTTATACTGGCGCACAGTCGAGGACTATTAGAATGAAGAATGGCTTTAAATGTACTTTAATATGAAGAGATATTAAAACACCTTGTACAGCAGTCTTTTGCCCCCCCAGTCGGAATAACGAGACAGACAACGGTTTGGAAGAAAACAAGGGCCACTTTATTAACTATTTAACATAACATTGCGGCAAGGGACCAGCTAAGCGAGCACGGAATAGGCAAGGTAGGTGTCACTCCCCTGACCAACTTCCTTGCCCTTTTCTCAGGCAGGTCACCCAGCTCCAGTCCTGAGCCATTGGTCTGGCTCATGACCGGCAGCCCAGCAAACTGGTCGCCACCTAGGAGCGCCTACCCCTGAAGCCTTCCAACTTGCAGAGAGGAGCATACCCTAAGAGGTTCCCAGAGGAGGTGATCACCATTCCCCACCCCGGACCTTAGAAATCCGAAGGCAGTTCCTGATGACCCCTGTTCCCTAATGGGGAAAATGCCGTAAGGTGCTCACCGGTTCCAGTTTCTTGCCCTCACCAACCTGCCACAGCCAAGACCAAGCCTCTGCTTTGGTCTTTGCTCCCCACCAAAAAACCCAGGCTGATCTAATCCCTTGCCACAAGTCCTGCAAATTAACCCATTGCCCTTGTTGAATAGGTGCACCCCATCAACCCAATACAGGTCCTGGAACTCCACTACCCTCAATGGCCTTCTTCATCTGGCGGGTGGCTTTATGCCCAGCGGGGGTCTCCACATTGCCGTACCTGGCAGGGGGAAATAACCAACCCCACTATCCGCACTACCAGGCCACCTTGCTCTTATCATCGCAAGGTCAGTCTCCGCTTGTAACACCTGGGCCAAGCCCCTCATGGCGAGTCAGAATAGCCAACCAGAGTATCTGCACTCTAGGCCACCTTGCTCTTATCCTTGCAAGGTCTGCCTCCACATGTAACACCAGGGCCTTGCCCTTCATGGCGAGGCAAAGTAGCTGACCAGAATATCTGCACTCCAGAACACCTTGCTCTTATCCTCGCAGATCAGTCTCCACTTGCAGCACCATGTCTTCATTATGCATGGCAAAGCAGAATAGGCGACTAGACCATCTGCACTCCAGGCCACCTTGCTCTTATCATTGCAAGGACAGCCTCAGCTTGTCACACACGGGCCTATGCCTGGCCGGACTATCTGCCCTTAGGGCCATCTTGCTCCTACCATCACAAGGTCTGCCTCAGCTCATAACACCAAGGGCTTCATGGCCAGGGTGTCCTTCTGGCCTGGTAGGTGGCCCCAAAAGACCATACTGTGGCCGCAATCATTGAATCTTCATCTTGCCCCGTGGCCAGCACCTGAAAGAAAACCTCATTAATAACTCTAAACTTTACAGTTCCATTCATCGAACATTAGGCAAAAACTTGCCACTAGCTTACTGATCCACAATACCACCCCCCAAAAGGGGGTGCAGTGACCGGACAAAGGTCCTGATCTGAAAGATCCACAATGCCACCCCCCAAAATGGAGTGCAGTGACTGGACAAAGGTCCTGATCTGAAAGTTCCTGATCCACAACACCATCCCCTAAAATGGAGTGCAGTGACCGGACAAAGGTCCTGATCTGAAAGTTCCCCCAACACTACCGCATGGCAAGGGAATGCATAGCCCAGTGCAGCTGCAGTGGAAGTGGCACTGAACCCATAAGAGTGAGTTCCAACCTTCCCCCGTGAAAGGCCCAACTCATCCAAAGCAGGGCGCTAACTGCCATAAACTGGTGCCTAGCCAGCAGAGTTCCATCTGCATGCCTAATGCAGTAATCGTCTTCATAACTTGAAGTGCAGCGGCACCCCAGGTTGCAAACCAAAACCCTTTCTTCACTGCCAGGAAGAAATGGATTGCCTCCAGTCCTCTCAAGCTCCTGTTTCCCAAGACCTTCATAGAATTCTTTAGAAATTTCACTACCTTTACACAGTCATTGCGATCCGCAAGACACTGTCCAACATTCATAGGGCATATGTTTGTACTGATCAAAGCAATAACCTATTTATATTCACAGGTAGCAAAGGAAGCCCCCTCTCTTTAAAGGAATTTTAATTATCCCATGATAGTATTCACCTCCTTGCCATGCAAAACCACATCTGTATATTTCCATGCATTAAGCCTCTATTAAACAGACAAGACTCATTTCCTCCAGATCTTCTGGCAACCCAGCACCCTGAACAATATGAAACTGCGGCCTGGAATTGTCACCAGCTAAAGTCTATTCTCAGAAAAGAACGTCTCTGATCTAGTCCCGGATTCCCTGGATTGACAAACTGTGGAAACAGCACTAGAGGAGATCTGGATTAATTCTCTTAGTGTCTTGTCATTCTTGAAGAACTATTCTGACTATTGCAAACTGGCCTGAAAAGGGAGGCATCCATTGTTTTAAAAGTCAAGGGACAGCCCCAATAAGGCATTTTGAAATGCTTCTATGTATATGAAATGCTTCTTTAATAACCACTAGGAACCATCATGGCCAACCGATGGTTTCGGCTTTAAAAATGATATTGCCAATTTACAATGTGGTGTCACTTTAAAAAACAACAACAACAACCTAGTATAATTTAATTCTATTTGCTTGTTTGGTATTTATTTATTTATTTATTCTAAACTCCCCCCCCCAAAAAAAACACCTTACCCTAAAGAGTACACAGTCCCTCTCATTACTTAATAGAAACTAGGTCCCTATCCTAAAGACCAGGACAAGCATACAGATATGTGCATTGGCTCCTTCTTACCCTCCAATGTATGCACATACGTGCAGGCTGTGAGCACACTCACCATGACGTGAAGATGGCTCAAGTGGCACCTATTTTCCTATATAAGTAACGCTGGGCGGCCAGGTCTAGAAGTAGTTTCATTCCTCCCAGGTGTGTGGGCAGAACAGCCATTCGGCCTACCAAGCCATGCTGATCTTCTGATGGGTCCTGCCTAAGCCATGCCCCCCCTGTAACCTCCCTGGAAGCTGACTGCCACATTCCTACTGCCGCGGCTGCACCGCCACATCCTAGCTAGCACTTCCCATAGCCTGTCATAACCAACACCAATCCTCTAGGCCCTGGTCACTCACTGGGCTTCCCCTTAAAGACAAATGCACTATTAAACCTGTGAAGAATGATGATTAAAACCTGTAACGACACGCTAGCTGTCAGATCATAGCATCAGATTGGAGACACACCGTATCTCTGCTAAAACAGAAAACACAGGTACTAATGACATATTGTAGTGGATATTATGAATCCCAGCGCATGACAAAGACTAACCCAATTTGCCAACTCAGTGCATTCACACTGTCAAAGTCCTGTACTGCTGATAGGATTCCTTCACCTGAAGTAAACCATTAGAAGTTCAGTTGTTTTCCATTCAGATTACACTTGATTTCACCCCCACATACTAAGTGCCCAGGTGAGCTACACAGCTTCAGGTAGCTGCTCCTATTGGCTGCACTCCCACACCAAAAATCCTTTTCTATCCATAGTTTACAGTTAAGGTAAAGTAAAGGTAAAGGTTCCCTTGCTTGAAAGCCAGTCGAATCCGACTCTATGGTTGCGGCGCTCATCTCCGTTTCAAAGCCGAAGAGCCAGTGCTGTCCGAAGATGTTTCCATGGTCATGTGGCCGGCATGACTAAACACCAAGGCACACAGAACGCTGTTACCTTCCCACCAAAGTGGTACCTATTTATCTACTTGCAATTTCTTGCCATTAAAGGCCTCTATAGTAGTCAGAGAAGAAGAAGAGACTGGATTTATACCCCACTCTTCACTCAGAGTGGCCTACAATCTCCCACCCCTCCTCTCCCCACCAAAGACACCCCATGAGGCAGATGGGGCTGAGTCAGCTCCGAGAGAACAGCTCCAGGAGAACTGTGACTGACCCAAGGATACCCAGCTGGCTCCATGTGAAGGAATGGGGACTCAAATCTGGTTCCCTAGACTAGAGTCCACTGCTTAACCACTACACTGGGAATATCCCTTTGCTTTAGGCCAAATATAACAATCTGAAGAACTGGCCATTTATAATATTATTCACTGATTAAACTATAACAATTCTATTGAACAGAAATCCCTTGCGTGTCTTTCGTATAAAAGGCTTGGGACTCTCAGGTTAGAGAACTGGCCCCTTATGCACATTCATCTTACTGCAATTACAGAGCAGCAAGCCCTCAATTCTGACTTCAAACTTTGCACCTGCCCCCTGGACCAGTCCATGACTCCCAGTGTATTTATTCTACAGCCACAATTATTAGGTAACATGTAGAATGTATTTAAAAGGAAAAAAACCTAAATTCCCTCCATGGCAACTGATCACCTATCTGTGGTGTATTGCTGATCACTTATCCATGGTAGTACTGATCTCTCATCCATGGTGTATTACTGAGGAACCCCATACTTAAAACCTGCCATTTTATGGACTGGCACCTTTGAAGTCAGGAGTAAAATAAACAGAGGAGATTAGATTTATACCCCACCCTTCTCTCAGAGTCCAAGAGCGGCTCACAAACTCCTGTTCCCCTCCCCTCCCTGCAACAAAAACCCTGCGAGGCAGGCAAGGCTGAGAGAGCTCTCCAAAGCACCGCCCCCACAAGGACAGCTTCCATCAGAACCAAGGCTCGCCCAAGGTCATCCAGCCACTGCAAGTGGAGGTGCGCTGAACCAAACCCAGTTCTCCCAGATTAGAGTCCACACACCTAACCCCACCCTACCGCACAGAGATGGGTGGTCATTGCAGCAACATAGGGAGATATGATCTTCGTCATCCTGCCCCCACAAAGAGGGAGACTGAGGTTTCTGCTCCTGATGCCAAAACCCGTGCAGAAACCATTAGTGATTTAGATGTTCTAAGCCATTCTGCTGAAGTTTTAAGTGATGCTAAATTAGCCCCCCTCTGAAATCCATAACGTCAAAGGACTGCCACCCTGGAATGCATATAGAGGCTTCAAGCACAGCCCATCCCCTGTCAGGTATAAACAACCACCGCAGGCCAGGCTACAGAATAGCATCACCTAGCCTATCAAGTGGCCGTGGGCTTTAGTGCTCCTTTTTGGCTGCTTAAAATGGCAGCCCAGTAACCTCTCATAAAACTGTCACCCCTAAAGCACTGGGGGGGGGCAGCTGACAGACCCCACACACCCCAACAGCCCACCTAGGCCAGATATGTGTGTGGAGGAAAATGGCAATGGGGGGGAAGGCCCTGGCAGCAGTCAACATTGAGCTGCACTGTCCAAGCCCTTTATCTGGGTGGAGGGGGGGCGGGAGCGGCAGCCCCATCAACTGCTGCTGCTCCTAGACCCCAAAGGCCCAAGCTACCAGCAGTGGGGCATCGCGGCAAGCAGTTCTGCAGCCGCGAGCCTCCTCAAAACCCAAAACCCTGCCACAATCCAGGAATTCGGGCTGCATATGCAGCCCCTCTCACCAAGCCGCAAACGCGGCCCCGCTGCTCCGACGATGACGGGCACATCCCGCAGCCACCCTCAGGCCACCGCTGCCACATGTGGACTGTTGCTTCCACTGCCATTGGACCAAGATTGGTCTGCTGCTGCTGCACAAGGCCGTGATAAAGCCGGCCCCAGCAGTTCTCCACAGCATGCTCTCAAATTAACATGTTGGAGAAAGTATCATTGGGCGGGAGCGGAGCCTGGCTGTTTATCCAAGCTGGCTCCGCCCCCCCCCACCCATGTCACGATGCAAAGCATCATGGCTCAGTTGCTGCCCGGCTTCCTCAGGATGGCAAATCAGCCCCTGGTGACCAGTGGCGTTGCTGGGTCATCAGGAGCTTTGTAAGCTCCCTTCTAGAACAAAAGTAAAGTCATGTGATCCTAGGTCCTAGGCAAGTGCACAAATTACTGATCCCTAAGACTGCAAAATATAAGGGAATGTCTCTAAATGGTAAATTCCATGTTGTATCCAATTGGGGTTTCTCATGGTGAACAAGGAAAGAGGGGTCTAGAGGCCACAGGAAGAAGATTGCAGGCCTAGCATGTCTGGGGAATTATAGATGTTTCTATGCAAATGCTAGATGGATCTGAAATAAAATGGGGGAACTGGAATGCTTAGTGTCAGAGGAGAATATAGACACTGAGGGCATTTCAGAAACTTGGTGGGATGAGGAGAATCAGTGGGATATAATGATTCCCATATATAAATTATATCAGAAGGGTAGGGAGGGAAGGGTTGGAGGTGGAGTAGCTCTGTATGTCAGAGAGGGTATACAGTCCAGTAAGAATGAGAATGTAAGAGAAATAGAGTCACTTACAGAAACACTGTGGATGGAAAGGGCCCAAAAGGAAGCTTAACTCAGGGAGTTTATCACCCACCAGATCAAAAATTAGAGGATGATTTTAAAACAGCAAAAGAATTAAGGAAAGCAAACTCTAATCTGGGAGAACCGGGTTTGATTCCCCACTCCTCCACTCACAGCTGCCGGATGGCCTTGGGCAAGCCATAGTTCTATCAGAGCTGTTCTCTCAAGGACAATTCCAGAAAGAGCTCTCTTAGCCCTGCCTACCTCACAGGGTGTCTGTTGTAGGGAGGGGAAGGGAAAGGAGTTTGTAAGCCACTTTGAGACTCCGAGTGAAGGATGGGATATAAATCCAGTCTCTTTCTCCTCCTCCTCCTCCTCCTCTTCTTCTTCTTCTTTCAAATGTGAGGAAGGCCTGCATGGTTAATGAACAAAGTAATGGAAGTAGTAAAAGGTAAGAATGATTCCTTTAAGTGATGGAAGGCAAGTCAGAATGAGGTAAATAAAAGGGAGCACAGGCTTTGGCAAATGAAATACAGTCAGTGATCAGACAGGCAAAAAGGGACTCTGAGGAACATACAAAAAACATAACATCTAGCAATAAAAATGTCTTCATATACATTAGCAGAAGAAAACCAGCCAGGGAGGCAGTGGGGTCCTAGCAGGACCAAAGGGTGAAAGGATTACTAAAGGATGATAGGGAAATGGCAAAGAAGCTGAATGCATTTTTTGCCTATGTCTTCAGTGTGGAAGATAGGAGGTACTTGCCAACTCCAGAACCTTTGATTTTAGGAGGGGTTCTGAAAGATCTGTTTTAGATTGAAGTGATGAGAGAGGAGGTCCTACAGTTTATGGACAAATTAAAAACTGACAGATCTCCAGTTCCAGATGGCATACATCCAAGAAAGAACTCAAATGTGAACTTGTGGAACTCCTGACAAAAGTATGCAAACTGTCACTAAAATCTGCTTCCATTCCTGAGGACTGGAAAGCAGCTAATGTAACCTCTATCTTTAAAAAAAGGTTCCAGAGGAGACCTGGGAAATTACAAGATGGTCAGTCTAATGTCAATACCAAGTAAGATGGTTTATACAAAGAGGTTTATAAAACTATGTGTGGGACAGAGAAGTAGACAAAGAAGTACTTTTCTCCATTACTCACAATAGAAGAACTCGTGAACATTCAATGAAATTAATGAGCAGTAGGCTTAGGACTGATTAAGAAAGTACTTATTTACCCAATGAGTTGTTAACATGTGGAGTTCACTGCTGCAGGAAATGGTGGCAGCTACAAGCATAGGCAATTTCAAGAGGTGACTGGATAAACAAATTGAGCCAAGGTCCATTAGTGGATATTAGCCACAAGGTATAGAGTCGGACTCGACTGTGTGACTGAACAACAACAACAATAGATGGAACATTATGTCTGTATTCTTGGTGCTGGGGGAGCAGTGGGAGGGCTTCTGGATTTCTGGCCCTGCTGGTGGACCTTCTGATGGCACCTGGGTTTTGGGCACTGTGTGACACATAGTGTTGGACTGGACAGGCCACTGGCCTGATCCAACATGGCTTCTCTTATGTTCTTATGTGTGTGCTTTTTTGCCATCAAGTCACAACTGTCTTATGGCTGTAGGGTTTTCAAGTGAAATTCACAGGTGGTTGTCCATTGCCTACCTCTGTATTTCCACCCTAGACATTCTTGGTGGTCTCCCATCCAAGTACTAACCAGGGGTGACCCTGCTAAGCTTCCATGAACTTATGAAATTGGGCTATCCTAAGCTATAAAGGTCAGGGTGTCATCTTTGACCACCCAACAATGGCTGTACTGAGAATTATAAGACCAACATGTGTAAAAGTTGTGTGAGATAAGGCATGGTATGGAGAAAAACTGGATAAGATTACTGGATCCAGATTCTATTAATACCAGTACCATTTTCCAAGTCCCTCCTTGGTTTTGATGTGAGCCCTGTATTTTTAGCTCCAGTATGATCGCTGGTTCACAGTAGCTCCAGGAATTGTTTTTTCCCTTGACTTTCCTCATTCCCTTTGATATTTTACAGGAATCAAATTAACAGTGGATTTTCATGTCTGCATAGGATAGATGAGACACTACCTTGACAAGTGAATAAACAGAAAAAAAAATCTGATATTAACAATTAACAAGGGAGGATATTATAATCTTCTGGACACTTGGGTACTGATCTGAAAGTTTCTTTACTGCAGCAAAAGAGATTTCAAAAGGAGGCTACACTGGGAATTTGCTGAAGTAAACTATACTGGCAAATTAAATTTTATTCAGTTTGGACTTAATTTGATGGTGGCTTCCTTTCTCGCTGCAGGTGTTAAAGAACAGCATAGCACAAAAAGAAAGCATTATCACCAGTGGCTGCTGCTGGGAACAGAAGACTCCATTTTTATCTTGAATGGATTTCAGCTTGGCATAGAAAAACTACCGACTTACCCTTCTCCCCTGCATTCCATGAACCTGCTGTTTATATTCTGTATCCTGCTTATACAGGATAACACTTCATGCATTTCATAAAAGTGAGCTTATGCTACAATATCTTAAAGACTGTTGGTCTTTAAGATAGTATAAGACTGTTGTTTTTACTTGGACTTTATTAGAAACACTTCACAAAAAAGAGGCCCTGCGTGAATTGAAAGCCTTTTTCTTCTGAATTTAATTCATCTTAAGATGACAATCATGGATCTCAGTGGTATATTTGAGGGCTTGCAATAGTGATTAACAAAGGCCTGTTGCTATTCTGAAGTGCAATGAAGTATGTAATTAAACAGTTTCCCTCCCATATTGGGAGCAGAGTTTTTAGGAGAAAGTTGTTTGATTGAAAAGTCAGCTTTATGTAATGGTTGAGTTCTTCTTAAGCAATAGTCATCTGTGAAAACTGGATGACACCAGAGGGCCAGCGTAAGCTTAAATTGTCCACAGTACAAATTCTGTGATCAGTTTTCAGGCTAGTACTTCTAAGGGCTTATAGAATGGGGATTACTTTCACGGGTACATAGGAAATATAGATAACATTCAGCCAGGATCCAGTTATTTCTACACACACGTGCGTGCGTGTGCACGCACACACACACTCATCTCTGTTGAAAAAGAATTCATTTCCCTCAAATTAGGGACATAGCATAATGATATTGTCTGTTAATCCGTCAGCCCCACACTACCTGTGGATGAGTGAAAGTTCTCTATTCCATTCCATTATGGTTCCAGAAGTCTGATCTATGCTGCACCTCATATGTCCTTGATTGCAGTTCAACTAGGAGAACAAAATTAATTCCAACCAGTGGAACATGTGCCTTTTTCACTTTTTTCATGCTAATAAAATGCATCCGCAGAATTATGATGTGATCATAGTATGATTACATTGTGATTGCTTTTCTGCAGTTTTATCAGTGCTCACATGTGGACAAGCAGTGCATAGTATTAAGAAGGCACAATGGAACTGAAAATAGCTTTAAACATAGGTTGCACTAGATTCAGCATCCGTAAAAGAAAAAATATTACATTTCTAGGGTTGGATCCAGGTTAAATTTTCCAGTGGCAGAATGGATCCTGCCTCCCTCCTCCCACAGCAGCCCACTGATCTCCATGAAATGCTGTTCAGGGGAAATGGAGGACTCCAAGGAATGACATAAAGAGGGTCTACAGCTAGAAGAGGATATTCATGGAAATTGCCAATTTAGTCTGGATCCAACCCCTAGTGCATCAGTTCCTGTTGGGAAATAAAAATGGGTAATTTGGAACTCCAAAATCTAGGGAGAAATTCTGAACATAATTTGATCCAATTTTGCATGTTCAAAAACCTGACGTTTTTTACATAAGAACATAAGAACATAAGAGAAGCCAATGTTGAATCAGGCCAATGGCCCATCTAGTCCAACACTCTGTCACACAGCGGCCAAAATATACCAGGTGCCATCAGGAGGTCCAGCAGTGGGGCCAGGGCATCAGAAGCCCTCCCACTGCTGCCCCCTCCAGCACCAAGAATAGAGTGCATCACCTGCCCCAGACTGAGAGTTCTCATTCTATACCCTGTGGCTAATAGCCACTGGTGGACTTCTGCTCCATATGTTTATCTAATTTCCTCTTGAAACTGTCCATGCTTGCAGCTGCCATGACCTCCTGTGGCAGTGAATTCCATATGTTAATCACTCTTTGGGTGAAGAAGTATTTCCTTTTATCTGTTCTAACCCGACTGCTCAGCAATTTCATAGAGTGCCCACGAGTTCTTGTATTGTGAGAAAGGGAGAAAAGTACTTCTTTCTCAACCTGCTCAATCCCATTCATAATCTTATAAACCTCGATCATGTCACCCCTCAGCCGTCGTTTCTCCAAGCTAAAGAGCCCCAAGCATTTTAACCTTTCTTCATAGGGAAGGTGTTCCAACCCTTTGATCATTCTAGTTGCCCTTCTCTGCACTTTTTCCAATGCTATAATATCCTTTTTGAGATGTGGTGACCAGAACTGTACACAGTATTCCAAATGAGGTCGCACCAATGATTTATACAGGGGCATGATGATACTGGCTGATTTGTTATCAATTCCCTTCCTAATAATCCCCAGCATAGCGTTGGCCTTCTTTATTGCAGCTACACATTGTGTAGACATTTTCAGCGAGTTATCCACTACGACTCCAAGATCTCTCTCTTGGTCAGTCTCTGCCAGATCAGACCCCATCAACGTGTATTTATATTTAGGATTTTTGGCTCCAATGTGCATCACTTTGCACTTGGCCACATTGAACCCCATTTGCCACATTGACGCCCACTCACCCATCCTCAACAGATCCCTTTGGAGTGCCTCACAATCCTCCCTGGTTTTCACCACCCTGAACAACTTCGTGTCATCTGCAAATTTAGCCACATCACAGCTTACTCCCAATTCCAAATCGTTAATAAACAAGTTAAAAAGCATGGGACCGAGTACTGATCCCTGTGGTACCTCACTGCTTACCACCCTCCACTGAGAAAGTTTCCCATTTATACTCACTCTCTGTTTCCTATTTATAAGCCAGTTTTTGATCCACAAGAGGACTTGTCCTTTTATCCCATGACTATTGAGCTTACTTAGGAGCCTTTGATGAGGAACTGTATCAAAAGCTTTCCGGAAGTCAAGGTAAATAATATCTATTGGGTCCCCCTTGTCCACATGTTTGTTCACTCCCTCAAAAAACACTAACAGGTTAGTGAGACAAGATCTTCCCTTACAGAACCCATGCTGAGTCTGCCTCAATAGTTTTTGTTCATCAATGTGCCTACTAATTCTTTCCTTAATAACAGTTTCCACCAACTTACCCGGTATCGATGTCAGACTGACTGGCCTGTAATTTCCTGGATCTCCCCTGGAGCCCTTTTTAAAGATGGGAGTGACATTAGCTACCTTCCAGTCATCAGGAATGGAGGCAGATTTTAAAGAAAGATTACATATTTTTGTCAGGAGATCCACAAGTTCACATTTGAGTTCTTTCAGAACTCTCGGATGAATGCCATCCGGGCCTGGTGATTTATTAGTTTTTAAATTGTCCATCAGTCGGAGGACTTCCTCTCTTGTCACCGCAATCTGATTCAGGTCTTTCAAACCCCCTCCCGAAATCAGTGCTTCTGGAGTGGGCAAACACTTCTCCTCTTCCACAGTGAAGACAGAGGCAAAAAATGCATTCAGCTTCTCAGCCATTTCCCTATCATCCTTCACTACTCCTTTTACCCCTTGGTCATCCAAGGGCCCCACTGCCTCCCTGGCTGGCTTCCTACTTCTAATGTATTTGAAGAAAGTTTTATTGTTGGTCTTTATGTTTTTTGCGATATGCTCCTCATATTCCCTTTTTGCTTGCCTGATCACAGACTTGCATTTTATTTGCCATAGTCTGTGTTCCCTTTTATGAACCTTTTGAGATTCTGGTATCTTCCTCACAATTCATGGAGGGTTTGTGATCTAAACAGATGAGTGATCAACCATCCCTGGTCAAGAATATGGGGACAGGGTAAAAGCCGGAACGGCCCGGAATGGCCCGGAACAGGCACTAAACAAACAATAGTGCCGCAAAAAACAGTGGCATGCGTTACAGCCACTCCAGAACAATATTCCAGAAGTGAAAACACGGCACTCCCACCCTTCTATTAACCCTTTCCAGGCCAAAAAGCCTCCGGAACAGCCCGGAACGGCCCGGAACGGGCACTAAACAAACAATAGTGCCGCAAAAAACAGTGACATGCATTACAGCCACTCCAGAACAATACTTCAGAAGTGAAAACACGGAACCTCCACCCTTTCATTAACCCGTTCCAGGCCAAAAAGCCTCCAGAACACCCTGGAATGGCCCGGAACGAGCACTAAACAAACAATAGTGCCACAAAAAACAGTGGCATGCATTACAGCCACTCCAGAACAATACTCCAGAAGTGAGAACACGGAACTCCCACCCTTTTATTAACCCGTTCCAGGCCAAAAAACCTCTGGAATACCCCGGAACGGCCTGGAACGGGCACTAAACAAACAATAGTGCCGCAAAAAACAGTGGCATGCATTACAGCCACTCCAGAACAATACTCCAGAAGTGAAAACATGGAACTCCCACCCTTTTATTACCCGTTCCAGGCCAAAAAGCCTCTGGAACACCACGGAACGGCCCGGAACGGCACTAAACAAACAATACTGCCGTAAAAAACAGTGGCATGCATTACAGACACTCCAGAACAATACTCCAGAAGTGAGAACACGGAACTCCCACCCTTTTATTAACCCGTTCCAGACCAAAAAGCCTCTGGAACACCCCGGAACGGCCTGGAACGGGCACTAAACAAACAATAGTGCTGCAAAAAACAGTGGCATGTATTACAGCCACTCCAGAACAATACTCCAGAAGTGAGAACACGGCACTCCCACCCTTTTATTAACCCGTTCCAGGCCAAAAAGCCTCTGGAACACCCCGGAACAGCCCGGAACAGCCTGGAATGGCCCGGAACGGGCACTAAACAAACCATAGTGCCGCAAAAAACAGTGGCATGTATTACAGCCACTTCAGAACAATTCTCCAGAAGTGAAAACACGGAACTCCCACCCTTTCATTAACCCGTTCCAGGCCAAAAAGCCTCCGGAACACCACGGAACGGCCCGGAACGGGCACTAAACAAACAATACTGCCACACACAAAAAATGGCATGCATTACAGCCACTCCAGAACAATATTCCAGAAGTGAAAACATGGAACTCCCACCCTTTTATTAACCCATTCCAGGCCAAAAAGCCTCCGGAACAGCCCGGAACGGGCACTAAACAAACAATAGTGCCGCAAAAAACAGTGGCATGCATTACAGCCACTCCAGAACAATACTCCAGAAGTGAAAACATGGAACTCCCACCCTTTTATTACCCGTTCCAGACCAAAAAGCCTCTGGAACACCACGGAATGGCCCGGAACGGGCACTAAACAAACAATACTGCCGTAAAAAACAGTGGCATGCATTACAGACACTTCAGAACAATACTCCAGAAGTGAGAACATGGAACTCCCACCTTTTTATTAACCCGTTCCAGACCAAAAAGCCTCTGGAACACCACGGAACGGCCTGGAACGGGCACTAAACAAACAACAGTGCCGCAAAAAACAGTGGCATGCATTACAGCCACTCCAGAACAATACTCCAGAAGTGAGAACACGGCACTCCCACCCTTTTATTAACCCGTTCCAGGCCAAAAAAGCCTCCAGAACACCCCGGAACGGCCTGGAACGGGCACTAAACAAACAATAGTGCCGCAAAAAACAGTGGCATGTATTACAGCCACTTCAGAACAATTCTCCAGAAGTGAAAACACGGAACTCCCACCCTTTCATTAACCCGTTCCAGGCCAAAAAGCCTCTGGAACACCACGGAACGGCCCGGAACGGGCACTAAACAAAAATAGTGCCACAAAAAACAGTGGCATGCATTACAGCCACTCCAGAACAATACTTCAGAAGTGAGAATACGGCACTCCCACCCTTTCATTAACCAGTTCCAGGCCAAAAAGCCTCCGGAACACCCCGGAATGGCCCGGAACGGGAACTAAATAAACAATAGTGCCGCAGAAAACAGTGGCATGCATTACAGCCACTCCAGAACAATAGTCCAGAAGTGAGAACACGGAACTCCCACCCTTTTATTAGCCCGTTCCATGCCAAAAAAGCCTCCGGAACACCCCGGAACACCCCGGAACGGGCACTAAACAAACAATAGTGCCGCAAAAAACAGTGGCATGTATTACAGCCACTTCAGAACAATTCTCCAGAAGTGAAAACATGGAACTCCCACCCTTTCATTAACCTGTTCCAGGCCAAAAAGCCTCCGGAACACCCCGGAACGGCACGGAACGGGCACTAAACCAACAATAGTGCCACAAAAAACAGTGGCATGCATTACAGCCACTCGAGAACAATACTCCAGAAGTGAGAACATGGAACTCCCACCCTTTTATTAACCCATTCCAGGCCAAAAAGCCTCCAGAACACCCCGGAACGTCCCGGAACGGGCACTAAACAAACAATAGTGCCACAAAAAACAGTGGCATGCATTACAGCCACTCCAGAACAATAGTCCAGAAGTGAGAACACGGAACTCCCACCCTTTTATTATCCCGTTCCATGCCAAAAAAGCCTCCGGAACACCCCAGAACACCCCGGAACACCCCGGAACGGGCACTAAACAAACAATAGTGCCGCAAAAAACAGTGGCATGTATTACAGCCACTTCAGAACAATTCTCCAGAAGTGAAAACATGGAACTCCCACCCTTTCATTAACCTGTTCCAGGCCAAAAAGCCTCCAGAACACCCCGGAACGGCACGGAACGGGCACTAAACCAACAATAGTGCCACAAAAAACAGTGGCATGCATTACAGCCACTCGAGAACAATACTCCAGAAGTGAGAACATGGAACTCCCACCCTTTTATTAACCCGTTCCAGGCCAAAAAGCCTCCAGAACACCCCGGAACGTCCCGGAACGGGCACTAAACAAACAATAGTGCCACAAAAAACAGTGGCATGCATTACAGCCACTCCAGAACAATACTTCAGAAGTGAGAACACGGCACTCCCACCCTTTCATTAACCAGTTCCAGGCCAAAAAGCCTCCGGAACACCCCGGAACACCCCGGAACACCCCGGAACGGGCACTAAACCAACAATAGTGCCGCATAAAACAGTGGCATGCATTACAGCCACTCCAGAACAATACTTCAGAAGTGAGAACACGGCACTCCCACCCTTTCATTAACCCGTTCCAGGCCAAAAAGCCTCCGGAACACCCCGGAACGGCCCGGAACGGGCACTAAACCAACAATAGTGCCACAGAAAACAGTGGCATGCATTATAGCCACTCCAGAACAATATTCCAGAAGTGAAAACACGGAACTCCCACCCTTTCATTAACACGTTCCAGGCCAAAAATCCTCCGGAACACCCCAGAACGGCCCGGAACGAGCACTAAACAAACAATAGTGTCGCAAAAAACAGTGGCATGCATTACAGACACTCCAGAACAATACTCCAGAAGTGAGAACATGGCATTCCCACCCTTTTATTAACCTGTTCCAGGCCAAAAAGCCTCCAGAACACCCCAGAACGGCCCGGAACAGGCACTAAACAAACAATAGTGCCGCAAAAAACAGTGGCATGCATTACAGCCACTCCAGAACAATACTCCAGAAGTGAAAACACGGAACTCTCACCCTCCGGAACACTCCGGAAAAGCCTCCGAAACACTCCGGAACAGCCCGGAATGGGCACTAAACACTCCAGAATAATATTTTGGAAATGCAAATGTAGAGATATTGTGCACTTATTAACCTATTCTGTGCTGTAATGCCCCCAGAAGACCTCGGAACAGGCCAGAATAGGCATTAAACAAACAACAGTTCCGCAAGAAACCATGGGATGCATTAAAGAAACTCCAGAACAATATTTTGGAAATCCAAACAGAGAAATATTGTGTACTGATTAACTCATTCTGGGCCAAAATGCCTCTGGAACAGCCCAGAACGGGCTGGAACGGCCTTTAAGCAAACAACAGTCCCACAAGAAAAAGTAAGGTGTGTTAAAGGCACTCCAGAAGAATATTTTGGAAGTCCAAATGCAGAAATACCTTGCAGTTATTAACCCATTCCTGACCAAAATGCCTGTGGAACACCTCGGAACTTTGACAGGAGAAAAAAACTATACCCTCCTCTAATTTGTAATCTTTTTCCTCTGAGGAACAGAGAGAAAGAAAATGACTTTAAGTCCTCTTCATTCAGGTGTCTTCAAGTTTTGCGGTGGCGGAGTGCTTGTTTAAAAAATAGCTTCCTGAGTAAAGAATAGTTATCTGAGTAATCCTGTGTCTTTCAAATCAATTTGCATGCTACCAAAAAACCACATATGTGGCATATTAGTAGAAATACTATTCATTCTTAGAAGAAAAGGGCCATGTTTAATATTCTGTATTATGACTCCATAAATCCAAGGCCCACTTTAATAACATTTAAAATCACTAATAGTGAAAAGTACTGAGACTGACAAGTGATTTCAGCTCTCACATACTTTATTAGATCGTGAACAAGACAAAGTAGTCGGCTCGCAGACCGACTTATACTCCCTAAGGAAACCACACCCCACACACCCCAAACAGCCGTGAGTGGTCTATTTACAGTAATTGCATTAACCTCTTGGATCCTAGTTCCCTGATTGGAGGGGACTCAGGAGCCGAGGGTCTTTTGTCCTCAAGGTCCAAGCTCAGACACTTCGCTTGGCTGCATGGTGGACCAGTTAGAACCAGTTGGAGCACATGGTCGGCTAGGATATATTACACCCCTCCCCCTTGGTCTGAAACTAGATACCCGCAAATAAAGTCCTTCAGGTATGGGTGCGGTTTGCGCTCTCGGGTTGAGCAATGGGGTTCCAATGTCGCTGAAGCTGGAGCCATCACTGCCGTTCTCAGCAGAGTGCTGTCCATAGGCTATGTGCTGGCGGGCCCCTGGGTTGGCCCTGCAGTGTCTGGAGGCTGACTAGTTTTAAAGGGTTTTAAAAGGGGGGTTATAGAAAAGTATTTGTTTAAAAACAATTATGAAGCCAGAATGCCAGCAGGGGGTTGGGGGCTATCCAGTGTTTTGCATGGAGTGTCACATGTATGACTATCTGCCCACTGGTCAGAAGTCTTGGGTGTGTGCTCGGTGCAAGGAGCTCCTGGTTCTCAGGGAGCGAGTTTGCTCCCTTGAGGCCAAGGTGGCTGACCTGGAGAAGCAGGGACAGTCAGTTAGGTGCACGGGGAAGACTCTCGGGGACTTGTTAGATATGTCCCACTCTGGATCTGGCAGCCCGGCTGCTGCCAGGGAGCATGAGGGTCAAGGGGAAAAGGGGCACCATGCTGAGGATAAGGGGAATGTGCCCTCAGAAGGGACCTCTTCTTCAGCTGGTGAACAGGTATCCTTTCGTACCAAGGAACCGTCCCTGGGAAGGGTGGGTGGGGGGCTCTTGGTAGTTGGTGATTCGATCCTTAAGCAGGTAGACAGCTGGGTGGCGATCCCGCGTACTGACCGTATGGTGACTTGCCTGCCTGGTGCGAAGGTAGCGGACATTACGCGTGTTTTAGATAGGCTGGTAGATAGTGCTGGGGAGGAGCCAGTGGTCGTGGTGCACGTCGGCACCAACGATGTGGGGAAATGCAGTCATGAGGTCCTGGAGGAGAAATTTAGGCTGCTGGGCAGGAAACTCAAGGTCAGGACCTCCAAGGTAGCCTTCTCGGAAGTGCTACCTGTTCCACGCGCAGGGCCGGAGAGACAGGCACAGATCAGGAGTCTCAATGCGTGGATGAGACGGTGGTGTAGGGGGAAGGGTTCAAGTTTGTTAGGCACTGGGATGCTTTTTGGGACAAGAGGGAGCTGTACAAAAGGGACGGTCTCCACTTGTCCCAAGAAGGAACCAGGCTGCTGGCGCTCAAAATCAAAAAGGTGGCAGAGCAGTTTTTAAACTGAATAATGGGGGAACGCTGACAGGAGATGAAAAGTCTCTGGTTCGGGATGGCTCATCTCAAAGAGATGAAGGGGTAGCTATTACTTTTGTACAAGGAAATGGATTACAATTGTCCACTGAGACTGTGGCTAATGATAGGAACTGCCTGGCAAGGTCTCGAGGCAGCAAGAGGAAGGCTGTGGGCTTAACAAACATGGGAAACTATAAGTGTTTATACACAAATGCTAGAAGTCTCCGAGGTAAAATCGGGGAGTTGGAATGCTTGGTGTTGGGGGGGAAATAGACATTGTGGGTATTTCAGAAACTTGGTGGGATGAGGAAAATCAGTGGGATACGGTGATTCCTGGTTATAAATTATATCGGAAGGATAGGGGGAAAGGGTTGGAGGTGGGGTGGCTCTGTATGTCAGAGAGGGTATACCGTCCAGTAAGATTGAGAGGGTAAGAGAATTGGATTCACTTCTGGAAATGCTATGGGTTGAAATAGTGGGTCCAAAAGGAGGCTTAACAGTGGGAGTTTGTTATTGCCCACCAGATCAAAAGATAGAGGAGGATTATAAAATGATGAATGAATTAAAGATAGCGGCTAGACGAAATAACTGTGTTGTAATAGGCGACTTTAACTACCCACACATTGATTGGGTCAATATGAGTTCTAGTCGGGAAAAAGAGATTGCGTTCTTAGACACTCTCAATGACTGTGCTGTGGAACAGATGGTCACAGATCCTACCAGGGGAGAGGCGATCCTGGATTTGGTCCTAAGTAACACCCAAGACCTGGTGAGAGATGTAAAAGTGATTGCACCGCTTGGGAACAGTGACCATAATGTCATTGAGTTTAACATTTGTACAGATAGGGAGTTGCCCAAAAAGACTGACACAACCACTTTTAACTTTAAAAGGGGTAACTTCTCTGGTATGAGGGGACATGTGAGGAAGAAATTGAAAGGAAGAGTGGAGAAGGTCAAAACCATTGGGGAAGCTTGGAGACTATTTAAAAATACAGTCCTAGAAGCTCAGAAAAAATATATACCGCAGGTTAGGAAAAGTACAAATAGGTATAGAAAAAAGTCTGTATGGTTAACAAATAAAGTAATGGAAGCTGTAAAAGGTAAGAAGGATTCCTTTAAGCGGTGGAAAGCTAGTCTTAGTGAGGTTGATAAAAGGGAACACAGACTATGGCAAATAAAATGCAAGTCTGTGATCAGGCAAGCAAAAAGGGAATATGAGGAGCATATTGCAAAAAACATAAAGACCAACAATAAAACTTTCTTCAAAAACATTAGAAGTAGGAAGCCAGCCAGGGAGGCAGTGGGGCCCTTGGATGACCAGGGGGTAAAAGGAGTAGTGAAGGATGATAGGGAAATGGCTGAGAAGCTGAATGCATTTTTTGCCTCTGTCTTCACTGTGGTAGAGGAGAAGTGTTTGCCCACTCCAGAAGCACTGATTTCGGGAGGGGGTTTGAAAGACCTGAATCAGATTGCGGTAACAAGAGAGGAAGTCCTCCGACAGATGGACAATTTAAAAACTAATAAATCACCAGGCCCGGATGGCATTCATCCGAGAGTTCTGAAAGAACTCAAATGTGAACTTGTGGATCTCCTGACAAAAATATGTAATCTTTCTTTAAAATCTGCCTCCATTCCTGAGGACTGGAAGGTAGCTAATGTCACTCCCACCTTTAAAAAGGGCTCCAGGGGAGATCCGGGAAATTACAGGCCAGTCAGTCTGACATCGATACCGGGTAAGTTGGTGGAAACTGTTATTAAGGAAAGAATTAGTAGGCACATTGATGAACAAAAACTATTGAGGCAGACTCAGCATGGGTTCTGTAAGGGAAGATCTTGTCTCACTAACCTGTTAGTGTTTTTGGAGGAGTGAACAAACATGTGGACAAGGGGGACCCAATAGATATTATTTACCTTGACTTCCGGAAAGCTTTTGATACAGTTCCTCATCAAAGGCTCCTAAGTAAGCTCAATAGTCATAGGATAAAAGGACAAGTCCTCTTGTGGATCAAAAACTGGCTTATAAATAGGAAACAGAGAGTGAGTATAAATGGGAAACTTTCTCAGTGGAGGGTGGTAAGCAGTGGGGTACCACAGGGATCAGTACTCGGTCCGATGCTTTTTAACTTGTTTATTAACGATTTGGAATTGGGAGTAAGCAGTGATGTGGCTAAATTTGCAGATGACACAAAGTTGTTCAGGGTGGTGAATACCAGGGAGGATTGTGAGGCACTCCAAAGGGATCTGTCGAGGATGGGTGAGTGGGCGTCATCGTGGCAAATGGGGTTCAATGTTGCCAAGTGCAAAGTGATGCACATTGGAGCCAAAAATCCTAAATATAAATACACGTTGATGGGGTCTGATCTGGCAGAGACGGACCAAGAGAGAGATCTTGGAGTCGTAGTGGATAACTCGCTGAAAATGTCTACACAATGTGTAGCTGCAATAAAGAAGGCCAACGCTATGCTGGGGATTATTAGGAAGGGAATTGATAACAAATCAGCCAGTATCATCATGCCCCTGTATAAATCATTGGTGCGACCTCAATTGGAATACTGTGTACAGTTCTGGTCACCACATCTCAAAAAGGATATTATAGCATTGGAAAAAGTGCAGAGAAGGGCAACTAGAATGATCAAAGGGTTGGAACACCTTCCCTATGAAGAAAGGTTAAAATGCTTGGGGCTCTTTAGCTTGGAGAAACGACGGCTGAGAGGTGACATGATTGAGGTTTATAAGATTATGAATGGGATTGAGCAGGTTGAGAAAGAAGTACTTTTCTCCCTTTCTCACAATACAAGAACTCGTGGGCACTCTATGAAATTGCTGAGCAGTCGGGTTAGAACAGATAAAAGGAAATACTTCTTCACCCAAAGAGTGATTAACATATGGAATTCACTGCCACAGGAGGTCGTGGCAGCTGCAAGCATGATCAGTTTCAAGAGGAAATTAGATAAACATATGGAGCAGAAGTCCACCAGTGGCTATTAGCCACAGGGTATAGATGGGAACTCTCAGTCTGGGGCAGGTGATGCACTCTATTCTTGTTGCTGGAGGGGGCAGCAGTGGGAGGGCTTCTGGTGCCCTGGCCCCACTGCTGGACCTCCTGATGGCACCTGGTATATTTTGGCCGCTGTGTGACAGAGTGTTGGACTAGATGGGCCATTGGCCTGATTCAACATTGGCTTCTCTTATGTTCTTATGTTCTTATGTTCTAGTGATGGCTGGGCTGCACGGTTCCTCCAATGGGCCCGGTGTGGTTACCAGATCGGTGGTCTCAAGCGTGTCTGGTTCCGCGAAGTTTTCCGGCTCCACCAGCAGGGTTTGTCTGTGGAGTTGGTCACTGTGGCGGTGTAGTATTTGTCCATCCTCATTGGAGACCTCATAGGAGTGGGGCCCTCAAACTCTCACTACTCTTGCTGGAATCCAAGGGGGCCTCTGGTGAAGTTCCATGCATAAACGGGATCTTCAGGGAAAAACCCTTGGGTGGCTTGTGGAGTTTCGATGGCCGGCTCTTGCTCAGGTGCTCAGTCTGGATGGAGCCGGTCCAGCCTTGATGTGAGGCATCTGCCCATCAGCAACTTGGCCAGGCTCCAGCCCGTTGTGGAGTGTGGCATATTTCTTTAGCCGAAAAGGAAAGAGGCCAACTTGTAGTCCCAATCAATGGAGTCCAACCCATTGGTGGCAGGGAGGAATAGGGCTGAGTGGACATAAGAACATAAGAACATAAGAGAAGCCAATGTTGAGTCAGGCCAATGGCCCATCTAGTCCAACATTCTGTCCCACAGCGGCCAAAAATACCTGGTGCCATCAGGAGATCCAGCAGTGGGGCCAGGACACTAGAAGCCCTCCCACTGCTGCCCTCCACAGCACCAAGACTAGAATGCATCACCTACCCCAGACTGAGAGTTCCTATCTATACCCTGTGGCTAATAGCCAGTGATGGACTTCTGCTCCATATGTTTATCTAATTCCCTCTTGAAACTGTCCATGTGTGTAGCTGCCACCACTTCCTGTGGCAGTGAATTCCATATGTTAATCACTCTTTGGGTGAAGAAGTATTTCCTTTTATCTGTTCTAACCCGACTGCTCAGCAATTTCATAGAGTGCCCACAAGTTCTTGTATTGTGAGAAAGGGAGAAAAGTACTTCTTTCTCAACCTGCTCAGTCCCATGCATAATCTTATAAACCTCAATCATGTCACCCCTCAGCCGTCATTTCTCCAAGTGACGGATCCTGTAATGGTGAATTCTTGGAACTCTCCAGACATGAAGGCTATCCCATTGTCCATCACTAGGGTGTCTGGGAGGCCCTGGGCACTGAAGATCCGCCACATCGCTTTGATAGCCACCCTTGATGATGTTACGGAGACAGGGAAGACCTGCAGTCACTTATTGTAAGAGTCCACAAGTATGAAAAACAGTTGCCCCTGGAATGGCCCCATGAAATCCATGTGGAGTCGCAACCAGGGGCAGTAGGAGAACTCCCAAGCTCTCTCTGGTGCTCTGGGCAGGTCAGGGCGAGAGGCTTGGCAGGGCTGGCATTGCTTTACCTTCTCTTCGATGTCCCGATCAAGGCTCGGCCACCAGACATAGCTCCTCACCAATGCCTTCATTCTTAAGACCCCTGGATGGTGCTTGTGCAGAGCCTCTAAGATGCGCTGCTGGAGCAGGCCCGGTATCACCACCCAGCCTCCCCACATCAAGCACCCTTTATATGCCGACAGTTCGTCCTTTCTTGTGAGGAATGGTGTAAACTCTGAGCTCTCTTTGGCCAAACGCCACCCCCTCCCCACCCAGTCCAGGACCCAACAGAGGACCTTGTCCTGGGCTGTGAGGTGGGCCACCTCCCTCATGTGGACCGGGCAGTTGGGAAGCGACTCCAACAGGGCAACTGTGTGGGCAGGAGCAGGGTTGGGATCCATCACTGGCAGTGACAGGCGGCTGAGGGCATCTGCGTGGCCCATGGCTTTCCCGGGGTGATGTAGGAGGGTGTAGGTGTACCCTGCCAGGAAGATGGACCACCTGAGGACCTGGGGGGGAGACCATTTGGGGCGTCTGGTGGTCCAGAGCCAGGAGAGGCTTATGATCCATCAATACTGTGAAGGGCCGACCGTAGAGGTAGTGGTGGAATTTTTTGACCCCAGCCACTATCACCAATGCCTCTTTGTTTATCTGCATTTAGTTGCACTCCACAGAAGACAAAGTCTGTGAATAATAAGCGACCGGGACCTCCCAGCCACCCCGACCCCGTAGGGGGAGGCGTCACAAGTGAGGACCATCAGGAGCACCTCATTGAAATGTTGCAGGACAGAGTTTGAGGTGAGCAAGTCCTTGACCCCTTGAAAGGCCGCCACGTGCTCGGGTCCCCAGGCCCAGGTTGCCTCTTTATCCAGTAGGTGGTGAAGTGGTTCCGCTACTGCGGCTTTCAAGGGCAGGAACACATGGTAGAAGTTGAGCAGGCCCAAGAAAGCCTGCAGTTCCACCTTGGAAGGGGGGGAGCACATGTGATCGCCCTCACTTTATCGTCCGTGGGGTGGATTCCCTGAGCATCCACCACAAACCCCAGAAATTCAATGCAGGGCACCTCTAGAAGGCATTTTTCTTTCTTCACCTTGAGTCCGGCGGAGTCAAACCTCTGGAGCATTTGTCGGAGCCGGTCCGCAAAAATTGTGGAGTCCACTGCCGTGACGATCATATCATCTAAAAAGGGTTGTACTCCTGGAATGCCTTTAAGAAGGGAATCCATAAATGATTGGAAAATCCCTGGTGCCACACAGACCCCAAACTGCAATCTCGTTACTTGGAACGCCTTTTTGTGCGTGGTGATTGTCTGCACCTTGGTGGCGGCCGCAACCACCGGCAGTTGCTGGTAAGCCTGTGCCAGATCCAGCTTACCAAAGACCTTGGCCCCCGCTAGGGAGGCCAATACGTGGCTTACCACCAGGACCAGGTAAGCATGGTCTTGCAGGGCTTTGTTGATAGTTCACTTGTAATTGGCACATATCCTCATGTCACTGTTCGGTTTAACCAGCGTGACAATGGGGATCTCTCAGTGCACAGACGTTACTGGTTCCAGCACCCCTTGCTCGACAAGGTGGTCAAGCTCGGCCTCTATTTTTGTTCTCATCTCTAAGGGGGGGAGCCGTGCCTTAATGCGGATGGGCCGTATTGCTGGGTCAAGGTCCAGAGAGATGGGGTCCCCGGTGTACCTCCCCAGAGTCCTGTCAAACACCTTTGGAAACTCTCTGCAGACCACTTCCAAATCCGTCATCCAGATCTGGTTGATCCCTGATATTTTGAGGCTCAGGGGCATGAACCAGGAGAGGCCCAACAAACTAGTGAGGTGCCCTTCCACCACCACCAGGTCGAGGAGTCCCGAGAACCCCTTAAACTAG
This sequence comes from Gekko gecko, assembly GCA_029375565.1. Taxonomy (NCBI): domain Eukaryota; kingdom Metazoa; phylum Chordata; class Lepidosauria; order Squamata; family Gekkonidae; genus Gekko; species Gekko gecko. The sequence goes on from JAPDNY010000005.1 coordinate 143,778,202, forward strand.
ACCCAGAACTTGCCCCAGTCATGGACCACCACAGGGTTCTCATTGAAGTCCTGCAATATGAGACCCTGTGGCTTGTGCAGATGGGGTCCCCCGTTGGGGCACAAGGAATGGAGGGTTTCAGCCAAGGTTATGGAAAATGATGAGCCGGAGTCAATTTCCATGGGACAGGGGGACCCCTCAATAAGGACCATCACATGCACCTTGTCTAGGCCATCTGGGGGCAAGTTACATACCTTTTGTTGGTGGTGGACCAAAACGGTGTGGAGATCCAACGAGTCAAGCTGTGCCGTTGTTTGCTGGCATTGTCCCTTTGAGCGGCAAACCTTGGCGATGTGGCCTGTCTTGTGGCAGGTACGGCAGATGGCATCTCGGAATCTACAAGACCAGCGCTCATGGGGTTCACCGCAGCTGGCACAGGGTGCAGAGGTGGGGCATTGGGAGTGCTGGGCTGGGTGGCGTCAAAACTGTAGGACCTCCTCGTTGTTGGAGATGTCAGACCCAACCATTGCTTGTGTGTGGTGGACCGCCTTGGTGTGGCAGTCTCGGTGGGCCTTCTCGTATGCCATTGCCTCCCAGATCACCTTGTTGAGATCCAGGTCATTTTGGCTAACCAGCTTCCTCCACAACTTGGGGTCCTGTAATCCCACGAGGAACTGGTTTAGCAGTGCATCTGCCAAATTGGGGAACAAACACCTCATGGCAGCCCAGCACTGAGCCGCAAAGAAATCAGAGGCGGTTTCATCCAGACCCTGGACCTTCGCAAAAAAATCCATCCTTTCCACAAATTTTGTGGGCTTAGGGGCCAGGTGGTTGGTCAGTGCTTTGACCAGCGTGGCGTAAGACTCGTCTTTGGGCAGCCGAGGATGTATTAAGTCCTTCAACAGGAGGTGTGCTGCCATTCCGCAGTACACCTTTTTCTTACCCGGCTCGGTGACATTGTGTATGGTGAAGTGGCACTCCAGGGTCTCCAGCCAAGTCTCCCATTGGGTAGGTTGGGAGATGTCGAAGGCAATGAGGCTCTCGGAGGCAGCAGCCATCTTATGGGTTCCACATGGAGCCTCAGAAGCGGTGGCGGTGGACTAGGAGCGGTGCCGTGCTGCTCTCAGGGTTAGCGATGCAATGTTCGGGTCTAGGAGCGGTGCTGGAAACGGTAACTGGAAAGGTGGCGTGAAGGGTTCTCCTCATTGGCCTCGATGCAATGCTTGATGCGGGGTCTCTGTTCATGGGAGGTAGCATACAACCTTCATCACCAGTGAAAAGTACTGGAACTGACGAGTGATTTCAGCTCTCACATACGTTATTAGATCAAGAACAAGAAAAGTAGTCGGCTAGCAGACCGGCTTATATTCCCTAAGGAAACCACACCCCACACACCCCAAACACCCATGAGTGGTCTATTTACAGTAATTGCATTAACCTCTCGGATCCTAGTTCCCTGATTGGAGACCCTCAGTCTTTTGTCCTCAAGGTCCAAGCTCAGCACTTTGCTTCGCTGCATGGTGGACCAGTTAGAACCGGTCAGAGCACATGGTCGGCTTGGGTACATTACAAGTACAAAGTAACTGTCATTGAAAAATCAGCTGAAGTTATACCAAAGTGATCTAATAATTTAACCAACTGGTGGAGGTAGCCCTAAATATTTGTTTGAATGTGGTACTAATGCAAGCAGGTACAATCGTCTGTGGAACCCCATAGCAGAAAGACAAAAAGAGTGAGCAACAGCTACCCAGCATGACTCCTGAAAATTACACTCAGGTAGAAATGCATCCACTCAACTATGAAACACGCCCGCCCCACCCCCACGTTCCAGGGGCATTTCAACCTCGAAAGGGTTAATGAGTGCACAACATTTCCATGTACTGATTTCCAAAATATTGTTGTGGAGTGTCTGTAACAAATCCCACCATTTTTAGTGATGCTGTTACTTGCTGAATGCCCATTAGGCCTGGAAAGAGTTAATAAAAGCATGAGAGTCTCATATTTTCACTTCTAGAATACTGTTCTGGAGTGCCTGTAATGGATGCCACTGTTTTTTGCGGCACTATTGTATGTTTAGTGCCCGTTCCGGGCCGTTCCGGGGTGTTCCGGAGGCCGTTCAGCCTTGAAAAGGTTAATCAAACAGTGGGAGTTCTGTGTTTTCACTTCTGGAATATTGTTCTGGAGTTGCTGTAATGCATGCCACTGTTTTTTGCGGCATTATTGTTTGTTTAGTGCCTGTTCCGGGCCATTCCGGGGTGTTCTGGAGGCTTTTTGGCCTGGAACGAGTTAATAAAAGGGTGGGAGTTCAGTGTTTTCACTTCTGGAATATTGTTCTGGAGTGGCTGTAATGCATGCCACTGTTTTTTGCGCCACTATTGTCTGTTTAGTGCCCATTCCGGGCCGTTCCGCGGTGTTCCGGAGACTATTTGGCCTGGAATGGGTTAATAAAAGGGTGTGAGTTCCATGTTTTCACTTCTGGAGTATTGTTCTGGAGTGGCTGTAATGCATGCCACTGTTTTTTATGGCACTATTGTTTGTCTAGTGCCCGTTCCGGGCCGTTCTGGGGTGTTCTGGAGGCTTTTTGGCCTGGAAAGGGTTAATAAAAGGGTGGGAGTTCCATGTTTTCACTTCTGGAATATTGTTCTGGAGTGGCTGTAATGCATACCACTGTTTTTTGCGACACTATTGTCTGTTTAGTGCCTGTTCCGGGCCGTTCTGGGGTGTTCCGGAGGCTTTTTGGCCTGGAATGGGTTAATAAAAGGGTGGGAGTTCTGTGTTTTCACTTCTGGAATATTGTTCTGGAGTGGCTGCAATGTATGCCACTGTTTTTTGTGGCACTATTGTTTGTTTAGTTCCCATTCCGGAGTGTTCCGGAGGCTTTTAGGCCTGGAAAGGTTTAATAAAAGGGTGGGAGTTCCGTGTTTTCACTTCTGGAATATTGTTCTGGAGTGGCTGTAATGCATGCCACTGTTTTTTGCGGCACTATTGTTTGTTTGTCCCAAGAATATGTGTTTGTCATTTCAGCCTTTCTCTTCAGAATGCCTTCAGTCAGTGTAATGCAAACATGTTGTGATCTATCACAACAATTTAATAAGAATCAGATACATGTGTCTCATTTATGGTCTCAGATGATGCAAATCAAATAACACTAACATGAAGCAATCTAAGAAAACATTCATAAATGTAAAGCAAAAATACATTACAGATATAGTCTGTTTAAACTAGGTATTTACTATTAGGTAAGTGCTTTCTCAAGTTGTATCTTCATTTACATGATCTAAAAGAGGTAATTCTATATGCAGCTATACTGTTGTCTTTTGACACATCAGTACTTACCACCACCACCACCAACAAGATCATCCTGGTGCACCAAGAAGATAAATCCTTATATTGTTATTTCTGACTCCCTTTCTACTTTGCAGGAACTATGGAAAGCTATGAAAATATGTAATTGCCAAACAGGAAACCATCAGTCTAGATCCTGATACTCAGCCCATCTTGCTGAAACTTTTTGCATTGTTATGATAAGGAGAGATGAAGTCATCCATCATTCTGGCAAGTTCTTGTAAAATCTAGACAAGGATGGTTATTTTGAATTGTCTGAAAAGGTAGAAAAAATACAGGCACAATCTCTTTTTGAGAAGGCACCATGATCATATGCGTGAAGGACTCTAATTAATTGCAGGCTTCAGTCCCTTGCTAATCATTTCAGCTTGTGGATGATGTGGCCACCAGCAAGGTTGTCTTCTCCTCTGATGTTTTGAGCATGTATCTATTGCATCCGCTGCCTGCGAGCAAGAAACTTGCTTCTCAAAGTACTTTGTTTCTTGAGCTTTCAGAGCTAAGAAAATATAAGGTAAAGGTAAAGGTTCCCTTGCTCGAAAGCCAGTCGAATCCGACTCTAGGGTTGCGGTGCTCATCTCCGTTTCAAAGCCGAAGAGCCAGCGCTGTCCGAAGACGTTTCCATGGTCATGTGGCCGGCATGACTAAACACCAAGGTACACGAAACGCTGTTACCTTCCCACCGAAGTGGTACCTATTTATCTACTTGCAATTTCTTGCTTTCGAACTGCTAGGTTGGCAGGAGCTGGAACTAGAGACAGGAGCTCACCCCGTCATGCGGCACTCACGGGTCTTGAACTGCTGAACTACTGACCTTCCACAGCCTGCAGTTCAGCGTCTTAACCACTTGAGCCACTGCAGCTCCCCTTAAGAAAATATAGATGGACCTAAATAAACGATGGTTACAGTAACAACTATACAAATTTACTGTGAGGCTAAAATGAAGAACCTGTGTGTAGTGCTCAGAGTTTACTAGAGAAAGAGCAGATAAACTTGTTTTCTGCAGGTTTTAATACAGTCCATTATGACTCAGGAATCAATAATCCCTCATAATTTGATACAGTTGGCATAACTTGAAAACCATCTTCTGCTGGAGGAAGTCTTCTCTTTCCATGAAAACTCATGTACCTCAACTCAAAAAGCCACATTATGGCATGAATGGGATCCATGGAAAGTCCAACGTGCAATTATTCAAGTTAATAAATTATCTATTTGTGTTGTATTGCTCTGTGTTCTACTGTACTTTTAGAAAGAATGTGGTTATGCAGCTACTAGATTCTTGTTTAAGAAAAGAAACTGTAGCTCTGTGCAAGAGTCTATTCTCTATGGGTTAGCCCAGAGGGCTGGGCAGAAGCTAAACAGATGGGAAATTTAGAAGCTTATAGCTTATCTATAAATAGGATTGCCAATTAGAAAGAAGAAAAAAAATGGCTTCACCTGCTCTTGGGCTTCTACATCAGCTTCGGAAATCAACATGTGAAGTTTTTCATGGCAGAGAGATAAGCTAATTCCTGCAACTCAAACCATTCTTAAAAACACAGATGTAAGAAACAGATTCCCAGTTTCCAACTGGTAAAGTGAATGGTGTAATCAAGGCAGAGCCAGCTGATGCATCTTTACCTGTAACAAAATGATTTGTTCGACCTATTTGTTTAAACAGGCATTTTGTAGACTTTTCACTTAAACAATGAGAGTTTATTTTTAGAACAGGAAAATATATAATTAAAGGAATCAGTGGCAGCTGTTTCTCCTTCCCTGTTATAGTGCTGCAAAATCCATCCAACTGGCCCACCCAAGATTCCACTTGGAGGATCATGGCCAATTTATGTATACCCTAATGGAACAGTACAGGTTTTCATTTTGGGGGAATTTCTTGGAAGTTATTTACTTGTGTTGTGCCTGTACTGCAGTTGCACTGCTAGTTGCCTCCCTAAAGGGATAGTTACGTGGCAGCCGAACAGGAAGAAAGTACCCCGACATTTTTGCAGGGTGCTGCTGCTGTGGCATCTGTGGTGATCTCACTGCAACATTCTGTTTTGGCGTTGTTGTGAGTTGGGGACAGTGTGATAGGGCAGGCAAGACCAATGGGAGTCATGAGCCAATGAGGCTGAACAAACATCTGTCACTGGCAAGAGTCAGAGAGGGGCGGGCCACAGGAGCGATACTCCTCCTCTGCCACACTCCTCTTAAAGAGACCAGCTTCCATTACAAGCCCTGGCCACCCCATGGGGAGGGGGCATCACCCATCAGCCCTATGGGCACCCCACACACAGAGCACACAGGTCCTCAGAGGGTGATGACAGACAAGGTGCCCATGCTGTCAAGGGCATCCCCATTCCAACCCACGTGCCATCCCTACTGGAGGCACAACAGCAAGAGAGGTATGGGGCATGGGGGGGGGCTGAGGGGCCCAAAGAGACTCAGGTCCACCAGCAGCCTCTTGATGCACCCCTGTCCCTCACTATGAAAAGAAGTGCTGTCAGCAGCCACTGTTACAGATGCTGCCAAACCTTCCATCCATTACTGCCCCCTGGAAAAGGCTTTCCATCACTTGCAATGGCTCTCAAGCTGCTCCCACGTACTTGCTACCCACATGGTGGAAAGGGTGGGTGGGATATCTTGTGCCAGATGTGGGTCCCATGCCCAGGGACCTGGCAATGGATCAAAATCTCCTCCCTCCTCCAGGCCACCAGCAGCAGCAGAAAAAGAAGAGTTTGAATTTATACCCCGCCCTTCACTGCCCAAAGGCGTCTCAGAGCGGCTTACAAACTCCTTTCCCTTCCCCTCCCCACAACAGACACTGTGAGGTAGGTGGGGCTGAGAGAACTTCTGACAGAAACTGTCCTTGAGAGAACAGCTGTGCCAGAGCTTGTGACTGACCCAAGGTCACATCAGCAGGTGCAAGTGGAGGAGTAGAGAATCAAACCCGGTGTAACAGGCTGGATTCACCCCCCGGCCAGAGTAACCCCGGGGTTACTTTGGCCTAGCCTAGAATAACCCCTGCCAGGCCAGGTCAGAGTACCCCTGGGGGTTAATCCAAACTAACCCCTGCCAGACAAACCTCTGCCGGGCTCTGTTGACTAATGAGATTGGATTCATACCCCATTCTTCACTACCCAGAGGAATCTCAGATTGGCTGACAAGTTTGTCATGGACCTCAAACCCTCAGAAGCTGACACTGTGCTGGTCACAATGACATTTAACTTACCACTCTATATTGGGGACTGTGAGACCCAGGTTCAGATAGTTTGGCATAGGCAACTTTACACCCGAGGGGTTACTTTGGCCCGGGGTTACAGGTTGTTGTGTTGTGCTGTTGGGGTAACTCTGGCGTGGCCCAGCAGAGGTTTATCTGGCAGGGGTTAGTCTGGATTAACCCCCGGGGTTACTCTGGCCTGGCCAGAGTAATCCCTGGGTTACTCAGGCCAGGGGGTGAATCCGGCCTGTTACACTGGTTCTCCCAGATAAGAGTCCGTGCACTTAACCACTACACCAAACTGGGTCTCTGCAGCTGCAACACCTGGCTGAGGGGCAGTTGCCATGTCACTGCCCCTGCCCCCTCTGTCTGCCAGGGCAAGGCCACTGTCATCTGAAGCAGTTGAGTTCACCCTCTGTGTGTTGCCTCTTCATCAGGTGCTGAGGTCAGAGACCCCATGATGCCCAGCAACTGCAGGATCATGGAGGCTGCCATTGCCATGTACCTCCTTGGAGTCAGGGTGCATAGTTGGTCCATCAAACATCAGGGAATAGGGAGCTGGGCACAGAGGGAAAACACAGCAGTCAGGCCATGGGCACTCCCAACTGAGTGCTGAGCCCTAGCAACCTGGTCCCCCCCCCAGGAGGTGCCTCACCTCCCTCAGCCCTCAGCCTGGGAACCTGGCCACCCCGGTCCTCCTCCCCATCACTCAGTTCCATCTCCCTCTTGCTAGACACATGGGGGTGGGGTCCTTGGGGTCCTTGGTTGTAAGAGCACCCCAGCTGTGGAGATGGAGGCATGATGATGGTGAAGTCACCCTCCTCTGTGAGTGGGGGGTGCTACCCAGCTGCTCTGGCTGCTACTGTGTCCTTGGCCCTCCTTGCCGACATTGGAGAAAGGGCCTGCTGCAGCATCCCCACTGTGTGAATTGCCTGTGAGGTGGAGTGACATTGTTCAAGATAGAGACTGTGGATGACAGGACCTGGCCCCCACAGTTGGGGCCAAGTGGCCGCTGTGACCATGACATTCACCACATAATACTTCAATGTCAATGTCACCCACCAACCACCACTATGTCACCCACCACTATCACTGCCTGTATTATGGCCTCTACACCTGGCAGTCCCTCCTCCACTGCCCGCTCATAAGGAACACCTTTGGCCATGAGGGCTTGGACACGCTTCTGAGCGGGACTGAAGGAATCATTCCAGCACTTCAGAGTGGACATGTCCGTCCAGATGGCATGTCCCATGGCAGATACCCATTCTGCAGCCGTGTGCCAGAAGGCAAGGCAGCAGGAGGTGGTGGAGCTACTCCTGATGATATCAAGGGCAATGATCTCATGCTCTACCAACAACAATGCGTTCTAGACCTTGGTCCAGTTTGGTTGGCAATGGCTATCCCCACCACTAGATGTTGCAGCAGCCATGCCACTCAAACACAGGGGAATGTGGAGGTGGGCTGTCCCACCATGGGAAGATGCCAATCCCCTCTCCCTGCCCCTCCCCACCCTCATGCTCCCACAATGGCCATCAACCTCCAGGAGGTGCCTGCAGGTGGTGGGCAAAGAGTCACAAGGGGGTAGGTTGTGTTGGGTGGGAGGACACTGTCCACACAGATGACTGTGGCTCTGGCTACTCATCAACTTCATGAATGCTGTTCCCCTTTTCTGCAGGGCCAGGCCAGCCACAGGTGGAATGGTGCCCCCTCCTGCTTTTACCTCCCATGCTTGGGGTATGCCACATTCACTTGCTACCAGCACTCTACATCTGGGTGGCACAGTGACAATGGAGGTGCCATGCCTGCCAGTACTGGGCTCACTTCAGCACTCTCCAGCTTTTGGACAGCATCTGCCTTGATCAATGTTTCCTAGACAGAGTCACCATCCAGGCCCTGTGCAAGGAGCTCAAGCCAGCCCTCCAGGGCCAAGCTTCCACTCCCCGTGCCATCCCCATCTTGCAGAAAATCCTGCTCACCCTGAGGTTCCTGGCCACCAGATTCTTCCAGTGGGTCATCACACATGTGCTCAAGGTGTTGCAGTCCTCAACTAGTCACTGCCTACATGGCTTTGAGCATGTGTACTTCCCCACTGAGAAGGATAACCTGCTCATCAAGGCAGGTTTTGCATCATTTGGAGGCTTCCACAATGTAGTGGGGGCTGTTGACTGTACCCACATAGTCCTCATCACCCCCTGGGAAGAGCTGCAGGTATACTGTAATTGCCACCACTTCTACAGCCTGAATGTTCAAGCCTTCTGTGACTGTGAGGACATCTTTATGGACCTCATGGCCAAGTTCCTGGGCAGCATCCATGATACCCAGATCTTTGCGTCATCCAGCCTCAATCACCTGTTGGTCGCCTGGCCAGAGGGCAAAGGATAGCTCCTGGATTAGTATGATGGGCATGGCTGGGCAGGCATATAGTAGAGGGCACCGACTCTGATACCTCACATGCCATTCCCTCCAGGTGACCAAAGCTATCCCTTGCAGCAATATTTGCTGATGCTGTATCCCAAAAAAGACCTGCCAAGACTGCACAACCTACAAGCAAGACCACTAAGAAATAGGCATGGTCATCGAGCTTGCATTCAGCCAGGTGAAGATGTGATTCGGATGTCTCCACCACACAGGGGGATGCAGAGCTATGCAACCTTTGGCACTAGTGAAGCTGTTTGCAGTTTGTGCCATGCTCCACAACATTGCCATGCAGCAGTACCTCCCACCTCCCCTTGGTAGGGCCAATTTGGAGGGTCCTTCTGGGGCTTCTGCAGGTCAGGGCCTTAGGAGTCATCCCATGTGCGTGGGGGCACCATCAATCTTGTATGGGCTTCCCTGCCCCAAATGAGAGCCAGACCACCCCAGCACATGCCCCCATTTGGGTGTAACTGGAACTGACAGGGTGGTCTGCTTTCCAGTACGGAATGAACACAGCATTGCCCCAGGTCACACTTGGCCAGGTACAGGGCTTGGTCAGGTCTATGGATGCATGCCTGTGGCCCAGCTGCCAGAGCCAGGGAGGCCGCTGGAATCCAGATGGGTCATCAAGATTGCTTCCATGGGGGCTGCATGCACCTAAGACCCTTGATCCCTCATGGCTGTGGCCAGGAAATGGCCTGGCCCTGTCAGCCATTCTGTTTTTCACATTGTTTAGGATGCCCTAAAAAGGGGAGGGGATGACAGTGACTACAGAGTTAGGAATTTCCCCCAGGTGAGGTGGTTAAGCCATCTGTCAGTTGCACCTCTGGCTGGATGGCTGAGGTGTAACTTCTGAAAGAAAAACAGACAAGGGGAGGTAATGGATGGGACTGCACATCCGTGTGGATAATCAATCCCTCCATGGTGCAGACCTCCTGCATCCACCCCATGACAGGTGAATACTCCTAGCTCTGTGGGCACTGGGACCCAGGATGCTAGTACATTTCTAGAACCTGGCTCCCAAAGAGCAGTGACAGCATTTACCAGCATGGTTGCCATGCTGCTGGAGGGCCATCTGAAAGGGCAATGTGCATATCTTTTGTGGCACCCATCTCTAGTGCTGTGGGTGGCTGATTGCCCAGTTGCCAGTGTTGCCAGTATTGTTTGCCATTCAAGCCCCTTATTTGCATACACAAATACTGCCCAGGGTTGCTGGGATCTGGATGGCCCTAGTGAAGCTCCATAGGGCTATACCATCTGAAATTGACCATATCTGCTCTGCAGTGCTTTCAGCTATCTGTAAAACTTCACTGTGGTGGAGAGCCTTTATGCAAATGGCTTTGTTCCAACAATGGGTTCAGCATTCCTTGTTGGGCCACACCAGCCCACCAGGGACAGCCATCTTCTCTAGGGCCACTCCAGAAGCCACCACCCATGGCATTGCCCCTGTTGAATCCTGTCATCCCAGAACACCTCCCCCTTTCCTCCACAAGGTGAGTTGGCCGACCCACCAATCATGCCTGTGTGCTGTGTGGTTGTGGCTGAGGGAACAGCAGCCTGTCCCCTTGCCTTACCCTCCAGCCCATCTTTCTGCACTTCTGTGGCTGCAGTCTTGTCAGGATGAGGTTCCTGCCCACTGGATCCTTGTTGCATCCTCACCATCCTCTTGCCACACCATCTCCTACTGGTCCCCAACAGACACCAACACATCAGATGGGCACAATGATTCAACTTCATTAAAGGGAACATACTATGGCCCTTATGATACACTGTTGGATACTGCCTTCCACTCTGGGTTTGTATACTGAATGCCACCATCACTTGCACTGTCTTTATTAGCACTTTACGATGCTATGCAGGTCATGTGTATTTTATTGCATTTTATTGTATTTACTGTTTTATTGTATTGTAATGTCTGTACGTCGCCTTGAGCCAGTTCGCCAGCAAGGCAGGATATAAATTGAAAATAATAAATAATAAATAAATAAATTCAGGGACAATGGAGTGGTTTTAGTGGGATTGCAACTCCTGCAACTGGTAGCCCACTTGGTCCTATGCTGCTAGGGGCACCTCCTTGATGACAGTGGGGAGAGAATGACCAGGATGTTGGATGTGTCTGGGCATTTACAAGGGGCAGCTTCTGCCATGATGTGAGTGCTCGATGGTGTTCAGGTGTGCAGTTAGGGTGTCACCTCTCCCTGTTAGATTGGCACCTGCATAATGGCCAAAACAGACACAGGAGCAGCCAGTGACATTCTGTCATGGCAGAACAAAGGGCCATTGGTAGTCCTGTAAGGGGCCTCCATGAGTTAAAAAAGGCACCCCTCATGGAGCTTTGAAGGTGGTGGTTTCCACAGCCTCCTCACCTGGGTTGGTGCCCTGTCGGCACCTCCCTGTAATGGATGAGGAATAGTATAGGCACCTTCAGGGCATACTGCTCCTAGATGGGAAAGGGTGTGGTCATCATGTGGAATTGCCCAGCATACAGGTTGGTGGTCCTTGCCAGCTGCCATAGGGTTTTGGCCAGGGAGATGTTGCTGCCTAGCTAGGCAAATAGCTTAGTCCATGGCCTCACAGCTTCCTCCTGGCAGCTGCTTCAGGCAGGCCCTGGTGCACCTAACCATGGTGTGTGGCATCCATGTGCATCTTGAGAGCCTGCTGCTTACCCCCATGGCTGCTGAGTTTGGGAGGGGGAGATGCTGTGTACAGTGCAGCTCAGTGCCCCCATGGTAGGACCAGGGGAGGTATGGTCCACCCTTGCTTACCTTAGGATCCCAGTGGAGGACCTGGTGTAACTGTGTGGGCCGAAATCTGGGAGAGGCTGGCCACAAAGTATGAACCTTGTTTTCCCTGTGGTGTGTTCCCCCAAATGTTTGCCTAGTAGTGCTAGGTGCCCTGTCTGTATTGTGCTCATCACCATGGTGCATGTGTACTCAGTCCAAATCCGCATGGCAGGGAGCTGTCAGACAGCCTTCCATGCCACATGGTTTACCTCTGGAATTCTGGGACAACCTCCTGGAACCATTTTTAGGGCAGGGGGGCACTACGATTGAGTGAATTTGAAGTTACCATGGCTGAAAATGGGATGCCATTTTTGCTGGCTCTACTTTTTGCCTGCTCCAAGGGCTGTTCCCACACATCTACACCAGTGGCAAGGTTTGTGGCTGTTGTGTACTTACTCTCTGTTTCCTATTAATTAGCCAGTTTTTGATCCACAAGAGGACTTATTCTTTTATTCCATTACTATTGAGCTTACTTAGGAGCCTTTGATGAGGAACTTTATCAAAAGCTTTTTGGAAGTCAAGGTAAACAACATCTACTGGGTCCCCCTTGTCCACATGTTTGTTCACCCCCTCAAGGAACATTAACAGGTTAGTGAGACAAGACCTTCCCTTAGAGAACCCATGCTGAGTCTGCCTCAATAGTTTTTGTTCATCAATGTGCCTACTAATTCTCTCCTTAATAACAATTTCTACCTATTTACTCATTATTGATATCAGACTGACTGGCCTGTAATTTCCCAGATCACCTCTGGAATTCTTTTTAAAGATGGGGTGATATTAGCTGTTAAATAGTGGGTTTAACACAGCAGAGGTGAAGGCAGAGTGATTTCAACAAGCAGCAGTTAATTGTATCTCAACAGGAATGCTTTACACGGGGCAACTAACTATATACACCTAAGGCGCTCCTAGCCCCCATGCAATTGGTGAGTTCAAATGGCCTCCAGGCTTCAGATTGGCTGGCTGCCCTCAGGGGCCAATCCACAGACAAGTTCCAGGATCATGCCTGCCTTTGTTTTGGGGCTTCAAGCTCCAATTAGGTGGCCCGCCCTGACAAGCCCAGACATGCCTCCCCAATCTCCATCTAGGTGGCCTGCCAGACAAGTCCAGGCATGCCTCCTTATGCTGGCTACTAGATTGTGCATGTCCAGACATAACATTAGCTACCTTCCAGTCCTCAGAAAGATTACATATTTTTGTTAGGAGATCCACAAGTTCACATCTGAGTTCTTTCAGAACTCTTGGATGTATGCCATTCGGGCCTGGTGATTTATCAGTTTTTAAGTTGTAGGACCTCCTCTCTCATTACCTCAACCTGACTCAGGTCTTTCAACACCCCTGCCAAAATCAGCGGTTCTGGAGTGGGTAAGCATTTCTCATCTTCCACAGTGAAGACAAAGGCAAAAAATGCATTCAGCTTCTCAGCCATTTCCCTATTGTTGTTCAGTAATCCTTTTACTCCTTGGTCATCCAAGGGCCCCACTGCCTCCCTGGCTGATTTCCTGCTTCTAATGTATCGAAGAAAGTTTTATTGTTGGTCTTTATGTTTTTTGCAATATGCTCCTCATATTCCCTTTTTGCCTGCCTGATCACAGAATTGCATTTTATTTGCCACAGCCTGTGTTCTGTTTTATCAACCTCACTGAGACTAGCTTCCACCACTTAAAATAATCCTTCTTACCTTTTACAGCTTCCATTATTTTGTTTGTTTGTTAATCACGCAAGCTTTTTTCTATACCTATTTGTGCCTTCCTTAACCTGTAGTATATATTTTTATCTAAACTTCTAGGATTATAGCTTCAAATAGTCTCTAAGCTTCCCCAATGGTTTTGACCCTTTTTAGTTTTCCTTTCAATTTCCTCTCCACATGTCCCCTCATTTCAGAGAAGTTACCTCTTTTAAAGTTAAAAGTGATTGTGTTGGTTTAATTCCCCGCTCCTCCACATAAAGCCAGCTAGGCGACCTTGGGTCCATCTCTCAGAGCTCTCTCAGCCTCATCTACTTCACAGGGTGTCTGTTGTGGGGTGAGCAAGGGAAGGTGATTGTAAGCTGCTCTGAGACTCCTTCGGGTAGTGAAAAGTAAAGTGGGGCATAAAAAATGACTCTTCTTCTAGAAATATTAAAATGAATGTCAGTGGACAACAAAATTTCTAAGTGTTTTTTTTTTTTAAGGACACCATGCAAGACTGACGCTCAGCTACTCAGTCAGCTAGATAGGCAGCCTAGGAATTCTGTAAATAAAATAAAATAATGAAATGATTGACAGTTCATAGCAATGAAATGCCTAGACTTCTTTGGTCATCGTTAGTTCCTTTATATTGTTCAGTGCTGGGCAATCCGACTACGTAGATTACTGCTTCTTGATTTTGCATTGGAAATACCCTTGTGGCATATTTCCTAACCTGGTTATACTTTTTTTTTCTGGGAGAATGCAAACAAAAGTGGCTCTAGAACTTTTTTCCCTTTTAGAACACTGTACATTAGTAAATAGTGTTCTCAAAGCACAACCCATTACTACTTACAGTTTACATGCTGCAAATGAAAAAGTACCCAGGGGAGTGAAAAAAAATCTTTCTAGAAAGAAAAGAAAAGGACAACTGCTACACATACAAAGAAACTAACACACAACAAACAAGAAGCATGTACTCATTGTAACTACTTAAGTTTTACATAATTGGAATCATTCTTTTATGCATCTATGCCACTTTAACAATTTAAAATATAAATATTATGTTCTAATAATTATGTTGTAGATCCTCAAAGATATTTCTCAATCCATTTGTATAGTCTTGACCAGGTTTTCTCAAAGATTTCTTCTTTTTTATCTTGTAGTTGTAAAGTTAATTTGTCCATTTCTGTTGTTTCAAATAGTTTATAAATTATTTCTTCTTTTGATGGAACTTCTTTTTTTCTCCAATATTTTGCATATAAAATCCTAGCCATGGTTATAACATGTATAATCATATAAGCATATGGTGTTTTTTTTAAACTCTCTGAGATAATATTTAGTAAAAACAGTTCTGGTACAAATGGTATGGCTGTTTCTAACATTTTTTGCAATATCTCATGTATCTATATCCAATATATTTTTGTTATATTACAAGACCGCCACATATGGAAAAAGGAACCAATGTGTTGCTTACATTTCCAACATACATTTGACATATTTGGATAAAATTTTGCTAAATTCTCTGGTGTTAAATGCCATCTATAAAACATTTTATATATATTTTCTTTATATGGTACAGTTTTTTAGTCTTTTATATTAATTTTCCATACCTTAGTCCATTGATCTAGCTGTATGTTATGACCTATGTTTTGTGCCCATCTAATCATTGAAGATTTCATTATTTCATCTTGCATTTTCATATCTAGTAACAAAGTATAAAATGACTTTATAAGTTTTTCATCTATATACAATAAAGTTTTATCCAATTCTATAGGTTTTTCATAAAAACCAATTTGTTTGTCCATAAGGTTCCTAGGATCAAGTTGCACCCTTTCCCACCAGTTCAGACAAATTCCCTGTCTTTGGAGAGTATCTTGTAAATTTAAATTATTTTTTTATCTAAAAGATCTTCATATCTCCATAATTGATCTTTGGTAAATAAGGTGGGATTTATAAAGGCTTCCAATGGTGAAACCCATTTCAGTGTTTTTGTATAGAACATATTTTTAACCTCCTCCCAGATTTTCAACAATGCTGCTCTTATCATGTGTTGTTTAAAATATTTATATATGTTGCTTTTTTCATACTACACAGAAGCGTGCCAACCTAGTTTCAAGTCTTTAACTTTAACAGTCTTGGGTTTTCCAGTGCAATCCACTCTTTCATCCACATCAGGGCTGCTGCTTTATAATAAAGATGCTAGTCTGTACTGCAAATCCTCCTTTTTCTTTTATATCCTGTAATACTTTCATTTTTATTCTGGGTCTTTTGCCTTGCCAAATAAATTTCCGTATAAGTTTTTCCACTTCCTTGAAATACTGTTGTTTATTTAAGATTGGAATTGTTTGAAATAAAAAAAGAAATCTAGGTAGAACATTCATCTTTATAATAGCTATTCTTCCCATAAAGGATAATTGTAAATGTTTCCAATTTTCCAAGTCTTTTTTAATTATATTCAGAAGTTTCATATAATTGTCTTTTAACAATGAACTACACCTATTGGTTAGAGTTATCCCTAAGTATTTTATTTTCTTCTGAACTTCAATACCAGAACTCTCTTGCAGTTGTTGTATCTGTTCTTTAGTGCAATTTTTTGTCAATATTTTTGTTTTCTTCAAATCAGTTTTCAGCCCAGCTAGCTGTCCATTTTTTTAGGGAATTCAAAAATTGAATAATAGATGTTTGTGGTTCTTCCAAAATAAATATAAGATGGTCTGCAAATGCTTGTAGTTTGTACTCTTCTCCCTTGATTTTAAGTCCTTTTATCTGTATATTTTCTCTTACTATATAATTCAATGTTTCAAGAGCAAAAATAAATAGTAATGGAGATAATGGGCAACCTTGTCTAGTTCCCTTTTGTATTTCAATATTTTCTGAAAGGTCCCCATTTATCATAACCTTAGCATATTGTTTCATGTAAATTGCTCTCATCATTGTAAGAAAGTTTTCTCCACATTGGCAAGTTGATAACTGTTTTAACATAAAGGACCAACTGAGGTTGTCAAAGGCCTTCTCTGCATCAAGAAAAACCAATGCCATTTGCTTTTCTGGGTGTGCTTCAAAATATTCAGATTCATTCAAAATAGTTCATCTACTTTGAATGTTGAGTTTATTCTATATCTTTTACCTTCATAAGTAAAAGAAACACCTTCAGGGAGGAACCATCTATAGGGTATTTCATTTTCCCTAAAAAGGCTTGTGAGTCATATATACTCTCTTCTTTTTTTCTCTTACCCTCCATGGGACTTCTTTTAAAATTTTAATTTCAGTTCCCTGTATTTGAATTGGTTTCTCATTTGAGGTCTTTAAAATAGTATCTCTTGTGCTTCTCTTGTGAAATTGTATGTGAATTTCCCTAGGTGCCTTATTTCTTCTTGCATTTGCCAAGTTCATTTTAAATGCCACATCAATCTCATCAGAAATTTCTTGTGTACTTTCTTCTTCCAAATATTCTGCCAAAATTTGTGTCATTTGAGCTTTAATATCTTCATCTTTTTTCCCAGGGATGTTTGAAATTTCAGAATGTAAACTGCTTTTTCATTCTCCAATCTTGTAAGCATATCTTCTATAAGTTCTTGTTTAGCTTTTATATGTATGTTTTATATGTATTTGTTGGTTGACCTCCTCATATTTGTTTTGCAATTGGGTTGCTGTTTTCACCAATGTAGATATTTCTTGTTTATTTTTGAGTATCTGTTGCTTGATTTCCTCTGCTTGGGAAGTCACCTGCAAGGCCAAGGAGTCCAATTTTGCCTGTAGGGGCTCAGCAGCATTTCTGACAGCAGTGGGGACTGCATTACTCACAGCAATAGGGACTGCAGTCTCCATTGGTTTATTAACAGCTGCAGAAACAGTCTCTTTTATCAAGGTCTGTAGGTCCTGTGCAGACATTTGGGCCAAAATGGAAGCAACTGTCTTACCTAGACCTGGAGAGGGTAAAGAGAGTTTTCTTGTACCATTAGACATATTTCTCATGTACCAAATGTAACCCCCTCCCCCTCTTCCTTTATATTGGCTCAAAAAGCTGTAGAGACTCAAGCCAAACCAGGCAGCTATATTTTTTTCCCTTTTATACACACCTCATATAAATACCCAGCCTTACTCCCAGATTATCAATTGTTGATATTACTAAAAGAACAGTTTATGCTTAAACAGAACAGAAACCAAAACTCTCTGTCCAGTTTCCCTGCTACTGCCTTTCATGTCAAAAACATTTTCTCTCACACAGCAGATGTTTTCTTGTCTCTCTTCAGTTAACAGCTGTTATTACTTGCAGCCCACATAAAATTCTGATAGCCCCAAGTATCTCACAGCCAGTCTACACCCCTTTGAGTCTTTTCTTCTCTTCCAAAGCAAAACAAACATCAAGCATTACATCTGAGGCAGTGTTATAATCCACTAAGGTATTTCTTCTTCATCCCAAGGGCCTAAAGTAGAAGCACAAAATATCACCATGTCCCAGCCAAAAAAGAAAAACAGTTAATAAGCCTTGTCACAGCCCAAAATCATTTTATTTCAGAGTAGAGAATAGGGTCAATAACCAAAATGAAGAAGGGACAATCATCAGAAATAAAACCAGTTATAAATATCCAGGGATAATGCCAAATACAGCTTATATTTCATTGCATTCCATTAAAAGCCATTGTATTCCATTAAAAAAAGCAGGAGATCCATATGACAAAAATGATGAAACCAATTGTATATATCCAGAAAGCAGATCCAATATCTTCTCATATTCCATTAGAGATCAGTAGCCCAAAAAGAAGTTAAAACCCGCCAAAAGAGATAGAGTCCAGTATACATATCCAAGGCAGGAAAAGGATAAAATATTTTAAAAAGCAATCCTCAGTCTTGGCAAGTCCCAAAAGTATTTGTAAATCCCAAGGAAAAAAAGGAAAAATTTCCACAATCTGCAAACAAGCTGTAAGAGGATTTCTGTTCAAATGTAAAAATCAAAATAGCCCAACTGTTTATCAGAGTTCTCTATGCAAACAAGAATAAAAAAGAGGAGAAACAGCACATATGAAAGATCTTCAGCAGTGCTTAAATCAAAAGTCGAATATCCAACAAAAAAACAGGCTCTTCATAATTTGAGTCAAGTTCCAAGTTAAAATAAACCAGCTAAACACAGTCTTTCAGGTTTTTTAATAATTAGTAACGAATAGGGTGAAGCCTGGGTTGCACTTCCCAGCCGCTAAGCCGGGAACGAGGGGAGAAGCCTTCCATCCTTCCTTTCTTTCATTTAGCCCAGGACTTTTAAACATTAAATGGACCAGTCTTAAAAATCAGGAACAGTAGAAACAGTAGAAATAGTCACATCTGAGTTGCCCAGCTACTCATGGTGCTCAAAGATAGTTTTTTAAGCTTAGATTCTTTGATTGGAGTACAGCTCCTGAAGTGGTCGATCATGTCTTGTCACTCAATGGCTGCCCACAAGTGCTATCTCTCTCAGGTCCCTGCTGAACTAGGGTCTACTCACATACCTCCATACATGAGAGCCCCCAGATCAAGCCCCTGCCAAGAGCCTCCTTCTGGGAAGGCTCTATGGGTCCGGGAAGCCCCAGATCCCCTGCTGGGACCTGGAGATTTGGTGGTTCCATGAGAGCTCTCCCGGGAACCTTCTGAAGTCGACAAGTCACAAACAGGAAGTCAGAAGTGAAAAAAATCTGTGCATTTTTCTATTATGGTAGTTATCCTACCCCAAACCTATTGAACATATTGGGGTAAAAATATCTCTGGAGTTCATAAAAAAAAAAAAAAAAAAAAGCTCTGATCCAGGGAACCATTTTTAAGTGCTCTAGATTCATTACTTCATGACCAGAGAACCGCATGATGGAGTGAGCTCCCATCTCTGGTCCCAGCTCCTGCCAACCTAGCAGTTCAAAAGCAAGAAATTGCAAGTAGATAAATAGGTACCACTTTGGTGGGAAGGTAACAGCATTCCATGTGCCTCAGTGTCTAGTCATGCCAGCCACATGACCATGGAAATGGCTTTGGGCAGCGCTGGCTCTTCGGCTTGGAAACGGAGATGAGCACCGCATCCCTGGAGTCGGATTTGACTGGCTTTTGACCAAGTGAAACCTTTACCTTTACCTAAAAAAATGTTAGAAATTATGAATTTTAAATGTTTTAAAGTGTTTTCCTTTAAAATTAATAAAAGTTTATGTCAGCTGTCTGCTATCTTAGGTTCAAACAAGTTTTTTTATTCCAAATAATACATGTACACACACAAAATTTTGTTAGGAACCATATTGGTGTGTTATTTGATATATTGAAGGGGAAGGGGTGAAAATATGTAAAAGAACCAATATTGCTCATGTCAAAGTGTGTTTTCAAGGTCTGGATGTTTTAGTACTGTGAAAAACAATGATTTCTGCCACCACACACACAAGTTTTGTAATATTTTTTCTACTCAGAAATACATTAAAATGTGTCTTGTGGAAAAAAGCACACTACAAATGCAATATGTGTATGTTTCACACTGTTGTTAGAGAGTTAAACCAATAAAGAGGCCCTTGCAGTCAAGTGAGTTTTTCTGTATTCAGCTCCTGCTAATACCCACAAACTAAACAGTCATATTTCTTCCTGCATTTCTCTGTAATCTTCACTATGCAGTGTAAAATACAGTTTCTGCTGTTTTTCTTTCTTCTTTTAAAAATCCTCCTCTCTCTCTCTCTTTGTGTGTGTGTATATATATATATATATATATATATATATATATATATATATATATATATTCCTGTTTCTTCAAGTTTTGTTTGACTATCCCAGTGCTTATTTTCAGAGGAAGAAGGGGGAAATAAACAAGATAGGGAGTATTTCTATCCATAAAGATGCCTTTGAAAACAGGCAGTCTCTAAAAATGTTCTATCTACATACTCAAATAAGTTGCTGATGCTGATAATATCCCTCTTTATATTTAGTTGAAAGAGAATAATAGATTGCACAGTTTACCATTTCCTTCGTGTCTCATGCAAACCACTTTGTTAGATTTCATAAGCTCTTTAGCTCTAGTTACCAACACATGTTGACTCATAAAATATTCATTTGGAGAAACCACATTGGGGAGAAAACAGATTTACACAGGTCTGCAGAAAAGAGAGAGAGAAAGAAGGTATTGCAAAATACATAAACACTATTGAACTATACCATAAATAACAAAACGGAAGGGGGATATGGTAATGATTTTGTGCCAAACACTCTTAATCTTTTTAAAAATCTAAGTGTGGGCTTCTACTTTCAAAAGATAAATCACTTTTAACTGCTTAAATAACCAATGTAATCCTCTACCAGATATGGGATCCAGAATTAAAGTGGCAATTTCCACTGATTTTTTCCCTTCCTGCTGCACCCATTCATTCCATTCCTGGGGGTTCCTTATCCCCCATGAACAACATTTTGTGGAGATCAGTGGAGATCAGTGGGAGGAGGTAGGTAGGACATACGAATACAAGAAACTTGTCTTATACTGAATTAGGCCATCAGTCAGTCAAGGTTGCATTATCTACTTAAACTGGCAGTGACTCTCCGGGGTCTCAGGTCTTTCACATCACTACCTGATCCTTTTAAACAGGATTACATTAGAAGTAGGAAGCCAGCCAGGGAGGCAGTGGGGCCCTTGGATGACCAAGGGGTAAAAGGAGTAGTGAAGGATGATAGGGAAATGGCTGAGAAGCTGAACGCATTTTTTGCCTCTGTCTTCACTGTGGAAGAGGAGAAGTGTTTGCCCACTCCAGAAGCACCGATTTCAGGAGGGGGTTTGAAAGACCTGAATCAGATTGCGGTGACAAGAGAGGAAGTCCTCCGACTGATGGACAATTTAAAAACTAATAAATCACCAGGCCTGGATGGCATTCATCCGAGAGTTCTGAAAGAACTCAAATGTGAACTTGTGGATCTCCTGACAAAAATATGTAATCTTTCTTTAAAATCTGCCTCCATTCCTGAGGACTGGAAGGTAGCTAATGTCACTCCAATCTTTAAAAAGGGCTCCAGGGGAGATCCAGGAAATTACAGGCCAGTCAGTCTGACATCGATACCGGGTAAATTGGTGGAAACTGTTATTAAGGAAAGAATTAGTAGGCACATTGATGAACAAAAACTATTGAGGCAGACTCAGCATGGGTTCTGTAAAGGAAGATCTTGTCTCACTAACCTGTTAGTGTTTTTTGAGGGAGTGAACAAACATGTGGACAAGGGGGACCCAATAGATATTATTTACCTTGACTTCCGGAAAGCTTTTGATACAGTTCCTCATCAAAGGCTCCTAAGTAAGCTCAATAGTCATGGGATAAAAGGACAAGTCCTCTTGTGGATCAAAAACTGGCTTATAAATAGGAAACAGAGAGTGAGTATAAATGGGAAACTTTCTCAGTGGAGGGTGGTAAGCAGTGGGGTACCACAGGGATCAGTACTCGGTCCCATGCTTTTTAACTTGTTTATTAACGATTTGGAATTGGGAGTAAGCAGTGATGTGGCTAAATTTGCAGATGACACGAAGTTGTTCAGGGTGGTGAAAACCAGGGAGGATTGTGAAGCACTCCAAAGGGATCTGTCGAGGATGGGTGAGTGGGCGTCAACGTGGCAAATGGGGTTCAATGTGGCCAAGTGCAAAGTGATGCACATTGGAGCCAAAAATCATAAGAGAACATAAGAACATAAGAGAAGCCAATGTTGAATCAGGCCAATGGCCCATCTAGTCCAACACTCTGTCACACAGCGGCCAAAATATACCAGGTGCCATCAGGAGGTCCAGCAGTGGGGCCAGGGCACCAGAAGCCATCCCACTGCTGCCCCCTCCAGCACCAAGAATAGAGTGCATCACCTGCCCCAGACTGAGAGTTCTCATTCTATACCCTGTGGCTAATAGCCACTGGTGGACTTCTGCTCCATATGTTTATCTAATTTCCTCTTGAAACTGTCCATGCTTGCAGCTGCCACGACCTCCTGTGGCAGTGAATTCCATATGTTAATCACTCTTTGGGTGAAGAAGTATTTCCTTTTATCTGTTCTAACCCGACTGCTCAGCAATTTCATAGAGTGCCCACGAGTTCTTGTATTGTGAGAAAGGGAGAAAAGTACTTCTTTCTCAACCTGCTCAATCCCATTCATAATCTTATAAACCTCGATCATGTCACCCCTCAGCCGTCGTTTCTCCAAGCTAAAGAGCCCCAAGCATTTTAACCTTTCTTCATAGGGAAGGTGTTCCAACCCTTTGATCATTCTAGTTGCCCTTCTCTGCACTTTTTCCAATGCTATAATATCCTTTTTGAGATGTGGTGACCAGAACTGTACACAGTATTCCAAATGAGGTCGCACCAATGATTTATACAGGGGCATGATGATACTGGCTGATTTGTTATCAATTCCCTTCCTAATAATCCCCAGCATAGCGTTGGCCTTCTTTATTGCAGCTACACATTGTGTAGACATTTTCAGCGAGTTATCCACTACGACTCCAAGATCTCTCTCTTGGTCAGTCTCTGCCAGATCAGACCCCATCAACGTGTATTTATATTTAGGATTTTTGGCTCCAATGTGCATCACTTTGCACTTGGCCACATTGAACCCCATTTGCCACGTTGACGCCCACTCACCCATCCTCAACAGATCCCTTTGGAGTGCCTCACAATCCTCCCTGGTTTTCACCACCCTGAACAACTTCGTGTCATCTGCAAATTTAGCCACATCACTGCTTACTCCCAATTCCAAATCGTTAATAAACAAGTTAAAAAGCATGGGACCGAGTACTGATCCCTGTGGTACCCCACTGCTTACCACCCTCCACTGAGAAAGTTTCCCATTTATACTCACTCTCTGTTTCCTATTTATAAGCCAGTTTTTGATCCACAAGAGGACTTGTCCTTTTATCCCATGACTATTGAGCTTACTTAGGAGCCTTTGATGAGGAACTGTATCAAAAGCTTTCCGGAAGTCAAGGTAAATAATATCTATTGGGTCCCCCTTGTCCACATGTTTGTTCACTCCCTCCAAAAACACTAACAGGTTAGTGAGACAAGATCTTCCCTTACAGAACCCATGCTGAGTCTGCCTCAATAGTTTTTGTTCATCAATGTGCCTACTAATTCTTTCCTTAATAACAGTTTCCACCAACTTACCCGGTATCGATGTCAGACTGACTGGCCTGTAATTTCCTGGATCTCCCCTGGAGCCCTTTTTAAAGATGGGAGTGACATTAGCTACCTTCCAGTCATCAGGAATGGAGGCAGATTTTAAAGAAAGATTACATATTTTTGTCAGGAGATCCACAAGTTCACATTTGAGTTCTTTCAGAACTCTCGGATGAATGCCATCCGGGCCTGGTGATTTATTAGTTTTTAAATTGTCCATCAGTCGGAGGACTTCCTCTCTTGTCACCGCAATCTGATTCAGGTCTTTCAAACCCCCTCCCGAAATCAGTGCTACTGGAGTGGGCAAACACTTCTCCTCTTCCACAGTGAAGACAGAGGCAAAAAATGCATTCAGCTTCTCAGCCATTTCCCTATCATCCTTCACTACTCCTTTTACCCCTTAGTCATCCAAGGGCCCCACTGCCTCCCTGGCTGGCTTCCTACTTCTAATGTATTTGAAGAAAGTTTTATTGTTGGTCTTTATGTTTTTTGCGATATGCTCCTCATATTCCCTTTTTGCTTGCCTGATCACAGACTTGCATTTTATTTGCCATAGTCTGTGTTCCCTTTTATCAACCTCACTAAGACTAGCTTTCCACCGCTTAAAGGAATCCTTCTTACCTTTTACAGCTTCCATTACTTTATTTGTTAACCATGCAGGCTTTTTTCTATACCTATTTGTACCTTTCCTAACCTGCGGTATATATTTTTTCTGAGCTTCTAGGATTGTCTTTTTAAATAGTCTCCAAGCTTCCCCAATGGTTTTGACCTTCTCCACTCTTCCTTTCAATTTCTTCCTCACATGTCCCCTCATACCAGAGAAGTTACCCCTTTTAAAGTTAAAAGTGGTTGCGTCAGTCTTTTTGGGCAACTCCCTATCTGTACAAATGTTAAACTCAATGACATTATGGTCACTGTTTCCAAGTGGTGCAATCACTTTTACATCTCTCACCAGGTCTTGGGTGTTACTTAGGACCAAATCCAGGATCGCCTCTCCCCTGGTAGGATCTGTGACCATCTGTTCCACAGCACAGTCATTGAGAGTGTCTAAGAACGCAATCTCTTTTTCCCGACTAGAACTCATATTGACCCAATCAATGTGTGGGTAGTTAAAGTCGCCTATTACAACACAGTTATTTCGTCTAGCCGCTATCTTTAATTCATTCATCATTTTATAATCCTCCTCTATCTTTTGATCTGGTGGGCAATAACAAACTCCCACTGTTAAGCCTCCTTTTGGACCCACTATTTCAACCCATAGCATTTCCAGAAGGGAATCCAATTCTCTTACCCTCTCAATCTTACTGGATGGTATACCCTCTCTGACATACAGAGCCACCCCACCTCCAACCCTTTCCCCCTATCCTTCCGATATAATTTATAACCAGGAATCACCGTATCCCACTGATTTTCCTCATCCCACCAAGTTTCTGAAATACCCACAATGTCTATTTCCCCCCCAACACCAAGCATTCCAACTCCCCGATTTTACCTCGGAGACTTCTAGCATTTGTGTATAAACACTTATAGTTTCCCACGTTTGTTAAGCCCACAGCCTTCCTCTTGCTGCCTCGAGACCTTGCCAGGCAGTTCCTATCATTAGCCACAGTCTCAGTGGACAATTGTAATCCAGTGGACAATTGTAATCCTAAATATAAATACACATTGATGGGGTCTGATCTGGCAGAGACTGACCAAGAGAGAGATCTTGGAGTCGTAGTGGATAACTCGCTGAAAATGTCTACACAATGTGTAGCTCTAATAAAGAAGGCCAACGCTATGCTGGGGATTATTAGGAAGGGAATTGATAACAAATCAGCCAGTATCATCATGCCCCTGTATAAATCATTGGTGCGACCTCATTTGGAATACTGTGTACAGTTCTGGTCACCACGTCTCAAAAAGGATATTATAGCATTGGAAAAAGTGCAGAGAAGGGCAACTAGAATGATAAAAGGGTTGGAACACCTTCCCTATGAAGAAAGGTTAAAATGCTTGGGGCTCTTTAGCTTGGAGAAACGACGGCTGAGGGGTGACATGATCGAGGTTTATAAGATTATGAATGGGATTGAGCAGGTTGAGAAAGAAGTACTTTTCTCCCTTTCTCACAATACAAGAACTCGTGGGCACTCTATGAAATTGCTGAGCAGTCGGGTTAAAACAGATAAAAGGAAATACTTCTTCACCCAAAGAGTGATTAACATATGGAATTCACTGCCACAGGAGGTCGTGGCAGCTGCAAGCATGGACAGTTTCAAGAGGAAATTAGATAAACATATGGAGCAGAAGTCCACAAGTGGCTATTAGCCACAGGGTATGGATGGGAACTCTCAGTCTGGGGCAGGTGATGCACTCTATTCTTGGTGCTGGAGGGGGCAGCAGTGGGAGGGCTTCTGGTGCCCTGGCCCCACTGCTGGACCTCCGGATGGCACCTGGTATATTTTGGCCGCTGTGTGACAGAGTGTTGGACTAGATGGGCCATTGGCCTGATTCAACATTGGCTTCTCTTATGTTCTTATGTTCTTATGTTCTTATGTTCTTATGATGTCAGGGATTGAATGTGGGACCTTCTACATACCAAGCAGGTGCTCTGCCACTGAGCCACAGCCTCTCCCCAAAAGTTAAGTTCCATTCTGCCTCTGGAAAATTTAGTCTGGATCCAACCCATTTAAGTGGGAAAGCCAGCTCAGCATGTAACTCCTGGGAGATGATAGTGGCAACTAAAGTAGGTGAAAAGGCATGGAACATTGCAACCCAGAACATGTTTAACTTTTAACATGACAACAGGATATAACAATGGATAGAGGCTGCTGTCATATCCATTAGCTCTAGTACATCACCAGCCCGGATTCAAACTGTTCTTCAGAGCTCCGATTTTACCCATTCAATGCTAAATGCTTTGAAGTTTAGACAGATTACAATCCCATTTTGCCATTATGTACTGAAATGTAGTTTTCATCCATTCTGATCTGAGTGTCAAAGGTATTGTATGCTGAAGGATAACTGATAACTGTTAAGTGATTTGCTCTACAGACAACATCACAATGAATGGTACCACTGAGTTTCAAAACAAATTGGGTAGTTCTTCAGGTAAGAATATCTTAATTATTTCAAGGGAAGTCAAGAGTATCAATCGGGTACCTGGTCTGCCACCACATTTCATCTAGTGCTGAATTTAAATGAATTGGAGGGGGATGAAATGAAGGAGGAATAATCTTTAGGATGTTGAGAAAAGCCAGAAAAATCCTGTACATCTGCAACCAAATTTACCATCACCAACTAATAAAGTATCACTTGTAACTATTGTTAATCCATGATAATAAATGGTAGTGAACGGGGGAGGGGGGGATCAATGCACATGGCATTTTAAAGATTACAAGAAGAAAGATGTCTGGGTTTTTTTTGAATGAAGTTCAATGTATGTTGCAGTGCAGCTTCAATTCAAATTAGAGGATTCAAACATTCAAGCTATTCATGTGATGACTGCAGCATACAAAGATGCTATGCATCTGCAAACAAATCTAAGGATCATATGAGGCTGCCTAGTGGTCTACTGTAGTTTGTCCTTCATTTTATTTAACTAAAAAGTTACTAAAACTAGCAAGGGGAATGATTGTTATAGGGGAAAAGGGTGAGGCAGAAATGGATTAAACCTCCACTTCCAAATTCTCTTGTAATGGGAGATTTTAGATCATCATCACTGATCCCTCATTTAGATACCTTTGCAGATACTGCCTGCTGTCCCAGGATGAATTAATTGGGGATTTACCTACACTCCTTCTGTATGCCAGTGTGTGCAAGCAAAATATTTGCTGCTGTGCTTAGCAGTGCAGCACTATGAATATCAAGCATGTAGTAACCTAACCAATTTCATGTATTGTTATCTATATACTGCAGTGAATTCTGGCCAGATCTCATATATGATTGTGGAGTCATGTGATTGTGTCATCAGGAGCCAAGCTAGAGCTGCCATTTTTAATTTTTTTAAATTATGGATTTTTAAAATATCAGTAACAATGCACAACATGCAGAATTTATTGGTTGTTCTCTGGCATGACTATGCAATGGTAATGAAGGTTTGAGCTTCATCTGCCAGTTGCACAGCTCTTTAAGGGTCAAGAACCTTGCCAGAAAAAACCCTATATCCAATTAGTTGACCATGTAACAACTTCACGTATCTTGACCAGATCTGATATGGTATAACGGATGCAGCTCAGCTATGACCTGGAAGCATGTTGAAAAGCAATCACACAGCTGCTTTCCTGTTTGCCAGAAGATGTAAATATGTATTCCACCCAACATTTCACAGCAAGTGTGGCTGAACTAGATATCAAAATTGGAAGGGCTACCAGTCCTGTTGCAATGATGGGATGTCTATTGCTGTCAGCCCTATTTGCCCACTGCTGCTTGGAGAAATTACCAAAGGGGGGGGGGAGAAAAAGTGATGTCAGCGTCACTATGTCACTTCCAGGGAAAACGTGGAAGCAATGTGGGTAGCCATAGGAATCACCAGAATCTCAAATGATTTCACCATAGAGTTTCTGTCAATTCCTAGAGCTACCCTAAGTTACTTCTCAGTTTTCTCTGATGGTAACATAGCAATGGCAGAAAAGTCACATGCCTACCTCCCCATTGCTTCACCCTGAGCCTTCCCATCAGTTGCCAGGCTTGGCCAAACTTGGCCTGGTAATGCTAAAGGACTTGTAGAAATTATTTAGCAGACATGGTTGCAAGTCTCAAATCTCTCTGCCAAACTTGTACCATATTTATCTTTACCAAGCTATACTCAGGTCAGAAATGAAATCTCCAGAAAGGAGGGCTAGAGGAATACATGTTTGAACATTTTTTGGACTGAAAGATGAGCAGTATATTGTGTCAGCTGTTGTGTTGTGAGAACAGACACAACAAAAATGATACTTTGTCTTCACAAGGAGCTATTGGAGTATAAAAACAAAATTCTTTCCAGGCCCAGTTTTCTCCTATCTCCTTCAGAGGCTACTGGCTGAACAGCAGTGGTTTGGATACAGATCAAACTGGCAATTTCTGCCAATTCTCCCTTCCTTCTGCAGAACCCCTCATGTTATCCCTCAGTTGCCTATCCCCCATATTATATTACCCCTTGCTTGTTGTGTGTGTGATATATTGGGAGTTTTTGTTAATTCTGATGTTATAGTAATTATATTAACTTGAAATTGTTGTTTTCTAATGATATGGACTGGTTGCAAGCTGTTGCTAGATTTCTTGCACATGTTTGTAAATAGTTATAATATTTAATGATTTATTGATTTGCTTTAAAAAAAATCTGATCAACCTATGGTTGAAGTAATAAACATCAATAAAGGAAATAATAAACTAGAGATATCCCAGAAGATTTCTTGAAGATCAGTGCAGTTGAAAGAGAGAAGCAGTAAGAAATGTCTGAACATGGGCATGAGCAGAGAGAGCAAATTTCAGGAATGAGGCTCCCAATCTGCAGGTACTTTAATCTCAAAGTATTCAAAGATAACTCCTGTAACAAGTACAAAATGGAATCATGTAGTTGTGGCTCATTCACACAAATGAACCAGCCTGGAAGGTTTTCCACTGGCATCTGGGCATATATTTATGTTTATATAACACAATCTCTGTTTAAAAATTGTAAGGGGTGGCTTTGGAAGTTAAAATGGTCTAAGAGCTAGCCAAGCAAAGCCTGCAAAGCCAGCACCACCTGCTCACCCCATTGAGGCTCAGCTTGCTCCTTGCTGTCAGTGGCCCCTCAAGAACACTCCTGGTAAGTGAAAGGGCCAATCCACCCATGAGAATTTATTTATTTATTTATTTATTTATTTATTTATTTATTTATTTATTTGTTCAATTTATACCTCACCCTCCCTCCTGAAGCAGGCTCAGGGCACCTTACATATAAAAAACCCCATATAAATAACAATTATAACACTCATAAAACCTTCTAAAACAATTCACTATCATAAAGTGTTTCAGGTCCCCAGTCAAATCACTCTCCATATGCACTTTATAAGTGAATGCTTCATTTAGAGATATGAGATGCTGTGGGCTCAAGCTCTTTGTTAGGACTGATTTGCAAAGGTGGGAAAGGACAGGATATATCAATGTTACTATGTCAATATTATATCAGATCTGAAAGATATACAGTCACTATCTAGCCAGTCACAGTCTTCTCCGAGGATGTTTCTCATGTAAAAGATGTCTTGGGGCCCCTTAGGAAAGTTACCAAGCAAGCCTCCCTAACAAACTATACACCCCCCCCCCAGGAATGCAATGGCAGGCAAGGGCAGCAATAAAGATATAGAATACAAGCAGTATAAATCACAGATGGACAATTCAACCAGCCCACCCTGATGCCAAATGCCCAAGTCTGACATACTGCCCCCCCCCAAGTCTTCACCCACCTGGCTTGTGAGGATGGCTACAATGGAATTCTATAATTAGGTGAGCTGCCCTGATATGTTTCTAAAGAACCCACTCATTCTGTTCAGGCCAAAAGTCCTTCCATTTGACTAGATAGTATAGTTGGCCTCTCCTAATTTTGGAATCAAGAATTGTTTCCACTACTTGGAATTGCCCATTGATCAGAAGAGGTAGTAGAGCTGGAGGATGAGGAGTCCATGGCAAGGGTCCAGGATCCCTTTTCAGGAAACACAGTGTGCAAAGAATGAAGTGATTTAGGTAGTTCAACTTCCACAGCCACCTTATTGATAACACGTACAACCTTAAAGGATCCTATGTACTTCCACCCCAGTTTCCTTCTGGGCTGTAACTTCTTGATGTGTTTAGTGGATACATACAGAGTCACCAGGAACCAGGTCCCACTCAGAGCTCCTTTTGCTGTCAGCAAAATGTTTGTAATCCTCCTTGGCTTTATTTAATGTCTTTTGCAACATGTCCCAGTTTCCTGTCGTGGTTGACCACCATATTTGGCCATCCCCCTTAACTGGATCCCTTAGGTCTACCATGGGGAGAGGTGTTCCCTCGTACCCATGCACCGCCATGAAGGGAGACATCCCAATGGAGATGTGGAGAGAACTGTTGTAACTATATTTTGCAAAAGGCAGCAATTGTACCCAATTGTCTTGTTGGTGATTGTCATAGCATCTCAGGAATTGTTCCAAAATCTGGTTGGTGCATTTGGTTTGGCCATCTGTCTCAGGATGGTGACTGCTGCTCCACCCCATGCCCATGCTCCACCCCCAGTAAAGCCATTAATTTCTTCCAGAACTTAGCAATAAACTGGGTACCTCGGTCGGATATGACCTTTTTTGGCAATGCATGTAGCCATATCACATGTTGCAAAAACAGGGAAGCCAGTTGCTTAGTGGTGGGTATTTGTTTACAGGGGAGGAAGTGGGCTTGCTTGGAAAATAAATCAACTACCCAAATAACCATCTTTCCTTGACTCAGTGGCAAATCAGTTATAAAATCCATGGAAATCACTGCCCAGGGTCTCTAGGGGGTTTTCAATGGGTAGAGGTGATCCGGTACTCCCCCCCTTCTTTTACTCATCAGGCAGGTTTTGCATGTAGCTACATACTTGGAAATGTCTTTCCTCATGCCTGGCCACCAAAATTGCCTTTGTATTAGATGTAAAGTCTTTAGATAACCAAAGTGGCCAGACATTTTGTTGTCGTGACTATGAGTTAATATCTCTCCCCTCAATGCTTCAGGTACGTACACTTTGCCACCTTTGCATGAAGTCCCATTTTCCTGCTGGCTCAACTCCTCCTTTCCCATCATCTGTAAATTGCAGGGGCTGAGTTCAGCTTTCAACTTTCCCAGCCAGTCGCATTGCTCTGCCTCTGTTGCCACTTTCACCTACCTATGTGTTAGCATAGCCCCCCCACCAACTGGGCGGGAGAGAACACTGTCTATTACCTCATCGCACTGGCT
The DNA here is from genome assembly GCA_029375565.1 of Gekko gecko. Classification (NCBI taxonomy): domain Eukaryota; kingdom Metazoa; phylum Chordata; class Lepidosauria; order Squamata; family Gekkonidae; genus Gekko; species Gekko gecko. Next base: position 143,809,615 of record JAPDNY010000005.1, read on the forward strand.
GGCATGCTGTGGGAGGTGTGAGAGAGCGTTGGCCAGAAAGTTAGCTTTTCCTGGGAGGTGCTTTAAGGTGAATCGAAACTTAGGAAAAAAATTCTGCCCATTGAAGCTGCTTGGCATTGAGACGTGTTTTCAAAGCTTCTAGATTTTTATGGTCTGTCCATACTTCAAACAGCACCCTTGCCCCCTCCAGCCAGTGCCGCCATGTGGTCAGCGTCAACTTAATGGCAACAGTTTCTTTCTCCCAAACCACCCAATTCCGTTCTGCCCCAGAGAACATTCTGGAGACATAAGCATGGGGGTGCAGTTTTCAATCTGGGCCTCTTTGCAGGATCGCACCCTCCCCATCACCACATTGGATGCATCCACCTGAACAATGAAGTCTTTAGTCTCATCCAGATGATAGAGAATGGGCTCTGAGGTGAACAGTGCTTTTAAGTTTTCAAACACCTGTTGACACTCAGAAGTCCATTGTAGCTTACTCCCTCCCTATTTTGCCTCTGGGCTCTTTCCTTTGGTCTTTAACAGGTCTGTCAGAGGTAAGGACACATGGGCAAAATTGGGGATGAATGTGCAATAGAAATTAGTGAATCCTAGAAAGGATTGTAATTGTCTCCGTGTGCATGGGGCTTCCCACCCCATTGCATCTTGCACCTTCTTTGGGTCCATTCCTAGACCTTGCTGAGTGATGCGGTAGCCCAGAAAGTCTATCTCCAATTTATGGAACTCACTCTTGGATAGTTTTGTGTAAACATGGTTATCATAGAGGGCCGTTAGCACCTCTTGCACTAGTCTCATGTGTGAGTCCTTGTCTTGTTTGTACACCAACACATCCTCTAACACCCACCCACCCCGAATAGGTGCTTGTGCAATACTTCATTGATTAAATTGATGAACATATTCAGGGCTCCCACCAATCCTAACGGCATGACCAAGTATTCAAATTGCCCCAAGGGGGTGTTGAATGCAGTCTTATGCTCATCTCCCTCCCATATACATACTCAGAAGTAAGCGTCTCTTAAATCCAACTTGGTGAATATTTTTCCTTTAGAAGCCTCTGCCAATAAGTCTTTAATCAGGGGCAAGGGGTAAGCATTAGACATGGACACAGCATTTAGGCCCCGGTAATCCGTACACAATCTTAGCCTCCCATCCTTTTTTTTCTGGAATAGTACTAGTGCAGCAAAAGGGGAAGTGGACGGCCAGATGAAACCCCGCTCTAGGTTTTTGTCAATAAAGCGGCGTAGTTCCTCTCTTTCAGTGGGGCTCATGGCATATAGCTCCTGCTTAGGCATTTTGTGTCCCAGCAAGATTTTTGTAGCACAATCAGTCTTTTGGTGAGGGGGTAGCTCATCTCCCCCTTTCTCCTTGAATATATGCCCTAGGTCCCTATACTCAGGCAGAATGGCATTTAGTTCCTCGTGTGCCAGGCAAACCCTTTCAGGCATGAGAAAAGGCTCCTCCCCCCATCCTGGGTTCCATTGATGCTTCTTACAGTGGGGGGTCTAAAAAAGTCAGAGTGTCCTGGCTCCACTGCACATACGGGTCATGGGCTGCCAGACAGGGATTACCCAACACCATGGGAAACTGAGCTGTGGGGTGCACTATAAACGACCTCTGCTCCCAATGTCCAGAAACTCCCACAGGCAACTCAACAGTCTGGTACTGGCATGACTGCATAGTGGTACAATCCATTTGCGAGAATAACACTGAGTCCTTTAGTTTTTATCACCCCGGCCCCCAGCCCTGTAATTAACGTTGGGCTCATTAAGTCCTGAGAATACCCGGAGTCAATGAGGGCCCTCACCTGCACTTGGGTTCCCGCCCCAGGGTTTAGAATAGTAACAATCACAAAGAACAGGGAGGTACAAGTTCTCATCAATTCTTGTGCTGGGGCATCACAGACCTGCTGGCTGGTGCCCTTCACAGCAGGTCCTGGCCTTTTCCCTGCATCTGAAGCTCATCACCATTGCTGGAGGAGGTCATCCCTAATGACGGAAATTCCACAGCTTGCACTGCTATAGGGGATTTGGGTCTCTTCGTGGGTAGCTTCCCCTTCTTTTCTTGGTAATCTTCATGTCACTCCCACTCTTCGTGCTTCTCAGTGTCCTCAGGCTGGGTCTAGGCACAATCAGCAGTGAAGTGACCCAGCTTGCCACATTGCAGACACAGCCCCTTTTTCAAGTGATGATCTTGATCCCTGCTGGGTAGTGCTCCTCTACCCTGGGCTCCTCTCAGGCTCCCACCACTCTGGGTTGGGGCCTTATGTTGATAGAGCTTTATGAGGTTATGGTGGTTTTCTGCTTCACACGCCACTTGGATCCACCCTGCCAGGGTAAGCAGGTTATCTTGGGCTAGCACCTTTTCTAGGATGACGGTGTTCAAGCCCGCCCAGTAGAACTTGATCAGGACTTCCTCTGGCCACCCCATGAGTTTGGCTGTGGTGGCTTTGAACTCGTCCAAATACTCTAGGACCGAGCAAGCACCTTGGCAAATCCCCCTCAGGTAGGTTCGCGCTTTCTCCAGTTCTGGAAGATCTTTGAACTGGTGCTGTAGGGCCTGCAAAAATGCATCAACATCCTTCAGCTCTGGTGCTGCCACACTGTAAAGACTGACAAACTAGTTGGTGTCTCTGTCCTACAGTTGAGAGCCTACAAAATCTGCTCTTTGCTCATTTGACGTGAAGGTGTGGCCCCACTCCCACAACATTTTCCGTACTTGTATTGCAAAAAATGCCAATTTGGCAGGGCTCCCATCAAAAGTTGCTTCTAGGGCATTGTGGAGCCTTTTGTGCTCCATCCTGACCTTACAAGGTAGCAAGGCCAGTTGAACTGTTCAGCCTCATCTCCACCCCCTTCTTCCTCCTCTTTGGATGATTCAGATACCTTCTTCTCCATCAGTTCTTTCACCAGCTTGGGTAAATTTTTCACCAAATACTGGAACCCTTCTTTCAGCTCCTTCAGATCTGAGTGCAAGCTGGAGTGGAGTGGGCCTTTTCCGTGGAGGTATATTTCTCCCATTCTTCCCTCATCTTTTCAAGCTCTGGGTCATCTTGGAAAGTGCGTGATACATGGCACTGTTCCCATTCATTCCAACCCCGGGCTCCTCCAAACCCCGGGGTGCTCCCCAACCAGGGCGGATCATCCCAGTGATCAGGGGGCTGGAAGAAGACTTGCTTCTTGGGGCATGCACCTGTGTGCTTAGCAGTCTGCTTTCTGTGGGGGTCAGGCACCAAGTTCTCAGGCTCAGACCCAGTACTCATGCCTGCTCCTCTGTCTCCCTCACCATTCCCCATGCCTGACAAGGAGGGGGATTTGGGTAGAAGTGAAGAGGGAGTCCTAACAATCTGTCAGGCTCCCAGTCAAATCACTCTGCACACACACTTTATAAGTGAATGTTTCATTTAGAGATATGAGATGCTGTGGGTTCAAGTTCTTTGTTAGGACTGATTTGCAAAGGTGGGAAAGGACAAGATATAGGTAAAACCCTAGAATTCCATGCACACCTACGTCAGCATTACTACAGTGACTCTGAAAGATATACAGTCACTATCTAGCCAGTCACAGTCTTCTCCAAGGACATTTCTTCTCCAAGGACATTTCACTCATTAGGGAGTGAAAGATGTCTTGGGGCCCCTTAGGAAAGTTACCAAGCAAGCCTCCCTAACAAACTACATACACTCCCCCCCCAGGAATGCAATGGCAGGCAAGGGCAGTAATAAGGATGCAGAATGCAAGCAGTGTAAATCACAGATGGACAATTCAACGAGCCTGCCCTGATGCCAGATGCCCGAGTCTGACAAAGCGCTAGCAAGATCTATATTGATAATATTGCTTGAAGATGGTGGTAACAGTCATATTGATATAATCTGTAGTTTGTCTTAATGATCAGCTCCTTGATCTTTTCATATATATGCAGCAGACACAGGCTGTAGATGGTAGAACCAGGGGACAGAGCGCGCTCTCTCTCTCTCTCTCTCTCTCTCTCTCTCTATATATATATATATATATATATATAGTATATAGAGCTCTGTCCCCTGGTATATATATGTCTTCATACTAATGCACAGAGTATGGGAAATAAACAGGAGAAACTTGAATTTCAAATATTGGAAAGTAATTATGATCTGATAGGTATCACTGAGACTTGGTGGGATGAGTCTCATATATGGAGCACAGCGATTGAAGGATATACCTTGTTCAAATGGAACAGAATAAACAAAAAAGGCAGCGGGCTGGCACTATATGTCAAGAATGAATATGCTTGCACTGAAATTCAGGATTTTGAGAGCTGCCCTGTTGAAAGTGTGTGGGTAAGGATAGAGCGGGGGGGGATATTGTTGTGGGAATATACTACAGACCTCCCAACCAACCAGAGGAACGGGATGATGCATTTGTACAACAGCTTGCTAAACTTTCATAGAGATAGGCTGTAGTGGTTATGGGAGATTTCAACTATCCAGATATTTGCTGGAAATCTAACTCTGCTAGACATGGGGTATCCTACGGATTCTTGAATAGTCTTGAGGACAACTTCATCTCTCAGAAGGTGGAGGTGGGAACCAGAGGATCTGCTATCCTAGATTTAATTCTGACTAACAGGGAAGAACTGGTTGATGAGGTGAATGTTGTAGGATCCTTGGGGAATAGTGACCATGTCAGCTTGGAATTTGACATAGTGAGGGACGTGAAACCAGGACATAGTAGGACTCATATCCTGGACTTCAGGAAGGCTGATTTCAAAAAACTTAGGTAGGATCCTATGGCTGGAAATGCTGAGGGGGAAATCTGCACAGGAAGGATGGGAGGTGCTGAAAAATGAAGTGCTTAAGGCACAATCCCAAACTTTTCTGGTAAGAAAGAAAGGTGGGAGATGGGTAATGAAGCCAAGGTGACTGAACAAGAAACTCTCTGAAGAGCTGAGACTAAAAAGGGAAATGTACAGGAAATGGAAGGAGAGCCAAATTACTGAGGGTGAGTACAAGAAGCAGGCTCGAATCTGTAGGGATGGTGTCAGAAAGGCTAAAGCGCAGATGGATCTGAGGCTTGCAAGGGATGCTAAAAAAAACAAGAAAAATTTCTATGCCTATGTTTGGAGCAAAAAGAAGAACAGGGATGGGGTAAGCTCATTGCTAGGGGAAGACAGTCAAGCCTTAACAAGGGATGAAGACAAAGCGGAATTACTCAACTCTCACTGTGCATCAGTCTTTAACCGTAAGGTGAGCTGTATACAAACTGAAGAATGCAGGGCATATGAAGGACGGAGGAACTGCCAGTCCAGAGTAAGTAAGGAAATGGTTAGAGAGCAACTTCCAAATCTCCAGGGCCGGATTGCTGTGATTCACTGGTTTTGGTAAGGCTGACCTAGATGAGTTTGATCTAGTGTCAGAGAGAATGACAGCTAGTGCCAGCATGTGACTGCAAAGAGGCTGGCCATAACTGGCCTGAGGCAGTCCAGCCTGACACTGAGTATTGCATCTGGATTGCATCAGCTGTGTGCTGATTGACCAGACGATGTATATATGTACAGAGTGTACAGTGGATTTAGCTCTTCACTTGGATTGATTGCAGCAGAGCACTTTGACACTGAGAACTGTATATAGGTGGTGGCAGAGTGTAAATAAAATTCACTTTGTATTTGCACCTAAGTTGTGGACTCCAGTCTTTGGGTACTCTAACTCCCTTTGGGCACTGACATTCCAGCCAGCGTTGCGTGCGCCACGACATGGATGGCTTGCATTCTAGGGTGCTAAAAGAAATTGCAAATGTTATTTCAGAGCCTCTGGATCTAATCTTTGAGATGTCCTGGAGTACTGGTGTTGTGCTGGAAGACTGGAGAAGAGCAAATTGTTAGGAGATGAACTTTGAAAATGCTTTTATTTGTTATTTTCTGACCTGCATGCACACCAGGAATGGTGCCAGCAAGTGTCTTTGCTTTCGGAGAATGTATGCATGAGTTAATGTGACTCTCTGTGTAAGGGAGGTAACACACAGCCTGTACTTCCATGCAAATGAGGTCACAGACATGCCTTGCACATACTTACCCAGGAGGCCTTGAGAACAAGAAGCCTCTATATTAGCATCTCCATTATGGTCCCTTCAACAGAATGTAGAAACAACAGCTTTCCACCATTGAAGAAGTTCTACACCTCACGTAACCCACAGGATGCTCGACATTTACATGTGTGAAGTTCCCACCTGAGAATGGCCAGATCCATCTACATACCTAAAGGTTTCCATGCCAACCCATCTTGACACCTTGACCAAAAACCTCCCTTGTAGAAAGGTGTAGACTTTCACTATTGCCCCACCTTAGTAGGAGGGAACCCCCACATCCTTTAGCCAATGATATAGGGATGGGGTGGACCTAGAGACACCCCAAGCCAGCCCCCATACTAGCTGATAAAACGGGGTGCAACCTTTTGTTCCGGAGAAGAAGCAGCAGGACAGGACAAGCTTGCCCCCTTACCAACAAGATAACTTAAGGTAACTTGCTGTGGTTACTTGGAGTCGCGACCAAGTAACCCTCACATATGCTAGCTGGCTCTAACTGTGTGTAGCAAAAGTAAGAAATCCTTAGTTAGAAACAATCCTTGTTCCTGAACTGTGGAAGGTCGAAACTACTAGAGCAGATAAGTATATGCTTCCCCCCCCCCTCCTAAGGATACCTTTAGCTTAAACCCCAAATATTGCTTTCCATTTCTACTGTAACTAAAGGAACTTGAATGTATGTGTGTGTGAAACTGTTTTTGTATGCCTGTAAATAATAAGGACATTTAGTAAAGAGAATCTTGATTCAAATTAAGAAACCTTGTCAAGCATTTTCCTTTTGAAGAAATAGGACTTTCCAGCACGAAACTTGCTTTCTCTGTATACACTGGCAAAAAGACCTCAATAAGTTAGTCAGCCACTGCGTAGATAAGCAGTCCGGCTAACAGATTAATGGTGCCCCCCCTCTGAGGTATGCCCCTTTGAGCTCTGAGAACAGGTGACTCGATCCGCCCCTTCTCTGAGCTAAGGACGTGGAGAGACAGCTTCGTGCTGGAAAGCCAACTAGAGTGTGCAAGGTTTCTGTCTGTATGCCTAGCCTTTAGTGAGGCAATATATTGCGGGTTGAATTTTCCGCATCTTCTTCTCTCTGCCCCCCTGGAGCAGCCCGAGCCGCGCTCCGCTCTTTCGCCCTGGGTGGAACCGAGGCGTGACTACGAAGAGGACCAAACGGCAGAGCCCTGATGTTTGCACAAGCACACACGCTCACACATGCACATACATGCAGGCACATATAATCACCCCCCTCCCTTTAAAAGCACTTAGGAACAGAAAGGAAGGGAAGTCGAGTTAAGAGGTAAATTTCGCCCCCTCCTAAGTGGCCAGGGAGTCACTTTTGGAAACCTCTTCATTTTGGTTCAGTGGGTAACCCAAGGCGGTAGATTTGATCAATCTGCTCAGCCAGAACCTGCAACCAGGCTGCCTGGGAGCTGGAATGCCTCAGAGCGGACCTTGAGACCAGGACGGAAGGGGCCAGGTACTCAGAACTCAGTGGCGCAAGGACCGAGAGGGTACCTGCGGCCAAGCTTTGGTTTCTAGGTACTCCAGAAGTGAGAAGGTGGAGCCCCCGCTTCCAAAACCTATAGCTTTTGTGGTTAACAGGATTGCCAGTGGGAAGGACGATGGTCCCCACCCCCAAAAAAACCTGCATCTTGGTTCCCAGGTCATCCCAGAGAGGGTGAAAAGCCCTAAAACCTGTGGTCTGGTTTCTAGGTACTCCAGAAGTGAGAGGGTGGAGCCCCTGCTTCCAAAACCTATAGCTTTGGTTATCAGATTAACCACGGATGGGACAGAGATCCTTTTCCAAAAATCTGCCCTCGCCTTTGTGATGACAGAACAGCGGACCTGTTACTGACTGCATATAAAGGTCTCCTGCTACAGGAGTGAGCTAACAGAAGCTCTCCCTGAATGTGGGATTCCTTTATAACAACAGGGGACAGAAGAGGCTTCCTTCTGCGCACAAACGCACTCTCTTTAAGGTTATCAGGCCCCTCCTCCCAAGCCAGTGTTTGTTTGGGTAAAAACCTGCCAGGAGCCTAAGGGTTATGGGAATGCAGCCCACCCCTTAGCCTCCATCTTTTCCCTGGTGAGCAACCTCGCAAGAAGCCAAGACCTGCAGCTCGCAGGCGGGATCCACGGCTAAACCCCGAGGAGCCCCAATCACGATCTGCATGAGCAATCACACGCGCATGCACGATGGAGGTGCTGAAGTGGGTCATAGCCCTCTGCTTGCCCATCTTCGCCCTCTGGATGGAAACAGATCTGCCACCAGAGCAAGAAACCAGAGCTGTCAATGATGAATGGATCAGCCAGCTGCTTGCTGAGCTATTAAAAATCCACTTGCAGGTTGCCAAAGAGATAGGAAAAAGCACCCTTGCTGTAGACAAAAAGCTAGGATGGGTCAGGAATCCAAGGATTTGGGATCCAGGAAAACAGGTGCTCTACAGAAAACTCTCAAGGAGACAGCACGCACTCATGGCCAAATGGGCTGGACCGGTGAACATTGTAGCCAGGATAAGCCCTGCAGCATACAAAGTAGCCATTCCAAGGAAAAATGGCCAGTTCTGGGAAAAATTCTTTCATTCCTCACAGCTCAAGGAATGGAAAGGAGAGCCAGTCTCCCAGCCCCTGAAACAACAGCAGAATCCTGTGAGCAAACTCACAACCACTAAGGTGTACAATACTTCACCCTTTGAAGCTTTGAGTGAAACTTTTCTCTCTGCCACTATTCATGACACCCTCCTGATTTAATAATTAGGAAAGTGTCAAAGGGGGAGATAGGGCACTCAATGACACAAAGGCAAGCAAAGGGGGAGCAGCAGAATTAAATTTTGGAATCTCCCGGAATCTCCCGGAATCTCCAGGTAAGGTGCATTGCACACAGGAAATTCCACCCCCTCTTCACTGAGACTGTAATTTTGAACAGCTGACAACCTAAGAATTTAAGCTTTGCGGCTTGGTTCATACAGAAGTCCAACAGGCTGCCAGATTACTGTAAGTCTTTGCAAAATCTTTTCTTTTAACACAATTGTCGGGATTCCCCTTTAAACATAGATAATCCCTCCAAAAATTCCCTCACGTGAGGACGTCACTTAAGACACGCACACAACAAGAAGTAACAGCTTGGAGAAGCTACTTTAAGGAACCATTACTTTAAAGAACTGTTAACGAGCTCTTTAACTCATGGAGAAACAGAATGGTTGTTATTACACTGCCAACCAGAGGCGGCGCAGTGCTGGTCTCTGGGACAATGGAACAGCCGCCGTGCTTAGAAGGCAACGCGGACTGTTTTGACCCCAGCCAAGCCAATGCCATCTCCTGGGCAGGAGAAATGCACACAAAACAGCAGGAACAATCTCGGCTGTGGCCCAGAGTGCTTTCAAGCCATGTGGTCAAGTGCTTGCAGAGTTTGTACCTGTGAAAATGTGTTTTCCATTTGAGATTTAAAGAGTGCTTCGGTGCCAGAAAAGGAGAGAGCGCTCATACGAAGGGTTTTTGTGCCCACTTCAAACTTTAAAGAGACATGCCTTTGATAAGCCACCAATCTTTAGATAGCAACATTCAAGAGATTTTGCTGTGAAAGAAAGAGAGAGATCCTCTCTCTCTATGGTTGGGCGCAGCAAAGCTAAAGCTCAGGGAACTATGCAAATTTTCCCACCCCGCTTTTCTCTAACCTGACTTGCATTAACAGCAACCAGCTTGGGAACCAATTCGTTTGTTTTCCCACGCTCAATCAACCGACCCCCCTTCACTGTGATCAACACAGGAGGACAAAAGGAGCCAAATGCCCCTCGAGGCAAGACACGCTTGAACCTTTGTTTGTAAGACTGTCAGTGTAAGAATACAACTTTAAGAGAGGGAGCATTTACTGATTAGAGAATGTTCTTCTAACTAATTACTACTAAAAGTATTAATGTTTAGGGAACGTACTAATGATTAATGTGTACTAATCTTCTTCTGACTTTTCTGTCTCAAATTGAAGAGAAAATGTAAGACTCCCACTCTCCATTTAAAATTCAAATGAACTTGCTGACATGCCACCTTCCAGGGCAAACCCGAAGAGGACCCTGCATTTAAAGTTCAATGCTCACTGCTAGAAACTTAGAGATCATTCTTACCTCTCATTTCTATCTATCCAATCTTTATTGCAAAACAATTCTTTTTGTTTTCATTCATTTTCGGAAAAGTTTTCCTTTTTTTTTTAAACAAAACTTTTTTTTTTACAAAAAGGCTACCCAGCCGTCCTATGGATTTCTTCCAAAGGAAAGCAGCTTTAGAGACTGCTCTCTTTGTGTTCGTTTTTAGAATTGTTTTATCAGGAAAGGCTCAGGTTTGAATTGCCAACTTAAGTCAAGGACGTGCAGCCTCTTTCCCTTCCTTTTGGGAATAGGAACCCTTGATACAGTCAGCAGCCTGGAGCCGGCTTTACTCATTTTTCTCCAATTTTTCTGGACATTCTTTAGTTCAACTACTCCTATTTAAGTTGCAAGGAGAGAGTTCACTTGCCAACTTTAAAACTCCAATGGCAACCCCCTTGTGTGGAACTTCATTTTTTTTTTGAGTAGCTTTAATAACAATAAATGTTATTTGTTGTTTGTCTTATTGTAAGTCTGGTTACACCAAAGATCTAGAAAACAATGTGCAGAGTGTGTCTATCTGCACGCGTATTCTTCTGGACATGTCCAGCTTTCATCTTAGCACAAACAAGACCCCTTTGGACTATACCATGTGTTAAAAGTGTATAGGGAGGTCTACATTTTGGATTTGTTTGTCTAGCTTGACTTTTTCAGAATTTTCTCAGGGTAAGAACCTCTGGAAATGCTGCTAATATTAGTGTGTGAATGCTTGAATGACCACTAATAATTTTTATCATGAGTCTGAATGAATTCATGAATGCAGAATGTTTGGAAAATAGCCAAATGCTTTGTTTTAATTTCATAAAAATGCATTTATTTTTGCTAACTGTACTCCCATGGTACAATGCGTTACTGTAGGAGGAAGAAACTGGTTTACTATGCAAAGACATCCCCCTTCCTTTTATCATTGGACATGTGCACGTTCTGGACAGACATGCCATAGTTCATTAACATTAAGGAATGGAAGCTTCTTTTGAAGGAAGAAAAGAAGAAAATTGAAGATTTTTACAGTTTACCTGTTGTGTAAATAACCAGCTTGGTTCACTTTGAATTGGCACAGCTAATGTCAAGAAAAGTGATCTGAAGACTTGAAGATGGTGTACTAGACACTGAAGAAGCATGATTGTATTTCTTGCATGTTTTTCTTGTTTGTAAATAATTTCAAATGTTTACAATTGCCTCCCATAATGAGGACCGCCCTCAGGGATATGTATCAATGCAGTATAGTTTATGCTACTGATTTTTATAACTAATTTCCTAGTTATATATTTGATACAAATAGTAATGAGTAATAGTCTACCTCATTAATGCTATTGGTTTAAAGTACATAATTGTTATGTCTTAATTTAGCAGTGTTAATGCACATAGCCTATGGAAAAGTCATATGCTTGTTTGTTTCCGGTGTTTTGACATCCACAGTGACAATTTGGCTTTTTGTAGGGCTAGGCATTTTTAATTTTTGGTCCATCCCCAGCGACTAGACTAGATAGATGGTCACAGGTGTGAGGAAACCTTTCCAGCTTGGATCCAGACCAGACCAGACCAGACGACATCGCCAACAAGCAATGGGTTACCATCGCTACTGGACTTTGTTGTTGTTTCATCATGGACTGTCTGACATGTTCCCGCTACACGTGCCACCCCACATGTATGGAAATCATGGCTCACATCGTTTCACTCAGTGAAGCCATGAAAGGGGGACTGTTAGGAGATGAACTTTGAAAATGCTTTTATTTGTTATTTTCTGACCTGCATGCACACCAGGAATGGTGCCAGCAAGTGTCTTTGCTTTCGGAGAATGTATGCATGAGTTAATGTGACTCTCTGTGTAAGGGAGGTAACACACAGCCTGTACTTCCATGCAAATGAGGTCACAGACATGCCTTGCACATACTTACCCAGGAGGCCTTGAGAACAAGAAGCCTCTATATTAGCATCTCCATTATGGTCCCTTCAACAGAATGTAGAAACAACAGCTTTCCACCATTGAAGAAGTTCTACACCTCACGTAACCCACAGGATGCTCGACATTTACATGTGTGAAGTTCCCACCTGAGAATGGCCAGATCCATCTACATACCTAAAGGTTTCCATGCCAACCCATCTTGACACCTTGACCAAAAACCTCCCTTGTAGAAAGGTGTAGACTTTCACTATTGCCCCACCTTAGTAGGAGGGAACCCCCACATCCTTTAGCCAATGATATAGGGATGGGGTGGACCTAGAGACACCCCAAGCCAGCCCCCATACTAGCTGATAAAACGGGGTGCAACCTTTTGTTCCGGAGAAGAAGCAGCAGGACAGGACAAGCTTGCCCCCTTACCAACAAGATAACTTAAGGTAACTTGCTGTGGTTACTTGGAGTCGCGACCAAGTAACCCTCACATATGCTAGCTGGCTCTAACTGTGTGTAGCAAAAGTAAGAAATCCTTAGTTAGAAACAATCCTTGTTCCTGAACTGTGGAAGGTCGAAACTACTAGAGCAGATAAGTATATGCTTCCCCCCCTCCTAAGGATACCTTTAGCTTAAACCCCAAATATTGCTTTCCATTTCTACTGTAACTAAAGGAACTTGAATGTATGTGTGTGTGAAACTGTTTTTGTATGCCTGTAAATAATAAGGACATTTAGTAAAGAGAATCTTGATTCAAATTAAGAAACCTTGTCAAGCATTTTCCTTTTGAAGAAATAGGACTTTCCAGCACGAAACTTGCTTTCTCTGTATACACTGGCAAAAAGACCTCAATAAGTTAGTCAGCCACTGCGTAGATAAGCAGTCCGGCTAACAGATTAATGGTGCCCCCCCTCTGAGGTATGCCCCTTTGAGCTCTGAGAACAGGTGACTCGATCCGCCCCTTCTCTGAGCTAAGGACGTGGAGAGACAGCTTCGTGCTGGAAAGCCAACTAGAGTGTGCAAGGTTTCTGTCTGTATGCCTAGCCTTTAGTGAGGCAATATATTGCGGGTTGAATTTTCCGCATCTTCTTCTCTCTGCCCCCTGGAGCAGCCCGAGCCGCGCTCCGCTCTTTCGCCCTGGGTGGAACCGAGGCGTGACTACGAAGAGGACCAAACGGCAGAGCCCTGATGTTTGCACAAGCACACACGCTCACACATGCACATACATGCAGGCACATATAATCACCCCCTCCCTTTAAAAGCACTTAGGAACAGAAAGGAAGGGAAGTCGAGTTAAGAGGTAAATTTCGCCCCCTCCTAAGTGGCCAGGGAGTCACTTTTGGAAACCTCTTCATTTTGGTTCAGTGGGTAACCCAAGGCGGTAGATTTGATCAATCTGCTCAGCCAGAACCTGCAACCAGGCTGCCTGGGAGCTGGAATGCCTCAGAGCGGACCTTGAGACCAGGACGGAAGGGGCCAGGTACTCAGAACTCAGTGGCGCAAGGACCGAGAGGGTACCTGCGGCCAAGCTTTGGTTTCTAGGTACTCCAGAAGTGAGAAGGTGGAGCCCCGCTTCCAAAACCTATAGCTTTTGTGGTTAACAGGATTGCCAGTGGGAAGGACGATGGTCCCCACCCCCAAAAAACCTGCATCTTGGTTCCCAGGTCATCCCAGAGAGGGTGAAAAGCCCTAAAACCTGTGGTCTGGTTTCTAGGTACTCCAGAAGTGAGAGGGTGGAGCCCCTGCTTCCAAAACCTATAGCTTTGGTTATCAGATTAACCACGGATGGGACAGAGATCCTTTTCCAAAAATCTGCCCTCGCCTTTGTGATGACAGAACAGCGGACCTGTTACTGACTGCATATAAAGGTCTCCTGCTACAGGAGTGAGCTAACAGAAGCTCTCCCTGAATGTGGGATTCCTTTATAACAACAGGGGACAGAAGAGGCTTCCTTCTGCGCACAAACGCACTCTCTTTAAGGTTATCAGGCCCCTCCTCCCAAGCCAGTGTTTGTTTGGGTAAAAACCTGCCAGGAGCCTAAGGGTTATGGGAATGCAGCCCACCCCTTAGCCTCCATCTTTTCCCTGGTGAGCAACCTCGCAAGAAGCCAAGACCTGCAGCTCGCAGGCGGGATCCACGGCTAAACCCCGAGGAGCCCCAATCACGATCTGCATGAGCAATCACACGCGCATGCACGATGGAGGTGCTGAAGTGGGTCATAGCCCTCTGCTTGCCCATCTTCGCCCTCTGGATGGAAACAGATCTGCCACCAGAGCAAGAAACCAGAGCTGTCAATGATGAATGGATCAGCCAGCTGCTTGCTGAGCTATTAAAAATCCACTTGCAGGTTGCCAAAGAGATAGGAAAAAGCACCCTTGCTGTAGACAAAAAGCTAGGATGGGTCAGGAATCCAAGGATTTGGGATCCAGGAAAACAGGTGCTCTACAGAAAACTCTCAAGGAGACAGCACGCACTCATGGCCAAATGGGCTGGACCGGTGAACATTGTAGCCAGGATAAGCCCTGCAGCATACAAAGTAGCCATTCCAAGGAAAAATGGCCAGTTCTGGGAAAAATTCTTTCATTCCTCACAGCTCAAGGAATGGAAAGGAGAGCCAGTCTCCCAGCCCCTGAAACAACAGCAGAATCCTGTGAGCAAACTCACAACCACTAAGGTGTACAATACTTCACCCTTTGAAGCTTTGAGTGAAACTTTTCTCTCTGCCACTATTCATGACACCCTCCTGATTTAATAATTAGGAAAGTGTCAAAGGGGGGAGATAGGGCACTCAATGACACAAAGGCAAGCAAAGGGGGGAGCAGCAGAATTAAATTTTGGAATCTCCCGGAATCTCCCGGAATCTCCAGGTAAGGTGCATTGCACACAGGAAATTCCACCCCCTCTTCACTGAGACTGTAATTTTGAACAGCTGACAACCTAAGAATTTAAGCTTTGCGGCTTGGTTCATACAGAAGTCCAACAGGCTGCCAGATTACTGTAAGTCTTTGCAAAATCTTTTCTTTTAACACAATTGTCGGGATTCCCCTTTAAACATAGAGAATCCCTCCAAAATTCCCTCACGTGAGGACGTCACTTAAGACACGCACACAACAAGAAGTAACAGCTTGGAGAAGCTACTTTAAGGAACCATTACTTTAAAGAACTGTTAACGAGCTCTTTAACTCATGGAGAAACAGAATGATTGTTATTACACTGCCAACCAGAGGCGGCGCAGTGCTGGTCTCTGGGACAATGGAACAGCCGCCGTGCTTAGAAGGCAACGCGGACTGTTTTGACCCCAGCCAAGCCAATGCCATCTCCTGGGCAGGAGAAATGCACACAAAACAGCAGGAACAATCTCGGCTGTGGCCCAGAGTGCTTTCAAGCCATGTGGTCAAGTGCTTGCAGAGTTTGTACCTGTGAAAATGTGTTTTCCATTTGAGATTTAAAGAGTGCTTCAGTGCCAGAAAAGGAGAGAGCGCTCATACGAAGGGTTTTTGTGCCCACTTCAAACTTTAAAGAGACATGCCTTTGATAAGCCACCAATCTTTAGATAGCAACATTCAAGAGATTTTGCTGTGAAAGAAAGAGAGAGATCCTCTCTCTCTATGGTTGGGCGCAGCAAAGCTAAAGTTCAGGGAACTATGCAAATTTTCCCACCCCGCTTTTCTCTAACCTGACTTGCATTAACAGCAACCAGCTTGGGAACCAATTCGTTTGTTTTCCCACGCTCAATCAACCGACCCCCCCCTTCACTGTGATCAACACAGGAGGACAAAAGGAGCCAAATGCCCCTCGAGGCAAGACACGCTTGAACTTTTGTTTGTAAGACTGTCAGTGTAAGAATACAACTTTAAGAGAGGGAGCATTTACTGATTAGAGAATGTTCTTCTAACTAATTACTACTAAAAGTATTAATGTTTAGGGAACGTACTAATGATTAATGTGTACTAATCTTCTTCTGACTTTTCTGTCTCAAATTGAAGAGAAAATGTAAGACTCCCACTCTCCATTTAAAATTCAAATGAACTTGCTGACATGCCACCTTCCAGGGCAAACCCGAAGAGGACCCTGCATTTAAAGTTCAATGCTCACTGCTAGAAACTTAGAGATCATTCTTACCTCTCATTTCTATCTATCCAATCTTTATTGCAAAACAATTCTTTTTGTTTTCATTCATTTTCGGAAAAGTTTTCCTTTTTTTTTAAACAAAACTTTTTTTTTACAAAAAGGCTACCCAGCCGTCCTATGGATTTCTTCCAAAGGAAAGCAGCTTTAGAGACTGCTCTCTTTGTGTTCGTTTTTAGAATTGTTTTATCAGGAAAGGCTCAGGTTTGAATTGCCAACTTAAGTCAAGGACGTGCAGCCTCTTTCCCTTCCTTTTGGGAAAAGGAACCCTTGATACAGTCAGCAGCCTGGAGCCGGCTTTACTCATTTTTCTCCAATTTTTCTGGACATTCTTTAGTTCAACTACTCCTATTTAAGTTGCAAGGAGAGAGTTCACTTGCCAACTTTAAAACTCCAATGGCAACCCCCTTGTGTGGAACTTCATTTTTTTTTTGAGTAGCTTTAATAACAATAAATGTTATTTGTTGTTTGTCTTATTGTAAGTCTGGTTACACCAAAGATCTAGAAAACAATGTGCAGAGTGTGTCTATCTGCACGCGTATTCTTCTGGACATGTCCAGCTTTCATCTTAGCACAAACAAGACCCCTTTGGACTATACCATGTGTTAAAAGTGTATAGGGAGGTCTACATTTTGGATTTGTTTGTCTAGCTTGACTTTTTCAGAATTTTCTCAGGGTAAGAACCTCTGGAAATGCTGCTAATATTAGTGTGTGAATGCTTGAATGACCACTAATAATTTTTATCATGAGTCTGAATGAATTCATGAATGCAGAATGTTTGGAAAATAGCCAAATGCTTTGTTTTAATTTCATAAAAATGCATTTATTTTTGCTAACTGTACTCCCATGGTACAATGCGTTACTGTAGGAGGAAGAAACTGGTTTACTATGCAAAGACATCCCCCTTCCTTTTATCATTGGACATGTGCACGTTCTGGACAGACATGCCATAGTTCATTAACATTAAGGAATGGAAGCTTCTTTTGAAGGAAGAAAAGAAGAAAATTGAAGATTTTTACAGTTTACCTGTTGTGTAAATAACCAGCTTGGTTCACTTTGAATTGGCACAGCTAATGTCAAGAAAAGTGATCTGAAGACTTGAAGATGGTGTACTAGACACTGAAGAAGCATGATTGTATTTCTTGCATGTTTTTCTTGTTTGTAAATAATTTCAAATGTTTACAATTGCCTCCCATAATGAGGACTGCCCTCAGGGATATGTATCAATGCAGTATAGTTTATGCTACTGATTTTTATAACTAATTTCCTAGTTATATATTTGATACAAATAGTAATGAGTAATAGTCTACCTCATTAATGCTATTGGTTTAAAGTACATAATTGTTATGTCTTAATTTAGCAGTGTTAATGCACATAGCCTATGGAAAAGTCATATGCTTGTTTGTTTCCGGTGTTTTGACATCCACAGTGACAATTTGGCTTTTTGTAGGGCTAGGCATTTTTAATTTTTGGTCCATCCCCAGCGACTAGACTAGATAGATGGTCACAGGTGTGAGGAAACCTTTCCAGCTTGGATCCAGACCAGACCAGACCAGACGACATCGCCAACAAGCAATGGGTTACCATCGCTACTGGACTTTGTTGTTGTTTCATCATGGACTGTCTGACATGTTCCCGCTACACGTGCCACCCCACATGTATGGAAATCATGGCTCACATCGTTTCACTCAGTGAAGCCATGAAAGGGGGGACTGTTAGGAGATGAACTTTGAAAATGCTTTTATTTGTTATTTTCTGACCTGCATGCACACCAGGAATGGTGCCAGCAAGTGTCTTTGCTTTCGGAGAATGTATGCATGAGTTAATGTGACTCTCTGTGTAAGGGAGGTAACACACAGCCTGTACTTCCATGCAAATGAGGTCACAGACATGCCTTGCACATACTTACCCAGGAGGCCTTGGGAACAAGAAGCCTCTATATTAGCATCTCCATTATGGTCCCTTCAACAGAATGTAGAAACAACAGCTTTCCACCATTGAAGAAGTTCTACACCTCACGTAACCCACAGGATGCTCGACATTTACATGTGTGAAGTTCCCACCTGAGAATGGCCAGATCCATCTACATACCTAAAGGTTTCCATGCCAACCCATCTTGACACCTTGTCCAAAAACCTCCCTTGTAGAAAGGTGTAGACTTTCACTATTGCCCCACCTTAGTAGGAGGGAACCCCCACATCCTTTAGCCAATGATATAGGGATGGGGTGGACCTAGAGACACCCCAAGCCAGCCCCCATACTAGCTGATAAAACGGGGTGCAACCTTTTGTTCCGGAGAAGAAGCAGCAGGACAGGACAAGCTTGCCCCCTTACCAACAAGATAACTTAAGGTAACTTGCTGTGGTTACTTGGAGTCGCGACCAAGTAACCCTCACATATGCTAGCTGGCTCTAACTGTGTGTAGCAAAAGTAAGAAATCCTTAGTTAGAAACAATCCTTGTTCCTGAACTGTGGAAGGTCGAAACTACTAGAGCAGATAAGTATATGCTTCCCCCCCTCCTAAGGATACCTTTAGCTTAAACCCCAAATATTGCTTTCCATTTCTACTGTAACTAAAGGAACTTGAATGTATGTGTGTGTGAAACTGTTTTTGTATGCCTGTAAATAATAAGGACATTTAGTAAAGAGAATCTTGATTCAAATTAAGAAACCTTGTCAAGCATTTTCCTTTTGAAGAAATAGGACTTTCCAGCACGAAACTTGCTTTCTCTGTATACACTGGCAAAAAGACCTCAATAAGTTAGTCAGCCATTGCATAGATAAGCAGTCCGGCTAACAAAATGTTGTCCTGTTCTTCAAGAAGGGAAAAAAGATGGACCCGGGAAATTACAGGCCTGTTAGCTTGACATCAATACTTGGAAAAATTCTGGAGCAGATTATTAAACACTCTGTCTGTGAGCACCTTGAACAGAATGAGTTAATTGGTAGTAGCCAGCATGGGTTTATCAAGAATAAGTCATGCCAGAACAACCTTATCTTCTTTTTTGACAGAGTTACTAAAATGGTTGACTCTGACAATGCTGTGGATATAGTGTATCTAGATTTCAGTAAAGCATTTGACAAAGTTTCTCATGATATTCTTGAAGATAAGCTGGTTAAGTGTGGGCTGGATGGTGTTGGATGGATTCATGGTTGGTTGAAAAATTGTATGCAATGAGTGCTCATAAATGGCTCTGCATCTATGTGGAGGGAAGTCTTGAGTGGAGTGCCACAGGGCTTGGTCCTGGGCCCGGTGTTGTTCAATGTTTTTATAAATGACCTGGAGGAAGACATAGAGGGGATGCTTATCAAATCTGCAGATGACACAAAGCTGGATGGGATTGCGAATTCTGAAGAAGACAGAGTCAGGATTCAGAATGATCTAGATAGTCTGGAACAGTGGGCTGAGGCAAATAAAATGTATTTCAATAGAGATAAGTGCAAAGTCCTACACCTGGGCACAAAAAAATCAAAGGCACAGATATAGAATCGGAGGGACTTCGCTTGACAGCAGCACATGTGAAAGGGATCTGGTTGATCACAAGCTCAACATGAGCCTGCAGTGCAATGTGGCTACGAAGAAAGCTAATGCAATCTTAGGATGCAGTAACAGAAGCATTGTGTCCAGATTACGGGAAGTGGTAGTTCCACTCTATTCTGCTATGGTCAGGCTTCACCTGGAGTACTGTGTCCAGTTTTGGGCACCACACTTTAGGAAGGATGTTGACAAGCTTGAGTGTGTCCAGAAGAGAGCAACCAGGATGTTGAGAGGGTTGGAATCCAAGTCTTATGAGGAAAGGATGAAAGAATTTGGTATGTTTAGCCTGGGAAAGAGAAGACTTAGAGGGGACATGATTGTAGTCTTCAAGTATTTGAAGGGCTGTCATGTAAAAGATGGAGCATATCTATTCTCCCTTGCTCCGGATTGCAAGACTAGATTTAATGGGTGGAAATTACAAAGGAGTCATTACCGGCTAGAAATCAGGAGAAACTTCCTAACTGTAAGAGTGGTTGAGCAGTGGAACAGACTGCCTCAGGAGGTGGTAGGTGCTCCTTCCCTGGACATTTTCAAGCGGAGGTTGGATGGCCATATTTTGGGTATGTTGTAGGTATGTCGGGCTGTCTTTTGGCTATGCTCTTGCAGAATGCAGCGGGTTGAACTAGATGACCTGCAAGGTTCCTTCCAACTCTAACATTCTATGATTCTATATTTTGCAGTTGTTGTTGGAGGCAGCTCCCTAGTTGAAAGCCTGGTGGAAGAGCTCCATCTTGCAGACCCTGCAGAAGTGTAAAAGGTCCTGCAGGGCCCTGATTTCTTCTGGGAGCTTATTCCACCACTATGGAGCCACCACCAAAAAGGCCTGGCTCTGGTTATGGCCAATCTGATGTCTTTGGGACCCGGGAGAGCCAGTTGATCTTGGGACCCTGAATGCAGTGCTTGCTGGGGGACATATGGGGGAAGGTGGTCCCTCAGGTATGTTGGTCCCTGACCATAAAGGGCTTTAAAGGTGAGAACCAGCACCTTGAAGTGAATTTGGTATGCTATTGGCAGCCAGTGCAATGCCTTCAGCACATTTTGGATGTGCTCCCGCATAGGGAGGCCCATCAAAAGCTTGGTTACAGCATTTTGCACTAGCTGCAGCTTCAGGGTTTGCAACAAGGGCAGCCCCATGTAGGGAGCATTACAATAGTCCAATCTCAAGGTGACCATTGCATGGATCACTGTTGCCAAGTCACTGATGTCGAGGAAAGGAACCAGTTGCCTAATCAGCTGAAGGTGGTAAAAAGGCTGACTTGGCAGTGGCTGCTACTTGGGCCTCCACTGTTAAGGAGCCATCCAAAAGTACTCCCAAACTCCTAACCTCTGATGCTGGCACCAAAGGTGCCCCATTGAAGGTCAGGAGTGGGATGCCTGCCCTCAGGCCGCCCCAGCTCAGGCACAAGACCTCCCTCTTTGTCGGATTCAATTTCAGTCGGCTCAGTCTAAGCCATCCAGCAACGGCTTATAACACCCAGTTCAGATCTTCCAGTTTAGAGTCAGACTGGCTGCCCAACAACAGATAGAGCTGGGTATCATCCACATACTGGTGACATCCCAACCCATGCCTCCAGGCAACCTGGGAAAGGGACACATATGGGGGAAATAGCATCAGGGAAAGCACTGCCCCATGAGGCATTCCACAATTCAGTGGGTGCCTTTGGGACAGATGTTCCCTTAATGCCACTCTTTGTCCCCAATCTTGGAGAAAGGAGGTAAGCCATTATAAGGCAGACCCCTGAACTCCCATGTCAGTGAGGCAGTGGATCAGTAACTGATGGTCAACCATGTTGAACGCTGCTGACAGGACCAACAGTCTTAATAATATGAGATAGATCTTCTAATTCCATTTCATCAATTCCATCAGTCTGTTATTGGATCCTTCACTAGTATTATCTGTGAGTCCATTTCAAAGCCATCTGTACTTGAGCTCTGAAAACGTAGGTCACATCCAAAGGGAACTATACTAAAGGTAAGACCAGTCAGAATATAATGTTCATTTGCTAGGCTAACTGGCTCTACAACAATTCATTGGCATTAAAATATTCTTAATGATTAATTTTCATTGAATTCTTGTAGCTTCTGATGATCTGTTGTATTCTTTTACATTTCTTTAAGTGCTTTATACCAGTTTCTTCTTCTTTTCTTCTCCTCGGTTCACCCCTTATTGAAATCCAATAAGCAGAAAAAGAGAGAGATTATTGGATTTCCCAAAGTTACCATAGGGGCTTAATAACTTTTTTTTTTTGCGTCCAAAATGCACATTTAGATTTTCATCTCATAGCTACCAGTGATGTAGTATTCTATCATTTACAGATAAAATACAGGCTGATAATGCAATTTACGTCGCAATAAAATGTTAAATATACATACACTCCTATTCATGGAGCACTCTGTGCTTGCTCAGGACTATTGTTGAATCTTTTTTCTCATGCCTCCTCAAGATGAATTCTTGAGACCTAGCATGTTCTGTGCCCTGACCTGGCTAGTCAAAACTAGCCCAGTCCTGTCAGATCGTGGAAGCTACGCAGGGTCAGCCATGGTTAGTATTAGGTGGCAGCCCTCCAGGGAATACTAGAGTCCCTATGAACACATACAAAACTGCCTTATACCAAACTAGGAATAAGGCCCATTGTGGAAATAAATACAACAAGCTCTAGAAAGAGGCTCTGGGAGAGGGCCAAGGCCTTAGACACTCAGTGCCAATTTGCTGAGGTGACCTCAGCAGAGTATAATGACACAGAGTCCACCATTTTCTCCAGAGGAACTGATCTCTGCTACCTAAAGAGCAGCTGTAATTCTGAGTGATCTCTGGCCCTCACCTGGAGAATGGCAACAATTGTTACTCAGAAGGAAATGGCTGGTTTGGAGGGTGGAGTTTATGGTATTGTACCTGTCTGAGGTCCAACCCCCCTCAAACCCCACCCTCTCCAGTCTCCACCCCTCAAATCCCCAGGAATTTCCCAACCTGGAGTTGGCAACACCATCTCCTTCCCAGCTAACCATCAACCTACTGTTATCTGCTCCTCTGACTGCAGCTGCTCCTCTGACTGCAGCCATCCAGATCAGTTGTAATTCTGAGTGATCTCCACCCCTCACTTGATTGGCAACCAAAGCAGCTTACATCATTATCCTCTCTGCCTTTTGATTTGCACAACAACCCAGTGAGGTAGGTTAGGCTGAAAATCTGACTGGTCCAAAATCACCCTCTCAGCTTCTACAGCAAGAACCTGGATCTAGCAGACCCTGCTCTGAAGCACTGACTGCGATGCCTAGGGTAGCCAACCTCTAGGTGGAGCCTGAAGATCACAACTGAACTCCAGAAAACAGATCTCCTCCAACCCCAAGAAAATAACTGCTTTGGAATGCTTTGGAATGTGGGCTTTATGGCATTCTGTTCAGCTGAGGCCTCTCCCCTCCCTAAACCCTGGCTTCCATACCAGAAAATCTCCAGGAATCTCCCTACCTGGAGCTGGCAATTCTAGTAAGGACTGGCCCCAATGAGTTCCTCACAAAGGCCTGCAAAGGGTTTCCTTCCTTTGTTTGAACCAAGCTTGGTTGCCTACTGTGGCGAAACAGGCTCCAGTTTACAACTCAGCTGTTTGCCTCCCACCCTCATCCCATGGGCGTATCTCACTCCTTAAGTTTTCTGCCACGACTCACTGAATTGTCACTGTCTTTTTAGAGGGACAGTGAGACCCCTCTGGCTGAATCTCCCTATTTGGAGATGGAATCCCCGGAAAGTTGGCAACCCAAGGGTCTGGCCTTTCCTTGCTTCCCTGGGCTACCCCCTCCCTTTGGTATTGTGCAGAGTGGGGGAGACTATGTGGTCAGAGCACAACACAGATTATTAGCCCAAATAAAAGAATTTATTTAACTATTTACACAATTATGGAGCATACAAACACTAAATAAATAAGGCACAACTGTAGAAGTAAGTACACACCATGAACCAACAGGGGTTTAACGTAATTCTCTTTCCCTGCACACAACACTCTTTAGCTCTGGAGGTTGTGGATTCAGGATAGGATCTCTCCTTGGACTGGCTCTGCTTCAGCCTCTCTCTCTCTTGCCCAAGAGAGCAGGGAAACCTCCATTCATTCCCAAGTCCAGACAACTTGCTGCAGCTGGGAACTGTAGGCCAGCAGAGGAGGAAGCCCCATTCAACCCAGTGAGTGATACCCCTGCAGGCCCCTTTCTGGAACTACAGCTCAATTAAGCCTCCTGGGGGGACATTTTAAACACACAGACAGCAGCCATCTTACAGACACAGGTAACTGCCATTTTGTTATGCCTACCAACAGCTACTGAGGGGAAAAGTTAGTCAATTGTCTTCATCAAGACAGAAAGCTGTCTGCCAGAAATTCTGAGAGGGCATAGTGGCTGAAGGAGTGGCTGGGAAAGAGGAGCAAACCCAGCACCCGGCCAATGGCATGTGAGTACTCTTGAGTGGCGGCTGGGCGGGACTCAGGGAAGGCAGTCAGTGGCTAGGGACACATTCTAAGTGACAGATCATTGAGCCAACTGATTTTGGCCTTGTGTGGAATGTTCAGGAGAGTCCATGACCAAAACAGAATTATATTATATAGAGATTAGACCCTTGGTTTATCAAAGTCAGTATTGTCTACTCAGGCTGGCAACATATCTCCAGGGTCTCAGGTAGATATCTTTCACATCGCCTACTGCTGATTGCCACTTTGGGGTCAGGAAGCAACTTTTCTCCAGGCCAGTTTGCCCAGGGATCCTGGAGGATTTTTGTCATCTTCTGGGTGTGGAACAGGAGTCACTGCAGGTGTGGAAGGGGAGGTATTTGTGAATTTCCTGCATTGTGCAGGGGCTTGGACTAGATAACCCTGAAGGTCCCTTCTAACTGCTAGGTTGGCAGGAGCTGGGACCAGAGACAGGAGTTCACCCCGGGGATTGAACATATGCAGAGGCAGGAAATGACAAACCACCTCTGAAACTCTGTTACCTTGAAAAACCTATGGGGTCTCTATGAGTGGGCCTATGAGGGGGCCTATGAGGGGGCTGTGACTCAACAGAAAAACAAAACAAAAAAAGGACTCTTGTGATTACAAGATAGCTACTGAAATTGCCTTCTCCAAAGCTAAATCTGAAAATGCAGATCAAAACTCTGAAAGGAAAAGGGAAAAAAATGGAAAGGTGAGGTATAAATGCTAGCTCAAATGCTAGAGCTTCCCCCAGCAATGTACCCTGTGCAATGTCATCACCTCCAGGTGACATCATCAAGGAGCATACACTTTTGCATGCACACTGAAGACAGCAGGACAAGAGGAACCCCCCCCCCCGCTGGAACAAAGTAAGGATTTGGCAACCCTACTTGCCTGTAAACTGCTCTTCATACCGCCATCCCCCCCCAAAAAAATGATAATTGCCTTACATAATATAAAACCATCATATAATCAGTGAGAGAGCACCGGCATGTTTAGCCTACATCAAATTCAGAAAAGTAAATAAGCTAGAAAGCCACATAATTAGCAATCAAAAGAAGAGCTGAAGATACCAGTTTCCCTCTAACAGGCAAGTTTGTCCCCCAAGCTAGAATAACAAGGCAGACACAAATGTTAGATTTAACTATAGGGCTACTTTATTAATTGACAACCTTAACTGGAACCAAAGGCAAAGGCAATACAGCTTGCAGTATGGTCAAGGCCAGAGGTCAAGGACCCCTCCCTTACCTCTTCAATAGGGCGAGCCACCCTGCCCCAGTTGAGAGTCCACCTCAGGGGTTCCCACCCAGCCAGCTAGCCATTGCAGGACAACCCTGTAGCCCCATCCCACAAGCTGCAAGGTTTAAAGAGAGGACCTAAACAGGGCCATCCAGAAGGCAGTTCATTTTCCCCACCCCAGGCCGCAAGGCACAAAGACTGTACTCACAGGACTCCTTCAACCCCAAATGAGGGGTGTAAGCTGGTGCTCACCAGACCACAATCTGTATACTGCATAGCAACCTGCCATTGTTGAGGCCAAGCATCTGCTTAGGCCTCTGCGCCTCCCCCCCCCAAAGCTCTTGCTGTACGTCATCCAGAAAGATGTCCATGCCAAACTCCAAAAGGTTTATACCATCCTGTTGGTCGAGCTCAACCTGCCCAGGGGAATGCTCAGGTGCAGCAAAAAGACACCCCAATCACCTTCAAAACTTGCTGCAGCACTGTATTCACCCCTGGCAAGCCTTTCCAGTGGCAAGCGGACTCCTAACCCTCTGCTAACCTGGTGAGGTATCATAGCCACCCAGAGCAGCAAGTCAGGCCACCACTTGTAAATAAACTGTAAATCAGCCCGGGCCTGAAGGATTTATGCCTTGCCCCGATCAGGCCGAAATCAGTGCCTCCAGAATGAGCAACCAGAACTGAGGTGGAGGGCTGACCCTCCCCTGGCATAACTGCAGCAGGCCCAGCCTCTGTAGGCCCCAGAGCCCCTGCCAGTCCACTGAGGCCCACTGGCTAAGGCCCCGCTGAGAGCCTACCATTGTCCTCTGGGCACGATGAGCTGCCCAGAATGAGACTGGCCCGCAGATTATACGTTCATCCTCTCTTGATGGCAAAGCAAGCCTGTAACAAAAAACATTGAGCAAACAGACAGGTTCACCTCCCCCGCAGGTACCCTGGCATTCCTTTAGCACCCCGACCAGAGCCACACATAGGATCTATATGCTGGAATGCCAGCTCCCTAGCCACCGAACATCCTGCACTGGGTATCCCATGGCTGCTGCTGGGAGCAGCTCTATGCGGAAGGAGTGGGCATGAGATGCCTGTCTGCCAACCCCGGCATCCAATGCCCTAGTGGTGACTGCCTAAAACCGGTGTTTCATTAAGGAGTGCTGTCCTGGTGCTGAAATAGCAAGCTAGCCCCCGTATCCCTGACCACCATGTAGGCGGCCAAAGCTGCCACAATGCACAACTGTTTCTCCTTTTTGATAATCCAATCTTTCAGCAGTCACCTTGACACAGAGAGTACTATGTCTTTCTGTGTTATACCTCTGAGGATGCCAGTCACAGCTACTGGCGAAACATCAGGTCCTACAATGTCAAGACCATGGCCACACAACCCGGAAGATCTACAGCAACTAATTTCAGCAGTCTCTTCGTATTGAGACTGCATGCACCGTGTAAATGCCACAAAGTTTCCCAGTGCAAACCACATCCCCATATAGCATATTCCTCCGTACTGGATGAGCAGAGTTTTAAGGTATTGCTGCCATCAGGAAGGCATTGTTAAGAATGGTGCATAGATAGGGCCCTCCAAAGGCCCGCTGCACCCCATGGATTGTCCTCCCTTAAGAATCCATTTCTCTAGCTGGCATATAACTCCCTGTGTCTGAGCATGATGGAAGATTCTTGTTAGCAATTGACCAAGGCAAGGGTAACAATATCCCTGCACAAGCTCTCTGAAAATCTATGCAGGGTTACTGCAAGGTTGCTGAAATCCAGCTACCTCCACAAGTTAGCAATGGTCGGGACTGGTTACCTTTGCTCCCAGATTTACACAACTTTGGCAGTGGTAGTGACTGGCTACCCTGCCCACCGTTCTACCAACCCAATCAGCAGTTGGGACTGACTACCCGTCTGTTCCACTCCTTCAGCAGTTGGGCTGACTACCCCTCCTGCTGTTTACCTTTTAGTGTTAGGGACTGACTACCTCTCCTGCTGTCCTCACTGGGGGTATCGACTACCACAGGGGTGCCCTCCATGCAGCATACTCTCTCTGAATTTTTTTTTTTAGTTAGTTAGAGGCAGCGTCCTGCCAACACAGAAGACTCGTATACACACAGGGAAATGGAGAGACAGTAGAGATGAAAAAAGAGAAAGTGGATCACCGCATACAATTTCCAAGCATGCAACATCTCTCCCACCCCTGGTAAGGATATGTCAGGGACCTTTCTCTACATCAGTAAATCTAGGCCGTGCGTATTGACTCACTATTCCAGAAATAAAGGATAACTGCCCCATCTTAGTCCACAAATCTGCTGCCCAGGACTGCTTAATTCAATAAACATCTTGCCTTTGCTTCCCTGGGGAATTAGCAACAGAGGCCGAGGTAGCTAGGGCTGGGGTATAGTGGATCGCTATCAGTTTAGCTGGAGATGTTTCCTTTATCGCCTAGTTTAAGGCAATAACTGGTCCGAACTGTCACAAAACCGATTTTACTCGATTAACCATAATAATCTGGATAGTTACATTCAGATCAGAGGCTGCAAGCATACAAGAGGATATATGAAGTGGTTGCAGCTGAACAGAGGGAGTTGGGAATGTTAGGTAATACCACACCTGTCCTAAAGAGTGGACAGAATCCCAGGTAAGATGAGATGTGTGGGCCAGCCAGCAAGACCACAGAAGACCAGAGGTGTGCCCAGTATGTCGGCTGTGTGCGCACCCAGGTAAAGTCACCCTGGCATGCAGGACTGGTATAGTTATACCCCAAAATGCATCCCAAAGGTATGTTACAGTGTGCCAGCTAGCTTCACTGTAGGCTTCCCATTGATAAGCTTCCCATTGTAGACTAGTAGAGCAGTCCAATGTTTCCCTGGTAGACTAGTAGAGCGGTCCAATGTTTCCCTGGTACCAGGCAGAGGAGAAAATCCTCTCCTTAATGTGTGGCAGAATGAAGCTGAATGGCTTACCATTCTACAGCAGTGGGTACCTGGATGGGTCTGGCACAAGTGAGGAAAAGCAAATATTTTAGACAACAGATAGTTGCAGAACATAGGTGTGAAAAGAGGTGGAATAGAAAACATACAACATATTCCAGTCCTGATGGGACACAGTGAACAGAGGCCATCCGTCTGCTCTCCTGTTCACCTGACAGACAAAAGACCAGCCAGGTGGGCAGCAGAAAATGCCTGGGACAAAGGCTGAGACCTGCCCAGCCTTAATCCTTCTGGACTAAGCAGAGAAGAAAAAAAGGTGGGGGGTTGCGTAAGGGATGTCAGACCATGCTGTAGGCCTAAGCTGCTCCAGCCAATCTGTGGCTCTCCCCCAGCAAAATTCACTGCTCGTGGAGGTCCAGAGGCTATTATGGAATACTTCTCTCTTGAGATCTATAAAGGGAAATACAGAATGGAAACCCAAATGATTAAATGCATACTAGATCAAATGGCTCACTCAAACTGATTGAGAGGAAAGCAAAGGAATACATCCATGAAATACGTGGTACATCATGAATGAATGAAAATATAGCAACCGATAAATCATATCAGCAGGTTTGGGAATTCATACTTGCAAGAAAGCTCAATTAATCTCAAACAGGCAGAGGCAGTCCCTGACAGTCATAGAATAACAAGAGTACACATTATACTTAAGTCTTATCCCCCCCCCCCAAGCTAATGAAAAACCACGGAGGGAGAAAACATTCTCTTTTTCTTCCCAGCCCAAAGCCCATGGTACAGGCCATTGGTACAGTCTAGGAGATAAGCAGATGCTTCAGATATGTGTATGCAGAAAAACAATGATATGACTGGGAGAAAATGAAAACCCAATGCACCGTCGGGAAGGGGAGAAGCAAGTGGTGTAGCTCCATAGATGCTGAGCACCTGTCACATGAACAGTGCTTGGACCCATAGAAATGCAGAAACTTTGACAACTTGGAGAGCCCCAAGAAGGCCTCAAAACAAATCTAATGCAAACACATTAGCAAATACAGAAGGTGAAACTCTTAATGATTAGTAGCACATACTAGCTCATAGAAAATACAGACAAAAGCATTACCGAATCACAAAATTACAGGACTGGAATGAAACAGGCAATGACACATTAGAGCACAATGTATTGTAAGCAGTTTGAAGGGGGGGCACATTTTACCATGTCTCCCCCCCATGTATTGGCGCTATCCCACTGTATGGCAGCTACCTAGTGGCAGACACCAATTCTCAACTGAAAGGGAAAGGTGGCCAGCTCTATGCATGAAGCAAACTTGGCAGACCTGAGCTAGTAGACAAAATGGCTGCCGTGGGCCAGAAACAAAATGGCCACCCTGCAAGCCCCAAAATGGCTGCCCATCGAGCCACAAAACGGCCACCCAAAACAGCGCTGAAATGGCTGACATAGCCAGGGCAACCGAAGAAGCCTTGCAGGGGTGCTTGAACAATGATGAGCTCAGGCTAGCCTAGGCACCCTGGTCAGGGCAGACAAACCAAGGTGGCCAGCAGCATTCCATCCAAGCTGAGTTAGTATGAGCCAGTTCCTGGTTACTAGGCCTCCAGCTCACATGCCGTTGCTGTAGCTCAGGATGGATGGCTCCAGAGCAATTAATTGATGCAGCAGCCAAATGGTTCAACAACCACTCCAATGCCAGCAGCTCACAAAGCAAATTTTTGCTCAGAAGACTCCACAGCTTAGAGGGAATGTCGGTAGCCAGCCAATGCCTGCCTCTGCTCAGCAACCCAGGACCTCCCAGATGGCCTCCCCTCCAAGCATCAACCAGAGCCAACCCTGTCCAGCCTCCACAATCCAACCAGATTGGGCCAGCCTGGCCATCCAGGTCAGGCCTGGCCGCCCCAGTGGCCAACCACCCAATGGCCCACGAAAAATGGGGGGGAAAGGGGGAGGGCATAGAGAGGGAGAGGTGTGGTGACTTGCCACCCAAATGCCACCCAGTGTTGCTCCATGGCTGCTGTCCCTAGGAACAGTTACCAAAAAAACCCTGGGACAAAAACACCCTTATCTCAGTGCACAACCAGCCACTGCCCCACTTCCTGAGGTCCTTCCTTCATGCAGCCGTTTCTAGCAAGGGCTGTAGTAAACACTGCGCCTCAGGCACAATTGGCACGCACACATGCCCCATGACTGCAGTGCACGCAACAAGCTACCAACTGGTCCCAGCCCAGCTAGCTGCACGCTGCCGCTGGTACACCCCAAACCTCGCTGCTGGTCCTGCCACGACCAGGGGTACTGCCCAGTCTGCCAGCTGCTGCGCTCCCATGCTGGCCACCCACGCAGCACCTGGGCAGCCACACACCACAGGCAGGTCCACCGCCGCTTCTGAGCCATGCACCCACAGTGCTGTGCCCTCTGCACTGGATCAGTGCCAGCTGCCATGAGCTTCCACTTGCATCAGTCGCTGGCCTGAAGAGGAGCACCCACCATGTGCCCTGCAATGCAGGGAGACCTTCACTGAAGACACACCGTGGAGCTCCTCCTCAGCCAATGACTGCACGGGACTGCTGAGGAGAGGCGGGGCCAGGCATTAAGCCTTCTTAGCCCCGCCCCTCCTGATGCTCATATGTGGCACTTTTGGTGCCTAAATCCCAGCCTGCCTCTTCTGGCTGGGAGGCAAAGGCACCCCCCCCACCACCCAACGGCCAGAACGGCCATGGGCTGTTGAACTGTGTTCTCTGTAATAGGGAAGTTTCTCTCTTCTCAAAGCAAAGTCACAGCTGTAACTGTATGTTTTTCAAAATAGATTTTTAAAATACATTTTTTATTGGTAGTGAGTTCAGACCTTTGTCATAAAGGCCACAATCTTAAGAAAACATTCTTGGGAGCAAGCTCCGTTGAAGAAAATTGGACTTATATCTGAGTAGTCTCGCTTAAGCTTACTCCCACTTTCACAGGTTGAACTGACTACATAATGTATAGTGCTTTGATGTGACTCAGTTCTGTACAAATAAAATGTCCCTGGCACAGCTGAAAAATGCATTCCTGGACAGAGCTGCACGCTTTTTAAGACCACTGGATTCAGTAGACTGAGGAGGGTATAACTCTGCTGAGGACTGCATTGTAGAAAGGGCTTCCCTTTCCCTGTTTTTGTAGATCAGCCCTTAGCCTTCAGGTTGAGAGAGACAATTTCAAGAATGAGGCTCCCAATTTGCAGGTACTTTAATCTCTAAGAATTCAAAGATTGCTCCTGCTGAACACTATTTATACCAAGTCAGGCCTTAACCATTGACACAAGGCAGTGAGCAGGCACACATGAAGCCATTAATATTGGCTGAATAAGCACACCATGGAAGGGTGTTTTTGAGCACTCTTGAAACACCCTAGTGTAGGTGGATTCCCTAAAATCCATTCTGTTTCAAAAAAGCTGATATATTCCTACACAGAATTTGCCCTCTCAATGAAAAGCAGAAGTAGCTTGTCTGCATGCACTATTAATAAGACATGAGCAAATATAATAGCCGGTGTAATAGAGCCATGGTAACCAAGAAGTGAACCAAATAAGCAACTTATTTTTAAACAGAGATTAGAAAGAAATGTTATCACAGCATGTCCTTGTGGGGGGAAAATCACTGAATTTATTAATCTTGTGAATCAATAAGGTATTTTGGGAAATAAATGTGTTTTGAATAATTTCAAATTAGAAAAGAAGTTATAATCATAATAACACTCATATATACCTGAGTATACTAAAGCGAATTGTGAGCTTTAATTAATTAGGTCTCTGCTGCAACACCTATGTGAGGTAGCTATCATTATCCCCATTTTATGCACGAGTAAGCAAATCAATTGTATGTTTCAAAGAACTGTTAGTCTTTAGTGGTTATTTTCAGGCAATAGGCAAGTGTTCTGTTTGTAGCACAGAAACAGAGCTTTCATGAAATCTGGATTATGTAAGAGGTTGGGCACCACACATGTTCCACATAGAAATCACTCAAAATCTAAACAGGCATTTTGCTCTCTTCCAAATCCACCCTCATGTTTGGAATTACACTATAGTGGGAAGATTGGAGGGCAGGGATGCTGGTAAAACCATAGAGTTTCTGGCAATTCCTAGAACAACCCATTGTCACATCTGGGTACAACACAGAGGCAATTGGAAGGAGGTCTCCTGCCTTAGCAGAAGCCCTAGATTTTACGAGTGGGGGGTAATTGGTAATGTGTGGTGGGAAAGGGTGTGTGTGGTCAGAAGACTACATCTTATATAATTTAGTGCTGTTAAGTTGTAACCTACTTATGGCCACCCCTTATGGGATTTTCAAGGCAAGAGATGAGCAGAGGTAGTTTAGCATTGCCTTCCTTTGCATGGTAATTCTGGTCTTCCCTGGAATTCTCCCATCCAAATATTAACCATGGTTAGTTTCTGAGCTCTAACAAGCTCAGGGTAGTCTGGGCAATTCAGGCTGCTACTATGTACAGCCACGTACATCCATGCACACGTGTATCTGATATTCACATGTCTATATGTGCATACAAATAAGTACATATATACACAAAATGAGTATTATACACAGCTTGAGAAAAGGACAGGGCACAGGCATATGAACTCTGTGTTTTTCCTTTATGCATAAACATGCCTTTATCTGAGTTCCCTAAGGATTTAAAATAATAGGGCTATAACTGAGGAAACCAGTGCAAAATTGGGGTTAGAGAGGTGGAATAAGATCTCAAAGGCCTGAATCCAAATCTCCAGCCTGCCTTGATGTTCACTGGATGACTTTAAGCCATCACTTTCTTTCAGCAGAGTGGAAGAAGCAAGAACATGATTTTTGGAGGAAAACTGAGATAAACATATACCAGATAGAAAGAGAATTGTTAGTTCTGCAGTGGTAAGTGCAAATACACAGCTTGTATGAGACCCTGTAAAAGTACCTATGCCCAAAATTCTAGTTTTAGGCTGCTTATCCAGAAGAGCTGTCTACAAACCATAAGAATCACAAAATACTCTGGTGGTAGAAAGTGTCATTTAAGTCCACCTCCTGCTAGTGGTGATGTTGGTCTTGTGTAGAAAATGGTGGCTGGCTTCTCCCCCTCCTTGTAATAACCGTGGTATTCTGTCTCAGCAGAAGTGATGGGAAAACTAAGTAGACTGGTTCCCTGTCATGAACTATCTTAAACAGTTCACTCTGTAAGTGGTGCTCCCCCCTCAACTAGCTCTACTGACATTGGACAGTAGCAATCTAGTGAACTTGCCTAGGAGTCCCATCCTTCATGCTAATTCTCTGAGCCTCCTTCATAGATTCTGACTCACTTACAGAGAGGGCAAGTTTGGAGGTATGCAATGTAATGAACAAATAACAATAAAGGATTAGCCTGGAATATTTACAGTCTGTGATGTTAACAGCCATTCTGTCTATATTAATTGGCAGAGCTTCTCCATGCCAGATGGCCTACCGCAAGAAGAGAACATTATCCCAGTAGAGTTTATCAAGATTGTGCATTATGGAGTTTCATGAAAGCCATTTTTACTTGCTTGATGTTGAGAAAAAAATATTACTACCACTAACAGTGCAATCCTAAACAATCCCAAACCCTTCTAAATCTTAGAAGTGTGTAACTCTGCTTAGGATGGCACCATTAGGATTTTACAATTCCTAGCTACTGATGAATTATCAACATATGAACAGTCCTATGTGCAGGAGATATATTACAGAACCATTTCAAAAAGAATAGTGTTTCAGGCTTCATCTCTGAATAAAAAGGCAGGAGGAAGAGGGCAGGGCCCTTTCCAGCCATATTTTGGCCTTTGAGAGAGAACTCATTAGGGTCAAGCCTGACCAGAGTTGCCAGCTCTAGGTTGGAAAATTCCTGGAGATCTTGGGATAGAGTCTGTGGAGGGCAATGTTTGGGGAGGGGAGAGGCCTCAGCCAAATATAATGCCATAGAGTCCACCCTCCAAAGCAGTCATTTTCTCCAGGGGGACAGATCTCAGTTCAATTGTAATTCTGGGATATTTCCAGGTCGCACCTGAAGGCCTGCAGCCCTAGGCTTGGAAGCAACCTCTGTGAGATTTAATACCCACCTAACTTGCATTAGGAGCTGCGGTGGCTCAAGTGGTTAAGACGCTGAACTGCAGGCTGTGGAAGGTCAGTAGTTCAGCAGTTCGAGACCCGGGTGCCGCATGACAGGGTGAGCTCCTATCTCTAGTTCCAGCTCCTGCCAACCTAGCAGTTCGAAAGCTAGAAATTGCAAGTAGATAAATAGGTACCACTTTGGTGGGAAGGAAACAGCGTTCCGTGCACCTTGGTGTTTAGTCATGCCGGCCACATGACCACGGAAACGTCTTCGGACAGCGCTGGCTCTTTGGCTTTGAAACGGAGATGAGCACCGCAACCCTAGAGTCGGATTCGACTGGCTCTCGAGCAAGGGAACCTTTACCTTTACCTTTACCTTGCATTACTGAACTAGGTCTGCCTGCTTCCTACAGTTCAACAGTAGTCACCCTATGAAAACCAGGGTGGTCTAATAGTTAGAGCTTCTGAGTAGGGTCTGTGAGACCCAGATGTAGGACAAGGGATCAATGAATGTGATTTATGAATGTGATTTTTGACATTTCTCCTGTCCTGTATATTACCAGTTGCCATTGTGTCTTTTTAGGAGCCTGACTATAGTATATTCAAATCTCAATATTTAGCCCAGGCAGAAGAAATTTAGAATAGAAGAATATTTATTTTATGGTTTAAATTCCCTTTAGAAGAAACAGAGTTTAAGAGCTTTTAGCTGCAATTAGAAAGCAATAGAATGAAATGTGCCTAAGGTTAACAGCATAGTTGGAGAATACAAGCAACCCAGCTGAAGGATATTTGAGAGCTAAATATGTGTGGTATAACAATAATTACAGAGAATCTAGATGTTCCCAAACAACATCTTTCTTTGTATAGCAAGGCACCAGGTCCTGAGTCTTATGTGAACTATTGCTCCTTATCAGGAAACTTCCTGGTACTATGTTGAGATAGATGAGTTCTAAATGATACCTGAAAGAAGATCCTATTGTTCCCTGAAGTTCTTCTCTGTTTGGGACCAGATAAGCAGACAAAAAGGCTGAGTTCAGACTGGCAATTTGGCCCGATATAGGCATGTTTCAGAAACATTTCACAAATGGATTAAAGGGGCTGGCTCACACAGGCACAACTGTCAGGCGTTCCTCAGCCGTACTCAACCCATCTTGTAACGCTTTCCTCCCGAGTTTAAAAAGTACCAGGTGCAAGTGGTAGCAAACCCTGGAGAGCGCTGTATAGGAAAAGACTTTCCTGATTCATTCCCGCTAGGCCCAAATGGACTAGCTAATAACATATCCCTGTGACTTTTGTCACTTGAGCAGATGGCCTGCACAGATGGCCAAGCTTCATACCCATATTGATACCTTTGCTGAGAAGACCAGACATTGAGGTGTCTTCCAAGCTGAGGACCCAGCTGTCCCAAGGCATTAACACATCAAAGCTCAGCAGACGTGCCTTTAGTCGCATCAGCAATGCCTGCACCTAGATAGTGGACACACCTCTCCATCCTCTCGTGACTGGGTAAATGGCCATATTCAATTATGACAGGAGAGGGAGGGAGTTATGCTTACCCTATGGGACGAGGGTCAGAGTTCGCTTGGAAAGAAGGCCCCTTTCTGAGAGTTAGTCCCTGTTTGGATTACATACCTGCAACATTGAATTTTACTAGTGGCAAGCAAGCTGGCCTTAACTACCCACTGCAAGCATGTGGCACATCCTTAAGATTCCCTAGACAATGGACTTTGAATTACCTGTACCTCTGTTGTTGTTCAGTCGCACAGTCGAGTCCGACTCTTCGCGACCCCATGGACCAGAACACGCCAGGCCCTCCTGTCTTCCGCTGTCCGCTGAAGTTTGCTCAATTTCATGTTCGTTGCATCGATGACACTGTCTAACCATCTCATCCTTTGCCGTCCCCTTCTTCTTTGACCTTCAATCTTTCCCAGCATCAGGGGCTTCTCCAGTGAGTGCTCCCTTCTCATTTGGTGGCCAAAGTATTTGAGCTTCAGCTTCAGGATCTGGCCTTCCAGGGAACAGTCAGGGTTGATTTCTTTTAGGATTGACTGATTCGATCTCCTTGCAGTCCAAGGGACTCTCAAGAGTCTTCTCCAGCACCACAGTTCAAAAGAATCTATTCTTCGGCGCTTGGCCTTCCTTATAGTCCAACTCTCACAGCCATACATTACTACAGGGAATACCATTGCTTTGACCATGCGGACTTTTGTTGGCAAGGTGATGTCTCTGCTTTTTATCATGCTGTTTAGGTTTGCCATCGCTTTCCTCCCAAGGAGCAGGCGTCTTTTAATTTCATGGCTGCAATCACCATCTGCAGTGATCTGGGATCCTAGGAATGTGAAGTCTGTCACTACTTCTACGACTTCCCCTTCTATTTGCCAAGGAGTGATGGGCCCAGATGCCATGATCTTAGTTTTTTTGATGTTGAGCTTCAAGCCCACTTTTGCACTCTCCTCTTTCACCCTGAGCAAGAGGCTCTTTAGGTCCTCTTCACTTTCTGCCATCAGAGTAGTATCGTCTGCATATCTGAGGTTATTGATCTTTTCCCCAGCAATCTTAACTCCAGCTTGTGATTCATCCAGGCCAGCATTTCGCATGATGTACTCTGCATATAAATTAAATAAGCAAGGTGACAATATACATCCTTGTCGTACTCCTTTTCCTATGCTAAACCAATCAGTTGTTCCATATCCGGTTCTAACTGTTGCTTCTTGACCCTTATACAGGTTTCTCAGGAGACATGTGAGGTGGTCCGGTACTCCCATCTCTTTAAGAACCTGCCATAATTTATTGTGATCCACACAATCAAAGGCTTTAGCATAGTCAATGAAGCAGAAGTAGATGTTTTTCTGGTACTCTCTTGCTTTCTCCATAATCCAGCGAATGTTGGCAATTTGATCTCTAGTTCCTCTACCTCTTCGAAACCCAGCTTGTACTTCTGGCAGTTCTCTATCCACGTACTGTTGGAGCCTAGCTTGTAGGATTTTGAGCATGACCTTGCTAGCGTGTGAAATGAGTGCAATTGTGCGATAGTTTGAACATTCCTTGACGTTGCCCTTCTTTGGGATTGGAATGTAAACTGACCTTTTCCAATCCTGTGGCCACTGTTGTGTTTTCCAAATATGTGTTGGCAAATTGAGTGCAGCACTTTAACAGCATCTTCTTTTAAGACTTTGAATAACTCAGCTGGGATACCATCACCTCCACTAGCTTTGTTGTTAGTAATGCTTTCTAAGGCCCATTTAACTTCGCTTTCCAGGATGTCTGGCTCGAGGTCAGTGATTATACCATCGTGGTTGTCAAGGACATCGAGGTCCTTCTTGTATAGTTCTTCTGTGTATTCTTGCCATCTTTGTACCTCTGAATGACTGGTAAATATGAATACCTCTGTATAGTTAGAGCTGAACAAGCTATAGATAGTCTTTGTTTCCCTACCTTTGCAAGTCATGTCATATGCATGCTTTGGATTGAATAAAGATAATATCAATTAATATTATCTGGGCTGGTTCTTGTGTTGCAACTGAGTTCTAAGCCTAGACCCTGTGCCTAAGCGGTTCGCCTAGAAGGTTACCACTGTGTGTTAATTATCTGCAGCTCTGGCACAGAGTTGATAAGTTGTTAATTCCCAGAAATCAACTAGGAGGTGGGACCTCTCTCCAGAGCTGGTGGGAAATCTAGTATTCTGAGGTTCTGGTGGCAGACTACTGATTTAAGTGTTCCTGGAACATATGGGATTTTAGTATCTCTCATTCCTGGACTGGTGCGAGGGAGGAGTGAAATCCTGTACATGCTGGCAGAGTATCAGGAATTGTGCCTCTCTTATCCCCTGGACTGGCATTGATCCAGCTTCCCAGAAGTGCAAAGCATATAACCGGATTACAAAAAAAAAGCCGCTTACAGGCACGCCTCCACCAGGGGTGGGCAAACAGTGTGAATGCTCCCTTATGCCTCCTCCCCAGTATGATCCCATATCAGTCAGTGCAATGTGACTGGGGAATACCCAGAACAGTTTGTTCTGGGTCTTTTTGCCATGACTTCCTCACACTTCATACTGCCAGTCTGAACTCAGCCAAATATTTGTAATTCTGACGTGCATAGAGGGTACACCAACAGAGAAGTGCCTGCTCAAATGATGTTATTTGTTTGGCACCAATTAGTGATTTCTTGATGTATGGATCATAATGATGTCATTTGGGGTATAAGATCTATTGCCCTTCCTGGTTGGGGCAGAATCCAGCTTGGTGTTACTGGGTGCTAAGGTACCCAGTCCTGTATTTTCCTGTTATTGCAATAAACAAATTTTTATCCGATTTGCTGAACTCCAACTGTGTGTTCCTCATCTGACCCTGGGAGCACACAGAGCACAGAGTGATTTTGGACCAATCACATACTTTCAGCCTAACCTACCTCACAGGATTCTTGTGTGGATAAAAAGGAGAAGAGAATAATGAAAGCTACTTTGATCTCCACTGTTGAGAAAGGTGAGGTATAAATGAAGTAAATAAAGAAGAAACATAGCTGAAATGAGAGGCAGATAAAAAGGTAGGCTGGTGAATGGCTGCGAAGGAGAGAATGAGGCAGAGAGAGGATATGGGGATTGCCAAGAGGAGGGAAAGAGTTTAGGAAATTTCTAGATTTTTTTTTGTTGGGGGGGAGCCTGGGTAGGGTGGGGATTGAGGAGGGGAGAGACCTCAGAAAGGTATAATGCCATTGACTCCACCCTCCAAAGCATCAGTTTCCTCCAGGGGAACTAGGGGTTGCCAACTGCTAGGTGGGGGCTGGAGATCACTCAGAATTACAACTGCTTTCCAGATGATAGAGATCAGTTTCCCTGCATTATACCCTGCTGAGGCTGCTACCCTTCCCAAACCTTATCCTCCCAAACCTTACCCCCAAATCTTCAGGGATTTCCAAAACTTGTTCTGGCAACCTTTAAGGGAACTGATCTCTACAGTTGGGAGATCTGTTGTGATTCCAGGATACCTCCAGCCCCCACCCAAAGACTGGCAATGCTAGAAGGAGAGAAGGAAACAGGAAAAGGGGAAAGTCTATGGGGGCTTTCAAGAAGGGAAAGAAGAAATAGTGGGAGAGGAGGAAGTGTTGTGTATCATGGCTGAGGTCAAAAGCCCAGTGTCAGCAGGTCACATAAAAGAACCCTGGTGTCTGGGTTTGATGGACAGTCCCAACTATAGTCTGTTCCAAAGCAGGAGGTCAAGGCACCAACTGCAGGGCCTTATGCAGGGGTGAGTTCCAAGAGATGTAGTCGGGTTCTGGTCTGAAGGTCGAAGCACAAGGAGTCAGGATATGAGGTGAGTCCAAGAAACATAGCTCCAGAATGAAGGCTGTAGCAGAGGGAGTCAGTATATAAGGTGAGTACTCAGGTCCAGAACAAAGGCTGAAGCACCAGGAGTGTTAGCCCAAGACCCCACTTGCTATGTAAAGATGATACCCAGGCCAGATTAGGGCCAAAGTTGGCATAGGGCAAATATAGCCCTCTCTTTGTGCAATGCCAACCAGCCCAGCCATGTGCTCAAGACCATCTCACTGATGCAATCAGCTATTGCTTCAGGTACAGCCTTAAGCAGATACGCATCTGTCATCAGAAAAGACAATGTCATCAGAAAAGACAAGGGTGTTGACAGACCTGCATTCCATTTCTACATCCCTACATACTTCATACGTTGATACTAGGACCACCCTGTCCACGGCCTATTGTTGTTTTCTCAAATGCCCAGCCATTAATGGAGGCAAGATTCTGCAATTGCCCAACACTTTACTAATAAAGGCTTTCCTTCCAAACCATGGATTTCTTTTGTCCAAAACCCCTCTAGAGCCATTACCGGCAATCCTCACAGACCATTTCCTCATTGTGCCCACTGCCCCGAAAGCACAATTTCCCTGTATCAGGACTCCAAACCTGGCCATTTTTGGTTCAGTCTCCTGGGATACATACCAGCTGGATCACTCATTTGTTTGGGCCTCCTCAGGTATGCTTGGTAGCCAAGCCATCTGCTTCTCTTCACTGTGTACTCCTCTCTTCAGGAAGGTAGCTATACCTCCTCCTTCTCAATGCTTCACCCTCTTTTGTCACTGATCTCATTAAGATTGCTTCACCTCTTTATTTCCTGGCTTTCTGGGGTGTGTGTGTGTATATGTGATATTTTATTAATTAGTTGAATGTATTAGGGTTATTTTCTAATAAATTTCACAAAAGACATTTCCTGTTTGTCATCTGTGCAGCTCGAAGAGGGTTCTGACTCTGGTATAGTTGGAGTATGATCCCTAGCTTGCACACCTGTTCAGCAAACTGTCTCTTAGCTAATTCCCCCATCATAATTTAGACAGAGACCCAGTGTTGTGGCTAACAGGAATCAGGATGCAAAGGTGATCCAAGGAGTCATAGGGAAAAACACGGAGCTCGAAATGAAAGTTGTTGCCAATGAGGAACTGGCCCTAACCACTCAGTATTTATGGGACTACAGCAGCCCATCCCCATCCAGGTGTTCCTTGTCCTTTAAAAGGAGCTGTTGTTTCTTCCCAGCTGTGAACAGTTACCACCAGTGTTCCCTCTAAGCTGAGTTAGTGTGAGCTAGCTCACAGTTTTTTAGCCTCTGGCTCACACATTTTTGTCTTAGTTCAGGAAGGAGGGCTCCAGAGCAAACTAATGTATGCAGGAGCCACATTGCTCACTCACAACTATAATGCTAGTAGCTCACAAAGTAGAATTTTTGCTCATCAGACTCCATAGCTTAGAGGGAACACTGGTTACCACTGCAATCACTTCTGTCTTTGTCTTTTTTTCCCTTTGATACTCCAGCAGGGAAGGCGGGGAGATCTCCTTAGAGGTGGATTGTAATTCTTGGGAAGCATTCGTGGACAACTCCAGCTGTAAAATTTGGGGAGGACCTATGCTTCTTGACTGCTCAGGCTGTAAATCTTTGGGAGGGTCTGCATCTTTTGACCACCCAGGCATTTCCTTCTTTAACAGGTTGAGGCATTCCTCCCTTGCATCTGAGCTGTTGTTAGAGAAACCTTTGGCTGGATCTGCCTGAGGTGTTAGAGAGACTGCCTGGGCTGAACAGTGAGTCATGGCAGGAAGTGAGATGCCTCCAGCAAGTACTTGTGGGTTCCCACTTGTCTAATTTATTTCACAGGATTCTTCTAAGAATCAAATAAAGAATGGGAGATCCAAATAGCTACCCTGAGCTGGGAGAAATATGGGATAGAAATTCACATTTGGTTTTAAAGGAGAAGGAAAAGAGCTGTTTAGTCACATTTCATGGAAAGTATAATAGAAACAATCAAGAGGCAGAAGGTTTAGGAGTGAATGCAGAATGAGAACAAAGGAAACCTATTTGTTAAGGAAACAACTGGGGTTTTTTTACGACTAGATGATAACCTGGAAATGGTTTTGGTGGAAGGTGAGCTACAGCTGACAGAAGAACTAATAGCAAACATAGGATCCAGAATTATTTGAGTTTTTTAGGGGAAAGGATAGCAGTGGGATCTTGCTAAGCTTCTTTTTCATAGCACTTTATGTTAAAAATAAAGTGCTGAGCCCTCCCCCCAGTATTATGAATGATCTGTCAGAGTAGATCATTGGGTTATTGGAGCCTTGGAGGCCTGACCTTGATTTCCACACAGATCCAGATGCCTAGAAAAGAAAGCAACACAGGCAATGGATGAATAACTTCCAGACAGGCATTTTGTTGACAAAGCCAAAATTCTATCAACGTAAAAATCAGAATGGCTTTTGAGAAATGCTGACAAAAGTACACATGCCTTGTGTGTGTGTTCTTTGGGGGTTTCCATTGAAATGTCTGATGAAGAACTTGTGTGGGGAGATGCAATACCTATCTATAGGGCATAGACATTGTGCATCTAACCTGCACAAATTCCCTCTGTCATTATAACAGCAACTTTAGTTGGCAAACCCATATGAAAGAGGTCAATATTCCTCTGACAGATTCCTGTCTCATGGGTAGGTGTGATGGGCCTTTCTACCTACTGAGGGGACTCACATTGCCTCCTATGATTTTGGGGAACCAGGTTTGTTTTAAACTATAAACCTTTCCCTCATTTACTCAGTAGGGAGTGTATAGGAATGAGTTTGCTGCTGTGAGGTAAGTGTTGTGGTGTGTAAGTAAAGTATGGAGATCACCATGGCAGAATTTGTATATGAACAGCTCAGAAGATTTATTGATTTATGGGTTGGTTTCAAAGAATGAATCAGCAGCACAGATCTCGAAGTAGACAAATATTCTTATACCCTGTTTTTCTCCTCCCAATGAAGAATAAAAACAGCTTAAAACAGAACTGTCTCCACCTCCATTTTATCTTCAGAGTGACTACCCTGTGAGGTAGATTACAGAGAAAGAGAGGCTGCGGTCACACACACAAAATATATAATGATATTTAGTTATTTTTAATAGGGACCTTTACATTTTATTTTTTAGCATTTCTTTTACATGTGGTACTTAGGATTCCAAGACAGATGGTACTATTGAAATACAAAATGTGTTTGTTTTTCACATAGATTAAAATATATTCTGCTGTATAATTGCTGTCAAATATTGAGAAGGT
This sequence comes from Gekko gecko, assembly GCA_029375565.1. Lineage (NCBI taxonomy): Eukaryota > Metazoa > Chordata > Lepidosauria > Squamata > Gekkonidae > Gekko > Gekko gecko. The sequence continues at coordinate 143,852,624 of JAPDNY010000005.1, forward strand.
GAGGATCTAACACTACAGTGCATAATGCCCAATGGCTCTGTATGTAAACACAAAGATTCTGGAGCATTCAGCTCAACTAAGGCCCATTATGCACAAACATCTTATTGCAGGTTCTCAGAGCAGTAAGACTGTAATCTTAGTTTCAAATTCTGTGCCTGCTTTATATTCCATTCTCTGGTGTATTTATTCTGCAGCTACAATTTTAAAACCTGCACTTTTCTAAATCAGGATGGAACGTCACTTGTGATGTGTGGGGAGTGGCATCCAAGTTTTTTTTTTTTAAAAAATTACTCAATTGCCCTAGTGCAGCTGCATAGTAGTGTCCAGCAAGCACCTTTCATTTAAATCCTCGTGGTTCAGGTTTTGCACATGCATTTTAGCATTAGTTCATTGAATGAAAGGGAACAGGAAAGAACTTAGGCAAAGGAGGAAAATCCTCTGTGATGGACAGCAAGCAATTGTAGGCTTTTAAGCAATGCTGCTTGAGAAAGGGTGAGCTAGCAAAAAGAAATGATTGACAGCTCACAGAGTTCCTTCTGATTGGGTGAAATCTGCTTACTGTGAAATGGAACACTGAACTGTTTAAAAAAGTCAGGTGGGAAGGAATCGGTGTTGATCAGTTGAAGTTGGAGTTAGGGAAGGGAGTTAACAGAAAACTCCTAGTGAGATACTCTGAATAGGAAAAGGGTCTGATAAGCCCTGTCTGGAGCAGAGCAAGTGACTGCTGCAAATAACAGACTTAGGGTGGAGACAGTGAGTCTGGCAAAGAAGTGTGAGAACCTCACCTATTCCAGGAGTGGAGAGGAATCTCCTTGTGTGAAAAACAGAAACACTACTTGAGTAGAGAATTAGTCATTCTCAATATGGAAGTTGATTAACCAGTTTACAGAGACTGTTCTGGAAAGGAATTTTTAGAGGCAATTCAGGAAATATATAAAGACAGGAAGGCAATAGTGAGAGTAAATAATAAGCACTCACAAGTATTCCCCATACAAAGAGGGGTACGGCAAGGGTGCCCACTGTCACCGTTACTATTTGTAATGGCGGTAGAACAGGTAGCGGAACAGATTAGAAATTCGGGAAGAATAGAAGGTTATAAGACAGGTAAGACAGAAATGAAAATTAATTTATTCACAGATGACATCATAATTATTATGACAAATCCAAAAGAGGGAGTAAAGGAAGTAAAGATTATTTTGGAGGATTTCGAAAAATGCTCAGGGCTAAGTGTAAACATGACAAAATCAGAAATTATATACTTAAATGTAAATAGAGAACAAAAGAAGGAAATAAACAGAAGTACAAATATAGGGTTAGGAGTAAAGAAATTTAAATATCTAGGTATAGTAATACAGAAAAATTTGGATAAGATGATAAAGGATAATTATGATAAAATCTGGAAGAAAATAGAGAAGGATATGAGAAGATGGAAAAACAAAACATTAGGGATATCCTCCAAAATTAGAAGCGTTGAAATGTTTTGGGTACCTAAAATAATGTACCTATTTCAAACACTACCAATGGGAGTAAAGGAAAATAAAATTACCCTATGGAACAGAACACTAAAATAATGGATATTTGGCGATAAAAATGTAGGTTTCATAAAAGGATAGTGTACAGCCACAAGTCAGAACTTGGATGGGGAGTTCCAGACTTAAATAAGTATTACGAGGCATTCCAACTCAAATCATTACTAGAGATTGGAGAGGAAAAAGAACTGAAATGGGTTAGATTTGAGGATGAGATTAATAACAATATAGGAAGACTAGGTATTTTTTACAAAGCTAAGGCTAAAGATCTAGAATTAACAATAGGGCCAAGAAGATCAACATTAGAAGTATGGAAAAAATGGCAACCACACTGGCTAGGAAGACCCTCTAGATGGGTGCCACTAGAAACCATTATAGAAGAGGAGTAAGAAAAAAAATGGTGGGAAATTTTAAGGTCTAAAGGATACCATAGAGTAGAGGATTTGTTTAGAGGGAAAATTCTTAAACCATTACAAGAAGTAATAGAAGAGACAGGCAAGCAACACTGGCTAAAAATAGCAGGTCTTCATAAAGCAATAAAGGAGATTAATGAAAAAGAAGAATTGTGGATAGACGAACCAATGGAAGAAATATATAAAGAAAGGGCTGGGACAAAACAAGGTCTAGTAGGGGAAATTTATAAAAAGATGATATTAGATAAAGATAAAATGATAGAATATTTACAAAAAGTCTGGAGTAGAGAAGGACAGATATCAGAGAGGATGGCAGAAAAAATTATGAAAGGAATGGACAAAATCAAGGTTTTCAAATTTAAAGAACTGGAACACAAATTTCTTACAAAATGGTATAAGACGCCAGCCCAATTGGCTAACATGATTCCAGGATTAAGTTCTCTTTGTTGGCACTGTAGGAAATCTAAAGGCTGGTTCGCACACATGTGGTGGGAGTGTAGTGAAGTAAGGGTATTCTGGCTAGAAATTATCAAAGTTATAAGGAAGGTAGCTAAAATTAACTTAAATATAGATTTCAACTTAATGCTGGTAAGTACAATGGGGAACCCGAGGCTGGATAAGGAAGACCAAACCTTAGTGAAGGCTATGATATTGGCGGGAAAAGCAGCTATAGCTTGGGGTTGGAAGGATAAAAGTAAGTGGACAGCCGAAATCTGGCACAGCTATCTGCTTGATTTTATACAGTCAGACATCGCGGCAACTCTGTGTAAGGTGACAACTTGGGAAGGGAAATCCGCTGAAATCCAGAAAAGATGGAAGACCTATTTCGACTGGGTATCCAAGGAGGGAAGAAAGGACATTCGGTGGAAGATTCAGACTTTGTGCCTGTGGCTGGAGATAAAGGAATAAGGACAACAGGAAGATAGGGAGGGGAGGAGGGAGGGGAGGGGGAAGAAAATTGTAAGAAGCTAAACAATATGTGGTGTAAAGTAACCAATAAAATCAATAAAAATATATATATATATTTTAAAAAGAGACTGTTCTGGAAGATAGGGATTTGACAAAAGGTTTGAGAAGGCACAGAGGCCCCTGAAGCAAATCAAAAGAGGTTATTGCTCTTAAGGAGGAGAGAATAACTATCTGGCCAGAGGAAGAGGGAGCAGATAGGAAAACCCCTGCTCTATCAACGTAAACTCTCAAGTATGTGACCATCCAGTAACAAGTTCAAAAGAAGGTATAAGAGACTCTAGTAAACTCTTTATCACAGTAAAAGCAGTGAAACATCTCTAACAGCATCAAGTCAAAATAAACCACAGAAAATAATTCACTAAACATCTCTAGTGCTGTATAAAAGCATTTAAACCTCTTTTTATCAAATCTACCCAAAGTTCACTTGTAAATATAATTTTCCAACCTTCCAACCCAATTTGATTTCTGTTTCAACCTTCAGTGTGCCTAGGTGCCTATTTCTGAGGGAGAATTTATAGAGGTACAGACCCTCCTCAGTCAGTTCCTTATTTGGGGTGTAAGCTGACAAAGTATCAAACAGTAATAAGGTGGGACAACAGCAATATAATAAAAGTTTATTTAACACATAAGAAGAGTGACACACTACCTAAAGGTTACCCAGTTATCAGATGGAGAACTGGAAATTCATAGGGTGGTTGGAGGGAAAATCTGAGACCTTATAAGGGTGATTGTTTGAGGGGAGTGCCCATCTGGTATACTCACTGTTGAAACTGACCAGTCTTTTTCTGAAACTGACAAGCAGCTGCAAAACACTGTTTTACATATTACTGAGCACTAAGGGATTCTCTGCTATGTTATTGACCACTGTTAAAAATGGGAAAGAGTCATACAATCTTATAATATGGGGGAACATATTGAATGTATGGTAGAATCCACTGGCACTGGCATTGCAAGCTGTGATCATTGGCAACATGTGTGTGTCCAAATGCACCTGTGTCAAGTCGGCTACTCAACCATACTTTGCACAGGGCTACAATTTATATGGGAGAGGAGTCCTCTGGTAGAAACTCTGGAGTGCTTTTTTAGTCTTGTGCCACTAAATTGGAAAGGGGGGGTATTTTCACCGATGACCTAGCACAGCTGCATAGTAATACTAATTTCATGCCCTTCCTTGCAAATTTGTGTGGTTTTCTCTTTGTGATTCTCTAATTTGATCCTGCACACTGGTCATGATCTTGGCAGTTTTTTAGAGCCTGGCCTGCGCAGATTGCACTCCATCCTCCAAATGGATCAATCCCAATTGATTCTTAAATTCGGCAATTTACAGAAGGTCCATGTGGCTCAGCCTCCATTTTAATGTCAAGCTTCTGGAGACTGCCAAAATGCCCCCTCCCCCAACTTTGTTCACTAAGCTATGAAAGGGAAAAATGTTTTCAAAGCTTTAGGCTTCCTATCCTGATGTTTCTGTCTTGCTTTACATCTCATGTCAATTTCATTCTGCGCTGACAATCCCCCCCCCATTTATTTTGTTTGCATGCAGCACTGAAATCTTTTTTTTTTTTTTTTGCACTAGGGATGCTGTTGTTTCCTCCTCCCCAATCCCCATTTCAAGTCAATACCAGAAGGGAACTAAACCTCACACCACTCCTTTTAAACTTCCCCCTGTCATTTTAATATTTTAAATTCAGCAGTCCAAGACTAGCGATAGTTTCATATCACTAGACTCATGCTGCTTGTCACAGAACCTACCAGGGAAGAGGTGATCCTGGATTTGGTCCTAAGTAACGCCCGAGACCTGGTGAGAGATGTAAAAGTGATTGCACTGCTTGGGAACAGTGACCATAATGTTATTGAGTTTAACATTTGTATAAATAGGGAGTTGCCCAAAAAGACTGACACAATCACTTTTAACTTTAAAGGGGTAAGTTCTCTGATATGAGGGGACATGTGTGGAGGAAACTGAAAGGAAAAATAGAAAGGGTCAAAACCACTGGGCAAGCTTGGAGACTACTTAAAACTAAAATCCTAGAAGCTCAGAAAAAATATATACCTCACTTTAGGAAAGGCACAAATAGGTATAGAAAAAAGCCTGCATGGTTAACAAACGAAGTAATGGAATCTGTAAAAGGTAAGAAGGATTTCTTTAAGCAGTGGAAAGCTAGTCTCAGTGAGGTTGATAAAAGGGAATACAGGCTGTGGCGAATAAAATGCAATTCTGTGATCAGGCAGGCAAAAAGGGAATATGAGGAGCATATAGCAAAAAACATAAAGACCAACAATAAAAAATTCTTTAAATACATTAGAATCAGGAAACCAGCCAGGGAGGCAGTGAGGCCCTTGGATGACCAGGGGATAAAAGGAGTAGTGAAGGATGATAGGGAAATGGCTGAGAAGCTGAATGCATTTTTTGCCTCTGTCTTCACTGTGGAAGATGAGAAATGCTTGCCCATTCCAGAACTGCTGATTTCGGGAGGGGTGTTCAAAGACCTGAGTCAGATTGAGGTGACAAGAGAGGAGGTCCTACGACTGATAGACAACTTAAAAACTAATAAATCACCAGGCCCAGATGGCATACATCTGAGAGTTCTGAAAGAACTCAGATGTGAACTTGTGGATCTCCTTACAAAAATAAGCAATCATTCATTAAAATCTGCCTCCATTCCTGAGGACTGGAAGGTAACTAATGTCACTCCCAAGGGTTCCAGAGGAGATCCGGGAAATTACAGGCCGGTGAGTTTGACATCGATACCGGGTAAGTTGGTAGAAACTGTTATTAAGGAAAGAATTAGTAGGCGCATTGCTGAACAAAAACTATTGAGGCAGACTCAGCATGGGTTCTATAAGGGAAGATCTTGTCTCACTAACCAATAGATGTTGTTTACCTTGACTTCCAGAAAGCTTTTGATAAAGTTCCTCATCAAAGGCTCCTAAGTAAGCTCAATAGTCATGGAATAAAAGGACAAGTCCTCTTGTGGATCAAAACCTGGTTTATTAATAGGAAACAGAGAGTGAGTATAAATGGGCAATTTTCTCAATGGAGGATGGTAAGCAGTGGGGTACCACAGGGATCAGTACTCAGTCTGATGTTTTTTAACTTGTTTGTTAATGATTTGGAATTGGGAATAAGTAGTGAAGTGGCTAAATTTGTGGATGGCACAAAGTTGTTCAGGGTGGTGAGAACCAGGGAGGATTGTGAGGCACTCCAAAGGGATCTGTTGAGGATGGGTGAGTGGGCGTCAATGTGGCAAATGGGGTTCAGTGTGGCCAAGTGCAAAGTGATGCACATTGGAGCCAAAAATCCTAAATATAAATACACGTTGATGGGGTCTGAACTGGCAGAGACTGACCAAGAGAGAGATCTTGGAGTCATAGTAGATAACGCAATGTCTAGACAGTGTGCAACTGCAATAAGAAAGGCCAACTGCAATAAGAAAGGCCAACGCTGGGGATTATTAGAAAGGGAATTGAAAACAAATCAGCCAGTATCATAATGCCCCTGTATAAATCAATGGTGCGACCTCAATTGGAGTACTGTGTACAGTTCTGGTCACCACACCCCAAAAAGGATATTATAGCATTGGAAAAAGTACAGAAAAGGGCAACTAGAATATAAAAGGGTTGGAACACTTGGGGCTCTTCAGCTTGGAGAAACAATGGCTGAGGGGTGACATGATCAAGGTTTATAAGATTGTGCATGGGATAGAGCAGATAGAGAAAGAAGTACTTTTCTCTCATTTTTACAATACAAGAACTCGTGGGCAGTCACTGGTTGCTGGACGGCCGGGAGGTTCCGGTTGCATACTACTCCTGGACTCTATCTTCTGTGGAGCGGAACTATGCAAAAATTGATAAGGAGGTGCTGGCGATTGTGGCTGGGGTGAAGAAGTTTCACCATTACCTCTACGGCCAGCCCTTTGAGATCCTGACAGACCATAAGCCACTCCTGGGGCTGCTCGCCGCTGACTGCCAAACACCACAGATGGTTTCGCTCAGGTCCTGCGGTGGTCCATTTCCTGTCAGGGTACGTGTACTCCCTCACCCATTGACCCAGGAAGGCTATGGGGCATGCAGACGCCCTTAGCTGCCTCCCCCTGGCCACCACAGACCCCAACCCGGCCCCTGTGCACATGGTTGCTCTAGTAGAGGCGCTCCCAGACCGGCTGGTCCATGTGTGGGAGGTGGCCCGCTTCTCAGCCCGGGACCCAGTCCTCTGCCGTGTCCTGGACTGGGTGGGAAGGGGGTGACCAGTGGTCAAGGAGGGCCCCAAGTTCACCCCATTTGTATCCCACAAGCATGAACCCACTTATAAGGGGTGCTTGATGTGGGGAGGCCGGGTGGTGATTCCAGTGCCGCTACAGCAACGTGTCCTGGAGTCGCTACACGAACATCACCCAGGGTTGGTCCACATGAAGGCATTAGCACGAAGCTACGTCTGGTGGCCAGGCCTCGATCGGGACATCGAGGACAAGGTGTGGAAATGCCAGCCCTGCCAGGTCTCCCACCCGGAACCACGAAGAGCACCGGACCGAGCCTGGGAGTCATCCCACTGCCCTTGGTCACGCCTCCACCTGGACTTTGCTGGGCCATTCCAGGGGCAGCTCTTCTTCATACTTGTGGACTCCTACAGTAAGTGGTTGGAGGTCATCCCAGTGTCATCAACCTCCTCCAAAGCCGCCATCAGGACGATGTGGTGGATCCTGAGCACCCACGGGTTGCCGGACATGCTCGTTATGGACAATGGCACAGCGTTTACCTCCTGGGAGTTCCAGGAGTTCACTGCGTACTATGGGATCCGACACGTACGCTCCGTGCCATTCCACCCTGCCACGAACAGGCAAGTGGAAAGGATGGTCCAGACCGCCAAGGACGCCCTCTGAAAGTTTGACTCCCCGGACTGGGAGTATAAGCTCACAGCCTTCCTGTTTGGCCAGAGCATCACCCCACACTCTACCATGGGACGCAGCCCAGCAGAACTCCTCCTGGGTCGCTGCCTCACATCACATCTGGACAGGCTACATCAAGACCGGGCCCCAGAGCATGAGCTGGACACCAAGGACCAGCAAGCAAGCAGGGGGTTCTTCCCGGAGGACCCTGTCTATGCCAGGAGCTACACCGCAGGACCACCATGGGTCCCGGACCCCGTTCGTATGAAGTCTCCTGCGAGGATGGCACCGTGCTTCACCACCACATAGATCAGCTCCGCCGCCAGGTTGAGCCGTGGGAGCCAGAGGACTACGAGGATCCCGGACTGCAGGAGGTAGGAGAGCCACAACCTGAAACATGGGGGCTCAGTCCGGCGGAGATCTCCACTGCCGCACCGATGGCCCTGGTCCCGGACACCCCAACCACTGCAGATGATGCCTCGACAGCCATGCCTCACCCCTCAGCACCAGTAGACCCCCCGACTCAGACACCGGCGCCGGTGTCTTCACCTGCCCCGGCTCCCCGGCGCTCGACGAGGGTCAAGAAGCCTCCATCTTATTTAAAGGACTTTTGTTTGTGGGTGTCTCACAGACCAAGGGGGGAGGAGTGTAGTGTATCCACAGGGAAACATGGACTCGGGGCAACCATGTGCTCGGAACGGTTCTGACCGGTCCACCACGCGGCCAGGCAAGGGCCGGAGCTTCGGCCCCTTTAGACAGTATAATGTAGGCTCCTCGCATTCTCCCAATCGGGGAGCCTGGGGTAACTCAATTAACTGTAAATAGCGAATCACGGGGGTTATGTGTGTTTGGGGTGTGGGTTCACTTGGGGATAAAAGCCGGCCTGTGAGCCTGCTTAGTTGTCTTGTTCCTGTTCTAATAAAGTATGTGAGAGCTGAAATCACTCATCAGTCTCAGTACTTTTCAAACATATAAACACACAACACACATAACAACCAGGGAGCAGGTCCAACAATAGTTATTGGGGTATGACAAACAAAACAAAAAAGTCTTCACCTACTGGCAGAAGATAACAAAGGGAGACAGAAGGAGCTCCCTGGGGATGGAGCTACAAAGTTTTGGTGCCATGATAAATAAGATCCTTTCTTGAGTTACTACCCATCTAGCCTCAGCTGGCAGGGGCATCAAAGCCAGTGCCTTTCTGAGGTATAGGCTACAATCTTAAGAACATGTTCCAGAGTGTAAGCCCCATTAAATACAATGGGACTTACTTCTGAGTAAGTGTGCTTAGTATTTAGATAGGTAGCCATGTTGATCTGAAGCAGCAGAACAAGTTTGAGTCCAGTGGTATCTTTATGACCAGCAAAGTTTCATGCAAGGTATAAGCTTTTTGTGTGTAGTGATGATACTTAACTGATGTAAAAAGCAGTTAGAAAGCTTGAAAAATGTAACAGGATGACCCCGCAAGGGTGGGGGGCATGTATCTGCTGCTGTGAACCACAGGAGTTACTATGTATATAAAACCCAATATCTACACAGGTAGGCAAAACCAACAGGACAAATTCTGTGGATTAAGCTGAAATATCCTACAAATTTTGTGAGGAGATTATTGTGAAATACCTGGCTGATCATCTGGATTCTGCCTAATATGGATCCAGATGACTCCCACATTGTACTATCCACATGTGCCATATAAATGAATATATGACAGCCTTCTAAATGGGTAGTCAGAGTGATAAGATGAAGAATAAAAACAGATAACAACAAAACAAGTGAAACATAAAAAGCACCCACAACCTAATAAAAGAAACTTAAAATACAAAACTACCTTAAAGATAGCATAAGAAGGGACCCCCCCGAAAAAAAACCTGTTGTGTAATTGAAATTAACCCAGCAAACTTTAAAGTTTAATTAGCTAAAAGGCACATGGGAATAAAATTGCACACAGAAGGAAATGAAGTTCAGATTTATTACACTCTTGTTATATAGTGCCAATACTGGAAAAGCCCTGTTTGATAACATAGCATTTTGGCCACAGTATTTCCCTAAAATATTGCTGCAAGGTGGTGGTTTAGAAATGGGGCTGGCAACCTTCAGTAATTCTAGAAAGCCATATCACCACAAGTTCTAAAAAGTGTGGTTGGTTAATACACGTGCATTAGATGCCACTGCACAGCACTGTCTCACCATGGTTAAACTGATAAGAACACATTGACTTTTATTCAGAGAATGTTTAAATTACAATCATTGATGTCATGTAGCAAACTATTACATTTGATCTTAGCCAAAAGGCCAAGAAGCGATGCCTTGACATGATTGTGTTCATCATGAATAGCAACAATTGCCCATAATTTCTCTGCTTTTCTATGTGCCAGAATACAGAGGAAGCCAAAAGACATGCTAAATGTGGCTTCCTGGGAGAAATGGAGACTCAGATCTTCTTTTATGTGCCAAATTCTTTTGGGGGTTGGGAGAAATGTCAATGCCGAATTCTCAACCACAAAGGAGGCAACACTTACAATGTTGTTTAGTTTATAATGGTAAGTGGCTCTAATTTATCTTCAGGTATGCAGACCATCTTAGATAATGTTGCTTTCATTATCACTCTGACGTTTCTAAATGGAACAGGAGAGATTAGTGCTTATTGTGAAATGCATTACAACATTGAAGGAATGTTTTAGCAAAGCTTAAGCTGAAAATCTGTGCTTAGAAAGTTGTATTGGCTTCTTTGTGACTTAAATTTCAAAGAGCTCTTTGTATATGAAAAAATAGGTTGTCCACTCCCTTATGTTTGCAGGCTTCTTTATCCCTTGCCTACCTTACAGAGTAGATAAATAAAAAGGGCCATTTATTCCAAGTAACATTTCAACACAAATGTCCATCAGAATAATAATTAAAAAATGATGTAGTTGAATAATCTTCTATTACTCAATTTTTAAAAATAGTGATCTAAAAACAATAGACATTATTGTATTTTGAAAATTCTGAACAATATTAATATTAGAATATATCCATTGCAATTGAATAGAGTTCCATCTAGTGGTTGAATGAACAAACTGCATCAGTTGCTCAAGTGATGTAATCACAGTAGGGCATGATGGGAATATCCATGTATTCCTATAAAGAAACAAGTTGTGATGCAAATCTGTAGTGTTTGGGTTATGTTTCTCAAATGTTATGAGGCTAAAATGGAAATGAAGTTACTCTTAAAAGATGTCCTCAAAAAGTCAAAATTTTGATGACACGTTATCTGGTGGCCCAAATATTTGTTTGTTAGTTGCTGTAGATTTTCCATTTTGTGTGGCCATGGTCTTGGCATTGTAGGGCCTGATGTAGGCACATAGCCTAACTCAAACAGGACACAGTATTTTGTTCCAAGACACTGAAAAGCTGGACAACACTTCCAATTACCATGTCAGATTACACAGGGAAGCCATGAAATTCATAAACATATGAACATAAAATATGAATTATAAACATAATTTCAACAGGAAAGAAGAAAGTTTAAAAATAAAAAGTTTAAAAATAAATATCCTACAAGATAATGACTCAGCCCTACTTTCTGGAGTAGATATAAATTACCTGCATACCATTTTTCTTCTTATCTTGACACAGAGAATACTCCATCTTTCTGTGTTATACCTCTGAGAATACCAGTCACAGCTACTGGTGAAACGTCAGGTCCTACAATGACAAGATCATCGCCACACAACACGGAAAATCTACAGCAACTAATGAACTTCGGCTGTGAAAGCCTTTGACAAAATATTTGTTTGTTTGGTATGTGGCATAATGTTTTACTGTGGATTCTTTTGTGCACAGAATGCTATTAGGGATGGAGAGGTGAGTGCTCTGATAGCAAGTAAGCAAAGTTAGACCTGAACAACCCATTTGTAAATCTAGTTATGTAACTAATCCCAACAGGAAAAGAAACAGCAAAAATAATGAGGCAAACAGAGAAGGGAAGAGATGGAGGAAAGGCATGACTTAATGGATATGTGTCTGAGAGTGACCTTCTCCTACCAGTGAAGTTAATCTTTTTTTCCCACTGGACAGGATCTTCCTGACTGGCATTTATTTGCACACCATTTCTGCTTTCCACCAATCATTGTGTCATTTCTATAGTTTGAGATGGATTTTCTGGTTGTCTTCATGGAATGAAAATGGGTGCTGGAAGCCAGTTTGGTGTAGTGGTTCAGTGCGTGGACTCTAATCTGGGAGAACCGGGTTTGATTCCCCACTCCTCCACTTGCACCTGCTGATGTGACCTTGGGTCAGTCACAAGCTCTGGCACAGCTGTCCTCTCAAGGACAGTTTCTGTCAGAAGTTCTCTCAGCCCCACCTACCTCACAGGGCGTCTGTTGTGGGAAGGGGAAGGGAAAGGAGTTTGTAAGCCGCTCTGAGACGCCTTTGGGCAGTGAAGGGCGGGGTATAAGTCCAAACTCTTCTTCTTCTTCTTCTTTATTTTGAATGAAACTAAATCCTGCAAAAGAGGGAAGCTAAACCCTGCTAGGGAGCCATTGTGGCCCTTTTCCATTCATTTTATTAATGCTCATGGACCAATTGGTCATAAGCAAAGAGACGATACAAAATACAGAATTATAAATACAGTATTTACATAATAGAATATCATTATTAAATGCCAAAACTTCACCACTACAAGAGTCACATGAGTGTCAATATGAACTAACAATTTAGCTCCAATTTCCAGCTCGGAAGCCAGAGTCCATATTTGTTACACTACATTTGTTACAGTCAATTAAAAAGTGCCAAATGGTATCTAATTTTCGAGATTTACAGTTGGAAATCCTCTCAGGAAAAGGAATCTCTGCAAACCTACCCGATAATTCCCCTAATGACAACATATTTAATTTTGCTTTAGAGAATAAGATTCATTATTTAGACATCATTAGATGCTTACAATAAGTGGGTAGGGGTCTTTGGGATTAGGAGACCTAAATAATACAGAGAACACACCCTCCGAGTTCTACAGCAAGTTCTCCATTTATTAAAATGTAGCACAGTACATTTTATCAATTTACATATAGAGGTATATAGCCATTGGGGCCAAATTACTTGATACAGTTTTTGATGTGGAGTCTGGATTCCCCAAGCCATAAATCAGCTGGAGGTTCCCTTGAGAACTCATTTCCCAAATGCATGAGACCGTGATCTGGACTGGAACCACAGGACATGGGGTGAAGGTACTTTAGTCTTCCTCCAAACAGTTTTCCTGGCCTAAAATGGTCCTAGGTGGAAGATGCACATATCAGTCAGGAAAATGACTTGGGGAGAAAGACTCCCTGTGCACTGTGGTCCCAGTCTATATCATGCCCTCATGTGCTTAGGCAATAAGTTTCCAGCAGTTGAACTCACAGGGAATATATTATTGACTGATTCCAAGTCAGATCTGGCATCCCATACACAACACATTGAAAATATACATTCTTAGCCCTTATTGTGCTAGTTTATTGCTTGCCCAACTTTGATATTGGGTGTTAATTAGAATGCTGAAATCAACTGAGTGTACAGAGAGGCAGGGTTTGTTTTTAAAAATATACGCATTCTACTGCTGCCCTTCTTGATGGTCCCCATTGGGGGGGACATCTTTTAAAGGCCAAGTCTGCCTGTGTCCTGTGCACATGAGAATTTTAATTTCCCCTAAATAAGAGTACTTTCTCCCATCTGCAGGCCTGAAAAATATCATCTCAATTGGCTAAAAATGAAAAGCTGCAGCCAGAAATGTGTCTCCTATTAAAACTAAGAGAACCAAATAAAGAACAGAATAAATTATCTGACCCAGTATACAAAAATAATAATTAAAATGAATAAGAACAGAATTACTGAAATAACTACTGAAATAAGATCTGGAAAATGCACACCTCTGTATGATTATGTGTTTACTTCTGCATTCCACAGCAATTTATGTAAACAGCAGTAACTCCTATAGCACAGAATAAGATCAACAGGATCTAGTACTAATTTAGCTTGATAGGTTTATGGGATGAAAAACAAATGCTGCAAACCAACTAACATTTTTCAGAAGCAGAAATTTCTTGCTTTTACAGCACAGTCCTAAACAGATTTACAATTGAAATCAATGGGCTTAGAAAGGAGCAACTATGTTTAGGATTGTGCTGTTAATGCACATAAAACCCAGATTAAGGGTGTAATCCTGCCAATTTATTCATAAGGAACTATTTACCAGATTCCAGGCTCAGTAATTGGATAGCTAAATTGGATCACGGCATTGTACTATACTATAGGATACTGCTCCCCTACATTCATTCTACTCCATTCTATCCCCATCCCATCCTGATTCCAATCTTTTCAATAGTTTTAGTAATTTCTGTTTGACACAGTACTAAAATTAAAAAAAAAATTGATGAAACAAAGGAAGCAGCCAATTTTGTGATCAGTCTTGACTGCCCACTGTGGCCAGGTGTTCATAGAAAGGAGAACAGAATAGCAGAGGGCTGTGTTTGCACATCAGCACCATAAATGCTTTCAAATTTTTGCATCACTTCTTTGGCAATATAATTACTCTTTCCACTGTTCTCCCCTCTTTGTCTGTAGCAGTCAGGCATAATTTTCGCTCTTTGAACTTTGTTGGCTTTTCTGTTTTCCTCTTCTGCCTCCTTCTCTTTCTTCATTCTTTCAACTCCTCTCTTCACTCCACAAGTTTGCAGGATCAGCTGCTCTCAGACTGACTTTCCAGAGCCAATAACTACCATTTTGTATTCTGAATACAAGGAAGTGGAATAGTACTTGGAATAAAACTATGGCATATGTATCAAAGCTATTAATTTGTAGTATGAAAACCATTTCTTAAAGTTACTGCAGTAATTCAGTATTATGGAGGAACTATGGAATCTAAAGATTCATTAATTATTGTGGAACAAGGGCTGTCAGGAGAAAAGCATTTCTGGATGTACCTTACTGATTTAGACTAAGAACATTAAGAATTTCTGTCTGTGAATGAAAAATAAACAAGCAAAAACCCTTCAAATTTTAGAATGATTACTTCTGTTTATATTATTTATTTCAGATCTTTTTTATCACCTTTGCGATAAGCAGGGCTGGCCCCAGTTTTTTTTTTGCATACTAGCAAGGATATCTTTTGGCATCCCCCCCCCGCGCCCACTAATTTTCAAACATAAATGCATTTTAGGAAGAATGCAAAGTTGAGAGCAACTTGAAGGCACACTGACTCACAGACACACACACACAGTTAATGCAAATACAGCAGATGTGGTCTTCTCCCTTGCCAGTCCCCTGTAAAGAAACCCTGCTGCTGCCACGGAAGTTTTCTGGATGATCTTAGGCCAGTTATGCATCCTCGACCTAATTTACTACACAAAGTTGATGTGGGGATACAATGAAGAATAATGTCAGCTACTTTGGATCCCCATTATGGAGAAAGGGCGTGGGTATAAATGAAATAATAAATGTAGGTAAAGATGAGGGAGCAGATAAAAGGTAGGTTGATGAGGTGGAAAGGAAAGAAGGGAGCAGGGAAATGTGAGGATGTGGGGGTTGCCAAGAGAAGGAAAAAAGGAAATACCATGAGGAATGGGGTTTAGGGGAGAAGTCCTTCCAGGTTCCCCATCAAGCAACCAGGTCCAGTCTGGTGACCATCACCACACAAAGGCTGCGATCACACACATGCAATAATCCACTTTCAATCCACTTTCAGTACACTCTCATGTCCTCAGAAGCCAGAGGGGTGGCAGGGCACAGCAGCATGAACCTGCCTGCAGGGAGCCAAGAAATGAAAGCAAAAGCCCCGCCAGCACCTGAGGAGGAGAAGGGGCACAGCCAAGTGGGGCGGGGGGGGGCAACAGGGCAGCAGGGCAGCAGGCCATTTTGGCGCCCACCTCCAGGGACCACGGCCCAACCGCCCTAGACAAAAGCCTAATTTGCTTAATGGGTGGGCTGGCCCTGGCAATAAGAACACTGGCATGTTTCACACAATTAGCAATCTCTAAAACACCATGCTTACTGTTAGGCATAGGTGGTGCATCTGCCACAGTTAGACCCTTCTAAGTGCATTAACTTCAATGGGCTCAGAAGGGTGGAATTCTGTTTAGGATTGCATTAGTAGGCTCCTGATCTGAGCTGGCAAATTCAGAAGTCTTACACTTCCTGCAAATCCTGTGGGTTCATGTTGCACATACCTCTCACCTCCTCCAACACACTCAGTCCCAGATAGTTCAATAAACTCATTTCCAGACCAGACTCTGACTCAGACCCAAAGTTTCCTCGTTCAAGCATAGGGACCCTGACATAAGGTTTACATCTCACATATTATGACATATATGTAGGATCTATATACCATTGCATTCATGATATCTTATTATTTTTTCCATACCAGTGGGCTCTGTGTTGAGATAAGTAAACCAGCATATTCCAGTTGCATTAGTTCTACTAATTATGAGCTTCCTCAGGGATTGATAGGAAAAAGGCTGTATTTTTTAAGAGTTTTGAATTGGCTTTAAAGTTTTTGTTCATGCACTACTGTTTGCGTACTGGAATGCTGGGCTAGGAAGACAGCACAATGAATAAGGGACTGTGCAATGTTTTCATGATGATAATTCAGACTGCTGATGGACCCAGGCAACTATTCTGGGCTATTTAAGAAGAACAGCTTTCAGTTAAGATCAAGTAAAGGGTTAATAAGATCAACTTCTATCTATCTATTGCATCTTTTTCCACAAAGGAGTTCAGGGTACTTTATGAAGTTCTTCCATCTGCTATTTTATCCTCAAAACAAGGTTAGGTTGAGCTAAGGGGCACCCAGCAAACTTTTTATGACTGGATGGGGATATGAACCCAGGCCTCCCCATCCTCATCCAACATCCTAACTACTCCACCACATTATCTCCATGAACATACATCAACAACAGCTACCAGCCTTGACTACCTGATCATATGAATGCTAACCACAACTGGGCAAAAGTGGAACATCAGATCAAATCATCTTGTTAATTACAATTAAGAGTTGCAGAGTAAGGGTATCCAATTGTAATGAATATGAGTCTTAACCAGCAATGAAATGCATAATTTGAAACATCATCAATATCTAGCCCTATTCTGTGTTAAGGGCTGTTAATGTTTGGGGCAGTATGAATATGGTATGCATATGAAAAAAGAAAGTCAGAGGTTTCTCTGAATCTTAACTACTTATTTAGTAAATCTTTATCTCACCTTTCCTTCAAAGAGGCATCCACGAAGCTCCCGCCCGCCCAGCAATGCCGCTGGTGGGCGGGGGCTGCTTTGCCACCCTGAGGAATCTGGGCAGCAATAGCAGTTGGGACTGATTCGTCCCGATGTGGCTGGGGGCGGAGCCAGCCGTTCTAAAACGGCTGGGGCTCCGTTCCCACCTTGACAGTTGCTTTGTGTGCTCGGGGCAGTTGCTTTGTGCTCCGAGCGCAGAAGGAGTGTGTGTGTGGCCCACTCCCAGCAGGTGGCTGGCTCACAAGGGAGGCGGCAGCGGCCGGCTCGCAGCGGCAGCGGCCTGCTCACAAGGGAGGCGGCAGCGGCCTGCTCGGTGGCAGCGGCCTGCTCGCAGCGGCAGCGGTCCATTCCTGCCGGCGGCAGCGGCCCATGCCTGGTGGGGGCAGTGGTGGCGGCCCATTCCCAGTGGGAGCAGCTGCTCCAAGTAGTGATGGCGGCGGCAGCCTATTCCCCGCGGTGGCCCATCGAGGCAGACCCTTGGGACCGCGTGAGGCGGAGGCGCGATTGCTGGCTGCAGTGCCTCACCCTCTGTTTAATATATATATATATATATATATATATATATATATATATATATAATCCCACACGCGGGAACACACTTTTGGTTAGGGGGAGTTCTTTGGAGGGCCCCTGGGTAGCGAGGGTGCAGTTGGTGCTGCTGCTGAGGCCCCAGTTCCCTCCTTCCCCCATATTCCCCCCTTCTGTGCACCAATTGGTGCCATTTGTAGACAATTGGGCAATGGGGTGGCCAATTATTATTAATACTTCAGGAGGCAGCCATTTGAGTGGAGCTGTGGGGGTGGCCATTTGAGTGGAGCTCATGGGGGCAGCCATCATGAGTGGGATGACCCTGTCAACCCAGCGATTCTTCAAGGGCTTGAGGGGCTTTTGGTGGGAGCAGGGCCAGCTATAGTTTTGACAAGCGATGTCCATGAAAGGGCAGCTCTTATTTAGTTCAGTTACATTTCAAATCTTGAAAGGCTCTGTCAGCCCCACCTACCTCACAGGGTGTTTGCTGTGATGGGGGATGGGAGAGGAGTTTGTACCTATTCTGGGACTTTGAGGGAGCGGTGGGATATAAATCCAATCTCCTCTTCTTCTTTTACTCCCTGTCTTGAGAGGAGCCAGTCCATGACATATCAGACTTTAACTAGGTGGCTCCTCAGCACTACACCACAGATCAGTAATCAATAATACACCACAGATAAGTGATCGGTTTCCATGGAGGTGTATTTGGGTTTTCCTTTAAAAATACATCACTATATGTTACATAATAATTGTGGCTGCAGAATAAATGCACTGGGAGAAAGGGAATGGTGCATGGGGCTGGTGCAGAGTTTGAAGTCAGGATTTAGGGCCATAATCTGAACTGAAAGGTCCCATCTTTTCATACAAAAGGCACACCAACCCTTTAATCATCCTGGCTCCTGTGTCTTTTTACAGATGTTCAAGACAGGTACAGAAAGGGAAGAAGCACTGAGATCATATTGCCAAAATATATGTTGGTTACCGAGAATTACAAGAGACTTTAAAAGCAAAAACGTCAGCTTGTGTTTTACGGATTACCACTAAGCTTCTCACTGTGTAAATCTTGACAAGCTGGTGTTGGTTTTAAAAGTGATGGATGTCCCATACATTGTTTTGCTGGGATGTTCAAACTTGTACTCTGGGCAAGAGGGTACTGTTAGGACTGGATATGGACAAAAGTGATGGATGTCCCATACATTGTTTTGTTGGGATGTTCACCTTGTACTCTGGGCAAGAGGGTACTGTTAGGACTGGATGTGGACAAACAGGTTGGTTTCCAATCAGTAAAACTGACAAATTAATGTCTTTTATCTCTCTCTTGATCTATGTGCAGAACGCATCATAAGGACAATTGGATTAGACTGAAGCGAAGGTGCAGTAACAATTGGTGGAAGGCACATTAACAGTTTGAGAAATTTATTTATTTATTTAGGCTGAAGGCACCACATTATTGGCAGAAAGTGCCACAAGTTGGATTATAGCTGACCATCAATGAGACAAAGTACTGACTACTGGGGAATTACACAACTTTACGGGTGACATTGAAGAACTTGTTCATGATTCTATTCATTGCTCCATCATCACCCAAAAGGGGGGGCAGAGCCCAGATTTAGCAATGAGGTCTGGTAGTGGCCATTCAGTTCAGTGATCCCAAGGAAGGCAGGTACCCATGGCCAGGCGGTTCAGCAATGCCCACTTTGCTGGGAGGCCCCATGCATTTTTTGTTTGCCCCCAAAATAAAAAGGTGGGTAGGGGGCTGGGGAGGTAAGTGTTCAGGAGGAGGTGTGGCTACAACCCCCTCCCCCAGACATAGTGTCCCAGCCCAATTCAAGTTAAGGTTCTTGAGCATGGGGTGAGGAATTATCTCAGCTGACAGGCTCCCGTATACTTCTTGGAAGGTTTTGCTTTAAGGTTTAGGTTACCTTAGCTGGGAAAAGGTGACTTTATAGTGCTCCTAACTTGAACTCAGTTAAGGGGAGTGAGAACATACTTTGGGGAAATTGCCAAGGAATGCAAGTAGGGTGAAGCCTTAGCGGTGTTCTTTCTAAGCTTTGTTGGTGCAGGCTGGCTCGGTTTTCTGGGCCTCTGGCTCACACAGTTTTTATCTTGGCACGGGAGGGATGGCTCCGAGCAGGCTGGTTGTGGGTGGTCGGGTTGCCTGCTCACAGCTTTGATGCTGGGGGTCACAGGGTGGAATTATTATTATTATTATTATTTTGCTCACAGGACTCCACAGCATACTGGGGGCATTGGTCCTTGCCCCTTTCCATTCCCCCCAGTTACCATTTTAAGGTTTCCCCAGTGGGAGTTGTTGAAAAAGGCACCTGGTGAATATCACCTCATTCACCACTTGTCATGCCCACGTGGGGAGTTGTGGAATGACGTGATACCTGGGGAGTTATGTTCAGTCAGGTACATGTCATTTGATCAGGCCATCCAAGTGGTACACTGTTGTGGACAGAGTGAGGAATTGGCAAAATGGGACATCAAGTCAGCCTTCTACCTCCCTGGCTACCCACCAGATTTTTGTGCTGCTGGGTGGTGTTTTAGAGGGCAAATTCCACATGGATAGGACCCTTCCCATGGGATGCTCGGTGTCATGTGCGGCATTCAATAGGTTCAGTTCTTTTGGAATGGGCCTTGTGCTGCAGGACAGGACTATGCAGCATTGCCCATTATTTTGATGACTGCCTATGGGTAAGGAGGAAAGATGCAGGGCAGTGTGAATTTTACTGACCAGACATTTAATTTACATGGCCAGGGAAAAGAAGATTACTTTGCTGGAGCTGCAGCAGCGGGTTGGCTGCCTTAGCTGTGCATGCAAATTTGTGGTGCCCAGCCAGGCATTTAAGACTATCGAGTCCCTGAAGGGGCTTCAGCTTAATACACTGTAGAACTAGAGTCCTCAGGAGCCTAAGAGACGAGTTCATATGAAAAACAATTTGAATTCATACGATTGGGTATTTTTGGTGGGAGGACTTTCTGGTTGAAGCCAAGTGGCAGGTAACATCTGCCTTTGCGGGTCCTCCAGAGGCTCCCCAGTTCCCTGGTTGGATGCTTTTGCCCCTTCCACCTGGGGAGCTCATATGAGGGCTGGTAAACCTTCGGGCACAGCAGATCAGGGAACTAGTTGTGAACTCATGTAAGGATGTATCTGGCCTAGCACTTGTCCTGCGGGATTGAAAATGTAATGTTGTTAATGTGGTTCTTCTTTCAGGTGCTGCAGGCCGGGGGATGAGATGATGAGTCACCATTTGCGGCCACAGCATGGCAAAGCCTTGTGTTACAAGCTGAGGCAGTCATTGCGATGATAGGAGCAAGATGGCCCAGTGTGTCAATAGCTGGCTGGCAAGGCCCTCATGTTGCAGGCTGATGTGGATCTGGTGTTGATGAGACCAAAACAGCATGGGGTGCTGATGGCTGGCCGATAAGGCCCATGTGTTGCATGCTGAGGCCTACCTTGTGATGTTACGAGCAAGGTGGCCTATTGTGCAGATAGTCTGGCCATTAAGGCCTTGTGTTACACACAGAGGCATACCTTGTGATGATAAGAGCGGGGTGGCCCGGTGTGTGGATGGTCAGGCCATCAAGGCCCCTGTGTTACATGCTGAGGCCGATCTTGTGATGATAAGAGCAAGGGGCCCCGGTGTGCAGATAGTCAGGCCGTCAAGGCCCTTGTGTTTCACACTGCGGCAGACCATGTGATGATAAGAGCAAGGTGGCCCAGTGTGCTGATAGTCAGGCCATCAAGGCCCTTGTGTTCCATACTGAGGCAGACCTTGTGATGATAAGAGCAAAGTGACCTGGTGTGGTGATAGGCCATCAAGGCCCTTGTGTTACACGCTGAGGCAGTCCTTGTGATGATAAGAGCAAGGTTGCCCGGTGTGCAGATAGTCTGGCTGTTAAGGCCCTTGTGTTACACGCTGAGGCAGACCTTGTGATGATAAGAGCAAGATGGCCCGGTGTGCTGTTCTTTGGATTGGCTAATTTTGCCCCGCCAGGTATGGCACAATTGTGGGAGACCCTCGCTAGGCATAAAGCCTAACCACGAGCTGATGAAGTTTGTGGAGGGTGGTTTAGGGCAGTTTTTGCTGCACCCCGCCATACGGGTCTGGTTCTAGACCTGTATAGGGCTGACGGGGTGTATTTGTACGACAAGGGCACTGGGATAATTTTGCAGGTCTTGCAGCAAGGAATTAGGTGGCATTAGGATGCTGAATGGGGAGCAAAGGCCAAAGCAGAGGCTTGACCTTGGCTGTGGCAGGTTTGTGCAAGCAAGAAAATGGAATTGGTGAGCACCTCACAGCATATCCCGTTAGGGAACAGGGGGTCATCAGGAACTGCCTTCGGATTTAAAGGTCCAGGGTGAGGAATGGTGATCACTTCTGGGAATCTTTTAGGGCAGGCTCCTCCGTGGAAGTTGAAAGGCTTCAGGGGTAGGCGCTCCTAGGGGGCAACCAGTTGCTGGGCTGCTGGCCACGAGCCATTGAGTAAATGGCTCACAGCTGGAGCTGGGTGACCCGCCCTTTAAGGGCAAGGGGGTTGGTCAGGGAAGTGACGCCTGCCTTGCCTGTTCCATGCTTGCTTAGTTTTCCATTGCTGCAATGTTCTGATAAATAGTTAATAAAGTGGCCCTTGTTTAATTCCACACTGTTGTCTGTCTCATTATACCGACTGGGGGGGCAATGGCCCTTCTTCATGGTGCTTCCCATAGACCTTTTACAAACAAATAAAAAATGTTATTTGGCTTTTCTGCCAGGTTTTGGATAAGACAGGATGGAGTAGACTGGACTTGCTCCCACAGTTTTTCTTCCTTCTAATAGTCCACATGGATTTTCCTTTCCATTTGGCTGCTATTCCTGAGTAGGAGAAGCTAGGAAATTATGAGGACAATATAGAGAACAGGAACATACATTCCTTCAGAAACAGTGAAATGGCATGATGGACAGGGTCCTGAAAGCAGACAATTGAAAAGGTATTTAGGTGTGCTTTAGCTGTTTCTGGGGCACAGCAGCAGTTATAGTAAACATTGGCTATAAACAAGAGAAAAAACAATAATAAAAAATATTGTTTAATTCTCTCACATATACAGGACGATAATGTGAATTAATAACTATACAGTCAGAGCTGTAATAAGGAAGAGAATTGCATGAGACTGAGTGAAAAAGATCTCTGGATCCATCCCACTATCTCTGTCTTCAGAAAAACAATCGTTTTCTATTTAACCTTCTTAAAATGCCATGTAAGTTTCTGATTTGCCTTTTATAATACATATCTTTAAATTTTTTGAATTTAAGACTGTGCCCTAGGTTTCTGCCTAGCTTTATCCAACACCCAGAGCTGTTTCAAGGTATTTTGTCCCCCCCTAGGCAAAATATGATTTTGCCACCACCCTCCTGTTAGTAATAGCACAGCATGAATGGGCTCATGAAAAGTAACCCATACTTTCCTGGGATGTACAATGTCTTTTATTATTTCTTTTACTTTAAATGTGTAATAGTTATTAATTCATTACAAGGGGCCACAGCTTGTGAGGTAGAACATATATTAATAGCTTTAGCAATAGTTCTTCCTTCCACTGGGGCATGTCGAAGACTTACTATAAAATATTTTATTGTAGCAGAGACATTTGCTGAATAAGTGATTGCTTTATGTTTAAACCCCAATTTATATAAAGTGGGGCTTAAACATACAGAACTCATTTCTTACCTACTACTGATATTCACCTAGCTGGATATAACTGGGTGTCATCTCACCTATAACGTTTATTTATTTATTTTATTTATACCTCATCTTGTCCCCAATGGGGACCCAAAATGGCTTAAGTCATTATCCTCTTCTCATTTTATCCTCACAACAACCCTATGAGGTATGTTAGGCTGCATATGTGACTGGCCCAAGGCCACCAAGCAAACTTTGATGGAAGAGTGGGGATTTGAACCTGGGTCTCCCAGATCCTAGTCCAACACTCTAATCACTGCATCACACAGGCTCTGTTGTGAATGGTCACTGTCCTTCTGTTGTATACTTCTGAGCTCTGTAAGCCTTGTTCCAGCATAAGAAACCTTTCTCTGATTAAATAAATCTTGCTATGGTAGAACATGCCTCTTGTTTCAAAGCAAAGTTTCCAGTGCAGGACAGCAGCTCCACTGCTAGTGGAACAGTTTCAACCCATCAATACAATTTAAATACACATTATATAAGACGTGTGTCAGGGAGTCCCATGACCTCACTTGCAGTCACATGTGTGATGGGGAGCTCACCTTAAAATGCTCTGTGGGGTCCAGTTATGCTTTGGAATGTGGCACTGTGGGAAGAGGTTTTTTTGTCTTCTTTCCTGTACTTTTTTTGTGAACAAAAACAGCCATGGGGGTATTTGTCCTTCTGCAGGGGTGCATGTGTCTACTGCCCACATGTCTTGGGTGGACACATGGACTTCAGCAGTGGGACAAACTGCCCCCCCAACCATTTTTGCTAGAACAAATGACACAGGAGGGAAGGGAGGGGAAGCTGAAGACCATCTTCCCAACACATGATGATCCAGAGCAGAATTTGGTCCCACAGTGCTTTTTAAGGTGAATCCCCAACACCAGTGAGTCTGCTAGTCAGAACAGGGGACTAGCACCTGTTATTAGGTTGGCATGCATTTACATGGTTTGGAAAAGCTGACACTCATAAATATTTCAAGCAGCAACTTATTAGGAGATCTTTACTGAAAGTATGGGAAGAAGTGAAAAGATCTTTCTATACGAAGATATCAAAATGGGTTGCACCACTTGAAACATTTACAAACCCAAAACTGATGAAAGAATGTACAGTTAAAATATGAAGATTTATTGGCTAATAAAAATGAATTAAAGTTAACAGAAAACCTTGTAAAACAAAAAACAGATTTAAGTTGGTGGGAAAGAGCACAAATAGAGTCAAAGTATGCCGAAGACAAACTATTAGGCTTTTATTCTAAAATAACAAAAATAGGTAAGATAATGTTATATACTGAAGAGAAATTAATTAAGAAATTATATGTAATAATGCTAGAAAATAAAACACAGGATGAAATAGTTAAGGATTCTATTATTAAATGGGCACAAAATTTGGGCCATAATATTGATTTAGATCAATGGTTAAAAATATGGAAAACAGGTGTAAAAATTACCAAAGCAACCTCATATAAAGAAAATATCTATAAAATGTTTTATAGATGGTACATGACTCCAGAAAAGTTAGCAATGATGTATCCTAATTTATCAAATGATTGTTGGAAGTGCCAAAAAAAATTGGTTCATTTTTCCATATGTGGTGGTCATGTAATAAAGCTAAAAAGTATTGATCTTGCATTCATGAAATGTTACAAAAAATGTTAGGCCATATTTTACCTTACATACCTGAATTGTTTTTATTGAATATAATTTATTGAATTGAATATAAAAAGCAAAATGTTTACCTTTTTATACATATATTGACAACCACAAGAATATTATATGCTAAATATTGGAGAAAAAATGAAGTGCCCTCTAAAGAAGAAATTATAAACAAATGCTTGAGACTGCAGAGATGGATAAATTAACTTTAATTTTGAGAGGACGAGAGGAAGAAAGCTTTGAAAATACATGGTCAAGATTCTGCAAATGGTTGGAAGACTACAATAATAAACCATTTGGATATATAACTGAATTAGAAGATAATACGAAATATACTTTTAACTATAATGCAAAATATTTACATTAAAATATCAGGTGGAAAATATGAATTTACAAAGGAGACAATGTATAAGGTAACAAAATAGTCAAAACAATGATGTAAATGATACCTACAAACTTTTATGTATTTCTGTTTGTTTGTTATAAAAATAAAATTTCTTAAGGAAAAAAAAACAGGGGACTACGAATCTGAGTCATGTCACACATCTTATGTAAGGAGGACTTTACATGCCCCAAAACAATGCTTGCCATGACAGTCCTTTCCTGGAAATCATTTTCTTTCCTAAGAAAATAAATATCAACTTACAAAATGTATTGTGTCATCATTAGGGGTGAGCTCTCCAAAGCCAGGAAACTTCCTTCTCCCTTGGTTCGATTTCTGAAAGGGGACTCCCTGCTAAGGGGAGTCCCTCCTAGGAGAGCAGTGTTCAAAATTATGTCAGCCTAAAAGCTGCCCACCTTCAGGCTAAGGCTGCTCAGCCAGTGTATGGAAGATGGAATTTACCAAGGTGTTCAGTGACTAAGAAAGCACTGATCAATTTCAACTTTAAGAGGCACTCCTATGCATTCTTGCTTGAGAGTAAGAACCATTTTATTCAGTGAGATTTACTTCCAAGTAAATATGCATAGGATTATGCTGTTAGTATATTAAGTTTGGACATGCTCTCTAGGAACCTGAACGGAGCTCCCGCCCGCCCGGCAACGCCGCTGGTGGGCGGGGGCTCATTTGCCGCTCCGAGGAGAGGAGACGGCAACGGAGGGGGACGCTGTGCGTCCCGACGCGGCGGGGGGCGGAGCCGGCTGCTTCTAAGGGCCAGGCTCCGCTCCCGCCCTGTGCAGTTGCTCCGCGTGCTCGGAGCATTCGGGAGAGCGGCTGCTTTGTGCTGCGGTCCCGAGGGCTGTACTTTCTGGGGCTCGCAGCAGGCGCCAGACTGGGCCATATGCTGATGGCGGCGAGCGCTGCGGCAGCTCCCGGGTTGGGACGGGAGGCATGGCAGAGTTGAGGCTTGCCTGCCGGACTCACTTGAGGCGCGGGCGGGGCAGAGCCCGCCCTTCCTCTGCCGGCTCTTTTCCCGCGGCGGCCTTGAGCGGGCCGGCTTGGGGCTGAAGAGCACTTGGCTTGGGGGCAGCTCGGCAGTACGGCGGATTGTATGGCGGCGGCGGCGGCAGCGACCGGTGGCGGCAAGGTGGCTGGGTGAACGGCCCATTGCAGCAGCGGCTGAGTGGCGGTGGAAGCCTGTGGTGGGGGGCGGCTGTCGGCCCCCGCCCTCACAGTTCTTGTTTCAAAAAAGGAAAGAAAAGGGAGGAAAAAGAACGGGGAAGAGAGGAGGTGACCTCCCCCCACCATCGCACCTTCACATTTGGTGGCTGCAGTTGGTGGGACTGCCTGGGCCACATTTCTTGTTTTCTTTGCCCCAGCTCTGCATTTGGCCCCCCCTCCACTGGGTGATCGGCCCCCCCAGGGGACTTTGCTGGGCGGTCATTTTGCTGTTCTTTACCTTTGGTGTGATGGAGGTCTCTGGGCGGCCATCTTTGGAGGGCATTGCCCAGGGGAGGCCATCTTAAGCAAGCATTTTGGAGTCAGCCATCTTGTTAGGGTACTTAGGGGTGGCCATCTTGAATGTCCCTCCCAGGCAGCCATGGAACCTGAAATGAAACAGACCAAGACTTTCTTATCTGGGATGTGCACACATTCAGGAAATGTGCAACAACACCATTAACAAAGGATCAGAGAAGAACCACAGATGGAGGCATGCTTCTGACTACACAGATGCCAAACCAGCACAGAATTAGGAAGCAATCCTAAAAAGTATCCTTGGGACTGCAGCCCTAGCTGCTTTTAAAACAGGCATCCCATGGGGAGCATAGGAATCAAGCATACATTCTGGAGGCTAACTTAGAGCTTGTCTCTCTTTAAAGATATGTAACTGTATAAAAGCATATCAGATGGGAGAATGGCATGGTATCAGTCACTCCTTCTTGAAGAACATTTTTTTTCAAGTGATGCTTAACAGAGGTTTTTACTTCAGTTGTTTTGTAATGCAAATATAATGCTGCTCTGTGGCTTTCAGTTCTTCGCTAACAGTGATCAAACATTCACATGAAGAGCATGGAAAAAACTCAGTGTGATTTAAGCCTCCTGTAGAAATTCTACAAAGCTTTATTTGTATTCAGGTGGATAGCCCTGTTGGTCTGAAGCAATAGAACAAAGTTTGAGTCCAGTGGTTCCTTTAAGATCAACAAAGTTTAATTCTGGGTATAAGCTTTCATGTGTTAGGTGCACGGGGAAGACTCTCGGGGACTTGTTAGATATGTCCCACTCTGGATCTGGCAGCCCGGTTGCTGCCAGGGAGCATGAGGGTCAAGGGGAAAAGGGGCACCATGCTGAGGATAAGGGGAATGTGCCCTCAGAAGGGACCTCTTCTTCAGCTGGTGAACGGGTATCCTTTTGTACCAAGGAACCGTCCCTGGGAAGGGTGGGAGGGGGGCTCTTGGTAGTTGGTGATTCGATCCTTAGGCAGGTAGACAGCTGGGTGGCGAACCCGCGTACTGACCGTATGGTGACTTGCCTGCCTGGTGCGAAGGTAGCGGACATTATGCGTGTTTTAGATAGGCTGGTAGATAGTGCTGGGGAGGAGCCAGTGGTCGTGGTGCATGTCGGCACCAACGATGTGGGGAAATGCAGTCGTGAGGTCCTGGAGGAGAAATTTAGGCTGCTGGGCAGGAAACTCAAGGCCAGGACCTCCAAGGTAGCCTTCTCGGAAGTGCTACCTGTTCCACGCGCAGGGCCGGATAGACAGGCACAGATCAGGAGTCTCAATGCGTGGATGAGACGGTGGTGTAGGGGGAAGGGTTCAAGTTTGTTAGGCACTGGGATGCTTTTTGGGACAAGAGGGAGCTGTACAAAAGGGACGGTCTCCACTTGTCCCGAGAAGGAACCAGGCTGCTGGCGCTCAAAATCAAAAAGGTGGCAGAGCAGTTTTTAAACTGAATAATGGGGGAAAGCCGACAGGAGATGAAAAGTCTCTGGTTCGGGATGGCTCATCTCAAAGAGATGAAGGGGTAGCTATTACTTTTGTACAAGGAAATGGATTACAATTGTCCACTGAGACTGTGGCTAATGATAGGAACTGCCTGGCAAGGTCTCGAGGCAGCAAGAGGAAGGCTGTGGGCTTAACAAACGTGGGAAACTATAAGTGTTTATACACAAATGCTAGAAGTCTCCGAGGTAAAATCGGGGAGTTGGAATGCTTGGTGTTGGGGGGAAATAGACATTGTGGGTATTTCAGAAACTTGGTGGGATGAGGAAAATCGGTGGGATACGGTGATTCCTGGTTATAAATTATATCGGAAGGATAGGGGGAAAGGGTTGGAGGTGGGGTGGCTCTGTATGTCAGAGAGGGTATACCATCCAGTAAGATTGAGAGGGTAAGAGAATTGGATTCTCTTCTGGAAATGCTATGGGTTGAAATAGTGGGTCCAAAAGGAGGCTTAACAGTGGGAGTTTGTTATCGCCCACGAGATCAAAAGATAGAGGAGGATTATAAAATGATGAATGAATTAAAGATAGCGGCTAGACGAAATAACTGTGTTGTAATAGGCGACTTTAACTACCCACACATTGATTGGGTCAATATGAGTTCTAGTCGGGAAAAAGAGATTGCGTTCTTAGACACTCTCAATGACTGTGCTGTGGAAAAGATGGTCACAGATCCTACCAGGGGAGAGGTGATCCTGGATTTGGTCCTAAGTAACACCCAAGACCTGGTGAGAGATGTAAAAGTGATTGCACCACTTGGAAACAGTGACCATAATGTCATTGAGTTTAACATTTGTACAGATAGGGAGTTGCCCAAAAAGACTGACGCAACCACTTTTAACTTTAAAAGGGGTAACTTCTCTGGTATGAGGGGACATGTGAGGAAGAAATTGAAAGGAAGAGTGGAGAAGGTCAAAACCATTGGGGAAGCTTGGAGACTATTTAAAAAGACAATCCTAGAAGCTCAGAAAAAATATATACCGCAGGTTAGGAAAGGTACAAATAGGTATAGAAAAAAGCCTGCATGGTTAACAAATAAAGTAATGGAAGCTGTAAAAGGTAAGAAGGATTCCTTTAAGCGGTGGAAAGCTAGTCTTAGTAAGGTTGATAAAAGGGAACACAGACTATGGCAAATAAAATGCAAGTCTGTGATCAGGCAAGCAAAAAGGGAATATGAGGAGCATATCGCAAAAAACATAAAGACCAACAATAAAACTTTCTTCAAATACATTAGAAGTAGGAAGCCAGCCAGGGAGGCAGTGGGGCCCTTGGATGACCAAGGGGTAAAAGGAGTAGTGAAGGATGATAGGGAAATGGCTGAGAAGCTGAATGCATTTTTTGCCTCTGTCTTCACTGTGGAAGAGGAGAAGTGTTTGCCCACTCCAGAAGCACCGATTTCGGGAGGGGGTTTGAAAGACCTGAATCAGATTGCGGTGACAAGAGAGGAAGTCCTCCGACTGATGGACAATTTAAAAACTAATAAATCACCGGGCCCGGATGGCATTCATCAGAGAGTTCTGAAAGAACTCAAATGTGAACTTGTGGATCTCCTGACAAAAATATGTAATCTTTCTTTAAAATCTGCCTCCATTCCTGAGGACTGGAAGGTAGCTAATGTCACTCCCATCTTTAAAAAGGGCTCCAGGGGAGATCCGGGAAATTACAGGCCAGTCAGTCTGACATCGATACCGGGTAAGTTGGTGGAAACTGTTATTAAGGAAAGAATTAGTAGGCACATTGATGAACAAAAACTATTGAGGCAGACTCAGCATGGGTTCTGTAAGGGAAGATCTTGTCTCACTAACCTGTTAGTGTTTTTTGAGGGAGTGAACAAACATGTGGACAAGGGGGACCCAATAGATATTATTTACCTTGACTTCCGGAAAGCTTTTGATACAGTTCCTCATCAAAGGCTCCTAAGTAAGCTCAATAGTCATGGGATAAAAGGACAAGTCCTCTTGTGGATCAAAAACTGGCTTATAAATAGGAAATAGAGAGTGAGTATAAATGGGAAACTTTCTCAGTGGAGGGTGGTAAGCAGTGGGGTACCACAGGGATCAGTACTCGGTCCGATGCTTTTTAACTCGTTTATTAATGATTTGGAATTGGGAGTAAGCAGTGATGTGGCTAAATTTGCAGATGACACGAAGTTGTTCAGGGTGGTGAAAACCAGGGAGGATTGTGAGGCACTCCAAAGGGATCTGTCGAGGATGGGTGAGTGGGCGTCAACGTGGCAAATGGGGTTCAATGTGGCCAAGTGCAAAGTGATGCACATTGGAGCCAAAAATCCTAAATATAAATACACGTTGATGGGGTCTGATCTGGCAGAGACTGACCAAGAGAGAGATCTTGGAGTCGTAGTGGATAACTCGCTGAAAATGTCTACACAATGTGTAGCTGCAATAAAGAAGGCCAACGCTATGCTGGGGATTATTAGGAAGGGAATTGATAACAAATCAGCCAGTATCATCATGCCCCTGTATAAATCATTGGTGCGACCTCATTTGGAATACTGTGTACAGTTCTGGTCACCACATCTCAAAAAGGATATTATAGCATTGGAAAAAGTGCAGAGAAGGGCAACTAGAATGATAAAAGGGTTGGAACACCTTCCCTATGAAGAAAGGTTAAAATGCTTGGGGCTCTTTAGCTTGGAGAAACGACGGCTGAGGGGTGACATGATCGAGGTTTATAAAATTATGAATGGGATTGAGCAGGTTGAGAAAGAAGTACTTTTCTCCCTTTCTCACAATACAAGAACTCGTGGGCACTCTATGAAATTGCTGAGCAGTCGGGTTAGAACAGATAAAAGGAAATACTTCTTCACCCAAAGAGTGATTAACATATGGAATTCACTGCCACAGGAGGTCGTGGCAGCTGCAAGCATGGACAGTTTCAAGAGGAAATTAGATAAACATATGGAGCAGAAGTCCACCAGTGGCTATTAGCCACAGGGTATAGAATGAGAACTCTCAGTCTGGGGCAGGTGATGCACTCTATTCTTGGTGCTGGAGGGGGCAGCAGTGGGAGGGCTTCTGGTGCCCTGGCCCCACTGCTGGACCTCCTGATGGCACCTGGTATATTTTGGCCGCTGTGTGACAGAGTGTTGGACTAGATGGGCCATTGGCCTGATTCAACATTGGCTTCTCTTATGTTCTTATGTTCTTATGTGTTTAATTCTGGGTATAAGCACGCACACGAAAGCTTATACCCAGAATCAAACTTTGTTGATCTTAAAGGGGCCACTGGACTCAGACTTTGTTCTTTATTTGTATTGCTAATTTTCCATGCTCATCTGTGCTGGAATCTTACAGTAATGGGAAGTGTTGTAGTGATTGAGATACCGGGTTTAAATTTGGTATGCTGAAATTGGCATAAAGCTGATGGAGTGGTCTTCGCTGTGTTATTATCTTCTCTTTTCAGATCAGCTGTGACCATAAAATGATAGTGGTGGGAGAATGGAAGGCATCTAAATGAAATAGATAATCTTAGCACACTTGTGAGGGTAGATACAGTTTCACACTCTTCCCATAGAACAGTAGCATGTTACTAGGGGAGTCTCTTTTTTCATCTTGCATTACCTTTTTCAGGGCCATTTTGGTCTACAGAGTCATTCTATGGCTTACCATAATCACAGGATGACCGTTACAATCTTTCTGTTCTGGGTACTGAGTGCATCATTTTTTTCAGAGTTTCCAAGAGAAAAATTGTAAATCTGGGAATGTGTTGAATGGAAATCTTATCTTCACATCCCAAGGGACATCTCAGTACCTGGGTATTACTCAGTTCATGACAGCATGATGAAAAAGAAAATGCATTTGAGATACTGAAATACAGGAAAGTATTACAATGGAGGAGGGGAGGACTCATAACAACCAAACAATGGAAACCCCACATCTACACTCAAAAACACAGGAAATCCAGAAATGAAGATACAGCCCAACAGTTACTCAAGTCTAGAATAGCCTTGAAGATTTCAGTGGGATATTCATGAAGCAGTTTCTTTATTTCATTTATTTTACAAAATGTATACCCTCCCTTTCTGCCCTTGGAACAGCAACCAAGGGCTGAAGCCATCTGTCTCTCATCTGGTTAAAACATTGCTACCTACAACTTCATTCTGCTTTTAGAATACCTAAATTCAGCTGGTAAAGAGAAAGATTTATCAGACAGAGGAGAATAAACTCAGAAAGAGGTTGTACTAATGGGGTTCCATCCACAACATGAAGTAAAACTATTCAATTTGGCTTCAATTGACCTTATACCTTGTTTATTAGCTTAAATGTACCTCTAGCATTGTTAATGCAAGGGCTAAAGTGATTCTTCTGAATTTCTGGTGGCAAGAAACCATTTGTCATTTCCTGTTCCCAGAAAGTCAGGGGTGCAACTCAACACCAGCAACATTTTGAGTCTGTCTGTTTGCACAGAATGCCAGCAAGGCCAGGTCTTCAAATCAGTGACTAAAATATCTGATCCCCACCCAACACACACACACACTTTTTTATTTTTTTTAAATCCAGCCTGATGAAGAACTCTGGGGAACATGGAAACCAGCACACTGTTTTGTGTCATTTTGTTGGTCCTAATATAAGGTATTGGGAGGGAAAGTGGAATGGTACACCACAAATTTGTCAGCTCTTGGAAGCTAAATACGGTCAATACTTGGATGGAAAAATACCAAGAAAGACTGCAGAAGAAAGCAATGGTAAGCCATCTCTGGATCTCACTTGCCTTGAAAGCCCCTTGCTGGGGTTGCCATTAATCACTTGTCACTTGATGACACATATGTATGTAATATAAGGTATTATGTATACTGTGCTCTTGTTTTTGGATTTTGCAGTGACTGTGTACAACTTCTTTCTGGTACTTTACAGTGCT
This sequence comes from Gekko gecko, assembly GCA_029375565.1. Taxonomy (NCBI): domain Eukaryota; kingdom Metazoa; phylum Chordata; class Lepidosauria; order Squamata; family Gekkonidae; genus Gekko; species Gekko gecko. The sequence goes on from JAPDNY010000005.1 coordinate 143,885,801, forward strand.
GGAAATTTATGTTAGCATAGTAGGTTTTGTTTTGGTAAGTGGTGTATGTAGGGAATTGCTGACAGATCTATAATTATGGAGAGTGACTGCTTTTCTGCTTTCTTCCTCTGGCTTTTAGCAATATTGGCTAATGGCTATACCCATGTTCAATCCCCATTTGCTCTGGCTTTTTAATTAACAACATAGATGTTAGAGGGTACTTTTACTAGGAACGGCACAAGATCTTTAGAAAAGTCAGTAGCATACTTTCATCCCTAATTCTTCCTATTCTATAGAGTATGAGCAGAAATTGGAGTGACAATTAATTCAGGATAGGAACAAAACTTCCTCCAGTATCTGTTTCATAAAACACAACATTTCAAACATAAATTTAAATAATGTAATCTATGAATAGCTTAATTTTAGGTTCTCTTGCATTTCTTCCATAATCATGGATGCTTTATTGCTACTCTATATATTTGGGTACTGTGCTCTGCATCTTTCATTCTTTCATTCTTTCATTCTTTCTTTCTTTTCTGTCTTTTTGGTTGCCTTTTTATTTTGTAATTTTGCCTTGCTAGATTATTTTAAGGCTTTGTTATTTTTTAATTCTTTGGAGCAGGAGCCCTACCACTGCCCTGACTTCCTCCAGCTGCACGGAGATGCTGGCCACCCTCCTCGCGTTCATGGTCACTGCTGGCCAGGAAGAGTCCCGAGTGAGAGAGCAGGAACCAGAACCAGTGAGGGCCAGCCGACACCTGCCTGCCCGCCTGCCCACAGCAGCCCACCCACCCACAGCAGCTGAGCTCACCTCTGAGGCAGCCAGCCACCGAGCAACCTGCTGCTGATTCACTTGTAAGCAGGGGGGGGAACCCCCCACCAAAAAACCTGAGGTTGCAACACACCCACCCAGTGAGAGCACATGCACCTGTCACCGCTGCTGTCTCCCATCTCTCCCTGCTGGGGAGCACACCTGCTGGGAGGGAGAAGGAGGAGGGGGGACCCATCAGCAAAGTGGCATGCTGTGGAGCAGGCACCCAGAAAGCCATGCTGGGGTGGGTGGCAGCAGTGGCAGGGGCCTCGCTGCACCCCTTGCAACCCAGGCAGAAGGAGGGAGGGTGGTTGCATCGGTAACTGGGGGAGAGAAGAAGCGGTGGTGCCCATGGGGGCAGTGGTGGCCAGAGTGCATGGCATGAGCTTTTGGCGGGGGCATTTGGCGGGGGAGGACAGCTCAGTTCGGTGCCCCCATGATGGCCCCACCCTAGGCGAAAGTCTAGTTCACCTAGTGAGTGAGCTGGCCTGTCAGTTCTTTCCTTTTATACCATTAGAAGCTTATTGATTCACAGAACTTGAGCAGCAGAAGAGAGTATCAGTCACTCTGAGAAACATTTAATTGTTTTAATTAAATAAGCTTCTTCATTTCAGTATGCAGTATTGGAATAGGACTAAAAATGTAAGCATATGCAATCCTGCAATGTACTGAAGTAGCTGAAAACATTTTCCCATATTACTAGTCTGTGTTTTCAGATGCCTCTTCTTAAACTTGTTGAGCTAAACTGAAAGGGGATTCTCAGTGTATTAAATATAGAGCTACCAAAGAAGAAACCATTGAGATTAAAGTAGCCATTATATATCTAGAAGTAATATTAACCATTCATCAAAACTTACACTTAGTAAAATGTACCCATATTCAATAAGACACCTTTACCAGAAAGGTTCCTACAGTAATGAACAATATAGTTATTAAGAAATCAAAGACGTGTACTAATATATGTGCAGCGGTGCCTTTCAGCACGTTGTTGTATTAGTGTCTATTGGTGCTTCTGCATGTTGGTTAATCTTATTTTCTGCATGCTTTGGTGGCTCTGAGTGATTGTTTATACATGTATGGAAGGTTAAGGGTGGGGAGATAGAACAAGTGTTTATACATGTGATATGTCCTTGATTTTTTAACAGCTATATTGTTCATTACTATAGGAACCTTTTTAGTAAAGGTTTCTTATTGAATATGGGTAACATTTCTAAGTGTAAGTGCTGATGAATGTTTAATATTACTTTGGGATATATATGGCTACTTTAATCTCAGTAATTTCTTCTTTGGTAGCTCTATCTTCTTAAACTCGTGCATGGCAAAATATGTTTATATCCATAGCTTCATCAAGGGAGAGAAGTTTTTTTTAAAAAAAAATATTTATTTATTTATTTATTTTAAAGGGAGAGAAGTTGATAGAACAGGCCTTCCCTGTCTTCCTCCTGCTGCTGCTTCCCACAATGTGGGGTCAAAATTGGGATCTATAGTGAAAAGTGAACTGGCCAAAAATTATGCTTCTTTTCTCAATAAAGGATAATGCTGTTCCACCAGTATAACTGCTAGTGTGCTGGTGGCTTCATCACCTTTGGATTGATTTCTTAGATTCTGATCCTGCCTTGGCCATAGTCACCTCACTTATTATTTTACATTAGGTTGGATCCAGATGAAGTTGGGAATTTCTGCTGATTTTCCCTTCATGTTGAAACACCCCCCACCCCAATGACATTGCTCAGGATCCTCCATCCTCTAGTAGCAGCATTTTGTGGAGATCAGTGGGCTGAAGTGGGAGGAGGGGGCAGGAAAGTTTCATTCTGCCACTGGACAATTCAGTCTGGATTCAGCTCATTATCTTGTCCTGCATCCACACTTCCTTCACAGCATATATGTAACTGACTGTTTAGCTCAACATCATCCCATTGAACTCAAAGGGATTTGCTTGCAAGGGACCTTGCTTAGGAATGACACTTGCCATCTAAATTTATGTAACTTCACTGAAAATAGATTCTACTCAGGTAAGTATGTATAGAATTGTACCCTTAGCCCAATAATAAATGACATTGAAATCAATGTGATGTACTTCAGAGTGTCTTCAGAATAAGATATTATGTTTCAATAGGGTTAAGGTGCACCGATCTTCATGTAAATTGCATTCAGTGCTTCTTTGTCCCGGGTGGAAGAAAGAAGTGCAACAGAGTAGAAGAGGGTCTGGGATTATGCAGTCTCTGAATACAGTGTTAGTATATAATGGTAACATCATACCTTTGCCCTATACATGGAATTGCTGCAGGCAAAACCAATGAATTGGCTCTTTGGTGCATAGGAAACCATGGAAACAGAATCACGTTAACAACCATGTTGATGGAGGATGCAGGAAAAAGTGTGTATGAATGTAATCCATTCCAGTTTCCAGCAACTGTATTGGCTGTGCAAGTCAATGAAAGCAAAGGTAATAAAGCTCCATTTTCTTTTCTTGGTTTCCCATATCACCTAGTATGAGTCATTCTACACTGGAAAAGAAAATCTTCCTTTCAAGGGAAGTACTTTTTCTGCAAGTCACTTTGCAGATCAGAACTGAATTTTAAAGGGTCATTCATACCGTTCTGGGCTCTATTAAATCAGTAGCTGGAGACACAGTCAGTGAACAATGTCTTTTTTGTGCCTCAAGTAACACTGTATTTATAATTGTGTTTCAAAATTATTGCATTTTAATTTTGTTAAATTTTATTTAAACCAGATTGATGCTTCAGGCAGCTGAATGACCATGCAGTGTGGTTTATGTCAGGCGGTTTGCTGTGTCTGCCTCTCTGCCCTGAGTACCAGTCATCAAAGAGGAACAGAATAGAAAATGTCATCAGGAATGATTTGCTATTCACGTTTAGTCCAAGTTTAGTTACAGAGCTTTGGGCCGAATACCAAATCCCCATTTATAAGAGTGTTCAAGAAAGGAGCTCAAAAAAGAAGAATCAGCCTTGAAGTGTTTTCTTGTAATTCCAGGAATGTCTTAATCCAATTTAAAATTAATTACCTGCAAGCCATATATCAGGATACCTTTGGCTCTTTTAAGCAGTGGCATTTATCACACTAACTACCAGATCTCATTTTTATATGGCTTTGAAAATATGCTATGGAAATCACAGACAACTTTCAAAGATTTCTACAACTTTTGTTGGGGTCTCATAGAGGCAAATGTGTTCTAGGGGAGACTGAAGTATTTGTTTGTTGGTTTGTTTATTTCCTGCTTTTGTCTCTGATGGGGACCCAAAGTGGTTTGCAACATTGTTCTTTCTTTCCTGGTGATGTCCTCACAACAACCACCATTTACACTGTCCTAAACTCTTGGAGGAAGAGCAGGGTGAAAAGAGATAGTCCAGCACTATACACAGAGGTGTATCAAAGTTTTGATCAAAGTTTTGTTCGTAGGTTATCCCATCCTGGGAAGGCCCAGACATATATGGTTGGATCACACAGACAAGGCAATACAGGAGTGAGCTAGAGGCTGCAATACCTTCTCATGTACAATATGTGCAAAATGTTTAATGTCAACTGGGATTATTGCATATCATTGTCATCACAAGCAGGGGTGCTTGTATGATCCATCACTCTCCCATCCCCATTGCGCAGCAGGTTGCATGTGTAAGTATTCATCAGATAGAAATCTAGGTGTTTAGGATCTGGTTCCCATTCAGTTTTTTTACACATCATAGCAGAGGGCATGTGAACCTGACATTTAGTCCCATGTTTACCACCACACAGTCCTGTATGTGGGAGGGGCTGTGGCTCAGTGGTAGAGCATCTGCTTAGCATGTTGAAGGTCCCAGTTTCAATCCCTGGCATTTCCAGTTTAAGATCAGGTAGTAGGTGATGTGAATGACCTCCACCTGAGTCCCTTAATAGCTTCTGCCAGTCTGAGTAGACAATATTGACTATGATGGACCAGTGCGGGGTCAGTATAAGACAGCTTCATGTGTGTTAGTGTGTGATTAGCTGCTGGTAACATGTCTGAGGCACAGTCAGGTACCTCCCAACTAACACATGGCTGCACAGCTCTTCTTTGAGCTGACAGTTCTGTGCCACTCCTATTGTCTGCTGTTCTCCTCTTGTCTACTACTCTTTGAAGATGCCACTATTCAGTACTGGAGGGATTGGGTTAGCCTTCAACTGTAATACCTTACCTCTTCCTTGTCTCAACAAGTCATTCTCAAAGCATCAGACAAGGATCTCCTCATCAGTCAATCTCATTCACTCTTATAAAGCCAGCTGCACATGCACAGCACTTCTTTCTCAACACAAGCATTCTCCATCTTCCAAGATTTTGGCCAGTGGTTTCAGTTTCACAGAATAACCACCAGGACCTCAGCACAGCTGCATTAGGACAAATGGATCTCGCACTCTCTCTCCCCTTCACTGTAGCCACAGGTTCTTTGTGGGGTGAGAGCTTTCCCTGTGGCCCATCCCAACTGTGTATGCAAGGGTCCAAAGGGAGATTTCTGTGCTTTCTAGTATCATGTGGTGTACCCCTCAAGTATGACATATCTCTGATACACACTATGTATAAGACTTGAGCTTGCTTTTTGTTAACATTCTTTCTAACACATTTTAGTATTCATTAAGAAAATGCGTACCAAATTAAAGGACTGATCCTATGACTGTTCTTGTGAAGAAACATCATGAAACAACTGGGAAAATACCACTAGTGAAATGAGGTGGGTTGAAGGTGTTACACTAAAGTCATGTTACCTGTTATGCAGAGTAGCAGCTATGCTAAGGCACATGAAACCACCAGAGAAATGTCAGTAGTTCTACAAGAGTCTTTTGGCTTCTGTCAAAATCCCACATTTTTTTTTAACTTAGAAGGGCTCACAAATTTTGACTTGAACACATGAAGCTGCCTTATACCCAATCATACCATTAGTCTATCAAATTCTGTATTGTCTCTTCCAACTGGAGGGGGCTCTCCAGGGTCTTAAACAGAGGTGTGTCACATCACGTATTACTTGATCCCTTTTAGCTGGAGATGCCAGGGATTGAATTTGGGACCTTTTTCATGGAACGTAGATGCTCTGCTGGTGAGCCATGCCCTCCCCTTCAGTTTTGCTAACAAAGAAGGGGCAAGGGTAATTCTTGCATGTAAATTGTTCTAAAGTATTTCTGCAGCCTGGAATTTCCATTGCATATCTAGTGGTAAGCTATCAACTACATTGGAACTAATTCATGACATGATATAATAGGGTTGTCAGGCCCCTGCTGAGGGGGGGGGGATCCCTTGCTCCATGGCCCCTCTTCCCAGTGTCAAGCAGCTGGCTGGCAGTAAACTTACTGGCAGCAAATGGAGCCCTAGACCTGTGTTGCCAGCAACGTGATGTCACTTTCAGCAAGCAATGGAAGTGAAATCATCATGATGCCACTGATGCAAGGATGCTCCAGTATTTGGGTAAAAACTCTATGGTATAAATTGATTTCTACCATAGAGTTTTTGTCCAAATACCAGAGCATCCCCACTTCAATGGTAATGTGATAATGTCACTTCCACTGAGCACCAGAATTGACATTGCCATATTGCTGGCAATACTGGCCTAGGTTTTTCTTTGCTCCCAGTAAGACCTGCCATGCCACTGGTTGCTAGGGGGTACCTGGCAACCCAATGATATATCTGCACTTGCTGCTCAAATAGGGCTCAAGCATGTGGAGACAGGTATAATTTATTAAGGGCCAGAAGCCTGATGGGTTTCGGCCTGGACTGCAAATCCATTGCCATGATGTGGCCATTTATGACATTTCAGAGAATCAAAGTCTAAGATGAGCTCTGAAATGCACATTTGATTTTGAATTGTGTTTATAAGAAATGCCTAGAGCAGGTTCATGGTGAATTATATCGGACAAAAATTGGGATAGTGTGTTTCTGCATACTATAAATGTACTTGGGACAGAAACTGCAGTCAAAATTGTGACAGAGATGCAACTAGGGTTGCCAGGTCCAATAGTCTCCCCGGTGGAGGGATTAGGGAGTGTTCCAGGAGGCGACATGGCCATCCCCCCACCTTTTCCCAACCATTTAAAGGGAAATTTCCCTTTAAATGGTTGTGGGGAGAGCAAAAGCCAAGCAAGCCTGCCCTGCAAAAGGGGAACTCACTTCTTGCAATGCAGGAGCTGGTTGCCCCTGCTTGAAAAGAAGAAGAAGAGAAGAGATTGGATTTATACCCCACCCTTCACTACCCAAGGGAGTCTCAGAGCGACTTACAGACTCCTTTTCCTTCCCCTCCCCACAACAGACACCCTGTGAGGTAGGTGGGGCTGAGTGAGCTCTGACAGAAACTGCTCTTTTTTCAAGAACAGCTGTTTCAGATCTTATGACTGACCCAAGGTCACACCAGCAGTTGCATGTGGAGGAGTGGGGAATCAAACCCGGTTCTCTCAGATTAGAGTCCATGCACTTAACCACTACACCAAACTGGCAGCTGCCAGACGTTCTTGCCCTGCAAGAGGGGAACTAACCTCTTGCAGGGTAGGAGCCAGCAGCCACCACTTGGAAAGAGTGAGTGCCATGCACGCCTGCTTTGGAAGCAGTGAAGTTTCCACCTGCAGGGAGGTGCATATGGCACCCACTCTTTCCAAGTGGGGCTCCAGATTGCTGTTGTGTGGGCAGGGCTTCCCCCACTGGCCATTTGGCTGGCATTGGGTCTGAGCCCTAAAAATTGGAACCCCCACTCACACCTGGCATCCCTAGACACAACAGCAGTACTAAGGACACTTCAACATGGCAGTGTTGAATAGAAACAGATGTGCTCCTAATACACATTCATCTCTTGTTTCAAATCACATTTATCTCTTGTGTTGGTTCCCGGCCTGTTTGGGGCTCATCCACCATGCGCATTGCTGTGAGAAGGCCAATCAGATGCAGGGCTAAAGTTCCATTTGCTCTGGACCTCAAGCTCAAATGGGGCCTCACATTTATAAGATGAAGAGATTGGATTTATACCACACCCTTCACTTGGAGTCTCAGAGCAGTTTACAATCTCCTTTCCCTTCCTCTCCCCCCAACAGACACCCTGTGAGGTAGGTGGGGCTGAGAGAGCTCTGAGAGAACTGCTCTTGAGAGAACAGCTTTGAGAGAACTATAACTGACCCAAGGTCACCCAGCAGCTACATGTGGAAGAGTGGGGAATCAAACCCGATTCTCCAGCTTAGAGTCCATCACTCTTAACCACTACACCAAACTGGCTCTTTTTTAAAATTCAATTTTTGCATTTGATAATTTTTGCAACTGGCTTTTTATGTGCATCACGTGTAGTCATGTTTACTTGTTTTTATGGCTAAGGACCTCACAAGTTGGAAGTGGCCTGAGCCTCTCTGGACCTCTGAGATGGCCAGGCCATGAGTACAAGCTCAGGCTATGAGTACAAGCCAGGCCATGAGTACAAGCTCAGATTTGTGAACTGGCAAAAAAAGAAATCAGTTTTATCCCAAGTGAGCATGATTTTCAGTTGACATTCCCAAATATAGGCTCACATGGAAGGCTACCTTGGAAGAATAGTATCCTTATTGTTGCTTGTTAAAGCTTGCAAAGGAAAGAGACAATGCCTGTAGTTAATGTTGCTGCAGAAAAAGTAATTGTAAGCTACCAAATCATTGGCTGCTTTAGACAAAAGCTTTAGTCTTCATTCAATATTGGCAGCTGTTGTGTTTTCTCTAACTGATCATATCTGGCAGGTAAACTTTGCTACTGCAATATGAAATAAGGCAGAAGGTGATATCTGTGTAGGTTTCTATACTGACACCCTAATGTAAATTAGTGCGCCCAGAGCAGCTGGAGTTGCGTATGTAGAGTCCACTGAATCTGCTTGGTGGGATGCATTAATGAAATCTATCTCCCTTCTATCGGATCTCAACAACAATATAATAGTAACCTTCTGCAAAGGGTTTCACATATGCAGTGACTCTTGAACTCAGCAAGGAACGACATTTAAACACATTTTTCCTTGTTTAGCAGGGAGGAGTCATCGGCAGCATTGCTTCTGCATGGACATTTGTATATCGTACGGATATGTCAATTAGCCAGCTTAATATTTGAAATCATAATAAACTGATCATTGTAGGACTTTTTAAAAGGGATATACAAATGTCCACTTCTTATTTCCTTTTTCAATTCATATAATGTCCTCATTTTGCTCCTTTTTCATTGTCAAGTTCCTCCTTTGTTTCTTTTATGCCATTTTTATGCCATTGTTATACCAACTGTGCACAGATATTGAAAAAATGGGCATCAATTTTAATGGTCATTTTTCTGTTGAAGTGGACTGCAATTTCATACTGGGCTGGAAGCCACTAGGACAGAGATGGGAATGAAAACCTTCTTGAAATTCAGTAACATCCTTATCTTCAATATGGATTTACAACAGTAAAAATATTTTTAAAAAATATTTTAAGCATCACTACTGTTCATTTTGGAGGGAAGGTGGCATGTTATAGACTGATTTTGTCAGCTCTGCGAAGTAAAACTGGATCAGTAATTGGCTAGGAGGCCACCAAGTAAGACTTTGCAGAGGAAGGCAATGGCTAACCTCCTCTGTTTAATCACTTGCCCTGAAAACCCCTTGCTGCCATTAGTTGGCCATGGCTTGACAGGACTTCACACACACACACAGTTCATTTTTCTCCAATTAATCAAAATTTCTTTAAAAACATTGAGGGAAAACAGGAACTCATGAAGCTGCCTCATGCTGAATCAGATCACCAGTTGGTCCAGCAAGGACAGTATTGTCTACTCAGACTAGCAGCAGCTCTCCAGTGTCTCAGGCAGAGATCTTTCAAATCACCTACTGCTTGGTCTTTTTAACCTGGGACCTTCTGCATGACAAGCAGATGTTCTATTACTGAGCCACAGCCTCTCCCAAAAGAAGTGGCAACCATAACAGAGGTGTGTATCTGACCACTGTACTCAGCAGTTTGAAGGCTTTCTGCAGCCTAAAGAGGCTTCCTGCAACTTGTGGCTCTTCCTCCAGTGGAAAAGCCATTTCCATTGCAGGAAGCCTTGTTAGGCTGGAGAAAGGCTTCAGACACCAATGGGCAGAGTGGTAGGATAAAAGCTACTGTCAATTGGTTATACTCTGTGAAAGGGTCTGATGGTCATGGATCCTCCTTGCATCCCCCTCATTGTAGTGTTCCTTTGAATCCCTGGGAAAGTTTATTACCGGGATCAAGGAATTCACAGTGTCCTATAGCATAGATCGCTGCCTTGATGCAGTGAGGGGGCTTGCATGGTTCAATAAGGCTGAGGGCTATGCCATGGAGGGCCACACAGGACAGACAGGCCACAGAGGAGAATTCAGACAAAATATGATCTACTGGAGAAGAAAATGGCAACTCACTCCAGTACCTTTGCCAACAAAACCCCACGGATAGTAACAAACTGCTAAAAACATGACACCAGAAGATGAGCCCCTCAGGTTGGAAGGTGTCAACAAGAGAGTGAGAAAGGCAGTAATGGGATACAATCTCAAAAACGACAGAATGATCTCAGTCCAAATCCAAGGCAAACCATTCAACATAATAGTAATCCAAGTCTATGCCCCAACCACTGGCACAGAAGAGGCTGAAGTGGACCAGTTCTATGAAGACCTACAACACCCCCTAGAACAAACACCAAAAAAAAGATGTCCTTATCATCATAGGTGACTGGAATGCTAAAGTAGGAAGTCAAAAGGTAACTGGAATCATGGGGAAGTTTGGCCTTGGAGAACAAAATGAAGCAGGACAAAGGGTAACAGAGTTTTATCAAGAGAACACACTGGTCATAGCAAACACCCTCTTCCAAAAATCTAAGAGGCAACTCTACACATGGACATCACCAGATGGGCAACACCAAAATCAGACTGACTACATCATTTGCAGTCAAAGATGGAGAAGCTCTATACAGTCAGTAAAAACAAGATCTGGAGCTGACTGTGGCTCAGATCATGAGCTACTCATTGCAAAATTCAGACTTAAACTGAAGAAAGTCGGGAAAACCACTAGGCCATTCAGGTTTGACCTAGATCACATCCCTGATGAATATACAGTGGAGGTGAAGAATAGGTTTAAGGGACTAGATTTGACAGACAGAGTGCCTGAAGAACTATGAATGGAGGTTCGTGACATTATACAGGAGGCAGCAATTAGCACTATGCCAAAGAAAAAGAAATGCAAAAAAGCAAAGTGGCTGTCTGATGAGGCTTTACAAATAGCAGAGGAAAGAAGAAAAGCAAAAGGCAAAGGTGAAAAGATTAACCAACTGAATGCAAATTTCCAGAGAACAGCAAGGAGAGATAAGGAGGCCTTCCTGATTGAACAATGCAAAGTAATAGAGAAAAACAGTAGAATGGGAAGGACTAGAGATCTCTTCAAGAAAAATGGAGAATTCAAGGGAACATTTTATGCAATGCTGGCCATGATAAAGGACAAAAACAGTTGGGACCTAACAGAAGTAGAAGAGATTAGGAAGAGGTGGCAAGAATACACAGAAGAATTATACAAGAAAGATTTCAATGTCCTTGACAACCACGATGGTGTGATCGCTGACTTCGAGCCAGACATCTTGGAGTGTAAAGTCAAATGGGCCTTAGAAAGCATTACTAACAACAAATCTAGCGGAGGTGATGGTATCCCAGCTGAGCTATTCAAAGTCCTAAAAGATGATTCTATTAAGGCACTGCACTCAATATGCCAGCAAATTTGAAAATGCAACAATGGCCACAGGATTGGAAAAGGTCAGTTTTCATTTCAATCCCACAGAAGGGCAATGCCAAGGAATGTTCAAGCTATCGCACACATGCTAGCAAGGTCATGCTCAAGATCCTACAAGCCAGGCTTCAGAAGTACGTGGATAGAGAACTGCCAGAAGTACAAGCTGGGTTTCAAAGAGGTAGAGGAACTAGAGATCAAATTACCAACATTCACTGGATTATGGAGAAAGCAAGGGAGTACCAGAAAAACATCTACTTCTGCTTCATTGATTACGTTAAAGGCTTTGATAGTGTGGATCACAACAAACTGTGGCAAGTCCTTAAAGAGATGGGAGTACCAGACCACCTCACATGTCTCCTGAGAAATCTGTATAAGGGTCAAGAAGTGACAGTTAGAACCAAACATGGAACAACTGATTGATTTAAAATAGGAAAAGGAGTATGACAAAGAAATAGTTTGTCACCCTGCTTATTTACATTATATGCAGAGCACATCATGCAAAATGCCAGCCTGGATGGATCACAAACCAGAATTAAGATTGCCAGGAAAAACATCAACAACCTCAGATATGTAGACAATACCACTCTAATGGCAGAAAGTGAAGAGGACCTAAAGAGTCTCTTGTTAAGGATGAAAGAGGCAAGTGCAAAAGTTGGCTTGAAACTCAACATCAAAAAAACTAAGATCATGGCATCCGGCCCCATCTCTCCTTTGCAAATAGAAGGGAAATCATGGAAGCAGTGATGGAATTCATGTTCCTGGGATCCAAGATCACTGCAGATGGTGACTGCAGCCATGAAATTAAAAGATGCCTGTTCCTTGGGAGGAAAGCTATGCCAAACTGAGAAGCATAATAAAAAGCAGAGACATCACCCTGCCAACAAAAATCCATATGGTCAAAGCAATGGTATTCCCAGTAGTAATGTATGGCTGTGACAGTTGGACAATAAGGAAGGCCGAGCACCGAAGAATAGATGCTTTTGAATGATGGTACTGGAGAACTCTTGAGAGTCCCTTGGACTGCAAGGAGATCAAATCAGGCAACCCTAAAAGAAATCAACCCTGACTGTTCCCTGGAAGGCCAGATACTGAAGCTGAAGCTCAGATCCTTTGGCCACCAAATGAGAAGAGAGCATTCACTGGAGAAGACCCTGATGCTGGGACAGAAAGAAGAAGGGGACAGCAAAGGATGAGATGGTTAAACAGTATTATCAATGCAACAAACATGAAACTGAGCAAACTCTGGAGGACAGCGGAAGACAGGAGGGCCTGGCATGACATGGTCCATGGGGTTGTGAAGAATCAGACTTGACTGTGTGACTTAAAACCAACAGCAATAGCCATAAAAGTCAGGAGGCTGCAGTGAGTGAGGGGAAGGGGGACTAAACCACCCTATTTCCTCCATCGGTGCAGCTCTGCTGGTGGAAAAGGAAGGAGAGGGGATTTTTGTCCCTTCTCCCCTCCCACTGCAGCCTTCTGACCAGCATATCTTTTAGACCACATCCCTCCCTCAACAGTGGGAATAAATTTTCCTGGAGTCACCAAAGACTGTTTGGGGAATGAGAACACAGATAGATCTAGAATATTTGTATCTCCAGATCACAGGATCCAATTCAACAAGATTAGGATTTTATCCCCTGCCTTTATTTTTTTAATGGAAGCATGTCTTCCTTTTATTGGCAATGCAAGCCTTATTTAATGTTTGCTCTGTTTTTCCCACTCCTTTGTTATGGTGCCTATAATGTACAGCTCACCTAAAGTGACTGTCAGACGAGAATAATAATATCACTTGACTTCAGTAGTGATACAATTACTTTACATCAAGCCCTGTATTAAAACAGTGAATACCTTGTTAAGAGTGAATGTTCACTATGGCATGTTGGTTTCCAGACAGGGTTTCCTGCTGGGGACTGAATTGTTTGCACACCTCTTTTGTATACAATTGCAACAAGGGAATTTAATTTTCAATGGAGCAGAGTAATGCATTCCAAACAATCTACTGCATTCTATAGAATACAAGAGATTACAAGTTTGAGGAAAATATCAAATTCCTGGGTTAAAAGACAGATGACCTCTTTGTTTTGCTATTAGAGACATGATAAAATTGATTTGGCTTTAAAGCCTAATTTATGTTGCAGTCTTCCCCTCTACACTCATTTTTTGTTTTCTTACCTTGTAATCAACCTGTGTCTAGATCCAGAAATCCCAATAACCAGGGCAAAAACAAGGCAGAATTTAACTAAGGATAGTAGTGAAAAGATTATAATCAACTCGATGTTCAACCCAAAAAAGTAAATGAGGAAGTTGTGGCCTGCCACTAAGAAGTAGCTAATCAGCAGCAGCCAACATGGTGGATCATTGAAAGGACTCCAGCCACCACCTCTGAGTGCTACTAAGAGGAGAAGTGGATGTCACATGAACAAGGCAGCAAAAGACAGCTACTGGGTTGGAACCAACCCACCTTTCTGTTGAAGAAGCAAGAAGATATTGTATTTGACCACCCCCAAAGGCTCTGCTAAGGATAATCCAACCTGTGTGTACAAATGCCAAATAGGATGGGGGTTGTAGTATGGAGAGGAATTGGGTGAGACTGGGTGACAAAGCTGGCTGGATCCTGGTCATTGAGCAGGTAGTAGAACCTGGTCCTAAGAACAGAGGTAGTCAGAACTAGATTTATGCACAAGCTACAGTTTAGTGCATTAAGTTTTGTGGGGCCTTTAAATACCAAACAAAATTACTAAATTACTTTTTTTTGGTCTTCATATATTTCAAATAATCCAAGGACCCAACAGTCTTGGACAGTATAAAGCACATTAATTCTGCCCTCTAATCTCACCCTCTTGTTGAAGCCACTGCAGCCAAAAATTTTGCCACAGCCAATGGCAGCAAACAAAATGCTGGGAAAGGAGAAGAAGCAATAATTGGTTGAAATAAAAAATCTCACAAGGGGGCCACTAGCACCCAGTCAAAGATGATATGAGCCAATGTTTTGATTGCACCAGATCCACAAGGACACAATCTATTGGAATAAGCTATTCCTTGGAAGCTACCCTTCAAAAAAGCAGAGGAAAAAGTATTTAACCTATCCAGAAGAATAGCCCGCTGATATTTAGGGATGGTCAGAAGATAAAAATAAGATGGAATTGGAGAAAGAGGTACAATACCAAATAAGTAAATAAAGAGCATACAGCATAATCTACAAGCCCTAGGAAGGGCTGACTGGCAATCTTTTTTTAATATTATGGAGCCTGCTAAACAGGACAAAGTTAAGGGCCTCAGCATATCTTAATCCAGCCTTGGATATCATCACCTGCATCACCTGCCAAGTTCTGCCAAGTCTATGCAGTACTTGTGCAGATCTTGACACTTCTAATAAAGTCACTGTGTGATGAACCAATTGATCTTGTGGGGCCCAGTCAGCAGCTTAGGGCTTCATGTGGCTTGGCTGAAATGAGGACAGTCAAACCAGGAATGGAAAAAACACAACCTACAAACAGTATTCAGACCCACCAGAAAAATACAACAGATGCTACGAATGGCAAAAGATAGAAGAGACCCCCTCACTTCTGCAGGAGTATACCACATACCACACAGTTGTGGACAGGTTTACATTGGGACCACACAGAGTAGCATTCAGACAAGAATAAAAGAACATGAAAGACACTGCAGACTGGGCCAACCTGAAAAATCAGCAGTGGCTGAACATAGCCTAACTCAAACAGGACACAGTATCTTACTCCAAGACAATGAAAGGCTGGACAACACATCCAATTACCATGTCAGATTACACAGGGAAGCCATTGAAATTCATAAACATAAACACAATTTCAACAGGAAAGAAGAGCGTTTAATAATAAATAGGGCATGGTTTCCTGTCCTGAAAAACACAGAATGCTCTACATCTGACAACAGCACTATAGATAAGATTAGAATTTCAACAGCCTATCCATATGCAGAAGAACCTCCTCAGGAAAGCTCCTCCATTAGCATGTCACAGCCTGGGGAACTCCTACAAGATAATGACTCAGCCCTACCCCACCTTCCTGAGTAGATATAAATTACCTGCCTACCATTTTTTCTTCTCACCTTGACACAGAGAGTACTCCATCTTTCTGTGTTGTACCTCTGAGGATGCCAGTCACAGCTACTGGTGAAATGTCAAGTACTACAATGCCAAGACCACGGCTATACAGCCTGGAAAATCTACAACAACTAATGAACTCTGGCTGTCAAAGTCTTCAACAACAAACCAGGAGTGATTGGTTGCTGTCGATGAGAGGGCAGGACCAACCATGCCAGTCTTAGGCAGCCTAATGGATAGGGGATGGGCAGCTGTGGAACCCAGCAACCATGGGAGCAGGAAAGCAAGGCTGATGGGATGGAGGTGCTGGGCACAGCAGGAGCCTCAGAAAGGGAAGCCACCCTCATGATAGTGGAGGCAGGTGAGCTAAGGGTGGAGGCTGTTCAGACAGCCTCAGGGAGTCCAGGAACAGCTAGAAGAGCCCTGAAAGGTAGGACCAATGCTAAGGGCCTGTAAAGATCCAGAAGGCAACTACCTGATGCAACAGCAAGCTCATTGATCACAATGAGAGCCTGGAAGTGGCACTCTCCAAGAATGTTAGGGTAGGAATAAGAGAAAGAGTCTGTGCTGGAGAACAGCCAATAAAAGGAACTGAGGATAGTTTGCCCCTAGGAAGAACTAAGGACTCTGGGTCCCAGTGCCAGGGGGTGGCCATTGGTTTGTGTAGGAATAGAGTGGTGCCATTACTAAAGAAAACTCACCACATCCCAACAGGTTTAAATGTACACATAGACATAAAACAGAATAAAGTATCTTCTGAAGACTTGAGGGAGCAGAAAAGGAGGTTCTCCCTGACATCCATTTGGCTTGGAGGTTAGGCTACAAACACAGGCCAACCTAGAAATGACTTGGATACCACTTTTTGATCCACCAGGTCTACATACACTTTTGTATTTCTCTCTCTCTACAAACAGGTGTCCTGACTGACTTATCAACACCCAGCCCAAACCCCTGGACCTAGGAACATGAAATTTGGGGAGTGCATTGCTTCATAACATCAGTGCCTACTAAGAAGGGATTTTTAGAAATTCAACTTTTAACAGGGTAAAAAGGGTAAAATGTTTTTTCCCCAAAAGGTAAAGCTTTGCTGCGTGCCTGGCAGGCTGCTGCCTGCTTGCACCCCCCTCTCTCTGATTGGTCAGATGTTTAGCTCAGCGTTCTGAGGTAAAAACAAGTTACAGGAGACTGCAGACAGTTGAAGACAATTGGTATTCAGGGAAGTTCTGTCTTCTGTGTAATAACATCAGTGATTCAAAGACTCCTGAATACGGGTTTTTCAAGCAAGTCGGTATGGCTATACAGTTCATGAATGTTCATAGGGAGATGGTGCAGGACCTTTCAAGCAGCCATTTCAATATGTAGCTTCCTCGTGAACCTGAAGAAGTGCCCAACACATCACCCCTCTCTCAGTCAAACTCTACTTCACACCTCTCACCACTTACTGTCCCCAAGAAGGCTTCTGGCAAACATTGTGCTAGATACACCAACACTAAACGGAGGAAACAACTTAGGGATGTAGCAAAGAAATATGTGCATAGTACTCTTGCAGTGCACTGAGCAGTGGTGGCCAAGTACTAGCAAGTATCACCATTTGACCTAGTTGAGTAGTGTCAGCATCCTGGCTCCGCACAGCCTCTCTCAGGTGAATATAGCTGTATGTTCTCAGCTGTGCCTGGTTGTTCCTAATGTAGTTCAACATGTCTACCAAAAATTGACTGAGGAGGGAGCAGAAGTACACCAGGTGGTTCATCTCCCCTTGCCTGACCATTATGCAGTAGGAGTAGAAACTCACTGCAGAGTCTGTCTTCTTGAGGGGCAATGTGGTGTTGGGGTTGTGCTGAGGCAGGGCAATGGAGTACCCATCCTCATCACAGCAGAACAGGAGTGGGTACTACAGGGCATTGTATGACCAGTTGATCTCACTGATGCACCACAATGTGTTGTCGTGACTCTGCAGCACAATGTCTCAGTGCTCAAATTGCTGACCAGCACTCACCAGAGCTATCTCATTTGCTGTTGGTGCATTGAAGCAACCTCCTTGAGCATCAGCAGGCTTTCTATCTGCATGGATGATGACATCAAACGTCTTGCATGTTGGAGGTATCATGTCCATGGTGGTCTTCAGGTCCTTTATGTAGCTGTTGATGTCATGTAGCATCCGCTGCAGTTGTTTGACCAATCCTTTTTTGACTCCTGGCTTCCCAGCCCACAAACTTCTCCTCAAAGTGGGGGCTTCAGTTATGCTGCCATGCAACCTCAACCCGCACAAACTCTGCAATGGCACCAGACTCTGAGTGAAGGCCCTCCACAGGAACATCATTGAGGCCACATTGCTCACCAGCAGTGCTCAGGGGAGTTGGTGTTTATACCATGCATAACACTCATACCATCAGATAACCCCTTCAAATACAGGAGGCTGCAGTTCCCCCTCAAGGTCTGCTTTGCTATGGCCATCAACAAGTCCCAGGGGGAAATGCTGAAGGTGGCAGGAATTGACTTAACAGAGGACTGCTTCTCACATGGGCAGTTCTATGTGGCCTGCTCCAGAGTGAGCTCACCTGGCAGCCTGGTGATCCTAGCATCTGAGGACACAACCACCAGTATGGTCTACAAAGAGGTCCTTCAGTAGAGAAAAAAAAATTGTATGCATTTCTGACTTCATTTGTTACATTACAGTCTTCTCCTTTGTAATTCCCTCAACAAATGTTATACTTCGAAATTCACTTCATCAATTTTCTCCATCTACACACTTCACATAATTCACACATCTTTGTGAAGCTCAGATATTCTGCTATTATATTATAATTCAAAAATCCAAAAAGCTCATCCTAAACCGCACAAAAAATTATCTCTGGAAGTATTATAACTAGATTTACAGTAGTTAAATACTGTAGAGAAGCACAGGTTTTGAGCTAGTTTTTATATATTTTTCTTCTTCCATTTTTCTTGTTTCAGTGTGCCTCCTGATAGACAGAAAGACAACCGGATTTGGGAGGATTTAAAGAACAGGTTTCAGATCAGAATAGGTAAATGCTACAACAGAACAGAGGGAAAGACTAGGTGCATTTCTCAGTAGAACCATTAGATAGCCTAAGATAAGGTTAATCATATGCACTGCACACCAGACTTCGATTTATTGTGTTTCGAATACAGTGCAACAGACACCTCTGTGCTTAGCTACAGAAATATTTAGTAGCAAACAAACTAGCTACAAGATTCTGGCAAATGTAGAAATGTATTTGTGTCAAGGGTTTCAGTTTTGGTGACTTCCTAGACGGTCGCATCCCATCAAGCTCTGATGGATGCATTCCATACCAGAGCAGCAAGAAAGGAGACCGGATGAATTTGGCCTCCCCAAGAGCCCCTGTAGGGGGATTCTAGCCTGGGACACAAAGTGAGCTGCTCCTGAAGCTGCAGGTGAGGGACTGAGGCTCCCTTTTGTCCCCAAAGGTTCTACTGCACTGGGGCCAGCAATGACACTCAGAGGTGCACATTGAGTCCAGAGTGAGCAAAGGAACTAAATGAAGTGGAAGAAGAATCTACCCTATCATGTAGCAGGTAATCGATATTAAATGTGAGTGCTGAAATACTTAAAAGAAGCGCTGTGGGATAGGATTTAAACGTAAGTCTTAAATCTAAAGAAGAAGGGGGGGACCCTTCCGGAGGGTGAGGTGTTGCCCTTGCCAAGCCTAAACAACTGAATAAAAGATTAAGGTGTAAACTGACTTTAAGTGTATACATCCATCCGAACTCACCAGTGCCAAGAATGGTTTTTAGCACTTCAGAGAAAGATTTCAGAACTTCAAAGAACTTTCATCTTTAATGTAAACAATGTCTCAGTGCATGGGAAAAATGGTGACCAAAGTGAAACTTACTACAGGAACTACCAGTTCATCATCACCAAGTCACAGACCGGAAATGACCATAAACATGGCAAGCATGATTTCCGAAGCATTATGCCCTCTGCTGGACCAGATGATAAACCTCAACAAAAACTCTGAAACTCTCCAAAAAGAGATTAAGGAAGTCAAGTCCACATCAGAAAAGACAGCTAAAAAACTTCAAAAAGTTGAACACAATACAAAAGCTTTGAATCAAAAAGTGGAATCAGCAGAAAAGGAAAGAACCTCAGCTAAACAACGATTACTACAACTTCAAGTGGAAAGATCCTCATACATCCTTAGATTTCAAAGGGTCCCAGAAAAAAAGAAGAAAATCTCAGACAGATCTTAAGTGAATCATTAGCTCCTCTGATAAATTGTGAATCGGAAATATTACAATCAGATATAGACATGGTCTATCGTATCTACCCTGAGTTTGTTAAGAAAAATAATCTTCCAGGGGAAATTTTTGTGAAATTTTTAAGATCAACAAGAGTTTTGATTTTGAAAGCAACTAAGGGGACAACCTTAGAAATTCAAGGAGAAGAAATAAAGGCTCTGAAAGACATTCCATTTGAAATACAGAAAAAGAGAAAACAATATAAAAAGGTTACAACACTACTGGAAGAAAATCCAACTCCATATCAATGGCTTATGCCAGAAGGACTGACTTTCAATTATAAGGGGGGGGAAATAAAAGATTGACTCTTTGGCTAAAGCTAAAACATTTCTGGAACAGCAACAAACCCCAGCAAAACCAAAAGGAGAAGTAAAGAACAATAATGCTACGTATACAAGCGAACAAGATGGGTCAAGCAGTGGCAGTTCCTCATCTACATCGGTGTCTTTAGGCAACTTTATAGACTCTGAATCTGAATCTGAACTAGGGGTGGCTGCTCCTAGATCATTTAAGGTCAAAATTCCCTTTGAGAAGAAGAAGAAACATAACCAGAAGAAAAAGTCAAAGTGAAGATCTGAAAATCTACTTTGTTTTTTACTTGAGATAATGCACTATTATGTTACCTTAAATTGTATTTCGAGCTAGTGCTATTTTACTATAATTACTCTGTAATCATACCTATAGAGAATTCCTA
The DNA here is from genome assembly GCA_029375565.1 of Gekko gecko. Classification (NCBI taxonomy): domain Eukaryota; kingdom Metazoa; phylum Chordata; class Lepidosauria; order Squamata; family Gekkonidae; genus Gekko; species Gekko gecko. The sequence goes on from JAPDNY010000005.1 coordinate 143,906,366, forward strand.
ACTTTGAATGTAGACCTTTTAAGATCCTTGCCTACTCTGTTTTTTTTTAGAGTTTAGTTTGTCATTTGTAGTTGTTAGGGTATAGTGAAAAGCAATAAAACTTTTTCAAAAAGAAAAGAAAAGAAATGTATTTGTGTCCTGGTTGGAGATCTAGCTCCTCTTGACTCCATGATCATCAATGAATGGCAACAAAACTGAAACAAGTCTGTGACTGATTTCCCACAAGCACCTGCACCACCCTTGCTGTTCCCTTTCCCCTGATTGTATTCATCAATTTCCCACTACTTGCTGTGCAGCTGTATTTTGACCTGAAGCATCCCCCAGTTTCCCCCGCGTCTTCTAGAGCCTTGTTTTTTGAGATTGAGAAGATGTGGGGGAAACCAGGGGATACCGTGGGTCAAAATGCAGCCATGCAGCTAGTAGTGGGAAATTGATGAATACAATCGGGGAAGGGAAGCACGAGGGCAGTGCAGCTGCTTGTGGGAAATTGGTCTGTGTCTGTTGAGCCACAGTGTTGCTGCAAAGCAACTATAGCAAAACACATAGTGATTAATGATGTGGACCTTTTCTGTATGTATGAACTGGCTCTAATATGTTTGCATGTGAGTGGATGTGACTTGTCTAGTCTATCATTTGTTTCTTGGACACTGATACAGGGATGCTATTGTCCCAGTCACTTCTAGAAGTTGATATAAGCACAGAGCTTGATTGGTTGGGGGAAAGTAAGTCATAAAAGAGGCTTCCTGCCTTCCCCACACAGGTATTTGGTAAGTATGTTTGGTACACTCACCCTCTTTGAGGGCAATATGGAATTAGCTTGTCACTTTGTACCTCAGCAGAAATTTTTGGGTTTCCTATGCTTGGAAGTTTAGGGGACTGGTTTTCACCTGTTTCATGTTGTCACAGGAGTAATGGGATAGGCTGGTTTTCAGACTCGTTAGGCCATAACTAAGCATGATAGGAACAGGGCAGGTTGCTCATGATAGGTAAGTAGATGTGACAGACTGTCAAGGGTTAATGCCTAACAGAGTCTGAAAACTTTTGAGTGACAGGCTGTTCAAAAGGAATTCTATTGAGTCAGTTAAGGAATGACAGTTGGGAACTGACTGTTGAAGAAGCGACAGTTAAATGCTGACTGTGAACTGGAAAGGAGGCTAAGAGAGTAGATTGAGAAGGATCTTCATTCAAGCCCCCCAAGAGAAGTAGCTTCTAGTAAAAAGCAGTGATCCCTGCCCAGTTAAGAAGGGAAATGGCTTCAAGAAAAGAGCAATCCCCGGTCTGTGTATAAAGAAGGATTTTGGTAACATGGTTGTATATTCCTGCATTCTAAACTTTATGTGTTGGTGAAACTCAGAAACCTATGCTTGAGTGTTAAGCAGAAATAGAAAAGAAAGCCTCTCTACTCAAATGGTTGAATAGCAAAACACTTGTTGGCAACAAATTATTTGGTGTTTGTGTGACTATAGAGTTACCTCAGTTTTATTATCTGTTCACCTCATACATCCTCTACCTGATTCCACCTGATCTTTTCTCCTCCAAGTTAAATAAAACATTTTGTTTATTGTGAACTTTCAAAAGTTTCTCATTTGCCATTTCAAAACCAGAATATAAGAAGGTGATTTTGTCTCTTCTCTCAGTTCCCTGGGCTGAGCCAGCATCTCTCTCTCTCACACACACACACCCCACACACACACTGACTGGGTGGGACAGCCATAGACAAATAAGAAGAAAATAAAAGGGCTGCTCAGCAAGAAAGCAGACAGTATGGAAAATTCTGCATGTGGTGGGGAGAGAGCGGGTGAGATCATCATAGCAGACTTCCCAACATTGTCTCAGCAAATGTTGGGAGATTTTGATGGTGGTACTTGGAGAGAGCAGTGTTTGTGGGTGATGTGATGTCACTTCCATAGAAATTAAGGGAAATTCCTAGAGTATCACTATATGGAATCCTTTTTTCTCCTCCTGCTTCTCAATACCTTGGGGCAGGAAATTTGGACTGAGGATGGGGAATTCCCTGTTCTACATGGGCAAATGGGAGGCTTCTATGTAGGGAAATTGGTGAGCACCCTGGGATATGGGATGATGAGCGGATATTCCTGCAGCCCATCATTCATTGTATGGCATGGTGGCTCGAGAGGAGACCCCCCCCCTTGGTGCTGAGCCTTCTTATGACATAGATTAGTCATTCACACATTCTCTGGTCTTACTCAAATGTTGATGGTTCAAGCACAGCTTTTAAGCATTGTGGCTGACATAAAGGCAACCAGCTATGACAAAATACTAGATTGGATGCATGCAAAGACTTAGACTTTTCCCTATTTTCTGTTGAAGGCAGAGAAGAAGGAAAGATCAAGACAGAGGCTGCCTTTCCTCCCCAATGACAATAAACACACACACATTTAGGAGACATGGAAAACTGTAGTGAGGAAGTGTTCTGAAATCTCTGTGCACGAAGGATCTCACGTCAGAAAACTGGTAATCTCTTGTCTTTATATGTGAAAGTGTTGTCAAGTCACAACTGACCCCAGCAAAGGGTTTTCAAGACAAATGAGAGGTGATTTTCCATTGCCTTCTTCTGCAGAGTCTTCCTTGGTGGTCTTCCATTCAAATAATGATCCTGCATAGCCTCTAAGCGCCATGCCACCTTCCTTCTCCTTGATGTCTTTAATCTTATTTAAGATTATGGTGGTTGGGACCAAATGTGTATGTGTCATGGCTCGCATATAAAGTTAAGTAGAGTGGATCTCTGTCTTCAAGCAAGTAAGTTGGTAGTCTATGATTCTTATTGAAGTATTTTTCTGCAAAACCATAAATCAGGTAGGTTGGGGGGGGAAAGCTGAAATAAATTGTGGAGTGAGACTGGGAGGGCTCATCTACCCTTGACTATATCCTCTAGACTCACACACCAATGTTGTTGTACCCAGTGTACACACTTTGCAGAAGATTTTTTTTTCCTTGTAGAAACTTGCACACACCAAGCATGGAAACACACTGAAATATAATTTTCACTGTATGGTGAATTCTCAGCTGGATAAGCCAACCAGTTGGTCCACAAAAACAACAGCAGTTCTAAGCAGAGGGCATGAAACTTCTCTCTAAGATTTATGGATATTTACTGAGTCCTAATGATGGGGCTAATATATTAGTCCTTGGATCATTAATCACAAAGTTGTTCAGCATATGGATGGTGAAGTCGAAAGTAAAGTATTACCTTAGCCAATTGCGCACAAATGTGTTCATACCACCAGTTTATGTGCATTTTCCCCAAAAGAATAGCTTTGTACTTGGCCAAAGTGAAAATTCCTGAACAGAACAAGAAAGGAAATGTAGAGTACAAGAGTCATTAAAATAAATATTTTAGGAAAATATTTGTCCTCCACCTTTCCTCTTGGATCATGGTCCCAAATGCCAAGAGCAAAGGACACATAGCATGCAGATCTCAGAATTACATCCCTGACAGATTCTTACCTTCTTTTTGTGCTTCCACTAGAGGTTATGTGTTATACATCAAGATGTTGTTGATAACTAGAAATGAAAGACGGATCTGTTTTAAAAAAATAAAATAAGGAGAGAAGAGATGGTGGACAAGAATTTGTGTAACTTTCCTCAGTGTGTACTATACCACCTGTGCTGACCCACCAGTTTCTCATTGTGCTATTTGGACTAGAACTGTCTTATGGCTTTTAAATATTTGCTTCAATGCCCATATGGTGTAGTGGTTAAAGAGTTGGACTAGGACTTGGAAGACATGCAGTGCAATCCTGTGCAGTGTACCTCCAGTCCAAGCTAGTTAACTTCCATGAATTTAGACTAGCAAACTTCTGCAAAGAATTGCACCCTCAGATTCAGATCTTTGCTTTGAAGTTCACTTGGGACACATCACTCCCTCTTTATTTAAACTCCCTCTCAGGGTTGTTCTGAGTATAACATTGAGGAGACAACTGTGAGTAGATTGTTTGAAGCCTGCCCCCAACATCCCTCAACAGTTGACTTTCTCTCAGTGGAGCACTAATTAAAAACACAGAGAGCTGGGAGGAAAGCCTTTGACTACACCATGACAAATCTAGTAGGGCTTAAAGGTGCTCATTTTCAATCTTTCCATTCTTACAAAATGTTCTCTCATAATGCTTCTAGCACTTCCTTTGACACTTTAGCATGAAAATGCTGAATAGTTACTGCCACTAACTAACTAGGTCTCAAGAATTTACATTCCCATACAGAAGCCAAGGATCAGACACTTGCTTGGGAGAGGGGGACTGCAGCATGTCGATCCAATCATATTTACTAGTCAGCAGCCAATATTTCCCAGTTCTACTCCCCCATTAGCAGGAATCAATTTACCATGATACATAACACTTATTGAACTTAATACACAGTATACCTCTTATTTTTCAATTTCATCATTTAAATGTAATCAGTTTTTGAGGATTTTTCACAGGTTTACTGAAGTGGGATAGATGCAAACCAGTCAAACAAGATGTTTGTCTCCAAATAAACCTACTAAAAATTCATAAGATTTGGAAAGGCCTGCTGAAAAACTTGATATGGTCATATAAAAAAAAAATTGGTCCTGCCATTTCTAGACATACATCATTTGAATCAGAGAATACAGTTGTAAAGAACAGTTTGACTTTATTCTCTGTTGCTTAGGGCAGCACATTATTAAAAGTGCTGGGTGAATAATTTATAATGAATAGGTTTTATGATGAATTCTGAACCCTTATGCTGTCTGTGTGAATTTCACTTCAGCGCAAAGGGCATTCACTGGGCCCATCACTGCTAACATTTTGAAATCCAGAAGAGGCAGATATATAAGCATGCCTCTGACCTATAGTCTTTTCCCTCTACCACTCATGACTCCCATACCCATGAAGGTAGTAAAGCCCATGTGTACATTCATTCAGGGTATATCCTTTAATATATGCAAAACAGAATATATATAAAAAAAGAAGTAGCACAGATCCAGATCAAGCTTAAAAACCCTGTACACACAATATGTACATCGAAATCAGGGCATGTTGAACAGGAGCTGGCATTAGTATGCTGGCTTTTTTAAGATTGGTAATGATATTGGCATGGATCTGAATGCATATTAGTGTGGGGTGAAGCTTGTGGGTGCAATCCTGCTCCTGGTACGGTAGCCAGTGTGTACATATGCCATATGTATCAAGGTAAGCCTTTGTTTTTAAGTAAAAACTAATTCATTTAGAAGTGCAAGCCTGGATCATGGCTATAGATTATAATGTCATTTTTGAGCCCCACACAAAATATGGCCCATTAACCTGAATGTACCATATAAAACCATTTACAGTAGTCTATAATTGGACAAACCTCCAGTTTCTGTTGGGGAATGTGTGAGGTGTATATGTGTGTGAGAGAGTGAAAATGGTCTAGTAGGCACACCATAGAATGGGTGGGCTGCTGCATCATGAAGTTATGCAGGCTCCCATATTTTGAACCTGAATTGTTCATCAAAACTCTGTATTGTTAAGATGTTTTGTAACTCACTAACTGCACTTTCACATATGCTGAATAATGCAATTTGCAATTAGAGTTTACTGTGTGAAACAGCAAATGATCTCAGATAAAGATGCCAGTTCCCAGGTGGACTACCAACTCTTCTGAGTGTGAAGCAGTTAGCTCCTTGATTACAGGAAGTGGCGAGAATTCTGATGAGTTTGTGAGCTCCATATGAAAATGCTTATTCTTGACTCTGATGAAGACTGGAAACATGATTTAACCTGAGTAACACATTAGTCTGCTGGAAAGCTACACAGTCTACTGGAAAATTTGTATATGTTTATATATGTTTGCTGGTGAATTGTCATTTTCAGAAGACTTACCTGTTGAATTAGTCTGCTGAAACGCTACACAGTCTGCTGGAAGATTTGTATATGTTTGCTGGTGAATTGTTATTTGTGGAACAAGGAAGTTTCAGGTGGCCTTGATGCCACTGTTTTTTCAGAAGATTTACCTGTTGAACTGAGCAAGTCAACAGCCAATCCATTTCTTTATTACGGTCATAGACCAACTTCAAGATTGAGCAAGTCACTATTTTTTCAGAAGACTTACCTGTTGAATTGAATAATCTTTATATTTAGATTTAGCTTTGTAATTGATGTGTTTAGTTCTCTGACATGGTGTACATGTTTAAAGTGCATTTTGGAAGTTTTCATTCTAGTATAAGATTCTTGAAGTTTATATAAATCTAATGGCATATGAATTTGTAATAGTCTTTATTTGGTTCACACATTGTTTAAAAGTGAAGCTTCAGTGGGTTTTTTAATGTGATTTTGCCATTTATAGCACCATGTTCCCTTATATATTTTTTCTGGAGGGGATTCTGATAGGGGACAGTCTCATCCAGGCACTGCGGGGTCAGGCAGCCTGACCAGGTGTTATGGAGAAAGGAGCAAGGGTGAGGCCATATCCAGAAACATGCCAGCAGCAGCCTCAGTGCTTGGAAGGCCTGGCTCATGCCTCAGAATGGAGGCAGGGCTCAGGCAGCAAGCTGTACCCAGGAACATTCCAGAGGAGGAAGCCAGCAGCTGCTTTGACCTCCTGGGATGTCACCCCAATCACAATGCACATGAAGACCCCATAAAGAGCAAAGGCATCCCTTTAGTGGCACAGAGAAGATGTGTGAATTATGGGGTGCTGGACATTGAGATCTTTAATCCAAGGTATACCAAGGCGGACATTCAGACAACACTCAAAAAACTTTTCAAAATAAAAGAGGATTTAATTTAATTAACATAAAAAGAAAATAAGTTTTTAAAAGTTGAGCAATTTTGCAGAGCAAATGCCAGTTTTACAGAATGAGAAAATAAAAGTATTGATGAAATAGTTGAAACCTTTCCCTACCAAATTATCTGCCTGTGGGGGAGGCTAAGAAAAAAGAGGAGAGGGAAACCAAAACCCTACAAGCCTGTTCCCGAAGATGACAAGGTATCTCCAGGAGAAATATTGACTAGGCAGAAGAAAGTGCAGCAAAGCAGGTGGAGAAGCAGACAGGCTACCTGTGACATTTGGGGTGACTGGATAAATTCCAAACTGGCTACCAAAACCTGGGGACGAGGGGTAATATTTTATACACTTTTGCCAAGAATGAGGAGGAGAAGGGGTGCTAGCAATGCCATGTGAGAGTAATAGACATTCAGTCTTTCTGGAGATGGCCCATCTGAAAAGAAATTCTTCTGGAAATTGGTAGTCTGAAAAAAATGCTTTGCTTGCATTGTGGAGGGAAGTTTTCACCTTTTTCATTGAAAAGTATAAAAAAAATGTTCCCTTGGGGAGACTGGAAGTTAAATATGTAAATATTGATGGCTGGGTATGTCACATGACTAAGGACAGGAAAGGTTTAAGATATCGGAGAAATTGCTGGAACTGGCCCATTGCTTATTGTCTTAGAGATATAGGTTGTCCATTAAGACCAGGGCCTAATACACACACACAGTTTATGGCAGAGAATCTGAGCAGTCAATCCTTTAAACTTAGCCAGATTCTGTCCCTGCAGTAGGCACCATTCTTTTCTCTCCAGTGTATTTATTCTGCAGTGACCCTGGCTGGGCTGCCTTCTCCTGCCACCCAGGAGATAGCAGACCAATCGTGTTTGCTGTGCCTACAGGAGTCGATGGCTCCTTGCAAGGTGCAGCTCTGTGCTGCCTCCTCCCACTGCTGGTTTAGACCAGGCAGCAGGAGAGGGCAGTCCAGCCAAGAGTCACTTCTTTCCCACCCCAGCTGCAATATGAGACTATTGCTAGTTTCATATCACTTGTAAAAAGAATTAAAATGTAAAAAAATAAAATGAGGGACATATCGATGATTGGCAAAGGTACAGAGTGGGTAGAACAACCTGGATGTGTGCATGGGAGTGGCCTTCAAGGGACAGGAAAAGGGCAGGGGGAATCCAAGGGAATCTGTATGCTTTTGAATTACCTTCAGCTTGGAAGTGAAGCAAGGGTAAAACCAGCACAAAAACACTCTCAGAAAACCTGGGGAAACAGGAAACAGAAAGTGAACTGAGCACTGAAGGGAGGGAAAACAACATAGATTGAAAAAGAAAACCCAACAGACATGCACAGTGAAAGTGACGCAAAACCCCCGTGCATAATACATCCAGATTATCAGGGAAGAGTCTCCTAGGTCCTTGGGGAAATTGGGTTCTGGTTGACTCCCACTGGAGATGGGCTTTTGCATAACTGATAGAAGAGCTGCTCCTACATGCCTTCAGTGTGACTCATCTTTCATTGCTAGGCTCATGCTGAGATGTACAAATGCACATGTGGGGATTAAAAAAGGAGGTCCTCCATGATGAGGGGTCCTGGGGGAGGCCAAGTAGCCATTTGAAACCTCAAGGGAGGGCAAAGTGGGAGAAGGAAGGGTCAGCCAGAGAGGGCATTGAGGGAGTCCAGGGTCAGCCCGCCCAAGACAATCATTTATTAGGCCAGCCCAAGGATTACTGATGAGAAAGGGCCTGGCCATGCCTCTGCAGCCAAAGGACTGCACAAAGCTAGAGAGAGAGGAAGCTCAGGGTGCAAGTGAACCCTCTTGCTCTCTTTAAAGTGAGGCTCAGTCCTTGGGCTCGCTGAAGAAAAGACACTGGGAGTGTGCCTGCAGAAGTCAGAACTGGACTGCTTGCAAGGTGCTCTTTTTTAAATTGAGGAACTTGGCTGTTGCAAAGCTAACATAGGACACAGAAGGGCAATATTATGCACATGGCTCTTTTGAAAAAGGTGATAAATCACCACAAGGTGGACTTATTGGCATAGTTTTCACATGGTAAAGTGGTTCTAAAGAAGAGACCTTTCCATATTCAAACTGCAGGAGAGCATGCTGTGAAAATTGTTCTGACAATATCATTCATTAGAAACCCTCAATAAAGAAATAAAATTCATTTTTAAACTTTCACTTAAATAATGTTCTTATTGGCAAAATACTGGAAGAACAGCTTGCTTTCTAGTTCGGATGAGTGACTGAGAAAATGTGGCAGACGGCTGTAATGAATATGCTGACAGTTTTTAGACAATTGTGGAACAGGAAAATGTGCTCGGTTCATTAATACCAACTTTAAAATCTTGTTCTTATTATTTGCTGACAAGTTCTTGTGGCCCTTTCTTACATGTCCAGTGAAATGCTGATTGCCACTTTGGGGTCAGGAAGCATTTTTTCTCCAGGACAGTTTGGCTGAAGATCCTGGAGGTTTTTTGTCATCTTCTGGACATGGAATGGGGTCACTGGAGGTGTGGGGGGGAGGAATTTGTGAATTTCCTGTATTGCACAGGTGGTTGGACTAGATGACCCTGGAGATCCCTTCCAACTCTATGATTCTATGAAGACCCTGGCAAGGTGAGAAGACCCTGGCAGCTGTGAAGCCCACCACTTGCCTCCTTGATCCATGCCCATCTGGGCTGGTTAAGGCCTGCTGGGAGGGCATTCAGACTCCCCTGAGAGATATAGTCAATCTATCACTTTACTTGGGGATTTTCCCAGGAAGCTTGAAGGAGGCGATGGTGCATTCACTTTTGGAAAAAAACATCATTGAACCCAATGGTCCTTGTCAACTACTGCCCAGTGCTGAACTTACCATTCCTGAGAGGGCGGTGGCTGAACAACTCCAGGGTTTCTTGGATGCTTCCATCCTGGACCCGTTCCAGTCTGGCTTTTGCCCTGACCATGGGACAGAGACTGCACTGGTCACCCTCACAGATGACCTTCAGAGGCAGCTGGATCTAGGTGGGTCAGCTCTGCTGTTGCTTCTTGATCTGACAGCAGTATTTGACACAGTGGATTATGATCTGTTGAACCACCGCCTCACCAACATTAGGATATGGGGGACTGCCCTACAGTGGCTTTCCTCATTCCTTCATGGTTGGGGACAGAGGGTGGTGCTGGGGGGGTTGTCTCGGTGACACTCACTTGAATCTGGGGTGCCACAAGAAGTGATCCTCTCCCCAATGTTGTTTAACAGCTATATGTGCCCCCTTGCCCAGCTGGCCTGGAGATATGGGCTGGGGTGTCATCAATATGCTGATGACATCCAGCCCTATCTGTTGATGGATGACTAGCTGGACTCCACCCCAGAGGCCTTGGATGGGGCAATATAGGCTGTGGCTGTATGTTTACAATACAGCCGACTGAATCCAATGAAGACAGAGGTCCTGTATCTGAGTCGGGCGTTGGGGGTTGGGGTTGGAAATCCAACTCTCAGCCCTCAACGAGATGCTGTTGGTGCCAGCACCAAGAGTGAGGAGCCTTGGGGTGACTCTGGATGCCTCAATTTCCAAGGAGGCCCAGGTCTTTGCCATTGCCAGATTGGCCTTTTATAATTTTAGGCTGGTCAGGCAATTAGTTCTCTACCTAATCCCCTGGGACTTAGCTACAGTGATCCATGCAATGGTCACTTCCATATTGGATTACTGTGTATTGAATGCAAGCCTGTGCTTAGAGTCTAGAGTAAGCCTTGCATCTGTTAATCTATGACTTAAGCTAAACTATTCCTCCCAAGACTTTACATCGTTAATTCTTCGGGATGGTTTTCGAACCACTTTGTTAAAGGCAGTCTGTCACAAGTTAAATATGTTAGACCTCTCCCTAGAGTTTCTATTAAAAATGGCCTTAGATCAAGCAAAGGCCCTGGTTGACCAAAGGATATTAGACACTGAAAGGCAGGGAGACATCAACAGAGTTTCAGATTTCCTGGCATCAAAGAACACTAGATATGTTGTAATTCCAGCAGCTTACTTATTGCTCTTAGAGATCCTGTCCCACTGCAGGGCTTACACTGACTAGATGGAGTATACTCCCCTCTGCAATAGTGGAGGACTGTTATAGATCCCAATAGCAGAGAAGGTTTGCCCATGGGGAGCAGGGAAGGTTGAGACAAACGAGCATATTTTGCTTCACTGCCATTTCTACAGGGAAATTTGCACAAAGATTTGCACCCTTGCTTGGGGGTTTTCTGCCTGCTCTGAATATGAAATTACAAGGAAGTTACTTTCAGACCCAAATCCTCAGTTCACACTCCCTTGTGTCAGATTTTTTGCAGCATCATGCAGAATTTACAAGGAATTAACACAGAATGTAGCTGAATCATAACATGTAGATGTTTTGTTCAATCTGTTCTGTGATTTTAAGATAGGCCATTCAGGAATATTAATATTGTATATTTCCTAACATTTATAAGACTCATGTACATTGCTGTAACTGATCTTGCACTAGCCATGAACTGTAATAATAAATTTGATTGGACTGGATTACTCTAACTCACTCTGTGCGGGGCTGCCCGTGACCCTGACCCAGAAACTGCAATGAGTGCAGAATGTGGCAGCACAACTGCTGACGACGACACCTCCGCGGGCATGCATTCAGCTGGTGCTCTGCAAACTGCACTGACTGCCAATAGAGTACTGGATCTAGTTCAAGGTTATGGTTTTAACCTTTAAAGCCCTATGTGGCCAGGGACGTGCATATCTTCAGGACCGTTTCTCTCCATATGTGCCACACAGAGCCTTGTGCTTTGGAGATCCACATCTTCTGGTGGTCCCCAGCCTGAAAGCAGGGCCGGCTCCAGGTGTCTGGGCGCCCTAGGCAGGACAGCCTGGGGTGCCCCCCACAGGGGATGCCAACCTCCTGGTGGGGCCTGGAGACCGGGGGCGGCGGCGGGGCGCTGGCTTTCCTGGAGGCTCCGCAGCTGCAGGGCCCCCAGGAAAGCTAGGGAAGGGGGCGGGGGTCTAGCCTCCGCCCCCTCCCTCCTGGCACCAGCTTTTCTGGGGGCTCCGCGGCTGCGGGACCCCCAGGGAAGCCAGGAAGGGGGCGGGGGGTCCAGCCTCCGCCCCCTCCCTCCCGGCGCCGGCTTTTCTGGGGGCTCCGCAGCTGCGGGACCCCCAGGGAAGCTGGGAAGGGGGCGGGGGTCCAGCCTCCACCCCCTCCCTCCCAGCGCCAGCTTTTCTGGGGGCTCCGTGGCTGCGGGACCCTCAGGAAAGCCAGGAAGGGGGTGGGGGTCTGGCGGAGGTGGCGGGTGCCCGGTTAGGGCGGCAGGGGGGTGCTTTTTGGGGGGGAGTGGGGCACCATTTGGTGCCCTTGAGGCTGGCGCGCCCTAGGCGGGCGCCTAGTTCACCCTATGGGCGATCCGGCCCTGCCTGAAAGATGTCCATTTAGCCTTGGCCAGGGCTGGGGCTTTCTCTACCATGGCTTCAGCTTGGTGGAACATGCTTTCATTTGAGATCAGGGCCCTTCAGGTCCTGCTACAGTTCTGCAGGGCCTGTAAAATGGAACTGTTTTTCCAGGCCTTTGGCTAAGGCAACAGATGTCCATTACATCTGGGCCTCCCCTATGATAGGGAGAAGTGTTTAGTGATTAAACATCTAGAGATGCCACCAAATGAGTTTTCCACCACAATATCGTCTACAGGGCGATCATTCAATCATCTGATGCCCTAACCAAGACTGGTTTTAGATTGTTTTAATTCTGTTGTATTATTTTAACCCTGTTTATTGTATATTACAGTCATCACAATTGCTGAGTTGACTTGTGTAATCTGCCCGGAGCCTGCTTGCGGGGAGGGTGAGATATAAATCAAAATAAATAAATAAATAAAAACCTATCTTCTGATTTATGGTTTAAATTTGAATAAAATAGTGCCAAGGTGAAACAAAGCAACAGGACAATAGGGCTTTCTTCAGCCCTCCAAATGTCTTAATTTATAGAAAAAGCAGCAGAATGAACATTTGGAAATGCAATATGCCACTGAGCTGGCATGTTATGTGCATTAAAAAAAATCTTTATTTTATAAAGTGGCTTGAAATAGGGAGGGAGAACAAGAGAGAATAAGATTGGAGCTTTTTCTTTTTTTCTGGACAGACAGAATTTCAGGCTCATCTTTTTAGAATATAAAAATCCCACCTAAGCCTTTGCTCAGAAGCAACTGTTGCAAGACTTGTCTCTATTTCCTGCCCCCCTGCCATCTTAGTTCTGGGACCAGTTTATTTATGCATCTATTTATATATGTAGGCATTTTTAACTCATCTTTCTCCCTTCAGTGCCAACTCAATGTGGCTTATAGTGTCATAACTACAGCTGAAATCTATCAATACTGCAGATATTGAAACCCAGGTTCCTTAATAACCTATCTCGCTGTCATCAACAGACTAATCAACAGTGTGGGGAGGGGGCCAGAGCTGATGGTTACAGCTCTGCCCTTGATGACAATTCTCTCTCTCCAGACAGGCACTCCTAGCTCCCTCTATGTTTTGCATCTGTGCTAACCAACGCATCATATATTGTATGTCTCTTAGCAGTGTTAGAGCACTGTACATGTCTTTTTGCCTCCCACATCATTCTTTTACATTCTTGTAGGGGAGACCTATAAGAGGAAACCTATTTCCGCTTATGGATTACCCTTGCTAACTCACAATGATTGCCTACAGGAAAGGAAATGAAGAAAGGGGAAGGGAGCTAGGTGTAAAATGCTGAGAGAACCAGCAGCTGATCCCACGGAAGGCAGACATTCTCACATCAGTAGGAAGTGATCACTCTGCTAAAAAAAAGTGCAAGGTTTGTGTTATATCAACACAACACATTGGGTGTTATTGACATTAATGATGTATGCAGATACAAGGAACAGAAAGAAGTTGTGCTTCTTATATTTGCAAAGATGTATAGGACTGAGCTAGATTTTCATGGTGTCTGAAACCTGCCACAAAATATACATTTTTGAGAACATGTTAGTGTCGTATTTTACCCAATGGCTTTTCTGACATGACCCTCAGGAGTGACTTACCTTTTAAAAAAAAGTCAAATGGTTCTAGATAGCCATTCAAATATATATGCGTCTCAAAAGTTGGGGACTCTAGTGCTGACTTTCTACTGAGCAATTTTCCAGACTTTGTGGACACTTGCATCTGATCTACAGAATGGTGACTTGGCCTAGTAGCCAGGCGTTCTCAAAGACTTCTTACTTTAACATAAGGTTTCATGGTCTAGAACCACCACCAAATCACCCATGATCTAGAACCACCATCAAGTCTCAAATCTTTTCTTTATTATATCTCTGTCTGTACTACATTTCATGGCCTTTTGACCCTATTGTTCAGATTTTTCATACCTTCATATATAAATTGGTACCTCTGTCTACTGATGATCCACAACATTATCTCACAATAAGATCTCTAGTCCATGAAAGTATGTGCTAAAATAAAAACATGTTAGTCTTTAAAGTGCCGAAAGTCTCTTTTGCATATTTAACTTAATGAACACTATAGGAAATATCTCGAACAAGCTATAATCACAGTACCATTCAAAAGACATACGCTATTGAAGAGGTGCCAAAGAATTCCAGATGAACCAAGCTTTTTCAATGAATGCAAAACATTTTTTAAACTTGTTTTGGCCAAGGTTTGAAACCACCCTGATAGTGCAAATTCTCCTTTTGGCTCCAATCAGGGTCCATTCACAGTGCTATCCCTCATCAGGAGATTTAGGACAGCTATAAAATATGTACTCATTTGCATTGTTTAGTATTGCAGTTGTTTCCCATTTAAGGAAACAGACAGCAGAAGTCAATCTGCCCAACTGACTGTTCAGGTCACAGCATTTGACACTATTAGAGAACTCTGATCCTCAGTCAACATGCAGCAACAGATATCTCATTTTCCTTCCCACTGTTAAGAGACTGTTGCAGAAGTTGCTTGGGAAGAAAGTCTTTCAAAGAGTACGAGGTTATTAGCACTGTATTCTATAATCAGCTTAACCACTCACAGATGGGTTGAAATTTTCTATTAAACCTGTGCTAGCTGTTTGGTGCTTCTGCTCCCTTCGTTGGCCCTTGACCTCTGGTACAAGCACAAGGGTGCCAGAAGAATTCAAACACAGCAGTGCTGTGCTGTAAGATCAAACCATGAGTCTCATTCTTACCAGATCGATACAGGGCTGGCATTCAACATTGTTGGCAACATGGTGTATCTTTCTTTTCTTACCAGATTGGTGTAGAATTCTCAAAAGGCTGTCACTATATGTGGCTTTTTTAATGCTGATCAAAAAGTACACAGACTCCAAAGTGTTTAGATAGCAAAAGAAAAGGAAAAGGTCATCATATTACAAACGGCTGCTTTCATTTTGTCTGGCCCATGATGTCATTAGTTAAACCACTGAAATGGGGGGGGGAGCTGTTATCAATATTAGAAGCCTGAACTCAAACCACAAGAGCCAAGCAAATCTGACATTAGGATGAAAATCCATCTGTTCTGTCTCACTTTAATATACCAAGAGCTGACACCATATACTGTACACTAGCCCAGCTACAGAAGGCACCTTTGGAAATGTTCTAGGATAATGGGTTAGTAATGACAGCTTTGTCCTTTGATTAACCCTGGTGGATCCTGAAATGTGGGCAAAGGAATCCCCTCTTTAGTTGTGAGAACAGCAATTTAGGAAAAGACAGAGCAGTTTCCTTATTCTTTACCAAAGTTGCATACTCTCATGCATCAGCTTAGACTTGGGAAAACATCAACGAGCAGCTGAGGTTCTTAACAAGAGAAGTCATCTCTTAGGCATAAGAGGATTTCTCTCACTATGTTCCTTTCAGAGCTAACTACAATTAACTCAGCCCTCCTGCTTTGACTCCCCCCCCCCATATCCCTATCTCTTGTGCAAACTGAGCCAGTGTAGCACTAAGATCTGGGAGATCCAGATTTAAATCCCCATTCTACCATGGAATCTTGCTGGGTGACCTTGAGCCATTAACACTCTCAGCCAGCCTACCTCACAGGTTTATTATAAGGAAGAACATGGAGAAGGGAATGTACAACTTCATCCTCCCCTCCTCCATTCTGTTCTCGCAATAACCCTGTGAGGAATGTTTGGCTGAGAATGACCAGCCTAAAGTCACTTGGACAGCTTCCACGGCACAGCAGGGATTTGATACCAGGCATCTCAAATCCTAGCCTTACAATGTAACCCCTGTGCCATTTTGGCTGGTGATGTAATCTTGATGCAACTATATATGTTGCATTCATCATTTTGTTCTTTTTATGTTATGTACTCTCAGGACCAATGGTTTCATTCAATGGATAACTAATCCAACACAGCATTTTTCAATAGCTGCAGTTCACACATCCAGCTAGGTGTGAGCCATCAAGAGGTGCCAGTGGCTGATGAAACATCTGAATGTATATGAGCATTCTTGATGTGCCTAATTGTCAGTCTTTTGCATCACAACAGAATCTGTTTTTTCTTAACAAGCCTGAAGCCAGATCAACTGAAACAACACTTTTCCATTGTATCTTAATAAGATGCTAAAGTAATACCAATTACACAAGGTATTTCTAACACAAACACTATCTGAGCAATTGTTATCTAATTAGAAAACATGCTAATTGACAAAAGAAAGCAACTATTCAAATGTGCAAAATGATACCAAGTAAATTACCAAATGAGACTACCGCTAAGGTGGTGGTTGTACTGCAACAGAGCAAGGAGACCTTGGCTCATTCCACCTTCAACTTCGTCAGTCAAGAACCCTGTTCAGTCATTACATTTTACTACACATGTGGAGAACATGTGCTACATGTGATGCTCCCAATATGCACAACCACTAGCCTGATCCACATGTTACAGAGAAACCAAATACATCCTGCTTGTACTTGCATAATCTGTTTGCAAGAAAGAGCCAACACACATTCAGTTTATGAATGGAAGTGGAGACCAATACCTGATAAACATGGCTTCGTATCACAAGTTCAGCTGTGCATGCATTGACTGTAACATGCAAATTATTCAACACATATACAAAAAACAATCAGGTATACACTGTACACAGATTGCATGATGGTTCATTGTAACCTGTGAATAGGGCTACTGAAACATCAGTATTTTGTTACATGTTTAGCAAGGCTAAAATATGTTATTGTTTGCATCAGGAGGATCATGTGTGGCACATTCTCCCTGTAGACAAGGTAAAACATGATGACTGAAAAGGCCAGTGGTTGAATGCACATCCCTCTGACCACACCAAATCTGAGGTCTCAACATACCTTTGCACACATGTACAAAGTCATCAGCAAGAGAACCAGTAATTCCATTATGCACTATTGAACAGCTTTGGGCAGGGAGGGCAGTGGTTGGCATTGGTAATGGCCATGGCAATAAGTGGGGGAAGGTTGGAAGGTACTAAAAGGTAAAGGTAAAGGTTTCCCTTGCTTGAAAGCTGGTCAAATCTGACTCTAGGGGGCGGTGTTCATCTCCGTTTCCAAGCCAAAGAGCCAGTGCTGTCCGAAGACATTTCCATGGCCATATGGCCAGCATGACTAAATGTTGAGGTGCACAGAACACTATTACCTTCCCAACGAAGCAATACCTATTTATCTACTTGCAATTTCTTGCTTTTGAACTATTAGATTGGCAGGAGCTGGGGCCAGCACTAGAGTCTCAAACTGCCAAACTACAGACATTCTGGTCTGCAGCTCAGTGTCTTAACCTCTCAAGTGACCCCATATGTTTTTGTAGACTGCAGTTTGAACACATGAAGCTGCCTTTTACTGAAACAGACCATTGGTCCATCAAGATCAGTATTGTCTACTCAGACAGAGATTTTGTTTTGACTGGATGTGCTGGGGATTGAACATGGTGCCTTCTGCATGCCAAGAAGATGCTGTGCCACACTGAACCATGGCCCTCTCCAGTTTGATTGCAAATTGTGATTGGCACCCTCAAATACTCAAAGCCACACTCATTTCTCCAAAATATTGAAACAATTGTAAATTATACTGCCAAATCTTGTGTTCTCACAGAGCTTTCCATGTAGCGATCCTCTTTCTCTCACCTGCCAGATCCGTATTGTTCTTCAAGACTTACAAAAGAGTAAGGATATATGCCCACACCAAAACTGAAAATTGTAATTTGCAGCTGGAATTAATAATTTTAATCCTTTAGATTCGGAACTGAAAAATAATTGAGGGCATTGAGAGCCAAAATTGTACAGTGGTCAGAGTGCCAGACTAGGACCCAGGTTCAAATCCCCACTCTGCCATAGGAGCTTGCTGGGGTCAGCCTACCCTGCCTCCCAGGGTAATTGTGAAGATAAAAAGGAGGAAAGGAGAACAATGTAATACACTTAGGGACCCCATTGGTGAGCAAGGAAGTAATTTTTTTAAAAAAAACCCACCAAATCAAGCTATTTTAAAAATTCCAGATGTTAACAGAAGTGGATTGCCCCTGATTACCCACAACAAAGCCATGGTATTACCCATAAGGATGTCTGTGGAATTCTGTCTACTTTTATTTCCCAGGCATCCCAGTGAATGAGATTCCAAATATCCAGATCTATTCTGATATCTGTATATATTATAAATATCCAGAATTATACATTTTTTGATCCAGAAAAAGTTGGAAAATTTTGAAGATGAGATTATTAACTGGCTTGTTGGCCTGTCTTTTACTGAATGGGCTTTGAGCACATTGGCCTGTTTGTTAATGAGCATGTTTTAATGCTATATGTTGAATTGTTTTAACTATTTTGACTGCTTGTTGTTTATTTTTACTGTTTTTTAATGTTGTAGGTTATTACTAATTTTATTGCTTGTTCATGTATATTTTGATATTTCAATAAAATGTTTATCCCCCAAAAAATATTACTAGTTGTAAGCGGGTCTCTGGAGAGGTGACATATACATTTTCTAAATAAATGAAAAAAAGTTCAGTGAATTCTGAATATTTTCAAATCTGAATTACAGGTTGCTACAAAAGAGGTTTTTCAGTCCTGCTGTGGTGGGAGGGAAAGCCATGTGGCTTACTTCTGTTCTAGTCTTGCCTATTTTTTCTTGGCTGACTCACTGGTTGTTCATGGGAATGTTCAGGTTAAGATCACAAATATTTTGTGCATATACTTTCATGTACAGTTTGTCCATGGCTTCCCATCCATCTGTCCAATGAACCTGAAAGATTAGCATACAAAAGAGCTGCTTGTCCTAATCATACTAGGGAAGATGCTGTGAAAGATCTCTGCCTGAGACTTCGGAAAGCTGCTGCTGCTAGTGTGACCTTGATGGACTGATAGTTTGATTTAGTAAACAGCAGCAAAATGTCCCCTTGGATTGTGTCTTCCTCTTTTCTGGCTCCCCTTCCTCCCCTCCTAGCATCATTGTCTTTTCCAGTGACTCTTGTCTTCTCACCATGTGACCAAAGTTTTAGCCTGTACATCCACAATACCATTATGTATTGTTGGGTAAAAGTCTGCTGTTTACAATGGCTTTTAAACAGAAGGGGTCCAAAGCTTTTATTCTCTAGGAAGTCTTCAGTTTCAATTATTTTATATTGTCATGCAACTTCCATGATCTAAGGTTGCTGAAAGGCTGATCATGAGTTCAACCCCCCAAAATTTCAGCTAAAGATGCTCAGACAGCAGGTTACAAAAGAAAGTGGAAAGCACTATGCTAGATGGTCCAATGGCCCAATAAGATTCAGATTTACTCAAGATTTTTTTTTTGGGGGGGGGCAACAAGTTGCAGCCAGCTTATGGTGACATCACAGATTTTCAAGGCAAAAGGTGTTCAGAGGTGGTTTGCCATTGCCTGCCTCAGCTATCCAGGTCAGGGTGATTTCTTTCTTTAGATGGTTTTGAAAGGATATGAGAAGAATTCACTGAGGGTTTGTAAGAGATTTTGTAAGAGCTGTTAGCCATTATGATCAAACAGTTCAATATTCAGAAGCAATATTGTTTGTCACCCTGATGCACAACAGGTCCCACATACCCCATTTGTAAGGTTACCCTCCCCATTGGGGGTTTCATTAATTTATAAGCATCTGTCTAATTGTTCCACATGGGGAAAATGATGTTGGATTAGTTAGACCTTTGGTCTGATCTAGCGTGTTGTACTTACATTCTTGTCTCTGTGTACACAAATCTCTCTAAGAAAATCTCTAAAAAAATCACTGATTTCCTTTGTATGCAGATAACCATAAATGGCATTTTTGTTCCTGATGCAGAGTAGGGATGGCTCAGGATGCAAAGTTTGTCAAGAATTTTGGCCGGTTCATGGTTTGCGAAGTGAAATTTGTGGAAGGGTGACAGCATGAACATTCCATGAACTTTGGTGCTGTTCATGGCGGCTCATGAATGCATATATTTACAGACAGACTGTCTTCACTCAATTAAACTCCAAAGCAACCAAGGGGGGGGAGAATCCTCCAGCCTTGGAAACACAAATAGGAGCCCTCCAAAGCTTAACAGGCACTGCTGGCTGCCAATAACAGAGTCACATTCTGTTATATGGGATCAGAATGCTATATATACTCTCAGCTCAGCTCCATACCCTCTTCTCTGTTGGCTGTTGGCAGTTACACAGGGAAGCTAAACGCAGACTTGCTAAAAGTTACACTTTTGGCTGTTGGCAGTTAGACAGAGAGGCTAAAAGCAGACTTGCTAAATGCAGATTAGCAGAACACATTCCCTCCTGATTGTGAACTCCTCTCCCCTGCTAGGATTTTAGGTTGTTTGGTAGACTCAGGGATCTGAGCCACCCCATCTCTCTGCTCACACTGAGCAAGGGGGCTTAGCTACTGGGTACCTCAGCTGAGGACCAAGGTTTTGATTGTGAACTCCTCTCCCTTGCTTGGGTTTGGGGGTGTTTGGTGGACTCAGGGCTCTGAGCCACCTTGTCTCTCTGCTCACACTGAGCAGAGGGGCGTAGGTACTGGATGCCTCAGCCGAGGACCCATATTTTATACCTTCCCCCTCTTGATTATGCACACCTCTGTGTCATGAGGGTAAAAGTGGATACAAAGGGTGCTTGTCATTGGGGGAAGAAGTCCTCCACCCCCCAAACGACAGGCTCCCATTCCTGGGCACCAAGCCTATTCTGCCAGCCCACTGGAGCAAGCCCCTAACAAGGCATCACCAGGGGCCTTGGAGCCTTCTTTCCCTGATCTGTTGCTGTGGATGGCCAACCTTGTGGAGGAGATAGCCTTTTGCCAGATGCTGCAACAGCTCCCTAGTACTCTGTCCCCTCATGGAGGATCATGAGCTGACAAGTCTTGCACTCCATGCACCACTACATGGTCATGGATAACAGTGCCAACATGCTGGCAGCAGTGAAGGCCGTGAGCCTCAAGGGCATCATCTGCCTGGTGCATATGCTTCACCTGTTGATGAAGGATGCTCTGGGGCTGGGGAGCACTGTCAAGGCCACATGGGATGCTGCCACCCTCAAGACGCAGTCTTTGTGGGAGACCTGACAGCACCTGGCTGCCCACTTCTTGCTCAGCATCAAGTCTGTCCATCTGCTGTGTGAGAGGCAGAGGAAGGAGAATGAGCCTGAACACTGACTCATCCTGGACTTACCCACCTGCTGGAACCCCACATATGCCATGACTGTGTGTTTGGTGGAGCAGAACAGCATGGTGCAGGATGTCATCTCCTCCCTGACCATCCTGCACAAAGAAGAGGAGCTCAGCATCAGCTTGAATTACTAGCTGACTCTCTCCCAAATGGTACATGTCTGGAAGCCCTTCCAGGACACCACCAATGTGCTCTGCACCTGTATGGCTGTTGTTGTTGTTATTGTTGTTGTTCTGTTGCACAGTCGAGTCTGACTCTTTGCGACCCCATGGACTACGTCATGCAATGGAAGCATGGACTCTGCAAAGAACTGCAGAGGACCTGTCTTCCGTCATGCTCCGGAGTATGCTTAATTTCATGTTTGTTGCATCGATAACACTGTCTAACCATCTTATCCTTTGTCGTCCCCTTCTTCTTTAACCTTCAGTCTTTCCCAGCATCAGGGTCTTCTCCAGTGAGTGCTCCCTTCTCATTTGGTGGCCAAAATATTTGAGCTTCAGCTTCAGTATGGCTAACCTGGGCCAAATCACCCCCGTTGATTTGAGGGGTCAATTGGGCACTGGCCTCCGCATTGTGGGACACCTGTTTTCCCATGGGCCTTGGCACAGAGGTTGCAGGTTGGCATCACCACCAGGTTGCATCCTCTTTGCAAGGACGGGGAGTACAAGCTGGTCTGTATTTGTGACTCCTGGATAAAAGGCAGCATTGCTCTCCAGAATGCAGAGTTCATGCAATGGAAGCATGGACTCTGCAAAGAAGTGCAGAGGACACAGGCTAGCAGACATGGCCAGAGGGAACAGTGCATGGAAGAGGCTGGGGAAAGGAGGAGGAGGAACAGAAGGAGAAGCCACAGTCCAGGACCTCTGCCTTTAAGAACCCAACCAGGGAGAAGCCTTGCTACTGGTTGTCAGTAGTGAACTGGCACTACTTCCCAGAGAGAGCAGGTGTTCTCCCACCTGGGAAACATTCTCACCCTAGCACACCTGCCTGGATCCGGCCAGGGAGGACAAGTTGGCCTTCCTGAAGGTCAACCTCCCCCTGCTGCGCTACCCCTCTCTGGACTTCACAAGGTAAGACCCAGGCCTCCTGTTGTCCTCCTGTATGTCCCCCCATTCCTCCTCCTCTCTGGGTGATCCAGCATGCAGCAGGCAGGTTGCACCTTGGGTGCTTGGGTGGGAGGATGGCCACTTCTGCTGGTGGGCTCCCTCACTCAACATCTACAACATGAAACATATACCACATGAATCAATACCTATCTCTTGGAACAACATCCACTTCAGCAAACATCTACCTCAACAAACATCTACCTGTACAAATAAGCCCCCATTTGACTACCCCTTTCCATTTCATTTGTATAATTCACAATAGGTGATCTCTTATCTGTACAATGTGTTCTGCTAATGGTGAATAACCAGAAATAACCAGGGGTCAGCATACCTTCGAGACCACCTGAAAAGTACTGAGATTGACGAGTGATTTCAGCTCTCACATACTTTATTAATTACAGAACAAGACGAAGAGAAGCTGGCTCGCAGGCCGGCTTTTATCCCCAGTGAAACCCACACCCCAACTCACACAACACCCATGATTCGCTATTTACAGTGATTGAGTTATCCCCAGCTTCCCAATTGGAAGGGAGCTAGGAGCCTACAGTCCATTGTCTTATGGAGCGAAGCTCAGACCCTTTGCCTGGCCACATGGCGGACCGGTTAGAACCAGTCTGAGCACATGGCTGTCCCGAACTAATGTTTTCCAGTGGATACATTACACCACCTCTCCCCACACGAACCCCTTAGAGCACTGAGGTCCACCAACCAACATCTTTTGGTGGTCCCTGGCCCCAGAGATGTCCGACTTGCCTCGACCAGGGCCAGGGCTTTCTTGGCCCTGATCCCTGCCTGGTGGAATGAGCTCCCTTGTGAGACCAGAGCCCTGCAGGATTTATTACAATTCCACAGGGTGTGCAAGATGGAGCTTTTCCACCAGGCTTTTGGCTGAGGCAGTGAGCGTCACCTTCCTTGGGTCAGCTGCCATCTATAGCTTGGGTTCTGAGATCTTAAATCTTAAAGATCTTTTTTAAAAAACTTTAAATTGACCACTACCATTGACCACTGAAATATCTAGTTTTTATTAGAGTTGTATGGCACATACGAGTTATGTTATTTATTTTGTGGTTTAATGTGGTTTAATTGTATTATATTTTAGACTGTTGGAACCCATCCTGAGCCCGTTAAGGGGAGAGAGGGATATAAATCCAAATAAATAAATAAATAAAATTTCACCTAAGTATAGGCTGTGTCCAGAGGATCCATGTATTTGGGCCTGAGGGGGCCTAGGAGGGTTGTAGGCATGCCTAGCTCAGTTCCAGTGTTTGTCAGAGGTATGTGCCAAGCTGTTCTGGGGTTACTTTGGGAAGCCCCTGTTGGAACTCTGGGGATGTCTTTCTGTCATTCCGAACCTGCCTTTGGAGATTTGGGGGTGGACTGGCTGGTTTGACATATGTTTCCATTTCTCTGCACAGTAGAAGAATTCACTGCACTTAATGGGTGTGTGTTTCAGCCTGGTTGTGAGGGCTGTGAGAACTGTGGACACAATTCCCTTGCTTGTTTGATGTGGCTGGGATGCCTACCAAGCTATTGTGGGGTTACTTTGGGAAGCCCCTGTTGGAAGTCTTGTCATGTCTGCCTTTCTGTCATTTCAAATCTGCCTTTGGAGACTTGGGGGGGGCGGGCTAAGAGTGTAGGGGGATTCTTGCCTTACCTCCCATGTCTGTAGGGGGGGGTTCTACCCCAGTGAAGTTTCTCTGTGAGTTTGGTTCACTGGCTTGTTCCTGAGCCTTTCCATAGACTCCTGTAACTTCAGCTGTCTTTTCCAGAGAGTGCACTGGGGAAACCTTTTTGGAAGTCTGTAACTGGGACCCCAAAAATGTAATCCTTCACCAACTTGGAGAGAGTGTAGAGGATCAGGTAGCAACGTGAGGTTCCCTGTGTGTTTGGTGTGTGTAGCTTGCAGGGGGTCCATTCTATACATTTTTGAACCTGTGCTTGACATTTTCCCCAAAAGCACTTTCCTGGCTTGATCTTAGTCCTGTTAGGTTTGCACTGCCACAGTGGCAATGGTTCTGCTTAGCACATTACACTGGTTCTGCTAGGTTTACAAAAATGCCACCCACCTTCAGCTTCTACTGCAGAAATTCTTTGGGACTTTGATTATGTTCTGCTGGGCTTTTATTGCTCTTGCTTTTTTGCTATTTCCCCTTTACTGGAAACAATGGAGGATGAGGCACCTTCATGGGGGGGGCATAATTCAGACCCCGTAAATCTATTCATCACCACACTTGGGTGGCAGGTATAGGAGAGTCATTCAGAGATCCCCTGCAAGCTTGATGTTTGTAGCTTGCACAGGATCTGCTTTATACACTCATGAACCTCCTGAACCTGTGCCTGTCATTTCCCCAGGAAGCAGTTCTTGTGGGCACTTTCTCTGGGGGGATGTAACTCAGACCACACAAATGTAATCCTGACCCAACTTGGAAGGCAGGTAGAAGAGAGACAGCTGAAGATTCCCTGTGAGTTTGGTATCTGCATCATGAACTCACAAACTGTACCAGTTCATTTAGCACCAAAAAGTTAGTGATGGTTCATTGTTCATAAACATGGCATGCCAAGAACAATGAACCAAGCTGCATTTTTACAGTTCATGCCCATCCCTAATCCAGAGCTTAAAAATATTAATGTGCTTTCAGTTACAGAAGATGTATCTGTTACTGTCAACAAGTCAATAGTTTGTCAAAGTTTCTTATATTTGAATGCTAGCTGGATTTGGTTCCAGTGTAGCGCAGCGAGCAGGCACTTTTCGGGACTCTCCCGAATCGCCCACTCCTCTTTTGCTTTCTTTGGAGCCTTCCAGGACTTTAGACAGGTTGAGCACCACCTGATCCCTCGGAGGGGGGGTCGGGTAGCAGGAGGCTTTTTTTGGTTTCCCCTGCAAATGGCTAATTGTGGGGGTGAGACTGTTTTGCCTCGAAGCAGGAGCGTTCGAAGGAGCAAAACATGGTTCACATGTTTTGCATAGCTGCAACCAGCCATTTTAGAGACTAATGATTTTTTCAATATAACAAGAATTAAACAAAAGTAAAACCAAGAAGAAGAAAAATGTGCAATTGTACTTGCAACTTTTCCCCCCTGAGAATCTTATTCTTCTAAATCCCCCTCCAAACTGCCTCCAAATACTTGAGGAGCGGCCAGAAAAAGAAACGGGAGGAATCTGAGTTGAACGTTAATTGGGGAAAGAGAAAATGGCACTGGGAATGAATGCTGAGGAAACAGAGGAATGGCTAAACTTAGAAATTGGGCAGCTTACTTGTGAACAATTTAAAAAACTGTTATTTGATGAGATTCAACAAGCTGTCCAAGTAGCTTTTGAGGGACTTTTGGAAAAGCCACAGAGTTTATGTAGTAGCTTGGAAAATGAGAAGGAGCATCGGCAAGTCCTTCGTGATGACGACAAAGAATCAGACTTAGACTACTCACAAGGAGACATACTAAATTGCAACACAACCCTATTTATGACAGGATTTGAAAGTGAAAATGGCCAGATGTCTTGTCTAAAGGAAAAAATAAGGAACTTTACAGTGCCAGAAAATGGAAAAGAAGAGCAACATGATGCATCTTATAATAGGAAGATTAAACTAGCTAAAGGAAGAAAACGGAGCCGCACATGAAATTGTAGAAAGTTTAAAGGAAGAAGGTGGAACTGCACAAGGAAATGTAGAAAGTATTCTAAAAGCAACAAAAGATTGGAAAGTAGTGGAAAGATGCATTTTGTATATGTTGTGAAACCTAGAAAGAAAGACTTGAAACTAGAATTTCATACTTACAAAGAATTAAGACACTTAAATCGGATTTTGGAACAAAAGAAGCTACAGAAAAGTAAGAAAAGAAGGATACAATATGAATGTCTTGGGAGGGCTTCTGGTGCCCTGGCCCCACTGCTGGACCTCCTGATGGCACCTGGTATATTTTGGCCGCTGTGTGACAGAGTCTTGGACTAGATGGGCCATTGGCCTGATAGTAGTAATAGGGTATACACTACTTTTAATTCAGAGACCGGAAACGTTTGACAGCTGCCCCCATCCCCCTGCGGAAGCTATGCTTCCGCTAAGGAGGGGGCATGCTTCAAAAACAGGGATGGGCAAGATGGCCGCCAGTATCAGCCCAGAAGGGAATGGAGGGGGCTGTTAGCAGCAGGGGGTTTGCAGTGGGGAGAAGGAGTCTGGTACAATGGCAGCCATTTGTGTTGTTGTGCTTGGTGCAAAAACTTCAGGCGATGGGGACAGTAAAGCAGAGAGAATTTCCAAGGGAAGCATGTGTGCAGTTTATTTATTTATTTATTTTTAACATGTGCTGAAATGTGTGTTTGGTGTAGGTTTCAAACTTTGCCGGCTCTCTCACGCTGGAGGCTCAGGCTGGCAAGAAAAGAAGAAAAAAGTTTTCCTCCTCTGCTTGAAAAAGGAGAGCTGAAATCACCATGTTCCCCCACCACCACCCCAGAGTCATTTTCCCCTTCACCACCCACCTCCCCCCCCGAGAAAAGGAAAGACTATTGATTCTAACATGTATCTACTAACAGAAATGAACACATTTTGCTAAGACCTAACCAGGTAATTTAGAAGTAGGGAAAACTGGGCATGGCAACACTCTTTTTCCTTGGGTTGTGTGTATTTTTGCTTGTGTGTGTATTATGTCTTTGAAATTTCCAAGTCTTTTTTTGTTAGGAAGAACTTTTTTTGGAAAAAAAACACAGCTATTTTAAAATTTAGTTTGGTAAGGAACTATTGTAACATCTCAGAACTCTAATTTACATTTTACAGGTTCCTCTGCCTGACTTCTAGAAAAGTACCCTGCATAACTACACACAGTACAGAAAGCAAAAAAGATGACATGACTTACTGTATATTAGTTTTTCTTGAGAGAGAGGCTTCCCTAGGCAGCTTAGACATGGGGTGTGTGTGAAATGCAGCCTTTTCCTAGAGGCTGCAAAGAACTTTTTTAAAATTTCCAAGTCTTTTTTTTTGTTAGGAAGAACTTTTTTGGAAGAAAAATGCAACTATTTTAAAATCTGGTTTGGTATGGAACTATTGTAACATCTCAAGATTCTAATTTACATTTTACAGGTTCCTCTGCCTGACTTCTAGAAAAGTACCCTGCATAACTACACACAGTACAGAAAGCAAAAAGATGACATGACTTACTGTATATTAGTTTTTCTTGAGAGAGAGGCTCCCCTATGCAGCTTAGGCGTGGGGGGTGAAATGCAGACTTTTCCTAGAGGCTGCAAAGAACTTTTTTAAAATTTCCAAGTCTTTTTTTGTTAGGAAGAAAAACACAACTATTTTAAAATCTGGTTTGGTAAGGAACTATTGTAACATCTCAAGACTCTAATTTACATTTTACAGGTTCCTCTGCCTAACTTCTAGAAAGTATCCTCTTCTAGAAAAGTACCCTGCATAACTACACACACAGTACAGAAAGCAAAAAAGATGACATGATTTACTGAATATTAGTTTTTCCAGACCCTGCAAAAAGCCCAAAACAAAAACTTTTTCCAAAAAGGCTTGCCCCCCACCCACCCCCCATCAACAGCCACACAACATTTAAAAAATAAAAAAATAAACAAGGCAGAGTTTTTCAGTATAAAATATTCAGCTTCATGATGGTGCACCGGTAACATTCCTACGCTGCATGATCAGCAGAATTTCTGAGTTCATCACACAGTGTAAGAAGAAGAAACCACAACACTGTGTTTTGTTCAGGGATTTCAGTTAACAATAAGAGATTTTCTAAAAGTTGGGTGTGCGGTTGGTGATTGATCACTGTTCAGAGCTATCTATGATGTCCATCTGGCATTAGAGGTAACCGGACAAACAGGAGATGATGTCACTGCTGCTCCAACCTGAAAACAGGATATGCCGACACAGGTGTCCAAAGCGAATGGGAAAAAACAGGAAAATTACATCATTTTAAAAGATTGGAGGGGGGGGGATTTTTATATCTCTCCACTGATTTCACTCAAAATGTGTGTCACAGTTTAAAAAAACTGTTTTATTTAAGATATGAGAATGTTTAAGCACACTGATCATTTATACCAATATTCAGTATCTCTGGTGAATAAAGGTTAATCACATATGATTGTGGCATAATAGCACGAGGCATTTTAGGGTCCCCATTGGTCAGAACCCACCTACAATGTGTGAAGGAGAGAATGACATTGATACTGCACACACACCCCAAATACCAGCACATGTATTTTGAGACAGGGACAATATAAGGAGAAAATGTGGCCTTCCCTTGAAACTAAAAGGCCACCATTGTGTTCATGCCCACCCTCTTTCCCTTCTGTGTGAAGTGAAATAAATCATAGGGGAATTGCAATAAACAATACACTGGTCCCGCAGTGTGCGCCGTGGTATAGAGAACCCCAGCCTTCTAGGAGAGGTCAGGGGGAGTGTCCTGAGGCGGCACGTGCGATTTGGGGGCTGTAGGAGCTGTTTTGTCAATTTTAGCCTACGCCGACCCTGCGAGGTAGAACACCCAAGCGGCACATGGTTTCATTTTGAGGTATCGAGTGACCCCTCAGCGGACTCGCCTCGACGAGGGGGACCTCCGGGTGCCATTTTGGGGGCAACTGGGGGTACCCCCAAAATTTCAATTTTGGGGCACCCTCCTCCATCACGTATCTGGCGACATTTAGATGCACCAATGAGCAGCGGAAGGGGGTGGTACCAGGATAACAGAGATAAAAGGGGCAGCCCGCGCTGCACACCTGTCCACGCTATCTTTAAAAAAGCTACCAACTTTCACATTCCTCTTTGTCAGAAGCAAAGAATGGATTATTAGGACCTGAATACACACCCGCAGCATTCCAGCTTCCTAAAAGGCACACAGATTAAAACTACAATCACTTTAAAACAAGTATAATCACATCTATAACACAGGCGTTATCATTACGCCTGTGCAGGGGAATGAATGCGATCTGTACATTCCTTCTGACAAAGTTAATACAGCTACCCCCCACCCCCCAAAATGAAAGAAGACATATTGCTTTGCAGCACATGAACGTTGGTTTTATGAAAGTGTATTTTATCTGCTGTAGCTCCCGACAGCTCATGTTAAGTTTTATATCACAGCAAAATGCTTATGTAAAATACTCTCATGCTAATTCTAAAAAGAAACAGCTGCAACAGTTTGCTTGTAATCCTATACCATCATGACAATTCCCATGTTCTGTTGCCTCCAGTATGACTGGAGGTTTTGTATCATCTTCTGGGTGTGAAACAGGGGTCATCAGGGTGGTGTGGGGGAGGTATTTGTGAATTTCCTGCATTGTGCAGGGGGTTGGACTACATGACCCTGAAGGACCCTTCCGGCTCTATGATTCTATGATTCTGTGTCATGGTTTGGGGAACGCCAATATAGGTTGCCTCTGAGCGTGTACACGGGGCTGAGTTTCCCGAGTACTTCACCCCCCCGCCCCCACCCACCCCCCCGCCCCATGCGTGCATGTTAGCATGAGCGAAGACCCTGATGCGCAGGGAGGAGTTTGAAACACAGACATCTCTCTTAAACAGGAAAACTTTATCTGCTACAAGTTATTAAACTAGAGCACAACATAAAGGGAAAGGGCAGTTGTGTCTACTAGCTACACAGATTTGAGGAAAGAAACAGCAAAATCATATCACCAAAGCTAAACTTAACAGTATAGTAGTTATCAATATACCTTGCTACAGATGTTCATGGAGCAAATACATGTAGGGTAACCCAGATCCTAGCATTTGGTCAAAGAATACATTCAAATGACTTATCCTGAAATTAGTGGGGTTTTTAAAAGTTGAACCGTGGCCCCTTCAGCTTATGCCTATCAGACTGATTTAATATCTAGAAATGGCATTCTTCTAGACATAGATGTATTCCATACAAACCCATGATAGTCTGTGTGGTTTTGGCCTGCATTATTATATACAAAATTTCACACAAATCATCAATAATATGTTTTTGCCTTAAAAGAAAAAAGGGAAAATAGAGAGAAATAATTGTATAAAATTCATATTATGTATAAGACAAAAAAGAGATAGTCCAGTTTCTTTTTGCATAGCTCTCTAGATTACTATTTCCTTAAACTGAAGTTCTACACACGCACACACATAAATTTAGGCCCACCCCACTTTACTTATAGTATGAATCAATTATCTAAGAGCAATCATTTAGCATATGCATTTTTATTTTCTACTAGTGGAATAGTTTAAAAAAGAACCGCAGCAGATCTTCAGTAAGAATCTAGGCATTACTGTTTGGATCAGGTGGGAAAGTAACTTGCTGCAAGATATAGTATGATTTACTAATATTTCTAATCTTTTGCACGGGGCCTGTAATCTATGGGGCGCATACGTTCTTTACAAAAACAGGAAACCACGTTGGATGGTTGGGAATACAAAACATGGGGAAGAAGCGGTACAATATATTGCCTGTGTCTGATTATTTTTTTTAAAGCGCTGTTGGACTTCCTAAGATGACTCGCTATTCCCAGCTAGGAGAGAATTCAAATTGGGAACACATTACCCATGCCTTTCTGAAAAAGAGATAGTACGGATCAGAACTTTGCTAATAAATTTCCATTGGGGCATTGCTATCTGCCATAGTAATTGATATACGTTACAATGTTATAAAGAGCTTTTTATTGTTATTGTGATTGTTGTATTATAACTCTGATGTTATTGGTGTTAATTGCTAAGGCTGTGATCTAATGCAATACCGATGCCCGATATAGGACCAACACTTTTCGCTAACGAGGACAATGTAGAGCGTGTCATCCACAGTTCCATCAGGTTGCTCACAAGATCACATTTCTTCTCAAGCAAAAACATAGCTGCCAATTTACATTGTGCTAAAGCCTATGGAATGGATGTCTTTATTGTACAGCCTCTTTCCTTTCCTACCCAATAGGGCTCTCCCACACAGATTTGTAAACACTTTTTCTGCCGTAGAGTTCCAACAGAATGATCTCAGCTGCACAATCTGCTAGAGAATCCATTTTTCTTCCGGCACAAACATCCTCCATCTGAATCAAAACAAGGGACCGAGCCCAACCATCACGCATCACAATTTATGAGACAATAGCCACATGTATAACACCAGAAACATACTCTATAGCATCAAAAATATAATTTTATAGCGGAGTTCGGGTGGACCATAACCGATTAGTGATAAAATAAATGGTTTTAAGGCGTATGTAGGCATTTATTTCCTTTGAGGTACCGACGTTCTAGAACATAATAGCGTTCGTATACATTGTATGTTACATATACCATGAATAAATGGAAGCAGCTCTAGAAAATAGCTTGTTTGAAGTTCCAGTTTTAATACACAGGTGTTCAAATGGTTCCTTAGCGGTAGTCTCTAAAGCATCATTGCAAATCCGTGTTTTGCAACGGACCCCAATTGTTTTGATTTTGCCTTCTGAGCAAGCGTCACGGCCAGTCACAGTACTCATCACTGAAAGAAAATATAATATGTAGTCACACTGTAGAAAATTAGATAGCCTTGTTACTCTATGATTTGCCAATCGGTGGTATGCTTAATGGATTAACAATAGAATGCATTGTGGCGGACGCTAAATAATACAATCTATTCCTGCAATTACATAGTTTTGGTTTGTTTTCAGTTAGGGTGTCGTCGTTTGCTGTACAAATGTGCAGGTGGGAGCATCAGATGTGTTTCTGTTCAACGCAATGGGTAGTTTTTTTACTTTAATGATCTATATCCATGGTTTAAAAATTATAACTGGATATAAGTACCGCCGGCACACCGGTATGTTTGTAACTCCGACCTGGGTCCACGGAGTCATTTTATACTGACTTTTTAATTTGAGCGTATAAAAATAGCACGGTATTTTACTTATTTTATACCGTTCTCCAAAGCCGACCCCTGTACGAATTCATCTCGACGTTCCACGGCCAATAAGAGAGTTGTTGCTGTTCAAACGCACCAATGAGCGCCCGCGGGCTTGGCAGGGGATTCTCTTTAAAATGGGAGAGACGGGCACCGTGCTGCAGGTCACCTGCCGCCACTGCTGCTGGTTTCCTCACACCATGGAAGAGCCAATTTATGAAGAAATGAATCCTGTGGCACCTGAAGGATCTGAACCCTTGAAAGAGGCGGCTATTGAAGAAGAAGAATGGGAAGGCTGTGTTCAGAATTTAGAAGAGTATGTAAGTAGCATGGGGCTGAGGTGAGGAATGGGGAGTTGGGCAGAAGGGTGTGTGTGTGGGTGTAGAACAACAGAATTGTCTGTCTTGCAGCTGGAAGATGAAGGATTGTATTCAGGGCTGATTTTGGATTTAATTGAGATTTGTCACAAGCCGGTGAATGAAAGATGTTGTTCCCACTGTGGAGAAATAGCGTGGTATCAAGAAAACAGTTGGTTGAAAGAGGCTGCCGTGAAAGAGGCAGCTGAGAAATCTGGACAAGATGGTGAAGAAGAGGAGGAGGAAGTAGAACCAAGCGTGTGTGCCGAAAATTTCATTGAGGAGGTAAGTAGCAAGGAGGGAGAAATGGGGAGTGTGGGGGGATCTGTTGACAGGGAATAACAGGGTTGTGTCATCTGTCTTGCAGCTCCCATTTGGAGAAGTGCCTTGGAATCTGTTTACTCAAATTGTGGAACTCGCTTTTAGAAAAGTGAATCCGACCTGTTGTCCTTCTTGTGAAGAAATAGCGTATTACCAGGACCACAGTTGGGTGAGAGCGGACGTCAAGAGGCAGAAGCCCCCCTGCGTGGAAAAACTTACATCGGGATATAATTCTTCCACGCGGGGGTGGGGGTGGGGGGCTTCTGCCTCATCGAACCATTAAAAAAGCTTACTTGTTGTTGTTGTTGTTCAGTCGCACAGTCGAGTCCGACTCTTTGCGACCCCATGGACCAGATCACGCCAGGCCCTCCTGTCTTCCGCTGTCCGCTGAAGTTTGCTCAATTTCATGTTCGTTGCATCGATGACACTGTCTAACCATCTCATCCTTTGCCGTCCCCTTCTTCTTTGACCTTCAATCTTTCCCAGCATCAGGGTCTTCTCCAGTGAACGCTCCCTTCTCATTTGGTGGCCAAAGTATTTGAGCTTCAGCTGCAGGATCTGGCCTTCCAGGGAACAATCAGGGTTGATTTCTTTTAGGATTGACTGATTTGATCTCCTGGCAGTCCAAGGGACTCTCAAGAGTCTTCTCCAGCACCATAGTTCAAAAGAATCTATTCTTTGGCGCTCGGCCTTCCTTATAGTCCAACTCTCACAGCCATACATTACTACGGGGAATACCATTGCTTTGACCATGCGGACTTTTGTTGGCAAGGTGATGTCTCTGCTTTTTATCATGCTGTTTAGGTTTGCCATCGCTTTCCTCCCAAGGAGCAGGCGTCTTTTAATTTCATGGCTGCAGTCACCATCTGCAGTGATCTGGGATCCTAGGAATGTGAAGTCTGTCACTACTTCTACGACTTCCCCTTCTATTTGCCAAGGAGTGATGGGGCCAGATGCCATGATCTTAGTTTTTTTGATGTTGAGCTTCAAGCCCACTTTTGCGCTCTCCTCTTTCACCCTGAGCAAGAGGCTCTTGAGGTCCTCTTCACTTTCTGCCATCAGAGTGGTATCGTCTGCATATCTGAGGTTATTGATCTTTTCCCCAGCAATCTTAATTCCAGCTTGTGATTCATCCAGGCCAGCATTTCGCATGATGTACTCTGCATATAAGTTAAATAAGCAAGGTGACAATATACATCCTTGTCATACTCCTTTTCCTATGCTAAACCAGTCAGTTGTTCCATATCCAGTTCTAACTGTTGCTTCTTGACCCTTATACAGGTTTCTCAGGAGACATGTGAGGTGGTCCGGTACTCCCATCTCTTTAAGAACCTGCCATAATTTATTGTGATCCACACAATCAAAGGCTTTAGCATAGTCAATGAAGCAGAAGTAGATGTTTTTCTGGTACTCTCTTGCTTTCTCCATAATCCAGCGAATGTTGGCAATTTGATCTCTAGTTCCTCTACCTCTTCGAAACCCAGCTTGTACTTCTGGCAGTTCTCTATCCACATACTGTTGGAGCCTAGCTTGTAGGATTTTGAGCATGACCTGGCTAGCGTGTGAAATGAGTGCAATTGTGCGATAGTTTGAACATTCCTTGACATTGCCCTTCTTTGGGATTGGAATGTACACTGTCCTTTTCCAATCCTGTGGCCACTGTTGTGTTTTCCAAATTTGTTGGCAAATTGAGTGCAGCACTTTAACAGCATCTTCTTTTAAGACTTTGAATAACTCAGCTGGGATGCCATCACCTCCACTAGCTTTGTTGTTAGTAATGTTTTCTAAGGCCCATTTAACTTCGCTTTCTAGGATGTCTGGCTCGAGGTCAGTGATTATACCATCGTGGTTGTCAAGGACATTGAGGTCCTTCTTGTATAGTTCTTCTGTGTATTCTTGCCATCTTTTCCTAATCTCTTCTGCTTCTGTTAGGTCCCTACCGTTTTTGTCCTTTATCATGGCCAGCTTTGCATGGAACGTTCCCTTGATTTCTCCAATTTTCTTGAACAGATCTCTAGTCCTTCCCAATCTATTGTTTTCCTCTATTACTTTGCATTGTTCATTCAGGAAAGCCTCCTTATCTCTCCTTGCTGTTCTCTGGAAATCTGCATTCAGTTGGGCAAATCTTTCCTTTTCACCGTTGCCTTTAGCTTTCCTTCTTTCCTCTGCTATGTGCAAAGCCTCATCAGACAGCCACTTTGCTTTCTTGCATTTCTTTTTCTTTGGGATGGCGGTGATTGCTGCCTCCTTTACAATGTCACGGACCTCTGTCCATAGTTCTTCAGGCACTCTGTCTATCAAATCTAGTCCCTTAAACCTATTCTTCACCTCTACTGTATATTCATTGGGGATGCGATCTAGGTCAAATCTGAATGGCCTTGTTTTTTTCCCAACTTTCTTCAATTTAAGTCTGAATTTTGCAATGAGTAGCTCATGATCTGAGCCACAGTCTGCTCCAGGTCTTGTTTTTACTGACTGGATTGAGCTTCTCCATCTTTGACTGCAAATTATATAGTCAATCTGATTT
Organism: Gekko gecko; assembly: GCA_029375565.1. NCBI lineage: Eukaryota > Metazoa > Chordata > Lepidosauria > Squamata > Gekkonidae > Gekko > Gekko gecko. The sequence goes on from JAPDNY010000005.1 coordinate 143,941,847, forward strand.
CGGTGTTGCCCATCTGGTGATGTCCATGTGTAGAGACGCCTCTTAGATTTTTGGAAGAGGGTGTTCGCTATGACCAGCGTGTTCTCTTGACAAAACTTTGTTAGCCTTTGCCCTGCTTCATTTTGTTCTCCAAGGCCAAACTTGTCTGTTATTCTGGTTACCTTTTGATTTCCTACTTTAGCATTCCAGTCCCCTATGATGATTGGGACATCATTTTTTGGTGTTAGTTCTATGAGCTGTTGTAGGTCTTCATAGAACTGGCCCACTTCAGCCTCTTCTGCAGCAGTGGTTGGGGCATAGACTTGGATTACTGTGATATTGAATGGTTTGCCTTGGATTCGGACCGAGATCATTCTGTCATTTTTGAGATTGTATCCCAATACTGCCTTTCTCACTCTCTTGTTGACTATAAAGGCCACACCATTTTTTCTACGGGATTCCTGGCCACAGTAGTAGATATAATGGTCTTCTGAGTTAAATTCACCCATTCCTGTCCACTTTAGTTCACTGATTCCCAAGATGTTGATGTTCATTCTTGCCATCTTATTTTTGACCACGTCAAGCTTACCTTGATTCATAGATCTTACATTCCAGGTTCCTATGCAGTATTGTTCTTTGTTAAAAAAGCTTACATCAGGATATAATTCTTCCACGCAGGGGGGCTTCTGCCTCTTGGCGTCCACTCTCCACAAACATTTCCGGTCTCTGAATTAAAAGTAGTGTATACCCTATTACTACTCCTGATTCAACATTGGCTTCTCTTATGTTCTTAAGTTCTTATGGGTTAATTCTTTATTGTTACAAAGGAAGAGATTAAGAGAGGAAATTAAGAAAGGATTAAAATAGCATGATTAGTAATTTAACTGCACTTGGTATCAGTTATAAGTAAAAGAAGAAAACTTAGGAATGGGAGGAAGGGAAGATGATTGACAATAGTAATTTTGATGGTTTTTGTTATTTTTTCTTTTTCCTTCCCTACTCTTTCTTTAACTGTTACCTTAGACTTTTTTTTGTTTGCTAGTTCTGCTCTGTGGTATGGAAGATTCTTAATACTGAAAATTATTAACTATTGAAGTTGAGTGTACTTACCATATTAGTTCCAAAAAGGGAGGGGGAAATGTGTAAAGATTATAAAATAAGAAACAAGGACTTAGTAGTTAAGAAGGGTTTTTTAAAATAAGAATGAGACTAAATTATGAGTTATAATTAAAAAAAATATATAAGTAAGAAAACTATTATTGTGTTGGTGAAGTTAACTAGCATGGTTTTCAGAGAAGATAACCAGATAAAGAATTTAAGGTTAAACACGTGAATTGGTGAAGGGTATATCATTAGAAGGTTGAAGCTAGAAATTAGCAGTGTAAATAAGTAATAAATTTAATAAATGGGTGTAGAAATTAGGTGTAGAAATTATGTGAGGATATGAAGATATTAGGTAATTATTAGAAGAAAATAGGTATTGCTTAAAAGTAAAATGATTAGAAGGGCTTGGAAGCAATATATTGGTTAAAGGTGTTTGCTAAATAGGTTCTTTTTATTTTTTTCTTTTCTAGTAGGTTGAGGGAATAGAAATATTAGAATGTCATGCCAAAGTGTATGTTTTGAAAAAAAGTTTCTTTTTGGTTGGAAGTACATGATGATGTATTGTAACAAGACAAGAAAATAATTAATTTGTATTAGTTAGGTATGTAGAAATTTTTTGGTGGGAAAAAGAGGATAATGTCTCTTTTTTGTTTGTCTTTTGTGTTGGAAAATTTAATAAATACAATTTTTTAAAAAAATGTTTCTTATATTTGATATTTACAAGTTTTGTCTCTTGTACTATCCTTTTAAAAATACCCATGTTAACCAAATGATGTATCCCATGTTTTATTCAATTCAGTTAAAAATTATTTGAAAACCATCATGTTGTATACATAGATCTTCTGCTTTTGTTTCTTATTTGAAAGGGGTTTGTGGTACTGTTGATTGGGAGAAGTATGTAAATATTTCCAGAAAGTATCACTGCTGTCCAACATGTAAAACAACATGTAAATAGTATGCTTATTGCTGATAAAACATGTAAATAGTATGCTTATTGCTGATAAAAAGAATGGACTGGTACTATTGTTTTGAGTTATAGCATTAATAGCAACAGGCAAACTACAGCAACATTAATTCAATGACTAATGCAGTGACATTTTTCTCTTTGTCTTCTTTCCCTATGACATTTTATCACATACACAGTGATTTCATGGATTTCCACTGCATACCAAGATTTTTCATTCTCCAAATGTCAAAGTTACATATGAGAACAAATGTGAAGAAAACAGTCGTGAGAGTCTGACCCACAGATCAAGCAGTCAACAAGACTTGCAAAGAAAATGCTTTCCTTCAAATCATAAGAAAATCCTAGTGTGAAAATACATTATCAACATCGTCTCCAGATTATATAACGATTCAAAATTGGATCTTCCTCAGGAAATATTAGAGTAGTACAAAAGACAAACCAGGGATGCAATTTTAAAAGCTACATCAGCAATTCCACTGAAACTGGGGAATGGTACTATCAAGACCTTAAAAGACATTCCATTTGAAATTCGTCAAAAACGAAAGAGCTACAAGGATTTAATCCTTTTTCTTCAAACTAATCAAATCGCATATAGATGGGTGATTCCAGAAGGGGTCATCTTTAAGCTACATGAAAAGAGAAAGAAGATTGACTCTGTGCAGAAGGCTAAAGAATTCCTGAAATGTCATCTGGGAAGATGGTGAAACTGGTTCGAGTGGCTCCACACCCTCGGAGATGGACAAAGACTTGGCCACGGAAGAAGGTGCTGCTGCCTGCAAACCAACTTATGCCTTTAGAGATAGAAAGCCTAAGTAAAGGCAGAAGGACTCTGAAAATTGCCTTTGTGAAGCGAGTTTGGGGGATGCTCTGGAACTCTCCCATAACAAGTAACCAGCTAATTCTTGATCAGGGATAGATAGCAACTCACAGCATGCATTGTTTACTAACAATATGGTACTAACATAGATTCTAACTGGGATGATGATCTCCTACTCTTGGGTTTTTAGTTTAGTGTAGGTATACTTTTCTTTCTCCTTAGCTGTTAGTTCCCCTCCCTTTTTTCGTTGTAGTTTTAGTTGTGTATTACAAAAAGCAATAAAAAATCCCTTTCGGGGGGCAAAAAAAAAAAAAGAGTAGTACAAAAGCTCTCTTGCTCATAAAGTGCTTTATAAAAAGTCATGAAAGATAATACATTCAGATAGGACGCTGATCTCAGTAAGTATTCGGGCTCAAATATGCTCCTAAGCTTCTAATGGATCTCAGGCATCTCATATCCATCCTTTCCTCACTCACTGCCTACAGTACATAGTAGGCAAAAACACCCCCAATCCAAGGAGGGGTGAAAAATTCCTGACTGCCCTCCCAAAAGGTGACCAGTCAAAGCCTGCACTGCATACAGGGTGGGAGGGTGGGCCAGTCACATCATGCAAAGAGGAGGAGGCAGGGGTGGAGTAGCCTTAAAAACCTGCTGGCTCCATCCCTGTGCCAGAACACCCCAAGGGTCAAACATCCCCCAGCCTCCTCCTCCTTCTAGAGAGGCAAAGTGTCCCCAGCAACAGCCTTTTTGAGGCTCCATGGCAGCGAGGACCTGGATTGCCCCCCCCCAGTCAGAAGAAAGAGGCAGGCAACAACTTGCACTTTAAGCATATTAATTACTTACACTTTTGAGGCAAGGGCAAAAACCTAGTATGGGAATAGGGCAAGGCCATATGTTGGGTGAGCCACCTTTGCCCTTGGTGTGAGCCATCCCATTGGCTCACCACCGGCCAGCCTGGCAAATAGGATGTTGCCCTTGGCTTCCCCCCGCAAGCCACAAAGCTTAGTGGGAAGGAGCCTAGACAGGTCAGCCCCAAGGCAGTCCTGATTCCCAGCCCTGGACTGTAAAACTTGAAGAAGGCAGAGGTGGAACCACCTTAAAAACACTGCTGGCTCTACCTCTACACCAGGACACCCTGAACATTGAATGTCTCCCCAACCTCATTCTCCTTCTGGGGAGGCAAAGATGCCCCCCTGGGACAGCCTCTTCAAGGCTCTGTGGCAGTAAAGAGCTGGATTCAGCTGATGGAAATGGAATAACTCCCCCACTGCTATGGTGAGATCATAGGACAGGGCTGTGGTATACAGGGAAATTGGCAGTGAAAAAAACAGCCTATATCCAATCCCACAGTGCAATCCTAAAGAGAGTTACACCTTCTAAAACCATCAGAGCCAGTGGGCTGAGAAGGATGTAACTCTGCTTAGGAAGGCACTGTAAATTTTCTATCAGCAGAATGGAAAATCCCTGCCTCCCCTTTTGAAATGCAGCTCACTGATCCTTACAAAATGCTTCTTCTGTGGAATAGGAGACCCTGAGGAAGAACATGAGGGGGGTCTGAAGAAGAAAAGGGATATCATGGGAAATTGCCTATTAGACTGGATCCAACCCTTTTTTTTCAACATAGTCCATCAATAAATCCACGTTATGGGGTGTGGTTATGGCACCAACAAAGATGGATGCCTAGAGGCTTTGCTCTTCTCTCCTGACTTCCCTGAAATATACACTTTCAAGCTTTGCAAGCCCACAATACTGTGGGGAAAATTGGTTCTGATAAAAAAGACATCAAGATTGACCATTCCTGTAAGCAACCTGGACTTCTTCTCCAGATCCTCTTCATCTGTAACAATGACTGATAATCATGACAAAACTGACAAAATGGTGACAGAGGTTTCAGATATTGACACACACACACCCCCGACAGAAACTGCCTTAGCTGGGATGTTAAATTGCATGGAGCATAAACTGTTAGAAAGCATGTCAGCTTTAATCAAACCACTAACTGAACAATTTGCTGACCTTAAGCTCACTTTAATGTAGCCCACACAGTGGACTGTGCAAAAGAACTTTCTTTTTCCCTCAAAGACGAGGTGGGTCTACTTCACTCTGACAACAAATCTCTTGGAGAGAAGATCCTGTCACTAGAAGCTGCAAATTGGCATACTAACCTTAAATTTCAAGGCTTTAATGAACATTTAGAAGCAAATGCCAGTCTGCCTATCTTTATTACAAATTGGTTAGCTCAGGAACTCAGTCTTGAGGAAAATATCATCCCACTCATCATAGAAGCCTATTGACATGGCCCTCTCACTCACCCATACTGCAGGGGTCCTAGAGACATCATAGCAGTCTTCCCGGATTCAAGAACACATAGGAATATCTTAGAGCAAGCTAGGAGTAGGGGGTAGTTTTTGTATAAAGGAGAGAAAATTCTTGTATTTCCTGACCTCCCACAAGAAGTACTTGTCAAATGCTGAGAACTTAACCCAATAACTGAAACCCTCTGCCAAGTTAAAATCAGATACAACTGGACAAATTTGATGGGCTTACAGATCTCATTCAAAGACAAACCTTACCATGTCACTGATTTGGAAACTGGCACTATACTTCTCCATTCATTCCATATTATTCCAACTAATGATCCCAACAAAACATCTCAAAAAAGGAAGATGCCTTCATCTCCAAATAAGGACATAAAGATGATAATCCGCCAAACTTAAGTGGGCAGTTTTGACTACCATGATTACTCGATTTTCAGCTTTACTTCTTAGAGACTAGCTCCAATGCTTTTTAGTGTTCTGCGTTCATAAACTCTAGCTTGCAATGAACTATATTTGTTATTAAGGTTCAGGGAGGAAGGGGGGGGATCGGGCTCTCTTTTTTCACCTCTCCCATTTTGTTATTCAGTCCCAGCTACTGGAGAATATTCCATTAGTCACATTAATCTTCAATTTGGTGTGACTAAGAGGGACTGTCCTTATTTTAAGAGACTATATTTCTATTGCTTCTCTTCCTATAATTGGGAATCTATCCTACTCATATACAACATCTCTTCTCTTCTCTTTTATTTTAATTTTCATTCTTCCTAGCTGTTTTTATAGTTAACATACATCTACTATTAATCCTCTTGGTTTTGTTTTAACCCTTCTCTTTTTTAATATAGTTATACAATTCAACCTATTTAATTTGCTTTAATCTGCATCCGCACCTCCTACTTATAAGTTATAAACTACTCATACTATATAACTTTCTCATTTGATTGGGGGGATCAATTTTATTAATTCATTCATATCATGTTTCTCTACTAATCAACTCTTCTCATTTGATTCCTATAATACAGTCCTATACTTGATTTCAACAATTAATTTATTTCCTAGTAATTAGATCAATCTTCCTTAACTTTCAGAGTCTGATCTTGTAAGGCAGCTTAATTAAGAACATCCATCCAAATTGATTACTCACTATTGAAATATTTTTATATTGTGTGAATGTATTTGTATATTTGAATCAATTTGGTACAACAGTTATTACTATATATTAATCAGCTTTTTCATTCATTTGATTCTAATCCTTATTATATATCTTTGCATTGATCCCTCTCATATTTGGGGGGAGACCTTGAGTTAGTGACAGTTTACAAACTGCTATCTACTGATTTCTATATTTTGCTTTGTTCATCTGTAACTGCTATATCTCATGCTACTGTTCTTGCATCTGTTTTTATTGAAAGTAAGAAATTTTGCTGTAGTGTTCAATATGCCTGTGATCAAACCTGTAGAACAAGCACCTAATTAAACCTAATTAGCCTAATTAATCCTCCACTCACCACATAGGTTGTATAAGCAAGATTACAAATACCTAAACTTCTCTAACCTATATCCTATAACCGTACATAAAACAAAGGGACCATACAAATCTTCTCTAAGAAAAATTTTAACAGACAAAAGTGTGAGTACATCCAGCACCTTACCTTCTTTATTGGTGAATGGGTAGTGATAATTAAGAGAAGAGAAAGATCTTTTTTATATAGTCAACTTAATAGCATAACCCAAGTCAACCAAGTGACAACCACGTGTGTCCCTCGGCACAACTAATAATGACCTCCACCTGGAAGATTTTTTCTGCTAATGTCAGAGGGCTTAACAATGTTGTTAAGAGGAAAAGAATTCTTTACAACCTTGGGAAATCATTCTTCAAGAAACTCATCTTCACTCTATACAACACTCCATTTTGAAAATGCATGGGATTCAACAATAGTATTATGCAAAGGGAACCTCCAAGTCTCAAGGAGTGGCAATACTACTTTCAGAAAACATCAGATTTCAACATCAAGCTACAAAAACAGACCCTAGAGGTCATTTTATCTTGATTTTAACACTGTATTTGTATTGACTGTGTTTTATGCATCATTGGAACTGTACTATTGGAAATAACTGTGTTTTATGTACCATTAGAATTTTTATTCTATTCTATAAGCTGTCCTGAGCTGGCCTAGGCCAGGAGGGTGGGACAACAAATTAAATAAATCAAATCAAAATCAAATCAATCTAGAAGATCAAAAAGTCACTATCATGTCCTTATATGCTCCAAACGATAATCAACTGAAATTCATCTAAGACACCTTGACCATAATGAAATCCTTTCAAGAAAATGATGTCATCTTGGGGGGGGGAGACTTCAACCACATCATAGATCCTAGTTGTGATAGTCCTCACCTTAACAAATGGCAAAAGCTAGTATCTGTCAGGCTCCTTAGTCAGGTCACACAACACAGGGCTTCTTCAGAAGACAATGTTTAATGGTGTATCAGAAAGACACATGTACAGCTTGTGTCAGTAATGGCCACATACAATAAGGCCTTCTAAGTTATACTACATTCAAGCACCCCCCCCCCCCATGTAGCTGAAGCCAATGAATACATTTTGCACGTGCGAACAAAGCAAGCGGGCAGAGCTAAGCACAACATCTAGAAACCATTGGTTCCCAGCATAAGACTCCAGCAGCTGGAGAATACAAGGTCGGAGACCTGATAACAGACAGTGATGAAAGAACAAAGGATGGGAGACTGAAAGTACTCCCTCTGCATACTATACTTATGACAGGGCTACCTGAAATTATCCCATTCTCACACCAAACTTGCTGAAATATTCACTTATTAGATGCTTGACATTTCTCAAATCCATCTATCAAAGATTACACTTACTTCTTGCCATGCCACCACATCCATATTCAGATTGACTACATCCTCCATTCAGATTCACTGATGAATAATATTATAGAGGCTTCTATAGGGCCTTCACTCTGGTCAAACCATTCATGAGTTGATGTCTTGATATCAGCAACAAATGCTGGTTACTAAACAAGGCTATTTTATTCAACAAAGAGTATATCAAAAAGATAGAACTCCAAATTAAACAATACCTTCAAACCAACTGTACCGATGGTGTTTCACCTTCTGTTATCTGGGACACCCTCAAGGCAGTCACAAGAGGCCAACTCATTTCATTAACATCTCACATGAAAAAAAGCAAAGAAGCCTTCAAAAAATTGATGGATAAAATCACTGTACTAGAACATATTCACAAGGAGAGAGGGAGTGAGCTTCCGGTCGGAGTAAAATGGTGAATTGATGCACCTTGCAATTGTGCAGGGTGGACAGTGGCTTCTTATGACAGTTTGGGCATTTATATTGCCCAACGCAGCCTCCCCAGGCAGGGGGTCAACAAGCAAGCATCAAGGTCCAAGTGAGAGTTGAGATTGGTGTGTATAAGTCTCGAAGGAGGCTTGTTTATGCTTTGATCCCCTCTCAGAAGCGGGTGTATGCAAGAGAGCACTAAAGAAGCCAACTGGGCTGGGAATCCAGCTTAAATTCATCATTTTCTGACCTCTTAAGAAAGACAGTTGAGTTGAAAGTGAGAAGAAGCGATGCGAAGCTCCAAGATAAACATGCAAGGTAACATAAACAATTTGCTTACCAGAATGAAGATCTAGCAAAAATTGAAAAAGGCAGATATGCGTAAAAGAATTAATCCTGAATAATCGGGCCATTGAGGATTTGAGAAGAGTTTGTCAAAGTGAGCAATTTGAGAAAAATAGACATTGTTTAACATTCCTGTGGTTAGAAAGAGCTGGAGCAGAATCTAAGACTGAAACTAATGAGAGAAATCGCGAGACTAAGGTGTTGCAACTATCTGTGTCCGGCTAGTACTGTGTATAAGGACTAGAGTGGCTTCCAGAGGACTGTAAAAGTGGCGAAACGAAGTTTCCGGTAGGAAGGATTTTGAGGCAGACAGGAAACAGGAAGTTCAAGAAGAGCCAAAAAAACATAGAGAAATTGTGCCTGCCATTTTTAGGAGGACTGAACTTTAAAATCAAATTTTATCACTGGAATTGCTTCAAAAGAGTGGTGAAAAGGCAACGATTCAAGAGAAGACAAAAAGAGGACCCGGAATATATGAATTTGGACTAATTTTAGAAACTTCAAAACGTATCCAAAACAGTGACAAAGGGACGCTTCGTCCGTGAGTCCAAGTATGGCAGGGAAGGAAAAAAGAGTGGCAAGCTGCAATGGAGTCAATGGAAAAGAGAATGCTGGAAGCGATTCAAGGATTGGTGAAACAGATAGAACAGCAGTTAGAAAAGCAAATGGAAAAACAGCTGGAGCAGTTAGAAGAAGTCCAAGAAATTCCTCAATCATTGTAATTCCCAAATTAGGAAAGGATCCTTCTAACACTGCATCATACCATCCAATCTCCTTACTTAATCAGAATTATAAAATCTTTACAGGTGTTATCGCTAGAAGACTCAACTCATTTATTACAAATTGTGTCTACCAAGATCAATCCGGTTTCATGCCTGGTCAAGATTTAACTGACAACATCCACAAAACTCTCAATACCTATCGACATGTGAAATTGACCAAACAGAGGCACTTATTCTATCCCTGGACATAGAAAAAGCATTCAACTCCCTTGAAACGTTGTACCTGGTAGAACTCTTACAATATATGGGATTTCGCGAGACCTTTCTGAGAACAATCACAGTGATCTACTCCCAACCTACAGCATCTGTTAAAGTAAATGGCATTACTTCCAACAACTTTGCTTTGAACAGAGGGATAGACAGGGATGTCCCCTGCCACCTGCACTATTTGCCCTAGCATTGGAATCATTGGCTGCGATGATCAGACAAGACTTTGATACAGCTAAGACCACATATGTTCAAACTCAGCATGTTTGCTGACAACATGCTTCTTTACCTATCAAATCCAAAACAATCTCTGAAACATCTTCAAAAAGACCTCAATCTCTTTAGCCAAGTTTTGGGCCTCAAGGTCAATGAATCAAAATCCTGTATCTTACCATTTAATATCTCCCCTGCCACAGAAGCCGATATTCATGGTTCCTATACATTCCAATGGATTACAAGACATTTGCCTTACCTTGGAATCTGCATTCCATGCTCTCTAAAAGACCTTGCGAAAGTCAACCACTTAAAAAAAAATTAAAAAAATACAATTGGATCTCCACAAATGGAATAAACAAAAACTCTCCTTTTTAGACAGACTGCACTTAGTTAAATCATTTGTCTTCCCCAAGGTGCTATTTATCTTCCGGGCAATACCGACTACACTAAATTCAAGTCTTCTTCACACTTGGCAAAAAAACCTGAACTCATTCTTATGGCAAAATAAGAAGCAGAGGATAAGTTTCAAGAGTCTAAGACATCGAAGAGCTCAAGGAGGTTTAAACTTTCCTGACTTATCTACCAATGCTCACCAGAGGCAATGATGCTACATGGGTTCAACCTCTCCATCCTCTGCTTTTCCCCATGACTATACAAGAAATTATCTGGAACACATCACAACATTGTCCCTCAGCAATTCACTCTAATAATTTCCTCATGGCTATACTCAGGACTTGGGACAGTCTTCGACACAAATTACTGCTGAAACTATCTAAACACTCAACTTTTCTTCTCCAAAGTTGGTTCCCCCCAGGACAGGACGTTGAGATGGCCAAACTCTGGAGGTGTGCCAACCTAAGGAGAATAGCTGACATAACTTCTTCAATGGGTCTTTTATCAAAATAACTATTGGAGCAAAAGCTGGGACAACCCTTTCTCTGGTTCTTTTATCTGCAACTTAACCATGCAATATCGTGTATTGAGGCATCCTCTCCTAAGCATAACTCCAAACCATCATTTGAAAACCTATTGAGAATTATGAGTCATGTTTGCAAAGGACAGATCTCTATAATTTATGACATTTTGATCCACCTAGATAGCACTAAAGAACTCTGTTTCCACAAGAAATTGCAATCAGATTATAATTACAGATGAAATTTGGGACCAAATCTGGTCATCCTCACAAATCAACTCTCCAATTACAAGGACAAAACTTCAATCATACAAAATCCTCACCTGCTGGTACTGAACTCCTCAAAAACTAGCATTCTCCACATCCTACTATTCACCATTATGTTGGAAGAAATGCGGACAGATAGGTTCCTATGTGCATTGCTGGTGGGAATGCCTGTTCATCAAATCTTTTTGGCAAAAGATTCTCTCCCAGATTCAAAATATCATGGAATATGAGATCCCATTTGCACCAGAGATTCTTTTCCTCAACATCTGGCAACATACTATGGCCCTTATTGTTACACTGTGGGATGCCGCTTTCTTCTTTGGATCATGTTTACAAACTGCCACCATTTGTATTGTCTTACTTGCATTTTATGTTATTACTAGGAATAAGGCCCGTTGTGGAAATAAATACAACGGGCTCTAGAAAGAGGCTCTGGGAGAGTGCCCCGGCTTTGGGCACTCAGTGACAGTTTGCTGTGGCAATCTCAGCAGGGTATAATGACAGAGTCCACCATTTTCTCCAGAGGAACTGATCTTTGCTATCTGAAGAGCAGTTGTAATTTTGAGTGATCTCCAGCCCCCACCTGGAGATTGGCAACAATGGTTCCACATCAGGGAATGGCTGGATTAGAGGGTGGAGTCTATAGCATCGTGCCTGTCTGAGGTGCCACCCCTCTTCAAACCTCACCCTCTCCAGGCTCCATCCCTCAAATCTCCAGGAATTGCCCACCTGAAGTTGGCAACCCGATCAGGACTGGGCCCAATGAGTTTTCTCCCAAAGGCCAACATAGGTGTGGAAAAGGCGTTTTACTGACAGAGGAGAAAGTACAGGTGCCAACTCTGATTAGGGAAATACCTGGAGATTTGGGCGGGTGGATCCTGTGGAGGGCAGCATTTGGGGTGTGTGTGGAAGGACTCAGCAGGGTATAATGCCATAGAGTCTACCCTCCAAAGTAACCATTTTCTCCCGGGGAACTGTCATCTGGAGGTCAATTGTAACAGTGGGAAATCTCCAGGTCCCACTTGGAGATTGGCAACCGTAGGGGAAAGTCAGCCACTCAGCGGGGAGTTGAAGAAAATGGTTTGATGAGCGCTGGCCCACCTCGTTAGCCAGCCAGCAATGCTGAAGCTAAGCAGGAGAAAGAGCCTTTTTCCATTTATTCTGATAGGAAAGTGGCTGTTGAGTAGAGGGTTATGGGCGGGGGAGGGGGTTATGCTGAAAGTCCTTTGTTTTTTTACTCACAGAACCAAGCTTGGCTGCCTACCAACAGCCATTAAGGGGACAGTCCCTCATAGGAGTCAAGAGAACTGTCTTCCTCAGGAGAGAGAGCTGGTCTGCCAGTAAATCTGACGTACAAAAGGGGGAGTGGGTGGGGAAGAGGAGCAGACCCAGCACCTGGCCAATAGCACACGAGTACTCTTGAGTGGCGGCTGATGGGCCAATGGCTGAGGGAGGGCATTTTACAGCCAATGGGAGTGCATGGAATCTTATGAAACCAAAAGATAAATATTATAAGGAGAGAGATGGGAGTTTTAATGTATTTATTGTTTTATTGTATTTTATCTCGTGTAAGCTGCCTTGAGCCAGTTTGCCCGGCAAGGCGGGATATAAATGGAAAGTAATAAATAAACAAATAAATAAATAATATCTTCTAATTCCGCCTCTCAGACAAGACCTAATATCAAGCCTTATTGTTGCTGCGAGGACATGTATAGCTTCCTGATGGAAATCACCTCTTGCTCCCACTATCAATTTTTAGTTCTCCAAAGTTTAGATCTCTTTATAATGGAAAAAATTACAGATCACATTAAACGATCAGATCTTTTCCCTAGACAACCCCATTTCTCTCAAAAATGGTTCCCATTCCTAGAGACTGTGCTAGCTAATGCCTTACAATGACACAAAGACATATATTGTAAACTGCTCTTTATTTAACTTAGACATTTCACACATAATCTTCACACCTGATATTTTTGGCCACTGTGTGACAGAGTGTTGGACTAGATGGGCCATTGGCCTGATATAACATTGGCTTCTCTTATGTTCTCATGTTCTGTCACCTGCATGGACTGATCACATTAAAATATTTCGCACAATAATTTTGTTTTTCATTTATTCATTTTTTTTCTTTTTGGTAAAGTTTTACTAATCTATTTTATGTAGACAGACCATTCCAGATCTTTACAATTTGAACGTTTATTCAGACAAATTCACATGACATCATTTATTTGATATTTTTACTCCAGTTGTTATGTGTGGAAAAGTTTTACAATCACACTTAGTCTGTTAACTTAGTATTTCCATGAATGGTCTTTAATTCCTCTTCCTCAATGTTCAGATCCTCTGTTGTCATATTTACTATCTAAAGTTGTTATGATATGTATTCTAAGTGTTGTTTATCTCTTTTCAAATTGATTATATTCCTTTTGTTCTTTTTGTTGCTTAAAATGTTCAAGGGACCATAAAAAGTGAATGATAAATAAATAAATAAATCCACGTTATAACATTTATTATTCCTCCCATCCTCTGAGGAGCCCAGAAAGGTTTGTGTTATTCTCCCGTCCTCATTTAGCTTCACAATATCCTCACGAGGTAGATCAAGCTGGAGGAGAGTGAGTGGACACCATTGGCAAAGTGAGTACTTAAACATACAACTGACCAGTTCAGCACTATTATGCAACAGTGAATACATTCCAGCTTTTGCAAAATCCAGCTTTTGCAGGAGAATGACTCATAGAATTCTGTGAAGACAATGAGTTGTTCATTGTGAAAACATGTTTCAGACAACCAAACAGATGATTGTATATGTGGACATCACCAGATGGCCAATACAGAAATCAAATAAATTACATAATTGGAAGCCAAAGATGAAGGAACCAGTTTTGTGTAGTGGTTAAGTGTTCAGACTCTAATCTGGGAGAACCAGGTTTGATTACTCACTCCTCCACTTGCAGCTGATGGATGACCTTGGGCAAGCCATAGTTCTGTCAGAGCTGTTCTCTCAAGGACAGTTCTGGAAAGAGCTCTCTCAGCCCCACTGACCTCACAGGGTGTCTGTTGTGGGGAGGAGAAGGGAAAGGAGTTTGTAACCTGCTCTGAGACTCTGAGTGAAGGGCGGGGTATAAATCCTCCTCCTCCTCCTATTATCTCTGCAAAAACAGGACCAGGATTTGATTGTGGTACAGACCATGAATTGTTAATATAGAAAATTAGAATAAAGCTGAAGAAAAACACCAAAATATTGTAGTACCTAACTGCAATCTAAAGAATATTCCTGAAGATTTCAAAGACAATGTAAACAACAGATTTACATCACTAAGTTTAAGTGAACATGAACTGGAAGAACTACAGGTTGAAACCAGAGATATTATCAAGGAAGAATGTTCAAAGACTATTTCTGCAGCCAAAAGAAATGAAAACCTTCAATGGATGAAACTCTTAAAATATTTAAAGATAGACTAGAAATGAAAGTAAAAGGTGAAAGAAATAGAATCAGAAATCTAAATGTAGAGTTCCATCAGCTTCCACATAGAGACAGAGACAACTATTATAATAACCAGTGTAAAGAAATAGAAGAGAACAAAAGATCTGTTCTATAAGATACAAGAAATCAAACGGAAATGTAAACCATGGTATACTGAAAGATCGACAAGGAAATGCATTAACTGAACAGGACAAAATAAGGAAATATGGAAAGAATGCATCTAAGAACTATATAAAAGAAATGAAAGGATGACAGATTCCTTCAAAGAAGAATCATTAAAAGAAGAACCTGCAATTTTAGAAAGTGAAGTGAAATCTGTACTCAAAGTAACTGGGAAAAACAAATCACCAGGAGCAGATAGGATATCAACAGAGCTATTCCAGGCAAGACCAGTCTTGTCAGATATTGAAAGCTAAGCAGGGCTGACTCTGGCAAATACTTGGAAAGGAGACCTCCAAGGAATACCAGGGCTGGGATGTAGAGGAAGGCAATAGCAAGCCACCTCTCTGAGTCATCTAAGCCCCACTAGGGGTCTATGGAAGTCAACCATAACTTCTTCTTTTTTTGCCCCCTGATGGGGATTTTTTATTGCATTTTCTAAAAAACTAGAGAAAAAGGGAAGGGTACTAAAACACACTACAAGGGGAGATAGAAAGTCCAAGGTGTGGTGACCATATACAATGCTTACAAATATGGCATTAAGAACTTTCAGTTGTTAACCTTGAAGGTGACAGTTAGATCAATCGCTTATAGAAGCTCTAGCTCATACAGACTGTTTGGAGTATACTTCTGAAATACACTTAGATTTCTTTTATGCAAACATCAGGCATCCTCATCATCTAAAAAAACAATAGTTTCTGCCCATCTGGCTATTACATTCTGTCCATTAACCAACCATCACCTGCAATCCTCACAACATCCAAAATTATTTAAGTGAAATTACTAAATACATCAAAATTAGGCTTGAATATCCTTCTTCTAAAAGCTCACTCCATTTATACTCTTATTAAAAACAACAACAACAAAGAAAGAACCTAAATAGGCATCAAGTAACATCCCCTTCACCTCTTCCATTTAAAATATTAGTCTAAGTTGATAAAATACATTTAAATTTCATTTGCACAATCATCATCAATCATCCATCTTTTCTGTGTGAACCCTTCACCCCTATTTTATCCATACCTCCTCCCTTAACCAAAAGCATTATCTGCAAAAATTCTTTGCTGGAGAATCCTCTTCTCTCGATCTTCTTCAGCTCACAGTCCATATTATTGATATCTTCTAAAAATCCGCTATCTCCTGAACAACTAACCCATGTATCCACCTTTCATCCAACATTTCATAAGCTCTGTCCCCCCATTAAAATGCCTAGTAACTTTATTTTTCACTTGTCAAGGGAGTACGTAGCTGCCCCACCGCCCTGCCAGTCTTTCTCAGTAGTGTTTATTGTTCAGTTAAGCTTTCGACTTCTTGAAGAGGATTCAGTTTCGTTTTAATTCTTTCGATGCAACAAGCAGCATTTTCAGAGGGGTCTGTTTATCTCCTTTTTATTACCAAATTGCCAGAGTCCCATAAATCCATCAACTCGTTCTCACAGTTACCACTCATGGAGATGTTTAGAGTTTCTTTGAAAAGGAAAAGAATGATTTCCAATGCCTAAAGAGGTTGCTTTCAGATGTTTACATAGTAACCTTGTCTTTTAAGGGTTTTTTCCCCACTCTCTGTCTGCTAAAGGAAAGTTCTGCTGCATTTACAGCCGCCATTCATAAGAGCACTTCAACACTCGTAATTTTTTCCATTCAATCCTTTCTCTCTTTTCACTCTACTCCCTTAAGAGCTTTATTTTAACATTGTTATATGGGGGGAGGGAATTCCCTTTCCTCTCCACTTCTTTTTTTGAGGAGGGGGTAGACTTTGCTTCACTCTCTTACTGTGATGTTAACTGTCTTTAAAAAAACCTTGCCATTGCTAGCCAGCTAGTTGACGTAGATTTTCAGATACTGTTTTTAAAGACCTGAATGTTTGCTTATCTGTTCCTCAGTTCTTAAATCTCGGCACTCCTCCATCACAGTCCCTTCAAGCTCCATTTATCCTTTATCTGGTCATCTGGGGGGGGGGTGTAGTTACCTCCCCCTCCATGCTTACAGGGATAAACTTTGCCTCCCCTTGATGCTTCATAGCTTTTACTCACACTTCAGTTACTTCATGGATTCAGCCAGTCACTTAATTAGAACTTGATCACCGTCGCTTTGTCCAGTACACGAAGCCTCAGCCAATACTGGAACACAGCAGAGAGACCATCAGGGCAAAAGGACACCCCCACCCTTAGGCTAGAAGCTGGGTGGGTGGTGAACCTCAGTGCCCCCTGACTCAGGGCTCATCCCACGAGCCCTGGGGGGATGCGTACAATCACACCCCCTCTCTACCCACTAGTTTGCAGTCCGTGTCCCCAAGATCTGGGAGAAATGGCTGCCATCAGCCTGCCAAACCAGAAATGCCCAAACCATAACTTCCAGACACACACAATACTCACTCTCTCTCTCAAAAAAAGAGGTATTCCAAGGCATAAAACAATCCATCAATATCTTAACAAGAATATGTCAACAAATAAGGAAAACAAAACAATGACCAACATACTGGAAAAGTTCAATCTACATTCCAATTCAGAAAAAGGAGATGTCAAAGACAGCAGCAATGATCAGACTACCGCATTATGTCTTCATATGAGCAACATGATGCTCAAAATCTTACAATAAAGACTGTTACCATACATGGAATGAGAAATGCAAGATGTTCCAGCTGATTCAGAAAAGGAAGAGGCACTAGAGAATATTGCAAATATGCATGGGTTATTGGAATATATCAGAGAATTTCAGAAGAAAATCAGCTTGTTTTTGTGCAGATTATGAGAAGTTATGGTTGGTATAAAAAGAAATGGTTGTGCCACAGCATCTGATTGTTTTGATGTCAAGTACTCTGGACAAGAGGCTACTGTTAGGACAGAATATGCAGAAGCAGATTAGTTTCCAGTTGGCAATGCTGTCCAACAAGGATGTATTTTTTCTCCCTATCTCTTCAGTCCATATGCAGAACATATCATAAAGAAAGCTGGAATCCATATAGATGAAAAGCAGAGAGTGCCAAAGCAGGATTACAGCTGAACATCAAGAAGACAAAAATAATGATTACAGGGGACTCACACAGCTTTAAGGTTGACAATGATGAAATCAAAATTGTTAAAGATTTTCTGTTCCTTGGTTCAATAATCAACCAAAAGGGAGACTGCAAAAGGAGACTGAAACCAGAAAAGGCAGCCATGAAGGACCCGGAAAAATTCTCAAGTATAAGGATGTGTTGGTAGTGACCAATATTGAGACAATTCATAGCACAGTATCCCCAATTACTATGTATGGGTGTGAAAGCTGGACAATGAAGGACAGGAAAAAGGATGATTCCTTTGAAATGTGGTGTTGGAGGAGGGTTTTATGGATACCATGGACTGCTAAAAAGACAATAAGTGGGTTCTAGATCAAATTAAGCCAGAACTCTCCCTAGAAGCTAAAATGACTTAACTGAGGCTATTGTACTTTGGTCACATTAAACTGTAATTGATTTTAAACTGTTATTAGGTTTTTAATTGATTTATTGTATGTTGTATATTGATGTAACCCGCCCTGAGCCTACTTGTGGGGAAAGAAAGAAAGAAAGAAAGAAAGAAAGAAAGAAAGAAAGAAAGAAAGAAAGAAAGAAAGAAAGGAAGGAAGGAAGGAAGGAAGGAAGGAAGGAAGGAAGGAAGGAAGGAAGGAAGGAAGGAAGGAAGGAAGGAAGGAAGGAAGGAAGGAAGGAAGGAAGGAAGGAAGGAAGGACCAGAGCCACTGGAAAAGACAACAATGCTAAAAACAGTTGAAGGCAACAGGAAAAGAGGAAGATCCAACACGAGATGGATTGACTCAATCAAAGAAGCCACGGCCTTCACTTTGCAAGACCTGAGCAAGACTATTAACAATAGGATGCTTTGGAGAACATTAATTGATAGGTTTGCCATAATTCAGAAACAAATTGACAGCACCTCACACACACACACACACACGAAAAACAGTCATACAAATTTCTTGGGCCTTTCCTCCTACACAAATAATACAGCCAATGTTGCTTTGGGGGTCTTCTCCCTACCCTGATATTTGTCTGCCAACTTCCTTATCTTAGCACTTCATCAAGCAATGCATAGACTTTGCCAAGGAAAACATATGTCCTAATTGCTGTTAATTCAAGCCTTCCTGCTGTTGCTTGTTGAACTCATTCATTTACTCCTGAGCTAACTGTGGTAACTTCTACTATGCAGAAACATAGTCTTCCCATATGTGTATATGTGTACCATCTTAGATAAATTGGATGCTAGTCCTGATGGAAATCCTTGGGTGGTGCCACAGAATTATTATTAATACTAACAGTTACGCCTTAATAACTGCTGCCACTATTAATTTATAGCTGCATTATTATTATTTCAGGGAAACAAACAGAGAAACGGCCTTTTTATAAAGAATTGTTCAAGAGGGCCTTTTGATAAAGGGAGTAGGGTCACAGTTTATGAAATTTCAGATAGTTTTCATTGTATTATTTAATGGTTATATCATATTGTCACATTTTTATCAAACTTTCATAATTCTGTTTTATTATTATTACTAGGAAGCAAAGCCCATTGTGGAGGAAGACAATGGGCACTAGAAAGGAAGGGAGGGAGGGTGGAAGGGAGGGAGGGTTGGAGGAAGGAAGGAAGGAAGGAAGGAAGGAAGAGGGGGAGAGTGAAAGAAAGAAGGAGAGAGGAAGAAAGGAAAGGGGGAAAGGAAGGGAAGAGGGGCGGGGCGGGCTTCTCTGGGCATACTGGGCCCATAGAAGGCCCAGAGGATGGTGTGGGGGGTAGAACAGGCTTCTCTGGGCCTACTGGGCCCATAGAAGGCCCAGAGAATGGTTGGGGGGCAGGATGGGCTTCTCTGGGCAACTGAGCCCATAGAAGGCCCAGAGGATGGTGTGGGGGGGCAGAACGGGCTTCTCTGGGCCTATTGGGCCCATAGAAGGCCCAGAGGATGGGGGGGGCAGAATGGGCTTCTCTCACCTGCCTCGGCCTTGAGGGCCTGCCCCGCGCTCACTCTGCAGATGGTCCTCTCCTTCAGGGGACCGGAGCAGACTGAGCTGAAGATACTGGCTGGGGGTGACGTGGGCGAGACTCCACCAAGCAGCCAGTCAGCCCCGGCCAGCATCTTTTGACTGCCAGTTCTTGTGCCCAATCAATTGTGGCAAGCATAGAATGTTGATGACCAAAATTCAATTATATATAAGGACAAGATGTTGTTGTCCATTCTTGTTTATCAACAGCTATGTAACTTTAAAAGAGAATTCATTTTTTTCAAGAAATGTGTTTTTCTCCCAAATAGAAAAATCCACACAGGCTTTCTCCTGTGTTTCCATATTCTGATTTTACTACATCGTACCTCCAGGAGTTCCGCTTCTCACTCATCACCTATGTTTCACATAGTTTTAATTTTCATATGAATTTCTGTGTTCCCAGTGGTGATGTTCACACCTCCTCTCAATTTAACACTGTCTGTCAAGTTGGCTAACAAGGTGTTTACCATTCCTACATCATAATTAAATATAGAAAAACAGATGGAATGGGTTACTACAGATTGCTACTCTTAGTTTACCAACAGCAGTATTGCAACACATGCAGTGTTGTATAAGATGTCTGCCAAAAGGCAGGAATGCCTATAGAAATACAGCCTAGAGGTGGAGGGTTTTTAGCATTGTTTGCAGAGATTTTGTTTGCTTGTCCCTCATCTTAGAAAGTGTGGCCCTGATTCTGAAAGTGTGATTCTTTCCATGATGCTGGTTATTTCTCATCTTTGTATGATGACAATAACTTAGACCCTTTGCTTCCAAGGCCAACCATGGCAGTCTTTGTACCTTTGCTTAGTTTGGAATACTTTGGTTTGTTACTAGGCATACAAATAGGTCTGAGAGGAGCAGGACTGAAGTAATGACTACTGGTTTCACAAGGGTAGTGATGTCTCTTTAATGTATGGAAATGTAATTTCTGCATGCAGTTTTGAGGGGGAAAGCCAATTTGGAAGGGTTTCTTGCAGAAAATATTAGCAGACTCCCAGTCACAGGATCAGATCTAAACTACCATGAACATATGGATGCCATCCTCCAGGTGGTACCTGGGGATCCCCTGGAATTACAGCTCATCTCCTGACTACAGAAACCAGTTACCCTGGAGGAGACAGAACTTCTGGAGGGTGGCCTCCATGACATTGTATCCCACTGAGGTCCCTGTCCTCTTCATGCTCCATTTCCAAATCTTCAGGAGTTTCCTGTCCTGGATCTGGGAACCCTACCCCCCATCCCCCAGCAATGGCTGGGGGGGACGGGCAGGCAACCCTACACGAACAGGAGTTCACTGAAGTGGATTATCCCTCACTGCCTCCAGCATCCCCCATAGAATTCAAAAAAGTCACTGCTGAAATTAGGGGGCTCCTCCAGTACAATTTTATTTATTACTTAAAATATTCATGCCTCCCTTTTCTATTTAGCAAAAAAACCCCAACCAAACAAACCTTAAGGCAGCTTACAGTATGAAATTCCATACAGTAGTCCCCTCTTGCATAATTTCTATGGCTAGTCTGATGAGAGGCTTGTTTTCCTTTTTTTGTCAGACCAGCGTCTCTATATTACCTATTCAGTAGCAAGGCATCTACTAATTGTTATGCAGATTTGGGAGCATAAGGTTAAATTCCATTTCCTAAATGTTAAAAACTGCTTTTTCTGTTGTTTATGCTTATAATCTATGCCAATAAAGGTAGTAACTGACTGTCTGAAATTCCATACAGAACAGTTAAAAATAGACAGCAGTTGTTAAAAACTTACAAGTGCCAGGACCAGATTTAACTTAAAAAGGCCTTCCAGGTTTTTTAATCATTGGATGCAAAAAGTCTGTGTGGCACAATAGCCTTGAACAATCCATGCTGGGAATTAAACAACCAGTATGGTTTTCTTGTGCGGGGTGGGGGGTGGGGGAGTTGAATGATGTATTTTTATTGAATCGGTCTTAATATGGTCCTGGCTAGAGCCCTCTAAATTCCTTGGAGGTGAATATTATTACTCAAACAGTATATGATTAAGGAAATGCTAACTATTCTGCATACCTAGGTAATTATGGTTTTTAAGTAATATGCCTTTGTGAATAGCTCTGAAATTCTATATTTCTTAATAAAATTTACTCACCAGTAAATGAGAAGCCAAGTCC
Source organism: Gekko gecko (assembly GCA_029375565.1). NCBI lineage: Eukaryota > Metazoa > Chordata > Lepidosauria > Squamata > Gekkonidae > Gekko > Gekko gecko. The sequence goes on from JAPDNY010000005.1 coordinate 143,963,863, forward strand.
AATTAGATCTGTACTTTCAGTGCCTTGGGTATTCACCTCATGGAGTCTTTTAATGTTCGGCATTAGTACTTTCTGACATGTTTATGGCAAGGTAGCTATAAAAGGGTAATATTTACAATGGATTTAAGTATCTTTGGACACCATAGCAATAGTAGTGGCATCATAAAGCAGCATGACAAAAAAGCAGGGACGGAGGGCATGGAATTAGCTGGGTCAATTTGAGGAGGCTATGTTTATTTCTCAGGTGCTTTCTCTCATGTTTCTCCTTTTCTGCATAGAGGAGGATGGAAAAGATGGGAGGGCAAGGAGATTTCTATTGTTTTAGTCAGAGTTCATTGATGGCATATTTCTAGGATAGTAAAGAATATGACAGCCCTGATTTGGCTAGCCCAATCTCATCAGATTTCAGAAGCTAAGCAGGGTTGGCCCTGGCTAGTATTTGAATGGGAGACCACCAAGGAATATCAGGATTGTGATGTAGAGGCAGGCAATGGCAAATCACCTCTGAACATCTCTTGCCTGAAAAGTCCATGGGGTCACCACAAGTCAGCTGTGACTTGACAACACTTTCCACCACCAAAGAGTATGAGGAGTCACCATTCAGAGCGAATGCTTTGAGAACGAGATCTCCAAAAAGTGCTCAATGTAATGCCTTCACTTGGTATTTCTGGAGGAAATACTAAACTGAAAAATTAAATGACACAGAATGTCTGAGAACAAAGTTGATTGAAGGCCAGAATGAGTTAAGTGGGCAGAATATTTGACCAGGACATTTACAATTTAGGGCATAGCCATTAATAATGTTACAAAGTTCAAAGCCCCATAGCTTTAACTCAGCAATTTCTATTTTGTTTTCACTTCTCCCTTGTGTGAATCAAACCTCTAATAAGTTCAGCCCTGACCTGAATAGCCAAGGCAAGCCTGATCTCTTCAGATCTTGGAAGCTAAGCAGGGCCAACCCTTGCAATTATTTGGATGGGTGACCTCCAAAGAATACCAGGGCCAGGAGTAGGGTTGCCAGGTCCTATTTTCTCCCCAGTGGGGGGATTGGGGAGCATTCCAGGAGGGGCCATCCCCAACATGATGACATCACAAAGTGATATCATCACATTAGGGATGCAGCACCATGTGAGCATGCCACTCCTGCTTTCTCCCAACCATTTAAAGGCTGCCTTCCTTTAAATGGTTGGGGGAAAAGCAGAGATTGCCTCTTGTAGGGCAGGCAAGGGTGGCCCCCACTTGAAAAAAGCAGGTGCCATGTGTACCTGCCCTACAAGTGGCAAATACACTGCATGCAGGGCAGGCATGCACGACCCCCACTCTTGTCAAGCGGGACAACCAACAACTGTTGGCCCACTGTCCAGAATCTAGGAGCAGCCCTAAAAATCGGGCATCCCTAGCCAGGAGGCAGAGTCAGGCTATCAAGCCAGTTCTCTGAATGTTCTCCATGCCCCAGTAGGAGTTGCCAGATGTCACCATGACTTCCATGCACAAGCATACACACATACAAGAAGGGTAGCTGTGTTAGTCTGTCTGTAGCAGTAGAAAAGAGCAAGAGTCCAGTAGTATTTTAAAGACTAACCAAACATATGGCAGGGTATGAGCTTTTGTGAGTTACTGCTCACTTCTTCACACACACACAAAATGCAAAAATACAAACCCTCTAAGGAGTTCATCCATTTCATTATCTTGTTCATCATACTGAATTTTACCCGTTCAATTCATAAGAACATAAGAGAAGCCAATGTTGAATCAGGCCAATGGCCCATCTAGTCCAACACTCTGTCACACAGTGGCCAAAAACACCAGGTGCCATCAGGAGGTCCAGCAGTGGGGCCAGGACATTAGAAGCCCTCCCACTGCTGCTTGGAATTCATATAATCTATGATTATTCTAGTATCAATTGTGTACGAATGAATTCATACCCAAGTTTATTGACTTCCCCATGACAGGAAGGCCAGAATAAGTTAAGTGGGTACCAATTAAGATTAGGTTAAGTGGGTACTGAAATAAGCAAAAGGGGGAAAAGCCCGCAAGATCAAAAAGACTCACAATGGCAACATATGAACCCAAAGAAGAAATAAAATGGGTATATTTTATTTTCAGTTTGCATCACATATTTCTAGGTCTACTCAGAAAGTTGTCTTATATTATTCATTGCTTACTCCCAGGAAAGCATCCTTAGGATTTCAGTGAAAAGACTGATTTTAATGACTGTGGCCAAGGAATCCTGAAAGTTGTAGTTTAGTGAGGGTGCTCAAGGTTTTCTGTTGGAGATCTCTCTCTCTCTCTCTCTCTCTCTCTCTCTCTCTCTCTCTCTCTCTCTCTCTCTCTCTCTCTCTCTCTCTCTCCCCCCTATTCTGATACTTGGTGTCAGAGAATGAATACTAAACCAGGGTCCTGATCACATGCAGAAGAAGCTGCGCAATAGGCATGAATGCTGGGTGGATTTTAAGGGCACAATCACATGGGAACATGTGGCAAGCGTCCCGCACCCATCGGCAACTTGTCTCACTCCGCTGAAGAAGCAGAGTTAAAAAATACCAGGGAAAGTGCTGTATTGAATGGGTTTGCGACGGGCCACAGATGGACTTCCCTGTGTGATCACTCCGGTGCACTCCCATTGCATCAGTGATCCCTCGTTGAAGTACACCAGAAACATGTGGCAATGGAAAAAACCTGATTCATCCACCAGTGCATCTGATCACACAGTGATGGATCAAATTGCTGCAGATCAAATAGCCTCGCTCCCCCCCCCCTCCACATTATCTGGCACGTGTGACCACACCCCCAGGATAACATTGTAGAAGGATCAGCTCTTAAAGCTGGAACTCATCTTGAGGCTGCTGATCACACCTGGAGACCATGATATGATCCAAACCTGAAGGTGTTCACACAGCCCTAGAATCTTCATGATTCCATTCCAAGATCTCAGGGACTATTGGAGCCAATATACAGGGTGGTGAGTTCTTGTACATGTTGTACTTAGAGTGGGGATCATTTTCCACTCGATACCTGTTTCAATGGCACTCCAATGGCAACCATAAAATTTGCTCCAACCCAGAGCACTCGTTCAGTAGCTCACCATTCAGTGACAACCAAATGACTGGTTGAATTACATCCATTGAACAGTATTGTGTTTGAGCTTATATGAAACAGTATCAGAACAGTGTTTGTGAAGGCTCATCTGTGGAAACTATTACTTGATTCTGTGACCCAGTAATCAATATGCATGTATGAAACCTCCCCTGAATGTAATGGGTTGTTGCAAGGATTAATAAAACAAGGGTTATAAAGTACTTTGCATATTCATGACTAAGCAGAAATCAAAATTGTGTTTAGTGCAATTCCCTAGTACTAAAAAAAACCAAAACCACACCCTTTTATTCATAGAGAAAAAATGATTATAGAATCAGTCTAAAATATAAGGCCCAGACTAACACCTTGCACACACATTCAGAGGCAGATAAACTTGGTACACCTATTATTTCTGGTGTTCTCTTGACAATGTTGATAAAAGCCTTTAAAACATGGGGTACTGAGGACTTCAGCACAGGTGTGATTATCCCTGTTGGCACCTGTTCTATGGAATGGCCTTCCTGAGAATGGGTCGGATCCAGACTAAATTTTCCATCAGCTGCATGGAAATTTCCTCCATCCAGCCTCCCACACACAGCCCACTGATATATACAAAACAGTGTTCCTGGGGGATAGGTGACCATGGGTTAAGATATGAAGGTTGCTTGCAGTGAAAAGGGGGAATTGGTAGAAATTGCTTATATAGTCTGGATCAATGCAATGTGAAGAAGCCATCTGAAGATGGTATTTTGGTGCTCCTACAAGGAAACATTAATTGAGGGTCTATTGAAATATAATTAGGTGGACTAAAGGTAACTTATGGAGGGCCATTTGTGTTTTTTAGCTTCTTTGGTTAGGTTGTATCACTGATATATGCCAGGGTAGGGCTGAGCTACAATCCCAAACCCGGTTGTGATGGAATTTAAGGTGCAGCTTCCAGTTTTGTTTGTGTGTTTTAAAATTTATTGTCTATATGTTTGTTGTTATATTATAAACATCTGGAATCTTTGGGAAAGGATTTAAAATGTGTGTAATTTTAATGATGTTTTGCATCAATAAATCAGCATTATGATTTATTATATATATATAAATGACATCCATTAAACATCCATTGAACATGGATCCCTGTCATCCAGATTATAAAGCACTTCAGGGATAGAACACTAACAAAATGGATTTCCAGTTGACAGAAGCCCACTGTACTATGGCATACCTTTGTCACATGAGAAAATGCTTCATATAAAAATGTATAAAAGAACCAGAAATATCAGTTGTAGTGAAATGCTTAACACCCCTGGATTAGTGCCAAAATTCACAACTCCAGAGTATGGTAATTTGATTTCACTCTGTACAGGCTCAGATTTTATAAAATACATTTTGCTGGCTGGTGGGGAGCAGTGTTCCTTCTAAGCTGAGTTAGTGTGAGCTAACTCACAGTTTTTTAGCCTCCAGCTCACAGATTTTTGTCTTAGTTCAGGAAGGATGGCTGCAGAACAAAATAATGTTTGCAGTATTTTTTTATTTATTTATTTAACTTTCGACTTCATACCCCGCTCAAACCTCCGAAGGGGTCTCTGAGCGGCTTACAGTTACTCTGTTATCCCTATCTAAGGCCACATACATAGTCAGGAAGGGACTGCCCTACCGGCACCCAGTGGAGTGCTGCTCTTCCGTCTTTAATTGAGTCGGCGTCTGGCTCCTCTATTTTCTATTGGTCTTCCTGGATCGGCAGGCCCATCCAGCACGTGGTCCCTGTGTTAGCGTGGCTCCGGCTCTGTCCATTGGCTCCACCGCGCCTGCACCTCCATGCTCCCTTGCGCCATCCTGGCTCTGCCCTTCCATCGACACTCAATCTTCATCTGATGTTATGTCCGTCGCCATCTTGCCACTCACTTTGCTGCCGCCGATGCTCCACTACCCCGGGGGGGGTGCTCCCTGCCACCTAGGGCAGGTACCCATTTTATCTACTCGCTTTTTTGTTATTAATTATAGCTTTTGAACCGCTGGGTAGGCAGGAGCTGGGACTCGGGCCAGGTGCTCACCCTGGCCGTGGCAGGATTCGAACAGCCGCAACGGCTGTTCGTAGATGTTACCAGTAGGCATTTTTAGCCGCCTGCGCCACTGCCAGTAGCCAAATCACTCACTCACAATTTTAATGCCAGTAGCTCACAAAGTAGAATTTTTGCTCACAGGACTCCACAGCTTATAGGGAGTCTTGGTGGGGAGAGACAAGAGGAGGAATGAGGATGACCCAGCTCCCAGGCACAGAGTAATTCAGCGCTATAGAGATGTACATTATTCTGACTAGGAAAAGAGCAATAAGCAGCCAGTGTCAATTCTAAAGTCAACAATACAGCTTCAGGAAGTCCAAGGACAGAGTGGCCACAAATTCCAACAAGAAATGGTAGGGGATTTGCCAGGGTGGGGACCAAGAGGAGATAATAGCATTCCTAAATATGTTGAAAAAGCTCTCTTGGCCATTTTCACTCACCAAGGAGCACTCTGTCTTAGCTCCTAGCAGTAGCTAGGAGCCCATAGTACTCAAACGAAGTGATTCTATGACTGAGGTTACTGAAACCAAGGTAATGGAGGATTTCTAATTGCTTGCAAGTTAGACTATTATATTGCATGTCTCTAATCACCATCACCTTGTTTTGTTTACCTAGTCTGCATGTGCTTTTTATTTTCTTGTTAAATTACTTTAGCTTTTTAGTGCAGCTAGTCTGTTCTTTGGAACCCACACTGAACCCTTGTTTAGCCCAGTGCCAAGAGCATAAAGGGAGGGGGGGGAGATCTGTTAACCCTACTGTACTAGGGTGTTCAGCTAAGTGTGTTAGCCCCTCAGGGAGTAAAAAATGGAGCAGAACCTTTAATGGCAAAGCAGCAGAGGGTGCCTGAGTTCAAGCCTTCAGTAGGTCCAAGTACTACTATCTACCTAGTCTCAACTTGTGCAGGCCTCAATAGGGTGCCACCATTTGCCTCGCCTCACTTCACCTACTGTGGGGCTCAGCCGGGCACAAACCTGGGGTGTTCCCCAAGTTTGCAGCACTATCTGTTCTTAGCCAATGTGGGCCCTGTACAGGTTTTTGAATCTTCTCACCCCCAGACCAGGGGATAAGGCCCAATTCCTGTTACTCTGCCAGCATGTACAAGATCTTACTCCTCTCTCACACCAGTCCAGGAATGAGAGATACCAAAATACCACATGCTTAAACAAGTCTCCTGGCTTATCAATAGTCACTGCCACTAAGATCTCTTATATTAAGGCCCTCACCAAGGTTCAGAAGCAGAGATCTCAGCTCCTGCCTGGTCTAGAGGACTTTGCAAGTTTACCAGCTCTGTGCCAGAACTGCAGATAATTAATTAACACGCAGTGGTAGCCTTCTAGGCGAAGAGCTTAGGCACCGAAATTTAGGCTTAGAACCCAGTTGCAATTCAGGAGTCAAACTCAGATAATATTAAATGATATTATCTTTATTCAAAGCAGAAGCATGCATAAACCATAAGGCTTGCAAAGGTAGGAAAACAAAGAATATCTATAGCTTGTCCAGCTCTAACTATATAGAGAAGTATTCATAGTTACCAGTTATTCAGAGGTACAGGTAATACACAGTCCATTGTCCAGGGAATTTTAAGGATGAATCACATGCTTGCAGTGGCAGGTAAGGCCAGCTTGCTGCCCACTAGTAAAATTCAATGTTGCAGGTATGTAATCCAAACAGGGACTAACTCTCAGAAAGGGGCCCTCTTTCCAAGAGAACTCTGTCCCATTTTCCATAGGGTGAGCACAAACCCCTCCTTCTCCTGATCTAATTGAATATGGCCATTTACCCAATCAGAGAGGATGGAGAGGTGTGTCCAACCATTTAGGTGCAGACATTGCTGACACGACTAAAGGCACGTCTGCTTGAGCTTTGATATGTAGATGTCTTGGGCCTAGCTCTCTCCACGTGTGAGTAGGCGCCTGAATGTCTCCTTGCTCTAGCAAAAGGTGTCAAACAGGCTTGTATATGGATATCAAGCTTGGCATCTGGCATGCCATCTGTTGCAGGTTTCAAAAGTCACATGGAGATGTCAGCAGCTAGGCCATTTGGTGTAGCAGGAATGAATCAGGAAAGTCTTTTACTATACAGGCCCAATCTATAGATTTAGATACCCACAAATAAGCCCACGTGTGATTATTAGAATTAGGGTTGCCAGGTCCCTACCTGGCATCCAGCAGAGGGGAGAAGCTCTGTGTCTGGGAGCCTTGTGTGTGCACCACAATGACATCAACCAGAAGTGATGTCAATGCACTGGGCATGTGGTACCACAGAGTTTTAAGATCAAATGCTAGAGCATCCCCCGACAACATGCCCAGCATGATGATGTCAGCTCCGGATAACGTCATTGCACCAGGCACGTTGGCCTGATCCAGGCACTTTGCAGGCAGAGTTCCCCCTGGCAGCTGGATCTGGGCTGGCAGGTTGGGGGACCCTAGAGTGGGTAAGCCCCCACCCCCCTGGGGGACCTGGCAGCCCTAATTAGAATAGAAAAATAAAAACCTGCAAGGACTTGAAGAAGGCATCTCAAATTCCCCCTCAATAGCTTCTCCCCATGTCCTACTTCTCTCATTTCCAACCAACAGCTAACCTCCATTTATCAGGTCCTCTTCAGGTCCCCCCCCCCCAGAAGTCTACCCTTAGGAAAACAATGACCCAGTTGTGTGGTGCTGGCTGCTGGGTGAGGCCCACTTGCATGGAGGAGAACCTTCAAGGACCTCACTTTCCCTTCTATCCCCCTCCCTCATTATTTTTCTTTTGCTTCTACTGTTAAAGCTCATATCCTCTTCCCTTTCCCTGCTTCATTCTTGCCTTCTCAGTCAATCACCAACGTATCTTTTATCTGCCTCCCATCTTCAGGAATATTTATTATTTATTTACTTCATTTATACCCCACCTCTCTCTACAATGGGGACCAAAGTTGCTTATGTTATTTTTATCTCCTTTTTTTCTCTTCACAGAACCCCCTTGAGGTAAATTAAACTGCAGGTATGTGACTGGCCCAAATTACCCAGTGAGTTTCCACAGTGAGATGGGGATCTGAACCTGGGTCCCCCAGACTTTACTGTGAAGTTCTAACTGCTACACCATACTGGCAGTGGGGTACCACAGGGATCAGTACTCGGTCCAATGCTTTTTAACTTGTTTATTAATGATTTGGAATTGGGAGTAAGCAGTGAAGTGGCTAAATTTGCAGATGACACGAAGTTGTTCCGGGTGGTGAAAACCAGGGAGGATTGTGAGGCACTCCAAAGGGATCTGTCGAGGATGGGTGAGTGGGCGTCAACATGGCAAATGGGGTTCAATGTGGCCAAGTGCAAAGTGATGCACATTGGAGCCAAAAATCCTAAATATAAATACACATTGATGGGGTTTGAACTGGCAGAGACGGACCAAGAGAGAGATCTTGGAGTCGTAGTGGATAACTCAATGAAAATGTCTAGACAGTGTGTAGCTGCAATAAAGAAGGCCAACACTATGCTGGGGGTTATTAGGAAGGGAATTGAAAACAAATCAGCCAGTATCATCATGCCCCTGTATAAATCATTGGTGCGACCTCATTTGGAATACTGTGTACAGTTCTGGTCACCACATCTCAAAAAGGATATTATAGCATTGGAAAAAGTGCAGAGAAGGGCAACTAGAATGATAAAAGGGTTGGAACACCTTCCCTATGAAGAAAGGTTAAAATGCTTGGGGCTCTTCAGCTTGGAGAAACGACGGCTGAGGGGTGACATGATCGAGGTTTATAAGATTATGAATGGGACTGAGCAGGTTGAGAAAGAAGTACTTTTCTCCCTTTCTCACAATACAAGAACTCGTGGGCACTCCATGAAATTGCTGAGCAGTCGGGTTAGAACAGATAAAAGGAAATACTTCTTCACCCAAAGAGTGATTAACATATGGAATTCACTGCCACAGGAGGTGGTGGCAGCTACAAGCATGGACAGTTTCAAGAGGGAATTAGATAAACATATGGAGCAGAAGTCCATCAGTGGCTATTAGCCACAGGGTATAGATGGGAATTCTCAGTCTGGGGCAGGTGATGCACTCTATTCTTCGTGCTGGAGGGGGCAGCAGTGGGAGGGCTTCTAGTGTCCTGGCCCCACTGCTGGACCTCCTGATGGCACCTGGTATATTTTGGCCGCTGTGTGACAGAGTGTTGGACTAGATGGGCCGTTGGCCTGATTTAACATTGGCTTCTCTTATTTTCTTATGGCTTTCATTGGGTGGTTGATGTCGAAGAGTAGCAAGCAGCCAGGCCTGGTTGAGTCTTGCACGTCAGCTGATATCAGGCTACCCAGTGGTTGCAGCCAGGCCTGTTCCTGGCCCCAGTAAATCCTACCTCTGAGGCCAAAACAGCCCTGGAAAGGACCCTGCCTCTCTTCCTGCCTTTTACTCATAGAAACCAAGCCTTGGAATTCTGTGGTTGCCTAGCAACAGCTACTGAAGGTGCTCCTTGAAGCTACAGCTGCTCTTTTTTTAAAGATTCCAAATTTTTCTGCAAACCTGGGGCTTTCTTCAGGTCTGTAGAAAGATCTGTCTTGCCCATTCACAGCTCCAGTCACTGGATTTCAGTATCATCAGATTTGACTGCTATTAGATTTCATTATTAGAATAGGAAAATGGGAACCCACAAGGACTTGCAGGAGGCATCTTATTTCCCCTTCTCCCCCTATTTTGTCTTTCTCTCCCCTGAAAGCCCCCCTAGGTTCTCCCTTTCACCCACTTCCTTGTCTTCTTTTTGGGTTTCCAACATTCAGGTGGGGCTTGATGACCTCCTGGAATCACACCAGATCTTGTACCTAAAGAGATAAGTTCCCCCTCAGTGTTGCCAGCTCCAGGTTGTGAAATTCCTGGAGATAATGGGGGTGGAGCCTTGTAAGGGTGAGGTTTGGGGAGGGAAGCAACCTCAGCATGGTGTAACATCATAGACTCTGCCCTCTAATGCAGCCATTTTCTCCAGAAAAACTGGTATCTGTCATCCGTGGAGCAGTAGTAATTCCAGGTGATCTCCAACCCCCACCTGGAGGTTGGTAACCCTAGTATCTCTAAAGGAAAAAGCTGCTTTGGAAGGTGGGGTCTATGACATTATACCCTCCCCTCCTCAAACTGCACCCTTCCCAGGCTCTACCTCACCCAGTTCTTAGGAATTTCCTAACCTGGAGTTGGCACTCCTGTTCCCACCCAACAGTCAACCTATCTTTACCTGCCCCCTGTCTTAAGATCCCCCCGGCAGCCTCTACCTAGGAAAACTGTGGCCCAGTTGTCTGGTGCTAGCCACTGGCCCAGGCCCACTTTCATGGTAGGGAACCCTCAAGGACTGTGCAGCAGGAATAAAAGGGTCACTGAGGGAATGCCATTGGGGAAGACAACAACAGAAAGGGACAGGCAAGTCTCTCTGGGAAGAGAGTTCCAGGAGTTTGGTGCCATGATTGAGAAGGCCTTCTCCCAGATTGCCACCCACCTAATCTCAGTAGGTGCGGGCATCCAAAGCAGGGCCTCAGAAGATGATCATACCAGTCAGGAAAGTTCATAATGGAGGAGGCAGTCCTTCAAGTATGCTAGCCCCAAGTCATTTTTTCCAGTCAAATAATACACCAACTTTCAATACACACCAGGAAGACCCAAATCGGTGTGACCTCCAGGACTGGGACGCCAGGCTTGCCTAACTTTTTGTGTCTATTGCTTCAGGTTGGTAGCCATGTTGGTCTTCAATAGAAGAGCAATATCTGAGTTCTTAAAGACTCACAAAATCTCTTGTATATAAGCTTTTGAGAGTCAAAGAGAGCTCCCTTTGTCAGATAGCACCCCATTCTCTCCAAATCATCCCATCTATATCAACTGCATGGCATAACTTCTGATACTGTTTGAAATCTGGTGTTTGTCTAGTTGCATGTGAGAAGTAATCTTTGGTGTGTGACCCATACTTAATTTTCCATCATCAGCTCAGTGGAACCTTCCTGACACCCTCTCCCTCTTCAACCCACTGATCTCCACAAGGTGCAGCTTCTGGGAGATCCTGAGGAGTGTCAAGAGAGAGGTCTGCAGTGGGAAAAGGGAACTGGCAGAAATTGCCGGTTATTTTGGATCCAACACTTAATCAGCCTACCTGCAGTCTAGATTATTTTGGTCCTTAGTGCATGTCAAACACAGTGCAATTTACCTTGTTAAATTCTATACCGTTTGTTATATATTACTTCAGAAAGAAATATAAATGCAACCTCCAGTGTTTGTGTCTTTCTCTTTATGTGGTGCAGAGTTTAATGAACACCACTGGGCTTTTCAGAAATATGGCATATGCATGCAAGCATACTGTTGACAGTCATATATATGTGTATATTTTCCTCTCGGAATGAGAAAAGATCTCAGCAAATACTTGAACGCATCACACCATCTCAAATCACCAGTCTTCTACAGACTACATTCAGTGAATTCAAGATTAAAGTTTAAACAATGGCAACCTTGTTGTCATGTTCTTTATAACTTTTTGTACTATATGGAAAAACAGTAGAATAGCATCAGTACAAATTGGTGATACTCTATAATACCACTACCATTCTAACAGTAGAGCCATGTGAATAAGGAATGCAGAAACATATTCAGAACTGGAATTCATGAATTCTGTGCCAGTCAGTACAAATTTCTCACATAGGATTTCTATCGAGCAAATCCTCTCCCCCCAAGTCTGCTTTCTAGGCACAAATTTGAAGTAGCTCACACAGCACTGCAATTTATTTGTAAGACTTAAAAGGCAGCCTGGTAACTCTTTGCTTTCACAGTGAAAAACTGAAAATACATGGCAGATCCTGTTTAAGAATCCATACATTTTACATAAAGCTTTGCCATCTTTTCTGAATTCTGTCTTTGTAACTCTTCTGTTGATTTTTTTCCTTCTGTGCAAAAGGGAACGCATACATTTATCTATTAAAACATTTATGCCCCAACTTCCCTCTTTGGCTCAAGGGATTCAAATTAAATCCCCAAATTCACTGATTCAAACCATTTTACATCAGATGAGCTCTTTTAAGTAGCTGTATGGATCCTCAACCATCAAACGTGTTTGACTCCCAAAAGGCATTTGAGGAAAAGAACAGAATGTCAGTTTCTTTTTTGATGTTTAAAAGTGGTATTGTCTGTTCATTTTCCTCCTCCTTTGTCTTCTGTTTTCATTTGGAATTCCCTCCCTCCCTCCCTTCTTTCCTTCCTTCCTTTCTTTTATAACTTGGGATATCATTATGGTCCCATAGGTTCCATAGCGCCTTGTATCAAGTGTCCCATTTTGATATGTAATAATATTGCTTCAACTGTCTGTATCTTTAAGTTTTTTTCCCTGCTGTGAATAGTTGACTAATGCTTTCTCAATTGTGCAGATTGTTCAGAAATTGTTAGTTCTGTGAAGTATGAAGAAACTGCATGTTTTAAGTTCATTTTAAATCATTCCAGTTTTTAAAATAATGCATTTAAATATCAAAAACAGGTATTTAAATCAGAAAATGAACAGAAAACAAGAACCAATGTGCTCATTCTTACTAGATAATATTTACTGGTTGTGTCCCTGGACAAGAATGTAGTGAGAAGATTTAGGTTTGCCAACAGGCCCAAAAGTTTATTCAAATTTGAATTTGATTCATGTAAATACAGAAGAATATTCCTGTGATACAAAAGGCGCATTCTCACTTTTCTTATTTCCAAAAGCCTGTATTTTTTTTTCTATAAGACCACTAAATCAGGTATGTAGAAATTTGCCCCCCTAGTCAGAATAACGAGACAGACAACAGTTTGGAAGTAAACAAGGGCCACTTTATTAACTATTTAACATAACATTATGGCAAGGGACCAGCTAAGCGAGCACGGAACAGGCAAGGCAGGTGTCACTCTGCTGACCAACCTCCTTGCCCTTTTCTCGGGCGGGTCACCCAGCTCTGGTCTTGAGCCATCAGTCTGGCTCGCGACCAGCAGCCCAGCAAACTGGTCGCCACCTAGGAGCACCTACCCCTGAAGCCTTCCAACTTGCAGAGAGGAGCATACCCTAAGAGGTTCCCAGAGGAGGTGATCACCGTTCCCCACCCTGGACCTTAGAAATCCGAAGGCAGTTCCTGATAACCCCCTGTTCCCTAATGGGGAAAATGCCGTAAGGTGCTCACCGGTTCCGGTTTCTTGCCCGCACCAACCTGCCACAGCCAAGACCAAGCCTCTGCTTTGGTCTTTGCTCCCCACAAAAAAGGCCAAGGCTGAGCTGATCCCTTGCTGCAAGTCCTACAGAAGAACCTGTTGCCCTTGTCAGATAGGTGTAACCCATCAGCACTATACGGGTCCCATAACTCCACCACCCTCTATGGCCTTCCTCATCTAGCGGGTGGCTGTATGCCTTGCAGGGTCTCCTCTATTGAGCCATACATGGCAGAGCAGAATAACAGACCCCACTCTCTGCATTACCAGGCCACCTTGCTCCCAACATTGCAAGGACAGCCTCCACTTATAACACCAGGCCTTGCCCTTCATGGTGAGTCAGAATAGTTGTCCAGAGGATCTGCACTCTGGGCCACCTTGCTCTTATCATCACAAGGTTAGCCTCCAGATGTAAGACCAGGGCCTTGCCCTTCATGGCGAAGCAGAGTAGCCTACCAGACTATCTGCCCACCTGGCCACCTTGCTCCTATCATCACAAGGTCAGCCGCAACTCATAACGCCATGTCTTTGTCATTCATGGCAAAGCAGAATAGCCTACCCGACTATCTGCACTCCAGGCCACCTTGCTCCTATTATTACAAGGTCAGCCTCCATTCTTAGCACCATGTCCTTCATGGCAAAGCAGAATAGCCAGTCAGCCTATCTGCAGGCCATCTTGCTCCTATCATCACAAGGTCAGACTCCACTTGCAGCACCAAGGCCGTGTCCTTCAAGGTGAAGCAGAATAGCTGACCAGTCTATCTGCACTCTGTGTCATCTTGCTCTTATTATTGCCAGGTCTGCCTCAGCTCATTGCACAAGGGCCATCACAGCCAAGGTGTCCTCCTGGCCTGGTGGGTGACCCAAAGGACCATGCTGTGGCCGCAGACAGTGACCCTTTGTCTTGCCCCATGACCAGCAGCACCTGAAAGAAAACCTCATTAATAACTTTAAACTTTGTAATTCCATTGTCTGAACACTAGGCAAAAGCCCGCCACTAGCTCACTGAGCCATGATGCCACCCCCCACACTGGAGTGTAGTGACCAGATAAAAGTGTTAATCTGAACAAGGTTCCACTGACACCACCATACGGCAAGGGAGCCTGTCGCCAGGGCAGCTGCAATAGAAGCGGCACTGAACCGAGAAAAGTGAGTTCCAAACTCTACCTCAGGAAAGGTCAAACTTGCCCAAAGCCTGATCGGCAACCCCTGCAAAGGGGATGCCTGGTCAGATAAGTTCCATCTGCAGGCCTAAAGTGGTAATCGAAATAATAACCTGAAGTACCCCAGCACCCCAGGTTGCAAAAAATTGACCCTCCTTTCCCTGCCAGATAAATAGGCTGCTTCTGGTCCTCTAGAGCTCCCTTTCCCCAATACCCTCATAGAATGCTGTAATATTCCAATACATCCACACAGCAATGTTTGCAGTAGCACAGCCATTGTGATCTGCAAGGCACTGCCCAATGTACATAGAGCTTACGTGTGCCCTGATCAGATGACTTAACTCATAGCCTCCTCCCTATAAAGGGTTGTTAATTATGAAGTGATGCTATTTACCTCCAAGCCATGAAACTAAAGCTGTGCAGATTCATGCATTAAGTCTCCGTTAAACAGACAAGACTCTTTTCCTTCGGATCTTCCGGCAAACAGCACCCAGAAATATAGGAAACTGAGGCCGGAAGTGTCACTAGCTAAAGTCTATGCCAGAAGAGAGCATCTCTGATCCAGACCCAGATCCAATGGATTGTCCAACTGTGAAAACAACACTGGAAGAGATCTGGCTCAATCGTCTCAGTGCCTTGTCGACCTTAAAGAACCATTGCCACTATTGCAAGCAGACCTGAACAGGGATGCACCCCTCATTGTAAAATCAATGGACCACCCCACTAAAGCATACTGAAATGCTGCTAGGTCTGTGAAATGCTTCTTTAATAACCCCTAGAACCCATCCAGGCCAACCAGTGAGTTCGGCTCTAAAATTACGCTGTTGCCAATGTACTATGTGGTGACATTTTAAAACCTATACAATTTAATTGTTTGCTTATTTAATATTTATTTATTCATTTATTTTAAAATTCCTTACCCTGAAGAGTGCACAGTACCTGGTATTTCTTAATAGCAGCAGGGTACTTATTCTAAAAACTGAGACAAGCACACTGTACCATTCACTGTATGCACATACGTCCAGGCTGTATGCTCACTCACCATACGGTGAATGTGGCTCCAGTGTAACCCATTTACCCAATGTAAGTAATGCTGGGCTGCCAGGTATAGAAGTAGCTTCATTCCTCCCAGGTGCATGGGCGGAACAGCCCTCTGACTTCCAAGCCATGTTGGTCCACTAATGGGTTCTGCTTAACCCTTGCACCATTTAAACCTCCTTGGAAGTCATCTGCCTCCTTTGCTATCGCCCTGGCTGCATCACCGCATCACCACCAACGCAATCATCTAGGCCCTGGCCACTCACTGGATTTCCCCCTAAAAACAAATGCCCTATGAAAACTGTGAAGAATGCTCATTGGACCAAACCAGTGACATGTAACGACGTGCCAGCTGACCAATTCCCTGATCATGCATCAGATTGAAAGTCACACCGTATCCCTGCTAAAACAGAAAACATAACACACCAATGATGTATTGCAATGGGTATTATGAATCCTAACACATAACATGTACTAACCCAATTTGCCCACTCAGCGAGCATTCCCACAGGCAAAGTCACCCATTGCTGATAAGGATTCGATCACCAAAGGAAAACATTAGAAGTTCAGCTGTTTTCCATTCATATACCTTGAATTCACCCCCGCACAATAAGTGCCCAATTAAGATACCTAATTTCAAGTAACTGTTCCTTTTGGCTGCATTTGAACCTCAAATTCTGTTTCTATCTAATTTAATACCATTAAAAGATCCCATAGTATTTAGAGAAGAGGAGACTGGATTTATACCCCACACTTCACTCAGTGTGGCTGACAATCTCCTTCCCCTCCTCTACCCACAAATGACACTCCACAAGGTAGGCAGGTTGAGAGAGCCCTGAGTGAAAAATGAGAACAGCTCCAAGAGAACTGTGACTGACCCAAGGTCGCCCAATCAGCCCCACATGGAAGAACAGGGAATAAAACCTGGTCATCCCGGTCAGAGTCCACTGCTCTCAACCACTACACCAGAACTACATACCTTTGCATGAGGGCAAAGTACAATAATCAGAAGATTGGATTCAGAAGTCTTTGTCAAATTAAACAGAAATCCCTTTCTTCAGCTTCCAATACATAATTCCAGCTTCGATAAATATGGAATCAATGTCACTGTATGCTTTCAAGTTTGCTAAAATGAGCATTGCCCAGTCAAATGCTCACCAGGTTCCAGGCAGAGGTCTATAATATCACCCACTACCAAATCTATTAACTAAGGATGCCAGAGATTGAACCTGGGACTCACTGCACACCAAGCAGATGGTCTCTCTGAGACACATCCCCTCCCAAAATCCCACCAAGTCTGGAATTACAGAGACAAGTTCTCTTTTACATCCTACCTTCAAAAACCACACCTGCAACCGCGGATGGGAAGGAAGAAAGAAGAAGAGAAGCGATTGGGTTTATACCCTGTCCATCACTCAGAGTCTCAGAGTGACACACAAACTCTCTTTCCCTCCCCACAGCAGACACTCTGTGGGGTGTGCAGTGCTGAGAGAGCTCTTTTCCAGAACTGTCCTTGAGAGAGCAGCTCAGGATAACTTGTAACTAATCTAGGGTCACCCAACCAGAACTTCTGGCTGCAGTAGGCCCCAAAAAGCCACCACCACAGAAACTGCCCATACCCATGAAGAGGGCACCACACTTCCAGAGATTGAAACAATGCCAATGGACACAGAAAGCATCTAGGCACCAACTATAAAAACCTGTACCTACAAATGCCGAAGTGTGCCCTTTTGGGAAGGGGTTGTTATCTTTTTGCCATGTACTGGCCAGCCTGCTACTTAGCAGACTGTTTATGATACCCCCAGGCCCTGTTTTGGGCCCATGCCGCCTATAACTACTAAAATGGCTGCCAAAGGGAAAAGCACTGCATGGCTGCCATTCCAGGTAGCCCTAAGATGGCCACAGATTCCACCCACCATAAAATGGCCGCTACTCGCCCAGCCAGAACACAGACTCTTGGCCAGCCAGTCCAATGTGGCTGTTGCTGATGGTGGAGTGGGGCTAAATTTATTTTAAATAAGTAATTTAACCACCTGAAATGGTTACAACGGGCCAAATGACAGCCACTCCACGCAGCCCCAAGATGGCCGGTGATTCCACCCCATGAAATGGCCGCCACTCCCCCAGCAGAACACGGACTGTCAGCAGGCCAGACCAATGAGGGTGCTGATGATGTTGGGGTGGGAGTTAAAGTTATTTAAATAATTATATATATTTACTTTAAAAAGGGAAGAAGATGGGGCTTGTAAAAAAAACCAAAAACAAACAACAACAAACAAACTGGGGATGAGGCAACCTTACCACGTTGCCTCCACTATACGATCCCATTATGCTCACAGCGAAAGCTCCCCACGTTCTGTAATATTCCCCCTCGTGCCCACCGACGCCGTAGCCCAATGCTTGGGCCGCCTCCTCGTGACCGACGCTCCAGCCGCTGATATGTCCTTCAACTCTGGATGTCGGCCCGCTGCCTCCCAGGCCCTCAGTAGAGGCCCTAGCCTTTTGCTCCCTGTGCTCCAAGCTGTTACCAGCTCGAGCACATCGGAGCAAGTGACAACGGGCGGGAGCGGAGCCTGGCTGTCTATCATAGCCGGCTCTGCCCCCTTGCCCACGTCACGCCGACAGTCGTCGTGACTCTGTTGCTGCCCGTCTTCCTGAAGGCGGCAAAGCAGCCCCGGCGACCAGCGGCACTGCCGGGTCGCCGGGAGCTTCGATCTGTCTCCACTAGGTTTTTGATTCTGGTGCGAGCAAGTCAGTTTTTCAAATTGTAGTGCAGGAAAAAAGACATTTGCTGACAGGGTATCTAGGGGTTATTTGACTAAAATGGAGAACTACATTCTATTTTTCAGATTTAGGTGAGGTCTCTTTGCTAGATGTTATGCTATAGAGCAGGAAGAATAAATCTTCTCTGAAAGAAAATCATAGGAAAGGAAAAATGTTTGCACAGTGATTTTTATAGGGTTCTATAAGTGGTGTTGATCTCAAAGCTTAACTCCTGAACCTGCTGACAATACATAGGAAAAGCCTTTCTGGATCAAGACAAAGGCAATCTAGTCCATTATTTTGTTCCCAGCAGTGGCCAACTAGATGCCTTGTAAAAGTATATAAGCAGTGCAGCAGCTCTCCACTGTTATTCCTCCTCTGTAAGTAAATTACCTGTTTAAGTACACTGCTTCTGAACACTGAGGGTCTGTTGTTGCTGAAATGCTTTGATTTATAATTAATAGAGCATTTGGGACAGTTTTTAATATTGGGATTCTTTGGTCTGTGTATACGGAGGATGGGCTACCACGCTATTTCCCAATAAAGAGGTGAGAGACAGGAGTAAAATAAATCTTTTGTTTACTGTGCAATAATATTCAGCAGAACACACACAATCACACACTCTGGCATACAAGGAACTAATAAAAACAGGAAAGAAATGAATAGCACATTCGCATGAGCAAGTATTGAAGCGATGGAGGGCAATATTTACCTTGGATGCGTAGCTCCTAAATCTTCCAGCGGGTGGTTCAGGGAGGGAAGGAATATGGAGGAAAAGAATGGGGGAATACGTGTACTAGACCAGCTAGACCCGTGTGCTACTCCAGCTGCAGACTGAAGCCTTAAAGCGAGGTAAGGGTTTGGGTAAATTGAGCTGGGTGTAAGAGGGAATAGCAGACTGAGAGAGAGGTCGTTGGTAGGAGGTAGGCAAGGCAGAGAGCTCTGAGAAGCGTGTGTGAGTGTTTTTAAGGCTTCTTGAGCGGTGGACGTGGGAGGCCAGGCAGCTTACACCTTGGGGATACTCCCTGCTGGCAAGGGATTGGCTGTTAGGGTCAATTTCAAATGCTAGTGGCTACCTTGACCATTGGACACCTGGGAGCAGGAAAAGAGGAAGCTGGAACAAAGGAGGATAACTCTTCAGTATCTGGGCAGATTCTCCATGAGGAACGTGAGTTGGCACGTAGGGGGGGTTAATCCCTTTATTGTGGAGACCGGGAGTCTGGGCTGTATGCAAGAGTCTTTTGTTTGAGTGTAAACCTGTAAGTGTAAGATGTGACAAACGGCAAGCAGACTTTGGGGCACCTCTGGAGTGAATTTAGCCAACATCTCATCGTCCTTGGCTGGCATCTGCTTCTTCTCTGGGCTTTTCCCCTTGGTGCTTATCGTACAGTCTCTAGGCTGTCACACTATCAGGTTTATAACTGCATAAAAACAGTCCAGAAATAGCCCAATAAAGGCGGCTGGGCTAACACTGTTGAATCATCAAAGCAAGCCACTGATAGATAGGCTTGCCTCCAGCAAGCTCTGCTGCCTATCACCACTCTGAGTGGCGGTGGGTGAAAATAAAATTAAAAATATCAATGTCACTACATCACTGGTAAAACCCTGAAGTGACAAAGAGTAGCTGCAGGAATCACTGGAAACTCTATGGGTAAAACTCTATGGTTACCATGTTTTTTCCCATAGAGTTTTGGTGATTCCTAGAACTACCCTTTGTCACTTCCAGATTTTATCTGGAAATGATGTAACAATGTTGCTAATGTCATATGCACTCCCTATGTCCCCCTCCCAGCCCTCCTGCTAGTTGCCAGACTCAGAATGGCAACTCTGTGAATCTATAATCCAAGAAATTGTCAGGTCCCTATGCACTAAGCTATGGGGTTTGATAATACATTTAGTGACAAGTAAGTGTAACACTTTATATTTTAGTTTCATTTGGAATGCTTGTTTGATTGACATCATTTTAAATAGCCTCCACATGGCTAAGGTGTTTACAAACTCAGCAGCTAGAAATACTTGCCAGCATTAAAAGATTCTCTGAAGCACTGCCAATCCTGAGTGATTATTGGAGAACAAGGTGTATAAAAAGAGAAATATGAGTTGGCTCCAGTCAGCTTTTTCACTTAATTTCACTTAATTTACATCCTCACTACAGCACCCCTATCCCATGTGGCTTTTGTCTCATGATCTCCAGCACAGGTTTTTAGGGTGATCAAAAGGGAAGCCCTCTTTCCTTTGCTGACAGTGGGAAAATTGGTTGGATCCAACCCAAGTCAGCTGAGATGCTGTAAAATCCATGGTTGGCTTTTCTTATTGTTTTAAAAACTGAATCCAACTGAATGCAACATCAGTGCAGATCTTAGAACTACATTTATTGCTTGGAGCAGAAGATGCTAGAATCTTGGGGAAGTATCTAGCACTGCTAAAACTCCAGAACATGGAATCTACTACATGACCCAGTAGATTTTATATTCATGAAATATGATACAGCAGATGAACTAGGAGAGGTCAGGAGAGGGAGAGAGAGAGAGAGAGACTGCTCCTCAAAAAAACCACACACGTACATATATATGTATGCATATTTTTGTAAATACATAAATTAAACATGCCTATCTCATACTCAGATTTTTTAAACACTGGAAGTCTATTAAAAATGGAACAGTGCTCCCTTGGCTTGTGAGATTCAAGATGGTACTTCTAGGATAATTAGTCTTCTTTTGCATATGACCCTTATTTCTGGCCAACTGTATCCCTTCAGAGGGGCTATTTGCATCAGGTAGTAATGGGAATACACACAGACTTTCTAGAAATGATAGGTGTTGCATCCTCAGCATGTCTGGAAACAAAATACCAGCTCCCAGCCAATTTGTCAATCCACAATATTTTCTCCTTGTCCCCAGACATACCAACATGATTGGTCTCTAGGAACTGTAATAAGACCCTAGGAGAATAGCTCATTAAAAACCAATAGTTTGAAATAACATCAAATGAAATAAAAGTACTGGAGTGTAAAAAGCCATACAAACACAGAGATGATATCTACAGTATTCTACTTTATTATAGGCTGAGTTCCAGCCAGGTATAGTTCGTTGCATGGAAAATATATGAGGATTTTTCTTCCAAAAAATTAGTTCAGTTTTAATTTACAATCACTATTCAAATATTAGCATCAAAATCAATTGTCATAGAGGCAGTGTGGTGTAGTGTGTGGCAGTGAATGAAGTGGAGTAAACAATCTGAAGACCCCACTACTGTTGGGAAGCAACTAAAGAGGGAGAAGGAAATGAATCCCCACATTTCCCAAAATTTTCTGTTTCCACAACTGAGAAGAAATGTGGTTAGTATAACTATATTTCGGATAGGTGCTAAACCATGGTTAAAGTAGACAAGGCAGATAGTAATTCATGCCAGCTGGTGGGATGGAGAGAGAAACCCTCTGTGAACCACAGACTACTCCTCATTTTTTTTTAAATCGTCTTTTGTTGGATATACACAACAGCTTGTGTCAAATGTCATGTCAGAGTAAGGGTTAATTAATGGTGAGTAGTGTGGTCTTACAAATGAAAGTTTGGTTAGTTACGATCCATTAAACCACTGATTTGACACCATGGTTTGAAGTTGATTTATTTACCACAGTCTTAACCATAGCTTTGTGTGGTATACAAACACAGCCATCTCATATTAATTCTGGTTCAAGCCTTGCATGTTCCCTGGTGCTGCCTTTGCTGAATTGCAGGCCAGGATACTAGCTGAGTCTCTGAAAGGCAGGTGGGGGGAGAGAACAAGGGTGATAAAACCCACATTTGTGGAAGCAAATCAGGATCTGAATGTTCGTTTGTTAGCCAAGTCCCAGTGTCACAAGTTAACCATCATTAACAGAAATTATTCCATATTATAAATGAACTAAGCAAATTAATACAATTGCAGCAGTGTTAGCCAAATTGCTCTATTTTAAATATAGCAATTGGTTTATTATTATTATTATTATTATTATTATTATTATTATTATTATTATTATTATTATTATTATTATTATTATTATTATTATTATTATTATTATTATTATTATTATTATTATTATTATTATGGGTTCTCGCCTGTATATACAGAGAATGCTGCTGTTTTGTAATGGTTCCCAGTAAAAGACACAGAGACCAGGTATAATTAATAAAATATTATTTTACTGAATATAATCCTTATTTATTCATTCATTCACAAACACACAAACAGTATTCAAGCATTCACACACATAAAATAGAACTAAGAAAGCAGAGGGGATTGATGGCTTATGGAGAGGTGATACTACCTGTCAGATGTGCAGAAGTCCATGAAGAAGGATTGTGGCCTAAACCCAGAGGGTTCAGGGGTGGGCTGCCATTTTGGCTCATGGCAGAGACACACACTCTAAGGCCATCTGTGTGCTGGGATATACCCACTGTAAGACAATGCAGCCCAATGGGTGGCCCTGGGGGCTGGTCTCAGGTGAGAACAAAAGATTACCTGGGCCAATCTGGGGTCCCAGGGGTGTGTGTGATGTCAGTAGAGGCAGACCTTAGGTTTGACCAATGGGCTTCCAGAGAGGCAGGGTCTGGATTTAACAATAGAATCCAGGTGTTGGGTGGCTAGTTGAATGGATTATAGGACTTGCTGGCCAGGTAAACAAAAGGTGGGAGACTTCCCTGATTGTCCCTGATTAGCATCAGGAAGGGTCGTTAACAATTTGAATGCTTAATTGGGTAATAATCCCTTCATGCAAACGACTGGCAGAGGGAAAGTCCTTTGTCTGCTGTATGGCCCTTAATCCGTGTATGTGACATGCGGCAGGTATGTAATGGAGTCCCAATAAAAAGTAAAAAGACAGCTTTTTCCTTTCTCTATGGGCTTCTACCTTGGCATCCATTTTACAGTCTAGACAGACCATGTGGCAACAGCAAACAGTCCATAGCAAAGCCCCATAATGGCATCGGGGCTAACAGCAGTGCATGGAAAATACCCTATTTTTTATACTAACTTTATTGTACTTAATAATCAAATACATGCATAACAGTAGTCAAATACATGCATAGCAAAGAAACATTAACAACCATCTTTTACATGTTATTGGGACATATAACATAGAATAGTTATTGGAACATATAGCATAGAACAGTTAGTGGAACCACAATACATCCTATAGTAACCTGTGTTGAGGGTGTGATACCTGTAATGTTTATAACTAATATTAATACACAACATTAATAGCTTCAAGAATGTGTTCAAATTCCTTATGCGAAGCAAAATGCTCAAGAATTGGAAACCAAATTCTTACAAAACAAAATTCCTGAATTTTCAAAAGCCAGTCAGATATAGTAGGCCTTTTATCATCCTTCCAAAATCTAGCTATAACTGCACAGGTAGCTGCACAAAGTATTTCTATTAATTCAAAGTTATGCATACAACATTTAGCCATTGGCCAATGGTTTAGTATTAAAGATTCCATTTCCAATGGGATCTCAAAATTAGTTATGTCATAAATTCATTTTACTACTGATTTCCAAAAGTTTCTTATAACCACACAAGCCGACCAGCAATCTCTATAATTGCCTAGTTCTTGACATCCTCTCCAGCAATGTGGTGAGGCGCCTTTTTGGATATGATTCAGCTTTTGAGGGGTTAAATACCACCTAGTAATTACTTTGAAGAATTGAAGAATGGATATGCTTTTTGCCTGAAAAATAGAACTCCATACTTTTTTCCTTTGGTCTGGGGAAAACGGTTCAGAACAATTGTTATTCCAGTATGTGGTACAGGAGGGTAGGGTGTTGTTGGCCTCCAATAGCAACATTTTATATAATAGTGATATGTAATTCTTATCATTTGCATGAGGATTTTTTATCAATATTTTGAATGCTGTGAGATTTGTTTTCAGTCTATCCTGCATTGGCTTATTGTTTAAACAGTGCAGAAGCTGTAGATATTGATATCAGGGGATTGCACCTCAGCCTTTGTCTTCTAGGATATTTTTAGTAAGGATATGTCCTTTAGAGATGATATCTATTAGTCTGCTTAACCCCATAAGCTTCCAATTGGCAAAAGAGTTATCTGAAGCAGCTGGTGGGAACCAGCACTGTTTTGTAAAGGGGATATTGTGGGGCCAATTTGTTACGATGTCTCTCCCAGATTGCCAGGGTACATTGCAGGAAGGGATTTTGAATTAGGGATTTGGGTTGTTTCTGTTTCAGATTCCAGATTAGTTCTTGTAGAGTCCAAGAGTCAGAAGAAATTTGTTAAACTAAAGTCCAGTCTGGTGCTGTGTCAGAGTGCAGCATTTTGATCAGATTCATAAGATGAGCCGTATCGTGATACAGCAACAAGTCTGGAAAGCCAGTACCACCATCTTTAACTAACCTACAAAGAGTGTAGAAGCTAATCCTACATTTTTTATGATCCCATATGAACTGTAAAAGAGTGTTTTGCCATGTCCTTATGTCAT
The DNA here is from genome assembly GCA_029375565.1 of Gekko gecko. NCBI lineage: Eukaryota > Metazoa > Chordata > Lepidosauria > Squamata > Gekkonidae > Gekko > Gekko gecko. The sequence goes on from JAPDNY010000005.1 coordinate 143,988,591, forward strand.
GTAGAGGGATGGTAATTGGCAGTATGCGGAATAGAAAAATAAATTTCGGTAAAATGAAAGACTTAATTAGGTCTATACGCTCTGACCAAGAAAAAGATAATTGACACAATTTTTCTAATTTGAGTTTGATTGTTTTATAGGTTTCACCAAAATTGTATTGTAACAGGTCTTTTAATTGAATAGGGATGAAAATCCCCAGATGTCTCCAGGTGTTGGTTACCCATTTGAAATTATAAAGCATCTTAATAATGTTTGTGAGTTCTGGAGTAATGTAGGTGGGGTAGATTTCAGATTTGTTTTGATTGATTTGCAACCCTGACATCTTGCCAAAGTGGAATAATTCTTCATTAATGAATTTTAAGGATTCCAATGGGTCTGTGAAATATAAGACTGTGTCATCAGCAAAAAGGCTTATTTTAAAAGATTCATTGTGGATGTTTATTCCCTTAATAAGCAAGTTAGCACGAATAGCAATAGCCAAAGGTTCCATGGCAATCGCAGATAGAAGTGACAAGGGACACCCTTGCCTAGTGCCTCTCGTAGAGGTAAAACTTTCCGAATAGAGGTTATTAATATGGATACGGGTCTTTGGATTACTGTATATAGTATCTATTGTTCTCCTAAATTTCTCACCAAAATCCATACAGTTTAAAACAGATCTAAGATACAGTGTTTCTAACGTATCAAATGCTTTTTCAATGTCAAGCAATAAGATTATGGAACTAATTTTTTCATTCCTGCAATAGTTTATGACATTTAAGGATTTACGAATATTATCAGTGATATTATGTGAGGGCATGAAGCCAGTTTGGTATTTATGTATATAATGGGTTATAAAACTCCCCAGCCAATTGGCTAAGATGGCAGAGAAGATTTTAGAATCTTGATTCATAGAATCATAGAATCATAGAATGGTAGAGTTGGAAGGGACCTTTCAGGTCATCTAGTCTAACCCCCTGCACTCTGCAGGAGCATAGCCAGAAGATAGCCCTACATACCTACATACCTACAACATACCCGAAAGATGGTCATCCAGTCTCCGCTTGAAAACGTCCAGTGAAGGAGCATCCACCACCTCTTGAGGCAGTTTGTTCCACTGCTCAACCACTCTTACAGTTAGGAAGTTTCTCCTAATATCTAGCCAGTAACGACTCCCTTGTAATTTCCACCCATTAGATCTAATCTTGAAATCCGGAGCAAGAGAGAATAGATCTGCTCCATCTTCTACATGACAGCCCTTCAAATACTTGAGGACTGCAATCATGTCCCCTCTAAGCCTTCTCTTTCCTAGGCTAAACATACCCAACTCTTTCAGCTTTTCCTCATAAGACTTGGATTCAAACCCTCTCATCATCCTGGTCACCCTCTTCTTGACACACTCGAGCTTGTCAACATCCTTCCTAAAATGTGGTGCCCAAAAGTGGGCACAGTACTCCAGGTGAGGCCTGACCATAGCAGAATAGGGTGGAACTACCACCTCCCATGATCTGGACACAATGCTTCTGTTAATGCATCCTAAGATTGCATTAGCGTTCTTCACAGCCACATCACATTGCAGGCTCATGTTGAGCTTGTGATCAAACATAACACCTAGATCTCTTTCACATGTGCTGCTGTCAAGCCAAGTCCCTCCCATTCTATATCTGTGCCTTTGATTTTTTGTGCCCAGGTATAGGACTTTGCACATATCTCTATTGAATTCCATTTTATTTGCCTCAGCTCACTGTTCCAGCCTATCTAAATCATTTTGAATCCTGACTTTGTCTTCTTCAAAGCTAGCAATCCCACCCAGCTTTGTGTCATCTGCAAATATGATAAGCATCCCTTCTATGTCTTCCTCCAGGTCATTTATAAAAACATTGAACAACACTGGGCCCAGGACTGAGCCCTGTGGCACGCCACTCGAGACTTCCCTCCATGTAGACGCAGAGCCATTTATGCGCACTCGTTAGGTATGATTTTTCAGCTAACCATGAATCCATTCAACGGTTGCTCCATCTAGCTCACACTTAACCAGCTTATCCTCAAGGATATCATGAGAAAGTTTGTCAAATGCCTTACTGAAATCTAGATACACTATATCCACAGCATTGCCAGAGTCAACCACTTTAGTAACTCTGTCAAAAAAGGAGATAAGGTTGGTCTGGCATGACTTATTCTTGATAAACCCATGCTGACTACTACCAATTAACTCATTCTGTTCAAGGTGCTCACAGACAGAGCGTTTAATAATCTGCTCTAAAATTTTTCAAGATATTGATGTCAAACTGTCAGGCCTGTAATTTCCTGGGTCCGTCTTTTTCCCCTTCTTGAAGATCCGGAAAACATTTGCTCTTCTCCAGTCTTCCGGCACAACACCAGTACTCCAGGACATTTCAAAGATTAGAGCCAGAAGCTCTGAAATAATATCAGCAATTTCTTTTAGCACCCTGGGATGCAAGCCATCTGGCCTTGGAGATTTGAAAGTATTTAAGGCAGCTAGATGCTCTCTAACAATTTCCTTACTTATTCTGGACTAGCAGTTCCCCCTTTTCTTCATATGCCCTGCATTCTTCAGTTTGTATACAGCTCGCCTCGTGGTTAAAGACTGATGCAAAGTGAGGGTTGAGTAATTCTGCTTTGTCTTCATCCCTTGTTAAGACTTGATCGTCTTCCTTTAGCAATGAGCTTACCCCATTCCTTTTCTTCTTTTTGGTCCAAACATAGGCATAGAAATTTTTCTTGTTATTTTTAGCATCCTTTGCAAGCCTCAGCTCCATCTGCGCTTTAGCTTTTCTGACACCATCCCTACAGATTCAAGCCTGCTTCTTGTATTCACCCTCAGTAATCTGACACTCCTTCCATTTCCTGTACATTTTCCTTTTTAGTCTCAGCTCTTCAGAGGCACCTTGGCTTCATTACCCGTCTCCCACCTTTCTTTCTTATCAGAACAGTTTGCGATTGTGCCTTAAGCACTTCATTCTTCAGCATCACCCATCCTTCCTGTGCAGATTTCCCCCTCAGCATTTCCAGCCATGGGATCCTACCTATTATTTCTCTGACTGTTTTGAAATCAGCCTTCCTGAAGTCCAGGATACAAGTCCTACTATGTCAAATTCCAAGCAGACTTGGTCACTATTCCCCAAGGATCCCACAACATTCACTTCATCAATCAGTTCTTCCTTTTTAGTCACAATTAAATCTAAGATAGCAGATCCTCTGGTTCCCACCTTCACCTTCTGAGAGTTTAAGTTGTCCGCAAGACTATTCAAGAATATGTGGGATGCCTCATGTCTAGCAGGGTTAGATTTCCAGCAAATATCTGGATAGTTGAAATCTCCCATAACCACAACATCCTGTCTCTGTGAAAGTTTAGCAAGCTGTTGTACAAATGCATCATCCTGTTCCTCTGGTTGATTTGGAGGTCTGTAGTATACCACCACAACAATATCCCCTTTTTTCCCTCGCTCTATCCTTATCCACACACTTTCAACAGGGCAACTCTCAAAATCCTGAATTTCAGTGCAAGCATATTCATTCTTGACATATAGTGCCACCCCACCTCCTTTTTTGTTTATTCTGTTCTGTTTGAACAAGGTATATCCTTCAGTCGCTGTGCTCCATATATTAGACTCATCCCACCAAGTCTCAGTGATCAGATCATAATTACTTTCCAATATTTGAAGTTCAAGTTCCTTTATTTCCCATACTCTGTGCATTAGTATAAAGACATCTCTGATTACAGACATCCTTTCCTACCGTAGGTCCCTTCGAATTTACCTGAAAACTACTGGCCTCACCTCTCTCCTGTTCATTTATTGTCTGGTCACTCCCCTTCTTGAACTTAGTGTTGGGGATGTCACACAACATCAGGCTTTTTCTTCCCACCTCCGATGTTTTCAGTTTAAAGCCCTCCTGATCAGGTTCGCAAGTCTTCCTGCAAAGGCATTCCTCTCATTCTTTGTAAGGTGCATCCCATCCATTGCCAACAGTCCTTCATGTTGGAGGTATATACCATGGTCCAGGAAGCCAAATCCCTCTTGACAGCACCATCTACGTAACCAGCCATTCACCTCCAGTATCCTGTTCTCCCTTCCAGCTCCATGGCCCTCAACAGGTAAAATGTGAATAACAATGAAATGTGTCAGAACCACTAGGGACCTGGGGTGCACCTGTGCCGGGCTCAAAAAAACCCTGCCATTGAGGTTCTTACCTTTGAGGAGAGCCAAGTAAGATCCCCCACCCCCCTCCCACCCCAGGCTGTGAAGAAAATATACATTTGTGTATTAAGAGAGTACACATTAAAGTATAACTGGATCCAAAAGCAACTAGTATAACAATGCAGCAACTAAGCCTTCTTTAAGTACCAGCTAGTTTTCTTGATGAGCTTGTAATGTTTTCCTCACAGGGATCTTGCTCCACTGGAGAGGAGGGGATGAAAACTCTAGTTTCCATTTGTTGGTCTTTTTCAGATCTTGGCTACAAGGAAGATTTATGGTTTTCAAAAGGCTTAACCCAGAGTCCTCATCATTGGCTTGGAGGAGGGCTCCTTGGAGCCAGACTTGCAGAGCTCCAGATTTCGCCCATCTGTATCTGATATCTGCCTTGGTTAGCTTAGTGGTGACAGGTTTGAGAATGAGCCTGATCTGAAGACCTTCTGCCAAGAGGTCCAGAAGCACAAGTATTTTTTCATTCATGAATGGGAGTCCTCCATTGACTCTCACCTCCTGTAGTATGTGCTGTTTTGTTTGGGAGATGAGGAACTCCACCAGGATATCCCTAGATGATGTTTTGAATTTTGAGAGCCTAGCCTATTCGCATTCAGTAACATGAGGGCTACTCCCACCTCCAGACACAAGACCGTCACCAGCCATGAACTCATAAAGGCTATAAGGTCTGTATTCCCCTCTATTTTTTCTTGAAAACCATGAAATTTAAGGCGTCTTTTGCAGAAAGAGTTTTCCAGCACTATCAGTTTTTCTTTCACCCAAAATTCATGTGATTGTAAGTCTCATATGTTTTCTTGATTCGCTAAGCTATTCTCCATTGCAGTCTCCACTGTTTGGGTCACTTGATTTAGTTCTTTCTGTATGCCTCCCAGTTGATCTGCCATCGGCTGAAGTATATTGTTAATAATTTCTAATAATTCTGACTTCAGAGACTTAAGGGACTCTAACAGGTCCTGTTTCATTAGCCTACCCTCCTCCACTGCTCCAGCCACCATGTTAGAGTCAGTTGCCCATTTCATTTGTTTGGTTTGATCAGGGGGGTTTAACAAAAAATAATCTTTTAGCTTTTTTCTTTTTTTTTGGCATGTTGTCTCGGTTGGTGTGATTCCCCCCATTTTTACCCATAACCTAGTCGGGATTTGGTGCTGTACTCTCAGTTTTGCCAGAGTGAGGGAAGGCGGGAGCAGGAGAGAGCCTACTCTGCATCCAACATCGCCGTTGATGCTCACCCTCCAGCTGAAAATAGACACCCTATGATTAGTTTCTGGAATATTTAGTATAGGGCTGAAAATCTGAAAACCCCTGTCAGTAAAAGTCAGTGGGAGTCTTCCACTGCTTCATTCAGTCTGTTTGGATATCAAGTTTTATGGAGCATGGTCTCTCCTTCAAAGTAACTGAGCTGAGGAAGAAGGGGGAAAAAACTATTTAAAAAAGAAACAGTGGGAATTGAACTGAAGCACGAGTATTGTGATGTTGACATGCCCTTATGTATTTCTGTCCTGCCTCCCCATTCTTTCTCTTGGTATATGTAAATCTGCCTCCACGTTGTTAATTATACATTGTTTTGATATATAGGCAGGAAGCCAAGAAAGCAAAGTAAAAAGCTCCAACTGCTACACCGTTGTAAAACAGTCAGAACAGAGTAACAATAGCCAAATGATGTCAGGTTCGTGGCCTGTGAACAAAGTATATCAACAGGCATTCCTGGCAGCTACCCAAAAGAATACTCTTTGTGTGTGTGTACATGTGTGTGGGGGGTTCTTACACAAAAATCTTATTTCTTGGATCAACATTGCTCTTACTCTGAATGTGCAAATCCCACCAAATGATGATGCTCCATATGAGGAACAATAATATTTGTAAGTTTCTTGCCTAACAGACCATATGAAAGCTTCTTGCCTTACAGACCATATGAAATTACACAGAGAATTACCAGACATAATAAATATATATATTATAAATATTATGGTGTGTTGCCAATAAGCCTCCACTTTGGTTTATCTTTCTCGCCTCATCCCCTGCAGGTATCTTGACATGGGACCAGCTTCTCTTCTCTCTGTCCTGGTAACGGGTCAAATGAGGTTAGGAATCACTATCACACTGAAGGCATGGAAGCAGAACCATGCCCAATTTCATCACAATTACCAAGGAAAATAGTAATTCCAAAAAAGCTGAGGGTCACCACCCATATGGCTATCAGACTATTAAGACACACAGCAGTTAATCAGTCTTCACATTAGCATTTCTCAAAGAAAGGCTTCCTTGCCTCCAATTGATCCAATATGAATGATTCAGAATTACCTGCCCAAAGCCACACTTCACTGACCAGTCCAAGACTGCCCCAGAAGCACACTATCTTCCCATTCAAAGACCTCACTGGGAAATTTTCTCAGGACAGGGACCACTCCCTGTCCCTTCTGCCCTTCTTCCAGTCATGTTGCACACCTGAAGTTCCCACTTGCCCATCCACTTTCTTTTCTTTTAACAAAATAATTTTGACATATAACTAGGGTGAGAATCTGGCAACTAATTGTTATTTACTTGAACCCTGGCCATTTATCTACCCAGAGCTATCTCTGTCTTGCAAGTTCTGGGGATCTATTCTGGACACACTTCACATGTCCCTGATGTTCCTGGATATTTTTTTCCTGTCTGGATTTTTGGGGACTGGGTTGGGTAGCTATAGTCCCTGCTTTATCCACTTACTTTGCTTCTTAAGCCACTCTGCCCAAATGGAATGTGTAATGATTTCAAGTTATATGTGAGTGTTTCTTTAAATGGTTGGTAAGTGTCAGAAGAACAAGGAGGGTGAAGGAGGGAGATGAGTGAGTGGTTGGTTGGTTGGTGACTGAGAGTGTGTGGGCGGAGCTAGGAAGTGTGTGTGTGTAAAGAGGGAAGGCAGAGTGTTCAGTCTGAAGTCAGCAATCAGCAGCTGTCAGTTGTGATCAATCTGCACAGTATGAGAAGCAGTCTTCTAATTAGAATCATATAGAAGTGCTGTGAAAGGCATTAAGATTCTAAAGGAGGAAGAAAATAAGGGGGTATATTAGGCAAAATCTAATATAGTCAGAGTATTTTAAGAGTGTGAGGGAAAAAGCTGAAAGAGACCTGAGTAAAAAGGGAAAGATTTTACTGAGCAACTTAAAAAAAAATCTTGTAACCAGTACGCTTTTTTTACCAATAAAGTTTTATCTTGTTTATTGTTAACCCAGACTCACAAGCTGTTTAAAATATAAGAGTCTCATCCTCAGAACCACATAGTCCAACGAAGGAGCCTTAGAGCTTGGGCACAATACTGTGGGAAAAGTTAATTAAAGACTGGAATTAAATTCCTGGTGGCAGTATTAAATACATTGAGTGAGAGAAAGAAACAACAAGAAATTTCAAACCACATCATACCTAACCACACAAAATAAAAGAGATGTACCATGACAGAATGCATCACACATTGAGAAGTACTTGGAATATTGGGCTTTCTATGACAGACAACAAAAGGAGGGTTAGCTTAGTCTATTTAATGGATTCTTAGCCTCTCATTGTACAATGGACCAGATTTATATTGATACATATGCATTAATTTCTTCACTAGGAACAAGGCCTGTTGTGGGGGGGAATACAATGGGCTCTAGAAAGAGGGTGGGGTCAATGATTTTGTATCTTGTAGGCAGAGTAAACACAGAGTACTGTTATGCAGTGTAAAGAACTAATGTGGGAGTGAAGAACAGCATACCTTATGGTACTAGAGAGTAATTGTTGTCCATGATCATACAATGTAAGGTTGCAGCACTCATAATCACAGTGTTGGTGAATGGCTTTGGCAGGGCTCTTTTTGTAGCAGGAATTCCTTTGCATATTAGGCAACACACCCCTAATGTAGCCAATCCTCCAAGAGCTTACAGTAGCCCCTGTAAGAAGAGCTCTGTAAGCTCTTGGAGGATTGGCTACATTAGGGGTGTGTAGCCTAATATGCAAAGGAGTTCCTGCTACAAAGAGAGCCCTGGATTTTGGGATGCATAGGGCTGGAAAAGCCATGACAGGGTGCAGCATTCAGTAAGTTCTGCATCTGTGCATTTTGCAAAGTCATCTGGTGTCTCTTTTGCACGTCTGAGCAAGTGGTCATTATGTGTGCCCTGTGAGAGAACAGGTGTCAAGGGAAGTGGGGGGGCAAGGTCAGAGGTAGTCATAGATGTCAGGACAGAAGTGACGTGAAGATAGAAGAGGAATGTGGCCTTATGAGTATCTGTGATAAAAACAATGGGAATTGTTAATTGGCACCTGACAGAAGGTGTAGTGGCAATGTGTTGTAGGTGTTTGTTGTGGGCCAGGAGGTAGAGGCAGTAAAGGTATGTCTAAGCAGTGGGTAGTGGCTGGATAGTGTACATGCATTCCGAACGTACTGGCCACAATTAAAAAGACAGTTGTCACTGTGCACAAAGTAGCCTGTTTTGGTGAAGAGTTGTTACACAGAATAGCATTAGTCCCTGTAGGCAGATCTACAGAGGAACAGTGAAATCACATTAGAAAATATCATGATGACCTCTTTGTAGACAACATTTCTGGTGAAGACTTTGTCAGAATGGGGTAGTAGTCTTCCTTGCTGGGGCCCATCAATGATGTGAACTCTGAGATTCTGGAGAAAGCCACGTAAAATTGTCCATGTGTGAAAACAGTTGTAAATTTTTGTCTCTGGCCTGGAAGTTACTTGTGATGGAAAACCATCGTGGTAGTCTCAGGCGGAGGTCTTTTCCTAGAAAAAGAGCTACTAGGCTATTAACATAATAGCTCGTTAGCATATGCCACACCCCCTGACATCACCAGACATGAGGTCAGAAGGGCAAGCAAAGGGGGGAAGGCATCTTCAAAAGCCTCCCCTTCCCTTCCCCAGCCAGCCTGCGGGGGGGGGGAGAGTTGGGCTACAGAAGGAGGAAAGAGTGAAGGAAAGAGAGAAGGAAAGAAGGAAAGAAAGAGAAGGAAAGGGGATAAAAAGAGAGAAGGAAAGAGGGAAAGAAAGAGTAGGAAAGAAGGGAAAGGGGAAAAGGAGAGAATGAAAGGAGGGAAAGAGAGAAGGGAAGAAGGAGGGAAAGAGGAAAAGCAAAAAACAAAAGGTGGGAAAGAGAAAAAGGAGAGAAGGAAAGAAGGGAAAGAAAGAGTGGACAGAAAGAAAGAAAGAGAGAAAAGAAAAAAAAGGAGGAAAATGGAAAGAAAAAAAGGAAAGGAGAGAAGGAAAGGAGGGACAGAAAGAGGGCAAAGAGATGGGGAGAGGGAGGAAGGCTTTCCTACCCCCCATCAAGTCCCCACCCCCCAAATCCCTCACTTACTGGCATCATAATGCCTTCCCCTGGGGCCGCAGAACTCCAGCGTGGGCCCCAGGTGGCTGGAGATGGGCCAGAGACAAGCCTCTTCAGGCTGCCCCGGGGCCACAGTGCTTCAGCGCGGGCCCCAAGAGGCCAGAAATTCAGGATGTGGGGATGCAGCGCTTAAGTGCGGGAAGCTGGAGGCGGGGCTTGCCGCCACCGCCATTTGTGGGCTGCTAGAGCGGTGCTCCGGTGCGCTCTGGCCCCAAAAGACCCTTGGTCTCAGGCAATGATACAGTGGTGCCTTTCTTCTCTAAGGAAAGCTTAGACGTGCTGTGGAGATTAGGAACGTCAACAGTGTTGCAACTGGTATAAGTGCAGTGGAAGGTGTGTGACCCACCAAAGATGTGGAAGCTCTGTCAGTTTTAAGCCAAAATTGTTGGCTGAGTGTAGTAATAATTGGTAGATCACGTCTCTGTTAAATCAGTAATGTGTCAGGTGGTGAACACAGCACAAGTGATGGTTCATAGGGGCCAAATATGGGCCCATGGGTACGTTTTTCAGGATGGTGGGATATTTCAAGAGATGGGTGAAGTGAATAAAGAGCAACAATTTTAAAGTGAGACAAAAGAAAGAGCTGGAGGGCAAGTGTGCTGGCGTGCAGAAGGGGTCTTGGGTGGAAAGCAGGAGACTGAAGAAGTGGAAAGAAGAGGGAGTAGAATCTCAGATTATTGTAAAAGAACTAAATGATATCTGATTGATTTAGAAGGAGGAGGAGGAACAAAGGAACTAATTCCCCTCACAGGAACTACTGTCCCTCCTTCTGTCATAAAATCATTGAATAATATCAACCACTCCTGGAGACATTGGACAGTTTCGGAGTGTGGTGTCTGTGGCAGTGTACCTTTCTGAGGTCCCACCCATCCTCAAACCCACCCTCTCCAGGCCCCACACCTGAAATCTCCAGGAGTTTCTGCACCTAAGTTGGCAACTTTATCTCCTCCCCTTTCAGCAGCCTCTTCCTAGGCAAAGTTCTGTCTTTTTTTTTAGTGGGGAGCAAAGTAGCTTACTTCAGTCTCCTCTTTCATTTTGTGATCTGTACAGCAACTCTGCAAGGTAGAAATTCTGTGGCTGGTCCAAAATCACCCAGGCAGCTTCCATAGGGAGGCTAGTGAAGTAATGCCAGTCAGGAGGCATGAAGTCACCCTGAGAGTGCTGGCAGGCCTAGGGTTGCCAACAAAGATAGATTGATGCAAAGGAGGATGGAAAAGTCTCCATATCTCTATTTTGCCTTAAATTGGTTTTGATGCCAACAGAGTGAGAAAATGCCAGAGGCTCTGGATGGGTGCCCCATGGTAAACAATTCCCAAAGATTTTCCAAAACACTACTCTGTCCACATTCATTTTCTATACTCACAGCATCTCCTGCCAGAACACAACACATCCCCATCATTTTGAATTAGCACCAGAGCTTTAAGAGCTCTCCAGCTATCACCTGGAGATTGGCAACAATGGTTTTCCAGGAAGAAATGGCTTGTTTGGAGGGTGGGGTCTATGGCATTGTATCTGTCTGGGGTCCCCCTGTTCCTTCTCCTCAGACCCCACCCTCAGCAGGCTTCATCCCTAAAATATCCTGGAAGCTTCTAACTTGGAGTTGGCAACCCTATATCCTTTCCAGCCACACCAATTAGGCTTGGAAGAGCTAAGGATGCCTACTACAGGCTCAGCCAATCACCTTTCTCCCCAGGGTGGCCAAGCCCCTTCTCAGCACCCAATCGTGGCCCTCCCCATCCTACAAAAACTTCAGCCAGCAGACCTTACAACTCACTAGTCAGGGCACATGGCGTGGGACTTCATCTCAGAGGTCCCTGCCATGTGGACCTAGCATACGCAGCAAGGGACTTTGGTGATGGGAAAACCACAGAGAAGGTGAGCACTTAGCACTAACACCCAAGGAGGAGAGCAGAGTCCATATTCTGTACTTGACCTCTCCCATTTCAGAACCCTAACAGGTACTCCACCTTCAGAGGCTCAGCCCAAAGGGGCAACCACACACTGACAGGTAAGCAAGGCAAGGATTCCAAACCTGGTCCCCATTCCCCTCTCTTGAGGCTGGGTGCTGTGACAGTGCCTCCTGCACTCAAGCCCAGCACTGAGTTTGTACAGAGGCAGCCCAAGCCATGACTACACAGCACCATGGTAAAGCACCATGACTGCACAGCACCCAACATGCCATGGGAAAAGTTTCCAGGAAAGTTTTCCGGGAGATCTCAAGGGGGGGGGATGCGCCATCATTTGCCTGTTTCCCACCCTTAGCAGAGGACAGGGCATTTCTGTGGTTTGGGAGGGGGTTGGCAGTTGCTGCACCTGTCATGGTGAGCCAGCTTGCCATGCAACCCTTTAACTCATTTCCTTGCAGAATCAGAGCCTTGAGTAGCAGCTACAGGTGCTGCTGTGGATGGATTGCCAGCAATCTGTGAGCACTTTATCACAGGACAGGTGAGCGTAATTTGGATGGTACCATCTTGTGTCTCAAGGAAGGGTTCAGGGCGAACCCCCCATGGAGCTACATTTGCAGACCTTGTCAGGACAACACATGGCTGAGCTTGACAGACCTTGTCAGGACAACACAGGCTGAGCCGGATATGGTACTCGTGCCCGCTTGCCATGACTGGACATATCTCTGTTTTACTTTTGTGCAGGTGGAGATTCAACAGGGAGACTTCTGGGTGTGGCAAGTCCTATCTCCCCCCACTACATACACTCTGCTTAGTCTCTGGTTCCAGCCTCCTCTTGAAATGAAATGTAGCACCTAGCCAGCCATTCCAAGTTCCACCTGCAATGCCATCCTACTTATACGCATGTCATGCTGGGGGTCCTCAATCCTCTTCCCCAGGGAGGAAACAAATGGAGTCTTCACACCTCACCATGGTTTGCAGTTCAGTAAGGTCTATGTTATGTCACAACTGTGTCTTTGTCTGTTTGGTTTTGATTGCATGACAGAAGCTCCAAATCCCTCTCTGTCCCCCTTCCTCCCCAGCCCATCTGTCACTCCCCCTGAGGGCTTCTGGAGGACTAAGAAGAAGGGCTCTTGGGTGCCTTGGGTGGCTGTGGATGGTTGTGCAGGTCCCACTGGTCATAGTCATCTGCCAAATATAGCAGGGGCCCAGTGGCACCTCCAAAGCTGACCTAATGACAGGTTCCCTCCTTCACCTCACAGGCTCCTGTGTGAAGGGGGAGGGGCCAGAGGGTGGTCTGAGTGGATGAACTAGCAGATGTGATGGTAAGAGCATGAGACAAGATCTGGGAGACCCAAATTTTGTTCGCCACTTGTTCCATGGAAGCAAGGTGGGTGGCCTTGGGACAGATGCACACCCTCAGCCTAACCAACCTCCCGGGGTTGTTGTGAGTATAAAATGGAGAAGAGGGGAATTATGTAAGCCATTTGGGGAAGAAAGATCAGAAATAAATTGAATGAAGTTCATAACTGTGTGTTTGCTCCAGGAAGGGGGGGGGGGCTTCTGTCATCCAGGGGGAAGACATCTGTGAAGGTGACAGTGAGAGGGCAGGGGATCTTGGGGATCCCTAGAGCCAATGCAGTGGGTTGACTCAATGTTTTTTGGAGGGGGTAGGGTTGGGGGATGCTCATGGGACATACTGGCATGCAGGAATGACAAGGCTTGCATGATTCCATCACTACACATGGAAGTAATGATGAATGCAGAATGGATTTGGAATGACACTCTCAGGGCACTGATTGCTCTGGAACTGGAATGACAGAGCCCAGAGTGGAATGATGGTCATTCCAGTCCAAGACCAGCTCTGCTCCATCAAGGAAGGAATTGAGGGATCTGAGGATGGTGCTGCATGCCCCCTCTTCTGAGCCCGCTCTGGTGGCCCCCTCTTCTGCTCTGCCACTGGCAGGGGTTGCACTGGACTGCCCACAGCAATGGACAGCTCAAACCCCTTCCCCACTATCAGGTGCCTGGATCTGCTAACAGGAAATGGTCCCTTTAAGTGTTTGTGGGGGTGCTCCTGAAAATGAGTGGAACTCCTGTGGCCTGCCCCTGCCTGAGATGGATGCTGGACTCCACCCCCTTGCCATATGGCCTCTCATTGGTGCTGGTGGCCCTGTCCATCATAGTGCCACACTATCCTGGTTACAATCAGAAAATACTACAAACCCACTGACTTTGACTGCTGGCCACTGCATAACTTATGCCCATAGACTAGAGCCACCATAGTCACATGTTGGGTGGCTGCCGTGGCACAGGTGTGGCACAGGATTGCTCTGTCTGTTTCTTTCCTTTGGTTACACACTTTCCAATACTGACAGCAACACCTTTTTCATCCCTTTGAGTGGAACTGGTTGGTATGAAATGGAGGCTATAAAATGTGCCACTTGTTTTAGTATTTATCAAACTATGAAAGGAATTTTCATGTTTAAAAGTTCAGTATTTATATTATTTCATGCTTATAAAATACAGGGTTTCTAAAACTGGTACACTGCTTCAATAAACATTAGGTAGACTGTGCTGGGTTAGAAAATAATTCAGCCTTATATGTGCTAGTGCTTACCTTTTTAAAACATTCTAGACTAGACTCACCTTTTAGATTTATATCTTTAAAAGTCTAAAAGTGGGACAAGTGAATCAAAATGCTTTATGGAGACAGAATGAAATGCCAAAAAGAAAACATTACAGGTTTTGAAGATAAAAGCAGCAATAATAATTCAGCAAAAAGACTTATGAATGGTAATTCATAAATGGTGGAAGCTGTTTGGTTTTTATGGATATTAGCATTTAATGTCATGAAGTCTCCACAGTATGTGTGCCTAGTCCTTACATTCTCAATATTTATATGTCATTCAACAGTTTATGAAGCTATCAGGAAGTCTACTTGTCCTGCTGATTTCAGACATTTATTTATTCTCTCATTAAAAAAAAAGTAAGTAACCACAGTGCATTGATTCTCTGCTGTTTACTGGCTCTTGAATAGAAGCATAAGGTTCTCTGAGGCATGGGATTGAGCCACAAACTTTTTGTTTCTCTTCTGAATTAAATTTTGTTATCTCAGGATCAACAACAATTTAAGTGAAATGTGCTCAGATCTGAAATTTCATTATTATCACCCACACATTCTACATCATAGTTGGCAAACTCTCTTTGGGTAGTTCCATACCAGTCATTTATGGATCAGCTGCACTTAGTCATACAAGTAGTTATTCTAGTGGTTCCAGATGATATCAGCAGGGGTCTTTTTTTTGGGGGGGGGGGAACGCACCAGAGCACAGCTCTGGGAGCTCAGGAACCAAGCCCCTCCCCCAGCTGGTGTCCCGGGGAGTCTTTCAGGCAGTCGAATGTCAATTTCAGCTCCATTATATCCTATGGGCCATTGAAGTCAATGGTGAAAACATGGGATATATTCTGGGGGCTGGAGGGGAGGGGGCTTGAGGGAGAGGCTCCAAACTCACAGGGTAGCTGATGGAGCCTCTCCCCAAGATACCCACCAAGTTTCAAGAACATTAAATCAGGGGGTCCAATTCTATGGACCCCCAAACAGGTTGCCCCTGTTCCCTCCATTGTTCTCTATGGTGGGAAAAAGTAACTATCTTTTTAACCTGTTCTCTCAAGGATCATGCTACAAAAGTGATGTGCTTAACAGCTAAGGGGACAAAAACTCATTCCCTAAGCAATCAATAAGGAAGACACATTCATTGTATAAATTTAATTTACTTAGGATTTTTTTTAATGGTCAAGAGAATATGTAACTTCTGTAGATCAATGATGAATCACCAGGAATATTACCATTTGTCATTCTTTTTGTTCAATTCAATTGATGAGACATGTTTTGTGGGAAGAAAATGCAGATAAAAGGGTATTATAAAACATGGTAATTGCATAATTAATATGTTACATAGTAGTGATAATGACACACTTTGATCTATACTAGGCAAAGTCTAATTTAAGAAATAAAGGGGGGACTCATTCAAGTCCAATATAATTATCTGAGTCAATTTATCTTTCTAAGGTACATTTTCTACTTAAACAACTGAACACACTTCTTGCGCTAGAGATCAACTGAAGTAAATGAAGCTTCCCTGCTTTACATCGGGATAATATTTAGGCCCAAATATTCAGCTCAGAAATTAACAGTGCAATCCTAAACAGAGTTTCACTCTTGTAAGTCCACTGTAATTGTACTTAAAAAAAAAAAGTCTACCTTCTATAAAACAAACACATCTTGGACAGGTCCTAATTCAATGGGCAGGCTCACAAAAACTCTAGGCTGCAAGCCATGGACCACAAGATTTTCTATTCATATTCAAGGGCTTGTAAGTCTGGCCAGACCCAGCCTTGTATAGGAGCAATCAGAGAAGAAACAGACTTAGTCCAGATGGTATTCAGCTGCTGCTAGCAAGCTACTGAAATCTTCCCAGCTTCCTCCCCTGCCAATTGTTCCAGTTGTGAATAATCAACAATAACAATAATGCTGGCAATATGGCACAGAAAGATACAATACTCAGTGGTCAGATGGTTGACTTACATAGTCTTTCCTCTTCCTTTAGCAGGTTGAGTCAAACAGAGGAAGATGTAAATGACAAGATCAAAAATAAAGGAGGGGGATTAAATCTTCAAACAGTGTTATACCAAAAATGAGGAAGAAATTTGGAACTAAATCATACTAATCCAAAGATACATTTTCTATAGGTAGCCAAATCTTATATGCAGAATACCCTTGAAAAATTTTGGCCAAGTTGAGTGTAATCAAACAGGTTGTAGAAATTCTTCCCAGACAGAATTTGCAATCCTGATAATACCATTCCCAGTAACACTGGAATCAGGAATCCTGTTGGGAAGGCAGGGGCAGGTAGGAAGAAGGGAGCACTCCCCAGCTGGTCAGTGATGCTTTGGCCCTTTAAACTGTAAAGTGCTATTACTTCCTGTGGTCAGTAAAACTAGTCTCAGAGGCCAGGAAATTATGAACCCATTATTTCTTATGAATGGTAGGTGTAGACTCTAAGGCCAGGTCTGCTGTCCATAGGGAATAATAAGTGGTAGACATGGCCTGTAGAGGCCAGAAGCCAGATCTACCCCCATTATTTCCAATGTCCCAAGCTGGTTAGTGGCAGTGAGGCTCTGTGAACTTTAAAGGGGCATTATTTTCTATAGACAGTAAATCTAGACTCCGGACTTGAAGGGCTGGTCTTCCCATAGAAAATAATGGCTCTTTAAAGCTTAAAGGGCCAAAGTACCACCTACCAGGTGGTGGCTAGGGACCTTCCACATTCCCATCCTGCTGTCTGTGGGTGGGGAGAAGATTAAAGCCATATGGGAAAGTTGGGAGGGGCATAATTGTAGTTTTCATTAAATAGCAAAATTATTGTTAATTTCTTTGGAATATTTCTAGAAAAAATAACCATACTCCCAATATTTAATGAAACAATAATTATGCCCTCCTGGACTTCCTGGTATGGAATTAATATGATAACTGTACAAGTGCACAGCCCTAAACTGGAGTAAGGACGGGGATTAGAAGAGACTGAGTAAAAAACTGGCTGGGTCCAATCTACTATAATGCACACATATTCTAAAAATTATGTTTGGTGATGTATATTTGTACCTCATATGCATGTTCAGTAACCAATAACAATTGTGTTGGTGGTTTCTCCCATCATAAAATTGTAAAATGTAATCAGTCTGTTAAAAACAGAACAAACTTCTAATTACTAATGAAATTTAGCTGGAATGACTTTGTACCTGAGTTAAGTTTCTAAAGGAACTGCGGTGGCTCAAGTGGTTAAGACACTGAACTGCAGGCTGTGGAGGGTCAGTAGTTCAGCAGTTTGAGACCTGGGTGCCGCAAGACAGAGTGAGCTCCCGTCTCTAGTTCCAGCTCCTGCCAACCTAGCGGTTCGAAAGCAAGAAATTGCAAGTAGATAAATAGGTACCACTATGGTGGGAAGGTAACAGCGTTCCGTGTGCCTTGGTGTTTAGTCATGCCGGCCACATGACCACGGAAACGTCTCCAGACAGCGCTGGCTCTTCGGCTTTGAAATGGAGATGAGCACCGCAACCCTAGAGTCGGATTCGACTGGCTTTCGAGCAAGGGGACCTTTACCTTTACTTTAAGTTTCTAATGGAAAAACTGAGGTAATCTTGTACCTCCATATCCAACATTTGCCATAGTTACCCAGTGGGGAGATCATTTCCCCTCCCTTTGGTAAAAGAAACAATGGTCCCGGTCACACGAGTGAGACACTGCACCGCTGAAGGGAGGCAAATTAGAGCTGGACCAAAAATATGCGTGGTAGCGTGATCAGACGGGTCTCTGAGATGCCGTGCAGACGCTGATAGCCAGCGATCACATGGCGATGTTGAAGCGCATCGAAGGGTTTCGCTTTCACATTCTTGCACATGCGCAATCTTATGTTACTTCACATACTGTGGATGCTTGGAAAAAACACATCCGGTGCGATGGGACGCATGCGTGTGCCGGATGCGCTGGATTAACTCCACTTCCACGATCTGATGCTCACCTGCAACCCACATTTTCCAGTTGCTACTACCCTTTTGCTGGTACTTTTTAAATCTGCTTCTTTGGGCTGATGGTACGGATTGGTGACGGGTGTGCTACATTTCCCAGATGTTGCCGTATGATCGTGCCCATTTGATGCGCCCTCAACCCGTCTGTTTCATGGGGCAAATCCTCCCATGTGACTGGGGCCAGTAGCCATTATTTTCCTAGTTACCACTAATATCTCAGACACATTGTTAGAACCTATCCACCTTTCTGTTTCTCTCCAGTGTGGTACAGTGGTTAAAAGTGGTGGACTCTAATATGGAGAACTGGCTTTGATTCCCCACTCCTTCTCATGCAGCTAGCTAGGTGACCTTAGGTCAGTCACAGTTCTCTCCAAATTCTCTCAGCTCCACTTACCACACAAGGCATCTGTTGTGGGGAGAGGAAGGGAAGGCGATTGTAAGCTGCTCTGAGACTCCTTTGGGTAGTGAAGAGCAGGGTATAAAAACCAACTCTTCTTCTCTATCAGACAGATATTTTTCCTGACAATTTCCAGTTAGTTCAGTGGTTTGGATATGGGTCTATTTGTTTTCCTAAATGGTAATAGTAAGTCCCCCCACACTGTTCTTAACAAAACTGATTCTGTGACATTCTGAGAGGGCACAACAATCAGATTATATATTATATAATTATTTATATACTACTTACCTTGTGTGGGGGGGGAATATTTTACTATGTTTGTTTATGTGCAACATGAAAACATATATTAAGGGCTGTAATTAAACATAAAATGCCAGAAGCAAACTGTTCATCAAAGCAGCCATCAAATCCCTTCTTTGAGCCTACTAATTGTCTGAGTCTTCTGAAATAAATTACTTTTTAATCCTTTCAGAAACATGTAAGCGGAAAGTAACTTCTGACCTCATTCCAAAAGTCATATCACTCCAAACAGTGTCTTCTTTCTCCTGACTTTCAATAAGATTGCATAGGAAAGAACTGCATGTTTATCCAAACAACTGGGTTGGAGCTTGCATTGCATTATTTGTGTAGGAAAGGTACACTTCAAAAATCCATCATGGTGTAGTGGTAAGCATGTCAGCAGACTAGGATCTCAGTGGCCCTGGTCTGAGTCCTCGCTTTGTCATAGAAGCTCACTGGGTGTTCTTGGGTCAGTCACTCTCTCACAGCCTAAACTACATCATAGGGTTCTTGTAAGGATAAAATGGAAGAGGGGAGAACAATGTTGGTTGTTGACCAGCACAAGGGGAGCCCAAAGGATTCTACAGAGTCAGAAAGGAAAAACCTTACAATTGTAGCCTGCAACATAAATCTAAGTAACATTAAATAAAACTCACCTTAATTCAATCTTGACAAGGGGTAGGATTTGAGCCAGGAATAAATGGGTCCTCCATTTGTAAATATAATCCATAAGGCAGGCGGCTAGTGAAATAATAACTGGATAATTAAATGAGTTAAAAGAAAAAAGGGAGGACAGGTAAATGTAAAGCAGTGTTAGTGTTGGGTATTACATAGTTTTTCTTTTTTGTCTTCTTTCTACCCAAAATATGTGGCGGCATCTTTAACTGGAGCGATGGATGACGAGGCACATCTTGGTGAGATGTAAAGTGGAGGCGACAGCGGTGGTTTGAGGCAGAACTACAGTCGAAAGAGGGAGATGGGGCTACAAGGTGACGAGTATACAGAGTGACCAGAGTGACACAGAGAAAGGTGAGGGGAGTCGAGAGACAGAATCGAAGGCTGGTGATGCTGGAGGGTGGCGACGTGGAAAAGGCTGCAAGTGACGGGAGCTGTGTGTGGTGTGGCGAGGAGAGAGTGGAGCTGAGAGTGAGTGCCAGAGACTGGGGGTTAAGCAGAGATGGGCAATACAGAGGAGAAGAGCGAAATACCAGGCGTGTCAGGAACCGAGTTGTGATGAAAGATATAGGAAGAAAAGCAGAAGTGGCTAAAGATATAAAGAAATATAAGGGACTTAAAGAGATATAAAGGGACATACAGCAATAACTAGAGATATTAAATGATATTAAAGATATCATTAAGAATAGACTGATAAGAGAAGAGAAGAGCAGATAGAGTGTAGGTTATTGGCTGGAAGAGAAATCAGGGAAAGGAAGGACACAGAAAAGGAGAATGAGAAAGAAACAAACACCAACAGTAGTCCAATAAGAAATAAAGAAATAAATACTAATAAGAGCCCAATAAGAAATTAAAAACTAGAACATCAATACAAATAGAAGGGGAGGAATTAATAAATAATAGGGGGGGGGAAGAGGAGAATAGAATAACTGAAATAAAATAAATCTTTATTTATAACAACCTGAAGTTTTATTAAAATTTGAAAAATACAAAGATACTATAATTCACATTAGAAGAAGATAATATACAGTGTTATAATTTATGGCCACAGGTTTTTCAGGTAGTAGAAGAACTTTGATTCCCTTTCCCGGCCAGGTAGGAAATATAAGCCAGCTAAGACACAGCACGATGAATATACCGCAGGCAACTATGAAAGAGCTTAATAAAATGATACAAGAAAATGTCACCCAAGCAATTAAACAAACAATAGAAATGACCCTACCTACCCTAATCAAAAATGAAATAGAACCATTGAAAAATAAAATGGATGAAATAACAACACAAATCAATATAGAAAGACAAGACATTGGCCGAGGACAGACTGGCAATTTGCCGCGGGATGGGACCCGGGCTGACAGCGACTCAATATCGGAGTAAATGGAACGTTCACACAGGCACATCTGCCTGGCGTCCCCCACCCGGAGCTTACCGGAGCCCTCGCGCTTCAGAGCCGGTTTAAAAAAACACCTGATAAAAGCCGTCGCAAATCGTGAAAGCCTGCGTTCGTCGCGCATTTCCCCGCTTCCGGGGAGTCTGAACGCGCAGCCGAAAGCCGGGAGCAACCCGCGTTGGGCATGAGGCAGCAGCGGCGTGATTGGCTGAGCTCCGCTCCACTGCCCAATGCGGTGCCGGCGTTGCAGGGCAAAAAAAAAAAAAATCGGCAAAATGCGCTTATGCGCACGACCGCATGAGCGCTCATGCGCTCATGTGCACATACGCCCACAGCCAAAATAATGGGGGAACAGCGAATATAGCGCGCCTCCGGCGTGGCAGTCTGAACAGTCCCGCGCGCCTCCGTCCCGTTTCTTCCGGCAGAGGCCCCCGCTGTGTGGACGGGAAAACCCGGTATCGTTTACTCCGGGTTTTTTTTGCCGCGACTCGATACCGGGGCAAATTGCCAGTCTGTCCTGGGCCATTAAGAAGCAAATATTGGATAATAAACAAGAAATAATGAAAATGACAACCAAACAAGGAAAATTTAAAGAAAAATTACAAGATTTAGATTTTGAAATTCTAGAATTAAAAGCAAAAAATGAAAGAATAGAAGATACTCTTATAAACTTTGAAATGGATAAAGCGGCACAAATAATAAGATTCCAAAATATTCCCGAGAATATTGAAAAAACTCTTAAAGATGAACTAGCTCAAAACTTAGTGGAACAATTGCAGATAGGTACAAAAGAAGAAATAAAGAACAGTATTGAAGACATCTATAGAAGAAACTCCTCATACGCAAAGAAACATAAACTTCCTAGGGAGGTACACATGAAATTCTACAGGAAAGATATGAAATAGAACATACTCAAAGCCACATATGAAAACAAAGCTACTATCCAAGGAGAAGAAATTAAATTCCTAAAAGAAATCCCATGGAGAGTAAGGGAGAGAAGAATCCCATACTCAAAACTGACAAACCTGTTGAGAAATAATGGAATTTTCTTCAGATGGTTGGTCCCTGAAGGGGTGCTCTTTTCATATGATAGTAGAAGGCAAAGGATAGATTCAACTTTCAAAGTTGAGAATTTCCTTGAGAAATATGGACAAGAGTTAGGACTCCAAAAAGAAGAAGAAGGAGAAGAGGAAAGAGAGGAAAGCAAGGAATCTGAAGAGGAGGAGGAAATTACAGAACAAGAAAAAGGAGCTAGTAAAGGAACTACCACAAAGAAAGGGAAGAAAAAACCAAATAAATCGACTTACCAGATTTTAACTAGGTTTAAGTATAAAAACAAAGGAAGAAACAGTAAGAAATAAAAATGATGTTGACCAAGAAATTCAAAATTTTATCTATTAATATAAATGGGCTGAACAGCCCACAAAAAAGAAGAAAAACATTTCAGCAATAAAATAAAAATAAAGTGGACATTGTATGTCTACAAGAAACCCATATAAAGAAAGATGACAGTAAATATCTGGATAACAAAAAAACTGGGAAATGCATTTATAGCTTCAGATAAAAAAAAGGGAGGGTAGTAACCTATGTGAAAGATAATTTGAATCCTAAAATGCTATATGCATCAAAGGATGGTAGAATAGTGGTGGTTGTTATAACAAGGAATGGCAAAGAGACATTGATAATTAATATGTATGCACCAAATCAAAATCAAGAGTCCTTCTACAAAGAGTTACAGACAGTTCTGAGCTTGAAGGAAATTGAGAACCTATGTCTAGTAGGGGACTATAATGCGGTATTGGATTCTGAAATGGATAGAAAGAGCAAAAGGAAAAAGATCAAAATAGGCTCACTAACATCTAATTTTAAAAAAAATAACAACAGAAGAATACAATATGATTGATGCTTGGAGAACTAGAATTTTTTTTAAAAGGGACTTTACATATTATTCACCAAGACATAATTCATGGTCATGAATTGATATGATTTGGATATCTTCGAACATAATACATGAAGTGGTAGAGTGTGAAATCTTGCCAAATATGTTCGCGGATCATAACCTGGTCAGTTTAACTTTAAGAGATGAACAAAAAAAAAGCAAATGGACCATGAACTTAGGTCTGCTCCGAGACCAGAAATTTGTAAAAAGAACTAAAGAAGAGATTTTGGATTTTTTCAAAAGAAATATTCAACCCGAGATAAAAATGGAAACAGTTTTGGATGCGTTCAAAGCATTTATCAGAGGTTGGTTTATCAACCAGAACACATGGAAAAATAAACAAGCCAAAAAGAAATATGAAGCTCTTGTGGAGCAAATAAAAGTAAAAGAGTGCAAAATGAAAAATGTTATAAACGTAACAGATTATAAAACTAAATTACACCTTCTTCACCATAAGTTGAATACTGAATAATGAGACAGTTAGAAAAATTGAATTCACTAAACAATACTATTTTGAAAATATAAATAAACCAAACAGATGGTTAGCCTATAAACTCCGTAAAGGAAGAGAAAAACGCATCATCATAAAATTAAAAAATGAAAAAAGTGAAGAAAAATGCAATATACAAGAAATCAAAAGTATAGTCGAAGGGTACTATAATGAACTATACTATCAAGAACCTCAAGAAGAAAGAAAAAGAGTACTTAGAAAATAGAAATTATACTAAATTTAATGATCAACATAAAAAGAATCTGAATGATACAATTTCAGTGGGTGAGATTGTAGAAGCATTTAAAAGACAAAAAAGAAAAAAGACACCGGGTCCTGATGGTATCCTGGTGGAATTCTACGAGATATTTCAGGAGCAGCTAGATAAATCGTTAAAGGATCTGTTTCAAAAAATTGGAAAATCAGAAAAGATACCAGACTCTTGCGCTAATTAATTAATTCCAAAGCCAAACTCGGATGGTTCCAAAATTAAAAATTATAGACCCATATCCCTTCTAAATTTGTATTATAAAATATTTACTAATATATTAGCACATAGGTTGAAAAAAGTATTATCCCAAACAATACATCAAGATCAGATGGGATTTCAACTGAAGAGACAAATAAAAAATAACTTGCGCCTAGTCACTGATATTTTGGAATACTATGAGTCACATCCTGATAAAGAAACGGTATTGTTGTTCCTTGATGCGGAAAAAGCATTTGACAACTTATTGTGGAACTTTCTACTACAGAAACTAGATATATCAGATTGTGGAGGACATTTTTTGTCCATGATAAAGGCAATATATTCAACACAATACGGTAAAATTGTAGTAAATGGAGATTTAACAAATAACATAAAAATTTATAAAGGTTCAAGACAAGGGTGTCCATTATCTCCATTATTGTTTATCTTTGCCTTAGAATCATTAAATCATTCAATAAGAAACAATGAACAGATAAATGGTTTAATAGTTAAAGGAGAGGAATTCAAACTCTTGGTGTTCATGGATGATCTGCTATTCATAGTGGAGAATCCCCAAAAAGCTATCAAACCGTTGATGTAAGCAATTCAAACTTATGGGCAAGTAGCTGGTCTCAAGATAAATCTTAAGAAAACGAAACTCTTACTTAAAACTGCTATCCCAAAACTGCGCAAGAAATCCACAAAACAATATCCTGGATGCAGGATATGGGGAAAGAAATTGAAATTGAGCAATGGAGTACAATATGGAAAACTGCAAAATTTATGAGAGCCATTTCCTATAAAGAAAATATTTATAAAATGTTCCATAGGTGGTATTGGTCCCCAGACAAAATTGCAAAGTGTTACCTGCAAACATCTAATAAATGTTGGAAGTGTAAGTCGAATGTGGGGACCTTTTACCACATGTGGTGGAAGTGCAGTAAAATACAAACATATTGGAAAATGGTGCATAAAGTTATTTATGAAATACTAAACTTAGATGTGGTGTTAGCACCTGAAACATATGTATGGAATATAACTCCAAACGACTACGATGAGCAAGATACATATTTATTAATATATATTATAACTGCTGCAAGTATATCAGTGGCTAAAAATCGGAAAATGGACAAGATACCCTCAAAAGAGGACCTAATTGCAAAGCTCTTAGAGCTAGCGCAAATGGACAACTTGAGTTTAATACTTCAGGCTAAAGAATAAAAAAACACAAAAGAAAAGATGGTTAAGGGTTTATAACTGGATAAAATGTGTAAAAATATAGCAAAAAAAGGAAAAGGTGAAAGTATCTAATATATGGTAAAAGACATGTAAAATATTCTAATGACTCTAAAAATGTATGTAATTGTATGTAGAGAAATGTTTGTAATAAGGTGGAAAATGTGGAAATAAATATTGGAAGGAAAAAAAAGACAGCCTGAAACAGCTGCTCCTTTTGTGGCTTTCTGTAAACCCTGTTGAAAGAGACTGTGGTCCCTTTCAACAGGGTTTGCAGGGCCATGAACCAGTTCGGTTCACAAACGAACCTTTCAGTTTGATTCAGTTTGTTGTATGGCCACAAACCAACATGAGCTTCATTTTTTCTGGTTCATGCCCTTCCCTAGTCTGAAACATTCACAGTCTTCTGAGAAAGAATTTCCACCAACCTACCACTCTGAAGGCACAAGCCCTATCTGACAAAACAGCATAATAGATTTTCCTCTTTCACTTCCCCTTCCCACCTGGCTTCTTCAGCCATCCTTGGGCTTTGATTGGCTGTTACCCATTCTGCATGCACACACACATACACAAAACATCTGAGACTGGTGACAGAGAGAAATGGGCAGGTTTTTGCCAACCCATCACAATGCTACACTCAAAATTTAAACTGTGGCTTAAACAAACATAACTTTTATTTAAACAAAGGGTATAGAATTGGGAGCTTTGAACAAAACAGAGCTAATAATAAAATGTATTGAGAAGTTCCAAAATCAGAATGAAAGAAGAGGTAGGACTGTAATTCACAAAGCCTAGGAAAGGCTAGATACTCAGTGAGGTCTCCCTTTTTGTTACAGCAGCAGGAGACATCCCATAAGCACTGAAGATTCCATACACACATCTGGCCCTTGCAAGAAGATGGCCATTTTCCTGCCAACTGCCCTTCTCACTGCTATACAGCCTGCCATCTCTGGAACTCCCGTAGAGAAATCCTTACCCTCGCTGCTTTTGCTCTCTGTCTCTTTGAGTTAACTCCCCCCACCTTTATTCAGGCCTGTTGCTAGGCAACCACTCACCCAGTCAGTGCAGAAATCACTTGTCTCTACAAGGCAGTATTTCCTGACCAGGACTCATTATTCAGGGATAAAAAGGTCTTAGATAGCCTACTAATAAATAAGTACAAGCAGGGGCCTCACAAGGCCCCTTTGAGGTAAGTTATGAGAATATATAACTGGACCAAGGTCACTCAGTAAACTTTCATGGCAGAATGGAAATTCAAACCTGGGTCTCCTAGATCCTAGCCCCAAACTCTAACCACTATACCACACTGGCTTTCTTGGGGTGGCTGCTGTTGAACAGTAGCTATCACTGAGGTCTGAGTGAGTCAAGGAAGTCATGTGGTATCAAGTCATTCAGTGCTTGCTGCCAGTCCTCCTTTGAAGGTCAAAAGAACTGTGGAAAGGGCCTTGCTCCCTCCTTTTACCATGGCTGGAAGGCTGGCAACACTGTTGTGTTTTTCGCAGATTTCAAGAAAAAATCCGATCCACACTTTGGACTTTTACTGCAACAGGATTTCATAAGAAGACTATAACCGACTGAAGGACACTAATACAACAGAGAGGCCTTCAGAGTACAAGCACTAACACATATGAACACACAGCAGAGACAAACAAAAGAGGCAGGCTAAACTGCAAGAGAAACATTAAATAAACTCTAAACACTACAGAATGTGCCACAGCTCCCCCTAGGGTACAAGTGGACTAAACTACTCTTTCAGCAGTATTGACATTAACTAGACTTTTAGCATGCTGTCACTTCTCCAACAGTGGTTGCCTGTCAGGCACTTCAATAACTCAGTTCAACAGCAGGTCCTTAAACAGGCAAAGTTTTATTTTGTTCAGATCCAAGTGAAGCGATTGATAACATTAGTGTCAGGAATGAAGAATACAAAATGGCTATAGCAATTATAGTGGGTTCATACAGACCCCTCTGACACCCAGGAACCAATAAGCAAACAGGGAAAATGGTGGGGAGGCAAGTAATGGTTCAGAGGCGTGGGGGAGATTGGGGTGCTTCACGCCCAACCAACTAGGCAGCCAAGGTCAGGTGAAGATTAGGGAGGCTGTAGACACATTGCAGCTGCAAGGCAAAGCACATTCCATCTCACACATAATTCATCCAGTTAACCCATTTCAGGGCACCTGACATTCTGCTCCCTCAAGCCCCCCCCAGCTTCTCAGGGAAATGGGAATGAAAGTGTTTTACCAGATGGAGGGTGTTAACATCAGAAGCCTTCACCCATTCTCTATGTTCTGGACCAAAATCAATCAGGTAGTACAAGCAATTGTGTTTCAAGCGGGAGTCCAGAATCTGAGCCACTTCATAATGCAGCTGGCCATCCACCATCGGGGGGGGGGCAGTGCCCATGTGGGATGCCAAGCATTGGGGCCTAGGCATTGGGGCCTAGATCCTTCCTGAGGAGAGAAAAGTGAAATACAGGATGTACATGATTAAGCGATTTGGGTAATTGTAGTTCCACAGTCACCTCATTAATTTTACGCACAACAGGAAAAGGGCCCATGAACTTCCAATCCAATTTCTGAGTGGGCTGCAATCCATAAAGGTTTTTGGTAGACACGTATACAGTGTCTCCCACTTGCACCTCCCAAGTGTTTGCAGTCAGCATATAGTTTATAAGCAGCTTTAGCCCTGTCAAGAGTTGGTTGGAGAAGCGGCCAAACCTCTTTAATCTGTCACCACCAAATGTCAACATCACCCCCACCCTGAGGGGCAGACAGCAACCAAGGGAACCTCATAACCATACACTGCTTGAAAAGGGGATACCCCTGTAGAGGAATGCACCATGTTATTATAACAATATTCTGAGAATGGCAGCAAATCTACCCAATCTTGCTGAAAGTTGGAAAAACAACACAGATATTATTCAAGTGTTTGGTTCACCCATTCCATCTGTCCATTAGTCTCTGAGTGATACGTGCTGCTTAACCCTTGTTTAACACCCAAAGTTTTCATCAGTTCACCCCAAAATTTGGCTACAAATTGGGGGCCCCTGTCACTGATCACTTTCTCCGGGAGTGAATGGAATTGTACAATGTTGTGCATAAACAACTTGGCTAAGCGTTTAGCTGTTGGTAGTTGTCTGGGGCGGGGGGGAGTGTGCTTGCTTGGAAAACAGGTCCACCACCACCCAATCACTGTTTTTCCCCTGCTGGGGGGTAGGTCCATGATAAAGTCCATGGAAATCACCTCCCACAGTCGGTCAGGGGTTGGGAGGGGTTTCAACAGACCTAGGGGCTTTCCAGGTCAAGGCTTGCACATCAGGCAAGTGTGGCAAGATTGCACATACAGTGAAATGTCCTTACGCATTCCTGCCCAACAAAATTGCCACTGCAGAAGGTGGAGGGTTTTCAAAAAGCCCAGATGCCCCGCTAGCTTAGAACCATGGGCTGCAGCCATCACTCGCCCCCTAAGAGCAGCCAGGACTAAAAGATGATTTTTGTACCAACAGCCATCTTGCCATTGTTCAAGACTGCTGTCAGAGTCAATTTCCACACAATTTGAGCCAGAGAAGGTGGAGGTGAACTCAGCTGTCCAGTCCCGCCCCCCGTGTCATTTTCACTCCACATCTGACTGCACCATATTTTTTTTATTTTCATTGGGGTGGGCCAAGACGGGCTTGGAGGTGAACAGCTCTTTGAGTTTGTAAAAAACCACCTGACATTCATCAGTCCATGCCAGTTTTGCATTCGGCTTAGAGCTGTCAGGCCCTTTCCCTTTAGTCTTCAACAAGTCAGTTAAGGAGGAGGCTCACCTGGGCAAAATTAGCGATAAAATTTCTATAAAAATTAGAAAATCCTAAGAAGGATTGGAGTTGTCTCCGGGTGTGAGGGGCCTCCCACCCCAGAACATCATGCACCTTGGCTGGGTCCATTTCCAGCCCCCGGGGGGAGATGTGGTAGCCCAGGAAGGCTATCTCCTCCCTGTGGAATTCACATTTGGACAGTTTTGCAAACAGCTTGTGCTTGTACAAAGTCTGTAAGTCTTCCCTCACCAGTTTAACATGAGATTGTTCATCAGGGGAGTACAGTAACACATCATCTTGGTAAACAATGTCCCCCTTGAACAGGTGCTTGTGCAACACTTCATTGATGAGAGTCATAAATACCCCAGGCACCCCCTGGAGGCCAAATGGCATAACTCTGTATTCAAACTGCCCCAGGGGTGTGTTGAAAGAAGTCTTATGAGGGACTTCCGGGGACCGATGGAGGCGGACGCGTGAAACCTTAGCTCCGTCCCTCCTGCCCCCTGAACCGATTAAATCATCAACCTAGAACCTGAAAAAAACTTTTAAAATGGGCAAAACCGACTCTGTTAAAACCAATTTAACTGCTTCAGCAGCGAAAAACATTCAAAGTTTCTTCCCGAGGGCTCAACATAATAAATCTCCTGAGGAAGGCCCAAAAGAAGTCGACAAAATGGCGACTGAAGCGACAAACGCTCTCCCACTCGACAGCTCATCATATGAAGAGTCAATGAAGGCTATGTTCGCAAATATGGAGAAAAGACTCTTAGATAACTTGTCAGCCCTCATAACACCTCTAAATGAGAGATTTGCCGAACTTACTATCTCTTTAAACAAGGTCAGTCAAATGGCGGAGCGGGCGCAGGAACTCAGTACTAACCTTAAAGTGGACGTGGACTATGTGTATAATGAAACAGAATACCTGCGTGATCGAGTAATGACACTGGAAACCTCAGTACGTAAAACTCATTTGAAATTTAGAGGTTTTCATGAGCAAATCGAGAATAACACTGATCTACAAATCTTCTTGGCGGAGTGGTTAGCACGGGAAACGCAGCTAGAAAATGGCGTAGCCCCTGTAATCTTGTCAGCATATAGCATAGGCACGGCATAACCAACGTGATTTAGAGGTCCTAGGGACATTCTGGCAGAAGTGCCTGACTTTCACACAAGAAAAAAAATCTTAGAACTTGAGAGAGCAAAAGGTTCCTTATCGTATAATGGATCCCCCATACAAGTCTTTAATGATCTACCCAGGGAAGTTCTTAGCAGGCGGCGGGAATTACGTCAAACCACAGAAGCATTAAGGCACGCTAAGATCCCTTACAAATGGCACAACTTGACAAATCTCCAGGTGAATGTTAATGAAGAAACCTACACCATAACGAATGTTGATGCTGGTCTCAAGCTTCTGCAGTCCTTAAATATCGCGTCACAGATGGACACCAGCAAAACCACCAGGAAAAGGGAACACCCACCGTCCCCACTCAAAGTCGGCAAGCACGCGAATCGGCATTTCAAGTAGAGCAACGACTGTCCTCCAACTGCAGTCAGCAAGGTCAACATGAAAAAGTCTAGTGCCGCAGTTTGTACTTACTGTTTAGTATCCCATCTTAATATTATGACGATTCACTTTTTCTAGGTTGAGTTATAACATAGTGTTACTGTTTGATAAATAATTGTTAAAGTTTCATACATAAATTAATAAGGTTCAGGGGAGGGGGGGGATAACATTCCTGTATTCAGCATTTTATAACAGTCCTTTGTAGTCAGAGAGCTCTCTGTTAGCCTTGGGAGGGATAGCGAGTCTCACCAGGCTAAGTAGGACTGTTATTTGTTATTTGTTGTTATTTCACCCGTTGGTACTTAATTGTTGGAAATTTATATCTTAAGCAAAAACTACTTACAAATAGAACATTTCTCTTTTCTCTTCTTTTCCTTTTTGTACCTAATCCAAGGTTGACTTACCATACAAGTGAAAGTAACTGTGTATTGTGTTAGTGGATCTCATACTCATATTAGAGTTACCAACTCTGTTATAAGCTTTTAAAATTTAATTAAATGTTCTACATTTTAAGAGTGTTGAATTAATTACTGATTACTGACTAATCAATTATTTTAAATTTCAAGTGAGAACCATTGATTTCATTTACAACAACAATTAATTACTTTTTAAATATTATATGTTACAATCCTTTATCCTCTATCTTAACTAGTGTCAAATTAATTATTGAGTGATTAATTAATTATTTAGAATCAATTGAGTGTATGATTAATATAAACATCGTTGCTACTGATTAAGACAATTTTACAAATCAGAATTAATGGAAATTAATTAAGTTTTGAATATATTAAAGTTTTAAAGGTTTTATCTTTCTAAGTACCCTAGCAACACATTGACTACTAAAGAGTGGGCTTCAGTTGATTATATATCAAGCACCTAACTACTGACATAAGGGTGCAGCCTATAAGTGACAATACATAATCGTGTGAATACCCAGACAAGAAACTTACCTTAATATCTTTTCTCTTACTCATCAGAACCAAAGTTTTGTTATATCTGGCATTGTATATAAATTGACATATCTCACTTATATTATACTCTCATTAACTGATCATGACTCATACTACATGGAAAGTTACATCACAAAATGTTCAAGGTCTTAACAACTGAATTAAACGCAAGAGGGTCTTAATGCACTTAGCCAAATCCAGATCAGAAATACTCCTACTGCAAGAAACCCACTTACATTCAAAGAATCAACCAGATCTTAATGCTAAATGGATCCAACATCAATTACATGCTAATGGGAATTCCAAATCGAGAGGAGTTGCGATACTCCTAACCCAAAAAGTCCGCTTCCAACACCAAGCCACGCTGACAGATCCTAATGGCCGCTACATCTTCATCAAAGGTCTCCTTGATGAACAACTGGTAACAATAGCTTCGGTGTACGCTCCTAACGTATCTCAACTCTCATTCCTTAATGACACCTTGAAAACCCTAGACTCGTTTCACGAGGGGGAAATAATAATAGGAGGAGATCTTAATCTAATGGCAGATTCAGGAATTGATCGTTCCAACACCCGAGGTACAGACCACCCAAAACCCATTCACTCAACAGGACTGAAGGAACTACTACAGCAATACAAACTGATAGATGTCTGGAGGTATAATCACCCAGTTGACAAAGAATATACCTTCTATTCTGCTAGGCATGCTGTATACACACGTATAGATTTCATTCTAGTGTCTCATTCAATTCACAAAGTCTTAAACTCAGACATAGGTACGATCACTTGGTCTGATCATGCGGAGGTGAATTGTATGCTAAAATCCTCAACTAATCAACCACAGACCAAATTCTGGATGCTCAATAAATCTTTACTTTTTAATGATCAATGCACAGAGACAATAGAGCAACATATAGGTCAATATTTAAAGGAAAACCACACAGAGGACACGTCATCATCTATTCTTTGGGATGCCCTAAAGGTAGTCATCAGAGGACATTATATCTCTTTGAATTCAAGACTGAAGAAAGAAAAACTAGCTTTAAAGGAGGAAATCCACAACAAAATCAGGCTTTTGGAGACAGAACACAAAGCAACGGGGAGTAACAGAGTGTATAGGAAACTCCTGTCTGAAAGAAAAACTTTGGAACTCATGGAAACCTCACAGATACAGAAAAACCTTCTGTATGTTAAACAAAAATACTGGATAAACTCTCCTAAAACGCTGCGCCTTCTGTCATGGTGGGTCAAAGACAAAAGGCTATCAAGACATATACTGTCGATTAAAGATCGGGAAGGGAAAACTCACACAAACTCACTATCAATTAATAAAGTATTTGCTGATTTCTATCAATCACTCTATTCCTCTACAAGACCCTCTCCTGAAGATATCCAGAAATACTTGGCAACAAATCAACATATTCAAAAGATTACAGAAGAACACCGTGAAATTCTTGAAAGACCAATAGAGCCTCAAGAAATCCTGGAGATTATAAAGAACCTGAAAAACAACAAATTGGCGGGTCCTGATGGATTCCCTGCCGAGTTTTATAAACGTTTTGCGACCTCACTGGCCAAACCTCTAGCTGATGCCTGCAACTACATATTGATTATGGGACAAATCCCACCATCTTGGAATTCAGCCTCCATAATAACAATCCCAAAACCTGGAAAGGACAACTTAAATCCAGCATCTTACCGTCACATATCGCTCCTGAATCAGGATTACAAAATCTTTATGGCAATTATGACTAAAACATTAAACTCATTTATTTCAAGTTACATTCAACAGGACCAAACAGGTTTTGTACCTGGTCAAGATATAATAGACAACATCTTTAAAACGAATATAATCTCTGCATATAAGAAATTAAAACTGGAATCTCTTCTTATAACTCTGGATATAGAAAAAGCTTTTGACTCTCTAGAAACATCATACCTAACTGCGTTATTACATCACATGGGTTTTGGCCCTATGTTTCTACGCGCCATCAATACGATTTATAAGACACCAACTGCCCAAGTCAAGATAAATGGACTGACTTCCAAGACTATCACACTTAATAGAGGCACCAGACATGGATGTCCGCTGTCACCGATCCTTTTTGCCCTAGCACTGGAACCTCTAGTGATCGAGATCAGAAACAACAGTAAAATCCATGGGATATCAGTTGGTTCCCACATCTTCAAATTCAGTCTATTCGCAGATGACATGCTGGTATATCTGACCAACCCAGACACATCATTGATTCATCTTCAGCAAACACTAGAGGACTTTGGCAAAATCTCAGGATTTAAGATTAACCAATCCAAATCACGCATAATGCCTCGGAACTTATCATCAACATTGGAGCTTATCCTGAAAGAGTGACACAAATATCAATGGTCCAAGGAATCCCTTCAGTACTTAGGAATTCACATACCCAGGAATCTAGAGGACCTGTAGTCTATGAACCACCAAGCAAAATTCTCAGAA
Source organism: Gekko gecko (assembly GCA_029375565.1). Taxonomy (NCBI): domain Eukaryota; kingdom Metazoa; phylum Chordata; class Lepidosauria; order Squamata; family Gekkonidae; genus Gekko; species Gekko gecko. Next base: position 144,022,306 of record JAPDNY010000005.1, read on the forward strand.
ATTAAATCAGAACTCCGCAAATGGGAAAACATACAGCTGACTTACATAGACAGACTACATCTGATTAGATCATTTGTTCTCCCTAAGCTTCTATACCTATTTCAAACGATCCCTCTCAAAAGAGACAATTAAACAATGGCAACAACCACTTAACTCCTTTCTTTGGCAAGGCAAGCATCCTAGGACAAGATTTGCAATACTCAAGAGACGAACATCACAAGGAGGCCTAAGTTATCCTGACTTGATGACCTACTACAAGGCAACACTGCTGACTCCTATAATTAAAATGATATGCCAAGGAGATCACCTAGACTGGGTAAAGCCTTTAACACCTCTAATATCTCCTCTGACAATCCAAGAGATTATATGGAACACACCAGACAATCGTCCTCTTAGAGTGAAAACACACATGTTTCTAATGGCTGTTCTTAAAAACTGGGACTCCTGTCGGCCATTACTTTTACCGAAATACTCCAGATTTACTTCCTTTTAATCTCAATCCTGGTTCCTCCCTGGATGTGACACTGAAATAAAGAAAAGCTTGAAACAAGCAAAAATGACATGCCTTAATGACATCTTATCTAAAGATGGTCTATCCCCTAAATTGCTATTATATCAAAAGCTAAAGAGATCCATCCCGTGGTTCTTCTACCTACAACTAAATCATATGATCCAACATCTGGGCCTCACTCACCTCTTAAGGGGTCCATTGACCCCATTTGAGAAACGCATTGATCCAAAAAATGAATCATCTAAAGGCTTAATTTCCACAACATATGAAATCCTGATCCACCAAAAAGATGACCTACCAATGAAGCATCAATTGCAATGGCAGCAAAACTGCGGCAAAACCATTACGCCTCAACAATGGACACTAATCTGGAAATCCAAATTGATGACCTCATCTATTATCTCAACAAAGCTGCAGACACATAGAATCGTTACACGCTGGTACCTAACACCAGAACGACTCTCCAAAATGACATCAACACACTCGTCCTACTGCTGGAAAAAATGTGGAGAAATCGGTTCTTTTGCTCACTGTTGGTGGCAGTGTGTCCATATCCAACAGTTCTGGCAAGATGTTCTGATACAAATCAAGCTAATCACAGGGTATGATACACCTTTTGACCCGACTTTACTGTTTCTTGACTTATGGGACTCAAAAAGAATACCTTCCATTCAGCGTGATCTAATCACTAGTCTTATTGTGGCCGCTAAAACAGCAATTGCATCCCGATGGAAAGCTGATAAAGCCCCGACACGTTCATGCTGGCTAAACAAAGTGTGGGATCACCTGATCTTAGAAAAAATAACAGACCACCTTCGCCACTCAGAATCATATCCTAGACAGGTCCAATTTTGCAGAGAAATGGCTGCCCTTCATGGAGTACATCTTTGCCTCAGATCTTCAACCACACAATTACATATATATGAACATTTTGCAACAATAACTGACCCCTTACCAATACACTCAAATTGCTTAAATATAATATGATACACCCCAGTTCTGACTGAGTAAGAGAAACACATGACTATTGTAATCTTAATTCTTTTATTATAATAGAAATCTACACAATTGTTAATATGCTCACTGTTATTGTTAGCTTGATTTTATGCATTCTCACTACTTTCTATTTGCTATGTTAATTACTTCCACGACGCTGCACGTAACCTTGTATGTACTGTTTTCTTTAAGTCTGTTTATTGTTGAAATATAATTAAAAAATTATTTTAAAAAAAGAAGAAGTCTTATATCCAGAACCTGATAAAGGTTAGTCAAATGTAAGAAAGGGGGCCAATATTAAAAACTTACTGAAGGAAATATATAAAAATACATGCTTTTATTAATCAGAAATTTAAAATTATATAAGGGCCCAATCACATGTGATGTATAAATAACAAACGATAAAACACAAGGGCTCATAAATCTGACCTGACACTTTTCAGCCTACATAGGCCTTCCTCAGAGGTCAATAGTGAGGAACATATTGGCTATTATAAAAATATAGTACAATCATGTAAATACAAAGCATACATTCAATAAGGACCAGACGCAAGTTGCTGTAAAAGATAAAAAATGGAAAATTAAACACATGTATTAAAACAAATAAATAGACTGTAAATATACATTGGCAATAAATAAATATATACCATTGACTTACTTTCAAGATAACCCACCAGGCACAGAGTAAAAAAATAAATGAGGCCTCTAATAGTGCAATCACATGCCAAGTGGTTCTCAGATATAAACCTAAAGACAAAACATGTATAAATCTATGTATACCACAATTTAGAGCCTAAATACAAAAAATAATAAATAATAATTAAAAAAACATAATTACTTCTGGTCCAGGAATCACCTTCCTATGATTGTAGAGCCAAATAATCCTCAAGCAAAGAGCAGTGTTGGTCAACTAAAAATGCTGGAGCTTTATAGCTGGTTAAGAGTGATACAGTCCTAATAGGCAGGATGATGCAATCCCTATAGGGTGTCTTGAAGTAGTCATGTGATTGCACATTTCACAAAGAGCATAACACTAAAAATTTATATGGAGGCATAATACAGATTCCAAACTGTATGTAAAACAGTCAAAGGATCATACATACACTATACTTTCAAAATCATATTGCGTACCAATCCATTTGTTCATTCAGACCATATAGGGTTAAAGTTTTAAGGGCATGAATCCAGAACAATTCTCTTTTTTTCAATTGCTGAGTCATCTGCAGCTGGTTGAAAGGTTGAACATACTCAAGAGCAAAAAAAGAAAAGTCTCTGTCGTGGTGCCCTGCTGTAGCCTTAAATCCCCTCCAGCATTACAAAGGGGAATAGATGATCAGGGTTTGCCAGCTGGCAACTTTCCTTGTGGAGGATGTGAGGTCTGTAATTTGATGTTACATATTAATAGTGTCTATGATTCAGACAGAAAGAGAAAGTACTCTATTAGATCATTTTTTAATTGCAACTCAAAAGGCCTTATTTACTATATCATCTGTGGGAGTCAAAAAAAGTACACTTCAAGGCCATTAAAGACCAGAATCACAGAACACAGATGTTGCATCAGAAGAAGGAGATAGAATGCACCCCTGACTGAGGTAACTGCTCACCATGTGAGGTGCCAGGGGTTGTTGGACCTGCTGCTCAGCGCCATTTACAGCAGGCCCCTGCCTTTTCCCATCAGCCTGTCATCTTCACTGCTGGTCGAACTGGAAGGCTCCTGGTGCTTCATTTTGGAAAAAAAAATGGCTGCAGGGCTCTCCAACAGCAGATGTGTATGCTGGTAGCTCTGCATGTCTAGCCCTACCTTTACCTTCCTAGGCTACTTCAACACCTGCTAGTTCTCTCCCATAGAGAGAGACAGTGTAAGGAATGTGTTGTTAAAACTTGGGGAGGGGTGGCAACCCCCCTCGGGTATTTGGACCAGTTCTGATCCAGGGAGCTACAAAGAGCCCGGTGGGATGACAGTCAAGCTGTGCAACAAAGGAGCCCGGGATCGGTCAGAGTCTGGAACATTACTTGACTCAAAGAAAATTAAAAGCTAAGTATGCTCAATAAAACTAAAACTAAAAACCAAAGTTGCTAAATCGGGGTCTGGGTAATAGGTAGGGGGTGGAACATTAGTGGCTGTAAATTAATAATTATGCCCAAAGTGGGGGAATAACAATACTGTAGCTATAATTCCCTCCAGGATGGCTATTTTCAGTAATAAAAGTAATAGAGAGGGGAAGGGAAGAGATTCCAAATGGGGCAAGTAAATTGTTAAAACGCTAAAGTTGATACCTGGTGCTGCAAAAAAAATTGTTTTCCCCCACCCATCCTCTATTTTATGCTGGAGTACGGCTTTAAGAGCACGGCCATAAGTTTCAGAGTGACGAGGCTTTCTTGGGAGTTGGTTTGGAGTTGGGCAGCAATGCGCAGCATGGTGATGTGTGAACTGAGTGATGATGGAGAGAGGTGGTAGCAGAGGAGTACAGGAGGAGGAGACCAGCAGGAGGGGGGGAAAGAAAGCCAAGAAAGTGCAATAGGCAATGAAGCGGAGAGTAGAGAAACGACAGAAGGTTGGAGACAGAGATGGAGAGCGATGAGGGACAGTCCACGAGAATTAAAGAGACAGTAGTAGAGAAACTGGAAAAAACTGTGATTTAAAGAGATTGCGGAGATGGAGAGTCACAGAGGAAAAATTTTGGAGATTGAAAGAGACAGATGTAGAGAGGTTAGAAAGGTCTGAGATTTAAAGAGGCAGAACAGAGAAACTGGAAAGAACTGAGACTCAAAAAAGTTAGAAGTAGAGAGGCTGGAAAGGGTTGAAAATCAATATAGAAGGGAACATAGAGGGGATCAGAGAATAAAGGGGAAGTATGGGAAGAGTATAAAAGAACTGTATAACTTAATAATCAAAATAGTTTCAACAAAGTTAAAAGAAGACATAATGACTTATAAATAATAATAAATTTATAGTAAGCATAATTAAAATAGTAAATATAGGATTTTTCTATAGCCTCAGGTTATAGCGGAGTTAGGAAATCGTAATTACCATCCCCAAAGCCAATTAGGTATCCTGACCCACCAAAAATTAGGCACAATGTCGATAAACCAATTGACCATTAAAGATTTAAAAGCTATGATTCTAGAATCAGTGGCACAACTAATAGAACCTATTAAACAAAAAATGGATGAGATGTCTAACCAACTCACAACTGAAACTGAAGAGATTAAAAAGCAAATAATAGAAAACAAACAAGAAATTGAAAAAAATGCTACTAGTAATGAAACAATAAAAGAGAGAAAAAAGAATTGGATGAAGAAATTCAGACTCACACATAATTCACCCAGTTAACCCATGGTGGGGCACCCAACAGTTGCCTAGCAATGACCATTGAGGGCACTCATTTCTTAAAACCATTTTTTTGGGGGGGTTAGACCCCCAATGTTTTTGTTTGTTTGTTTAGATGTTCTTTTCCTGAAAATCTGGGGTGTTTTTCAGGTTCTTAGAAAGCTCTGTCTTATCTGTTCATGGCTACAGTCTTCAGATTTAAGTACCCACAGATTTGGCCCAGGTAAGAATTAGATATATTGATAATAAACAAAATATTTTTAAAAGGCTTACAGTATTTTTGAAATGGAAACTGTTGGGTTCCAGAAAGAGTTTGTTCTGAACTAGTTTCAGAGTTTCAGAACACAAGCTGTCTGGCAGTAATACTATTATGCAACATGATTATCCTCTCCTAGATACAGTTGTTTTGGTACTTATTCGGTACTGAGAACTTTCTTTTTTCTTTGGTGAGTATTGTGTGTGTGCTTGTGTGTGAGCCTGGAAGTCATGGTGACTTCTGGCAACCCCAAGTAAAACTAGGATGTTCAGAGAAGTGGCTTGATGGCCTACCTGTACCTCTCAGCCTTTGGTCTCCCATCCAAATACTTGCCAGGGTCAGCCCTGCCTAGCTTCCAAGATCAGGCAAGATCAGGCTTGCCTGGGCTATCCAGGTCAGGGCATCACTGGGAAGTTTCTTGAATCAATGTTGCTAAGGAATAGGCTCCCTCCCCCCAATAAAGTCTGAAAGCCATTCTCAACACCAACCAACCAAACAAACCCTGAAATTCCCGCAGTGATCAGCCCTTTGATTTTATTTCCAGTGCATTCTTCAGTAGAGTCTAATCACATTGATTTCTATTGAATTAGAAGAGTGTAATTCTGCTTAGGATGCACTGTACATAAAAGTGAGAACTTGTTCATTGATCCTGAAGGGGAGATCTGTGTGTATGTAACATGCCACGAAGTCAGAAGCTACTTATAGTGACCCCAAAGGATTTTCAACGCAAGAGATGTTCAGAGGTGTTTTGCCATTGCCTGCAACCCTGGACTTCCTCATTGTTCTCCTATCCAGATAGTCACCAGGGCTGATCTTGCTTAGCTTCTGAAATGACAGTGGGCTAGCCTAGGCTCTCCAGATTATGGAAAGGAGAGGTATAGCCTGGAGTATTCATTGCTGCAGCAACTTTCCTTGATTTTTTTCCCTTTTCCTTGCAGTAAGATAGGGAGTTAGGTGATGCTGAGCAGAAAAGTTGGTTGGATTTAACCCAAACAGTGCCATCCAAAGAACATTTTGCTGGGAGTAAGCTCACTGAAGAGACTTGAGTAGAATTCTGAGTAGACCTGTGCTCTAACTTTCCTAATCATTTGGTCCTATTGTAGAGATTCTAAGAGATTTTTAAAATATGTATTTCAGTCACATTCTGGCCACCATTACTTGTCATTGCTGTTCCACCTGTCTGTTTTTCTTCCTACCTTTAATATGGTATTTTGACAACTCAGCCAATAGCAGCAGGGAGGTCTCCCCCCAATCCTTTGTAAAATAAATTAAAATATTTTCTATTTTGTATAAAATGCCTAAGAAGGGGTAATAAATTCTCCAATATAATTAACCACTTCAGATGGCTACAGATCTATTAAATCTTAAGTACCTGCTTGCTTATCAAATCTGCCCATGATAAACTGCCTTCCAGTTCCTGTAGGTAAATTAACTTTGGAATATATATAATTAACCTCACAACGACTGCTTCTGTTAATTGGCAGACCAACAAATGGAAAGCAAGACATCCTGCAGAGAGGTGGAGGTGGCAGGAAGTTTTCAAAATGTAGACTCCAGACAAAGCAACAGGGACTGAAAGACTCAATGTGAAATGTTTGTCTTATTTCTGGGAATATGGTTCAGTCCACAAAGACCATCTAAGTGAAATAGCTTGATTTCCTTAGCAATCAATCACTGGAGAACAACACTACATATAATTTATAACAATTTGTCTCTTTTCAAAAGAGTACCGAGATGAAAATAGCATAAAGATCAAATTATTTCTCACTTGAAAAGGGCTGAGATCTTTAAATGAGAATGGAGTTATTGGCAAGAAATAGCAATCTCTTGTAATACATTAGGCCTTATCACCATGAGACTTTTGTGGGAACCTTCATTAGAACATTCTCCCCCACACCCCAGTTCTTTCTTTCAGTGACCTGGTCTATTTATTCCCACAATAAAATCCCTTGTCCCCCTCCCTCATTTCCACTGAACAAACTGTTTATTCATTAAATGTAAAAAAAAAAAAAAATCAAATAACCCTCAATAAATGTATAATCAGACAAAACTCCCAAGCTGAAGGTGGTTGAGAGAGATAAGAAGAAACCTTGACTTGTGTGTGGCACAGAAATCCCATAGTTCTTATGAGTCCAAATCCTCAGCCATTTAAAAAAAGGACCATGGGGTTGTTTCCATTGACATCGCCAATATCCTGTTAGCCAGTTGGTTTGTTCATAAATTCTTGTGAAAAAATAGTTTTAAAAACACATGATTTTAAGTCCAAATTCAAGCACAGGAAAACTTTTTCAAAGGCTGAGCTTTTATATCTCAGGATTATGCTTTTGAACTAAAAAGAATAATAGAAAAATAATAAATGTTTCCAAGAGAATGCAATGAGTTCTAAAGATGGTCACAATAACATAAACACCTTCCAGCTATCCAAGACAACAAAATACTGTGAAAATAAGCTAAGCCAATTTTTATCTATGATTTTACAAATCACAAAGACTGTATACACTCTTGTTGAATCAATTGTTTAACAAAATACACTATTGCTTTTGTTATTAAATAATTGTTATTGATTGTTGACGGTGGTCTCCGGAATGTTCTGCTGTTTCGATAATCTCTCTTTCTCCAAATGAAGATAAACACTCCTCCTGGCCCAACTAAGGGCTGCTGGGAACTGGGGGCAGGGCTTGCCATTACCGCCATATGTGCCCACTCCTGGGCTTTTACTGCCAGAATGCTGTTCTGGCTCGAAATGAGCCCTGCTTGTAGCAATCAAACTGAAATCAGGAACCCCATTTCTCTTGTGCTTTTTCTTCAAATACTAAAGGAAAATGAGATCCGGAACTGAACTGGCTTACTAGGGATGGGCACAAACTGAACCACCCTGTTTGTGGTTTATGAATCGAAGTTCATGTTGGGTCTACTGTCATGAAACTTCCACAGACTTTCAAAGCAGTTCATGACAGGTTGTGGACAGAGCAAAAAATGGGTTTAAAGGGACTTCAAGTCAGCTGTTCTTTGGACTTTCTGCAAACCCTGTTTTAAGGAATAAGGTTTGTATGGACATGGACCATGAACCGTAAATGAATGTCCCAGTTTGGTTCAGTTCATGATTCAGTTTATAGTTCAGTCATGTACCATGAACTTACATGAACAACATTTTTCTGGATCCTGCCCATCCCTATGGCTTACCCTTCCAGGGGTATGATGGGAGAAAAAGGTTCATTCACTGCTCCAAAGGGCAGTTTGATGTAGTGATTAGGAGTGCAGACTCTAATCTGGGAGAACTGGGTTTGATTCCCCACTCTCCCAAATGCAGATGCTGGTGTGACCTTGAGTGAGTCACAAGTTCTCTCAGATCTTTCTCTCAAGAGCAGTCCTCAAAAGAGCTTTCTCAGCCCCACTAACCTCACAGAGTGTCATTTGTGGGGGAGAGGGAAAGGAGATTGTAAGACTCTGAGTGATGGGTGGGGTATAAATCCACTCTGCTTCTCCCCCTCCCACCTTTGTCTTTGGAACATGAAGTTCCCATGTAGCTAGGCTGAGTACCTTGTGTGGTCCAACTCATAGGAGTTTTCTAAAGAGAAGCTATATGAAATTGCTGTGGCTCCAAGGTATAGGCTTCAGTGCAGCTGCTGGCACACCTGCTATCTTAAGTAAGGTAAAGGTAAAGGTTCCCTTGCTCGAATCCGACTCTAGGGTTGTGGTGCTCATCTCCATTTCAAAGCCGAAGATCCAGCACTGTCTGAAGATGTTTCTGTGGTCATGTGACCGGCATGACTAAACACCAAGGTGCACGGAACGCTGTTACCTTCCCACTGAAGTGGTACCTATTTATCTACTTGCAATTTCTTGCTTTCAAACTGCTAGGTGGGCAGGAGCTGGAATGCCTTTGGGGCCAAGCAGGAATCTGTGGGATTTCCTTCAGAAGGAAATCTTTTTTTCTGATCTAGTTGATCTGAAGGAAGCCTTTTTTCTATCTAGTCCACATTGTTGCTGGCATTGGGTTGATAATAAGACTGCTACAGAGAGATTAGTTAGGCTCTAACTGAAGATGCAAGGAGGGGCATGGGCTTTTAGAATATAGGCAAAGCCCTAGCTAGTGCTGGGCACATGGGGCATCACTCCCTCCTGAATTTGCAATGCCCCTGAATCTTAGAGCCTACCCCACCAGAAATGCCTTTTTTGTTTGCTGTGCCATGCTGCCCTGACAGATGTATATTTTTCTCCTGCGAGTCCTCAGACAAGCTGGCAGCTTCCTCCTTCCTGTTTCCCACAGTCTGCAGAGGATCTCTGGTTTGATCCTTTTCCTCCCCAGTGTGCCTTTCCTAACCAGCTTTTGGAAGGGTGGGAGATATCGACAAATCAAAGGAATGGGGTAAAGGAGCCTGTGAGGAGCAAAGTGGACCTTGTAAGAGATGATCTGCTTGGGGGGAATCTTCCAATGCCTTTTTTAAAACCCACCCTGTTTTCTTGAAGGCACCCTCTCCACTTTTCTAGGCTTGCCTTCTTGACATTATGTCTGTCAAAAGGTTTCAGCCGCATCAGCAGCCATAGCAGAAGGCAACATGACCCAGACACAGAGAGTGAAGTGTGTGTGGGCGGGTGTTAAACTTTCAGATCAAGGCCACCAGCTCTGAAAGGCGAGGAGAGGGGCCTGCTGCCACCCCAGCAGTGGAACATCTGGAAGTGTTCAGAGTGTCTGTCTAAGGGAGGAAAGAAGGGGTGGAGAGAGAGGAGGAGGGAAGGGGGGGTAAGGATTGTGTTAAGAGAGGGTAATAATTGTCTCCCCTCACTGTTAGGCACCTCCTTTCCTTTTTCTCTCCCCACCCCTCCTCCGTCTAGTGCTCCCCCTCCATCCAGTGCCCCCCAAATCATCTAGCTATGGGCCTGAATATAGGTGGAGAGAAGTGGTGAACACCATGAAACATCCAATGATGAAAGGGAGCTTCCCAAGCCAGCCCTTCATGGATTCACCCTACCAGGAGGATTGGTACTGAGCAGCATCAGCCAATGTCTTATTTACTTGATTGGCATAGGATAACTAGCTTTCAGAACAGTTGTCTGGACAGGCTAGGACAGACAAAGCCAGAAATAGTGCTTTCTGAGCTTGATGCCATGGCTGAGTTGGTCAAACATTGGTAACCAAACTAAGCTGACTGTTAGGAATGTGCAACACTGATAATTTAGGAGATGCTTCATTAATGGATGCAGTTCATCCATATTATCCAGGGGGGTAGTCCCAGAACCCCTATTCTTACCAAAGGTGAAGGGAAGAGGGTCAACTGGAAACAGCTTAGATACAGTAGAATTTGGCCCTGTCCATGCCAATTGATTCAGCAGGGCAGCCCACCCTCCAGGTGGTAGGTCCATTGAAGCTAGCCTGCCCAAAAGGCTGGAGGCACACCCACCCAAAAGGCCCAGGCAAGAGAGGAACAGCCACTGTCTGGGGCAGCCTTGAGACTTATTGTGCCTGCTGTCATGTCCAATGGTCAGGGCCAAAGTGAGTCACAGGAAGACCCTGGAGAGACAGTCCCAGCCTAATGCAAAAGGTCCAGGTAACCAAGGCACCAAGGTTAGGTAGCAATTCAAGGCAAGGTCCAAGAGCTGAGGTCTGGTCTGGTCCAGTCCAAGGTTGAGGCACAAAAAGAGTCAAATCAAATACCTTTAATGGCATATCAATAAAATACGTAGTGTGATAAAATATGAGCAAGGAGGTGTTACAGAGACAGCAGAATAAGGCAGATCATACAGAAAGCTTGTATCTATCATTAACCACTTCAGCCAAAAACCTAGCAATCAGAGCTGTGATGTCCAGGTTTGTGTCATTTAATAGACATTGGATTATACTGTCATTGTTAACACAATGTTTAGGATATAGTGGAGAGCAAAGGAGTTTCTTCCATGAACCTGCATGCAATTGACATTCCAAGATAATGTGATGGATTGAATCTATTGATTTTAGAGGACAGATACATTGCCTTTCATGGAAAGGGACTTTGTTATACCAACCAGTTAATATTTTTGAGGGGAATTTTTTTTTGTCGGGCCAATGTAAAAGCTCTACGATGAGAACGGTGATCAAGGTTGTAAAAGCAGCTGGCCATTTTCCCTTGCTGGATGGAGAGGTTTAGTTTGGCCTGGGAAGAAAAATGAGGCTATAGAGAATTTAGCTTATGAAATTCTAGGTCAAGAAGCCTTTATTTTATGGTTTGGAAGATAGCAGATTCATTGAAGGGCAGGAAGAAATCAATTGAAAAGCCCAATTGTTGGGTTTTCTTTTCGATAGTTGTAAGCCAGGTAATACTATATGCATCACTTTTTAATTTTGAAAGTAAAGAGTTTGAAGAAATTCAGAAATGTAACCTGAGCCGATATTTAAAGGCTATTAGCCAAATTTTTGTTTCAATAAAATGCTGGCCCAATTCTATACAAAGGGCTGAATATGGTGTACAGTTAGAGACTCCTAAAAGTTCTCGGAAAAATCGCGCCTGAATTTTCCTTAAATTGTTCTTGAATGCCTTTATTCAGACCAGCATGCCATAAAGCATCTGAGGTAGAACTTTGGCCTCAAAAATCTTAATTGCAGCAGGAACATACTGGTTACCGTTAGTGAAGAAGAACTGTTTGAGCTGGGTAGTAGCCCACTTAGCTGCAATGGTGATTTGAGATCTATGGGTTACCCAATTTAAATTATGCTGAAAGGTGATGCCTAGATATTTATTTATTTTTTACCTGGGTAATTTTTGTGTTACCTATAAACCACTTTTTTGGATTCCAGCATTTGGAGAAAACTAATACAAAGTCAAATGGTGAGTCATGATGCCAGCATCTGCTGGCTGCAGGGAGGTAGGGCAGCCATTTAAGAGAGGAGGAGGGGGAGGCTGGAGGCTGGCCCAGCCCAGTCACATCTAACTGGAAGTAGCTCCTACCAATAAATCAAGGAAGGTGGGGAAACACTCAGGGAGGCAGGAAGAGGAAGGGGAGAACATACTTCTGGAAGTCTCCGGGGACTCAGGCTTTCCTGCTCTCCTGCCAGCCAGATCTCAAAGGAGGACAGTATAAAGAGAGGAGGAAGACATTGGTTGCTGTTAACTTCTTCCCCTCTCGAGTATGAGGTCTGTAAAGGCCCCACGAGGAGGCTTTACGGGATGTGCCAGCCCTACTTGACTCTGACAGTATGGCAGGTACTCACACATACATAAACCTAAGTTTAGATCACAGCCCAGTGTTTTGAGAAGTGTTGCCAAGCCTCCCCCTTGGGTGATCAATTCCCCCACTCTCAGGTCTCAGAACATTCAGTTTTACCATAGCATTACCAATAATCCCTAGACCTAACCTTTGTCACATCCAGGTAGCTCTAGGAATTGCCAGGAGTTCTGTGATAAGAAATTCCTGTAAGTAAACAACTTCTTATTTTTCATTTTTCTCCTGGGTTGCTGACACCCTCCCACTGGTTCCCAGGCATTGCATGGCAGCCATAGTCTTGAGTCTTCATTCTGAGGTATGGCAAGAATAGCATGGTGCTTTTATTTTGGTTATGCAAAAAGTCCAAGTTCAGAACAAAATTTATTAATCTAACCTGACAAGAGGAAGCTTTGAGGCCTGAAGAACAACTGGCAATAACAGTAATTTTCTATTCAGAAAATAATGCTTTTGCAATTTCAGTGAAAACTCTACCTTTATGTAAGGTTTCAACAATCTTTCCTTTCCTCCATGTGGCCTGATGATTTCCTATCAAGAAATGTACTACTTTTTTTGGTCACCCATTTTTGTTGCTTGTGTTTCATTTTTACATCATTTCACACCATGCATGACTTATGTCGTTTATATTCAACAGATGCAAAAATATAAGGACTTAAGAGTAGCCATGTTTGATTAGACCAATGGCCCATCTAGTCTAGGGTCACCTAGGTTGAGTGTGGGCTCCATGGCACAACTGGCCTGACCACAGTTAAACATGACTGAGAAGTGATGTTAAGGCACCATTGGTTCAGTGGTTATCCCTTCTCACTCCCAGAGAGGATTAAAGGGCTAAGCCAAGGCCAGCTGTCCTCTCAGAGTGAGTGAAGAAGTTGAAAACTTCTTCAGGAGATCAGGGCCCTGCAGGACCTTTTACAGTTCCACAGGGCCTGTAAAACAGAGCTCTTCCACCAGGCTTTTGGGAGCCACCACCAATACCAGTGAAGAACATCAGTTGGCTGAAAGTGAGAGGGCCCTGGACTCTGGAAATTGTCATCAACAGCCTAAAGAACAGCAAGCCCTGCAAGGATATTCCAAATGAACACTAAGAGCTGACTGTGAGATGAGAACTTTGTACATTGGTTAGCAGCTGCTACCATCATATCTCTACCAACAACTACTAGCACTTTAGTATGATTTTATAATTTGTTTTAATTGCAACTTATGTTTGTAATGTAATTGCTTGTTTTTATGTAAGCTGCCCTGAGACACCTTTGGCTGGGAGGGCAGAGTAACAATCTGAATAAATAAATAAATAAATAAAATAAAATAAACACAACTAACCTCCCAACAAGATTAAGGTCCTGCGGTTAACCTGGTTGGACTCCTAACACAGGCTGGTCATCCAGGAGTCCAATCATGAAAGTTTGCTGGTAGCTCTCATCTGCAGCAGACAGCACTATCTCAGTGTAAAAAGGACACTTGCCTTAATAACTGATGATCTAGGGAGATAATTTCTCAGTGAAACCTAGAGAAGTAAAAAATATACACCAAGAAGCCAAGCTTCTAGGACACCTAACTGGAAGCTAATCTTCTTATAGCCCTTTGGGGAAACCTCTGAAACACCAGCATTCTGTTTCCAACAGTGGCCAGTCCAATGCCACAGAGAACATCCCAAGGAAGATTTCCTAGCAACACCCCCCCACACACACACCAATTGCTGTTCAATAGCTCAGCAAGGGTATGCAGAACCAGAGTGACGATACACTAATTATTCTTGTACAATTTAATATATTGCTATACAATGGAACTTGATTGAAGGATTACTCATAATGGCAAATCTGACTGTCTGGATCAAGATAAAATGTAGTAAGTCTTATGCTAAGAAGAGAGGCTGACCTTTCAAACCCTTCTGGACATGAGAGTGAAGAGTTTTATATGGCAAACTGCATTTTATGAACTAGAAATGAAACATAATTATCAGCTATGCCCTATCAACCTGTTAATAGCTAAACTTCATCATAAACCACTTTAGCCAAGAGCATTTTGTGCTTCAGCAAGCAAATGTTAATATGATTGCATGGTAAGTTTCTCAACTTAAGGCTTGCTATAAGATCTTATGCACAGTATGACAATGAACTTTAGACACATAGTTGATTTTGCTCAGTAAAAAGACCAGTGTACTTCCCCATCCTTTGCTTTTCCATTAAAGCAATTTCAGGTTCATATTTATTCCTATTTTCCATGAGGCAAAGATGAAAGGCCAGCCTATTTTTTAGGTGTGCAGAGCGGGTGGCAAAATGGTTTCTTCTACACCCAGTTTGGTTTGTTCTGGTATAGGAAGGTGGCTGATCTACATCTGCCCAAATTATAGAAGCACATAAACATAATTTAAAAACAAAAACCCTTTTTTAAAAAAAAAAAAAAAACCACCCATTTCCCATACATATTCTCCCAACCAGCCTTCTGTTTTTCCATCTATAAACGTCATGTCTAGTTAATGTTCTTTCTGCCCTTGGAACTCAAAATTGATCCAAGATCTTGTCATATGTCACCTTGACAATTGCCACCTCATTTTCTCAGGACTTTGCCTGTATTCAGCATAAATACTTTTCCCTCAGATTCCACACTATGAATATTTCTTTCAGGTCTCATATTTTACCTTCTCTCCTGTCATAGCTTCTTTGTCTTTGGGACAGTCAACAGACACCGTTATTATAAGAGGCAGGGTTACTGATTTCATTATGACTGTGATAGTAAGAGGTGCTGGACTTTTGAAGGTTTTGGCTTTATTATTGCACAGTGGCATTGTCACACACAATAAAATGATGATGAAGATGAGGGTGTTGATAATCTCTGTGGCTTCTAGAATATGGCAAATTATTTCTATAGAATATTTACTATTCTCAGAATTGGCTCCTGATACTGACTGTAACACCAAAGGTATATCAGTAGTTCTTATGATATACAGACCTTCTCATCTGCCATGTTCATCTGTTTCCCTCACTTCCCGAAGTCAAGGTATGATCTGCTCTGAGTTCACAACCCCATCCTCGTCAATCTGGCTGTCAGTGGTGAAGTTGCCCTTATGGATGCCCTTGATGCCGGCAACTGAATTCGAAGTAGACATTTTAGTTATCTGAATTCTCTGAACATGGTAGATCCCCCTAGTCTATAACAGTATACAAAGAACTTCTGAATGATACCTTGTGGATGCTGTGAACTAAATTGTCTCGTAACTTTTCCCAAGAAAGAAACAGATGCTACTTAGAAGTAGAATAGCCTTTTGACAACTCTTTCTTCTTGTTCTTTTTTGTTTCAGGTCCCTTACATGTTCCAAACACTGAAGCCTTAATACTGGGCCTTAAATTTCTTTTTTTATGTGCCAATCATGGTGATTAAAAACATTGTTGTACTAATGCTAATGCTTCGCATGCATTTTAAATGAACACATGAAGCTACCTGATAGTGAATCAGACTATTGGTCCATCATGGTCAGTATTATATACTTCAACTGGCAGCAGATCTCCAGAGTCTCAGACTGGGGTCTTTCACATCACCTCCTACCTGATTATTTTAACTTGAGTTACCAGGGATTGAACCTGGGATCTTCTGCATGCAAAGCAGATGCTCTGTCATTGAGCTATAGCCCCTCCCCAAATGAAACACTGAATCTCATCTGTTGAAATAATTTGGCTTGAAGTTCTCAAACTACCACAGGTTTTTTGTTTTATTAGGGCTTGCAGCTGGACATCTGTGTTCCCAAGGTGAAACCGACCATTCTGAGGTCTCATCCACTTTCACCTAATTTCTAGAAAGGCCCACAACCTTGAAAAATAGGCTGCTTCAAGAAAACACAAAAGAGGAACATGAATATCAAATCAGGCAGAACATTTCTCTTGATAGAAAGAATGTGATTGTCTCCGTAATGAAGACATAAATCTAAGCACTTAGTTTCACTTCTACAACCCCACTAAAGGCAATTCTATTCCCTGGTCAATAGGTCAGGAAGTGTTTTAGAATTGTTACCAAAAATAAAATACTGGTTACATTTACTGACATCAAATATGAGTTAGGAATGGGGGGGGGATCTGGGTCATGACCAGCGGTGCAGAAAAATGTGTGCTTCATTGGGTTAACCGGTATCCTGAAATCATGAGTTTTAGCTACATGTACTTAGTAATTCATCTCTTCTGCTTATATAAATTTGGCTCAAGGATGCTCTTTCTTTCAGAGAATCCTTCTTCCCATTCAGCAGCAGCAGGCTCCTTTGATCAGTCCAGTGTCTACTCCAATCTAATCCAATTTGGCTCTGCAATTGATCCTTGTCCATGTCCTTTCAGATTGCCCCTACATTCTCTTAGGTTAGTTAATATAGATCTTGTAATAAAATTCACAAGGTCAGCCTCCCTTAGGTTTTCTAGATACAAATGTAGCTCAAGGATCCACAAACTGATTTCTATTGGAATGCTGCCTTTGAATATAGGGAGCTAGATTTGTCTAGGAACACATACACACTGAACACAACATGCCACTGTAATAAAATTTTCACTCAGAATACTAAATCAGTGTTAGGATCTGAATAGAAGACCACAAAGGTGCATTTTGATGCTTTATTATACTTCCTACAGTGTTTTTCTATGCTTTAAATTAGGCCCTGGTCACATGGCAAGGTAATTGCACTTTGTTCCCACTTTGTTTAAATCGGGAACATTTTTCTTTGCATTGGGCTGACTAGATTCAGCTGGCCTCTCTCTTCCAGCACCCACTCGCCTGCTGCTGTGCCGTCCCTCCAAGTGATCCTGCTGGCCACGGGGAGGCTCGGGTGGCTGCTGCTCCTGCTGCTGCTGTGGGGGTGGAGCGCTGCTTCTGCTGCCACCATTGCCCCATGAAAAAAGGCTCTGCCATCTCCGCCATCCTCCTTGCTGGCCCCGTCCAGGCTGCCAGAGCCCCCACCTCTCATTCCCGCCTCCAGGGCTGTCTTTGTGCATTTTTTTAAAAAACTTCCAGTTTGAGCGCTTGACTAAACATGCACTTAATAAATCCATTATTAAACGTTAAATGGATTTATTAAGCGCATGTTTGCTCAAGCGCTCAAACCGGAAGCTTTTTTTAAAAAAACAACACGCGCAAAGAGCGGTCAGACGGCCCTAATCGCAATCATTGTGAAAGATGGGCTGTCCAGAAGAGCGAAATCACACATTCAAACTGCAAGTGCCAGGAAAACACCTGATTTTCCAGGGGTCAGGAAAACCCGGCAGCATTGCAAGAGTGAGCCTGCTTCGGGGCAGGAGGCAGATTGGCGCGTGTGAACGTGAAACTGACATGTGCAAGGGAACGGCAGCGAACCCCAATCAAAACGTCAGTGTGACCAGGCCCTCACTCTCAGTTTCTGGTATCCATTAAGATAAAGAAATTTCTTGGCTGCAGTTTTGCACATTAGGATGAAGACAATAGGATTTAAACTTTTAAACAGAACTAACTATATGTGAGATCAGTAGACAGATAAGCACTTGAGAAGGAATTGCAGGAGGATGAAAGCATGTGAATTTGTTCTTGTTGCTCAGTCACACAGGCTCTTGAGGTCCTCTTCAATTTCTGCCATTAGAGTGGTATCATCTGCATATCTGAGGTTGTTGATGTTTTTCCCGGCAATCTTAATTCCAGTGTGTGATTCATCCAGGCTGGCATTTTGCATGATGTACTCCACATATTAATTAAATAAGCAGGATGACAATATACATCCTTGTCATACTCTTTTTCCTATGCTAAACCAATCAGTTGTTCCATGTCTGGTTCTAACTGTCACTTCTTGACCCTTATACAGGTTTCTCAGAAGACATGTGAGGTGGTCTGGTACTCTCATCTCTTTAAGGACTTGCCATAATTTATTGTGATCCACACAATCAAAGGCTTTAGTGTAAATGAAGCAGAAGTAGATGTTTTTCTGGTACTCCCTTGCTTTCTCCATAATCCAGCAAATGTTAGCAATTTGATCTCTGGTTCCTCCACTTCTTTGAAACCCAGCTTGTACTTCTGGCAGTTCTCCATCCACGTACTGCTGAAACCTAGCTTGTAGGATCTTGAGCATGACCTTGCTAGCATGTGAAATGAGTGCAATTGTGTGATAAATAGGGTATGGTTTCCTGTCCTGAAAAACACAAAATGCTCTACAGCTGACAATAGCACTACATGTAAGATTAGAGTTTCAATAGCCATTCCACACACAAAAGAACCTCCTCAAGAAACAGGAAACCTCCTCAGGAAACAATCCATAGACAAAAGAACCTCCTCAGGAAAGCTCCTCCATTAGCATGTTCAGAGCTGGCTCACCCACTAGGTGAGCTAGGCGCTCGCCTAGAGTGCACCGGCCACAGGGGTGCCAAAGGCGCCCCCCCACACGAAAAGCCCCCCGTGTCTTCCCAGGCTTGCTTGGGCACCCCGCAGAGCGCCCAAGCAAGCCAGCGCTGGGAGGGAAGGGATGGCGGTTTAAACCTCTGCCTCTTCCCTGGCTTTCCTGGAGTCCCACACCCATGGAGCCCCCAGGAAAGCCGGCGCTGGGAGGGAGGGGGCAGTGGTTTAAACCTCTGCCCCCTTCCTGGCTTTCCTGGGGGTCTCGCAGCCGTGGAGCCCTCAGGAAAGCCGGTGCTGGGAGGGAGGGGGCAGTGGTTTAAACCTCCACCCCCTTCCCAGCTTTCCTGGGGGTCCTGCAGCCGTGAAGCCCCCAGGAAAGCCGGCACTGGGAGGGAGGGGCGGCGGCTAGACTCCCACCCCCTTCCTAGCTTTCCTGGGGGTCCCACAGCCGCAGAGCCCCCAGGAAAGCCTGTGCTGGGAGGGTGGGGGTGGCAGCTAGACCCCCGCCCCCTTCCCTGGCTTTCCTGGGGCCCCTGGAGCTACAGAGCACCCAGGAAAGCCAGTGCTCCGCCTCCGCCCCTGGTATCCAGGCCCCACCGGGAGGTTGGCATCCTGGTGGGGAGCACCCCAGGCTGTCCTGCCTAGGGCACCCAGACACCTGGAGCCGGCCCTGAGCATGTTCATAGCCTGGAGAACTACTACAAGATAATGACTCAGCCCTACCCCACCTTCCAGGGTAGATATAAATTACCCACCTACCATGTTTTTGCTCACCTTGACACAGAGAGTACTACATCTTTCTGTGTCATACCTCTGAGGATGCCAGTCACAGCTACTTGTGAAATGTCAGGTCCTACAATGCCAAGACCATGGCCACACAACCTGGAAAATCTACAGCAACTAGTTGTGTGATAGTTTGAACATTCCTTGCCATTGCCCTTCTTTGGTATTTGAATATAAACTGACCTTTTCCAATCCTGTGGTTATTGTTGTGTTTTCCAAATTTGCTGGCATATTGAATGCAGCACTTTAACAACATCATCTTTCAAGATTTTGAATAGTTCAGTGGGGATACCATCACCTCCACTATCTTTGTTGTTAGTAATGCTTTCTAAGGCCCATTTGACTTCGCACTCCATGATGTCTGGCTCAAGGTCAGTGATCACGCAGTCGTGGTTGTCAAGGACATTGAGGTCTTTCTAGTATAGTTCTTCTGTGTATTCTTGCCACCTCTTCCTAATTTGAAGGGGGGGAGAGGAAAATAGAAAGGAAGGTGGGAAAGAAGACTGTACACACATGTGTACCTATATGTGAGTGCATTTATGAAGCTTTTATATCAGTGGAAATTTCCAAGATTCTAATACCATCCTTAATGGTCTTCTCAGTGCAAACACTGTGGTCACACAGTCATTTTGATCAGGTTTCACTGCTGTTCCCTCTCACATTTAAAATTACTGATCAGACAGCAGCATCTACCTCCCGCACTGAAGTGGGCTCAGTTGCACAATCCTCCTGGTTCCCTAGCGAGTTTTCCGACATCAGGATAATCAAGTACTTTCTGGGTATTTGCGCTTTGAATCCACGATTTCGCTGATCTGGACAGCCATCTCTCACAATGATTGCGATTAGGTCATCTGACCCTCCTTTGCGCAATGAGGTTCCCTCCCCCCCCAGCTTCTGCCTTTGAGCACATGAGTGATCCTGCGCTGAACAAATGCAATATTTAAATGTTTAAGCACACATATAGACTCCAGCACTTGATAGTACGTTGTGGGTTCATTTTGTTCACTGTCTCAGGTTTGTTCCTCTGCCAGGTATGGAGGTTGTGGTCCTGCCTGCCCCAGGAGTCTCCAAAGCTGCAGCATTAGGAGGGAGGGAGGGAGTCCCTGGTGCCAGGGAGCATGCCCAGCTTGCCAGTGGCATTGGACCAGGATGGGCAGCAGGAGGTGGCATGGAAAGTTGCTGGGGGGGAGGTGGGTGGGGAAGGAAGGGGCTGAGTGGGTGGGTGATGGAGAGAGATGTAGGGGCTGGCTGCATTCTGCCTGCCTGGCAGGCCAGGGGTGCTGTGCCATGGATCCATGAAGCCCAAGGACAAGGATAAGGAGCTGCATGACTGAGGTGGACCAGGTGGTCAAGCTGCTAGAGGTAGCTGGCGCCTTGGGACCTCATGACCTGCACCAGCTGTGCAACACCAGTTTGGCAGAGCTGTTGTGCCCTGGCCCACTGCTGCCGCTGCCTTCCCAGGTGAAGCCTCCCCAAGAGAGCCTCTCCTGGCTGCCCCTCAGTCCCTGGCACTCCCTATGACACTGAGTCTTTCTGCCCCTCTGAGCTGCTGGTGCTGTTTCCAGGGGGCCCTCAGTTAAAAGATGAAGCCTAGGAATCAAATGTAAAGAAAGCAAAAAACATACACACATTAACATCCACAAGTATACATACAACCATGCTGATTTTAACTCATTTTAACAAGTGACATGGCTACTTGAAAACACACAGTAGGGATTACCAACTGAGAAGCCTTGAGAACACATGGAACTGCCTTATAAAGAAACCATCAAAGCCAATATTTTCTACTCAGACTGGCAACAGCTCTCCGGGATCTCAGGCTGAGGTCTTTCCCATCACCTACTACCTGATTCTTAACTGGAGATGCCAGGGATTGAACCTGGGACCTTCCTCATGCCAAGCAGATGCTCTACCACTGAACTGTAGCCCCTCCTGTTGGTGTGAGAAAGGGCTTTGTTTCATCAGTCCCCTCTTCAGTGTTGCCTTCTAGTAAAAACTAGTTGCTAATTAGGGAATAGATGCACAAGTATTGTTTTCCAAAAAGGAGGATGTGACTAAAGTCTTACTAGTAATTGGTGTTTTTAAGTTTATCAGATATGGACCAGCAAAGAGTCTTGAAGGTCTATGACCTCATAATCACAATGACTTCCTTGACAAAGAGCACTGGCTGAAGGCTTCAAGCTGAAGCACATCTAAAGGGTGTGCCTGATACCCCCTTTGACAAGTAATTGTTGGAAATGTAAAAATAATGTCGGCACTTATTTTCATATGTGGTGGAAATGTAGGAGAGTATATGAATCCATAAAATTATATATGAAATTACTGATATAGACCTGGCACTAAAACGTGAAATATATTTGTTAAATATGCTCCCAGACAACATGTGTTAAAAGTGATTGTTATCTTATATAATAACATCGGCAAGAATTCTGTTAGCCAAAAAATGGAAAATGAAGAAGATTCCCTCAATGGAAGAATTAAAGCATAAACTTTTTGAGGGTGTGAAATGGATAGACTAAATGGTTTATTACAGGATAGAGATTACAATTTGTATATGAAGAGATGGTGTAAATTATATGCTTGGTTTAATCACAGCAGTGGATCTAGACTTCTTCTTCTAAGCACTGTGTTATTTTTATCATGTCGGTTTGTATCTTTCCTGATAAATCTCTTAAAGAGGAAATTAGCCTTACAGTTTGTTTTTCTTTAACTCTCCAGGATAAAATTTTTAAGGTTTTTGGAGTTTCCCCCAATGCTGTTGTTTAATAAATAATAGGACTTTTTGCATCTTTTTGTCATTGTAGTTTCTAAGATTTTTCTGTCTGTTATTGTTGATCAGTTTTCTTATTGCCTATATTTTTGTGTTGATATTCCAATTTTTTAATCTTATCTTGCAGCATGTTTATTATATTTTCTCTTTCTTTTTTCAGGAAAGCTGCCATGGAAATAGTCTTCTTTTTTAATAAAAACTTTTATTAACAGGATATATTAACACACTCCATATCTCAAAGTACTTTTGAATACATCCTTTTCATTTATCCCCCCCCCCGGCTTCCAGCGATGCTCTGCCCCGCTTATTGCTTCATTCAATATTCAGCAACAATAAAAACTTATCCCATATTCAATTCTTGCTTTAAAACATATTGATACATATAGTCTAACCCTTAGGTAACACTTTAACTAATTGTCAATCATTACTTTCTTTTTTCTATTCTTAATAGTTATCAAAGCAGAGTAACTTATTTCTTACATCCCAATTCATTTCGAGATAGTCTTTAAACTCTTTCCATTCTATAAAAAATTCTTCATCTTCTCTACCATTAAGCTTCTTTGTCAGTTTGTCCATTTCTGCCATAAAAAGCATCTTCTTTATCCAATGCCATTTTTCTGGTATTTTTTCTTGCTTCCAAAATTGGGCAAAAGTCATTCTTGCTGTTGTAATTTACAACAACAAATTATTAAAATATTCGAGATTATCTAGAAATAAACAAAGCTGAAGAAACATCTCATCAAAATAATTGGGATGTGACGTGATGAAATACACAGATTTCATCACGTCACATCCCAATTATTTTGATGAGATGTTTCTTCAGCTTTGTTTATTTCTAGATAATCTTGAATATTTTAATAATTTGTTGTTGTAAATCTTGTCGTAATAAAAGTGATTTATTCAATACCCATTCATGTTTTGCATTTACTTGATCTATATTTGTAATTTTACAAGTTACTGGGGAGTGGTTTGACCAAACTTTTAGTTCAATTTCTGGCTATGTTCACACACACTAAATAATCCACTTTCAATCCACTTTCAAAGCACTTTCAAACTGGATTTTGCCAGTTCACACAGTAAAAATCCAGTTTGAAAGTGCATTGAAAGTGGATTATTTAGTGTGTGTGAACGCAGCCTCTGACTCTTTTATTTTGTTAATTAAAGTATGTGATCTTAAAATATAATCAATTCTTGAATATGAATTGAATCTGGAGGAATAAAAGGTATAATCTTGTTCTTGAGGATGCATTATTCTCCATATATCTATCAAGCCAAATTCCCTATGTTGTAATTTGGTATCAGCTTCTCCTTTTCTTTTGTTTTTTGTTTTTGTTTTTTGATTGAGATTTATCCAATTGGGCATTTAATATATAGTTAAAAATCTCCCTTTTACAATATCCCCTACTTGGAAAGAGCTAAGTAAATCTAAAGTACTGTTAATAAACTCTTTTTCATTGGAGTTTGGGGCATATATAGAACCTAGGGTAACTATCTTACCCTTTAGTTTACCTTTTATGAATATATAATGGCCCCAGTCATCTTTTAATGTATCTTGAACTTCAAATCATATATTTTTGGTAATTAAAATAGCTAAGCCTCTGGCCTTGGATGATCCTGGTTGTTGTAAAATATTCAAAAGTATTTAATTACTCAGAGTATCGATGGATCTTGCTCTATTGGAAAGAAGAGATTTCTTTGTGTTTAAAAACCTTTATTGCTAAGGGTAAAAGGTATACGGGAAACCTACAAATAAACAAACATCTAAGAGCTACATTTCTAAGCTGCTTACAGTTCAAGTCATGGCTACTAACTACACACAGACAAAGGAGAAGGTGTGCTTCTTCTTGACCCCTAGGAAGGAAGTCACCTGAAACAAACAACCAATCTGTGTCACAATAGAAGTTACTTTTCCCGGGCAAAAGCCCCATTGGCTCTGTGCCAGTTTTCCCTTCCAGGTCAGTCTAAACAACAGCAACACTGGTAAACAAGTTAACCCTATAATGACTGGATTGTCAGACCTTGCAAGCACATACATTTCCAACACCCCTTCTCAAGGTCTAACATGTAACTCATACATACACAAAACATTATTCATTATTCACTTCAACATTTGTACCAATCATATTCAATATTTTATGTAGACGTTCAAACTTCTCTTTGGTCAATGGCTTAGTCAGAATGTCAGCCACCATTTCCTCTGTACGACAATGCTCAATATCTATCAGCTTCTTCTGGTACAAATCTCTTACTAAAGCACACTTAATACCAATAGATCTACTTCTTGCAGTGGTGCTTTCTTCCTTACATATAGTTATACAAGCCTGATTATCCTCAAACATAAGTACAGGTACAGGTTCTCTTATTCCAAAGTCCTTTAACATATGAAAAATCCATTCAAGTCTACTACAAGCACTTGCTGCTGAAACACACTCAGCTTCTGCAGTAGATTGCGCCACAACAGTTTGCTTTCTGCTAGTCCAGTCTATTAGTCCATCTCCGCAGAAAAATAGATATCCACTTGTAGACTTATAATTGTCCGATTCTTCTTCCCAGTTGGCGTCCATATATTCGACTAGTCTGGGTCCCTCAGACGGTGCAATTTTCAGTTGTAAGTCCATTGTTCCTTTTAGGTACCACGCCAGTTTCTTCATTGCACTCCAATCATGATGATTAGGTGAACTCACTTTCCTGCATAAGATGCCAACTGCCACTGTAATATCTGGCCTCATGGTTTTGCTCAGGTAGAGAAGTTTTCCAACTGCTTCTCCAATGTCTCTGAGTGGTTTTCCGTTCTTTTCCTTCAGATATCCAGGTTCCATTGGTATGGATGATACATTACAGTCTTTCATGCCGATGGTTTCTACAAAGTCCATAATCTTTCTTTTCTGACATAGAAGAAAAGTTCCATCCTTGAGTCTCTCAATTTGTATTCCGAGGTAGTGTTGTACATCTCCTAGTTGTTTGATTTCCACATCCTTATTCAGTCCATCAGCTATTTCTTTGACATCCTCTCTGTTTTGACAGGCCACGATCAAGTCATCAACATAAACGAGAACATACTGATAGTGTCCATTTTTAATCCTAGTGTATAGACAAGGTTCAGCTTTCCCTTGTTCAAAACCTTGCTTCTGTAGCAGTCCAGTAATTCTGTCATACCAGGCCTTTGCTCCTTGTTTTAGCCCATAGAGTCCTTTGTTGAGTCTGTAGACATAATCCTCTTGTCCTTTGGCTTTAAAACCTTCAGGTTGTTCCATGTAGATTTCTTCTGATAGTTCTCCATTGAGAAAAGCAGTCTTTACATCAAGATGCTCTACTATCATGTCTCTCAATGCTGCAACACTAAGAAGTGTTCTGAAAGTTGCTTGGTCGGTAACTGGAGCAAAAGTTTCAAAATAGTCAGTCCCATATTCTTGTGAATAGCCTTTAGCTACTAAACGTGCTTTGTACAGCTCCACAGTTCCATCTTCTTTATGCTTTATTTTGAAAACCCATTTGCATCCAACAGGCTTTCTGCCTTGAGGTAGCTTAGTAAGAGTCCATGCTTCTTTCTCACATATGGATAGTATTTCCTGTTCCATTGCTTCAATCCATCTATCTCTTTCAATTGCAGGTAAGTTGCATATTTCTTTCCAGTTCTTGGGTTCTTTTGCGGATTGCACAGTTTCGCAAAATCCATATTTCTTTGGTGGTTGCCCTTTAGTGCTCCTTTCTGACCGTCTCACACTGGTTGTGGGTTCTGCTGCCTCCTCTGGTGTGGTTCCCGCTTCCCCTTCTGTTCTGGTAGTTTCCTCAGAAGGTAGACCTGCCGGTTCCCCGGTGATCACTACAGGTAACCATGCCACCAACTCTTCAGGTGCAGTCCCAGGCGTCTGTGGATCAGTTGCACTGGAAACACTTGGCAAATCACACTCATCAACAAATACAACGTTACGTTCTTCAACTGTGCGATTTTGGGGATTGTATATCCTGTATCCTTTTCTACCAACAGGATACCCTACTACAAATCCAGCTTCAGCTCTGGGGTCAAGTTTTCCCCTTCTCTCCTTTGGTATGTGGGCATACCCTTTGGAACCAAAAGCTTTGATGTGCTTTAATCCAGGCTTCTTTTTAAACCAGGCCTGAAAAGGAGTGATTCCAGTAAGCTTTGAGGGTACTCTATTGTGTAGGTACACCGCTGTGTTTACAGCTTCAGCCCATAGGCTATTTGGCAGTCCAGAATGCATTAGCATAGCTCTACACATTTCCTGTATTGTTCTATTCAGCCTCTCAGAAGACCCATTTTGCTGAGGCGAGTATGGGATAGACACCTTGTGTTCAATCCCTTCACGTTCCAGAAACGCTTTAAATTCAGCATTGCAATATTCTCCACCTCCATCAGTGCGTAAGCTTTGAGGTGCTTGGCCAAACTTGTTTTTAATTGTGGCCAGGTAACATTTGAATTTACTCAGTGTCTCATCTTTACTCTTCATCATATACACAAAAGTATATTTCGTTTTGTTCTCAGTAAAAGTCACAAAATATTTATTCCCGCCACAGGATGGTGCTAGTAGACCAACAAGATCACTGTACACAGTCTCTAGAAATCTCTCATTAGTAGTAGGAAATTTTTGAGAATATTTTGGGGCGGTCCCTTTAGCTTTGAGACACGTGTCACATTTCTCCTTTGCCTTATCACAATTCACAACAGAGATTCCACATTCCTTCAACAACCTGTCAACAGACTGTATGCTCCTGTGTGCAAATTTCAAATGCCATGCATATAAGCAATTCTGGTGATTACAAGAGTCATTGCTAGTTTGACACACTTGTTTCTTATCATTAACAGTTCCAGGTTCCTCATTGGCATCCACAAGATAATGAAATCCATCTCTTTCTTCCACTTTGAATGCAAAACCAGGCCCTTTAGCAAGAATCTCACTTGTCTTGTCTGTTCTAAGCAACACACTGTGACCACTGTCCATGAGCCTTTTAGTTGAAATCAAATTATCAGCTGCTTCAGGGACTAGAGCCACGTTCTGCAACTTAACATTAACTACTTCTCCACTAGTAGTGAGAAGTTCAATGGGTACAGTTCCCACACCTCTGACATCAAGTAATTGCTTATTAGCTTGAAGAATTCTTGGCCTATTGTTAGTATCAAGTTCAGAAAACAGTTCCTCATATTTGCAAACATGCATGCAGGATCCAGAGTCAATTAAAAATATTTTCTTATTTCCATCAACATCATCATCATCACAGATTCTAAAAGCATGATCCTTTCTGTTAGCATGGTGATTCCCATGTTCCTTTGTCTCTGGTTTGGAGCGGCTCCTATAATTTTCTCTACCACTGGGTGTCTGGCCTCTCTGACTACGTGCTCCAAAAGGCTTTTGTCTGCCTTCTGCTTTAGACTCACTGTCTCTGGCATTTCTAAATTCACAGAATGCAACTTTATGATTCCCTTTACATAAGAAACACTGAATTTTCCTTTTAAATCTTTGCCCATGTTTCAAACTCAGTACAGACATCTCATTAGACAAATCATCATCATTGCTCCTTGAGTCAGATTCTTCCTGTAAAATCATCAGTAAACCTTCAAGACTTAAATCATCCTTATGTCTCAGATTCATAGCCAAATTCTTGTAACTCTGTGGTAGACCTCTAAGAATTGCAGTGATTAAATCAATTTCATCAGGTGTCTTACCCAATTCCTTTAGCTCATTATAAACGCCCATTAGTTTGCTCAGTTTCTCAGGTAAATGGTCAGTCTCTCTTACTTTAAAGTCAAAGATCTGTGCCTTTAAGTAATAAATCTTACTTGTAGTCTTTCCCCCATATTTCTTTTTCAGATATTCAACCATTCCTTTTGATGTTCCCACAGTATATAAATTTGGCACATCTTTATAATCAACTGACCCAAGAATTAGATTCTTAGCGTAGCCATCCAGTTGTTCAAAAGCACTTTTCTCTGGCTCATTTTCTGGAGGGGTCATTGTTAAGACATGTTGGGCTCTCTGCATTTGCAGCTTTACTGTGAGAAAACCGTGCCAGTGAAGAAAATTGTGGGGCGTCAGTTTTAAGGGTGCAAATTCCCCTGAGTGATGGAACATACAGTCGTGGGCGCTGTTTCTCTGGCTGCAGAAGTTGAGGCTTTGGCTGTGGAAGATTCAGCTTCACTCATCCTTAGGCTGTAGCAGGCACACTGCAGGAACTCACAGGGTTAATTCCTTTCCTCAGGCTGTGCAGCTGGGAGCGGGAGACTTCAAAACAATCAGCTCAGCTTTCCTCGTCCGGGCTCTGAAGCGCGCGTAGGGAAAAAAAAAATCCAAAAAGTTTTCTCTCAGCTGCTCTCCAAAGTGCAAGCTATCATAAAGTGGGGATTCCTCCAATCAGCAAGAATTAAAGTACTCCCACTCTTTCTGGCTGCAGCTTTGTTTGGCAAAAAGCAGAAAAACTTTGCAGAAAAATTATTTCCTTTTAAAATAAGCCTCTACCTGCTAGCTCAACTCAGCTCTCTCTTTATCAATCCAATGAGCATTTCAAAAACAAAATTCAACCATCAAATGCTACCATTTTGTTGTAAAATATTCAAAAGTATTTAATTACTCAGAGTATCGATGGATCTTGCTCTATTGGAAAGAAGAGATTTCTTTGTGTTTAAAAACCTTTATTGCTAAGGGTAAAAGGTATACGGGAAACCTACAAATAAACAAACATCTAAGAGCTACATTTCTAAGCTGCTTACAGTTCAAGTCATGGCTATTAACTACACACAGACAAAGGAGAAGGTGTGCTTCTTCTTGACCCCTAGGAAGGGAGTCACCTGAAACAAACAACCAATCTGTGTCACAATAGAAGTTACTTTTCCCGGGCAAAAGCCCCATTGGCTCTGTGCCAGTTTTCCCTTCCAGGTCAGTCTAAACAACAGCAACACTGGTAAACAAGTTAACCCTATAATGACTGGATTGTCAGACCTTGCAAGCACATACATTTCCAACACTGGTGAGGTAAATTGTTGGTTATACCACTGTGTTGCAAGAACTAAGTCTGAATCTTTTTTAAGGTGAGTTTCCTGGATAAATATTATATCTGGTTTAGATTTAATATTTGCATTGTTATTCTTTTGCATTTTATTTTGTTATTCAGGCCTCTGACATTCCACGAAAAGATTTTATACATTTTGTTACTTTCCAGTAGAATATCTAAATTATCTCATAATCTTTATCTCAGTTTCAATATCAACAATGTAAGTTAATGGTTTTCCTCTCTTTGTACCAATTCCAATTTACTTTTAATCAAATTAACAAAATAAAAGGAAAGAACTGGGTTATAAAACTTCTATAAAACTTCTATGCAGTGTAGTCTATTTTTACATTTTGCTTATATGAACTAACCTCTGTATAGATAGTTGTAATCTGTTATGTTTTAACTTTTACAAAAAAGAATTAAATAAAACACAGTAAAATGAAACCTAACTACTATATAACTAATCAACTGTTATATATCATACTAATTAAAACCCCCACCCCCTGAGGTCTAACTTACTTCAGTTAGGACCTTCTGATTTCAATCTATAATATTCCCTCTTAACTGTACTACTAGGAGCACCACCCTTTACCCTATACCTCCCCTTCCCCTCCCTTCCCCTAGATATACAAAATATAAATAATTTAGACATAATTTCCAAAGAAAGCTTATAAAAAATAAACACATTCTTTTATCTTGTTCAGTCTTATTGTTGTTTTCGATCCATCTTCAATCTATTGAGTAATAACAGTTTCAGTTCAAGCCTTGATAACAGTATGCCTTATTGGGACTTTACTTGCTTTTTGTGGTGACATATTTAATGAAAGCCTTCTTTTACTTGTTTTCCTTATGGCACTAGGTAGTAGTTCAAGTTTCATTTCTTGTAGCAGTGCTAGTCCACTTTCTTCATTCATAGCTTGGTATTGTTTTCCATGATGATGCACCGTCAACTTTCCTGGGGTGCTTTTTTTCTTCATGAAGCTTTTGTGTTGTTGCCTTCAGCTTCTGTCAGATTTGTAAAGCTTCCAGTGGCAGATCTGGGAAAACTTGGATCTGTTTCTCTTGATAAAGCAAGTATCCTTGTTCTCTAGCAGTTTTCATAATTGTTGTTTCATTCTCAGATCTGCAAAAGACACCAGTATATTTCTAGGATATTTTCTGGCTGGGTTGTTTGCTGGTTCTATTCTGTGAGCTTTTAGCAAAACTGGACATATGCCTTCTTCTAGTTGTAGAATGGGTGCTAGCTATATACTCATCAAATTTATTAGTTCTGCAGATTCCTTAGGATTTTCTTGAAATCTGTGAAATTTAAGGTTTTGTTTATGTGCCGTTGTTTCCAAAATTAACGTACTTTCTTTCATGATTTGGTTCTCCATTTGAATGCATTATTTTTCAGTTTGTCTGTCCTCAAAGTTAATGCAATTTTTGCTGTGCTAGCAGTTTTCTCCAAGGTTTTCATTACTTCATTAATTTGGTCAGTTAAAGGTTGGAGCAAATCATTTTCTGAGTTATGTTGTCTAAGATTGATTGCTCCAACTTTTGAAATGCAGATTTAAGGGTAGATTGAAGAGTTTTTACTGTAACTGGTTCTTCTAATTGGTCTTTTTTCTTCACTGCATTTTCAGCTGCAATTTTGTTTTGCCACAGCTCAGCTGTGCTCACAGGCGCTTTTGTGAATTCCGAGGTACAGAATGTTTTAACACTCACCAATTTAAGGTTTTTTGCTGTAGTTTTAGGTCTTTCAGGTTGCTTCAAACTCTGTGGGGAAGTTTATTCTCATTTTGCTTTCTTTGGATGTGGGGAGGGAAGGTCTGGGTCAGAGCAACTGGTTAAGGCATCCGCCATGTTCATCCCCAATGCCACGCCTCCCACCATCAAACTGTTTAATGCCAAAGTGGTGGTGCAAAGTTTACATGGGACTAATATCTGGATTGACAAAATAGGAGAGTCCTTTGATTCAATTCTTCTTAAATTCCTATGTTCCATCTGCGTAATTCCAAACAGTGTAGCAGGGGTAGCCCTCCAAGCTGAATTGGGACAGTCATCTCTTTAACCTCAGGCCTGGATGAAGGCTCTCCCCCTTAAAGTTAAAATTATACACTCCAACATCCAAGAGGACTACCTTGGTTTAGCTCTTCTAACTGATCTCCAAAAAACTGTCAGATGAGTTTATCCTTTTCTATTAACACCCCAGTGTTCAAATCTCTGTAGAGCAACAAAGGTTTCACCATGCAGTTACCAATAGCATCAGCACAGAGGAGAAGGGTTATCCTGTCTTTTGCTACCTTGAAGCTCAAAATTATCTTTTCTTCCTTGGAAAGTTGTGTTCTTGCTTTTCTTTTCAAACACAAGGCAGCTTTGTCTGCATTGAAAACTTGCCTGGAATGTAACTCTTTTCCAGAATGATTTTAAGAAGATGTAGGTAATGTTTCCCACTCTCCTGCTATAGCTTGTTAGGCTGGGGGGGGGGGGCAGGAATCACCATTGGACTGATGGTGTGATGTCATTTTGAGGGGTGAATCAAGAAGTGATGCCGCACCACTATAAGACTCAGGGGAAGCTGTGTGGTAAACAGTACAGTCTCTGCTGAATCCTAGAGCAGAGTGACATAACTTTTAGTTTCAATCCAGAAATTATGTCATGTTGTTGAATGATGGTGCTCCCCATGCCCCCATCCTCCACAGTCTCCTGCCAGCTCCCAGGTGTTCAAGAGAATCCTGCACTGCTTTCTGATCTCCTGATGTTGATTCCCCTGTTAACCTCAAATTGTGTAATCCATCTCTTTTTAAATTTCTTGACCAAACTTCTACTTGCAGTGAATTAAACTGCAGTGTCATCACTATCCACCACCACCATCACAACCTGATGTTTGTGCAAAATAATACTTTTCAGATTGCAGGACCACTCATATGTGCACATTACTATCCCATCCATATGCTTAATGATTTTACCATTTTCTTTATTACAGGATCAGAACTTACACATGAGAGCAGGTGCTCTCAAAGCAACACTGTCCCTTATTTTTCTCCATTTTCTTAATAACACATAGTTGACTCATTAATGCCATTCATTATACCTACTGAGACCTTGCTAAGTCCAAGCTTATCCAAAAATTCAGCTTTCTGAACATTTCCCTGCTCTTTCCCTCCTCCTTACCACAGTGTATCACTTGCTTTTCTCTTCAGCACCATCATTAAAGGTGTGTGAGAAAGCATCATGCTGCATCATGTGGTCGGGCTGCGAATAAGTAAAGTTGCACATCCAGAAATGATGAGCATCTGTGGTAGGTAGTGCTTATTTCACACTGACATATATAATAAAGGAGATTCAAATGCCTTCTGGAAGAGATTTTAGAGAGCTTGGGGGCTGTATCCAGAACTGTTGCTGCTGCTCACAAAACCCTTCAAATTCTTTTACCCCATGAACACCAAGGGTTATTATATATGGTGGTGTTCCTTCTAGGTTCCATTCCTTTAGTGATATCTTTGTATTGTGGGTTTTTTTTGCTTATTTTATTTATATTTATTTGTAATTTTGATTTATAAATTGCTCTATCCCTGAGTAAAATACATCAAGATAAAAATAGTTCCCAACAATTAAACAGTTTATTTAAAAAAAAAAAAAAATCACAGATAGCATTATTGGATTATAGACTGTGTCACTGCTTCCTAAAAGAGGTAGGGGAAACATAGCTAAAAGAGGAGAGTTAAGGGAGGTAAAGGGAAAGAAAGTTCCAGCAAAGATGGTATCCATTGCTGTCCTCAACCAAAGGCCTGGCGTAACATCTCTGCCTTACAAGCCTTGTGGAACTGCATCAGGTCCTGCAGGGCATAGATGTTATTTGGCAGAGAGTTCCAGCAGGCAGGGGCCAGGACTGAAAAGGCCCTGCCTTTGGTTGAGGACAGCTGGATGTCTTTTGGGCTGGGGATCACCAGTTAATTGTTCTCAGTGGAGTATAACACTCTTTAGGGGACATAATGGAGGAGGCAGCTCCAAAGTTAAATAGGTCCCAGACCATTCAAGGCTTTGAAGGTCAGTACCAAAACCTTGAACCTGATCTGGTACTCCACTGGAAGCCAGTGCAGTTAACGCAGCACAGGTTGAAAATGTGCTGTCCATGATGTTCCTGTCAGGACTCATGCTGCTGCATTTTGGATCAGTTGGAGTTTCCAGATCAGTCCCAAGGGCAGGTCAGTTGCTGGTTCCAGTAATCCAATCTGGAGGTGACTATTGTGTGGATTACTGTGGCCGGGTTGGGGTGAGACAGGAAGGGGACCAATTGCTGGAGTTGGCACAGATGAAAAAAATGCCAGCTTGGCAGTGTTAATGATCTGGGCCTCCATAGACAAGGAGGTGTCTAAGGCCATGCCCAAATTCCTGACAGTCTGCACACCCTAACACTAGTGGCACACCATCAAGAGTGGGAAGTTGGTGCCCCAGCCCTGATTCCCCCTCAGCCACAGAAACCTCATCTTGGTTGGATTTGGTTTCAGTTGACTCTTCTTCAACTATCCCACCATGGCCTCTAGACCCTTGGCCAAATTTTGCAGGGTGGTGTCTGGGCGGCCACCCATTGACAGATACTGCTGGGTGTCATCAGCGTACTGATGACACCCGACCCTGAAACTCCATACCAGCTGGACAAGGGGGTGCATATAGATGTTAAATAACATTGGGGAGAGGATTGCCCCCTGAGGGATCCCACATGTTAAGGGGTACCTGGTTGAAACCCTCTCCCCAAATGCCACCCTTTGTCCCTGAACCAGGATAAATGAAGTAAGCCACTTCAAGGCTACCCCATAAACTCCCACACCATCGAGGTGGTGGGTCATCAGGTTGTTATCAACCATGTTGAATGCTGCTGTGAGATCTAGTAACAACTGCATTGCTGACCCACCCTGGTCCAGCTGTCTGCAGAGATCATTCATAAGAGCGACCAGCACCGTCTCTGTCCTGTGACTGGAGTGAAAATCATACTGGAATGGGTCCAGTGCTGATGCATCATCCAGAACACCCTGGAGCTGCTCAGCTACTACTCTCACAATTACCTTACCCAGAAATGATAAATTAGAAACTGGGTGGTAATTGGAAGGATCAGTAGGATCCCAGATGTTTTTTTCAAGAGCAGCACCACCACAGCCTCTTTTAGCCCCACTGGATAGACCCCTGACTCCAGGGACAGATTAATAATGTGCACCAGGGAGCCTCGTATTCTCTCATCACTGGCTTTTGCCAGTCATGAGGGACATGGGTCCAAGAGGCATGTGGTTGGTCTAACAGCATGCAGGATTCTGTTGACATTGACCTGGGAGAGCCATCTGAAGCTATCAAATACTGAATTCAAAGACAGCCAAGGGGCCTCCACATACTGTATCAACTTTGGTGGTTAGGTCGTGGTGGAGTGACAAGACTTTATCCATGAAAAATCTCAAAAGTGCCTCACAGCTAGTAGTCAAATTACTAACAATTCCTGTTCTCTCAGTGAGAGATGTTAAAGATCTAGTCACCATAAACAATTGTGCTGGGCAACAGTTAGCAGATGCGATGGAGGCTGCATAACATTGTCTTTTTGCAGCCTTCACCACCACTTCATAAGCTTTCATAAGCATCCTATAAAATGCTCTTGTGGCTTCATCATGAGCATGCTGCCAAATTTGCTCAAGTCATCTGAATTCCTATTCATTCCCCTGAGTTCCATAGTATACCAGGGGAATTACCTCAGCCGGGAACAGAGAGGACATTGGGGGCAACTTCATCGATGGCTTCAGAGAAATGGGAATTCCAGTCCTCTATCAGTTCATCTAATGAGTTGCTGGAGGACATTAGATCCCACAGAACATTCTGGAACCCAATAGGGTCCATTAGTCTCTGTAGGGAAGCGTAAATCAGCTTGCAGCCTAGATGGGGGGAGTGGGGAGGAGACAACACCAAGTCTGACCATGGCTCTTCCATCTTCGTGATCAGATGTTTAGTTTTGTATGACAGTCAGTAAGAAATAGCATGTATGGCAATCAGTAAGAAATAGCATTTCAACTGATAACCAGATTTTAAGGCAGATGCTGAAGTTACATATCATTTTTGCTTTGCAGGCACTAGATGCATTGTGCTGCTTACTCATATTCTTCCATGTATTGATTTTCATCACACTTTGAAAGCTCTTCATATCCTTTTCCCCCTTCTTTTTTCTGATTTACATAAAAGTATTTATGTACAATTAGACTAATAGCTTAATGGATGAAATTTAAGCTATTTTTAATCAACTGATGCACCACTGATACTGGAAAAGTCTATGAAAAGAATTTATTAACTGCTTATTTTAAAGATTCTGTCCTCTTCTTCTCACATTTTTTGATTGGCATTGAAACCAGACAAGGACAATCCTCAGGATAATAAAGGCAATGGCAGCCATTTTATAACAATATGACTCTGAACACACTTATGACTGATACAGAACCATATAATTAGTAAATGACAGGGGGAAAAGCAGCATCAATATTACTTTTAATACTCAAAATTCACTGCTCAGTATCTAAAATATCAGGAATTTTTGATAAAGTCTTTTCACCAGTAGGGATGGTCTAGGGCTGCCAGATCTTAGTGGGAGGCCTTCACTTGTCAACCCTACTGGTCTGGAAGGAGAAAAATAATTGTTAGAAAGGTGATGTTGGCTGCTTTGCTATGTCAGGTCCAGAAAAAAAAAATCTGGGAGTGACATAGGGTAGCTATAAGAACCACCAAAAACTCTATGGTTTTACCATAGAGAAGTGACTTAACAAAACTGCCAGTGTTACTTCCTTCCCAACCTTCAGCCCTCTCAGCTGGTTGCCAGGCTCATCTTGGCAACCCTCAGATGCTTGAACACCAACCAATTGAAATTGTGTCCTGATCACCAATTTTGAATGGTTGGACTGATTGCTCATGACCTGTTAATGGCTGTCTGAAAGGCTGCTGTACTCTTTCCTTACTCCATTAAGTACAGCAGAGAACAATCAGTTTTCACACATGTACATTGTCACACAGCCTGAGGGACTTGTCTTTGCCCTTACTAATCGGAGTGTACCACTTTGTGCCACAACTAAAGCACACTGTTAACTCAATCATCAACAATATACACAGCTAGTAAAATCAACGTTTAAAAAACTTACCATTCTTCTTACATAAAAGTAAAATTTTAAAAATGAAATTGCTCAGTACAATTTTAAAGCGAGTGTACCTTGATCATACTGGGCAGGAAATCTGCTAAAATCTGCTACACAATCCCAGTAATGGAGGATTGACAGTTCTAGAAAAGCCTTTCCTTGCACTTTCTACAAGGCTACTTATTTATTTAAATTGTACTGTAGCTTTAGCCTCAGTTGGGATCCAAAGTAACTTACATTGTTCTCCTCCATTATCTTCACAACAACCTGAATATGGTAAGTTAGGCTGAGAGAGCTGTGACTGGCCAATGGTCACCCAGTGAGCTTCCATTTTATGAGCATTCTTAACCACTATACAACACTCCACAACTGTATCACGATCAAGGGTTAGTCTGACTGGCCTTCACAAACTGAACCAACTAAAAGCTAGCTAGCGTGGCTAGTATGCATTAGACCTATCTGCAGGGTGATAGATCAGTGAGTCACGAAAGCTCATACCCTGCCACAAATTTTGTTATTCTTTAAGGTGCTACTGGACTCTTGCTCTTTTCTACTACTGTCAAACTGAACTGGTTGCAGCGATCATATCAGGTAAATTCAACGACTGAATGTGTTTTCTCCAAAAAAATTATTTTAGTAGTTGTTATACTTCTGTCCTGTTTAAGGCTGCCAGCTTTGGGTTGGGAATTTCCTGGAGATTTGGGAGTACAGCATGGGGAGGGAACTCAAAATGGTATAATGTCATAGAGTCCACCTTCCAAAGCAGGCATTTTCTCCAGGGAAACTGTAGTCTGGAGATCAGTTGTAATTTCATGAGATCTCCAGGCCCTAGCTGGAGGCTACAAATTATGAGAGCTCATGGGAGAAGTTGAACAACCAATACAAACTATACAAACAACCATGATATAATTATTAAGATTTTATTTTATGAGAAATTTTATGTATTTACTATAAAGATTTTTAACATTAATAGATTTGCCAGCTGGAGGCTGGCAAACCCAGTCCTCCTCTTTCTTTACAAAGTTTACTTGGGATGCCCTGTAGTTTCCAGCCATTGATTAGTTAGTACTTGTCATAATACACATGAAGCCACAAGTCAGAGCATTTTGATTCAACTAGCTCAGTACTGTTAACTCTAATTCGTTTGTATGTTCATAGGTATTTTGTATGCATTTTGTCCAGAATCTCAGGGAGAAGAGTTCCTTCTCCAAATCTTTCTTCTCAGATCCATTCAGTGTATAAACAATTACCTTCAATGTAGAAACGATTACCTTCAACAATATTGTAGCACTGGAAATGCCCCCCCCCGCTATCCACAAAGTATTAAAAATATTGGCAAATTAAGTTTATCATATGATTTATGAATGCTGTAGTTAAGGATAAGGAATTGTTCCCTCATATTTCATATCTTTCCCCATTCATTTATATTAACACCAGCGTTTTTGGAATGCTGCTTTCACTGATGGTTTGGTGGATTTGTTTGTACTGTATATACAGATTATAAATTATATTACACACATAATATATATCATTACCCTGACCTGGGTAGCCCAGACTAGCAAAATCTCTTCAGATCTTGGAAGCTAAACAGGGTCAGCCTGGTTAGTATTTAGACGGGAGACCACTAAGGAAGGCTAGGGCTGCTACACAGAAGCAAGCAATGGCAAACCACCTCTGTTCGTCTTTGCCTTGAAAAACCCATGAGGTCACCATAAATCAGTTGTGACTTGATGGCACTTTACGCACACATAATATATATTATTACACTAGCCTGAATCCAACAATTTAAGTATGGAATATTATGTTTTCTGATACTCCTCTCCATTCCCATAGCCCCTTAAAACCCTTGAATAGATCATTCCTTGTGTAGCACCTGAACAAAACAACAGCCATGTGGGATTTGGGGTGCAGTGAGGAAGGACAAGGGGTGAAATGACTCCTCCTCCTGCTTATGCACATGCAACTACATTGGGGGGGGTGCAGTCTATGGAACTATACGCCACTGAGATCTCTTCCCTACTCAAACACTGCAGTCTTCAGGCTCCATGCATGCATCTTCAGAAATTTAACCTGGAGTTAGCAGTCGTAGCCCCAACCCATGCAGCTGTTCACTTGTGTGAATTCCAAGGGTCTGAAGGGGCTGCAGGAGTAGAAAGGAATGTGGATGAACTCCCTTGCATGGATGCAGGTGAACATTGATTTAGTGATATGTAAATAATATTGAAATATCTGCATCTTTTCTGAAACATTTTTGAGGGAACAGAAGTGGCATAGAATAAAGTACTGTGAGTCTGATTTGCATGAGGATGAAATGATTTTTGTTGTTCATCCTAGAAATAGGAGAGTGACATGGTTTACATCATTCCAAGACTTCTGTGATACTGGAAAAGAAAGGAAAAAGAAGCAATAGAGGAATGCTGGGTGTTGTGGACCTATCTTGGCAAGGAAAATGCCCAGTATTTTTACAGGAGGCAATAATTTAAGTTTATGCACAAATGAGAGAACTGATGAATGAAAGGTATTAACCTATTTAGCTTCCCCCACAGAGAGACATAGGGCAGAATCCTGAAACGAGTAATTGAGGTCATATCCTATTGTCACCAGTAGTTCTAAAATATATGGTGAAATATTTAAATCTCATAATAATGAGGCAATTTAATTCTGACTAAATTTTGTTAGATTGACCCCATATAAATTCAGTATATCCCTTCTCTGAACAAAAACATAAACATCTGTTACCAACAATATTGTGATGGAGTCTGCTTTTAATTAACCATTACTTGGCTTAATTTCATTTGCACATATTTCAGAGTGGGTACGTGCAGGTTTACAATCAGCCATCACTGAGACATGCACTACTTATCTCATATCTTGTATCTCATATAAC
Source organism: Gekko gecko (assembly GCA_029375565.1). Taxonomy (NCBI): domain Eukaryota; kingdom Metazoa; phylum Chordata; class Lepidosauria; order Squamata; family Gekkonidae; genus Gekko; species Gekko gecko. Next base: position 144,061,511 of record JAPDNY010000005.1, read on the forward strand.
CTTTCACCCTCTCTGAACCATGAGAAGGTCTGGGTATAAATGTTTTAATCTGTATACTAATAGCAAAGTATATATAAAAGAGTTTTTAAAAGCCTCAAATGATAAAAGGTGCATCTGCAGCTGTTGCTAGGCAACCACAGTTTGCAAGGTTTGGTTCTGTTAGTAAAAGGCAGGGGGAGGGGGTACGGCCCTTTCCAGGGCTATTTTGGCCTTTGAGGGAGGTCTCATTGGGGCAGGCTTAGGGTTGCCAGCACCAGGTTGGGAAATTCCTGGAGATTTTGTGGTGGAGTCTGAGGAGTGACCGGTTTGGGGAAGGGAGAGGTCTCAGCTAGATATAATGCCACAGAGCCCACTGTCCAGAGTAGCCATTTTCTCCAGGGGACAGATCTCTGTCATCTGGAGTTCAGTTGTAATTCTGGGAAATCTTCATGTCACACCTGGACATTGGCAGCCCTAGGCCTGGCAGCAATCTGTGGGTGGCTTGATACCACCAGACTTGAATGACTCAACTAAGCCTGGCTGTTTGCTACTATACAACATCAGCCATCCTGAGAAAGCCAGGGTGATTTCCCACTAAAGCTGCCTCGGGGTTGCGCCGCCGTTTGCCCCGATACTATTAGTCAATTTCACACCCGAAGCCGCGGGGCTGCATTTTGACCCGCGGCTTCGCCCGATTTCCCTGCAGTTTCGTAATCCTGTTTTTTGAGGATTACGAAACTGCAGGGAAATCGGGAGAAGCCGCGGGTCAAAATGCAGCCCCGCGGCTTCGGGTGTGAAATTGACTAATAGTATCGGGGCAAACGGCGGCGCAACCCCGAGGCAGCTTTAGTGGGAAATCACCCCCAGTGTGGTATAGCTGTTAGAGCTTCAGAACAGAGTTTGGGAGACCCAGGTCTGAATTTCCATCTTCCTGTGGAAGTTAGCTGGGTGATTTTGGACTGGTCACATACTTACAGCCCAAACTACCAAATAGTGTAGTTGTACAGATAAAAAGGAGAGGAAAATAATGTCAGGTCCATTGGTCCCTACTGTGGAGAACTGTGGGGTGTAACTAAAGTAAAGAAATAATAAATATAGCTGAAGATAGGAGGCAGATAAAAGGTAAGTTGGTGAATGGCTGGGAAGGAGAGAATGAGGCTAGGAAAGGGGAGAACATATGGGAGTTGCCAGAAGGAGGGAAATGGGAAATAGTATGGGGAGGAGGATAGAGGGGAAAGTTCCTTGTGGGTTCCCTACCACGCAAGTGGATCTGTCCCAATGGCCACACAACTGGGCCACAGTTTTCCTAGTTAGAGACTGCTGTGGGGGAGGGAAAGCTTAAAGCAAAGGGGCAGATAAAGGTAGACAGGCTATTGGGTGGGAAGGAGATTCCAGCTTAGGAAATTTGTAGAGATTTTGGGGGGTGGAACCTGGGAGGGTGGGTTTGAGGAGGGGAGGGACCTCAGAAGGGTATAATGTCATAGATTTCACCTCCAAAGTGGGCATTCCCTCCAGGGGAATTAGGGTTGCCAACCTCTAGGTAGGGGCTGTAGATCACCTGGAATTCCAACTGATCTCCAGATGACAGAGATCAGTTCCCCTGGAGAAAATGGCTGCTGTGGAGTGTGGAGTACATGGCATTATACCCTGCCCCAAATCTCATCATCACAAGTTTCCACCTTCAAATCTCCAGGATTTTCCCAACCTGTCACATACTTTCAGCTTAGCCTACTTCATAGAGTTGTTCTGTGGATTAAAAGGAGGACTGGAGAAAAATGTAAACTGCTTTGGTCCCCACTGTAGAGAAAGGCGGGGTAAATATGAAGTAAATAAATAATAAATATACCTGCAGATGGGAGGCAGATTAAAGGTAGCTTGGTGAATGGCTGAGAGAAGAGAATGGATCAAGTGAAGGGGACAGGATTTTGGGGTTGCCAGAGGGAGGGAAAGAGGAAATAGTGTGGGGAGAGGGAAAGAGGGGAAAGTGAGGTGCCACCCCACAAGTCCTTGAGGGTTCCCAACCATGCTAGTGGGCCTGGCCCAGTGGCCAGCACCACGTAACTTAACCACAGTTTTCCTACACAGAGGCAGCTGGAGAGGGGAGAGTAAAAAATTAAGACAGAGGGGCAGATAAAGGTAGATGGACTGTTGGATGGGAAGGAGATAGGGTTACCAACCCCAGGTTAGGAAATAGCTGGAGTTTGGGGGGGTGAACCTGGAAAGGCTAGGTTTTCAGGAGAGGAGGGACCTCAGAAGGGTATAATGCCATATATTTCATTCTCAGAAGCAGCCATTTCCTCTAGAGTGACTAGAGTAGCTGACCTCCACATGGGGGCTGTAGATCACCCAGAATTCCAATTGATATCCAGATGACTGAGATCACTGCTCTTGGAGAAAATGGCTGCTTTAGAGAGTTGACCCTATGGCATTATACCCTGCTGAGGTTGCTTCCCTCCTCAAACTTCGCCTCCCAAGACTCCACCCCCAAATCTCCAGGAATTTCCCAATCTGGAGCTGGCAACTCTAGCAGGAAAAGGAGACAGTCTATAAGTGCTTTCAGGAAGAAGAAGAAGAAGAAGAAGAAGAAGAAGAAGAAGAAGAAGAAGAAGAAGAAGAAGAAGAAGAAGAAGAAGAAGAAGGTGGTGGTGGTGGTGGTGGTGGTGTTTTTTACCCCACTGTTCACTACCAGAAGGAGTCTTGGAGCAGTTTACAATCACCTTCCCTTCCTTGCCCCACAACAGGCACCCTGTGAGGTAACTGGGGCTGAGAGAGTTCTGAGAGAACTGTGATTGGCCAAGGTCATCCAGTTGGCTTCATGTGGAAGTGGGGAATCAAACTTGGTTCTCCAGATTAAAGTCCACTGCTCTTAACCACTACACCAAGCTGGATCTTAAGGAAAGGAAAAGAGGAAATATTGTGGAGGGGAAAATGAGATGCTTCTCACAAGTTCTTGTGAATGACCAGTTGTAGATAAATAAATATATTAGATTATTTAATTTTGGCATTTACAACCCGGCTTCCAGCATAGCCATCTGATGTTTGCCAACTTAGGCATCAAAGGCAGGTTTCTGGGTACAGTAAAATAGCATCATTAAAATAACAATTTAAAAATATATCAGAAATATTCCAGAATGTTGGATCCAGCCAATCAAGGCTGTATTATAAAACAGCCTTGAAAACCAAAGTGAAAACAAATCTTTTAGTAGGATTTCTAAAAGATTCTGGACAGACAGCAATAGAACTCATTGGCCAAGGTTTTGCTACAAAAGAAAAGGAGTATAACCTGCCTTAGAGGGTGAGGGGGAGCAGATGTGCTTATATGGGCACATTTGTTGCAGGACTGTGGCTCATTTGTAGAACATCTGCTTTGTATGCTGAAGGTCCCTGGTTCAATCACCAGCAATTCCAGTTTTAGACAGCTGGTGTGGTGCAGTGGTCAGTGTCAGACTAGGATCTGGGAGACCTAGCTTGAAATCACCACTCTGACATGGAAGCCTACTGGGTGATCTTGGACCAGTCTCACTGTTGCAGCCTAGCCTATCTCAAAGGGTTGTTGTGAGGATAAAATGGAGAATAATAATGTAAACCTCTTTGGGCCCTCATTGGAAAGGAAGACAGGGTATAAATGACAAAAATAAAATAAATAAATAAATAAATAAATAAATAAATAAATAAAAGTTGTGAGGATCCTCTGTCTCTGTAAGAATAGAAAGGATGGAAATGTTGAGTTAAAATAGGAAATTAGCTGCTCTTTTTGTTGTGACCTTTAATATTTTTTTTTAGCTACTTGAAAAATGCCATGGAAATTCCAGGATTCAGAGCAGATGCAATTACATAAGATGAATGCTTGGAAAATAGAACATTATTTTATAGCTAAAGTACTAGTTAGATCTGACAAAACGGACTCAGTTCAAAAGTGCTGTACTTATACCTAACAGCTGGCATTTCAATGAAATATAAAGGCTTTACTGTACATAAATATTCTCATTGCATCAAAGCTATGGGGATAATTTTAGGAAAGGGGCATAGTAGGGAAGGTACCTAAACTAAAACTTCTTGGTAAAGCTAAACAGTTCATACTCCTAAATATCAACTATTACCACTAGCACCCAGTAGTTTAGTAGGTAAGAAGTCAAGGAAAGTGCAGTAGCACACTTAGGGAAAATAGTTTTAAATAGAGAATTAATAAGGTTCTCAAAAATAATGTTTAGCCCTCCTTCTGTGGTCCAAATTAGACGAAATGCCATGCTTGGGTTCTCCCAGGGAATGTACCTCCATTTTGTAGAGTTCTAGAACGTCTTTTAAGAGTATAGTTGGGACCACTGTGGTATGGGGGGAGGAGGGACTCCTGCCTTCCTTTCAGTCTGTTTTGGGTAATGCCTTCTTGGTTCTAAACATTATCTGGTACCTGTGGCCCTCTTAAAAAGAAGAAGAAGAAGAAGAAGAAGAAGAAGAAGAAGAAGAAGAAGAAGAAGAAGAAGAAGGAGGAGGAGGAGGAGGAGGAGGAGGAGGAGGAGGAGGAGGAGGAGGAGATTGGATTTATACCCCACCCTTCATTACCCAAAGGAGTCTCAGAGTGGCTTACAAACTCCTTTCCCTTCCCCTCCCCACAACAGACACCCTGTGAGGTAGGTGGGGCTGAGAGAGCTCTGACAGAAACTGCTCTTTTTCAAGAACAGCTGTACCAGAACTATGGCTTGCCCAAGGTCACATCAGCAGGTGCATGTGGAGGAGTGGGGAATCAAACCCAGTTCTCCCAGATAAGTGTCCGCACACTTAACCACTACATCAAACTGGCACCAAAAGCATTCCAGGACTCTACAAAATGGAGACATTTCCCCAGGGTGAACCCAGGGACAGCATCTCATCTAGTTTGCTCCTGTGACAGTATCTTCAGTTGTGAATACCCTCCATCAGAAAGGGGCATGAAATACTTGAAGATGTGTTGTGCCTCCTCCTCCACCCCTAGGTTGACTCCTCCTCTTGTTGACATTGCAGTGTCCTGGGCCATGCTTGTCCCTCTTTTTGGGGCTAGCCTGTGGCCTTAGAAATGGTTGGGGGAGACAGTTTCATCACCAGCCCTCCACTCCAATGTGCTGAAGCTTCGTATCTTCTCTCTTGCTACCTTGGAAACTCCAGCCATCTCTTCCCCAGCCTGCCAGGCAGGTTCCCTTTTATAGCTTGGCTCCCTTGTCACCCCACCCTTTGCACTGCCCCCTGCCCATCCCCTGGCTTGCCTTGCCTTCAGATATAAGTTCCAATGTGCAGCATCAGGCTTGGGTGGATCTGCTTTGGGTCACGCACTTCTGGCCACAGCCCCTCCTCTGCCATCTGCTCCATTGGCCTAGGGGAGCAGGGCAGTACAGATCCCACTGCCCAGCCCTGACAGCTCTTATTGCTGGGGTCCTATTCACCTGCCTAGGCCTCCTCCTCCTCCTCTATGGTCCCCAGACCCATCTCGGTAAGTGGGGGATGCTTCATGGCCAGTGCCTATGATACCACCATCTATCTTCCCCAAACCAAGTTGGGCAGCCTGGAGGCTTGCTCAGGCAGCTGTTTGTTGGAGTGCTTCTTGTCCCAGGAGCTCAAGGAGGGTTGCGGTGAGGCCCGACCAGGGCTGGTCGGGACAGATGGCAACTAGGAACAAATATTCATTGTAGAAAAATAAGCATCAACTAGTGATTAGTCACCTCTCAGAGCACTCTCTTGTGCTAGACAATCAGGATATTAGCAAATAACAGTTCATTTTTCAGCTTGATTCTTCCTTTTCTTTTTCTGAAAATTTATTAAAGCTTTAAAAATACATAAAATTGGAATAAAATTTAATCATATAAGGAGAAGGCAGAAGAGATTGGCATAGATAGAGTACTATAGGAATGAGATAGGGAGAGACTATGTAGAAATAGAAATAGAAAGATAGATAAATAAAAGAAAAAAATAGTCAGAATGTATAAAACTCCAGCAAGACCTGGTTGCTTGGAAGTAAATTATGTTCTGTCAGGTAGATGAAATACGGAAGCCATTTTGTAACAAAATGGGAAACAGTAGGAGCTGTTTTTCATTGTATTATTTGATCTTCTATTTATTCCATGATATAGAAATCCCAAAGCTTGGATCTTCAAGTCACAAGAGAGGACACTTCATTAGTTTTCCATTTGCTGGCCAAGGCTAATTTTGCTATGGCTAACATGGTAAGTATCAGGTGGTGGCTAGGCACTCAAATAGGCTCTGTTGTGTATTGGAAGGTGAATCTGGGCTATACATTCCTATGTTAAGCTTGATTTCAAATGTGGCTCTTCAGCTGTCGCATTACTATTGGCTGGTTTCTGAGAAACCTCTGTAAAGAACCAATCATCTTGTAAATATATATCAAAGCGGGAACAATTGTGATTGGATCTTATCTCTGTAATTCTATTGGTCCTTAACTTATTTTGGGAGTGGTTTTGACAGCCCAAGAGAGTTTAAAAGAAGGAGCTGTGCTCCACTGTTTTGTGGTGTGTTGTTGTGGTGTTCTAAGTTGGAGTTGCTGTTACGAATAAACTGAAATCACTTGCTGAAATCATTTCGTTGTTGAGTTCCATACTTAACAATTGGAGACAAGGATGGGATGCTAGAGCAGGTAGGCAGCCCCGCTGAACCAACGCCATAACAGCAGGCAAGATCACACGGCTGAAGTTCCTCGAGCAGTGTGGACGCTCGAACAGCCAAAATAGCAGTCAACCTGGCGTTTGAAGTATTCGACCCGGCGACGAAGGACTGGGACTCTTACCTGGCACGGTTTGAGATTCACCTCCAGGCAAACCAGATTACCGATGAGGCGAGGAAGAAGGTGACGCTTCTGAGCTCCTGCGGCAAGGCCTTCTTTGACGTTGCCCAATCCCTGGTCGCGTCCATTGAGCTCAGTGCAGCTACGTGGGCTGATATCACGGCAAAACTCAAGGGCCATTTCTCGCCGCAGCTGTCAAAGATCGCATGCAGGAGCCGTCGGAGTCGATAGCCAAATTCATCACCACCTTGCGGAAGGCGGCCCGACCTTGTGGGTTCACAGACCTCAAAGAAGCCCTTTTTGACCGTCTGGTGTATGGCCTTCGGGATGAGCATCTTCAGCAGCATCTCTTCGCCCGCACCGATCTCACATATGCAGTGGCCTACGCCAAGGCCTTCACCGTGGAAGCAGCTGATAGGTCAACATGAGAGGTTCGACAGTGGCCGGCCCAGGCCAGCAAAGATCCTGCAGTTCACCAGCAGTCCACCAGTGACTCTGACAGCGACACTGACGGCGTGTGCAGGACTCAAGAGATACACCCACCTTGGCCAGACCAAAGACTACAGCAACGCGTTCCTGTGCCGGCTGCGGTGGTAAGCATGAACGAGACCTCTGTTGGGCCAAGGAGCTGATCTGCCACTCCTGTGGAAAGCGAGGTCACCTGGCCCGAGTTTGTCGAGCAACAAAGAAATCTCCACCATCCTCACGATGTGCAGACCCCAGTGTTCGGCCCCGAGACAGTGATAAGACAACTGACTGTCATCAGACCGACACCTGCTGCTGCCCATCTATGGTCCTGACTACCAGGAACAAGCCCAGCCAAAAGATCCACATCATGCTTCGGCTAGACGGTGTGCCCTGCATGATGGAGGTGAATTCCAGATCATCTGTCACTGTCATCTCCACACAGACGTGGCAGTGCTTGTTCCTGAGATGAAGCCGCCACCGCCTGTCACCAGTGTCGACCCGCCTGACCAACTTCCAAGGACGGCGCATTCCATTGGTGGGAAAGGCGACCTTCCAAGTCGAGTTCAAGAATCGGAAGGCCGAGCTGTCTCTCCTGGTGGCAGAGGGTGAGCGGGTCAGCCTGTTGGGGCTCAACTGGTTTGGGCCATTGGGTATTGCTATTACGCGTGTAAACCATACTTATGAGAATAAACAGGACTCATTGTATAGAGAGTTTCCTAAAGTGTTTGGGGAGGGGCTTGGCACATACACCGCCCTCCCGGTTTCTTTTGATTTAAACCCTTCAGTACGTCTGATATGGCTGAAGTATAGGAAGGTTCTGCTCGCTCTAAAAGCTAAAATTGAGTCTAAATTAGACAAACTGGTTAAGCAGGGTATCCTTGAACCAGTACCCTATAGTAAATGGAAAACGCCCATTGTAATGCCTGTCAAGGCCGATGGCTTGATTCGGCTCTGCACCGACTATAAATGTATGGTCAACAAAGCCCTACAGCAACACTCCTAACCGGTGCCTGTGATCAGTCACGTGTTGGCATCGCTGGGAGGAGGAAAGGTTTTCGCCAAGCTTAACTTAGCTCAAGCTTATCAGCATTTGCCTATAAACAATGCAACTGCTGAAGCTCAAACAATCGTGACCCACAAAGGGGCTTTTAAGGTTAAGCAATTGCAATTCGGGGTTAATGTTGCCCCGGGCATTTTTCAAGGGCTAATGGAGAGGCTCCTGCGTGGGCTACCTGGCATTGTGCCCTACTTTGACAATGCTTTAATTGTGGGCATTAACGACTGTGAACTTATGGCTCAATTAAGAGCAGTGTTAAAACATTTTAAGGGTGCCGGGCTGCGGGTAAAAAAATCAAAATGTGTTGTCGGTGTGGACAAAGTCAAGTTCTTGGGGTTCCTCATCGATGCAAATGGGGTCCACCCCACACCAGACAAGGTCGCCGCCATCAAAAGCGCACCCCTGCCTAAGTCCAAGAAGGACCTCCAATTCTTCTTGGGCATCTTGAACTTCTACCATTCATTTCTGCCACACAAGGCTTCAGTGGCAGAACCCCTGCATGCCCTACTTCACAAAAATGCCAAATGGGAATGGGGTGAGCAGCAGAGGCGAGCATTTGAAAGTGCTCATGCACTTTGATGAGGACAAGCTCCTTGTGTTGGCTGCTGACGCGTCCCTGTACGGGGTGGGCGCAGTCCTCAGTCATCTTATGCTGGATGGCACCAAGGCACCCATTGCTTTCATTTCACGGTCCCTCACCACAGCGGAGAAAAACTATGCCCAAATTGACAGGGAGGGCCTTGCCCTAATCGCTGGAGTTAAAAAATTCCATGACTTTATATATGGGTGACAGTTCCTCCTTATAACTGACCATAAACCGCTTCTGGACATATTTTCTCCTGACCGGCAAACTCTGAATATCCTCTCACTGAGGCTAAGATGGGCAGTTTTCCTGTCCACCTATGACTTTAAACTTAAACATCGGCCGGGTAAGGCCATAAGGCACACGGACGCCCTCAGCTGCTGTCCTGCACCACCCACAAACTCGAATATTGCTAAGGACTTGGACATTCTGGCTCTTGACGAGCTACCTAAGGCACTGGTTACCTCAAGGAATGTTGCCGCTGTAACGGCATGGGACTCTGTGCTCGCCCGTGTGCTCAGTTGGGCATTAAGGGGGTGGCTGGCAGGAAAGCTCGCGCCAAAATTTAAACCATTCAATTCACGCCAAAATGAACTGTCTATAACAAAGGGATGTCTGCTCTGGGGGAGTCGGGTGATAATTCCCTCCAGGCTAAGGAAAAATGTGTTAAAGGCCTTGCATGCCGGGCATCCAGGAATGGTGCACATGAAGGCCCTCTCTCGTGGGTATGTGTGGTGGCCCAATCTTAATGCAGACATAGAGGTATGGGTTCGGAATTGTATGCAGTGCCAGCAGTCAAGCCCAGAGCCACCTCAGGCTCCCGTTCAACCGTGGGAGAAGGCACAGAGGCCATGGTCCCGCCTCCACGTTAATCTGGCAGGTCCCGACCAGGGGCAAATGTTCCTTATTTGTGTTGACTCATACTCCAAATGGTTGGAGGTTGTTAATTTACGTTCGACTAGTTCTGGGGCAATAATCAATGCCCTACGCAAACTCCTTGCAACACACGGGCTGCCGGATTGTTTGGTCTCCGACAGTGGGCCACAGTTCGTGTCAGCCGAATTTGAGGGCTTCCTCAAGGACAACCTGATCCACCATGTGACTTCTGCGCTGTTCCATCTGGCCACCAACGGACAGGCTGAACGGATGGTTTGAATGGCAAAGGAGTCACTTGGGCGCCTGATGTGTAGGGACTGGGGCCAGAAGATCGCCTCTTTTCTCCTGAGCCAGCACATCATGCCCTGCTCTGCGACAGGGAGGAGCCCCACAAAGTTGCTTATGGGACATAAGCTGGCCTCACTTCTCGACCGCCTGCACCCTAACTTAGACCAGTCGAAGCAGCGGTCTGAGGTTCCAGTGCAGGGGAAAGTGTTCGTTATAGGGGACAAAGTTTTTGCCCATAACTATGCGGAGGGTCATCGGTGGCTACCAGCCATAGTCACCAAAGTTGCAGGGTCCAGGCTATACGTGGTCTGGCTTCCCAGCGGACAGGAAATACACCGCCACGCAGACCAGCTCAGAGAGTGCTGGGCAGACTCAAGTGCCAAGTTGGTGCCTGAATCTGAGCTGGTCCCCAAGCAGGAGGGACCTCCCGCCGAGGAGGTGAGTGCTGCGGAACGGGAATTGGAGTCTGGGCAGACCCCAACTCCAGAGCCTGAAACCCCTGTCATGGTTCCCCCTTCTCCTACAAGAGAAGTGACCAGGATCCCCGAAGTGTGTGCCGCTCCACTGACAACAGAGCAGAGACCGCTGCGCTGGTCAAACCGAAATCGTTGTGCCCCCTCCTATCTAAGTGACTATCTTTGGAAGGGTAATGCTCCATCTTAGGGGGGAGGAATTGTTGTGTATTGGAATGTGAATCTGGGCTATACATTCCTATGTTAAGCTTGATTTCAAATGTGGCTCTTCAGCTGTCGCATTACTATTGGCTGGTTTCTGAGAAACCTCTGTACAGAACCAATCATCTTGTAAATATGTATCAAAGCGGGAACAATTGTGATTGGATCTTATCTCTGTAATTCTATTGGTCCTTAACTTATTTTGGGAGTGGCTTTGACAGCCTGAGAGAGTTTAAAAGAAGGAGCTGTGCCCCACTGTTTTGTGGTGTGTTGTTGTGGTGTTCTAAGTTGGAGTTGCTGTTACAAATAAACTGAAATCACTTGCTGAAATCATTTCGTTGTTGAGTTCCATACTTAACAGGCTCCTGGCCCCACCAATTAAGGAGGATGGCTTCAGGTTTAATGGGAACTGTGTGTCCTGTCATTTTTTGAATTTCAGAGACAATTTGGCTCCAAAATGATATACTGATGGACAGGACCACCAGCAGTGGAAATATGTACCCTTTGAGCCGCAGCCTTTCCAGCAGCGACCACGAGGCGAATCTGAAAAATGTAGCTTGGCCGGAGTAAGATACCAATGTGTAATTACACTGTAAGATGTCAATCTGGCATTCAGTGCTTTCAGTACCTTGTATGTCAAAGTCCATATAAAGCCCCATTCTTCTTCAGTAAGATCTATTTCACAGAGAGTATTCTATTTGGCATAATAATGTAGGGGTTTCACATTATTTAGTTGGAGTAAGATTTTGTATATTTTGCCAATTAAACCTCTATGGGTGTTTATGAGTAGGTGAAGTAATTTCTCAATGTCAATGAGACACTGTACTTGAGTTCCGGGCCCTAAAACTTTGGAGAACATGTCTTGTAATTGCGAGTAGTGGAGCCAATTCAATTTAGTTCCTATTTTGGCTTTAATGAAGCTTTATTCAGAAAAAGATCGTTGCTGGTCAAGTCCATCACTGTAGTCAGTTTTTTTCTTTGCCAGAACTGGACATAGTCAGGATCATCTTTTGAAGCAAACCAAGTTTGATGAAGAAAAAATGTTAGTGGAGAAATGTCCTTCAGTAGCTGTTTCCTTTGGGAATTCCATACCGATAATGTGATATGGAGGAAAGGATTGGTGCATTGAGGAAAGGATCAAGCTGCAGTGGAGTTCCAGATGGTGTCACGAAGGGACTGAAAGTCAGTATCAGCTTGTTCAATGCATCTCCAGTCCATGGGTAGATCTGGGGCAAGTATATGTATTAAACTGGTGAGACATGCAGAGTGGTAGTAAAGAGTTATATATGGGTGACAGAGGGCAGAGAAGCTGACTTGAGGTTTCTTGCCAGCCTGTAAAAACATGCAAAGGGCTTTTTTCCATGGATCTAATGTTTTTCTCAAAGTACAGCTAAAGCCCAATATAAATACTGGAACTCTGGAAACAACATTGACTTAATAAGATCTAAAGCCCAATATAAATAGTGGAACTCTGGAAACAACATTGACTTAATAAGATCTAGTCCAGGGCTGTCAGATTCATTTGTTATGAGGGCCAGATATGACATAAATGAGACCTTGTTGGTCTGGGCCATATGTGTTGTAAAATGTAATGCCAGGTAGCAGAGACTTAAACTTTATAAAGTACACAAACACAAAGGGTTTTTTTAAACTTAAAATAAAAACATGCTTAAAACATCAGCACTCCAGCGATATTTCATTTAGTTAACAATGTCTGATAACTGACACCTCTTGCTCTGAACTATTGCACCAAAAGGTCCATGCTGTTGCAATCTTGAGTGTGCTGTAAGCTGCAAACCTACAGTGACGCAGCAGCAGCAGAACTGGAAGAAGAAGGAGAAGATAGCCAGTTCCACTGAGGGCCTGATAGAAGCCCTCCAGGGGCCCGATCTGGCCCCTGGGTCACATGTTTGACACCCCTCTTGTCTGTCATACCATGATAGAGAGAGGGCACTCCAAGAATGAATCAGGTTTTTGGCTACCTTGTGTATTCTTGCATAGTTGTATTTTTCAAATTTAGTTAGATCTAATGAAATAGAGATGCCTAAATATTTCCAGCAGTCCATTACCTGGTGAAAACCAAAGTTACATTGTACAGATGTAAGTTGTTCTTCTGAAAGTTGCACCAGATAAAGTTCTGTTTTAGGGGGTTAACCTGTGGACCAGTCAAATTTCCAAATTCTTGGAGTTTTTTTGAAGAGGTGGGATAGAATTCATGGGGTCTGTGAGGAAAAGCAGCATGTCATCAGTGAACAAACTTGTTTCAAAAGTCCTATAGTTAATTGTCACTCCCTAATGGCCTCATCCAATCAGATATCAGCAGCCAGTGGCTCTATTGCCAAAGTAAAGAGCATCGGGGGAAGCAGGCAGCCTTGTCTTGTGCTGTGTTCCAGATGGATTACAAATGAGTTGATTCCATTAGTGTGGACATGTGCTGTGGTACTCCTATATAAAGAATATATTGCCTGTAGAAAACTATTGCCAAACCCCATGAGTGTCAAGAGTCATTAAATAGTTAGATTCCAACTAGTTGAAAGCCTTTTCTATATCCAACAACACAAAGGCCATTGGGATGCTGTTTTTCATGCAGTAATGAATGAGGTTAAGAGTTTTCCACGTATTATTTGTAATGTCTCTATGAGGCATAAAGTCGCTTTGGTCCACATGTATATAGTGTGTGATAAATGACAAGGCAATTCTTCCTTTTCAGTCTTACTCCTCCCAGATATAATTGGCCTGTTCTTATTAAATCCTGTCATATAAAAGGGTAGTGGTCTGGCAAGGTTCTATGCTCGGCAAAATCAGTTCGCTCCCTGATATGTCACTCAGAAGCTGTCCCTATCCATTAGTTGTGTTGCCTGAGTTCTCTCCCACTCACTGCAGCCTAGGCCACTCTTCTCTGATTGGGCCAGCATTTCAAGTTCATTTGCATGTGGAAGCTGATTGGACTTCACTCCATTCCGCACCTCAACCCCCCCCTCCGCAAGACAGTTGGAATTGTCAGTTGCTTATGCAACCTGTTGTATTCTGAGGTAAAATATGTCCTCACTCACAACACTTCCCCTTCAAAAGAAACAAACCCAATAACACAATCATGCCACACCACAAAAAAGACAGATCATACCACAAGCAGAATACCACAAGGCAAAAAAAAGCTCTGGTACTAATTCAAAGAGCTGGGGATGAGTTGTGTTCTAGCAGGGGACACTGTGAGTGTAGAAAATGGTTATCAACACAGTAGTGTTTTGGAAAATCTTTAGGAATTGTTTGGTATATTTACCATGGGGCACCCACCCAGAGTCTCTGGCATTTTCTCACTCTGCTGGCATCAAAACCAATTTAAGGCAAAATAGAGATATGGAGACTTTTCCATCCTCCTTTGCGTCAATTTGTCTTTGTTGGCAATGGCAACCCTAGGCCTGCCAGCACTCTCAAGGTGACTTCATACCTCCTGACTGGCATGGCATCACTAGCCCTGGCTGCTTGCTCCTGTTCAGCAGGAGCATCCCTATGGAAACTGCCTGGGTGATTTCGGACCAGCCACAGACTTTCTGCCTAACCTACCTTACAGGGTTGCTGTACAGATCACAAAGCTGAAAAGAATGAAGTGAACTGCTTTGCTCCCCGCTAATGAGAAAGACAGAATGTTGCCTAGGAAGAGGCTGCTGAGAGGGGATGAGATAAAGTTGCCAACTTTAGGTATGGAAATTCCTAGAGATTTGAGGGGTGGAGCCCAGAGAGGGTGAGGTTTGAGGAGGGGTGGGACCTCAGACAGGTACAGTGCCATAGACTCCATCCTCCAAACCAGCCATTTTCTCCTGGGGATCTATTGTTGCCAATCTTGGCCCAGTGGCCATCAAACCATTCTCTTCAACCCCCTGCTGTGCAGCTGACTTTCCCCTATGGTTGCCAATCTCCAGATGGGACCTGGAGATCTCCAGCTGTTACAATTGATCTCCAGATGACAGAGATCAGTTCCCCTGGAAAAAATGGCTGCTTTGGAGGGTAGACCCTATGGCATTATATCCTGCTGAGTCCTTCCGCCCCCCCCCATGCTGCCCTCCACAGGATCCACCCCCCAAATCTCCAGGTATTTCCCTACTTAGAGCTGGCAACCCTACTTTCCCCTCAGTGCCTGTTGGTAGGCAAACAAGCTTGGTCCTGTCACCTGTTTTGACCTTTGGGAGAAAACTCATTGGGGCCAGTCCTGATAGGGTTGCCAAATCCAGATGGGAAATTCCTGGAGATTTGAGGGATGGAGCCTGAAGAGGGTGAGGTTTCAAGAGGGGTGAGACCTCAGACAGGTAAATGCCATAGACTCCACCCATCAAACTAGCTATTCCACCCTGGGGAAACATTGTTGCCAATCTCCAGGTGGGGGCTGGAGATCAATCAGAATTACAACTGCTCTCCAGGAGGGAGGGGGGAGGAGATGGAAAGCTGAAGTCAGTGGGCAGATAATGGTAGGTTGACAATTGGCTGGGAGGGAGATAGGGTTGCCAACTCCAGTTGGGAAATTTCTGGAGATTTGAGGGGTGGAACCTGGAGATGGTGAGGTTTGAGGAGGGGTGGGATCTCAAACAGGTACAATGCCATAGACTCCACCCTCCAAACCAGCCAGTCCCTCATGGGGAACCATTGTTGCCAATATCCAGGTGAGGGCTGGGGACCATTCAGAATTACAACTGCTCTGCAGGAGGGAGGGCAGAAGTCAGCTGAAGTCAGAGGGGCAGATAATGGTACGTTGATGGTTAGCTGGAAAGGAGATGGGGTTGCCAACTCCAGGTTGGCAAATTCCTGGGGATTTTAGGGGTGAAGCCTGGAGTGGGTGGGTTGGACCTCAGGCGGGTAGAATGCCATAGACTCCACCCTCCAAACCAGCCATTTTCTCCTGAGTAACAATTGTTGCCAATCTCCAGGTAAGGGCTGGAGATCACTCAAAACTACAACTGCTCTTCAGGTAGCCGAGATCAGTTCCTCTGGAGAAAATGGTGGACTCTTGTCATTATACCCTGCTGAGGTCACCACAGCAAATTCACACTGTGTGCCCAAAGCCGGGGCACTCTCCCAGAGCCTCTTTCTAGATCCTGTTGTATTTATTTCCACAACGGGCCTTATTCCTAGTAACTTAATAAAGGAAGGTTTGGGGGGCATCTTTTCTCCCCAGAAATACCCAATGAAACATAGAAAAAAGGAGAAGATTCCAAATTACAAAAACTAATATACAAATAAAAACAAATAAATCTGAGCTGCTGCAGATACACCACACTAACTTTCACAAGTCCCAGACCAAGATCACCAAGCCAAGCTCTTTGGCTGTTTCCCTTTACCACACATCCAAGGGCAAGGGTAGTTTTAGCCACAGGACATCTGGGTCAGCTGCCCTGGTCTTCTCACTGGGGGCGTCCCATGGTGGGAGCCCCCACAGTTCAGCAGCCAGCTACGCAGCCACTGCTCTGAAGCCCCTTGCCATGAGATTCAGGCACCATGTGACAGGGGTGTTCAGTTGTAACATGATAGGGAGAGGATGATCACCCGTCCCCCTGCTTGAGTGATTCTGTGGTGTCATTCTTGACTTTTGTCCAAAGCCCCAGAATTACTAAGACTGCCCCTACCCAAAGACCCATATCACTGGCCCCATCCAGGTTAATACCTGCACAGAGAGGAAGGAAGAAGTCAGCCTAGATGGACCTCAGCTGCCTTCAGCCTGCTGCAGACAGCAGGATCTTCCTCACTTCCCCTTTCTCCCCTCATCCTCCCATCTATGAACCATTGAGATGAATAAGTAGCATTCTCTACTGTTGGTTCAGAGTCTTCCCCATTCTGTCCTTTCCACTCACTTATGATAGGCATATATACTGTTTTAGGAGGAAAAGATGCAAAACTGTATAGTGGGCATTCAAGTTATTTTGGTGCCAAATGAAACAGACATGGGTCCTTTCCGCACTTGGATCTCATTCTTGGTTTTATCAGAGTTCAACTTGTGACACAATACCTTGCATTTATCCCTGGTTATAACAACATCATGGATCCCTCATGGATCACTGCCTTGTCGTGGCGAGGGGGCTTGCGTGGTTCGATGAGGCTGTGGGCTATGCCGTGGAGGGCCACCCAGGACGGACAGGCCACAGCAGAGAACTCAGACCAAGCGTGATCCCCTGGAGAAGGAAATGGCAACCCACTCCAGTATCTTTGCCAAGAAAACCCCATGGACAGTAACAAAAGGCTAAAAGATATGACGCCGGAAGATGAGCCCCTCAGGTCGGAAGGTGTCCAATATGCTACTGAGGAAGAGCAGAGGGCAAGTACGAGTAACCCCAGAAAGAGTGAAGCGGCTGGGCCAAAGCCGAAAGGACGCTCAGTTGTGGATGTGTCTGACGGTGAAAGGAAAGTCCGATGCTGCAAAGAACAATACTGCATAGGAACCTGGAATGTAAGATCTATGAATCAAGGTAAGCTTGACGTGGTCAAAAATGAGATGGCAAGAATGAACATTGACATCTTGGGAATCAGTGAACTAAAGTGGACAGGAATGGGCGAATTTAACTCAGAAGACCATTATATCTACTACTGTGGCCAGGAATCCCATAGAAAAAATGGTGTGGCCTTTATAGTCAACAAGAGAGTGAGAAAGGCAGTATTGGGATACAATCTCAAAAATGACAGAATGATCTCGGTCCGAATCCAAGACAAACCATTCAATATCACAGTAATCCAAGTCTATGCCCCAACCACTGCTGCAGAAGAGGCTGAAGTGGACCAGTTCTACGAAGACCTACAACAGCTCATAGAACTAACACCAAAAAATGATGTCCTCATCATCATAGGGGACTGGAATGCTAAAGTAGGAAATCAAAAGGTAACCGGAATAACAGACAAGTTTGGCCTTGGAGAACAAAATGAAGCAGGGCAAAGGCTAACAGAGTTTTGTCAAGAGAACACGCTGGTCATAGCAAACACCCTTTTCCAACAACCTAAGAGGCGTCTCTACACATGGGCATCACCAGATGGGCAACACCGAAATCAGATTGACTATATAATTTGCAGTCAAAGATGGAGAAGCTCTATCCAGTCAGTAAAAACAAGACCTGGAGCTGACTGTGGCTCAGATCATGAGCTACTCATTGCAAAATTCAGACTTAAATTGAAGAAAGTTGGGAAAACCACAAGGCCATTCAGATTTGACCTAGATCGCATCCCCGATGAATACACAGTAGAGGTGAAGAATAGGTTTAAGGGACTAGATTTGATAGACAGAGTGCCTGAAGAACTATGGACAGAGGTCCGTGACATTGTAAAGGAGGCAGCACTCACCGCCATCCCAAAGAAAAAGAAATGCAAAAAAGCAAAGTGGCTGTCTGATGAGGCTTTACACATAGCAGAGGAAAGAAGGAAAGCTAAAGGCAATGGGGAAAAGGAAAGATTTGCCCAACTGAATGCAGATTTCCAGAGAACAGCAAGGAGAGATAAGGAGGCTTTCCTGAATGAACAATGCAGAGTAATAGAGGAAAACAATAGATTGGGAAGGACTAGAGATCTCTTCAAGAAAATTGGAGAAATCAAGGGAACGTTCCATGCAAAGATGGCCATGATAAAGGACAAAACCGGTAGGGACCTAACAGAAGCAGAAGAGATTAGGAAAAGATGGCAAGAATACACAGAAGAACTATACAAGAAGGACCTCGATGTCCTTGACAACCACGATGGTATAATCACTGACCTCGAGCCAGACATCCTGGAAAGCGAAGTTAAATGGGCCTTAGAAAGCATTACTAACAACAAAGCTAGTGGAGGTGATGGTATCCCAGCTGAGTTATTCAAAGTCTTAAAAGAAGATGCTGTTAAAGTGCTGCACTCAATTTGCCAACAAATTTGGAAAACACAACAGTGGCCACAGGATTGGAAAAGATCAGTTTACATTCCAATCCCAAAGAAGGGCAACGTCAAGGAATGTTCAAACTATCGCACAATTGCACTCATTTCACACGCTAGCCAGGTCATGCTCAAAATCCTACAAGCTAGGCTCCAACAGTACGTGGATAGAGAACTGCCAGAAGTACAAGCTGGGTTTCGAAGAGGTAGAGGAACTAGAGATCAAATTGCCAACATTCGCTGGATTATGGAGAAAGCAAGAGAATACCAGAAAAACATCTACTTCTGCTTCATTGACTATGCTAAAGCCTTTGATTGTGTGGATCACAATAAATTATGGCAGGTTCTTAAAGAGATGGGAGTACCAGACCACCTCACCTGTCTCCTGAGAAACCTGTATAAGGGTCAAGAAGCAACAGTTAGAACCGGATATGGAACAACTGATTGGTTTAGCATAGGAAAAGGAGTATGACAAGGATGTATATTGTCACCTTGCTTATTTAATTTATATGCCGAGTACATCATGCGAAATGCTGGCCTGGATGAATCACAAGCTGGAGTTAAGATTGCTGGGGAAAAGATCAATAACCTCAGATATGCAGACGATACCACTCTGATGGCAGAAAGTGAAGAGGACCTCAAGAGCCTCTTGCTCAGGGTGAAAGAGGAGAGCGCAAAAGTGGGCTTGAAGCTCAACATCAAAAAAACTAAGATCATGGCATCTGGCCCCATCACTCCTTGGCAAATAGAAGGGGAAGTCGTAGAAGTAGTGACAGACTTCATGTTCCTAGGATCCCAGATCACTGCAGATGGTGACTGCAGCCATGAAATTAAAAGACGCCTGCTCCTTGGGAGGAAAGCGATGGCAAACCTAAACAGCATGATAAAAAGCAGAGACATCACCTTGCCAACAAAAGTCCGCATGGTCAAAGCAATGGTATTCCCCGTAGTAATGTATGGCTGCGAGAGTTGGACTATAAGGAAGGCCGAGCGCCGAAGAATAGATTCTTTTGAACTCTGGTGCTGGAGAAGACTCTTGAGAGTCCCTTGGACTGCAAGGAGATCAAATCAGTCAATCCTAAAAGAAATCAACCCTGACTGTTCCCTGGAAGGCCAGATCCTGAAGCTGAAGCTCAAATACTTTGGCCACCAAATGAGAAGGGAGCATTCACTGGAGAAGACCCTGATGCTGGGAAAGATTGAAGGTCAAAGAAGAAGGGGACGGCAAAGGATGAGATGGTTAGACAGTGTCATCGATGCAACAAACATGAAATTGAGCAAACTTCAGCGGACAGCGGAAGACAGGAGGGCCTGGCGTAATCTGGTCCATGGGGTCGCGAAGAGTCGGACTCGACTGTGCGACTGAACAACAACATAACAACATCTATTTATCCCAGAACAAGTGTGGGGTGAAACTGGGAACTGGGGTGACCTCAATGTAATGTGGAAACAACCCTCCCCCCGAGATAATTACGGGATGAACTCGAATGTAGTATAGAATATAAGTTTAAGGTCATGGTTGAACCAGTATTTAAGGTCCAGTGTAGAATCACCCATGGTGATGGGCTCACATCCGATTGTCACATGTCAGACTTGGCAAGTTCAAATGCTGAACATGTTTGCTGAGAAATTCACAGCATCCCCTCCCAGAAATCCAAGAGTTTGTACTCAGAAATTATACAACTTTCCCTGCTTGTTTTTCACAGACCTGCACAAATGTTCACTTTTGAGACTCATTCTTCACCCTCTTGTTTTAAGGTGGATTCCAGTGATTTAAAAGTGCTGGGCTTGGTCAGTGACAGAAAGGAACTGGCAACATAGCGACAGGCATGAAAGGACAGAGCATTTGCCCCCCCAGTCAGAATCATGAGACAGACAACAGTTTGGAAGTAAACAAGGGCCACTTTATTAACTATTTAACATAACACTGCAGCAAGGGACCAGCTAAGCAAGCATGGAACAGGCAAGGCAGGTGTCATTCCCCTGACCAAAATAACCCATTGCCCTTGTCGTATAGGTGCACCCAGTCAGCCCTATACGGGTCCTGGAACTGAAGCACCCTCCGTGGCCTTCCTCATCTGGTGGGTGGCTTTGTACCTTGCAGTGTCTCCCCAATTGAGCCATACCTGGTGGGGCAGAATAACCGACCCCACTATCCGCACTACCGGGCCACCTTGCTCTCATCATTGCAAGGCCAGCCTCCACTTGTAACACCAGGGCCTTGCCCTTCATGGCAAGTCAGAATAGTCAACCAGAGTACTGCACTCTGGGTCACCTTGTTCTTATCATCACAAGGTCAGCCTCCACATGTGACACCAGGGCCTTGCCCTTCATGGCAAGACAGAGTAGCCAACCAGACTATCTGCACACCAGGCCACCTTGCTCTTATCATCACAAGGTCAGTCTCCACTCGTAGCACCATGTCCTTGTCATTCATGGCAAAGCAGAATAGCCGGCCAGACTATCTGCAGGCCACCTTGCTCTTATCATTGCAAAGTCAGACTCCACTTGTAGCACCATGGCCTTGTCCTTCATGGCAAAGTAGAATAGCTGACCAGACTATCCACACTCTGGGCCATCTTGCTCTTATCATTGCAGGGTCTGCCTCAGCTCATAGCACAAGGGCCTTCACAGCCAGGGTGTCCTCCTGGCCTGGTGGGTGGCCCAAAGGACCATGCTGTAGCCACAGACATTGACTCTTTGTCTCGCCCTGTGGCCAACAGCACCTGTTAATAACTTTAAACTTTGTAATTTCATTCTTCGAACACTAGGCAAAAGCCCACCACTATCTCACTGATCCACAGAGCCACCCCCCAAACTGGAGTGCAGTGACCAAAGTCTTGAGCTAAACACAGTTCCACTGACACCACCACAAAGCAAGGGAACCCAAAGCCCAGGGCAGCTGCAGTGTAAGAGTGAGTTCCAAACTGACCCAAGAAGAGTGAGTTCCAAACTTCACCCCAGGAAAGGCCCAACTTGTCCAAAGCCCAAGTGCTAACCACTGCAAAGTGGGTGCCTGATCAGAGAAGTTCCATCCACATGCCTAAAGTGGTAACTGTCTTAATAACCCGAAGTGCATTCAAGACCCCAGGTTGCAAAAATTGACCCATATTTCACTGCCAGATAAATAGGTTGCCTCTAGTCCTCTAGAGCTTCCTTTCCCCAATACCTTCATAGAATGCTGTAGTATTCCACTACATCCACACAGCAGTGTTTGCATTTGCACAGCCACTGTGTGCCCTGAACAAATGACATAACTTATTTACATTCCTGTGTAGCCAAGGAAGCCCCCTCCCCTTTATGGGAATGTTATTTATCAAGTGATGTTATTTACCTCCAAGCCATGAAAAAACTACAGCTGTGCATTTCCATGCAGTAACTCTCTATTAAACAGACAAGACGCTTTTCCTTCAGATCTTCTGGCAACCTGCACCCTGAAAGATAGGAAACTGAGGCCTGGAATTGTCACTAGCTAAAGTCTATGTCAGAAGAGAGCATCTCTGATCTAATCCCAGATCCCATGGATTGTCAAACTGTGGAAACAACACTGGAGGAGATCTGGATCAATTGCCTGAGTGCATTGGCGCTCTTAAAGAACTATTCCAACTATTGCAAGCAGTCCTGAACAGGGAGGCATCCATTTTTTTAAACTCAAGGGACCGCCCCAATAAGGCATTTTGAAATGCTTCTAGGTATATGAAATGCTTCTTTAATAACTCAAGTGGTTAAGACGCTGAACTGCAGACTGTGGAAGGTCAGTAGTTTAGCAGTTCGAGACCCGAGACTGCCGCATGATGGAGTGAGCTCCCGTCTCTAGTTCCAGCTCCTGCCAACCTAGCAGTTCGAAAGCAAGAAATTGCAAGTAGATAAATAGGTACCACTTCGGTGGAAAGGTAACAGCGTTCCGTGCACTTTGGTGTTTAGTCATGCCAGCCTCATGACCATGGAAATGTCTTTGGACAGCGCTGGCTCTTCGGCTTTGAAACAGAGATGAGCACTGCAACCCTAGAGTCGGATTCAACTGGCTTTCGAGCAAGGGAACCTTTGCCTTTACCTTTAAGAACCATCCTAGCCAACCCGTGAGTTCGTCTTTAAAATATGATGTTGCCAATTTACAATATGGTGTCACATTAAAAACCTGCATAATTTAATTTTTGTTTGCTTGTTTGGTATTTATTTATTTATTTTAAAAAACCTTACCCTGAAGAGTGCACAGTACCTCTCATTTCTTAATAGAAACTGGGTTCCTATCCTAAAGACTAGGACACGCACACAGAAATGTGCCTTGGCTCCATCTCACCATCCGATGTATGCACATACGTGCAGGCTGTATGCCCACTCGCCATAAGGCGAAGATGACTCCAGTGGCACCTATTTACCTAATGTAAGGCAGACTGGGCTGCCAGGTCTAGAAGTAGTTTAATTCCTCCCAAGTGCATGGGCAGAACAGCTGTCTGACCTCCCAAGCCATACTGATCCACTGATGGGTCCTGCTTAACCCTTCCCCCACTGGAACCTCCCTGGAAACTGTCTGCCTCATTTCCTATTGCCATGGCTGCAACACTGCATTCCAGCTGGCACCTCCCACAGGCTGTCATAACCAATGCCACTCATCTAGGCCCTGGCCACTCACTGGACTTCCCCTGAAAGACAATTACACTATTAAACCTGTGAAGAATGCTCATTGGACCAAACCAATGACATGTAATGACATGCCAGCTGTCAGATTCCCAGATCATGCATCAGATTGAAAGTCACACCATATCCCTGCTAAAACAGAAAACATAAGATACTAATGACATATTGCAGTGGGTATTATGAATCCTAACACATGACAAGTACTAACCCAATTTGCCCACTCAGCGAGCATTCACACTGTCAAAGTCACATGTTGCTGATAAGGATTCCTTCACTGAAGGAAACCATTAGAAGTTCAGTTGTTTTCCATTCAGATCTCACTTGAATTCACCCCCACACACTAAATGCCCAATTAAGCTAACCAGTTTCAAGTAGCTGTTCCCATTGGCTGAATTCCAACACCTCAAATTCTGTTTCTATTCATAGTTTACAGTTAGATACCATTAAAAACTCCTATAGTATTCAGAGAAGAAGAGGAAACCGGATTTATACCCAACACTTCACTCAGTGTGGCTTACAATCTCCTTACCTTCCTCTACCCACAAAAGACATCCCACAAGGTAGGTGGGGCTGAGAGCCCTGAGAGAAGAAGAGGGAATCAAACCTGGTTCTCCAGATTAGAGTCCACTGCTCTCAACCAATACACCAGAACTACCTCCCTTCACATGAGGGCCAGGTAGTATAATATAAAGATTGGATTCAGAAGTCTTTCTGAATAACCCATAAAATTGTCAAATTGAACAGAAATCCCTGTCTCCAGCCTCCAATACATTTTCGGCAAGGTGGGATATAAATGGAAAATAATAAATAAATAAATAAATAATATCCCAGCTTCAATAAGTAGGGAATCAATTTTTATTCTTATAAGGAATAGCCCCCTCAATAGCACTGTATGCTTTCAAGTTTGCTAAAATGAGTATTGCCTACACAAAGCGGCAAATACTCACCAGGTCCCAGGCAGAGGTCTATCATATCCCCACTACCAATTCTATTAACTAAGGATGCTGGGGATTGAACCTGGGACTCTCTGCATGACAAGCAGATGGTCTCTTACTGAGACACATCCCCTCCCAAAATCCCCCCAAGTCAGGTATTACAGATACTAGTTCTCTTTAAATCCTACCTTCAAAAAACCACGCCAGCAACCGTGGATGGGGAAGGAAGGAAGAAGAAGAGAAGAGATTGGATTTATACCCTGTCCCTCACTCAGAGTCTCAGAGTGACCCACAAACTCCCTTCCCCTCCCCAAAGCAGACACCATGTTGGGCAGGCAGTGCTGAGAGAGCTCTTTCCAGAACTGTCCTTGAGAGAACAGCTCTGACAGAACTATGGCTGACCCAGGGTCACCCAACCAGAACTTGTGGCTGCAGGAGGCCCAAAAGCCACCGCTGCAGAAACTGCACTTACCTGTGTAGAGGGCACCAAGCCTCCAGGAACCAATGCCAATGGGTGCAGAAAGCATCGAGGCACCAACTATGGAAACAATACCTACAGGTGCCAGAGTAGGCCATTTTTGGGAGGGGTTGTTATCCTTTTGCTATGTTCTGGCCCACATGCTTTTTTGCAGACTGTTTACTTGATGATGTCCCCAGGCCAATTTTTGGGCCCATGCCACCTGTAACTGTTAAAATGGCTGCCAAAGGGAAAGGCCCAAATAGCTGCCACTCCAGGTAACCCTAAGATGGCTGTCACTTCCACCCACCATAAAATGGCCACCACTCACCCAGCCGCCCAGTCAGAACACAGACTCTTGGCAGGCCAGCCCAACGTGGCTGCTGCTGATGGTGGGGTGGGGGTTAAATTTATTTTTAAATAATTAATTTATTTAATTTAAAGAGGCCAGAAGATAGGGCTGATAAAAACTGGGGATGAGGCAACCTTACCATGCTGCCCCCACTATAGTGTCCCTACAGACTGTGGTGAGGCAGGCATAACTGAAACTGCCTTCCAACAACACTCCAATATGGCGCTCTACCTCCCCCCCCACGATCGCCCCCACTGTTATCTATGCAACGTCGGTGAAAGGATTCCACCACCACCGCGCTTGTCCTGCCACCACCATAAAGAGCTATTCGCCGCCGCCGGGCATGCTTTGCCACCCCTGCAGCCGCCGTTCCAACTGATGCCACAAAGAACAAGCCGCAATTCACACCGCCGCCACTACACACTTCCCAGGCAGCCCACTCTCTTGCCAGCAACTTCTATGCCATTGACAGCTGCTCTGCTGGAGCTGCGCTGCCGAAACTTGGCCCCAAGGCCTAAAGGTAAGCCTACAGCTCCGTCTTGGTGCTCCACGCTCCGAGCACATTGGAGCAACTGTCAACAAGCGGGAGCAGAGCCTAGCTGTTTATCCTAGCCAGCTCTGCCCCCCCGACCACATCACAACACAAGGCATCGTGACTCTGTTGCTGCCTGGCTTCCTCAGGGTGGCAAAGCAGCCTCCGGCAACCAGCGGGGTCACCGGGTTGCTGGGAGTTGAGTTCTGCTGAACAACTATTTCAGAAGTCTTCATACTACTCCCTAAATCTTTGTTTGCAGCGGTTGGTCTGTTTCCAGCATCTTTTCATGTTCACTTACTAAAGAGATGGCTGGAAGGGGGTTTGGAGATAAATTAAATTCAGGAGAGTTAGAATTCAGAAAGCTGAGAAGTCCTGTTCTAACTTCATGAGGTTACCATTATTCAGACTGGATCCACCATAAGAATTCCCAGAAGGAGCTATTGGAGTGGATCTTCCCCCACCTTCTTTTCTCCTCAAGGTTTGCATCAGTAGATGTGATTGCTGCACCCCAATCCTGTGCTGCATTTTTCTTGCAAGAGGATCCACTCTGCCAACACCTTCCATGAAATCTTCTGGAGGATCCAAACTACTGCATAATGCTCTCAGTTAGTTAAAAGTTTGTATAAGGTTACAGCATTTGAATCTATGCAGGACGCTATGCAGGACCAATCCTGTGTTAAGAACAGTAACTTTACTCTAACTTGTCTCCTTTTGGCCAATCAGCAAGGAGCACACAAATGCAGGACATAATCTAGCTATTGGCTACAAACCACCAGTGCCATCTGTAAGATACTGATATGCTAGAGGACTGGCACGTTTATAGGGCTTCACTCAACTCACAGGTCAAGGTCTAGCCTGTGTCAGCTGGATCTAGACTGCTACAAATGATTACAGTGTGATGAGAAGGAACCCACAAGAGAGTATAAGACAAAGCTCAGGGGTAACTCACAAAAGGGGCTGTAGGTGACACACTTGGAGACTTGTATGTGACAATCACTGTTTTGCTCCTTCTTTGTCTTTTCCTTGGGATTGTTAGCTGGAGCTGGCAAGAGCAACAAAACTAATCTATTTTGATGGAACTATTCATTATAGATGTAAACTCAAACTAATTTCACATGACTGGTGTTTTGTTTTGTTTTTTCTTCCAGTTTTGTATAATAAGCCATCTGGCTTAGCCAAAATTTTCTTTAACTTTCTCTCCTTTTCCTTCTGGTTGTGCAAGACATGATAAGATCCAGTAAGACAATATACCCACAATATAAACCTTGTGAACAAAAACTAGTGACATTGGGACTGTTTTGTTTCACTTAATATGCAAATTGAAACTTTGAACATATTTCCTGTGTTAAATTATATTGAGAAACCCACAAAATGGAATTTGCCCTTAAAATATGGAGAGTGCAAAGTAGGGCAAATAAGATATATCTGCATGTCTTGAAAATCTGAAAAAGATCATTATTCAACTATGAACTAAAATACAATTAATACAAAGAGAATGTTCAGCTATCACAATTTCCTGTTGAACTGATTGTAACATCATTGGTATTCCTTTTCAGTATAGTGTAGTGTGTTCATTGATATAATCAAAAACAACTTAACCATCAATGTCCCTTTAGAACTTACAGCATTCTTGCATGTTTTTCTGGTGCTCTATATTGCAAGTAAAAATGTCTCCTGCATTCTACCATTTTATTGGTTGCAGGGTTTGTGGTACAGGATTGTACAAATGTGTCATTTTTCATTTCAAGAAGAAGCAGTGGCTCAGTGGCAGAGCATCTGCTTGGCATGCATAAAGTCTCAGGTTCAATCTCTGGTATATCCAGTTAAAAGGATTGTTACCTGTCTCGATACAGGGGGGAAATTAGCTATGAGACAGAGGAGGACAGAAGGCTACAATGGACAGCTTTACATACCAAGGTCCAGTTCAGTATGAAGACTCCAGATTTAAAGAGTGTTCAATAGTTTTATTAGAGAATATCCCTGTATACAACCACACTAAACTATCAAAATATACACAAAATCGAGAACTAAAAAATAAAGAGGTGATGATAAAGATGTTTAAAGAGCAGTTATAGGGGTTTTACTACCTATCCATGTGCAGACATCCATGTAGAAGAAAGCACAAATGGCTAGTGTTCCATATGGAGAAAAGGAGACCCAAAGTAGAGGCTTTGGGGGTGCACCCTATTGTAGGCACCCTCAGAACACCTACCAAGCTGGGGCTTATTCTTTATTTTTATAGGAATTCGAGGGGCGGTCTCTCGGACCAGGACTTGATGGGATGAATGACCGTTGATGGTCTTACCACAGTATGTTGAATGGGTTCCCAGGCTTAGACAAAAGGGGGAAATGGGTATCTGATAGGTGTCAGGAAGAATCATTGATTAATTTAATGTTTGTTCAATTTGTCTCAGTATCCTGAGGGAGAGGGCAGGAAGGGCAGGTGTTGTGACTAAAGATTTCCACACAGGCATAGGTATTACCCAAAAGGGGATTATGTGAGACTATGGAGACAGAAAAGATTTGCCAGATGTCTACTGAATGGCCTTTGGAAATGCAGATACTTTATGTGAAGGAACTTGTGATCATTTCATATCCCCACTGAGATCCACCCTGGTATATATAGACTTACAAGGTCCTGCGTTATTCCTTTCTGGAATCTGTAGAGCTGCTACTGACCTTGTTGTATTAATGATGATTCTGTTTAAGGCAGTTTCATGGTTTTTTATGTATGAGTTCATTTATTGTGGGTTAGATTCTGTTACCCCAATTGGACCCAGAGAAGGGGAAATTAGGTTTAAAAAGGATTCTGGAAAGGAATAACACAGAACCTTCTAAGTCTATATATACCAGGGTGGATCTCAGTGGGTATACCCCAAAATAAAATTAAGAAGAGAGTGAGAGAGTGATTGCAAACACAGACAATTTTATTGTATACAAAGTAAAAATGTGGAGAACCTGCACTGAGGATCTGAGATATTATTTCCTTTTTTTTTTTAAGCGCCCCTAAAAGAGGCATTTTTTTATTTTTATACATAACAAACACTACAAACAATCAAAACATACAATATACACAAAACCACACTACCAAACATAAGACAACATTTAACATTCATGGGGGAATACAAGTTCTAACATCTAACAGTTGATCCAATTTTCCACTTTGCCATAGTTGATACCAATACCTTTACATGAGCTTCTCTGCTTATACTCTATCTATCTTGCTAATTTTTAACATACATATTAAAGGTTAATACTAATTTTTACTTCTCTCCATCCTGCCCTTTCTGATTATACCAATCATAAAAACGTTGCCACGTATTCTGAAAAGCTGAGTCATCATAGCCTTTCATCATCAAAGTTAGTTGATCCATTTCTGCTGCTTCTGTTATTTTCACAATAAATTCTTGTTCAGTTGGTATCACTGTCGATCTCCAGTATTTTGCATATAAAATCCTGGCTGCTGTTGTTAAGTATATTACCAAGTACCGGTCTTCTCTCATTGTTTCTTTTGGGAGTATGCCTAATAGTAGAGTTTCTGGTTTAAAAGGAACCGTACTTTTTATAACTTTCTGTATCAGTCTATGTATCCATATCCAAAATCTGTTTCTTACATCGCACGTCCACCACATGTGATACAATGAACCTATCTTATTATTACATTTCCAACATTTATTAGAACATTTCTTGTCATACTTCGCCAATTTGTCAGGTGTAATATACCATCTATAAAACATTTTATACATATTTTCTCTGTATGACACCGCTCTAGTTGTTTTAATATTTGTTTTCCATATTTGATCCCACTGATCTAATTCAATACTATAACCAAAATTCTGTGCCCATTGAATCATATTATTTTTCACCATTTCATCTGCCATATAATCAGACAACAATAAGGAGTACATCTTTTTTATAAATTTCTCTTCTGGCGCATACAATATTTTTTCTAATTCCGATAACATCTTCTCAAACCCTATTTTTTAATCTTTCGCATACATCGATTGGATTTGTACTTTCTGCCACCACGTAAGGTCAGTTTCCAATTCAAGTTCCCCCTTCGCATTGATAATGTCCAAATATCTCTGTGGGGGATCCTCTTGATATAGTCTAGGTAGCGTCACTGCCTCTAAGGGAACAACCAATTTTGAGGTTTTAGCAAACCATCTCTTTCGAATAATCTTCCAAACTCTTAAAAACGCATCACGTATCCAGTGCTGTCTAAAATACTTATGGGATGTCGCTTTCACATCTCAGATGAAAGTATGCCATCCCATCAAAAGATCATGACCCTCCAGTTTTAAAAGTCTTCTGTCTTCCAGCATTATCCATTCCTTAATCCATGCTAATGCTCCAGCTCGGTAATATAAGATCCAATTGGGGAGACTGAACCCGCCTCTTTCTTTCGAGTCCTGCAAAACTTTCAGTCTAATTCTGGCTCTTTCCCCTTGCTATATAAACTTAGCTATGCTTTGGTCCAGCTCTTTAAAAATTGTCATATTTTTCAGTATCGGGATTGTTTGAAATAGAAAGATCCATCTCGGTAAAATATTCATCTTTACCAGGGCTATTCTGCTCATCATCGAAAGATTTAGGTTCTTCCATTTTTCCAAGTCCTGTTTTGTTGCTTTTAGCGATTCATCGTAGTTATTTTCTTATAAAGAGCTGCATCTATTTGTTAGCTTTATTCCTAGGTACTTTACCTTAGTACAGAGTTGGTAGCCCAATTCTTCTTGTAAGCATTCTTTCTGTCTGTGGGTCATATTCTTAGTTAATATTTTAGATTTACGCAGGTTAACTCTCAGTCCTGCTACCTGCCCATAATCTCTTAATATTGTATTCAGCTCCAAAATTAAAGGCCTAGGCTCCTCCAGTATAAATACAAGGCCATCCGCATAAGCCAGTAGTTTATATTCTTCCTCTTGTATTTTCAAACCCTTCACCTTTGAACTTTGTCTTATCTCTTCTGTTAGTACCTCTAAAGCAAAGATGTATAACAGAGGTGACAAAGGACAGCCTTGCCTCATACCTTTCTGTATCTGAAATTGACTTGTTCGTTCTCCATTAACCATATACTCTTTGCTTTTTTTTTTTTTTTAACAAAATTTTTATTGGGATGCACTCAACATTTTCAACAACGTTACCAATACAATTTTTAAAAAAGTTTCCATCCCATCCCCCCCACCCCCCCAATAGGCTTCCAACACTGCTAATAACAAACAAAAATATATATTATACGGTAAACAAGTTTAGACTTATATGAGTCGACAAACCAGGTAACACATTTCAAATATATAAAACCTCTACAATTTCAACATATTTTCAAATAACAGTATAATACAGTTCAGAATTCATTTCACTTCTCGTTCAATATCCATACAGATCCAAGTTATATATTTTCCCCTTCATTCTATATTCAGTTTCTAAATACAGTTTCAATCCTTCCCAATCTTTTATATACTGTTCTGCCATTTGTCCATTTAATTTCTTAGTCATTTTGTCCATTTCCGCTAAAAATAGCAGTTTTCTAAACCAGTCATGTATATCTGGCACCTTCTCCATTTTCCATTGCTGAGCAAAGGCCATTCTCGCCGACGTAATCATGTACCATAACAATGTCCTTTTTTCCTGTGGAATTCTTTCCATTGTCAAACCAAGGAGAAGAAGTTCTGGCTTTCTCTCAATTGGGATTTTTAATATTTTCTGCATCACACAATGTATATTAGACCATTATGCTTTCACTTTATCACATGACCACCACATATGACAAAAAGAACCCTCTATTTTTTTACATTTCCAACATTTATTACTCAAGTTCTTATCCATACTAATATTAGCAATCTTTTTTGGTGTCATGTACCATCTATACATCATCTTATAGCAATTTTCTTTTACATTAACACAGGTAGACATTTTGAAAGATCTTTTCCACAAAAATTCCCATGATTCCATAGAAATTTCTTTGTTCATGTTTATGGCCCACTTCATATACTCTTTGCTTTGAGTATATTGCTTGAACTATCTGGATTAATTCTTCCCCTGCTTCTACTTTCTTAAGTGCCTCTGTTATAAACATCCAGTTTAGATTATCAAATGCTTTTTCTGCATCTATAAATATCAACACCATCTCCTTTTCTGGATGGGCCTCATAGTACTCCACCACGTCCAATGCTCTTCTCACGTTGTGTCTTATTTGCCTTTTAGGTAAAAATCCAGATTGATCTCTGTGTATCATTTTTGCTAGAATACGTTTTAGTCTTTCTGCCAAAATAGAGGCAAAAATCTTGTAATCAACATTTAACAGGGAGATCAGTCTATAATTCTTAATATCGTTTCCTTCCGTGTCCTGCTTATGAATTAGTGATATTAAAACTTCTCTCCACATGTCAGGGACTTCTTCACCCTCCATAATTTTTTTTACAGATTTCATGTAACTGTGGTAGAAGTATTTCTTCAAAAGCTATGTAAAATTCCACTGGAAGGCCATCTGTACCTGGTGTTTTACCTTTATTCTCTCTCTTCAGAGCTTCCACCATTTCCATCATAGTAATTGGTTGATTCAAAGTCTTCTGTTGCTCCTCTGAGAGTTTTTGAATTTTGCACTCTTGCAAATATTGGATTATTTTCTCCCTATTTACGCCATCTCTCTTATATAATTCCTTATAAAAGTCCTCAACAATACTCTTTAGATCTTGAATTCTATTTCTTTCCTCTCCTTTCTTATTTTTCAACGTTTTTATACATGTCTTTTCAGATTATTTTCTTATTTGATATGCCAACCATCTAGTCGGTTTGTTTGCATTCTCAAAGAAATTTTGTTTAGCATAATTCAGTTTCCTTGCTATTTCTGCCATCAACAAAAATTAATTTTATGCATAAATAGTCCAATCTCACTCCTTCTATCCTTATCTCTTCCAGCTTCCAGTTCTTCTCTCTTTTGCTCTAGTATCTTCTTCTTCAAATTAAAATATTCTTCATTTCTTATTCTGTTTTTCTTTGCCTCTTCTTTTATTAAATATCCTCTGCCTAAGGCCTTAAAAGTGTCCCACACCAATCGTTTTGGCATGTCTGGTTTAGCATTTTCTTTTTCTTTTTTTTAAAAAAAGGTAAATTCTGTTTGCAATCATTTCACCACTTTACTATCTTTCAATAAATGGGGATTTAATGTCCATCTACTTCTCGGATTTACTCCCTGTAATTCAAAAGTTATCGGATTATGGTCAGCATATATACTTGCCTCAATTTCTGCGTCCAATAATTCCCTTGCTAAAGAGGATGACATCCAACACATATCCAATCTGGACCAAGAGTCATGCCTCACTGAATAGTAAGTATATTGTTGTTTATTTGGGTTTCTTATTCTCCATATATCGACCAATAGCCACTCCTCTATAATCTGGAGAAGTGAGTTTGTAAATTCATTTCCTTTTGTCTTTTTCTTCTGATTATTTATTTTCCAATCTTGCTTGTTGTTGAAGACCGCATTAAAGTCTCCAATAATACAAATTTCCTAGAACTTCTGTTTTGCAATCAGATTTAAGAGTGTTTGGTAAAAATTTTCCTGGTTTTGATTTGGAGCATAAATATTTACAATCAACACCTGCTTATTTTGTCTCTGGATAGTCACCATCAATATTCTTCCGTCCTTGGAGGTGAGTACAAATTCCAGTTGCAGATTTTCCTTTATAAAAGTGGCCACTCCACGCTTCTTTTTTTCTTTATCTGTGGCTACAAATGCTTTCCCTAATCCTTTATAATTCAAATATTTTTCATCTTTTGCTCTAATATGAGTTTCTTGTATACATGATATATCCGCATTATATTTCTTCAGTTGATGGAAAATTCTTCTTCTTTTCTGGGGTCCATTAAAGTCATTAACGTTGACTGATATGACCTTCATTTTTCATATATCCATCTAAATTCGGTGTCTGTTTGCGATCCTTTTTGTCTCTCGTCCTTTGTCTTGTATTGATCGGGGATCTCTTAAATCTGAATCTTATTTGTCTTTGTGGTCTAACAGGTGATGTTGGTGCTGTTGTTCCTTGGAGTTGAGGCTCTGATTCCCTTTCCACCTCACCTTCTTCTCTCTCTTCTCTTTCTTCCTGATCATTTGACAACTCTTCCCCATATGTTTCTAAAAAGTCCTTTGCCTTAAAAACCAATGTAATCATAAATCTTCTCCCTTCAAATGTAAAAAAGACACCTTCTGGGAGAAGCCATCTGTAGGTAATATTATTGGATCTCAAGAGGGTTGTCAATTCCAAATATGCCTTTCTTTTCTCCCTCACTCTCCATGGAATTTCTTTCAGAACCTTAATTTCTTCCTGATCCATTTTAAGTGGTGTGGCATTGACTTCTCTCAGTACTTTATCCCTCACTGCTCTCTTATGGAATCGCATCTGTATTTCTCTAGGAACTTTAAATCTCCTTGCATAAGCTGAGTTCATTCTAAAAGCCGTATCTATCTCCTGTTCCATCATACTTGTGTCATCCATGTGCAGATGTTCTGCCAATAATTTTGCCATTTTTGTGACCAACTCTTCTTCCTTCTCCTCAGGGATGTTTTGAAATCTAAGAACAAATGCCGCTCTTTCCACTTGCAGTTTCATCACATCCTGCACTGTCAATTGTTTATCCTCATTTTCTTGCACCTTCCTCTCCATTTGTTTAGTCTTTGTCTCCACACCTTCCACTTCAGTGCTTAAAGATACAATCTTCATAGTGTTGTCTGATATTTGCTTTTGCAACAACTGTAAACTCTGGGTAAATTGTTTGGTTATATCCTTCATAGCACTCTGAATGGGAACTGCTGCCTGGGGGATCATATCTCTCACTTCTTGAATCGCTAGATTGATGGGCTCTATCGCTTGTGGCACAGAATTTCGAATTTCTTCCATACTATGTTTGATTGGCTCTATTACATCATTAATTGTGCTTAAAATAGTGGATTGCACTAATGCTTGCATTTCTTTTTGTGTCTCTTTCTGCATCTCTTTTTGTGTAGAGCTTCCCAACTTTGCCGCCGCTAAGCTCGGCACTCCCGGAGAAGCCATGGGGGGTTTCCTTCCTCCAGTATTGGACATTTTAAACCAATTATTCACAATCACAAATCACCGCTTTAACATGCACAGAGGTTTATTTAAAAAACCTGGTTAATTAACTCTTATATTGATATTTACAGTCAACCCTTATCCAATGTTTAGGAACAAACTGCTTCCCTGGCCCTCTGCCCAGACCGTTATGTCTACAATTAAATCCGCAAGCAGTGAGGAAGTTATTATTTAGACTATCTCTTCCTCTGGCAACTTTCCCAGAAATACCTCTACTATCTTCCCTGAATGTTTACAAAACATCCAACCTGTTGGCAGTTTCCCCAGACTGGCCACCTTTCCCAGAAAATTATTTATGTTATGCCCTAAACACGTTTGCCAACTTCCAGCTCACCCTCCAAAGAAAACCAATGCTTGAAGACACCAAGCCCCTTTGTTACTGCTTCTAAGAAAAACTGTTTACACTTTTATTCAATCCACACCAGTCAACAGCAGCATAAGGAATAGATGTTCATTATTCAGTGCAGCAAAAATTGGGAATGTTGAAACAGCCTCTAGCTTTCTCTTTTCTTTTCCTTAATCTTCCACCCTGGCCCTATAGGGTTAAACATTTGTGTACGCTGAAATGGGCCTCCCGTTCCCCGATTCTTCTGCCCTTCTCCTATTAGGGCAAAAATTTGAGTGCACTGCAAAGGGGTCTCCTGCTGCCTCTTCCTTCTCAGAGTCCTGTTGATTTTAACTCTACTTTTTATTCAGCTCTTTTTTATCTATCACCCAATGTTTACATTCATAGAAATTTTCCTCAACTACTTATCCAAGCTTTATGCCTTTTTGGAGTTAAGTCTTTACAAATTATACTCAGTTCCATTTCAATTCCTTCAGGCTTTTGTTGGATTCAAGCACACAGGATGAGTTTCACTTTCTCTCACCCCTCTCATGATTTCACCACATCAAGCCTGCCAGCCCCCGCTTATTAGCCTGTTATTCTTCAAGGGGGAGAGCCCTCCCCTCTTTTGCTACTTCTGGGGGCTAATTATTTTCAATCACCCTTTTGACCCGTTTTTCACTTGCAGGTACTCACAGAAGTGCTTAAACAGCAAGGTTTCTCTCCCCCCCTCCGCTGCAGGAGCATTGGCTGTGCTCAGTAGCTGAGCCTGAACTTCAATCCCATGTCGGGGGCGATCCTTCCCTCCCCATGAGTCACAACTCTCACGGGGGTTAGAATCAAGCCCCTTGCTGCCATCAGTCCCTTCCCAGAATGGCAGGGGGTCTTTTTAGAGATCAAAGGACCCCTTTGAAGAATGATAATTCACCATTGTGCCAAAGCATGTGTGTGTCACCATGCTGCCTTCCTGCTTCCTCCTGAGATATCATTTCCTAAACACACACACTCTCTCTCTCTCTCTCTCTCTCTCTCACACACACACACACACACACACACCAGCGAGAGGGTGCACTTATAAAAAGGACAAGGGAGGAAACTGGGAAGTTTCAGGGGATATAGAACTTGAAGTCCTGGGTGTGAGGTCTAGAGAGATCCAAGGAGTAGAGTGGGGGGGAAGATCCTGCAACACAGTTGCAGGGGTGATCAGGTAGTAGGCAAACCTGGCACGCTTTTCACAGACCTGGGATGGTCTTTTTATGGGGAAGAGTCCCATAGTTGGACATGGGAACCCACTTTCCCAGAAATAGTATTGGTCCAAGATAAGTTTTAATCTCACTTACTGGCTTAAAGTTAACTGCTGTCAAACTTTGGTGGGAAAAAGTGGGAAAAATACTTTGATGAGGCTATTGCAAGTAGGGATGTGCATTCAGTTTGTCTGAACTGAATGCATCCCTGAAAATGGCCCATTTGGGCCCCTTTCAGGCTGCTGTGGGCCGATTCAATTTTTCTGATCTGAATTGGCTTGCCACCGAATTGCTGCCAAAATTCGGCAGCAATTTGGCCCTATTATATCCTATGGGTCATTGAAGTCAATGGTGAAAACATAGGGTATATTCTGGGGGCTGGAGGGGAGAGGATTTGAAGGAGAGGCTCAAAACTCATAGGGTAGCTGCTGGAGACTCTCCCCAAGATATGCACCAAGTGTCAAGAACATTGGACCAGGGGGTCCGATTCTACGGGCCCCCAAACAGGTTGCCCTATCCCCTCCATTGTTTTCTATGGTGGGAAAAAAGTTCCTTTTTTCTCACAGTGCTGTTAGTGGCTCTGGGGGGGAGGGGGTTTGAGGGAGAGGCTCCAAATTTTCAGGGTAGCTTTGGGAGCCTTTTCCCACATACAGTCCCATGTCCCAAAGCCAGTGGGCCCAATTCTATGGGCACCCAAATAGGTTGCCCCATCACCTCCATTGTTTCCAATGGGGAAACCCAGCCAGCAGTACTTAAGGCAGGCAAGCAGGCAGCACCCAGCAGTCAGACTCTCCTAGAGAATCTCAAGAAAAGTGAACTGTCTTGGGAAGTGTTTGTTTGCCATGAGAACAAGTGGCACACTCCAGAACAAGTGGCACTGTGGCAGTGCAAACATGCCACAGTGCCACACAGAAACCCCAAAAGACCAACAGGAACAACATTTATACAGGCACTGCCCTGCATAAATTGATGGTGCAACTGTATTGGACCACTCATACCACACACACCCAGAGAAGAATATTTATAGCACTGGGAAAAATGCAGAAAAGGGCAATGACTGAATCCAAATCGGGTCAATTTTTTTTTTTTTGCACACCCCTAATTGTGAGCCAAATCTGCTTGGACACAAAGAGCCTATGTGAAAGAACATGATTAACATACTTTGATTAAGTTGAAGTGAGCCAGATCTGCATTGACACAAAAGTCTGAGTCAAGATAGCTCCTGAAACAGGATGGACCATAAATTAATGACTTGAGTGACATTCTCGATTGAGTAAAGAGAGGAAAATGAGGAACTGGGCATTAGTTAATGAAATAGCAACTTCCTTGGGCTGGGAATACACCTCTGGAATATGCCAGGATATTCTGGTGTTGAAAAGTCTTTTGTTATTGAGAATGAAATCTTATTGTATTGAGAACCCACAGCTGAGGGAGATTGCATTGAATCAATTTGTAATGCCAGCACACCCCTCCTTTCCTGTCTCTGGGATTTCCAATGTCATGGCAGAACACAGGTGCCTTTATGACACTCCCTAAGTTTCAGATCCCCTGGCACTTAGGGCATAAGAGAAGCCAATGATGAATCAGGCCAATGGCCCATCTAGTCCAACACTCTGTCACACAGCGGCCAAAAATACCAGGTGCCATCAGGAGGTCCAGCAGTGGGGCCAGGACACCAGAAGCCCTCCCACTGTTGCCCCCTCCAGCACCAAGAATAGAGTGCAGCACCTGCCCCAGAGTGAGAGTTCCCATCTATACCCTGTGGCTAATAGCCACTGATGGACTTCTGCTCCATATGTTTATCTAATTCCCTCTTGAAACTGTCCATGCTTGTAGCTGCCACGACCTCCTGTGGCAGTGAATTCCATATGTTAATCACTCTTTGGGTGAAGAAGTACTTCCTTTTATCTGTTCTAACCTGACTGCTCAGCAATTTCATGGAGCACCCACGAGTTCTTGTATTGTGAGAAAGGAAGAAAAGTACTTCTTTCTCAACCTGCTCAATCCCATTCATAATCTTATAAACCTCGATCATGTCACCCCTCAGCCGTCGTTTCTCCAAGCTGAAGAGCCCCAAGCATTTTAACCTTTCTTCATAGGGAAAGTGTTCCAACCCTTTTATCATTCTAGTTGCCCTTCTCTGCACTTTTTCCAATGCTATAATATCCTTTTTGAGATGTGGTGACCAGAACTGTACACAGTATTCCAAATGAGGTCGCACCAATGATTTATACAGGGGCATGATGATACTGGCTGATTTGTTTTCAATTCCCTTCCTAATAACCCCCAGCATAGCGTTGGCCTTCTTTATTGCAGCTACACATTGTGTAGACATTTTCATTGAGTTATCCGCTACGACTCCAAGATCTCTCTCTTGGTCTGTCTCTGCCAGATCAGACCCCATCAATGTGTATTTATATTTAGGATTTTTGGCTCCAATATGCATCACTTTGCACTTGGCCACATTGAACCCCATTTGCCACGTTGACGCCCACTCACCCATCCTCAACAGATCCCTTTGGAGTGCCTCACAATCCTCCCTGGTTTTCACCACCCTGAACAACTTCATGTCTTCTGCAAATTTAGCCACTTCACTGCTTACTCCCAATTCCAAATCATTAATAAACAAGTTAAAAAGCATTGGACCGAGTACTGATCCCTGTGGTACTCCACTGCTTACCACCCTCCACTGAGAAAGTTTCCCATTTATACTCACTCTCTGTTTCCTATTTATAAGCCAGTTTTTGATCCACAAGAGGACTTGTCCTTTTATCCCATGACTATTGAGCTTACTTAGGAGCCTTTGATGAGGAACTGTATCAAAAGCTTTCTGGAAGTCAAGGTAAATAATATCTATTGAGTCCTCCTTGTCCACATGTTTGTTCATGTTTGTCTTAGGCTGTAAAAGAAGGTGCCTATTAAAATAATTAAGTCCAAAATAGGAGGGGGATCCCAATGACCAAGGGGGTCTTGGCCGGAGGAGGTAGCAGGGTCCTTACAATTCCTTACAGCAGGGGTGGTCAAACTTGCTTAACGTAACAGCCACATCAGATGTTTGAGAGCCACAAAACATGAACAAATATCACACACACATTTTTATTGAAAAATCAGTAAATTAATTTTTATTAACATTAAATTAGACTGTGTGAATGAGCTGCATGCGTCTCCTGAGCTGCAGTTTGGCCACCCCTGCCTTAGACTATTTCTGCTAGCTGAAGGATGTGCTCACAGGGCACAACATTCTCACCTTCTCCCTCTCACAGCTGACTAAAATTCCTCATGAATTTTGCCCTTCCACCTGTGGAAATATTCCAAGAGATTTAAACTATTGCCTTGTCACTTCTCCCATTTTTTTTCAGTTCATGTTCTGATTTTCTTTTCATGGCATTTTACATTATTTTTATGTCATTTGTGCATTATACACAATTGAAATGTCATTGAAATGTCAAAATAACACAAGTTTGTAACTGCAATGTGAAAAGCTTTACATGAGGAAATAGATAATAACACAAATATAAAGGTTTGTGGGTTCAGTGTACTTGGGAAAAGCAACATCAAAATGGAGATTTTTGAGCTGGATAAGCATGGATGAACAAATCAAAATCATCTTCAGTTTGGTACAGTGAAGACAATATCTATGGATAGGAGATGATTCATTCAGAATTCTGCTCTGTCGTGAATTTCAGTGGATCACTTTGAATGAGAGCAAATGGGGAGGGAAAGACCAGCTCAAAATTATAAACCCCTTTCTATAATGCAAAGCAAGTAGATATAATGTAAGTAAGTTGAATTTGGCAAAATCAGCCAAGAAAAACTGGATCGTTTCAAATAGAGAAGAAAACTGCAAGCCCTATGCAATGTGAGGCATTTGAGAGTGGTCAGTTCCCACAAGTCGGCTTTCTCCCGAAGAGGCAGATAAAGAATAACATAAGGACAATACTAAATATCTTAGAATATTATGAACAACATCCTGAAAGACAATTGGCCCTGGTATTTTTAGATGTGGAGAAAGCCTTCAATAATGTAACTTGGGACTTTTTAAGATACAAATTAGAGACCTGGGCTTGTGGCAATAATTTCATGACAATGGTAATGTCTATATACAAGGTAATGTCTATATACAAGGAACAATTTGCAAAAATAATAGTTAATGGAGAGTTAACACATAATATAGCTATTCAGAAAGGAACATGTCAAGGCTGTCCGTTGTCACCATTATTATTTATTTTTGTAATGGAAACATTAAATGATATAATAAGAGAAAATTTGGACATAAAAGGTCTCAAAATAAAAGGAGAAGAGTATAAACTTCAAGCCTTCGCTGACGACTTAGTATGCATTCTGGAAGACCCAATAGTATCACCTTCACATCTGTTTAATATAATACAAGAATATGGTTCTGTAGCAGGACTCAAAATATTGATGAAAAACTGTTCTCAGGACTTAATAACTAAGATTCAGATTCATACTAATATAGAGGTGGTTAATAAAATTAAATATTTGGGTATAATCTTGTCAAACAGAAATACCATGTTATTTGAATACAACTATAAGAAATTACTAGAAGTTACTAAGAAGGATCTACATAAATGGCAGGATATACACTTATCATTTATTGGTAGAATCACCACTATTAAAATGAATATTCTCCCACGTTTTCTATTTCTGGCACAGAACATACCAATCTCGAAAAATAATAATTTCTTTATTGATTTGGAGAAGATAGTATGAAAATTTATTGGCAATCCAAAAAAACTCGTATTAAATGGAAGCTTCTTCAAGACAAAAAAGAGAGAGGTGGTCTTGGCCTACCAAATTGGTCTCTATATTACCAGATGTCAGCTTTGGGATGGATTAGGAAGATAAAAGATTGCTACAATTAGAGGGTCATGATCTGTATATGGGCTGGCATGCCTATATATGGTATGATAAAGATAAAATCCATTTGAATTTTCATAATCATGCAATCAGAGGAGCATTAATAAAGATCTGGAGGAAAATGAAAGAAAGGTTTTATCTTAAAATACCCATCTGGGTCTCACCTCTTGAGGCCTTTGTAAAACCAACTCTGATGAGTGAAAATTAAAGGGCAACCTATGAAATGTTACTGAATGAGAACAATGAGTTAAAATTGATTGAGGCACTATGAGCAATGAATATAAACCTTACATGGTGGGAGAGTTCATAACTGCAATCAAGATTTACTAAAGACAAAACAATGAGTTTTTATAGTTCAAAAACAGATTTAGACAAAATATGGCTATCAACCTCCGATAAGCTGATTCAAAAGTTGTATAATTTTTTACTACATGATGTAATGCAAGATGAAGTAGTTAAATCTTCAATGGTTGTGTGAATGCAGGATATAAGATATAGCCTGAACATAGATGACTGGTCAAAAGTCTGGAAAGTTCCAGTTTAAGTGTCTCACTGCTCGGCTGCACCCCATCTCGCTCTGATGGGGGGGGAGCCGAGACTCAGCTGACGGGAAGGGTCCAAGTTCATCTTGGACCCTCCCGGGATTTCTGTAGGAGATCCTCAGCCTGGGGAGCTGAGGAGAGCCTCTTCCAAGGTGACAGCCAAGGAATTGAAGCTCACCTTCTTCCCCGAAAGGTCCCATTACCGCAGAGCCAGCATGGCACCAAGAGATGACTGCCGGACGAGCGGACATGGTCAAAAGTTTTGAAATGCTTCTAAAAGACTTCCAAGGCTTCAAAGCATGAGTTAAGCAAAGCTCAGGTGATTAAAAGCATCTACAAGACCCTTGGTAGCAATTAGAAGCACCTAAGTACAAAGTGGCATGGGAGGGAGGAAACACAAGAATCCCCCCCACTTAAAGTAAGGCAGTTTTAAAACGGGATTTAAAAACTTTCTGAACTAAGCTAAATGCATCAGAATATCAGCGAAATTGAAAACTGCATAATAATGCGAAGCGGGTAAAATTCATTCAATGTTTACTTTGTTTTGGGAAACTTACTTCTTATTGATATTATGGCTGGGAGAGGGCAGAAGGTGGGTCTGGAGAAAAAAATGCAAACCGGAAATAGCCAACCAGTGACTCCCTCCCACAACCAAGAAGTAACAGCAGATATGCCTACACTACTGGTGAGTGCATTGTGCCCTCTAATGGAACAGATGACTAACCTCAGCCTTAAAATGGATAATTTGCAGAAGCAAATGTCCCAAATAGATAAAAGGACTTCCATGACTGAAAAGACGTTAGAAAAGATGGAAAAACAGACTGAGAGTATTAATAAAAGAGCAGATGAAGTGGAGAAAGAGAGATCCTCCAATAAAACTCAGTTAATACAGATCCAGCTGGAAAGATCCATGTACATTTTATGCTTCGAAGGGATCCCAGAAGAAAAGAACGAAGATTTGAAGGCTCTCTTAGCAGAGACTTTGGCTCCAATAATGGATTACAAACAGGAAGACTTAATGAAAGAGATGGACTGGGCCTACAGATCCAGACTTTATAAAAAAAATAAACTCCCAGGAGAAATATGTTTGAAATTCACAAGACGGTCTACCAGAGATCTGGTGCTGAAATCTACACAGGGGAAACCCTTGAAAATCAAAAATGAGGAGATAAAAATCTTGAAGGATATTCCCTTTGAAATCAGAAAGCGGAGGAGACTTTACAGGGATCTTACTCTCTCTCTTCAGAAAGAAGGACTTCCTTATAGATGGTCATTTCCCAAAGGACTGAGTTTCAAATTTAAAGATAAGAAATTCAACATTGACACTGTTCCTAAGGTGAAGAAGTTTGTAGACCGATACTTTAATCCCAAGCAACACACCAAAGACAAGAAATCTAAAGCAGAAGAGGAGAAAGAAGATCAAGAAGAATCCTACTCACAGGATTCATCAAGTGACAGTTACAAACCTAATAGTTCTTCAGATACATCGGAATCAGAGAAAGGAGCAGCCGCTCCCAAACCCCGAGGAAAAAAGAAAAACAAGAAGAAAAGACTCTAAAACTAAGATAATTGTTGATAATGCAGTTTTTGTTATCCAGCTAGTTAATGCAACTCTTTATTATTTTTTGTTAAATTTTTACAAGTAATAACAGTGCTATATCACTAGGTGACAGGGATATATACCTATGTAACCAGATCATGTCATCTTGTTAGTCTTCCCTTCCCTATAACCATTAGCTGGCTTAGAGTTAGGGCGGTAGTCTCCCTCCTCCATTCCAGTAGTTTGTATTGTATTAGTTTTCCCTTCCCCGTTTCCTATAGAATTTAGAGGTAGGGATTTAGTAACCTTTCCCCAAATCCCGTATTATTGCAAAATCAATAAAATACTTATATATATAAAAAAAAGTCTGGAAAGCAGCCAAATTACTAAGATCAAGGTTGTATAAAGAAAACATATTTAAAATGTTTCATAGGTGGCACTGGTTACCAGGTAGAATGGCCAAATGTTATAAGGAGGTATCAAGAAATTGTTGGAGGTGTAAAAATAACATAGGTACATTTTTTCACATGTGGTGGCGGTGTGAGAAGATTTATAAGTTTTGTAAAGATATTAAACAGCTAATATTAGCGATTATAGATATAGATCTACATCTGTTACCAGAAATTTATTTGCTAAATATAATACCAGAAGGGTTTGGGTGTGATGATACATGTATTTTGTCATATATCCTTACCGCAGCCAGAATTCTTGTTGCTAAATGTTGGAAGGCAGAGAAATTACCCATTAGAGAAGAGTTGGTTACTAAAATATCTAAAATTGCAGAAATGGATAAATTGAATATGATACTTTCAGGAAAAGATGGAAAAGCTTTTCAAAAAAGATGGTAT
This sequence comes from Gekko gecko, assembly GCA_029375565.1. Taxonomy (NCBI): domain Eukaryota; kingdom Metazoa; phylum Chordata; class Lepidosauria; order Squamata; family Gekkonidae; genus Gekko; species Gekko gecko. The sequence continues at coordinate 144,105,478 of JAPDNY010000005.1, forward strand.
AGAGTTAACAAATGGTTCAGAAAGAATGTTTAACGTAAACTCCAAAAAATTAGTTGTGTACTGTATTTTTGTTTTTGCTTTTGTAACATAAAAGTCTATAAATAAATTTAATAATAAAAGAGAATGGTCAGTTCATCCTAACATAAGCACCCATAAACTTCTGCTGAAATATCTGTCATCACTAACTAATATATCTAAAACATTTCTTCCTATTTTTTTTTTTCAGTCTTAGTGTCCAATGTCAGCATAGAAACTGAGAACAAAAACCTTTACGGAATGAAACACATATTTGGAAACTTTAAAATAGGGATGGGTATAAACCAGAAAAATGCAGTTCTTCTCAGTTAGTGGTTTGTGGCTGAACCAGAAACTGAATTGAACCAGGAGGTTCATTTATGAACCAAACTGGTCATGTTTCATGGCCCTGCAAACCCTGTTGAAAGGGACCACAGTCCCTTTATTTTGGGGGAGGGTGTTAAAACTTTTTAGTAAAAGAAAAAAAATAGCAAATAACAGAGAACAAAGAAAGGAGGGGAAACTATATAAAATAAAAGGCAGCTTCCAATTTCCTCTCCGACAAATAGAAGTATGATTACAAAGTTTTCTCTTACTCTGTGATTACAAAGAAAGGCTCTATTTCTACTACTGTTAAAATTCCTTATTCATCAAAACCACAAATCAACAAGTCATTATTATCTATTTCACGCAATTGTGGCTCAACCAGCTGCTGGCCCTTGTGGCCATGTGGCGGGGGTGCTGACTTTGCCTTCCTGCAAGGAGGAGAAGACAGTTTTAGGTGGCATCTGGCCACATCTGGGGCTTGGCAGGGGGCGGGGCCGAAGTTTTTCCATGCCGGCCCCACCTCCTAAGGTCAGTATTCACCCTGTTCTCAAGCAGGGAGCTGCGCTGCACTGCACTGTTCTGGGTGTTTGGCCTATGTAGGCCGAGCCAGAGAGTCAGCAGCAGCGGTGGCCACTTCCAGGCATGGTGGCTTCAGGTGCCAGCAAGCGGCTGCTAGTGGCGGCAGTTGCTTCCAACAGAGAGCGGCAGCTGTGAGCATCAGTGGCTGGGGATCAAATACATTCACAACTGTGGCTACAGGTCATGTCACCAGCTTGGCTGAACTTGAGGGATAGGTCACACAGTAGCCACCTGGCCCATCACATCTCGGTTGCTTCTACTTCCCTCAGTTCTGCAGCACAGGCAATTCAACACTGCCAGCTCCGTTGGGAATTTGGGTCACAAGGCATATGTAGTAGAAAAGCTTGCCAGTATTACATGAGTGCCCCTTGTGAGGTGGACTGCACCCCTTTTTGGCATGCTTGGTGTAGTGGTTAAGTGCACGGACTCTAATTTGGGAGAACCATGGTTGATTCCCCACTCCTCTACTTGCAGCTGCTGGATGGCCTTGGGCAAGCCATAGTTCTGTCAGAGCTGTTCTTGAAAGAGCAGTTCTCTCACAGCTCCCTCAGCCTCACTTACCTCACAGAGTGTCTGTTCTGGGGAGGGGAAGGGAAAGGAGTTTGTAAACCACTCTGAGACTCCAAGTGAAGGGGTGGGGTATAAATCCAATCTCCTCCTCCTCTTCTTCTTCAGTAAACCCTAGAGGGGTCACAGGAAGCCAGAGGGGGGTGAGTCTGGCCAATCTGCTGGTAAAGGGTCCCAGCCCCATAAAATTGAGAGTACTTGAAGTCTGGCTGCAGAAATATCCCAGGCGAGCAGCCTGTGATTATTTGTTGAAGGGCTTTCCGTTTAGCTTTCATATTCCCTATCAAGGCACTCAGGCCCCCTTCCTGTCTCACAATGTATGTTTGATTAAAGGCATGGAACACATAGGTGTAAAATTGAAAAGGAAAGAGCAGAGAGTTGGATTTGGGGCCCATATCCTGTTCCACCTGTCCCTAATTTCCATGTTTCTCTTGTGGGAATAGTTCCCAAAAAAGCTCCAGGGGAATACCATCTTATACATCATCTCTTTTACTCTGGGGTGTGTGTGTGTGTGTCAGTTAATGACTCTATCCCTGCCTACTTATGTTCAGTCTGGTATACTTCTTTTGACCAGGCAGTTCATGTTGTGCACTGGTGTGGCTTAGGTGAGGAGATGGCCAAATGTGACATTAAGTTGGCCTTTTGCCTTCTCCCTGTGCACTCAGACATTGTTGTTTTTTCCTTTGAGGGCCAATTTTATGTGGATCAGGCATTGCTCATGGGCTACCTTTGAACATTTTAGTTCATTTCTTGAGTGGGCCTTTCATTCCCACACTGGGCTGAACATGGTGACTCACTATTTAGATGATTGTTTGTGGGTCCCTGGGGCTCTGATCAGTGTGCTCAATTGCTGAACACATTTCTAGAACTGGTTGGAGAGCTAGGTGTGCCTTTAACACATGAAAAAATCAAAGGCCTACCCAAGTACTGATGTTCCTAGGAGTGGAGCTCAACACTGTGGCTCCAGCTTCCCAATTACCCAGCAGAAAATTGGATGAGTTACGTGGAAGGGTGGCTGAGTTTCAGGGTAAGAAGAAAGCCACTTTATGTGAGTTTCAGCAGTTGGTGGGTTACCTCAACTTTTCATGTGAAGTTGAGGCACCCTGACATACCTTTTTGCCCAGGCTGTGCAATGCCATGAGTGGTCTTTGGCTTCCTCATCATAGGATCCGAATTAATGCCAGCATCAGGGTGGATTTGGAGATGTGGCTAGAGTTTTTGAATTTTTTTCAACGGGATCTTCTTTTGGAGAGAGGATATGAGGTTGGAGGATGAGCTCCAAATCCATTCTGACACTGCTGGAACTTTGGGCTTTGGGGTCTACTTTAGGCAGCATCGGTGTGCAGAGAAGGATGGCATGCCGACTGAGTGGGGTCTGGAATGGCCAAGGACCTTACCTTCCTTGAATTCTTTTCTATTTTGGTAGCAGTTTAGCTGTGGGGAGATGAGTTCGCCAACCAGATGGTTCACTTTTGGTGTGACAACTTGGCAGTGGTTCAGGTCATTAATTCTCTCACATCCAAATCACAATGGTCATATCTATGGTCAAGCCTTCACTCTCCACTGTCTTCAGCTTAATATTCTGGTTTTCTGCCAGATATGTACTTGGGGTTGACAATAGGGTGCTGACACTGTCTCTCTTAAACAGATGGAAAGGTTTCATCAACTGGCCCCAGAAGCCAATTTGCAGCCAGTACAAATGCCATTGGAACTCTGGTTGGTTGGAAGGCAGAAGAAAACAGGGCAATGGGACTAGCCATTGCTCCAAGCACGAAGTGGGTGTATGGCCATGCGGTCTGCCAGTTTACTGAGTTTAGACAGGAGGTAGGATATCCGAGTACCAGTGGACCATGTTTTACGTTTTTGCATTGTGTTGAAAACTAAGGGCTTGGCTGTTAGCTCAATTAAAGGACTGCTCTCTGCAGTAGGTTATGCCAGCAAAGCTCGAGGGCTTTTGGATTTTATGGGTAACTTTTGGATTCATAGAATGTTGGAAGGCTGGACACGTGAAGCTGGGATGAATGCTGACATCAGGCAGCCTATTTACCCCTCAGTCCTTAGGGGCCTACAGGTTATTTTGGAAGGATGTCTGTGCATCCACTTTTGAGGCCTATTTATTTCAGGTGGTTGCCTTGGTTATGTTTTTGGGGCCTTCCAAATAAATGAACTGGTGGCCCAGTCGAAGAGTGATGGGTCCAGTCATGTGCTGATGGCTCAGGATGTTCACTTGGTTGCTGACAAGGTGTACAAGCCAAGTTTGCTGAGGCAACACTTTTCAGAATGGAAAAAAACCCCACCAAGTAAACAGCTGTCAGCATAGTGGAGGCGGGGGGAACAGCCCAAGTTATCACAAAAAAGCCAGTGGATACACACACAAGCAGAGATAGAGGATAGGACCAGACACACAGAAAACAGGAAGCTAAAAACCCGAGCCATGCTGCAAAGCACAAATGGAGACACAGTTACAGACAGATCTACATAGGCATGCACAAACAGAAGGAATGCAGGAACAATAGGCTGAAGTGGAGAATGACATATACATTAAAAAAAATACAGAGGGTGATTTCCCACTAAAGCTGCCTCGGGGTTGCGTCGCCGTTTGCCCCGATACTATTAGTCAATTTCACACCCGAAGCCGCGGGGCTGCATTTTGACCCGCGGCTTCACCTGATTTTCCCTGCAGTTTCGTAATCCTCAAAAAACAGGATTACGAAACTGTGGGGAAATCGGGCGAAGCCGCGGGTCAAAATGCAGCCCCGCGGCTTCGGGTGTGAAATTGACTAATAGTATCGGGGCAAACGGCGGCGCAACCCCGAGGCAGCTTTAGTGGGAAATCACCCAGAGAGTGTGCGACACTGGGATAAAACCTGCAAGTGGGGGGAACCTTTAACCACACCCAGAGTGTGAAAACCAATTACAAAGTGAGAGGCAAACTGACAGAGACAGATACAGACATCCAGATACATATTTACAGTGCAAAAAGGAAGGAAAAAACCAGGAACCCAGGTCACAACTTGGCTTCCTGTAGAAATTATAATCAGACGTTGTTCCTCACTTTTGTGGTCTTGATTTAGCCTTGACCAAGGAGGGAAACAGACAGAGACAGATACATATAGACAGACATTTAAAGGGGGAAAATGTGGCAATAAACAAGACACACACACTATACATGACAAACCCAGTTAAGTGTGCAAAAAAGCAAAACATAAGAACACACTTTGGCCAGAGCAGAGGAATGAGATGTTTAGACAAAAAACCCAATGTCTCATATTTGCAAAATGCATCCTCACTGGCTAACATGAACTAATGCTTTACTTTGTACAGACTATACTTGACATTGCTAAAACCTAATAGATCATCATACAAGACAAAGAAGTGAAGACACACACTACACGTGACAAAGCCAGGTAAGTGTACTAAAAAAGAAAAAATTGGGGACAGTTGGGCCAGAGGAGAGGAAGCAGTCTACCCGGAAGGAAAAACATAGAACACACTTGGGGCACAGCAGAGGAGGGAGATGTTTTGGGGGGGAAATAACAGTGTCTCATAGTTGCAAAATGCATCCTCACTGGCTAACATGAATCAATGGTTTACTTTGTACAGACTACACTTGATAATGAGAAAATCTAATAGATCAGAGGAGACAAAGAAAGCAGTGAGAAGACACACACTACACATGAGAAGACCAGGTAAGTGTACTAAAAATAGGAAAAATTACAGGAAATTTGGGCCACAGGAAAGGAGGGAGTCTACAAACAAAGGAGAAATTAAGAGACACTTGGGCAGAGCACAGGAGGTAGATGTTTTAGAGTCTACAGAAGCCAGAGTTTAGGGAGGGGTGGGACCTCAGACAGATACAGTGCCATAGACTCTACCCTCCAAACCAACCATTTCCTCATGGGGAAGCATTGCTGCGAATCTGCAGGTGAGGGCTGGAGATCACTCAGAATTACAACTGCTCTCCAGATTGCAGAGATCAGTTCCCCAGGAGAAAATGGTTGCTTTTCAGGGTGGATGCTTTGTCATTATACCCCGCTGAGGTCACTTTCCTCCTGCTTGGGTCTCCATTATGGAGAAAGACTGTACTTTTCCTAAGTGGGGGCTGCAGGGAAGGGGGAAGAGGGGGAAAGTTGAAGTCAGAGGGGCAGGTAATGATACATTGATGGTTAGCTGGGAAGGAGATGGGATTGCCACCTCCAGGTTGGGAAATTCCTGGGGATTTGAGGGGTGGATCCTGGAGCGGGTGGGGTTTGAGGAGGGGTGGGACCTCAGACAGTTACAATGCCATAGACTTCACCCTCCAAACCATCTATTTCCTCCTGGGGAACCATTGTTGCCAACCTCCAGGTGAAATAGTGAAATTTAAAACGAACGGAAAAGCAAACAAAGCTTTAGTGAAATAATCCGCTTGGTTTGAAACTAAAAAGAAGTCTTTTAAACCGAAAAAAAGGCAGAAAAATAACTTTTTTTTGCATTCCTGTGGTCAGCTAAGACTAAACTCTGCGCAGTAAAAACGGAACTGATGTGATTTTGTGTTACCAAAAATAAGTTCCGACTGAAAAAGACAAGTTTGGGGCTAGAGTGGCTTTGGAAAAGAACTGAGTAACCGGAAGGAGACGGACATCTTAGAGTGTTACACCGGAAGTTGGAATATTGGGACGGACATCAAAACAGGAAGTTTCGAAATAGCCTACTCTAGCCATAAAACCATAGAGAAATTGCGCCCGCCATTTTGAGGAGGACTAAATTTTAAAAAGTTATGTTTAAGGAGAAAAATAAGTGGAGCAAAATTTTAAAGGTGGCGATTTGGCTGTTGTATTGGAAATATAAGGACTTGTTAGTTGTATTACAGATTTCAAAATGGATCTGAGGTCAAGACCAAGGGCCGCCTCATCACCAAGTCCAAGAATGACTGCAAAGGAAAAAAAAGAGTGGCAGGCCGCAATGGAGGCGATGGAGAAGAGAATGATGGAGGCGGTGACTAATCTGGGAAAACAAATGGAATCACAGTTGCAACAACAGATGCAGATACAGTTGGAGCAAATAGAGCAAGTGCAAGTTCAAATACAAGAGAGAAACATGGCTGCAATGAAAGAATTGGTACTAACAGAAGTGGCAGGAATTAAAAAAGATACAGAAGTCAAGAAGGAAATTCAAAGTCTGGCAACAAAATCAAATGAGATGGAACAAAAAGTTAAAAGAAATCTTCAAGAGAATGCACGGTTGGAATCTATGATGGAATACAGGGCAACTCAAAACCATCTGAGATTGAGAGGAATAAAGGAGGAAGAAGAGCAAGATATACGGATGGTAGTGATAAATGCGCTGACAGCATACATTGGAGAGGATCAAGGTGATTTAGATTCAGACTTTGACTTAATTTACAGAGTAAATTCAACGTATGCTCAGAGAAAGAAATTACCCAGAGATGTAATTGTACAGTTTGTGACAAGAAAAATGAAAGAGGATATTTTCAAGAAGCAGTTTACACAACCGTTGGAAATTGATGGTAAAAAGATAATAATTCTAAGAGAAATCCCGAGAGTGATCTTGCAAGACAGGAAAAAATTTAAGAAACTGGTTGACAAACTGAAAGAAATGGGGATCAGGTTCAGATGGGAGATACCACAAGGGCTCTCATTCTCATACAACTCAGTGAGATTTACAATTAAAACAGAAGGGGACTTGTGCAGATTCAAAGAAAACAATTTTGATGATTTTAAAGATATTTAAATTAGAATACCATGGAATACAAACTGCTATCTTGGAATGTTAATGGACTTAATTCACCAAATAAAAGAAAACTAGTAAATCATTGGTTAGAAAAACAAAAGAGCAATATAATCTGTTTACAGGAAACTCATATTAGAAAACAAGACAACAAGTATTTGATTAATAAAAAATTGGGAGAAGAATTTTATTCATTAGCAACTAAAAAGAAGAAAGGAACAGTGATTTATATTCCTAAAGAATTAGAACCAAAACAAATCTTCGCGGATAATGAGGGACGATATATTGGAGTGGAAATAATGATGTATAGAAAAAAGACTTTGCTAGTGAACCTGTATGCACCCAATGGAGCAAAAGAGCTTTTTTTAAAAGATTTGACAAAAGAACTGGACAGTTTAAATTATGAGCAAGTGGTTTTTGCAGGAGACTTCAACGGCACGGTGAACAATATATTGGATAGAAAATCAAAAACAGCAGGAGAAGTGACTGGGAAATTACCGAAAAACTTTTTTGAATTGATGAAGCAAGAGAAATTAGAAGATGTTTGGAGAAAATGGAATCCTAAGGTTAAGGACTATACCTTTTATTCTAACAGACATAACTCTTTTTCCAGAATTGATATGATTTGGATGTCAGAAGAGATGGCTTTAAAAACTCAAAAAGTTGAAATTTTGCCAAAAATTAATTCAGATCATAATCCCTTACTTTGGATATCAAAAGAGAAACCAAGACAAATATATTGGAGAATTAATGAAGACTTATTGGATAGAAAACTAGTTAATGAGATTCTAAAAAAGGAAATGCAGAATTTCTTTGAAACAAATTTGAACAAAGGTACTGACATACAGATCGTGTGGGATGCATACAAGGCGGTAATAAGAGGGTTACTTATTTCATTAAATTCTAAAGATAGAAAGCAAAGGATGCAGCAACAAAATGACCTTCAAGAAAAGATTCGACAAAAGGAAAAGGAATTAAAGAAAAAACCAGGGAAGAAGAAAATTATTAAAGAGATACATCTTCTACAGGATCAACTTAATGTTTTGTCAAATCGAGAACTATATTGGAATTTGAAGAAATTACAACAAAAATCTTTTGAAGGTGCGAATAAACCAGGAAAAGTCTTAGCATGGCAGTTGAAAAATCGAAAAGAAAGAAATTTTATAAATAAGATAACGGAAGATGGAAAAGATATCATAGACTTGAATGGCCTAAAAAGAGTTTTCTTTAACTACTATGCAAAGTTGTTTAGAAGGAAAGGTATTGACCCACAGAGACTTAGGAATTATTTGGAGAACATTGCAGTACCAGCGCTGGGACAACAAATTAAAGAAATGCTTAATGGTCCAATTAAGAAGGAAGAAATAACTAGTGCGATAGAAGATGCAAAGTTGGGCAAAGCTCCAGGTCCGGATGGTTTTACAGCAAAATTTTATAAAAAAATTAAGGAAGAGCTAACCCCAATTTTGGTACTTTTGTCGAACGATATAAGAGTGACCAAACGAATCCCAGAGTCATGGAAAGATGCTAATATCTCACTCATACCCAAAGAAGGTTTGGATTTAACTAGTGTAAAGAACTATAGACCAATTTCTCTTTTGAATAATGACTATAAATTATTTGCGAAAGTAATCTCCGAAAGATTGAAAAAATATTTGACAGATGTTATAGCAGAAGAACAAGCTGGTTTTTTACCAAATAGACAAATAAGAGACAATTTAAGAGTGGTGATTGATGCAATTGAGTATTGTGATAAACATCCAGAGAAAGAAGTTGGATTCCTCTTTTTGGATGCAGAAAAAGCTTTTGATAATTTGAATTGGGACTTCATGCTGCAGGTGGTAGAAAAAATGGATATAGGCCAATCTTTTTTAAATATGATTGTGGCAATTTACTCAGATCAAAAAGCGGCTTTGAATATAAACAAAGAGAGAACGGAATATTTTAAGGTTCAGAAAGGAACACGGCAAGGCTGCCCGTTATCATCGTTACTGTTTATTTGGATATTGGAAGTATTATTGGGAGACATAAGAAAAGACAATAATATCAAAGGACTTACAGTGAAAGGCTTTTCATATAAATACAGGGCGTTTGCAGATGATGTAATGTTCATGGTGCAAGACCCAATTGAGAATATACCACAATTGATGCAGAAAATTGAAGAATTTGGGGAGATAGCTGGTTTTTATGTCAACAAAAATAAAACGAAAGTAATGTGTAAAAATATGACGAAACAAAGGCAAATAGAGCTTCAGGAAAAGATTCAATGTGAAGTAGTGTCAAAAACTAAATATTTAGGAATTGAATTGACTATGAAAAACATTGATTTATTTAAAAATAATTATGAAAAAAGTTTGGTATAAAATTCAGCAAGATATGAAAAAATGGGACACCCTGAATTTATCGTTAATGGGAAGAATTGCAACAGTAAAAATGAATATTTTGCCTCGTTTAATGTTCCTATTTCAAACGATCCCAATACTACGACAGAGTAAGATATTGGACACTTGGCAGAGAGAACTATCAAAATTTGTGTGGGCAGGAAGAAAACCGAGGATTAAAATGAAAATATTATGTGACGCAAAGGAAAGAGGAGGACTTCAACTACCAAATTTAAGACTTTATTATGATGCCGTCTGTTTAACGTGGCTAGAACAATGGACTAACCTTGATAACATGAAATTGTTAGCATTAGAAGGTCATGATAATAAATTTGGATGGCATGCATATATGTGGTATGAAAAGTCAAAAATTGACAAATTCTTCAAACACCACTATATAAGACGATCACTGTTCGAAACTTGGATGAAATATAAAAAATTCTTCCCAGAAGAAAGACCACTCTGGATAGTGCCGGCAGAAGTGATCAAACCGTTTTCCAGACATCAAGGTTCAGATTGGTTACCTTATAAGAGTCTTTTGAAAGTGGAAGGGAGAAATTATGTGATAAAAAATAGAGATGATGTTGAATTTGATTATGATTGTTTGAATTATAGACAGATTTTTGATTTATTTAAGACCGATAAGAAAGAGTATGGTTTTAGGGAGAAAAATAATGAAATTGAAACTATATGGGTTGAAAAAGGTAAAAAAATGATTTCAAAAATGTATAAGGTTTTATTGAAGGTTTTACTGAGGAAGAAACAGTAAAAGAACAAATGATAAAGTGGGCTGTTAATATAAACAGTGAAATAACTATGTCATCATGGGAGTATCTGTGGAAAAAATCATTGAAAATTTCAACCTGTGTTAATGTCAAAGAAAATTGTTATAAAATGATGTACAGATGGTATATGACTCCGAAAAAAATTGCTATTATAAATGAAAGTATGTCTAACAAATGTTGGAAATGTAAAAATAAAGAAGGGTCATTTTACCACATGTGGTGGACTTGTGATAAAGCTATAAGTTATTGGACTCAGATACATAGTGAGATACAGAAAATTTTGAAATGTACTTTCAAGAAAGACCCACAAATGTTATTGTTAGGTCTTAAATTAGAAGAAGTAAATGTAACCAAGAGAACATTGTTATGGTATTTGGTTACAACAGCCAGAATGACCTATGCACAATTTTGGAAGCAAGAAAAGATACCTGAAACATGGGAATGGCTTAAGAAGATGTTGTTTATGGCTGAAATGGATAAACTGACAGGGAAGCTTAACAACGAAGGAGATGAAAAGTTTTTTGAAGAATGGAAAGACTTTCAAGACTATTTGGTGAAAAACTGGGATGTTAAGAATAACTTGATTTGTTTTGACAGTTATTAAGAAGAAATTTTAAAATGACTTTATTGTTAAAGTGTTACCGTTATTTGATAATGAAGGTTAAAAAGGATTAGTAAAGCAAATGCTTAACAGAGATTATAAGGGGGGTAAGAGCATTGCGGGAAGCCTTGTATTGGGGAGGGAGGGGTATAACGAAAAGGATATGTATTTTTTTTGTTTTCTATGTAACTAGGAATAAGGCCCGTTGTGGAATAAATACAACGGGCTCTAGAAAGAGGGTCCGGGAGAGTGCCCCGGATTTGGGCACTCAGTGACAATTTGCTGTGGCAGTCTCAGCAGGGTATAATGACAGAGTCCACCATTTTCTCCAGAGGAACTGATCTTTGCTACCTGAAGAGCAGTAGTAATTTTGAGTGATCTCCAGCCCACCCCCAACATTGGTAACAGTGGTTCCCCAGGAGGGAGTGGCTGGTTTGGAGGGTGGAGTCTATGGCATTGTACCTGTCTGAGGTCCCACCCCTCCTCAACACACACCCTCTCCAGGTTCAACCCCTCAAGTCTCCAGGAATTTCCCAACCTGGAGTTGACAACCCTATCTCCCTCCCAGCCAACCATCAACCTACCTTTAGTTTTCCATCTCCTCCCCCTCCCTCCTAGAGAGCAGTTGTAATTTTGAGTGATCTCCAGCCCCCACCTGGAGATTGGCAACAATGGTTCCCCATCAGGGAATGGCTGGATTGGAGGGTGGAGTCTATGGCATCGTACCTGTCTGAGGTGCCACCCCTCCTCAAACCTCACCCTCTCCAGGCTCCATCCCTCAAATCTCCAGGAATTGCCCACCTGGAGTTGGCAACCTGATCAGGACTGGGCCCAATGAGTTTTCTCCCAAAGGCCAACATAGGTGTGGGAAGGGCCTTTTACTGACAGAGGAGAAAGTACAGGTGCCAACTCTGATTAGGGAAATACCTGGAAATTTGGGGGGGTGGATCCTGTGGAGGGCAGCATTTGGGGTGTGTGTGGAAGGACTCAGCAGGGTATAATGCCATAGAGTCTACCCTCCAAAGCAACCATTTTCTCCTGGGGAACTGATCTCTGTCACCTGGAGGTCAATTGTAACAGTGGGAGATCTCCAGGTCCCACCTGGAGATTGGCAACCCTGGGGGAAAGTCAGCTGCACAGCGGGGAGTTGAAGAAAATGGTCTGATGGTCGCTAGCTCACCTCGTTAGCCAGCCAGCCATGCTGAAGCTAAGCAAGAGAAAGAGCCTTTTTCCATTTATTCTGACAGGAAAGTGGCCATTGGGGAGGGGGTTATGCTGAAAGTCCTTTGTTTTTTTTACTCACAGAACCAAGCTTGACTGCCTACTAACAGCCACTGAGGGGACAGTCCCTCACAGGAGTCAAGAGAACTGTCTTCCTCAGGAGAGAGAGCTGTCTGCCAGGGGGAGACCCAGCACCTGGCCAATGGCACGCGAGTACTCTTGAGTGGTGGCTGATGGGCCAATGGCTGAGGGAGGGCATTTTACAGCCAATGGAAGCACATGGAATCTTGCGAAACCAAAAGATAATTATTTATAAGGAGAGATATGGAACATGTTAAATATATCCATTAATAAATTGTTTTGTTTTTTTTAAAGAATTACAACTGTTCTCCAGATGGCAGAGATCAGTTCCCCTGGAGAAAATACTGGATTCTGTGTCATTAAACTCTACTGAAGTTGCCACAGCAAATTGACACTGAATGGCCAAGGCCAGGGCACCCGCCCAGAGCCTCTTTCTAGAACTCATTGTATTTATTTCCACAATGGGCCTCATTCCTAGTTTGTACATGATTCAAAAAGAGTTCATTTCTACATAATTCTGTTTCAAATTCAGTCTCAGATTGCTCAAAATAATAAATCCTTTTATCTACTTTAACCCTTTAAGAGATATGTAAATCAGAAAACCATTGGCTCCATAGGTATATTAAAACCAGTCACAATATAAATCCAATTTAAAACCTATTCCCAAAATGCTGTGATAACTATGCACCTCCACCAACAATGCTCAAATGAATCCACTTCTCCACATGTTTTCCAGCACAATGGAGCACACTTAGAAGACATATGAGACAATTTAAGAGGGGTTAAATATCCAAGAGATAGAATTTTAAAGGTATGAATCTTTTTATCAAATGAAGAAGTTTTAATGATGTATGATAACCAGATCCGAGACCACTGATCTTCAGATAATTTCAAATGAGAGCTCCTTTGCCACATTTTTTTGATACAATGTCTTTTTAACACTCTCTGAAGAGATCAAATTTTATATATAACAGTAAGAGTACCTTGTTTTACCAGGCCAGAGGAATTCAATATTTGATCTAGAGCTGTAAAGGGTTGAGTTTAAACATTCAGCCAGGTTTTTAAGTTGAAGATATCTAAACCAATGTATTTTATTATTCAATTTACCTTCAATCTCAGTTCTATCCACAAGGCCCCTTTTATTAGAGATGTCTATGAGCCCTTCCAGTTTGGCTTTCCTCTAGGGATGGGCACGAATTGAGAAATGAATCTCAGTTTGAACATGAAATAGGCCATTTCATAGTTCATTTTGAACTGGTTCATTTGGGTGCATCATTCCTGAATCCAAAAATGAACAACCTTTTTCTGTGGAGGTTTGTTTGGTTAATTAGAGCGGTTTATTCTCCATACTGCCCCGTGCTAATTCAATGAAATCCTAGGCAATGCTGGAGGTGGACTTTTGGAGAGCCCTAGAAACACCCATAGCTGTTGTCTATAGCTTGGTTGGCAGCTCTGGGAGCCAACCACAGAGGTCCCATTCTGCTCTATGGAAGCAGATTGTTTATAGATACCACAACCTGGCTCAGCTGCTTTTACTTTGAAGCAGGAAGAGAGAGAAGTTAGTCATCATGTGAGAGCAAGTTAGGAAGAATTCCTTGCTGTGTGGCTGATTTAAAGGAAGCCTAGAGATGAGCTTTCCTGTGGGCACCTACTTTGGGGGGGGGGGGTTATAACTCAGACATCCCAAATCCAATCTTTGTCAAACGTGGAGAGCAGGTGGCGGAGAGCTTGCTGAAGCCCTCCTGTGAATCTGGCATCTCTAACTCATGAAGGTGCTTGGTCTATTACCTCCCAAACTCACAAACTGAAGAAACCACAAACCAGTTTGGGAAATAGGGAAAGTTCATGATTCATTGTGCGTGTAATCAAATGAACCATAAACCACAATTTTCCCAGTTCATGCCAATCTCTACTTTCATCCACAATGAATAAAAGGAGTGCTGATTTCCAGGCAAAAACCATCCCTGGTTTTAAAAAGAAGAGAAAACATCAAAATAACACAGACATTGGAGCTCCCGGACTCCAGCCGAAGGCAATGGAGACTGGGGGCTGTTTTGCCACCGCTAGGAATGACCTCTTGGTTCTGCAGGCTTCGAGGCGGCAGGGGGCTCGAGCAGCGAGTGTTTGACGACGGCGTCTTGTTTCATAGCGGCGGCGGAAGTGTCCTTTCTGGGGACGGCGTCAGGCGGATTGCGCAAGGAGGCTTCTTGACGCGGCGGTGTTTCCCGAAGGGGGTAGTGATTGTGCGAGGGGCTTCTCGGTGACACATTGTTATTTTTGGCAGCCATTCGGGGGGGGGTGGCATCCCTGGCATCAGTACACTAGGGGGCAATAGCATTAATTGCTAATCCAGGTATTTTAGTTTATTTTGCCACGGCAGCATTTAGAGGGCTCCACTTAGAAGCGGGGTGTGTTCTTTCCCGGGGAGGGGGTTGTTTTACTGGCTTTGCTTTTAGCATTCAATCCCCCTTCATTGCAGATAATTTGAATTAATGGCTTACTGATTTTGGTGGGCAACACCCCCCCTGGTGGTTATTATAATTACTAGGGACAGCAGTTGTGGCAGCCATCTTTGGTGTGGCTGAACAGAGGTTGTGGCAACTTCAGTTGGGTGGCCATTTTGGTGGCTGTTTAGGGCATTTTGTGGCAGCGGCCATATTGAGAAGGGCTTCTTTGTGCTGCAGTACAGAGCGGCCATTTTGTGGATTGTATTTCAGGGAGGCCATTTTAGGCTGATAGTGGGGGGTGGTGTGTCCTTTCCAACCCCCCCTGCAATAACCATCACGCTTTGGGCCCTGTAAATACATTTAGTAGTTACATTCAGGTTTTGGACATAGTAGAGACATTCAAGTTAGGATGGCTCCCAAGAAAGGTCAGGGCAAGGCTAAGGGTAAACAGCCTGCACCCAAGATGCCCCCAGCTACACCGGCACCACCGACATCTGATGACGATGACGGCAATACTATTAATGCAGTTATTTTGGCAAGGCTGGAGGCTCCGGAGAAGCAGAAAGTTAGGCCTTCGCAAGTGGATTCCGCTCCATCTGTGGCTAAAAAGGCAAAAAAATCTGATATTTCTTTTTTTCAAGCACAGGTATCAGCTCAACTGTCGCTTCTAGAGGATGGGCAATCGTCCGGTTCTGGGACTGGTGACACGGAGACTGGGTCGGCGCAAGAAGGTGAAGGGTCTCAACAGCTGGAGCTCTACAAGGGTCCTGTGCGTCCTCCACGGCAGGATGGTAAGGCTAGTGCTGTCAGTCAGGATGACGCATCGTGGCCTTGGGGTTTGGGCAGTCAGGATGCATCAGGTGCTTCTTCTTCATGCAAGGCTCCATCAACAAAGGAGGGTGCTTCCCCATCACCCAGTAGGTGACACTTTGTGCCATCTGTGGTGGATGGGGGAACCTTGCAATATTTTGGGCAGGGTGGATGGTACCTGCCTACTTCAGTGGGATATTCCTATGATCATGCTCCAACCAAAATTCTGCCTGCAGGTGATATAGCTTTGCCATTGGGGTATCACCTTTCCCTGGCTACTAAGGAAAAAATTCTTAAGGGAGCCTATGTGGATGTTTTTACTCTGTTATATCGAGAATTGGACAAAAAAGACAAGGAAGACCTAGATGAGAGGGACAGAGAACGCATTAGGAGGCATAGAGTTGATAGGACCTGGGGTAATTGGTTTCCAGGTTTCCTTATTTATTCTGGTGTGATAGTGTGTCATCAGCCATGGAGGGCGTCGGCGCTTTTACAATACATGGATATAATTTACAAAGCATTTACAGGTTTCACAGGACACACATGGTTGGAATATGATGAGGGTTTCCGCACAAGGGCGGCGATGAATCCGTCTTTGCGTTGGGACCTTATTCATCCCCACCTGTGGCTACAAGTGGTGTCCGCACCCAAGTCTTTAAATTCTGAGCACTCTGACAGTGACCACATGGTACAGCGGCTGCAGAGTCAGAACCCTCCACGGCTACAGGCGGGGACTGTGCTGCAGAGGCGTCCCTTGTGTTGGGAATTTACATCACAAGGTACTTGTGGAAGGAAGTCTTGTTCCTTTTGGCATGAGTGCCCTCTATGTGGGGGGCCATATGCACTCTCTGGTTGTCCCAAGCCAAAGGGACATTTTGGAGCTAGGGGAGGCAAGCGTCCGGGGGGGGTGGAAGTCAAGCAGCCTTTAATGACAAAGGGACCCAGCCCAATTAAGGTGCAGGTGTTAGAATTTTTTTTGAGAGTTTATCCAAACAAAAAAGACAGTAGGTATTTGCTTGAAGGGTTTTTGTTCGGGTTTTGGATCCCTTACCAAGGTGAGTGGGCCCCATTTTGGGCTCCTAACTTAAAGTCAGTCATTGGGATGGAAGACATAGTATGAGCTAAAATTGGAAAGGAGTGTAAAGAAGGGAGAGTCCTGGGGCCTTTTCTTTCCCCCCCAGTGCCTAATTTACGGGTGTCTCCTTTGGGCGTTGTACCAAAGAAGGCTCCTGGTGAATATCGCCTCATTCATCATTTATTGTACCCTCGGGGCAGATCTGTGAATGATGCTATACCCGATGAGCTCTGTTCAAGTAAATATACGTCCTTTGATCAAGCCATGAGGGTAGTGAGGGGCTGTGGTCGGGGTGCACTTTTAGCGAAATGCAACATCAAATCGGCCTTCTGGCTTCTGCCCATACACCCAGCTGATTTTGATTTATTAGGTTTTGCTTTTGAGGGGCTTTACTATATAGATAGGACCCTGCCCATGGGTTGTTCCATGTTCTGTGCTGCATTCGAGAGGTTTAGTTCCTTTTTGGAATAGGCTTTGCGATTCAGGACAGGATTGGGCTCTACTGCTCACTACTTGGATGATTTTTTGTTCATTGGACAGGCAGGGACTTTACAGTGTAATTTTTTACTGTCCGGTTTCATTGATTTGGCAGCTGAATTGGGAGTGCCCTTGGCCAAGGAAAAGACTGAAGGTCCTAAACCTATTTTGACCTTCTTGGGTATTGAGATAGATACGGTTCAACAGTGTTCTAGGCTCCCTTCAGAAAAGTTGAGGGTCCTTCAGGTCCTGGTGGAAAGATTTAGGGTTTTAAAGAAAATATCACTGTGGGAATTGCAACAACTGGTGGGCCATCTTAACTTTGCATGCAAAGTTGTGGGTCCCAGGTGGGCTTTTGTCAGGCATCTTTGTGATGTGGCCTTCGCCTTCCACATCACAGGACTAGGGTGACTTCAGGGATGCGGGAGGACCTTTTACTTTGGAAGGAGTTCTTACAGTCATTTAATGGGGTGCCATTCTGGAGGGAGGAATTGCACTTAGAGGCTGAGCTACAGGTGATGTCAGATGTGGCTGGCTCATCTGGTTTCAGGGTTTACTTTAGATGTCACTGGTGTGCTGAGGATTGGCCTCAAGATTGGTTCCAGGCAGGCTGGGTCAAGGACCTAACCTTTCTAGAGATTTTCCCAATTGTCATGGCAGTGGGGATTTGGACGGCTGATTTTGCTGGTCGTTCGGTCCACTTTTGGTGCGACAATCAGGCTACAGTGCACGTAATAAACTCCCTGACATCCAAGTCAGTATGGGTCATGAAGTTAGTTAGGGCATTTACACTAATATGTTTAAGGAATAATATATTGTTTTGTGCAAGGCATGTTCCGGATGCAAGTAATGGGGTCGCTGACTCTCTCTCTCAAAAACCGATGGGGAGGTTCCATCAGCTGGCCCCGGAAGTGGACGAGCGCCCGGTAAGGATGCCCCCCAGTTTTTGGCAGATTGGAGGCTTGAAGTTATATTCACCTTCCAAAAATTCTAACATATTGTCGCACTGCCAGGACTCCCCATGCCCCCGCACCACCAGCAAGACTCCCCACACTGCCCACAGACCCATCCCTGGGTCCTCCACTGCTTACCTGGGGCCCCAGAGGAGAGCAGGGCCGAGCCACCAAAGATAAACAGTGACACTGGGGAAACACCACTACCACTGCACATGCTCTCCCTGAACGGCAGCAGGGCTGGCAGGAGTGCACCTGCCCGCATCAAAATGACCATGCCGGGCCTATGGCCCAGTGCGAGGTTCCACCAGACATCTGAGGCCAGCAGCCTGGCTGGAACCATCCAGCAGCACCTGGCCCCAACCCAGAAGGAGTAGCAGATGCCACAGCCCCTTCCGAGGGCTGGCGTCCTCAGTTATGTAGGGGGCGGGGCTAGGAGGAGAGGTGGAAGGGTTGAGCGCAGGGAACACTGGGAGGAGTGGGGAGGGGATAAAAAGAGGGCAGTGATAAGGAGGCCAGGGATGACTACCTGGATTGGATGGAGCTGCACACAGAGAGTCAGAGAGTGAGTCCTCCAAAAGGAGCGGGTTGGCAGGGGTGGTGATGCAACCCCGCTCCCCTGTTCAGGTGTCTGAGGCCTCTGATGCCCTGGGAAACGGGACACCAAGGTGGAAGAGTGGGTGGAGTTGGAAGAATCCAGCAGCAGCGAGGGGGAGTTGTCTGGATCTTGTGACAGCATGGTGGAGAATATGGGCATAGCACCGCCTCTGGCTTACCCCCCGCCACACATTCCCACCCCCACCGGGTGGACACCCCAGCAGCCACCTTATCACGCCCCTCCAACAAGCACCCAAGTCCTGGAGGAAGAAGGCACCCTAGGAGCTGCAGCGGCTACTGTGGAACGAGCACCTGCACCCAGCACAATGGATCTCACATAGTTTGGGCAGTGGTTCACAGAGCACCAAGCCCAGCTGGTATGGGACTTGGCCCAACAGCAACAAGTGACACAAACTGCTCTGATCCAAGACCTCCAGCAGTCCTTGACCCCATGCGGAGGCAAAGGGCCCGGTAACGCACCACTGATGCCCTTTGGTCGTGGCCCCTGGGCCACTCTGATGAAGTTAGGCCCTGAGGATGAAATAGAGGCCTTCCTGGAGGCCTTTGAGAATCTGGCCAAGGCTGCTCAGTGGCCAAAGGACCAGTGGGCCTTTGCCATAGGCCCATACTTCACAGGGGAAGCCCAGGCAGCCATGCAGTCCCTAGAAAAAGGGGAGGCAGCTGACTATGACAAATTGAAGGTGGCCATACTCAATCGGTACAGAGTGACCCCCGAGACCCACTGCCAGCAGTTCCGCACCCTGGCCGTCACTCCCACTGGATGACCACGGACCACATTGGCCATGCTCCAAGATTCCGCCACCCACTGGCTACAACCCATCTTTAATGACAGGTGACGAATCATTGAGCTAGTGGTGGTGGAACAGTTGCTGCAAATCCTTCCTCCCAGTGTATGGCACTGGTTGGCATGTTGGCAGCCCACGAAGATCAGCGAGGCCCAAGAGCTGTGGGAGAACTTCCAGGTGGTGGAAGGACGTGAAAGACCTGGCCACCTTGAGCCCCCTTGGGTGGGGAGAAACACCCCCAGCCTGGGCAGGCCCCCTGCGGAGAGCGGCACCCCCAAGAAGGTCACTAGCACTGGACGCAGAGGCCGGGTATGCAACCAAGGGGCTCGGGCCACACCAGGGCCAGGGTTCCTCTGGTGCCCCCTGCTCCCCATACTAGTGGGTCGAGACCCGGGTGGGAACCCAGCACCCTGCCCAGAGCTGCCCACTTTTGGCAGTGGGCAGAGCCCATGCTTCATCTGTGGGCAGTAGGGCCACTACAAGTGGGACTGCCCACTGCTTGAGTGTGACCTGGGGGCCGAGTTCTCCATACAAGCAGTTGGCGGTCGCCCCTGAGCCCCAGTATGGACGGCCCAAGTGCGGCAGCAATGTGTCCATGATCCAACAACACCTCCTCCCACCCCAGCTGCCCGTCCTCCACCTCCATCACCTGTTTCCATGGCCGTTGGCAGAAGCCCCATGGTCATGGTGATCCTCCAGTATCTGAGACAGGTGCATGATGTCCTGCTGGCCAAGGTTGAAAACCTGCCATTCCCAGTCCTGCTAGGCTGGGATGTGCAGATGTTTGCCGCCCTGGTGAGGAGAGGAGGAGAAGCACAGACCAAAGCTGCAGACAGCCTGATGGCTGATGAGGAGGCCGAGTTCGCCAGTCCAGCTCAGGATGCCACTGCCAGAGAGGACAACAACAATGGCGACAAACAGGGAAGAGGACGAGGCCACCACTGGCAATTAATCTGCAAGTTCCTGAGAGCCCAGGAGGAGGACGCCAGCCTCACCGACCTGAGGAATCGAGTAGCGGTAAGTGTAGAGGTTGTCCAAGACCTCCGTCATAGCCAGAGACTCCTGCGGGTGGTGTTAACCAAAGGGATCTGGGTCCTTGAAGCAAAGGGGAGCCTGGGGAAGAGGTGGCAGTTGTTGGCCCCTGAAGTGTTCTGCAGGCAGGTGCTGGAAGCCACTCATGATCACCCATGGGCCGGGCACCAAGGCCAATGGAATATGCTGGAAAGAATCTTAGAACATTTTTACTGGCCCACGGTAGACCGAGAAATGTGGTATTACTGCCACACCTCCGATGCTTGTCAACGGCTGGTGCAGCAGAGCACTCCCTGAGCTCCACTTGCCCCTATGCCCATCATAGGAATCCATTCAACAGGGTCACAATGGACTTTGTGGGACCACTACCCCACACCCTGAGAGGAGCCCGGTACCTATTAGTCCTTATGGATTATGCGACCCGATACCCCAAGGTTATCCCATTGATGAATATGAAGAGCATGATGGTGGCGCGAGCCTTGGTCAACTTCTTCGCCTATGTCGGGCTACCCTCAGAGATCCTCACAGACCGAGGATCCCCCTTTACAGCCCAGTTATTACAGCAAGTGTTTAAGGCACTGCAGATCAGGCCCCTCCTTACAGCCATACATCACCCACAAACAGACAGACTGGTAGAGCATCTTAACCAAACACTAAAAGGCATGTTACAGAAGGTCTCATGTGACAATCCAATGTCATGGGACCTCTACGTGGACCTTCTTGTGTTCGCCCTGAGAGAAACCCCACAAGCCTCCATGGGATACTCCCCTTTGAACTGGTATACGGCAGGATCCCAAGGGGCATAATGAACATGGTGGAAGACCATTGGATGGAACCCAAACTTCCACAAGCAATTCCACCAAGGGAGTATGTGCAATGCCTCCAGGAACGACTGGGTTACATACAGCAAGAGGCACGCCAAAACCTCACTCTAGCCCAGGAAAGACAAAAACACTACTATGACCAAAGGACCCGAGAACGCACCCTGCAACCAGGAATCTTGGTCCTCGTGTCCTGGGCAGTGATGGCACAATCACACGGAAACCCTTGGCAGGGGCCTTTTCAGGCGGTCCAGGTACTAGGACCACTGACCTTTGAGGTCAAGTGTGGGCCTGGGCAGTGGCAACTAAAACATGTGCATATCAACAATCTGAAGGAATGGCATATTCAGCAGGGGGAGGACCCCCCCAACAGGCTGAAAAAGCTGAAGAAAATGTCCACCCCTGCCATAGGGGTGAAGGGAGGGGAGGAGGTGTCAATGAATGTATCTGTGTATTCTCTGGTATGTGGGGAGGTGAAGGGGTTGCCTAGGAGACGGTGCAGTTTCCATCTCGGGCTATCTCCAGATGGCCAAATGGCCTTGAAAGCCAGGCTGTTTGTCTCCTTTCTTTTTCCTAAGAAAACAGCTAGGCATGGGAATTTATTGCTTTGTGGTAATGTAGTAATGTAGCAACTTTTGCTTTACTTCCCGCGCACGGGCTCTATCGCCATTGGTAGAATGTAGGGTGGGTTTCACCTCTGTAGAGTATAACCAGAGATGTTCCTATTGTATGGGTTATTCCTGACAATGCGAGTGTTCTAGTGCTTTTAGAATTGCAGTATAATAAACGCTATACTTTTCCATGAGGCCTGGTGTTGACTGACTTTCTGAAGCGCCTGACAGATTGTCAGGAATCATCTTTAGTTGGGACTGGTCAAACCCTGCACTTCTCTCGCTGAGATGAGTGATGGAGAAGAGACTATCCCAATCCAGAATCCTCCGAAGGATGGGAAACCTCCGGTCACGACGGTGGCAATCACCACAGCGATTGTTCCACTGGACAACCCGGTCACCTACGTGCCAACATCGTGGGGCGCAGAGTATGACCTGGGAGGACCCTACAAAGACCCGTACGGAGCTGCGTACAGGGGGGTTACGACACAGCCGAGGCAGCAGCGGGACTGGTCGAAGCCGCTGGCCAAGACGCAAGAGACATGGTTCCTCACCCCCAGGGCTTCAATCCGAGAGAGCCGGTTCGAGAGGTCGGTCTACCGCTTGAGCACGGCGGAAGGTGTGGAGGACACACACCAGGAACCAAGGGACCTAGAAGGGGCCATCGGGAGCCGGAGATGGAGTGGAGACCCAAGCCAAGACCGGATACTCCGCCTCATCGATGAGTCCCTGTCCCGCATCCCCAGGATGATCTCGGATGGCATCCGAGAAGAAATGGAACGGAGGCAACCACCGGTGCCTCATGACCAACAACCCTCCGACCTAAGAGCTCCACCCATACCCGCTGGGGCACCGCCCGGGAGTGTGCCGGGGCAACCCGGGGCACCCCCGGACCAACCAGCGGGGCCCCCACCACAGGGGCTGCCGGCGCCATGACCACCGGGAGGGCCAAGAGGCTAGGGGTTTCTGCCACCGAAACCGGCCGAGCTCTTAGACACTGACTTCGACGGGACCCCAGAGAAGTTCTCGTTCTTCCTGGTAAGAACCGAAAAATTCATCGAGAACTGGGGCCACCTGTTCCAGAACGAAGAGCGGATAGTGGATGCTATCACTTCGCACCTGAAGGACGCGGCTCTGGACTGGTACGTGGCATTACACCAAGAAGACGGGCGGGAGCTCCGGGAAATTGATGCGTTTATGTGGGCGATGAAGGACCAATTCGAAGATGTCAACGCAAACAAGACAGCCTGGGCATTCCTTCGATCCTTCTGACAGGGCTCCAAGATGGTGAGAGAGTATACCGCCGAGTTCAGGAGACAAGCGGCGAAGATCCGAGGCTGGCCAGATGGAGTCCTGGCTGAACAATACCGGTTGGGGCTGAACCCTGAAATTCGTCGGACCGTGATGCGGGGGAGAGACCCGGAAACCTTGTTGGGCTGGATGAAGGAAGCGGTGGCCACCGAGACACGCTTGAAGACCATCAGGCTTGACGATGCGGCTGCACTGGGCAAGAGCCCCCAATCTGCCCCCGCACCGACGCCCAGGGGGAAGAATCAACCCACCACCCCAAGGCAGAAGGACGGCACTTGCGAACTTCGAATGAAGCAAGGATTATGCCTGAAATGCGGGGAGGTGGGCCACTTTGCTGTGAATTGCCCGGGAGCCCCTACCCCATCCAGCGCAAGCAAAGGGACCAAGAAGAAGTTTGAAACGTCCACCCTGAAACCTGTGGCGAAGCCGAGAGGTACAAGGGCTTTGCAAATAGCACCGTTAAGCGAGGGCTCCGACTCGTTGGAGGAGGAACCCACGATGGCGGGAAACGAGAAGGACCTGCTGTGAACGGCGCTGAACAGCAGGTCCTGGACTTGCAGGCGCTAAACCCGGTGAGCAGATCCTCCTCTCTATTCTTTCTGACAGTGACTTTAATGGACCCGGGTCTACAGACCCACGTGAGGGTGAGGACTCTCATTGACTTGGGGTGTGGGAGAGACATTATCAACCCTTCCCTAGTGACTGGGTTGGGTGCAAAAGTAATTAAACTAGCAGAACCCCTGGTTTTCACCCAAATGGACGGCTCGACTATGAAAGAGCCATGTAGGTACGAGACTGTGCCCCTGAGCATGGGGGTGGGGAAACATTGGGAGGTGAGGCCATTCATCGTATCCTCCGCTGCGCGGTTCTCGCTGGTCCTGGGGAGCCCATGGTTTTTTTATCATGACCCGCACATATTGTGGGAAGCCGGAGCTGTGAATTTCATTTCACCAAAGTGTGGGAGTCCCACCTGGAACAGTCAATGGTGGCCTCAACGCCTAGGGGCTAACCCGATACTGATGGGGGTGGCAGAGGCGGAATGGGAAGCAATCCCCAAGGAATACCGAGACTTGGCCGTGGTCTTTGTGGAAGAGGACGCAGATGAGCTGCCCCCCAATAGAAATTCGGACTGTGCCATAGAATTGTTACTGAACCAGAAACTCCAAAAGGGGAAGTTATATTCCATGAGCCCGGACGAGAAAGTGGAACTGAGAAAGTTTATTGACAAGAATTTGGAGAGGGGTTTTATTCGACCAGCCTCTTCGCCATTCGCTGCTCCCGTTTTATTTCGGAAAAAGAAAGACGGTGGTTTGAGGCTGTGCACTGACTATCACAGTCTTAACGCTGTTTCAGCAACCAATGCGTACCCTTTACCCTTGATAAAAGATTTTCTGGCGGCCATCGCAGGGGGGAAGGTTTTTTCTAAGTTGGACCTTAGAGATGCTTATTTCCGAGTACGCATTAGGGAGGGGGATGAACACAAGACAGCATTTAACACCCCACTGGGACAGTTCAAATACCTAGTGATGCCGTTCGGCTTACAGGGGGCGCCTGGGGTGTTCATGAACTTGATTAACGAAGTTTTGCACAAGTATTTGTTTAAAGGGGTCCTTGTTTACCTTGATGACATACTTCTGTATTCCCCTGACTTGCACTCCCATGTGAAACTTGTCCGGGAAGTACTTCAAACGTTGCACAAGCACAAACTGTTCACAAAACTGTCTAAGTGTGAGTTCCATAAGTCGGAGATTGCATTCTTGGGCTACCGCATTTTGCAGAGGGGGATAGAGATGGACCCAGAGAAGGTCAAAGACGTGGTGGGGTGGGAGCCCCCCAGGACGAGGAGGCAGCTCTAAGCTTTCCTAGGATTCGCCAACTTTTACAGATTGTTTTTATCAAACTTTGCGCAGGTGGCCCTCACCCTTATGGACCTTCTCAAGATGAAAGGGAAAAGTCCCGATAGTACCCGACCCGGGGCCCGCCTAGAATTGACCGATGACTGTCAGAGGGCTTTTGTCAAACTGAAATCCCTCTTTACCTCTGAACCAGTCTTGGCCCACCCCAATGAACTAAAGAAATTCATTGTCCAAGTCGACGCCTCAGATGTCGCAATGGGGGGGCCCATTTTGCAAGAAGGGGATGATGGGAAGCTCCACCCCCTCGCTTATGTCTCAAAAAAGTTTACTGACACTGAACGGAATTGGTCGGTTTGGGAAAAAGAAGTGGGGTCGATACGGCTAGCCCTATCGACATGGCGGCACTGGCTGGAGGGAGCGAGGGTGACGTTTGAAGTGTGGACTGATCACAAAAATTTGGAGTTGTTACGCTCACCCAGATCTCTGAACGCAAAACAGTTGCAGTGGGCAGATTTCTTCTCTAAATTTGACTTTACCTTGCACCATTTCCCCGGGAAGGCAAATTCCCTAGCAGATGCCTTGTCCCGCCTCCCACAACATGACAGCAAGAGGGAGGAGATCACAGACTCAGTCTTTACCCCCTCGCAGTTGGGGGTGGTGGTAACTACACGCAGCCAAGCTAACTCCCCGCCCCCTACGCCACTCACCTCCCAGTGGGAGTTGAAGTTTGCGTCAGCACTGTCTAAGGCGGACCGAGACTCGCTGGCGAAGGAAGAGGGAGTGACGGGGGATGAACGCGACTGCTGGTGGAAAAATGGAAAACTTTTTGTGCCTCTGTCCCTATGGGGGAGGTGATGAACTGGGCCCACGGGTCTAAGCTGGCGGGCCACACTGGGTTTGTAAAGTCACTGCAATTACTTCAACGGCAGTTTTGGTGGCCGGGAATGCAAAAGGATCTGTCATTGTTTACTCAGGCTTGCCAGGTCTGCATTATGAGTAAGCATCGCCCGGGGAAGCCCCCAGGATTATTACAACCACTGCCGACACCCACTCGCCCATGGGAGGTGGTGTCCATGGACTTTATCACAGACTTGCCTCCGAGTGGGGGGAAAACGGTTATTTGGGTGGTTGTGGACATGTTTTCTAAACAAGCGCATTTCGTTCCTTTTGCATCCATCCCCTCAGCTAAAAAACTGGCTAGGGCGTTTTTGCAACACTTGTTTAGACTCCATACTCTGCCAGCAAAGGTGGTATCGGACAGAGGGTCCCAGTTCGTTTCACATTTCTGGGGAGAGTTGATGACACTGCTAGGGGTGGAGAAGGCAGATTCTGGACTCCAAGATTTCATGCAACCGGCTATATTATTTCATTGAATGGGTGGACTTTGGGCCTGAGCAGAGGGAGTGGGTGAGGGAGGAAAATGTTCTTGCCTCGAAATTGGTCCGCCGGTTCCATAAATTGTACCCCTTGAAGCCTGGAGGGTAGAATGTATTATCAGGGGGGCAGGATGTCAGGAACCCCTGCCATAGGGGTGAAGGGAGGGGAGGAGGTGTCAATGGATGTATCTGTGTATTCTCTGGTATGTGGGGAGGTGACAGGGTTGCCTAGGAGACGGTGCAGTTTCCATCTCGGGCTATCTCCAGATGGCCAAATGGCCTTGAAAGCCAGGCTGTTTGTCTCCTTTCTTTTTCCTAAGAAAACAGCTAGGCATGGGAATTTATTGCTTTGTGGTAATGTAGTAATGTAGCAACTTTTGCTTTACTTCCCGCACACGGGCTCTATCGCCATTGGTAGAATGTAGGGTGGGTTTCACCTCTGCAGAGTATAACCATAGATGTTCCTATTGTATGGGTTATTCCTGACAATGTGAGTGTTCTAGTGCTTTTCTCTGCTACAGAAAGATGAACTCTGAGGAGTCCTTCAAGAGGCTAGAAAGATCTTCTCCTCCACCCCTGGCTACACCACGGCAGCAATATACCACATCCCCACACCTCTGGGACAGGTCGCTCAGACGTAATGGCGCCCACTACCATGGAAACAGTGGGACATCATAAACAAGGAGGTTAAGGACGTGCTTGCCTTGAACACCATAGAGCCTTCACACAGCGCGTGGAGGAGCCCAGTCATTCTGGTACCAAAACCAGACGGGTCGGTGTGGTTTTGTGTTGACTACTGTGAAGTAAATAAATTAACTGACTTTGACACCTATCCCATGCCCTGAATGGACATGCTCATAGACCAGCTTGGGTACGCCCATTACTTGTTGGCTATGGACCTTACCAAGGGCTACTGGCAAATCCCCGTAGCCATCAACGACCACGAAATGACAGCATTCGCCACTCCACATGGGCTTTTCTAATTCAAGAGAATGCTGTTTGGCCTACACGGGGCCACCACCACTTTCCAGTGTCTCGTAGACAAGGTCCTAGCACAGTGCGAGGGGTTTGTGAAGGACTACATTGACGATATTATTGTATACAGTCAAGACTGGTCCTCACTTCTTAGACATCTGCAACTCGTGCTCAAGGCCCTCTGGCAAGCGGGCTTATGGGCCAACCCCCGGAAAAACCAGCTTGGCTTCTATGAGCTATGCTACTTGGGCTTTTTGGTCAACCACAAACAGCTCTGACCCCTCCTTGACAAAGTGGCAGCCCTGGAGGGCTACCCACCCCATGCACCAAACGACACCTGAGAAAATTCCTTGGATTTGTCGGCTACTACATTTGGTTTATACCTCATTTCACGTCCATCGCTAGCCCCCTCTTTGAGTGCCAGTCAAAGACCCAGCCCAATACCATCACATGGGGGTCAGGTGAGCTAAGGGCTTTTGACATCCTCTGGTCCAGTCTGTCCCAAGGCCCGATGCTTCACAACACCCAGTTTTGTCTCCAGATAGACACTTCTGGAACCAGGCTTGGGGCTGTCCTGACCCAAACCATCAACAGTGAAGAACGGCCTATATTATTAATCAGTCAAAAGCTGCAGGCCACTGAGTACAAGTACTTGACCATGGAGAAGGAGGCCCTCGCAGTCCTCCAGAAGGAGCAGGTTGGCAGGGGTGGTGACGCAACCCCCCTCCCCTGTTCAGGTGTCTGAGGCCTCTGCTGCTTTGGGCACTCAGTGACAATTTGCTGTGGCAATCTCTGCAGGGTATAATGACAGAGTCCACCGTTTTCTCCAGAGGAACTGATCTTTGCTCCCTGAAGAGCAGTAGTAATTTTGAGTGATCTCCAGACCACCCCCAAGATTGGTAACAGTGGTTCCCCAGGAGGGAGTGGCTGGTTTGGTGGGTGGAATCTATGGCATTGTACCTGTCTGAGGTCCCACCCCTCCTCAACACTCACCCTCTCCAGGTTCGACTCCTCAAATCTCCAGGAATTTCCCAACCTGGAGTTGACAACCCTATCTCCCTCCCAGCCAACCATCAACCTACCTTTAATTTTCCATCTCCTCCCCCTCCCTCCTAGACAGCAGCTGTAATTTTGAGTGATCTCCAGCCCCCACCTGGAGATTGGCAACAATGGTTCTCCATCAGGGAATGGCTGGATTGGAGGGTGGAGTCTATGGCATCATACCTGTCTGAGGTGCCACCCCTCCTCAAACCTCACCCTCTCCAGGCTCCATCCCTCAAATCTCCAGGAATTGCCCACCTGGAGTTGGCAACCTGATCAGGACTGGGCCCAATGAGTTTTCTCCCAAAGGCCAACATAGGTGTGGAAAGGGACTTTTATTGACAGAGGAGAAAGTACATGTGCCAACTCTGATTAGGGAGATACCTGGAGATTTGGGGGGGTGGATCCTGTGGAGGGCAGCATTTGGGGTGTGTTTGGAAGGACTCAGCAGGGTATAACGCCATAGAGTCTAATCTCCAAAGCAACCATTTTCTCCCGGGGAACTGATCTCTGTCATCTGGAGGTCAATTGTAACAGTGGGAGATCTCCAGGTCCCACCTGGAGATTGGCAACCCAGGGGAAAGTCAGCCACACAGTGGAAAGTTGAAGAAAATGGTCTGATGGTTGCTGGCCCACCTCATTAGCCAGCCAGCCAGCCATGCTGAAGCTAAGCAGGCGAGAGAGCCTTTTTCCATTTATTCTGACAGGAAAGTGGCCACTGGGGAGGGGGTTATGGGTTGGGGAGGGGGTTATGCTGAAAGTCCTTTGTTTTTTTTACTCACAGAACCAAGCTTGGCTGCCTACCAACAGCCACTGAGGGGACAGTCCCTCACAGGAGTCAAGAGAACTGTCTTCCTCAGGAGAGAGAACTGTCTGCCAGGGGGAGTGGGTGGGGAAGAGGAGCAGACCCAGCACCCGGCCAATGGCACGCGAGTAGTCTTGAATGGTGGCTGATGGGCCAATGGCTGAGGGAGGGCATTTTACAGCCAATGGGAGCACAAGGAATCTTGCGAAACCAAAAGATAATTATTTATAAGGAGAGATTAGGTAACCTCTAATACAAGGTTTAGGAGCTGCAGTGGCTCAAGTGGTTAAGATGCTGAACTGCAGCCTGTGGAAGGTCAGTAGTTCAGTAGTTCAAGACCTGGGTGCCGCAAGACGGAGTGAGCTCCCGTCTCTAGTTCCAGCTCCTGCCAACCTAGCAGTTCGAAAGCAAGAAATTGCAAGTAGATAAATAGGTACCACTTTGGTGGGAAGGTAACAGCATTCCGTGCACCTTGGTGTTTAGTCATGCCGGCCACATGACCACGGAAACGTCTTCGGACAGCGCTGGCTCTTCGGCTTTGAAACGGAGATGAGCACTGCAACCCTAGAGTCGGATTCGACTGGCTTTCGAGCAAGGGAACCTTTACCTTTAATACAAGGTTTACTTGCATCCCAAACCATTCTTAAGTCAGTGTCCTTCTTTAAGTTATTTTTTTAAGAATTCTTTTAATTTCTTTTTGCAATCTTCAACAATTGCTTCATTTTGTAAAAGTGGTTCATTTAATCTCCATCTAAAAGTGCTTGATTTTCTTTTATAAACCATCGTCACAAGGTTATGGTCTGGGAAGGTCTTTGGTAGGATCTCTACTTTGGAGATCTTGGTAGCTAAGTCTCTTGATGTCAAAATCATGTCTATTCTTGAAAAAGGTCTATGTCTTTCTGAAAAATATGTATATTCTCTTGAACTACCATTTTTCTGTCTCCATAAATCAACCAACCCCAAATTGCCCATCAAATCAAAGAACATTTTTGGTAGTTTATGTTGAAGCCTTTATATTTTTTTTCCTCAGAGGCCCTGTCCATTTGTGTGGAAATCACTCTGTTCCAATCCCCCATCAAACACCAACTTTCATAAGTTAAATCTATTAAACTCTCCATAAGTTTTTTGTAAAACACTGGTTTATCTTCATTTGAGGCATAGAGTCCCACCACCATAGTCTTGACCCCATGTAAATTGACTTCTATACCCATAGATCTGCCATGATCATCACACAGCGCCAATTCTGGGTTTAAATGAGATTTAATATACAAAACAACACCTTTTTCTTTTTAACGTCTGCTGGGATAAATTCTCCACCGGATGTTTTATAAGCCAGATATTATACATCTTTTTTTCTGATATGAGTCTTTTTAAACAGATAACATATTGTTTTATTTTTTCAAATATTTCTTTCACTCTTTTGAGGCCATTTGCTCCATAGGTATTCCATATCAGATGTGATAAGGTGTCTCTAGCTCATGCTCTGTACTGTTTTAGGCTGAGTTCAGACTGGCAGTTTGGCCTGAGATAGGCACGTTTCAGAAACATTTCACAAACGGATTAAAGGGGTGGTTCCCCATCTGTCAGGCGTTACCCAGCTGTACTCAACCCATCTTGTAATAATTTTTTCCTCTAATATCTTCATCAGGAACCTCTAAAATAGCTCTAAATCTCTGGAAGAATTCTTTTTTCTTTCAGTTCCATTAAAGCCAAATTATCTAAGTCTCTGTCCAGTTCTCTATCTATAACTTCGGTTTTATTCTCTAAAATTTCTACCTTGTCATTAATTTGCTTTACTTCTCCAGATATTTGCATTATGGAGCTTTCCAGTTCTTTGACTTCCTCTGTAATTTCCTCTTTTACCTTTATACACCTTTCATCCATTCTTTTTTCAAAAGCTTCCATCTTAATTTCCAAGGTGTTCCATCTTATTTCCCATTTGTTCAAATAATTTCTGAAGCAAATCCAGTGTAACTTTTTACTACAGGTAGGTCTATTGAACCCCTCCTGCCATATTTTGTTTTTTTCTGGTATTTGCCATTGTAGGATAAAATCCAAAAGTAAGTCTTAAAGACCTAGTTCAAACCCTTTCAATTTTCCATAACTTTGAGTCACATCACCATAGTAACGGAAGTCACAGACTCATCTTTTGTTGTGCAAAGCTCTCCAATTAAATACAGTCTTTTAGAGAAAACAGAAAGTAATCCCATGGAGGTCTGGTCTCTTTAGCTAGTAATTTTACTGCATAAGCACTTTCATAAAAAATAAAATTAAAAATAAGAAATTGAAGAAATAGTTTTCCATTTCAAAACTTTCTTATATTTCCTCCTTATTAAGCTTTTTGCTAAAAGTTTTTAAGTCCATAATTCCTCCAAATAACTTTTCATTTTTATAATCCTGAAAGAAGGCTTAGCTCACCATAAGGAGTCTTTCCTTTGTCTTAGAGGAAATCTTTCTTTGTCTATGAAGTAATTATTTCCATTAAGAAATGAGGGTGGCCATGTTTAGTGTCCATATAAAGCTACATTGCAGCTGTGAGCATGGATGAAATCCAAGGACTCTGGGTTGCTCAATTCAAGAGCTGGCAGTTCACTCACAAGGAGCATCCAGGAAGATTTCACTGGCTGTAATCACCTTTCCTGCTGGTGTTCCTGACTATGATGTTTCTCCACTTCTTTGGAGATGTCAGCTCACCATAAACCCTCACCAGAAGCCTCAGGACTACAGTCCCTTTAAATGGGGTTTGCAGAAAGCCCAAAAAACAACTGAGTGTTTCACAGAAAACAAAAAGCAGGTGTTTAAAGGGACTCAGTCCTTTTAAACTTCTGCTTCATGCTGTATCCATAAACCACCATGAATTGGAATGAACTGCTTTAAACATGAAAGTTCATGACTGTGGACATGTCATGAGTTGCCATTTGCAAACCACAAACACAGCAAAATTCATTATGATTCTTACTTAAAAATGCCCATCCTACTTAAAAATGCATTCAGACACACATCTGCAGCTAGGAAGAGCAATCCCAATGGGAGAGTTCTGAAGAGTGGAGAAAATTGAATCACTTTCATCTGGTGTGCAAGCCAGGACCCGGACCCAGCTGGGCCCTGTTTGTGGAACCGCAGGGAGCAGGGAGCCACAGGGAGCAGGAAGCAGCCATGGATCCCCCTCCCCTCCATTGCCAGGCAAAGGGGGCAGGTCTGAGCCAAGCATGGGAAGCTGGAGCCCACCTGATGTAGCTCTGACTCTATGAGCTAGCTTGGAGGGGACTTGGGGGGCGGGGGCACCTGATGGCTATTTAGGGCAGCATACTGCCTCAGATTGCTATCTTTATCCACTGGACAGCTTGGGGAGCTATGATACAGGCCCCCTTTCACTGACAGTACCGTGAGGGTCTGCATGTGGTGCCCAGTCAGAGCTGCTGATAATTTTTCTGACCAGTCCTCTATACAAATCTATAATAGTCTCTTCAGGGTATTTTTTTTTAATTTATTCCTTGGACAGGTATATTTGTAAGGACCACTGCTAAGTGTATTTGTTACACCAGTAAAGAGATAGGCACCATGGCTTGTTAACTTTAAAAATGAAAAGGCTTTATTTACAAACAACCCAACAGGGGGATGGACGTTTTATACAGATGATAGTTTGTTTCCTTGCAGGCTTAAGCTTTTGTTCACTTACGTTCACTTTGGCTGTATGTTTATTACTTTCAGTTCATACATAGATGTTCATCAGTTCTCTAAACATGCTTATACTCCTCCTCTCCAGCAACTGCTTTGTGGTTTTCCTTGGGCTTTTACTAACAGGTCCCTCTGAGTCTTCCTGGCCACCAAACCAGCTTTCCAGACTCCTGCCAGACCGTTCTTTAGCCCTTTCTAAACCACCTCCAGTTCCTTTTAAGGAGAGATGTCTCAATGGTGTGTGACTCTATTGTGTTTAATTTTTTTAACTGTCTGGTCACTGTGCCCTTCCTTCTGAGGAACTCAGTAAACCAGGTTCTTCCACATAGAGCTACAGAGCTTCTTCAGTTCGCTAACAGACTCCTTGTTAGCTCTCTGTCCAAGGACTAACTAACTGCTGCTTCTCAACTGCCAATTCCAAATGGACTGTTTGGTCTGTTAAACGCCAATCACTGAGGGTTCTGAGCTAAATGGCCGCCTCCTCACTCTGTCATGTGACACAGCTGTGTTCTGTGTTTACCTTCTGCTGGTCCCAGATCTTTATGTCTGTCACAGGAGTCCACGCTGCCTTACTTCTTTTGGCTGCATCACGTGGTTGTGAATGGAAGCATGCAGAGTTTGCAGAGGGTCAGTGGTCGGAGAGATCAAGCAAGGTGGAAAGGGAATGCTGTTGGAGTGGTGAAGTGATGGCTCATTTGAAAGATGCAAGCCTGGTGAGCTAAATCTCCCATTTTCCTCGCTCGGCTCTTAGGCTTTGGCCATCACACAAGCTTGGGGCAGGGACCATTGCATCCCCCCCTTTTATTTCCTCTGTTATTAGCAGAGGATGGTGGGGGAAAGAAAATGGTTGACATGGCTGGGGAGCTCCTCCCCTTTCTTCAGCCCCCTCTTGCTAACAGCGGCTCTGACCATGCGGTTCCATTGTCAATGTTGCCCCAGGATCGGAGAGAGGGATGGAATGGCGATGGCAGCTCGGGCCATGTGGTTCCATCATTGTTTTGCCACAGCATCGGGAGAGAGGGATGGACTGGGGTCCTTTCCACCATAGGTAAAGGGAGGAGCAAGTTGATTATCCTTGAGGTGGCAAGTGGGGCATATGAGCCGGCCTGGGTTCCTTGAAAGTGGCGGGGAAATTTAGCAGGTTGATGCGGGTGGCAGGCTGCATCCCCCTTCGATCGCAGGGGTGGGAGTTTGACTCTTTTGAAGCCGCCGTTTCTCCTCCCCCTGCCAGTTAGCTACTTTATCTCCCCATGACTGCAGTCAGCGCCTGGGAGGGGAGTGCTGCACTCAGGCAGCACAGCTGATTTCAGTACCTTCCACAGAAGCTATCGCTCCCCATGACTGCAGCCAGGGCATTCCGAAGGGGGTACGATGCACTTGGGTGGCTCAGCCGATTTTAGTTCCTTGCAGGGAAGCTGTTACAATTGGAAGGAACAGATGCAATTGGAAGCAGCGGCCAGGGGCAGTGGGATTTATGATTAGAATTCAGAGGTTACAGTTAAGGTAGTTAGGAGGATTGCTTTGATGCTGGAGGGGGAACTCAGTTAGTTAGATAGGTTGGGGGGCTAGGAAGCTGAGATCACATGTGGGCACTGCAGGGAAGCCAGTTTGTATATAGGCTTACCAGTAAGGTTCCTGTGGAGGTATATGCTGACATGCCCATGTCTGCATGAGTCTGTTCATATTCAGCACAAGGCAGCTTCACACTGTAAGAGGGCTGTAATCGTTCTCATGTTGTGTAAGGTGCTTTCAAATTGCCCAAGACTGCTTGGGCCTACTGCAGGCACAAAGAGCTCCACGCTGGGTTTGATTAGGGTTGCCAACCTCCAGGTGGGACCCGGGGATCTCTTTATTTTACAATTGATCTCCAACAGACAGGGATCAGCTCCCATTGAGAAAATGGCTGCTTTGAAGGGTTGACTCTATGGCATTGTGCCATGCTGAGGCCCATCCCCTCCTCAAACACCACCCTCTCTTGGCTCCAGCCCCAAAGTCTCCAGGTACTTTCCAACTCAGACCTGGCAGCCCTAGGTTTGATACAGGGCATTTTACATGTGTTGCATCCTTGCATTGGGCAAAGGGATGATCTGCCAGATAGTGCTTATGTATCAGGCAAAATTCTCAGAGCCTTGGGCTGCATTCCAGGAAGCTTTGGATGTGGGGCGGGGGGATCATTTTCAACTACTGTTGTTTTTTTCTGAGTTCAGAGCAACATGCCTACAGGGAGGTCTACACGCTGGCCAAAAGCTGCCTCCACTATATCTACACCAGCATGAGCTTCGAGAAGGAAGGCTCCTGAGCCAGCTGATGGTCTTGCTTCCACTGCATCTAGGCCTGCCCAGGCCTTAAGGAGGAAGGCTTCAACAGTGACCAGTTCTACTTCCACTGTATCTATACCCACCTGGGCTTCAAGGAAGGTGGCTCCTGATCAGGCACCTGCTCCCATCTCAGCAAATGCTGTTGCCCCCATGACGAATGTGCATGGGCTCCCAGCTGATGGGACCACCAATGCCCTCCAGGGCATTTCTCAGGCACTGGAGCTCCTCGCACAGACAGTTGTTGATGATCGCCAGAGGAAACGAGCTCGGCAGGTGGGAGACATCAATGGAGCGTCCCGCGGGTGACAGAAACGGTGCCAGTCAGAACAGGCAGGTGGATGCAGTCAGAACCAGCCCTCTTCCTCTGATTCAGAGGCTGGTTCTTCATCCACCTGGAAGAGGTCCCACAGGGGGAGCAACAGTTTGGCTACCATTGGGGGAAGGGGAGGCGTAAGAGGTCAAGTGCAGCTTCGCAGTCCCAAGTGGAGTCCAGCAGCAAGTGCTCAAGTGGTGAGTCCTCTGAAGGGGACAGTGGTCGGACAGAGTTCGAGAACTGGACAAAGGCTGCTCGCCTTCCAGGCTTACCAGAATGGCTGTGCAGCATTGGCAGGAGAGGTCACATAGCATGGGGGGACCCGGGGATGTTTGGAGTGGCTATGAGGGTTCAGAGTCCTCCAATAGTGACTCTAATGTGGGGGAAGCAGAGGACCCTCCAGGCATTCATCTGACAGAGAAGGTCAGAGAAGAGATACTAGACAGGTTTTATGTCGACATTTTTAAACTGCTTAAGCCAGAGGGCACTGAAGGGTGCATAGGAAGGGCAAGGAAGGGAGACAAGAAGGAGAAAAAGAGGGAGACAGCAGAATGCACATTCACTATCTGCATGATCAGGTATCAAGTTTACATGGGGGTGGTATCAACTGCATTTCCCAACTGGGCCTGGTAGTTGATTAATCAGCTCGGTAATGTTCTCAGGGCCAAGGTGTTGGTGGGCGAGAATGCAGCCATTGAGTATGACGAGGCTTTTAGGAAATGGGCCTCGCATAATGCTAACACGAGGTGGGATTTATTGCGTGACAAGACTTGGTTGGTGGAGGTGGGGCCGCACATTACAGGAAAAGCGGATTCTGCCAGGTCCAGAAAGTGGCAGTCCAGGAGGGAATCAGCTTGCAGGTTCTTCTGGGAGTTCAATCAGGGCTGCTGCTGGAGAACTTGTTGTAAGTGCGATCATAATTGTGAGCTGTGCTCCAGCTATCACCCAAAAGTCTCCTGCCAGTGTTCATCAAACACACAGTGCCCCTTTCGGGGTGGCCGGCCGTCCTCCGCTGGCACCGGGAGCAAGCCCGGTGATGGGTCATGTGCAACCTCCTCATCAGGGAGTGCCCCCTGCAAGTGCCCCCTGCAAGTGAGGCACCCAGTTTTGATTGGGTTCGGGCAGCCACCCCAGTCAAATTGCATGCCCTTCTGCCCCTCCTAGATACTTACCCACACATGCAGGCAGCAGCCTATTCATGAGAGTGCTTTGCCCATGGTTTACCAATCCCCTTTACTGGGCAACGCGTTGCCACCGATGCAGGTCACTTAAAGTCTGCAAGGGAGAACCCTGAAATAGTAGTGGCCAAGATTAAAAAGGAGTGTGTAGCCAGCTGTATCTCAGAATCTTACATGACACCTCCTTTGCCCAACCTCAGGATATCCCTGCTGGGGGTGGTTCCAAAGAAGGCCCCCAGGGAGTTTAGACTCATCCACCACTTCTCATATCCTAGGGATCCTCTGTTAATGACACTATCCCACCAGAACTCTGTTCAGTGAAATATGCCTCATTTGATCAGGCCATGGGGTTGGTTCAGTCCTGTGGCCCTGGACCACTCATGGCAAAATGTGACATTCAGTCTGCCTTCTGCCTCCTCCCAGTTAACCCAAGGGACTTCTGCCTGCTTGGCTTTAACTTTCAGGATGTGTGGTATGTGGACAAAGCCATGTCAATGGGGTGCTCAGTGGCCTGCATGGCTTTTGAGACCTTTAGCACATTTCTTGAGTGGGCATCCAAGGTCAGGGCCTCTACCATGCACATAACTCAGTATCTTGATGACTTCCTGTTTGTGGGGCCAGCAAGGGGGGCTGCCTGCCAAGCCTAGCCACATTTCAGGCTCTAGCCTTAGAACCTGGTGTACCATTGGCACAAAATAAAACTGAGGGACCCACGTCGTGCTTGACATATATGGGCATACAGCTGGATTTGATGAAAGGGACCTCATGCTTGCCTGAGGACAAGCTGCTGGCATTGCAAGCACTAATCACCGTGGTTCTGTCTCGTGCCAAGTGTACATTGCAAGAGCTCCAATCCCTGGTAGGTCATTTGAATTTTGCGTACCAGGTGGTCATGCCAGGATGGGCCTTTTGTGCAAGATTGGCGCATACCACCTCCAGTGCCTCGGCACCACATCACCATATCAGGGTGACCAAGGGCATGAAAGAAGACCTCAAGGTTTGGTTGACCTTTCTCTCTAATTATAATGGGGTCACCATTTGGCAGGTGCCGTTGGGCCTGGCTGACAACATTCTGATTCACTCAGATGTGGCAGGCAGCATTGGATTTGGAGTATACTTTAATGGGTGTTGGTGCGCCAGTCGGTGGCCGCTTCAGTGGGTTGGGACAGACTTTGAACAAGACCTCACTTTTTTGGAACTGTTCCCCATTTTAGTGGCAGTCGTCATATGGGTTGACGAGTTTTGGAATAGGTGGGTAAAGTTTCGGTGTGACAATCAGGCAGTGGTCAGGGTAGTGAATAAGCAAACCTCACACTCTGAGCATGTAATGCACCTCATCCATCACCTGGTGTTGGTCTGCTTATCAGCCAACATAACATTCGCTGCCCGCCATGTATCTGGGGTTGATAACAGTATTGCGGATGCCTTGTCTCACCTCCAGGAGGAGAGGTTCCACAGTCTGGTGCCGGAGGCCTGTCTCCATCCAGACCCTTTCCCCAAGGATCTCTGGGAACTTGGGAACATTCCATAATGCATGGGATCTTCCACTGTCTTGCTTTTCGACTTTCACCTCCTATGCAGCAGTGGCATCAGCCTTCCTGGCCTTCTCCAGGGACGTTGGGGGCCCAGACACTTAGCCTGTTTCACCAGATTTGGTCCATCATTATATAGCCCACCTGAATGGT
Organism: Gekko gecko; assembly: GCA_029375565.1. Lineage (NCBI taxonomy): Eukaryota > Metazoa > Chordata > Lepidosauria > Squamata > Gekkonidae > Gekko > Gekko gecko. Next base: position 144,143,930 of record JAPDNY010000005.1, read on the forward strand.
CAGAGCTTTGCCCCTAAGACTATTCAACTGCACATGGCCGCCATATCATTTTTTAGTAAAGCTTATGGATTTACTCATCCATGCAACATATTCAAGGCCTGCAAAGCAGTTGAGGGTTGGCAGAGGCTTTGTCCAAGAACACCAGACCCCTGCAGGCCACTGACATTTGAGGTCTTATCCAAACTAATTGCAAAGCTAATGACCACTTGCCAGTCACCTTCCGAGGCTGTGTTGTTCAAGGCAGCCTTCACGCTAGCATTTTTTTTTAGCTTTGCGAGTGGAAGAACTAGCGGCTAGCTCTAGAACGGACAGCAGTAACTGCTCTTTGGGAGTTAGTAACCTACTCATAACCAGGTTGGGGTTTAATTTGACCATAAGGCAGTCAAAGACAGATCAGCAGGCTTGGGGGACTCAGTTGAGCCAGGTGAGGCTTCCTGGAGGGGGCCCATGCCTAGTTTGGGCCATGAAGGCATTCTTGGCAATACAGCCTCAAAAACTAGGCCCACTGTTCATCCATAGGGATGGCTCCTTCCTTATGAGCTATCAGTTCACTGTGGTGCTGTGACATACTGTGGCTACCTTGGGACTCCCCCCCTGGGGATTCTGGCCCTCACTCATTTTGGATTGGGGTGGCAACAACAGCCTCAAATTTGGGCATGGGGCCAGTGGGCATCTGGGTGGTTGGGAGGTGGCGCTCGGAGGCATACAAGGCATATGTGAGGCCGCATGTGGTTCTGGCCATTTAACAGGGGCCTTGAGCATTTACTCCCTTTCCCATTGACTTCAGTTTCAGGGAGATGGTGCTGGTCAGTTTGGATTTGTGGACACAACATTGTGCATTGGGCAAGCATTTATGTTACCACTTCGAGTTGGGGAAAGGAACTTGGCCTACAGGATAAGGTGGGAGTGACTTGGTTGGGGGAGAGAGGAATGAAGTGGGATGACCTCCTCCCCAGGGTGCAGGCTCATTTGGTTCACTATGGGCCTCCTGATGCACTGGTAATACAACTTGGAGAGAACGACTTGGGTGCTCACCCTGGCATTGACATAGTGAGAAGGGCCAAAGAGGACTTGTGGGCATTGTTGGATGAACTCCTGGCCATGATGTTCTTCTGGTCAGACTGGCTTCAGCATCACAGCTGGTGGGATGTGTGATCAGTGGGCAAGGTTGAATTGGCAAGGCGGAAGGCAACCAAGTGGCTAGGGAGAATCGTGGTCACTATGGGCGGGGGGGTGGATTCAACATCTTGACATCTCAACACATCTAGAAGCCCTGTTTCACCTTGATGGGGTTCATTTATCTACCTGGGTTATGGATAGCTGGCTACATAGCATTAGGGATGCCCTATGCAATTGGGCTACAGCTGTATATGCTTTGGTGGGAAACAGCAGACAGATGTCTGGCTCTTGTGGCAGTGTCAGCCTGGGGCTGGATCCGTTATCAGGAAAAACAGCCTGAGTGCCCAATTCCTAAGTGTGGGGATCCCTTTAAGGGGTCTTGTGTGAGGGGCAACTGATATGCCCAGCCTTGGGGCATGTCCGGGGAATTACTCTCATGCTCAGGTGGGAGACAACATCTGGGCTTCCACCCTAATGGGATCCAAAACCTGCCATCCCAAGGTGACCAACGGAGCATTCACTGATGGGCAGATCAGTTGGTGAGTCGGATCCTTGCCCCATGCTTTGCCAAGACTTACTACAGCTGTAAGCAATATAGTTGTGGCCAATTTTAATCCACTCTTTCTGAAAAAATAGTGTGTATGTGTGTTATTTCAACTGGGGAAAACATTAAAGCAGTATAGAATTTGGTGGGTTTAGCAGAACTTTTATCCTGGGTGCTCACCTTGGCCCTTCACCTAGGTGCTGGAGCCACAAACTATACAAATGTTCAGTGTAACACCTTTATCAAAAAGGTCTTCTGACTGGTCACTATCAGCCTCACTTTTGAAGCTAGAAACAGTCACATAATATCTTGGATGGATATTTAAGGAATCAGCAGCTGAACATGGAAGCAGTTGGATTATTTTGATACTCTGTTCAGAGCTTACTGTGTTAAAACCAGCACTTTGGGTTTCCAGTTGCGGCATTTTGCTGATCAAACATGTCCCACCTATCCTAGTGAGGACACACCGAGACACGGAATGTGGGAGGGGTCCTGGCTGGACTCCCAGCCAGGGGAGCTGAAGAGACCCTCTTCCAAGGTGACGGCCAAGGAATCGAGGCTCCCTTTCTTCTCCTATAGGTCCTCTTGCCGTGGAGCTGTAATGGCACTCAGAATCAGCTACCTGAGGAAGCAGACACAATCGGGCATAAAAGAACTTCCAAAGTAACTCAAAGGGTAGAAAATCATGAGTTAAGCATTTACTTCCATAAACTTTAAGCCCCTTGAGTGAAAAGAAGCAGCCTACAGATAAGCACCGTGAGGAGGAAAGACTTGGGAATCCCCCCCACTGTTTTAAAGTGGTCCCTGATCATTAAACAAAGAAGAAAAAGTGACACTAAGTACATGACTTTATAAATGAATCTCAAAGGTGCAAAATAGTTTAAATCGGTTGTAAATTAAAGAACTTTTGTTTTAAGTTGGAAAACTTACTTTTTGTGTAAACTATGGCAGGTAGAGGAAGGAGAGTGCAGCTAGACAAAACAGGAAACAACCAACCAAAGACTCCCTCCCACAAGAAGGGAGGGAAGCCACAAGAAGCAACCATAGACTTTTCTAACATATTGGCAACAGCATTGCACCCTCTGCTGGAGCAGATATCAAATGTCAATACTAAACTAGATGAAGTTCAAAAGAAACTGGTCCAGATGGATAAAAAAGCTGGTGATACTGATAAAGCAATTTAAAAAGTTGATAAAAAAGCTGAAAACAGAAATTTGAAGAAGCTGAAAATAAATGAACCTCAGACAAAACTCAAAAATTGCAGCTACAAATGGAAAGATCTGTGTATATTCTACACTTCCAGGGCATTCCTGAGCAGAAAGATGAAAATTTAAAGGAACTTTTAAATGAAGCTTTAACACCCTAGGTGGAATATAAACAAGAAGAACTACAAAAAGACATGGACTTGGCTTATCGTACTTACTCAGATTTTATAAAGAAAAATAATCTACCTGGTGAGATTTACGTGAAATTTGCAAAAAGATCTACAAGAGACACTGTTCTGAAGGCTACATCAGGGATGACTTTGAAAGTTAAGAACCAGGATGTAAAAATCTTAAAAGATATTCCATTTGAAATATGGAAGAGAAGGCAACAGTATAAAGACTTAAATTTTCTGCAAAACAACTCAACTATATATAGATGGATATTTCCAGAAAGACTGTTTTTTAAATACAAGGATAAAAAGTTTAAGATTGACTCTGTTCCAAAAGCTGAAAAATTCCTGAACCAACATTTAAATCCACAGAAAGAAGGAAAAAATATTGAGGATGAAAATGAAAAAGAAGAAGAAGAAGAAGAGTGATCTCCAATCAGAAGATATGTCAAGCAATGGGGCCAGTACTTCAGGGACTTCAGATTCAGAAAAAGGAGCAGCTGCTCCCAAACCACTTAACATTAAACTGAAATATAAGAAGAAAAAGTGAGGAAAATAATCTGGAGAAATTAAAGACTATAATGGATCTTTGAACTAGCTTTAATTTTAAAATCTTAATCTTCTGCTAATAAATTCAGTATTATAGTAGATATTACAGTAGGCTTGATATATGAATTTACTATTGTATTTTGATCATTGTCTTATTAGGTCTTCCACTTCCCCTCTCCTTTAGGCTTGTAGTTTAGAAAATCAATAAAAATATATAAAAGACAAAAACAACACTTTGAATATCACCTAGAAACAAATGAGGAGCCAGAAAAACTGTTTCAGCATAAGAGAAAGATGTGCATTAGGCCAGATACAACAATGATTAAAGTAAGGGAATTTGACAGTGCAATTTTACATTCTGCCTTCATTTTCTTGTTTACGATTTCTTTTCTCCCACAAACTCACTGATATGTAGAAATCCTGCTGGTCCCAGCATGTCAAGTCTACAGTCACTTCAGCTGTTCTTTTCATAGATGGAAAAAGAGATGGGCAGCTTTTCCATCTTTTGACTTTAAAGGTAACAAAGTGCCCATCTCTTTCCAAAGCAGTGACATCTGCTCTTCCACCTACATTGACAGGATGTTGTGCTTTTCTACCCATGCATAGTAAAGTCTCCCATTAGCTTTTTTTTTTTAAAGATAATGTCCTCAGGAAAGATGCCAGATCAACATACTGGGAGATGGTGGATTTGTGTTTATACACATGACAAATGACAGCCACACAAGCTTCCCTGCAGTCTCGCCAATGTGTCTTGATGCTGTTTGGGAAGATTGTGGGGGTAGGTCTGACATGATGCCCAATCAATCAATGGCCTCTTTAATCAGCATAGAAGAAACAACAGTTGTAAATGGGTGCATGTAATTTTGTGTGGGATTCTTTAGTGTTGTTAAAAACACTGGTCCCAGCCGAACATTGATATACGCTTGTACCTGTGAAACCACCATTATTTCTCTTTTTTTATTCAACAAAGGAAACAACAATTTTATCCAGCCCTGATTCTAGGGAACACACTTTTCATTGGCCTTAATTTTCCAGGCATTTGTTACGACCTTTTCATGGTGGCACATAGATGTACAGCTTGTTTATTTGAACCACCTAGGGAGCATGTAAAGTGTTTGAGTCATCATGGCAAGTGTCACACTTTTTCTACACTAAAATTACTTCCCTCTAGGAACACTAGAAGAAGAGGAGATTAGGTTTATACCTTGTCCTTCACTACCCGAAGGAGTCTCAGTTTACAATCACCTTTCCCTTCCCCTCCCCAGAACAGACACCCTGTGAGGTAGGTGGGGCTGAGAGAGCTCTCTTGAGAACTCTCTTTCAGAGAAGCTCTGAAAGAAATTATGACTGACCTAAGGTCACACCAGCAGCTTCATGTGGAGGAGTGGGGAATCAAACCCAGTTCTCCCAGATTAGAGTCTGCACACTTAACCACTACACCAAACTGGCTTTCAAAATCACTACAACGCATATGTAGGCTTGCTCAGTTGACACCTCCCCCTGTCACTGCCAACTGTCCTCTGCCTGCTTTCACAGCTGAATGGGGGGAATGAGATTGTGAATACAGCAATATCACTTCCAGCAACCACAACCATGCCACTCAAGGAAGTTCCCCAGTCTCTATGGGCTTGACTGTAGTGACTGGGGAATTCTTAGAGCATTACATTGCACTCTGCTTCCCTATGTCCCACCCTCAAAACTCCTGGGATTGGCAGTCCTATGGGTGTAAAAAACATGTATGCAATTGTCCTACGTCTGTCTGTCTAGTACATTTTCCCTGACAAACCCCCTACTCTGAAAGACTATGCCCATGCCTTTTAAGCAAGATTGAATTGGTAGAGCATATGTTCTTCAGCTGTCCATTTTACAGGGAGGCTCATCTTAAAATTATTACCCCATTAGTCGATAGGACACCTGGGCACATTAATACAAACAAAGCAAGTCTTCACTGGCTCCTGTCAGATAAGAATGCAGAGATTACACATTCAGTCGTTGAGTTTTGTGCATTAATTCTTAGATTGCAGGAATCACATTTTAAAAGTTCTTAAATTCAGATTTCTATTTCTGTACATTATAACTGTTTTTTCTCTCCCTCACATATTATGCTTACACTGTATGTTGGTCTTAAGACCGTAATAATAAACTATACTAATAAAGTATACTATACTATTTTCCCTGTCTGTACTCTAAGGTGGCATACATTGTTCTCCCTTTACCATTTCATTTTTGGGACTACTTTAAAAGGTGGTTTAGGTAGACAGAGTGTTCATTATAAGAAGTCACTTAATGAGCTTCATGGGAAAGTGGGGGTTTGAAACGGGCTCTCAGATCATAGTTTGACACTTTAACCATTTCACAAGCTATCTCGATAAGTTTTGTTGTGAGAACAGCAGAATATGTTAAGTGGCTTCTGTGGTTCCTATAAACATGTCCTATTTTCATATGCAAGGATCCAAAGAACCAGACAGCCAGTAGCATTTATCTGAACATTTGGCATTTCTCAGATTCTATTATCTATGTAATAAAGAACAAGGATGGTCTGTTGATCACACTGAGCATATTCAATCCAGACTTTCTTATTATTGGTTGTCATATAATTTTCTGGTATTGAATTATATAGATGCCACAGTGAATTTCAATAATCAAAGATTTCAGGTCCGTTGCATGTGGATAGTTGGATACTTTCAACTGCAAGAATTTGGGGCCAGTGCAAAGGACTCAGGGCATGATCCAACCAACATGAAGCATATTTAATTCCCATTGAGTTCAATAGAGGAGAATGAAATTCACTGTTAACGTTCCCACTGAAATGATGGAACTTAAATCTATTTACTTTATCTCCATGTCTTATTATAATATCAAGAAGGAACATTTGCTTAATTTTGTTGGGCATGCTCCAGAAAAAACAAAGCTCATGGAAAGAGTTGGCAGAGCAAATCTTTCCCAGATTTTCCCTTTCACAAGCAGCCCGCTGTTTGCTCCAGAACTCTTATCTGAAGGTCAGGAGGGCCTGGCAAAAAACAAACAAACAAAAAAACACCACAGTATGGAGGGCCCGCAGCACTGATAATGAATCCAGTAAAATTGCCTCCTCTGCTAGTGCAGGCATAAAAGATTTTTAGAGGCAGGAGAAGAAAGATATACTTCAACTCATTTCATAAGATTTTCCAGTGGAAGTCCAATGCTTCTACAGGAGAGATTTAACCATGTGCTTAGTGCTTCCATTGAAAGATAATTATGATTAAATCAAGTTCGTAAACAGAAGTGAGGCGTTACCAATAAAAAAGTAGAAAATCAAATGCCAATCACTATGTTTTAAGAAAATATGAAGAGCTCCATTGGACAGGTGCTCTGTGAAGTTCAGAATTGTGTTTCCTAGGCTGTGTTCAGACTGGCAGTTTGAAGCAGGAGCCAGTTGTGGCAAAAAAGCCCTGGAACAAACTGTTCCGGGTTTTCCCAGTCACACTGCGCTGACTGATGCAGGAGCATACTGGGAGGAGGCATGCGAGAGCGTTCAGACTGCTGGCCCGGAGGCGCAGCTGTAAATGGCTTTTTCCTGGTAAATCGGCTGGATGCCTATGTGTATATGAGTGCATGAGTACATATGCACTCAGGTGCTCATACACACATAGGCATCTGGCTGATTTGGGGAGGATCCCATTGTGCTGGTGGTAGAGCAGAGCACAGCCAATCATATCGCTGCTGCCTTATGTGCAACGCGGGTTGCTCCCAGCTTTTCGGCTGAGCGTTCACATTTCCAGGAAGCGAAGTGCAGTGGGATAAACACACTCTCCAGGATTTGCTACTGCTTTCAAGAGGTATATTTTAATCCCAGGGGTAAAGCAGAACAGCACAGGTTGCCTACGGGTGGGGAACAGATGTACCTGTGTGAACGCCCCCTTTAATCCACTTGGGAAACATGACTGAAATGTGGCTATAGTGGGGCAAATTGCCAGTCTGAACTCAGCCCTACAGTGGCTAACCAGGTACCTCAGGAGCCCATAAGCTAGGTCACAAAGGCTGAAGCTTTCCTCTGATATTCCACCCTAACATTTGGTATCCAGAGTTTTGCTGCTTCTGAAAATGGAGGTTCCATTTAGTTATCATATCTAATATTCATTGATAGACCTATCCTTCATGATAATTTCAAACAGGTAGCTGTGTTAGTCTGAAGCAGCAAATAAAACAAGAGTCCACTGGCATCTTTAAGACTAACAACATTTATTATGGGATAAGCTTGTATGAGTCACCTCTGACTTCATCTGATGCAGAAGTGTACATATATTCCACTGACAGTTTTATATTCACAAAAGGGTTTCTACTGTAAATATAAAAGTATTATGCTAAGGGGTGTACACTTCAGTGCATCTGAAGAAGTCAGTTCTGCAAAAGCTTATATTGGAATAAAATTTAAATCTATTTGGCATGCCTGTTATTTTAGAATGTCATTTCAGAGCTTAAATATTGCCCAAGGCCAGTCTGAAATAAAACAAGAACATGACATAGCATCAGTTGCTTCCATGTACTTTCTAAACAGTAAAAACCTACCTGCTCAGTTCAGGATAGGACATTTATCCAAAAGCTGCCAGCTACTATGATTTCAGATATATAGTCAATCTTTTAATATTTCCAGAAACATCTTTTATGACACAATAAGGTTGTTAAGGCATCAGCTGGAACGGGTGTCTCTGGCAGAGAAAATCAACAGTATCTGCAGTTTGCTGAATGCTTTCCAATCACAAATCTCAAATTGTCACAGAGATGGTTGACATGTTGGGAATTTTCCAAGTAAATACACAGTATGAGCAAGCAAGGAGCTCATAACAAACAGTATCAGAGGCAACTTCCAGGATGACAGCAGCTTCTGGTGGAATTGGTGCCAACCAAAAATAGAGCTGCTTGATGGATTTCATTCCAGCAGCTTAAGTGAAGAGACTTGCTTGTGCTGAAACTTGCAAAAACTGCATTTAATAGTCATGACGTTATCAGCTGATGATGGTGGAAATCAGATACTGGAGAGAAACCCATTCCAGTGCAAACACACCCTAAAATAAGAAAGTTTGGCTTGTGGAAGAGTAAATACCTATTAAAAATTCTGCATACCAGACTGCATTATCACACAAAACATAACCCAAAGAGATTTTATCTAGATTCACACATGAATGTATGTCATCTAATGTCATCTGTCAGTAACTCACAGTGGAATATGTGAAAAGCTACTTTGAAAACAATTGCATATGAAAAACATACAAGCATGAAAGAACCCAGTAGGACCGAACCTGAAGGCTTTGTACATAGGTCCAAAGGTCAGGTCATATATGCTGGTCATCACTTGACATGTGGTCTTTGAATGATAAATCTGTAGATATGAAACACAAAACACTTTCTAGGCTGTACTGCCAGAGATTGCATCCCCCGCCCCCGAGGACTTAGAGTTTTAATGTGCTACCATTTCAGAATGCATATGCTACATGACTAGCTCCATCTGTTTTAACCAAGGGCCAATTCCAAAGCAACTGTTCATAGTTTTATCTCCACAAAATGTAGCAGCATGTGATAACATCACAACCTATTTTCAAACTGCTATGCATGTTTGTATAAGCGAGCCATAGACACCACTCCATCTGCTGGCTTGATCCTTGGCAAGGAGGCCAGGATAAAAGTCGAATAAACAAACAAATAAGAATGGCTGCATTTTTTAAAAAAATGTCTTCTGCCCTTTTTGAAGACCAGATCCTGTTATCCTCCACACACTGGGGTTGCCAGAAACCATCAAAACTGTAGATCCCATGGGTCCTGGCAACCCAGGATACTAGGGTGGCTCCTCTGAGTAGCCTTCCACCAGCCTAAGGAGCTTTCCTCCAATGGAAGAGTCAAGCTAGAGGAAATCTTAGGCTGGAGGAAGGCTTCAAACTTTGCTCAACAGAACAGTAGGATAGGGGTAAGATCCATCCCTCTTCTATTTGCAATGTGGTAGCATCACATTATAACATCAGGTGCTACACAACCGATGAAATCGATTTGTCACTGGAATGCCCAACGGAACAGCTCCACTTTAATAGCTCTGCAGAATTGCTGAAGGTCCCGCAGAGCTCTGATCTCAGTGGGGAGCTTGTTCCAGAGCATCGGCGCCACCAGGGAGAATGTCCTGGTCCTAGTTATTGCCAGCTTGGCATCCCTAGGCCTGGGGGGGCCAAGCGATTTTGAGTTCCGAATCGCAGTGCTCTCTGGAGAACATACGGGGAAAAGCGGTCCCTCAGGTAGGCAGGCCCCTCACCATATAGAGCTTTAAAGGTCAAAACCAGCACCTTGAAACAAACCCAGAACGCTATTGGCAGCCAGTGCAATGCCTTTAGCACAGGCTGGATGTGCTCCTGCATAGGGAGACCTATCAACAGCCTGGCCGCAGCATTTTGCACCAGCTGCAGCTTCCGGAGTTGCCCCAAGGGCAGCCCCATGTAGAGAGCATTGCAGTAGTCCAGCCTCAAGGTGATCATAGCATGGATCACTACAGTCAGATCATTGCGTTCAAGGAAGGGGACCAACTGCCTGATCAGCTGAAGATGAAAAAAGGCTGTCTTGGCAGTGGCTGCTACCTGGGCCTCCATTGTCAAGGAGGGATCCAGGAGCACTCCCAGGCTCCTGACCCCTGGCACTGGCACCAATGGCGCCCCCCCGAAGGCCGGAAGTGGGACCCCTAACCCTGAGCCGCTCCAATTCAGGCATAGGACCTCCATCTTCATTGGATTCAATTTCAGTTGGCTCAGCCTAAGCCATCCTGCCACATCCTGCAGCACCCGGTCCAGATCTTCCGGGGTAGAGCCAGACTGACCGCCCAGCAACAGATAGAGCTGGGTGTCATCTGCACATTGATGGCACCCGAGCCCATACCTCCGGGCAATCTGGGCAAGGGGGTGCATATAAATAACATTGGGGAGAGCACTGCCCCCTGTGGCACTCCACAGACTAGTGGGTGCCTTTGGGACTGTTTCTCCCCAAGTGCCACCCTTTGTCCCGGACCCTGGAGGAAGGAGACAAGCCATTGCAAGGTCAGTCCCTGAATCCCCACATCAGCGCGGCGGTGGATGAGCAGCTGATGATCAACCATGTCAAACGCCGCTGACAGGTCTAACAGCAGCACCACTGTCCTGCCCCGATCCAGATGCCTCCGGAGGTCATCCATGAGGGCGACCAGAGCTGTCTCCATCCTGTGCCCCAGGCAGAAGCTGGACTGGAAGGGATCCAGCGTGGAAGTGTCATCCAGAAAGCTCTGCAACTGTATCACCACCACCCTCTCTATTAATTTGCCCAAATAGGGCAAATTGGAAACTGGCCGATAGTTGGCCAATTCGACCGGATCCAGAGACGGTTTCTTTAGGAGAGAGTGGACCATTGCTTCCTTGAGCACCCCTGGGAACAGGCCCTCAGAGAGAGACCTGTTGATAATATCCTGAAGGGTGCCTCGAAGTCCCTCACGGCCAGCTTTAATTAGCCAGGAGGGGCACGGGTCAAGGCTGCATGTGGTTGGGCATACCATTGAGATCAATCTGTCAACTTCCTCTAGGCTGAGTGGACCAGAATAATCCAGAATGGGACCAGAAGATGTGCATGGAGCCTCGAGTTCGCTCACTGTCTCAAGTGTGGCTGGGAGGTCGCGGCGGAGCAGCAAGATTTTATCTGCAAAATAGCTCACAAAAGCCTCACAGCCAATATCCAATTCCCTAACATTTTGTCTGCTCTGTGGCAGGGTAGTTAAAGACTGAATCATTTTATATAATTGTGCTGGGCGTGAACTTGCAGACACAATCGTGGCTGTGTAGAACTCTTTCTTCACAACCTTGGTTGCTATCTCATACAACCTCATAAACGTTCGATAGGATGCTCTTGATGCCTCATCGCGAGCCCACCGCCACTGTCTTTCTAGCTGTCTGAGCCTTCACTTCATCTGCCTCAGCTCCTCGGTATATCAAGGGGCCAGCTTTGAGCAAGGGCGCAGAGGGCATCTGGGCACGATCTCATCAATGGCCTCCATGAGTCGGCTATGCCAGTCCTCGACCAGCTCATCCAACGAGCTGCCAGGGGGCAATGGATTCCGGAGAGCCATCTGAAGCTGCACTGGGTCCATTTGGCTCCACGGGCAAGCCCAAATCTGCTCACTGCCCAAACAGGGTTGGGGTGGAAAAGTCACTCAGGCCTTCAGGGCATAGTGGTCCAAACAGGGAACTGCTGTAGCAGTAATCTGGTCCACTGTAACCCCCACCGCGAAGATCAGATTGACCAGCCTGATGAGTGGGGGCTGTAATGAATTGGGAGAGTCCCAGCGCCGCCATCGACGATGCCAGGCCCACCGCCCAGGAGGAGGCCGTATCATCGGCATGGATGTTGAAATTTCCCAGGACTAATAGCCTAGGGTGCTCCAACACCCAGTCTGACACAGCCTCCACCAGGGATGGCAGGCTGTCCGCCGGTGTGTTGGGCAGACGGTACACTAGCCAAACAGCCAAACTCTCCCCAGCTTCCCACACAAAGCTGACACACTCCATGCCTGCGAGCCTCGCCACTGGGAGTGCCCTGAAGGAGTAAGCCTCCCAAACAAATAAAGCCACTCCTCCCTCCCTCCCCATAGTCTGGGATTGGTGGAGGACCACGAACCCCGGGGAAGCCAACTGGGAGAGCACAACCATCTCCCTGTCTCGCACCCAGGTCTCGGTCATGCACGCCAGGTCCGCATCCTGCTCCATCAGGAAGTCCTGCAGGACTGAGGTCTTATTATTTATGGACCTGGTGTTGCACAACACCAATGTCAGAGAGGGGTTTTCTATCCTTGCCCCACTGCCTGCCACCTTTGGGATGGGATGCAGGCTGGAAGGTGGCCAAGCTTCCCCATTTCTCTGCCCCCTTCCCTTCCATCTGTACCTGGTCCTACCGCTATACCTTCCCCTCCCCAGGAACACTGGTATTCCCTGTCCCACCATTACTACACCCAATGATCTTCGTCATCTGTACTCGGCTCAAGCCACAGCTCCACCAGTTTAGTTGGCAGGTATCAAGGCCTACTGCATCCTACTACTGGTTGATAGAAGCGTCCCGTTTTACTACTGCTATACCTTGTCTTGCTATTATTATTATTATTTTATTTATTTATTTATCTCACAATATGGGGTCTACTCTAATATTCTGCTTACGGCCCTAATCACTAATCTAATCGCTCCTGATTGCCTTTTTTCTTCTAATTTCCTATTTATCCTTTCCTAACTTCCTTCCCAGCCAGTAATCTAAATAAAGGCTGTGGATCAATGGCAGATTCCAAGCTAATTATCAATATTCAAATCAACAGTATAAATCAAATATAGGGACAGCTAATATAATTCAATTCCTTTTAATAGAACCCAGTTATTTTATTAAAAACCATTGATCAAATTATGTAGTTAGACCATAATTAATTGGTAAAAACCTTAAATCAATCCTCCAATTAATTGGACAGTGTAACACCACTTCAAACCCTCTCTCATTCAACCCTCCCCCCAATTAATTGACGAATAACAATTACCTAAGAACAGCTACCCCCAATCAATTATGTCTAAAACCAATTATTTATAAAGGTACAGTCGCAGTAATCCGGTCTGATTGGTCTTCTTCAGGCCTCTACGCTGCTTAGGGTCCAGATGGTTTCAAGCAGGTTGATCCTTGCACAGGGGTCTGATATCCTGCTCCTGGTAACAGCCACTAAGAACTCCTGCTCTCATTCCTGCTCCCCTTCAGGTTTTCAAGACAACCACGGGGCCATTCCAAGCCACTCCCAGACCCCCAATCCATGATCTTCTAATCCTAGCTTGCTATGAGATGTCGCTCCACTCAGCCTCCGCCTCTGCCACAGGCAGCCCCTAGGATTAAATAGCACTGCAGTTCCAGTGCTTCTGCTACTCCAGTGCCAGTCTGGTGGGGGGGAACAGGGCCCCGTCGTTCCCAGAACAAGCACCAGGCTCCCAAAATGGGACCAGCCTGGGTCGGGATAGGCACAGTGGCCAGCATAGCCATCCCATCACCGCACGCCTGATGATGTTTAACTCAGGCTGCCCAGCTATCTGGACCTCGATGGTACTCGACGTGGACTGCAAGGTGCCCCCACTCCCCCCCCATGCACTTCAGCCATCCAGCCCCTTCTGCAGTTGATCATTCTGCCGCAGGCACTCCTGCCATCGCTCCCACTAAGTCACATTGATCCTGGCTGACCCGCTGCGTGTCCCAAGACGGTGGCCACCCTGGCAGCCCACAGTTCGTCCAGCTGCCTGCTTCACTACCAGCCCCAATAGGGACCCAGCGCCAGCCCGAGGATCCAGGCATCAGTCCTGTCAGAGCAAGGCCACCTGGAGGCTTCTCCCCTGCCCGCGGCCACACCAGCTCAGGGAAGGTAGGGGAGGTCAGATTTTTCAGCTTTCATCCCCCCAGCCTTGCCTTCTGCTCCTTAGCTCCAGTCTCTCATTCTTTCAGGGTTCTGTTTAGGTAGGATCAAATCAATTTTGCAGTCCTTTCGTGTAGTAGGATGCCAACACCCCAGCATTTTTAGCTTGTTGCCTTGTTCACTATCATCTGGTGCCCCCGGGTCAGGGTTGATGAGGCAGCAGCGCAGCTGGTTGCTATGCCTCTTTATTAGCTGCCCGTCCTCACAAGACTCCTCATAAGAATGTGGTCCCATAACCCGGACTATGTTGACGGGAATCCAAGTGGGACCCCTGCCATAATTTCTGGTATACACCGGAGCTCCTGGGAAGAAACCTCTGGCAGCTGCCTGATCCTGGGTGGCCATGTCATGTTCTGGAGCCCCGTTTGGGTGGAGGCGGTCTAACCAGGTGGTGAGATGCGGACTCATGAGGAGCTTGGCTGGGCATAAATCTGTGGTGGGGTGTGGGATTGTATGCTGGCCGAACAGGAAGGCTGCCAGTTTGCATTCCCAATCCCCATGATCCATGCAGCATAGCACTTCCTTTATTGTTCAGACCATGTGCTCTGCCTAGCCATTAGTGGAAGGGTGAAAAGGGGCCAAGTGTATGGGCCTGATGCCATGGTATTGTGTGAAGTCCTGGAATTCAGTGGATGTGAATGCTGTCCCATTCTCAGATACCAAGGTGCCTGATATCCCATGTGTGCTAAAAATCCACCATATTGATCGGATGGTGGACCGGGATGATGCAGATGCTATGGGGATGACTTCTAGCCACTTTGTGTATGAGTCGACTAAAATGAAAAAGATTTGGCCTTGAAAGGGTTGTGGTAGGTGAAGAAGCTGGTGAGCTGGTTTACCCACAATTCCCAGAACTCAGGGTGTGTGGGGACGAAGACCTTGAGGTGTCCCGAAGCAATAGCCATGACTCTCGAGCGAAGCAGGGAGCGGTGTCCTGGGGAGCGGTGTGCATTGCGGTGCTGCTCGGGAGCGGTGAAGGGAGCGGCAGCCTCCTAAGGATCAATGCTCAGTGCTGTGTTGGATGAAGAGTTGGGCTCGCTCATCGGGATCCCATCCTTGTCGCCAGTATAAAGTACTGAGACTGACACATCATTCAGTGATTTCAGCTCATACTTTACTTAGTGATTTCAGAACGTGAGAGATACAAAGGAAGCCTGAGGGCTGCTTAAAAGCACATCACAACCACACCCCAAACACACCCTTACACCCGTGATTGGCTTATTTACATACTCCTACATTTGACAGGGTTTCTTGAGGATCCAGAGTAGCCGATTGGCTGCTCCTAGGATCCTTCATGCCCATTGTTCCTAGCAGCAAGGGTTGGGCTGTTCGTAAGACTGCATGTTCCATTCAACCATGTGTGTGTCTCTGATGGAACACAACATCTTCCCATCATTGCCACCAGATCAGTTTGGATGGTAAACTAAAGGGCAGCCAAAGAGTAGG
Source organism: Gekko gecko (assembly GCA_029375565.1). NCBI lineage: Eukaryota > Metazoa > Chordata > Lepidosauria > Squamata > Gekkonidae > Gekko > Gekko gecko. Next base: position 144,159,425 of record JAPDNY010000005.1, read on the forward strand.
CCAATTCTGAAGCCAGATATGGACTCTGAAAGAGTTTGGACATGAGTGGAAATGGGTCTAGGAAGTTAAAAACATAAATTTCAAAATTTAATTCCCAATTTATGCACCACCACCAGTACGAACTTTGTACTCCAGGGTTTCATTCATCAGATAGCCCTCAGGAATCACTGACTGTTTGATAGTATAGGGAAGAGGCTGAAATAATATTCTCTCCTGTTACCTTTTCTTGGATTGGCTGTTTCTGTCCTGTGGATTACTAAAAATAATGTTTTTTCCTCTTCCTTCTGAGATCAACAGTGATTTTCAATAAATAAAGCCATATTTTGTCTCATGCTGTTATGTAAGCTTAGTACATTTACATGCATAGGACAGACTTCTATCATATGAAACATATGTCATAGAAAAATAAAGTTGGAAGGATAGTGCACTCTGCACTGCTGTAATCCCTTAAATGAGCTTCTGTAATAAAATGTTTAATATTTTATTTTATTACTATTAAATTCAGTTTCTAGTCTGCCCTTTCCTGTAAAGCAGGGCTCAGGGCGGTGTACAACAATAAAACAACATTTATACATAAGATTCATAGCTAAAACAATAAAGTACAATAATTAATCTAATTAGATGGTGCTAAAACAGCCAATAGTGCCATTGCTGGGGGGGGGGAGAAATAGGAGTGTCAGCCAGATTGAAACTGTTGCTGTTCTCAACGCCTGGCAGAACAACTCTGCCTTACAGGCCCTGCAGAACTGCATTAAGTCCCACAGAACATGGATGTTATTTGACAGAGAGTTCCACCAGGTTGGAGCCAAGGCAGAGAAAGCCCTTGCTCTGGTGGAGGACAGCCAGATATCTCCTGGGGTGGGGACCACCAGTAAGTTCCTATTTAGTGAGCATAGTGCTCTTCGGGGGGGGTATACTAGGAGAGGTGGCCTGAAGATACATGGGTCCCAGACCATTAAGGGCCTTATAGGTTAACACCAAAACCTTGAACTTGATCTGGTATTCCACCCGGAACCAGTGCAGCTCACACAGTGCTAGGTTGAATATGTGCTGTTTGCGAGGTCCCTGTAAGGACATGCACCACCACATTCTGGGCCAGTTGGAGTTCTCAGGACAGTCTCAAGGGTAGCCCTATGTAGAGAGAGTCACAGTAGTCTAACCTGGAGATGACTGTTCCATGGATTACTGTGGCTAGGTCAGGACAGAACAGGTAGGGAGCCAGTCTGGCAACATTTGTGATCTGAGCCTCCATTGATAAGGAGGCATTCAAGATCACACCCAGGCTCTTGATAGTTGGTGCTGGTATCAGGGGTATGCCATCAAGAGCTGAAAAGTTGGCACCCCAAACCTGAGTCCCCCCAACCCAGCCGCAGAACCTCTGCCTTAGTAGAATTTAGTCTCAGCGAGCTCTTTTTCAACCATCCCACCACGGCCTCTAGCCCCTCAGCCAAATAGTACTAAGATAGCATTTATTTATTTATTTATTATAGCACTGATCTATTAATTCACAAATGATGTTGAACTATCCATAGACTTTAAAGTGGAAAATTCAGTGCAAACAGGCTTCCAGTTTTTGGCTCAACAATGGCGGTCACTTTTCCCTTTGCTTGGGGGAGTGACACGCACACCAGCAGTATGGAGGGAGGCTGCCGATGCAGTTTCCCCATGGAGCCTTAGGGTAGGGCTCCTAGCCATAGGACTTTTGAGGGGTAGCCTCTTCGATGGCGTAATGCCGGAGAATTGAGGCACCCCTCCGCCCTGACAGTCCTGCTGCTGTGTGGCCTTCGGGCACTAGCTGGGCTGGCCGAAAGAAGTGCTGGAAATCGAGCAGAATGGCGATAACAAAACCGAGGTCGAATGGGACCAACAATGAATGTGAGTTAGACTTAGACTATAAATCAAGCAGAAACCCTTATACCCCCCCATCTTAAGGATGGGAGAGAGGAAGGACGCCTCCTGCTTACATAAACTGATAAGCAAAAAAGAAGGGGGGGATTACAAGCGACTGACTTGTTTTGAGAGGCTTACCAGAGTGGATTCATTCCAAAAGTGATTTTCAGAGGTGGTGAAACAGCGATTGGCTTTTGTAAACAATTAGCCATAATGGCGGGAGCAGGGAAGAAAGGAGTGAAGCTGAAACCAGCAGGCGGCCAAAGTCCAAGGCTGGAAGAGGGGGTCGACGTCATAAAGCTCCTAGTGGATACTCTCAAGCCTGTGATGGAACAACTTGCTGGTATTAACCAGCAGTTGGCCACACTTAATCAAAACTTTGCATCACAGCAACTCCAGCAGGCAGAGACAGTTAAAAAGACAGAGCAAACAGAGAAAATAGTTAAAGAAATGTACTCCATAAACAAGAACATGAAGAAAAAGATGGGAGAATTAGTGAATAAGCAGAACTACCAGGAAAACCGTTTACTGCAACTACAAATGGAAAAGGCAAATATGGTTCTCAGATTTCAAGGGGTTCCTGAAGCACCAAATGAGGACCTGAAAAAAGTGCTCAGTGAAATTATTGCACTAGTAACAGGCTTGAAAGCGGAAGAAATCATCCATGATATGGAAGCAGCATATAGGGTGTACTCTAACTACACAAAAAAAAAAAAAATAGCCTGCCTGAGAAAATAATGGTCAGGTTCTCAAGAAGACAGACCTGAGATGTAATTTTGAAAGCAACGTCAGCAACTCCACTGAAACTGGAAAGCAAAATCATTAAAACTCTAAAGGACATTCCATTTGAAATTCGTCAAAAAAGAAAGAACTACAAGGACTTGATTCTTTTTCTTCAAACAAATCAAATCTCATATAAATGGGCGGTGCCAGAAGGGGTCATTTTTAAATTTAACGATAAAACAGAGATGATTGACTCCCTCTTTAAAGCTAAAGACTTTCTAAAACGCCACTTGGGAACAAAAGAAGAAGGAGAAACTGGGTCGAGTGGCTCTACTCCCTCAGAGACCAGTGAAGACCTGGCCAAGGAAGAGGGCACTGCAGCCATTAAAGCATCTTATGATTTAAGAGATAGAAAGCCTAGATAAAGGCAGAAGGACTCTGATAATTGCCTTTATGAAGCGAATTGACAGGGATGCTCTGGAATTCTCTCATAACAAATAAATTAATACAGTAGCTGAGCTAGATAGGAACTTACAGTTTGCATTGTTTCCTAATACTGGAGTACTAACACTTAGATTAACAGGGATAAGATCTCCTTCTCTTGGGTTTTTAGTTTAGTGTGGGTTTCTTTTCTTTATCCTTAGTTGTAGTCCCCCCCCCATTTTTCTTTTGTAGTTTGTAGTGTATAAGCAAAAAAATCAATAAAAAATCCCCTTCAGGGGGGCCAAAAAAAAAAGAAAAAGAAAATTCAGGGCAAACAGAATATTGCGCAAGAATACTCACAGATTAGAGTCATATAAGAGACAGATGTCAGCAACCACATTCCAAATGCTTATTTATTTCTAACGGACAAAACCAGCATTTTCACAAAAACAAGGTATTTTATCTGTATGTTTCCTTTTATTCCATCAATATCCCAGCATGTTGCCACATTATGTTCATAGATTCAGGGGGAGTGGGTAATAGAAATGTGTAATTAAAGTGACTGCTGTTCATAAAGATCTGAGATTTCCAATTAACTAAATCAATTTTCTTACAGAAAAAAAAGATACTGACAGGTAAGTAACATGAAATCAGAAAGTGAATTGTTTATACATAGGAACAGAATTAACGTTTACTATAGAACAATGAGCTGAATTCTATGAATTGTCAATGGAAGGCAAACAACAATACTTAGTACTTTTTTGTGGCCAGCAGAACCAATAGGGGGAAATTTTGCACAAAGTCACGTGGCAAGTGCTGTTGGTGTGCAACGCACAGTGAGAAATGCCAAACAAAGCCCTAGAATTGGGTGGGGCTTCTAAACTGCCCAGTCCACCCCCCTGTTCAATGTAGAAAATTTTGAGCTAGATTATCCTTTTTGGACAACTATCCACCTAAACAGAAAGCTTTCCCATTCTGACCAGATCCTTCCTGTACAGGGATGTGAGTCTCCAGGTGGGACTTTGGGATCCCCCAGAATTACAGCTCACCTCCAGACTGTTGGAAAAATTGGTAAAAGAATCAAATATTCAGAGATTGCAATGGATCTTTGCTTCACTGGAGAGGAGGCATTTTCTTCTATGTAAAAAATCTTTATTTCTAAGAGAAGGGTTCACAGGAAATCCACAAAACAACAAAGACACCTAAGGCTACATCTTTATACTTTGACCATACGGTCTACAACAATGGAGATTCTTCTTTTTCTTGACCCCTAAAAGGAAATCACCTGATTAACCAGTGATTGTGAGTTAACAGACTTCAGTTTCACGGCCTTTGTTTTCATTGGCTCTGTGGGTGACCGGAAAAAAGCCCACAGAAGAAAAGCCCACAGGAAAAAAGCCCATGGACATAAATGCTCACAGGAAAAAAGCCCATATGGAAAAATGCCCACACGGAAAAAAGCCCACAGACATAAAAGCCTACATGGAAAAAAACAAAATATGGGTTGAGATAAAAGACAAATGCTATAAGAAAATCCCCAAATGGCTCTCCCCATTGGAGGCATTTGTAAAACCCACACTTTTTGTCAAATACTCTAAATGGAGATATGAAGATCTTTTAGATGGTAATGGAAATTTGCTTGACGAAGAGATACTGAAAGAACAAGGAACGAAGTTAACTTGGTGGGAGAAAAACCAACTTGCTTCAAGATGGTCAGTAGATAAAAAAGTAGGTTTCTATGATAACTTAACCAAGCTGGATAAGATTTGGTTAGGTACTAATGAAAAACTTATTAAAAAATTGTACAACTTCCTGTTAGAATGGAAAATGCAAGATGAGTGGGTGCAACCATCAATGATAGCATGGGCACAAAATATTGGACATAGTCTAGATTTAGACCAATGGGACAGTATTTGGCTAAAAAACATTAAATTTGTAAGGACTAGTGCTTTTAAAGAAAACATATTGAAGATGTTTTATAGATGGCATATTTCTCCTGTGAGATTAAGTAAATACAACAAAAATATAGGAAAGAGTTGCTGGAAATGTAATTTTTGTAATGGTAGTTTTTTTCATTTATGGTGGTCTTGTAACAAAGCAAAAAAATACTGGTCTATTGTAAAAGGAATCATGAATGGAATTTTGGATAGGAAAATTCAACTTGTACCAGAATTTCTTTTGTTTAATGTAATTCTGGAAGGAGTCAAAAAAGAGGAGCTATATCTAATAATGCAAATTTTGACAGCAGCAAGAATTGTATTTGCTAGAAAATGGAAGGACAGGTTGATCCCAACTAAAGAGGAATTTATATTTAAGTTATGGGATGTTGCAGAAATGGAAAAATTAACTTTTATTATTGAAGAAAAAAAAATGGAGATCTATGAAAAATACTGGTCTTGTTTTTATAAATGGTTGAAAGACTCCAATTTTGGTGTTATGTACCAATCTAAGAACATTTAACAGGCATGTACAATTTAAGTGTGGTAATGATTTAGTTATTTATGTATATGATGAAGGTCTCTGTAATTATATATTTATGTTTATGCATAGGAGGAGGATGTACCTCTTTTTCTTTTTGAAAAACCAATAACAACAATTAAAAAAAAGAAAAAAAAGAAAAAAGCACCATAGCAACAATGTAAAGCGCCATAGCAACAATTTGTGTTGTGATTTTATCCAGCATAATCCTATATATATATATATAATTGTCTTACACATTGGCCATTTCCACCTCTCCCATTGGCTGAAAAAAACCCTTTCCAGGCGATTGTGAGGAACTCATAGGAGCTAGGCCTGACTAGGGTTGCCAGCTCCAGGTTGGGAAATTCCTGGATATTTTGTGATACAGTCTACAGAAGCCAGAGTTTGGGAAGGGGAAAGGCCTCAGCTGAATAGAATGCTATAAAGTCCACCCTCCAAAGCAGTTCTTTTCTCCAGGGAGGGGAGAGATCTGTTGACTGGAGTTCAGTTGTGATACTGGTGCTCTTCAGGCTCCACCTGGCTAGGCGTGGCAGTTAGCACTTCAGAGCAGGGTCTGCTAGACCCAGGTTCTTGCTGTAGAAGTTAAGGTGATTTCAGACCAGTCACAGACTTTCAGCCTAACCTACCTTACAGGGTTTTTGTGCAGATCATAAGAGGGAGAGGAGAATGATGTAATGCTGCTTTGGTCTCCACTGTGGAGAAAGACTGTACTTTTCCTCCTGGGGAATCATTGCTGCCAATCTCCAGGTGAGGGCTGGAGATCACACAGAATTAAAATTGCTCTCCAGATGATAGAGATCAGGGGCAGATAACGGTAAGTCGATGGTTGGCTGGGAAGGATAAGGTTGCCAACGCCATGCTGGAAAATTCCTGGAGATTTGAGAGGTGGAGCCTGGAGTGGGTGAGGTTTGAGGAGGGGACTTCAGACAGGTACAATGCCATAGACTCCACCTTCCAAACCAGCCATTCCCTCATAGGGAACCATTGTTGCCAAACTCCAGGGGAAGGATGGAGAGGCACACATAATTATAACTGCTCTTCAGATGGCAGAGATCAGTTCCCCTCTAGAAAACGGTGGACTCTGTATCATTATATCCTGCTGAGGTCACCACAGCAAATTGATGCTGAGTGCCCAAGGCTGGGGCACTTTCCCTGAGCTTCTTTCTAGAGCTCATTGTATTTATTTCCACAACGGGCCTTATTTCTAGTTAAATAATAATAATTTTGCTTGGTTATTAGTAAATTACTTCATTACTATATAAAAGTGGCCTTATGAAGAGGGCTCTAATGCTCTTGAGTGTAAAGGCTTGGAAGGGAAAATACAGGAAATAAAAGTGACCATTTTGTTATCAACAAACTTTATTAAGGAAAAAACAATAACAACAGAAATTAAACTCTGTATAGAAATAGTTTTAAATAAAATTAAATACTTTAAATTTATTTATTTACCATTTGTCAACCTTTGTAATGTTGGGATGAAGTAATTTCTAAAGTAAAGAGAAAGGCATTAAATTAAATTATGTATAGACTGTCTAGTATACATAGCTTTTAAACAACTATATGGCTTAAATTCTTCAAATGATTAATATTATTTATTTATTTATTTATTTTGTTATTAAAAGTTAACCCTAACCATTTACAGTCATTTGGGGGGGGTGGATTTACCACATGGGATGGGTGGGTTTGATGATCCTGCAATACAGGTCTGTTGCATGGGCTGCTGTGCCATGGCTTTGCAGACAGATTCACAGGCAGAGGAGATGGGCTTTTCAGATTGGTGGCCAAAACTGGGGCCTTGCAGTACCCAGCTCTGGTTTGAGGCTCTTTGCAGAGAGTTGTGCTCTGTTAGTAGAGAAAAATGAAATTAAATTCTTTGGAAATATAATTGTTAAAACACACCACCCACACAAAACTGTGAAAACACTGCAAAACTCCCTGTAAATTCAAGTATTTTTACCAGTCTGAGTGCATTTGTGTCTCATAGCTTCCCATAAGCTTTGTAGAGTTGCCTTTCCTCCTTTAGATCTGTGGTCCTGGAGCTTGGGAGTATCCAACTTATTACCACCACTTTGGGTGCTGCCACCCTGACCTAAATATGAACACAACCATCAGCAGAAACTTCTTTTTTTTTTTCTAAATAGGTAGTCATTTTAAAAATAAAGACCTACCACCCATAAAAAAAGACTGAAATCACATTTTAAAGTAATGAAAGCATTGGCTAACACTGAGTTGGGGGGGGGGAATCTCCCACAAAAATGTGATCTGTAGCAAATTCACCAGCTATTTCCTTACTGGAAGCATGGCCTAAAAAAGGCAAAGACATCATGTTAAATAAGCCATGTGTTAACACAGTACTCAAAATACATTCTAAAGAAGTACAAAAAGATACCTGGCTGCTTTGAAGACCTTTTGCAGGCATACCCACAACCCTATGAATGAGAAACAGAATTTGAAAAAACATGCTTTACTAAACTAGAATCTTCCCAGCATCTAATTGTTGCCCCTCAGCGAGAGGAAAATCTGTGGAGAACTTGCCTATGTAAAAAGTCTTTCTTTCTTCAAGGCCTGGATAATATAAGGCCTGGGCCACACCAGGCTACCCCTTTTATATCTCTGGTCCCACTGTGAAACTAAAAGATCAGCCCTTCCCAACTGCAGGGACTGGTGTGATTTAGCAGAGTTCTTCTTAAGTTAATTATGTTACCATAAGAACATAAGAGAAGCCAATGTTGAATCAGGCCAATGGCCCATCTCAGCCTCCTCAGCTGCTGCCACTGCCACTGCCTCCTCCTCTTTCTCTTTCCTAAATAGTAGAAGTAGTTAAGGCCTCATAGATCTATGAAGCTTAGCTTAAGATAACAAAACCATAAGAGAACATTAAATAATAAATAACAACAAGAGTGGCAACCATGTCCTGTAGTGCTCTTAATTTCCTATTCCACAGCAGTCATCCCAGTGTGTGACTATACTCCCTCTAAGATGTGGAGTCCTGTGAGCAAAAATTCTACATTATGAGCTACTGGCATTACAGTTGTGAGCAAGCAATTTGACTATTGCATAAATCAGTTTGCTCTGGAGCCATCCTTCATGAGCTAAGACAAAAAACTGTGAGCTGGAGGCTAAAAACCTAGCTCAGCTTAGAGGGAACTCTGGTGTGTGGTCTCTATATGATGGACTGCAGAGGGACCTCACTTGCCACAAACTAACACTGGCTAATGCACAAGGAGGTTGTCTTATAACATTGCAAAAGTATTATTTAATTATACTTGATAAAATCACAACACAAATTGTTGCATGTGAATACAGGTAATACTTGTTCAGTCTTATAAATGGAGGTGAATGGTTATCAACAATCATACGTATCTATGGTGCTTTACATGGTATTTTTCCGTGTGGGTTTTTTTCCTGTGAGCATTTATGTCCATCGGCTTTTTCCTGGGGGGTTTTTTCCTAGAACCGGCTCTGTGCCAGGTGTCCCTCCAGGTCAGTCTAAACAATAGCACACAAGGTAAACACTCATTAACCCCATTATGACTGAATTTTAGACCTTGCAACACACATATTTCCAACACAGACTACAGAGATCAGTTCCCCTGGAGAAAATGGATGCTTTGGAAGGTGGATTCTTTGGCATTGTACCCCACTGAGGTCCCTGTCCTTCCCAGGCTCTATCCCCAAATCTCCAGAAGTTCTGGCAACCCTACCCACCCACCCCCTCCATTGGCCATGGGAAATCTGGCAACCCTCCACCTGTGCCTCCTCTGACAATGCACAGGAGGAGCTAGTGACCATCCTGTAGAAAGATCAGGGTCTGCAGGTGATAGTAAGTATGACCAGACTGGATGCAGAACCCCAGGATTCTGAGCAACCCTGTAGCTAACAACTTTTTGCTTTGGGGGCCAATGTTTTTCTCATGGGGCCTGCCATTACATGTCTGTGTGGTAGTGCCTTCGTCATACTTCTAAATAATAACTAAAAAATAGCTTCTAAATAATAAATACGAGTGGTTTATTGCACGAAAATGTTTCAGGTTTATTATTTATTATTACAGTAATAGTCGACGTGATTGGGAACTAAATTTTTCTAAGAATGTATCCATATTGATTTGATTTGTGAGTGATTTCTCATACCCAAGCAGCACTAGACTGTAATTGATCTATATTCCTCACATATTATAGTCCTCATGTATGTATTCTCAACAAGGACTATAAATCTTCTGTATATTAATGTATTTTAATGTATTTCTTTTTCAGAACAGTATACTGAATGTATGCAAGGGATATTAGAATGTCTGCTGAAATAACAGCATTTTTTGGAGGGGGAGGTAGTGTTAAGTGTCCTCCACACCTGGCAGGAGAGAATGAAGATTCCCAATCCCAGCCTACATTTTGAAGGGAAAGAAGCAGGCATTGGAGCAAGGGAAAATGCACAGGAACTTTTCTGCTCTAACCAACCCATGGTCATTTGAGCCAGCCTGGGGCAGTCAGCCCTGCCGGCTTATCTGTTGTTCTCAGGTGTGTTTGTGTGTGTGAGAGAGTAAATCTGAGGCTGGCAGTGGCCCCAATCTGATGATCCTTCAAGTAGGCAGGCTATAAAAAGAAAAGAAGAAGAAAGGTCTCTCTCCCATCTATCCTGGCAGTGGAGGGAGTCTTTTGGTTTATCTTCAAAACTTCATCTTTGGGGAAGACTGAACTCCATGCGGGGGGGGGGTCAAGTTTAAATACAATTTTTTTAGGGTTTTTTTTTTCTTTACCAAGGAAAGGAAACCCATTTGAATAAGGAATCTGATGAGGGGGGAGCTCCTAGCTTTTTCTTTTATTTTGCAATAATAGTCTGCTCACCGATTTGAGATGTGGGAAGGAGAAATATGATCGAATAGCCCCCCCATTTTCTGCCTAAACCCCGCACCCTCCAAGGTGAACTGCTTTCTAGCCATGGGAAAAGAACTTTCTGCTTGGTTCCAATTTCAGCCCCCCCCCTTCATTTTTTTTTTTTAAACAAACAACTCGAGGAGTGATCTTGGGGGGGGGGGGCTTTGGTCCTGGAGAAATACTGGATCGCTTCCCACACCCAATGAACCCAAACTCTGGGCACGCCGACTCTTCTGCCTGCTGGCCTGCAACACTCACTCCTCACGGTTCCAACCTCCCCAGCAAAGCAGCCAGTCAGATCCAGACGGGTCTGGCTGGGAGGGCTGAGGGGACAAACCTAGGCCAAGGAGGAGAAAGGGAAGTGGATGAGGGAATGAGCGGGAGGCGGTGGCAGCGCCTCTCTCTCTCTCTCTCTCTCTGGGGGTGAGGGGCCGGGGGGAGGGAGGGGGAGCAAGAATTGGGGATGGGGCCCATTAAAATTGGGGGGGGGCAGGGGCCCCATGCTAGCTACGGGCCTGATTTTGAGTAGGGCTGCCTGTGGAGACCTTCCATCAGTAGCTTCAGTTGTGTGCTGCTGCTCATTAGAGCAGCAGGAGAGAAACTGGGAGAAATAGGCATTGTTCCTATGCTGTGATTTCACTTCTGATAACCACTAGAAGTGGTATCATTGTGTCTGGACAACTCTCTAGGATATCCCAAAAACTCTATGGTAAAACCATAAAGTTGAGGGGGATCCTAGAATATTTTGCTGACATGGTACACTCCTGGGGTTGCACCAGAAGTAATTTCACAGTGTTGGAGTGAAGCTTTTTTATATGTTCCCACCCTCTAAACTTCACACTAGTTGCTGGAGCTGGGTTGGCAACTTTAACTCTCAGCCTAGGCTGAGGGGCCTGCTCCTGCAGCTTCAGAAGAGGCTGTCATCTCCTAGCAGTGAACAAGGGAGTCCTGGCAAATCTAATTCACCAGACCCTGAGGCAGCTGCACCCCTTCCCTTTATATCTTGTTCCAAGAGCATCAGTCCTCCAGATTATCCACCTACCCGTTAGGAAGGGCAGTGGACTTATGAAAAGGCAGTACAATTTCTACATAAATGCCAGGCTTGCTGCCTGTGCTTCTACCACTGAATCTGATCACTGCTCTGGCATACAGTTTCTTACAGGGTTGGGCCTCAATTCAGCCTTAGCTGGATGAAGTGCAGGAATCGGTGGGGTTTCCTTCCTTTCCATAGTATTTAAACCCTAGGCAAATTAGAGAGCTTTGCTGGTTCAACCAGTTCACATGAGCTAGCATTTCCCTGAAGACTTGGATTTAGCCCTTAGTGCTGCCCTGAAGGACATACCCCAGATTCTGTGTGGATCCTTTGCTTTAGGAGAGACCTTAACCAGCTCCAGGACGAAGCTGCCAAGAGAGAGCATTTTCCATTATTTTCTGATATTCTCTCCTCCCCATTGTCTATAAGTTGCCATCCTCTTTTATGTTTGATGGGGCTTATTAGGTTAGGTATTTTTTCTCTCTGTGGTCTTCTCTACTCTGATCTCCAGTTTAATCCACAGTGTAACTAAGCCTCCCATTTACTTGCCCAGGTCAGAGAATTAGCAGCCCAATTAGTGCCCATGGGTGCCATGATGCCTGAAGTTACGATTGCCAGCTCTGGGTTGGGAAATACCTGGAGATTTGGGGGTGGAGCCTGATGAGGGTGGGGTTTAAGCGGGGATAATGCCATAGAGCCCACCTTCCAAGGCATTTTCTCCAGGTGAAATGATCTCTGTCACCTGGAGATCAGCTGTAATCCCAGGAGATCCCCAGCCACCACCTGGAGGCTGGCAATCCTACCTGCAGTGTGCTTCCCGGTACCCACTTGCTTCTCCTCAAAGCAGAGAGCCAGTCTTGGCCTTTCTTTACCTTCTTGAGATAGCAGCCAAAAGCAGCAGGCACTTCCAAAGAGCTTAGGAGGTTTCAAGTTTTTTGTCTGCTACTAGGAAATAACTGCCTACATCATAGATGGATGCTTGGTTTACAACCTCCCAACATTTTGTGATTGGTTCTTCCACCCATTTTATGGTTGGTTGCACTTCCTGTCAGCCATTTGTGGTGGCACCCACTACCTAAGAACATAAGAACATAAGAGAAGCCAATGTTGAATCAGGCCAATGGCCCATCTAGTCCAACACTCTGTCATACAGAGGCCAAAATATACCAGGTGCCATCAGGAGGTCCAGCAGTGGGGCCAGGGCACCAGAAGCCCTCCCACTGCTGCCCCTCCAGCACCAAGAATAGAGTGCATCACCTGCCCCAGACTGAGAGTTCCCATCTATACCTTGTGGCTAATAGCCACTGATGGACTTCTGCTCCATATGTTTATCTAATTCCCTCTTGAAACTGTCCATGCTTGCAGCTGCCACCACCTCCTGTGGCAGTGAATTCCATATGTTAATCACTCTTTGGGTGAAGAAGTATTTCCTTTTATCTGTTCTAACCCGACTGCTCAGCAATTTCATAGAGTGCCCACGAGTTCTTGTATTGTGAGAAAGGGAGAAAAGTACTTCTTTCTCAACCTGCTCAATCCCATTCATAATCTTATAAACCTCGATCATGTCACCTCTCAGCCGTCGTTTCTCCAAGCTAAAGAGCCCCAAGCATTTTAACCTTTCTTCATAGGGAAGGTGTTCCAACCCTTTTATCATTCTAGTTGCCCTTCTCTGCACTTTTTCCAATGCTATAATATCCTTTTTGAGATGTGGTGACCAGAACTGTACACAGTATTCCGAATGAGGTCGCACCAATGATTTATACAGGGGCATGATGATACTGGCTGATTTGTTATCAATTCCCTTCCTAATAATCCCCAGCATAGTGTTGGCCTTCTTTATTGCAGCTACTGCAATACCTGTTCTCAAAACTCCAATAGTTAAGAAAGCACTCAGAGCAGTGCATTTTGCAAATGAATACAGAATGCAGGATTTTAGAATACAACAATTTAGTCTACAGCAACATTAAACCATTAGAATATTTTTCTCTTTGGTACATTTTTATTTTGACCTTGTTTCAAGGAGCTTAGAGTAGAGTGCATGATACTCCCTTCCCTAATTGCCCCTCACAACAACCCTGGGAGTTAGGTTAGGCTGATTGACAGGTAACCAAGAAGTTTTATAGAAGGCGGTGCTGTCAACCAGTTAAAGACATTTTTGTTCAATAACAGTCACATTAATTACCCAATTAAATTGAAACAAATTGTCACATTAACAACCTTAGTATGTATGAAGGTTGCCAGGTCTGGGTTGGGAAATTTCTGGAGAATTTGGGGTTGGGGTCTAGGAAGGTTGGGGAGCGACCTCAGTGGGGTGTAATGCTATTCAGTCCACCTTCCAAAGCAGGCATCTTCTCCAGGGGAACTGATCTCTTTAGTCTGGAGATCAGTTGTAATTCTGAGAGATCTCCAGTCACCACCTGGAGGCTGGCAACCTGAGTATGTGTTTTTTGGGATACTGATAGAAATGTAAATGTTTACCATTTAATCAATATATCCAAGACAGATTTCACATAAGCCTTTGTCCTGGGCTCTCTCTTCATTTCCTTTTTTATATATATAAAGAATTTTATTGGTTTTGCATTACTACGGAATATGGGAAAGGGTTACTAAATCCCTACCTCTAAAAATTTTTTATAGGATATGAGTAAGGGCAGCTAATACATAAACCACTACCAGGATGGGGGAAGGAAACTAAACTCTACCTCTATACACCCTACTGGACATGGGGAAGGGAAGACTAACATGGTGACACGATCTGGTTACAGATTGTGTCATTATCACCTGATGTCACAAAGATTTGTTGCTTATAAAAAAGAAAGTTAACAAAAAATAATAAAAAGAAAAAATTGCAAAAACTGATTAATTAATAAAAACTGCATTTTCAACGATTATCTTGGTCTTAGGTTCTCTTCTTCTTGTGTTTCTTCTTTCCTCAGGGTTTGGGAGCGGCTGCTCCTTTCTCTGATTCCTATGTATCTGAAGAACTAAAGAGTATTGGGCTACTGCTTTCTGAATCCTGTGAGTAGGATTCTTCTTCTTCCTCTTCTTCCTCCTCATCCTTTTTAGGTTTCTTATCTTTGTTGTATTGCTTTGCATTAAAGTGTTGATCCACAAACTTTTTAGCCTTAGGAACAGAGTCAATATTGTATTTTTTGTCTCCCTATTTAAAACTCAGTCCTTCAGGAAATAACCATCTGTAAGGGACCCCTTTCTTCTGTAAGAGAGAGTAAGTTCCTTGTAGAGTCTCCTCCACTTTCTGACTTCAAAGGGGATATCCTTCAGGATTTTTATCTCTTCATTCTTTATTTTTAAGGGGTTCCCCTGTGTAGATTTCAGCACCCGATCTCTGGTAGACCTTCTCATAAATTTCAAACATATTTCTCCAGAGAGTTTATTCTTTTTGCTAAAATCTGGATAAGCCCTGTAGGCCCAGTCCATCTCCTTCAGTAGATCTTCCAGTTTGTAATCCATTATTGGAGCCAAAGTCTCTGATAAGATAGCCTTTAAATCTTCATTCTTTTCTTCAGGAATCCCTTGGAAACATAGGATGGACATGGATCTTTCCAGCTGGAGCTGTATTAATTGGTTTTTATTAGAGAGTCTCTCTTTTTCTGCTTCATCCGCTCTTTAGTTGATACTCTCAGTCTGCTTTTCCATTTTTTTAGAGTCTTTTAGTTACTGAGGTCCTTCTGCCCATTTGATTCATCTGCTTTTGCAAGTTATCCATTTTCATGTTGAGATTAGTCATCTGATCCATTAGAGGGCGCAGTGCATTCGCCAACAGTGTGGACATCTCCACAGCTACATCCTGGTTGTGGGAGGGAGTCATTGGTAGGCTATTTCCGGTTAACGTTTTTTTCTCCAGACCCGGCTTCCACCCTCTCCCAGCCATAATATCAACAAGAAGTAAGTTTCCCAAAACAAAGTAAAAGTTAGCAGAACTTAACCTGCTTTTCATTATTATGCAGCTTTTGTTTTCGCTAGTCCTCTTATGCACATAGCTTGTTTCAAAGTTGTTTTTAAACTTTGCTTTAAAACCACGTTGTTTTAAACGGTGTGTGTGTGAACTCTTGAGCATCTCCCTCTCCCCTGCCGCTTTGCCCTTAGGCGCTTCTAATTACTACCAAGGCTCTTGTTCACTTAAATCACCTGAACAGTGCTTGACTCATGCTTTGCAGCCTTGGAGATCTTTTAGAAGCTTTTCAGCAGCTGTTGATCGTGTCCACTGGTCCAGTAGTCGTCTCTCGGCGTCATACTGGCTCTTCGGCGATGGGACCTTTCAGAGATAAAGATGAGCCTCAATTCCTTGGCCGTCACCTTGGAAGAGGCTTGCCTCAACTCTCCAAGCTGAGGGTCTCCTACAGAGACCCCAGGAGGGTCCAGGACAAACTCGGACCCTTCCCGTCAGCCGAGTCTCGGCGCAACCCCATCAGAGTGAGATGGGGATGCGTTCGAGCAGCGAAACGCCTAAACCGGAAGTCTGGCTCTCTCTTCATTTCCTTCCACTTGTTTTAGTCAATTTCACACCATTTGACCTGCGGCTGCCCTTTGACTCGCATCTTCCCCCGATTTGCCCTGGGTCAGCTCGATCCTTGATTTCCCAGAAGTTTCCTGTTGCCTTGTGGAGAATTTAAAATGCACCCTCCCCCCTTTCCCACACCCACTCGCCCAACCAGCTCATCAGCCTCTCCTCACTTTTTTTTAAAAAAAACAACAAATGGTGATGTTATAACGCAATGATGAGGCTGTGAAATATGGACCTTCACTATTATTTGGCATAGTGCACTCAAAACTATGACCATTTCCAATAAAGCCCTTATCTGTACCTTGTGGCTCTTTAAGCATTTTGTACCCTCACTATTTTTTGGTGTATCAGCCCACAGTGTTCCAAATATTAATTTTTCTATGAAACATAGATGAGTCGTTGTAATGAAATGATGAGGCAGTGAAATATGAATCCCTGCAAGTATTTTAGGCAGAACTGCCCACATTGTCCAAATAATTTCTATACTGGTGGCTTTTAAAATTCCTTTCCTTTTGGAAGCATGTCAACCAAGCATGTTGATAAGCTCATCCAACCCATGGAGGGGGGGGGAGGTAAGTGGGTGTTTTCAACTGGAGTTTAAACTTTTCCCCATTTCCTGAGTTTTATATTACTGTGGTTGCATTGCTATAAGTCATGGCTGTAAATGCTGCAAAAGCTGCATCCACCATTTTATGCCTGGCTATGTGTCCAACATTTTTTCAAAATTCCCAGCACACAGAAATGTCCAATTAAGAAGTGGTGATGGAAAACATGATGCCTGTTCCTTCCTTTTATTGCATCATAATGTTGTAACATGATTGTGCATGCACTTAAAAAAGTAAGGAAAAAAATAAGAAAAGTGGGAGGGGAAATGGGAGGGGTTGAGGGGGTGAAGACAAGGAAGTGGGAGGAGAGAAGCTGCAGGAAACCTTGGCAAGGCAGTAATGTGAAAATCAAACTCCAGGAGCAGATTGAAAACAGCTGCACACTAAAAGCTTTAATGCAAAATCCATTTAAATGATCTGGGGCAAAGTGCCCTGCTGGGAACCAGGGGTAAGTAACATGTGCGAAATTGGTCTAATTCTCAACATGTCCTCATCTGTGGATACTTATATCTGCAAACTAGGGCCATGGACAGACAAAGCATATTTTTCTACAAACCTGAGTAAAGCCCCAGGTTTACAGAAAACTTGACATTAAAAAAAAAATACACTGTGGTGGTTAAAACCCTCAAAAATGATAGAAGGAGCACCTGTAGTTTTAAGGAAAGAATACACTTAGCTGTTATTGTTAGGCATCCACAACAGTATTGCCAGACTTCAAGCCTTAGTTTCTATCAATAAAATGTTGGAGGAAGGGTAGAGCCCTTTCCAGGCCTTTGAGGGAGGACTCATTGGGACCAAGCCTATCAGCAACCAGCAACAGACTTAATAATATGTGACTTGCATGAATAACCCAGGCCTGGCTGCTTGCTACTGTTCAGCAGCAGTCTTGTTCCCCCCCCCAAAAAAAAGCTAGTGTAGTGGTTATAGCTTCAGACTAGGATCTGAGAGACCCGTGTTCGAATCCCCCATCAGACATGGAATGCTTCTGGGTGACCTTGGGCCAGCCACACACTCTCAGCCTATTCTACCTCACAAAGTTGTCGTGAGGATAAAATGAAGGAAATGAGAATGATTTAAGCCACTTTGGAACCCCATTGTGAAGAAATGTGTGCTAGAAATGATGTGAATAAATAATAAACATAGCTGAAGACTGGGGCAGGGCAGACAAAAGGTAGATTGGAGGGTAGTGGGAAGAAGAGAAGAAATCAGGAAAAGATAAGGATATGCAGGCCTCCAGGAGGAGAGAATTATTATTGTTATTGTAATAATAATAATAATAATAATAATAATAATAATAATAATAATAATAATATATTAGTTGTTGTTGTTGTTGTTGTTGTTGTTGTTATTCTTATTATTATTATTATTATTATTATTATTATTATTATTATTATTATTATTATTATTATTATTATTATTATTGCTTTAATTTCTAGCCTGCCTTGCCGGACAAGCTGGCTCAAGGCGGCGTACAACAATCAGAATGACATAAAACAGTAAATACAATAAATTAGTTAAAACAACCTACAATACTAAAATACAATGTAAATAGAGATGATGGTGATCTTCAGTACATGGTCCATTACTGGTATAATCAGTAGTATATCAAGGGCCATAGATGTTCTGATGACTCAGTTTCTCGGTGGCAGCTCCTAATGGAAAGCCTGGTGGAAGAGCTCCATTTTATAGGCCCTGAGGAACTGTAAGAGGTCCCACAGGGCCCTGATGTCCTCCAGGAGCTCATTCCACCAGTAAGGGGCCACCACTGAAAAGGCCCTGGCTCTCTGGTGGTAGCCAGCGTGTCGTTTTTCGGGCAATTTTGTAGCCCCAACCTCAGTGCTCTCTGGGGCACATATGAGGAAAGGCGGTCTCTTAAGTAAGTAGGCTCCTGACCATATAGGGCTTTAATGGTCAAAACCAGCACCTTGAAACGGACCCAGTAAACTATTGGCAGCCAGTGCAATGCCTTCAGCACAGGCTGGATGTGGTCCCTTATAGAAAGACCCATCAATAGCCTGACCGCCGCATTTTGCACTAGCTTCAGTTTCCAGCTCTGAGACAAGGGCAGCCCCACGTGAAGAGTGTTGCAGTAGTCTAATTTCGAGGTGCCCATAGCATGGATCACTGTTGACAGGTCGTTGTGTTCAAGGAAGGGAACCAACTGCCTTATCAGTCGTAGATGGTAAAAGGCTGCCTTGGCAGTGGCTGCTACCTTGGCCTCCATTGTTAAGCTGGCATCCAGGAGCACTCCCAAATTCCTGACCCTCGGCGCTGGCACCAATGGTGCCCCACCGAAGGGTGGTAGTGGGATCCCTACGCCTGATCCGCTCTGACCTAGGCACAGGACCTCCATTTTCATTGGATTCAATTTCAATTGGCTCAGTCTAAGCCAGCCCGCAATGTCCTGAAGCACCCACTCCAGGTCATCAGGGGTAGAGCCGGACCGCCCGCCCAACAGCAGATATAGCTGGGTGTCATCGGCATATTGATGATACCCTTGCTTATGCCTCTGGGCATTCTGGGCAAGGGGGCGTATGTAGATGTTGAATAACATTGGGGATAGCACTGCCCCCTGAGGAACCCCATAGACAAGTGGGTACCTCTGGGACATCTGCTCCCCTAACACCACCCTCTGTGTGAGGAGGGGGATAATCTTTATTTATTTAGTACTATTTACTGGTTTTGCAACCAGAGTCGTAAACAGCAAACCCTCATTTGCAGGGGAAAGTAAGATGTTCCCCACAAGTCTTTGTAGATTCCCCACCATGTAAATGTGCCCAGCTTGACTAGCACCATGCAACTTGTTCTGACCCAGCTGATGGCACTGTGCATTTTGGGCAGAGTTTTCCCAGGGAGAAGCTGCCCGGGGAGAGGGAACCTGGTTTGCCAGGTTCCCTTATCACTCTGGGGGGATTTGGGGGGGTGTTCTGGGACATCCTCAATGTGATGTCATGCCGGGGCATTACATGGTGACACACTGGTTTAAGGGCAAAACTCTGTGGTAAAACTAGCTTTGTCCTTAAACCAGAGCATTTCCTGAGACTCCCCCCCCCCAGCATGATAACTTTACTTCCAGGTGATATCATCCGGTTGGGGAAGTCAGGTGGGGATGTGGCTGTTTGGGGGTTGGGTTTCCCCTACTTTCTCCCCCCAGCTGGCCAATGGTGGGGAGAAGCCCTTAAACTGGGAAAACTCCAGTCCTGACCTGGGGACTGGCAAGCCTAGGAGAACGATGGAAAGCTGAAGACACAGGGGCAAAAAAGCTATGTTGCCTGGTGGGTAGGAAGGAGAGAAGGAAGTAGGAAGAGGGAAGATGCTTATGGGGGCTGTGATGGAATTAAAGGTTTGTGGACAGTAGCAAGGTAAACAAAGGAGCTGCTGAGTCACATGACTAAGAGAGGTGGGGGCCAGAGGGCTTGGAATTCTCAGTGAGTGACAGATAACTGTGAACAGCTGACAGTTGAGACAGTCAGTTGGAAGAAAGCTAACAGAGAGTTAACTGGAGAGCTCTGAAGAGGACAGAAGCTTCTGGGCTCATTGGAATCAGCCAGATAGCAGTCTAAGTGGAAAACTGTGGCTGAATAGCACTCTGCACTGGTACCCTCTAATATAACGAGGAGAGTGACAAGAGAGTGGAAAGTGTAAGACCTCAGTAGTCACAAACACCAGATACACTGCTCCAAAGGAACTGATAAGGTGGCTAAGAAAGGGTAAAGCAACTGGAGGAGTCTGGAGAGCAGGGGTTGATGCACCAGTAGACTCAAGAGACCAGGCAAATAAAGTCCAAAGGTTCCACAAAACAGTTACTGGAGAGTGGGATCATAAATCTGTTTTGTGTAGTGAAGAACATTTGTGTCATACTGAGAGTGATAAGCCTACAGCCTATGTCAAGGCAAAGCAAAGTGTCTATTCATCAAAGAAACAAAATATCCTGTGTAAATATATCCCATCTACTGTGGAGTTTTCTGTATAATAAATAACTGTGCTGTTTGACTTTTACAAGCACTGGTGCCTGACTTTCTGGTAAAGAGTTGTCAGAACACCTGCTGAGCCCAAGCCCCTGGCTTCAGCAGAGGAGCTAAGTACTGCCAGGGATGAGCTCCCATCATCAGAAACCACTGCACCTGACAGCACGGTGAGCTCCGAGGCGGGCCCAGCAATAGCTGGGGCAGATCCCTGCTCACCTGGCACCCCCCCACCAATTCACCACCACCGGTGTCTTGTTTGCAAGAGCAATGCCACTGGGACACGGCAGCCCAGAGGTGAGAAGCACGCATGCATACCCAGGGCTCATTTAGCTCTGAGTACTAGTGAGAACCGGGACGTGCTTGGAGCGTGCTAATTGCCAACCACCTGGAGTACTATTTAGCCCTTGCTGGCATGCTGACAAATCATGCTAGCAACTAGTCAGTTTGATGACTCTCTGCACCACCCCACTCAGATTCCTGCCTCCTGTCTTGTTTCCCTCAGCTCCTTGACCTCAGCGCGTTAGACTCCGCTCAACTCTGCACCTTGAACCTTCGCTGGCTGAACTCCTGACTCTTGGAACTCTGACCCTTGGACTGTGCTAACAGTTTGTGATTTGGACTTGGTTTCTCCAGTTATTTGACTTGCCTGGTTCCTGATGCTGGACTGCCCCTCAACTACCCCACCTATCTTGCACCTTGAACTTGTTCTTCCCGGTGATTATTGGGTTGCCTGGTTCTGATCCTGGACTGTGTTGTGACCTTGGTCTGTGTTCTGACCTCGGACTGTGTTTTTGACCGCCCCTGCACTTGCCTGGCCCCGCAGCCCGGCCCATGGCAAGAATTATACTGGGCAGTTGTCTTCAATACATCTACAAGTTATATCAATCACCGAAGAGGCTACTGATTAGTGTGGACTGGTCAGACATTAGAGAAAGCAGAACTGATCAGTCCCTTCATGGAAAAATAAACTGAATCCAGTACAAATATAAGCATATACAGGCAGTGATGCCACAACTCGGTCACAGCAACGGCCGGGGAGAGGTCATTGTGTTATAGCGGCTTTCAGAAAGGAGGGCACAGTGGGGGGAGAGAAAAATGAGTAGTTTCCTGCAAATCCTTACAGGTCCCCACTTGTAAAGAATGCTAAATGTCATTGATAAAAAGAAAAATAACTATTTTGGTGCACTACAAAGAGGTACCTTTGTATCTGTCCAATAAAATAGGGTGCCACCATTTAGCATTAGTTGATTAATATGTTAATTAATCAAATTGCAAGTTGCAACTTAAAGTTGCAACTTAAAGTTTAAAAGCTGCCTGAACTGTCTTTTTTTTGTATAAATATTTTTATTGTTGTTATTATTACCATTCTGATTATACATTTTCATATCCCATTATGCTATTACAATTTCCCCCCTCCTCCCTCCCCTCCCTCCAGTCTATTGCTTTTAGTCCTTTTCTCTCAGCCAGGGGCATAGTGTTTGGAGCTTCCCCTGAACGTCATTTCTTTGTTCTTCTTCCATCCATCTCCGGTATGTAGTCCATTTCTCTTGGATTTCTGCTATTCTGTCTTCCCACGGCATGTCTTGGTTAATTATGGAGATTATATCTGATTGAATAATTTCGAACAGATAGTTAAGCCAATTTCTCTCTATCCAATTACTTGCATTTTTCCAACCTGCCGTTATAACTACTTTACCTGCTAGAACCATTGCTTTCAGTAATTCTTGGTGCTTTCTCTCTATTGTCTCCAATGCTGCCTGAACTGTCTTAACCAATTCTCACCTCATCAGAGAGCATCTCCATGGTATGTTGTTCTATGAGAAGGCTGCTACTGGGCTGCTAGTTCTAACATGGAAGCAATCTAGAAATTTCAGCATTACACAAATCCTTTCTCTGTTTACTAAAGAATCAACAAATTCTTCCCAAGTTCTTACAACATTGTATATCACTGGAATTATCTTTAAATGAGAGCACCAACCTGCACAGTGAATCATTTGCTGACTGATAACTATTATTTATGCTATGTCATCAGTAATGTACACTATAATACAGCAAGAACATATGGGGAGTGTGACATGTTCCAAAATAGCAAAGCACATCCATGGCTGCAGGGTGCCTGCTTAAGTCATTGGTGCACCAAAAACTTTCTGTGGTTCAAAAACAGACCAAAAAAAAAAAAAATATGGCATAGTTCTTAAGAAAGAGGTGCTAGTATCCCTAGCTACTAACATGGCTACCAGCAATGTGAGAGGGCAGAATTTAGATGTGGAAATAAAGTTTAAAATACTACAGTAACACAGACAACTTAATTTCCTTGTTTATTTGGAAAACCTATTGATCTACCTGCTTGGAGGTGCTGGTTCTACTCCCAGCAGCAAAAAAAACCCTGGCACAGTATGATGGATGGGGGCAGCCTTTTTTTTTTTAAACATTTTATTATTTTCCACTTAGCATGTTTACAACAAAAATCTCTTACATTTTAAACCACTATATATAGTATTAAATCATATTATACATAGTGTCACTGGCATTGTCTGCTTTATATTGTATATATATATTTTTTTTTCCCTCCGTCTTTGCCAGTGATGCTTGAAAAACTATTTATTATCCACTCCTTAAACTCCTAAACAAATGATACATAGATAATAAAGTGATATCTAAAATTAACAAGAGTATTTCAAAGGGCCTTGATTAGTAATACATACTAGAAATTTAGTACTGCAAGGGCACTGCATCCCAATCCCATAGCCATTTTTAGAATCTGAAACTACCCCAGAAGGGAGTTATTTACATGCACCTCCAAACTTATGTAAATAACTCCCAGCTAAGGTTGATTCAACTTCTCAAAATGGTGTGGGGAGGATCTTTGGGGGGCGTGGCTTGGCGATCGGTAATGGCGGTCGCATAAGGAATCGTCTCCTCCACCCCACCCGCATTATATCTTCTTTTGATCTTCTTTCTACTTGAAATTCTTTCTTTCGATGCTATGGGGAAATCGGGCAACGCTAGGACGACAAAAAATTCGACAACTCCGCAACAACTGACTAAGTTTTTAGTACAAGACACAGCCAAACAAACAATGGGCCACACACAAATTCGCAAGCCTAAAATGGCGGACCATGAAGATAACAATGATGACGACGCAATGCTCTCTCACAACGACTTCCTCACAACAATACGCCAACTAGAATCAACCATCGTGGAACAGATTCATCTGGCAATTAAACCACTCACTGATGAACTTAAATCAATCACCACCACTCTCTCTGAAGTTGCACAAGCTGCGGAATCTGCATTGGAATAAGCAATGGCCGCCCAAGAGGACATTCAAAACTTACAACGATCAGAAGACTGGGCAAAATCTAAAATTATGATGCTTGAAAACAAACTTAAAGAACAGAACCTAAAATTCTGCAATCTTCCAGAAAAAGCGGAAGGTGAGTGTGATCTTAAATCTTTTATTGCTTCATGGTTAGCCAAATCCTTAACATTAGAAGATGGTGTAGCTCCGCTTATTGATAAAGCGTTCCGGGTTGGCCCAGTCACTCAGAGGACTGAAAAGTTCCCGCGGGACATTATCGCCACTTTCCCTGACTCTCGTACCAGAGATACCATCCTTAAGAAATCCAGAGAAGAAGGTGGTCTTTCATACCAAAACAACAAGATTCTGGTTCTATTAGACTTATCACTAGATACCTTGCAACACAGAAGAAACATGAAACCAGTAACCCAGAAGCTGATTGAGAACAAAATTTGATTCAGATGGTCCACCCCAACTGAACTTCTCATAATTAATCAAGGCCAACGTCTACTCGCAAATGACTTACAATCGGGTCACAAGCTCCTTTCGGTACTCGGTATTGCTTCTGATTTCCTTCCTTCATCTTTACCAGAAGATAAGGCTCCACAAGAGATGCACGGCAGCACATCTACTCATAGATGGATCCGGATTAAACGTTGAACTTCCTAAGTAACATTATTATTTCTCCTATCCAAAGTGTTGAACTCTTGAATACTAGAGGCAACTTACTAGAACAGTAAAGTACCTGTAGAGATTTCCTAGGACGGAAAATCTTAATTGTTTGCAAGCACATAACTGTTCATTTGTAAGCTCGTTTTTTCCTTATTTGAGCTTTTAAGTCTTAATGCAACCAGTGCTGTTTGGGTATTACTAATATATGGTGAAGTCAACCAGTTTTTAGTTCAGTTTATTAATGCTATTAGCCTTATTGCAAACTTTGTATGTTTATTGGTGCAGTTAACCATTCTATCACATTACTGCTGGCTCTACTTATTATTATATTCTTTTTTTACTCAGCTCAGCCAGTTGTTTGTCCTCATTTTCATATTTTTTAGTACTGACTCTATACGCAATTTGGTGCAGTTAACTAACTCAAATTATGGTGAAGTTAACCAATTTATATTATTTCAGTTAACTTTAGGCTTGCTTTTCTTTTTTCCTATTTTTCTGAGTTTCAATGTAGCCAGTACTGACCGACTATTACTTATATATGGTGAAGTTAACCATTTTCAGTTTAAATTTCTATAATTATTGTTATAGGATGCACATTCTCGCAGGACTTTATTTGCAATTGGGTGCAGTTAACCAATTTAAGTTAAGGTGAAGATAACCAACTTATGTTACTATTGCTGGCTTTATTATCCAATGACTTGTTTATTATTTATGCATTATATTTCATTAATATCTACTTTATGATCTTCATAAAAACAAGGGATGAAGCATCGTACTCTCATTAACGTTCTAAAATTGAATATAGACTGTTAATTAAAAATACATTGTTTAACTTGAAGCTTCAATTTTAAAATTTATCAAAGGTTGAAAGATTTAAGTATACATAAATATTTCTAATGTAATGTGGGTGGGGTGGTTTCAGAGTGATACCTTACCCCCCACACACATCTCTTATTCTCTTCCTTCTCATCTCTCTCTATTTTTCTTTCCTCTTCCTTTTCTTTCCTCTTTTAGTCTAGTAAGTAGAGTCTGTACTCTTCTTGCTAGCTTAACCCTACTGAGGTAGGGTAAGCAAAATTGGTCATTTTATAATGAGCAGTTTGTTTAGAGGTGTTGGAACCTCCATGCAGTTTATTAGTTTGGCATGGAGTCTCCATTTTGTTGTTCTTATTTTTGTTCTTTTTTTTTTTCAGTTCCACCAACTCTCTTAGTAGCTGGGTCCCTTCTGACTGACCGAATGGTACAAGAAGCCACAACTAAACAATTCCAAGACCTTATCTTATACTGTAATGTATTGCTCACTACACACCCACTCCTATCTTAATTAATGGGTGACACTTTAAAAAATCATATCTCTTAATTGTAGAGGCCTAAATAATCGTATAAAGGTTAGAAGGGTTTCTACCTCCTTGACCAAAATGCACCCAGATATCTTGTTTTTACAAGAAACTCATATAAGGAAAAGCATTCATCCCATTTTTAAATCAAAATTGTTTAAGTCCCAATTCCAAGCTACTGGCTCATCTTCTTCATGTGGAGTGGCTATTTTATTTTCTAAGAAAATACAATTTCAATGTCAGGCACAATCTATTGACCCCAGGGGTCGATATATTTTCATAAAAGGACTACTAAATGGTAAATTACTGACACTAGCTTCTGTTTATGCCCCGAACTCTGGACAAGAAACCTTTCTCCACGATACTCTAGTTCTTCTCAACAAATTTCAGGAAGGTCACACAATTATAGGTGGAGACCTAAACTGTATCTCGGACTTTTTCTGGGATAGATCACCTAATTTTAACATTAATAACCCATCTAAAACCAAACCCTATTCAAAATCTATATTACAAAAACTCTTAGATCAATTCAATTACTGCGATATTTGGCGCCTTCAGCATATGGGGTGAAAGACTATACTTCTCACCCCGTCATAACATTTTTACAAGGATTGATTATATTTTAATTTCTTCCTCATTAGTCAACCAGATACATTCAACTGATATCAGTCTTAGGACCCTATCTGATCACGCATGGACAGAATGTTCCTTGGCGATAGAAATGGGACAAAATAACACATGCTCATGGTCTTTTAATAAAAATCTTTTATTTAATTCAGAAGCATGTTCAGAAATTTGGAAAACAATAACTGAATATTTTAAATTTAATTCAGATTGTGGAACTCCAGAGCCAATAATCTGGGATGCTATGAAGGCAAAATCATAGCTCTTACCTCTACCTACAACAAAAAAAGAGCTAAGTTAATTCAGGAAATTCTTAACAATATAAAAATCCCTAGAACAAAATCATAAAATTTCAGGTTCCAAAAAAAACTTTAAGCGCCTTCTTATCAAACGTAAAAAATTAGAATCTTTAGAAACAACCCAGATTCAAAAACATTTATTATACCTTAAACACAAATATTGGTTCAGACACCCTAGGTCCTTAAAACTTTTGGCATAGAAAATTAAAAAACAACAGGTCTCCAGACATGTATACTCTATCAGGGATAATGCTGGAAAAATTAATCTGTCTACAAAAGATATCCTTTCGACTTTTAAAAGTTATTACACCCAACTTTACAATTCTGAAAATCCTTCATATGATTTAATCCAAAGTTTTTTTAAAACTACGGACCTTATAAAAAAAACTATCCCCATCTCATAGCCAGGTTATGGAAGAACTCATAACTTCTCAAGAAATAATTAAAGCTATCAAGCAAGTAAAATTGAATAAGGCACCGGGAGAGATGGCCTCCCTACTGAATTTTATAAAAAAATTGTTAACCAACTGGCAATCCCCCTACAGATGGTTTGTAATAATATTCTCCAATCAGGTTCTCTTCCTGAAACATGGTCACAGGCAAGGATCATAGTAATTCCTAAAAAAGGCAATGACAGTTTGACCCCTTAATCTTATCGTCCCATTTCTCTTTTGAATTGTGACTATAAAATATTTTCGACAGTAATGACTAATAGACTCAATACTTTCATAAGTAATTATATAGACATAAACCAAACCGGCTTCATTCCTGCTAGAAACATTGGTGATAATATCAGAAAAACTATAGGAATAATTCAATATTGCAAAAAACACCAAAACCACACTTGCTTGTTAGCCCTGGATATCGAAAAGGCTTTCGATAAGGTAGAACCTAAATTCCTGGCTGAAGTTATTCGAAACATGGGCTTTGGGCAAAATTTTCAGCGAGTAATCCAGGCATTGTACTCCTCTCCTACTGCTCACATTTATCTCAATAACGCCACATCAGATGAATTTAATCTGGATAGAGGTACTAGAAAGGGATGTCCCTTATCCCCACTTCTTTTTGCCCTTTCTATTGAAACTCTTGCTAATAAAATCAGACTACTGGAAACCATACCAGGAATTACCATCAACCAACACTCTTTTAAAATTAGTTTATTTGTGGATGATTTTGTAATATATGTAACTCAACCTCAGATTTCACTCCCTTCAGTAGAACGAGTCTTATCAGAATTTGCTTCAATATCTGGCCTTCATGTAAACCAAAAGAAAACATTATTGTACCCAATCAATCTTTCTCAAGAGACCGAACATTATATTCAAAATCACTTTCAATATAAACTAGGAATAAGGCCCGTTGTTGAAATAAATACAACAGGCTCTAGAAAGAGGCTCTGGGAGAGTGCCCCGGCTCTGGGCACTCAATGACAATTTGCTGTGGCAATCTCAGCAGGGTATAATGACAGAGTCCACCATTTTCTCCAGAGGAACTGATCTTTGCTACCTGAAGAGCAGTAGTAATTTTGAGTGATCTCCAGCCCACCCCCAACATTGGTAACAGTGGTTCCCCAGGAGGGAGTGGCTGGTTTGGAGGGTGGAGTCTATGGCATTGTACCTGTCTGAGGTCCCACCCCTCCTCAACACTCACCCTCTCAAGGTTCGACCCCTCAAATCTCCAGGAATTTCCCAACCTGGAGTTGACAACCCTATCTCCCTCCCAGTCAACCATCAACCTACCTTTAGTTTTCCATCTCCTCCCCCTCCCTCCTAGAGAGCAGCTGTAATTTTGAGTGATCTCCAGCCCCCACCTGGAGATTGGCAACAATGGTTCCCCATCAGGGAATGGCTGGATTGGAGGGTGGAGTCTATGGCATCGTACCTGTCTGAGGTGCCACCCCTCTTCAAACCTCACTCTCTCCAGGTTCCATCCCTCAAATCTCCAGGAATTGCCCACCTGGAGTTGGCAATCTGATCAGGACTGGGCCCAATGAGTTTTCTCCCAAAGGCCAACATAGGTGTGGAAAGGGCCTTTTGCTGACAGAGGAGAAAGTACAGGTGCCAACTCTGATTCGGGAAATACCTGGAGATTTGGGGGGGGGGTGGATCCTGTGGAAGACAGCATTTGGGGTGTGTGTGGAAGGACTCAGCAGGGTATAATGCCATAGAGTCTACCCTCCAAAGCAACCATTTTCTCCCAGGGAACTGATCTCTGTCATCTGGAGGTCAATTGTAACAGTGGGAGATCTCCAGGTCCCACCTGGAGATTGGCAACCTTAGGGGAAAGTCAGCTGCTCAGCGGGGATTTGAAGAAAATGGTCTGATGGTTGCTAGCCCACCTCGTTAGCCAGCCAGCCAGCCAGCCATGCTGAAGCTAAGCAGGAGAGAGAACCTTTTTCCATTTATTCTGACAGGAAAGTGGCCATTGGGGAGGGGGTTATGGGCAGGGGAGGGGGTTATGCTGAAAGTCCTTTGTTTTTTTACTCACAGAACCAAGCTTGGCTGCCTACCAACAGCCACTGAGGGGACAGTCCCTCACAGGAGTCAAGAGAATTGTCTTCCTCAGGAGAGAGAACTGTCTGCCAGGGGGAGTGGGTGGGGAAGAGGAGCAGACCCAGCACCCAGCCAATGGCATGCGAGTACTCTTGAGTGGCGGCTGATGGGCCAATGGCTGAGGGAGGGCATTTTACAGCCAATGGGAGCACATGGAATCTTATGAAAACAAAGGATAAATATTATAAGGAGAGATGAGTGTCACATTCATGGTCATATCTAGGGATCAAAATTCCTCTAAACTTAAAAAATCTATTCAAAACAAATTATACAGAAATCATGGAAAATCAAAGGTGCAATCAGAACTCTGGCACAACCAAAACCTAACGTGGATGGAGAGAATTCAGGCTATTAAGTCTTTTATATTTCCCAAACTTTTATATTTGTTTCGAACTCTTCCTTTGAATATTGCAACTTCCCAACTCAAAAAATGGCAAACACAATGGAATAAATTTATCTGGAATTACCACAGACCCAGAACTCAATTTGACACATTACGCAGACCTACTAGGCTGGGAGGATTAGCTCTCCCAGATACTAAGACTTATTATGAAGCAGCTATTCTTTCTGACATAATCAGGATTCTGAATTTAAATCCTAAACCTGAATGGGTTAAAATTGAAGAATCCTTTATAGACAATACGTCAATGCAGATGGCATTATGGAGAAGAACTCCAGTTAATTCTTACCTTATTGAAGATCACCCCTTTATCCAGCCAATGTTTAGAATATGGAAAGCTAAATGAATCTTTTTAGCCCCTGACATATCCCAAGCCTCCTTATATTCGGGTCAAACCTGGTTCCCCCCCCGCTCAAGACCCTTCTTCCTTTCAATTGTGGAAGGAAGCCGGATTGACAACATTACACAATTTAATTTGAAACAAAAAGCTAGCAGAGAAATCTAAATTAGACCAATTAGCTAATAAAACTTTACCTTGGTTCAAGTACATGCAGTTGCAACACCTTTTTTCTTCTCCTCTGATCCAAACTACTTGTACTCGACCTCTTACAGATTTCGAGAAACTCCTTATTTCTTCCCCCGAGGGGAATCGTGGAATGATCTCTAGACTTTATAAGCTTCTTGTGGATCCTAGACCTTACAAACTGCCATCCTATGCTTCTTCCTGGTCAACAGATCTTAAATCTAATCATTCTGAGGAGTTCTGGGAAGCGGTTTGGTCATCCTATGCCGTTATCAGGAGAAACTTGATAGGAAGCGGTTTGGTCATCCTATGCCGTTACCACTTCCTCAATCAACGTACAACAACAAAATTTTAAACTTATATCAAGATGGTATTTGACCCCCTTAAATTACATAAAATAAATCCTAAGCTTTCACCCTTGTGCTGGAAAAATTGCGGTAAGATTGGATCCTATATACACTGTTGGTGGGACTGTCCTTTCATACAAGTCTTCTGGAATAAATTTTTAGCTGAAATTGTAAAACTAACCAGCTATATAATTCCCTTCAGTCCAGAAATTATTTTACTTAACTATTGGAAGGAATTCCCTTTACCATTAGGCAGTAAGGAATTACTTACTCTTCTTTTTTCAGCTGCTAAAACAACAATTGCAACAAACTGGAAAAGTCAAATGACATTAAGTATTAGCTCCTGGTATTCCAATATATGGGATCATCTCTTAATGGATAAAATATCAGATAGGCTCGCTCAAAATGACCCTGCTTACAAGAAAGACTCTTTTTATGGTCAATGGAACCCAATCTTGGAAAATCTAGAATATATCTTAGAGCGAATCAGTAGTTCTCAATATTCGCAATATTACAATTTCATACATAGGGATTGGGTGTTATGATCTAATATGGTGCTATTCTAAAACTTCGTAACTCTGTAAATTAAGAATCTGTGTATTATTATTCTCAATCAATTTGCTTACACGTGTATTGGTGGGCTTGTTAAGGTTGTTGTTTAATATTGTTCAGTTTAATGTGAAAAACCAATAAAATGTTTATTTAAAAAAATGGTGTGGGGAGGAGGACAACAGTTCCCCCATATCACAGTTCCAAGTGGGAAATGGCTCCCTCTGATCTTTACAATGAAATTCCCTGCAGTTGCTGTGTGACTCCGGGGAGCTCACAACTCACCCAAAAATGTAATATCTAGTTTGGTCTAAGTGTTCCTTTAGGAAGCAAATTGTTTCATATCAGAAGCATTCTATGGGTGCTATTCAGATATCACACTAGATCCAGTCTATTTAATGTTAGTTTATCTGCAGAAGTTCTGAAAATAAGAAAAGCTGCAGTTCAGGTGTTGACTTGTCCTTTCACTGCACTGCTGTGCCATAACACTGCATTAGTATGAGTTCTGTGCTTTCTGTAATCCACCATTTGTATTCAAACCTGAGCCTCTACTGAACTTTCTTGCAGTTGCATTGACCTTGGTCTTGCTATTTTTGAATTATATTGGGGACCTCTGTGTAGAGAATGTATTTTGTACAGTGCTGTGCAAATGACAGAAGCTTAGCAAATAAGGAAAGGCACTATAAGTGCATATTAAGGGCAAACCCTATTGTTATTGGTTTCCACAGAGCTATCACAATGTTTCATCCATATTGCAGCTTAACTCTTAGGGATAGTCACAAAATTGAATAGCCAAAACACTAGATAGGTATTACGTTTTTGTATAAAATATTTACACTGTGGTTGTCAGATCACTGCTGTCCAATTTGTCAGACTTCAAACCATGTAACACTCAGACTAATGTCTGCAAAAAATGTTCTTTGACATTGTCTTTTAATGTTCTCAACAGATTGTGTGCATCTCAGTTCTTGAAATTCTTTCATGTCCCAAAATTCAAATATGTATATCCAGTAAAAACTGGAAATGGACTTTTGAAGAAATGGATTTGAAGTACTAGCTTGCATTTCCGTTAATAAGAGATTCTTTGTCCATATAATGAGAAGTAACAATAACACAAACAAAGTTAGAAATGCACTTCTGCATTTGGTGGTTGTATATTTGTGCATGTGAATGGGGAATTCTCCATACTCCACTATTGAGAGATGTGGGAGCTAACATACATACATGCCCCTTTTTCATATTTTTCTAATCCTCCCTTATTAATCTATTTATTCTTAATATTGTCAAGAGCAATTTTGTCTAAGCACCTATGCAACCTTAACTGGGAAGCAGGGGTCTGTCATGACCCCTTCTGACCAGCTCAGTGAATCACACTCAGAGTCCTCAGGAGAAGAGTCTGAGGGGCAAAGGCCACTGCCTGAGGAGGAAGTGGCACTGGCTGTCAATGTGCCAGTGGCACCAGAGGCCACCCAGTCAGAGTCTGCAAGCAAGTCTATGAAGCAGATCTATTCTCTCTTCCTCCAGATTGCAAGACTAGATCTAATGGGTGGAAATTACATGGGAGTTGTTACTGGCTCAATATCAGGAGAAACTTCCTAACTGTAAGAGTGGTTGAACAGTGGAACAGTCTGCCTCGGGAGGTGGTGGATGCTCCTTCCCTGGACATTTTCAAGTGGAGGCTGGACGATCATCTTTTGGGTATGTTGTAGGTATGTAGGGCTATCTTTTGGCTATGCTCCTGCAGAGTGCAGGGGGTTGGACTAGATGATGACCTGCAAGGTCCCTTCCAACTCTAACATTCTATGATTTTATGATTCTATGAAGTCCTCAATGTCAGCCCCCAAGATGCTTCGTTATTAGACTGCTCCTCTCACTTAGGGGCAGTTTATAGACAGAAATCCCATAAACATCTTATGGGTGTTTATATCAGCTGAAATATCATAAGCTGCAAATCACTACCTGGCCTAAAAGGACACAAAATGGGTGTCAGCCAAGATGAGTCAGGACATATAGTTTAGAAGTGTGTGGGAAAGAATGGCTGACTGACTGATGACCTCCCCCCCACCCTAAAGAGATGCATAATTCAGGACAATGGTTCTCCCAAGAGAGATCTTCTCAACTTGGGTTAACCTCATCCACACCCAGTCTCCCTTCCCCTTGCCCATTTACCCTAATTAAGCAACACTACACTATTCACAAAACCTAGTAGTTTCCCCATCTGATACTCAGAGGGTCATCAAGCCCCATTAGTACCTATAGTTCACCTGAAGTGAACCCATCAAAATTTTCCCAAATCATCATTCATCTCCAAAAAAACATTGTTTTTGGAACAAACGTGTCAGACTGCCCCAGAGAGCATTTTACCTGATAAATTATGGCATCCTGCTCCATAGCAGTGTATATGTGTGTTCTGGGAACTGTATGTACACCCCCACTTGTGTTCGAGCCTTCTCCCCCTCTCTGTAAAACCTTGGTCATTTCGCTGCTGCCTCCACAGAGCTCACTCTTTGAGACTGGAAACTATAGCTCCCCCAAAATAACTTTCTCCCATCTCCTCCCTGATTTCCTCTTAGCTGGCTTGTGTGTTTTTTGTGTTTGTATGTATGTATTTTACCCTTTTATTCCTATTTCAATAAAACCCATTCCAGTTGAACATCTGACTGGCTTATTTTTTGAGTTCTCCAAGGGAAAGATCATTCTAAACATTAGTGGAGAATCCCAGTTACCCACTCTTGCTTTGTATCCTTTAAGCTGATTTCCCCCAATTAAATATGAGACTGCTTCTTTAGGTAACAAGATAGCCACAAGGCTTCCACTGAGCAGATGTCAGAATTGGGCCCATAGTCCCCCAGGACCACCTTGGAGGGACAGTGATTGCAGAAGGCCCATGCTGAGCTGATCCAAAGGAGGCAAAGTGCCAAAGTGGTCCAAAGGAGGTGAAGCTGCACAAAATCCCATCCCAGAGTCATGCTGTGAGAGCGATAATTCTGTACAGAATCCTGGCCAAAACACAGCAATAGTATAGCTGCAGGAGTTTCAACACCTGCCAACAGAGCAACTGAATCTGATTACCTCCAAGCCTATTTAGGCTGAGGCTTGGGAAGACAGCCTTGTTGGATCAATCAGTCCACTAGGTGCAAGCCCTATACTCAAGTTCCTTGCCTACAGACTACACTCTTAAATCCCACAATCCAGGCCTGAGGTGCTACTCCAAAGAAGATCTGACCAGGCCTGTCTACAGAGTCCAGGACAGGGTCCCTGAAGTGAGCAGGCTCAGCCCCTGTCTTGGGCAGAAGTCTGCCCAACAAAATATGCATTTAGGAGGACAGTATTTAAAGGAAGAATAACCTTCATGAGATTATTAAAGCATGAATGAAAGTGATGGCACCTAAAAAAGCTAAAGTAAATGCCAGGCAAATTGAGGATGAAGTTCCATAACTGTTGCATCCAGGGGTCTTTTCGTAGTAAAAGAGCTGCAGGAGCTTATTAGCATATGGTATGCTAATGAACTACTAGGCTATTAGCATATGCCATCCCCCCTGACATCACCGGAAGTAATGTCAGAAGGGGAAGCAAAAGGAGGGGAGGCATCTTCAAAAGCCTCCCCTCCCCTTCCCCAGCTGGCCTGGGGGGGGAGCAAAGAGAGAAGGGGTTTAAAGTTTAAATCCCTTCTCACTAGAGTTGGGTCACAGAAGGAGGAAAGAGGGAAGGAAAGAGAGAGAGTAGAGAGAAGGAAAGAAGGAAGAAAAGAGGGAAAGAAAGAGAAGGAAAGAGAAGGAAAGAGAGAGAGAGAAGGGAAGAAGGAGGGAAACAGGGAAAGGAGGAAAAAAGAGAAGAGAAGAAGGTGGGAAAGAAAGGAAGAGAGAAGGGAAAGAGGAAAAGGAGAGAAGGAAAGGAGGGAATGAAAGAAAGAGAGAAGGAAAGGAGGAAAAGAAAGAAAGAAAAGAGAGGAAGGAAGGAAGAGAAGGGAAAGAGAGAAAGAAAAGGAGGGAAAGAAAAGGAAAGGAGGGAAGGATGGCAAAGAGATGGAGGGAGGGAGGCTTTCCCACCAGCACCCATCAAGCCCCCGCCACCCCCACCCCTGGATCCCTTACCGCTTTGGCGGGGGCCGGGGAAGCCGGCGGCAGGGCTCTCCTGGCTTCCCCCGAGCCGCAGCACTCCTGCACGGGCCTAGGGTATGCAGCGGTGGGGCTCTCCAGCCTCCCCTGAGCCGCAGCGCTCCTGCACGGGCCCAGGAGATCCAGCGGCGGGGCTCTCCTGGCATCCCCTGAGCCACAGAGCTCTTGTGCGGGCTCAGGGGATGCGGCGGCGGGGCTCTCTGGCCTCCCCTGAACCACAGCACTTTCAGTGCAGGGAGCTAGGGGCAGGGCTTGCCACCGCCACCATTAGTGCGGGCTCCTGGGCTGCTGGAGCAGCGTTCTGGCCCCAAAAGACCCCTGGTTGCATCACCACAGAAAAGGCCTTTCCTTCATTCACCATTAACCTACCAGTGAAGCAGTGATCAAGTAGCAAACTCCAAAATTGCATTCCTTGCTCACAGTGTACATATTCTCAAGCAACTCATTAGATCATACTGGTGATGTAATTTAAAAGAGCTGTATTTGCAGTCGTTTAATATCGGTGCAGTTGGTAAGATTAGCCAGGTAGCGACAGTTAGCAAATTTCCACAGTTGATTAGTTTGCTTGGGTTGTATGTACCTTGAGACAGGTAGGTCAGGCTTCAGTGCAGCTCCATTACAACTGTGCTGCTTTTGGGCCTCTGCTTTCAAAGGCATTCATCTATCAGTGGTGAATCATCATGTTGGCATGTTCTCAGAACTTATTGGCTCAAACTACCACTCCTAGGCTACTATGCAAAAACTAATTTAGAATGCTCAGCTAACATAAGCATGCTTGTTTAAGGAATTAGGCTGCAAATGGGACAAGACTGGAGTAGTGCAAGGGCAAGCCAAATGAGAGAAGACCTCAGATTCATGAACTTCATATTGGAGCAAGCAGTCCATAAGACAACTCCACTGCAGACTTTTTAGGGCCTGAGTTTAGGAGCTAGTGTAGAAGAAAAAGGGGAAATAGGAAAATGGGGAAGTTGACAGTGAAGGGGGAAAGTGTTTGATACAGAATAAAAGAGGCAGATGATAGCTTTCTAAGATCTCACCAGTTTGAAAGGAGGATATGTAACCTAAATAGGAGGAAGTAATAAGCATGTAGTAATAAGAACATAAGAGAAGCCAATGTTGGATCAGGCCAATGGCCTATCCAGTCCAACACTCTGTCACACAGTGGCCAAAAATACCAGGTGCCATCAGGAGGTCCAGCAGTGGGGCCAGGACACTAGAAGCCCTCCCACTGTTGCCCTCCCAAGCACCAAGAATACAGTGCATCATTTGTCCCAGCCTGAGAGTTCCTATCTATACCTTGTGGCTAATAGCCACTGCTGGACTTCTGCTTCATATGTTTATCTAATTCCCTCTTGAAGCTGTCCATGCTTGTAGCCGCCACCACCTCCTGTGGCAGTGAATTCCATGTGTTAGTCACTCTTTGGGTGAAGAAGTACTTCCTTTTATCAATTCTAACCTGACTGCTCAGCAATTTCATTGAATGCCCACGAGTTCTTGTATTGTGAGAAAGGGAGAAAAGTACTTCTTTCTCTACCTGCTCTATCCCATGCATAATCTTATAAATCTCGATCATGTCACCCCTCAGCTGTCATTTCAATCAGACTAGCCCCTCTGGAGAGAGAAAAGTAAACTCTCCCCTAGGGTTACACTGACTATTATAATTAATTACCATAAGGCCAAAGTGGGCTGCAAATTTAACAAAACAAGAGCAAGAGCATATTTGTAGCTCTGTTGCCCAGCAATAGGAGTGAGTAATGACTCTCCAAAAGTGACCATTTAGAGCTAACCAGTGCCTCATCTGATGGACCTAGTCTGTGGTTGCCAGCAAAAAGACAGGAACTTCTGGGTACAATATCAATAACTGGAGGCAAAAATATTCTAAGTCCAGGAACAAGGGTTTCTTTATTGGAGGATTTAGGAGCCAAATAGACTGTTATTCCAGGACTATGTACCAGAGACTGGCTGAGCTTGGAGCTCTAGAACAATAGCCCACCAGGACTCTGGGGGTGATCAATGAGGAACTAATTTTATGTAAACAGCCTATTGTTGGGAGTTGGGTATGTTTGTGTGTGGTTTTTGCATGCTATTTAAACAGGACTGTTGCCCTGAGGCTTCAGTCTTGTTCCTGAAATCACTTAATAAAGTAGAGCTGTTCACTGCCATGCATCTTGAACCCAATATTTAATATAGACATTAGTTAGTTGCAAAAAAATTGATTGAATAAGAACAGACATGGCAATTAAAGGAGTGATATAAACTGGGTACATTGTACCTTCACATTGTGTGTAACAAGACAGGCAAGGCCTGCCCTAGGTGTTCCTCTTTGTCTGGGTGCTGGAATGGAAAAAAAAAACCTGGGCAAGTCAAGTGGTTTAGTAAGCCAAGTCTCCTGAAGAAGAATAGTATCATGAAGTCTTAGCTTCTGTGCCATTCCTGATTGAGAGTCTTCCTGGGTAGGGTTGCCAGACCCCTGGTCTGGGTGGGTTTTCCCCCAATTTTCAGGGCTTCAGCCCACCACCAGTCATCTGGCTGGTGGAGGGAACCCTGCTCCCAAGCCCCTTCCCCAAGCATGACCACCCACAGCCACCCCTTCCTTCTCTCCTGAGAGATTTAAAGGGCCCTCCAGCTGATCGGGGGAGGACATGGCCCACTGCTCAGGAAGCACTTAGAGGGAGAAGGGTGGCCACAGGCCAAATGCCTCAACTCCATCTGGTGATTTGCCACTTGGAATTCAGGCACCCATGACTCCATTGGTCAGAATTCAGGCACCCATGACTCCATTGGACTGGGCCCTGCACACCTGAATTCCAAGTGGCATTGCCACTTGGAAATCAGGCACCTGGGGCCCCTCTGGCCAGAAACATTTAAAGGGTCCCTTTAAATGCTTCTGGCCAGTGAGGACCGGGCCCCCATGCCTGAATTCCAAGCAGCATTGCCAGTTGGAGATCAGGTGCATGGGGCCTCATGGGCTAGAAGTATTTAAAGGGTTCCTTTAAATGCTTCTGGCCAGTGGGGACCAGGCCTCATGCACCTGAATTCCAAGCAGCATCACTGCTTGGAGTTCAGGTGTGCAGCCAGCAGCCAACCCTTGCCCTCCCCTACTGCAAGATTTAAAGAACCCTCCACCTGATCAATGGGCCCTTTAAATCTCATAGGAGGGGAGGGAGAAGCATGGCCATGGTTGATCATTCTTGGGCTTGGGGTGGGGACATCCCCAACATGATGTCATTGCATTAGGGATGCTGTGCCTCCTCTGGGAATGCCCTTTAAAGTCCCCCACTGGGAACTAAACTGGACCTGGCAACCCTATTCCTGGGCCATCCTGCGATATTTCATGACATACTATTAATTGTTGTTCCTAAACTGGCAATTGTCATTGATTTAATGATTCTATGGCATTCATTTATGGAACAACACATTGGAATACCTAACATGAGAGCTTAGAGGGAGGTATGGAGGTGGTTAAAGACTTCCAAAGTCCCTGGGCAGGTTCTGGGTTTGTTCACTCCCTCAAAAAACACTAACAGGTTAGTGAGACAAGATTTTCCCTTACAGAACCCATGCTGAGTCTGCCTCAATAGTTTTTGTTCATCAATGTGCCTACTAGTTCTTTCCTTAATAACAGTTTCCACCAATTTACCCGGTATCGATGTCAGACTGACTGGCCTATAATTTCCCAGATCTCCCCTGGAGCCCTTTTTAAAGATAGGAGTGACATTAGCTACCTTCCAGTCCTCAGGAATGGAGGCAGATTTTAAAGAAAGATTACATATTTTTGTCAGGAGATCCACAAGTTCACATTGGAGTTCTTTCAGAACTCTCGGATGAATGCCATCCGGGCCTGGGGATTTATTAGTTTTTAAATTGTCCATCAGTCGGAGGACTTCGTCTCTTGTCACCGCAATCTGATTCAGGTCTTTCAAACCCCCTCCCGAAATCGATGCTTCTGGAGTGGGCAAACACTTCTCCTCTTCCACAGTGAAGACAGAGGCAAAAAATGCATTCAGCTTCTCAGCCATTTCCCTATCATCCTTCACTACTCCTTTTACCCCTTGGTCATCCAAGGGCCCCACTGCCTCCCTGGCTGGCTTCCTACTTCTAATGTATTTGAAGAAAGTTTTATTGTTGGCCTTTATGTTTTTTGCGATATGCTCCTCATATTCCCTTTTTGCTTGCCTGATCACAGACTTGCATTTTATTTGCCATAGTCTGTGTTCCCTTTTATCAACCGCACTAAGACTAGCTTTCCACCACTTAAAGGAATCCTTCTTGCCTTTTACAGCTTCCATTACTTTATTTGTTAACCATGCAGGCTTTTTTCTATACCTATTTGTACCTTTCCTAACCTGCGGTATATATTTTTTCTGAGCTTCTAGGATGGTCTTTTTAAATAGTCTCCAAGCTTCCCCAATGGTTTTGACCTTCTCCACTCTTCCTTTCAATTTCTTCCTCACATGTCCCCTCATACCAGAGAAGTTACCCCTTTTAAGTTAAAAGTGGTTGCGTCAGTCTTTTTGGGCAACTCCCTATCTGTACAAATGTTAAACTCAATGACATTATGGTCACTTTTCCCAAGCTGTCTTTATCTCTCTACTGTTATTGGCTGTTAACTTTATCTCTCTACTGTTATTGGCTCTATGTCTTTATCGCTCTACTGTTATTGGCTGTTAACTTAAGAAGGGGCATGGTTTTGTTAGCCCACACTGTTTAAAAAGGGAGCTCTGCTCCACAGTTTTGTTGTGTGTTGACTGATCATCTTGCTGAGTTGAATAAAGCTGAATCACTGTTGAAATCACTCTCTTTGTTAAGTCTCATACTTAACAGAAGGTATGAAGACCTTATCGAATCATTTCTCAAAGATTTCAGTGGAAATTACAGTAAACATTTTCCCAGGAGTAAA
This sequence comes from Gekko gecko, assembly GCA_029375565.1. Taxonomy (NCBI): domain Eukaryota; kingdom Metazoa; phylum Chordata; class Lepidosauria; order Squamata; family Gekkonidae; genus Gekko; species Gekko gecko. Next base: position 144,199,566 of record JAPDNY010000005.1, read on the forward strand.
TCCTTTCTTTCCTCTATTATACAGGAGACAGTTGAGCTTCCCAAACAACCTCCAGCAGAAAACTTCAGGTTAGGAGTGGGGCAAAAGTCTGATTAGTAGCTTCTTTCTGGGCTGTTAGAAGCATTGATTAAAGTTCATAAAGTCTCAAAATCTTCCAAAGAGGAATATCATCCTGCAGCCCATCCTTCCTTCTTGCCCATACTCATTGCTTATCTTGGCTTTGATATGTATTGTTACAAGTGAAATGCTGTATAAAAGCTTGACCAAAAGTAGTTCTGTTTTAAAATGCTACAAATATGCACAAGTAATACATGGGCATTAATCTATTACGGCCATCAATATAGGATTTAGTCAGTGTATCATCTAATAATGCTATGCTGAATAAATAGGCCTGGATTTGAGAAGGTATTAATCGGCTATGGCAAGGGTTTAAATATTTTATTGGTGAATTAAATCTTAACAGATTGATGCATTATCCCTGCTTACAAAACTCTGTTAACTTCAGTGGGAGTTTTCAGCAGCAGGAAGAGTTTGAAATCAGACCCTTAGCTAATATTTTTTCGAAGATATGTACTTTATGCTTTACAACATATCTAAAAAAACATCAATATCACTCATAACACCTTCCCTTTTGCTACCAGAACCATGGATTACTTTAATGATAATTGGATCAACATTTTACTCTTTTGGAAAGGTTTTTAGGGTCAGTAGCTTGGATATGAATAAATTATAACTTATCATGGTCTCTAATTGGAGCCTTAAAAGATCTTATTAAAAGAAATATGATTTTCTTTCCAAAGATCCTGTCTTTCAGCCTAATATTGCAAGCTGTTTGTACATGCATTGAATGTAACATAAAGATTACTCAACACAGGTATAAGGAAAAATCAAGTACTGACTGTGACTGGACTGTTTATAAACTGTGAATTGTACTATAACCTGCTGTGAAAGCACCTACGTGTACAGGACCGTGTTTAGGACCATAACTCAGTCCTATGATCATATATTTGGAACTAAGTTTCACAGTAGGCTTTACTCACAGGAAAGTATATGTGCTTGTTTGCAAGTAAAGCCCATTAAAATCTGAGAAAACTTGATCAAAATCAAACTGAAACATAGTCAGATGTCTGCTGTTAGGATTTTACAGGGGGATCCCTCCAACATACTTCTGTTAGAGTTAAACTTTATTTACAACTAGGACAGCATTGAAGCTTACAGTATTTTAAACATCCAATAAAAATATCTAAAACCAAAATGATAACATTACATACAAAATGAAATAGTTGATTAAAGTTTTAACCTGTACAACTCAATTATAACATTTTTTTAAAAAGACCAACATTAGATTTTTAAACAATTTGAGTTCATAAAACATTCAGAACATTAAGAAAAACAGAAATGCATGTTGTTCCCCTCCGTTTTTGCATTTCTCAGTCTGTTTAAATAAATATGTGGTTTACTTCCTACCTACCCTGGTGGTGGAGGGTGCGCTCCTTCAGAACCCAGAGTGAACGTTGCTTGAGAAAATGGCCCTTATAACCCTGTTAGGTAGATTTGGGGCTGAGAGCATCCGATTGGCCCAAGCTCACCCAGCCAGCTTCCATGGCAGAATAGAGATTTGAACCCAGGTCTGCCTCATCCCTTTTGGGCAACCTAACCACTCTATCAGGCTGGCTCACTGAAAATATTTCACTAAAGAGCCTTCACAATGGGAATCTGATCTACAGCTATCCATTGAAGGCCGGAGGGAATCTCCCCCCCCCCCAAATCACCTGGTACTCAAGTTAAGTTGGTGTTTTCGATGATGAACTTGACATTTTCATCACCGAGTTTGGTAAAATGCACTGTGGGTTGATTGGCATAAGGCATGGCCGCGGCCACCTTCCCAGATTGGCAAGGTGAGATGAGGGGTTGAGCAAACTCAGTGGGCAAAGCACCGCCTTCCCAGGAAGGCAGAGCAAAAGCAGGCATGGCTCGTCTCCCCTCTCTCGCCCCCCAGTGATCTAGGAGGATCTGCAGCTGATGCACCGAGCCTGTTCACTCCCCTTCTTGTTCTGACAAGCCTCGCTTCTTACTTGCAGGCATGAAGCATCCTGCATGTGTTGGTTTCGGCAGTTAAAGCACCAGCACACACACACACCTGGATTTTAGAGAGGAGTGGACTGAAGGAAGAACACAATTTTATTCCAGCATAAACTGTCATGGACTGGGGTACACTTCTTCAGATGCTATCAGTGGACCCTTACTAAAGGAGTATGGTGGGTGGAAACACCCCAAAGGCAGGGTGTGGAGGGGAAGCAAAGAGAGAAGGGGTTTAAAGTTCAAACCCCTTCTTTCTGGAGTCGTGCCACAGTGGCAGTGCAATCTTTCCATTGTATTCTATGGGGCCATACAATACAGTGGAAAGATCGTGGTGCTGCTGCCATTTGTGCCCGCTCTTGAGCTGCCGGAGCACTGCTCTGGCTCACTCTGGCCACAAATGACCCCTGGGTATTACACTGGGATTCGGGAAGCACTTGACATTGCTGAAAATATTCAGCTGGCCATTAGAGCATGTCAGTTTCACTCCTCCTCCACTTCCAAGCAGAGATGGAGTAAAACTGACAAGCTCTCCCTCCTCTGAACTTCCTCAGCCAGCCACCACCATGGCAAAGACAGACCAGGGAGGCTTTTAAAGATGCCTCCCTTTTGCTTCCCCAGCTGGCCACTGTGGCAGGCTGGCTGAGGAAGTGAAGGCAGATTGGGGAGGCATCTATAAAGGCCTCCCCTTTGCTTCCCCAGCAGGACTGCCAAGGCAGGCTGGCTGGGGAAACAAAGAGAGAAGGGGTTTTAAAAGTTTAAACCCCTTCTTTCTTGAGTCACACTGCAGCAGTGGCACATACCACCACTGCTGCACAACTCCAGAGAAGGGGGTTGAAGTTTTGAAACCCCTTCTCTCTTCACTTCCCCTGCTGACCTACCTTGGCAGGCAAGCTGGGGAAGCAAAGGGGAGGCATTTAAAAAGTTTTGCTTACTTTTGATAGCCCCAGGATCTCTAGACTATTTTTACACCAATGTAGGAGTTCATGGGACAGTCTTGAAGTGGCTGATCTTGTTTATCCATGATTGGTGACAGAGGGTAGCGATAGGAGGAGAGACGTCAACTAGACACCCACTAATATGTGGGGTGCCTCAGGGGGCAATGTTGTTTAATATCTATATGTGCCCCCTTGCTCAGCTGGCTTGGGATTTCGGGCTTGAGTGTCACCAATATGCTGATGACACCCAGCTATACTTGTTGATGGGCAGCCACTCAGAGTCTGCCACAAAAAATCTAGCTGAGGGGTTGGAGGCCATGGTGGGATGGTTGAAGCAAAACCGGTTGAACCTCAATCCAGCTAAGATGGAGGTGCTGTGGCTGGGGGGGGGGAGATTCAGGAATGGGCAATCAACTCTCAGCCCTCAATGGGGTGCCTCTGACATGAGCACCTACCATCAGGAGCCTGGGGGTGATCTTGGACCCCACTCTGTCTGTGGAGGCCCAGATCGCCAATGTTGTACAGCGAGCACTTTTCCAACTGCACCAGGTTAGGCAGTTGGCCCCCTACCTGTCTTACCCTGACCTTGCCACAGTAATCCATGCAACAGTGACCTCCAGGTTGGATTATTGTAACTCACTTTATGTAGGGCTACCCTTGAGATTGACCCAGAAGCTCCAACTGGTACAAAATGAGGCTGCATGTGTCCTTAAAGGGACTTCTCGGAGGGCACATATCCATCCAATGCTGCATGAGCTGCACTGGCTGCCAGTGTAGCACTGGATCAGATTCAAGGTTTTGGGGATTACCTTTAAAGCCCTTAACTGTCAGGGACCTACGCACCTTCAGGACCACCTCTTCCAATATGTCCCCCAATGGGCATTGAGATCAGCAGATAAGAATCTAGTGGTGATTCCCGGCCCCAAAGATATCTGGCTGGCCTCGACCTTCTCAGCCTTGCTCCCCGCCTGGTGGAACTCTCTGCCAAATGACATCTGTGCCCTGCCTGATTTATTTAAATTCCACAGGGCATGCATTTGGTTCAGGCCAGTGACAGTTCCCTTACATCTGCCTGGCATCCTCCCCCCCATGAAAATCTGAATGCTAGATATGCCATCTTGTTTAAAATGTTTAAATATTTATGCTGAATGTTTTAATATTGAATGTTGTAGTTTTAACTGGTTCTAAATTGTACAGGATTTTATGTTGTTGTAAACCACATTGCTTCCTCATGGATCACTGCCTTGACATGGTGAGGGGGCTTGCATGGTTCGATGAGGCTGTGGGCTATGACATGGAGGGCCACCCAGGACAGACAGGCCACAGCAGAGAACTCAGACAAAGCATGATCCACTGGAGAAGGAAATGGTAACCCACACCAGTATCTTTGCCAAGAAAACCCCATGGACAGTAACAAAAGGCTAAAAGATATGACACCAGAAGATGAGCCCCTCAGGTTGGAAGGTGTCCAATATGCTACTGGGGAAGAGCAGAGAGCAAGTATAAGTAACCCCAAAAAGAGTGAAGTGGCTGGGACAAAGCTGAAAGAATGCTCAGTTGTGGATATGTCTGATGGTGAAAGGAAAGTCTGATGCTGCAAAGAACAATACTGCATAGGAACCTGGAATGTAAGATCTATGAATCAAGGTAAACTTGACATGGTCAAAAATGAGATGACAAGACTGAACATCGACATCTTGGGAATCACTGAACTAAAGTGGACAGGAATGGGCGAATTTAACTCAGAAGACCATTATATCTGCTACTACATTATATCTACTACATTATATCTACTAGTGTGGTGTGGCCTTTATAGTCAACAAGAGATTGCAAAAGGCAGTACTGGGATACCGTCTCAAAAACAACAGAATGATCTCAGTCCGAATCCAAGGCAAACCATTCAACATCACAGCAATCCATGTCTATGCCCCAATCACTGATGCAGAAGAGGCTGAAGTGGACCGGTTCTATGAAGACCTACAACACCTCATAGAATTAACACCAAAAAAAGATGTCCTCCTCAACATAGGGGACTGGAATGCTAAAGTAGGAAGTCAAAAGGTAACTGGAATCATGAACAACTTTGGCCTTGAAAAACAAAATGAAGCTGGGCAAAGGGTAACAGACTTTTATCAAGAGAACACGCTGGTCATAGCCAACACCCTCTTCCAACAACCTAAGGGGCAACTCTACACATGGACATCACCAGATGGGCAACACCAAAATCAGATTGACTATATAATTTGCAGTCAAAGATGGAGAAGCTCTATCCAGTCAGTAAAAACAAGACCTGGAGCTGACTGTGGCTCAGATCATGAGCTACTCATTGCAAAATTCAAACTTAAATTGAAGAAAGTTGGGAAAACCACTAGGCCATTCAGGTTTGACCTAGATCACATCCCTCATGAATATACAGTGGAGGTGAAGAATAGGTTTAAGGGACTAGATTTGATAGATAGAGTGCCTGAAGAACTATGGGCAGAGGTCCGTGAAATTGTACAGGAGGCCGCAATCAGCACCATCCCAAAGAAAAAGAAAGCAAAGTGGCTATCTGACGAGGCTTTACAATTAGCAGAAGAAAGAAGGAAAGCGAAAGGCAAAGGTGAAAAGAAAAGATTTACTCTACTGAATGCAGACTTCCAGAGAACAGCAGGGAGAGGTAAGGAGGCTTTTCTGAATGAACAATGCAAAGTAATAGAGGAAAACAATAGAATGGGAAAGACTAGAGATCTCTTCAAGAAAATTGGAGAAATCAAGGGAACATTCTATGCAAAGTTGGCCATGATAAAGGACAAAATAGTAGGGACCTAACAGAAGTAGATTAGGAAAAGATGGCAAGAATACACAGAAGAACTTTACAAGAAGGACCTCAATGTCCTTGACAACCACGACGGTGTAATCACTGATTTCGAGCTAGACATCCTGGAATGCAAGGCAAATGGGCCTTAGCATTACTAACAACAAAGATAGTGGAGGTGACGGTATCCCAGCTGAGTTATTCAAAGTCTTGAAAGATGATGCTGTTAAAGTGCTGCACTCAATTTGCCAACAAATTTGGAAAACACAACAGGGGCCACAGGATTGGAAAAGGTCAGTGTACATCCCAATACCAAAGAAGGGCAATGCCAAGGAATGTTCAGACTATCACACAATTGCACTCATTTCACATGCTAGCAAGGTCATGCTCAAGATCCTACAAGCTTCAGCAGTATGTGGATAGAGAACTGCCAGAAGCACAAACTGGGTTTTGAAGAAGTAGAGGAACTAGAGACCAAATTGCCAACATTTGCTGGATTATGGAGAAAGCAAGAGAGTACCAGAAAAACATCTACTTCTGCTTCATTGACTACACTAAAGCCTTTGATTGTTTGGATCACAACAAACTATGGCAAGTCCTGAAAGAGATGGGAGTACCAGATCACTTCACATGTCTCTTGAGAAACCTGTATAAGGGTCAAGAAGTGACAGTTAGAACTGGATATGTAACAACTGATTGGTTTAGCATTGGAAAAGGAGTATGACAAGGATGTATATTGTCACCTTGCTTATTTAATTTATATGCAGAGTACATCATGCAAAATGCTGGTCTGGATGAATCACAAGCCAGAATTAAGATTGCTGGGAAAAACATCAACAACTTCAGATATACAGACAATACCACTCTAATGGCAGAAAGTGAAGAAGACCTAAAGAGCCTCTTGCTCAGGATGAAAGAGGAGATTGCAAAAGTTGGTTTGAAACTCAACATCAAAAAAACTAAGATCATGGCATCCGGCCCCATCACTCCTTGGCAAATAGAAGGGGAAGTTGTGGAAGCAGTGGCAGACTTCACGTTCCTGGGATCCAAGATCACTGCAGATGGTGACTGCAGCCATGAAATTAAAAGACGCCTGCTCCTTGGGAGGAAAGCGATGGCAAACCTAGACAGCATAATAAAAAGTAGATACATTACCCTGCCAACAAGTAGATACATTACCCTGCCAACAAAAGTCTGTATGGTCAAAGCAATTGTGTGGCTGCAAGAGTTGGACTATATGGAAGGCTGAGCGCCGAAGAATAGATTCTTTTGAATTACAGTGCTGGAGAAGACTCTTGAGAGTCCCTTGGACTACAAAGAGATCAAATCAATGCCAGATACTGAAGCTGAAGCTCAAATACTTTGGCAACCAAATGAGAAGGGAGCACTCACTGGAGAAGACTCTGATGCTGGGAAAGATTGAAGGTCAAAGAAGAAGGGGATGGCAAAGGGTGAGATGGTTAGACAGTGTTATTGATGTTGAAATCAATCAGTGTTATTGAACATGAAATTAAGCAAACTTCAGAGCACAATGGAAGACAGGAGGTGTGATGTGGTCCATGGGGTCATGAAGAGTCAGATTCGAATGTACAACTGAACAACACCAACAACAAAACTGCCTTGAGCCCTGTGTAAGCGGGGAAGGGCATTTAAGAAATTGAAATAAATAAATAAATAAGCATATCAAAGGGATTTTCCCAGCATGGGTCCTTGATAACTTGATCATAAACCACTTGATACCTGGAAACAAAAAGTCTTCAGTTGGAGAAGGATAATTTTCTTAAAGATGAATCGATGGATGTTGTTCACCAGAACTTGGTTTTGGGGCCTGTTTCTCCTACACAATCTATTTCGGCCCAAACCCAATTTTCTCCTGAACATTCCATTGTCACACGATGGGTCTGTTCCCTCAACGGTCTCCCGCCCGTAGCCGTGGCGCCCGAGCTTACTGCGGGGGCGCGGTGCTGGGAGCGCTGGTTTGTTTAAAGGTATCGGGGTTTGGAGGCCTCAGAAATGCCAGGGGGTGAGGTTAACAGCACCCCTCTCGCCCCTCTGCCCCGAGCCATGGAGTCCCTCTGGCTGGCCAGCCCTCGTCTTCTCTCTCTCTTCTCAGCAAGGTTCGTCCCGGCTCGTCGTTCCTCCCTGGCCTCTTCCCACCTCTGCCTTTTTATTCCCTTCCCTTTGTTCCCAGCACTGCTCCGGCTCTGTGCCGTCTCCACCACCCGTCCGGCCCCTCCCCCCTTGATAAGGTAAAACGTGTGCCTGTTGACTGGGGCATGACCGTTCCTGTGCCGACACCAACCTCCAGCCTCTTCAGGGGTGTGATTCCCACTCCACCAGCTCCTCCGGCAACCTCCCGCAGGACACGGCAACGGGGTCGAGCTTGCCCTGTTTTCCTCCCTGGGTCACCTTCCATACCGCCGCGGGTGTCAGCCACCGCTCCCTCACCCTCCTTTCTGCTCGGTGGGCATGGCTGCTGCGTGGTCCTGTGTCCCAGCATAAGTAGGGGTGTTGGAGGTGCACCCTCAAAGGAGGGGGGGGCAGCTCCCGTCCTGGGTCCCCGGGACTGGGACATCCATCAAAGAGAATTTACTTATTTCCTTTTCAGTTCTCTCATTGTCAGAACAATTAATAATTACTACCAGATTAAAAAACTTAAGATCCATGCTTCTGAGAACAACCAAATGACCAAATAGATCAAGACCCAGTTTCATTTCTGATGCCTGTTGTAAGCACAAGCATCAGCCTTAAGGCAACTCCACTAACACCTACCATTCCAAAGGTGGTTAATTCAGAAATCTTACTTACCTCCTTATGATGAGAATTCTGTAACCAAAATCTTGAATGATCCTCAAGACCTCAACATGGATGAGGGGAAAGCCCTGGAGGAAGCTATACCATTCAAAAATGTTTGTATATTTTTGGATGCTGACGGCAATCTAAATAAGATTTTGATCACTGATTGACAATTACAATTTTTATCCTGGAATTTGGGGAGTTGGAGTAACAAGCTCTATGATTCAGAATTTTTAGCATTTCTTCATGGTCATAATATATTAAGTTTACAGGAAACTTGTATTCAGAACTCGGACTTTCCTGTCATCCAGGGTTACAGAGCCTACTCTATGCCTGCAATTAAAACATATTTGAGGAGATGTGGAAGTGGAGGTTTGATAATGCTTGTTACAGTTGATTTAGATGTTGAAGTTCAAGTATTAGAAAATAACAGCTCCAATAACTTCTAAACCCTATTTATTAAAGGCTTTCATTTTTGAAGCCTTTTATGTGTCAAGATGTATATCTTCCCAGGGAATTCACAGTACCAGGAAAGGGCCTGCATTGGGAATCTTTAACTGATTCGCTGGAAATGCTACTTTTTCAATATCTGAACACACATGTTATATTGTGCGGAGAATTTAATGCGAGAATAGGAGGGATGAATTGGATATGAGAGTTGGCTTGAATGCACAGATAGCCAGGCATGCCCAATTCCTAGACTGTTCACTGAAGGACAGGGTGGTAAATAGATTTGGTCTAAACTTGTTAAAATTGCTGCCATTGACTAACTTCCATATTCTGCATGGCATGAATTTCGATTCATCTGAAGGGATCTTTACCTACATGTCCACCTGTAGAACTAGTACATAGTTATATCATCTTCACTAGTGCCTTCAGTGGCTAAATTTGAAGTCATTGATGTTCCTATGAGTGACCCGCTGCCCACAGCATCTGTTTCGTAACACTGATGTCAACACTGTTATGAAACCTGTCCCCGACTTTGCAGAGGATGTTTTATCCAGTTGCAGGAGACTCAAATGGTCCAAAAGAAACTTTAGCAAGTCCAGAGCTGAGCTCATTAAGATCAGTGCTTTTACAGCATAGCTCTGATGCCATAAAAATCTTCAAGGATATTAACATCCAACTTAAGCCCTTACTTATAAATAATAGGCCCTTGAAATCGATACTGCATACATAAAATGGCTGGTATGATCATGAATGTAAGGCACTTCAAAAAGAACTATTTCATGAGACAAGTAAGGGAAAATAGTTATGCGGTGCTGATGTCTCAGCTTCTAAAACTTAGGCCTCAATATAAAAGTTTAAACAACAGAAACTAGATCACACCAAACTTCTATGGACAGAGCTAGAATGAGCAATCTCTGAAAAGAACGACTCTCTTTTTTGGAAATTGGTTTCAAATTAAAAAAAAGTAGCCCTTTCTGTCAGACTGATGCCTATATATCAGGTAAAGTTTGGTTTATATATTTCAATGTTTAAAGTTCAATCCCCTCATAATGATTTCAAGTTATATGTGTGTGCTTCTTTAAATGGTTGTGTCAGAAGAACAAGGGGGCGAAAGAGGGAGATGAATGAGTGAGGTGATTGGTTGGTGACTGAGAGTATGTATGTGGAGCTAGGAGGGGTGTGTGTGTGTGTAGAGAAAGCAGAGTGTTCAGTTTGAAGTTTGAGTTTCAAGTCTGAAGTCAGCAGCTGTCAGTTGTGGTCAGTTTACAGAGTCTGAGAAGCAGTCTTCTCATTAAAATCATATAGAAGTAAATCCGCGATTTTTATTTTTGGTGCAGTGTACACCTATATTGAAAAACAACAAATTCTTTGAAGAATTAGACCAACATGTTAGAAAATTTATATGGCAGTCCAAGAGACCCCGTATTAACATAAGGTTACTTCGAGATAAAAAAGAAAGAGGGGGGCTCGGCCTCCCAGACTGGCATTTTTATTATCAAGCTGTAGCTATGGGATGGATCCACGAATGGATATTGTTAGAAGACAAAAGGTTACTGCAGTTGGAAGGGCACGATCTACACATGGGTTGGCATGCTTATGTGTGGTATGATAAAGACAAAATACAGCAGAATTTCCACAATCATATAATAAGAGCTGCATTAATTAAGATATTTATTAAGGAAATGTTAAAATACCTAGATGGGTTTCCCCCTTAGAGGCTTTTATAATGCCAACTTTGCTAACAGAGGACAAGAGAGTCATGTACGAGATATTGAACATTATACTTACCAACTGGGAAAAGATACAGTTACAGTCGAGGTTTGTTGAAGATAAAGTAATAAATTTTGTTAAAACAAAATCGGAACTAGATAAAATATGGTTGTCAGCTTCGGATAAATTGATCCAAAAATTATATAATTTTTTATTATGAGAAGATATGCAAGAGGAGACAGTGAAACCATGCATGGTAACATGGATGCAAGACATAGGATACAATTTAACATTAGATGATTGGGCCAAAACATGGAAATCTGTTATACTATTGAGATCCATGCTGTATAAGGAGAATACACTTAAAATGTTTTACAGGTGGTACTGGACACACGATAAATTATCTAGATGTTGTAGGGGCGTACCAGGAACATGTTGGAGATGTAAAAAGCATAGGAACATTTTATCACATATGGTGGAGGTGTGAGAAAATTGGTAAGTTTTGGAAAAATATTAAACAACTGATACTGGAGGTTACTGATATAGAATTACAACCCGCTCCAGAAATTTATTTGCTTAATATTTTACCAGATCGAATAAGACGGGATGATTTGTGTATTATACTATATATCCTTACTGCATCTAGAATCCTTGTTGCAAAATGCTGGAAAACAGATACAATACCCAGCAGAGAAGAGTTAATTATGAAAATGTGTGAAATAGCGGAAATGGATAAATTAAATATGATATTATCAGGAAAAGATGATAAGGTGTTTCAAAAAAGATGGGGTAAAGTCAACAAATGGATAAAAGAAAATGTATAACTTAAACTCCAAAAAGCGATTTTTATGTATTATGTGCAGCTTTCTAGTTTTGTAATGAAAAACTGATAAATAAATAATCAAAACATAATAAAATCATATAGAAGTACTATGAAGGGCATTAAGATTCTAAAGGAGGAAGAAAATATACTTGAGGGGGCAATTTAGACAAAATCTAATATTGTCAGAATATTATAAGAGTGTGAGGGGGGGAAACTGACAAAGACCTGAGTAAAAAGTGAGAGATTTTACTAAGCAACTTAACAAAACATCTTGTAATCAATACACTTCTTTTATCAACAAAGTTTTAGCTTGTTTATTGTTAACCCAGAGTCTTATCCTCAGAACCACATAGTCCAATGAAGGAGCCTTAGAGCTTGGGCACAATACTGTGGGAAAGGTTAATTAAAGACTGGAATTAAATTCCTGCTGGCAGTAATAGATACTTTGAGTGAGAGAAAGAAACAACAAGAAATTTAAAACTACATCACACCTAACCACACACAAAATAAAAGAGCGGTACAGTCACACCCCTTCTCTCGCGAGTTGCATCACAGCCATAGGGTACAATGGAGAGATTGTGCCACTGCTGCAGCATGACTCCAGAGAAGGGGTTGAAACTTTAAGCCTCTTCTCTATGGAGTCACCCTGCAGTAGTGGCATGATTTCTCAATTGTACCCTATGGGGTCATAAAGTACAATGAAGAGATAGTGCTGCTGCTTTGGCACAACTCCAGAGAAGGGGGCCTGGCTGGAGAATGGAGGGGATGGCATTTAAATGTCTTCCCCTTCCTCCCCTAGCCATGCTGCTGCTGCTGCCTTCCCTTCCCCAGCCACCCTGCCATGGCAGTCTGGCTGGGAAGGAAATTGAAGGTAGAATAGGTCAGTTTCATCCCCTCCACTTTCAAGCAGAGGGGAGTGAAACTGACCCACTCGTCCTTCCCTTTGCATCCTCAGCCTAGGGGAAGTGAAGACAGATTAGGGAGGCTTTTAAAGATGCTTCCCCTTCACTTCTCCAGCGGGCCACTGTGGCAGGCTGGCTGGGGAAGCAACAATCAATTTTCCCTGCCCTCCCTGATTCAGGGATGGGCACCCAAATAAAGGCCAAATAAAATTGGCTTTTATTCGGGAGCACCTTATTGGTAACCAAAACAATCTGATTTGGCTGAATATATACCTGAAAAATAACAATAACTTATTTTTCATGTATTTATTCCATTTGGCAAAGTCGAATGCACACCCTTAATGCTAACTCCGTTTCAAACATTAGCAGTGAACAAGCAGCGATTTAAGGGGGTTGCCCTTTGGGAAACATTGAATTTTCTAAAGAGAGAAGATCTGTGAAGGTTGTAGATGCTCAGATAGATGGGGAACAAGGAATTCAAGTGAAAGACACATACTGCAAGAAAACAATCTTTCATCATTCCCTTTCGTTCCCATGTTTTCTTTCAAAGGGGTGGTGTATGCGCATTCCAGCCTGGAGCAGAATGATTATGTAAATATGAAGAAAAGCTTGAAGTCTGCTTCCTAAGAAGAAAGACTCCTCATTATTACCTGTTTCACTTTCAGTTTAGTCAATCAGATTCCCACTGGGAGGCACAAAGCACCCCCAAGGTCTCCGTCATTTGCTTCTACTACTGCTAGCAATAAAGCAGGAAATAATAGCAGGCCTGCAGCATTCACTTGTCAAATGTCAGGAGGTGTTTCTGATTATGCCCACTGCAAGTTATTCTTCTAAACCAGGATGAGGGTTTACTTTACCTTTCAGGAAGCTACCTTTTTTTCTTTGAGCTCTATGATTTACTGGTTTGACCCTGTTAAAAAATGACTCCCTCAGATAGGTCCAAAGTGATTGTACATGCTAGTAAGGCCCAGAATTCAGAAAGCTCAGCTGGCTTATGCTATAGTAGTATTATCATGAGGAAAAAATGAGGCTAAATTTAGAACATACTTGAGGATATTTATAGAAATTCATTTCCTTATCACTAAAATGTATACTTATATGGGGTTTCCAGATCTTGTGTTATTTGTTGGAGCCAATGAGAAGCAGGTTTAAAGCTGATCAATTGACATTCTCAACAGTGAATCCCTGGTTCAACCCAGCCCAGGTCCTTCTCTAGAATAGAGAGAACTGTATTTACTATATTTATGCTGCTCCTTTCTCCCAAAAAAGAATCCAAAATGGCTTTCAACATCATTCTCCTCTCCTCTGTTTTGTTCTCACAACAATCCTGTGATGTAGGTTAGGCTGACTGGCCCAAGGTCTCACAGCAACTTCCACAGTACAGTCGGGATTCAAAACTGGGTCTTTCTATCCTAACACTCTAAATACTACACTGCACTGGCTCACAATGTGCAAGACTAGTATGCATAGTTTGGGAGATGGAGATTTGTCCTTTCCTATATAACATGCTGTCTCAAGGACTATCAGTCCTAGAATTACTAGTACATAGGCAGCAGGAGTGGACAGCTTGTGAGAGGGACAAAACACCATATTAGGGAAATTAATCCCAGGACAGTGGAAGCAATAGGCAATCAGAAATATGAGGCTAAGCAAAGGGAACCAAAAGGAGATAGTTTCAGAGGGTAGCCATGCCAGTCTGCAGAAGATTTAAATCTAGTAGCACGTTAGAGTATCTGATGAAGGGAGCTTTGACTCTCAAAAGCTTATTCCTCCCCAGATCTTGCTGATCTCTGAAGTGCTACCAGACTTGAATCTAGCAGAACTAAAAGAAAGTAAAGGGCACCTTTCACTACTCCAGATTTTCGAAACAAACAAGGCCATTTTGTAGTCTGGCTCAGCTGATACACTAACAGGGAAACAGATGAAGCAAAACAATATGAAAGTGATTTTAACATCGGTAGAGTTATAACAAGAGATGATGAAGAAAAGTTGCCAGATACACCCTGCAAGTCCAATCGATTGCTTTCAAAAGGTGACCCAGCAAGATCACCATTAGCACCACTGCCTTCAGAAGAACGATTACAATGAGCAGGACACATAGTACTACAGTATCTGGTTCATATTTCTAGATCCAAGCTTGTGGCCTGGGAAAAGATTCTATTCATCAAAAAATTGCTCTTTCTGGCATTCTGACTTCTGCAAAGATACAGAAGCTAACAACAGCTATGCCAAAAAATATTGGTAGACATACTTTTCCTGAATTTCTTCTGAAATGTAAGATCTCCAAGAAGAGAGAACTACCTCACCTAATTAAATAAGATTTTTTTAAAAACCCTACAACTAATTTTCTCTGAAGTTTGCTAACCCTGAAGGGTTTTTTGTACACTGTCAGTGTCACAAGCTGAAAGAAATTTCAGCAAGTTAACACTTATCAATAACTGTAGGTGTCCTACTCTAAGGCAAGGACAGGAAAGCCAACTAACTATTTTGTGCATTGTGTGTGAGCTTGCAAGAGAAATGGACTATGGGGAGATAATTCATGATTCTGCAATGAAAAAGGTCAGAAAAATACAGTTTTACAGTAATCTGGTCTGTTTATAAGGTGTCTGCAGTTGTGTCAGTCTATTAGAATACTTAAAAAAACAACCCTGAAAACTTAGTCAATATCATAACACCCACCAAAATGTTACAAAAATGTGGCAGGGAACTTTCAAGGACTCATCTCCAGGCTGGATATTATATTAAACAAAACAAGTGGAAGAAGGGAGAAGCTGGATACATGGGATTAAACCTACAGTGTATGCCATGGCATAATTTCAGAAACATAGATAATGTAATTGCAGAATTCAAATAGCAACTTTGTTATCTCCTGAAATCAGGAACAGGCGTCAGCCAGAGGCTGCCAAGCTTCAATCCTGAGAACAATAGGGACTAGGCTCCTGAATTCGGAGTAAGGAGCCAATAGGGACATTGGCGGGAAATTTGAACCCGCCAATAGAACTATGGGGCGTTCCCCCCCAATGTATATAGTTGGCCTCCGGCCGTTGTTGTTTGTCTTTGTTTGTGTGAAGTACTAATAAACGTGTCTTCGCCTATGTCGTGGTCCAAGTCCTGATGTATGGAACCCAGTACTTTACAGTGGCGACGAAGATGGGATTCCATTGAGTTGGGCCTCGATCGCACCAGCATCGAGCATCATTCCAGTCGATGCTGCCAGCATCACTCCCAAGCACCGCATCGCCCCCAGGCATCACATCACTCCCGAGCTCCGCGCAGTGTCCAGCATCCCAGATTCCACTCCCACAATGCATTCAACTCATGGCCACAACTCACGGAAGCCTTGATAAGTTTGATCCCTCTCGTCCCAAAGTTTGAGACTCTTGGATGGACCAACTCATGTGCTACATAGAGTTCAATGAGTTAACTGACACCGGGAAATGGAGAGCACTCCTCCTAAGCTCCTGTGGAACTGACACCGTCCGCCTCACCAAGAGTCTCCTGGTTCCCCAATCCATCCTGGAGTGTTCATTTGAGGAAATAATAGAGGTCCTCAACAACTACTTCAGCCCGAAGCTGACCTTCCTGGCTTGACAAATGGGGTTCCAGGGATGAGTGCAGGCCCAAGGGGAATCCGCTGCAGGTTATATGGCCACCCTGCGCGCCCTCACAGTGGAGGCACCTAGGGGGTTCTTCCCGGGGGAACCCATGTATTTTAAACACTTTGGAGTGGGTCCCAAATGGCTGGCCAGGCATATCCTTAAACCCCCCAGAGTCGTTTCCTATGAGGTTGTTGCTGATGGTGACAGGGTACTAGGAAAACAGGGAGCATGAGGGTCAAGGGGAAATGGGGCACCATGCTGAGGATAAGGGGAATGTGCCGTCAGAAGGGACCTCTTCTTCAGCTGGTGAACGGGTATCCTTTCGTACCAAGGAACCATCCCTGGGAAGGGTGGGAGGGGGGGCTCTTGGTAGTTGGTGATTTGATCCTTAGGCAGGTAGACAGCTGGGTGGTGAACCCACGTACTGACCGTATGGTGACTTGCCTGCCTGGTGAGAAGGTAGCGGACATTACACGTGTTTTAGATAGGCTGGTAGATAGTGCTGGGGAGGAGCCAGTGGTCGTGGTGCACGTTGGCACCAACGATGTGGGGAAATGCAGTCGTGAGGTCCTGGAGGAGAAATTTAGGCTGCTGGGCAGGAAACTCAAGGCCAGGACCTCCAAGGTAGCCTTCTCGGAAGTGCTACCTGTTCCACGCACAGGGCCGGAGAGACAGGCACAGGTCAGAAGTCTCAATGCGTGAATGAGACGGTGGTGTAGGGGGGAAGGGTTCAAGTTTGTTAGGCACTGGGATGCTTTTTGGGACAAGAGGGAGCTGTACGGTCTCCACTTGTCCTGAGAAGGAACCAGGCTGCTGGCACTCAAAATCAAAAAGGTGGGAGAACAGTTTTTAAACTGAATAATGGGGGAAAGCTGACAGAAGATGAAAAGTCTCTGGTTCAGGATGGCTCATCTCAAAGAGATGAAGGGGTAGCTATTACTTTTGTACAAGGAAATGGATTACAATTGTCCACTGAGACTGTGGCTAATGACAGGAACTGCCTGGCAAGGTCTCGAGGCAGCAAGAGGAAGGCTGTGGGCTTAACAAACGTGGGAAACTATAAGTGTTTACACACAAATGCTAGAAGTCTCCGAGGTGAAATCGGGGAGTTGGAATGCTTGGTGTTGGGGGGGGGATAGACATTGTGGGTATTTCAGAAACGTGGTGGGATGAGGAAAATCAGTGGGATACGGTGATTCCTGGTTATAAATTATATTGGAAGGATGGAGGGGAAGGGTCGGAGGTGGTGTGGCTCTGTATGTCAGAGAGGGTATACCATCCAGTAAGATTGAGAGGGTAAGAGAATTGGATTCGCTTCTGGAAATGCTATGGGTTGAAATAGTGGGTCCAAAAGGAAGCTTAACAGTGGGAGTTTGTTATCGCCCACCAGATCAAAAGATAGAGGAGGATTATAAAATGATGAATGAATTAAAGATAGCGGCTAGACGAAATAACTGTGTCATAACAGGTGACTTTAACTACCCACACATTGATTAGGTCAATATGAATTCTAGTCGGGAAAAAGAGATTGAGTTTTTAGACACTCTCAATGACTGTGCTATGGAACATATGGTCACAGATCCTACCGAGGGAGAGGCGATCCTGGATTTGGTCCTAAGTAACACCCAAGACCTGGTGAGAGATGTAAAAGTGATTGCACCACTTGGAAACAGTGACCATAATGTCATTGAGTTTAACATCTGTACAGATAGGGAGTTGCCCAAAAAGACTGACGCAACCACTTTTAACTTTAAAAGGGGTAACTTCTCTGGTATGAGGGGACATGTGAGGAAGAAATTGAAAGGAAGAGTGGAGAAGGTCAAAACCATTGGGGAAGCTTGGAGACTATTTAAAAAGACAATCCTAGAAGCTCAGAAAAAATATATACCACAGGTTAGGAAAGGTACAAATAGGTATAGAAAAAAGCCTGCATGGTTAACAAATAAAGTAATGGAAGCTGTAAAAGGTAAGAAGGATTCCTTTAAGCGGTGGAAAGCTAGTCTTAGTGAGGTTGATAAAAGGGAACACAGACTATGGCAAATAAAATGCAAGTCTGTGATCAGGCAAGCAAAAATGGAATATGAGGAGCATATCGCAAAAAACATAAAGGCCAACAATAAAACTTTCTTCAAATACATTAGAAGTAGGAAGCCAGCCAGGGAGGCAGTGGGGCCCTTGGATGACCAAGGGGTAAAAGGAGTAGTGAAGGATGATAGGGAAATGGCTGAGAAGCTGAATGCATTTTTTGCCTCTGTCTTCACTGTGGAAGAGGAGAAGTGCTTGCTCACTCCAGAAGCACTGATTTCGGGAGGGGGTTTGAAAGACCTGAATCAGATTGCGGTGACAAGAGACGAAGTCCTCCGACTGATGGACAATTTAAAAACTAATAAATCCCCAGGCCCGGATGGCATTCATCCGAGAGTTCTGAAAGAACTCAAATGTGAACTTGTGGATCTCCTGACAAAAATATGTAATCTTTCTTTAAAATCTGCCTCCATTCCTGAGGACTGGAAGGTAGCTAATGTCACTCCCATCTTTAAAAAGGGCTCCAGGGGAGATCCGGGAAATTACAAGCCAGTCAGTCTGACATCGATACCAGGTAAGTTGGTGGAAACTGTTATTAAGGAAAGAACGAGTAGGCACATTGATGAACAAAAACTATTGAGGCAGACTCAGCATGGGTTCTGGAAGGGAAGATCTTGTCTCACTAACCTGTTCATGTTTTTTGAGGGAGTGAACAAACATGTGGACAAGGGGGACCCAATAGATATTATTTACCTTGACTTCCGGAAAGCTTTTGATACAGTTCCTCATCAAAGGCTCCTAAGTAAGCTCAATAGTCATGAGATAAAAGGACAAGTCCTCTTGTGGATCAAAAACTGGCTTATAAATAGGAAACAGAGAGTGAGTATCAATGGGAAATTTTCTCAGTGGAGGGTGGTAAGCAGTGGGGTACCACAGGGATCAGTACTCGGTCCGATGCTTTTTAACTTGTTTATTAATGATTTGGAATTGGGAGTAAGCAGTGCAGTGGCTAAATTTGCAGATGACCCAAAGTTGTTCAGGGTGGTAAAAACCAGGGAGAATTGTGAGGCACTCCAAAGGGATCTGTCAAGGATGGGTGAGTGGGCGTCAACGTGGCAAATGGGGTTCAATATGGCCAGGTGCAAAGTGATGCACATTGGAGCCAAAAATCCTAAATATAAATACACGTTGATGGGGTCTGAACTGGCAGAGATGGACCAAGAGAGAGATCTTGGAGTCGTAGTGGATAACTCGATGAAAATGTCTAGATAGTGTGTAGCTGCAATAAAGAAGGCCAACACTATGCTGAGGATTATTAGGAAGGGAACTGAAAGCAAATCAGCCAGTATCATAATCCCCCTGTATAAATCATTGGTGCAACCTCAATTGGAATACTGTGTACAGTTCTGGTCACCACATCTCAAAAAGGATATTATAGCATTGGAAAAAGTGCAGAGAAGGGCAACTAGAATGATAAAAGGGTTGGAACACATTCCCTATGAAGAAAGGTTAAAATGCTTGGGGCTCTTCAGCTTGGAAAAACGACGGCTGAGGGGTGACATGATCAAGGTTTATAAGATTATGAATGGGATTGAGCAGGTTGAGAAAGAAGTACTTTTCTCCCTTTCTCACAATACAAGAACTCGTGGGCACTCTATGAAATTGCTGAGCAGTTGGGTTAGAACAGATAAAAGGAAATACTTCTTCACCCAAAGAGTGATTAACATATGGAATTCACTGCCACAGGAGGTCGTGGCAGCTGCAAGCATGGACAGTTTCAAGAGGGAATTAGATAAACATATGGAGCAGAAGTCCATCAGTGGCTATTAGCCACAGGGTAAAGATGGGAATTCTAAGTCTGGGGCATGTGATGCACTCTATTCTTGGTGCTGGAGGGGGCAGCATTGGGAGGGCTTCTAGTGTCCTGGCCCCACTGCTGGACCTCCTGATAGCACGTGGTATTTTTGGCCGCTGTGTGACAGAATGTTGGACTAGATGGGCCATTGGCCTGATTCAACATTGACTTCTCTTATGTTCTTATGTTCCTATGTCAACCAACTATGGCTGCGACAAGACCCAGATGCAGGGGTGGCTGCTCTGCAACCCAACAACCCCAAAGTCCCCACTCTTGCACCCAAAGAGCAGCCCTCAACCACGGAGGGGTGAGAGCCTGTGCCCCAAGAGGAAGCCCTCCAACTGCAGGGGATGTGGTGAGCCCCGCACCACATCCTCAGCAGTCACAGCCATCACCACCCCCAGCTCCAGTCACCGAACCTCGGCCTGACAGGGCCCCCACTGACCTAGTTCCAGCCCCCAGAACGTTGCTCAAGGAGTTCAGGGCCCCATCCTATCTAAAGGACTACATCAAATAAGAGGGACGGAACCATGGGGGGAGGGGTGTTATGTCCTGAGATCAGGAACAGGCATCAGTCAGAGGCTGCCAAGCTTCAATCCTGAGAACAATAGGGACTAGGCTCCTGAATTCGAAATAAGGAGCCAATAGAGACATTGGAGGGAAATTTGAACCCTCCAATAGAACTATGGGGTGTTCCCCACCCAATGTATATAGTTGGCCTCTGGCTGTTATTGTTTGTCTTTGTTTGTGTGAAGTACTAATAAATGCGTCTTCACCTATGTCGTGGTCCAAGTCCTGATGTATGGAACCCAGTATTTTACAAACTTTTTATGCGTCATGCAGTTGTAAATATGGAAGAGATAAGATTGTGATGTGTGTGGAAGAATGTTCCTGTTACTAGTTTGTTCTGGGATGAAAAAAGTGATGCTTGGGTTCTGCCCCCAGATGGCAGAGCCAATCACAATTCCCTGCTGTATCACATGATCCATATGCTGTGCTATTTGATTGATTGATTGATTAAATTTCTACCTTGTCCTCCTGGATAAGGCCGGATCAAGGCGGCTTACATAAAACGACATAAAATTTGCAATGCACATAAAGTAAATTAATAGCAACAATTAAACAATTCTAAAACCAGTTAAGCCATAAAACATAATAAAGTGCTAGTGTCAGTAATTTCACAGCGGTTGTTGTTGTTACTCAATTTTATGTCTTTACATTCAACTCTTTTTAGGCAGCTACCTCAGGCTGTAGTTAGAAATCCCAGGGGGGCAGGGCTCTCCCACCTTAAGCTATTATTTGTTAATAGTGGTGGCAGCTCCAAAAGCCTGGTGGAAGAGCTCCATTTTACAGGCCCTGAGGAACTGCAAAAGTTCCCACAAGGCCCTGATCAATTCTGGGCACTCATTCCACTAGAATGGAGAAACCACAGGAAAAGCCCTGGCCTTGGTTGTTGTTAGCCTGACCTCCTTGAGATTCGGAAGGGCCAGCTGGTTCTGGGCCCCTGATCACAGTGCTCTCTCGGGTTCTTGTGGGGAAAGGTGGTCCCTCAGGTATGTAGGTCCCTGGACATAAAGGGCTTTAAAGGTAAGAATCTGGTATGCTATAGGCAGCCAGTGCAATGCCTTTAGCACAGGCTGGATGTGCTCCTGAATAGGGAGTCCCATCAGTAGCCTGGCCATGGCATTTTGCACCAGCTTCAGCTTCCGGATTTGAGACAAGGGAAGCTCCATGTAGAGGGCATTGCAGTAGTCCAATCTCGAAGTGACTATCACATGGATCACTGTTGCCAAGTCATTGCATTCAAGGAAGGGAACCAACTGCCTGATCAGCCGAAGGTGATAAAAGGCCGATTTGGCAGTGGTTGCTACCTGGGCCTCCATTGTTAGGGGCATCAAGGATCACTCCCAAACTCCTAACTTCTGGCGTTGGCACCAGCGGAGCCCCATCTGCCTGTACGACTACAAGTTCACATTGGAGAGTCCAATATAAAACCTTAAAAATTGTTGCACAAAGGCCTGGTTTCAAACAATCAATGGTACCATTTTACTAATGAGGAACACTGAGACTGATAAACAATTACCCCATCTTATTTACAGTCTAAAGAACAGCAATTTGTATCCATATTTATGACTTCATTAGAGAGGAATGGTTGTAGTATAGCCAACAAAACTGTTTACCCTAGAGGCCAGTCCTTATAAAGATGGGAACTTTCTGGAAAACAGTCTGAGGTAGTGCCAAGGAGCACTGGGCACTGGGGAATACTTTAGGAGATCCATCATGTCCATGACCCAGCCCAGGATCTACTGGTAGATCTTGATCTACTTTCTGCCCAGCATTGGACAGCATAAGCAAAGGACGAGGGTAAAAGTTAGCACCAGATGAGGGTAAAAGTTAGTTGTTGTAAGAAATTGTGGGTTTGGGTCAGAAAACTGAATCTTTTTATATAAATAAATCATATTTGTAGTCTCTGTCTTTTGTAACAAGCAAGCAGTTGGCAACACACCGAACCAAACTCCCCAAATGCAATGCTTTCTTTCTTTGTCTATGAATACCTCCTCTCTGTCATGTAAGCAGGAAAGGATCCACATTTCTTTCCCATAGTTAGTATCAATTTGAATGGCCCATAGGTGTGAAAGATTTGAGACCAATAAGTAATAAAACTTTCTTATAAAGCAACCATCTGGCCATGGAGGTTTTCACATTAGCAAAGTAATGACTCCAAGGATGCAGTAATTCACACTCCTAGTTACAAACTATAGATAAGTACCATGCATGGTTTATCTCAAGTACCCAGCACACAAAGAACATTCTGCGCATTGAGAAAACATAAACAAGCCTATAGTGTCATTCAGAATTTAAGGTGTTATCTTATGTTGTTTTGCAGATGAAATATTTTGACAGTATAAAACTTGAGATCTGTGAGACATTCCTTGAGCAGGAAGAGCCCACCATTATCAAAGCAATTGTGTCAGTTGTAATTTGCACATGTAATAGCCCTTGTGAAATCATTGATCACTTTTGTAGAAATTCAGGTGCCTTTTGCCATTTCGTGGCTGATTCCTTGAGACTCAGGGCCAATCTGCATTTAGCATTTTTACCAAACCCACACTGGAACAGAAAAAGATGAAGTTCAAAACAACATTCAACTATACCTGGCCAACACTGTACTGACTGCAGAGTCACCCCCGAATGGCTATAAAACAGTCATAAATCTATGCAGACAGCCACCATTAAACCAGAGATCAAATGAAGTGAAAGCAGCATGCAGTCTGGACGCTGCCATAAAATGCGACACTCAATCAAAGTGAAAGTGGCATGCAATGTAGATGGGAATTTCTGTTCCAGAGTGGGTTTGGTAAGACAGCGGAGCAAATGCTAGATGCAGATCGGGCCTCAGGGAAAATTGCTGCTCCTGAGAATCAATTGAATCTGCCTGAGAGCTCTTGTGCATGGGGGGGGAGAGACTTTGTTTGTCTGTGTATGTAACTTTTCTCTCTTTAGGAAGTATATTTAGTGTATTGTTTGACTTTTGGCCCAATGCCCAGCTGGCCTCGTGCCGGGTATTTTAGCCTTGGTAATTCTTAATAAAAGTTAAGTTTTGTTTAAGTAAGTAACCTTGTAGTGTATTTCTGCCAGCTTTGGCCAGCTCATCCTCACCTTTGGTAAGTGGGCAACACCGTAGTGGGATGAACTGAGGGTAGGGTGTGAGCAACACACATTTAAGGGGGGGTCACACAGGGAAAAATTCACCCCACAGTTAGGACCTACTCAAATTTGTTGAATAAAGAAAACATCTGAAAGTGATGAGATAGCTGAGATAGAAGTAGCTAAGTCAGGACTATACCAGGAAAATCAGGCTACTGGAAGATATGAGAGTGGGCAACACTCTATAAATGCAGGGCTCAGGATTCTATGAGCTTTGTCTCTAGCAGGAAATAGGATAATGGATTTCACTACTCCAAGAACCTGTGTGTATTGGGGCTGTCCTCTGTTTACAAGTAAGTTATGTGCAAATTATTTTCACTGGATTGTTATCTGATACTGCAAAATTTCTGAAGAAAAGCAAGACATTTTTACAAGAGAGTTCTCAGATGAGGTAGCTGACATTTAACAGGTGAGTTATAAATGCTTATATTTAGACTAATCTGGCTATTTCCACTGACTGCCACTTCCCAATGCAGACCTCCCTCATTCCTCAGGACTGCCTTTCTTCCAGGAACAATATGTTGTGGAGATCAGTGGCCTGCAGTGGGAAGGAAGAGCCAGGAAAATTCTGTTCTCCATTGGAAAATTTAGTCTGAATACAACCCATAGAATAATTTACTAGATTAGGACTGGACTAAGGTATGTTTATTTCATTCTCCTTTGCAAACTGAACCTAAAAGACTGAATCTAATAATACAGAGTAATTAACTTGTCTTCCACTTTCACCTTCATTTATTTTGACACCTAATTTTTAAAACTAATTTGAGTCCATTTGGTTTCCAGCCAAATACGAAACTGCTTAGCCATAAATGCAAAATGTTTTTAAGACTATTTAACAGGCACTATTTTGAATGCAATTAAAATCTCTTTCATTTGTGTCAGTGCAATCCACGACCTAGTAAAAATATATTAAAGCAACATTAGTGTAAAGATGAATCTAGCAGATTCTAGCAACATCATCTAGTAAGTATATATGAATTTTGCCAGCCTGGGACACTGCATAACTCAGAATTGTGCACCTGGTAGAATAAGAGCTTAATTAGCCAAGATCCTGAAGAAGTAATCCAAAAGTTACTGCAACTGTTCTAGGGTTGTTAAGAGAAATTCTCATAATTTTTCTTTACCCATTTTTTTCCATGAAAATCCAACAATCCTTTTCTTTTCCTCATCAGTTCTATAGCAGAGTGGGGATTCAAACCCAGGTCTCCAAAAATCCGTCCTCTGCTATGGAAGCTTGCTTGATGACCTTGGGCCTGTCACATACTCTAGGGCTGCAGTCACAGACACATTTTGTGGCACAACAGTGGTGTTAACCTGAGTGGAATAAATGGGCCCCTCCAGACAAGGATATTTGCCTCCCATGGCACAGTCATTGGCAGCCTGTGCTGTTCTGCAATGGAAGTGGAATAAACAGACACTGGGGAAGTCCAGTATTAATGGGTTGTTCATGGTTCCCTCCGGGTTTTTCGACACCTGAACTCTCCTGCAGCAAAAGGGACCTTGAAGGGATGTCTGAACTTACAGATCCATTTCTGCCACTTTTTTTTTTTAAGTTGCTGCCCATATGTGCATGTGTGCATGAATTCATATGCACATCCATCTGCCTGCATTTAAATAAAACCCATCCTTATAGCTTAACCCATGGTTGAAGCTCAGCATTAATGTAGATGTTCCCCCATGGGATGACTGCATGGGTAACCCACCACAGGGTATGCAGTCTGGATGAAATACTGTGCTACACTTTGAACTGGTACAATCTGAGGTGCCACCATACCACACCAAGCCGCCAGTGTGACCATTGTCAAAGTCTCACCTACCTCACAAAGTTGTTGTGCGGCTCAAATGGAGAAAGGGAAAATGTTCTAAGCCATTTTGAGTCCCCATTGGGGAAAGAAATTAGGGAATCAATGAAGCGAATAAAATAGGACTTATGTTTGAGTAGAACTGTTTAGGATATCTCCCTTAGCCTAACACACTATTATATTTATATGACCAGGTAGACATTCAAACATGATGCTGTCTTGCAGTCAGAATGGTAAAGCCCAGGAAAGGTTTGTGTGTTTCTACTGCAAGCAAAACTAATTTGGTTTGTGCCTGACAGTTTCTGAATTACAAAGACTTGTCTCTTGGGCCTTCATCCATTTTTTCCTACATATATCTTAATGATGCAAATAGAGAGCTATAATGCTAGAGTTAGCCTTGGGCTTACACTGGGAGATGAGAGGGAGAGTGTATTTGTTTATTTAAAAGATTTACAGACTGCAATTCTCAGCCATTGGCTCCAGAAGAAGTTGTAGTGGCTCTTTATCATTCTGCGTCATTTATCTTGGACCACTTTTTGAACAACCTTTATCTGAATGGAAGCAGAGGAGACTAAGGGATATATCTGTCATTGCCATAAATATATGGGGGGGGTGATTTTCAAAGCTCATCCTGAATAACATGAAGGAAGCTTTTCCCCCCTTTTTGCTTAGGTTTCCAGAGATTTTATTTTCCTGGACTCAGATTTTGATTACAGCTTTAGTCATGCATTTAAATATTTATACTCTGCTTTTTTGTCCCAATGGGGACCCATACCTACTTCCAACTATTTTATCCTCGCAATAACATGCCTATGGGGTAGTTGAGGTATAGTGAGTGTAAGGCTGAGAATGAGTGACTGGCCAAGCTTCCATGGCAGAGTGGGGATTCAAACTCAGATGATCCAAGATGATCCTAGCTAGATAGACTAATTGCTGCACCACGCTAGTTCTTTGCTATTTCATATATGAACTGAACACACCATTGCTTGCTCTGTCCCTGCCCTTTCTTCATTATCACATCAGTCTTCCCAGGTCTGCAAAATCTTTTTTAAAACTTACTGACAATGGGGCTTCCGGTCTGGGATCCATGGCGTCCTGACGTGTTCTGGCTTGCTCTCAGAGCTCCCAGAGCATACGGAGGGTCTTTATGACAGGGTGGGCTTGATACAGCCCACCGCAGATCCCCCCAGGCAGGGGGGTGACTGGCAGCGAGCATTGGCCCGAGAGAGAGTTGAGATCGGCTGATAGCGGGGCTTTGAAGAGCGTCGCGACCAGCCTTGATCCCCTCCCCCAAAGAAGGCACTTCGGAAATTTTCTACAAGACCCCACCGAGTTGAATTCTCAACATAAGAACGCATGACCCAGACCTCCAAGACATTCTACGGAAACTGATATCAAGGAAACACTGCAATAACAAGACACGGACTTTGAAGGTAACTTTTTAAAATTGCTCACCGGAGACGCGTGAAAGCCGAGAGTGAATAACATCCGATGAAGCGTATGAGCGTGCGGTATCTTTTGTACTAACACCAACTCTGAAAAAAGCAGTTAAACAGTAAAAAAAGACCAAAAAGCCGGATTGTTGAACATTCCTGCGGTTGGAGTATTGACTTTAAAACAGAAACTAACAGCAAGCCCCGCGAGAATAAGAGTGGAAAAGTACTCTAGCTGCAGCAGAAAACGCCATAACAGGAAGTGACCGCAGACCAGACAAGTCATATCTCCTAGAGAAGTCTAAGGAGGCCGGAAGAAGACAGGAAACCAGAGGTAAGGGGGACAACTAAGAGTGCCGGACAGGAAGTGTACAACTGGAAGAATCATTTACCATAGAGAAATTGCGCCCGCCATTTTGAGAAGGTCAGAAAAATTTACTTCGATTTTAGCTAAAAGCCTTAATAGAAAAAAAGTGAAATTAGAGCGATTTAGGTGGGCATAAGAAGGACTTTAATTTGATATAAGTTTTAGGTGAATTTTAAACAACGGCTTACGACTTGCGGCAACGACAGAGGGCGAACTCCTGGTCCTCCCCGAAAATGGCGGCTAAAGAAGAGAAAAAATACAGGGCTTGATGGAAGCCATGGAGAAACGAGTGATGGACGCATTACAAAGGATGGAGAAAACTCTAGTAACAGAAGTAACAGACTTAAAAAAGGATTTGTCTGGGATTACAAAAGAAATTCAGACGCTGAATAAAAGAGCAGATGAGATGGATGAAAGAGTGAAGAGAGTGGCATCTAATATTGCTGAGGTTGCTATAGAAACAGAAAAAGTTAATGTGATGGTCCAATATAATGCTATGCTTAACCATATGCGATTCAGGGGGATCCCTGAAGACCAAAGTGAGAATATACACTCTGTTATGGTGGATGCTGTTGCAGATTTTTTAAAAATAGAAGAGGAGAAGGTGGCGGCACAGATTGAATTGGTGTACAGAGGCAACTCTGCGATTGCGCAAAGGAAAAAATTACCCAGAGATGTGATTGTCCAGTTCATATCCAAAAAACTGAAGGAGGATTTATTTAAGCAACAATTCCAGGAAGATTTTACAATTGACAACAAGAAAATTATGATATTAAAGGAACTACCCAGAGCAATTCTTCAGGATAGACGACTTTTTAAAGACTTGATTGATGAACTGAAAACAGAAGGCATAAGATACAGATGGGAAATTCCAAAAGGTGTCAGTTTTACATTCAAGCAGAAGAGAGTCACCATCAAATCAGTAGAGCAAATGACCAGATTCATCAATGATAATTTTAAAGACTCTGATAAATAAGCATGAAACCAACATGGAGAGTCAAATTATATCATGGAATGTTAATGGGCTTAATTCGCCCCAAAAAAGAAAAAATGTTAGACTTTGGTTGGAAAAACAAAAATGCGATATTGTCTGTTAGCAAGAAACACATATTAAAAAAACTGATGCTAAATTTTTGATTCAAAAAAGATTAGGAGAGGAGTTTTATTCTCTCTCCTCCCAAAAGAAAAAAGGAGTTGTTATATATATTAAAAAGGAATTGGAACCAAAAGAAGTTTTTAAAGACAATGAAGGGAAGCTTTTGGCGGTGGAAGCCGTGCTTCAGGGCAAAAAGACTTTAATTGTCAACCTTTATGCTCCAAATGGTGCGAAGGAAAATTTTTTTCGGGATTTGTGGGAGCAGCTACGACAGCTAACCTATGAGCAAATGATTTTGATGGGTGATTTTAACGGTACTGTTAACAATGTCATGGACAGAAAATCCCAAAAAGGAAATGAAGACATGGGTAAACTACCAAAAGTTTTCTTTCAATTGGTTAAACATGAACATTTGGAAGATGTTTGGAGAGTTAAAAATCCCAAGGACAGAGAGTACTCCTTTTATTCATCAAGACATGAATCTTTTTCAAGGATAGACATGATGTGGATGACTGAGAACCTGATCTTGCAGACACGCAAAATTGAGATTTTGCCTATAACTCTTTCTGACCATAGTCCAGTAAAATGGTCAACGTTTGTTAAAAGAAAGAAATTTCGATGGAGACTCAATGAGGATTTGCTGGACAAACAAAATATTGTGGACAAAATAAGGATAGAAACTCAAACATATTTTCAACTGAATTTAAACAAGGATGTACAGACGCAAACGGTATGGGAGGCCTATAAAGCTGTGATGAGAGGACATTTGATTGCAATTAATAACAATGAAAAGAAACAACAACTGAAAATAGATAAAGAAATTATGGAAAATATTCGGAAAAAAGAAGTGGAGCTAAAAAAAAGACCTGGCAAAAAGAAAATTTTGAGAGAATTGAGGATTTTAAAGGAACAATACGAGGCGAGGTTAAACAAAGAAGTATATTGGAACTTGAAAAAATTGCAACAGAAGTCCTTTGAAGGTGCAAACAAACCTGGTAAATATTTGGCATGGCAATTGAAGAAAAGAAGAGAGAATAAAACAATAACCAAATTGAAAGATGGAGGCAAAGAAATTTCAGACCCAGGAGGGATCCGGAGGGAATTTTTTAAATATTATGCGACACTTTTTCAATCAAAGCAAGTGGATCTGCAAAAGGTGCAAAATTATTTATCTAAGGTTAATTTGATGCAACCAAGCCCAGAAATGAAAGCAATATTAAATGCTGTAATAACCAAAGAAGAAATCAGTAAGGCAATAGGAGAGGCAAAAATCTCCAAAGTTCCAGGTCCAGATGGTTTTTCAGCCAAGTTTTATAAAAAATTTCACGAAGACTTGGTCCCGGTGTTAGAGATTCTTTTAAATGAAATTAGATGAACTGGGAAGATTCCAGATTCCTGGAATGAAGCTGCAATCACACTTATTCCAAAAGAAGCGCAAGATTTAACAAATGTAAAGAATTATCGACCAATTTCACTTTTAAACAACGATTATAAGATTTTTGCAAAAATTTTAGCAGAGTGCCTTAAGAGGTTTTTGAAAGAAAATATTGCTGAAGATCAAGCTGGTTTTTTACCAAATAGACAAATAAAAGACAACATAAGGGTTGTGCTAGACGCAATTGAGTATTATGATAAACATCCGGAAAAAGAAGTGGGGTTTTTATTTTTGGATGCAGAAAAGGCATTTGATAATTTGAACTGGGAATTTATGTTTAAAGTGTTAGAGAAATCCCAGATGGGCGCAGAATTTATAAGAATGATTCAATCAATATATAAAGAACAAAAAGCTACGGTGATTGTGAATGCAGAATCAACTGAAGTGTTCCGGGTCAGAAAAGGTACTAGAGAGGGTTGCCCCCTGTCACCATTGTTATTTATCTGGATTTTGGAGATCTTGCTGCAAAGGGTGAGAGATGATGATAATATAAAAGGTTTGAATATTAGAGGTTTTTCATATAAATTAAGAGCATTTGCTGATGATATTATGTTTATTGTTGAAGATCCTGTCAATAATATGCCTAAGGTATTTGAAAAAGTAAAAGACTTTGGTGATCTCGCAGGGTTCTATGTAAATAAGAGTAAATCCAAGATATTGTGTAAAAACATGATAGGTGCAAAGCAACAAATGTTACAAAATGTGACAGAATGTGAAGTGGTTAAAAAGGTTAAATATTTGGGAGTTGAAATTACAATGAAAAATATTGACTTGTTTAAGAATAATTATGAAAAACTGTGGAATGTAGTAAAGAGTGATTTAGAAAAATGGGGAAAACTTAGATTATCTCTTCTT
Source organism: Gekko gecko (assembly GCA_029375565.1). Taxonomy (NCBI): domain Eukaryota; kingdom Metazoa; phylum Chordata; class Lepidosauria; order Squamata; family Gekkonidae; genus Gekko; species Gekko gecko. Next base: position 144,230,236 of record JAPDNY010000005.1, read on the forward strand.
GGAAGAATTGCCGTTGTCAAAATGAATGTACTGCCCAGGTTGATGTTTTTGTTTCAGACAATACCAATTGTGAAAGATGTGAAAGTGTTGATGAAATGGCAAAGAGAAATCTTCAAATTTATCTGGGCAGGAAAAAAGCCAAGAATTAAAATGAAAATAATGTACGATTCTAAAGATAGAGGTGGCTTCCAAGTCCCGAATTTGCGTTTGTATCATGAAGCTGTATGTATGTCTTGGTTATCTGAATGGGTTAACTTGGAAAATAGAAAACTTTTGGCTCTTGAAGGGCACGATTGCAGATTTGGCTGGCATGCCTATCTTTGGTATGGGAAAAATAAAGTGGATTCACTGTTTAAGCATCATTATGTAAGGGGAATATTGTTTGATGTATGGACCAGATATAAGGATACAATGTCCGATGAGAAGCCTTTGTGGATTGTACCAGCAGCAGTTATACATCCTTTTTCAGAACATAAAGGCAAGGACTGGCTGAAATACCAAGAACTGTTGCAAAAAGAGGGGGAAAAATATGTTTTAAAACCAAACAATGAACTAGAATTTGAGTATGGATGGTTACAGTATTGTCAAATAAGAGATATTTACAAAAAAGATTGTAAAGAGGTTGGTTTTAGAGCTAAAAATGATGAGTTTGAAAATATCTGGTTGAAAAGAAAGCGGAAAATGATTTCAAAGATGTATAAATCTTTGTTGACTGTATATACTTTGGATGAAACTGTTAAAGAGCAAATGATAAAATGGGCTATAAATATGAACAAAGAAATCCCCATGGAAGCATGGGAGTTTTTGTGGAAAAGATCATTTAAAATGTCTACCTGTGTTAATGTAAAAGAAAACTGTTACAAGATGATGTATAGGTGGTACATGACACCAAAAAAGATTGCTAATATTAGTATGGATAAGAACTTGAGTAATAAGTGTTGGAAATGTAAAAAAATAGAGGGTTCTTTTTGTGATAAAGCAAAGGTATACTGGTCTAATATACACTGTGTGATGCAGAAAATATTAAAAATCCCAATTGGGAGAAGCCCGGAACTTCTTCTCTTAGGTTTGACAATGGAAAAATTTCCACAGGAAAAAAGGACATTATTATGGTACATGGTTTCGTCAGCGAGAATGGCCTTTGCTCAGCAATGGAAAGCGGAGAAGGTGCCAGATATACATGACTGGTTTAGAAAACTGCTGTTTTTAGCGGAAATGGACAAAATGACTAAAAAATTAAATGGACAAATGGCAGAACAGTATCTAAAAGACTGGGAAGATTTGAAACTGTATATGGAAAATGAATATAAAATGAAGGGGAAAATGTATAATCTTGAATTGTATGGATACTGAACTCTGGAATGCACTATATATAGTTAAACTATGTTGTTAGGTTTTTATATATTTGAAATGTGTTACCTGGTTGTCGATTGATATAAGTTTAAACTTGTTTACCGTCTATTATATACTTTTTTGTTATTAGCAGTGTTGGAAGCCTATTGGGGGGTGGGGGGATGGGATGGTAATTTGTTTCAAACTGTATTGGTAACGTTGTTGAAAATGTTGAATGCATCCCAATAAAAAATTTTGTTCAAAAAAAAAAAAAAACTTACTGACAATGGATGGTGGGGTTAATCCCCTTGCACAAAAGAAACTTTCAGCACTAGCACACAAATGCTAGTTCCATCAGCCTTGTCTCTCCTCAGAACCCTCTAATGGTGAGGTAGCAACACTGAGAGCTGGGGAGCCAGTGGGGGGTGGAGAGAAATGCCACCACCACAAGCCTCACCATTGCTCCCTCTCTTCACCAGTCTCTAAGGTGCAGAGGATGGTGGAGCTGTGGGTAGCCCTCTGTGGCTGATGCTGACACCAGGAAGCCTTCTCTCACTGCCATGACATAAGAGATTGATGCAGGCCCCCCAAGGGGGGGGGGGTCAGTGGCAATGGGGATGTCTGGGAAAAATTCTCCTCTGTTTCTGTGCTTGTCCAGTGCAGCAGGTCCCCCAAAGCCTGCTGCAGTGGTGTTGCTATCAGGTGGCCTTCCACTGGCTCTGTGAAAGCTGGACAGCTGTCTGTACCTGACACTGGGCAGCCTTCTCTCGCCAGTTGGTTGCAACAGGCTGGTGTAAGCCCCGGCAAGGGAGCTGAGTGGACGGTCTGGACTCACCTTAGCCAGACAGCTGGGATGGAGCTGGTGGGAAGGCAAGCTGGGGAAAGTGCCCCCCCCATGGCTGCAGACAGGCTCCATGAGCCATGGATGATCCAGCAGAGGGCAGGATCCAAGTCATTGATGGAGGGAAGGTGAGGAGGAGATATTAATGATGTGATGGTGGAGGAGCAAAGAGTGAGAGAGAGTGATGGGGTGGGGAGGAAGAAAGGAAGATAAACAGAGAGAAGGTACATTCAGTGTGGAAGATGGAGAAAAATACAGAAAATAGAGAAGGAGTGGGGGAAAGAAGATGGCAGTGCCCAGCTGAGCCTGAAGGTGAGACCTGGCTGAGCTGGGCCCCCCACAAGGCAAGACAGACAGCAATTCCCAGCCAAGCTCCTTTTGAGATGAGACAAAGCAAGGTAGAGATAGGCCAAGCTCTGCACAAAGGCAATTCAGAAGGCAGAGACAGGCCAAGCCCTACACAAGGTGAAGTACAATGTGGTGCCCAGATGAGCCCCAAGCAAGGCAAGGCAGAACCCTGTGTAAGGTAAAGCAGACAGTGGCTCCTGGCCCAGCCCAGCCCCTCATAAAACATGGGAGATGGTGGCACCCTTCACAACTGAGCCCTGTGCTTGGTGAGGCAGATGGGCCATAGTTTTCCTTGTTAGAGTATGCCAGAATTGGGGAAGAGCAAAAAACTGAAGCTGCAGAGAAGGTCAGTTGGTGAATGGAAGGAGAGGGTAGGAAAGGAGGAAAAGCTATGGGGGCTTTCAAGGAAAGCAATGAGAAAATAGTGAGGAAGAAGACTTACCTCACAAGTCCTTGTGGGTTCCTGCTTGTAAATAAGTAAGTTCAAAATTTTACAATGATTGCTTATGCCCCAGTCGCTATGATTGGTATGTTACCATTACATGGATACACCCTACAATCCTATGCATATTCAAGGAAGATGGAAATATCAAATCATTGGGAATTACTTTAGAATAAACAGACTTATGATGGTTCTGGATGTGATGCTAAATTGAATAGGAGTAAATCACGAGTCAAACCACTTGCTTCCACGCAGGTGGAGCTACAGAAAAAAAATCATGGAAGTAGATGAGTCATTCATTTAAAACTCTTTCATCAAGCAAGAAGAGATTTTTAAAACTTATACACCTACTTTACCAAAAATAAAAAATGGGGAAGAAGCATAAAATGTTCAAGTCATACTATTATTTGCTTGGAACAATGCTAATGTTGTAGTCTAGAAGCTTGATTGGTATGCCGAAATTATGAGATACAGATGTTATCCAGCCTTTTAAAAATATTTAGATGCTAACTTATAAACAAATTTCTGGAGGGTGTTTACTGATGGTATAAAACAAATTAAAATCCATCCATTCATGGCCTAATTGGTGCCATGGTTGTCATTGTCCCTTAGCTTCCATGTGTCACAAGGCATACAGTCAATAAAGAGAAAGTGCATGAGAAAGTACCACTCACATTAATGTAGGCAATTACCATGTACTTTTGCCCGCCAGGATAGGATTAGCCAATTACCAGTTGGGATGAGTAGGAATTTTAGGCTCCTCCTTCAGTGAGGGAAGTCATCTAAAGTGGTTAGGTCACACCTCCTCTCACTTCAGGCAAGGCTATGCAAATTTGTATAGACTGCATTGGCTCAGAGCAAGGCTGACCCTACACTTTTGATAGCCCTGCTGCTCTAGCAGGTCACTTGAGCCTAGCCCCACTTTCTTGGAGACTCTTGCCTTATTGGTACCGGAGATGGAAAAGCCAGTCTTATAATGAAAAAGCGAGAGAGACCATTAAGACAAGCCTCTCCTGCCTGAGGCTCCAGGCACCAGAGGTTGGCCAATGGCAGAAACCTCTATAGCGGCACAAGCTGCCATCAGTGCTGGCAGACCTGAAACTTTAGGTTGTTCCACACCCAGCCCCCAATTGCACAGAAAGAGCCTGGCAGAGATCTCTGGGCCTGAGCTTAGAACCGTTCTCTTGGAGTCCTTACCTTATTGGTATGGAAGACAGAAAGACCTTGAGGAAGGGGCCCCATTGCTGGTCTTAAAAAGAACAGGGAGAGAGCATTAGAGACTGGCTAATGGTGGATGCATCTGCAGTGGCATGGGCTGCTGTCAGAACTGGCAGACCTGAGGCTTCCAGTTATTCTGCAGATTGCAGGCCTGTAGCCCAGCCTGGGCCTCCCCCAACCCTGTGTATATGCATTCAGGAATCATGTTGGCCTTTCCATTGCTAGGAGTACCTGGCCAAGCAGTGGCTGTGGCTGTGGCTGATCTCTCCCATAAGTACGCTAGCACCAACGGCATCAGGAGTCCTTTGAGAGCTAATCAAAAGAGTTGTTCCCTTTCTCCCTCACCACCTGTGTCAGGCTTGGGTTTCAGGGTGAAGGAGTTCCTTTGAACCACAGGATCTATGGCAACAAACTCTGATAAAGAGGACAGGGAATGGTCAGAAAATTCTCCTAGGCATTTCCTAGGGAAATCCTTTAAGCCTTTCCAGCTGGAACATTTCTGGAGATTAAAAAAAGGTGCATTCTCTCTCTCTCTCTCTCTCTCTCTCTCTCTCTCTCTCTCTCTCTCTCTCTCTCTCTCTCTCTCTCTCTCTCTCTCTGAGTATTGTGTGTGTGTGTGTGCTTGTGAGCCTGGAAGTCATGGTGACTTCTGGCGACCCCTAGTTGGGCTAGGACATCTCAGAGAGGTAGCTTGATATTACTTGCCTCTGCGTCCCAGCCCTTATAGTCCTTGGAGGTCACCCTTCCAAGCACTTGCCAAGGTCAGCCCTACTTAGCTGCTGAGAACTGACAAGATTGGGCTTGCCTGGGCTATCCAAGGCAGGGCTATATTTTCCTTCTTGTAACTTCCAGTTGGATACAACAGAAAAACCTAGATCATCAGTTTCAACCAATTTAGATACTAGAAGTTTTAAGAGACAATCCAAAGAGTTCTCAGTTTGTCCGTTCCCTGAATTCTTTGATTATCTGCTAAAGGCAGATGAGCAGTTCCAGGCAACAGCACTTTCTTGCAGCCATAGGAAAGAGGTCTTTGCCTTTCCAGCAGGCAACACAGAAGACCTCAGGTCTCTCTGCTAGACACTCAACTAGCAGTCTTACATATAGGAGCAATTTTGCCTAAGGATGTGGACAACACATTTAAGGATTCAGTGGAGGAGGAGACGGGCCATGAAGCAGCCTTTCTGACAATATGAGCCCCTACTGTGCTCTCAAATTTCTCCAGGGCCATCATGGTTTGGGCTGATAACCTTCTTCAGAAGCCAGACATTGACCCCTTGATGCTTAAGAGATCCATTCTAAAGATTAAAAGGGCTGAAAAAAGGGCTGAAAAGGGAAGATGCAGCCCCAGAGGCCATGCAGTTTGGTGCCAGAGCACAGGCCACCAATATAGTGGTTAGAAAGCACTCATGGCTAAAGCATTGGAAAGTGAACCCTCTGTCTATTTCAGATTTATCTGCATTAAAAAACAAAACACAAAAAAGGAGCAAAAGGCTTTTAGGAACTCCTGCACCTTGGGCTATAGGTCCAGATTCCAGGAGAGACAGTTCCTTCCTAACAAATAGGACAGGAACCAACAAAACAAAGACCAACTTCATGACTATATGGTTGGGGTTTGACTCCAATGGTTTCCTCACATCTGGATGGAGTCTATGACTGACCAGTGGGTCCTCTCAATCATCTGTAAGGGACACAGGATAGAATTTCCCTCCCCCAACATATCACTTCCCAAGACAGAACAGAGACATCATTCTTCTGTTGTGACCTATTCAATGTTTAGTGCATATAGGGGCAGTGAAACTGGTGCCCTTAGAACAGCATTTCTATGGGATTTATTCCACTCTATTTGTAGTCCCCAAAAGATCCAGAGACTGGAGAGCAATTCTAAATCAAAGAGAGTTGAGCTATGGATAAAGAAGCACAAGTCCTGGTTTGAACCACTTCATTGAATTCTGCAGGGTATTCAGCAGGATGATCATATGACATCCTTAGACCTTATAGATGCTTGCCTCCATATTCCATCTTCCAGACAGTTCTTCCCTTTTTGGTTTCCAGGGACAGCATTTCCAATACAAGATCTTACCCTTTGGGTTGGCATCATCTCAGAGGGTGTTTACCAAGTTTTTGGTATTTCTAATAGCCTACCTACACAAACAAGGAATCTACCTTTATCCTTACTTGGACAATATCCGCTGCAGAGCCAAGGAGACAGAGGAGGTGAGCTAGGGCACCAAGTCCACTATGCAAACACATGGCTGCCTGATTTATATTTATTTATTTATTTATTTATTAGATTTATATCCCACCCTTCCAACATGGGCTCAGGGCAGCGAACATGGAGGCAAATGCCATACATAAAGACTAAAACATGGAGGCAATGCCATACATAAACACTAAAACAATAAATAATTAATTGCCTATAAAACAGTTAAAAAGCAGTGGTCAGCAGACCATATCAATCCATAATAGAAAATCCGTAACACTAGACAATCCAGTAAACACAATTGTCACCGCTCTAATGATCCCATACCCGGGCCAGTACGCATTGATGTTAAAACGGTGGTGGTACAGTAGTGGTGGCAGCCCCTACTTGAAAGCCTGGTGGAAGAGCTCCGTCTTACAGGCCCTATGGAACTGCATAAGGTCCCGCAGGGCCCTGATCTCCTCCGGGAGCTCATTCCACCAGGTAGGGGCCGCCACCGAAAAAGCCCTGGCCCTGGTTGTAGCATATTTAACTGCCTTGGGGGCTGGAATAACCAGCAGGTGTTGCCCCCCCGACCGTAGTGCCCTTGGGGGAACATATGGGGAAAGGTGGTCCCACAGGTAAGCTGGACCCTGGCCATATAGGGCTTTAAAGGTGAGAACCAGCACTTTGAAGCAGATCTGGTACGCTATTGGCAGCCAGTGCAGCACCTTCAGCACAGGCTGGATGTGTTCCCGCCTAGTGAGACCCATCAGCAGCCATGGACCAGCTAGGGGCTGGGAAGTGCTTTCTCTCTCCCTCCCTCCCCCTGCTGCTTCCCCCATACCTGAAATACTTCCAAAATTCCTAGAGATAAATTATCACTATTCCTGGAATTCCAGGAGTATTTTTGGTTATTTTGGATGTTTACAAGCTGACCCGAAGGAACAGATCTCAGAATGCATACCCCTAGTCAGTTTTCTTCATCAGATGCATGGATTATAAATCCATAGCAGATAAAGGCTGTGGTCAGACTACAGGCTTGGCACAGTCTGGCTGCACCTCTAAGTTTTCCAAAACTATTTGTTCTGTAGACTTTTGATCAGACACCCCACCCTCATCCCAAACTTGCCACATGATCAACCAATCAGACATCAGCTGTGCAGTCACTTGGGGGGTGTTGTTGGGCAGCTTCTGTTGTTTGGAAGGTCATCAAATAATAAGGGGCGAATAAGCCCAGGGACAAATAAACAGATAAGCACACTGTCCCGGGGTGAGGTGCCCAGCTTCTGCCCTAGGGCCTGTGGGGCAAGCCCTCCCCACCAGCAGTGCAGTCACCCTGCGACTCGCCCTGGCACCCCAACTCACCAGTGGAGATGGAGGAGCGGGGGACAACAGTGGCACAGACCCATGGCAGCCAGGCGACACGTCAGTGGATAGCCAAGGCCAGACACGGAGCAGAGCATCGGGCCGAGCATGTCCCCACCCCCACCAGACGCTCCAGAGCATGGCCAGGAAGGGGCAATGCAGGGTGAACACAGATGGCCTGGAGGCGCCTGACAGAGGGAAGACCGGAAATGAGGATGGCCAATGGCCCTCGGTGGGAGGGGCAGGAAGCTCCCCCTTCAACCCTTTGGCTACTCCCCCACCCCTGGGTACCCGCCCTGAAGAGCATTGCAGTGGCAGATGGAACAGCTTCAGGCGGACGACCAGCGCCGAGTCCCAAAGAGCATGACGCACACATTGGGAAGGGGAAGAAAAAATGACAGCCAGAAACTGGAAACTTCACTTCCCAAACAGCTTAAGCATGCAATGGCATGATCAGACGTCAGGAGGTACAGGGTGAAACCGCAGATGCCTGTAAAGATCAGACTTTTCCTGGTGTCTGGAAACTCCTGCTCCAAGATGGGTGAGTACCAGGTGCTGATGGTTGGGGGATGGGCGGCAGATGTTGCTGTCTGAATCTGCAGTTTAAATCCACAAGGCAACAGCAACGAAGCCATTTCTAACCTCCCATCTGATCATGGCCAGAGTTTACTTTAAGATACAAGCACCAGAGTATGAGAGTGGGGAGATGTTACAAAACAGTGCAAAACCATAGGAAAAAACATTCTATGTAAACATATCAAGATCAAATTAAAAAATATAAAATAATATTAAGTCACAGAATCTTTAGTCATATTGTAAATATTAAAAACTGTACATAAAACCCCAACAACTTTGATTACATATTTAGGTACCCTCAGTGTAAAAAAATCTCATAGTAAAATTACACTTATACACACAAGGATGTCAAACACTTACAAGCATCTTTCCTATGACTAGGTACAGTTCTTAATAACATAATATACATGTACACCAAATGTGTTTCAGCTATGAGATCTTCCTCAGTCATTTAAACTTGTACAGTACATAGCAATGTTTTTCTTAAATGACAACATGCCTGACCAAAGCACTGAACATCCTAAAGAAGAAAGAAAAAAAAGAAAACAGTTTAGATTCATTATTGTATATTTTATAAAAATTAAAAGCAAAATACAATTCTTAAGGATATTTTATTTATTTATTTATTTATTTATTATTTCAATTTGTATTCCTCCTTGCCACGGAACTGGTTTAAGGTGGTTAACAGCATTAAAAGCAATAAAACAATGAATACAGTAAAATACAATAAAATATAAATACAGCTGCCTAAAAAATCTGATAAGAACAGTACAAATGATGAAATGATGATGGTGGCATACAATATACAGACAAAGGCAATATACAACCAGTGTTTCATGCGGGCCATGGTGTATTCAGGCAGCGCATTTGTCACTGGAGCATTCGCTGGTGGCACATTCATCAGTGGCGGCTCCTAATCGAAAGCCTGATGGAAGAGCTCCATTTTACAGGCCCTGCAGAACTGTAAAAGGTCCTGCAGGGCCCTGATGTTGTCCGGGAGCTCATTCCACCGCATGGAGCCACCACTGAAAAGGCCCCGAAAATATATTAACTAAATATATTTAAATTACAGCTACCAGATGTAAAATCTTTTACCTGAAATGGGTATCTCACTTTGTTGTTATATTTTATTAGGACCATCAGAGTTAACTTTCCAGATGATAATTGTTAATGCTCCAAATTTATTGAATATAAAGAAAAATACTATCAATTAACTAAAAAATAATGAAGGGCCAAATAAAAGTACAGATTTTTTAAACCAGAAAATATGGCAGATTTAATCTCTGTAAAGGAGGTTCATAAAATAAGCCATCTGTTCATCATTGTTTCATAGATAATTAAAGTAATTACATGAGTCCATAAAAGCACCTTACCTCAAAAGTAAGCAAGTCACAGACAAGGAGCTCCTTCTGAGAAGAAGCTCTTAATCAATACAACTTCTCACACTTACAAGATTTTAAAGTCATCTCCTAACAATAACTAACCGTCCCACTTGATAAGGGCACATATTCTCCATGATTTTCAGTTGCTTCTGCACCTGGGACTCAACAAATTCTATCTATTGATAATGGGTTAGACCAGGGGCCGGATCCAGCCCCTGCAAGGCTGCAATCTGGCCCAAGAGCAACTGACTCTGTGCTGCTTCCTGCTTCTAACATTGTAGCTCCTTTCCCTCGGTCTTTCCTATTTCCTGCTTCAGAGGAGAGAGAGAAAGCCTTCCCTTGATTGGCTGAGGGCTCCACCCTCCTCTGGGGAGGGAGGAGGAGGGAAAGAAACAGAGAGGGGGTGGGGAATGGCATCTCATGGGACTTTTAAGAAGACCAGCAACATTTTATTTCAGGTATAAGCTTTTGTGTGCAAGCACACTGTTTCTGAGAGAGAGAGAGAGAGAGAGAGAGAGAGAGAGAGAGAGAGAGAGAGAGAGAGAGAGAGAGAGAGAGAGAGAGAGAGAGAGAGAGAGAGAGAGAGAGAGAGAGAGAGAGAGGGGGTGTGTGTGTGTGTGTGTGTGTGTCCTGTGTTTAATTCCACTTAGAGAGATCTCCTTTCTATTATTATTATTATTATTATTATTATTATTATTATTATTATTATTATTATTATTATTATTATATTTATACCCCGCCATATCCCACAAGTGACAATAGCAGGCACTGGTAATGAGAGAAGAAATCTAGGTCTCAAATCAGTCCAGTAGTTTGCATTGCCTTGGACTTTGTGATCAGTTGCAATTCAGCACTCTCTCTTTCTAATCTCCCTCTGAAACTCCTTTGTAAGATAACTGCTACTCTTTGGTCAGCAACTGAATGCCCTGGATGCCTGGAAGGTTAAAATGTCCCCCCACTGTTTTTTTCTTTAATGTAAGGGTCCAGTGACACCTTTAAAGGCTAACAAAATTGTGGTAGGGTATTAGCTTTGATGAATCACTGCTCACTTCTTCCGACTTATCTCCATTTATTCTTCGTATCCTCCTGGACTGAATCCTCCTGTACCAAGGTGAGACCTAGGTTTCCTGTCTCAGTACCAATACTGATATCTCCACGCCTCTGTATATCATAGCAATGCTGATATCTCCACGCCTCTGCATATCACACCTAATCCAATCATGTCTACTATTGCCATTCAGCATCTGAAATCACCTTTATAAAGTTTATATCTCCTTGTGTTACATTTTATGGCATATATGGCCTGGCCTGAAAAATGATATTTATGTCAGATCTGGCCCTTGTAACAAATGAGTTCAACACCTTTGAGATAGACAGCTTCTAATCTACACAAGGCCATATAATTGTGCTTCTACTTTTTCTTCGTTTTAATGCTCATCAAGGCCATTCTGTTTTGGGTCTCTAGTCTCCCTCCTAGGCATGCTTCCTTGAGATGCTAGGTTTATGCTATTTATATGTGCTACACCATCCTCCATAACCTTTTTGGTCAGATCCAGCAACTGTTAAGAACATAAGAACATAAGAGAAGTCAATGTTGAATCAGGCCAATGGCCCATCTAGTCCAACACTCTGTCACACAGCGGCCAAAAATACCACATGCCATCAGGAGGTCCAGCAGTGGGGCCAGGACACTAGAAGCCCTCCCACTGCTGCCCACTCCAGCACCAAGAATAGAGTGTGCATCACTTGCCCCAGACTGAGAATTCCCATCTATACCCTGTAGCTAGTAGCCACTGATGGACTTCTGCTCCATATGTTTATCTAATTCCCTCTTGAAACTGTCCATGCTTGTAGCCACCACCACCTCCTGTGGCAGTGAATTCCATATGTTAATCACTCTTTGGGTGAAGAAGTATTTCCTTTTATCTGTTCTAACCCGACTGCTCAGCAATTTCATGGAGTGCCCACAAGTTCTTGTATTGTGAGAAAGAGAGAAAAGTACTTCTTTCTCAACCTGCTCAATCCCATTCATAATCTTATAAACCTCGATCATGTCACCCCTCAGCTGTCGTTTCTCCAAGCTGAAGAGCCCCAAGCGTTTTAACCTTTCTTCATAGGGAAGGTGTTCCAACCCTTTTATCATTCTAGTTGCCCTTCTCTGCACTTTTTCCAATGCTATAATATCCTTTTTGAGATGTGGTGACCAGAACTGTACACAGTATTCTTCTATATTTCTATATTTCTTCTATATTTCTATAGTTCTTCTACATCTCTGGCTGTATTCGTCACAGTGCTTGCTCCCAGGAAAGTGTTCTTAAGACTGCAGTCCTGAGCTGTGAACCTGCTCATTTAGAGGGTGTCCAATACTATAAAATGCAAGCTGGCTTTTCAGTTCTTGGTTAGCTGTGTTATCAACCAGTAGACATCACACGGCAAACAGGAAATAGCTGTTTAATGAGTCAATAATGCAGCACATTAGCCATATAGTGTACACACACACACACAAAGATTAAGGCCTGTTGTAGAAATAAATACAACAAACTCTAGAAAGAGGCTCTGGGAGAGTGCCAAGGCCTTGGGCACTCAGCATCAATGTGTTGTGGCAATCTCAGCAGGGTATAATGACAGAGACCACCATTTTCTCCCGAGGAACTGATCTCTGCTACTTGAAGAACAGTTGTAATTTTCAGTGATCTCCACCCCTCACCTGGAGATTGGCAACAATTGTTGCCCATAAGAGAATCACTGGTTTGGAGGGTAGAGTCTATGGGATTGTACCTGTCTGAGGTCCCACCCCTCCTCAAACCTCACCCTCTCCAGGTTCCATCCCTCAAATCTGTTGCCCTGTAAGGCTTTTTATGCCTTTTATGAACTGAAATAAACTATGAACTGTGCAAAGCATTCATAAGGAACTGTACAGCATGGTAGCCCACTATGATGCCAGACTGAGACTGCACCCTGAGAGGAAAACACCTTTCCTTCTTTATTGCTGCTCCAGGGGCCCTGCAAGGTTACCAGCCCTCTTTACCTGATGGAAGATGGATCAGTTCCATGAGTTTGCACAGAGCACCAAATGCCATGCCATGCTGAGGCATGAGGACAAAGGACTCCAAAACGCCATTAGGAGACCTCTCCAACACACACAGGAAACCTCTTTCTCCCCCCATCACCTGTGAAGCTACACATAGCTTCAGAGAATCCATTCATGGTTGCTTAGAGACTAATCACTCACCCATCAAGGACCCAGCTAAGGCTATCAAGGAACAATGGCTTTGGCCCAGTGACTCATCTCACCTACACCCAGGTGCCAGACTCCGGTCTAAGTTGCTAGTTCTCAATATTGCCACTCCCCTAGACTCTTCCCCCTTGAACCCAGCACCAATCAGCATGTTTTGGGGATGGACTAGTAGGTGGACCGAGACATGTGACCAGCTTGGGCCATCCCCAAGAGGCATGTGACTAGGACATGTGGACAGCCTGACCCAACCTCCCCACACCACATTATAAAAGGGGCTACCTGACCACATGTTCTCTCTCTACTCCCCCCCCCCAACGACCTCTATACTCTCTTACTCTTGAACTTGTGGCTATCTTGCCACACTTTATCCTGAGGCTCTTGGATGGCCGCCAGAGTCTTCCATGTGCTTTCTGCTGGTTCAGTTTGCACTCTCCATTTTTCTAGCATAAGTCCCATTTTTTTATAATTCCCTTATTTTTCCATTTGGAAGCCTTCATCTCATCAGACAGGTAAATATAACCCAAACAATGAATATCCTGCTCATGCAAGTGTGCTGATTATCTATCTTTGTTTCCTAGAATCTGAATAATTGTGTGTGTGATTGTGTATTGTTTGTGTGTGAAGAAGACTACAGTAAAGACACCATTTTAACCTAACTGCAGCCTCCGTGTCTGTTTCTGATAAGTTCTGGAGGGGCAGGACTTCTGTAAAAATTGGTGTTGCATCCCGCAACCGATTGCTTATTAATAAGAGCTAATATTCCCCATAATTTTATTAATAAATAAGAGCAATCAGGTTAACAAATCTCCAGGAATTTCCCACCTGAAGTTGGCAACCCTATCTCCTTCCCAGCCAGTCATCAACCTACCTTTATTTCCCCCTCTCTTCAGCTTTCCATTCCCCCCCACACACACGCACCTGCAGCCTCTTCTGTGCTCTGAAGCCGTGACTGCCACAGAGTCCATCATTTTCCGTGCTTTGAAGCCCTGACTGCTACAGCGTCAGCCATTTTCTCCAGGGGAATTGATCTCTGCCATCTGGAGAGCAGTTGTAATTCTGAGTGATCTCTAGCCCTCACTTGGAGATTGGCAACAATGGTTTCCCGGAGGAAAAGTCATTTTTCTCTGCAAGGGGGATCAAAGCAGCTTTACATCATTCTCCTCTCCTCCTTTTGACTTGCACAACAACCCTGTGAGGTAGGTAAGGCTGAAAGTCTGTGACTGGTCCAAAATCACCCATTCAGCTTCTACAGCAAGAACTTTGATCTAGCAGACCCTGCTCTGAAGCACTGACTGCTACACCTACGGCAGCCAACCTCCAGATGGAGCCTGAAGATCACCAGGTATCACAATTGAACTCCAAACAACAGATCTCTTCCCACCCCAAAAAAATAACTGCTTTGGAATGTGGGCTTAGAATCATAGAATGTTAGAGTTGGAAGGGACCTGCAGGTCATCTAGTTCAACCCCCTGCACTCTGCAGGAGCGTAGCCAAAAGATACCCCTACATACCTACAACCCAAAAGATGGTCATCCAGCCTCCACTTGAAAACGTCCAGTGAAGGAGCATCCATCACCTCCCGAGGCAGACTGTTCCACTGCTCAACCACCCTTACAGTTAGGAAGTTTCTTCTGATATCTAGCCGGTATCGACTCCCTCATAATTCCCACCCGTTAGATCTAGTCTTGCAATCCAGAGCAAGAGAGAATAGATCTGCTTCATCTTTTACGTGACAGCCCTTCAAATACTTGAAGACTGCAATCATGTCCCCTCTAAGTCTTTTCTTTCCCAGGCTAAACATACCCAACTCTTTCATCCTTTCCTCATAAGACTTGGATTCAAACCCTCCTGGTTGCCCTCTTCTGGAGACGCTCAAGCTTGTCAACATCCTTCCTGAAGTGTGGTGCCCAAAACTGGACACAGTACTCCAGGTGAGGCCTGACAATAGCAGAATAGAGCGGAACTACCACCTCCCGTGATCTGGACACAATGCTTCTGTTAATGCATCCTAAGATTGCATTAGCTTTCTTCACAGCCACATCGCACTGCAGGCTCATGTTGAGCTTGTGATCAACCAGAACACCTAGATCCCATTGACATGTGCTGCTGTCAAGCCAAGTCCCTCCCATTTTATATCTGTGCCTTTGATTTTTTGTGCCTAGGTGTAGGACTTTGCACTTATCTCTATTGAATTTCATTTTATTTGCCTGTTTTATTTCATTTTATTTTCCTGCTTTTATGGCATGCTGTTCAGCTGAGGCCTCTCCCCTCCCCAAACCCTACCTTCCATAGACTCTACCAGAAAATCTCCAGGAATCTCTGTACTTGGAGCTGGCAACCCTAGTCAGAACTGGCTCCGACTTCCGGTTCCGGTATGGCGCTACGACGGGCGGCTTTGGGGACGCGCCAGAGCCGCTCGATGCTTCTTCGCCCCTTTTGAAGCTCCCCGAGTTTCGGGCGGGCTCGCCTGGTCTCTTGGAGGGAGACCGGGTGGCAAGGAGCTTGTCCCGACCCACCCCGGTCCCAGGCAAAGACGGGGTGTGGCTGGTTTTGCTCTGATGCGGGAGCATCGGAAGAAGCAGGAGCATGTTCGTCGTGCTCTTGCATAGTGGCAGCCAACCATTTTAAACTTTTTTTTTAACCATATAATCATCGCATCGCAAAGGAGATCATAGTGCCTAGACCCAAGTGGCAACAAGGAAGAGCTAGAAATTTAATACCCTTGCCAGATAGTCCCAACTATGGAGAAAGCGGCCGTAAAGGATGTTTGGGAGTAAAATTTGATGTAACATGGTAGGGGTAAGAAAGAACTTTCTGCTTTTTGAAGCTTGACTATGCATTTTGGAGCAATGTTAAAATTATAACCCAAAAGGATGATATATTGAGTGGAAATATTTTCTGATCAATTGAAAGTTGTGAATGTTTGAGTTGGAAAATGGAGTTGGTTGAGGATAACGAAGGTATAGACGAGAATATATTAATTGGAGAGCTTACATGGGAACAATTCCAGAAAGTTTTGTGTTTGGAAATTGGTAAAGCAGTTAAAGCAGCTTGTGCAAACCTTGTTGAAAATTACCAACCTTACTGTTTGGAGGTGGAAAATAATGAGCAAGTACAGTTGAAATCTTTGCAGAGTTTGGGTGAAGCTCAAGATACTGAGCAGGAAAGAGAGATATGTGATAATGGAACTTTGCCCACAGAAACTTTGTTTACAGAAAATGAGAAACTAACAAATGTGGAGCCAAAAGTGAGAAGGAGGCCTCTTCAAAAGCGCCCTCGGAGAAAAAAGAGAAAGATAACAAGAAAGAATGAGAAATTAATAAATGTGGAATCAAAAGTGAGAAAGAGACCTCTTCTAAAGTGTCCTGAGAGACAAAAGAGAAAGACGATGAGAGAAAATGAAACAAGTGACTGTGGAAAAAAACCTAAGACTATGGAAAGAGCAGGGTCTGATTTGATGAACCATGAAAGAGAAAATCTGGAAATAAAAGTATGGGAATATAGAGATTTAAGGCATCTAGAGGAGATTAAAAAAAAGAAAGCGGTTATGGAAAAGTGGGAGAAAACTAAAAGATTACAACTATGCTCAGCGGTGTATTTAATTTGTTATTTTGAGATACATGGTCTAAGTGGGAAGGAGACAGGAATGTAATGTAATGTTAAAGAGAATTTAATTGAAAGATGTAACTGCCTAACTGTTTGGTTTGGATGGAAGTCTCTAAGAGTACTCTTTTCTTTTTCCTTCTCTCTTTTTTCTATTTACTCTTTTTGGCATGTGGGCTTATTTTTTTTATTTATTTAAATGTCATAATGGAATTTACTTGTCACAATGTATGAAGAAGAGGTCTCCATAGTATCTCCTGGGTAAAATGAGTGTTTGATTCTGGATAAGTTGCAAAATGGGAGAAGGCAAAAGTATATACCATTTGTATAAGACATGAGCTTAATGTTTTTGGATTTTTTTAAAAGTATTATTATCATTATTATTTAGATTGGAAGGTAGATAAAGGAGACCAATTGTTAGGATTGGCATTGTATGTGGTTTTGTTTTGTTTTGGTTATGTGTTTAATTAAATATGTTTGTAGGAGGAATGAAACTTGATACTGGGGAAAGAAGTGGTAATCATAACATGCTAAAAGATTGATAATATATATATAATCAAGAAGCTGAATGGGGTTATTGTGTAAAATAAGAATGAATTCTAATTACTTGATTAATATTGTGTTGTTGCTGGTTTTTTTTTTTTATATTAACTATAAATGCTCTATAGATATTATGATTGAATAGTAACTAAATCTGTTCAGCAGTGCACTAATCATATTCTGGCAATGACTGAAGATGAATTTGGGATATAAACTGATCAATGTAACTGTAACAGGAAGAAAAGAATCTATATATTAGGTGTAATTAACTGATTATAACAGTGCGATGCGATGAAAGGATGTGAATTTGTATTTATACCCTCTTTCTTTTCTGTTCTTTTCTTTTTTCCTTTCTTTTTCTTTTTGTTTGGAAAATTAATAAAGAGAATATACAAAAAAAAAAAAAAGAACTGGCTCCAATGAGTTCCTCACAAAGGCTTGCAAAGTGTTTCCTTCCTTTATCTGAAGTAAGCTTGGTTGCCGACCATGGCGAAATGGGCTCCAGTTTACAACTCAGATGTTTGCCTCCCACCCTTGTCTCGTGGGTGTATCTCACTCCTTAAATTCACTGCCACTACTCACAGAATCGTCACTGCCTATTTAGAGAGACAATGAGAACTCTCTGGCCCAATCTCCCTATTTGGAGATGGAATCCCCAATCTTTGGGTGATCCCTGGAAAGTTGGTAATCTAAGAGTCTGGCCTTTCCTTGCTTCCCTGGGCTACCCCCTTCCTTTGGTATTGTGGAGAGGCTATGTGGTGAGAGCACAACACAAATTATTAGCCCAAATAAATGAATTTATTTAACTATTTACACAGTTTTGGAGCACATACGCACTGTAGGAGTAAGCAGACACCATGAACCAACAAGGCATAAATCAACAGGGGTTAAACACAATACTCTTTTCCTACACACAATACTCTTTACCTCTGGAGGTTGTGGGCTCAGGATAGGATCTCTCCTTGGACTGGCCTCTGACTCTACCTCAGCCACTCTCTTAGGGTTGCCATCCTTCAGATGGGGCCTGGAGATATCCCACGTTTACAACTGATCTCCAGCCCAGCCCCCTTGGAGAAAATGACTGCTTTGAATGGTAGACTCTATGGCATTGTCCCATACAGAGGCTCCTCCCCTCCCCAAACCCTGCCCTCTCCTGGGTCCACCCCCAAAGTCTCCAAGTATTTTTCAACCCAGACCTGGCAACCCTACACTCTCTCTTGCCCAAGAGAGCAGGGAAACTTCCATTCATTCTCCAGTTAAGCCGACTGTGGAGTGGCTGAATTTCTGCTGCCTCTCAGGGATGAAGACTGCCTCCTCCCTGGATGGGGTGCAATCTGTATTGATGCTGTCCTGCCCGTTGGGATAGTCTCTGTTTTCTAGCACTTTTTGGCCTTGGGGCATCTGGAAACTGTAGGCCAGCAGATAAGGAAGCCCGATTCAACCCAGTGAGTGATACCCCTGCAGGCCCCTCTCTGGAACTGCAGCTCAATTAAACCTGATGGGGGAACATTTTAAACAAAGAACCACAGCCATCTTATAAACACAGGTAACTGCCATTCCATTACACCTACCAACAGCCACTGAGGGAAGAGTTATTCCCACACAGGAGGTAATCAGAAGTGTCTTGGTCAAGAGGGAAAGCCATTTTGAAAGGGCACGGTGGCTGACGGGGGAGTGGGTGGGGAAGAGGAGCAGACCCAGCACCTGGCACACAGCCATTGGCATACCATCGGAGTGACAGGTCAGGGAGCCAAAGGCTGTGGGAGTGTGTGGAATGTTCAGAAAAGAGTCACTTGAAAAGAGGATTATATATAAGGAGAGATATACAGAAACAGGTGTCCTGATTGACTTATCAATGCCCAACCCAAACCCTTGGACCTAGGAATAAAAAATTTAGAGAGTGTATTCCTTCCATGACATCAGCACCCACTAAGAAGGGATTTTTAGAAAATCAACAGAGATGTTATGAGAGACAGAGATGATGTGGAATTTGATTATGATTGGTTGAATTATAGACAGATTTATGATTTGTTTAAAACTGATAAGAGAAAATATGGCTTTAGGGCAAAGAATAATGAAATTGAGACTATATGGGCAGAAAAGGGGGAAAAAATGATCTCAAAAATATATAAGGTTTTACTGAAGTGGTATACAGAAGATGAAATTGTAAAAGAACAAATGATAAAATGGGCGGTAAGTGTAAATAGTGAAATAACTATGGCATCATGGGAATGTTTGTGGAAAAAGTCAATGAAAATTTCAACTTGTGTTAATGTCAAAGAGAATTGTTATAAAATGATGTATAGATGGTATATGACTCCAAAGAAAATTGCTAATATAAATGAGAGTATGTCTAGCAAATGTTGGAAATGTAGAAAGAAAGAGGGCTCATTTTACCACATTTGGTGGACTTGTGATAAAGCCATGAGTTATTGGTCAGGGATTCATAATGAAATACAGAAAATTTTGAAATGTACTTTTAAGAAAGATCCACAAATCTTGTTGTTAGGTCTTAAACTGGAAGAATTAAATCTAACCAAGAGAACATTGTTATGGTACTTGGTCACAACAGTTAGAATGACTTATGCTCAATTCTGGAAACAAGAAAAGATTCCTGAAACATGGGAATGGATTAAGAAGATGCTTTTTATGGCTGAAATGGACAAAATGACAAGAAAGCTTAATAACGAAGAAGTTGAAGCATTTTTTGAAGAATGGAAAGATTTTAAAGACTATCTTGAGAAAAACTGGGATGTTAAAAATAGATTGATTTGCTTTGACAGTTATTAAGGAGAAAATAAGAAAAAGAACGATAAGATTGCTAAAATGTTACCTAATTTGATAATGGAAATGATATATTTTGTGAATGGTAATTAGATAATAGAGTTTATAAGGGGTAAGAGCATTGCGGGAAGCCTTGTACTGGGGGGAGTGGGGAGAAAAGAAAAAAGGTATGTGATATCTATAAGATGGAATTTTAACTATGTGAAACATATCCTATAATAAAATTTTTTAAAAAAAAAAAAAAAACAAAAACACCTTCCTGGCTTCCCAGCCTACAAGCTTCTCCTCAAAGTGGGGGCTCCAGTTATGTTGCTATGCAACCTCAACCTGCTCAAACTCTACAATGGCACCAGGCTCTGATTGAAGGCCCTCCATAGGAATGTCATCAAGTCCACATTGCTCACTGGCAGTGCTCGGGGTGAGTCGGGGTTCATATCATGCATACCACGCATACCACTCATGGTATCAGATATCAGCAAAGGTCTGCTTTTGACCATCAAAAAGTCCCAGGGGCAGACACAGAAGGTGGCAGGAATTGACTTAACAGAAGACTGCTTCTCACATGGGTAGTTCTATGTGGCCTGCTCCGGAGTGAGCTCACCCAGCAGTCTGGCAACTGAGGACATAACCACCAATGTGATGTACAAAGAGGTCCTTCAGTAGAGAGAGAAAAAGTTGCACATATTTCTGACTTCATTTTTTACACTACAATGTTCCCCTTTGTAATTCCTTCAACAAATGTTATACTTCGAAATTCACTTTATTGGTTTTCTCCATCAACACATTATTCAAACAGCTTTATGAAGCTCAGATACTATGCTACTGTATTACAAGACCAATTCAAAAAACCAAAGAGCCCATCCTAAACCACAAACACACACATACACACACACATACACTTCTTCCCAGAAGTATTATAACTGGGTTTACTGTGGTTAAATACCATAGTGAAGCATGGTTTCAAGCTAGTATAAATATATAAGGAGCCAAATGCATCTGCCCTTATGTTAAGGTAAATTGGGTGTAGATGTGTGGCAAAATTCTTCTCAGTATGTGACCAAATGACAACTGGCTTTCACAAGAATTGTAGGCCCATGATTAAAAATTACCATTCAGTAATGGTTGTTTGTGTTCACTTACTGCTACAGAAGTCTGAAATAGATGGCATAGAGGAAGCAGAGTGTATGACAAAGTGAACAGGGGATATACTTCTTAATAGAAATTCATCTGTATGTGTGTGTGTGTTTAAAATTTTAATAACATTTTTAGAATTTACTTCATTTAATCAGGAAAAAATACAGAAATGTGTTTGATTGTGTTTGCTTGACAGGAAGATATGCAATCAACAATTCTGTGATTCAGGAACATGACATTTTTTAAATATCTCCAAAATTTAGAGTTGTTGAAATAGGAAACAAGAAAATAATTTATTTAAGCTTCTGGGAGACTTAAATGATCCATTTACACATTATACCAATGACAGGGTGTGAGATAATTTTTATACAATGATATTTAATGTGTGAATTCCCTAATTTGAGTGGAAATTGGAGTTTTGAGTAGATATATTCACTGTAATTGATGAGATCCATTGGCTAATTATCTCTGTATTGTGTGCTTCCCATGTGATGATACTGTGCTACTGAAGCATTTCCTGGTGCTTCCATGTGGCTGGTATAACATATAAACCAATCCTTAGAACAGAATTTCTAGGCACTGGGTTGACAGTTCTGTGAGGACTATAATTAGAGCCCAGTGTCTCCCTGGGACAAAAAAAATAGGCTACTGGCAAGATCAATGTCAGGAGAAAAGTGCCAAAGATATTGCCAAGTGAAGTGCTCTCACCATTATTGAGCCAATAAGCACAGAAGCTAAATGTTGCCTGCCATCTGCACCATTTGCAAGATTACATTGGGCTTATGCATCAGAAAAGAATAAAAGTGATTTAATCATTCACTGCTTGCATAGGCTTTGTTGGAAGATAGCATCCAACAACACCTGGCAGTGAAATCAATGAGTTTACACTGGAATAACTCACATAGGATTGCACTGGGAGTATATTTGTTTCAGTTGTAAATATCTTGTTTCACATTTGTGTTCTGCCCTTTCTCCAAGGAACTGTGACAAAAATATCCATTAGATGACCTGCATTATATATCGATTAGGTGGAAAAGAGTTCGTTTCAAGGATTGGAACCCAGATCCACCAGATCTAAATCCAATCTTAGTGGTGAATATTTTTAGCCAGCAGGTCATGGCCCCAAATCCTATGGAAATAGCTCAATTACACGGCTGGCTTGCTACAAATTCCTTGTTCATGAAATCTCAAATGAATGTATGCAAATTTGCCTTGCCCTGACCTGACTGGTTGAGGCTCCCTGGATCTCATCAGATCTCAGAAGCTAAGCAAGGTCAGCCCTGTTAGTACTTGGATGGCACACCAGGGTTGCTACAGAGAGGCAGGCAATGTCTGAATGTCTTTTACCTTGAAAACCCTCTGGAATCGCCATGAGCCTGCAGTGATTTGATGGCACTTTCCATCACCAAATTTGTCATACAAAATGTCAGAAGGTACATAAATATAGACAATTACATTTGGTTTGTCCTGTACAACTCAAAATCAAACAGCCTGCAGTCTGCATTACAAACAACACACAAAACAAAAAAGCATATTTTCTAAATTAACTTATTACTATGAATGATTGCCTGTATTACTCATATTTAGCATGTATATATTTTTTCTGTTCTTAATCCTCTTGTAGTTTTCCCCAAGAATTTGAGCCAATAACTTTTTTGTGAATGGGAATATATTTTAAAAAAGATACTCCTTTCACAGGATATGATTTGCAATCAATTAATCTTTTGAATCATGTTATCTGGCACCACCGAATATGGACTCTCATGTCAATAGCAATGCATGAAGAAAGGCTGGCATTTGTAGATCTGCAGCTTCCTAAGAGGTCTCAAGAAGGAAATCCCCTTAGGCTATGCTCTGATGCCTTGAACCACTTTGCTGGAGACATGCACAGAAATCAAAAAGGAATGTCAGCAAAACAAGAACAAAAAAGCCCCGTCCAAATCCAAACAAATCAAGTTGACAGGTCTTGAGTCTCAGGCTTGATAACTCCGCTGTGATCTTCTCTGTTGCCTGACAACTTTGAAGATAGAGGAGAGGGATAGGGTGCTTTTTCCCCAGCCTTGATCCTTTTGCAAAGGTAGTTATAGCCTGGAATTACAATTGTTGCCTAAGGGAAATATTATACTCTTTATAGATGTTACAATGAATGATGAACCAAACCTTGGGTTATAAAAAGTTGTATTTGTTTTATGTGCCATTAGCATTTAAGAACACATAAAAACTCCAGAGATGATGAAGCATGGTTTTTATGTGTATTTTCTCCGCAAGTACGGTTATACTTGAAATGTGTGTGTTGTTTTAAATGCCACCAGGTCTCTCATGGCATGATGACCCTATGAATTCATGACCTCCAAAATGTCCTATCATTAACAGCCTTGCTCAGGTCTTGCAAAATAAGGGTCATGTATTCCTTTTTTGAGTCAATGTATCTCATGTTGGGTCTCCCTCATTTCCTGCTGACCAACTTTTCCTAGCATTTTTGTCTTTTCCAGTGAGTCTTCTCATAATGTGGCCAAAGTATGATAGCCCCAGTTTAGTCATTTTAGCTTCTAGGGAGAATTCAGGCTTGATTTGATCTAGCATCCACTTAGTTGCCTTTTATGGTCCATGTGGTATCCATAAAACTCTCCTCCAACACCATATTTCAAATGAATCAATTTTCTTCCTGTCAGTGTTCTTCACTGTCCAACTTTCACACCCATACATAGTAATGGGGAATACTTTGGTATGAATTATCTTGATATTGTTTGTCAGCAACACATCCTTACACTTATTAATCTTTTCTAGCTCCTTCATGGCTGCCCTTCCAAGTCTCAGCTTTCTTGGTTGAATTTTCCCTTTTGGTTGAGGATGGAGCCAAGGAATAGGAAGTCTTGTACAATTTGAATGTCTCCATTGTGAAACTGAAGGTTGCATAATTCCCTGATAGTCATTCCTTTTGTCTTCTTGATGCTTAGCTGTAATCTTGCTTTGGCACTATCTGCTTTAAGATTCATCAGGAGTTGTTTCAAGTCTCCACTATCTTCTGCCAATAATGTGATGTCATTTGTGTATCTCAAATTGCTAATGTTTATTCCACCAGTTTTCACTGCACCTTCATCTAAATGTAATCCAGTTTCTCTTATGATATGTTCTGCATATAGATTGAAATTATAGGGAAATGAAATACATCCTTGTCTGGCACTTTTGCCAACTGGAAACCATTCTGTTCCTCCATATTCTGTTTTAACACTAGCCTCTTGTCCAGGGTATAGGTTCGTGCATCAAAACAACTAGATGCTGTGGCACAACCAATTCTTTTAAAACCAACTATATCTTTTCATGATCTACACCATCAAAAGCCTTGCTGTAATCTATAAATCACAGTCTGATTCCAAATTATTTGATATGTTTCAGGATAGGATTAAAAATCAATGAATTCAATCCTATTACAAATCATAATGAGGCTTAACCTTAGCTGTAGAGGAAATTGCATTTCTGTTGAACACTATGAGCAACATCAGCACTTGTTAGACACAGTACTCCCTACAATGCCTGAATGATTATACTCCCTTGCCAAAAAGTGGTCTTATCCTGCCAGTCAGCATAAATGTAATATTCAGCTGATTGAGCTTAAGCCATGGGGTTCATCCAGCTCCACGTTCTTTGACAAATGTAGAAAGAGACTTGATCAATAGTGTAATGTCAGGGTCATATAAAGAAGATATGGTGGCCTGTATAAAATTGGCCCGTATATCTTTTTCATTTTTCCTAACTAAACCTAAAGATGTTGAACATGGATCATTAGCTGGAGTGAGCCAAAGACGGTTGTAGTTGAGTATTTCAGTAGATAGGTCATCTGGCCAATAATATCTTTTGGATTTATTTAATTACAAATGTGCTATTGGGCAGTGAATGGCTTTCTAGTATAAGAATTGCTTGCTGCTCCAAGTCTAAGATTAATCTTATCTACCTTGTCTCAGTGATAGCCATGCCTGGCAAATAGGGCTGGATAGACTCCATGGATTCTTATTCAGATTCTGCTCAAAAAGACAGGATTATTTATTAAAAAATAGATTGTCTGGTTTGTTATTGCTTAGGTACTGATCTCAGATCAGGTCTTCCTAATCATCACTGGTTTGACAGGTTATGCAAGACTTTGTGGTATCTAAAACTGCAAAATGTGGTTGGCCAAAGATGGGGGGGGAAATGGTCAATAACAGCCATATCACATTACTTTCACCTAGGTTAAAAGCTATTGTTTGCAACAAAATCAGCTTTATTAATTCAACATCTAGTTTTCTTCTCCAGTTTAGATGTAGTGATTCTTGAGTTCTCTTTAAGTCTTGTATCTCAATATAGACATAAACATCCAGTTCTCATGGTAACATTCCATGCAACACCCAACCACATTCCATGTCTCTGGGCCATTAATTTTCATGTGAATGAATTTCCATTTTGTTTACTGAAGTAAACCCTACAAACAAATCAAGAGAACATAACAAAATTAAAGTAGAGAAGAAATGATGGGACAAGACTCTGATGATGGATGAAATTGTGAAAGACTTGAATAAGCAAGAAACCAAGGGCCACTGTGGTATTTGTTTCTTTCTTGTGTATGCCGCCTCTCCAGATCTGCTCAAGGAAGCTATTTATTCATTTAGATATTTATATCCTGTTTTATTCCTCAATGGGGACCCAAAGCAATTTACACCATTGTTCTCCCCTCTTCGATGTTATCACTACAATAATCTTGTTAGGTACATTAGACTGAGGACCTGACTTAGATAACCCAGGCTAGCCCAATATTAGATCTCAGAAGGGTCACCCCTGGCTAGTATTTGGATGGGAGATGCCCAAGGAATACCAGGGTCATGATGTGGAAGGAGGCAATGACAAACCACCTCTGAACATCACCTTCAAAACCCTATGGGGTCACTATAAGTCAGCTTTGACTTGATGTCATTTTCCACCACCACATTAGACTGAGAGAGGTTGATTCATCTGGACTCTCTCATCAAGCTTCCATATTAGAATAGGGATTTGAAACTGGATCTCTCACATCCAAGTACACCACTCTAATCACTACACAATGCTGCCTCTTATTACCATATTTATTACAATAAACACTAAAGATGTTGTATCTAATAGTATCCGAGCACCTAATAATATTTTTGCTTTTTGAAAATATAATCTCCAGAAAATTATCAAATGCTTTCTTCCAGGACTGGCCTCCTCCTTCCAATTCCCTGTTGTAAGGTTGAGTTACGATAAGAGCAGACATACAGACATAATGCAGACAGATGTCATGACCTTCCTGCCAAATATGACAGGCAGCCTTACTTTGCAGTGTAGTGCTACATATTTTAGCTTGTCACTTAGCTTGTCTTCTAAGGTTTCGCCACTTTTTAATGGAATTATGAAATCCAGAAATGGCATGTACACTTTTGTACCAGTCATGAATTTTGTGCTGTTGACTGAACTCAAAAATCTGATAGGACAGAACATAAGAGGAGCCATGCTGGATTGGAAAAATGGTCTGTAAGCTCAGCATTTTGTTTCCAGTCAGGTGCCATAGCAAAGCCTACAAGCAAAGCCCACTAACAACATCAACTAAATGCTTTCCAATTCCTCACAATCATAGACATTCTGGTTCTAAATCCAGAGGTCCCTGTTGCCTATTGGTCTTGCTCGTTGGTTTTGCTGTAGCATTTGTCTGGTCACTCTTGGAAACAAGATGCTGGACATGATGGACCATTAAGATAGATTCAGGTGGGTAGCCATGTTGGTTTGAAGCAGCAGAACAAAGTTTGGTCTAAAGGTGCCACTGAACTCAAACTGGATCATTGTTCTGATCTAGAATGGTAACTCTCATGTTCTTAAATATTTATGCACAAAACTTCTTTGTTTATGCTAATATGCTGATGTGCCCTATCGGAATTCATAATAAGAACTATGTGTTCAGTGAACACTGTTGAATGAATAGTTTCTACAGAGCCAATCCACTCACTGAAGTTGAATCAGCTTCAGAGGATCTCAGGAAGCATTGTAGTTGTGTCTGCAGAAAGCTCCAGTTTGGAAATTGCTGCTCCCATCATAACAGAATAGTTTGGTTGGATCTCTAAAAGATCCATGATTTCTCACCATCACACTGATGATGACAAGTTTATTCTGAAGAATAATATATTAAATACTATCTATCAAATATTTCTGAGGGTTTCAGGAGAACTACCTGTGATATACTCCCCTAAGCATTTCCTGTTGCAAATAATCTATCAGGTCAACTAAGTCTCTTTTCTCACAGAAATCTGGATCTAGATAAATCTCATTTAAGAAATATGAAAACCTATAAAGACCTCCCTCAACCCCCCCACAAACCCAACCCAGTTATGAAGTTAAAAGGTGACTATGGATCTTTTCCAGTGAGTAATATATCTGCCCTTCAGGAGTGGGTGTCTACTATAAGCAACGAAATTGAGGCTCATTCTCTTGAAGCCAAGTTGGAGAACTAAAAAAGCTGAGAGAGGAAGAGAGGTATGCAGAGAAGATCATATGGACAGAGCAGAAGGGTCCCACTCCCATTCTGATAGCTCATGATTTGTCATGGAGATGGAGGATCTTTGGACAGAACCATGTCACACTCAGACAGGGAAATTATCTGAGAGGGTTCCATTTCTCAGGTGCTTAGGGATTCTTTTTTCTTGATTTGTGACAGGGGAAGAAAATATTCCTTCACAATGCAAATTAACCCACAGGGTTCACTACAACAAGGTTTTCTGATGGCCAATTCCATGGAAAATATCAGTGACTCTTAGATGAGTATTGGAACTTAGAGTCTCAAATACAATTTCTCTAAAATGAGTTTTTGAGGGCAAACAGTAGTATGAGGACTCTTGCTCTTAGGCTCTGTACTGGACTTCTAGAAGCATTTGACTGGCCACAGTATGAAACGGGGCACTAGGCTCATTCTGTATCTGAACCAGGTGGCTTCTTAGGGCTTGTATGGACCAGTAGTCCTAGTCAATACAAGTCAGTTCATTATCTACTTTAAAAATTCATTGATTATGGTACAAATTTAAATTTGTAGTATAATGAATTAGAGCGTGTTACAGGTCTGCCACCATATTTATTTACTGAAAATAGTTTTCTATCCTACCTTTCCCCCACATATGTAAATCTTCAGTCTCTGCTGGAAATTTGCCTCTCAAGTACACTGAAGCATAACTTGAACCACAAGGAAAGATGGGGTATAAATATTTTAAATAATTCTTCCTTTTCTTTCCATCCCCACATTTCCTTAAAAGTGGACACACAGAAAGTGGACTTTCACAGAGCTATTCCTTTGAAGGGGGACATCATATAGATCTCTGGCCACAGTCACATGTGGATTTTCCCACCCTTTTACATGCTGAAGTACACTCATATGTGGAACTTTTTTACCCTTTTACATGTTGAGCCTTGTGCTGGTGCTTCATTCCACTGGTAAATTTCTTCTCCCTCCTGCTAGAAACCAAAGCATATGAAGAGAGTGGGAGCATTTGGATTTAACATGGTTATGCTACATAGGCAGATGTGTGGGGGAAGCATTTAAAAATAACTCCCAAACTTATAGCATGGGCTTCTACATGGCATGTGTCCTTACTATTTGGCTCATTTGTCGCATGCCCACAGTGAGGAGAGGTGATAGTTTTTTGCTCCTATACATTGATTCAGTCATACGTAAAATCCCTAGCTCAGCTGCATATGTCACTAAGCTTGGGTTGGATGAGCCTTCTAGATCTCTATGCTCCAGCTGTGTGTCCAGCACATCACAAGGATGTGTTGCAATTAAATTTGTTTCTGCAATAGGTTTCTCTTTTTGAATGTGCATTTTGGTATGCACCTGTCATGTATGAAGTATAAATAACTAAGAAAATGCAAAATATACAACCTGCAGCTTTATGTAAAGAAGCATCCTAACCTGAAAATCTAACAATTAAGTTCTAAACAGAGTTACACCCTTCTAAAACCAGTACCTTCAGTGTGTTTAGGAGGGTACAACCCAACCTAGAATGGCACTTTCGGTTGCACTGGATCCATGGAGCTCTTACTGAATCCACATGGATTTGAGAAAACCTACCAGCTTTTTAATCAGTACTTTTATGACCAAAGTGTTCAGAGTGATTTCAATTTACCAAATTCTCCTTCTGCTCAGGACCATTGAAACTAGTAGAGATTGTTCATAAAGAACATTTTGTAAATTGACTACTGTGTTTCTTTATAAATATAGCTATACAATTGTTCACAGATACACAGAAGAAGCTCTCTCAGCTCATCATTACATTTTTATCCTGTCTGTTCTTGACTGTAAATGGTAGCAAAACCACATCTAGAAATCATGTATTGACAGTGCTCCAAATGTGAGATTTGACTATGTTGTATTTGTCAATACCAATGGGTAGCTCCAGCTCAAAATTCCATCAGGGCAGGATTCAGCTGTATCATTTTCAATGTAAGGCACTGACTCTTGAAGACATTTTTGTGTATATAGAGTAATTGCTGCTCTTTTAATGATATGCAAGCATCAAATTTATACTCTGCTTTGCTTGAAAGTAATTTCTACATCCCAATGTGCTTACCACATCCCACATCCCAATGTACACAGCAACACTGATGGGCATCTAAATGAACACCCCACCTTAGATGGCTACAAAATCCTAGCCAAGAGGATCAGAGGCTAGTGCAGAGACCAAAAGCCTGTCCTTAACATATTCTTTAGTTACATAAGGGACCACATCAATGCCATGAAAAATGCCATTGGCAAATTCAATCTTCCCAAGCCCAAGGAACATTTTTGCTATATCTAATCAGTTGAAGAATCTCAGTATCCTGGAAGAGAGCATTTCCAATTTTTAACTTTTAAATTTAAATCTGTTTCCTTGTTTTAAATAACACACAGCACGATCTTTGCTGTATAAAACCCCAAAGGGGCATGAACTAGGAAAAATCTATTAACTGGATTTCGATGAGTGAAGCATATGGCTAGGTGAGTGTGACAGCATAAAGTCACAGCACAAAGGCAGAAAGAAAGTGAGAGACAGATAAAGATGTTTATACTCCACTAGACTGAAATGTGTGCTCAGTGTAATAGGTGGGAGCTGGGGGGAGAGGGAGAGAGAGAGAGAAGGAGAGAGAGACAGAAATCCAATCTCTGCTGGAGGTGTCAATAGATTTTGAGTTGCAATCCTACAACAAGTAGTTTGGTGCCTGTACATGCAACTTGTATATCCTAAGGAAAAGACATTAAGTTCCTGGACAGCAACTATAAAAATGAGAGTCCAGTTGAAATGCCTGAGTTTACCCTCTTTTCATCTGTACATCATTTAAATAAGGCAATAATATGAGCAATATGAGCAATCCTAGGCTTGCCATCCATTCAGCCAGGGAAGAATCACACATGCAGCCAACCATATTTTGGAAGTCCTCCACCACTTATTGCCCAAATGCATAGGCAAGCACCTTTCATTTTAAAATTGGCTTCCTTGCCAGCTGATGGCAGATTGACATGAACCCATGAAGTGACTTCATACTGAGTCAGACCCATGATCTATTTAAACTAGCATTGTTTACTTAACCTGGCAGTGGATCTCCAGAATCTCAGATAGAGAAGTTCTTTCATATCATTTGCTACATGATCCATTTAACTGGATATTCCAGGGCTTAAATCTGGGACCTTCTGCATGCAAAGCTGACTTTCTTCTGCTGAGCCACTTCCCCAAGGAAAAACCTTTGCTCTGCATGCAGAAGGTCCAAGGTTTAAACCCCAGAACATCCAGTTAAAAGGATTAGGTAGTAAATAATATGAAAGTCCTCTCTGTGAGACGTTGGAGAGTGGCTGCCAGTCTGACTAGACTATGCTGATCTTAATAGATCAAAGGTCTGACTTAGTATACATCAGCTTCATGTGTTTATTCATGCAATACATTAACTTAGGGAGGGGGCATTTCTCAGTGCCAGAGTATCTTCTTTGCATGCAGATTTCAGGTTCAATCCCTAGTGTTAAATAGTGGGTTTGACATGGCAGAGGCAAAGACAGAGGCTGAGTTCAGACTGGCAGTTTGAAGCAGGAGCCAGTCTGTTCCAGGTTTTCCCAGTCACGCTGCGCCAACTGATGCGGGAGCATATTGGGAGGAGGCAGGCAGGAGTGTTCAGATTGCTGGCCTGGAGGCGAGGCTGTAAATGGCTTTTCCCTGGTAATTCGGCTATGTGTGCATGAGCATTCATGCACACAGGCGCACATACACACATACACATCCGGCCGATTTGGGGAGAATCCTGTTGCGCCGGCACTGCATTGAGCGAAGCACAGCCAATCATATTGCTGCTGCCTTATGCACAACATGGGTTGCTCCCTGCTTTTAAAGGTTGGCATTCACACTTCCCGGAAGTGGAATGAAGTGTGATAAATGGGCTCTC
The DNA here is from genome assembly GCA_029375565.1 of Gekko gecko. NCBI lineage: Eukaryota > Metazoa > Chordata > Lepidosauria > Squamata > Gekkonidae > Gekko > Gekko gecko. Next base: position 144,261,655 of record JAPDNY010000005.1, read on the forward strand.
AGGGATTTGCTACCACTTTTACCGGGTATCTTTTAAACATCGGAGTGAAGCGGAACAGCACGGGTTGACTATGGGTGGGGAACGCCAGGCAGATTTGCCTGTGTGAACACTCCCTTTAATCCACTTGTGAAACTTGGCTGAAACATGGCTATAGCGGGGCAAACTGCCAGTCTGAACTCAGCCAGAGTGATTTCAACAAGCAGCAGTTTATTACATCTCAACAAGAATGCTTTACATGGGGAAACTGCCCTAACTATATACACCGAAGCCACTCCCAGCCCCCATGCAATTGGTGAGTTCAAATGGCCTCTAGGCTCCAGATTGGTTGGCTGCCCTCAGGAGCCAATCCTCAGGCAGGTTCCAAGATCCTGCCTGCCTTTGTTCTGGGGCTTCAAGCTCCAACTAGGTGGCCTGCCCAGACAAGCCCAGACATGCCTCTCCACTCTCCATCTAGATGGTCTGCCAGACAAGTCCAGGCATGCCTCCTTATGTCCAGACAGAACACCTAGCATCTTCAGTGTACAGGATCAGGAAGCAGGTAATGTGAAAAACCTGTAACTGCCAAAGCTTGGAGAGCTGCTGCCAGTCAGACTAGACAATACTGACCTTGATAGACTAATGGCATGACTCAGTATAAGGCATCTTCATGTGCTTGTGTGAATGTATAAAATATCCACATTGCTAAAAGCAAGGGAAGAATCAGTTCTTAGTAGAGAAGACTGAGAGACAGTCATATTGAGAACAAGGAGCTACACAATTCAATCAAGAAATGAATTTAATTAAATAACAATACACCAGAGGTTTGATGCTGAAGAACTGACATGAGCCCCTGGCTCACTAAGGACCATTTAGGTAGCAACAAGGAAGTAATATTGTTAGCTCAATGAATGCCAAGAAATCACAAAGGGCTAAACCCATTAAACGCAATCAATTAAATGGTTGGGAGATCACAAATTGGTGGATTAATTAATAGCTACAAATAAGTAAATCAAATTTCCCAGAGGTTCACATGCAGGATATCCTTGGGACATGAAGAAGAGATGAACATCAATAAGTGTAGCAGGACATGTCAAGGTAAAAATGAGGGTGTACATTGGTAGCTGACTTCTCATTTGCATGTAGCTGCCTTTGTCATCATTTCCCCTAATACTGTGCCAAAGCTATATAGGTGCCAGAGATTCAACCTTCTAAACCTGTGCATTCAGCAGACTTCAATATCAGTCAGTCTGCAAATGCAACTTGAGTTTCTAATGAATGGCTGACAGAATGAGGGGGCTTTTTTCGTTTTCAGAAAATATGCCCAGACACATTTCATGTTGTGAAGTAAAGCTCCAGCGAAATGAATGATTTCACTGACAATATGCCTGTTTACACCATGAATCTCAAAAAGGATTATAGCAGGGCCTAAGGATATTCTGACAGACACACATGACTAGAGCTGGAAACCTTACAGCTTACTCGTGCTGAGGGGAGGCAGTTGTAGTGATATTTCAAGCTGGTAAGTGCATCTCCATAAACATAGCCTTCCATAATCACTCAATTAGCACTGCCTATAACTAATCAGCATTTAACTATCATAGACTGTAAGCTGTTGTAAAAAGATGCTCTAACAGTTGCAGTACGTTTTCTTCAAAATTAGCAAATGAGATCAATTTTGCTACAGAAACATAAGTGGAGAGAAAATAAGGGGACAAAGTCCCTGTGCTAAACCCAGACTTGAAGTGCAGTAGTCTTATAAATTCACTTTCTGGCACATCCAACAGAGACTCTAGAGCAAGTCTTGAAAAAAATGTAATATTGAAGTCAATATGAAGATGTTAGTGCATTGGCAAAGAGAAGAGGGTGGGCTGGGAGTTGTATTTGGCCAGACACACTGGAGGAAAGCTGAGTCCCGTGATTCTGCTGGAGCTCAAATCCAGCTGGCAGCTGCGCAGGTTCAGGAGGCATTAAGGAGCATAGGTTATGCCTATTGCTTTCTCCTACATTACCAGCACCAGCGGCACTTCTAGTGCCTCAGGGACTCACCTTGGTCACTTGGGCAGAGAACTGACACTGTGGTCTAGTATGCCTAGGGTTGCTAGGCTGCAGCCAGAAAGCCTCAAGAGAAATTGGGGGGGTGGCACCCAGCATGCCAGAGATAAGCCAGTATGCTGATGTCATTTCTGGTAAGAAACAGAAGGGACATCTTTAGACACTCTAGCCTTCCCAAAAGATTCTATGGTTTTACCATAGAGTTTTTGTAAACGCTAAAACATCCACTATGTCATTTCCAGTTTTTACTGGAAGTGATGTCAATGTGCTAGAGTGCACTCCAATCCCCATTTTCTCTTCCCAGTACCTGATCTTCCAGTGGGCAAAGAACCAGGATGCTTGGAGGTCTCCCACTATGGTGGCCTACCCCTGCTCTACAGAAACACAGCACAAGATTTTACAGAAAACCAAATGGGCATTGATAATATTTCCCAGGTCCCTAGAGCCCAAGTTTCCCATTGTTCCTCTCACACCATGTTTAGGCTCCTGAATAGGACAGGAATGCTGGTACTATTCTCCAAACAGTACCTTCCTCAGTTCTCCAGGTTTCTGAGGCCCCTGGAATTTTATACTTCTGTTAGTGGCCTTGCTATCCCCCAGTAAATGGGAATTTCCTTTGCATAAGTGGGAAAGTGAAAGAGTAGATTATCCTTAGAGCAGAACACAGTGCATAGTGGTCTGTAGTCTGGTTTTCCCAGGTCTCTTTGATTGCACTTACAGTTGCTAAAGCTGCCTAAATAAGAAGATCTCATCAATATTCTCAATATTCCCCCCAATTTCTGAAAATTTAGATATTAGTATTTAAGGGGATTGCCCAATCAGTCTGCATACCCATTATATCAACTTGGTTCCATATTTTATATTTTTGTACACTTCCTGTGTGTAATTCTGCCGTATGATAAATAAAAATAACAACCAGTTTCTAACTTGACCCCAGAGGGCAGCCTTATACATTTTATTGGATTATTCACATTGCAGCATCTGATCTAGTAACTTCTAGTGTTCATACAAGCTGAAGATTGTAGTGTAGTCTTAACTAGATACTAGTAAACCAGATGGTTCTCAGTTCACAGAAACATAGCCAACCTGGAATTTTAATTTCTAACTTTTCTGTATTTTTTTTTTTAAATTGTTGGTCTAGTTTTCAGTAATTGTGAGAAAAGGGTTTTGTACCTTCACACACCTAAACCAATGAGTTTATTGGATTGATTTTTAAGGTTAAAATATAGAATTATATCTTGAATGTGCATATAAAGTTTTGTCCTCTATCTTAATGCTTGAGGAAAATACCAAGTTAAAATGGAAAATGCTGAATGCATGAGTTAAATCAAAAGGGTTTCTACATCTACCTCCTAGATCACGTGGATTCTTTGCAACTTTACCAATCAGAGGAAGACATGTGCCAACTCCCATCTATCAGTGTCAGATATCATCAAATTAATATTGTTATCATATATCCCTATTAACACTCCTTTGGTCTTAATATTGGCTGCAACAAGATGAATTGTATGCCTGAATACTAAGTTCAATAGATTCATGATTTTATGCTTAATGTGCAACTCTTAGATAAATATTATATCTGTTTTATAGTCAATACTCATATAATTTTCCTTATTTCTGTTTATTCAGAGCTGTAACGTTCAAAGAACATTTATTTCTTTTACTACCACATTATGGCTTGGATCCTATCCCTTCTTTCTGCTTTCACTCCTCTCAGTCCATTGTGGAGGTGGTCATTTGTCTAATGCAAGGCATTTTTAGCTTCCTGAAAGACATTTTTTTTTTGCATGAGTGGAAGTGCCTAGCACCAGGAGAATATACACAGCAGTGGACCAGTTCTGCAATGGATGTAGAGGAGTATAAGCTTAAAGAAGGTAGGAACCAAACCTTGTGTTTTCCTATAATCACAGGGTTTTTTTTCATAAAAACTCCAATTATCTTTTAAAAAACTGTTTCTTTTTTTATTTTTTTGTTGAAGAAAAATTGCAGTTTGCTTTTCCTCTAAATTTTTTTTAGGGGAAAAGTGAACAGTGTTAGGAAATTATATGGTACAAACAGGTGTTCACTGTCTAGCCATTAGGCTGGATCCTTTTACACAAACAGGATTCCATTCATACCAGTCTTCCCTTTCCCAAAGAGTCAGACTAAGTGGTACAAGGTCTGTCCATAAGCAGAGACAGGTCTAACAACCAGGTACTCTACCATCTCTCAGAGGTAGAGCTAAACCACTGTACCATGCTACCAGGCAGACCTACCTTTCAAACTGCTCACTTACAGAGGCAGACTCAAACTATCACTGATCTCTTCCTGAGACAAACCTAAACTAACTCCTGCTATACTTCCCTCCAACATTCCACTGCTTCCCCCCCCCCCCAAGGATGCTGAAGCCACACTCACATAAGCTCAGGAATAAAACTAGGGATGGGCACGAACTGGCACACAAACTAAAGTGCATGATGAATTTTGGCTGGTACATGTTTTGCGAACTGAAGTCATGACAGTTCAGTCAGTTACTAGTAGCTTTCAAGAAGCTCATGGAGGTTCATGATGGTTTGTGAATCAATACATTTTCAGACAGTCTCTGCTCAAACAAAATGTTTATCAAACTTCAAAGCAAGGGGTGGGGGGAAGAATTCTCCAGCCTTGAAAACACTGTTGTTGGTTTCAAACTAGTCATGTCAGTTTCAACAGAATTTTTTAAAAATACCATTTTGCCAGCGTTCCTTTGTGTTCACTTCCCATTTTCTTACACAGAGCTTGCAAAAATCCCACCCTCCTCATTTAGATTTGTGAATCTGTGCTTTGAGATTAGTCCTTTTAAGTATGCAATGCCAGCAGCACTGGGTTCTGCTGGGTACTCTGTGATTGCACTGGTACTGCTGGGCACTCTGTACATTGTACTGGTTCTGCTGGGCTTGCAAAAATGTCCCTTCGTGCTTGGATTGTGATCAGTGTTCCCTCTAAACTGAGTTAGTGTGAGCTAGCTCACAGTTTTTTAGCCTCTGGCTCACACATTCTTGTCTTTGCTCAGGAAAAAGGGCTCCAGAGCAAAGTAATTTATGCAGCAGTCAAACCACTTGCTCACAACTTTAATGCCAGTAGTTCACAAAGTAGAATTTTTGCTCACAAGTCTCCACAACTTAGAGGGAGCATTGATTGTGATTCAGCTGGCATTTCCACATTGGTACTGGGTTCTGCAACACTAGTACATTGTACTGGCTCTGCTGGGTTTGCAACCCCCCCCCCTTGGAGTGTGATTCTGTGCTATACACCAGTCCTGTTGAGCTGGCATTGCCCGGCTAGCTCAATCGGTAGAGCATGGAGACTCTTAATCCCAAGGTCATGGGTTCATGCACTGGGTTCTGCACTGGGTTCTGCTGAGCACTAGTACATTGCACTGGTTCTGGGTTTGCAAAAAAGCCCCCCCCCTTCAGTTTCTACTGCAGAAATTATCTGGTTTGCCCTTAGTTCTGTTGGGTTTGCATTGCACCACACTGGCACTGGTTCTTCTGGGCTTTCAAAAATACATCCTACCTTCAGTTTATCCAAGACTTTGATTCTGTTCTGCTGGGCTTATATTGTTCTTGCTTTTTTGCTGTCCCCCCCCATTGGAGGATGGGGTGCCTTCTTTGGGAAGCCATAAACTGGATCTCATAAATCCAATTCTCACCAAACTTGGAGGGCAGGTAGAAGAGAAAGGGCAGGTAAAAGAGGAGATCCCCAGTAAGCTTGGTGTCTCTAGCATGCCTGAGGGCTGTTCTACCACATCACAAACCTCAGGAGCCAAATCAGCTCATTTAGCTCTTAAAAATTAGTGATGGTTTGTGGCTCACAAACCATGAACTGCATTTTCCCTGCCTGTGCCCATCCCTAGATGAAACAGCAGAGTGGCTATTTTTTTTCCCTTTCAGGGACATTACAGATATGAATCCAAATGGCTTTTCCACCAGTGAAAAGGAAAGAATGGGTCCTCTTTGACCACCCGAAAGGCTATGCTAGGAATCATGGGAGTGGAGTGGAGAAAAGGTAAGTATGACATGGGCCTAGTTGTTTTGGTTGTTAAAGATGACCTCCACCTTGAGAGAGGCTGACGGGAGTACAGCAAGGGTGGACGTATGTTGAGAAACTCGGTGCGTTTTCACCTTTTCCCCTTGCTTTTCTTGACATGTTTTTTCAGTCACAGTACTCTACTTTTTTGGGAGTACTTGCAAGAGACTTTAACCCGGCAAGAAAGACTGGCAACTCTTTCTTGTGCTGTTCTTTTTTGGTTTGTCTCTAGCAGAAAGCCAGGGGAAGCTAGACGAGGGTTTTTCGTAGCACCAGAGGGCTCTACGGAACAGACTGGAGTACAGCATCATAACTCAAGCAAAGGACAGACTATGCGAAGCTAAGTGTTATATTTCAACTCTATCTCTAAGGGTCAAGGGTGGTGGGAATCTTAGCTATATATAGCATTAGAAACAAAGCTGCAGGAAAAGGGCTTGAGGAAGAGATAAAGTGCAAAGAAGGGAAAACATCCTAAACTTAAAATGAGCGCACGTATTGGGTATCACAGGCTATGAAAAGACAGGAGCTTAAACAAATATAGATTTTTGTTGGAAAGACGTTGTTTAAAGTTATTTTGGTGTAAGAAAAAGCAAAAATTACATACTTGGTCTCCTTTGTATCATGTTCCTTTAAGGGATTCATTGCTGTTGTGGAGGCTAATGAAAACGGATGCAAGCTGAAGCATGTGTCAGTAATGGCTCTTTGGTTCATGTTTCATACTGAGTCTATTGTTCTGTGTTCCCTATCTTGTCCCTGCTTCTGTGCTTGTGTAGGTATGCTAGCTGTAACGTGGGAGCGTCTTCGCTACTGCTCGGTGTTATCACAGTGGCCTTGAATGCAGGTTTTGGGCTATTCTTGAGTCTATGAGAATTTTCCAGTCCTGTGAAGCCGTGGGGGTGGGGGGAGTTGTCTCCCGACTATTAAGTAACCCTCCCGCCAGGAGTTTCCCGCGCGCGCGTTTGAAGATCATTTGCTAGTTGCATTTTTGCATCACACTATAACCATGCCTGAGCCGCATATCCCGCCATTCCTGACAATAACCGTTTTGCTGTGGGTTTTAGCACTGTATTCCAATAAATCCTTTCTTAGCCTCAAGAATGCTTGGATCTACTTGCTTTTGAACCTGACAGAAATTGTCAGGAATCCTACTTCAGTGTTCCTACCGGTTTGCGCCTCTCCACACCAGGATGAGTGGCCCCAGTGGAACGCCGGTGACGGTCCCGAGTACCACCACTCCCGACACCTTGATTTCAGTGACTACTGTTCCAGTTACCATGGTGCCGGCCACAGTCGTACCGATAACAACTGTTCCAGTGACAACGGCATTGGTTCCGTACACCTCAGCAGGGCCCATCACTCCTTCTGCAACCGGGACTTTGGGAACTTCGTACACCCTCCCGATCTACAGCCCAGCTGGATCAATCCAGAGTCATGGAGGGGCTATACCCTGGACCTACTACCAAAGTGCCCCGATCCTGTGGGACAAATGGGTCACACAACGGAAGTCTAGAGACTGGTCCAGGAACTTATTGGACACTACTCAGACAACATGGTCTTTACCGGGGAGCCAAAGCTGGGACAGCCTGATGGACCCCCATGGAAGTTTTGGACTACCCCAGGGACAAACTCCTCATGGGCCAGTGAGGCCCAGCCTAGGTAAGGATGTGGATACTCGGATGGACACGATCGAAGATGATTGCCGACGGCTGATGTGGGACATGGGCAAGCTAATGCAATCCCTTCTGGGGATGATGGACCAAGCTATTCGCCCCCATTTGCTGGCCCAGTCCGGACCTGCTCCAGGCCCAGGACCCCAATTACCACCGGGGCGTCCTCCACCAGGGCAACCCATTCCAGGGCAACCGGTGCTGGGGCAGCCGATCCCAGGGCAACCAGTCCCAGGTCAACCGGTCCCTGAGCAGCCGGTTCCAGGGCAACAATCCTGGGGCAGCTGATACCGGGGCAACCGATCCCGGGACAGCCGGTCTCTGGTCAATCTTCACTGGGGGGGCCCACTGCTGGTCCCGGCGCCAGCACCCCTACCGATGCCAGCTCCAGGACCCACACCTGGACCAGGTCTAGTGCCCCCCCCACCAATTCTATGGCCAAAAGATCTGCTGGAGATCACGTTTGATGGGGATCCCAAGAGCGTCTCCTTCTTCATACTTCAGGTCGGGAAGTTCGTGCAGCGGTGGGGCCACCTGTTCCCAGATGAAGAACAACAGGTGGAGTTTATCGCTTCCCGGTTGAGGGGAGTTGCAACCAGCTGGTATGTGGCCTTACATGATCTAGAAACAGTGGAATTGGGGAGTGTGGATGACTTTATGTGGGCCTTGAGAAACCATTTTGAAGACCCAGCAGCTGCCCCGAAAGCAGAAGCCTTCCTCCGCACCTTTAAACAAGGGAGGCTTACTGCGAGGGGGTACTCCAGAGAATTCCAAAAGCATGCTGCCAAAATCTGAGACTGGATGGACCCGGTGTTAGCCCAGCAATACTGAATGGGGCTAGCTGTAGATGTCTGTAATAACGTTCTCAGCTCCAAGGAGCCATGTACACTGCAGGGCTGGATGGAAGAAGCTGAGCGGGCTGAGAGCAGGCTATGCATCATGAAGCTGGACATGTCCTTAGGGAACAATCACCCAGCCACTTCCACTTCCCAACCCAAAGGGAAACCAGCTCCGACCTCGAGCGGTCTCCGGGATCAACGCATGAGACAAGGTCTGTGCCTGAAATGTGGGGATAAAGGGTACTTCGCCGCCTCCTGCCCTAGGGAGGATTCTGACCAGTTACCACCTTGCAAGGAGGACAGACGACGGCCGGGGCCCCCACCGAAGAAGGGCACAGCCAAGCCACGCAACCCCTGGGCCCTCTTCACCAACCAGGAAGTTATAGACCCACTGTTCCTGGAGGAGGATGAAATGGAGCAGCAGGGAAACGAGCAGCTCCTGTTGTAAGTGGCGCAGCACAACAGGACCCAGCCCCAGAAGAGCCCAAATTGGTGAGCAATTATCCCTCTCTCTTCTTTGTGACTGTGATCATTATGAACCCGACCATGATGACCTACATTAGGGTACACGGCCTTATTGACTGGTTGTGGGAGGGACCTCATTAACCCTTCTCTAGTTACAGGGTTAGAGGCAGCAGTAATCAAATTTAAAGACCCCATCACATTCACTCAGATGGATGGGTCACCGATGAAGGAGCCCTGCAGATTTGAGACTGTACCGTTGCGCATGGGGGCAGGCGAGCACTGGGAGCTCTGCTCCTTTGTGGTAGCTCCACAAGCCAAATTCCCCTTGGTGTTAGGCATCCTGTGGTTACATGGACATGACCTGTACATTTTGTGGGAGGAAGGGGTTGTGCGTTTCATTTCCCCAAGGTGCTCAGAGCATAAATGGGACCTGGAATGGGGCACCCCACCTGATAATGAACCTCCACGGGCTTGCCTAGCAGCGGAGGAGATTGATCGCATTCCCGCAGAGTATTGGGATTTGTCTCGAGTTTTTGAGGAGGAGGAAGCTGATGAACTCCTCCCCCATTGTAACTCATACTGTGCGACTGAAATCCTCCCGGGTCAAAAAATGCCAAGGGGTAAAATCTATGCCATAAGCCCCATGGAGAAAGAGGAGTTGCATAGGTTCATCGATAAAAACCTGGTGCGTGGCTTTATCAGACCAGCTTCGTCTCCATTCATGGCCCCGGTGCTGTTTTGGAAAAAGAAGGATGGGGGGCTGAGATTGTGTACGGATTATTGGGGACTGAATGCAGTATCTGCCACCAATGCCTACCCCATGCCACTCATCAAGGATCTCTTAGCAGAAGTGGCTAAGGGAAAGATTTTTTCTAAGTTGGATCTGCGAGATGCATATTTCCGAGTGTGCATCCGGCAAGGCGATGAATTTAAGACCGCCTTTAACACCCCACTGGGGCAATTTGAGTACAGAGTGATGCCATTTGGGCTCCAGGGGGCTCTGGGAGTTTTTATGAATCTGATCAATGAAGTGCTGCACCCCTATTTGTTCAAAGGGGTGGTCGTTTACTTGGATGATATCTTACTGTACTCCCCGGACCTAAAAACCCATGTCCAACTGCTCCGAGAAGTGCTCTCTAGGTTATTGGAGCACAAACTGTTTGTCAAGTTATCGAAATGTGAGTTTCATCAGACCCACATTGACTTTCTAGGCTACCGCATATCCCCTGAGGGTCTGGAAATGGATCCCAAAAAGGTCCAAGATATGGTGGGGTGGGAACCCCCCCAAACCAGGAGACGACTCCAGAGTTTTCTTGGTTTCACCAATTTCTACCGCCACTTCCTACCCCACTTTGCCCAGGTCAGCCTACCACTCACAGACCTCCTTAAGACCAAAGGGAGAGGGGCCAAAGCTTCCCAGCCAGGTGCTCAATTGGACTGGACCCCACAATGTCAGGACACATTTGAACAGCTCAAACAATTGTTTACCACTGAGCCGGTCCTTGTGCACCCTGACGAAACAAAGAAATTTATTGTGCAAGTGGACGCTTCTGACACAGCAATGGGGGGGCGATCCTCCAGGAGGATGCACAAGGGCGCCTACACCCCTTAGCTTATGTATCTTGAAAATTTAATGATACCGAAAGGTTCTGGCCCATTTGGGACAAGGAAGCAGCCTCGATCTGACTAGCCCTCATCACTTGGCGCCATTGGCTAGAGGGGGCTCGGGTCCCCTTTGAAATCTGGACTGATCACAAAAACCTAGAGGTGCTACGAAAGCCCCGGGTTCTCAATGCCAAGCAGTTCTGATGGGCTGAGTTTTTGTCTAAATTCCAGTTCACCCTCCACCACTTCCTGGGGAAGTCTAATCATTTGGCGGATACCCTATCACACCTGCCCCAGCACGATAGCAAAAGGTTGGAAGTGCGGGAGTCGTTCTTTACCCCAGCCCAATTGACTGGAGTAGTTGTGACCCGTAAACAAAGTCAGCAGGCAAGTGCACCCCAGCCCCTGGGTACTCCCTGGGAGGACTGCTTCGCGAAAGCCCTAACAGATCAAGAAAAGCAAATGCTTCAATCCCAGGGGGACTAGGCGTGTAAATCTAATGACTGTTGGTACAAGGGAGAGAAACTTTTCGTGCCGGAAAGCATTCGGCTGGAGGTGTTGCAGTCTGTGCATGACTCAAAGCCAGCCAGGCATTTTGGATATGTTGAATCGCTACATCTGCTCCAGCGCAGCTTCTGGTGGCCCCACATGAAAAAGGACATCTCTTTATATGACAATCCTGTCCTGTCTGCAACCTTTGTAAACCCGGGGGGGGGGAACCACCAGGACTGTTGCAACCACTACCAACCCCCGGTCGACCCTGGGAAGTCATTTCCATGAACTTTATTATGGATCTACCCCTCAGTAAGCACATGACTGTCATCTGGGTGGTAGTTGACTTGTTTTCCAAGCAAGCCCATTTTATCCCTTTCGCTGGACTACCAACAGCAAAAGTGTTGGCAAGGGCTTTCCTGCAGCATATCGTAAGATTACATACTTTGCCAGCCAAAATAATATCCGACCGCGGCTCGCAATTTGTTTCTAAATTATGGACTGAACTGATGGCCCTATTGGGCATAGAGCTTGCCTTAAGCAGCGCCTATCATCCAGAGACTGATGGGCAAATGGAATGGGTTAATCAAACCCTGGAACAATATCTGCGTTGCTTCACCAACTTTCAACAGGATAATTGGGTAGTTTGAATTTTGCTTACAATAACTCTTGGCATTCTTCTACTGGTATTTCTCCGTTCAAAGCAGTGCTTGGCTATGATAGTCCCCCTTTGCCGTTTCTGAAACCTTCCAAGAAGGCGGGAGATGCCATGGAGTGGTGTAAGACCTTTCATGATTCATGGCCATTGATTTGTGAAACTTTGGAAGTGGCTAAAACCGAGTATAAAAAACAGGCTGATAGGAAAAGGGTGGTGGGTTGGGACCTTCAGCCTGGAAAGTATGTGTACCTGTCTACAAAAAACCTGCGTCTACCCCAGTCCTCCAGGAAACTGGCTTGGAAATACATTGGCCCATTTAAGATTATCCAATGTATCAATAAGGTCACTGTGCAGTTAGAGTTACCAAAGACTCTTAAAAATATTAATCCCATCTTCTATTTCAGCCTTCTCAAGCCAGCGTACCCTCCGAATAAATGGCGAACAGAACACCTTGCACCCCCCCCCGCTGATTGTGGACAACGCTGAACATTATGAACTAGCTGATATCCTGGACTCTAAACTAATGTGTGGCCAGCTCTACTATCTTGTCGAATGGGTTCATTTCGGTCCCCAGCATAGAGAATGGGTGAAAGTCACAGATATACGGGCACCTGAACTTATCAGGGACTTTCACTCACGCTTCCCAACGAAACTGGGAGGTCCTTCCTTCCCTTCCTCCTGAAGAGGCGGGGTGAATTTTGGGGGGGCAGAGTGTCAGTAATGGCTCTTTGGTTCATGTTTCATACTGAGTCCATTGTTCTGTGTTCCCTATCTTGTCCCTGCTTCTGTGCTTGCGTAGGTATGCTAGCTGTAACGTGGGAGCTTCTCCGCTACTGCTCGGTGTTATCACAGTGGCCTTGAATGCAGGTTTTGGGCTATTCTTGAGTCTATGAGAATTTTCCAGTCCTGTGAAGCCGTGGGGGTGGGGGGAGTTGTCTCCTGACTATTAAGTAACCCTCCCGCCGGGAGTTTCCCACGTGCGCGCTTGAAGATCATTTGCTAGTTGCATTTTTGCATCACACTATAACCATGCTTGAGCCGCATATCCTGCCATTCCTGACAATAACCATTTTGCTGTGGGTTTTAGCACTGTATTCCAATAAAGCCTTTCTTAGCCTCAAGAATGCTTGGATCTACTTGCTTTTGAACCTGACAGAAAGCTGATGAGGCATTTCCTCTGAGCCAGGGAAATTCCTACAAGATGCAAGAACAAAGGGAGAGGACGATGCAGTCTAGGGAAGCATAAACAAACACAGAAGCAGGCACGACTGGAGAGCCAAGGATCTTAAAGGAGACTTGAAGGATCTGAATGATGTGAAGGACCTGAACTGAATGCTTGACTTTTTGCTTTGCTTTGGGGCATTATAGAAACTTGATATAAAAGTTTTATTGCTGCCTTCTCTTAAAGAAACAGAGTTAGACTGGGAACTGTTTATTTAAAGAAAATATGTGCAAATAACAATAAGAGTTGAATTGAAATTATATATACAGATTATCTAAGGTATATAGAGAGAGTTTAAATACTGTTATTAAAAATGGCATCAGGCTCAGGCACAACTAAGAAAACTCCTACAACATCTCCAAGCCATGTGGGAGGGGTAACACAGTTAAAACCAAACACAATACAAATGTCACCAGCAGAAGTACAGGCTATGATACAAAGCTGCATTTCACAAGCTTCACAGCAAACAATTAAATGAATTTAATTAAAAAAGAACTAGAACCTATGCAAACTAAAATTGATGAGATTTCTAAGCAGTTAAAACTAGACACTGAAGAGATTAAATTAGAAATTGCAAAAATAGTGAATACTACAAACAAACTTGAGGAAAAGGTGGATGGGTTGGATCAGGAGGTTCAAGAGATAAAAATAAAAACAGACAAAATTGAAGAGTCACTAATACTTCTAGAAACAGAGAAAGCGGGACTTATACTTAGGTTCCAAAATATTACAGAACAACTGGACAAGAATTTAAAAGAAGAGTTGTCACAAAACATAGCAGAGCAATTTAATTTGAGCACAAAGGAAGAACTAATAGATGAAATAGAAACTGTTTATAGGCAAAAATTTCTCTTATGCCAAACGGAATAAACCCCCCCGGGAAGTTCATGTTAAATTCTATCAGAAAATAATGAGAGATAAAATTTTAAGAGCTTCAAATGATAATAAATTGATAATTGATGGTACAGAGATCAAAATATTAAAAGATACTCCATGGAGGGTCAGGGAGAAAAGACGTAAATATGATATATTAGCCAGCCTATTAAGGAAAAATGAAATATTATATAGATGGTTATTGCCAGAAGGACTATTATTTACATACAAAACTAAAAGACAGAGGATAGACTCTGTCTTTAAATTGGAATTTTTCCTAGAAAAAGAAGGGGAAGATCTAGGCTGGCAGAAAGAGGAGGAGGAAGAAGAAGAAGGAAATGAAGATGAAGAATATGAAGATATTAACTCCCATGCTGACCCTAAAGATAGAGATAATGGTGGTAAAAAAGAGAAAAAGAAGCAAAAATTGAAGCTCAAAATGGAATCTCAAATACTTACAAGGCTACCACTTAAAAACATAGTGATCTCAAAGAAAGATAAAAAGAATGGGAACTAGAAGGTTGCAACTATTATCAGTTAATGTTAATGGTTTAAATGGTCCTCAAAAGAGAAGACGACTTTTCCATCAAACAATCAAAATGCATGCTGACATTGTCTGCTTTCAAGAAACGCATATTAAGGAAGAGCATTCTAAATACTTGCAATACAAAAAGTTAGGTGTCCCATTTATTGCTTCAGATACAGTGAAAAAGAGAGATGTTGTAACCTATGTGAAAGAAAACTTACAGCAAGTACTTAAATATAAATCTACTGATGGTAGAATCATAGCAGTTACAATTATAAGAAATGGGAAAGAAACCTTAATAATAAATATTTATGCAACAAACTAGAACCAAGAAATCTTTTTCAAGGAACTCCAAAATGTACTATTAATAAAAACTCCAGAAGATATCTGCATTGTTGGGGATTTCAACTCGGTATGTGATCCTGTTCTTGACAGGAAAAAGTTGAGAAAGAGGGTAAAATCTGGTGTGTTGTGTGGTGGTGCGGAAGAATTTAACATGATAGACATCTGGAGAACATGGAACCCCACGAAAAAAGATTATACATACTACTCTCCTAGATACAGATCGTGGTCGAGAATTGACCAGGCTTGGTCAACGGTTGGTTTGATGAAAGATCTTTTAGAGGTGGAAATCTTAACTAATACATATGCTGACCATAATCCTATTTGGCTGGCTTTTCAAGAACCACATAAAATAACAAGATTGAGATTGAATGCTGGACTACTGAGAGATAAAAAATTTGTTGCAAGCCTTAAAACAGAAATTCAAGAATTCTTTAAAAGAAACAAGAAAGAAGACACATCAATAAACATCATCTGGGACACATTTAAAGCGTACTTGAGAGGGCTATTTATCAACCAAGAAGCATGGAAAAGAAAACAGAAGAGAGAGAAATTTAAAGTACTGACAAAAGAATTAAAAATAAATGAAGATAAAATGAAAGGAAATGGAGAGACAGATGTACTAAAACTTAAAATAAAGATGATCCAACATCAGATAAACACATTATTAACACAAGAAATAGCTAGTAAAATAGAATATGCTAAATTGTATTATTTTGAAAATGCAAATAAACCCACTCGTTGGCTGGCTTGTAAACTTAGAAAAGAAAAAGAGAAAAGGATAATCTCAGCTCTCAAAAGTGATGCCCAACAATTAAAATATAGAAATCAAGACTTGAAAAAATTGCTGAAGATTTTTATAAAAATTTATATAACCAAACCTCACAAGACTATCAAAAAATTAAGAATTTTCTAGTGAAGCACAATAAAAAGAAATGTAATGAAGTGCAGAAAAGAATTCTAAATGATCCAATTACACCTTTTGAAATAGTAGAGGTGCTCGAAAAGCAAAAGAAGAAGAAATCCCCAGGTTCAGATGGTATTACTGCAGAAGTTTATCAAAAGCTTGGTGATGAAATTCTTCTGCCTTTTAAAGATTTACTCCATAACATCACAAGAACAGGCGATTTGCCTAATTCATGGAATGAAGCACTGATCACACTTATACAGAAACCTAATACCGATGATAAGGAAATCCATAATTATAGACCTGTTTCTCTTTTAAATGTCGATTATAAGATCTTTGCAACAATCATAGCCACTCGCTTTAAGAAGATACTCCTGCAAGTTATACATCAAGACCAAACAGGCTTCCTCCCAAAAAGACAGATAAAGAATAACATAAGAACAATCATGAATATATTAGAATTTTATGAACAACACCCCGAAAGACAATTAATGTTGGTTTTTTTGGATGCAAAGAAGGCCTTTGATAATGTAAACTGGGAATTTTTAAGATGTAAATTGGAACTGTGGGATTGTGGCAATAGTTTCATGACGATGATAATGTCTATATACAAAGAACAATTTGCAAAGATAATAGTTAATGGAGATTTAACACAAAGTATATCTATCCAGAAAGGAACACGTCAAGGTTGCCCATTGTCACCATTGCTATTTATTTTTGCACTGGAAACCTTAAATGACTTGGTAAGAGATAATATAAACATAAAAAGCCTTAAAGTCAAAGGAGAAGAATTTAAAGCTTTTGCTGATGATCTGGTATTCATTCTGGAAGATCCAATAACCTCTATTTCACATCTGCTTGACGTTTTATCCGAATATGGTTCAGTAGCAGGACTTAAAATAAATTGAGAGAAAACTAAAATTATGACAAAAAACTGCTCACAAGATTTGAATATTAAGATACAGACACATTCAGGTATTGAGGTGGTCAATAAGATCAAATATTTAGGTGTTATACTTTCAAATAAAAATATGTTATTTGAATATAACTATAAAAAACTGTTAGATAATATTTAAAAAGACCTTCAGAAATGGCATGATTTACAACTGTCTTTTATGGGTAGAATTGCTACCGTTAAGATGAATATTCTCCCACATTTCTTATTTCTGGCGCAAAACTTACCAATATTAAAAAAAAAAAACTTTTTCCAAGAATTGGATAAATATATACAAAAATTTATATGGCATGGTAAAAGAGCATGTATTAGTTGGAAACTTCTTCAAGATAAAAAAGAAAGAGGTGGCTTTGGTGTACCAAACTGCTTTACTACCAAGCCTCAGCTATGGGGTGGATTAGAGACTGGATAATGTTAGAAGATAAAAGACTGCTATATTTAGAGGGCCATGACTTATATATGGGCTGGCACACCTATGTATGGTATGGCAAAGATAAAATTCACTCAAACTTTCATAATCATGTAATTAGAGGGGCTCTAATAAAAATATGGAGGAAAATAAAAGAATGTCACTATTCTAAAATACCAGGATGGGTTTCACCTCTTGAGGCCTTTATAAAGCCTACTTTGATGTCGGAAAATAAAAAAGTTACTTATGAAACCTTATTAAACAAGTCTAATGAGTTAAAACCACTTGAGACTCTCCGTGAAATGAACATAGAACTTACATGGTGGGAGAACTTGCAGTTACAGTCTAGGTTCGCTAAAGATAAAATAATAAAGTTTTATAATGGGAAAACAGATCTTGATAAAATTTGGCTGTCAACCTATGACAAATTGATCCAAAAGTTGTATACATTTTTACTATATGATGTAATGCAGGAGGAATTAATCAAGCCATCAATGATAACATGGATGCAGGACATAGAACATAGCCTTGATATAGATGACTGGTCAAAAATATGGAAGGCTGTCAAACTTTTAAGATCAATACCCTACAAAGAAAATATACTAAAAATGTTCTATAGGTGGCACTGGTCACCACATAAAATGGCTAAATGCTATAAAGAAGTGTCAGGGAACTGTTGGAGGTATAAAAATAATGTGGGTACCTTCTTTCATATATGGTGGAGGTGTGAAAAGATTCATAAATTTTGGAAGGGCATTAAGCAGTTAATAACAGAGATTATGGGCATTGAATTACAGTTAGTACCAGAAATCTATTTACTTAATATAATACCAAATGGATACAGGCATGATGAAATATGTATTCTGTCATATATCCTTACTGCAGCCAGGATACTGATTGCTAAATGTTGGAAATCTGAAAACCTACCTGCTAGAGAGGAGTTGATTATAAAAATCTGTGATGTGGCAGAAATGGACAAGTTGAATATGATTCTTTCAGGTAAAGAGGATAACGCTTTTCAAAAGAGATGGTCTAGAGTTAATAAATGGTTAGGGAAAATACGTAACTCCATAATTATATTACATATACAAAACACTGTGGGTTTTTTATTTGTTTTCTTCTTTGTTTTGTGTATGTGAGTGTTTGTAATGAAAATTATAACTATTGTTATACTTTTTTGTAGAGGAAATCATATTGTGATTCTTTTTTGTAATGTAAAATCATAAATAAACTTGTTTTTTAAAAAAGATGACCTCCACCTCCTTTTTCAACAGTAGGAAAGCTGTTTGGGTATAACCCATGCTTTTAAAAAAAGTAATAAAAATAAAAACTCAAACCCATGACACAGGAATAAAAGTTTTCATGTACTGGTACACTGATTTAAAGAGGTTTCCTCCTAACTCATTGCTTTTAATTTGTAAAAAAGTACATTTATAGCTTAATTAAAACCATGTTCTGGAAGGAACTGAAAATCCTCCAGAAGGAGCTGTTATCATAATCTTTGTTCAGTGATTTATGTATCTTTATCTAATTACGGATAATATGTAGGGCAAGCACATGCAATTGGAGTGCACATTCAAAATAAAGGATAATTGTGTGGAAGTCACAATATAGGTATGAAAAGGATAGTGGCTGCATATATATGTTGGAGGATCTGTCTTTTTATGACCTTTTCCAATCAGAACCAGTATCAGCTTACTCAAGGTGGGTCAACTGCCTTTGCCTGCCTATGTGCAATTCTCCTACCCTCCTGCCACCTACATTCTGACTGTACATGCTACCCAGCACCATCAGGGTAAGGGCATGCATGCATTACATGTGGCTCAGAGCACAGTTGACAGAAACCCTCACATGTGAGTTCATGCAAAAGGACATGTGGGCAGGTGATGAAAGGAAGCAATATGGGCTGGTAGGTGGTAAAAGGTGGCAAATTGGAGGTGACAACAGGTGGGAAGGGAAGAAGGCCTGGGCACCCTCTGCCCAGGGACCCCCAAACCTGAAACTGGCCCTATTTCCAATATTGTGTCTTCCAGTGGCCTCAAAAGCAATTCAAGGCATTATCAACTTTTAAAATATGTTTAAGAGGATAATTTAGTTGGCAGCTAATATCAGTAGGTCAGATCACTCACAAAGGTAGGAGATCCAGAAATGACTCTCCAGACCATTTCAATTTTTAACAAATGTTAAAGAGCTGTTGCGGGGAATCCTCAGTGTGGATTGGGACTGTGATGGAGAGCAATGGTTTAATGTTTACCTTATGTGATTTTTTTCCCTCCAAACTCTAATAACCCTCTGGATCTGTTGTTTGCTATGTTGTTGTTTTTTTTTGGGGGGGGAATACAAGCATCATATAGATGACAGGCATATTTTCCTTAGAGAACAGTTCTGGGAGAACCCTTTGAGTCTGGAACACTTGCATAGGGAGATACACTTAACTGGGCTCTTAGTGCTTGGTGGCCTCAATCAGAATTGGGAGCTATTTATTTTTTAAAAAACACCTCTTCAGATCCTCTCATTCATATACTAAGCAGAGTTACTCCCTTCTAAGTCAACTGAACACACATGAAGCTGCCTTATGCTGAATCAGAACATTGGTCCAGTGAGGTCAGTATAGCGTACTCATACAGGCGGTGGCTCTCCAGGTTCTCAGGTTGAGGGCTTTCATATCACCTATTCGAATTCCCAGCCCTCGGTCCTCGTGACCGTTGGGCTGGGGAGGCGCCTTTGCCTCCTAGCCGGATGAGGCAATTTGCTATTAGGCGCGAAAAGAGCGCCTTGGGGACGTAAGTGAGGAGGGAGGGGCTGAGAGGCTTAAAAGCCTGGCCCTTCCCATCTTCGTTGGCAGTCACGCAAGTTCTCAGGTGCTCTCGGTGGGAAGCTCTTCAGTGCAGCTTGCTTTTTTGTGGGCCAACTGCCCTGCGAGCTGCACAGCAGACGTCTTCCCTCCTGCTTCTTCGGTTCCTGGGTTTGCAGGGCTGCTGGAGGCTCCGGGGTTTCACCAGCTGCTAGGCAGGCAGATGGTGGTGCGGATGAGTGAGGCGGCATTGGGCTCGCAGGCCCCGGTGGCAGCAGATGGCGGCATGGAGAAAATTCTGCACCTGGAAGCCTAGCAGGGAGCGGAGTGGAGTAGAAGTCAGGGAGACCTGCTCAGTTGCTGGGGCATTCCCCCAGACACGGTTTGGTTGCGGGGCTCAGGGGGGATTGTTTGGCACCATTGGCAGGGGGTGGTTTGTGTGTGTGCCGGGCATTTTGTTGTGAGACCTTTATTAGTTGTGTTGTGTGGTGGAGCAGGCCCAGCTGGGTTTCTTTGGGGGTTTCTTCCCCCCCCTTTTTTGGAACAACAGCTTCAATTGGGGATCTGGTGACCTGAGAGT
The DNA here is from genome assembly GCA_029375565.1 of Gekko gecko. Classification (NCBI taxonomy): domain Eukaryota; kingdom Metazoa; phylum Chordata; class Lepidosauria; order Squamata; family Gekkonidae; genus Gekko; species Gekko gecko. The sequence goes on from JAPDNY010000005.1 coordinate 144,282,067, forward strand.
TTTTTCCCCCTTTAATTTTGGGAATCACTCCCACTCCCCCTTACTAGGGGTGATTGAGTTTGGGGGGGGTTTCACCCACTCCTGGGGTACTGAAGTTGAAGCATTGGCCTAAGGGGATGCCAAGTTAGGCCATAAGTTTGGAAAGGTAGAAAACAAAAGTGGGTATTGGGTGTGGCAGGCAGCCATTTTGAATTAGGTCACAGTGGCCATTTTGTCTTATCCTAACAGCCAGTTGGATTTAGCCTTGTTGCCAGCTGTTGCTTTCAGTTTTGATATTGCAACTTAACTGCATTATAGTTTTGTCCATGAGGGCAGCTACTATATCTGAGCCATGGCTCCTAAAAAAAGCTTGGATCATTCAAAAGGAAAGCAGCCTGCACCCAAACCACCACCTAAGTGGCCTGCCCCAATCCTATCCTCGTTGGATGACAAGGATGATGGGGATCAGCAGGCTATTTTGGACCGCTTAATGGCAGTGGAACAGGCCACAGGGTTATCAACTCCCCTGGTGAGGCTATTGGCCAGGGTTCCCAGACAGAAGGAGATGCATGCCACGGCCCATAAGCACTTTCAGGCCGAAGTTTTAAGTTTTTGGCCAGAGTCGTGGGTAACAGAAGGACTAACAGCCGACTTAACTTTTCTGGAGTTTTTTCCCATCCTGGTAGCCATTTGTGGGGTAGGGAGTTGCCCAACTGCACTGTGCACTTTTGGTGCAACAATCTGGCGGTTATTCAAGTCATCAATTCTTTATCTTCCAGGTCACCACGTGTTATGCATTTGGTTAGGGCTTTTACACTTCGCTGCCTCTGGCTGAACATTTTAATTTTTGCCAGGCATGTCCCGGGAGTGGACAATGGGGTGGCTGATGCTCTCTCTCATAAACAGATGGAGAGGTTCCGTCAGCTTGCCCCGGAAGCCGAATTGCAGCCGGTATGGATGCCTCCGAAGATGTGGGTTGGAAGGCAGAAGTGCACAGGGCTATAGGATTAGCCATAGCACCAAGCACCAAAAAGGCATATGATCGGGCTGTATAGGAAAAGACTCTCCTGGTTCATTCCTACTAGGCCTAAATGGCCCGATAACATATCCCTGTGACTTTTGTCACCTGCACAGATGGCATGTCAGATGCCAAGCCTGGATATCCATTTCAAAAGCCACTCTGACACCTTTGTGGAGAAGACCAGACATTGAAGCTCTTCTCAAGCTGAGGGGACACAGATGTCCCAAGCTATCTACACTTCAAAGCTCAGCAGACATGCCTTTAGTAGCATAAGCAATGTCCGCTGGACACGCCTTTCTATTCTGTCGTGATTGGGTAAATGGCCATATCCAGTTATGACAGGAGAAGGAGGAGATTGTGCTCACCCTATGGAAATAGAGACAGAACTCTCTTGGGAGGAGGGCCCCTTTCTAAGAGTTTGTTCCCTTTTGGATTACAAACCTGCGACACTGAATTTTACTAGTAGGCAGCAAGCTGGCCTTAACTGCCCACTGAAAACATGTGGCACATCCTTAAGATTCCCTGGCTAATGGACTGTGTACTACCTGGACAATGGACTCTGAATAACTGGTAACTATGAAATACCTCTATGTATAGTTAGAGCACTCTGTGCAATAGGCATTTTCTACCTCTCCAAGTCTCTTGTCATATTTTTGCTTCGCTGAATAAAGTTAATATCTCTTAATATTATCTGAGTTTGTGTCCATGTTATTGCAACTGATCTCTAAGCCTAGATCTGGTTGTCTAAGCTGCTCACATAGAAAGCTACTACTGTGCGTTAATTAATTCTCTGCAGCTCTACCACAGAGCTGGTAAACCTGGTAAGTCCTCTAGACCAGGTAGAAGCTTAGATCTCTGCTTCTGAACCATGGTGAGGGCATTGATGTAAGAGATCTTGGTGGCAGTCTACTGTATCAGCCAGGAGTGTGTGCAGACATACTCTTGGGTTTGTTTAAGCATGTGGGATTTTGGTATCTCTCATTCCTGGACTGGTGTGAGAGAGGAGTAAGATCTTGCACGTGCTGGCAGAGCATTAGGAATTGTTCCTCTCTTATTTCCTGGACTGGGGCTCTGAGAAGAACAGATCCTGTACACAGGTGGTCACCCAGTTCTCGGAATATAGACATGAGGTAGGGTATCCTAGTAGTTGGCTGATTCCGGTGGACCACCTATTGCATTTTTGCGTCACATTGAGAGGTAAGGGCCTGGCAATCAGTTCAATTAAGGGGTTGTTGTCTGTCCTGGCATATGCCAGCAAGGCACAAGGGCTGACTGAAAACACCAGCGACTTTCAGGTATGTAAGTTACTGGAAGGATGGGCTCATGAGGCAGGGAGGCAGATGGACCCGAGGCAACCAATTTCAACCGAAATTCTTCATGGCCTACGGGCCTCATGGGGGGCCATTTGCTCCTCTGACTATGAGGTATCTCTATTTCATGCAGCAGCCTTGGTAGCCTTTTTGGGGGCTTTTAAAATTAGTGAGCTTGTTGCCCAATCAAAAAGGGATTCATCATGCCAGGCTTTCATGGTGCAAGATGTGCGTTTGGGGGTGGCTGAAGGTAGCCATTACCTTGAGGCGCTCAAAGATGGATCAGAGACAACGCAGTACGATAATTGAGCTGGGTGCATGTACTGAAAAGCAGCTCTGCCGTTTCAGCTCTGGCTGCTTACCTAGCGGTTAGGGGCTTGCAGGCTGGTGTTTTGTTTAGGCACCAAGATGGCTCTCCCCTTACGAGACACCAGTTTTGGTCAGTGACTTCCAGAGCACTAGCCAGGATAGGGCTTGCTGGGAGGCATTTCTGTACACATTCTTTCCGTATTGGAGCAGCTTCCACAGCAGCAGCCATGTGATATCAGGGGCGTGAGATCCAGCATTTGGGTAGATGGCATTCAGCAGCATTTAAATCTTATGTCCAACATTGGCAAAGGACTGGGCTTGGCCTCTTGGATGGTTGTTAAACTTGTGCCCCCACCCCTCTTGTTTTTTGATGGTTTGTTTCAGGTTCAAGTTGCCAGCTGCAGAGGAAGACAGTTTTAATCTGCAGGCACATTTATATATTTTGGGTGGCTCATTGTGCCAAGAGGATGTCAGTCAGCACACAATTGGGCCTTAGCCAGTGGGCCTCGGTTGAGTGGCTGGGGCGCCGGGGCCTTCAATGGCTGGGCCTATTACAGCTGTTGTTTTATGGGTGCGTTGGCCCACCGCTGAATGTTTTGGTTATTCATCTAGGTGGCAATGACCTGGGCCTGGTTAATGGTAAGGGATTCATCCTACAGGCTCGTGAGGATTTTCAATTGATTCAGAGGAGATGGCCTGATACTCTCATTGTTTGGTCCGCGATGATACCGCGGCGAGTTTGGCGGTGAACTGAAAATCTGCTAGCCATTGATAAGGTTCGCCACAAAGTGAACAGAGAGCTACAGCGCTTCCTGGAAGGAGGCATGGGTATCTTTTTGCTGCACCCGGGCTTTCATGTGGGGTGCGTTGATTAGTACAGACAGGATGGTGTACATCTGTTAGAGAAGGGCATGGACATCTTTTTGGGGGATTTACGGCAAGGGCTTTGGAGGGCCTTAGGCCTTCTGATGGGCGTGAAGGCCTAAGCCGAGGCTTGGCCTTGGCGGTGGCAGGGTATACAGTTGCGGCCCAGTAAGCACCAGCCGATACCCATTTTTGGGCTTTAAGGGGTCTTGTGAGTACAGTCTTTGTGCCACGCAGCATGGGACGGGGAAAACAGACTGCCTTGGGAACTGCCCCGATTGGCTCCTCCCTTTGAGCCTGGCGGCTTGGGGGATGGGGCTACGGGGCAGGGCAATGATGGCTAGCCGGCTGGGTGGAAGCCATTGATGAGGCAGAGTGGCTCACCCTATTATTGGACAGGGGAGGGGTATTTAACCCTGGCCTTGACCATACCACGAACTGTTTGCCCTTGCCGTTTTTTCCTTCCAGTTAAAGTTTGTCAGTTAATAAAGTGGCCCAAGATTTAACCCATCATCTGTGTCTGCCTCTTCATTCCAGTGCGGGGGGCAATTACTTGATCCTTTTAACTGGAGATGCCAGGGATTTAACATGGGACCTTCTGCATGCCAAACAGATGTTCTTCCACTGAGCCACAGCCCCTCCAATTGATTTCAGTAGGCTAGAAGGATGTCACTCTGCTTAGGATTGCCCTGCTAGTACATTCTATTTAGTACATCTTCTAGCAACTTGTCTGGTTTGACCCTAAGGGCTGAACTGGAGATGGCAGCATCCACAGGAACACCACTGCCATTTTAAAGCCTAAAATGGGTGATTTAAAAATGCTGTGAGGTCCCACCCCTGTTCCTATGGGGAACACTATTTTGGCACTTTAAAAGGATTGGAGGACTGTCACATTGTGGGCCTGACTGGAATAGGGCCTATCAGCATTTTTAAAAGGCCCATTTTAGGCTTTTAAATGGTGGAAGTATTCCCATGGCAGATATGAGGATGCTATTGTGTCTAGTTTGGCATTCTGTTAGGAATTTGCATATCTGGTCTCCCCCCCCCTTCATTTATGCTATATAATATTTCAGCAAGGAAGGGCATAGAGGCACATGTAGCACAGACCTTCCTGCAAAACCCTTGAAACACAAGCTCCAAGCCCTACAACAACAACAACAACAACAACAATGCATTTCAAGGAATAATCTAGCAAACATCTTTGCTTTCTAGAAATAGTAATAGGACCACAGCACCAAAAAAAATTGAAGACCATTTAAAAAAAAATCTGTGACACAATAATTCTGAGTATGTTCTGTACCTAAGAAAAAAGTGAGTGTGTTTTGACAGAACATATTTCCATGCTAAATATCAAGCCCTCTGTCAAAAATCCAATTCAACGTTGCCCTCTTTTTGTAATTTGTGGTTCTTTTTTTGTAATCTTGTCCCTATGTTTTGGAATTTTGTGTGTGTGTGTTTTCTTTTTTGTATTTTTTTTGGGGTTGTTTGGGAAGGAAGGAAGGAAGGATTCAAATTGCTTCCTGACAGTTTCAGGGCAGTCATTCAAAGCTGGCTCAAGTGTCAGAGCGTCTAATGCACTGAATCTCCTGATATGGCTGCTCAGAATGGAGAGATCCTTGAGCAACTTGAAGATAGCACTGTTTTAAGTTCATAGCACTGCCCATTCCAACAACATACTTATTCCCTCTCCAAGCGTTTTCAGAAAGCCACACACTCTTTTCCAATCTCACTTCAGTGCCAGTTCCTGTCCTCAATCTCACAGAGAAACCCAAACACCCTCATTTTGGTAGAATGGCACTTGTCCCCTCCTCCACCTGGCTGTTATGCTTCCTACTTGAAGCAGGGTGATTTAGACAATGCAGTCCAATGCCATTGGTTTACATGTACCAATGCACACAGCAGAACCAAAGCTTCTGATTTCAGCACTGGGGCTCGGGATGCTAGCTAGGGGTGTTCAAAAATAATAATAATGGTATTTTACAGGTTCAGGTAAACCAATCCTGAAAAATATTGGTATATACTGATATTCTTGGCCACTGTGTGACACAGTGTTGGACTGGATGGGCCATTGGCCTGATCCAACATTGGCTTCACTTATGTTCTTGTGTTCCTGAATCCCAATATAGGTATGATATTGGGGTCTGGGAAAAAATGGTATTGCCAAATATATTTGGTACCAATATACCCTATGGGGAAAGTCCCCATAGAATATAATAGAAATGGAGCCTTTCCTTCCCCAGCCACCTACCTCAGGTCAGTTTCACACACACACCATCAGCTAGGGAGTGAAATTGTCCAGTGAAAGCAGCTGTGTGGCTGAGGAAGGGAAGATTCAGGAGAATGCATATTAAATGCTCCCCTTCTTTGCCCAGTCTGCCTACCTCCTAAGATCAGCTTCCCCAGGCATTCCATGGCTGCAGGGCTCCTCCAGGGCTAGGCTTCCCCAGGTGTCCCATGGCTGCGGATCCCAGGAATGGCTTCTTCAGGTGTCCTACAGCTGCGGAGCACCTGTGGAAGCCAAAGGAAGGCAGACAGATAGGGGAGGCATTTAAAGATGCTTCCCTGATCTTTCTTTCCTTCCACAACTGGCCTACTGCAGACAGATAGACAGCTGGGAAAAGGAAGGGAAGGGAGAGCTGGTCGGCTTCAGTCCACTGAAACTGACCATTGCCTTCCCTCCCTGATTCAGGGCTGGGCACCCAAATAAAAGCTCAATAAGAGCACTTTATTGGCAGCTGATTCAGATAAGAGAATTGGATTTGGCTGAACAAATACTGGAAAAATATAGATAAGGTATTTTTCAGGTATTTTTTCCATTTGGCAAAGCTGAATGCACACCCATAATGCCAGCCTCCAGGTGGGACCTGAGTATCCCCTGGAATTACAGCTCATTTCCAGACTACAGAGATCAGTTTCCCTGGAGTAAATGAATGTTCTGGAGGGTGGACTCTATGGCATTGTAACTGCACTGTCTCCATCTTTCCCAGGCTCCAACCCCAAATCTCCAGGAGTTTCCCAACTTAGATCTGGCCACCCCTCCCCACATCCCCCACCAGTGGCAGGGGGGATGTGGCAACCCCATTAGGGCTATTTTAGGAGGGAGGGAGGGGGAGGGAGGGAGGGGAGATGTGAAAAGAAAGAAAATAGATGGGGAAAGAAAGAAAGGAAGGAAGAAAGGAAGGAGAGAGGAAGGAGGGAGGGAAGGAGGGAGGGAGGGGAGAGGTGTAAAGAAAGCAAGTAGATGGGGAGAGAGGAGTGAAAGACAGAAATAAAGGAAATTCAGGCTGCAAGGGAAGCAGCCTAGATTGGAGGGAACAGCTCCCTGGCTTCTCCTCAGTTCCACTTCTCAAACAGCTCAACATTGGCTCCTCCACACACACACACCCATGGGAGGGAGGCAGATGTGCAGCCTGAGGACCCTTAGACCTGCATCCCTACTGGAGTAAGTCCCACTGATCTTCCTTTTGAGTAAAGAGAATCAGACTGCCCTTGCTATCTTCCTCCCCCACTCCCTTCTCCTCCCTCCATTTAAACCTTATGCACCTTTTCCCCTTTTTCTAAATGCATGTTAACCTGGAGTGCAGGGGGAGGCCAGGCAGCAAGGGGAACCTGTGGGAAAGATCTAGGGCCTTGAGGTAAGTGGCTCTGAGATGGCCGCTGTCAACCACTTCCCAGCCCACGATGACAAGCCTGGGGCACATGGGAGAAAGTGGCTGCTATGCTGGCAAATGAAACAGTCTAAGTGATCCCACGCAGCCAGGTGAGCTGGCTCAGCAGCACAGAGTGCTTCCCCTGGTGGCCTCCCCCTCCCCCGGGCTCAGTTCAGGCCCCATCATAGGCCCACAAGGGAAGGGTCAGGGTCAGGTTTTCCTGCCATTTCTGCTGCCTGGCCACGGGTGAGTCAGGGCCCCCACTTCCCAGGTTCTAGCATGCTAGCATGAGTGGGGCTGGCGGCCACTTGGCAAAGAGGAGCTGCCTCTGTTGCTTGGCTTTGGCTGCAGAGAGGCAAGCCAGCCACTGCCCAGGGCCATGTGAGGCAGCAGGCCAGCCCCACATGTGATCAGCAGCTGGCCGTTGCACTGGTGAAGGGAACCATGTGCCAAACATTAATAAGTAATGTGCTGAGTGCACCCAACACACCTTAGAGGGAATCTTGCTTCTTACTCTGAGATCACAATAGAGGAAGTACTAACAGCAGTGGAGGGATGGGCAGCTAAGAAAGGTTGGCCAGAGGAGTGGATTTGGTGCAGGCCACAGGAAGGGTGGAGCAGCAAGATTTTAAATGTGGGAGGCTTCCCAAAGGCTGCTGAGGATAGGGGCTAGAAGGCTTAGAACTGGAATCACCTAGCCAGCGCAGGAGAAGAATAGAGTGCATTTCAGATCTTTTCCCTATCTGAGGGAACAGAGCAACAGCTGAAAGATAGCAGGTAGGGTCTTCCAAAGGAGGAGCTTCACATACTGTAAGAAAGAAAAAGCCAGTCAATTAGAATTGCTATTGTATTTCAGCTAAAGTGAAATTCTGAGGTTCATAAATCAGCAAAGCATCTGAGGATTTTTGAGGGAAGAAAAAATAGTTTAATAGAGTAGGAATATTTCTCAGTTCACATCTTGAATTGTGCGGGGGGGGGGGGGACACCTGTAATTGTAAAAATATTACAGATCTGCATAACTGCATATATCCCCACCCAGTCCTTGATCTCTGTGTGAAAAAGGAGAAATAAAAATATAATAAAGTGCAGTAGCCTCCAGGATCCCCTTGTAAAAAACAGGTGACAGGCCACCTTAGGTGATCGTGGGTAAGATCCAAACAGTTTTTCTACTGAAAAAGGGAGGATAGGTTCCCCTTTGATCACCAAAAAGGTTGTGCTGGATATCATGGGAAATAAGTCATGTGGTATGTAGACTGTAGTAAGTGTTGGAGTGAGTGACTCAGCATTCCTGGACATCGGGGGCACTACATCACTCTAACAGTGTACAGGTGTTATCTCCTTGAATTGGATTCCTCTCTTTGTCTTAACCTGGGAACTGCCCTCTGACTCCTCCTCTCTCACTTGCTTTGTCCTCTCACACTCTTTACATGGCTTTCCATGGAGATACAATGCCCTCATACTCCCACACGATGCTGGAAAAACTGGCCATTTGTGATAGGGAAAGTACTCTTTAGATTAGGCTTCTTTCTTTCCTTTTGACTGCAACCTGAATGTGTCACAAAAGTGATTCCCCAGTGTATGTAAGTGTTTGCTTTTATCTTTGAACTATTATCGTGGAAAAACCAGAAACCCATGTATAAGTATTTTCTAGATTGCTACTCAAGACATTGAAGTATTGTACTTAGCAGAACCTGTATGAAGTTACCTTACAGTGGACTTGCTAGCCACTGAGAACTGTCAGAGTAATTGTTTGACAGTTGGTCATCTACACAGCATTACAGCTCAAATGTCAGTTTGACAGCTAGTGATCTAGATCTCATCCTACATCAGCTAGATTAAGTAATTGATCATGCTGATTGGTTGCTTAATTAACAAGTGGCAGCTGGGCTAGCATACAGGGAAAGGAAGCCAGAATAGACAGAATGATGTGATGCAGAGAGAAGCTAACATCATGCTGATGCATGCAGACTTATGAAGAGCATGTAAAGCTAGAAGAAAGACCTTTACTCTCTTCAGAACTTCCACTCTTCTGCATTATCTGCTGCTAGAAGGACAGATACTCAAGACATCTGCTTTGTAGCTGTAAGCCACTTAGGGCTAGTGTCTAGAGGTTAGTTAGATAGGTTTGTTGTTTTGCCTTTGTCCCATTGTACACTCTGTTCTCCTACTTGTATGTTTTTATGTTTTGACTATTTTTTGTAATAAATTCCTAAAATTGTATTTTTAAACATTGGAGTGAGTTACTAGTCCAGAACCCAAGTTCATTTTGTTCCAGTGACATACTTATGCTACCAAAAGGATTTTTTACTAATTGATTATAATTTAATTCCTATTTTTTTTTTTATAAAATCTTGGCCAGTTGACATTGCTGGGCACCCTGATGTTGTGACAGAATGTGAATTGAATCTACTTGAATGTAAGTTCAAGTAAATGCAAGTTTACATTTTTGCAATATACTTCTTGGGAGATTTATTTACTGTACTCAGTATCACACTTTTATGACTGGGCAAACTCTGCTATATTAACCAAATACCCCAACAGGGTTATGAGTACCTGGAGTGAAGTTTAAAATTTAAAAATAATTTTTCTTATTTTTTTTTCTCTTGCTTGAGCAATTACAAGTCTTCACTGCCTGCTGGCAAGAACAAAAGACACTAGGAATTTGTTTAACAGCTGGTCCCAAGCTCTGAGTGCACAAAGAAACTCTTTTTTTCCTCTCCCTCTTCCTTTTTGAATGGGTAAACTATGGCCCAATGACACACAATCCTAGAGAAGCTTAACAAAGGCTGTGATCACGTGCAGAATTAGCTACACCATAGGCATGAATACTGGGTGGATTTTAAGGGCATGATCAGACACAAACATCTGGGGAAGCATCCTGCACCCATGGGCAACCCGTTTTGCTCTGCCACAGAAGCAGAGTAAAAAAACACTTGGGAAAGTCCAATAGCAAACAGGTTTGCTACAGGCCTGGAATGGACTTTCCCTATGTGATCATGCTGGTGCTCTCTCATGGCATTGGGATGGTCTGCTCAGGCCATTCTGACTCCATGCTGTTGTTTTTTCCCCCATTTCAGTATGTGCATCATCGCACACTGCATAGAGAGCACTCAGTGCGGAGATGTGGATTATCGATCCCCCATTGAAGCGCATTGGAAACACGCGGGGGATAAACCTGATTCACCCATGATTTGCATCTGATCACGCAGTGGTGGGCTGCCCCCACAGCTCTGAGGGACTGTGTGATTGCGCAACTGTGGGTCAAATTACTCTGGAGCAAATAGCCTCGCTTCCCCTCCGCGTTACCTCATGCGTGTGACCGCCACCAAAGATAATTGCAATGTGTGGCTTTTTAGAACTGAGCACCAGCTTAAAGAGGAAAAAGCTAATTTTTCAATAACTGCTCCACAGCCTTTGGGGTCTGAAAATGAGATAATGGCATGGGAAAATGCAGATGGTAAAGCACAAAATTTAATTATTACTACATTGACTAATTCCCAATTGGAGTATATAAAAGGACAAGAAACTGAAAAGGGATGGTTGAAGCCTTAAGAGAGGTCTATGAACAGCAAAACCAGGCTAGCAAGATTTCTTCATTTATAGAACTTTTCTCAATTAGGCTACAAGAAAGTGGAAATTCAGAGACCCATATAGAAACATGGCTAAATCTAACTGATAAGCTTGCAGCTGTTGGTAAAGTGCTAGATGCGGATTTACAAATTGAACTGTTTCTAAGTTCACTACCTGAATCTTATTCTGCATTCATTTCAACATTTAATGGGAAAGATTCTAAGTTGGAGGATGTTCTTGGAGCTGAGTACTGTAAACAAAAGGGCCATTGTGAGCAGCACAAAAGCAAGAAGGATTCAAGTTACATGGTCAAAGTCTGAAGCCAGGCCAAGGGGGGCAGGAACTAAGCCAATTGGCCACAGAAAGCCCAACCCCAGACACAAAAGAAATGTCCATCACTGTTCCAATTGTGACAATGCAGGTCATTTCCAGAGGAAGTGCTTGCTCAATATAAATGCAAATATGAGCACCAGCAAGCAGTATCACACTGAAACACAGAGACAAAAAGATTTCTCCCAAAGAAAACAATGTAATTATTGCATATCTCATTTAACACAAATGAATGAAAATCATAAGCCTTGGCTAATTGATAAGTGGTACTTCTATACATATGGCAGATATAAATCTGGAGCACTGGACACAAATGTTTCAGGCTCAAGCAGACATACAAGGAAAATGAAAAGTTACATTAAATTGCTGAACAGGGGATGGTGGAACTGAAATTATTGCAGATGATGTTTTATGTATTCCTGATTTAAAGAAAAATTTACTAAGCATGCCTACACTCTCAGAAAAAGGATTTGCTATAGACTTTGAGAATAATGTATGTACTGTGTCATACTAAGGTGCGCTATATTCCACTAGTGCTCTCAGAAACGGAGCCTTTGAGCTAGACTGCCAGGAACCAACAGCCTCTACAGCCAAGAAAACTGATGACCAGAGGTCCCTTGAGCACAGGAGATTTGCTCATCATGACCCAGAATCCATCTTGAAACTACAAACAAAAGATTTGATAACAGGTATCAATATAAGTGAGTGTGCCAAGGATAATCAATTGTGTGTAAATTGTATAAAGCGAAAGGCAATTCTGCCTTCTATCCCCAAACAAAGTCAGAGGCTGAGTTCAGACTGGCAATTTGCCCCTCTATAGCCACGTTTCAGCCACATTTTAAAAGTTGAGCAAAGGGGGCATTCACACAGGCACATCTGCCTGGCGTTTCCCACCGGTAGGCAACCCGTGTTGTTCCACTTCACTCCCACGTCTAATAGCTACCTCATGAAAGTGGTAGCAAATCCCCAAAGAGCACCTTTATCCTGCATCAGTCCAGGTCCCGGAAGTGTGAATGCTCAGTGGAGAAGTCAGGAGCAACCCGCGTCTATAGCGTGCATTGCTGGCTGTATGCACGGGGTGCACATGGGTGCTCATGCATGAAATGCACTGAAGTGCACAACCATGCAACCAAGCCCAGGTGCCTTTAAAGCTCCAGCCAGGCAGTCTCCTGGGAAACAGGCAAAATGGCTGGTGTCCAAGGAGCATCGTGGAGAAGGGCAGAGACCCTGGACCTGGTGGCAGTGTGGGGGGAGCCAACAGTGCAGGAGTCCCTAAGGGAAAATCACAGAAACTGGGAGACCTTTGAGGAGATTGCTGAACAAATGGCCACCCTGGGCCACAACCATTCTGCAGAGGAATGCCGGTGAAAGACAAAAGCCATGCGCCTGCAATACAGGCGCACAGTGGCACATAACAGTGTCTCCGGAAATGACAGGATGACTTGCCCCTACTTCAGGGAGCTGGATAGGATCCTCCAGGGGGATGGCAGTGTCCAGACCAGAAGGGTCCGAAACAGCCTCCCACTACATACCCGCCCATCCACCAGCAGCTCCCAGGAGACTGCAGAAAGCCAATCATCTGCAGCCCCAGAGGAAGAGTTCCGGCTCACCCTGGAGCCAGAGCAAGATGAGGAGCAAGTGCCAGAGGTGCTGGTCCCAGGTAAGTGGGGAGTACTGACTTAGCACAAGTCCCTGCACACCCAGAAGCTGTGACACCCACACCCCATGACACAGCCCCAATGTGTGGGCACTGGTGGTGGAGGTGGAGTCCATGAGATATTTTAGGAACCCTCCCCCTGTGTGCCACGCCATCCACAGGGGACGCACAAGTGCGCAGGTCCATGAACGTGGCCAGCCCATGGCATGGGCACCCTGGCCCAGGCATGTTCCCCCATCGCAGAGGTCCCCCCACACATGCTCATATGGTGCATACGTGGGTGTAGTGGTGTGGTGTAGTGGTTAAGTGTGCGGACTCTAATCTGGGAGAAATGGGTTTGAGTCCCCACTCCTCCACTTGCACCTGCTGATGTGACCTTGGGTCAGTCAGAAGCTCTGGCACAGCTGTTCTTGGACAACAGCAGTTAGTCTTAGAGTTCTCTTAGCCCCACCTACCTCCAGGGTCCTCTAGGTCAACCCCCTGGACAATGCAGGAAATCCACAAATACTTTCCCTGCACACCCACAGTGAACACTGTTCCACACACGGAAGACAACAAAAAACCTCCAGGATCCCCAGCCAAAATGGCCTGGAGAAAAATTGCTTCCCGACCTCAAAGTGGTGATTGACATTTCCCTGGACCTGTAAGAAAGGGCCACAAAACCTGAGGCAACCCTCCCTGCCCTCCCTTCTCGTAATCTGCCTCAGTTCACAGAGTCAGCAGTGCTGTCAGATGGCCACCTAGCCTCTGCCTGAACACCTCCCAAGAAGGAAGGTATTCTCCCTGCTAAGCTGTTATTCAGATGACACACTGCATACCAGCACATGAGGCTGCCCTCTACTGAATCAGACCCTGGGTCCATCTAAGTCGGTATTGTCAGCTCAGACCAGCAGCGGCTCTCCAGGGTCTCAGACTGAGGTCTTTCACATCACCTATCGCCTATTCCTTTCTGGAGATTGAACCTGGGACCTTCGGCATAGCAAGCAGAAGCTGTGCCACTGAGCCACAGCCCCTCCCCCTTCCAATAATGAAGGACAGTTTGGGGGAGCTGGGTTTTCAAAAGGGCAAAGTTATTCCTCTTGTAGAAAGTGGCATTGAGTCACAGCTGACGTCTGGCAACCCTATGGGGTTTTGAAGGCAGGAGATGCTCAGAGATGTTTTGCCATTGCCTTCCTCAAGTACTTGAAGGGCTTGTCATATAGAGGATGGTGTGGAGCTTGGTTCCCTCTAACCTGAGTTAGTGTGAGCTAGCTCACAGGTTTCTAGCCCCCCGCCCCCACATTTTTGTCTTAGCTCAGGAAGGATGGCTCCAGAGCAACCTGATTAGTGCAGCAGCCAAATGGCTCACTCAGAGCTTTAATGCCAGTTGCTCACAAAGTAGACTTTTTGCTCACAATGCTCCACAGCTTAGAGGGAACATTGCTCACAGCGTGTCTGCTGTGGGGAGGGGAGGGGAAGGGAAAGGAGTTTGTAAGCCACTCTGAGACTTCACATTAAGAGCGGGGTCAAAATCCAATCTCTTCTTCACCTTCCTCTTCTACACACCTCCGCTGGCCAAGAGGGCATGGGGAGGCCAGCACTCTGCTCAGGCAGTGGCAAAACCTGGCGTGTAGAGGCCACGCTCCTTGTCAGGTAGAAAGAATGCTTGCCCACAGAGGTGATGGTGGCCACGGCAGGGTGGGCCCCATGGCCCACCCAGGCAGGCTTCTGCAACCTTCCTCCTCTCTCCCCCATGTAGACACTCTGGAGCTACCACAAGATGACAGGACAGACCCTGATGAAGATGACGACGAGACTGCAGTGGAGGAGGAGCCTCAGCCAGGTAAGGAACCTGACCCTGGCCACATCAGGAGTCAGTGGCTAGCTCACATGGGAATCATGGCGACCTCAGCACACGCTGGCCCCTCCGAGCCCCACCTGTGGAGATTCAGCCCAGTAAGGCTGTCCAAGGATGACTACCCCAGGTGCCCCAGAGCATGTTGGCAGGGTGGAGGCACAGAGCAAATAATTCTAGTGACTCAGTTATTCAGTGCTCAAATACTTACAGTGGTTTATTTACAGCTATTTACACACAGTCCAAATAAGCACTGGTAGGATTCAAATTTTCTCCAAAACGACCAAGTGCTTCGCCAGTACATCCAATCACAAGAGTGATACAATACAGTCTACACACTGGCAATATATACTGTGGTCAGCCAATCACATTAGTGCTGACTCACTGTGACTCTGAACAGGCTGATGCAATCTTAATCACATGACATAGTACCTGTCAAAGTTAGATCAGACTCATCTAGTTACATCACTTGAAGCTGTCATCTTGCTAGCCATATATTACAATATGTCAACACGCCTCCCAAGATGCAGCTCAACATATATACAATTTTTCTTTTAGGAACAGGAACTTTGCTGCATCTAAGCACTTTTTGAAAACATCAGCAACATTGTCTTTAGACATACATTCTTGTATACATATGAAACCATCGCATACAGCAAGTTTTACATTCTGGTACCTGATGAGAATATGTTTGATTCTAGTTCTCACCCCTTGGTTATTGACTAATTGTTTAGCCGCACTACTGTCACAGAGAACTGTAATTGGAAGCTTGCACTGTACCTTAAAATCCACTAACAGCTGGTGAAAGCATTCTAGCTGTATAGTGGTGTCACTAATCACTGAAAACTCCGATTCACACGTGCTGGTTGCCACGTGTGTCTGTATAATGGCCTTCCAGCCTACCAAGGCACCAAACACATAGATAGTGTACCCAGAAGTAGACCTGGAATCAGGTCTATCACCCCAGATTGCATCACAAAAGGCATATATATCATCAGCACCATAGTTAACACTTAGCACTAATTTTTCAGAAGCTGTGCCTTTAAGATATCTTAATACATGTTTTGCAGCAATCCAATCCCTTTGATAAGGACAGTGACAGTGTTGGCACAACCAGTGGACAGCCATTGTTATGTCAGGCCTTGTTGAACACGCAAGATATAGGAGGGAGCCAACAAGAGATTGATACACCTCCCTGTGATGAAACAAATTTTCATTTGGCTCTTTGCAATAGCCTGTTGATATAGGAATGTTCACTACATTGGCCTCAGACATGCCATACTTCTCCAGAAACTCTAGAATTTTTACCTCCTGACTGAGAGTAAAATTGCCTTGCTCATCTCTGGAGATCTGAACTCCAAGATAGTTCTGAATTGGACCAAGGTCCTTCATTTTAAACATGGGTTGTAATGTTTGCACAACCCATTTCAGTTGTTGATCAGACTGATATACATAACAGATATCATCAACGAACATGAGAACATAACAGTAAGCATTGTGAACCTTCACACTATATAAACATGGATCAGCTATACTCTGGCTGAAGCTAAGGTCTGTTAATGTTCTACTGAGACACTGATTCCATTCAAAGCTACTTTGTTTTAAACCATACAAAGCTTTGTTTAATTTCAGAACAGTGTTCTCATTTTCTGTGCAAAACCCAGGTATCTACTGCATATAGAGGTCCTCTTTAATTGGGGCATTCAAGTAGGCAGTTTCGAAGTCAAAATGATTAACTTGCATCCTTTTTACAGATGCCAATGCAAGTGCTACTCTAATAGTTTCACTGCATACTGTACTTGAAAAAGTTTCATCATAATCAAGTCCTTCTTTTTCTGTGAAACCTTTTGCTACGAGACGAGTGTTGTATTGCAAACCACCATTAGGCATTTGTTTTAACTTGTATAACCAATGACAAACAATTGCCTTTTTGTGTTCAGGCAATTCCACTGTGGAAAACACATCATGAGATTTGAGAGAATTGTACTCCGCCTCCATGGCACCAACCCATTTACTCTTTTGAGGTTCCTCCAAAGACAATACATCAGAATAATTTCATGGAACCTTTACACTCACATAATTAATGCCATATCTTTGTGGAGGGATTCCCTTGGTTGACCTGCTAGAGACTCTAGGTGGCAGTGGTGCACCGGGTGAGGAATCAGTGACCTGCCTCTGAGGAGAAATAGCTTCTTCCTTAATTTCTTGCTCAGACACTGTGCTTTCAGACACTGGCAAAACAATTTGTTCAGGAGTCTCATTAGCATGTATGCGTGACCAGTTTGCATGTTCGCAGAATTTTGCAGATCTACTGAATACAAGCATATTGTTGAAGTCTATAAATCTGTATGCTTTCATTCCAGTCTGGTACCCAATGAAAGTAAGTTTATGTGCACGTGGGCCTGACTTGCGCCTTTGTTTCAAAGGTATATTCACCCATGCCTTGGTACCAAAGACTCTGAGATGTTTTAATGAGGGGTCCTTTCCATATAACAGGTGGAAAGGAATGTCACCAATGGATTTACACCAAACTCTGTTCACATTATAATCAGCACATCTCAAACACTCAGCCCAGAAAGACTTGGGCAAACCTAAGTCACAAAGCATGGAATGCATAACAGTTTGCAGGACACCTGCTCTTCTCTCTGCTACTCCATTTTCCCCAGGGCAGGCAATGTTGGCAACTCTATGCTGTATTGCTTCATCAAGAAACCATTTCTTCAATTGATGAGAAATGAATTCCCCCAAAAAATCAGTTTGGAAAGAGGCAATTTCTTGACCCAGCTGCTTTTGTACACATTTGGCCCATTGTTTGATTGTTTCACACACCTCAGATTTTTTTCTATGGGGTAAATCCAACTAAATCTTGAAAAATTGTCAACAATCAACAATGCATATCTCCTGCCTGAAATACTATTTGGAAAGGGGCCAAGAACATCAGCATGAACAAGAGCCAAAGGCCTTTGCATTACCCTGTTGCTTATACTTGCTAAGGGATATGTTTGAGACTTGCTCTGTTTACATATATCTCAATCCAGGTATGTTTCACATTTTTTCACATTTTCCATACCCAGACACCCAAAGGTTTTACTCAATGTACCAAATGACACATGGCCTAGACACCAATGAAACAAATGAGCACATTCATCGTGTAAAGCCTTATTGTTCAACACAGACTGAGCTTGCTCAAACTCATTCTCAATGACATACACACGATTCTGTACTTTGGCTGTAGCAAGCACCTTGTTCCCTTTCAATATGTTGCATATTTGCCTGTCAAAATGCACAGTGAATCCACATTTTGTTAAAGTGCACACACTCAGTAAATTATGCTCTAGGCTGGGAACACATAAGACATTGTGAAAGGTATAATTGAAGCTTGTAAAAAATAAGCTGCCCTGACCATCAACTGGTGCAGGGGCACCATCAGCTAAACTTAGATGGTCCATACTGGTTGGCTGTAGGTCAGACAACAATCCTTTGTCCCATGAGAAATGTTGACTGGCACTTGAATCGAGGACCCACGTCTGTAGTGCAGTAGCTTCATTAGCAGTTACCAGCATTGCCTGCTGTCTAGCCACATTCTTAGGCTTAGTCCCTGTAGTTTCCTTGAGTACGTTGGTGGCTGACGAACTCTTCCAAGGGCAAAATCTTTGGATGTGGTCCAATGATTCACACCGGAAACAATGACACGTTTTCAAAGCAAACGGAGGCTGACTTGCTTTCTGCTCACGTTTGAGTATGCTGGAGTCCTCCTGCACATCAGGTCGGCACTTGGCTTTGCTGGTACGACTCCCAGAAAAGTTGGCTGCAGTCCCAGAAGAGGCCATTAGCTGATCACGCTGTCTCCACTTCTCTTCTTCTTGAATAAGATGGCCACAAGGGTTAACTCTGCTGGCTTCAAATTTTCCAAAGCAGAGACAAGAGGGTCAAACTTTTTGGGTAAAGAACAGAGGATAATATAGATTGTATCCTCGTCCAATATCTGCTTATTGTGCTCAGCAAGCTGCTGGAAGCATTCTGTTAATGTATTTAGGTGCTCCCTGACACTCTGGTGCTCGAACATAACAGTCCTATACAGCCTCCTCAGCAAAGACATTATGGAGCCTGATGACTTCTGTGCATACACCGCAGCCAAGCTATCCCACACCTCCTTGGCTGTCAATTTGGTCGAGACATACACCAACTGCTCGTCTGAGACACTTAGCACTATAGCAGCAAGTGCTTTTTCTATTTTAGCAGTGTCATCAGCTGTTGGAGCTGCTGGAGGGGCTGAAACATATGTCCATAGCCCTTCCCTTATCAGAAAATGCTTCATGCGCAATGACCAAACAGAATAGTTCTGATAAGTCAGTTTATCCACAAACATGGCTGAAGGAACAAAAGCCATGATGTACTCACAAGGATCACTCTGTGGAAGCTGCTGGCCAACATTCTCCAACTCCTCCAGGTCCTCTGAGTCAGAGGAAGATAAGCTGCTGCTCCTGGACTGCGATGCTGCCTCTGCCTCATCAGCAGACATTCAGCTGCTATTGCTGTGTTCGAGGCCCATCAAACCTTTCAGGCGAAAACTTCACAGCACTGCTTGGGCAAAACCAACTGTAAAGCAAACTGAAGTCACTCAGGGAGTAAAGCAGAGCGTCAGTCTGGGCCCATAACCCTGTTGGCAGGGTGGAGGCGCAGAGCAAATAATTCTAATGACTCAGTTATTCAGTGCTCAAATACTTACAGTGGTTTATTTACAGCTATTTACACACAGTCCAAATAAGCACTGGTAGGATTCAAATTTTCTCCAAAATGACCAAGTGCTTCGCCAGTACACCCAATCATAACAGTGATACAATACAGTCTACACACTGGCAATATATACTGTGGTCAGCCAATCACATTAGTGCTGACTCACTGTGACTCTGGACAGGCTGATGCAATCTTAATCACATGACATAGTACCTGTCAAAGTTAGATCAGACTCATCTAGTTACATCACTTGGAGCTGTCATCTTGCTAGCCATATATTACAATATGTCAACAGAGCAGAGTCAGTGCTGCCAATCCATTGCCATGTTCCCAGTTGACTCTGCACCCCACCCTGCCCCAGACCATCCCCACCAGGTGACGGCCTGAGGCCTGGAAAGGGCCCCCAGTGCATCAGGGACTGACTCAGTGTTCCTCCCTCCCTGTCATCACCATAGGGCCCTCAGGAGCTGCCAGGCCAGGGGAGACTGAACCCCCGTCGTGGGAGTTGGGACACAGCAGGTGGGTGGCCATGCCAGTCCCCTGTGCATGGGGAGGTGTCTGGTAGAGGATTCCTGGGGTCTCAGCCAATGTTCCCTCTAAGCTGTGGAGTCTTGTGAGCAAAAATTCTACTTTGTGAGCTCCTGGCATTAAAGTTGTGAGCAAACGATTTGTCTACTGCATGAATTAGTTTGCTCTGGAGCCATCCTGCCTGAGCTAAGACAGAAATGTGTGAGCCGGAGGCTAAAAAACTGTGAGCTAGCTCACACTAACTCAGCTTAGAGAGAACACTGGTCTCAGCATTTACTGACAACCAGGGGTCGCGGTGGCTGGCCCCCAGAGCCGTAGCTCCCTGAGGAGGGTTTGCATCAGCACAGGCTGGTATGCCACGAGGCCAACACCCCCTGGGGCTGGCTCATCAGTGCAGGCGTGATGACTGAAGGTCTCCTGTCCTCTTTCCACAGATGTGCCACCTGGGGCCATCCTTGCACAACTGTCTCCAAACTCTTGCATGGCAGTCATCAGAGGGAGGAGGCAGCGGGTCAGCCCTGCAGAGGGTGGACAAGCGCCTCCTGGAGCAGTCAGCCCGGCACCACAAGGCCATGCCGACAATGCTAATTGGGAGCATGAGGAATACCTCGAGCAGATGCGACGCTCCTGGGAGGAGGAGCGAGAGGCCACAGTGGAAATGCGTGACATCATGTGGTCGATGCTGGACACCCTGACTGAGATAGGTGCATCCTTGGCATGGCCACGTGCTGTGAACCCAGACCCAGGATGCCACTGTGCCGGGAAGGCCCCAAGGCAGCTGTCAGGGGTTGGGAGAGCTGCCCGCCATGGCTGCAGTGGCACCTCGACGGGAACATCGGCCATAACAGGGCCCCCTACTCATCCCTGAGCTGAGGCCAGCACATATACCCCTGGCTAGTCTGTGGAGTGTCGTGCCATGGGCAGCCTGGGGTGCACCTGAAGTGTGGCCACAGCCCCCTAGCTCTGAACCAGAGTCAGGGCCAATGTTCCTACTAAGCTGTGGAGTCTTGTGAGCTCCCTCACCTGTCTTGACTGCTGTCAGTGGGCAGGGCCTCAATGTCCACTCCGTTCATCCTGGGTGGCTGGCCCTGAGCCACAATGAGCCTCTTGATATCCTTCCACATGTGCTGCATGCCTTGCTGCTGGATGTTGAGGAGGTAGACCATGCGCTTGACTGTCGGGGCAAGGCAAACATGGCACATGTCAGCCACCCTGTCTTGCCACAGGTCCCCTTCTACCAGACACCTTGGGCTCTGGAAGCAGCCCCCCCTCCAGGGCCCACTGCTGGTGGCCACTGTGGCTAGGCCCCCCATGGAGGGGCCTGACATACTGCTGTGGTGGACTCACATTGGTGCTCAGTCTGCTCCTCATGGGCCGCCAGACGTGCCACCATTGAAGCCAGGGTAGGTGCATTGGCAGCCACCTGCACTCCTTGGACGCCAGCGGGACTGGGTTCCTTACCCCCTGAAAGGACATGGATGGGCCTGTGTCAGTGATGGCAGCTTGCTGGAACTCCATCGTGGCCCAGGTATACCTACCAGTATCTGAGGCCGACTGGGATCCCACTGTGACAGGCACCTCCGAGGCAGTGGTCCCCTCCTTCGCTGCCGTGGCCACATCTGGAAAACAGGCTCCCAGGCATCATGCACAGACACCCACACACACATGGCCAGCACGGGCAAGATCCCATGTTGCGCGTGGCCCTGCAGCCAGCAGCCCCATGTCCAGTGCCAGATGTGTTACCAGGCTAGCAGCCTGGTTGGGCTGCAGCTCAGGCTGCTGACTTGGTGTGCACCTAGCAAAGGTTGCCTGTGGCTGCTGGGCCACCATGTCTGCATGTGGGGATGGGTGGCCGTCTCCCTGTCCGTATGTGCTATGGCTCTGCCCTTGCAGTGGACGGCTGGAGTGGGTGTCTCCCTAGGAGTCCACACCCTCCCATGGGAGGCTGACAGCACAGTAGGGGTTGGTCTGGAGTGGAAATCAGGATCATGGCGGGTGTGAAGGGGAATCCTACGGGGGACAGCAGGGAGATGGAATGGGAGGGCCTGACACATTCAGTGTCTGAGGCACGACACTGGTACTTGATTGCTGGCTGAGAAGGCCGCCCTCATGCTTGTCTACACTGGCATGGTCCAATGCATTGCTCAACACCATGCAGCTACTGTGAGGGCAGCATGTGCCCCTGAGGCTGAGGCAAGGCTGCCGAGGTGCCATGGCAGGATTCCTGAAAGGCCCCTGCTTGACAGCCAGCCTGGCTCTCCTGGTCATCTATCCAGTTGTCTGGGCCCCCACTCCCCTCCCATGTGGGGATGCCACCCCACACCTCCCCACACAGGCATTCCCTGTCATCTCCTGTCATCACAGGGCCCTGTTCAGCCACAACTGACACATGGGGAGCTGCAGGGGATGACGGTGAGCCATGGATCCCAGCTCCCAGTCCATGCCTGAAACATTCTCCACAGCCTGTACTGCCAGCCGCCGAACTGATGTGCATGCCATGTGGCTACAGAGACAGAACAGAAGAACAGTAGGGAGGCTGATGCTGGATCAGACCAGTGGCCCCTGTCACACAGTGGCCAAACATCCCAGGTGCCATCAAGAGGTCCAGCAGTGGAGGCAGGACACTGGAAGCCCTCCCACTGAGCCCCTTCCTCAAGCACCAGGAATGCTGAGCATCACTTGCCCCAGAATCTCTATCCATATCTTGTGGCTACGACCCACAGAGGGACCTCTGCTCCATATGTGCGTCTACTGCCCTCTGGAAGCCGTCCAGGCTTGCTGCCACCACCCCCTCCTGTCACTGAATTCCATGTTCATCAGTCTTTGGGTGGGGAAGAAGCTCTTGTTACCCCTTCTAACCGGATTGCTCAGTAATGTCCTGGGGCAGCCAGGACCCTCTGTTCAGTGAGACAGGCAGGCAACTGCCTCTTTCCCTGCCTGCTATGTCCCAGGCATATTGCTGGTATTCAACCAGGCACAAGCCCCTGCTGTCATTTCTCCCAGCTTCAGAGTCCAAAGTGCCCCAACCCATCCCCATAGGGATAGTTAAGAAGCACCCCACTCACCAGGGACACATCGCTGTCTCCAGGATGGCCAGCCCCCCTGCTCCCAGAAGGCCCGCAGAAGTCCAAAACAGGGGGGCAGTCTCCACAGGGTGGGATGGCATCCCAATCTTCAAGGGCCTCAAAGAACACAGCCTTCTCCCTTTTAAATTTTGCTCTGCACTGAATTGCTGAGCGAGAGTAGCCTGCCTGGGTGAACACCTCAGCAACCCTGCCAAAGAGGCCCAGGGTCTGTAAATGGGTGCTGGCCATGACCCTCCGGCTGCCTTCCAGGTCATGCAGGGCCCTAAGGAGGAGCTCCACCTTGTCCTCCATCCAGTAGACACCAAGCTGCGGCGGCTCCATTTCCCCAGTCATGGTGAGCCGTTTGGGCGTGGAGGCAGTTGGGTGGAGAGGTGTTTGGGCGGCGATGTCACCAGGTCGTGGAGAGGCATTTAGGTGGGGAGGTGCCCATACGCATGCGCAATCGGCCCAGGACGCGACATTGAGCCTACCGGCATTTGTGTAGTCTAGAGGGAGTATTATCTGTGAGGCTGGTGGGGCTACCAAAGCACTGGAGAGTCAAAGAAGAGATGCTGGGGGCAATGTGGCTATCTATCTGCTCACAAGGAAAGTGGGAGGCAGAATGGAGGCTGCAAGTGGTCCTGTCACATATTACAGTGAATGCAAGCACAGCTCTTTGGAGAACTTCTCTGGAAGTCTCTGGAGCCATCCTTCCTGAGCTAAGACAACAATGTGTGAGTTGGAGGTTGAGAGGGAACACAGCTCTTCAGAGACAGCTGATATCTAGCAAGTGTTTTAGGTAGTACAGGATACATTAGACTCCCCCCCCAAAGGTAAATATGGGTTGCTGTATTATCTCTGGTGAAACAGGTCATACGGGTTTTCTCTAGTGCCTCAAATTCCTGCAAGACATGCTGGATAGCAGTGAAACAATAGAAATGGATGTGAACCTCACCAGCCTTGTTACCTCTGTTGTTGCATCTTCAGTTGTTCCGTCTTGCAGTGAGACCTTGCTACAGGCTGTAATACACCACAGGTCTGATCCAGCAGGGCTCTTCTGATGTTTGCGTTTATTTTTTTATTTGTCATATGTGTGAGTGTGTATGCCCCTGGAAGTTATGGTGGCCTCTGGTGACTGACCACTACTGGGGGCCTGGAGGATGTTCAGGGAGGTGGCTGAATAAAGCCTGCCCTCACCTCCCGACTGCTGGTATCCCAAAGAGGCCTCCCATCCAAGTATTTCGTGTGCCATCTCCCACAGACACAGCTTGGGCAGCTTCTATGAACAGAGATGCTCTGCAAGGTTATCTCCCAGAGAGCATGTCAAGCTGTTTTTCAGAGGCAGGAGAAGAGAATTCTGTTCCTTCGGGCTTGTCAGAATTAAGACATGAGGCTTCTGAGATGTTTGGTGGGGAACAGATGTGTCCAGAGATTTTGGCAGGGATGTTACCTGGGATCTACCCCACAGGGTACCAGGGAACCCTCTGAGGCTGCCCTTTGCAACAGTACTCTGGGGACTAGCTGTCAATGCAGCCTTTTGCCAAGCCCATCTATGAGTCAGGGTAGCCTTTGGAGCCTGACTCCTGGATTTCCACACAGCACCCAAAGGAAGCAGTCCATTACCCAAAGAACTTGAGGCCTGAGACAGTCTCAACTGACTGCTGCTTAACAAGGTGGCAATGGACTGTGCTAAAAGGAAGGGTGGGATAGCCCTCTGGAAACAAAGGGAAACTCTTGCAGGGCCACTGGAAATCATGGGAGCCAGGAATGGCCACTGACTCACATGGCCTCCATTGAACTCCAGTCCAGCTCAGGGAGAGCCGGGAAGTGAGTGCAGACTGGATTTCCCATGATGGTCTCTGGGCCCACATAGAGTAATCTGAGGCTGGAAGGGGGGCCCAACCTTTGAATGACAGCCAGTAGGAGTGACAGCAGTGCTCTCTGACTGGGATGAGAGGCCCCAGAGTGGAGTGACAGCCCCTGAGGGTGGCAGCACTGTTCTGTGACTGGAATGACAGGCCCCAGAGTGGAAGCTGATCCACATTCCACCGGCCACCCGTGGCCACTGACCCCCAGTGGAACCTGGATGGCAGGCCAGTGGATGTCCCATTGGTGGGCCCGACCACTGCTGCCCCTCTCTGTGGGCACCCCCCACTCCACCCAGCCAGGGAACCAGTGCCAAATGGACTGGCCCATGTAGTCAGGTGGCAGGGTGGGGATTGAGACATTCATACACAGACAGCCACAGTGGCTCATTTTCTTTATTGAATCCATAACATTGATGGGTGCTGGGCTAGTGGTCAGGGGTGGGGAAACCATGGTAGTTGGCAGGGAGTGTGATGTGCCATGTCCGAGAGGCCACAGACCACCTCTGGTGACATGTCATCATCGTCGCCACCTCAGTAGCCAAGTGGTTAGCGCCTCCCGCACCACACTCCCCTCTGCCTGGTTTGCGTCATCAATCCTCTGCACTGGTGACCGAGCCCCTGACGCCTGGGCCGGCACCTCATCCGTGTCACACCTGATGATGGCGTGGCCCCGCTCCTCGCAAATATTGTGGAGAATCACACAGGCTGACACCACCAGGGTGTAGTTTGCCTCCTGGACATCAAGTTTCAGTGCCAGGCAATGCCAGTGTGCCTTCAGATGGCCAAAGGCACGCTCCACGACATTCCTGGCACGTGCATGTGCCCTATTGAACACAGCCTCTCAGCGATTCAGGGCATCCTTGTATGGGGTGACCAGCCATTTCTGGATGGGTATGCAGCATCGCCAAGGATGGGAGGGGGGACCAGAACACCCTCTATGACAGCTGTGTGGTTCCCTGGGATGAACACCCCCGCATCCATGGCCCTGCAGAGGTGTGACTGCCTGAACACATGGGCATTGTGGTCCTGGCCACTGTGGCCCACACAGATGTTGGCGAATCTGCCCCGATGGTTGAGAGTCCCCTGGAGGATGACAGAGTAGAACTGCTTCCAGTTGAAGCAGGCACGCACCTGGCCAGGTGGTGGCTTGATGGGGATGTGGCAGCCATCCACAGCCCTGATGCATTGTGTTGCAAACCCAGTGCCACAAACCCATTCATGACCTGTGGGGCACAGAGGCTTTGGGTTAGGACAGCAGGTGTCTGCCCCCCCCCCGTAGGTCTGCAGGCCCTGCTTCCCACCCTGGACCACTGACACCCTCATGGCACGCAGGGACATTCTGTCTGCAGGGGCGTGGTGTGTGGCAAAACGGGGACCCGCCCTCAGCCCAGGGGGACTGCAGTGCCATTGGGTGGCTCGCAAGCCTGTTTCTGTGGTGGGGCTATGTCCCTCTCTTATGAGCCACCACTACTCCCTGAATTCAAACTGCCTCCCTAGGGGGACAGTGAGACTCCTCTGACCGACCACCCAACCTTGGGAAGGTGCCCCCACAGTCTTTGGGTGCCCCCTGGAGAGTTGGCAACCTCTCTGATTTGGGCCCATTTGGGTTTCCTGGCCTCCCTCTGCCCCTGGTACTGTGCTCAGCAAGGAGGACTAAGTGGTCACGGCACACCGGACTTCTTGAACTGCAGAAGGAAGATGTTCCTCAACTACTTCCAGACTAGGCATGGGATTTTATGCAAGCACTTTCAGAGGGAGAGGGAGAGGGAGTGGATGCATAGTTCCCTCTTCACTCAGAGTCTCGGAGTGGCTGACAAACTCCTTTCCCTTCCCCTCCCCACAGCAGACACCCTGTGAGGGAGGTGTGGCTGAGAGACCTTCTGACAAAAACTGCTCTTCATCAAGGACAGCTGTGCCAGAGCTTGAGGCTGACCCAGGGTCACATCAGCAGCTGCAACTGGAGGAGTGGGGATTCAGAGCCTGGTCTCCCAGATTGGACTCTGCACAGTTAACCACTACACCAGGCTACCTCTTTCAACACAGCAGGACACAGCACATTTAAAACGCAGCTCCAATGCTCCCCCACATACCCCTTCCATCTGTGAAGGTTGTGGGCCTCAGGATGGGACTGGCTTTCCCCCTCCTGCTGCTGTGGAGGACCCCAGCCCCCCTCAGGGACAAAACCCTTTATCTGCCTCGCTGCACCCCTGAGGTATGTCAATATTTTCCCACTCTTTTCCCTGAAGCTTCTGGGAAGAACAGGCAGGGAGGCATGGCAGCTCCGGTGTTCCCTGTGGAGTAGCTCCCCCCTCCTAAGGAAGGATTACCAGGCTGGCATCCATTTCAGCATACACTGCTGCCTCTGCCAGGCAGCCATTTCATGGGGGGGGGTATCGCCATGGGGCCTGTGGACACGCACCCCTGGGGGGAGACTCACCCTTCCTAGTGAACCAAGGCAGACTGTCCTGCTCAGCAGCTCCAGGTCCATGGCCACGCACACCTCTGCCACAATTCCAGCAACGGTGGACTTGCCAACCCGAAACTGGCTGCTGATCTCCCTATAGCAATTTGTGCCCACAAGCCACCAAGGGTTATGGCCACGTGCTCCTCCACTGAGATGGCACGCCTCATGGGCGTGTCTGTGTGACCGATGTGGCGGTAGAGGCAGTTGACTAGCCAGTGGAAAGTGGCCCTCGTCACCCTGAAGTTCTTCAGACACTGCTCGTCCCCCCACACTAGGCAGACGAAGGTTTCCCACCACTTGGAGGGGTGAGGGTATACCCACCAGTGATGTGGTGTGCCCTCTTCACCCAATCTCAGTACCCCAGCCATGTCAAGGGACTCTCTGGCCAGGTACTCCCTGATTCTGGCTGCTCTGCAAGCCCTGTAGCACTGCTGGATGAGCTCCCTCCGAGCTCGGATGCTGCAGACCCTGGCCTGGTAGCATTGCAGCATTGTAATGCAGAACCTGAGGCCTAGGAGGAAGACTGCAGAAGCTGTGCCACTGTCATCCACGCTACTTGACCTCCTAGCCTCGCTCTGGCACCAGGAAGGTGCAGATGATTGCCTTTAAGAGGGGGTAGTGACGTGGCCGCATCCATGTTACGCAGGCTCCTGCCCTATGCACACATCACCGATTTAATAGGAAAAAGCCGCTGACAGTGGCTCCTCTGGGCCAGCAGTCTGAACACTCCCGTGTGCCTCATCCCAGTATTCTCCCACAGCAGACAGCCCTGTGTGACTGGGAAAATCCGGAACAGTTTGTTCCACAGCTTTTTTGCTGCGACTGGCTCCTGCTGCAAATTGCCAGTATGAACTCAGCCAGAGATGCTCTAAGCAATCATTTGAGCTAATTCACACTGACTTATGTGGGCCTATCAAATCAGCATCAACAGAAAATAACACTTATCTATTATCTTTCATCGATGATTTTTCAAGATATACTGTGTGTTATTTACTGAAGGAAAAATGGCAAACTGAGCAGAAGCTGAGAGATTACATTGCCATGTTCTCTAACAAGTTCAACAGGAAAACCCAGGTCATCCAGTCTGCCATGGTTGTGAGTACACATCTAGACCAGTACAGGCATTCCTAAGGGAAGATGGAATTCAATGCAGATTTATAGTACCCTACACACCAGAACAGAATGGGGTTG
Organism: Gekko gecko; assembly: GCA_029375565.1. NCBI lineage: Eukaryota > Metazoa > Chordata > Lepidosauria > Squamata > Gekkonidae > Gekko > Gekko gecko. The sequence goes on from JAPDNY010000005.1 coordinate 144,310,444, forward strand.
CTGGGCACAAGAATTGTTCTATAACGGACATGGTCAGATGCATGCTGATTGATTCAGGCCTTCCCTACAGGCACCAGGGAAAAACTACAATGGCTGCAGTTTACTTGCAAAACTTGCTGTACTCAGTATCACACTTTTATGACTGGGCAAACTCTGCTATATTAACCAAATATTCCAATAGTAAGAAGAGTATTTAGGTGAGATTGAATGAAAAAGTTGGCTGAATCTAACCCTGTACAATGCATCTATACAATGTGTGACTCACAAGCCAAAGTACTTAACATCATCCAAAGGATATTTGTGGGGGGGGGACACTTGGCTGGATCTTCATTGTAAGGAATGTTTTCCAGCAGTATCATGATGCCCAAGTGATTATTTGCAGAAGAGTAGTCATATTACCTTTGCTGGAATGGCTGACTTCAATATGCAATAAAATACCAGCCAGAAAGAAAAGAAAAAAGAACACACACAATTTCTAAAGGATGATTAATAGATACATATATACAACTAGGTTACTTTGTCATTTCTTTCAAAAGAAATCTGAACAATAATCACAACAGTTTGGTTGCTAAGGTTTTATTTTTTACAGGGAATCAAAGTGAGTCACTTCTGCCTGCATAACAGAAACCAATATCAAATATCAAGTTGAGTGCAGTAACATTTGAAAGTATGCTTATTAGAATGATCCTATTATTTTTTTCTAGTATGCATTGTATCAACAGCATTCAAAATATTTATGAAGTAGCTTCTTATAATAGTTGACAAGCTTCAGATATACCTGTACCCATAAATTCTGCTTGTTTTCTCTCTCATAAGTGACAGTCTTTCAGGAAATACTAATAAATAATACATTTAGAGGCACAAATAGTACACTGATTTTGTTCATTTTCCAATATGATTAGTCTTTGACAAGATTCATGAGAGAACCAAGAAAGTGTGTACAGGAGCATAGAACAATAAAATATTTTAACCTCTATATTTTGTGTTCTCATAAAAATTTTAAAAAGCCCTTACCCAAAATGTTCTCAGGCTTCATTAGCCCTAATTTTCTATGCATATAGAGGACATCTTAATTAGTTTTGTAATAACCTGAAAAGTTTCTTTTTGCCAGTAGAAGGAGCACACCAAATCATCACAGCATGCATAGGAACAGAGTTTTTAAGTTCATAGGCACATCAATTCAGTGAAGTAGAAAATTTTTTATCATTAGCAACATCTGAACTAAATGGCATTCTTGCAGACAAGAAAAGATTTTACCCTGCCTCCATTAACCCAACCACGTATTTTCCAAGAGAGTCCAAATAAGGATTACAAACCAGGAAAACAAATATGGATTTGAATTGCATTAATCAAACATATGTTCTGAATCAGAACAAAAATTATTGTCAACATTCAGATGTGAATAGAATCTGTCTGATCTGATAGTTATTCTGATTCTTTACTGCCTGTTCTGCATTTCCTGGGCAGTAAGAGATGGAACGATCAGCAAAGGGAGAAAGAGAGACTCAGCAAGTATGTGCCTGACAAGGGTGTCAGCCAATCAGAACAGATAGCTGCTTGGTATAGTGGTTAAGTGCATGGACTCTAATCTGGGAGAACTGGGCTTGATTCCCCATTCCTCCACTTGCAGCTGCTGGATGACCTTGGGCAAGCCATAGTTCTGTCAGAGCTGCCTTTGAAAGGGCAGTTCTCTCAGAGCTCTCACAGCCCTCCTACCTCACAGGGTGTCTGTTGTGGGGAGGGGAAGGAGTTTGTAAGCTGCTCTGAGTGAAGGGTGGGGTATAAATCCAATCTCATCCTTCTCCTCCATCATCATCATCATCATCATCTGATTCTTCTTCTTTTCCTACCAACCACAATACTCAGCATTTCCGTCCTGTCACAATCACTATAACACTGGCTTTTGGAAAACCTGAGATAGTTGGGGTTATTTATTTTATTTTAAACTAGGAATAAGCCCCGTTGTTGAAATACATACAACGAGCTCCAGAAAGAGGCTCTGGGTGGGTTCCCTGGTCTTTGGCACTCAGTGTCAATTTGCTGTGGTGACCTCAGCAGGGTATAATAACACAGAGCTTACAGTTTTCTTCAGGGGAACTGATCTCTGCCATCTAAAGAGCAATTGTAATTCTGAGTGCTCTCCAGCCCTCCCCTGAAGATTGGCAACAATGGTTCCCCAAGAGGAAAATGGCTGGTTTGAAGGGTGGAGTCTATGGCATTGTACCTGTCTGAGGTCCCACCCCTCCTCAAACCCCACCCTCTCCAGGCTCCACTTCTCAAATCTCCATGAATTTCCCAACCTGGAGTTGGCAACCCTATCTCCTTCCCAGCCAACCATCAACCTACCTTTATCTCCCCTTCTGACTTCAGCTTTCCATCTTCTCCCCCCTCCCTCCTGAATAGCAGTTATATTTCTAAGTGATCTCCAGCCCTCCCCTGGAGATTGGCAACAATTGTTCCTCAGGAGGAAATGGCTGGTTTGGAGGGTGGAGTCTATGGCACTGTACCTGTTTGAGGTCCCACCCCCTCCTGAAACTTCACCCTATCCAGGCTCCACCCCTCAAATCTCCAGGAATTTCCATACCTAGAGTTGGCAACTTTATCTCCTCCCCTCTCAGCAGCCTTTTCCTAGGCAAAGTTCTGTCTTTCTCATTAGTGGCGAGCAAAGCAGATTTCGAGAGTGGGGCTGAGGTAGGGATGAGCCTTGGCAAGTGAGGACCATTCTTTAGGTTGTTGCCATATTATGTCAGCTAGAGGTTTCTTCTATGCCTTGCCACATAGGAGGTACGTCGGCTGTTAAAATCATGACTAATGAGGCTAACTGTATAGCTTCGTAATATAGAGAAAGATCCGGGAAATCCAAGGCTCCTGTTCTGGTTGTGCGCTTTAAGACTGCCGACTGTATTCTGGGTTTCTTGTAACTCCAGAAGAATTTCAAGAGAGCATTTTGCTATTGAGTTAAGTCTTTCTTTGGGATTAATATCGGTAAAGCTCTGGAAAAAAAATAAGAATTTGGATAAGATCAGGCTTTTAATGATGTTGATTTTATCTGCCCAGGAGAGTCCCATGGAGTCTCACTGTTTCATTTGGTTTTTTGCCTCTTGAAACGTCATTTGTAGATTGACTTTCACCAGATCCTTCAGGTCAGGAGGGAACTGGATACCTAGGCATCTCCAAGGGGAATCTGTCCATTGTATGGAAACTGCAAGAAGATTTTCTTCTTGGTGTTTGATTGGATGTTAATTGGAATTATTTTTGATTTTTCTAGATTAACCTTCAGGCCAAGTAGAGGTTGGATTTTCATGAAGAGATTCTGTAATTCTGTTAGGGATGGTTCTGGGTCAGTGATAAAAATGACCAAATCATCCATATAGAGGCTGACCTTGTGTATCACGTTGCCATCCTGTACTCCTTTAACTCTTGGATTATCACTAATCGCCTTGACCATAGGCTCAATCACCAGGCAAAGAGTAGGGGAGACAATGGGCAGCCCTGTCTGGTACCATGTTGCATTGATATAGGTCTGCCCAATATACTATTGGTTTGAATCCGTGCCATTGGGTTGGCATAAAGAGATCTGATAGCCATCTGAAATTTCCCCCCAAGTTCATTGATTTCAATAACTGTTTTAGTAACCAATTTCCAAACTATTGAATGCTTTTTCTAGATTGATTGTAAAGCATAAGAGATTCCCCCTTCTGTTCTTTACAGTGGGATATTAAGTTTAGTGTACAGCGAATGTTGTCCATCATAGTTCTTTTGGGGAGGAACCCAGTCTGATCAGGGCTTATATAATCCAATATGATTTCTTGAAGTCAGTTAGCCAGGATTTTCATGAATAATTTCACATCACAATTCAGAAGTGCAATGGGTCTGTATGAAGACGGTGAGTCTTGGTTTTTGTGTTCCTTGGGAATGGTTATGATGTGTGATTTCTTCCAGGAAGGTGGCATATTTCCTGTCTCCAATAGAAAGTTACATGTGCGGGTCAAATAGTCAACAAGAAGCATATTAAACATTTTGTAGAACAATGGTCCAAAGCCGTCACTGTCAGGAGCAGTATTAGGTTTTGCCTGTTTTATGGCTTCCAGGACTTCTTTAGTTTAGATTTGTTGCTCCAACCTCTGACGATGTTCTGGTTTTAGCTCATTTATTAAATTATTCCTTTGTAGGAAATCTTGTATATCCTCCTCGTTTGGGTTTTTCGAAGCATATAAATGTTCATAAAATTGTGTGAAGCATTCACTTATTTCCAGAGGAGTTGTAAGTTTAGAGTTATGTTTGTCAATTATGGAGAAGATTCTTCTTTCTACTTGCTGTTTTTTTACCCGCCATGCTAGCAATTTGATGCTTTTTGGATTTTTCTGCCAATATCGTTGTTTTACATATAGAATATTCTTTTGTATTTGGCGTGATTCCGTTGCTTCCAAGACTTTACGAGTGGCTAAAAGTTCTTTGTATATTTTCTTGCTTCCCTTTTTTTTATGTCTGGCTTCCAGATTTTGAATATTTTCCAATAATGTTTTAATTTTCTGTTGTCTTTCATTTTTCAGTTTTGAAGCTACAGCAATCAGTTTTCCCCTAACCACCACTTTAAAGGCATCCCAGACAAAATGATCTGCTACTTCTCTATTAGTGTTTTCTTCAAATTACAGTTTGATAGTTTGAGTGATTTCTTCTTTGTATTGGTCCTGTAATAAAATGGAATTGTTTAACCTCCAAGTGCTCTGTCTCTTTGTCTCTTCGTTCTTCTTAAGATGCATTTCCATGTATACATGGTCAGACCACATGAGCATGCCAATGTTAGTGCTTGCAACATTGTTCAGAAGAGAGACCGTAGTTAAAAGGTAGTCTATATGAGTAGTCTGGAATCTTAGGCAAAAGTAGGTATAGTCTCTCTCGCCTTTGTGTGTCTCTCTCCAGGCATCACACAGTTGGTATTTTGCCAGAATTTCATTCAATTTAGTGTATCTTTTGTTCTTAGCTGTGTATTTTTGTTGTTTGTTTGTTTTGTCAAGTTGATAGTCAGCAATCAGATTGAAGTCACCTCCGATAATCAGTTGTCCTACTTTAAAGTTGTTGAGTTGAGCTAATGTCTCTTCCAAGAATTCTTCCTGTTTATCATTGGGAGCATAAATTGAAGCTAAAGTAACTTGTTTTTGGTCTAATTTGCCTTTAAGAAATAAAAACCCCTCATGTGCATCTTCCTGTTTGTCATCATACTCAAAGCGTATTGATTTAGAAATTGAAATTGCAACTCCTCTCGATTTTGATGAACCCCTTGCATTATATTGTTGGTCATACCATTTGGAGTTTAAAACAATTGTGCTTTGGGGTTTCAGATGCGTCTCCTATAATAGCAGAATATCAGGTTTTGATTTTAAAATGAAGGACATCATTCTCTTTCTCTTGATATTATTATTCAGACCTCGTATGTTGATCATTCTGATGTTGTAAGAGTCTGCCATTATGTAGAGCAAAACTTATAATATGTGAACTATTAAATTTCCTAGACCTCAGATGTTGACCGAGCTTATTTTTAAAAAATTATCCCTGAGCAGTATAAGTCCAAACAGGCAGCTGTGCCCTGGATATACTGCCTGACAATTAGGTAAGTTGTATTCTCAAGTTTTAATTAGTTACCAAACCTATCGATCAATTACTACACCCATCAAGGTATTAAGTTGTGAACAATTTGTTAATTCAATTGATTAACTTAGTAAATTTTGAACTAAAATCAGCAATCAGAAACAGTCAGTCAATTAGGATTAACAATCAACAAGCAGTAAGCACTGTACCCTGTATAACCTTCAAGAAATAAAAATTCATTAAATAAAACAATGTGAGAACTACTTATGAAACAATGGTGTCAAGTATTTCTGGAGTTAAAGTTAATAATTGGTTAAGTAAATATCAAAGTTCCTACACCCTATAGTGTGCTTCCAATGGTGTGCCAATATTGTAAGATATATTTAATAATATATTAAACTAGATACGAAGAATTGTGTGTGATATTTTGTACTCTTAAAAAGTCCCTTCTGAACAGAGCTCTCCCCTTTCAACAAATCCCCCTTAATTTGATACAATTCTCAGAAAAATTATTCTGTAATACAATTCAGCGTAAGACTTTATCTCTTATAAACAATCAGCAATGTATTGAGCTGTAAACCACAAACGTGAGTAATATGTCTGTAATGTTCCTATCATGTTATTTTTGTGATGCTTATAATCTTTGTATTGCTTTTCTGTGTATACGTGTGAACTGGGGAAGCTTAATAACAGTGACACCAAAATAAACAGTCAACTATTGTCAGTTAGCCTGTCAAATTAACAGTACTATGCACTATGTTCTGTTACTTTTAAAGCAAAATTAAATTTCAGGCATCAGTCTATTATTCTGATAGACTGCTATATTTTAAATGCTGTGTCCTGAAAATATAACCAATGTGTTAATACACGTTAATTAAATTTAAATTAATTTAAAAATTAATTCAATGGTAAATAGTACAATCTATTACAATCAATCAATCAATCTATAAATCACTCTAACAATTAATCAATTAAGGAGCTTTAAACCTTCTAATCCCCCCTCCACACCCCCTCAATGAATTAACCTCATTGTACAAGAAAAGCAGCCATGCATTTCTATTATCATTTTAAAATATTTTTCAAAGAAATATAACCATATAATTAGAAATTAATTTTGACTATGGAACAATCTTGGCATAAACTCAGAAGTTTTATCGTACTAACAAGACATAAAATCTTTAACATGCTGGGATCTTTGTTAGTTTTCCAGGAGATTCAGTTGGGAATTTTCTTTTGTAGGATTTTAATTCCCATTTCATGGGATCATCTAGGTGAAGTGTTTTCAGCAGATGTTGGCCACTATCTTCATCTTGAGCTATGAATTGCTGTCCACAATGTATCACTAAAAGCTTTCCTTGTGCATTCCATTTGTATTTATATCCAGTTTCTTGTAATTTTAAGGTGACTGGTTTCAAAGTTTTTCTAGCTGGAGAGCCTCTGGTAGTATATCAGGCAGGACTGATATGTTAATCTCCCGAAATGTAAGGTGACCCTTTCGTCTGGCTTGGTTTAAAATTGCTTTGTGCACCCGAAGATCTGCCAGGGTTATTACAATGTCCCTAGGAAATTTCCTGTTTGGGGCATTTAGAAGCCCCCTTCTGAAGGCTTTTGAAATTACAGGGAAGGCTCCTTCCTCTGCTCCCAGTTCTGCTGCAATCAGATTCCCCATGAAGCAAATGAGATCATTATTCTCTTCAATTCCTTCTGGGAGGCCACGAAATTTAAGATTATTTTGGCGCTGGGACATTTTAAGGTAAGCAACATGATCTCTTAGTGACTAGGTCTCTCCCTGAAACATGAGAGTTTCCTCTTGTACTGTCTGTGCTAGAGTGAATGCCATTTCAGTTTTTTTCCCCATCTGTGTCAGTGTTTTAGCTATTTCTGTCAGCTTATCATTCAGAGGAATAAGCATTCCTGCCATTTTCTCAGTTATAGAGTTTAAAATAGTCATTTCCATCGATTGGAAAAATGCTTGTAGATAGTTTTGTAAAGTTTTGTTTACTGGGTCGTTTAAGGGAGCTTCTTTAGGCTTGGAAAAAGCTTCAGTTACCATTTTGTTTTCCGTTAAAGCGTCTGACTCATTTTGTTTTTTTACTAATTTCGGCCGTAAAATAGTGCTTAATTGACTTGTTTTACCCTTTGGAGATTATGTTTGTGTTCTGCCCGATTTTCCCATCAGTTAAATCGCTTTTTCATTGGCTGCTACTTTACATGGTGTGCAGGGGAGGGTTTCAGGGCTGGAGACTGCAGTTTAGATGAGTGCCATGTTTTGTAGCATTGCCACACCCTCCCTCAACAGGCTTCATCCCTAAAATATCCTGGAAGTTTCCAACCTGGAGCTGGCAACCCTAAGTCCTTTCCAGGCAACCATCAGCCTACCTTTATCTGCCTGTCTGTCTTCAGGTTTACATCTCTCCCCCCCCCCACAGCCTCTGCCTAGGGAAAGGGCAGTCTTTCCCTACAGTGGGAACCAAAGCAGCTGACATCATTCTTCTCTCCCCTGTATGATCTGCACAACAACCCTGTGAGGTATGTTAAGGTAGAAAGTCTATGAATAGTCCATAATCCCCCAGGCAGCTTTTATAACATGAACCTTGGACCTGCATACCATCCTCTGAAGCACTCTCGGGTACATATCTGTGGCAGTAATGGGGTGACTGCTGGCACCTTTTCCTATAATTTTTTGCCTTGTGGTATTCTGCTTGTGGTGTGATTTGTCTTTTTTGTGGTGTGGCATGGTTGTGTTATTGGGTTTGTTTCTTTTGAAGGGGAAGTGATGTGTTGTAGGTGAGGACATATTTTACCTCAGAATACACCAGGTCACATATGCAAATGGGGGGGGGGAAGTTTGAGGTGCAGAATGGAGTGAAGTCCAATCTGCTTCCATATGCAAATGACCTTGAAAAGCTGGTCCAATCAGAGAAGAGTAGCCTAGGCTGCAGTGGGTGGGAGAAAACTCCGGCAACGCAGCCAGTGAATAGAGACACCTTGTGATTGACATATTACAGAGCTTCTGCTGTGTCAGCTCAGCCAATCCCATTTGACTAGACTAAGGTCATGCCTGTCCCTTTGTTGTGCTTGCTGACTGTCAGGCCATGGGTCCAAGCTGTGCCAGTTCAATTGCTGCCTTGGACGTAGAGATGCCAGCCTCCAGGTGGAACCTAGGGATCCCCTAGAATTACAACTCATCTCTAGACTACACAGATCAGTTCCCCTAAAGAAAATGGATGCTTTGGAGGGTGGATTCTATGGCATTGTACCCTACTGATGCTCCATTCCCAAATCTCTGGGAGTATCACAACCAGTATCTGGCAACCCTATTTGGGTGATGCTGTTGCTATGACTCATCCCTCACTGTCCTACTGTGCCCCCGGGAAATCAGAGAAGTGGCAAGCCACTGGATATAGACTAGCTTTAATTCATTAATCAACAAACCTTAATACATTTTCAAAATAACTGAATTAACTGAATTACAATAATTACAATAACTGAATTACAATAATTACAAAATTGCATTTTATGTAATTATTGTAATTAATATGAAAACAAAAAAAAATTCTCCAGCTAAAGAGCTTATAATAAAAACTTGATTTTTGTTTTGTTTTGTTCCGTTCTCATTATTGTAGTCTTGCCATTCTCTGAATCTACTATTTTTACTTTTATAAGACAGCCAGGGTTTTTTTTCTTAATAAGGGCATAAGCTGCATTGCTTATTGGGAGAAAGAGAGAGTGGGAGAGAGGGTCTGGAGGTTCTTAATGTAGCCATTAGGATTAAAGACACGTCTGAGATATTCCAGACCAGAAAGGTATGGGGTAGGACTTTGCTTTCTTCTCCCTTTCCAATGTCTGTCCTGCTGTGCCATATTTTGCTATGCATTTTGTGCTCCCCAGCTTGCCTGTTGCTCACCAAACCTTTATTTTCCAAGCAAATCTACTCGAGAGCCCCCCTGCTCCTTCCAGCCCTGCCTGCCCAATACCTCTACCTCCTTGTGTGATCAAATGCCCTTGCCTTCTAAGTCTGCCTTTTCCTTGTGGTACTGTCCTTAAGCTAAGTGCCATATCCCTTCACTGCTGCTCTCTGTGTTACTGTGTGTTTGGAGTCTTTCCTATCAAATTGTCCCATAGACTTTAATTTTAAACATGGGTACCTTTAATTGCCTCAAGAGGAGACCCTTTTGTCCTACCTGTCTGAACTTTGAAAGTAAATATTAGGGAACTGCTACAATCTCTCTGTGGTTTGTCCAGTTTGGATGGAAAATCATGGAGGTACAGGAGGGGTGGTCTTTCACTGAAATCAATGATCATCTCTCCTTATAAATATCTTTTGGTTTCGCAAGATTCCATGCACTCCCATTGGCTGTAAAATGCCCTCCCTCAGCCATTGGCCCATCAGCCGCCACTCAAGAGTACTCGCGTGCCATTGGCTGGGTGCTGGGTCTGCTCCTCTTCCCTACCCACTCCCCCTGGCAGGCAGCTCTCTCTCCTGAGGAAGACAGTTCTCTTGACTCCTGTGAGGGACTGTCCCCTCAGTGCCTGTCGGTAGGCAGCCAAGCTTGATTCTGAGAGTAAAAAAACAAAGGACTTTCAGCATAACCCCCTCCCCCGCCCGTAACCCCCTCCCCAACGGCCACTTTCCTGCCAGAATAAATGGAAAAAGGCTCTTTCTCCTGCTTAGCTTCAGCATGGCTGGCTGGCTAACGAGGTGGGCCAGCAACCATCGACCATTTTCTTCAACTCCCCACTGTGCAGCTAACTTTCCCCTAGGGCTGCCAATCTCCAGGTGGGACCTGGAGATCTCCCGCTGTTACAATTGACCTCCAGATGACAGAGATCAGTTCCCCGGGAGAAAATGGTTGTTTTGGAGGGTAGACTCTATGGCATTATACCCTGCTGAGTCCTTCCACACACACCCCAAATGCTGCCCTCCACAGGATCCACCCCCCCAAATCTCCAGGTATTTCCCTAATCAAAGTTGGCACCTGTACTTTCTCCTCTGTCAGTAAAAGGCCCTTTCCACACTTATGTTGGCCTTTGGGAGAAAACTCATTGGGCCCACTCCTGATCAGGTTGCCAACTCCAGGTGGGCAATTCCTGGAGATTTGAGGGATGGAGCCGGGAGAGCATGAGGTCTGAGGAGGGGTGGCACCTCAGACAGGTAGGATGCCACAGACTCCACCCTCCAATCCAGCCACTCCCTGATGGGGAACCATTGTTGCCAATCTCCAGGTGGGGGCTGGAGATCACTCAAAATTACAACTGCTCTCTAGGAGGGAGGGGGGAGGAGATGGAAAACTTTTAAAGGTAGGTTGATGGTTGGCTGGGAGGGAGATAGGGTTGTCAGCTCCAGGTTGGGAAATTCCTGGAGATTTGAGGGGTTGAACCTGGAGAGGGTGAGTGTTGAGGGAGGGGTGGGACCTCAGACAGGTACAATGCCATAGACTCCACCCTCCAAACCAGCCACTCCCTCCTGGGGAACCACTGTTACCAATCTTGGGGGTGGGCTGGAGATCACTCAAAATTACTACTGCTCTTCAGGTAGCAAAGATCAGTTCCTGCGGAGAAAATGGTGGACTCTGTCATTATATCTCGCTGAGATTGCCACAGCAAATTGTCACTGAGTGGCCAAAGCCGGGAGGCTCTCCCAGAGCCTCTTTCTAGAGCCTGTTATATTTATTTCCACAACGGGCCTTATTCCTAGTTAACAAATAAAACAATAATGAATCAAAACAACATGAAGCACAATGACGAAACATCCCCTTTTGGAATTAATGACAAAAATGAAAGGAACGAAACAAGTTACCATGCACAACCCTACTAGATATGGATTCCTTTTCCCATCATACTATAGACTTTAAAACATTGCAAAATCACATTGGTGTTATATGTAATTTTTTTTCTGCATATCCACTGAACGTTCATCTTCTGACTTCTGAGGTTCCAGACAATTTTTGATGAGGGAATATGTTTAACAACCACAGACACCAAGAAAGTTTGTGAATGCGTTTGATTTGTCCTCATCTGTGATCTCATTTATAATAAAACAGCAGCCTACCCTTTCAAGGTTCCACTAACAAGCCTTTATTTACCACTTTTTTGTATTTTAAAAAAATAACCTCCTATTCATTTTAATTGTGAATTTATGTCAGATTGTTTATTGTTGAAAAACACAGAGAAGTTGAAAGGACCATGAATGTCTAAGGCTGGAGTCTTGCTCCATCCCATAATAACAGAAGGTTCTAAACACAAAGACCCATAATAGCTAGTCAACTGTAGACCTGAAGCTCCGCTTGAAAATCTCCCTTGCAGTTGCCCCAGCTTTACTTTTTAATAAGGAGAACTATCTGGAAATGAAAGATCATCCCTTGGTGACATTGACCAATCAACATTGTTCATCAGGACAAGAAGCAAGATTTGTAAATCCTAGTGAGGGAGGGATGCCAGATCCCCCGCTGCCAGGCCCCACCTCTCTGCTGCTGGCCAGTTGGCTGGCGGGGGGGACACCTGGCATTTCAGCAACATGCTTACATAACCTAAGCTAATTCTACCATTGAGTTTTGCCCCAAAACCAAAGTGTCATTCCCCCATGTCCCTGACATGTCTACATTACTTCTGGGTTACATAGGCACATCGCTGAAATGCTGGGCATTCCTCCCTGCTGGCTGCTTGGAGGGACCTGGCAACCCTACAGTGAGGGCATACTATGCATGCTGGGATTCTAAGTCCCAGACAGAGTTTGAGGTTGGTTGATTTATGAAATGGAAGCTGGCCTCTTAATGGGTTCAGTAAAGCAGTGAGGTCTTGATCAAAAAAGGCAGGTGGAAGGTGCAAAGTGAAATAATGCACCAATATTTTCTCAGTTTCTGGGTCTGAAACCATCCATGGATGATGGGAACAGGTGGGACTGATATTCTTGAAAGCATGTGAAACTATGTGGCACAATTAGCTTGCAGAGGAATGTTATGGGGAGAGAAAGAACCTGACTTCTAAGTGTGGGATGAACTCTGGAGAAGCCATCATTGTATAAACAAGAGAATGTCATGGGCTGCAAGTTCTGCTTTACAGTCTATCCATAGCATTGCTAAGGGGGGTGTAAACAGGTTCATCTAAACAATCCTTCATTGTTTCTGTGCATCTGAACAGAATTAATAATGCTTTTTCCTCTGTGCATCTTCCTGTCTCCCGAGGAATGTGCATTTCCCGACAGACTGAAGTTTATTGAAATTTTTGTAGCTATAATTTGGACTCAGCCTCGTCTGACAATTGACTGATTGTTCAACCTTTATTGTCTGTTGATTGCCTGATAAACTGTTCCATTGAATTCCTATCACTGACTACTGGTTTTCCCCAACTCACTGACTGCACATTTCATCAAGTCTTATTGAAAGACTTAATGGTCAATGGTTCCCAGTGTATATTTTATAGCATTCCCAGCCTTTCTTGGAGTTGTGGCAAACTGTATCTGCTCTGGCCTGCAGGCCTTGTTTCTCCATGCCCTCCTAGGTTTTTCTCAACACCTGGAAAGGTTTTTCTTTCACTCTCAGGTAGCTCACCACCACCACCTGACTTTTGTATGGAATTGCCTATTGGGAAAGTCAGGACTCCAAGCTTCCTTTCCAAGTTTGAAGGCCTTGCCTCTGTGTCTCCCACTGTCCAGCATCTGGTCACCACAAGGACAGTTTACACTAATCTTGTGCACCTCTGGAGGAATGGCCACTTGCCAACTTCCTGCCTTCTACCAGCGGTCCTTTTAAAACAGTGTGTTCAAGATGGTGGAGGTCTATGTGGTGCAGAGAACCATGGCCAGCATCAAAAGTTTAAAGTATTTATTTAAAAGAAAATGTTTACAAACATACTTTTAGCACAGCACCAGATTGAACAAGGGATTCCAGAAGAAATTGATAGAATCCAAATCCCCTGTCCCTTTCTCTATACATGCCCTATGAGATGTTAAAATAGGACAGGCTCCTTTTGCTTAGGATGTTACAGATTCCTCTAGAGTTCCATTACCTTGAAACTTGCTTCAGTTCTTGAGGTGAGCACATAGTCAAAATGGCTGCCTCCTCTCCACACCCAAGGAAAAGAGACCCCCTTCCTGCTGCAAGGAGTTTTTATCATATCTGTTTCCCCAGTCCCTGACCAGGTCAGACCAGGTCAAAGAGGCTTTTCCTGGAGATCTCCAGAAATCTGTTTTCTGAGGACTTTCTACCATTCCATTCCTCCAAATCTCTGTTCTCTGCTGGGGGGTAGAAGGGGGAAACTTGGCCATCCCATTGTCTCTAGCTAGACCTATTAGCATGTCTTAAGAGGTAGCTGAGGTGATCCTGGAAAGCTATTGACTGACTTCCTTCTTTTCAGCCTGTTCTCTGCCCCAGGGGTGGGGGGGACTGTTAGAACACAAAGTGGAGGTTTTGCTGCTTTCAGACCTCCTTGGAAAAAAGGCATTTTATCACAAAAGCAACCATTTTTCTAACCCCAATTCCCACTTACATTAAATAAGCATAAACTGTGGGAGGCTAGATTAATGATAAGAATATTAACTAAAGCAAATAGTAAACAGAAAACCTGAGAATGCAGAAAGCCTGGCCTTGTGATGTTAACATGCTGCAGGTACAAATATTTGAGTAGTCTAAACATGGAAGGAGAACACAGCATAGGATTTTTCAGTTTTAGATTATGTGGGATTAACCTTCACAGCAGGCTTTATTCATCTTTGTAAATATGATGATCCACTTACTGAAGGAGGATGCTGTCCTGGGAATGTGTCCCGTCCCATATCTGTCAGGAGCAGACTGGGAAGTGAAAATGGCCCTGAAGCAATACAAAATGGCCCTGAAGCAATACCTGGCTCTGTAAATCTATACTACCAGGGTAATACAATTTCGCAGCACCAACAGCAGATATTAGCTCACCCTTGCTCTTCCCCCAGACTGCTGCAGTGTGTGAGGAGGCCATTTTTGAGCTGGCACCAAGTACCAGTGTTGATGAAGGGTATGAGCCAGGTGGCCACTGAAGTATTGGCAGAATTACTGGGGCATGGCAGCACTTGTCCCTGGTTACCAGTGGCCCACCGGGAAATTTCCCTGTATGTTAAATGGCCAGTCCACTCCTGATTATTTTTCTGTACCAGGAAGAGGTCACAGGGAAAGGACTATAAGGAAAGCATAGCAGTACAGAGGGGAAATAGGGTTTCATTTGAGACTGCCAGCATCCCTGCCGAACCACAATATCAGCCCTGGAAACACATTTCCTTCATCCAGAGCTTTAAAAAAGCAACTATTAGTGATGGCTTTCACATTTATCTCCATCCATTTTTTCCCTGGATATTGGTCTGTCCAGGGCCAGTGTCTCTGCCCCTGTACTCACCACTGATGGAGAAGCCACACTGGCCTGATCCCCTCAAGCCCAGCATCTGGAGGCAGCAGGGAATGCCAATGGAGGAGCACCAGGATGAGGCAGCTGCAGTGGGGCAGCTGAAGGATACAACAGCAGCACAAGCAGCAGTGATGTCTGTGACAAGCCTTTTCTACTTATGAGGGGATTCATACAATGTCCTAGGATTTTGGGGAACCAAGTTCATTTTAAACTATCAATCTTCCCCTCAGTTACAAGGTGTTCTTAAGGCAACAAGGGTATAGGAATGGACTTGCTGCTGTTAGATAAGTTTTGGGGTGTGCAAGTAAAATATGGAGATCACTGAGAAATTATTTGTATATGAATAATACAGAAGATTTATTTATTTACAGGTTAGTTTCAAAGAACAGATCAGCAAAACATGTCTCCAGGTAGACAAAGGAGAAACCTGGCTGAGTTACACACATTTAAGCTAATTCAGAGTGTGGTGCAAGTGGGCACTCAGCACACACACAGAGAGAGACTGGAAGCTGTGTGCTACAGTTATAGGGCAAAACACTGCCTGTGGGTATGGATGACATGTGTACCCCAAAAAACAATACCTTGAACAGTTTTCCCAAGGTAGACAAAGACCTGGGGAAACTCATGACAAGCCAGCATAAGTGTTGTCAATGGTGCTGAATAAGTTTGTTGTTGTTGTTGTTCAGTCGCACAGTCGAGTCCGACTCTTTGCGACCCCATGGACCAGATTACGCCAGGCCCTCCTGTCTTCCGCTGTCCGCTGAAGTTTGCTCAATTTCATGTTCGTTGCATCGACACTGTCTAACCATCTCATCCTTTGCCGTCCCCTTCTTCTTTGACCTTCAATCTTTCCCAGCATCAGGGTCTTCTCCAGTGAATGCTCCCTTCTCATTTGGTGGCCAAAGTATTTGAGCTTCAGCTTCAGAATCTGGCCTTCCAGGGAACAATCAGGGTTGATTTCTTTTAGGATTGAATGATTTGATCTCCTTGCAGTCCAAGGGACTCTCAAGAGTCTTCTCCAGCACCATAGTTCAAAAGAATCTATTCTTCGGCGCTCGGCCTTCCTTATAGTCCAACTCTCTCAGCCATACATTACTACGGGGAATACCATTGCTTTGACCATGCAGACTTTTGTTGGCAAGGTGATGTCTCTGCTTTTTATCATGCTGTTTAGGTTTGCCATCACTTTCCTCCCAAGGAGCAGGCATCTTTTAATTTCATGGCTGCAGTCACCATCTGCAGTGATCTGGGATCCTAGGAACGTGAAGTCTGTCACTACTTCTATAACTTCCCCTTCTATTTGCCAAGGAGTGATGGGGCCAGATGCCATGATCTTAGTTTTTTTTTGATGTTGAGCTTCAAGCCCACTTTTGCGCTCTCCTCTTTCATCCTGAGCATTAGGCTCTTTAGATCCTCTTCACTTTCTGCCATCAGAGTGGTATCGTCTGCATATCTGAGGTTATTGATCTTTTCCCCAGCAATCTTAACTCCAGCTTGTGATTCATCCAGGCCAGCATTTCGCATGATATACTCGGCATATAAATTAAATAAGCAAGGTGACAATATACATCCTTGTCGTACTCCTTTTCCTATGCTAAACAAATCAGTTGTTCCATATCCGGTTGTAACTGTTGCTTCTTGACCCTTATACAGGTTTCTCAGGAGACATGTGAGGTGGTCTGGTACTCCCATCTCTTTAAGAACCTGCCATAATTTATTGTGATCCACACAATCAAAGGCTTTAGCATAGTCAGTGAAGCAGAAGTAGATGTTTTTCTGGTACTCTCTTGCTTTCTCCAGCAAATGTTGACAATTTGATCACTAGTTCCTCTACCTCTTCGGAACCCAGCTTGTACTTCTGGCAGTTCTCTATCCACGTACTGTTGGAGCCTAGCTTGTAGGATTTTGAGCATGACCTTGCTAGCGTGTGAAATGAGTGCAATTGTGTGATAGTTTGAACATTCCTTGACATTGCCCTTCTTTGGGATTGGAATGTAAACTGACCTTTTCCAATCCTGTGGCCACTGTTGAGTTTTCCAAATTTGTTGGCAAATTGAGTGCAGCACTTTAAAAAGCATCTTCTTTTAAGACTTTGAATAACTCAGCAGGGATACCATCACCTCCACTAGCTTTGTTGTTAGTAATGCTTTCTAAGGCCCATTTAACTTCGCTTTCCAGGATGCCTGGCTCGAGGTCAGTGATTATACCATTGTGGTTGTCAAGGACATCGAGGTCCTTCTTGTATAGTTCTTCTGTGCATTCTTGCCATCTTTTCCTAATCTCTTCTGCTTCTGTTAGGTCCCTACCGTTTTTGTCCTTTATCATGGCCAGCTTTGCATGGAACGTTCCCTTGATTTCTCCAATTTTCTTGAAAAGATCTCTAGTCCTTCCCAATCTATTGTTTTCCTCTATTACTTTGTATTGTTCATTCAGGAAAGCCTCCTTATCACTCCTTGCTGTTCTCTGGAAATCTGCATTCAGTTGGGCAAATCTTTCCTTTTCACCATTGCCTTTAGCTTTCCTTCTTTCCTCTGCTATGTGTAAAGCCTCATCAGACAGCCACTTTGCTTTCTTGCATTTCTTTTTCTTTGGGATGGCGGTGATTGCTGCCTCCTTTACAATGTCACGGACCTCTGTCCATAGTTCTTCAGGCACTCTGTCTATCAAATCTAGTCCCTTAAACCTATTCTTCACCTCTACTGGATATTCATCGGGGATGGGATCTAAGTCAAATCTGAATGGCCTAGTGGTTTTCCCAACTTTCTTCAATTTAAGTCTGAATTTTGCAATGAGTAGCTCATGATCTGAGCCACAGTCAGCTCCAGGTCTTGTTTTTACTGACTGGATAGAACTTCTTCATCTTTGACTGCAAATTATATAGTCAATCTGATTTCGGTGTTGCCCATCTGGTGATATCCATGTGTAGAGATGCCTCTTAGGTTGTTGGAAAAGGGTGTTCGCTATGACCAGCATGTTCTCTTGACAAAACTCTGTTAGCCTTTGCCCTGCTTCATTTTGTTCTCCAAGGCCAAACTTGTCTGTTATTCCGGTTACCTTTTGATTTCCTACTTTAGCATTCCAGTTCCCGTTGATGATGAGGACATCATTTTTTGGTCTATGAGGTGTTGTAGGTCTTCATAGAACTGGTCCACTTCAGCCTCTTCTGCAGCAGTGGTTGGGGCATAGACTTGGATTACTGTGATATTGAATGGTTTGCCTTGGATTCGGACTGAGATCATTCTGTCATTTTTGAGATTGTGGCTGCGTTCACACACACTAAATAATCCACTTTCAATGCACTTTCAAACTGGATTTTTACTGTGTGAACTGGCAAAATCCAGTTTGAAAGTGCATTGAAAGTGGATTGAAAGTGGATTATTTAGTGTGTGTGAACATAGCCTGTATCCCAATACCACCTTTCTCACTCTCTTGTTGACTATAAAGGCCACACCATTTTTTCTATGGGATTCCTGGCCACAGTAGTAGATATAATAGTCTTCTGAGTTAAATTCACCCATTCCTGTCCACTTTAGTTAACTGATTCCCAAGATGTCGATGTTCATTCTTGCCATCTCATTTTTGACCACATCAAGCTTACCTTGCTTCATAGATCTTACATTCCAGGTTCCTATGCAGTATTGTTCTTTGCAGCATCGGACTTTCCTTTCACCTTCAGATACATCCACAACTGAGCGTCCTTTCGGCTTTGGCCCAGCCGCTTCACTCTTTCTGGGGTTACTCGTACTTGCCCTCTGCTCTTCCCCAGTAGCATATTGGACACTTTCCGACCTGAGGGGCTCATCTTCCGGCATCATAGCTTTTAGCCTTTTGTTACTGTCCATGCGGTTTTCTTGGCAAAGATACTGGAGTGGGTTGCCATTTCCTTCTCCAGGGGATCATGCTTGGTCTGAGTTCTCTGCTGTGGCCTGTCTGTCCTGGGTGGCCCTCCACAGCATAGTCCACAGCCTCATCGAACCATACAAGCCCCCTTGCCATGACAAGGCAGTGATCTATGAGGGAATGAATGAGTTTATATGTGGTAAAAGTGTTAATGTCTTCCTGATGAGATTGCAAACTATAAGCTTAAGGTGTAAGTGTTCTTCTGCTGACCCTTGAATACAGAATGGGAGAAGCTATTGAGCCAGTTGAATAGCCTATTAATTAGGATAAGTAGGCAAGGGAAGTGTGACCAGGTGCTATGAGGTCATGCTAGGAAAGGGTTCTATTTCCTGAGAAACCCACTGATGAGATTAAGTATCTCTGTTTAGGGTGGCGAAAGACCCAAAATAGTTTCCCAGGCTTGTCTCTGACCAGCGCCATTTTGTTTGTTCCACCTCCATCTTGGTCCTAAGTCTAGGCCAGGCTGTACAGTACATTCATGATTTGGCGGTGATAATTAAAGAGGGGCAACTTGAATAAGACTGCCCTTCCCCAGGAGGTGTCTGGGAGCTAACAGTAGGACAGCCTAGACCAAAAGCAGACTGTCCAACCGCGGTAAGCCTGGCCCATGATCCATCTACAGAAGGCGTGGAGGAAAAAGAAGAAAGTCATCTCAGCTTTCTTAGGCCTGCACAGGCTGGAAGCAGGGCCCTTTGGGAATAGGTGGAAGGGGTGAGAGGACGGGCACCCCATTGGAAGTGCCAGGTGGTCAGATTCTGCCCCTGGGACATAGGGATTGGAAGAGCCCAGGGACATCCCACCCCTTGGAAACATTTATAATGCAGATCAGCAAGGAGTCAGGGAGGAACAGCCAGGCTGTTCCTCAGACTGCAGGGGAGAGAAGAGTGGGAGTTGGAAGAGAGGGAGCCCAGCGTAAATTAACCCCTCTCCATCTGGTAACAGATTCTCCCCAAGGCCCTGTTAGGGAGAAAAGGAATGCTGAAGGGAACCTGTGCTGAAAGTGTCAGACATGGAAACAATACATAGGGAATCATCTGCAGTTTTATTTTTATTACAAAAAATTGAATGAGAGCCTCTGGAAGATTTCATCAGACAAAACTGATTTCTCTCCATGGAATGCAAACATTTGTTACAACTTTGTATATGGACTTGGGGGTGGTGGACTTTGTCTGTGACTGATTATTTCCAGGTAGGGCATGACCATTTTGGGATTCAAATCAGTGTTGTTTGGGAGTTGGGGACATATTTTCAGTGGGGAATGAATATAATGTCTGGGGTAGTTGTTTATAAGGATAGTGGCACCATATTTGCCCAGGACATATTCCTTCATCTAATTAAAGACACCCCCACCCCAAGTTTCAAGTGAACTGTATGAAGAGTGTTAATTTTACAGACCCCCAAATAGATGCCACTCAGCACAAATTCAGTTTTCTCCACTGATTCCTCAAGTGGTGGCCAAGCAAGCAGCTGGGACAGAAAGGGGGGGGGGAACTGAACCTGAAAAGGCTAGTCAAGTAGAAAAGAGGGCCAACAATAAAAGCTTAATATATATAGTATATAAAAAGATACATGTATTTATTAACAAAGAATTTAAAAATATGTAAGGGCCCAATCACACCTCATGTAAAAACACCAGAATCTAACACACAAGGGCTAATGGACTTGATCTGACACATTTCGGCCTATGTAGGCCTTCTTCAAAGGTCAAACACAGCGAGGAACATATTGGCTTATATAATAGTACAGTACAATCATACAAATATAAAATATAAATACAAGAAGGACCAGAAAAGAATTGCTGTAAAAAATAGAAAAATGGGAAATTACATACATACAATAGAATGAATAAATAAATTATAAGTATATTCTACTTAAAACATGTTGACTTACTTCCAAAATGAAACCACTAGGCACAGAATAAAAGTACAAATGAGGCCTCCAAAGATGCAATCATATGCCAAGCGATGTTTCACTGATATTAATCTAGAAACAATATATATATATAAACCAATGCATTCTACAATGTTAAAACTTAATTTAGAAGGTAATGAATAAAGAAAATTATTTTGTTACTTCTGGTCCAGAAAGTGCCTTCCTATAATCATTTAGCCAAAGTGTCCTCAGTAGAATTGTGCTTAGGCAAAGAGCAGTGCTGATCAAGTAAAAGTACTGGAGCTTTATACCAGGTGAAGGTTGATGCAATCCTTGTGTGAAGGATGATGAAATCCTTGTAGAGTGCCTTGAAATAGTCATGTGATTGCACATACCACATACCACATAACATTAAAAACTATAAAACAATATAAATTCTGAACTAGATGTTAAACTGTCAAAAAATCTTACATAGATGTTAAACTGTAAAAAAATCATACTACACACCAGTCCCCCTGTTCATTTAGACCATATGGGGTTACAGTTTTGAGGTCATGAATCCAAAACAATTATCTGGTTTTCAAGTGCTGAGTCATCTGCAGGTGGTTGCAAGGTCAAACATATTCCAGAGCGAAGAAAGAGAAGTCTCTGTTGTTCAGATCCACACCTACCATGGGGACAATGGGGTCCACCCCCCTGTGGTTTTTACGGGCCCCATCCTTGGCTCTCCCCCATCACTGCTCTCAGCCCAACAGCTGGTGAGGAGGGCAGTAGCACACCCACATGCAAGGATGGGCCCTGACTGAGCCCTGCAGCCACCACGTGTGCCATGTAGCTGGGGCTCCCAAGTGCCCCCTCTCAGAGATGGGTTGGGGTGGCCGCTGAAGCAGCCATGCCACACCAGCCCACTCACCCAGGTCCAGAGGAGCCCAGCTCACTCCCCCTTCCTTTCCCTCCCCTCCCCGCTTTCACTCACTTGCAATGGAGGAAGCCAGTTTGAGCACAGCTCCGCAGACCAGGGTGCCCGGGGGCAGCAGGTAGCCAGGAGGTGAGCAGCCGGGGAGCCTGCAGGCATGCCGGAAGAGCAGGCAGCCAGCTGGCGAGCTCCGTGCTGGCTGCGATGGCAGGAGCAACACTACCACCTAGGCTGCTTCATCACGATCGCGGATGGACCTTGCGAAGGAAGTGTCTTCTCTGCCCCATTGCTGGAGCTGTCCTGCTTCTCCGCCACCCCGTTTGGCTGCCGACCCCTGCCTTGGTGGATACCACAATGCCCTGGGCTGTGCCCCCTCCAGCCCCCTCCCCCCAAACTCCTTAGCTACGGGGCTGCTGTCATTGTGTCCTGCTACAGCAAAGTGGTTGCTGAGGGGAGCATTTTTCTTCTTCATCTGATGCAACTTCTGTGTTCTGTGATTCTGATCTTTATTGGCCTTGAAATACACCCTGTACTTTTTTCACACTTACAGATGATACAATAGATAAGACCCTTTGAGTTACAGTTAAAAATGATCTAATAGAATACTTTTTCTGTTTAGCTGAATCGTAGCAAATGTTAGTACGTAACGTCAAATCATAGACCACAGGGAAAGTTGCCAGTTGGTAAATTTTGACCATCTATTCCCTTTTGTATTGCTGGTGAAGATTTTAAGCTGTTTCTCACTAACATATCTTTCAGATTTTTAGATCTTTGGTAGGCAAGAGAGGAGCAGTCTCACATGAAGGAATGTTAGTTAATAAATGCCAATGTTTTCTAATGATGTTACTGACCTGAGTGGATCTTCCATCATAAGTCAGTGGAATAATAATCCTGTCAGACTGACCTTGTATTTTCTTAGGTATCAAGAGGGAGGACCTACTAGTATTTTTTGCCTTATGAAAAGCCTGCTTGACAATTCTAAAAGAGTAGCCCCTGTCTCTAAACTGGCCCATCAATATTTTAGCCTGTTCAACAAAATCAGTAAACTGGCTACAATTTCTCCTGAGCCTCAACAGTTGGGAATAGGGTAGGTTCTTTTTTAGATGTGGTGGGTGGAACCTGTCACTAGACAAAAAGGAATTGGCATCTGTAGGTTTTCTGTAGGTGCTGGTCTGTATTATGTTTCCCGTCCTTCTAATACTGACATCCAGGAAGTTAATTTCCTTGTAATCATTTTTCATTTCAAATTTGATAGTTTCATGCAAGCCATTCATGAACCCTTTAAATGCCAATAAAAGTTGAACTGGACCTTTCCAGAGTAGAAAAATGTAATCCAAAAATCTCTTTAAAATAATGATGTTCTCGACATAGATGTTGTTTGCATTAAGGATGAATTGATTTTCAAATCTATTCATAAAAAGATTTGCCAATTCTGTAGCAAATTTGCACCCCATTGCAGTCCCAGACACTTGCCAAATCTTTTCCCCCTGAAATTGAAAATAATTCCTTTTCAAACAAATTTCAGCTATATGGCATAGAAAGAAAGTGGGAGGATTAGGATCACCTTCTCTCATATTCAGTGTAGTTTGAAGTACCTCTAGGGCCTAATCGTGTGGTATGTTGGTATACAGGAATACCACATCCAAAGTGACAAAGAGCATATCCTCATGTTCCATCTTGATCTTATTAATATGTCCCAAAAATCCATAGTGTTCCTTCGGTATGTATTAATTTTTGGGATTAAGGGTTTTAAGAATTCATCCAAATAACTGGCTAATGGTTCTAAAATGGACCCACATCCTGAGACTATGGTTCTGCCAGGAACAGGCAGTACGCCTTTGTGGATTTTGGGTAAAAGATAGAATTGTGGGGTTCTATTTTCAGATAGTAGAAGGAAGTCATAGGTGGATATGGATATATAGCCTGCTAATAGGGCCTCATCCAATACGATAATAATCTCCTTCCTAATTTTCTGAATAGGATCCTCCTTGCTTACACTATAATGTAGGGTATTATTAAGTTGTCTATTAGCCTCCATAATACAGTCTGTTTTATCCCATATATCCAAAGCACCCCCCCCCCATTGTCTACTGGCTTAAAAATAACATCCTCTAGGTTTTTCAAACTGTTCAAAGAGATTTTTTTCTGGTTTAGTCAGAATGTGCCAGATTTTACTATTGGTATCATACATTTTATTTATATTCTCCATAACCAGCTCCTGAAAGGTTAAGACACTAGGGTTTGGGGAGGGTGAATTGAAGGTGGATTTCAGTTTAAACTTTACCACCTGTGCAATAGGTTGGTCAGTATTATTATTAAAAAAAATCAGCCAGTCTTATCTTTCAGAAAAGGTGTTACATCTCCATCATAAATTTGAAATCATTATGCTGGGGGGTGGGGACAAATGAGAGTCCTTTTTTCAAAACAGAAATTTCTGATTCTGTAAATTGTCTATTGGATAGATTAACTACCTGTTTGTCTTCTGTATCTTCTTTCTGTGGAATATTCTTGGCTCCTGTTTCTCCTGTGTCCTGTTCTCTTAGTCTAAAAAACGTTTCTGACTAGAAGTAGTGAGTATTGAGGAACTGGATTTATTGGAATTCCATCTACTGAAGCTAGTAGAAGGAGTCTCATCACCAGAATCACTCCTTTCCTGCTCTGAACTAGTATTGATAGTAGTATTAAAAGAAACTGACTTTCTTGTGTTCTTCCTATAGTTATTATTCCAATCATAAACCCTGCCCTCCTCATAGTCTCTAAGGTCTCTCTGGATTTTTTTAAAATTTAACCTCCTTGATGATAGTGAATTCCTTTTCTATATTTCTCTCTAAAATGGACAATTTCTCAGAAAAAGGTTTCTCACTCGAAGTTTTGTCAACATCCATTCTCAAAATTTTTATTTCTTGTTGCAAACTAGAGCTCTCAGTCTTGGCTGTCTCTATTAAAAGACCCATCAGATCATAAGAACATTTGTTCATGATGGCATACCATTTCTCCTTAAATTCTGAATTTTGTGGGAACATGCCTGGTTGTTTCTTAATCCTTAACCCTCTAGGTATAATTTTGTTTCTCAGATAGTCACACAAAGCTCCTGAATGTAGGTCTATTTTCATTTTTCTAAAGTTCAAATTCTCAAATTTATTCCAACCACCGCTATCATTTGAAAAAGAAGCCCTTGTGTTAAAAAATGAAGGTGGTTGTAATAACGAGGCTACTTGATCAGCACTGCTCTTTGCCTAAGCACAATTGTACTGAGGACACTTTGGCTAAACAATCATAGGAAGGCATTTTCTGGACCAGAAGTAACAAAATAATTTTCTTTATTCATTTCTTTCTAAATTAAGTTTTAAAATTGTAGAATGCATTGGTTTATATATATATATTGTTTCTAGATTATTATCAGTGAAACATCGCTTGGCATATGATTGCATCTTTGGAGGCCTCATTTGTACTTTTATTCTGTGCCTAGTGGTTTCATTTTGGAAGTAAGTCAACATGTTTTAAGTAGAATATACTTATAATTTATTTATTCATTTTATTGTATGTATGTAATTTCCCATTTTTCTATTTTTTACAGCAATTCTTTTCTGGTCCTTCTTGTATTTATATGTTATATTTGTATGATTGTACTGTACTCTTATATAAGCCAATATGTTCCTCGCTGTGTTTGACCTCTGAAGAAGGCCTATACAGGCTGAAACGTGTCAGATCAAGTCCATTAGCCCTTGTGTGTTAGATTCTGGTGTTTTTACATGAGGTGTGATTGGGCCCTTACATATTTTTAAATTCTTTGTTAATAAATACATGTATCTTTTTATATACTATATATATTAAGCTTTTATTGTTGGCCCTCTTTTCTACTTGACTACCCTTTCAGGCAAGCAAGCAGCTGACCAGGAGAGTTCCAGCTGGCCATGGCTCTAAAAATAAACAACCCCTCCCCTCCCTGTTTACATTATCTTACTCTAACAGAGACGGCAAAGGATGAGATGGTCAGAGAGCATTACCAACACAATGAACATGAAATTGAGCAGGCTCCAGAGGACAGCAAAAGACAGGAGGGCCTGGTGTGCTGTGGTCCATCGGGTTGCAAAGAGTCGGACTTGACTGTGCGACTGAACAACAACAAAAATGCGGATGCAGGCAGTGGCAAACCACCTCTGAATGTCTCTTGTCTTGAAAACCCTATGGCTTGATGGTACTTTCCACCACTACTAAAACAAATGCCATGAATGCTTCTTGGGAACAATGGAGAAGACCCAAGGACCCATTAGACATAATAGGAGCCAGGAATGCCAATTGACTTGCAGAGGCTCTATTAAAATACATTACAACACACTAAAGCTCCAATGAAAATTTGGAATAGATTACAAGAAACATACCTGGGGCCTGGAATGACAGCCACCAGAGTGGAACGATGAGCTCTGGGAGTAGGATGACAGTACCTGGGCCCACATAAAGTGCTCAGGGATTAGAATGACAGCCCCCAGAGTGGAAAAATGGCCCCAGAGACTGGAATCAGTGCTTTGTCCTTTGAGTTCCAGACTATTGATTCCAGTTCCAAGGTTGTCTTTCCATTCTGGGGTTGTCATTCCAGTTGCAGAACACTTATGCTACCACTAGGGACTATCATTTCACTCTGGGGGCTACCATTCTAGTCCCAGGGCAGATTTCTTTAAACCCATTCCATATTTTTATGCAACTTTTGTTTACTGTAATATATTTCAATGGAGCTGTGCAAGTCAATGGACATTATCATCATCCTTGCAAGGATCCAATTGGAAGGGGGAAATGCCACTGTCCAAGAATTCAGTCAAATCAAGGAAGAACACAAGCAGCACCTGACATTGAAAACAACACAGATTTCTCTAGGGAGGGTAGTCTTGTTCCACTAAGAATCCCAGATTCCTACTACTTTTCCAGAACATTATGGCAATGACCTGAAACAGCAATTTCCGTGTATATCTTCAGCTTGGGTATTTCACTATGCATACCCCTAGGCTGAAGCTTCCTTCACTGAATCAATCCATCTCATGTTGGGCCTTCCTCTTTTCCTATAGTCTTCAGCTTTTCCTAGCATTATTGTCTTTTCCAGTGAATCTGATCTTCTCATGATATGGCCAAATTATGATAGCCTCAGTTTAGACATTTTAGCTAGTCATCATTTTAACAAACCATGAAGGCACCATACAGATTGGCCATCACAAACTCAATGCCAGTAATGAACTAAAAGCTTTCTATAATGAAAATATCATATAGGCCCCACAAAAAGACACCCACAAGGTGGCTTTATGAACTTCCTTATGCAGTCTGATCCAAAGAACAGTAACTGCCACTGAGAATGCCATCTGACCATTGTGTAGTTGCAAAGATGCTTCAAATTCTTTTCACATTGCCTTCTCCATCTTTGTGCTGGTACCATCTTCTCTCCCCCAGCCCTCCTGCTGGTTTCCAGGCTTAGCCTGAAAACTATATATTACTGTGCAATCAGCAATATTTAAAGCATGTGTGTTGTTACAGAGCCCAGTGGCAGTCTTATCCCTTCCACTCCCCTGTAACTGCTTTCTACTCAGCAGCCAATTGTACAAACAATGGACAAATTAATTAATCAGACATAAAGAAACACCATCTTTTAAAAAGTTCTTCCCATTCAGAGTTTAAGTCTATGTTATTGTTGAGGTTATTCTGTGTATGATAGTTTTGTGCATGGATCTATGGGGGGGTAGTAATATCCACACCACCACTTAATCACCTTTCTCAGCAAACCTGGGAGAGAACTGATTTCAGCCTCCAAGC
Organism: Gekko gecko; assembly: GCA_029375565.1. Taxonomy (NCBI): domain Eukaryota; kingdom Metazoa; phylum Chordata; class Lepidosauria; order Squamata; family Gekkonidae; genus Gekko; species Gekko gecko. The sequence goes on from JAPDNY010000005.1 coordinate 144,337,889, forward strand.
AGTGTAAAAGCAGCTTGCAAGTCAGAAAGAAATGAATGTGCAATGTTGCAGCTAATGTGCAGCCACAAAGCTGTTCAGCAGCCACTGAAGTTCAATATTTTCAAGACAAGGATGTCTGAGGCTAAGCTCATCACTGATTGCAGATCTATCAGATCTGTTCACCTACTTACAAGTGTTTACATTTCTTTCCCTCCATTGGACTATTTGTCTAGCAGTTTCAGTTTGTCCAATTTGACATGTCTAGTTTCAAGGAGCATTTAAAACTACCCTCCCCAAATGTGACCCTCCCCACATGTAATTTCCCTTAATTCATTTGCATTATTCCTAGGACTTTGGGCCATTCCTTCTTCCCCTTGGCCAGTCAGGGTAATCACCTGACCCCATCTACCTTCTTTCTCTCTTTCCAAAACAGGAAATAAAAGCTCTGGTTTTCCTCTAGGGAAATAAATCCTTCTAGTGCTTCATGTTCCCCAAGACTCAGCTCTGTTGAAAATAGTTTCTAAGGCATACATTAAAACTAAGAGACATCCTTAAGGATTTAAGAACAGGCAAATTTGATAGTCATTAATTAAATGGATACATTTAAAAGGAATGGGGGAAAGGGAGCCATAAAAGAGAACTCAGAGAGGCCGTCAAGGAGAAGAAAAGCAGACTAGAATGTAAAAAAAGGCTAATACAGAGTTAAAAGAATAATAGGAAAGGCAGGAAATGAAGCAAGACAGCAAGGTAGAACTATGGAATTATAAAAGAACCTGACAATTGACTGAGCAGGACAGACAACTGAAAGATACGGCAGTTCTGGGAAGAATGGCACAGAAAGCCACTGATGCAGGGCATGAAGCTGAACTCAATGAAGCAGGACTGGATAAGACTGGAGTACAGCAGACAGAAGATAACAGAATCACAGAAGTTTAAAAGGAGGGGAGGATTAATGGGACTCTTGCCACATAGCTGTACCGTGTATCAAATCTAACAATAGGCTGGCACAGGCAGCAGAGATACAGTATATAAAATCCAGTGGTAAAGAAAATAAAGCTGTGTGCTATAACCAAGTTTGCATAGAGAACAAATGCTCAGACTGTGATCTTGCACACAATAAAATGGCCATGAGGTCCACTAAAATGATAAGGCATTCTGTCATTGATTGCAATTTTATGCTGCTTATGAAGTAATTACTGATAGTATTAACAAGAGGGTCAAGCATTGTCCAGGATCATAATTTAGTTATTAAAAAAAAAGCATGAAATTTCACAGATTGTAAGACCTGCTTACAGTGAATTACTAATACATGGAAACTATGCTTCCCATGAATCCTAGTGGATCTTGATGCTCGTCTGAGAAACCATATCATCACCCAAGGACAGGAGATCTACCACAGCTGTTACCGCTATCTCTTCCCATGGCGTTTTCCAAACAAAAGTTTGGTAAGTGTCAGGACAACAGTAATGGCTTCCAGGAACTGCTTTGATAAAGTCTAACGTTTCTTAGCCCTGGAATTCAGCAAGGATGTCATTGGCATTCCATGTATCTCAGACTGAATTCAGAGTTCTTCTTCCTGATGTTTAGAAGGGTGTTATTGGCTTAGGAATGCACTAAAAATCTCTGGACTGGGGGAAGCCTGACCATCACTTTGATATTTACTTAGTTCTTACAATTATGTTTGGACAAATGAATTTTTAGTCTAATAGGTGCAATGTTTTATCTATGGTTGATAAATCTAGACCACAAACTTGTCGGTTCCTTTTCCCAAGTTTTTTTTTAAATATGTAGCACAGTTTTCCACTGAAGAGTGAAGTAGTTTTAAAACATTGTGTCCCCCAGGGGGCAGTAGGATATCATAATTGACTTCCATAGTCTGCAGAGTCTCACCAGATGCAAAATTGTTCCTTAATTGCCACTTTATGGATGCAGTAAAGTCCACATGGGCTTCCTAATGAGTGCATTTCCCTTCACCCACTCACTTCTGCCCATCAAACCTCGGGGGGCTGATTCATGCCTCCACCTTGGGGCAGTTCCACCAGGCCTGTCTCAGACTGGTAGCCTTAATTTGCCCCAGGCCCCAGATCCTTCTTTAGGTTCCTCTTTCTGCTCAGCCAGCTTGTATTCCTGATGACCTCTGTCTCTCTCTTCTTACATGTCCACCAAGGACTCACCTAGAGCTGCCAGCCTCCAAGTGGGGCCTGGGGATCTCCTGCTTTTACAACTGATCTCCAGCTGACAGAGATCAGCTCCCCTGCTTTGAAGGGTGGACTCTATGGCACTGTACCATGCTGAGGACCCTCCCCTCCCCAAATCCCACCCTCTCCTGGCTACACCCTCAAAGTCTCCAGGAATTTTCTAACCCAGAGCTGGCAACCCTAGACTCACCCAACACCGCCATTTGTGAATTAGGGGAGGGTGAGGCAGGGAAGGTGTATGGCAGTTTCATGCTGCCACAGGACTTGGAAGGGGCATGATCTGCTTCATCAGCCAGGGGCCAGTCTTGGGGGCAGGGTGGAGCAGCCCCCTCAGCTATTTAGTGCTGTGCCATGGCCAGATCACCCCAGTTTGTCTGCTTCAGTGTCACTCACCTCTTTGTCATCACCTCTGAGGGAAAGCCATGTGCACACAGATAAGCTCCAGCCTGCATAGCTACACCAGGAAGCTAGTTTAAAGGGCTGCCCCAGCTGAGCCATAGCCGCATGAAGCCAGCTCAATGGATCAGTGGCTAGCTGGCTTGCACCTCTGAACTGGGAATGTGTCCTATTGGTAGCTTTCATTCCCTGCTTCCATTTTCCTATTATGATGGGGGCCTAGGATGCAGCAGCAGCAGCCAGAGCATGGCTGGCAGCGAGGTCACCAATGGGCTCAATTACCTAGCAGTAGGTCTTCTTTGGCAGAGGGGAACCAGCTGGTGAGGGGAACCAGCTGGTGGGGGCCTCCACAGCAGTGGGAGGAGTGCTAGGCACTGTGGCTGGATGCTACAGGGGTATTTACAGGTTTCTGTTGGGGGAGGGGGATAACAGATCTCATTTCTCCTGCACGGTGGCCCTGACTCAACCCCAGGGGTACCTGACCATTGCATTTGGGGTTAGCTACACCAGGTGCTACAGAGGGACCCCTCCTCTTTTTTGCGGGTTTTCCCCAGTATATGCTGCCATGCATTGATCTTAGGCCCTGAAACATACTGGGTTTAGATGCATGGAGTGATCAGCTCATAGTTTATTAGAGAGTTAGATTAAACTGTAGCAGGAGCGGAGCCCTGCTTAAATGTGTGCAAAACACCACACCTGGGCTCGTTTCCTGCTGAAGTGTGCCAGAGCCACATTCTGGCAGTAACAAGCCCAGGGGGTGGGCACTTTCAGCAAGCCCTGCCCCCTGCTCCCAGCCATTGGGCTGGCCACATAGTTGCTGGGGAAGATGCCCACATGGCCCTCCAGCTGGCCTGTCCACCAGCCCTCGTCACCCAAGACCCATGCATCCTGCGACAGCACCTCCACCCAGTCGCCCTGCTGTAGCATCAGCTCCTCCACCCACCGCCTCATAGTCAAAGACCGCCATCCAGAAGGGCTCCAGAGATGCACCCTGATGGCCGCCTGCCTCGCCCCCATCCGACAGTGCCACTGCAGAGCACCCAGCTGGGACGCAGCTCGCCTGCCCTCTCCCTCCCCCTTCAAAGGGGAGGAGGCGGGGGTGGCATGGCAGCGGCCAGCGGGGACTCCCTGCCACTGCAACCGCTGCTGAGTGCCCGGCCGGGGCGCAGCTTGCCCGCCCTCCCCCCTGGGGGGGAGGAGGCGGGGGCGGCATGGCAGCAGCCAGCAGGGACTCCCCGCTGCCACTGCAGAGTGCCTGGATGGGGCGCAGCTCACCTGCCCTCCTCCTCCCCCCTGGGGGGGAGGAGGCGGGGGTGGCATGGCTGTGTCTCCAGGCCCAACCAGGAGGTTGGGATCTGCGCTCACCTAGGGTGCAGAAATACCTGGACCCGGCCCTGCCTGTAGGAACAGGAAGGTACAATCTGTCTTCCAGCATTATACAGTTGTACAGGCAGGCAGGGGTATAGCACAGTCTGTGCATGGGTGGTGCACATGTCCTGGGTATCTTAAGCGATGATAAGGCTTTTAAAATGCATGTGCTGGTTCTCAGCCATTCTTGATTATTTGATTTTATAGGTTTGCTTGGTACATGGGTTTAATTCATCTATATATTCCAACATACATACATACAAAGAGAGAGAAAGAGAGTGTATTAATAGGTGGTTGTGGTTTTTAGATAAAAGCAAATAATTTAATTATTTATTTATTTGATTTTTATCTCACCCTCCTTGCATAGCCGGCTCAGGGCAGGTCACAACAGGAATACATTAAAACACAGATGCATTGAGACAATGCAATAATGTGATATACAAAAAATGGCATATATAAAACATATAAAAAGATAAAATACTGATGTTGGTAGCATCCCATAGGGTCAAATACATTGGCTGTTATTGTTCAGTTAACAAAAAGGGCCTTAACAGTTCAGATGTTAACTGTTCAGATGTTATCAGTATATGGGCAGTGGTGGCTCCTAATCGAAGGCCTGTGGCTTCATTTTACAGGCCCTGTGGACCTGTAGGAGGTCCTGCAGGGCCCTGATGTCTTCTGGGAGCTCATTCCTCCAGTGTGGAGCCACCACTGAGAAGGTCCTAGCTCTGGTAGAGGCCAGCCTGGCATCTTTCAGACCAGGAAGAATCAAATGGTTTTGAGACCCTGACCTCAGTGCTCTCTGGGGAACATGTGGGGAAAGGTGATTCCTCAAGTAAGGAGGTCCATGATCTTAGGTAAAGGTAAAGGTAAAGGTTCCCTTGCTCGAAAGCCAGTCGAATCCGACTCTAGGGTTGCGGTGCTCATCTCCGTTTCAAAGCCAAAGAGCCAGTGCTGTCCGAAGACGTTTCCGTGGTCATGTGGCCGGCATGACTAAATGGGTTTAAAGGTCAAAACCAGCACCTTGAAGTGAATCTGGTATACTATTGGCAGCCAGTGCAGTGTCTTTAGCACAGGCTGGATGTGCTCCCACATCGAAAGACCCATCAGCAGCCTCGCATTCTGCATCAGCTGTAGCTTCTGGAGTTGCAACAAGGGCAGCCCCATGTAGAGAGCATTGCAGTAGTCTAGTCTTGAGGTGACCATAGCGTGGATCACCATTGCCAGGTCATTGCTTTCAAGGAAGGGAACCAACTACCTGATCAACTGAAGATGGTAAAAGGCTGCCTTGGCCTCCGTCGTTAAGACGGCATCCAGGAGCACTCCCAAACTCCTGATCCTCAGTGCTGGCACCAGCTGCACCCTGTTGAAGGCTGGTAGTGGGATCCCTACCCCTCATTCACTCCGACTCAGGCACAGAACCTCCATCTTCATCGGATTCAATTTCAATCAGCTCAGTCTAAGCCAACCAGCCATGTCCTGAAGCACCCGGTCTAGATCTTCTGGGGTAAAGTCGGACTGACCACCCAACAATAGATATAGCTGGGTGTCATCTGCATATTGATGACACCCTAGCCCATGCCTCCAGGCAATCTGGGTAAGGAGGTGCATATAGATGTTGAATAACATCGGGGAAAACATGACCCTTGGGGCACTCCGCAAATCAGCGGGTGCCTTTGAGATGTCTGATCCTCAAGAGCCACCCTTTGTCCCCAACCCTGGAGAAAAGAGACAAGCCATTGCAAGGCAAGGCCCTGAACCCCAGTGTTGGCGAGGTGGTGGATCAGTAGCTGGTGGTCAACCATGTCGAATGCTGCTGACAGGTCCAACAACAACAGCACCGCTGTTCCACCCCAATCCAGATGTCTCTGGAAGTTGTCTGTGAGGGCGACCAGTGCCGTCTCCATCCCATGGCCTGGGTGGAAGCCAGACTGGAAGGGGTCTCGCATGGAAGTGTCATCCATAAAGCTCTGCAACTGTATCACCACTGGTCTCTCAATTAGTTTGCCCAAAATTGGAAACAGGCTGGTAGTTTGCCAATTCAGCCGGATCCAAACATGGTTTTTTTAAGCGAGGGCAGACCATCACTTCCTTGAGTGCCCCCGGAACAGAATAATAGTCAGTGCGGATCCTAGAATGGACCTATTGGTCAGGCAGGATCCAAGATGTAACCTATGGGAAATAGGGGGCACTGTAAATAGCCTATCATGGGTGTGGTGTGTGTGTGTGTGTGGTTTTCTAATGGGGATTTAAGCAGGCCTCCAGTCCTGTTCTGTTGTCTTGTATTGGAGCTAAAATAAACTATGAGCTGAAATCACATGTCTGAACCCCGTATTTTACACTGGCAACAAGGATGGGATCCTGATGAGCATGCCTGACCACTCTGACTCCGAGGCTACCAATGCCTTCCCAAGCATTGCACCATGCATTGAGAACCAGCCCACCACGCACTGCATCGCTTCTCCGGTGATGGCCGCTGCTCCCAGACTAATCTCCATCTTCAACCCCACTCACCCTGACCTATGGGAAGTGTGGGCTGAACAGCTAAAATACTTCTTCCAGGTTCAAGGTACCACTAATGCCAGTAAGAAGAAAGCATGGCTGCTCAGCACATGCGGAGACACCATGATTCGCCTGGTCCAGAGCCTCATCACTCCCAAGACCCTAGAAGAAGCCACCCACAATGAGTTGGTCAAGGACCTCAGCGACCACTTCGCTCTGAAACCATCCAAGATGGCGATGTGCATGGACTTCTCTGTGCGCAACCAAGGGTCCGGAGAAGCGGCCGCAGCATTCATAGCTGATGTTCTCAGGTTGGCAATCAACTGTGACTTCCCCGCTATTGAGGATGCCCTCTTAAACCAATTTGTTTGGGGTGTCTGGGACCCAAAGCTCTGACAAAAAATCATCAGTCATGAGGACCTCACTGTGGGTGGCCATGGCGTTCGAAAAGGTAGAGGGGTCCCCATGTGAGATGGAGATAGACACATGCTCTTCCTTCTCCATCATCTCTGCAGAGACTCTCTGGAGACTCTGCCCCCAAGGGGGGCCCTGCCTAGACAAACCAAGTGGCCTCACCTTACGGGACTTCCAGAAGAACCTGATGGCCATAAAGGGGTGGGGCAAATTCAGGGTGCAGTACAAGGACTTTAAGGGACACTTGAATCTGCTGGTGGTGGAAAGAAGGCTCACTAGCCTGCTTGGACTGTTGTGGTTTGGGCCCTTGGGGTTTGGGGTGACCAGGGTCAACCAAGTGTGGCCGCAGGACTTTAGCACAGTCTGCGACAAATTCCCCATGGTGTTCGATGGGACATTTGGCCACTACACCAGACCTCTGTTTTCCCTCAACCTAGACCCAGTGGTATGGCCCATTCGCATCACTTTGCAGCCAAAGATAGATGGCGAGCTAGACTGTTTGGTGGCACAAAGGGTCCTAGAGCCCGTCCCCCATCCTATCTATCCAGTGCCTTTGAAGCTTAGCACTGCCCGCTCCTAGTTTCCCGCTGAGAATGTAACTGTTGTTTCTTTGCCTGCGTTTCCGGATGCTTGCTTATTGGCTTTGATATATCAGGGGGTCATGTATGAAAAGGGTATAACTGAGGTTCCTGGACTGTCGCCCACCATTCCTGACACAAGAGTTCATGATGTCCTATGTACTAGTTCTCAATAAACTGAAACTTCTGGAGGAACGTTGTTGAGTGACTTGACTGGGAACCCTGACAAAGTGTCAGGAATCTCCTACTGCCTCTACCTGCATCTCTTCCAAAGAAGAGCGGAGACGAGGAGATTGTGGTACCGGTATCCACAGATGGCCTGGTACCCACCACCAGTATGCCGGTGACTACTCCGGTCACTACCCCTCTGGTTTCCGTCCCCTGACACTAGTGCCAGTGTCAGGGGCCATGGGATGGATGATTCCTAAGCTGTTCAGAGTCTCGCCCAGGTCCAGGCAATGGGGCCGATTTGGGGCCGAGACCCAGGAATAATGAATGCTGACTCCTGCTCTGCTGGGTGGGAGCTGGTATGATCGCAGACCCTCACAAAGCCTCCCTCATTGAGATGGGGCAGAGGAGGGGAACTGGGAAGAACGCCTCACTCGGCTGGAGCTCTCCCAGTCCAAGGTGACTCGCATACTGGAGGAGACGTTACTGGATATTCTGAGGCTGGTCACTCAAGTCATATGGGAAACTGCGGGGTGGCAGCCCCTGAACCTGGATGACCAGAGGCCCCTCCACATGAGCACCAGCCGAAAGAGCTACTGGAAGCCATGTTTGATGGCACCCCAGAAAAGCTGGCCTTCTTCATGGTGCAGGTGGAGAAGTTTGTGCAGTACTAGGGCCACCTGTTCCCATCCGATGAGTGACGGGTCTCCTACATTGCCTCTAAGCTGAGGGAAGGAATAGCTGATTGGTATGTCATCCTCCACAATGCCCAGGGACCGCAGTTACTGTAAATCGATGCCTTCATGTGGGCCCTCTGTGTGCAGTATGAGGACCTGATGGAAGAGCTAAAGTCACGCAACAACTTGCATACTCTGAAACAAGGGAAGAAGACCCTCAGAGAGTACTCTGAGGAGTTCAAGAAGTATGCGGCAAAGATACAGGGGTGGCCTGATGGGGTACTGGTGGAGCAGTATAGGTTGGGACTGCATCCTGAGATTTGGAAGACCATCCTCTGCATTGTGCACCCCGTCTCCCTAAATGCCTGGATGCGTGAAGCCACTGATGCAGAAAGCCAACTGCAAATGATCCAGATTGACAGTGTGGCTGCCTACCTGAGGGGTGGGACCCCGGCCCTCAAAACCAAGACCCCCAAAACCAAAGAGGGGGTGTTGGAGCTGTGCATGAAACAAGGTCTCTGCCTCAGATGTGGGGCAAGTGGCCACTATGCTGCTTCCTGCCTGGAGTTGGGGGGGCTGACCTCAGGCCCAAAGCACCGGAGAAGAAAAGGCAAGACATCCTCTTAAGGAAGAGCATGGCCAAGCCCAAATACCAGTGAGCCTTCCAAGTCACCATCCCAGAGGGGTATTTGGAGCCTAGCAGCGAAGAGGAAGATGAGCTGGTGGGAAAAGGCCAGGACCTGCTGTGAGTGGTGTGGAGCAGCAGGTCCCAAATCCCAAGGCGCCGAAGATGGTGAGCAACTACCCCTCCCTCTTTTTTGTGACTGTGACTGTAATGAACCCCGAGCTGGGAACCCATGTAAAGGTGTGGGCTTTGATAGACTCGGGATGTGCTAGAGACTTGATTAATCCCTCTCTGGTTATGGGACTAGGGTCTCTAGTAGTCAAGCTCCCTAACCCCATTATCTTCACCCAGATGGATGGCTCAGCCATGAAAGAGCTGTGTAGATTTGAGACGGTCCCACTACGAATGGGGGCAGGGGATCATTGGGAACACCAACACTTCATGATCACCCACACTGCCTGATTCCCCTTGTTTTGGGGAGCCCATGGTTACACGACCACAACCTGTACATTATCTGGGATGAAGGGAGGGTATGCTTTATAATGCCAAGGTGCCAAAACCACTCCTGGGAAGTGAACTGGGAGCCAGCACCTCCAGAGGATCCCTTGCGAGTTTGCTTGGAGCAAGACGAATTCTTGACCATTCCTGTGGAATACAGAGACTTAGCCAAAGTGTTTGAGGAGGAGGAAGTTGACGAGCTACCGCCTCACCAAAACTCCGATTGTGCCATTGAACTACTTCTGGGGTAGAAACTGCCTAAAGGCAAGCTGTACGCCATAAGCCCAGGGGAGAAGGAGGAGTTGCGAAAGTTCATTGACAAAAACTTGGCTCACGGTTTCATATGCCCCTCCCCCTCCCCATTTGCCACCCCAGTCCTCTTTAGGAAAAAAGAAGGAAGGGGGCTTCAGTTGTGCATGAACTATAGGGGTCTGAATGCTCTATCCGCCACCAACACTTACTCACTCCCCCTAATCAAAGATCTTTTTGTGGAGGCCACCACAGGGAAGATCTTCATGAAACTGGATTTGCAGGACACATACCTTCAGGTGCACATAAAGGAGGGGGCGAGTACAAAACAGTATTCAATACCCCATTGGGCCAGTTCAAGCACCGGGTGATGCCGTTCAGGCTCCAAGGGGCTCCAGGGGTCTTCATGAACCTAATTAATGAAGTGTTACACAAGCACTTGTTTAGGGGGGCCTTGTTTTCTTAGATGACTTTTTACTGTACTCCCCTGAAAAGCAATCTCATGTAAAATTGGTGCGGGAAGTGTTGCAGATTCTATATGACCACAAACTGTTTGCTAAGCTGTCTAAATGAGAGTTTAACCAACCCAAGGTGGACTTCCTGGGCTACCACATATCTCCCTGTGGTCTGGAGTTGGATCCCGCCAAAGTCCAAGATGTCCTGGGGTGGGAGGCCCCTCGAACCCGCTGTCAACTCCAATCCTTCTTAGGTTTTGTGAACTTTTATAGAACCTTCCTATTGAACTTCACCCAGGTCAGCTTGCCGCTGACAGACCTTCTAAAGACTAAAGGGAAAGGTCTAGAGAGCACCAAACCTGGGGCATGGTTGCAATGGATCTCAGAATGCCAAGAGGCATTCGAGCATCTTAAGCCTTTGTTCATCTCCGAGCCAGTGTTAACCCACCCTGACGAAAACCAAAAGTTCATTGTGCAAGTCAGTGCATCAGATGTGGCGGGGGGGGGATGGCGATCCTGCAAGAGGGAACCAACAGTAAACTGCACCTCCTTGGTTATGTCTCCCATAAATTCAGTGCCACTGAGAGAATCTGATCAGTGTGGGATCAGGAGGTGGGGGCTATTAGGCTGGCATTAACCACCTGGAGATACTGGCTGGAGGGTGCTAGGGTTCTGTTCGAGGTGTGGACTGATCATAAGAACCTAGAGGTGCTGTGCTCTCCCCAGAATCTAAACACCAAATAATTATGTTGGGTAGATTCTTTTCCAAGTTCAATTTCACCTTGCACCATTTCCCAGGAAAATCCAACTCCTTAGCTGACGCCTTGTCATGCCTCCCCCAACATGACAGCCAATGGGAGGGCGTCATAGACATGCCCTCCCAATTGGGAGGTGTAGTCACTACATGTAGTGCTTCTGTCCAAAAGGAGGAGTCCAAGGTACACTGGGAACTGCAGTTCGCCTTAGCATTCTCAGAGACCAACAAGGGGGAGGTGGAGTCTGATGGGGAGAACGAGAAATGGGAAAATGGCTGTTAGTATAAGGGTCACAGACTATTTGTTCCTGCCTCCCTCAGGAGGGAAGTAATGGAGGCAGCACATAGGCCGGCCATCTGGGATATGTAAAAACTCTGCACCTACTGCAGCGCCAGTTTTTATGGGCCAGTATACGAAGAGACATTTCCTTGTTTGTTCAATCATGCCAAACATGTATTATGTGCAAACCCCAACCGGGGAAACCTCCTGGCCTGTTGCAACCCCTGCCCACCTCTAGCTGCTGTTGGGAAGTAGTCTCAATGGACTTCATTACTGACCTTCCCCTTAGCAAAGGGAAGACAGTCATATGGGTGGTGGTGGATTTGTTCTCCAAGCAGGCACATTTTGTTCTGTTTAGAAAGGTGCCTATGGCTCAAGCTCTGGCCAGAGCATTAGTGCAACATGTCATCAGGCTGCATTCCCCTTTGTAGGATAATTTCGGACCGTGGGTCCCAGTTCGTTTCTAAATTTTGGGGTGAGCTGCTGAAGGTTCTGGGGGTAGAATGTGCCCTGAGCAGCGCCTATCACCCAGAGACAGATGGCCAAACGGAGCAGGTGAATCAAACCCTGGAACAATTTTGGAGATGCTTTATGAACTATCAGCAAGACAATTGGGTGGACTTGTTGCCCTTTGCAGAATACTGCTACAATAACACCCTCCATTCCTCCACAGGTGTGTCCCCATTCAAAATGGTTCATGGATATGGGGGGAACCCTTTGCCATGTCTATCAGGGGGTAGCAGCCTGGGTAGGGAGGTAGCAGACTGGTGTGAGGGCATCCGCAAAGTCTGGCCCCTGGTGGGGAAACTTTGGAACAAGCGAAGGCAGCCTACAAGGTGCAGGCCGACAAAAAACACACACAGGGGTGGGAGTTGCAGCTGGGGGACACTGTTTATGTTTCTAACAAGAATATTTATGGCTTGCAGTCCTCTCGTAAGCTAGGATGGAAATATGTGGGTCCTTTCACCATGATCTGAAAAATTAATGATGTGACAGTTGAACTGGCCCTCCCAAAGAGTCTAAAACATTTGCACCCTGTTTTTCATAACAGCTTGTTAAAAAAGGATCTGTGGCCAAACATCTGGCAACTGCAATGCCCCTAGCTGCTCCCCTTGATGGTGAATGGCTAACAACATTTTGAAGTCTCTCACATCCTGGACTCAAAGATGAAATGGAATCGCTTGTATTATTATGCTGAATGGATGGATTTGGGGCCAGACCATCGGGAGTGGGTGGAGGTCTCTAATATTCAAGCCCCCTGGCTCAACTGGGAGTTCCATTCCCAAGCTCTGGCACAGCTGTTCATGAAAGAGCAGTTTGTGTTAGAGTTCTCTCAGCCCCACCTACCTCATAGGGTGTCTGTTGTGGGGAGGGGAAGGGAAAGGAGTTTGTAAGCCACTCTGAGACTCCAAGTGAAGGGTGGGGTATAAATCCAATCTCTTCTTCTTCTCTTCTTCTTCATTCCAAATTCCCAGGGAAGCCAGGTGGAGGGGCACCCTCGGGGGGGGGGGGGTCAGGATGTCAGCTAGGCTGGCATATTTTGGAATGTGTGGGTTGTTACTTGTCTCCCTTCACCCTTCTGCCTCTGAGTCGTACTGTTATCTAAACGGTCTTCTTGAAGTTTAGCACTGCCTGCTCCTAGTTCCCCACTGAGAATGTAACCATTGTTTCTTTGCCCGCGTTTCCAGGTGCTTGCATATTGGCTTTGATATATCAGGGGGTCATGTATGAAAAGGGTATAACTAGGGTTCCTGGACTGTCACCCGCCATTCCTGACACAAGAATTCATGATGTCCTATGTACTAGTTCTCAATAAACTGAAACTTCTGAGTTTCACTGTTGAGTGACTTGACTGGGAATCCTGAGACATGGCCAATGCAATTCATACATTCCAAATCTGGCTTATGGGGTACATGGTTTATTTTTGTTTATTCTCATTGGCTTACCCTGAGTATGGTGGCATCTGGCTAATCACTTAGGTAATGTTCTCAAGACCCAAAAATTTGCCAGTGATTCACCAGCCACTGAGTATGATAAGACGTTTGCTTCCCAGAACAAGTTCTCTTGCTAGGATCTTCTTAACGATAAAATCTGGCTTCAGATGATGGGATCTCATATGAAGCCCTGTTCAGACTCCAACAAGATGAAAGTATCTTTCAAATGGGATGCCACCTGGAGTGTATGCTGGAAATATAATCAGGGCAGATGCCAGCGCACATGTTGCAAGTTTGACCACAACTGTGATGAGCGTTTTGGTGCCCATCGAGACCATCCTGCCATAGAGGTGGGAGCTTAGAGCAGCCCTTTCAGGGATCCCAACCCTCCTCCACCATTCACTGTAAGAAAGAGGGAGGGTCAGCTCTGCCAGGAACTCAGCTACTGCCTCCAAATAATCCTGAAGACTGCCAGACCTTGGATATATCCCTCACAATGTCCCTGGTTTGTTTACAGGTCCTAACTCCATTTCTTACCAGATATCCCAACACAGTGGCTGCTGAACACTCACTCTAGTGGTATACCATACTATGGTTTTCATATCCCTATGAACTGTAGCATCCTTAAGTCCACCACAGATCTGACAGAGGTGGTTGTATGGAAAATCTAAAGAGTGTGAGGCTGGCAGGGTAGTAGGCCCATTCTCTACCCTCCTCTGCCCAAGGTTTCTCCCCTTGGTGTAGTGCCCAAGAATGCCCCAGGTGAATTCTGGGCAATTCATCATTTTTCCTACCCAAAAGAGGCTTCAGTAAATGATGTCATTGCCCCAGAACTATTCTCTGTGTATTATCACACAGTCTGCCTGATCAGGTCCTGCAGCCCAGGGCACTCTTAGCCAAGTGCAACAGTGAGTCCACCTTCTGCTTGTTGCCCGTTTATCCAGGGCATTTTTGCCTGCTGGGCTTTAAGTTTGGTGGTTGCTGGTATGTTGATAAGGCTGTGTCTACAGGCTGCTCCATCACCTGTGCAGCATTTGCAGCATTCAACACCTTCCTGGAATGAGTGGTCAAGAACAGCAATTAATTTACCTCGGTTTGAGTACTTACAGGTTAAACACTTCATGGAAATGTTAGGCACTCAACACAATTTAACACAATTTACTTAGACCTCTTACCTGCTTTGAACATTTTCTTAAAATAGAACAATCTACTTTAAAGGGTATGATTTCAACCATATATAAAGAATTAATCCTAGTAGAATGCTCAATCTCTTTAAAATACCAAGAAACCTGGCAATTAGATTGCAATTCAAATATTATACCTAAACAGTGGGAATCGATATGGATTTCATCCATCCTTATCTCACACTCAATAAATATACAGCTACAATCATACAAAATATTACTGAGATCATACCTAACACCAAGCAAAATACATCACATAAATGTATCCAATTCAATCCTTAGCTGGAGATCCTGTGGAAAATATGGTAATTTCATCTTCTTTTGGTGGACCTGCAATATAGTTCAAGAATTTGGGGGTAAGATAATTTATCAGATCAAAACAATAACCAGTCATGAAATTCCATGAAAACCTGACTTGATCTTACTAGATCAGGGGTGGACAAACTGTGGCTCAGGAACTGTATGCAACTCTTTCACACATATTGTGCAGCTCTCAGCAGGGCAGCTGAGGAAGCTAAACATCATTAGCAAACAAGTATCGTTAGACAAATAAATATCATTATCAATATCTGCTTTTACCCCTTTTGTTATTATTTTTGGCAGTCTCATTTAATGTTAATAAAAAGCAAATTTGCACATTTTCCAATAAAAACATGTAATATCTGTTCATGTCTTGCAGCTCTCAAGCATCTGATGTTTATTCTATGTGGCTCTTACATTAAGCAAAGTTTGGCCACCCCTGTACTAGATCAAAATACAAATCTACCACAAACAAGTAATGAACTAATATCAATATTATTAACAGCAGCTAAGTGTCTAATAGCTAGTACATGGAAAGAGAAGACTCTTCCAACAGTGAAACAGCCTTATGCCAAGATTTGGCAGTTTTATGCAATGGATAAAATTGCAGACAGTATTTCTGTATCTGACAATACCTTAAATCAATCCACCATAATAACTAAATGGTTACTGTTTCTGGAATTATCAGTGCAGGATGGTTCTATGATCTACTTTACCACACCACTATTATGATATTGTAAACTATATGTAAACTATGTAAGTCAGTGGTTCCCAAACTTATTTGGCCTACCACTCCCTTTTCAGAAAAAAAATTACTCAGTGCCCCCCTGGAAATCTACCTTCAAGAAGTGGACAAAAAGACGCAGTGACAAATTTGCACATAGTAAAGAAAGATGTTGTAAATAAGACACTTGAAGCTCGAAATCATAAAAGTATTTTATAAAATCAGCCATAGCAACATTTGCATACACACAGAAAATAAAGATAACAAAGGATAATATTAAAATAAAAATCACAAATGACATTAAAAATAATCCTAATGAGAAGGATGAACCTGGTGCACTTCTATCAATTTATTAATATTTGGCTCTATTTTTGTCAGCAGCAATCTTAAATCACCACGATTAGCTATTTGCAGTCGGTTTCTTTTTTTAGTTAACAGATTTGTGACTGCACTGAACCTACGTTCCACTAAATATGTTGAAGAAAATGCAAGTAGAAACTTTTGTACTATAGCTCATAATCCAGGATAAAGTGTAGGTATCTGCTTTTGCAGCCAGAACTCTTGGTAGCCATCTTTGAAATTAAATTTCAATTCCTCATTTGTTTTTACTTTTATAAGTTCTTCTTGTAATTCTGGAGATTCTTCTGTGTCTGTACTTGAAAAAGGGTCCAAAACCCAGTTTGGTATGTTCATTTTAAGAATATCTTCAAATCGTTGATTAAAGTCAGAATAGAAAACCTTCAAGTGCTGACAATAGGTAAGCAAGTCTTCATCATGTTTTTCTACTGTTGATAAATTTGGAAACTGGCTGAATTCCCCTCATCCTAAATTTCATTTGTACAGAAGAAGATTGCCACAGACACACAAATGACAGTTTTTGTTTTGATTAAATTCAGCTCATCGCCTTGGAGCTGTAGATTTGTTTCATTAAATTTATTAAACAAGTCTGTCAAATAAGCTATGTCTTTTTTGGAATCAATCAAATTGGCTTGTAAAGCATCATCTTTTTTTTCTAGGAACTCTAGCACTGAGTCAGAATTTATAAAACCGATCCAAACAGGCACCTTTTGATAGCCAATGAACTTCTGTATGAAGCAGCAAGTGTCTGAATTCTTCATTGTTTTCAGTACAAAGTTGTCCAAACAATCTGTCATTCAGTGAATTGCTTCTAATTTTGTTGACTGCTTTAATGACATAATATAATGACCTATGTAGGTGTTTACTCAGATTTTTGGCAACTAGATGCTGATGATGAATGACACAGTGTACAGTGAATACATTTGGAACCACTTTTTCTAAATATGTAAGAAACCCACCGTAGTGCCCCATCATCGCTGGAGCACCATCAGTAGCAACTGACAATATATTACTCAGGGGAATTTCTTTTTCTTTAAAAAAACCTCTTCCAATGCATGAAATATTGATTCTCCTTTGGTATCAGTTTGCAAATTTTTAGCAAATAATAATTCTTAGCAAATTTTTCCTTCTTTTATGAATCGCACATATGCTAAAAGCAAAGCTTCATTTCCTGGCAAAGTTGACTCATAAAGCCGTATAGAGAACTGGGATGTTTTTAAATATTCACACAATGAGTCTTCAACACTTTGAGCCATTTCATCAATTCTTCGTTGCCCTGTATTATTGCTCAGATAAATTTTCTTGGTAATATTACATGCTGGCTTGTGTAGCATGGTGCATATTACCTCACTTATAGCCGGTAGAATTAGTTCTTCACCAACAGAATGTGGTTTTCCCAATTTAGCAATCAGTATCAAAATATTGTAAGAAGCACGCAGCCCATCGTCATCTTGTTTGGATGCTATTGAAAAGAGTTTTGCCAATGCCGGCTGTCTCAAAAAGTTTTCTTTAAGTGCTTGAAAATAAGATAAATCCTTATCTTTCTTGTCAACATGAAATTTTGTCAAGTGTTCTTGTAGTCTTGAAGGCGTCATAGCTTCATTTGATAAAAGCTTTTAGCAAATCAGGCACATCGGTAACATACTGCTTGTAGGTAACTGAATAAAGCATAGTTTAAATATTGAATACTATATTGTCTACATGTTTTCCTGGGTTCAGCCATGATATTATCAGCAAAAAAGTAAAATGTCTGTGTTTATTCATAAAACAATTAAATTACTGGCAGCGGGCATGAATTATAGTTCTTCGCACTGTTAGCCAAATTGCTCTATTATTTAATAAAGATGGGGAATTATAATTATTAATACGCAATTGGCTTAACTATAGGATCTGACCCATGTATACCAGAGTTAGAATTCCCAAGAATCCAGGGATAGACACAGAAACTGGGTGGTTAAAATAATGATTTCTTTACTAAACATTTTTCAAGCATACAAACAATATTCAAACACTCACACACACAATATAGAACTAAGGAAGCAGAGGTGATTGATAGTTTATAGAGGGGTTATACAACCTGTCCAGTTATGCAGAGGTCCATGAAGAAAGGAAGGTGACCTAAACTTAGAGAGTTTAGGGGTGGACTGCCATTTTCGATCATAGCAGAAACACACTGTCTAAGGCCATGTGTGTGTTGGGATATAGGCATTGGCAAAGAATGCAGACCAATGGGCGGCCCTGGAGGCTGGTCTCAGGTGAGAACAATAGATTACCTGGACCAATGATGAGTCCCAGGGGTGTGTGGCATCAGGATGGGCAAGGCTGAGATGTGACCAATGAGATTCCAGAGGGGCAGGGTCTGTATTTAACAATAGAAGCCAGGTGTTGGGTAGCTAGTTAAATGGATTATCTGACTTACTAATGGTCCTGGCCATGGTAAACAAAAGGTGGGAGACATCCCTGATTAGTGTCAGGAAGGATGGCTAAACATTTGAATGATTGATTGGTTTATCCCGGTATCTTGAGGGACAGAGCAGGAAAGACAAAGGATGGCTAAACATTTGAATGATTGATTGGTTTATCCCGGTATCTTGAGGGACAGAGCAGGAAAGACAAAGGATGGCTAAACATTTGAATGATTGATTGGTTTATCCTGGTATCTTGAGGGACAGAGCAGGAAAGACAAAGAATTACTGGAGACAGTTATCTGCCAGGTGGCCTAGAAATGTAGACAGTTTACCTGACGAAACCCATTGTTATTCCATAAGCATAATCTCTGCTGCGTGGAGGGGGAAGACTGGAGATTTGCTCTGAGATCACCTTATGAAACCTGAAAATGGAGAGCCCCTTTTCAAAGCTGTAGCTAGCTGTGCTTCAGAACCAGGAGTGCCTTCCTTGGCCTGAGTTTTGTGGGTCTCTGGGTCAGGTTGGAAAGTGGAGTGCCTCTGCTTTGGAGCTACCCAAGAATAAAGGCAGTGCCTCTGGCAACACCACCACTGGGGAATAACACTCCCACACAGAGAGAGACACATGAATTGTTGGGGGAAAGCCAGCTTTGAAATATCTAGAAATCATTACTCTCTTGCACCCCCACACTAGGTGCAAGGCAGCTTACATAGTGCAATCCAATGAGCAATCCAATACCCCAATTTCTTTAATCTTGAAATCATTACTTATCAGTGGCAGAGCAGGAATTCAAACCCAGATCTCCCAGACCCTTGTCTGACACTTAAACACTGTACCACACTGACCAAGTGGCTGTCTCAAATAGAAAGAGAAGCTTCTCAAGAACTTCCACTTTAACTTCTGTCTTCCCAGCTGCAAAGTCCTGCTTCAAAGCATGCAACCAAATCTCAGTGAATCTCATAAGCCCAAGTCCAAGGGAGTCAGAATTTGCAATCCTTGGCTTTCCCTATTAAATGTGTTCCATTTGCATAACTTCTGCAGACGACAAAGAACTTGGCATTCTTTGAGGCACACAGCAGTACAGTCTCAAGAACTATATTTAAAAAACAACCAGAAAATTGCAATATTTAAATAACCAATAACAAAAGTTGAATCACAAAATATAAAACATTGAGCAAACCCCCACCACTACGCCAACAAGCAGTTACTACAGTTAATTTTTAAAAAAATCTAATAGAAATACTTTTAAATGCAAACCAAACTTTTAAAACTGTCCCTCAAAATTACTAACTGTAAGAGAGTAAGGCTTAGCCAACCCCCACCCCATACCCTACAGAACTGTAACCCAAAGCCACCCCAAGCAGGCCACCCAACCTAAAGTAAAGGAATACTAATTTAAAAGGTTCTTTTACTAATATCCTCCTTTAAAAATAATATGTATTCCCCCCAAATCTTACATTTTAGATGTCTTCTTCAGTCCAGGTAGGGTCCACCATGATCCACATAGGCAGGCAGGCCAAGGCAGAGACAGAGCAGCAGCAGCTGAAGGCCAGAGGCCAGAGGCCAGCAGCAGCCACCACACAATAGCCAAGCAGCAACACCAGCCTTACAAGGGTGCACATACATCCATGATTTGCAAATGCATGGGTATGATTGACTGTCGGGACCCCTCACCCCTTCCCCTCCCTGATCTCAGGGAAGACCTGGAGAAGGCAGGAAAAGGCTGCTTTAGCTAGGTTCTGGACTCTTCTTTCTTTATGCTTCCACCACCCCCTTATTTTTATTCAATGCCCCCCAATTGCACCCAAGGCTCCTACCGCCCACCTGGATCATTCCAGTGCCCCCCCAGGTGGTGGTATGGCCCACTTTGGGAACCAGTGATGTAGGTTGTTGAGAGCCAATTTGGTGTATGGGTTAGGAGCATGGACTCTAATCTGGGAGGACCGGGTTTGATTCCCCACTCCTCTACATGCAGCTGCTGGTATGACCTTGGGTCAGTCACAAGGTCTTTCAGAACTGTTCTCTCAAGAGCAGTTCTCGAAAGAGCTCTCTCAGCTCCACCCACCTCACAGGGTGTCTGTTGTGGGGAGGTGAAGGGAAAGGCGATTGTAAGCTGCTCTGAGACTCCTTTGAGTAGTCTCTTCCTCCTCCTTTACTTTAGATAAGTTGCTAGATTGTTTTCTAAGTGCAATCACTGTGGTTTTGACATGTAATTTCTTTAAGCATTGTAAAGTTAATTATGTCAGTTATCTAAATACTTTATGTATTGGGAAGTTTTCTATCACTATGCTTTTCACATCTAGGTAAATCAAACTGGACCTGTTATTGCTTATATGTGTTATGTGTGTAGGGAAATTTGGGGGGTCTAGGCTTCTTCCAGTGATCCCCAACCCCATTAGGGTTCTTTTCTATGGGTGGGTGGAGTCAGGCTAGAGAATTAAGACCTCCAGAGGGAGAGAAATGCAGCAAGAACACTTGCCTTACACTAAAAGTATCTAAAGCTCAATGGCATATATTCAATATCAATACCCAACAGCATATAGAAAAATCCCAATACCTAATATAGTGTACACTTCAGAAAGAACAAAGAATTCCTGGACTGTGGATCAAGACCTCACTCAAGCCTAGGTGGGGTGTTGGCCAAACAACCCTGAACAAAGCCCAATGCATCCTTTTTAAACTCCTTTCAGCCAATAGAAATCAAGGGAGGAGTTAATTAAAATATACCAAACTTGCCAAATACCAGCCGATCCTAAATTGATAAAATGAACTTTTGCTAGTATGAACTTTCACCTAGATATATTTTATTAATTGTAATGTCAAAAACACCTAGACATATACATTTAGGCTTTGAAGGCCATGAAATGTGAATTCAGGTAAAGGTACATCTGCAGGGCAAGGCTTTAGTTTTTACATCTAGTGTCACAGAGATACCAAATATGCAAATTCTGCTAGGAAAAACACCATAAAAGATTGCCAAAATATATAAACTCTAACAATTACAATCTCTTATATCACAATTTTAAAACTGATGGTGTCACAACATCTAAATAAGTGCATACTATAACTATAAATATAACTACAAAGAAGACATAGATTACAATGTTTCCTCTTTCAAAGATAAATATTGGTCCATATAGTCCGTTCAACTTGATAAGAGGAATCTATGTTTGCAAAACATTTTCAAAAACAGCCTTTGCAAAAACGCCCGTTCTAGATACTTAAAGGAGACGTTTCCCTCAACTTATTCAGTTTGCTGGCTGCACAGTTGGAACTGTGGAAATAGTTACAAAAAAACACCTTGTACAAACACATATGGAAGAAGTAATTGTTTTGGAAAACCATATCTGAAAAAATACACTCACACTGATTTCAACAGTTTCTCTTGGCAACAAGGTTCACAGTGTGAAGAGAGAATCATAGGTTCTCAAAACCACAAAAGGAAATACATGCCAATTTAAACCCCACAGGGGAAAAAAACAGTGAAATCAATTTGAATAGGTCCCATTAAAGGGTTCTGCTCTCATATAGTTTTATAAAGAGACTGAAAAATCAATTTATCTGTTCAAACTCTATTCAAACTCTTTATTCCAATAAAAGCTGTGGCAGTAAGGAATTTCACATTACCCTTTTGAAGCCGTTTTTGATCTGTTGTGGAGTAAACCGGTATAGGGCTGCCATTTCACACATGGCTTTCCCCTTCTGGTAAAGAGCTGGATCTGAAGCGGTCTGCCATTTCAGACTGCACCGCTTTTTCCCGCCATTTTTCGCCCATCCGGCTTTTTTTTTTAATGTTCACCTTATAGCGTTATAGCGCTATAACACAACACTCCAGGCATTCCAATGGGATTGCTATAATGCTGTTGCATTATAGCGCTATAGCGCTATAAAGCAAACGTAAAAAAAAAAAAAAGCCGGAGATCGCCCGCATGGGTGAAAAATGGCAGGAAAAAGCACATTGGAACCGGGAGAGGAAACTGAAGACTACTTGCAAGCAGTTGACAGGTAAAACGCTTCAGCCCAGTTTCCTAAATGGGATAGAAGTGTTTGTGTGTGAAATTACAAATATATTCCAGTAGGGAACTGGTTCTAAAAGAGTTCTGTCTGAAATGACAGACCAGAAACCGTTTGGGAACCGTTCCTCTTCCGGATTATAACGTCTGTCTGAAATTCCCTCATGTTTTCACTGATTCTTGGGCCTGCGTGAGTTCCTTCTACCACATTGCCTTTCTGTCACCCTGAATCCACAGTGCCATTTTTATCCCTGGGGCTCCACCCAATGCTCCCTCTAAACTGTGGAATCTTGTGGGCAAAAAATCTACTTTGTGAGCTACTGGTATTAAAGTTGTGAGCGAGTGATTTGGCTACTGCATAAATTAATTTGCTCTGGAGCCATCCGTCCTGAGCTAAGACAAAAAATGTGTGGGCTGGAGTCTAAAAAATTGTGAGCTAGCTCACACTAATTCAGCTTAGACGGCACACTAGCTCAACCCATGCTGATCAAACCCAGCACCACCCCTCCCTTCTCAGAGCCTTGTTGCTCTCTTAACCCCTTCCTTGACTCGCCCTACTCCAACTGGGTTTGCATAAGGCTGCTACTGTCTTCTTGTGAGGTGCCCCACCCTTAGGGTTGCCAACCTCAAGGTAATGGCAGCAGATCTCCAGGCAACAGAGATCAGCTCACTTTGACCCTTTCTGCACCAATATTTTGCCTCATTTTCTGACTGCATCCTGTTCTTCCATTCTACATTCCCTCCTGCTGTCATTTTCACTTTGTTTCATAGCTTTCTCTCTTTTTTTTTCATTTGTTTGAAGGAATTTTCATTCGGACTGCTTCCAGTACACTGTTGCCCCACAGCTACCAAAACTCCTTTTGCAGCAATTCTTTGTTTTCATCTGCTTTCAAATTGCTAATCCTTTCTAAAGTAGAATTGTTTCTGCTGGGATTTAAGTACTCCCCACTGCCACCCCCCCATTTCTGCCTCTCTCTTTTTAGGTTGACACTCCCTCCCCATTCTGTTTTCTTTCCCTCCTTCTTCAAAGACAAAAGAGGACATGTCTTTCCACTCAGGCAAACTTAAAAAGCCAGAGAGAGCATAAGATCAGTAATATTAAATCCTGGGTTCTGGACATATTGTTGTGATCAGCTGTAGTTTATTAGTGATTTCAGGAATACAAGAACACCCAGCAAGGCTTCAGCCCTGCTTATAAAGCATGCAAACACCACACCCCAAACACACCCACTCCCCAGTATAGGCTATTTACATTACACTACTTATCTATTGGCCAGTTCCAGGATCCTGGTCAACTATTGTTCTTGGGGAGCAAGCTCACCCAGTTCAAGTCCACCTTCAGGGATGGCTCAGGCTCAATACATAACACCCCTCCCACCTAAGTTCCAAAACACGTTAACAGACATAGTCTTTTAGGTATGCTGGTTTGCGATGTTCTCGAGTTGAATGTCATGGCTCTGGCTGAGGGGTTGTGGTTATGGGATCTGGGCCCAATGTTGCTGGCGCGGTGCTGGTGGAAGGCTGTGAGGCTGGCATGACATCTGGAGAGTCCATGGCTGCTTGGTCTGGTGTTTCGCCCCCCTGGCAATTAGGCTGTGCACCATCGGGCTGAAACTCACTCGTGATCTCTGGCTCTTGTGGTTGCAGCGGCCCCTCATCATAGTCTTCTGCCACTGCTGATGGTGACTCCGGGTGTGCTGGAAGTAGATGGTGGTGGAGCTGGTTTATGTGTCTATAGAGAACCTGACCATTGTCGGTTGATGCCTCATATGACAGAGGCCCAGTGACTCTGATGACTTTGGTGGGAACCCCAGCAGGACTGCTGGAAAACTTCCTCGCATAGAAGGAGTCACCAGGGGAAAATCCTTTGGGCACCTCCTGGTTCTCCATTGCCTGGCAATGCTCAGGGGCTCGGTCTGGGTGCATCCTGTCCAGTCAAGTGGTTAGGTGCCTGTCCAAGAGGAGTACTGCTGGGCTGTGGCCAGTGGTGGTACTTGGGGTCACCCAGTGGCCAAAAATGAAGACTGTGAGTCTATGGTCCCAGTCTCCATGAATGAACCACCGGAGTGACTCCTTCATGGTCCGCACCATCCTCTCTGCTTGTTTGTTGGTGGCCAGATGGAAGGGTGTGGAGCAGATGTGCCAGATGAGGTAGTGGCCAATGTTCCCTCTAAGCTGAGTTAGTGTGAGCTAGCTCACAGTTTTTTAGCCTCTGGCTCACACATTTCTGTCTTAGCTCAGGAAGGATGGCTCCAGAGCAAATTAACTTATGTAGCAGCCAAATCGCTCACTCACAACTTTAATTCCAGTAGCTCACAAAGTAGAATTTTTGCTCACAAGACTCCACAGCTTAGAGGGATCATTGGCAGTGGCCCATAAATGCTTGGAATTTCCCCAAGGTGAAGGCTGTCCTGTTGTCAGTCACTACCATGTAAGGCAGGCTGTGTGTGCTAAATATACAACTGAGGGCCCAGGTCATTGCTTTGGAGGAGGTGGAGATGACAGGCACTACCTCCAACCACTTGGCATATGAGTCCACCAAAAGGAAGAATATTTGTCCTTGGAAGGGGCCAGCAAAGTCCAAGTGTACTCGGGACCACAGTTTGCGGGTGAACTCCCACTGCTGCACTGGTGTCCTGTGCGGTTCGAGTTGGGTTTATTGGCAGGCCTGGCAGTGCTTGACCCAGGCCTCTATCTTGCTATCCATACCTGGCCACCACATGTAACTCTGGGCCAGTGCTTTCATCCGCACAATTCTGGGATGCATCTCATGCAGAGCTGATAGCACATGCTGGTGAAAAGGAGTGGGCACCACCACCCAGCTCACCCACAGCAGGCAACCCTTGTGGGCGGGTAACTTGTCCCAGCAGGAGAAGAAGGCTGCAAATTCTGGGCCCACCTGGCTGGTGGACCAATCCCTCCCCACCCAATCCAAATCACAGGAGAGGACCCGGTCCTTCGCAGTTTGCCAGGACACATCAGTTACCTGGAGAGGGCGGTCAGGAAGTTTCTCCATGAGCAGGATCTAGTGTGCAGGAGCAGGGTCGGGATCACAGGAATGGAGTGGCAGGTGACTGAGGGCATCGGCATGTCCCATAGCATTCCCTGGGCAGTGGAGGAGGGAGTATTGGTATCCTGCCAGGAAGATGGATCAGAGCAACATGCGAGGTGAGAGCATCTGTGGGGTCTGGTGATCTGGAGCCAGCAGACACAGCAAGGGGCTTGTGGTCCATAACAATGGTGAATGGCCACCCACAGAAGTAATCATGGAATTTCTTCACCCCTGCTCTGATAGCCAGTTCCTCCTTGTCGATTTGTGTGTAGTTGTGCTCGGCTGAAGGTAGGGTGCAGGAGTAGTAAGCCACAGGGACCTCCTGGTTGTCTGGCAGCTGGTGTCCAAGGATGGCTCTGACACCATATGGGGAAGCATCGCAAGTGAGGATGACAGGCAGTGCCTTGTTAAAGTGGGCCAGGATGGCGTTGGAGGTGAGCAGCTCCTTGATGGCCTGGAACGCATCAGCTTTCTTTTGGCCCCAGACTCATGGGGCCTTTTTGTCAAGGAGGTGGTGAAGCAGTTCCTGAGCGGAACTTTGTGGGGCAGGAAGGAGTGATAAAAGTTCAGGAGCCCCAAGAAGGCCTGGAGTTCCGGCTTGGAGGTTGGCGCGGGAGCGTTGATGATGGCACGCACCTTGTCTGGGGCCAGATGGATGCCCTCTGTATCAACAGAGAACTCCAGGAACTTAAACTTGCGGAACCCCCAGGAGGCACTTTTTCGGCTTCACGTTGAGGCCGGCTGACTGGAAACACTGAGGGACAGTGTGCAATCTCCTGGCAAAGTCCTCGTCTGTGGGGGCGGCAATCAAAATGTTGTCAAAGAAGGGTTGGACCACGGGAATTCCTTTAAGAAGAAAGTCCATTAGGTTCTGGTAAATTCCCAGGGCTACGCTGACCCCGAACTGCAGTCGCCATACCCACAACATGCCCCTGTCTATCACTATAGTCTGGGCCTCCACAGACACATCATCCACTGGTAGCTATTGGTAGGCCTGAGCCATGTCCAACTTTCTGAAGACCCTGATGCCTTCAAGAGAGGCCAAGACATGGCTGACTACCAGCACCAGGTAGGAGTGGTCCTGCAGCACCTTGTTTATTGTGCATTTGTAGTCCGCATAGATACAGATATCTCTGTTGGGCTTAACAAGTGTAACAATTGGGGTTTCCCAGAGGGCATGCAGAACTGGCTCCAAAACCCCTTGGCCCACTAACCAATCCAACTCCTCGTCTATTTTAGGCTTCAGTGTGAACAGGGCATGCTTAGCCTTCAGCCATATGGGCCACACCTCTGGGTTGAGCTGGAGAGAGAGAAAGGGTCTGGTGTAGCGACTGAGCATCCCATCAAAGATGGCTGGGAACTTGTCACACACATGCTGAAAGTCTTTTGTGGCCACATGGTGCACCCCAGTCACTAGGAACCCCAAGGGCGTGAACCAGGCTAGTCCTAGGAGACTTGTGTGACTACCCCCCACCATCAGCAAGTCCAAAAGTCCATCAAAATTCCACTACTGTACTCATAACTTGCCCACCTCCTTCATGGCCATTTCATTCTGTTGGAAGTCCCACAAGGTGAAACCAACAGGCCTAAGGTGAGGGCCACCCCTTGGATAGAGTTTCTTAAAGGTGTCCTCTGAAATTATGGAGATGGAGGACCCAGTGTCCAGCTCCATCTTACAGGGCTTTCC
The DNA here is from genome assembly GCA_029375565.1 of Gekko gecko. NCBI lineage: Eukaryota > Metazoa > Chordata > Lepidosauria > Squamata > Gekkonidae > Gekko > Gekko gecko. Next base: position 144,364,687 of record JAPDNY010000005.1, read on the forward strand.
TTCGATAAGTACAGTCACTGTAATTTTGTCAGGGGTGTCCCGGGGCAAGTTCAGTACCTGCTACTGCTGAGTGGAGGTGGTGTGCAGCTCCGCGGTGTGCATGGATGCCAGGTTTGCTGTAGGTCGCCTCCGGTTTCCCTTGGAACAGCATGCTTGGGCGATGTGGCCAACCTTTCCACAGCTCCTGTACATGGTGTCCCAGAAATGGCAGGGTCTCCACTCGTGGGGCTCCCTGCAGCTGGCACATGGCATCAGTGGGTTGGTGTTGATGGCACAGTGGAGTGGAGGGGTGAGTGCCATGGTGGGTAGGATACTGTAGTTGCAGGACCTTGTCTTCCTCCTCCTCGGATGTGTCCACATGGTGTGCCACAGTGGTAGATCTCCTTGATGATAGTGGGCTTTTTGCTTGCAGAACCTCTGCTGTGAACTGGTCAGTGGCTTCTGCAACAAGGGCTAATTCCATGGCCTCCTTGATTTTGGGGTCTCCCTTAGTGAGGAGCTTTTTTTGAATCTGCTCATCCCACAGGTCACATACCAGCCCATCTCGGAGCACATTCTCGAGGTTGTGGAAGTTGCAGTGTCTTGCAATCTGTCAGAGTGCTGTAACATAGGCCGTGATCAATTCATTCGCAGCCTGGTTCCTAGTGTGGAATGCATGACAAGCAGTGATGATGGATGGCTTCAGCAAGAAGTGCTCCTTCAGCTGGTCCAAAATCATCTTATACTTGGTGTTCTTGAGTTCTGTGGGAGCAATCAGTGAGCAAGTGATCTTGAAGGTCGAGCATCTGCAGACTCGGAAGAAAGTGGCCTGCTTCTTTGCTTCCTTGATCTCGGAAGACTCGAGGAAAAACTTGAACCGGGAGATGTAAGACTTCCAGTCTTCTGCGGTGGCGTCGAATGTGTTGAAGTGTCCTGGAGTGGCAGTCATGGTCCCAGGAGCGATGTGATGCATGTGGCATTGGAGCTCAGTGCGAGGTGCAGTGCTGGAGGGCGCAGGGCTGGATCAACAGGATTCCACCTTCGTCGCCATTATTAAATACTGGGTTCTGGATGCAAAGCTGTGATCAGCTCGAGTTTATTAGTGATTTCAGGAACACAACAAGAACACCCAGCAAGGCTTGAGCCCTGCTTATAAAGCATGCAAACACCACACCCCAAACACACCCACTTCCTAGTATAGGCTATTTATATTACATTACTTATCTATTGGCCAATTCCAGGATCCTGGTCAGCTATTGTTCTTGGGGAGCAAGCTCACCCAGTTCAAGGTCCACCTTCAGGGATGGCTCAGGCTCAATATACAACAAGTAAATATAAAGGACTAGGGGATTCCCTGCTCCCAAATGTGTCATCTGCTGACTTTTTCCCAGTAAGTGGAACCTCTTCTGGCTTCCTCTGCCACCTTTGTGCTGTAAATCTACACCACCCTTTCCAAAGGCGATGCTTCCTCATTCTCCTGCAGTAAAGATTTATTTTGTATGTACTCTCAAAATCACTTTTCCCCTTGTCTTGGGAAACAATTGAAAACACAGATTTTTTCAAGGACATGCATAAGGAGTAGGGCCTCATTCAGAAGTGCCCTCACCAGGCAAGGAGGTGATGCTGTTCTGCCATATGAAATAATCCCAGACTTCCATGTCCCTCCAGTTCTGTTTATTGCTGCAAAAGTGAAATGATAGGAATTTCTAATAAGCACAAATGGAAGAGGAAGCCTTGCCTGTAAAGAATGAAAATACAACATGAGAAATCTTTAGATGTTCCTTTTAAAGTCACAGGAAGCTGCTGAGATGAAATATATTACTCATTGATTATAGAGTGAAAAAGTAACAGCTAAGAGGACACTGCTTTACATAGCTTTCAGTATAGCCACACATAAAAAGGAATAACAAGGCATCAAAAATACCAAGAAGTGAATGGGAGTGAAGCTGTTGATTTGTCATGCTGTTTGCTGACAATTTAGTAAGTTGGCTACTGAATTCATATAGATTTCACACACACACACAAATCTATATGAATTCAATGTCCTCGTTATTTGTGTGTGTGCATGTACACACACACACACAAATAACGAGGACACTGGTTTCATTTTAAGTAGCCCAAACCTTCATTCATATATATTAGAAGAGATTGTGGCTTTCCTAGGCCCTCAAGATTCTATTCAATCAGCCTTGTCACACTGGAGAAGAGAACAGCACAGCACCCGCATGACAATTTCTCTCTGTGTGTCTTTCTTGCTCTCCTCTCACTGGAGACCTAAGATGGTATCAGGCATATTTTCTTTCCATAATGGCTGAATAATTAGCATTGACAATATTTCTAAGCGTCACACACCAGAAAAAAATATTTTATTCTCATGTTGGAACAATAGCACTTTCCTTGAATGGAATTTCCCTAGTCATTTCTTTGAAACCCACTGAAGCAGTGTTGCCCATAATGAATTCATTTATATAGCCAGGATGAGTATCCTATTACAAAACATACTTCATAGCAATTACATTGTAATTCAGCATGAAGCATTACTACATTGCAATTAGAGCAAAAGACAACTCTGTCATTCTTGGCAAATAAATGGTAGCAAGACTCAAAAGATTCATAGGGCTTGAAGGCAATCTTCATTTATCCTGGCTCATCTGTGAAGTTCTGAATATGACCCAAGAATTTAAAATAAACTCAATACCAGGTAGGGTTGCCAACTCCAGGTTAGAAAGTTCTTGAAGATTTGAAGGAGAGGTAGACAAAGCAGTGTTTGAGGAGGGGTGAGACCGGTCCTCACCTGGGACCTCACCTGGGACTCCACCTTCTAAAGCAGCAATTTTCTTCAGGGAACCTGATCTTTTCCTCCTGGAGATCAGTTGTAATTCCAGGAGATCTCCAGGCCCCACTTTGAGGTTGGTAACCCTAACACCAGGGATTTGATCTAAAGGCATCATCCACCAGATTAATAGCAGTTACACGGCCAGTATGGCAGAGGATGAGAGAGTCATTTTTGCCAGTTTGCCCCTCCCAGCACAGGCTACCACTTTGCCTCTATACCAGAGTTTGTTCCAGATTTTCCGGAACATAACTGGACCCTTTCCCCTTTGGAATGGCCCCTCCCGTTTGGCCCCTCCCATTTGGCTCTGCCATTTCTTTTTTCAATCACTCTCATTTCTGTTTCATTTCTATTCTATTCATCATTTCTATCTCATCTATTTCATTTCTATTCCATTCTATTCATCATTTCTATTTCACTGCTGTTTCCAATTCTGCCTATTATCATCTTTGGCAGATTAGGCAACTGGTTCCCTACCTCTCCTACCAGGACTTGGCTATGGTGACCCATGCAATGGTCACTTCCTGGCTTGATAACTGTAACTTGCTTTATGAGGGCTTACCCTTGAGACTGATCCAAAAACTCCAACCGGTGCAAAATGCCTGCTGACTGTGACATCTGTGCATGCGTGCATGGGCCTCAGGCTACACCAATTGGGTTGTGATCACACAGGCAATTTGGTCCGGCATAGCCACACACACACACACCCCCCTGGATCAAAGCAGCATGATCAGGCATGCACATCTGGCACTCGGCAGCCATCCATCCCTACCCCATTGCAAAATGACTCCCATATGCCTTAAACAGCCACTGGGGAAATCTGGTTGTTTTCCAGATGAGGCGCTTCCATGGTGGCTTTTCTGGCGTCTGAACGTGCAGGTGTGCCATGGAAGTGCAGGAGCCATGTGATCGCTCCTCCTGTTCCTGGTGCAGCAGTACACCATTTTCAGCAACCTAACTCCAGCAGCTTTTTTCTCCTCAGGATACTGCTGCGGCAACCTGCCAGTCTGGACACAACCTCACACTGGCTACCAATTGAGTACCAAATCCACTTCAAAGTGTTGGTACTGACCTTTAAAGCCCTGTGCAGCCAGGAATTGACATATCGGAGGGACTATATTTCCCCATATGTGCCATGGAGAGCCTTGCACTTGGCAGACCACCATCTGCTGGTTGTCCCCAGCCCAAAGAGTGTCTGCTTAGCCTTAGCTAGGGCTGGGGCCCTTTTCTGCCCTAGCCCAGACCTGGTTGAACAAGCTCCCACCTGAGAGACCTATGCGAGCCCCAAAACTCGCCAAGTCTGCGCTGGCGGGAGGGGGCTGATTTGCCTCCTCGTGAGGCATGAAGATAAGGATACCAGGCAGGGGGCAGAGCCAGCCTATTTAGGCTTGGCTCCTGCTCTCTGCCCCAGAAGTCTTCGGTGTGCTCGGACGGAGTGGATGTCCGAGCACAGAGGGGAGAGTGGTGCGGCCTAGTGGGGGTGCAGAGGCAGAGGATCGCTGCAGATGGGTGCCGGGAGGTCAGCAGCGAGGCCTGGGGTAGCGCGGTTCTAGTGGCCCGATCCCTTGCGCTCGCGGCGACTCAGTTGTAGTGGCCTGGTGTCCGTGGTGACTTGGTCGCCGCGCTTGTGGCGGCAGCCCGATCCCCGTGCCCGTGTGTTGTATGAAAGGAGAGAAGGTTAGCACTCCCCTTGATAAGGATGGAAGAGGTCCTAGTGGCCTGTACAACACACATATGGTTAAGGCATTGTCACTTACTTCGTAGCTTCTAACCATGTTTTACAGTTCTGGTGATGTTGTGGTTGTTGGCGGCCCGGTCCCTGCGCCTGCGGAGGCGGCCCGGTCCCCGCGGCTGCGCCTGTGGCCACTGGATAACCCTGCCAGCTGGTTCCTGGGGCTGTGTCATTCGGGCACAGTTTCCTTGGCCCTGTCTTGGGTGGCGGCTGTTAGTGAGGCTGGAGGGCCGAATTTTGGAGGGGAGCAGCCCTCTGGCGGCTTGAGGATAATTTCCAATGACACTATCAGCCCAGCTTGCTTTGGGGCCAACAAGAGGCGTTTTTGTAATAACAAAGTAAAACAAAAATAAATAAATTAGACAAGCAGGCCTCAAAGGGGAGGCTTATTTAAAGGGCCAAAGCTAGCAAAAAACAAACAAACGACAAAAGTTGTCTGACTAGCTTGGGCAGTTGGATGAGCTGGGCCTGGGGTTCTCCTTAAGTGTGGCGGCCATTTTATGAGCAGTTTTGGGGGTGGCCATTTTCTGTTGGGTGTTCTGGTGGCCATTTTACAAACCTTTTTTCTTTGGTGGCCATTATGGATTTAATTTAGGGGGTTATGTTAAAGTGATACTGTTGACAGTTGTTTTAAGGAGTGCTTTAGGTGAACATATTTTGTTTTTACAATAAAGATTAAAGCAAAATAAATAAGTAAATAAATAAGAACTCCCTATTCCTTCACTTGGTTCAGTTAGGCTGTTCTCTCAGGGACAGTGCTGGCAGGTTCTCCATCAACCCACCTACTTCATGGGATGTCCCATAGGGGGAAAAGGGAAAGGAATTTGTGGGCTAATCTGAGACTCTGAGTGAAAGGTTGAGTTAAATTCAACCTCTTCCTTCCTCCATATACATTTGCTGGCATGGCTTTTTGGCTTGTAATAATTGCCTTAATGGCATTTTAGGAGGAAGTAGATCGGTGAGTGACCATCTGCTGGGTATGCTGATGGTCCCAGGTTCAATCAGGACCCCGGCAGCTTTAGTTGATGGATTTGGCAGTAGGTAGGCAGTAGTCAGTATATCAGACTTCTGCCTAAGACCTGGAGAGCATTGTCGGTTGAGTAGGCTATACTTATTTAACAAGCCTGTGCTAAGCAAGAAGTTATTCCATATAAGAATAACACGTTGATTCCCTACTTATTGCTGCAAAGCTTATTTATATTTGAGATTTGAGACGAATTTCTCTTCAATAACATTTTTATTAAGGGAAAGACAATGTAAATTGCCAAACTTCAGATTACAATATTTAGCCCTAATGCATAGGGATGTACATTCAGTGTAGTGGTTGGGTAGCAGTGGACTATAATCTGGAGAACCAAGTTTGATTTCCTATTTATGCATAATGCCAGCTGCGTGATTTTGGGTCAATCCAGTTCTCTGAGGGCTGTTCTCTCAAGAGCGGTTCTCTCATAGCTCTCTCAGCCCCACCTACCTCACAGGGTGTTTGTTGTGGGGAGAGGAAAGGATGGAGATTGTAAATCTCTCTGAGTACGAGCGAGATATAAATCCAGTCTCTTCTTTTTCTTCTTCGGGGTACTATAGAAGCCTTTACTGGTATCTGACTGTAAACTGTGAATAGAAACAGACTTTGAGCTGAGGGAGTGCAGCCAAGGGGACAGCTAATTGAAACCAGGTAGCTTGATTGAACACTTAGGGAGTGGAAGTGGAATTAAAGGTATTCTGAATAGAAAACAGCTGAATGGTTAAGGGCTTCCTTTGGTGATGAAATCCTGGTCAGCAACATTTGATTTGACAGTGTGAATGCACTCTGTGTTGGTACCTGGCTTAGTCTTCGTTAGGTGTTCGGATTCGATAATATCCATTGCAGTATGTCATTTGTATCTTCTGTTTTTCTGTTTTAGCAGGTGACTTCCAACCTGACACAGTGATCCGTGAAATTCAAAAGCTGGCACGTCATTACAGGTCCTTGCTTGGTTCTAATGAATACAGTGTGACTTCCTCCTGATGTTGTGATCTGGGAATTGGTCAGCCAGCACGTCATTACATGTCATTGGTTGGTCCTAATGAACATATTTCACAGTTTTAATAGTGCATTGTTTTTAAAGGGAGGTTCAGTGAGTAACCACGGCCTGTCGGGGTGGCGTGGGTCATGATAGGCTGTGGACGGTGCCGGCTGGGATGCTGTGGCAGTAATGAGGCAGGTGGCTTCCATGGAGGTTCTGTGGGGGCTGTTCTGCTCAAGCACTTGGCCAGGTAAGAATTATTTTCTGGCATGGCAGCCCAGCCTTATTCATGTATATATGGTAGTATGGTTCACTGAATATAGGTTCCCATTACATTGAATGAACATATAGCCTGCACGTAGGTGTGTACCTGTTTGTAAAGGGGCCATTGCTCTTTACTGTGTGCCTGTCCTTGGGCTTTAGGATAGGAACCCAGTTTCTATAAGAAAATTAGGTACTGTGCTTTTGTCAGGATAGGGTGTTTTTTCAAAACAGACACACAAGCAAATTAATAAATATAGCGGTTTTACAGTGACAATATTGTTGATTGGCACTTATGTTTCGAAAGCCAAACTAACTTTTTGTAATGATGGGTCTCAGTGATTAGTAGAACTGGGAAGATACACCAAGAAGTTTTTCAGAATGTCTTATGGGGAGCAGTCTCTTGAGTTCTAAATATTGAATGCCTGCGACAAGTCCTTTAAGGAACTCCGTGGCTGAGGGTATGTTTCCACAGTCTGCCAATCCATGTTGATTTGGAATTGAATCAGAGACACTTTCTTCTGGTATAGACCTTAGACATAATCATTCTTGGCCTCAAGTTCCTATCTTTCAGGGTTCAGGATTGCCAAACAATCCAAAGACTTAGGTCTTGTCTGCCTTATAGAGACTGAATATGTGGAGTTGCACAGCTGTGGTTTTTTATGGCGTGGAGGTAAAGTACGCCATCAGACAATTAACGTCCCTTTAAAAGGGGTGGGCTTCCTGTGCACCCTGGATTATCAATAAGTAATTCACTTGATTGGTGTTGGCAAAAGCCCTATGTATGTTGGGCAGTGCCTGGCAAATCTCAATGACTCTGCGAAGGTAAGCATTGCTGTGTAAATGCCTTTGCTACCCAGGAATATCATTAAGTCATTCCTTGATTAGGGCACACATAAGCCTTATAATATCGGGCAGTGGCTTGCAAAGCAATGACTGTGCTAGTGCAAACACTGCTGTGTTCATGTAGTGGAATTTCTACTGCAAAAGGGTCATTTTGGCAAACTGGGTGTTCTGCACTTCCTGTACGAAGATGGTTACTGCTTTGGCATGTGGATGGAATTCTGATGACCAGGCACCAGTTTGCGGCAGTAGGCCTGGGCTTTGGGCAAGTTGGATATTTCCTGGGCGTGAAGTTTGGAACTCATTCTTCTTGGCTCAGTGCCGCTTCCACTACAGCTGCCCTGCGCTACGTATTCCTTTGCTGAGTAGTAGTGCCAGTGGGACCTTGTTCAGGTCAAGACATTTGTCCAGTCACTGCACTCCTGTTGCGGGGTGTCGCTGTGGATAGTGAGCTGCGGTGGGTTTGTTGCCTTGCATTCAGAGAATGAATTGCAAAGTTTTAAGTTATTAATGAAGTTTGTCTTTCAGGTGCTGCTGGCTGCAGGGCAAGATGAGGAATCAATGTTTGTGGCCACAGCATGGTCCTTTGGGCCACCCACCGGGCCAAGAGGACTCCCTGGCCGGGAAGGCCCTTGTGTTACAGGCTGCAACAGACCTTTGGAAGATAAGAGCAAGATGGCCCAGAGTGCGGATAGTCTGTCCAGCTATTCTGCTTTGCCATGAAGGACAAAGCCCTTGTGATTAAGTGGAGGCTGGCCTTGTGATGATAGGAGCAAGGTGGCCTGGAGTGCACATGGTCTGGTGGCCATGCTGCATCGTCATGAAGGGTGAGGCCCTTGTGATAAAGTGGAGACTGGCCTTGTGATGATAGGAGCAAGGTAGTCTGAGTGCACGTGGTCTGGTGGCCATGCTGCATCGTCATGAAGGGCGAGACCCTTGTGATAAAGTGGTGATTGGCCTTGTGATGATAAGAGCAAGGTGGCATGGAGTGCACATGATCTGGTGGCTATGCTGCATTGTCATGAAGGGCGAGGCCCTGGAGTCACAACCGGACCGGTTGCCTGGGGTGCAGTCTCATCTTGATGAGCCGGTGGCCCGGAGTGCAGATGGTATGATGGCAATTCTGCCCCATCATGAAGGGCAAGGCCCTGGTGCTACAAGCGGACTGGTTGCCTGGGCAGCCTCGTCATGGCATAGACGGCCCAGAGTGCACATGGTCTGGTGGCTATGTTGCATCATCAGGAAGGGTATTGGCCCTGGCTTACAGGCAGAGGCTGACCTTGCGATGATAAGAGTAAGGTGGCCCAGAGTGTGGATAGTCTTGTGACTATTCTGCACTGCCAGGTTGGCACAATTTTGGGGACTCCACTAGATGTTAAGGCAGCCAGTTGCCTAGAGGGCAGCTGGTCTTGTCTGCAATAGCGCTGTGCCAGGAGTGGCATAGCCTGGGGGTTTCTAGGTCCTTGGGCTGGATGAGATTAAGCACCATTTGGCAGCTTTAAAATGCCATGGAAGGAGGCTTGGACCTCTTCTTATTGCACCCTGATATACGGGTCGGGTTGAAGGACCTGTATAGGGAAGACAGGGTGCACCTCCTTAACAAGGGCATCACTATATTTCTGGCAGATTTGAAGTGAGAGGTGCTTTTGGTGTTGGATTGCTTGGTGGGGGCGAAGGCCTAAGCAAAGGCTTGACCTTTGCTATGGCGGGGTAGCGCGATCAGCAAGTTGAAATCGGTGAGCACCTGGGCATTGTTATAAAGGAATTAAAGGGTCCTCCATGAACAGCTTTCGGGCCTTTGCAGCTCAAGGCTGGGAGGGGGTGATCTTCCTTAGAACAATCTGGCCCGGCCTATCTTAGCAGGCCTTTGCGGCTTCTGGGGTGGTGGGCCAGGGGGTTCTCCTAAACATGCCAAGAAGCTGGTCGAGAGCCACATTGGGTGGCTCAAGATCGGGGAAGGTGCATCGCCCAGAAGGAGATGAAGGTGGTCAGCAGTTTGACACCTGTCATATTCCTCAGTACATTCTTAGCAGCCCCTCGCCAGTTGTTTGATTATAAATAATTAATAAAGTGGCCCTTGTTAAATCCATATTGGTGTCCATCTCTTCATTCCAATTGTGGGGGCAATTACATTTCTGCGAGGCCTGTAAAATGGAGCAAGGTTTTTGGGTGAGATGGCAGGTGTCTATTTATTCCATCTTTTGGCCTCTCTTGCTGAAACATTCCATCTGATATGGCCCATCTGAGAAGATCTTATAGTCTGGTTTATGACCCAGCTGCTCCAGTTTTGAGAACATTGTATTTGTAAATTACAGTATCATCTATTTTCAACTCATATTCCTTGTTTTAAACTCTTTTAATTATTTATATCCTGTATTGTTTTAATTGTTATTTTGAATTGCTATTGTAATCTGCCCTGAGCCCTCTTGCAGGGAAGACAGAATATAAATTTGAATTAATAAGTAAATAAATAAATTTGCTTACTCTGGTAAAGAAAAATAATACCAAATTGTGATTCTTTAGTTACTTATACTACTTTGTATAAAACCAGAAAGAAGAAAACATCCTTTCCATTATTTTATTCAGTACATTATTCAACAGGGATAGGGGTGGCTGTGGGTGTTTGGGCTTGGGGGTGGGGCTTTCCCCACCAGCCAGCTGGCTGGCGGTAGGCTGAACCTCCCAAAAAGTGGGTAAATCCCACCAGACTGGGAGGTCTGGAAGCCCTATAAATCTATGGGATTTTAAGCAGCAATAATACAGGCAAGGAAGGGGAACATTTACTAATTCCCGATTTGCAACTCTAGGCCCAAACAACACATTAGTCTTTGTAACATTGTGGGTTCACCAACCTGTAAGATATCAAGTAAATAGTGCCTTCTGGGATATTTTGGAGTGGGGAAACAGTGCAGGAAAGAAGACTGAAACCCCATCTCCTCAATATCATGGTCCCAATCTGAATCAGGACTCCAGTCACTTGGGAAAATGGTCCCTGACTGCTGGCATTGAAGTCAAGTCAGAGGAAACTAAATTGTAACTTGCAGTTCAGGCCACAGTCATATACTGTATATATTAAAAAAAAGGTTTTCAATCAATCAACATTTATTACAAGCAGTAGATAAGTCAACAAAAAAGCAGTTTACATATAAATGTAAAATTAATATACAGAGATTAAAAAATCTGGGATACAGCTCTTCAAGTCAGTAGAGCTCAGGCACATCTCTATTCAGTGGGAGGGAATCATAGCCAAAACTTTGTGCCTGCAAACTACCTTTATGTTTTAGAATTCCCTATATACTGCAGAGCTTTCACCTTAGCCTGTTTTAAATGTCTGCTTTCAGAACTATTTGAAGGGAGATACTTACACATTCCCTACACTCAGTGCCCGTGTTTCTGCCAACTGAACACAGTTGAAACAGTGGAACGTGTTATTAATGTGTCCATTTTATAAGGCCATCCATTCCACTTATGTTAACCCTATTCTATCCAAGTGCCCAGGAAGATCTGAACAATTCTATACATATCTCCTTCTTGCAGACTGTTCCAATGAGACCACCTCTAAAGTGGCCAAATTCCGTGCTGAGTCTCCTTCCATAAGAAAGCAAATATTCCAAACTTTCAAATAACTGTTATGTATAATTAATTACAGCACAATAAGGTTATGAATTTTAATCTCTGTATATCAATTTTAAATTTATATAAACAATGCTTTTTGTTGACTGATCTACTGATTGCAATGAATGCTGATTGAAATGAGATTGAAATTGATTCAAAAATTGTTTTAAAAGTAGATATCCATGTGGATTCATAGTGAGATCCAAAACTGAATCCCACGTAACACATTATATTAGTACCAATCAAAATAACATGATCAGGCTGGATGCTGATTAAATGTAAAAGGCTGGGGAAAGAAAATATCTTTCAGGCCATGATCTTAAGTAGGAGTGTGCAAAAAAAAAAAAAAAAGCATTTTTTTGGATTTGGGTGTAGTGAACTCCAAAAATATTGGTATTTCCCAATATTCCTGAATCCCAGTATCAATATTTAGGTAAGTATCAATGAAGATCTGCAAAGATGGGGAAAACTGAAGATTTCATGGCTAGGCAGAATCTCTGCTATTAGAATTAATATATTACCAAAGTTGACTTTCTTGTTCCAAATGTTACCAATTGATATAGATGAAAATATTTATTAATGCTTATTGCAATGGAAGTAGCAGGGAAAAAACTGATTATACAACTTATGGTTATATGAGAAGACAAGGGAAAATTGAAAAATGAATCCTGGCAAGAAGTTCAAAATGAAGAACATCCAGTGATGTGCTACCAAATAGTATCCAAATACAAAGAACAAATAGCAAAAGAAGGAGGATGCCTAAGAGAGAAAATGGCCTGTGAACAAATTACAGGAGACCTAAAACATTTGTTTGGAAAAATATAAAAAATGCTATTGCAATATGAAACAGAACAAGTGAAAGACCGTATGATTAAATGGATGAAAAAAATTGGAAAGTGGAAAAACTTATGGACTAAAGAAATCAAATTAACGGACTTCCGGTCAACAGCGTGGCAATGGCAGCCACTACTCCCGAGGCTTGGGAGAGTGGCTAGCACATCAGCGGTTTGGAGGGGGGCTACAGAAGTGGCCCCTCCACGGAACCCTGGGTAAGGGTTCCTAGCCAGAGGGCTTTCAAGGAGTTGCCTCTTCAGCGGCAGAATGCTGCGGAATTGAGTGCTCCTTTGCCCTAACGGTCCTACCGCTGGTGGCTGAATGGCTCGAGCTAGGCTGACCGGGGCAAGTGGAGGAGATCGGGTGAGATGCGACAACTGAGGCGAGGCTGCAGGCAGCCGAGGATGAATGTGAGTTCAATGCAAGTGATTTAAGGAAGAAATGGTGAATTCCCTGCCCCTTTGTCTTACCGGTTTGGAGGGAGTCCCCCCCCCACAAGCGGCAAATAGAAGAAAAAGGGTGGGCACAGGGAAAATAGAAAATTGTTTGGTTTTGAGAGACTTACCAGAGCGGATTTTACGCATAAGCGAATTTCAGAGGTGGTGAAGGAGCGGTTAGTTCCTGTAAACAATAATCCAAGATGTCGGGCGTCGGGAAGAGGGTGACGAAACTGAAACCTCCGGGTGGCCAGAGTCCTAGGCCGGAAGAGGAGGGACCAGATGTCATAAGACTACTAGTGGATATGCTCAAGCCAGTCATGGATCAACTCGCTGGTATTAACCAGCAGTTAGTCGTTTTAAACCAGACGATGGCAGCGCAGCAGCTCCAAGTGGCGGAAACGGTTAAACAAATGGAACAGACGATTGCAGAAGTGAAGGAGTATGCACTCTGAACACAGAAAGTTGAAGAAAAGAGTGGATCAACTGGTGAATAAGCAAAACCATCAAGAACATAGGCTTTTGTCCTTGCAAATGGAAAAAGCCAATAAGATCCTCAGATTTCAAGGGGTGCCAGAGTCTTCGAAGGAAGATTTAAAGAAGCTCCTTAGTGATCTTCTCGCACCAGTTGTAGGCTTAAAAACGGAAGAAATTATGCACGACATTGAAACAGCATGTAGGGTGTATTCAAATTACACCAAAAAGAATAGCCTACCTGGTGAAATATCAGTCAGATTTTCAAGAAGACAAACTAGGGATGCAATTTTACGAGCAACCTCGGCAGCTCCATTGACAATGGGGAATGACAGCATCAAGGTTTTAAAGGACATACCATTTGAGATTCGTCAGAAGCGGAAAAGTTACAAGGACTTGATACTCTTTCTCCAAACTAACCAAATCGGATATAAATGGGTAGTCCCAGAAGGAGTGGTCTTTAAGATGAATGATAAGAGAGAGAAGATTGACTCTGTGTTTAAAGCCAAGGAATTTCTCAAACGTCACCTGGGGACTAAAGAAGACAGCAAAATTGGTTCGAGTGGCTCTGTTCCCTTCGAGACGGACGAGGACCTGGCAGCAGAAGAAGGCGTTGATGCCCGAAAACCAGCTTATGCACTTAGGGACAGGAAACTTAAGTAAAGGCAGAAGGACTCTGAAATTGGCCTTTATGAAGCAAGTTTGAGAGATGCTCTGGAATACTCTCATAACAACTAATCAGCTAATTCTGAAATAGGGAAAGTTAGACAGGAACTCGCGGTATTCATGTTCATGCTAACTGTGTAGTACTAACATAGATGCTAACAGGGTGGAAAGATCTCCTACTCTTGGGTTTTTAGTTTAGTGTGGGTTTGCTTTTCTTTCTCCCTTAGTGTTATATCCCCCTCCTTTTTTCTTTAGTTTGTAGTCTATATAAAATGCAAATAAATAAAAAATCCCCTTCGGGGGGCCAAAAAAAAAGAAAAGGGAAAAAAAGAAATCAAATTAACCAAGTCCCAAATATTAAAGGAGAATTGGTATAAAATGTTTTTAGATGGTATTGTCAGGCCTCTGGTCCAGCCCGTGATGGCAGCGGTGATACTTTGGGATGATCCAGCCGAAGGGCAATGCTGAGGGGTCATGCCGTGAGCCTCAGATGTCGGAGATGGCTTGTGGTTGCATCACCACCACCAGCCTACTCTCCTGGAGCATGTACAAAGAAGAACTCCCATGTCTCACTGGGTTGGCAGGCTCTCTTCACACTCCTTCTCTCCTCCCCAGCTCTGGCTTCCATCACTCTTTTATTCCCTTCCACCAGCACCTGACCCTTCCCTCCCTCCTGAACTGCTGTTCCATTGGCTCCGGTCCCCGTTCATCGTCCTGTCTTCTCGCTTCCATTGGCCTGGGTGTTCTTCCTTTTAAGGTTGGCTGGTGGCCCCACCCCTCCCAGCCCTCAGAGCAGAGAGTCAGCTGCCGACCTGCTCTCTCCTCTGGCGTGTCTTGGCCTCAAAGAACCTGCCTTAAGGAGGTCTCCCAGGGGCCAGGCATTTGGGGGGGGCACAGAGACTGTGGGGTTGTCTTCGGGCATGCCCTCATGGCGTGGCTCCTGGGTCCTCTTCCCCCACCGTCTTCCAGAACTGTTGAAGCCCCGGGCTTCTCGTCCCTGCCCCAGACACCCCCTTGAGGCTCCCCCACCCAGACTCGTTCCCATCCCTGAGGACTGGGTGGCGGGGCCAGCACAGGTGGGCCGTCACTGAGTGGCCGAGTGCCCGGGGCCCTCCCAGAGCTGCTCCCGCCTTCCGCGTCTTCCGGGCAAGGTGGGGCCCCCGGCAGAGCCGTTCGCGGCTCCTCTGGAGCACATTTGCCGCCCCCGCCTGTCCCGGCCCGCCGCCGCCCCTCTGTGACCAGGACGGGGCTGTCGGACAGGAGCAGCCCTGGCCTCCTCGGGCACGGGGGCATGCTGTTGGGTGGCCTCCCCCCCCTCTAGGGCCAGGAGCTGGAGCAGCTTTGGGCATAGCCGCTCCCCCTGCTTGAGGCCTGCCGCGGCTGTGGGGCACAGCTCGGAGCTGCCGCGGAGAAGCCCCGAGCCAAGACAGGTATATCAAACCCAAAGAAATTGTAAAAATCAATAAGAGTTATAACAGCAAATGGTGGAAATGTCTAAGTACAGATGCAACATTTTGCCATATGTGGTGGACACGTAAGGAAGCAAGACAATGAAGAGATATAAAAGATACAAAGATTGCAATGGACCCCCCAGAACATGCTATTAAATATTTTACCTAGTAATATTATAACAACACATAATGAGCTATTCAAATATATGCTAATGACAGCAAGGGTGGCATTTGGGTCTAAAAGGAAGGCGGGAAAGTGCCCAGAACTGATGGAATGGAAGAACAAATTAATTGAGTATGCAACAAAACTATCATCTTATTTACATAATAGATTGAATTCATAATTTCAAGAAAAATTGAATGTACTTTCTTATTATATAGCTGAAAATTAGGACTGAATTGTTAAAGTGGACAATGATTAAGAAATAGATTAATGCAATACATGTTTGTAATAATGAAATATTAGATATGAAACAATGAAGAAAAGATAGAATAAAGAAAAACAGAAGTGAACAATTAGACTACATATAAACTAGGAGTGTGGCCCGTTGTGGGGGGGAAATACAACAAGGGCTGAGTTCAAACTGGCAATTTGCCCTGGTAGGGACCCAGGCCAGCAACAATTCAATCCTGCAGTAAACTGGGCGGTCATACAGGCACATTTGCCTGGCATCCCCCACCCATAGCCAACCCGTGCTGTTGCGCTTCACTGCCGGATTAAAAAGATACCTCATGTAACTAGTAGCAAATCCCAAAAGCGTGTGTGTGTTGCGTGTTTCTCCACTTCCAGGAGTCTGAACACTCCGCTGATAAGCCGGGAGCAACCCACATTGGGCAACAGCAGTATGATTGGCCGTGCTCCGCTCTACTGCCCAATGCAGTGCCGGTGCTGTGGGGTCCTCCCCCAATCGGCAAAATACACTTATGCGCACATACACCCATACACCCACAGCTGAATTAATGGGGAAATGCCGAATACAGCGCGTCTCCAGGGCAGCAGTCTGAATGCTCCTGCCCGCCTCCACCCCGTATCTTCCAGCAGCAGCCCAGGCTGTCTGAATGGGAAAACCCGGAACAGTTTTTTCCGGGGCTTTTTTGCCAAGACTGGCTACAGGAGCAAATTGCCAGTCTGTCCTCAGCCAAGGTCTAGAAAGAGGGTGGGGTCAATGATTTTGTATCTTGCAGGCAGAGTAAATACAGAGTAGTGTTTTGCAGTGTAAAGAACTAATGTGGGAGTGAAGAATAGCATATCTCATGGTAGTAGAGATTAATTGTTGCCTGTGGTCATACGATGTAAGGTTGCAGTGCCCATAATCATAGTGTGTGGTGAATGGATTTTGGGATGCTGAAAAAGCCGTGACAGGGTGCAGCATTCAGTAAGTTCTGCATCTGTGCATTTTGCAAAGTCATCTGGTGTCTCTTTTGCACATGTCAAGGGAAGGGGGAGCAAGGTCAGAGGTAGTTGTAGAGGTCAGGACAGAAGTGACTTGAAGGTAGAAGAGGAATGTGGCAATATGAGTATTTGTGCTAAAACAGTGGGAGTTGTTAATTGGCACCTGACAGAAGGCATAGTGGCAGTGAGTTGTTGGTGTTTGTTGTGGGCCAGGAGGTAGAGGCAGTAAAGGTATGCCTAAGCAGTGGATAGTGGCTGGATACTGTACATGCATTCAGAACATACTGCTGCAATTAGAAGGACCATTGTCATTGTGTACAAAGTAGCATGCTTTGGTGAAGAGTTGTTACACAGAAGAGCATTAGTCCCTGAAGGCAGATCTACAGAGAAACAGTGAAATCACATTAGAAAATATCATGATGACTGAAGAACCTCTTTGTAGACAACATTTCTGGTGAAGACTTTGTCAGAATGGGGTATTAGTCTTCCTTGCTGGGGCCCATCAACGATGTGAACTCTGAGATCCTGGAAGTGGCATACCCTTGAGAAAGCCACATAAAGTTGTCCATGTGTGAAAACAGTTGTAAGTTTTTGTCTCTGGCCTGGAAGTTGCTTGTGATGGGAAACCATCGTGGTGGTCTCAGGCAATGATACAGTGGTGCCTTTCTTCTTGAAGGAAAGCTCAGAAGGGCTGTGGAGATTAGGAAAGTCAACAGTGTTGCAACTTGTATAAGTGCAGTGGAAGGTACATGACCCACCAAAGATGTGGAAGCTCTGTCAGTTTTAAGCCAAAAATTGTTGGCTGAGTGTAGGAATAATTGGTAGATCATGGCTCTGTTAAATCTGTAATGTGTCAAGTGGTGAACACAGCACAAGTGATGGTTCACAGGGGCCCAATATGGGCCCATGAGTATGTTTTTCAGGATGGTGGGATATTTCAAGAGATGGGTGAAGTGAATAAGAGCAACAGTTTTAAAGTGGGACAAAAGAAAGAGCTGGAGGGCAAGTTTGCTGGCTTGTGGAAGGGGGCTTGGGTGGGAAGCAGAAGACTGAAGGAGTGGAAAAAGGAGGGAGTAGAATCTCAGATTATTGTAAGAGAACTAAATGATATCTGATTGGTTTAGGAAGAGAAGGAGGAGGAGGAGTGAAGGAACTAATTCCCCTCATAGGAACTACTATCCCCCCTTCTGTCATAGAGTCATTGAATAATATCAACCACTCCTGGACACATTTCACAGTTTTGAAGTGCGGTGTCTGTGGCAGTGTACCTGTCTGAGGTCCCACCTCTCCTCAAGCCGTCCCTCTCCAGGCCCCACACATGAAATCTCCAGGAATTTCCAAACCTAAAGTTGGCAACTTTACCTCCTCCCCTCTCAGCAGCCTCTTCCTAGGCAAAGTTCTGTCTTTCTCGTTAGCGGGGAGCAAAGCAGTTTACTTCATTCTCATCTTCCACTTTGTGATCTGTACAGCAACCCTGCATGGTAGGTTAAGCAGAAAGTCTGTGGCTGGTCTGAAATCACCCAGGCAGCTTCCATATGTAAACAAAACTCCTATAATGTGCTAAATCAGATAACACAGAGAACCCATTGGTATAAGGAAAGCATCAAACTTTGAGCTATGATAAAAGCATACATTATTTTAAAAACTGATAAGTAATTTATAAAAATTTAGACTATCTCAATATAAAGTGAGATTAGTAGTAAATTAACCTTAAAAGCCATAGTCTCCTAATCCTACTTTTTAAAACCTTAATGTGCTTTTTAATGGTGCATCTGGTATTATTAAATTTGCTTAGTATCCAAAGCATATCACACCCCATTATTCTGTTGGCAATAGAAAGATTAACCCCCTCACTTTAAACAATCAGAGTTCATAAGATTTGCATCTTCTTGTGCAAGAAAATTATAGTATGAGAGGGTTCAATAAACTGCATCTCTCAAGTGTAAAAGACAGTGGGGTGAAGGCTGTTCTGACCAAATGAATGAGAATATCTTGCATTCCATCACTGAAGGATCACTGCCTCCTTCTGTTCAACCCATTAGTTAGTCATGTTGATTCAAATGTCAGTCTTCCCATTACTTTTATAGTTTTACAGATCTTGACTTTGCAGCTTTGAAAAGTATGTCAAAATAGGTGAGCCACTTCATAAAGCTGCTTAAGTATATAGATCCTTATGTAATGACATTACAATATTCTCAAGTGTTTCTTGGAAAGACTAATAAAAGGATTACTGCCTCTGTTAATGTGATGACATTGTCCTTGCTTTCTAATTCAGCCAAACCAGATGGAAGTTCTTGAATGCCAGGCTTCAATTTGAAATTATAATTTAACTCACTTCCTGGAGCAGCCTTAGGTGTCAGGATATAAGCTTCATTAAAATATTTTTCCTTTGCGCAACAAGAGAAAGAATAAATAACTTGAATGAGTGAAAACAACCATAGTAAGATTGCCATGTTAGAATCCTGAAAATGATCACAACTATGGGTGTGCGCTCAGTATAAACCAAGTCAGAAAAATACCCAATAAATACCTTATTACCCTGAGAGTGTCAAGGTCCAGTTGTTACTCTCGGGGCAAAACTCTTCTATAACTTTTAATGCTGTCTGTTTGTTGGCTGTACGACAGCCACACTTTTGATGTATTCCTAAATTTCTAATGTACTTTTATCTCTGATATGCTAATAAGATTGTCTGTCTGTCTACCTTATTAGTGTTTATCAGATATTTTCTCAGCTGATCACTGAGGAAGCTAGTGATTCAGCTATCTGAAAATGGCCACCCCAAAAAATCCTGAAATATTCGGGATTTTCCCGGACCATTGGATAGCTGCAGCTACAGGACACTTAAAGGGCTTTCAGACACTTTAAATGCCTTCAGAATGAACTCAGGTACTTAAAGGGACTGAGGTAGTAAGACTAAGGGGGGATGGCTAGCTAACAACCTCCTCCCCACCCTAAAGAGATGAATAATTTAGGACAATGGGTCTCCCAAGAACCTATTGCTTCACCTTGGACTAATCTCATCAACATCCAGCTTCACTTTCCCTCACCCATTTACTCTAATTGAACAACATTTAATATTATTCACCAAACCTAGTAGCTTCCCCCTCCAGTACTTACAGAGTTATCAAGCACCATTTACACCTATAGTCCTTCTCCAAAAACACATCAAGTTATTGTTTCTGGGGCAAATATGTCAGCTTGCCCCAGGGAGCATTTTGCCCTATATCTGGAGTCCCTAGCCACCAGTGCTGTGTGTCTAGTTTTTGGATCCACACATGCACCTGCAAATCTGTTTGGGCCTTCTCTTCTTCTCCACAAAATGCCGATTGTTTTGCTGTTGCCTCCATGGACTTTGAGACTAGTAATTATAGCCTTCCCCAGAACAGCTGATTTCCTCTTAGCTAGCCTGAGTGTCTTAAGTGTGTGTGTGCTGCCCTCTTATTTCTCTTTCAATAGAAAAACAAAAACAAAACCTTTCTGGCTGAACATTTGCCTGGTTTATTTTTCTCTTAAGGGAAAAAATTAACCTATACTTTTGCAGAGAATCCCAGTTAACCCATCTCACTTTGTCTCCTTTTAAGCTAATTTTCCCCAACTAATTAGGAGACTGCCTATTTGAGTAACACTTCCTCCCCCCAGTCCAGAACTCCAAGCATTGTTCTTGAGTGATGAGCTGTCACTAGCACTTCAGATATTTCTATTAAATAAGCAATTTGGATTTAACATATTTAAGTGTCAAGATGGGGAGAAGACACCATAAAACAATCTGGTCTAATTGAAGTTATGCTGATCATTCTCTTTTGAAGCAAAATACCATAGTTGAGAAGGGACTCAGAAGCAAGGTTAGTCATTTAAAGCCCTGGAAGGGAGGGATCATTGAAAGCAATGTGCAGCATGATAAATCACAGGGCTTGAGTTTATAGACTGTACTGGGAAACTTTTATGGTTGATCTGATTAGAGAGGATGGAAGCGATTACATTTACACATACATAGCACTTTTTATAAACTTGAAGGTGCACGTAGTGCTGAGTAGCGAATATAGCTCAAATTCATATTAAAATCTGAAAACTTTATAAAAGCTGGAAAGGGGGAGGGGGTGTTTGTTAAACTTCAGTAACATCCATAAGGTCAATGGTCATAGAATCATAGAATCATAGACTGTTAGAGTTGGAAGGGACCTTGCAGGTCATCTAGTCTGCAGGAGCGTAGCTGAAAGATAACCCTACATAGCTACAACATACCCAAAAGATGGTCGTCCAGCCTCCGCTTGAAAACGGCAAATGCAAACAATTGGGGGCAGAAGGGGTGGTCTCCTGTATGCCTTTCCATCAACACTACTGATCAGCAGGGTACACAACAGGATCAGGAGAGAAGAGGCAGAGGTCATTGTGGTGGCCTCCTATTGACCAAGGAGACCTTGGTTCTTGAATCTGGTGTAGATGGCAGTCGGGGAGCCATGGACACTCCCAGAGAGAGCAGAACTTCTACATCAGGGTACAGTATAGCATCCAGACACATCGTTTAGAAATTGAACAGGAGGGCCTAGTGGCACAAGGACTCTCCAGAGGAATAGTGGAAGTCATACTCCAATCAAGAAGAATCATGGAATGTTGGAATGGACCTTGCAGGTCATCTAGTCCAACCCCCTGCACTCTGCAGGAGCATAGCCAAAAGATAGCCCTACAACACACCTGAAAGATGATTGTCCAGTCTCCGCTTGAAAAAGTCTAGCAAAGGAGCATCCACCACCTCCCGAGGCAGTCTGTTCCACTGCTCAACCACTCTTACAGTTAGGAAGTTTCTCCTGATATTTAGCCATTATCGACTCCCTTGTAATTTCCACCCATTAGATCTAGTCTTGCAATCTGGAGCAAGAGAGAATAGATCTGCTCCATCTTCTACATGACAGCCCTTCAAATATTTGAAGCCTGCAATCATGTCCCCTCTAAGTCTTCTCTTTCCCAAGCTAAACATACCCAACTCTTTCAGCCTTTCCTCATAAGAAGAGAAGAAGAAGAAGAAGAAGATTTGGATTTATACCCCGCCCTTCACTGCCCAAAGGTATCTTAGAGCAGCTTACAAACTCCTTTCCCTTCCCCTCCCCACAACAGGCACCCTGTGAGGTAGGTGGGGCTGAGAGGACTTCTGACGGAAACTGTCCTTGAGAGAACAGCTGTGCCAGAGCTTGTGACTGACCCAAGGTCACATCAGCAGGTGCAAGTGGAGGAGTGGGGAATCAAACCCGGTTCTCCCAGATAAGAGTCCGTGCACTTAACCACTACACCAAACTGGCTCTCATGACTTGGATTCAAACCCTCTTGTCATCCTGGTTGCCCTCTTCTGGACACACTCAAGCTTGTCAACATCCTTCCTAAAGTGTGGTACCCAAAACTGGACACAGTACTCCAGGTGAAGCCTGACCATAGCAAAATAGAGTGGAACTACCACCTCCCGTGATCTGGACACAATGCTTTTGTTAATGCATCCTAAGATTGCATTAGCTTTCTTCACAGCCACATCACACCACAGGCTCATGTTGAGCTTGTGATCAACCAGAACACCTAGATCCCTTTCACATGTGCTGCTGTCAAGCCAACTCCCTCACATTCTATATCTGTGCCTTTGATTTTTTGTGCCCAGGTGTAGGACTTTGCACGTATCTCTATTGAATTCCATTTTATTTGCTTCAGCCCACTGTTCCAGCCTATCTAGATCATTTTGAATCCTGACTTTGTCTTCTTCAGAGTTAGCAATCCCACCCAGCTTTGTGTCATCTGCAAATTTGATAAGCATCCCCTCTATGTCTTCCTCCAGGTCATTTATAAAAACATTGAATAATACCGGGCCCAGGACTGAGCCCTTTGGCACTCCACTTGAGACTTACCTCCATGTAGATGCAGAGCCATTTACAAGCACTCGTTTGGTATGATTTTTCAACCAACCAGGAATCCATCCAACGGTTGTTCCATCCAGCCCACACTTAACCAACTTATCCTCAAGGATATCATGAGATACTTTGTCAAATGCTTTACTGAAATCTAGATACACTATATCCACAGCATTGCCAGAGTCAACTATTTTTGTAATTCTGTCAAAAAAGGAGATAAGGTTGGTCTGGCATGACTTATTCTTGATAAACCCATGCTGGCTACTACCAATTAACTCATTCTGTTCAAGGTGCTCACAGACAGAGCGTTTGATAATCTGCTCTAGAATTTTTCCAGGTATTGATATCAAGCTGACAAGCCTGTTATTTCCCGGGTCCGTCTTTTTCCCCTTCTTGAAGATCAGGACAACATTTGCTCTTCTCCAGTCTTCCGGCACAACACCAGTACTCCAGGACATCTCAAAGATTAGAGCCAGAATCTCTGAAATAACATTTGCAATTTCTTTTAGCACCCTGGGCTGCAAGCCATCTGGCCCTGGAGATTTGAAAGTATTTAAGGCAGCCAGATGCTCTCTAACAATTTCCTTACTTACTCTGACTGGCAGTTCCTCCGTCCTTCATATGCCCTGCATTCTTCAGTTTGTATACAGCTCGCCTTACGGTTAAAGACTGATGCAAAGTAAGAGTTGAGTAATTCCACTTTGTCTTCATCCCTTGTTAAGACTTGACTGTATTCCCCTAGCAATGAGCTTACCCCATCTCTGTTCTTTTTGCTCCAAACATAGGCATAGAGATTTTTCTTGTTATTTTTAGCATCCCTCGCAAGCCTCAGCTCCATCTGCACTTTAGCCTTTCTGACCCCATCCCTACAGATTCGAGCCTGCTTCTTGTACTCACCCTCAGTAATTTGGCTCTCCTTTCATTTCCTGTACATTCCCTTTTTAGTCTCAGCTATTCAGAGAGTTCCTTGTTCAGCCACCTCAACTTCATTACCCATCTCCCACCTTTCTTTCTTACCGGAACAGTTTGCAATTGTGCCTTAAGCACTTCATTTTTCAGCATCTCCAATCCTTCCTGTGCAGATTTCCCCCTCAGCATTTCCAGCCACAGGATCTTACCTAATATTTCTTTGAGTTTTTTGAAATCAGCCTTCCTGAAGTCCAGGATACAAGTCCTACTATGTCCTGGTTTCACATCCCTCACTATGTCAAATTCCAAGCTGACAAGATCACTATTCCCCAAGGATCCTACAACATCCACCTCATCTACCAGTTCTTCCCTGTTGATCATACACTGGGTAATGCTGCAGTTGCTAAATAAATCACATCTCCAAAGGATTACTGAAGATTTGCTCCAATATTTTAAAGTGACCTTTTAGATGTAATGAGCCATGCTAGATCAAAGTTTCAGGTGAGTAGCCATATTGTTCTGTAGTAGAAGAGCAAGATTCGAGTCCAGTAGCACCTTAGAGATCAGCAAGATACCTTCATCTGACGAAAGGAGCTTTGACTTTTGAAAACTTATACCCTGGAAATCTTGTTGGTCTCTAAGGCGCTGCTGGACCCGAATCATGCTAGATTAAAATGTATGGCAAATTTTGCTCCTTGGTGGATTTTTGTTCCATATTCTAGTCATAATTGATCAATATATTGGAGGATAAGAATAATGTCAGCATGGCTAGTGGTGTTATGATTGATGTATTTATTTTGTATTCCCATGCTTAAGCCATCTGAAGTTGCCCTGAGCCTGCTTGCGGGGAGGGCAGGGTACAAACTGAATAAATAAATAAATAAGTATATATTCACCAAATATTTTCTAGATATGTGAATATTCAGTGATTGTTGGCACTAGCATTCAATAACCTTTGCAGTAGAATGTTCCATTTGACCAGAGTATGACAATTCATGTGTAATAGATTTTGATATCTGACAATATCAGACATGTGGCTGTCAATATTAAACACTCTCTAACAACTGGAATGCAGTAGCAGACAGCATTCGGCATCATTTGAAGTAGAACTGGGTAAATTTTCAATTAATTCATTCAAGTAATCAAAGGATGTACATTTTGTATCTGGATGTCATTATTCAGTCTCAAAATTTGGATTTCAAATGCTAAGTTTAATTTTTGTGTCATAGTAGTCCTTTTCAAACATCCAGTTTTCTTTTTCTTTTTTAAATTTGGTGTATGTTTTGTGTGTGCTTGCCTGGAAGTCATGGTGACTTATGGCAACCCCTATTGGGGGCTTGGACATTTTTCAGAGAGGTGGCTTGAGTAGCCTGCCTCTGTGTTCCACCTCTGGTATTCCTTAGAGGTTGCTCCAAGTACTTGCCAAAGTCAGCCCTGCTTAGCTTCTGAGATTTGATGAGATCAGGCTTGCCTCAGCTAGCCAGGCCAGGGCTCAGACATCCAGTTTTGGTGCTCTATCTACATGTAATAGGGATTTGTTCCACCCATCATCCTCCCAATACATGTGGTGACCATGTTGTGTGAATAGGACAATTCCAGTATTTTCCCATGTTTATACAACTACAATAGGTGCAAATGCATGCATCAAATGTCCAATGTTATATTTGCATATTCCAAAGCTGGAAAATATATGTACCAAAGCTAGAAAATATGGTGACATGCAAGTCAGGAGAATTATGGGTGGCATGACCTTCTATTATGTGTGGTTGGTGTGCCAAAACTAAATGTATGTTAAAGGCTACTAATGGAATGGGGAATTAACAGGACAACATCACTTCATGCATTTCTTCTGTGATAACTTAAGAGGCAGAGGAGGGGGATTTAAGAAAAGATATGCCATTTGGTCACTAACCTTATATTTTGGGTTTATATAGTTCTTTTCAGAGACAATGCAATCTATTTTAAGGCCAAATGGTGTCAAAAGGGAAGATATTAAAGAACTGTAAATATCTCCCTAAGAGGATACTTCAGCTGAAAGAATTTCAGCTGAAAAATGTCAATGCAGAGTCATGCTTTAGAAGCAGAGTGTTCCTTTATCATTAATACCATATACCCCCTCAGCAGCCAAGGTGCACTGGATTCCTTTGCTTTTCCAAGAAACTCTTCTCTAAGCCAGAAGTGTATATTAAATTTATTTTTAACAATGAGAACATGTGATCTCTGCTGGGCTGCAATGGAACTTCCATATTTGAATAAGATGCTAATTTACAAAAGGCACTGAGCACTTTCTGGCTTTTATCTCTTGCTGATACAACTAGGCTTTCCTTCTCTCTCTTTTTTTGCATCATCCATTTACAGAAAATGTCATTACAATCAATACTCATTTTTGAGGTGCTACTTTCTCTTAAAGAGGAAGCCTCAGTTGTTCCAGACATGCTAAACCTACAGTTAACGAAAGAATCAAAAGACTATGGAGCACCAGTATAACAAGGAGCAGATCCTGCCAAATAAAATCAGTGCAGAATATGATTTTCTGCCCTAACCATTCCTTCTCCAAGTTTTTATTGTCAAATAAAATGTGTCCCACTTCAGTCATTGTGCCTGGCAGTGCAGTGTAGTAACTAGACTGCTGGAATTTGACTGCAGAGCCATGAAGCTCATTGTATGACATTACCTCTTAGCCTAAGACACTTGACTGGATTACTGTGAAAATTAACTGAGGTGAAGGAGGGATCTCTGTATGCTATTTTGATCTTTTTGAAGGAAGAGTGAAGATAAAATTATGACTGAAAAGCATCTATCATATGTAGGTTTGTGCACCAAGAAAAAAATATTTTAACTTTGGGTCTGGATTGGGTTGTTGTTGTTGTTTTTTACCATGATTGGATATTTTCAGGTTGGATTATTTTTTTCAATGGGCAGTGTATATGAGGATCTGGCTGTTTATAAAGATAATGCCACCAAATTTGCCCAGAATATACTCCTCCCTCTAATCTAAAGAACCTTCCACAGAGTTTCAAGTGAACTGAATAAAGGGGGTCAGTTTTACAGGCCTCCAAAGCAGATTCCTGTCATCACAGACTCTATTGATTCCTAAAATTGTGGTCAAAGCATCTGAGCAGGAGAGCTCTGGCAGGACATGGCAAAAATTCTTCTACTCTCACAATGACTGGCAACAAAAATTTCTTATATTTCCACTGAAAACTCTGGATTTGCCATCATTTCATGTTGTGGTCTGTTTGTTTACTTTCACAAAGTAAAAGTAGCTTTCTTCACAGACTGAGCATTCCTGTCAGTCAGCCTGCCATTATAGGGATGACAGGAATACCTATTGGGAACAATCGGAGAGGCCTGAAGGCCCATTGGATATAATGGGAGCCAGGAATGCCAACTGACTTGCTTGGGCTCTAGGGGTGTGCATTTAGATCTTCCTGAGCTGAAAATATACCCAATATCTTCTCAGTATTTTTCAGGTATATTTCAGCATCCCAAATATATCTGGGATTTGGGGGGGGGAACCTGGATATTTTTGGGAACCAAGAAGATCAGGGAAACAGCTGAGAGTCAGGGAGGCTGCTCCCTGTCTATCAGCTGCCCCTTCCTCTTCTGCAGTCCCTTTGAATCTGTCTGGTTTAAAGGGACTGCAGAAAAGATTGGGGAAACAGCTGAGAGGCTGGGAAACTGCTCCCTACCAATCAGCTCTTTTCTCCTGCTTCTTCTGCAGTCCATGTAAACCAGGATAGATTGAAACAACTGCAGAAAAGATCGGGGAAACAGCTGACAGGTGAGAGCCACCACTGAGCTGTGTTTTGCAGTTTTGCTGCTCCTGGGTTGGTTCCCCCCACATTTTTTCCTAACTTGGGTCTATTGGGCCTGAAAAAATTCAGGATTTCTGAAAAATCCCAGATCCTACACACCCCAAATGGGCTCCATTGAAGTATATTACAGTGCACATGTTGCAAGAAATTGTGGGTAGACTGCAAAAACAAAACAAAAATGTGCCCTAGGCCTGGAATGACAGCTTCCTGAATGGAATTATGGCCCTCGGAAAGAAAAGATGGTAGTGGTGGAATGATGGTCCTTGGCCCTGTATAAACTGCACTGGGACTGGAACAATAGTCCTGGCCATGGGACTAGAATCAGTGTTCTTGGACTGGAATGGCAGGTCCTATAGAGGAATGATAGTCTCTGGGCCCAGACAGACTGCTCTGGGGCTGGAATGACAGCTCCCTGAGTGGAATGACAGCTTCGGAGACTGGAATTGGTAGTATGAGACTACAGTGACAGCCCCCAGGGTGAAATGATGGTCCCTGGAAGTAGCAGAATTGTTCTGGGACTTGAATGACAGCACTTCGCTATTTGCATGGGCCATCATTTCAATCTGGGGGCTATCCTTCCCATCTCAGAACACTGATTCCTCTGCCAAGGGCCATTATTCCACTCTGAGGACTGTCATTCCAATTGCTGGGCATTTTGCCCTAAGCTATGTGGGTTTGGGGGGGACTTAGAATGAGCTCAAAGAATCACCAACATAACTATTGCTTTCACCTTTGATCAACTATGTTTAAATGGGGGCATTGATCCAGATTGCCCATCTCATAAAAAAAGAAACTGTCTCTTTTATTCTCTGAGCAGCTAGAATACCAGTGGCAACTAGATGGAAATCCGATAAACTTCTTGACTTAAACCTCTGGCATAAGAAAACTATGGAGTATCTACATAATGTCCAAGCACTCTGGCAATATTAACCAACTCAAACGTTCTCTCTACTCTTCTATTTTCTTGGCTGTCTGGTTTCATATTCTAGAATATCTTATTTCACAAGAAACCATCCCTAATATAATTAATGACCTTTCCATATGGTAAAGTTTTTTACTGCTACTTATGTTGTTTAATGGCTTGGAATATCTTGGTTAATCATTATTAGGTTCTATATAAGCTATAGGTAAATTTCCTTATGAAGGTTTCAACTTTACAATAATTTATACTAGCTAATATTTGAATTTTATTGTGCTTTATATATATTATCATATATATTGAACAGCATATATGTACTCTGTTTATGATGGTGAAACTGCAATAAAATGTATTTTGAAAGAGAGAGGAGTGTCATTCCAGGCCCAGGGCAAGCCTATCTAAATCCATTCTGCATTTTCACTGCAAGGGAGCGGTGGCGCAGGCAGTAAAGGAATGCCTGCCTTAACATCTGTTCGAACAGCTTCGGCTGTTCAAATCCCACCGCGGTCAGGGTGAGCTCCTGGCCCTTGTCCCAGCTCCCGCCCACCCAGCGGTTCGAAAGCTCATTAAAGGGTGATTAGATAAAAGGGGTACCTGGTATTAGAGCAGGGGGGCACCCACCCCTGTAGCAGCGATGGTGGAGAGCAATGGACAGCAGAGGCGATGGACGGTGGAGGAGACATGGCGGCTGGCGAGACGAGGAGGCATAGGAAGGAGGCCGGACCGACGAGGCGCAGAGGTGGAGCAATGCAGCAGGCTGGAGCCTGATGTGGACAGAGGCCGCTGCGAAGCTGGCGCGAAAGTGCAGAGTGGATCCGGCCTGGAAGTGGATTTGTAAGGGCCAGGAAGGCAGAACTTCATAACAAAGACCAGCGCCAGAGAGAGAGGTTGCCGCCAGACTGTCCCCTTCGCAACAGAAGATCTGCTACAGAATAGGGGTGCCTGGTAGGATATCCACCTCCCCCTGCACATATGTGGCCCTAGGCTAGGAATGTTGGACCTAATATATATATGTAAGCCACTCAGAGCCCTTAGGGGGGTGAGTGGGATAGAAAGTCGAATAATAAATAAATAAATAAATAAATAAATAAATAAATAAATAAATAAGTTTTGTTTGCTATAATGTTGGCATGTTTTCAAGTTACCAACACTTCAGTCATTCTAGAGTTAAACTGATGTTTTTAGTAAACAGGATGTTACATAGCTTAGTTATAACTAATAAGAAGTAGAGATAAGTTTGCCTGGAAAATTGTGGGTGGTGATTAGTAAAATGAAGTGATCTGTAACCTTTCTATTGACTAATCAATATATTGGTTAGAGGTGGTGCTTTGATCATGTATGGATTTGTTTTCATGTTTTATTATAAGACATCCTGTCTTTGTTCTGAGAGAGAAGACACCATTAAGCTTTTTACTATGTAACTGAGAACATGTAGGCTGTTAGCTAAGACAGTATTTTTTCTTACTTTTCTCCCAATGTAATTCCCTCCCTTGTTTTCTAGTAAAGATAGATTTTCTTTTTAAGGTCAAATGCTACATGGTGTCAAATCTGTTTATTTATTTTGGAATTTAAAACAACTGACATGTAATAGAGCCAATGCAAATCAATTTTCATTCCTCCCATTATATTCAATGGGCCTTCAGGCATCCCCCATCATTACCAATGGGCATTCTTGTCCTTTGTTTTACTCAGCCATAGATGAACAAAAGGTCTCCTTCCCCCATAAAAAAATGAGGAAGGGAAAGAGAGCTGCAGCTCTCTGTGGCTTGTCTCCAAAGGTGATTGGCTGGAACTGCTCTGTGGTCCTCCCCTGCAGGGATGCAATTAGTAGAATCAAGGCAGAACACAAGAATATATTGTAGCCTTCTAGCAGCTCCTGAACTCAAAAACAACACAGATTTCTGCAGGGAGAGTAATTTTATTTCACTAAGAACTGTTCCAGAACATCATGGTGACTTCAAACAGTGATTTCCATGTATACAGCTTGGGCATTTCATTTTGCACACTTTTAAATACATGGCAGCCAATCAATTGTAACTGCTATAACATTGGAGAACTAGTGGCCAAACACTATTGGTGTGGAAATGTTAAGCATTCATGGCTATTATAATGATGCATGCACTGCATTGGTTTGGATAATCTTCATGCAATCAAAGCAAGATGTACAAGACGTGGTTCTCAGACATGGCCATTGCTAGAGATTCCTAGTGCCACACTTACTGAACAGCCAGAATTTTTGAGTAAAGCTTTAATATGAAATCTACAAGTGTACAACTTGGAGTCAGATATCTGAGGCCATTTCCATTTATTAAGTTTAACTTGGTGATGTTTAATTATCCTTAATATAGTCTTGATTCCAATTTTATTTCTCTAGGTTTGGTGGCACCTTGTTGGAATGAAAATGTAAAATGGGTTGCAGTGTATCTTTGTTAACAGTTGATCAGCACAATGTTCTCCAACCATATTCCATTAATGCAGGTTATTATATATTTGGGTAATAGGATTGCCACCTCCAGGTTGGGTTATTCCTGGAGATTTTTGGTGTGGAGCCTGGGGAGAGCAGGGTTTGTGAAGAAGAGAGACCTCAGTGGGGTGTAATATCATAGAGTTCTCCCCTCAAAGCAGAGAACCAATCAGTGTAGCCTGTAATTCTGGGAGATCTCTAGGCCTCAGCTGGACACTGGCAATGCTACCTGCAAAAGAGAGGTAGAATGGGCTTAAGTACCCATCCTCCACCACCCTGACTGCTTGGGATATGTGAGGTTCCATAACAATACTCTCTTCCATAGAGCCACATATTCTGTTCTATAGATGCATGGGGGTTCAAGTTCCCTTTGCACTAATGCAGGAAGTGGGCTGGTCAGACTGTTTACACTAGTGCTTTCCATGAAGATAGATCCAGGTGGTCAGCTGTGTTGGTCTGAAGCAGTAGAACAAATGTAGGTGCCACTGGACTCTAAATTTGTTCTATACTAGTGCTTGGTCAGCCTTCCCCCATATGGTCCACAGCCCTTCCTGCCTCTCACAAACAAATTTGATAGAGGAAACAGAAACCATATACAGTGCTTCAGCTCCTCAGAGGAAGAAGAGGATAGACTTGTGATGTGATAGCTTTCTGCATACATTTTAAACAAGAAAGTTGTGCTGTCCTCAGTGCCCCATTACTGGATTTGTTTAATCACTTGTGTTCTCGAAAGGCATTCCAGAAATTACAAGTGATCTAATAAATGTAACAAGAAGTAGTTTCTCTCCATAAGAAACAAGAAGAACTATCCCCCCTTTACAAAAGAAAAAGGAATAATCTAATGCAGGTGTTTCTAATTGACTCATTTTGGAAAATAAGTTAAGTACCAGTAGTGGCAGGTACACCTGAAGAAGTTAATTAAAGAATCCATTTGAGAGTAGGGATGCATTATACATTTAAAGAGTTAATTGCTAGACCAGAAAGCAAAATGGTATAGTTAGTTATAGATCTCAGGGTTTTTTCCCCTCACCATGGAAATAAAGGCATAGAATTCTCTGTGTGTAAAATTCTGTAAAATTCTCTCTGTAAAAACCACATATTTTGTTACATTGGTTTATCCTTGTGTCTAGGCATGTCCAAATTATGTGTAATTCTGGCAAACACAGATGAAGGATTTTTTTTCTTTTGGTACACAGTGGTGTATAGATTTTTCCTTCATGAAACTAAGATCTGTATAAAACAACATCAGGTATGAACCCATCTTTATTATAAACAACATGCAATATTTTTGACATGGTTATTCAGGAGGTAACACATTTATCCCATGCATTCATTATGCATGAGGTGTGCCCCCTTCCCCCAAAGAGAACTATGTCATTGATGATGTATGATGAAATCTCAATATTTTCATCTACTTTGTTTTCTGAAGTAGGTCATTTTCTCTGAGATGGTCAGAAATCCCCCTAAAAGTCAATCCATGTCACATATGGCACTAAAAAGAAACTCATACGACCATGCAGTTCTAGAGATGCTATGAACTTCACAGAGGGAGATTTGACAAGTGAACACTCCACATTCAACAGCCAAAATAATTCATGAGCAGAGCCAAGCCAAGCCTCAATTCTGTTGCTGTAGCACACATATCAGACAGCTGGAGCTGGAGCTGCGCTTTGGCAAGTATCCTGCAAAGAAGTATTACTTTCAGAGCACTATTCTAGATCCATGGTGGGATTGCATACAATGAGTCTGGCACTTTGCCTCCTTTGCGCTACCTCAGCCTGGGCCTTCCGCCACCGCCATTCCTGCTGAGTTGGAGCGGGGGCTATGGGCATAGGTTCATGTCCTTGCCAGTGGAGGCCTGGTGAATAACTTGGGAGTCAGCACTGTCTATGCCATTGTCAGCAGGAATCTTTGCAGTGCTGGGCCCTCTCATCCTCCTCAGTCACTGGGATAGTCAGAGAGGATCATGACACCATTCTATTTGCAGTGCTGCAGATTGGGAGGAAGAAAAGGACCCCACCTCCATAAAAGGAGGAGGAAAGGAGAGGCTTCCAGTCTGAGTTAAAATGGCGAATTAACGCACTTTGCGATTTGGGCAAGGTGAACTGCGGTATCTGACGACAGTTTGGGCTTTACCTGGCCCAACGCAGCACTCCCCAGGCGGGGGAGTGATGAGCAAGCAGCCAAGCCTGAGAGGGAGTTGAGATCGGTGTTGATAAGCTTCGGGGGAAGCTTGTTTACACCTTGATCTCCTTCCACGGAGAGGGCAGTTGCAAGACAGCACTACAGATACCAGCTGGGCTGAGAATTCAGCATAAATCCGCCATCTACTGACCTCTTTAACATCAAGACTAACATCGATTGCAGAAGAAGCACTGCGAAACCCCGAGATTACAAGTAAGGTAACAATGAACGTTTGCTTACCGGTCTGAAGAAGAACGCAAAATTAAAACGTACGGATAAGCGCATAAAGCTTTAAGGAACTAATCCGCTTGATTTAAAAGTAAGAAGAAGGCTTTCCTTTGGAGAAAACGGCAGAAAAGTGACTTTGTTTTGCATTCCTGTGGTCAGCTAAGACTAAACTTTGCATAGTAGAAACGAAACTAACTGTGATTCTATGGTACAGGAAGTAGGCTAGAGTGGACGTTTTAAAGTTGTTTTGCCGGAAGTAGATGGACGTTTTAAAGTGTAACACCGGAAGTCGGATTATCAAGACAGACAGCTGAACAGGAAGTTTCAAAGGAGCCTACTCTAACCAGAAAACCATAGAGAAATTGCGCCCGCCATTTTGAGGAGGACTAAATTTTAAAAAGCTATTTTTAAACCAAAAAAGCAATAGAAAAAGTTATAAAGGTGGCAATTTGACTTTATCATTGACAATATAAAGATTGGTTAGTCTTGAATTTGCCTCCAAAATGGATTTGAGGTCAAGACCAAGGGCCGCCTCATCACCAAGTCCAAGAATGTCTGCAAAAGAAAAAAAGGAGTGGCAGGCCGCTATGGAGGCGATGGAGAAAAGGATGACAGAAGTGGTGCAGAATTTAGGGAAGCAAATAGAATCACAGTTGCAACAACAGATGCAAATACAACTGGAGCAAATAGAACAAGTGCAAGTCCAAGTACAAGAAAAAAATATGGTAAAGCTGAAAGAACTGGTACTAACAGAAGTGGCAGGGATAAAAAAAGATACGGAAGAAGTTAAAAAAGAGGTTCAAAGTCTGGTGACAAAATCAGCAGAGATGGAACAAAAAGTGAAAAGAACTCTCCAAGAAAATACAAGATTGGAGTCTATGATGGAATATAGGGCTACTCAGAATCATCTGAGACTGAGAGGAATAGAAGAGGAGGAAGACCAGGATATACGTGCGTTAGTAATAAACACGTTGACAACTTATATAGGTGAGGATCAAGGAGATTTGGATTCAGACTTTGACTTAATTTACAGAGTGAATTCAGCTTATGCAAAGAGAAAGAAATTACCCAGAGATGTGATTGTTCAGTTTGTGACAACAAAAATGAAAGAAGATATCTTCAAGAAGCAATTTACACAACCGTTGGAAATTAATGGAAAGAAAATAATAATTTCAAGAGAAATTCCGAGAGTGATTCTACAAGACAGAAAGAAGTTCAAAAAACTAACTGACAAGTTAAAAGAAATGGCCATCAGGTTCAGATGGGAGATCCCACAGGGACTATCATTCTCGTACAACTCGGTGAGATTTACAATTAAAACAGAAGGAGATTTGTGTAGATTCAAAGAGAACAATTTTGATTATTTTAAAGGCATTTAATTCAAAACACTGATGGATTACAAATTTTTATCTTGGAATGTAAATGGACTAAATTCACCAAAACAAAAGAAGATTAGTGAACCATTGACTAGAGAAACAAAAATGTAATATAATTTGTCTGCAAGAAACACATATTAGAAAACAAGACAATAAGTATCTGATTAATAAAAAATTGGGAGAAGAATTTCATTCATCAGCAATTAATAAGAAGAAAGGAACAGTGATATACATTTCTAAAGAATTGGAACCTAAACAAATCTTCTCAGACAACCAAGGAAGATATGTTGGTGTGGAAATAACGATGTACAGAAAAAGGACACTGCTTGTAAATCTATATGCACCCAATGGGGCAAAAGAGACTTTTTCAATGATCTGACAAGAGAGTTGGACTGTTTAAACTATGATCAAACACTTTTTGCAGGAGACTTTAATGGCACGGTTAATAATGTACTGGACAGAAAGTCTAATGCAATTGGAGAAGCGATTGGAAAATTGCCAAAAAAAAAAATTTCAGTTGATGAGACAAGAGAAATTAGAAGACGTTTGGAGGAAATGGAATCCTAAGATTAAGGACTACACGTTTTATTCTAACAGACATAATTCCTTTTCTAGAATTGATATGAGCTGGATGTCAGAGGAGATGGCGCTAAAAACTCATAAAATTGAAATTTTGCCAAAAAATAACTCAGATCATAATCCTTTACTTTGGATGTCAAAAGAAAAACCAAAACAACTATACTGGAGGATTAATGAAGATTTATTGGATCAAAAAAAATTAATGAGACATTAAAAAAGAAACGAGAAGTTTTTTTGAAATGAATCTGA
Organism: Gekko gecko; assembly: GCA_029375565.1. Taxonomy (NCBI): domain Eukaryota; kingdom Metazoa; phylum Chordata; class Lepidosauria; order Squamata; family Gekkonidae; genus Gekko; species Gekko gecko. Next base: position 144,399,823 of record JAPDNY010000005.1, read on the forward strand.
ATAAAGGTACTGATATACAGATTGTTTGGGATGCATATAAAGCGGTAATGAGAGGTTTACTTATTTCATTAAACACAAAAGACAGAAAGCAAAGGATGCAACAACAAAATGATCTTTATGAAAAAATTAGACAAAAAGAAAAGGAATTAAAGAAAAGACCAGGGAAGAAAAAAATTATTAAAGAGATTCATCTTCTACAGGATCAGTTGAATGTCTTATTAAACAAAGAATTATATTGGAACCTGAAAAAATTACAACAAAAAGCTTTTGAGGGTGCAAACAAACCAGGAAAATTTTTAGCGTGGCAGTTGAAAAATAGAAAAGAAAGAAATTTCATAAGCAAGATCATTGAAGATGGAAAAGACGTTGTGGATTTGAAAGGTATAAAAAGAGCTTTTTTCAAATATTATGCAAAATTGTTTAAAAAGAAAGGAATCGACCAACAGAGAATTAGAAAGTATTTGGACAATATTGAAATACCAAAGCTGGGACAACAAATTAAAGAACTACTCAATGGTTTAGTAACAAAGGAAGAAGTAACAATGGCGATAGAAGATGCAAAATTGGGCAAAGCTCCAGGACCAGATGGCTTTACAGCAAAATTTTATAAGAAATTCAAGGAGGAGCTAACCCCTATTTTAGTACTTCTGTCAAATGATATAAGGATGACTAAACGGATCCCAGACTCATGGAAAGAAGCAAACATTTCACTTATACCTAAAGAAGGTTTGGATTTAACTGATATAAAGAATTACAGACCAATATCGCTATTGAACAATGATTACAAATTATTTGCAAAAATAATTTCGGAGAGGTTGAAAAAATATTTGAAAGATGTCATAGCGGAAGAGCAAGCTGGTTTTTTACCAAATAGACAAATAAGAGACAATCTGAGAGTGGTGATTGATGCAATTGAATATTATGACAAACACCCAGAAAAAGAAGTTGGATTCCTCTTTCTGGATGCGGAAAAAGCTTTTGATAACTTGAATTGGGACTTTATGCTGCAAGTAATCGAAAAAATGGATATAGGACAATCTTTTTCAAACATGATTGTGGCAATATATTCAGAACAGAAAGCAGCTTTGAATATAAATAAAGAGAAAACAGATTTCTTTCAAGTTCAAAAGGGAACACGACAAGGCTGCCCGTTGTCTCCGTTATTGTTTATTTGGATATTGGAAATATTATTGGCAGACATAAGAAAAGACAATAATATCAAAGGACTTACAGTGAAAGGCTTTACGTATAAATATAGAGCATTTGCAGATGATGTAATGTTTATGATTCAAGATCCAATTGAGAATATACCACAACTGATGGGAAAAATTGAAGAATTTGGAACAATTGCTGGATTTTATGTCAATAAAAATAAAACGAAAGTGATGTGCAAAAACATGACGAAACAGAGACAGATTGAACTTCAAGAGAAAATTAAATGCGAAGTAGTTACAAAGACTAAATATTTAGGTATTGAATTGTCTATGAAAAATATTGATTTGTTTAAAAATAACTACGAAAAAGTTTGGTATAAGATTCAACAAGACTTCAAAAAATGGAATACCTTGAATCTATCGTTATTGGGAAGAATTGCAACTGTAAAAATGAATGTTTTGCCTCGCTTGATGTTTCTATTTCAGACTATTCCAATATTAAAGCAAAGTAAAGTATTGGATACGTGGCAGAAAGAAATATCAAAGTTTGTATGGGCAGGAAGAAAACCAAGGATTAAAATGAAAATTTTATGTGATGCAAAGGAAAGAGGAGGACTACAACTACCAAATCTAAGACTTTATTATGATGCCGTCTGCTTAACATGGTTGGAGCAGTGGATTAACCTTGAGAATAAGAAGTTGTTGGCTTTGGAAGATCATGATAATAAGTTTGGATGGCATGCATATTTATGGTATGGAAAAGTACAAATAGACAAGTTTTTTAAACACCACTATATAAGACGATCACTGTTCGAGACTTGGATGAGATATAAAAAATTCTTCTCGGAAGAGCGACCACTTTGGATAGTGCCGGCAAAAGTGATTAATCCATATTCAAGAAACCAAGGTCTAGATTGGTTACCTTACAAAAGCCTTTTAAATATTGAAGGGAAAAACTTTGTATTAAAAGACAGAACTGATGTTGAATTTGAATATGATTGGTTGAGTTACAGACAGATTTATGATTTATGTAAAGCTGATAAAAGGAAATATGGCTTTAGAGAAAAAAATAATGAAATTGAAACTGTATGGGTCGAAAAGGGTAAAAAAATGATTTCAAAATTGTATAAGGTGTTATTGAAATGGTATACTGAAGATGAAACAGTAAAAGAGCAAATGATAAAGTGGGCAGTAAATATAAATAATGAAATATCTATGTCATCTTGGGAATATTTGTGGAAAAAGTCAATGAAAATTTCAACTTGTATAAATGTTAAAGAGAATTGCTATAAAATGATGTACAGATGGTATATGACTCCTAAAAAAATTGCTATTATAAATGATAGCATGTCTAACAAATGTTGGAAATGTAAGAAAAAAGAAGGGTCTTTTTACCATATGTGGTGGACTTGTGATAAGGCTGTAAGGTACTGGACTGAGATTCATAATGAGATACAAAAAAATTTGAAATGTACTTTTAAGAAAGACCCACAAATGTTATTGTTAGGTCTTAAAATGGAAGAAATAAATGTAACCAAGAGAACATTACTATGGTATTTGGTTACAGCAGCCAGAATGACTTTTGCACAATGTTGGAAGCAAGAAAAAACACCTGAAACATGGGAATGGATTAAGAAGATGCTGTTTATGGCAGAAATGGACAAATTAACAAGAAAATTAAATAACGAAGAAGATGAAAAGTTTTTCGAAGTTTGGAAAGACTTTCAAGAATATCTGTTGAAAAATTGGGATGTAAAACGTGGTTTGATTTGTTTTGACAACTATTAAGGAGAAAGTGAAAGGGACTAGTTTTTTAAATTGTTACCATTAGTAAGATAAAGTAAGTTTAGTTAAATGTAATTGAATAAGAAATATCAATGGGGTTGGAGCATTGCGGGAAGCCGTGTTTGGGGGGAGAGGGTAAAAGGAAATGGATATGTATTTAATTGCTTAATTTGTATGATTGTGGAAAATATATCCGATAATAAATTGTATTTACCAAAAAAAAAAAAAAAAAGGAGGAGGAAAGGAGAAGGAGCATGCCAGAATGGCAGTTTTGGCATTATTCTTTATCAAGACTGTGGAAAAATGCCTAGTCTCCTGGGAGGTTAGCAACAAGCAGGGCTTCACTATGCATTTAACCAGGTCTTTTCCCTATGACCTAAGAACAAGCAGGAGGGTGGAGGAAAGTAGCCCATGGCCGTCCAGACACAGCTCTTAAGAAATGTCAATGGGTCTTGCTAGAGACAATGGGGTGGGCCAGTTCCTTCTGCAAGCAGGAAACATAGAGGCTTTGAAGATTTTTTTGCTAGACAGGTTCCAGGAAGGGGCTTCCTGGAGATAACAGGAAAAGAAGCCTTCAGCTGAGCTGACAGGAGTCAAGGGGGACAAGACACAGGTTTGTTAAAACCACCTTGCAATGGGAAGGTAGTCTTTCTTTTCCTTGGGATGCTGAGCTGAACATACCTCTTATCTGACGTTGGTGAGCAGGACTCCATTTTGGACTATAGAGCTGGCCTAACCCTCAAGGTAATGAAAACTTAATAGGGAATAGTAACTTACTAAAGATAAAGAGACTGTACTAATTTTAACATCTAGTTAGGGCATGCTTTAGAGAAAGAGAGAGACAGAGAATTTGTGTTTTACCAATTTCTTTTGTTCTTCCTTGTGTCACTCAGGTATTGTGCTAAAATATGCTTATAAACATTTTCTTTTCAATAAATACTTTATAACTTCGGATGTTGGTAGTGGTTCTCTGTACCACATAGACCCCCACTGTTTTCAACACACTATTTTAAAGGAGAGTCCCAGGAGGGGGGGAGGCAAGCAGTTAGCAACTGGCTATTCCCTCAGGGGCACACAAGGTATTAATCTGTCCCCCTAGTAGCGAGATGCTGGGCTAGTGGGAGAAACTGAGGCAAGGCCTCTAAGCTTGGAAGGGGAGCTGAGGGTCCTGGTCCTTTCAGTGGGAAATCCCTATATTGATCAGGTGGTGATGCCAGCTACCAGAGAGTAAAAGGGAAAAGCCCTTCCAGGGAGTTGGGAACCCCCTAGGAGGGCAAGGCAGAGTGGGGCTTGTAGGTCAGAATGGGCATGCTCTGCCACTGAGACCTTTTTTTAAGGGGGCTGGAGTGGCTGTTTTTCAACCAAATGGCACCAAACTTGCAGAGGAGCAAGTGCTGCCTGACCATTAAAGACCCCCCCCCAGTTTTAAGCAAATTGAACTGTGGAGTCTAGCTCTCTGAGCCCCTGAACAAGGTTCCCCCAGCCGTTCTAGTTGCAGAGGGAAAAATGGTCCCACCCTCTACAACGAAGGGAAGGAAGGAGGAGGAGGCAGCCAGACCTACAGTTCTGCTGACTTAGCACATGGCTTGTGCTGGCTGGGAGCCACCTTCCCCTGGCCACTGCCTGGTAAATTCAAAAAATTGCAGTTCAGTCTGGAATATGTTCAAAGGTCGGAAAACCTAGCTAAGAATGTCTCTGTTTTCCAGTAACGTGCTTTGCCCTCTTTTACTAAAATATGGAATGGTATTGTTGGGAAAGCCCATGAGAAAAGCCAGCATTAAATATGGAAATGGAATTGCCCTGATAAAAGCTCTACTAAGAACATAAGAACATAAGAAAAGCCAATGTTGGATCAGGCCAATGGCCCATCCAGTCCAACACTCTGTCACACAGTGGCCAAAATATACCAGGTACCATCAGGAGGTCCAGCAGTGGGGCCAGGACACTAGAAGCCCTCCCACTGTTCCCCCCCCCAAGCACCAAGAATACAGTGCATCACTTGCCCCAGCCTGAGAGTTCCTATCTATACCTTGTGGCTAATAGCCACTGATGGACTTCTGCTCTCTATGATTTGTTAGGAGATGAACTTTGAAAATGCTTTTATTTGTTATTTTCTGACCTGCATGCACACCAGGAATGGTGACAGCAAGTGTCTTTGCTTTGGGAGAATGTATGCTTGAGTTAATGTGACTCTCTGTGTAAGAGGAGGTACCACACAGCCTGTACTTCCATGCAAATGAGGTCACAGACATGCCTTGCACATACTTACCCATGAGGCCTTGGGAACAAGAAGCCTCTATATTAGCATCTCCATTACGGTCCCTTCAACAGAATGTAGAAACAACAGCTTTCCACCATTGGGAGAATCTCTACCTCACGTAACCCACAGGATGTTTAATCCACACGTGTGAAGTTCGTCGCCTGAGAATGGCCAGATCCATCTACATACCTAAAGGTTTCCATGCCAACCCATCTTGACACTTTGACCAAAAACCTCCCTTGTAGAAAGGTGTAGACTTTCACTATTGCCCCACCTTAGTAGGAGGGAACCCCCACATCCTTTAGCCAATGATATAGGGATGGGATGGACCCAGAGACACCCCAAGCCAGCCCCCATATTAGCTGATAAAACGAGGTGCAGCCTTTGTTTAGCAGGACAGGACAAGCTTGCTCCCCTTACCAACAAGATAACTTAAGGTAACTTGCTGTGCTTACTTGGAGTCGCGACCAAGTAGCTCTCACATTTGTTAGCTGGCTCTAACTGTGTGCAGCAAAAGTAAGAATATCCTTAGTTAGAAACAATCCTTGTTCCTGAACTGTGGAAGGTCGAGACTACTGGAACAGATAAGTATATGCTTCCCCCCCCCCTAAGCATACCTTTAGTTTAAACCCCAAATATTGCTTTCCATTTCTACTGTAACTAAAGGAACTTGAATGTATGTGTGTGTGAACCCGTTTTTGTATGCCTGTAAATAATAAAAACATTTAGTAAAGAGAATCTTGATTCAAATTAAGAAACCTTGTCAAGCATTTTCATTTTGAAGAAATAGGGTTCTCTAGCACGAAACTTGCTTTCTCTGTATACACTGGCAAAAAGACCTCAATAAGTTAGTCAGCCACTGCGTAGATAAGCAGTCCAGCTAACAGATTATCTAATTCCTTCTTGAAGCTGTCCAGGCTTGTAGCCACCATCACCTCCTGTGGCAGTGAATTCCATGTGTTAATCACTCTTTGGGTGAAGAAGTACTTCTTTTTATCCGTTCTAACCTGACTGCTCAGCAATTACATGGAGTGCCCACGAGTTCTTGCATTGTGAGAAAGGAAGTACTTCTTTCTCTACCTGCTCTATCCCATGCATAATCTTATAAACCTCGATCATGTCACCCCTCAGCCGTCGTTTCTCCAAGCTAAAGAGCCCCAAGCGTTTTAACCTTTCTTCATAGGAAAAGTGTTCAAACCCTTTTATCATTCTAGTTGCCCTTTTCTGCACTTTTTCCAGTGCTATAATATCCTTTTTGAGGTGTGGCGACCAGAACTGTGCACAGTACTCCAAATGAGGTCGCACCATTGATTTATACAGGGGCATTATGATACTGGCTGATTTGTTTCCAGTTCCCTTCCTAATAATCCCCAGCATAGTGTTGGCCTTTTTTATTGCAGTTGCACACTGTCTAGACATTTTCATTGAGTTATCTATTATGACTCCAAGATCTCTTTCTTGGTCAGTCTCTGTCAGTTTGGACCCCATCAATGTGTATTTATAGTTAGGATTTTTGGCTCCAATGTGCATCACTTTGCACTTGGCCACATTGAACCCCATTTGCCACACTGACACCCACTCTCCCATCCTCGATAGATCCCTTTGGAGTGCCTCACAATCCTCCCTGGTTTTCACCACCCTGAACAACTTCGTGTCATCTGCAAATTTAGCCATTTCACTGCTTACTCCCAACTCCAAATCATTAATAAATGAGTTAAAAAGCATCAGACCAAGTACTGATTCCTGTGGTACCCCACTGCTTACCACCCTCCACTGAGTGAACTTCTCATTTATACTCTGTTTCCTATTAATTACCCAATTTTTGATCCACAAAAAAGTGTCCTTTTATCCCATGACTATTGAGCTTACTTAGGAGCCTTTGATGAGGAACTTTATCAAAAGCTTTCTGGAAGTCAAGATAAACAACATCTATTGGTTCCCTCTTGTCCACATGTTTGTTCACTCCCTCAAAAAACACTAACAGGTTAGTGAGACAAGATCTTCCCTTACAGAACCCATGCTGCGTCTGCCTCAATAGTTTTTGTTCATCAATGTGCCTACTAATTCTTTCCTTAATAACAGTTTCCACCAACTTACCTGGTATCGATATCAGACTGACTGGCCTGCAATTTCCTAGATCTCCTCTGGAACCCTTTTTAAAGATGGGAGTGACATTAGCTACCTTCCAGTCCTCAGGAATGGAGGCAGATTTTAAAGAAAGATTACATATTTTTGTCAGGAGATCCACAAGTTCACATTGGAGTTCTTTCAGAACTCTCGGATGTATGCCATCTGGGCCTGGTGATTTATCAGTTTTTAAGTTGTCTATCAGTTGTAGGACCTCCTCTCTTGTCACCTCAATCTGATTCAGGCCTTTCAACACCCCTCCCGAAATCAGCAGTTCTGGAGTGGGCAAGCACTTCTCATCTTCCACAGTGAAGACAGAGGCAAAAAATGCATTCAGCTTCTCAACCATTTCCCTATCATCCTTCAGTACTCGTTTACCCCTCGGTCATCCAAGGGCCCCACTGCCTCCCTGGCTGGTTTTCTGCTTCTAATGTATTTGAAGAAAGTTTTATTGTTGGTCTTTATGTTTTTTGCTATATGCTCCTCATATTCCCTTTTTGTCTGCTTGATCACAGACTTGCATTTTATTTGCCACAGCCTGTGTTCCCTTTTATCAATCTCACTGAGACTAGCTTTCCACCACTTAAAGGAATCCTCCTTATCTTATACAGCTTCCATTACTTTGTTTGTTAACCATGCAGACTTTTTTCTATACCTATTTGTGCCTTTCCTAACCTGCAGTATATATTTTTTCTGAGCTTCTACGATTGTAGTTTTAAATAGTCTCCAAGCTTCCCCAATGGTTTTGACCCTTTCTACTTTTCCTTTGTGGAGCTGCGGTGGCTCAAGTGGTTAAGACACTGAACTGCAGGCTGTGGAAGGTCAGTAGTTCAGCAGTTCAAGACCCGGGTGCCGCAAGACGGAGTGAGCTCCCGTCTCTAGTTCCAGCTCCTGCCAACCTAGCAGTTCGAAAGCAAGAAATTGCAAGTAGATAAATAGGTACCACTTTGGTGGGAAGGTAACAGCGTTCCGTGCGCCTTGGTGTTTAGTCATGCCGGCCACATGACCACGGAAACGTCTTCGGACAGCGCTGGCTCTTCGGCTTTGAAACGGAGATGAGCACCGCAACCCTAGAGTCGGATTCGACTGGCTTTCGAGCAAGGGAACCTTTACCTTTACCTTTACCTTTACTTTTCCTTTCAGTTTCTTCCTCACATGTCCCCTTATATCAGAGAAGTTACCCCTTTTAAAGTTAAAAGTGGTTGTGTCAGTCTTTTTGGGCAACTCCCTATTCATACAAATGTTAAACTCAATAACATTATGGTCACTGTTCCCAAGCAGTGCAATCACTTTTACATCTCTCACCAGGTCTTGGGCATTACTTAGGACCAAATCCAGGATTGCCTCTTCCCTTGTAGGTTCTGTGACCATCTGTTCCATAGCACAGTCATTAAGAGTATCTAGAAACTCAATCTCTTTTTCCCGACTTGAACACATATTGACCCAATCAATGTGTGTGTAGTTAAAATCACCTATTATGACACTAACAACAAAGCTAGTGGAGGTGATGGTATCCCAGCTGAGTTATTCAAAGTCTTAAAAGAAGATGCTATTAAAGTGCTGCACTCGATTTCGCAACAAATTTGGAAAACACAACAGTGGCCACAGGATTGGAAAAGGTCAGATTACATTCCAATCCCAAAGAAGGGCAATGTCAAGGAATGTTCAAACTATCACACAATTGCACTCATTTCACACGCTAGCAAGGTCAAGCTCAAAATCCTACAAGCTAGGCTCCAACAGTACGTGGATAGAGAACTGCCAGAAGTACAAGCTGGGTTTCGAAGAGGTAGAGGAACTAGAGATCAAATTGCCAACATCCGCTGGATTATGGAGAAAGCAAGGGAGTACCAGAAAAACATCTACTTCTGCTTCATTGACTATGCTAAAGCCTTTGATTGTGTGGATCACAATAAATTATGGCAGGTTCTTAAAGAGATGGGAGTACCGGACCACCTCACATGTCTCCTGAGAAACCTGTATAAGGGTCAAGAAGCAACAGTTAGAACCGAATATGGAACAACTGATTGGTTTAGCATAGGGAAAGGAGTACGACAAGGATGTATATTGTCACCTTGCTTATTTAATTTATATGCAGAGTACATCATGCAAAATGCTGACCTGGATGAATCACAAGCTGGAATTAAGATTGCTGGGGAAAAGATCAATAACCTCAGATATGCAGATGATACCACTCTGATGGCAGAAAGTGAAGAGGACTTAAACAGCCTCTTGCTCAGGGTGAAAGAGGAGAGTGCAAATGTGGGCTTGAAGCTCAATATAAAAAAAACTAAGATCATGGCATCTGGCCCCATCACTCCTTGGCAAATAGAAGGTGAAGTCGTAGAAGTAGTGACAGACTTCACGTTCCTAGGATCCCAGATCACTGCAGATGGTGACTGCAGCCATGAAATTAAAAGACACCTGCTCCTTGGGAGGAAAGCGATGGCAAACCTAAACAGCATGATAAAAAGTAGAGACATCACTTTGCCAACAAAAGTCCGCATGGTCAAAGCAATGGTATTCCCCATAGTAATGTATGGCTGCGAGAGTTGGACTATAAGGAAGGCCGAGCGCCGAAGAATAGATTCTTTTGAACTATGGTGCTGGAGAAGACTCTTGAGAGTCCCTTGGACTGCAAGGAGATCAAATCAGTCGATCCTAAAAGAAATCAACCCTGATTGTTCCTTGGAAAGCCAGATCCTGAAGCTGAAGCTCAAATACTTTGGCCACCAAATGAGAAGGGAGCATTCACTGGAGAAGATCCTGATGCTGGGAAAGATTGAAGGTCAAAGAAGAAGGGGACGGCAAAGGATGAGATGGTTAGACAGTATCATCGGTGCAACGAACATGAAATTGAGCAAACTTCAGCGGACAGCGGAAGACAGGAGGGCCTGGCATAATCTAGTCCATGGGGTTGCGAAGAGTCGGACTCGACTGTTTGACTTAACAACAACAACATTATGACACAGTTATTTAATCTAGCCACCATATTTAATTCATTCATCATTTTATACTCCTCCTCTATCTTTTAAATTGGTGGATGATAACAAACTCCCAGTATTAAGCTTCCTTTTGGGCCCACTATTTCAACCCATAGCATTTCCAGAAGCAAATCCAATTCACTTACCCTCTCAATCTTACTGGACTGGTTTTTTTTTTAATTATATTTTTTATTGATTTTATCGGTTTCTTTACACCACATATTGTTTAGCTTCTTACAATTTTCTTCCCCCTTCCCTCCCTCCCTCCTCCCCTCCCTATCTTCTGTTGTCCTTATTCCTTTATCTCCAGCCACGGGCACAAAGTCTGAATCTTCCACCGAATGTCCTCTCTTCCTTCCTTGGATATCCAGTCAAAATAGGTCTTCCATCTTTTCCGGATTTCAGCGGATTTCCCTTCCCAAGTTGTCTCCTTACACAGAGTTGCCGCGATGTCTGACTGTATAAAATCAAGCAGATAGCTGTGCCAGATTTCGGCTGTCCACTTACTTTTATCCTTCCAACCCCAAGCTATAGCTGCTTTTCCCGCCAATATCATAGCCTTCACTAAGGTTTGGTCTTCCTTATCCAGCCTCGGGTTCCCCATTGTACTTACCAGCATTAAGTTGAAATCTATATTTAAGTTAATTTTAGCTACCTTCCTTATAACTTTGATAATTTCAAGCCAGAATACCCTTACTTCACTACACTCCCACCACATGTGTGCGAACCAGCCTTTAGATTTCCTACAGTGCCAACAAAGAGAACTTAATCCTGGAATCATGTTAGCCAATTGGGCTGGCGTCTTATACCATTTTGTAAGAAATTTGTGCTCCAGTTCTTGAAATTTGAAAACCTTGATTTTGTCCATTCCTTTCATAATTTTTCTGCCATCCTCTCTGATATCTGTCCTTCTCTACTCCAGACTTTTTGTAAATATTCTATCATTTTATCTTTATCTAATATCATCTTTTTATAAATTTCTCCTACTAGACCTTGTTTCCTCCCAGCCCTTTCTTTATATATTTCTTCCATTGTTTCGTCTATCCACAATTCTTCTTTTTCATTAATCTCCTTTATTGCTTTATGAAGACCTGCTATTTTTAGCCAGTGTTGCTTGCCTGTCTCTTCTATTACTTCTTGTAGTGGTTTAAGAATTTTCCCTCTAAACAAATCCTCTACTCTACGATATCCTTTAGACCTTAAAATTTCCCACCATTTTTTTCCTTGCTCCTCTTCTATAATGGTTTCTAGTGCTGCCCATCTAGAGGGTCTTCCTAGCCAGTGTGGTTGCCATTTTTTCCATACTTCTAATGTTGATCTTCTTGGGCCTATTGTTAATTCTAGATCTTTAGCCTTAATTTTGTAAAAAATACCTAGTCTTCCTATATTGTTATTAATCTCATCCTCAAATCTAACCCATTTCAGTTCTTTTTCCTCTCCAATCTCTAGTAATGATTTGAGTTGGAATGCCTCGTAATACTTATTTAAGTCTGGAACTCCCCATCCAAGTTCTGACTTGTGGCTGTACACTATCCTTTTATGAAACCTACATTTTTATTGCCAAATATCCATTATTTTAGTGTTCTGTTCCATAGGGTAATTTTATTTTCCTTTACTCCCATTGGTAGTGTTTGAAATAGGTACATTATTTTAGGTACCCAAAACATTTTAACGCTTCTAATTTTGGAGGATATCCCTAATGTTTTGTTTTTCCATCTTCTCATATCCTTCTCTATTTTCTTCCAGATTTTATCATAATTATCCTTTATCATCTTATCCAAATTTTTCTGTATTACTATACCTAGATATTTAAATTTCTTTATTCCTAACCCTATATTTGTACTTCTGTTTATTTCATTCTTTTGTTCTCTATTTACATTTAAGTATATAATTTCTGATTGTGTCATGTTAACACTTAGCCCTGAGCATTTTTCGAAATCCTCCAAAATAATCTTTACTTCCTTTACTCCCTCTTTTGGATTTGTCATAATAATTATGATGTCATCTGCAAATAAATTAATTTTCATTTCCGTCTTACCTGTCTTATAACCTTCTATTCTTCCTGAATTTCTAATCCACTCCGCTAACTGTTCTACCGCCATCACAAATAGTAACGGTGACAGTGGGCACCCTTGCCGTACCCCTCTTTGTACAGGGAATACTTGTGAGTGCTCATTATTTACTCTCACTATTGCCTTCCCATCTTTATATATTTCCTGAATTGCCTCTAGAAATTCCTTTTCGATTCCCACTTTATTCATTATTTGCCATAAATATCATGGGATAGGGTATCAAAGGCCTTATAGACGTCTAGTTTTAATAGTCCTATCTTCCTCTGCTGTCCATGATATAGCACATTTAGGATATTTCTAATAGGATGAGCTATGCTTCTACTTTTTACAAATCCATATTGATCGTCTTTTATTATAGATGAGATTACCTTCTTTAGTCTATTTGCCATTATTTTTGCAAAGATCTTATAACCTTGGTTTAAGAGGCTTATGGGTCTATATGATCCTACTTCTTTAGGATCTTTCTGAGGTTTAAGGATCAATATTATTTCGGTGTTCCCCCATGAGTCTGGAGCGCTTCTACCATTCAGAACTTCATTGAACAGTACCTGGAGTTCCAGTACTAAAGTATCCATCATTACTTTATAAAATTCCCCCATAAAGCCATCTAACCCTGGAGATTTGCCCCTTTTAAGTTCTCTTATTACTTCCCTTATTTCTTGGGCTGTAATCTCATCCTTTAATTTTCCTCTCTCTGCTTCTTCTATTGTTTGGCTAATTTCCTCCTGGAAGTCTGCTGTGTTCTTCTTTTTGTACAGGTCTTTGTAAAATTTCTCAAAAGCCTCTGTAATTTCCTTAGGATTTTGCATTAATTTCTTATTTTGGTTTATGAATTTTATGCTTTGCTTTGCCCTTTTAATCTTTAGATAGTTCACCAGTCTTTTTGCTGTATTAATACTATTCCTCTGAAATTCGTTTTTAACCATTAGTTCCTTCTTCCATAGTGTTGCTATATCTAATTCTTCTAACTGTTTCTGGATCTCTTTAATTTTACTCTGTACCTTAGGGTTATTTGTTTCTTTTGCAGCTTTTCTAATTCCTGAAGTTTGGGTTGTCTTTTACTATACCATTCCCTTTTTATATTCTTTTCTTTCTTTATACAATGCCCCCTTATTACTGCCTTGGGGGCATCCCATAATATGTTAGTGGCTACTGTCCCTCTATTCTCTTTAAAGTATAAGCTTATCTGTTTCTCCATGTATTTTCTATCTTCTTCTTTCATCATTATTAAATTATTATATCTCCATGGTCTTTTTATATTGAATTGCTTTATTTCAAACTCAATACTTATGGGTGCATGGTCAGATATCCAAATTGGATGGGTTTTAATATCTTTTATAATCATATTATTATTTTTTCTACTATTATATAGTCTATACATGATTATGTTTTATGTCTGCTAGATATGTGTGTAGGCCTTGGTTGTTTACCTATAAGCTCATGCACTTCCTTCAATCCCCATTCCCCTAACTTAATATTTTTATTTTTTGTAATGTCAGTATTTAAGTCTCCTGTTATTATTAATTCTCCTTCTGAGAATTTTTGGCTCTTCTTAATAATCCTGGTTAAAAATTTATTTTGCTTTTTATTTGGTGCGTATATATTTGCTATTGTATACCATTTCCCTTCCAGTTTAAATTTAACTATTAGGAATCTGCCTTCTTTATCTGTTAACTTCTCCACATCCTCTACTTGAACCTTCCTGTGAATCAAGACTGCTACCCCTCTAACCTTAGCATTGCTTCTGGCTTCTACTAAGGCCTGCCACTTAGGGTCATTTAGTAAAGGTTTTTTGTCATTTTTTTTCTTTTATGTGTCTCCTGCAAGCACAATAAATCTATCCTTTGTTCTCTAGCAATTTTGGATATCCTATACCTCTTAAGGTTTGAAGTTAACCCATTTACATTCAGTGAAAGTAATCTTATTGTCCTATCCATTTTCCTTATTGCTTTGGACCTTTGGCCACCCTGGCTGGAGGCTTTTGATGTTATTCCTTGAAGAAACCCTTCCCTCCCCTCCCCTCCCTGTGGTTGAGACAATTTTGGTGATGAAATTCTCATTCCGTCTCTCCACCTTCTGGAGTGCACCCCCCTCCCTCTCCTTAACTTTTAAACTTAGTAACCTTGCTCACTTAACATTTGCATACTTCCTTTTTATGCAGTTTCCTCTAGCGAGTCTGTCCTTGGCCTCTTCTCCGGTCTCTCTGATCCTCCTTCCTCTGGGTCATCTGTTACTTCTAATTCTTTCTCCATGTCCTGGTCTCTGAGGTCATCAGTATTTATTCCTAATCGCTTGAGTAGCTCCATTGCCTCCTTAGGATTTCTTGCTATGTGCCTCTTCCCCTCCTTAAAGACTATTATCATGGAGGGGTAGCCCCATGAGAATTTAACATTGTTTGCATACAGTCTCTGGCCAAAAGGTCTCATTTGTTTTTTCTTCTTAATAGTCTCTTAGCAGTAGTCTTCCCTTACCCAGACCTTTTTTCCCCTAAAACTCAAATCTGGTTTCTTTTTTAGAGTTTTATAAACTTGTTGTTGAAGTTTTTCTCTGCTGAATTTAATAATGATGTCTCTGGGGGTTCCTCCTCCTCCTCCTCCTCTTCTTTGTAATCTGTGGGCTCTCTCTATCTCTTCTGGATTAATTTTTACACCATTTTGCTCTATCCATCCTCTCAGGGTTTCCTCCAGAGATTTAAAGCCCACATCCTCGGTAATTCCTGCCAGGATTAAATTGGCTCTTCTATTTCGATCCGATAGATCATTTAGCTGGCTAGTCAATTGATCTATCCGCTGTTTGTTTTTTCCTGCCTGCTCCTTAGCCGAGATTGCAATCTGCTTTATTGAGCTAATTTCTCCTGCCAACTCCGTTACTTTATCTTTAATTGCCTTTATTTCTTCACCCATTCTCTCCTGGGAGGCTAAAACTTTCTTTTCAAAGCCTGCCAATTGCTCTGATAACTCCCGAATGTTTTTCGCCATGTCCCCAGTCTGGTTGTTTCCTCTTCAGGAATGTAATTAACTAAATGCTGTCTTACCGCACTTGAAGTTTATGCCCAAATTCTCCTGCTTGGCTGTTTCTTTTCTCCTGAGTCAGTCCTTTTTTGTTTTGCCTCAGCTGAGAGGAGTATTTACATTCTTTGAGCTATAAACAGTTGAGATTATTCGGAGAGGTCCGGGTTTGCAGCTAGCTTAATCAGCGCATGCGTGCATCCCCAATCTTACTGGACAGTATACCCTCTCTGACATACAGAGCCACCCCATCTCCAAACCTTCCCCCCCATCCTTCCGATATAATTTATAACCAGGAATCACCATATCCCACTGATTTTCCTCATCCCACCACGTTTCTGAAATACCCACAATGTCTATTCCCCCCCTGCCAACACCAAGCATTCCAATTCCCCATTTTACCTCAGACGCTTGTAGCATTTGTGTATAAACACCTATAGTTCCCCATACATGTTAAGCCCACAACCTTCCTCTTGCTGCCTTGAGACCTTGCCAGGCAGTCCATATCATTAGCCACAGTCTCAGTGGACAATTCTAATCCATTTCCTTGTAGAGAAGTAACAGCTACCCCTTCATCTCTTTGAGATGAGCTATCCCAAACCAGAGACTTTTCATCTCCTGTTGGCTTTCCCCCAATATTCAGTTTAAAAACTGTTCTGCCACCTTTTTGATTTTAAGTGCCAGCAGCCTGGTTCCTTCTCAGGACCAGTGGAGACCGTCTCTTTTGTACAGCTCCTTCTTGTTCCAAAAAGCATCCCAGTGCCTAACAAACTTGAACCCTTCCTCCCTACACCATCGTCTCATCCACACACTGAGACTCCTGATCTGTGCCTGTCCGGCCCTGCATGTGAAACAGGTAGCACTTCTGAGAAGGCTACCTTGGAGGTCCTGGCCTTGAGTTTCCTGCCCAGCAGCCTAAATTTCTCCTTCAGGACCTCACGATTTTATTTCCCCACACCATTGGTGCCGATATGCACCACGACCACTGGCTCCTCCCCAGCACTATCTACCAGCCTATCTAAAACATGCGTAATGTCCACTACCTTTGCACCAAGCAGGCAAGTCACCATACAGTCAGTACACGGGTTCCGTACCCAGCTGTCTACCTGCTTGAGGATCAAATCACCTACCAGGAGCCCCCCTCCCACCTTACCCAGGGATGGTTCCTTGGTGTGAAAGAATACCCATTCACCAGCTGAAGAAGATGTCCCTTTTGAGGACACATTTCCCTTATCCTCAGCACGGTGCCCTGTCCCCGCTTGACCCTCATGCTCCCTGATAGCGGCGGGGCTGCCAGATCCAGAGTGGAGCATATCTAACAAGTCCCCAAGAGTCTTCTCCATGTGTCTAACTGACTGTCTCTGCTTCTCCAGATTTATTATTTATTTATTTATTTATTTGGATTTGTATCCCGCCCTCCTTGGAGGCTCAGGGCGGCTAACAGCAAGGCACACATGCCAACTTTAAAACAAGTTCAACAATATAAAACCAGAAAACATATAAAACAACATCCAAACATTATAGCCCAGGCAATAAAACAAGATGGGACAGATTGTAGCCCCCGGCAGACATTAACCCCCAGTAGCCAAACAGCAACCAAACAGTAGCTTGTCACCCCCTCTCCTGCCAGGGCCTCCTCGCACTCAGTGATGACAATAGTATGATGGCGGATGGCTAACCATGGCGGCAGCTCCTAATCATAGGCCCGGCAGAATAGCTGCATCTTACAGGCCCTGCAGAACTGAGCAAGGTCCCGCAGGGCCCGGATCTCCTCCGGGAGCTCCCTCCACCAGGTAGGAGCTGCCACCAAGAAAGCCCTGGCTCTGGTGGCAGCAAATTTTACTTCCCTGGGGCCTGGAATTTCCAGGAGCTGTTGACTCCCCGACCGAAGTGCCCTTGGGGGAACATATGGGGAAAGGCGGTCCCTCAAGTAGGCTGGACCCTGGCCATACAGAGCTTTAAAGGTCAAGACCAGCACTTTGAAGCGAATCCGGTATGCTATTGGCAGCCAGTGCAGCGCTTTCAGCACAGGCTGACTATGATCCCTCCTAGAGAGACCCATTAACAGCCTGGCTGCAGCATTCTGCACTGGCTGCAGCTTCCGGATTTGCAACAAAGGCAGCCCCAAGTAGAGAGTGTTACAATAGTCTAGCCTTGAGGTGACCATCACATGGATCACAGTGGCCAGGTCATCGCGGTCAAGGAAAGGGACCAGCTGCCGAGCCAACTGAAGGTAGTAAAAGGCTGACTTGGCAGTGGCTGCTACCTGGGCCTCCATCGTTAAAGAGGAGTCCAGGAGCACACCCAGACTCCTAACTTCTGATGCCGGCAGCAACGGCATCCCGTCGAAGGTCGGGAGAGGGAACCCCAACCCTGAACCAATCCGACTCAGGCCCAGGACCTCCGTCTTTGCCGGAGCCTGTAACGCCTGATGAAGGTCATCCAGGGTAGAGTTCGACCGGCCGCCTAGCATCAGATAGAGCTGGGTGTCATCTGCATATTGATGACACCCAAGCCCACAACTCCGGGCAATCTGGGCGAGGGGGCGCATGTAGATGTTAAACAACATCGGGGACAGCACGGCCCCCTGAGGCACCCCACACTCAATGGGGTGTCTCCAGGACCACTGATCCCCTATCATCACCCTCTGTCCCCGATCTTGAAGGAAAGAGGCCAACCATTGAAGAGCGAGCCCCTGAATCCCCACATCGGCGAGGCGGTGGGCCAGCAACTGGCGGTCGACCGTGTCGAACGCCGCTGACAGGTCTAACAACACCAGAGCAGCCACACCACCCCGATCCAGATGCCTACGGAGATCATCAGTCAAGGTGACCAGCACTGTCTCCGTCCCATGACCTGGGCGAAAGCCGGACTGGAAGGGATCGAGGACAGAAGCGTCATCCAGAAAACCCTGCAACTGTGACGCCACCACCCAAATAGGAAAATTGGACACTGGCCGATAGTTGGCCAATTCGGCCGGATCCAGAGATGGCTTTTTCAAGAGGGGGCGGACCATCGCTTCCTTGAGTGCCCTGGGGAACGGTCCCTCGGAAAGGGACATGTTGATAATCTCCCGCAGGGCACCTCGAAACCCCTCGTGGCCCACTTTAATGAGCCAGGAGGGGCATGGATCCAGGTTGCACGTGGTTGGACACACAGAAACAAGGAGTCTGTCAACTTCTTCCAGGCTGAGTGGGACAAAACATTCTAAACCCGGCCCCAAAGCTGAGCAAGGGGCCTCAAGTTCACTCACTGTTTCAATTATGGTGGGGAGGTCACGGCGGAGCGCCAAGACTTTGTCTGCAAAATAGCTCACAAATGCCTCACAGCCAATATCCAATTCCCTAGCATTTTGCCTGCCCTGTGGCAGAGCTGTCAAAGACTGAATTGTACTAAATAATTGGGCCGGGTGTGAGCTAGCAGATGCAATCGTGGCCGCATAGAAATCTCTCTTTGCGGCTTTGACTGCCATCTCATAGGCCCTCATAAGCGTCCTATAAGATGTTCTTGATGCCTCGTCGCGAGCTCGGTACCACCGTCTCTCTAGCCATCTCAGTTCTCGCTTCAGCTCATGCAACTCCTGGGTATACCAAGGCGCTCGCCTTACACAAGTGCGGAGAGGGCACCTGGGAGCGATCTCGTCGATGGCTGAGGAGAGCCAGGCATGCCAGTCCTCCACCAGCTCATCCAATGAGCAGCCCTGATCAGCCACCTTGGCCTCAAGGGAGCAAACCTGTTCCCTGAGAACCAGGAGCTCTTTGCACTGAGCACACATCCAAGACTTCTATCCAGTGGGCAGATAGTCATACATGTGACACTCCATGCAAAACATTGGATAGCCCCCAACCCCCTGCTGGCATTCTGGCTTCATAACTGCTTTTAAAATAATAATTTTATATAATCCCCCTTTTTAAAACCTTCTGAAACTAGGACTGTTTTAAAAGCCTTTGAAACTAGGACTGTGGAAAAGATTGGAGAAGCACTTAAGGTTATTAGTCACATCTGCAATGTAAATACATGGTAGGAACAAGGTTCTGTAAGACATCTTGGAGATCCAGAAAACATTTAATGCACTTTACTAATTCAGCTTAGAGTTCCAACACAGCATTACATGATATATATTGACTCCAAACACCAGTTCAGAACATCAACATCATCTCTGGAATGAGGTGGGGAAGTAAGGTCATTTGCATATTATTTATACTACAGCCTACACCTTCTGATGACTTTTCCCAGCAGCTTCACTTAGTCAATGGCTATGGAGCAGGGCGAGAATCCCCCAGCACCACCTGAGACTGAGCCTCCCCCCCATAGGATTCAAATTAACATGGTGCTTGCTAATCCTGGTGCTGAGAGGCAGCTCATTAGCATACTATGGTCAATAGGCCACTGAGATATCCAGCAGAACTAGAAGGGTCACATTCTCCCTGTCTAGTTCTTGGTAGAAGTCATCAACCAAGGCAACCAGAGCAGTCTCTGGTCCAAACTCCAGTCTGAAATCAGATTAAAATTGGTCCAGAAAATCAGTCTCTTCCAAGAATGTCTGAAGCTGAGAAGCAACCACCTGCTCAAACATCTTGCCCAAGAATGGAAGATTGGACTATAGCCCAACTGATGGACCTCCTGATGGCATGTGCTATTTTTGGCCTCTGTATGACAGAGTGTTGGACTGGATGGGCCATTGGCCTGATCCAACATTGGCTTCTCTTATGTTCTTACGTTCTCCTACATAGCAGGGCTCAGGGAGGTTCTCCCCCTCCCCCTGAATGAATCTAATCACTGCCTCCTTGAGCACGGATGATACTACCCCTGTCCTCAAGGAAGTATTTACCACTCCCCTTACCCATTCAGCCAGCTACCATCTGGCAGTTTTTATCAACCAGGAAGAGCAAGGGTCAAGAACATTGGTGTTAAGTTCCACCTCTTCACAGATATTGTCCACATAAGCATGTAATAATTAGCCTTCATCACTACAATGAATAACTAATTGAAGTGGAAAATACTGATGGCTATTTTCTATAAGAGTAGTAACTGAAGATGCACTCAAGTAATATTGTTAGCCATGTGTTTCCAATTTGTTGCAGGCTACCACTTGCCCTTTTTCCTATTTCCTTAATGCTTTTCATAAGATTCCAGATACTTTGAAAACTAGATTTTTGGGAACACAAAAGCCATTCAGCTTGATATTCATATACTCCAAATCGCAGGGCTCAAGGTTGCTTTGGTGCTCAAACTGAATCTTTTCCAGTGCAGAGTACAGTCACATACAGTGCAGAGTACAGTCATAAATCCAAGTAAGATTTCTTTGAGCCTTGTGATATAGTGAAAGGCGATATGTTATTAACTTGTTTGACTATTGAAGGCTGCTAACAGATCTTACAGGTCTGAATGTTGTCACTCTTTGGCCAGACATTAACACCCTGTCAAGGTAATCTTGCACTATCCTATTGAGTTCTGTAGAATGAAAACAGTAATTTGTGCTTCCCTTTTTCACATTTCACACAGGTCCAAAGTCTGGCAAAACTGAAACACTATGGGGACTTGGGTTGCCAACTTTGTTTTACTGATTCTTCCTCCAGGGCCTTCAACAGTGATTTGACCTACAAACATCAGCTGATGGTACTGCTTACCCTTCATGCCATGAAAAGTTTCATTTACAGATTAAGCTCCTTTTAAAGGCACAAGAGCAACTCTTTTTCAGAATAGGGATGAATAGATTTCCTGTTTCCATTCTTTTATTGTTCCAGCATGTCATTGAATCATGTCTTATCTTCTTAGGCTGGTTTAGAGTAGGAAAAATGGTAAAATCAATTCTGGAACTGGTTCTTCACTTATTTTGTGCATCATTCAGCTCTTACATTTCACATTCCCAATAAATAATCAAGTACTGTCAAGTTGCAGCTGACTTCTGGAGACTGTTTATGGGGTTTTCAAGACAAAAGATGAGCAGAGGTGGTTTGTCATTGCCTCCTTCTTCCTAGCAGCCCAGGTCTACCTTAGTGGTCTCCCATCCAAGTACCAACTATGGCAAACCCTGCTTAGTTTCCATTGAGATGGGGCTAGTCAGGACCAATGCTCCCTCTAAGCTGTGGAGTCTTGTGAGCAAACATTCTACTTTGTGAGCTACTGGCATTACTGAGTGAGTGATTTGGCTACTACATAAATTAGTTTGCTCTGGAGGCATCTTTCCGGAGCTAAGACAAAAATGTGTGAGCTGGAAGCTAAAATACTGTGAGCTTGCTCACACTAACTCAGTTTAGAGGGAACACTGGTCAGGACTATTCAGTAGAGCAACTATCTTGTAATTTTATTTATGATTATACCAACATCGCTTTTGTTGTATTGTTTTATATAAAAGCAGGCAAGTACACATTATGAGAAAACCCCCAACCCACACCTGATGCAGTCATACATAAGGACACATGAAGATTGCTTGGGGGCAGTCAATGTGAAGATGAACACTGTCAATACAAGGGATGGATTTTGTTGAAAAAAATGTCCAGAAAGCTGTAGCAAATGACACATGTACACCACTTTGAATCAAGTCAGGTATCAAAAGAAAACAATGAAGGATTCCTAATTTCTTGATTTTGCTTCAGAATAAAGACCAGGTAATTCTGAACTCCGATATGTGGGGAGAAATTTGGATGAATAAAGTTTTGGAGGCATCCCTAATTGACAGTGAATAGTTCCACAGCAACCAAATGTGACAAAATCATTTCAACACATAGTGGTTCTACATATTGTTGTTGTCAGTCATTTGTCTTCTTGATATTTGGGGAGAGCAAAAAATTCTGCAGCTCTAAGGAATCCATGACACAACTAGTTTCTGAGTCAGGGCCTGTTAAGTAGTGATGTGGCAGTGTGGTGCAGGGGTTAAAGTGCTGGTTTGAGAACTAGGAGACCCAGGTTCAAATCCTATTTCTGCCATGAAGTTTGCTGGGTGACCTTGGGCCAGTCACTTTCTCTCAGGCTAACCAACCTGAAAGAATTGTTATGAAAATGATATGGAGAAGATGTAGTAACATTAATTAACTCAAACAGGAAAAAAAATAACAGAAGTACATCTCTGCCAGAAGGAAGTAAAATTGTTATCATAATGTAATAAAGGCTGTGATCACACACATTAAATAATCCAGTTGGAAAGTGCACTGAAAGTGGATTATTTAGTGTGTGTGACTGCAGTCTTTATTACATTATGATCTGAACTGTCAAAATCCAGTTGGAAAGTACATTGAAAGTGGATTATTTAGTGTGTGTGACCAGAGAAAAACTTCTGAGTGGAGGGGAAAATACAGGAGGTGAATTATTGCAATGGCACAATATCCATCAAGATGTAGTTCTTCTATTGTAATTCCTGCATTGTAATAGGATGGCTAATGCTGGAACAGCAATGAGTTATTTGCCGACAGATGATCCCAGTACAGAACCAGTTTGAGTTCTTAAATTGTCCATAACTACCTTCCACTCTCCTTGAGCAGGATACAGTGAAGTTTCAGCTCTTTGTTTTAGGATTTCATATTCCCTAGAAGCTAGTTCAGTAAAGTGAACAGGAATAAATCAGTACATGGAATCACTGAATGAACACTCTATAGCAATTATAAATAAAATTGCTTCTCTGCATCCTTCAGCTAAAAAAGATTTTTTGAGTTTATGATGGGTTAGAGCTGTCAGCTCATTTCTGTGCTAACAATCCAGTATCCTTAACAGTAGCTTGACAGCAGTAATGGAACAACTGCAAGTAATCTGCACCTGTTGAATTTCTGCCTCTGAAGTAGCTGTAAAAATAGGATTGCTCTGAAAGTGTTTCTCTTGTTTCTTTTTTCTGAGTGTTAAAAAGCAGCTCGTTTTTTCAGTATTTGCGCTGAACGCATTCACCTTGTCCAGGTCATGGGAAAGGTTTTTCTTTTTCCTTTACCCAGTACCATTTTTGTTCCCCCCCCTCACAATCCCACATTATTATCTTCTTTTCCCACACTGCTATTTAATCCTATTGTATGTGGTAGCACACAACATCTACTGTGATGTCAGGAATGAGCAGTGGCAAAATGAGTGGTTCACCCTGGCCATTTACACTGAACAGCAATGAGGGCTGAGGACTGTGAGGGCTGAGGAGAAGAGAAAATAGCATCCAGGAGAAGCATCCAGGTAACACAAGGTCAACCCATGGCACTAAACCAATGGAAATGTTCAGCAGATATTTTTTCTGTAATTGTTTCAACAGCGTCAAATTTCTTTCAGAGTGATTATCAAAATTAAAGCACAGCTGCACTTAAGAGTTACAGCTGCTTTCAGAAGAAATCTAGCTTTCCCTAACAGGCCTCTGTATAAATGCTTTACTCATCAGAAGAAAGCTAGCTTAATGTAAAGGTCCATTCAAATGTTGTTCATTCTCTGGTCCAAGCCAGGTGCAGTGACAGTTGGTGCATGGCTTTAAGCATAGATCTGCTCTAATCACATACTAAAAAAGCAAATATTTTTAGTAGTAAAAAGAATGTGTAGGACAGAAGTGCAGAACTCACCCCCTTCTGGTCTGTCCTCCACCCTTCTGGTCTGTCACCCCAGGTCCTCTTTCCCTTATCTGAGCTACAATGCTGGAAATGCATTTCAGTGTAAAAAATGTGGGGAAAGGGAGAGGGTTCTGCATTTTTTACCCATATGTTCTTTTTTCTGGTAGTGTCAGATTCTTGCTTATTCCTGCTTTCTGAATGATTGGGATGGATCTGTGTTTAAATTCACAGAGCTGTCAGTCTCACATGTAGCTTACCCCTTTGTAACCCAGCAAATTAGCAAAAACATATGCTTATCCTTAGAAAACAAGCTCTCACATAGAAATTATGAATTTATGAGCTTAAACCACTTGGCTGGCATGGCAAATAGTTCCCCACTGTGAAGTCTGGACCTTTGTGAAGTGGGAATGACTGCAGCATAGCAGTATTGACTAAAGTAAATCAGCTCCAGGAGTCTCTATTGATGGGAGGTTAATGGGAGTCAGGTAAGGGGAGAGGCGGAGAAAATACAAGATAGATCCGTGTGATCATAAAGCCATTGAGCCCAAAATAAAATTAGTAGTTCCATTAAACATATCAAATGTCAACCACTCTTTATCTTCTTATGAGCTGTAATTTTGGTTCCAGTGGCTTCTTAATAGCACATTTGATTTTACCAGCCAGCTATATTACCAGCCAATGGTTCACAGACAGCTACTGACTTAATTGTATTCAAGACTATAATGTCATAGGGTTTGTTCCAATGATTCCATTATACTAGGAATGCGAGCCCAAACCCCCGCTGAGCCCGCGCTGGTGGGGGAGGGCTGATTTGCCTCCTCATGAGGCATAAAGAAAAGGCACCAGTGCAGGGGGTGGAGCCAGCCTATTTAGGCTTGGCTCTCGCCTCCTGCCTTTGCAGTTCTTAGCAGTCCTCGGCGCGCTCGGCCCACCCTCCCACCCTATTTTAGTGCAGGTTTCAACCGGTTGCCTTTTCCTGGGGCCAGGTAGGAATTTTTCACTCCTTTTTCAATTTGGCTTCAGAAGGAGGTGTGTTTTTGCCTACCTTGCACTGATGATGGTGGTGTTGGGAAATTTGGCTTTGGGCGTCCAGCGTTTGTTAAATAGACTGGTCACTTTGTGGTTAGGCGGGGTAGAGCGATCAGGAAGTTGAAAACGGTGAGCACCTGGGCATTTCATTAAAGGAATTAAAGGGTCCTCCAAGAATGGCTTTGGGGCCTTTGCGGCTCAAGGCTGGGAAGGGGTGATCTTCCTTGGAACAATCTGGCCTGGCCTATCTCAGCAGGCCTTGCGGCTTCTGGGGTGGTGGGCCAGGGGGTTCTCCTAAATATGCCAAGCTGCTGGTCGAAAGCTACATTGGGTGGCTCAAGATCAGGGAAGGTGCATCGCCCAGAAGGAGATGAAGGTGGTCTGGAGTTTGACACCTGTCATATTCCTCAATACATTTTTAGCAGCATCTCGCCAGTTGTTTGATTATAAATAATTAATAAAGTTGCCCTTGTTAAATCCATATTGGTGTCTGTCTCTTTATTCCAACTGAGGGGGCAAAGGAGTCTTCCTCCATTGGAAGACCATTTATAGAAGGGAGGCAATGGACACAATCTATTAACTTCAGGGGGATGAACTGCTTTAAATCCAAGAATGTTTCATGCAAGGAGCAATGTTTATAGTATATGAATGAAACAGAGCTTGGGGGAAAAACACACACATGCATCCACACAAAACACATACACCACAAGGGATAAGCGAACTTATTTATTTATTTATAATACTTCACTAATGTCTGAAGTGGTATATATTCTATTCTGTTAACAGGACTTCTGCCAGGAATAGAATCTCCTGTTTCATTTCTTTTTTTATATTTGTTCATATGCGTGATGGTTTGAAGTCTCAGGTTTTCATTTGTTTGAATATCTGAACATTTATTTGTATTGGGTATGCATGCTTTATATTTTATGCAACATTAGTGGTCCATTTAGTTTAGCAGCCTGTTTCACACAGTGGCCAGCCAGTTGCTCTATAGGGCCAAGAAACAGGGCATAGTGGCCTAGACTTTCCCCACAGTTGCCTCCTAGTACTGGTATTCAGAATATTATTGCATCTGGACATGGAGCCTTTAAATTATCTTGGCTATTAACTCTTCTCCATGAATCTGTCCAATAAACTTTTAAGGCCATCTACTATCAAGTCCATCACAGTGTCTACTAGCAGCGAATTCCACAATTCCCATTACTCACTAAATACTTCCTTCTGAATCTACTGCCAACCACCTTCACAGGGTGCCCACGTTCTAGTATTACAAGAAAAGGACAAGAAGTTATCTCTGTCCATTTTCTCCATCCCTTACATAATTATGAGAGTGAGGATTTTGTAATGACTTTGTACTGTAAATAAGCCCTGAAAGATTTTTGATTTGCCCCTTTAGATGATGTGGACAGGGATTATTAGTACTGGATGTATAGATTATTAGACTTTGTTCATTATGTGTAGATCCTCCTAAAAACAAACCAGCATTCCTGCGTACTGCTTTGCACTCCTTTTCAGTTAAACTGTTGGACTATTTCTCTTTCTGTTTAATAGACATTCTGCCAAGAATGAAGCTTTCCAAATTAATATAGATGAAGGAAGATAGTAAAAAGTAGGACTAATTTTAAACAATCATTTATCTTTTACAGTTCTCATTTCCAAAATGACTACTAACATATTTGAAGATTAAAGTAGTTTGAATAAAAGAAACCTCAGGACTCCATGTGGGACAATATTAGGTATCATAATCTAAGTGCACATACTCACACCTGCAAATGTTTGCATAAAGTTCTAGAAAGAGGATGATATAGAACTAGGATGAGAGTTGTATCAGGAGAGATTTCTAGAGAGGCAATGATATAATATCATACAGAGTGTTACTTCTTGCCTTGTGTTCATAACGAGTGTGGTTAAAGAATGGTAAATGGTGAAAATATTCCTAGCCATACCCTGTCTGCTTAAGGTGAATCAGAGATTCCAGTTAGAAATGTAAAACCACATAACATGAACCCATCGGCCCCAGAGGTCGTTACACCTTTTTCATATCAGAGTACATTTTCCATCATCACTTTTGTCACATTAAACCACAGAGAGGCTATAGTTCAAAGACAGAATATCTGTTCTGCATGAGAAGAATGCAAGTCCAATATCTCCAATTAAAAAAATAAGATGTGATATGATGTGACTCTACTTGAGACCTGTTTAGATGTAACAATGAATGGATGTCCATCCTGCCTGTTCATGCATTCTGTTTATAAGAAAGAGCTGATGTGCATTCACTTTATAAATGAAGCTGGTGGTTTAAATCTTGTGTTCACCTGTATGTGCACTGAGCATAACATGAGGATTACTCAGTGACCATATAAAGAAGACTCAAGGGTACACTGTACATGAATGGCATGTGCATTCACTGTAACTTGTGAACAGGGCTACTGGTAGTCAGAGCAGACAATACTGACCTTGATAGACCAGTTGCCAGCACAGTATAGGGTGGTTCTATGTGTATTATATTTGAAACACTAGCTTTAGTTGTGGGGTGGGGAAGCCATGGAATGATTTAAATTAACAGATAAGAAATTGAGATCGAAATGCCATAAAACAGGGTGGAAGTTTCCAGAACTCACCAAGCTGGAACTTTTGTCTGTTTTGTTTAAAAGTGTGGGTTGGGAAGGAAAATGGGAAGAAGAAGGCAGGACAATGGCAATTTTCAGGGGCAAAAATAAAAATCAGTGGTTAATCCAAGGTCACATGAACACATGAAGTCAGATTGTTAATCTATCAAGATCAGCATTACCTGCTCTGACAGCCAGCAGCTCTCCCAGAACTCAGGCTTTCACATCCCCTATTACCTGATCCTTTTATCTGGAGATGCAAGGGACTGAGCCTAGGACTTCTGCCTCCAAAGAAGATGCTGTATTGTTGAACTTCTCATCTACAGTTTCACATCTACTGTAATTTTTTAGACTTACATTTTTAATTAATTTTATCTTAACTCCAGTTACACATTATAGTGAATTGAGACCTCAGAACAGATAGTAGGGCTGAGTTCAGACTGGCAGTTTGCTCCGGTAGCCAGTCATGGCAAAAAAGCCCCGGAATAAACTGTTCCAGGTTTTCCCATTCACACAGCCCAGGCCGCTGCCGGAAAATACGGGGCGGAGCCGGGTGGGAGCGTTCAGACTGCCGCGGGGGCATGCTGTATTTGGCATTTCCCCATTAATTCGGCTGTGGGTGTATGGGTGTATGTGTGCATGAGTGCTCATGCACTCATGCGCTCATGCACTCATGGCATAAGCACATAAGTGCATAAGTGCATAAGTGCATTTTGCCGATTGGGGGAGGACCCCGCAGCGCCGGCACCACATTGGGCAGTAGAGCGGAGCACGGCCAATCATATCGCTGCTGCCTTCTGCCCAACGTGGGTTGCTCCCAGCTTTTCAGCTGCATGTTCAGACTTCCTGAAAGTGGAGAAATGTGCGACACATGCGGGCTTTTGGATTTGCTACCAGTTTTATGAGGTATCTTTTTAATCCGGCGGTGAAGCGCAACAGCACGGGTTGGCTACGGGTGGGGGACACCAGGAAAATGTGCCTGTGTGAACGCCCAATTTACTCTGGAATTGAATCGTCGCTGGCCCGGGTCCCTACCGGGGCAAATTGCCAGTCTGAACTCAGCCTAGGTGTGGGATTCTGTATAGTTTCTCTTCCTTCTATACTCTACACCATCTACTGAGCTTTCCCAAGCTTTCACTTTCCTCTGCTTTAGTTGTAGTAGATGTTAAAGAACTGAGTGATCAGTGGGGTTGTGGGGGGGGGAATGGGAGCAACCAGTCACCTGCTTCCCCTGGATGCTGAGTGATCAGTGGGGTTCTGGGGGGAGAAATGGGAGCAACCAGTCTTCTGCTTCCCTAGGATGCTGAGTCAGAATGTGTGTGTTGAGGCTTTCATACAAAAGAGGTTAGGCACATTGGTTTATTGGTTACTGCTGGTGCTTATTTTAAAACCCCTTCATTATGAGTATCTTTAGCTAATGTTAATGTCACCCAAAGGAGCAGTAGGCTGCTTGGTAGTCTTGAAGAAGGACCTATTTACTGGCCACACATCCCCATGATGCTGAGTTAGATTCACTCTTTTCTATTACATGTCACCATTTCTCACCCCATACCTCTTTGTGACTCCTTTTCACTGACACCCGGTGGCCATAATGATGTTCTGTTGCTCTCAGTAGCATTGCAGTGAAGCAGCTCCCCCTGATGGCTTATTAAAACAATGTGGATATTACTGTAGTTATATGAGCATTTTTGGGTGGGACAGGACTGGAATAAAATCATATTTTACCCAGTGCCAATCTGAACTGGATTTTTTAAATGGAAGCATAGTGCATAGTGTTCAGTGATATATTCTATTAACAAAAAGTAAAAGTCACAATCAACTTCAATGGTATTGCATTTATTGTCTGGGATTCACACCAGACTTTGGGTGGCCCTCCTGCCAGTGCCTGAAGCCACCCTCATGAATGCTGCAGCCACTCCCAACTGGGCTGCTCAGGGCACTGGCACGACCACTGTGGCCAGGAACAGAGGCACTGAGCCTGAAGCCACACTTCCCACCATCCCCACAGCAGCAGGCTTGGGCATGGCTTTCTCGAGCTTGTATGGTGGCAGTGCCAGCACCACTGAGGCCTCTGGAGCCACCAAGGTTGAGAAGGCTACTTGCAGCACTACAACATCAGGAGATGTTCCAGCTGGGAACCAAGGTGAGCAGAGGAGCCAGCCAGGTGATCTGTTAGCTGATCCCAGAAGATTGCCTCCAGAGGAGATGAAGCTTAGAGGGAATATCTTGGGAAGATGATTGAGAGGGTAGTGGCAAAACAGCTTCAGGGGTTCTTGGATGAGACATTGGCACTTGACCCCTTCCAGTCTGGCTTCAGGCCTGGGTTTAGAACTCGGACAGTGCTAGCAGCCTTGGTGGATGGGCGGGTCAGCGCTGCTGATTTTATTAGACTTGTCAGCGGCATTTGACACAGTTGATCATACAGTCCTAGTCAGCTGCCTGGCCTCACTGGCAGTTCATGGGACTGCCTTAGTGTGGTTCCTTGCATTCCTCCAGGGATGCCACTGGAGGGTAGTGGTTGGGACTGAATGTTCCACAATGCAGGGTTCCACAAGGCAGGATTCTTTGTGGTGGGCCTGTCTTGGTAGAACTAGCTGTCAGCCTATAATGTGGGCCCTGTGGGACTTATCCTGGTGGAACCAGCTGTCAGACTATAATGCTGTGGACTTATCTAAGTTCTACACGGCCCGCAAAATAGAACTCTTCTGCTTGGCTTTTAGTTTGTTGGGTTTATGTGGGCTGCTTTTTAGTTTTCATTGTATTATGTTATAAGCTAAGATTTGTTAAATTTTAACTAATGTTAATATTTTAACTGTTGTTAACTGCCTTGATACCACCTGGCAGGAAGAGGCGGTATATAAATTTAATAAATAAATAAAAATAAACATAGGAGCTTCACCAGGAGAAGCCCACAACCAGTTGTAGGCCTGCTCCATGACCTCAAAGTTCAAGGAGGTGAGGTTAGGACCAGAGAATGCAGCCCTGACAGTAAGTGACCCAGTTTCATCCAGGGGCTGGGGAGGGTGCCTAAAGGTTAGGTGAACATTAATCAAGGGGAAGCCTAAAGGACCAGTAGCCTCCTTCAGAAAGCCACCCAGGTTGGCCAGTGGGGGGAGGCAGAAGGAAGGATGGGATTGGAAGATGGCTACTACAAGGTGAAAGGAAGGTGGCCCTGGGGCACCCTGAAGGGTGGGATCAACAAGATGGGGATTGATCCAGAGGAGTGGGACAAATAAGGGCTTTAAAAGGGAGCTCCCAACGATGACCATTGAGGAAGAACAGGCTCACCTCTGGGCTATGTGGGGAAGGAAGGAACCAGGTGGAGCAATTCCCTTCCATTTCTATTCTGAGGCCTAGGGAGGGCCCTGAAGATGTTCAACAAAATGTCCAAGAGGTGGCCAGCAGATGTAGAGAGAGGAGTGCCACATTTATATCATTTTTTAAGCCCAACTTTCTTCTATAATGTGGTCAAGGTGGTTTACAAAGAGAACAAATTCTGAGTCTACCTTTAAGACTAACAAAAGTTCATTCAAGATATGAACCTTTATGTGCACACACACTTCCTCAGATACATTGAAATGGAAGTTAACAGTTCATATATATGGGCAGATGCTTCTACATAGGTGAACAGCAAATTAGCATACAACTTAATGAAGATGTTTTGACATATGCAAAGACTAAACAGTTATAACAAGCTAAGTTCATATGGTCACCATTTGTTTGGATTTAATTGGGGGTAGGGAAACTGAAGTAATAAATATGTCAAAATAGGAAATAGCTGTGTAAAAGTATCTTAAGAGTAATAAACTGTAATTCTGTTGTTACACCTAACTCTTAGAAGGAGTTAGGAGATAGTTATTTCCCACTTCCAGTTGATTACAGCTTCTTCAACCAGTTGCAGAGGCAATGATGATTAATGCACAGCAGTGAAGATAGGCAGTCACAATCCCCAGCCATGACTGTTTTGCTATGAAAGTGACATCAAATGGGTTCTGCAGGCAAATATACCATGTTCCACAGCTGAGAATAGGGTGGTTGGAGAAGGGAAAATGGAAATATTGCGGGGAAGAGCATACAGGTGAAAATGAGTCACCCTCCACAAGTCTTTGTGGGTTCCCCACTGTATAACTAGACACAAACCCTGTTGCTGGCATCATGCAACTGGACCCTGCTTGGCAGCCAGCACTACACACCTGGGCACTGAGGTAGAGGCTGCTAGGAGGAGAGAAAAAGGAAAAACTGAAGACAGGGGTGCAGATAAAGGTATGTTTACTGGTGGATGGGAAGCAGAGAGGGAAGCAGCAAAGGGAGAGATGCTATGAGGGGCTTTCCAAAAATAGAAAGTAGAAATAGGGAGGTAAGGGGAAACAAGATGTCCTCCACAAATCCTTGTGGTTCCCCCACATGTTCTTTCAAATAGGCATACAAAACATTTTTGCATGGCAAAAGAAACCAAAATATTATCTAGACTACATTCTGTGCTTCAGAACTTTCTAATCTGGGGATCATCACTTCTTGCTGTGTGGCTTGTATGATCTTTCAGATGTGTTCAGCGGGTTTGGGCATAATGATTTTCTTCATTTTTTGTCAAAGGGAAAAATGAAGGACTCCTACCCCATTACATTTCTTTCTTGTGGGTTCAAGTACTGCTAGACAATAAAATGAAAAAAAATCTGTGTTGATAGGGATTCTGTATCTTCCAGTCTTGCTCATCAAGAGCCAGAGAAAATAAATAATGATGTTGAACTTTTCAACCTTTTCAATCTGTGTAGTTCATGAGGCTTTTCTATCACCTGAATCATTCCTTTCAGTTCTCCCCGCCCTTTGCTGTATCTTTGTAAAACTGTCAAGAATACTTGAAAGCAATATAGTCTTTCTTTTAGTTTATTTCAAAAAGTTTGCTGTGAGATTGATTACAGACTTCTTATTGATCTTTGCTGGGCTGGAATGATATTTGAGCCTTTGTAAACACAAGGATGGGAGCAGTCAAGAGACACACTGACAGTTAACCCTTGAGCTCCAGAAATTATTTTTCAGAACTGATGATGTTAACAGGGAGGAGGGACAGGATATAGGTATGTTCAGAGTCAGCTGTCAAGATTTCTATATTCAGCAACCAATAAGATAAATCCAGGTGAGTAGCTGTGTTGGTCTGAAGCAGCAGAACAAAGATACAAGATATCTGAAGAAGTGAGCATGCACAAAAAAACTCATACCTTGAATAAAACTTAGTTCATCTTAAAGGTGCCACTGGACTCAAACTTTGTTCAAAATAAAATAAATCTATTCCATAAGGCCTTCATTCTCACATCAGCTATTGGTTTTCTTTTTCTGCACCTACATATCATGGTGAGGTTCTCTGCAAAAATTTAAAATAAATGTGCCAAGAGTATTTATTCTAAATAATGTTCTGGAAGTATTGCTGTGTTGTGGAATCTGACATTTACTATAGATTGTTTCACACAGGTTATTTTAGCAATGGGATTGATTGATTGATTGATTGATTGATTGGTGTGGATAAGGAAATTTTTCCTATGTGATAGAATCTATATTCAATTATATTTTTGACAATGGTTTATACTCTGCCTTTCTCCCCACTGGGGGGGACACAAAGCAACTTACATTGTTCTCCTCTCTTCCATTTTATCCTCACAACAGCCTTGTAAGGTGAGATAGCCTGAGAGTGTGTCACTGACCCAAGCTCACTGAGCAAGTTTCCATGGCAGAAGAAGGATTTGGCCCTGGGTGTCCGAGTCTAGTCCAACACTCTAACCACTGGCTCTCAGACTGCATGTGTCACTTCAATATCTAAGTATAACAATGACCTATTAATACACAAATATGTACATTCTCTAGGAGGTATTCAGTGTGAAGAAACAGAAAATGTACAAAAATCATGAGTTTGATTCTCAGAAGAATGAAAATAGATCAAAATGAGAAGTTCTCAGGTCAAAACAGCAGGGATGAGAAATGCAAAATGACGCCTGTTCCTTAGGCTCATCATAAGCTGAAGAGAGTAAGAAAATAGGTTAGAAGAAGCAACAGTAGGATGTTTTGGATGTTATTAATTTACAGGGTCTCTATAAGTCAGAGGCAAGTTGAAGGCACTACAGACACACACAAACACACACACACACAGCCTCTAGTGGAGACAATTGGAGACAATTTCTTAACCTGTCAGAACTTCTCAGGGAAATCCAATTTGCCTTCTAATTTATATGAGCCTTATGAACTAGGCAAACTGGTATTCTGAGCCAAGTAATTATAAACCCCTATAAATGCTGTAATGGAAAATTCTTTGACCTCCTCTGCGTCATTTATCCAACATGCATACACTATATTATGACATATGCATTCAATTAAAATGCAACTTCATTGAAAAATGTGGAACTTGTCCCTACAATTAAACCTGTGTTATAATGAGAAATCCAGAAGATCCCTCCAGATTCCACAAAGAACTGATCCAATTCCCAATCCCAATCACTTGTCAAGGAGCTGAGAAGGTATTATTTACATATATACAATTTGGACCTAGGAGCCCTAACTGAAGCAGCCATCTTAATCATTAGGGTTGCCAATCATATGTTCCTGGGCCAGTCAGATCTAGTCACAGTGATCCATGCCTTAATAACATCTAGAACAGACTATAGCAATGCACCCTGCTTGGGGCTACCCTTGAAGAGTGTTCAGAAGCTGCAGTTAGTGAAGAAGGCTGAAGGCTAAACTGCTGGTTGGGGCCAGCTCCTGGGAGCATGTGACGCTAATATTACAGCAATTACACTGGCTACCTATCCACTCCTGAACCCAATTGAAGCTGTTGGTTTTGACTTTTAAAGCCCTATGTGGTTTGGACTGGGTTATCCAAAGGACTGTCTTTTCCAGATGTTCCTATCGTGAATTAAGATCAAAGGGAGAGGCCCTCCTGACTGTCTCATCAATCAAAGAAGCTTGTTTGCTGGGTACATGAGAGAGGGTGTTTTCAGTGGCATCCCCATGATTATGTAACAATCTTCACAAACATGTGTGCCTGGTCCCCTCACTTTCAGTCTTTAGGAGACAGCTGAAGATGGTTTCATTAGGATTCTATTTGATTAAAGCAGTCCTAAATTTGATTTTAAATTTTGGTTTCATGGATTTCTAATGTAATATATTTTATGTATTTTATTAATACCTTAAGATGCCTTGGGATGTGTAAGGAAGAAAGGTGGCTAATAAATAAATAAATAGAAAACAAAGCTATGCCCCTCAAAACTGGCCACCAGCTTCAGAATGATGGTGGGAGCTGCAGTGCCAAAATTGGAGGGAATTAGACCAGATCATCACCAGAACACCCTTCTCCATGTGCTATTTCCAATAGCAGCTAAGATTTTCTGTTTGTGTCAGGCATAGTGCATCAGAAAATGAAATTAGGCATTTAAAAACGGTGCACCAGCTTCAAGATGATGGTGGAAGTTGCAATGCCAAACATGACAGAAATCAGAACATTGTGGCCTATGTTATCGCAAGAAACCTGCCAGCCCATGCTATTTGCAATGGAAGCTAATATCCCTTTTAGTGGCAGGCATAAAACATCAGAAAATGAAGCAAAGAGTTACAAAATCAACCAGAAGCTTCAGGACAATGATGTCATTTGAAGTGCCAAAAATGAAGGGAACTGGAACATCCTGGCACATATTAGTTTCAGAACATCCCTTTGCTATTTGCAATGGATATGCAAGCCCCAACTCCTGCCGAGCCCGCGCTGGCGGGAGGGGGCTGATTTGCCTCCTTGTGAGGCAGGAAGAAGAGGACACCAAGCAGGGGGCGGAGCCAGCCTATTCAGGCTCGGCTCCTGCCCTCTGCCCCGTGCAGTTCTTCGACATGCTCGGAGCCAGTAGCAGCTCCGAGCACGATTGGCAGTGTGGGCTGAAGTCTTCAGGGCTTCTGGCCCAGCTGGACGGAGCTGTGCACCCAGGGAGCATCTGGGCCGTGGCGGCAGCTCCCGGGGAGCGTCCGGGCCGTGGCGGTGCTCCCGGGGGCATCTGGACTGTGGCAGCGCTCCTGGGGGGTGTCTGGGCTGTGGCAGCGCTCCCGGGGGGTGTCTGGGCCGCAGTGCCCGAGAGGCATCCTGGAGCATTCGGGCCGCGGCGGCGCTCCTGGGGGCGTCCAGGCCGCGGTGCCTGGGGAGCATCCGGGCCACAGCGTCCAAGAGGCATCCTGGCTTTGGCGGCAGCGCCCTCGCAGCATCTGGACCGCGGCACCCAAGGAGAGTCCAGGCCGTGCCGCGGTGCCCAGAGAGCATCCGCGCCACACCGTGACGCCTGGGGAACGTCCGGGCCATGGCTGTGGTGCCTGGGGAACGTCTGGGCAGCAGTGTCCAGGCGGTGTTGCCCGAGGAGAGTCCAGGCCATGGTGCAGCACTCAGAGAGCATCCAGGCCACAACGCCCAGGGTGATCTGGGCCACAGCTGTGGGAGCCTCCAGGCCACGGCGGCAGCGGATGGAAGCATCTGGGCTGCTCCAGTGACAAGTTGGAAAGTAGGGCCTAGCTGGTGGCCACAGGTGGAACTTTGCAGGTGTGCAGGCGGCCGGTGCAAGGGCCATGGTGGCAGCGGAGCCTTCTTGATGGCTGCGCCGCTCTGCCTTGCCCATGGAGGACGCTTCATTTAAAGAGGGAGCTTTGTATATAAGGGCCTTAGTCCTCTGGTGAAGCTCCAGGTTAGCCCCCCCCCCAGGCTTCTCCTCTAGCAGCCATTTTGGTGGAGTTAGGAGTGATGGCCATCTTAGGGGACATTAAATTATAAGAGGGGGCAGTGTTGGATCAGGCCAGTGACACATATAGTTCAACAGTTTGTCACACAGTGGCCAAGAGGGCAAGAATACAGAGCATCAGGTGCCCCAGACTGAGTGCTCCTATCTATAGCCGCTCAGGGATTCTGCTTTATATGCTTATCCAATTCCTTTTTGATGCCTTCCATGCTGGTGGCCCTTGCCACCTCCTGCGGCAGTGAATCCCATGTGTTAATCAATCTTTGGGTGAAGCAGTACTTTTTATTTGTTCTAACCTGATTGCTCAGCAAGTTCATGGTGTGCCCATGAGTTGTAATATTGAAAGAAAGGGAGAAACTACTACTTTCTCAATTTGCTATCCCTTCATACTCTTAATACTTCACTTATGTCACCCCTCAGCCATCGTTTTTCCAAGCTAAATAGCCCCAAGTGTTTTAATATTGGGGAAAGGGGATTCAGACATTTTGGGCCTGTGCCTCTGGAGAGTGATTCCATTAAGGACAGCTTGGCTCCAAAGAAGGGCTTGGGTGCCGCAAAAAGGAAGCGGCCTGCTCCTAAGCAGGTAGGCCAGGCTTTTACCTTTGGTGGCCACAGGTGCTTTTCCTATACGGGGGGCCCAAGTGCCCGTAGTTGTGGCTTCCACAGTTGGCCCTACAGTGCCTTATATGTGGGTGGGTGCCGTGTCTACACAATTGGTGTCCTTGGCAGTTTCTACCTGGCCAGCTCCCTTGGATGCCATTTTGCCTCTGTCTTAGAGGTTCCTTGAATAACCCAGTAAATAGGGCTATTTTGGAGAGGTGGCCACCATTGAGGGATGTATGGGTGGGCTTTCATCCATTGTTGGTGGGAGCACTGCCCACTGGGTGTACATTGGGAGGAAAAAGGAGGTTTGGGGCCACTAGGAGACTCCCGAGTGGCATAAATCCAGTCCCTTTTTTCTTCTTTCCTTCCCCTTCCATTCACTGTTGCTGGCATGGTTTTTTGAAGGTAGGACTTATAGGAGAATTAAGCTCTGTAATATCTGATTTGCTGAACTATGGAAGGGGATGTGTCTCAGTGAGAGACTGTCTGTTTAGGGTGCAGAGGGTCCCAGGTCTAATCCCCAGCATTTTAGTTAAGGGATTAGGTAGTGGGTGATATGAAATAGCTCTGCCTGGGACCTGCTGAGCATCTGCCAGTTTGAGTAGGCTATACTCATTTTGGCAGGCTTGAATAAGACATAGCGCTATCGAAGGGGCTATTCCTTTCGAAGTATCAAAATGACTTAACTACTCATGGCAACTGGGCTTATTTATTTTTGAGATGGTAGATAAGGATCTCTATTCAAAATAACAATTTTGCATGTTTTATTCAGAGGAAGGCAGTATAAATTGCCAATCTTCCAATTACAATATTGGGCCCTAATACAAGAGGGATGTATTTTCCAATGCATTGATTAGGAGTGAAATCAGGTGCAACTTGATCGGAAAACAGCTGAACTCTAAGGGTTTTCTTCTTTGAAGGAAGCCTCGCAGCAGCACGTGAATTTGTCAGTGTGAGTACACTCTTGAGTTGGTAAATTGTTAGTTTTGGTCATGTGTTAGGATTTGAAATAACCATTGCAATACGTCATTTGTGCTTTCTGTTTTCTGTTCTGGCAGGAATACAGTGTGACTTCCTCCTGATGTTGTGATCTGAGAATTGGACAGCCAGCATGTCATTACATGTCATTGGTTGTCCTAATGAGCATATTTCACAGTTTACAAGCGCATTCGTTTGTAAGGAGAGGTCCAGTGAGTAGCCACGGCCTGTCGGAGTTGCATGGGTCTTTATAGGCTGTGGGTGGTGCCGGCTGGGATGCTGTGGCAGTAATGAGGCAGGTGGCTTCCATGGAGGTTCTGTGGGGGCTGTTTTGCCCAAGCACTTGGCCAGGAAAGAAATTTTCTGGCATGGCAGCGCAGCCTTACTCATGTACATATGATAGTAGGGTTCACTGAATATAGGTTCACATTACGATGAATGAACATTTAGCCTGCATATAGGTATACACCTCTTTGTAAAGGGGCATGTGCACTTTACTGTGTGCCTGTCCTTGATCTTTAGGATAGGAACCCAGTTTCTATAAGAAATTATAGGTACTGTACACTCGTTAGGATAGGGTGTTTTTTCAATACAGATACACAAACAAATTAATAAATATAGGGGTTTTTACAGTGACAATACTGTTGATTGGCATTTATGTTTCAAAAGCCAAACTAACTTTTTGTTCTGATGGGTCTCAGTGGTTAGTTGAACTGGGAAAGATTATATACCACAAAGTGTTTCAGAATGCCTTATGGGGGATAGTCCCTTGAGTTCTCAATATTGAATGCCTGCAAATAGTCCTTTAAGGAACTCCGTGGCTGAGAGAATGTTTCACAGTCTGCCAATCCAGTGGATTTGGAACTGAATCAGAGACGTTCTCTTCTGATATAGAACTTAGACATGATCATTCTTGGCCTCAAGTTCCTTTCTTTCAGGGTGCAGAATGGCCAAACAATCCAAAGACTTAGGTCTTGTCTGCCTTATAGAGACAGGCTATGTGGAGTTGCACAGCTGTGGTTTTTTCATGGCATGGAAGTAATAGAACGCCATTGGATAATTAACATCCCTTTAAAAGGGGTGGGCTGCCTGTGCACCCAGGAATATCAATGTCAGTTCACTGGATCAGTGTTGACAAAAGCCCTATGAATGTTGGGCAGTGCCTTGCAAATCACACTGACTACGAAGGTAAGCATTGCTGTGTAAATGCCTTGTGACCCAGGAACATCATTAAGTAATTCCTTGATTATGGCAAACATAAGCCTTATGAATATTGGGCAGTGCCTTGCAAAGCAATGTCGGTGTAAATGTAAACATTGCTGGTCATGTAGTGGAATTTCTTCTGCATTCTATGAAGGTCTTGGGAAATGGAAGCTCTAGAGGACCAAAGGCAACCCATTTCCCTGGCCGTAGAAAAAGGGTCATTTTTGCAAACTGGGTGTTACTGCGGTTCCCATTACGAAGACGGTTACTGCTTGGCATGCGGATGGAGTTCTGATGATCAGGCACCAGTTTGCGGCAGTAGTGCCTGTGCTTTGGGCAAGTTGTGCCTGTGCTTTGGGCAAGTTGGGCCTTTCCCGGTGTGAAGTTTGGAACTCATTTCTCAGTTCAGTGCCAATTCCACTACAGCTGCCCTGGGCTATGTATTCCCTTGCCGAATGGTAGTGTCAGTGGGACCTTGTTCAGGTCAGGACATTTGTCCAGTCACTGCACTCCTGTTGGGCAAGGGCTCTGTGGATTATGAGCTGTGTTGGGTTTTTGCCTAGCATTCAGGAATGGAATTGCAAAGTTTTAAGTTACTAATGAAGTTTGTCCTTCAGGTGCTGCTGGCTGCAGGGCAAGATGAGGAATCAACATCTGCAGTCACAGCATGGCCTTTTGGGCCACCCACTGGGCTAAGAGGACTCCCTGACTGGGAAAGCCCTTGTGTTACAGGCTTTGGAAGATAAGAGCAAGATGGCCCAGAGTGCAGACAGTCTGTCCAGCTATTCTGCTTTACCATGAAGGACAAGGCCCTTGTGATTAAGTGGAGGCTGGCCTTGTGATGATAGGAGCAAGGTTGCCTGGCGTGCACGTGGTCTGGTGGCCATACTGCATCGGCATGAAGGGCAAGGCCCTTGTGATAAAATGGAGGCTTGCCTTGTGATGATAGGAGCAAGGTGGCCTGGCGTGCACGTGGTCTGGCGGCCATGCTGCATTGACATGAAGGGCAAGGCCCTTGTGTAAAGTGGTGGCTTGCCTTGTGATGATAGGAGCAAGGTGGCCTGGAGTGCACATGGTCTGGTGGCTATGGTGCATCATCATGAAGGGCGAGGCCCTTGTGATTAAGTGGAAGCTGGCCTTGTGATGATAGGAGCAAGGTGGCCAGGAGTGCACATGGTCTGGTGGCTATGCTGCATCACCATGCAGGGTGAGGCCCTGGTGTCACGAGTGAACTGGTTGCCTGGGGTGCAGCCTCATCGTGATGGGCCGGTGGCCCAGAGTGCACATGGTCTGGTGGCTATGCTGCATCGTTAGGAAGGGTATTGGCCCTGGCTTACAGGCAGAGGCTGACCTTGCGATGATAAGAGTAAGGTGGCCCGGAGTGTGGATAGTCTTGTGGCTATTCTGACCCGCCAGGTTGATGCAATTTTGGGGACCCCACTAGATGTTAAGGCAGCCAGTTGCCTGGGGTGCAGCTGGTCTTGCCTGCAATAGCACTGTGCCAGGTGTGGCATATCCTGGGGGTTTCTAGGGCTGGATGAGATAAAATACCAATTGGCAACTTAGAATGCCATGGAAGGCTTCTTGGGCCTCTTTTAGTTACACCCTGATATACGAGTCAAGTTAACAAACCTGTAGAGGGGGACAGGGTGCACCTCCTTAACTAGGGCAACACTATATTTTTGGCAGATTTGAGGCAAGGGGAGCTGTTAGTGCTGGATCGCTTGGTGGGGGCGAAGGCCTAAGCAGAGGCTTGACCTTTGCTTTGGCAGGGTAGCGCGATCAGCAAGTTGAAATCGGTGAGCACCTGGGCATTGTTATAAAGGAATTAAAGGGTCCTCCATGAATGGCTTATGGGCCTTTGCGGCTCAAGGCCGGGAAGGGGTGATCTTCCTTAGAACAATCTGGCCCGGCCTATTTTAGCAGGCCTTTGCGGCTTCTGGGGTGGTGGGCCAGGGGGTTCTCATAAACATGCCAAACCGCTGGTCAAGAGCCACACTGGGTGGCTTGAGATCGGGGAAGGTGCATCGCCCAGAAGGAGATGAAGGTGGTCAGAAGTTTGACACCTGTCATATTCCTCAGTACATTTTTAGCAGCCCCTCGCCAGTTGTTTGATTATAAATAATT
Organism: Gekko gecko; assembly: GCA_029375565.1. NCBI lineage: Eukaryota > Metazoa > Chordata > Lepidosauria > Squamata > Gekkonidae > Gekko > Gekko gecko. Next base: position 144,441,019 of record JAPDNY010000005.1, read on the forward strand.
AATAAAGTGCCCCTTGCTAAATCCATATTGGTGTCCGTCTCTTCATTCCGATTGTGGGGGCAATGCGAGCCCCAACTCCCGCCGAGCCCGTGCTGGTGGGAGGGGGCTGATTTGCCTCCTCGTGAGGCAGGAAGAAGAGGACACCAAGCAGGGGGCAGAGCCAGCCTATTCAGGCTCGGCTCTTGCCCTCTGTCCCGTGCAGTTCTTCGAAGTGCTCGGCCCACCATCCCACCCTGTTTTAGTGCAGGTTTCAACCGGTTGCCTTTTTAATGGGGCCAGGTAGGAATTTTTCACCCCTTTTTCAATTTGGCTTCAGAAGTAGGGGTGTTTTTGCCTACCTTGCACTGAAGATGGTGGTGTTTGGGAATTGGCTCTGGGGGGCCGGCTTTTGTTAATATAGGTTGGTCACTTTGTGGTCAGGCGGGGTAGCGCGATCAGCAAGTTGAAATTGGTGAGCACCTGGGCATTATTATAAAGGAATTAAAGGGTCCTCCATGAATGGCTTACGGGCCTTTGCGGCTCAAGGCTGGGAAGGGGTTATCTTCCTTAGAACAATCTGGCCTGGCCTATCTTAGCAGGCCTTTGCGGCTTCTGGGGTGGTGGGCTAGGGGGTTCTCATAAACATGCCAAACCGCTGGTCAAGAGCCACACTGGGTGGCTCAAGACTGGGGAAGGTGCATCGCCCAGAAGGAGATGAAGGTGGTCAGAAGTTTGACACCTGTCATATTCCTCAGTACATTTTTAGCAGCCCCTCGCCAGTTGTTTGATTATAAATAATTAATAAAGTGGCCCTTGTTAAATCCATATTGGTGTCCGTCTCTTCATTCTGATTGTGGGGGCAATTAATATTTACTCATGAGAAGTGAGGGAGGCCAAGCAGCACAGAAAGTGAGGGTGGAAAATATCCCCTCTGTTACAAAACAAAAGGGGATTAACATCTTCCTTGACCTGTCTGAGCCTGTATGGTATAATGACTGCAGTTTCGGATTAGAATCTAAGAGATATATGTTCAGATTCCCCGTCTGCAATGGAAGTTTGCTGGGTGATATTGGGCCACACATTCTCTCATCCTAATGTATCTCACAGGGTTGCTGTTGTAAAGATAAAATGGAAGATAAGAGAATGATATGAGCTGCTTTGGGACCATATTGGAGAGAAAGACAGCACAGATAGAGATGGGCATGAACCACATTTTTGTGGTTTGGTTTGGTTCGTTGTTTGTAGCTGAACCATGAACTGAACCACAAACCTATACCAACCTGTAGGTTGGTTTGCAAATGAAACTGGTTTATATGGGTTCATTACCCCTGCTTTCTGAGCAGAATTTTCAGGTGTTTGGTTTAAATGGCTGTGAGCTGAACCCAAATTGATGGACTGCACTTTTAAAAAGCTTAGAAGTGTTGTGTAAACAGAATAAATTACTGTAAAGGGTTAATTCTTCAGGTAGCCAGAGAGCCTTGAGTGAGAGGCTCCTCCAAAAGATAGAGCACCCCAGCTTTCTGGAAACCAAAAGAGTCAGTGAGTGCTCAGTTATGCCAATAAAGGTCTATGTATGTATGTATGTGTGTATGAAGGATGTATGTATGAAGGAGTGCTCAAAGGAAGTGTACTGGAGTATTTGGGAAATACTGGAACAAAAGCTTCTTATCTTAAAGATCCTAAGTCATGGGGGAAAACTTATGAAACTCTCAATAGCTGGAATTGAGGGTGGAGAGGGCTGGTGGCGAGACACACGTGCTTAGGTGCGGTGGCGATCTATTGATCTTTAAAGGGGTCCTTTGATCGTTAAAAGGACCCCCTGCCATCCCGGGAAGGGACGGTCAGTTGCAAGGGGCTTGATCCGCAACCCTGTGTGAGTCACGGGGTGGAACAGATCACCCCCGACGCAGGATCAAAGTTCAGGCTCAGTTCGTCTGAGCAAAGCCAATGCTCCTGCACCGGAAGGGGGGGAAGAGAAACCTTGCTGAATGAGCGCTTCTGTGAGTATCCGTGGAATAAATTAAGTGGGTTAAAAGGGCGATTTAACATAATTAGCCCCAAGAAGCAGCATAAGAGGGGAGGGCTCTCCCCCCTGAAGAACAATCGGCTTGTAAGCATGAATAAACAAGCTTGGCGAGGCTAGAGTGGAGGGGGCGAGAGTGAAAGTGATGCCATCCAGAATGAATGGAGTCGGGAAGCTGAGAGAGAATTAAGCTGGCTATAAAAGTATCTAGGCTGGCTGAAAACGGCTCGGGAAGGGAACTGGGGTCTCATTCTGAGTGAGATTTAAAACCCAAAGGGTTGGAAGACAGCTGTATAAGCAGTGTGGGTTTGAGAGTGAAATGCTCAGCAAGAGAACTGTTTGGTGGAATTAAAGTTGGTGAAATCAAAGTGTGCTAAGAAGGAGGTGGCGGAGGACCCCTTTGCAACGCGCTCAAATTTTCACCCTGATAGGGGTAGGGTAGAAGAAACGGAGAAGGGGAGGCCCGCTTCATTGCATGCCAATTTTTAACCCTTTAGGGCCAGGATGGAAGATCAAGAGAGTGAGAGAAGAGAGTGTTACAGCGTTCTCAATTTTTGCTGCAATCATTAATGACTATTGAAGTTGGAAAGACAGACTGTTTTTAAGCTGAAATGTAAAGCTTTGCTGGCAAAATAATCCTAAGCAATAATAAGGTCTCTGATTATTGATTGACTGTATGCTGGGCTTTTCTGGGTTTTGGCTTAGAGGTTGGCTATAGGGGGACATCTGAGAATAAAGGGGGGGAAGGTTGGAAAAGACAGCTAGTCTGGGAGAATTGCCAATGGAGTGATTGTTTGGTAAACATTTGGGGAGGATAGTGGAAACAGTTTCTGGGAAGTTTGCCAGGCAATAAGATAGCCTAAACATCGGTGCCCTCTAATAAGTTGTTGGAATTATTAGAGATAGAAGGTCTGGGAAGAGAGCCAAGAAGCGGGTGTTGTTCCTAAGCATTAGATAAGTGCTGGGCATTGGGAAAAAAAGGGGGGGAAATATACTGTGCATGTTAAGATTGGGATTTGGAATTTGAATTTAAACGGTCAAAAATGTCCAGCACAGGAAGAAGAAAACAATCATTGGTCTCACCAGGGGCCCCGAGCTCCGCAACAGGAAAGTTGGGGAGCTCAGGACAAAAAGAACCCCAAAAAGAAATGCCAGCTGTGATGCAAGCTACCATTTTAAGCACAATTAATGATGTCATAGAACCAATCAAAGTCAGCATGGAAGAAATTTGAAATTCTGTTCCACAAGTGATAGCACCCATTAACCAAGCTATCCAGGAGATAAGATATATGATCCCCCAGGCGGCAGTCCTGATACAGAATGCTATGAAGGACATTACCGAACAGTTTACCTAGAGCTTACAGTTGTTGCAAAAACAAATAGCCAATAACACCACTAAAATTGTGACATTAAGCACTACAGTGGAGGAAGTTGAGACGAAGATGAGGCAGGTGGCAAGGAAGGTTCAAGAAAATGAAGAGCAAAATGTGTCGTTGGAGCAAAATGTGATGAGATTGCAGATGGAGAGAGCTGCATTTGTTTTGAGGTTTCAGAATATTCCAGAGGAGAAGGAGGAAGATCTGATTTTAAAAATGGCGGAATTGTTGGCAAATCATTTACAGTTTGAAGATAGAAATGATATGGCAAAAGAGATAGATGTGGCCTTCAGGATGAATTCGGCGTACGCAAGAAGATTCAAGGTACCCAGGGAAGAGGGTGGTTAGAGACAAGTTATTGAGAGAGGTAAATGCCTTACCGCTGAAGATGGGACAAGAAGAAATTAAGGTGTTGAAATAGATTCCCTGGAGAGTGAGGGAGAAAAGAAGGGCATATTCAGAACTAACAGCACTTTTGAGAGCCAATAATATCACTTACAGGTGGATTATGCCAAAAGGAGTCTTTTTTAACTTTGAAGGGAAGAGATTTAGAATTACATCAGTTTTTAAAGCCAAAGACTTCCTAGAGACTTATGGTGAAGAGTTGTCGGATGACCAAGAAGAAAGAGAGGAGAGAGAAGAGGGAGAGGTCGAAAGGGAACTGGAACCCCAATCTCAAGGAGCAACAGCCTCAGCCCCACCTGCTAGACCACAAAGAGTAAGAAGATTCAGACTGAGATCTCCAATCATCACGAGACAAAAAACAAAAGGCGAAAGGGAACACAGACAGATACAGAACTCAGATGGATAAGAAGAAGTTGAAGTTTATATCGGTTAATGTGAATGGCTTAAATGGACCCCAGAAAAGAAGAAGAATATTTCATCAACTGAAGAAACATAAGGTGGATATAACATGTATACAAGAAACTCATATTAGAAAGAATGATGAAAAATATTTGGAATACAAAGGATTAGGCAAAGTATTTGTGACAACGGATAAGGAAAAGAAGAAACGCGGAGTAGCTACCTATATTAGAGAGTATTTGCAACCAGAATTTGTACTTGCCTCGGAGGATGGAAGAATATTGATGGTGGCTATACAGAGACAAAATAAATGGGTTTTGATTGTGAGTATTTATGCACCAAATCAAAATCAGGAAAAGTTTTATGCAAAGCTTCTAAATTTGATAGCCAAACAGGATTTTCAAGAGATTTGTTTGATCGGTGATTTTAATGTGGTGTTTGATAATAAACAGGATCAAAAAATGAATACCCAGAAAAAGAAGATAAAGGGCAATGAATTCACTAATTCTCCTTTATAGATCATAGAGGAATGGCGACTGGTGGATGTATGGAGAATAAGAAATTATAAAAAGCAACAGTACACATATTACTTGATGAGACATGATTCTTGGTCTAGACTGGATATGTGTTGGATGTCATCCGCATTGGTAAGGGAATTACAGGAGGCAGAAATCGAGGCAGTTACATTTGCTGATCACAACCCGATAATGGTGGAACTACAGGGAACAAATCTTAAGGGTAGATGGACACTGAACCCTTTCCTGTTGAAGGATAGTAAAGTGGTGAGAAATCTGCAAGCTGAATTTACTTTCTTCTTCAAGGAAAACCTTAGTTCAGACATCCCGAGACGGACTGTATGGGATGCATTCAAGGTCTTTGCTAGAGGGCTTTTAATAAAGGAAGCGGCAAGGAAAAACAGGAAAAGAAATGAGGAGTATCTTAGTTTGAAGAAAGAAATATTGGAGCAAGAGAAGCAGGAAAGAGAGACTGGAGGAGGCCTTGATAGGAGAGCTAAGATTAAACTTCTTACGCACAGGATGAATTGCTTATTGACAGCAGAGTTAGCAAAGAAAATGAGCTATGCCAAACAAAATTACTTTGAGAATACCAATAAACCAACTAGATGGTTGGCTTACCAAGTAAGAAAGCAGTCTGAAAGGACATTGATAAAGTCATTGAAAGATAAAAATGGGGTGGAATGAAATGGAATTCAAGATCTGAAGAAGACTGTGGAAGACTTCTACAAAGACCTATATGCAAGAGAGGATATAAATAGAGAAAAAATACTACACTATTTACAAGAGCGTACTGTTCAAAAGTTCTCAGAGGGGGACCAGAAGAGCTTAAATCAACCAATAACAATGATGGAAATGGTGGAAGCTCTCAAAAGACAGAATAAAGGTAAAGCATCTGGGACTCATGGTCTATCAGTGGAGTTCTATGTAATTTTTGAAGAAATATTGCTACCACGGTTACATGAAGTTTATAAAAAAACCTGGGAAGGAGAGGAAGTGCCTGATACATGGAGAGAAGCCCTGATTTCATTGATACATAAGCAAGATACGGAAGGGAATGATATTAAGAATTATAGGCCGATCTCCTTATTAAATGTGGATTATAAGATTTTTGCATCTATTATGGCGGAGAGGTTGAAACGTATTTTGGCAAAGGTGATTCATAGAGACCAATCTGGATTTTTGCCGAAAAGACAAATAAAACACAATGTAAGGCAGTTTTTGAATGTGTTGGAATATTATGAAGCACACCCAGAAAAAGAAATGGCGATGATTTTTATAGATGCAGAGAAGGCCTTTGACAACCTGGACTGGATGTTTATAATAGAAACATTTAAGAAGGTTAAAGCGGGAGAGCAATTCATCCAAACAATTCAAGCCATTTATTCAAAGCAAAGAGCAGCAGTTATGGTAAGTGGGGAACGGACTGAGCAATTTCAGATACAGAAACATACGAGGCAAGGCTGTCCCCATCACCACTGTTATATATCTTTGCTCTGGAGGTGGTAACAGAGGAGATAAGACGGAATCCAGATGTGAAGGGCCTGAAGATGCAAGGAGAACAATACAAACTATTGGCCCATGAAGATGATCTTGTGTTTATATTGGAGGAACCCAGATTATCAATTACGGAGTTGAATAAGATATTGAAAGACTATGGGCAAGTGGCAGGATTAAAGATAAATCTGGCTAAGACAAAAATTTTAACTAAAAACATGACATTGGAACAGAGAGAGTGTCTACAAGAAGAATCGGGATATAAACTCTGTACGAAGGTAAAATATTTAGGAATTAAATTGATGAACAGGTGCAGTTCGTTACAAGAAGATAATTATAAAGAACTATTGAGAGCAACGAAACAAGATTTGGAAAAATGGAAGAATTTAAAGCTTTCATTAATGGGAAGAATTGCTTTGATAAAAATGAATATTTTACCAAGATGGATATTCTTGTTTCAAAAGATTCCTATTTTGAAGAGCTTGGCAATTTTGAAAGAGCTGGAGCAAATTACCACTAAGTTTGTCTGGCAGGGGAAGAGAGCAAGAATTAGGCTCAAAGCATTACAAGACTCAAAAGAAAGAGGAGGGTTTGGTTTACCTAATTGGACATTGTATTATAAAGCCAGAGCTTTGGCATGGATTAAGGAATGGGTAATGCTGGAAGATAGAAGACTTTTAAAGTTGGAAGGCCACGACCTTTTGGAAGGCTGGCATGCTTTTCTGTGGGATGAGAAAGTGGCAGCAAGAAAATATTTTAGACAACACTGGATACGAGATGCACACTGTAGAGTATGGGAGACCATCTGGAGGAGGTGGTTTACCAAAACCTCAAGGCTGGTAGCCCCGGTTGAAGCAGTGACTTTACCTAGGTTGTATTGTGAAAATCCCCCACAAAGATATCTGGACATTATAAATGCAAAGGGGGAGTTGGAATTGGATGAGGATATCAGTTGGTGGCACAAAATTCAGATTCAATCAAGGTATAAAAGAGATAAGAAAATAGGGTTTGAGAAGACATTAACAGATTTAGAAAAAATACTTTATGAGCCGGAAGAGAAGTTTCCTAAAAAAATGTATTCATTGTTGTTGGCTGATTATATGGTAGACAAAATGGTGAAAAGCAATATGATCCAATGGGCGCAGAACTTTGGTTATAGCATTGAATTGGATCAGTGGGACCAAATATGGAAAATGAATGTGAAAATAACTAGGGCGGTCTCATATAGAGAAACTATGTATAAAATGTTGTATAGGTGGTATATCACGCCGGATAAGCTGGCAAAATATGATGAGAAATGTTCTAATAAGTGTTGGAAATGTAATGCAAAGACAGGGTCATTGTATCATATGTGGTGGACATGTGAGGTGACAAAAAAGTACTGGATATGGGTGCATAAAATGATGCAGAAAATTATAAAAGGTACTCTTCTGTTTAAACCAGAGGTGTTGTTGTTGGGTATACTTCCAAAAGATGTATGGAGAGAAGAAAGATACTTGATAATATATATAATGACTGCGGCTAGGATTTTGTATGCGAAATACTGGCGATCCACGGTGGTACCAACCAAACAAGAGTTGATTGAGAAGATAATGGAAGCAGCAGAAATGGATAAATTGACTTTGATGATGAAAGGACATGATGAATCAGCCTTCATAAATACGTGGCAACGCTTCTATGAGTAGTATGATTAGAGAGGGAAGGATGGAGAGAAATAATAAGTATTGAGTATCATTAACCTTATATGTTAAATTAGAAGTGGATAAGGTAGAAAGATAGTATTTGAGGATACAGAAGTAAAAGATTATTAGTAACAAGGGGTGGCAAGGTAGGAGGAAATTTAAACGGATGGAGTGTTATAAAAATTGTAACCCCCGGTGAATGTTAAATGTGGTATGTTGTGTTTTGTGTGTAGTGTTAATGTATTGTGTGTTTGTAGTGTAAGGTTGTAACACTTTTGTCTAAAAAAAATAATAAAAATGCCTCTTTCAGGGGCGCTTAAAAAAAAAAAAGAAACTCTCAATTGCCTGAAACATATGAACTGAAGTCTGTGCATACACTGATTTGCACCAGAGTTCTATATTGAGTTAACTCTGAACATTTTACCCATGGTTTCATGTGACCTTTCTCCTCTATGTTGAATAAAATATTTGTTAATTTGGAATTTCAAATTGCCTTGAGTACCATTTCAGTTAAAGAGGGCTCTTGATCCTTCCCTCAGACTCCTGAGCTGAACCAACAGCCAAAATATCATACTGTGACAGGGTAGGACAGCCAGAGTTCTTCAGAAAAGAAGAAAACAGATACCAACAGAGGGAGCCTGTGCCACCCAAGAAACCCCCTTTAAACAGCTTATCTCTAGGGAACAAACCCGTGCTTTCTGCTCTTCGTGAACCTCCATGAACTGCATTAAAACTTGCAAAATTTCATGGCAGTTCTTCAGTTTGTGAACATTGCTTCATGAACCAGTCAAAATTTGTGATGAACTTTAGTTTGTCAGCTGATTCATGTGCATCCCTAATGGAAAATATCTCTGTCATGGGTCAGCCAGGGCTCAGTGATAGTGAGGTCTCTTCAGAGGAAGAGGAGCCCTGTGTAGCCAGCCCAGAGGTGACAGAAGCTAACCAAGAGGAAAATGAGCTGGTAATCTAGGACCCACAGCCAACAGCTGGTGCAGAACCACCTCCACCCTCCAGCACTGATTGAGCAGGTGAAAGTCAGTTGGCCACACCCAGCCCTCTGAGATCACCTGCACCTTTGGAACATTGCAGATGAAGGCTGAGAGCTGAGCTACCGGTCAGATAATAAAGTGCATGCATCCTGGCTCATTACCAGCTGCCTGTTGATAATGAAGGTGAGTGTTTGCAGGACTATTCCTGAGCAGCTGGCTGGAGGCAAGAGACTTGGGCATTTGGCTATAAAGCCTCCTGAGAGAAGCTTTTTGGGCATGGACACAATGGGTACATTCAACGCTGAACTGTCACTGCCTGATTGATTCCTGAAACCCCTGACCTTGGACGGAACAACACTGCTTGATCAAACTGAAACTGTGACCTTGGACTGCATAACACTGGACTTCCAAAGCTTCCTTTGGTTTTGTTATTTTGGGAAGCTGAACAAGATGCAGTAACCCAATACCAGAGCCTGCAAATCAGTACAATCCCCTACCTTACAAACCAAAGGGGGTTTAAGAACCTATGACTCATCACATCCAATGTAGAGTAATGGTTATTGTGTCTGACTAGAATCTAGGAGTCCTGACCTGGATAACCCAGGCTAATTTGATCTCATTGGAAGATAAGCAGGGTCAGTCCTATTAGGGATGTCAGATAGGACCTAGGGACTCCTGGGAATTACAGCTTATCTCCAGACTACAGAGATCAGTTCCCCTGAAGAAAATGGATGCTTTGGAGGGTAGAATCTATGGCATTGTGTCCCACTGAAGTCCCAGGAGTTTTCCAACCTAGATCTAGCAACCCTACCTCTCCATCCCCTGCCAACCCTAGGCCTGTTCAGTATTTGGATGGGAGACCACCAAAGAATAGCAAGGTTGCTACACAGAGGTAGACAAGGGCAAACCACCTCTGAATGTCTCTTGCTTTGAAAACTCTATGGGGTGATTGAGTTTTGACCAACTTATAGTAGACATCTTTTGGGCTGGTCGGCAAAAGACAGAAGAGACCCCCTCACTTCTTCAGGAGTACACTGCATACTCTGCAGTTGTGGAGAGGTTTACATCAGAACCACACAACGTAGCATCCAGACAAGAATAAAAGAACATGAAAGACTTGGCCAACCTGAAAAATCAGCAGTGGCTGAATATAGCCTAAGCCAAACAGGACACAGTATCTTATTCCAAGTCACTGGATGAACACATCCAATTACCATGTCAGATTACACAGGGAAGCCATTGAAATTCATAAACATAAACACAATTTCAACAGGAAAGAAGAGAGTTTAAAAATAAATAGGGCATGGTTTCCAGTCCTGAAAAACACAAAATGCTCTACATCTCACAGCAGTACTACAGATAAGATTAGAATTTCAACAGCCAATCCATATGCAAAAGAACCTCCTCAGGAAAGTTCTTCCATTAGCATGTCACACCCTGGGGAACTCCTACAAGATAATGACTCAGCACTACTCCACCTTCCTAAGTAGATATAAATTACCTGCCTACCATTTTTCTTCTCACCTTGAGACAGAGAGTACTCCATCTTTCTGTGTTATACCTCTGAGGATGCCAGCCACAGCTGCTGGCAAAATGTCAGGAACTACAATGCCAAGACCACGACCATACAGCCCAGAAAATCTACAACAACTAAAGCAAGTTAGGTATGTCAGGCCCTTCACAAGATGCTTCTTATTTGTCTTGCTGAAACAAGCTCTGTTCCCTAAGCTGACCCCAAATAAGGCTGCCAGGTATTTGGTATTTTCCAGCAGTATTTTTTCAGCTATGCCAGGTGAGGCAACTAGCCCCCTTCCTGTCTTGCCCTAATTTAGCCTCATTAATCCATGCAATGGTCACCTCCAGATTGGACTACTGTAACTCTCTCTATGCTGGCCTACCCTTGAGACTGATCCGGAAACTCCAACTGGTCCAGAATGAGGCTGTGTGGATCCTGACTAGAATGTCATGGACAGCACATATTCAACCTGTGCTGCGTCAGCTGCACTGGCTTCCGGTGGAGTACAGAGTCAGGTTCAAGGTTTTGGTATTGACCTTTAAGGTCTTGATTAATCAGGGACCCAAGTATCTTTGGGACTGTCACTTCTGGTATGTCCCCCAAAGAGTGTTATGCTCTGCAGAGAACAATCTACTGGTGATCCCCAGCCCCAAAGACATCCAGCTGTCCTTGACCAGAGCCAAGGCCTTTTATGCCCTGGCTCCCACCTGGTGGAACTCTCTGCTGAATAACATCCACGTACCATGGAACTTAATGCAGTTCCACAGGGCTTGCAAGGCAGGGATGTTCCACCAGGCTTTTAATTGAGGACAGCAATGAGTACCATGCTACTGGGACTCCCTCTCCCCTCCCCCCATTTTCTTGCTTCTTCTCTACCTCCCTGCAAGGCAGTGCCACAACTGGAAATTTAGGTGTAAGCCCCATCTGAGAATGTTTTATCTACCTATTATCTTTGTATTATCTAAATTGTTTTACTATTTATGAACATTTTTACCGTTGTGTTGTCCACTGTACTGAGCCTTGTGTGTTCAGGGGAGGGTGGTTTATAAATGTAAATTATAAATAAATAAATAAAATATCTCCATTGACTTCTGCGGGAGTGGAGAAACTGGAAAGAGACCCAGACCCTTAAATGTATTTTTATGAGGGGGCTTGGGTGGTGTCTGCACTCTCCCAGTATCCCAACCAGAAGTGAAGAACTCAAAGTCAGATTCTAACAGATCCCTCTTCCCCCAAAAGCACCCATGTGGTGCTCCTCAAACCACTCATCTTATTCCCCACACTATCCTGTCATTGCCAAGGCCAAACCTCTGTTTAGGCCCTTGCACCCACTGGACAGCCCAGCACCACTGGCACACCTTACAGCAGATCTTCTAGAAATATGTCATTGCCCTCTTCTGACAGATGAACACCGTCCCCCCTCATATAGGTCCTCAGATTTGGACCATATCTGTGGGTGAGGACCATATCTGTGGGTGAGGCAGAAACTATCCTTAGGGTCCTCAGCCCACTGCCACACTATCCACAGTAGAATGGCTGACCATACAATCTGGACTTTAGGCTGCCTGCTTTTAATAAGCACCAGGTCGGCCTTCACCTGTATCACCACAGCTTTTCCCTTGATCAGGCTGAGATCATTCCCACCCAAGTAGATGATGAGCACTTGAGGCATAGGGCTGGACCTCACCTCAATCAAGAGTGGAAGGAGGCCTGGCCAACTCAGGCCATGACACCCCCAGCACTCCACCATGGCACACTTACTGAGCCCAGGCTGTGATCCTACAGGTGCCCTTCTGGCCCACTGAACAGCCCAGAACACCACACTGTGACCACAGATGAGCATTCACTGCCTTCCATGGCAGATCACAGCCCCTGAAATAGAACACATTTAGCTGCAGACCACAACTTACCAAGCATTCAAAGGGTGTACATATGACTTGAAAGCCTCAGATTTATTTATTTATTTATTTGTATTATTCATTATTTGTATTTATATCCCCCCCATCCTGTGAGCAGGCTCAGAGCAGGTAACATCATAAAACAGTACAATAAATACAATTAAAATTTAAAGAATTTAAAACAATAATAAGCATTAAAATACAATCACAATTCAGACAAGTCAACTGGTTGTGGGAGGTTCCCTAGCATACTATTTGGGTTAGTAGGTGGGTGACAACAACCTCAGGGAGGCCATATAGAAACGCCCACTATCTCAGCCAAAAGCCTGGTGGAACAGCTCCATCTTGCAGGCCCTGCAGAATTGAAGATGATCCCACAGGGCCCTTATCTCAACTGGCCCAGCCGTTGTATGGCTGTGGACCAATAACCCAATGTGGCTGATGTAGAGGCTGCCCCAAATCTAAAGGAGTGGGTGCTGAAGTGGTACCCACTAAGCCCAAGGTGGCCTAAGGTGCAGGTATTCACTGCTCAAAACTGATGCTTTGTCAAGTGTCAGCATGACAAAACAATACCACTGACTCAGAATCCCTGAGCTCCAAATACACCTGGAGGGCCATCACTGGGCAGAGCTCAGTCAAAGAGCAAGAACCAATAGAAAGCTCAGTCCCAGAACACAACTGGTTGGTCTTAGACCATTCGAGTCTAATAACAATTCTGCCATTGGCAAAACGTACACCATGCAGAGCCAACACCCTGCCTGACCCATCATTATGTGAAGAAACCAGTAACTCACTTATGTGGAGGGCCCCCCAAAAAGCAACCAATGATGCCACATGAAAAAGGTGGGCTTTAAACCCTAACCACCTGCCAGACCCCCTGCAAGCCCTTAAGGACCATAGGAGAGATAGGTTGCCTATCGTCAACCTGGATGCCTACCTCACGGCCCCAGTACTCCATTTTGCAAATCCTAAAATCCCTGGTGATCTCATCAAAGCCCTGATCTTTGCAGGCGAAGGCCTATGCAGATAATTTGCCCCTAATTGAGCTCACCACCAAACCCTTACCTTTTAAGTCAACACAGAACTGCAGCAAATACTCAGCCAGGACTGGCCAGGCTACATGAAGCCCTACCTGCAGCCTGAAAGCCTTGAACTGTGAACAACCTTCTAATATGCTCTCTTGGTGCTGGGGGCTAATGCCAGATCTATAGCTCTGCACACTTCAACCCTCCTAGCCACCATAACTCCAGGGGAATCAGCTGTTGATCGGCCTCGAAGGCAAGCTAGTGAAACGTCTCCATCTGTTTGCAAGATATAGCATCATCCATCCCATTGCCCACCCCAGGCAAGGAGGAGGAGGAGGAGGAGGAGGAGGAGGAGGAGGAGGAGGAGGAGATTGGATTTATACCCCATCCTTCACTTGGAGTCTTAGAGCAGTTTACAATCTCCTTTCCCTTCCCCTCCCCACAACAGACACCCTATGAGGTAGGTGGGGCTGAGAGAGCTCTGAGAGAAACTGCTCTTTCAAGAACAGCTCTGACAGAACTATGGCTTGCCCAAGGTCATCCAGCAGCTGTGTGTGGAGGAGTGGGGAATCAAACCCAGTTCTCCCAGATTAGAGTCCGCACACTTAACTACTACACCAAGAACAAGCAATGCAATGTGAAGGCCTGTACTAACACCATAACCCAGGGTGACTTGAAAGTTAGGGAATTAATGACATGCACAGCAGCAAAGTTGTTGCAGCAAAAATCTACCGTGTGGTTGGCCAGGTCCTCTGCCCATAGCCATACTGTGACAATGATTGGGGGGGGGAAATCTAAGAAAGTGAGGTCCTTGGTAATGCCTGCCATGGCCCAATCCTCAGCACACCAATGCCCCCTGAAGTAGACACCAAAACCTGAGGACCCCACTGTGTCCAAAGTCACTTGCAGCTCAACTTCAATCCACAAGTTGTCCCTCCAGAAAGAAGCCCCTTTAAAGAACCACTCTCACATGTCCAGGTCAGCCCTAATACTGCTTGTGATTTGGACCCTGTGATGGGGGAGCCACAGACCACCATGGTATTACAAAACCTATACATGGCCTGGGGCGACCACTTTGCACAAAAAATTAAGGTGGCCCACCAACTGCTGCAGCTCCAAAAGCCTGGCTTTCTTCCTGCCCTTGAATGCTGCAATCCTTACCTGAGGTCTGGCACCTTGGCGTCAGGTAACTAGGATGTTTGGCCCACTGTGTCCAGCTCCTCGCCTAAGAAGAGAGTGGCAGGCCCCTCAGTCTTCTCAGGCTCAAAGGGAACCCCAAGCTCCCTGGTCAAGGCCACAAAAACTTCCAATAGTCTGTCACACTGCCCAGAGCCTGTGGGGCCTACAAACAGAAAGTCGTACAAATAATGAGCTGTGTGTGTCAACCCAGTGTGGTTACAAAGGGCCCATTTTAAAAATGTACTGAAGCACTCAAATGTGGCAAAAGATATTGAGAACTCCATGGGTAGCACCCTATCCATGTAAAAATGGCCCTCAAAGGAGAATCCCAGTACCTCAAAATCCCCGGGGTGAACCAGGACAAGGTGAAAGGCTGACTTAATGTCTCATTTTGCCATCTCAGCCCTGGCACCAGTCTCTGACCACGTCTACGGCACGGTCAAAAGATGTGTACCTCACTGAGCACAATTTCTCGGGGATCCCATCATTTACTGACTCCCCCTATGGGAAAGAAAAATGATGAATTAGGCAGTATTCACTGGGGGCCTTCTTGGGTACAGGGCCGGCTCGCTCACTAGGTGTTCGCCTAGAGTGCACTGGCCCTTAGGGGCACCAAAAGGCCCCCGCCCCTTCCCCTGGCTTGCCAGAGTGCCCCACAGCTGCGGGGCACACCGGCAAGCTGGCACTCAGACGAAAGAGACTGGGGTTTTAACCCCACCCTTTCCCCTGGCTTGCCGGCGCACCGTGGTGGCAGGCGAGAGGGGGAAGGAGGAAGGTGATGCCCTGGGGACCCCCGGTGGTGGAGGGGGGGCACCAGAAGGTAGCCCCGCCTAGGATACAAAAAAACCTCAGGCCAGCCCTGCTTGGGTACCACCCCCAGTGGGGAAACCCACAAATTGGGAACCTGCAGGGCAGAGGCCTAATACCCTGCCCTCCTTCAGTTATTTTGCTATCTTTTCCCTAATCATCTGTTCCAGGCCCCTCACTGAACAAAAATTGTCAAGCCTTGAACTGTGACTGAGCACCCTGATACAGAATTCTAAACCCAAACGTCAGCCCTTTCAACAAATAGAAACCATCTGCTTTCTTTGAATAGGACTGCAACCATCTCTCTAGAACATTCAATCTAATTGGACTGGGCCTCTTTATCATCAGCTTGGCTGGTCCTGGGCTCCTGAGTTGGACTTATTTTGGGGGCATGACATGAACACATGTGACCCAGCATAGAGGAGGCACACATGCTGGAATTTACAGGACCTCCAGCTGCAAGTGTCCTGAGAGATATGCTCACAACAGAGCAGCCGGGGTTTAACTGGCATCAACTGAAGCCACAAATGCAGGTGTATCTGGTTCCAGCAAAGGGACAAGTTATTTGCTGCATGTATGCGGAATTCCTTGTCATACTATATCCAGGCTGAACCCAAGAAGTCTGTATATGGCCGATACATGATGTCCAAATATTTGGAGTAAGGTCCATGACCGCAAAGACTGGGCCTTTAACACCACTCCTGCATAGATGAGGAAACCCGGCAGTCAATTGCCCTAGGTATTGTCCATTTTACAAAGCTTCAGTTTCTCCTTATCCCTCTCCTCTAAGTTCTCTTTATTCTTCTTTCCCAGCTCTCTGTAAAGAAGTGTAAAAACATCCATGAATTCACCCTTTAGTATCTTGTCCCTAGTGGTCTGTGTAAGATGGTTGCCCTGGGGCAGGGCCTGATCACTGCCACAGGAGGTGGTGGCAGCTACAAGCATGGACAGTTTCAAGAGGGAATTAGATAAACATATGGAGCAAAAGTCCATCAGTGGCTATTAGCCACAGGGTATAGATGGGAATTCTAAGTCTGGGGCAGGTGATGCCAGGGCCGGCCCAAGGTGTTCCTGTGCCCTAGGCGAGACCAGCTTGTGGCGCCCCCAGGGAATGCCAACCTCCCGGCGGGGCCTGGAAACCTTCCAGAAATGCCAGGCACCACAAGCTAGCCCCCCTCTGTCTGCTGGGCTCCCCGGAGGGGCATTCAGGCTGGCGGCGGCAGCAGGGAGAGTCCCTGCCTGCCGGCCGCCGCCATGCCACCCCACCTCTCCCCCCCCAAGGGCTTCTGAAGCGCCCCAGAGGGGCACTCAGGCTGGCGGCGGTGGCGGCAGCGGGGAGAATCCTCGCTGGCCGGCCGCCGCCATGCCACCCCACCTCTCTCCCCCCCAAGGGCTTCTGAAGCGCCCCGAAGGGTCGCTCAGGCTGGCGGCGGTGGCAGCAGTGGGGAGAGTCCCCGCTGGCCGGCCGCCGCCATGCTGCCCCCCCTCCCCCCTCCCAAGGGCTTCTGAAGTGCCTGGAGGGGCGCTCAGGCTGGCGGCGGCAGTGGCAGCAGGGATAGTCCTTGCTGGCCAGCCACCACTATGCCGCCCCACCTCCCCCCCAAGGGCTTCTGAAGCGCCCAGAGGGGCGCTCAGGCTGGCAGCGGCGGCACCGGGGAGAGTCCTTGCTGGCCAGCTGCCGCCATACCGCCCCCCCAAGGGCTTCTGAAGCACCCCGGAGGGGCGCTCAGGCTGGTGGCGGCGGTGGCAGTGGGGAGAATCCTCGCTGGCCGGCCGCCGCCATGCCACCCCACCTCTCTCCCCCCCAAGGGCTTCTGAAGTGCCCCGAAGGGTCACTCCGGCTGGCAGCGGTGGCAGCAGCGGGGAGAGTCCCCGCTGGTCGGCTGCCACCATGCCGCCCCCCTCCCCCCCATCCAAGGGCTTCTGAAGTGCCCAGAGGGGCGCTCAGGCTGCTGGTGGTGGCGGCAGCGGGGAGAGTCCTCACTGGCCAGCCGCCGCCATGCCCCCATGCCGCCCCCCCAAGGGCTTCTGAAGCACCCCGGAGGGGCACTCAGGCTGGCGACGGCAGTGGGGAGAGTCCCCGCTGGACCGCTGCTGCCATGCCGCCCCACTGCCGCCATGCCATCCCACCTCTCCCCCCCGGCTTCTGAAGCGCCCTAGAGGGGCGCCCAGACTGGCAGGGATGCGGACGGCGGGGAGAGCCAGGAGCGCCTGTTTAGGGCAGTGGGGGGGCTTTTCGGGGCACCGGTTTGGCGCCAAGGGCCGGCGCTCTAGGCAAGCGCCTAGCTCGCCTAGTGAGCAAGCCGGCCCTGGGTGATGCACTCTATTCTTGGTGCTGGAGGGGGCAGCAGTGGGAGGGCTTCTAGTGTCCTGGCCCCACTACTGGACCTCTTGATAGCACGTAGTATTTTTGGCCGCTGTGTGACAGAGTGTTGGACTAGATGAGCCATTGGCCTGATTCAACATTGGCTTCTCTTACGTTCTTATGTAAATGGGAGTGCTTTCATAAGAACAGCCGCGTAAGGCATCCCAATATGCAGTGCTGTGGGTTGTATTGCAGAATAACCCCATCCTGCCTGTGGTGCACACTGTCCTGAGGACCACACCCAGCCCCCTTGCTGCATGGCAACAGCCTTGAGTAGCTGTAGAAGGTATTTGAGTGTGTGCAGGGTGTGTGCAGGGTGGCCAGAGACCCGGAGGCAATTATCTGGCCCCAGGCTTTCCATGGCCAAGGAAACCCAGTGTAGTGTGATAGAAGAGGAGGTGGAAGAAGAGGAGAAGGAGGAGGAGGAGGAGGAGATTGGATTTATACCCCACCCTTCACTTGGAGTCTCAGAGCAGCTTACAAACTCCTTTCCCTTCCCCTCCCCATAACAGACAACCTGTGAGGTAGGTGGGCTGAGAGAGCTCTTTCAAGAACTGCTCTTTCAAGGACAGCTCTGACAGGACTATGGCTTGCCCGAGGTCATCCAGCAGCTGCAAGTGGAGGAGTGGGGAATCAAACCTGGTTCTCCCAGATAAGAGTTCGTGCACTTAACCACTAATCAAACTGGCTCTGGCTTACCCCCTGGCTCCTCCACTGGCTCCACTGCCACAACTACAGTCTTGAGCTGCTGACTTGGACCAGTTGACACCACCACAGAACCTGGTCTGCTTGCCCTCTGCTTGTCCTCAAGAGCAGACAAACGGGCAAGCACATCATCCTGGAAGCGCTTCCTAGCCAGCCCTGTAGTCTGCCTTACCCCACACCCAACCTTCACAGGAATTCAGGCAGTCCCACTGGCTTGTCCAAGGGCCTGAAGCCTGGCAAGATTCCCTGTTGTTCCTGCCTGTCATCATCCTTGTCAGAGGAAGAAAGCACTGGAACCACCCTTTTAGGAGCCACCCCCCCTCCACAGCTGACTGATTTCCTTTCTATCACCCCCACCCTTTCTTTGGAGCCATCCTGTGAGGCCCAAATAGCCAGCTGAAAACTGGCTTCCAAAAATGGCCACTGCAGGGAACCCCCACAAAATGGCCACCCCAACTAGACTCTCTCCAAGATGGCTACCCAGCAGGGCACTCATCAACAGCCACCCTACTTGTTCCTCCTTGCACCAGCCACCCCTTGCACCAGGAAAAAACCATGAGTGGGCTTCTAACAGTCTACTAGGGCATATTCCCCTGGGCCCCTGTTTTGCTGTCTGGCCTGATTTGGCCAGCCCCGGCTTGCCAACAAGGTCAGAACCAGTCCCCCCGAAGGCACCCAACTCCCAAACTGGGCCAACTTTGTGCCCCTCTCCCCCTGGCCCTGCAGGGTAGTGGTCAGGCTGATAGGTCCTCTGGCCTGCTCCTGCCACTCACCACCACTTTCTGCCATCACACCTCCTCCAAAGGAGGCTGGCACTGCTGCTGCTGACACCCAAGGCTCAGGTCTTTGTGCTGCCACAAAGGGGCTGCCTGCTCACTGCCTCTCTGCTGCCGCTGCCACATTTTGCAAGGGTCTCCAGCCTAGATCAACAAGCTGCTCCAAAAAAGTCCTCCCAGGCTGAGCACACAATTAGAAATGCTGGGAGGTGGAGGTGGGGCCACCTTATATCTTCGCCGGTTCTGCCCCCTGCCCAACGGGTGCACATATGTACGCCCCACCATCTGCCCTTCCCTTCTTCAGAGGAAGGCAAAGGTGGCTGCACTCTGTACTCACTGCATGGACTCCACAGCAGGATGGCTGAATTTTTCAAGGAAATGGACAGGGGATTATTATTATTATTATTATTATTATTATTATTATTATTGGAATTCAGAAATTGTGGCAATAGATCACTTGAATGTGTTTACTTTTGCAGTATCAATTGCCTTCCAAAAATAATTTTAAAAAGCCCCCCAGTGGCATGACAGGGGGAAAATATAGGGAAAATGATGGTTTGCTACTTTGGCTGTAGCCATATATTGTCAGACCAGTGAAAAAATTATATGAATCAGGCATAAATAAATGCTGTGTTTTGTTTTTAAATCATATCATTCAGTCTTCATCTAAGTAGTACTTAAGGATGTTAGTTTCAAGTGCTACTAGACTCAAATATTCCTCTTAGTAATGTTAATGGCTGCTGATGTGGTTTGATCAGCAGTGTTTTGGTGTGTTCAGATTTGAAAGATCCTAAGGCAAACCTGTTCAGCAGACCTTTGAGTCATTTGGTGTGAACCAAATAGACTGGGCAATTAGCTCATGTGTTGTGGCGTTTTCACATGGAAATCTTGACTGTCGAACACATTAAATTCTCAGCATCCACACCTGCTGCATATCTAGACTAGGCTAGGGATGCTGGAAGAACACTGACAATGATAGGTGTGAAAAGAATTTGGCACAGGATAAGAAAAATGGCTGAGCAAAAAAGAGAAATGCTAATATAAAAGGCAGCTGATAACACTGTAAATTTCACTGCCTCACAGAGGCTGTAGCTTCATGTGGTTCAGTATGCATTAAGGAGTGGGCGAATCAGAGAAGACTGGAAAGATCCCTCTCCTCCAGCAAAAAGTGTTGACTCACTGGCCCAGAACCATCCATTTATATGTGGGTAGAAGGATGAGAAGAAAGTGATTCTTCTTCCTTACAAATGCAAACATTATCTTACCAATGAATCCAATTTAAAAATGATAGTTATTTTCACAATGAATTTTCCTGAACCATGTTTCAATTCAAATACTGAATAAATGAGATTCTTGGGATCAATGCTCCCTCTAAGCTGTGGAGTCTTGTGAGCAAAATTTCTACTTTGTGAGCTACTGGTATCAAAGTTGTGAGCAACCAATTTGGTTACTGCATAAATTAGTTTGCTCTGGAGCCATCCTTCCCAAGCAAAGGCAAAAATGTGTGAGCTGGAGGCTAAAAAAATGTGAGCTAGCTCACACTAACTCAGCTTAGAGGGAACACTGCTTGGGCCTTGTTTATTTCTAGGAGAAATAAATTGTGTGGATGGTGTTTGCTTGCTTTTTCTAATGGATGTAAATAACGTTTTGAGGTCCAGTTCTTCAAAGCCTCTCTGCCTTCACATAACTATTGATTTCAAGGTCAGCTCATCAAACCTGACCTCCTTTATAGCATAAGCCAATTGAATCTTCTCTGTTTATTACTGTATCAAGCTAATTAAATCGTGTTTGTCTGAAACATACCTTTAAGAAGAGCTTTGAAAGATGAGCTTTCATTTCACACTTTTTTCATTCTTTTGTCAACTGCAATGTATAGGAATAGGGACAGAAAGGAAGAGGCCTCGTACTGTTATAACTTTGATCCAGGATTCTGTTTGTTTAGCTTTTTATTAATTTGTTAAGCATAGTTTTGTGCTTTCCCAAAAAAGATTAAACTATTAAATATAAAATAATACAATGTCAAATACTGGAACGTAAGCTGGTACATCCTATTCAATGGTTATTCTGTCTCCAGCTCAATCATGTGTTAATGTATAACTACAAAACTACCCTTGGACACAATCCAAATTCAGCATTCAAAAGCCTATTAGAGAACAAGGGTCTCATAAACAAAGGACTGATTTCAAAACTTTATGACTTTTTGATGCATCTTCACAGTAATATGGAATTTTGTTTCTGTAAGAAATGGCAAACAGATTGTAAATTCCCAATCACAGATGAAATTTGGGATCGTATATGGTCATCTGCACAAATCAACTCTCTGATTATAAGTACAAAGCTTCAATCATACAAAATTCTCACCCGCTGGTATATCACTTCACAGAAGTTAGCAATCTCCTCCTCTAATCACTCACCATTATGTTGGAAGAAATGCAGGGAAATAGGATCCTCTGCACATTGTTGGTGGGAATGTTCATCCATCAAGTCCTTTTGGCAAAAAGTCCTCTCTCAAATTCAAGATATAATGGGATATGTGATCCCATTTTGTTATATACTGAGATTAAGGCAGTGTTTCCAAAACAAGTGATTCATTTATTCAGCTCAGAACACACAACAACCACCTTCATAGAATGATGCAATATATACATTTTGAACTAGCGGGGCCACACTCCCTTAGTACCATAACGTCCAATCACAATAGAAAGCTTAGGACCAATGGGATTCATTCCTGCTGTCAGTCAGAGTCTTTCTGGATTGGTCTGTTATGCAACAGCGACCAATCCAACTGCAGGGTTTCAGATACTTGAGAGTCAATGGAGATTGTGCCTGAAGCTCCGGTTTAGATTACATCGCATAACTATAAGTAAATACATAACACATTCACTCCAGAGATTCTCTTCCTTAATATCTGGCCTGACCTTTCCACTCCATCTATCCAACAAGAATTAATATCAGGTCTCATTGTTGCAGCAAGAACATGTATAACCTTAAACTGAAAATCTCATCTAGCTCCAACTATCAAGTGCTAGTTCGTGAAAGTTTGGGACCTCTTCATAATGGAGAAGATTATGGACCATATTAGATAAGCAGAACTTTTTCCCAAACAACCTTGCTTCTCTCAAAAATGGTTACCATTTTTAAAGAATGTACTGGCTATTGACATACAACCACACAAAGTAATATACCTCAAATTTCTTCATATTTAAGACTCTGGTCACACTGCGAAGGTAATTGCGCTTTGTTCCCGCTTTGTTTAAATCGGGAACATTTTTCTTTGCATTGGGCTGACTAGATGTAGCCAGCCCCTCTCTTACAGCACCCACTCGCCTGCTGCTGCACCATCCCTCCAGGTGATCCTGCTGGCCACGGGGGAGGCTCGGGCAGCTGCTGCTTCTGCCAACACTTTGGGGAGGGTGCCTCCACCGCCGCTGCTGCCATTGCCCCACAAAAACAGGCTTCGCCATGTCCGCCGTCTCCGCCATCCTCCTTGCCGGCCTCATCCAGGCTGCCGGAGCCCCCGCCTCTCGTTTCCGCCTCCAGGGCTGTCTTTTGTGCATTTTTTTAAAAAAAAAAAAGCTTCCGGTTTGAGCGCTTGACTAAACATGCGCTTAATAAATCCATTATTAAACATTAAATGGATTTATTAAGCGCATGTTTGCTCAAGCGCTCAAACCGGAAGCTTTAGGGGAAAAAAAAGCACAAAGAGCGTTCAGACGGCCCTAATCGCAATCATTGCGAAAGATGGGCTGTCCAGATAGGCGAAATCGCGCATTCAAAGTGGAAGTGCCAGGAAAACACTTGATTTTCCAGGGGTCAGTAAAAAACCGGCATCATTGTGCAAGTGAGCCTGCTTCGGGGTGTGAGGTGGATTGGCGTGTGTGAACGTGAAACTGACATGGAAACAGCAGCAAATCCCGATCAAAATGGCAGTGTGACCGGACCCTAACTATCTAAAATCTACACAATCTGGTTGTGTTGAAATTTTGGATATTTCTAATTTTGGAAATAGTATTGAATATGCCTTCTTCCAACTGCTGATTGATATAGAGTATAATTTAGCAATCTAACCAACCATCCCAATTTGAATATTATATCACTCACTTTGTGTTTGTAATTCAATAATATCACAAAATAGTCTTAAAATCTGTATGAACAGTTATGTTACTAACTCTTCGAACAAATTGACATTCCTTGCCCACCATGAATAGTTCTTCTAAGGTCATAGTAATTAGTTTATGTGGTTATACCTCATACCTCTTTTTGTAAGAGTTGTATATCAGTTGGTTGTGTACTTTATGGCAATTGTTTTATTCATTTATTCAACAACTAATAAAAAGTTAATGGTTAAGAAGCAGAAAAAATAATACAATGTAAATTAGTTAATTAACTTCCTGTACAATTTTGATTCTAGTGTTAAAAATGATCTGCTTCAATGGGACTAGCCACAACTACAATTTAGGTTTTCTGTAAACCTGAGATATATAGTTGCCAACTTCCAAGTGGGGCCTGGAGATCTAGAATTATTATTGATCTCTAGAATACAGGATCAGAGTCTGAGAAAATGACTGTTTTGGAGAGGCTCTATGGCATTAGACCTACTAAGGTCCCTCACTTCCCCAAATCCTGCCATCCCCAGGGCTCTACCTCCAAATATCCAGGAATTTCCCAACCTGAAGTTGGCAGCCCTACTGGGGGACCCCCCAAGATTGCAGGGGGGGGGGAATCTGATATGTAAAAATGTAATTTGGGTGTACCCCCTCCCCCAAATTTAAAGTGATGTCTGGACATACATAAACATCCTCCATGTTTGGGTGCTATACTGGGCTGCTATAGCATCCTAAAACATGGCCTGAAATTGAAACACCAGACCCCATCATCAGAAAGAGGAGGAGGAGGTAAGGGAAAAACAGCAAAACCAGAGCCAGAGGAGAGAGGAACTGGAAGGAGGGAAAGCACATCCAAAACCAAATACAGATAAGTGGAGGTGGGATGTGATTTCCTCTGTCAAACCAGTCCTTGTAAGTCTTCCCTTTACTTATTCATATTTTTATTAGTGGTTTCATATTTCTGCTTTTACTTGCTAGATTTTTACAATTCTTTGTATTGTTTTGTAGGATTGTCATTTCTGGGTTGGAAAATTCCTGGAAATTTTGAGAGTGGAGCCTAAGGAGGGGAGGGACCTCAATGAAGTACAATGCCATAGAGTCCAGCTTCCAAACCATTTTCTCCAGGGGAACCATTGACTATCATCTGGAAATCAGTTGTAATTCTGGGAAATATCCAAATGCCACCTGGAGGTTGGCAAGCCTATGTGTATGTTGGTTATATAGGTTTTATATGCAATTTATACAGTATATATGTCTATCATTCACATGTGATGTATGCAATGCTGCTCTAGTGATACATTGCTCCTGTTGAAAATTGCATATTTGTATAAGAAAAGTTCAATTTAACAAAACAGAAAATAACATGTGGCAGATAACATGTGTGTGTGTGCACACACGCGCCCGTGCCTGGAAGTCATTAAGACCTCTGGCAACTCCTACTGGGACATGGAGGACATTCAGAGAAGTGGCTTGATAGCCTGCATCTGGCCTCCTGGCCCTGGTATTCACTGGAGGTCTCCCATCCAAATACTTGCTAGGTCAGCCCTGCTTAACTTCTGAGATCCAATGAGATCAGGCTTGCCGAGGCTATTCAGGTCAGGGCTTGTGGACATTCTTTGGATGCACATTTCTCCCTTTTCTATACATCTATTATGCACATGCAAACTGTTTTATCATTTTTTAAAGAGAGAATCACTCATATTTAACATGTTAGATCCTGTAATGCATGAACAGAAAGGCAAACACAATTAGAGCAGTTTCATTTGCACAATCAATTGTGCTAGATATACCACAATACCTGTAATGACCTACTCAATGTCTTGTACAAGAAGAAATACAAGTAGGGATACCATAAGTTTAACTTAGCACAAGCTTTCCTCCCCCTGCCCTGGTACAAGTGCTCTAGGAGATCTTTCACTGGATCCAATCATGGGATTTTCTTAGCTCCAGAACAAATTCCATTAGGTTCATACTCACACCTTTGCTCTTTGGATTGCACAAGCCTTGCCTGTCCAACAAATCTTGGTATGCCAGTATTTTTCATGATATTGGCTAGATACATGGTTTCAAACTTTTCTTTAAGTGTACGTCGGATGTGTGTCTCCCTGCAATTTGCTAAGCACTACAAATACAGAACTGCAAACTTTGATGCGATTAATATCTTGGGAAGCTTGCCAAAGAATGCACAATACAGTTGGTATTTTAAATTTGGAAAAGAGCATAATTTTCAACCTTAATTTTAAATGGAGGAAGTGTAAAGAGAGGGGTGAACACATCAGACTACCTTAAAGCAGGTCTGACCCTTGATCTATCAGGGTTGCATTGTCCAATCTTTTGGGCAGAAACTCTTGACAATCTCAGGGAGAGGTATTTCCCTTTACCTACTACCTGGTCCCTTTAACTGGAGATGAACATGGAGACCTTTTGTGTTCAAATGATTTAGGCTTTGTTTAAATGTTGGGTTTTTTTTGAAAAAAATAGCTGAAATCCAGCTAATTAACCCACTGCCACCTCTTTATTGTGGGTTCCATAAGACACACAAAGGGTAGTCCTTAGACAGGATCTACCCAGTTTCCTCCTTGACAAAAACCTGAAGTGTGAAACAAGTGGACAAAGACCCTTCTTCTTGCTAATTTGGGATAGGACCCCCAAATTTCTATAATCCTATATCGCTGCATGAAGGGAAGGAAGACAAGAAAGACAAGAAAATATTTGTCAGATAAGTATGGTCAGGTTGCATGAGAAGCCTCTAAAAAGCTTTTCTTCCAGCCCACCCCATTGGCCAGGATGCACTCTTGCATCCTATCCCAGCAAATATCTGGGTATCTCTTCTGTCTAAAAGGGGTGGGAATTAACACCTTCTATCCAAAAGAGAGGAGAGAAGGTGGCAGTGACCGGAAAAAAGCCCACAGGAAAAAATCCCATGGTCATAAATAATCACAGGAAAAAAGCCTACATGGGAAAATGCCCACATGGAAAACTGCCCACATGGAAAAAAGCCCAGTCTAATTAAATAATAATTTTGCTAGGAATAAGGCCTGTTGTGGAAATAAATACAATGAGCTCTAGAAAGAGGCTCTGGGAGAGTGCCCTGGCCTTGGGCACTCAGCGTCAATTTGCTATGGAAACCTCAGCAGGGTACTTTGGCACAGAGTCCACCTTTTTCTCCAGAAGAACTGATCTCTGCTACTTGAAGAGCAGCTGTAATTCTGAGTGATCTTCAGTCCCCACCTGGAGACTGGCAACAATGTCTGGTTTAGAGGGTAGAGTCTATGGCATTGTACCTGTCTGAGGTCCCACCCCTCCTCAAACCCCATCTTCTCCAGGCTCCACCCCTCAAATCTCCAGGAATTTCCCAACCTGGAGTTGGCAACACTATCTTCTTCCCAGCCAACCATCAGCCTATCTTTATCTGCCCATCTGACTTTAACTTACCATCTCCTCCGCCCTCTCTCCTAGACAGCAGTTGTAATTCAAAGTGATCTCCAGGCCTCACCTGGAGATTGGCAACAATGGTTCCTCAGGAGAGACTGGCTGGTTTGGAGGGTGAACTCTATGACATTGTACCTGTCTGATGTCCCACCCCTCCTCAAACCTCACCCTCTCCAGCTGCCATCCCTCAAATCTCCAAGAATTTCTCACCCTGGAGCTGGTAACCCTAGTTAGGACTGGTCCCAATGAGTTCCCCACAAAGGCCTAGAAATGGCTTCATTCCTTTGTCTTTTTACTGACAGAACCAAGCTTGCTTGCCTAGCAGCAGCCACTGAGGGAGAAGTTAGTCCCACAGGAGCCAAGCAGGAGAAGTGTCTTCATCAGGAGAGGCAGCCGTTTGGCAGTTATTCTGACAGGGAACAGTGGCTGAGGTGGCAGTAGGCAGGGAAGAGGAGTGGACCCAGCACCCAGCCAAGGGCACGTGGTTACTCTTGAGTGGTGGTTGATGGGCCAACGGCTGATGGAGCGTACAGCACAGCCTATGGGAGAGTTGGAAATGGCCAATACATATGGGAATTATTATTAAAGATTAGTTCATTACTGTACAAAAGTGGTCCGTATGAAGATGGCTTTAATGCTCTTGAGTGTAAAGGCTTGGAAGGGAAAATACATGAAATAAAAGTGACCATTTTGTTATCAATGATCTTTATTAAGAAGGAAAAAAAATAACAGAAATTAAACTCTATATAGAAATACTTTTAAATAAAATTAAATACTTTACATTTATTAATTTATCATTTGTCAACCTTTGTAATATTGGTAAAGTAATTTCTAAAGTAAAGACAGAAAGATATTAAATTAAATTATGTGTAGACTGACTAGTATACACAGCTTTTGAACAACTACATGGCTTAAAATTCTTCAAATAATTAATATTATTTACTTATTTTGTCATTAAAAATTAAAACCACAAGATAACAAAACCATAAGATAAAATAAAAATGATTTCCTAACTGAATTTCCCTTCACTTGTATTTTAACAAATACAGTGTTGTACACCCAGTGACCACAACAAAAGACTACCTAACCCTAATAGTAAAAGCAACAATTATTTAACAACATTTAATAACAACAATAATAAAAATACATTAACAACAACAATAATAGTAACTCAGATATCATTCTTCATTGCAAATTAGCCAATCTCCTTAAGTAATTAAGTTTATCTTCCACCTGCTCATATTGCTGCACAGAAGTGGCAGCCATGTCATAAAATCATAGAATCATAGAATGTTAGAGTTGGAAGGGACCTTGCAGGTTATCTAGTCTAACCTCCTGCGCTCTGCAGAAGCATAGCTGAAAGATAGCCTTACAACATACCTGAAAGACGGTTGTCCAGCCTCTGCTTGAAAACGTCTAACGGAGGAGCATCCACCACCTCCTGGGGCAGTCTATTCTGCTGCTCAATCACTCCTACAGTTAGGAAGTTTCTCCTGATATTTAGCCCATAATGAGTCCCTTGTAATTTCCACCTATTAGATCTAGTCTTGCAATCCGGAACAAGAGAGAATAGATCTGCTCCATCTTCTACATGACAGCCCTTCAAATATTTGAAGACTGCAATCATGTCCCCTCTAAACCTTCTCTTACAGGCTAAACATACCCAACTCTTTCAGCCTTTCCTTGTAAGACTTGGATTCCAACTCTCTCACCATCCTGGTTGCCCTCTTCTGGACATGCTCAAACTTGTCAACATCCTTCCTAAAATGTGGTGCCCAAAACTGGACACAGTCCTGACCATAGCAGAATAGAGCAGAACCATCACCTCCCGCAATCTGGACACAATGCTTCTGTTAATGTATAAGGGTTAAGAAGTGACAGTTTAAAACTGGATATGGAACAACTGACTGGTTTAGAATAGGAAAGGGAGTACAACAAGGATGTATATTGTCACTCTGCTTATTTAATTTATATGTAGAGTACAAAATGCTAGCCTGGATGAATCACAAGCTGGAATTAAGATTTCTGTTATTGTTTTATGTATGTGAAAATTAAATAACAATTTTTTAAAAACCCTATTCTTCACCTCCACTGTATATTCATAAGAGAAGTGATCTAGGTCAAACCTGAATGGCCTAGTTCGTTGAACGTAAACAAAGAAATGACAGAATATTTTATGGTTCAAAAACGTACCAGACAAGGCTGTCCGTTATCCCCTTTATTGTTCATATGGACTTTGGAAGTATTGTTGGGAAAAATAAGAGAAGATGAAGACATAAAGGGAATTACAATTGGAGGCTTTAAGTACAAATACAGGGCATTTGCAGATAACGTAATGTTTGTAATGGAAGACCCTGTAACTAACTTACCATTGTTGCTGGAAAGGATTAAAGAGTTTGGAGACTTGGCGGGATTTTACGTGAACAAGAATAAAACCAAAGTGTTATGTAAAAATATGACAAAAGAGAAACAACAAGAACTGCAAGGAAAAATACAGTGCAAAGTGGTTAAAAAAAACTAAGTATTTAGGAATTGATCTGACAACGAAAAACATAGATCTTTTTAAAAACAATTATGAAAAGACTTGGTGTAAAATACAACAGGATATTAAAAAATGGGACTCTTTGAACTTGTCATTATTAGGTAGAATTTCGGTAGTCAAGATGAACATTCTACCGCGTTTATTGTTTTTATTTCAGACAATTCTGATTGTAAAGGATTGTAAAGTGCTGAATTCATGGCAGAAGGAAATTTCAAAATTTGTCTGGGCGGGAAGGAAACCGAGGATTAAAATGAAGATTTTATGTGATGCAAAAGATAGAGGAGGATTCCAATTGCCTAATTTCAGACTGTATCATGATGCAGCGTGTCTAACATGGTTAGCACAATGGATTAATTTGCACAATAGAAAAATGTTGGCTTTGGAAGGTCATGATCGTAAATTCGGTTGGCACACCTATTTATGGTATGATAAATCAAAAATGGACAATTTTTTTAAACACCATTTCATAAGAAGATCACTATTCATGACTTGGATGAGATATAAGAGATTTTTCTTCAAACCAAGACCACTATGAATAATACCAGCAGAAGTAATTAAACCTCTTTCAAGGCACAAAGGTGAAGATTGGATACCTTACAGAGATATTTTGAGGGTAGAGGGGAGCAGTTTTGTGATGAAAGCGAGAGAGGAATTAGAATTTGAATATGATTGGTTAAATTATAGACAGATCTATGATTTATTTAAGTCTGATAAAACAAGGTACGGTTTCAGAAAAGAAAATAATGAAATAGAAACTGTATGGATAGAAAAAGGGGAAAAAATGATATCAAAAATTTATAAAGTTTTGTTAAAATGGTATGCGGAAGATGAAACTGTAAAAGAGCAGATGGTTAAATGGGCTATAAATATAAATAGAGTAATAGAAATGTCATCTTGGGAATGTTTGTGGAAAAAGTCTATTAAAATTTCAACATGTGTTAATGTTAAAGAAAATTGTTATAAAATGATGTATAGATGGTATATGACACCAAAAAAATTGCAAATATGAATGAGAACATGTCTAACAAATGTTGGAAATGTAAGAAAAAGGAAGGCTCATTTTACCACATGTGGTGGACGTGTGACAAAGCAGTTGTTTATTGGACAGAGATTCACAGTGAAATTCAGAAAATAATGAAATGTACCTTGAAAAAAGAACCAGAAATGTTTCTTCTAGGCCTCAAAATGGAAGAAGTGAATGTAACAAAGAGAACACTGTTATGGTATTTGATTACGACAGCTAGAATGACATTTGCTCAATTCTGGAAGCAAGAAAAAATACTGGAAAGGTGGGATTGGATAAAGAAAATGCTTTTTATGGTCAAAATGGACAAATTGACAAAGAAACTTAATGGTAAAGAAGATGAAGAATTTTGGACTGAATGGAAGGACTTTAAAGATTATCTTGAAACGAACTGGAATGTAAAAAATAGGTTACTCTGCTTTGATAACTATTAAGAATAGAAATTAAAAAGTTACTATTGAATATTAATTAAAATGTTACCTAGGAATGAGATAGAGACTGAAAATATGGTAAAAGAAGAATTGAAGATAGAATAAGTTTTTATTGTTTGCGAATATTGACTGGAATATTATGGGGGTGGAGCATTGCTGGAAGCCAAGGTGGGGGGGAAGGGGAGAATAGATAAGGATATTTTAAAAAATATTGTGAAATGTTTGAACGTGTCAATTAAAAAAAAAAAAAACCTGATTGGCCTAGTGGTTTTCCCAAATTTCTTCAGTTTAAGCCTGAATTTTGCAATGAGTAGCTCATGATCTGAGCCACAGCCAGCTTCAGGTTTTGTTTTTACTTACTGCAGGGCTGTGAAAATGGGGCTTTTTCACTGGGCATTCTAGTAGGAGCGACATTACATTGGCTGAGCTGCACTTGCACTTCGTCATATGACACCACCATACACAAAAGGTTTTAACTGTATTTGTATGGAATTGAATCTAGGTATTTTATGTATGTATTTATGCTGGTTTTATGTAAGCTGCCCTGAGCCACCTTAGTGGGAGGGCAGGGTAAAAGTCAAATAAATAAATAAATAAATAAAATGTATAGAGCTTCTCCATCTTTGACTGCAAATGACATAATCAATCTGATTTCAGTGTTGCCCATCTGGCGATGTCCATGTGTAGAGTCGCCTCTTAGGTTGTTGGAAGAGGGTGTTCGCTATGACCAGCATGTTCTCTTGACAAAACTCTGTTAGCCAAACTTGTCCGTTATTCTGTTATTTTTACTTCCTACTTTAGCATTCCAATCCCCTATGATGATAAGGACATCTTTTTTTGGTGTTAGCTTTAGGAGGTTGCAGGTTTTCATACAACTGGTCCATTTCAGCCTCCTCTGCATCAGTAGTTGGGGCAAAGACTTGGATTGCTGTGATGATGAATGGTTTGCCTTGGATTCGAACCGAGATCATTCTGTTGTTTTTGAAATTGTATCCTATCACTGCCTTTTTCACTCTCTTGTTGACTATAAAGGCCACACCATTTTTTCTATGGGATTCTTGGCCACAGTAGTCAATATAATGGTCTTCTGAGTTAAATTCACCCATTCCTATTCACTTTAGTTCACTGATTCCCAAGATGTCGATGTTCATTCTTGCCATCTCATTTTTGACCACGTCAAGCTTACCTTGATTCATAGATCTTACATTCCAGGTTCCTATGCAGTGTTGTTCTTTGCAGCATTGGACTTTCCTTTCACCAACAGACACATCCACAGCTGAGAATCCTTTTGGCTTTGGCCCAGCTGCTTCATTCTTTCTGGGGTTACTCTTCTCCAGTAGCATATTGGATACTTTCTGACCAGCAGCACTTAAGGCAGACATGTGGAAAAGGGCAACTGCAATAATAAGAGGAGGACATTTTCTCTATGAAGAAAGGTTATCACATTCGGGGATCTTAGCTTTGAGAAACAATGACTGAGGGGTGACATGATAAGAGAAACA
Organism: Gekko gecko; assembly: GCA_029375565.1. Lineage (NCBI taxonomy): Eukaryota > Metazoa > Chordata > Lepidosauria > Squamata > Gekkonidae > Gekko > Gekko gecko. The sequence continues at coordinate 144,473,192 of JAPDNY010000005.1, forward strand.
AGACTATGCATGGGATAGAGCAGGTAGAGAAAGAAGTACTTTTCACCCTTTCTCATAAGACAGGAACTTGTGGACACTCAATGAAATTGCTGAGCAGTCAGGTTAGAAGTTAGAAAAGATTAAAGGTTTTTTGGTTCTTACAGGTTTACAACTTTAAAAAGTTCTGCTGGTTGCTGTTGCTTGGTGGGGGGGGGGTTGGTTTGTTTTTTTTTCCTGACTGCTCCAGCCTCCATAGTGTCTAAAATTCCATCTGGAAGCTGTTCATGTCAGCCACCACCACCACTACCACCACCACCTCCTGTAGCAGTGAATTCCATGTATTAATCACTGTTTGGGTGAAGAAGTACATCCTTTCATCGGCAGTTGCCCTTTTCTGCATTTTTCCCAGTGCTATAAATATTCTTTTTGAGGTGTGTGTGGTGTGAGTGGTCCAATAAGGTTGCACCATCAATTTATACATGAATAAATATTGTTCCTTTTGGTCTTTTGGGGTTTCTGTGTGGCACTGTGGCATGCTTGCACTGCCACAGTGCCACTTGTTCTGGAGTGTGCCACTTGTTCTCATGGCAAACAAGAACCTCCCAAGACAGTTCACTTTCCCTGAGATTTTCTGGGAGAGTCTGACTGCTGGTGCTGCCTGCTTGCCTGCCTTAAGTGCTGCTGGCTGGGTTTCCCCATTGGAAACAATGGAGGTAATGGGGGTAACCTGTTTGGGTGCCCATAGAATTAGACCCATTGGTCCAATTGCTTTGAGACATGGGGGTGTATGTGGGGAGAGGCTCCTGAAGCTACCCTGAAAGTTTGGAGCCTCTCCCTCTAACCTGCTCTCCCCCAGAGCTACTAACTGCACCGTGGGAAAAAAGTAACTTTTTCCCACCATAGAGAACAATGGAGGGAATGGGGGCAACCTGTTTGGGGGCCCATAGAATTGGACCCCCTGGTCCAATGTTCTTGAAATGTGGTGGGTATCTTGGGAAGAGGCTCCATAAGCTACCCTGTGAGTTTGGAGCCTCTCCCTCAAACCCCCTCCCCTCCAGCCCCCAGAATATACCCTATATTTTCACCATTGACTTCAATGGCCCAAAGGATATAATGGGGCTGAATTGCCGCCAAATTTCTTTCATTCCCTCCTTTCCTTCTTTCCTTTTCCTCTTTCCCTCATTCTTCCCTTCTCTCTTTCTTTCTTTCCTGCCTTCTCTTTTTTCCTCCTTTCCCTGTTTTCCTCCTCCTTCCCTCTCTTTCCTTCCCTCTTTCCTCCTTCTGTGGAAACCCTTCTCTCTTAGCTCCCCCACCCAGGCCAGCTGGGGAAGGGAAGGGGAGGCTTTTGAAAATGCCTCCCCCCCTTTTGCTTCCCCTTCTGAAATCACATTCTGTGATGTCAGGGGGCATGACATATGCTAATAGCCTAATAGCTCATTAGCATACCATATGCTAATGAGTCCCTGCAGCTCTTTTTCTATGAAATGACCCCTGGGCATAGTACAGCCTGATCTTGGAAGCTGAGTAGGGTCAGTACTTGGAAGAGAGATCACCAAGGAAGACTACAGAGGAAGGCAATGGCAAACCACCTCTGCTTCTCACTCACCTTGAAAGCTCCTTGCTGCAAGTCAGCCACAACTTGATGGTATTTTACACACACAGCTCCAAAAGGTAGGAACCAATCATGTGTTAAGTCTTCTGCTAAAAGGAAAGCAACATAAAACATTTAAATGTTTTAAATGCAACATGGAAATTAAAGATTTGAGTTTCTTTTTGATCTGTAGTCTGAGACAGATTCAGCAACAAATAAATTCCATTTTAGGGTCTTACAATATGAGGGGCCTCTATAAGTTTTAATTAGAATGGAGGTGATCCCACCCCTATCCTACCACTCCACTAGACAAAGTTTGAAGCCCTGGTCCAACTTAACTGGATCTTCTGGTGGAGGAAAATCCTCTTAAATAGGAGGAATTTTCCTTTGGCTGGAGGAAGGTTCTTTGGGGGATCCAACCCATTATACAAAGCCTAATGTTATAATCCCTCCATGTCTATAGTGGCCTTGTTCAAAGCATCATTTATAGCTTGCACTGATCTATAGTGGGTTCTATCTTTGGAAAGAATTTTGTCACATCAAAGGATGGTTTTCACACTTCAAAATAAAGTTCATTCTCCTGTCATATGAGAGTGACAATTTGCCAGAATCTCTCAGAGATGTTTTCATACCAGAGTTTTACACTCAAGATTTTGTTCTCTAATATTTTAATTAAAAATAAATCTGTGTAAATATTTGGGACTTTAGCATGTTGGGATCATTCACTTAGGTGTATTATTATCCAATATACTATTCAATTTTGTACATTTGTTACCTTCAAATCAGATTTTAAATTGTGATATCCAACCAATGTAGCATTTTGAAAATAACCTAGAAGAACAGTGTTGGGTTTAAATAGAACAAAACTCTTCAGGGGGCTTACAGCCTATCATAGGTCAGCACATATTGTTCAGGATGTGAAAATAGTTCTCTAAATAGCAACACTAAGTGTAGACGCTAACCTCATAGAGGCCAGACATAACTGTTATAGCTAACCCCCACCACCTTTTTTTTAAAAAAAATTGCTAACATATGGGTAGAAGTTCAGATGAACCCAAACAGGCAGGAACAATGTTTTTAATACAGTTGACTTGTAATAATATCTGATGACCAAAGACTAGATGCTCCAGTATCTACTTGTTCGTGATGTCCAATCAGGATGTCTCCTGACTGCAGTTCTCCTGAAATTACAACTGATCTCCAGAATACAGGGATCAATTTCCCTGGAGGAAACAGCAGGTTTGAAGGGCAGAATCTATGCCATCACATCCCCACTGAGTTCCTTCCCCTTCCCAGTCTCCACCCTTTTCAAGCACTGCCCCCAAATCTCCAGGAATTCCCCAAGCTGGAGCTGTCAACCCTGCTTCTGAGGTAGAGTTTTTCACTTTTTACTCTGAATGGTGTTTCTAACTCTGGTTTAGCCCACCAGTTGAACTTGTCTGTCATGACTTCATGAACTTTCCAGACAAAGACATTTTTTAACAGTTGTTGCCAAGCAAATAGCGAGCACATCAATCAGTCAGCCACAATGTTTTTTAAAAGACCACAGACTATGATGTTCCCCTGCTGTTACTGATGTTATTTTGTGTATGCAAATTTTCTGCAGCCTTATGGAAGGCATAGTTCCCCTTCCTCATCCTTTGCTGACCTGACCATCCATGATCCTGTAGGAGCATCTACCCAGCAGATTCAAAAGCACATACAAGGGAAGGAAATGAAACCTCGGCACCACACTGTGGTGTGCAGTTCACTGCCATGTGCAGTTCACTACTGTGCAAGTCATACTATTTGGTAGCTATCCATCTCCGATGGTGGTGAAGCAAACAGACCCAAGGCTCAGCTCACAAGTTATCGCAGCTGTTGAACATCGTATGTTTGCCTGTGGAACTAGTTTGCTATGAAGTTCACAACATCCCTAACTACAAGCAGAACCTTGAAGCACTTCAATGAGTAACTCAGTTAGGGGGTCCAATTCCCCCAGTAGTGGGGGATGGCCCTTGCACTGCTCCCATCACCTATCGCTGGTTTTAGTGGCAGTAGAAGAAAAACTTTAAAAAACCGCTATACAAGCTGCAGTGTCACATAACATCTGGTAAAAACCTGGAAGTGACATAGGGTACTACTAGTAATTTCTAGATGCTGTGTGGTAAAACTATTGTTTCCTGTGATTCTTAGAGCTACCTGTGTCACCTCTGTTTTTTTTTTAAAAAAAAACAGAAATGATGTGATCCTGCAGCTGCTATTGTGCCCCTCATATATCCCCACCCAGTCCTCCAGTTAGTTGCCAGACACTGCCTGATAATCATATGGTGAACTCAGTGCAACACAGGCATTGTAAACAAAGGAAGTTTGAATGTTGGTGCCTTTTTTTTGTGAAAATCACAACATACCAATTTCGGGTGCACATCTGATCAAGCACAGCCTAACCTAATATAACAGATGTGCACCCATTTTCTTGACATTTGGCATTTGATAGTCTTCTCAGCCTTGTGAACAGAGGCATACATTCTGAGTTCTGAAGTGAAAAAACAAGTCTATATGATGGCTAGTTCTTCTGTGCTGTAATGCTGAGAATCAACATTACCTGGATGTCTTGACAAAGACCAGAGAAACAAGAACTTTGGTGGGGAAGGAATCAGGAGAGGATTGAATGAAGCCTGAATTATGCCTTTAAATTATGCTACCATTCTAGTATAATACATTTTAGAAAGATATGTTTTCTCCAATTCAGTGAATTATGTAGAAGCATATACTGATCTAAGAGTGTCCTTCTGGCTGGTCTGTTCAGGTAATCAGGCTTTGGCTGCAGCTCTGAATCCTGACTGGTATACCCCCGTGGAAGGCCAATATGTGACATTAATATTAAAATATTCTATTAGAGACATACTATACTGCTATGCACCTGGGCAGGTGCTAGCTTAGACCTAGACTATGGTTGAATCTGCATTTGCATTTTTAAATCAGTTGCATGCTGCTGTGACATCATTTTCCTCTATGCTTGTTTGAATGTTATTTGGAGAAGATTCTTTTAAAGCAGTGCGGAGGTGCAATGACAGTAGAGCCGCCCCGAAAGGACGATAAACATATGTGGACGTGTGAAAGTATGCTAGCACTGTTGAGGTGTGAAAATGACACCAAATGTGGACAGCTTTTTTGAAGACAGAGTCAAAAGGCTGGGACACTGGTGGGAAAGACAAATGCAGATTCGGCCTATGTTTTAAAAATGAACATAAAATGCACATATGGATTTACCAGTCAGTGCTACACTTGAATCAGCAAAGTTTTAAAAATGGAAAATTTCCCAGTGATCCAGTGATTGTAAGGTATTTGTTTCCTTTATGTTGGATTTCAGAATCATCCACTTGGAAGAGCTGGAGGTTAAAAAGTCAAGAGCTCTATCATGACTCTTTCACAAACAAGCAAGAGTGTTTTATATTGTTAGCTCTTAGATGAAAAATGGTCCATTGCTTATCAATGTTTCTCTGGGTATTTGATTTTCACTGTCTTAAGCTGTGAGGTAAATCAGAGGAAATGAATAATTTCATAGCATATGTTTGACTGTGTTGTAAATGCTGGTGGGAATCACCTAGTTTTACATAGACAATCATTCAAAGACCTTCTTAAAAATCCCTACAAGTTATGGAGTAAAAGGACTGTAGAAGCCTGGCTTTCCCACATATCTTGGTATGACATAAAAATTGTTATATTCATTTGTCATCTATGGCATTGATTCTGAATAAAATGAATGGATTCCTTGATTTCATTCTGATTGGGATGTGTTTTCTTTTTACTCCCAGCCGGGCTCTTTTTGTAGCAGGAGCTCCTTTGCATATTAGGCGACACACCCCTACTGTAGCCAATCCTCCAAGAGCTTACAGTAGCCCCTGTAAGAAGAGCTCTGTAAGCTCTTGGAGGATTGAACAACATTCAAACAAGCATAGAGAAAAATGGTGTCACAGCAGCATGCAACTGATTTAAAAATTCAAATGCAGGGGTGTTTCACCTAATATACAAAGGAGTTCCTGCTACAAAAAGAGCCCTGACCAGGATTTCACTCTGATAACCCTTCACTTAATTTCATGAATGCTCAGGGGGCAAAGTCCAGGAAATAAAGTGAGAATGGTTTCCCCAGGGTATATAGAGACACAAGACAGAATTTTTTCCCCGTCATTGCCCTCTCCCAAGTGTCTATGGAGGCACATGGTTGTGAACATTTTGGTTTACACAGTGTATAGTTCATTGGAAAAACATGGCCAAGCTTTCCTGCTCCAAGAGACTGCTTCACTCATCTGAACTTCTGCATTTGCCTGCCACTCCCGATTATCTCAGTGTTCAAGTTGAGGCAATTTAAGTCCACAGCAAAACAGCATCCAAATAACCCTGGGCAACAGCAGGCTGAAACTGTGCTGACCACTGAAGGGAGGTAATATAATGCAGAATGGGGAACAAAACTGGAATAAAAAGAACGTTGAACTCAATTTTAGTGCAGAATGGTGGGGTGGGAGTGGGGAACCTGGATTAAAAAGAAGGTTGAATTCAATTTTAGCGCAAAATTGCGTGGAGGACACCATAGTGAACATGAATTAAAACGAGTGTGCAGAAAGGACCAAAGCCTTTTGAAGCTGCCACCCACTGTCCATTTGTTTATAAATGATTTGGAATTAGGGCTAAGTATTGTAGTGGTAAAATGTGCCATTACTATTCAGGATGATGGAAACCAGGGTTAATTGCGAAGAGCTACCATAGGCTGTCTCTAAATTGTGTAATTGGGCAACACTATGGCAAATGATGTTCAGTATTAGTAAATGTAAGGTGATACACACTGGAACAAAAAAAAGCTACCTTTAAACATATGCTGAGTCAGAGACTGAGAGATCTTAGGGTTACAGTGAATGGATAGCTCAATGAAAATATTGACTCAAAGTGTGGCAGCTGTAAAAAAGGCAAGCTGCACACTGAGGATTATTAGCAATAAAATAGTGAATATTGTCATGTTATTCTATGGAGCTATGGTGGGGCCTCAGTGGGAATATTTTGCACAAATCAGGTGGCTGTATCGCAAAAAGAACACTGCAGACCTGAAAAAGGGCAGAAGAGGGCAGTCTAGATCAGGGGTGTCAAACATGTGGCCCGGGGACCAGATTAGGCCCTCGAAGGGCTGCAGTCCAGCCCGCAAGGCCCTGGCTGTTTCCTGCTTCCTTTTCCAGTTCTGCTGCTGCTACATCACAGCTTACTTTACCAGACTCTCTCAGTCGCACAGGAGGGGTAGATAAGCAAGCCTCTCCTGTGCAATTGAGAGAGTCTGGTAAAGCACTGGCATTACATTTTTTATGTTTTATTTAAAGTTTTAAAAAATCTTTACCTATGTTTGTCTGTGTTCTTTATAAAGTTTGTATCTCTGCTACCTGGCATTATATTTTATGACACACATGGCCCGGCCCAACAAGGTCTCATTTATGTCAGATCCAGACCTCGTAACAAATGAGTTTGATACCCCTGGTCTAAATGATTAAGGTGTTGGAGCAGCTTTCCTATGAGAAAGCAGCAGCTGGAGAAAAATAAAAATAACAACAATGCTGGCCTCTGTGGTGATATGCCATTTCCAAGTACAACCCAGAAGTGACAATGGGTAGATCAAGGCATCACTGGAAACTGTATGGTTTCCAGTGATTCCTAGAGCTATCTTGGACAGGCTATCTTGGACAGGGGACCACAAAGCCTCTTATGATTTTGGGGAACCAGGTTTGTGTTAAATTGTAAACCTTCCCCTCAGTTACAACATGTTCTTAGGATAGCAAGTGCAAAGGCTTTGGATTCACTGCCGTAAGGTAAGTTTTGTGGCGAACAAGTAGAACATGGACATCACTGAGGCAAGAGTTGTATGTAAATAACAAAGAAGATTTATTTGTTTACAGATTGGTTTTAAAGAACGAATAAGCAGAACAGGTCCCCAGATAGTTAAAGGAGAAACCTGGCTGAGGAACAAAAATTGAAACTAGTTATGGCTTCGGAGTGTGGTTTGACTGCCATTTAATCAGGGGTCATTTCCTGCAGGAGCGCACAGGAGCAGAGCTCCGGCAGTAAAGAACCCAGGGGGTGGGCACATGCAACAAGCCCCACCCCCGCTCCCAGCAGCCCTCAATCAGAGCAAGAAGCAGCCAGGTAAGTTGCAGAGCTCTCCCCAGCCCCCTGGTCCAAAACTGTCCAGTGGCACCTTTAAGACCAAGCTCTACCTCCTTTGCGAAGACAGATCTGCAGGTTCCCCCCCCCCAATAGCTGGCAATCCAAAACAGTCCAGTGGAGCCTGAGCGGTGGGTGTTGCCTTCTGACCCACTTCTGGTGATGTCAGGGGGTGTGCCATATGCAAATAAATTATGCTAATGAGTTATGCTAATGAGCTCCTGCACCTTGTTTTCTACAAAATGACCCCTGCATTTAATGCTTACAGGTACAAACAGGCTTTTACTGATTAACCACTACGCTGGATCCTTTCACCCACACAGGATTCCAGCCACACCAGCCTGCCCTTTCCCAAAGAGTCAGGCTAAATGATACAAGGTCTGCTCCTCACCAGAGACAGGCCTAACAACTCGGTACTCTTTTCTCTGCCTTGCTACCAGGAAAAGCTATCTTCAAACTATCTGCTCTTTTACTGAGGCAGACCCAAACTAATACTGCACTCTCCCTGAGGCAGATCTGAACTCCTGCTGTGCTTCTCTCCAAAATTCCCCCCCCCAAAAAAAAAAGTGATTGGATGCTGGAGCAGTAATCAGTTGAGTGGCGATTTTTTTCCCTATCCATCACACTACCCATTGTCATTTTGTGGTTGTACCTGGAGTGACATAGTGATATTGGTGCTGTCACCAACATCACCCCCCCCATGCTTCCTCCCAACCTTCCCACTGGTTGCTAGGCTCAGCCTAGCAATACTCCCTATGAGGAAAGGCTGAACTGTCTGGAACTTTTCAGTTTAGAAAAAAGGCAACTAAGGGGGAGTTGACAGAGATTTATAAAATTGTGCATGGGGTAGAGAATATGAAAAGATAGAGCATTTTCTCCCTCTTTGATAATATTAGTATTCAGGGGTATCCAATGAACGTTGGGCAATATCTTCAGGAAAGATAAAAGTTTATTCCATGAGTAATTAAATTGTGGAATTCAGTGGCAGTGGGCACAGAGATGAGCACTAGCACAGATGGCTTTAAAAGAAGAATAGATAGTTTCAAGCACGCTCCATCAGTGACATCTTGCTATGGTAACTGAAGGGCACCTCCATGTTCAGAGGCAGGAAAACTCTGAATTCCAATGCAAGGAGGCAGCCCAGGGGAAGGTTTGACCATTATGCCTTGTTTTTTGGCCTTCCAAAGTACCTGGTTGGTGACTGTGTGAAACAGGATACTACATGGTACACTTGCTGGAAAGAAATGAGAGCATTATGTATAGCCGTATTGATGGATACTTGCATAAGCAAGTCAAAGTCAATTCAAATAAGACAGTGATCCAGATACAGTTTTAATGGGATGTGTTAATGGGAAGTGTGTATGTGTGCCCATGTGTGTGTTTAAGCATATGAGCAAGATCTCATGTCATTGGTATTTGGGCACAGGAGTTTAGTGTCCTAAGAGTTAGATCCTGTCAGCTTTTTTTTTTAGTCTCACTACATTCCACTCTTTACAGGACCTCTAATCCTACACTGCTTCTGCAGCATAGCTTTTTAGGTCTATTAAAGGAAAACCTTATCAGAGCCATCCCCAAAGAACCAAAGCCTGGGAATCAATGACTCTGTTTTGCTAACATTGCGTATGCAGAAGACAGTGACTTGTTGATGATGGTGAACCCTGCCAGAGAAAGTGGCTGAGTTCAGACTGGCAGTTTGCTCCGGTAGCCAGTCGTAGCAAAAAAGCCCCGGAATAAACTGTTCCGGGTTTTCCTGTTCAGACACCCTGGGCTGCTGTGGGAAGATGCGGGGCAGAGCCGAGTGGGAGCGTTCAGACTGCCGTGTGCGGGGGCACGCTGTATTCGGCATTTCCCCATTAATTCAGCTGTTCAGACAGCCCGGGCTGCTGCTGGAAGATGTGGGGCAGAGCCAAGTGAGAGCATTCAGACTGCCGCGCACGGGGGCATGCCGTATTCAGCATTTCCCCATTAATTCAGCTGTGGGTGTATGGGTATGTGGGTGTATATGTGCATAAGCACTCATGCGCTCATGCGCATTTTGCCAATTGGGGGAGGACCCTGCAGCGCTGGCACTGCATTGGGCAGTAGAGTGGAGTACGGCCAATCATACCGCTGCTATCTTCTGCCCAATGCGGGTTGCTCCTGGCTTTTTGGCTGCGCGTTCAGACTTCCCAGAAGCGGAGAAACGCGCAACACACGCGAGTTTTCGGATTTGCTACCAGTTTTATGAGGTATCTTTTTAATCCGGCAGTGAAGCGCAACAGCACGGGTTGGCTACAGGTGGGGGACGCCAGGCAGATATGCCTGTGTGAACGCCCAATTTACTCCGGGATTGAATCGTCGCTGCCCCGGGTCCCTACCAGGGCAAATTGCCAGTCTGAACTCAGCCAGTGTTTTTGTTTTAAATGTCACTCATTATATTCGGACCAGGTCATAGCCATGCAACATACTGACATACTCCCACCTGAGAGCCAGTTTGGTGTTGAGAGCCAGTTTGGAGTAGTGGTTAAGTGTGCGGACTCTTATCTGGGCGAATAGGGTTTCAGTCCCCACTCCTCCACTTGCACCTGCTGATGTGACCTTGGGTCAGTCACAAGCTCCGGCACAGCTGTTCTCTCAAGGACAGTTTCAGTCAGAAGTTCTCTCAGCCCCACCTACCTCACAGGGTGTCTGTTGTGGGGAGGGGAAGGGAAAGGAGTTTGTAAGCCACTCTGAGACACCTTTGGGCAGTGAAGGGTGGAGTATAAATCCAATCTCTTCTTCTTCTACTACTACTACAAAATAACAACAACAAAACAGCAACAAAAAGTATGTGACCCTGCTTCAGGGAAGAATTTGCTGCACCTAATTTCTGGACTTTCTTTTTAGTTCCTGCCATGTTCATAAGAGCATAAGAACATAAGAGAAGCCAATGTTGAATCAGGCCAATGGCCCATCTAGTCCAACACTCTGTCACACAGTGGCCAAAATATACCAGGTGCCATCAGGAGGTCCAGCAGTGGGGCCAGGACACTAGAAGCCCTCCCACTGCTGCCCCCTCCAGCACCAAGAATAGAGTGCATCACCTGTCCCAGACTTAGAATTCCCATCTATACCCTGTGGCTAATAGCCACTGATGGACTTCTGCTCCATATATTTATCTAATTCCCTCTTGAAACTGTCCATGCTTGTAGCTGCCACCACCTCCTGTGGCAGTGAATTCCATATGTTAATCACTCTTTGGGTGAAGAAGTATTTCCTTTTATCTGTTCTAACCCGACTGCTCAGCAATTTCATGGCATGCCCACGAGTTCTTGTCTTGTATCAACCTGCTCACTCCCATTCATAATCTTATAAACCCTGATCATGTCACCCCTCAGCCGTCATTTCTCCAAGCTGAAGAGCCCCAAGCATTTTAACCTTTCTTCATAGGGAAGGTGTTCCAACCCTTTTATCATTCTAGTTGCCCTTCTCTGCACTTTTTCCAATGCTATAATATCCTTTTTGAGATGTGGTGACCAGAACTGTACACAGTATTCCAAATGAGGTTGCACCAATGATTTATACAGGGGCATGATGATACTGGCTGATTTGTTTTCAATTCCCTTCCTAATAATCCCCAGCATAGCGTTGGCCTTCTTTATTGCAGCTACACACTGTCTAGACATTTTCACTGAGTTATCCACTACGACTCCAAGATCTCTCTCTTGGTCTGTCTCTGCCAGTTCAGACCCCATCAACGTGTATTTATATTTAGGATTTTTGGCTCCAATGTGCATCACTTTGCACTTGGCCACATTGAACCCCATTTGCCACGTTAACGCCCACTCACCCATCCTCAACAGATCCCTTTGGAGTGCCTCACAATCCTCCCTGGTTTTCACCACCCTGAACAACTTCGTGTCATCTGCAAATTTAGCCACTTCACTGCTTACTCCCAATTCCAAATCATTAATAAACAAGTTAAAAAACATCCCTGTGGTACCCCACTGCTTACCACCCTCCACTGAGAAAGTTTCCCATTTATACTCACTCTCTGTTTCCTATTTATAAGCCAGTTTTTGATCCACAAGAGGACTTGTCCTTTTATCCCATGACTATTGAGCTTACTTAGGAGCCTTTGATGAGGAACTGTATCAAAAGCTTTTCGGAAGTCAAGGTAAATAATAACTATTGGGTCCCTCTTGTCCACATGTTTGTTCACTCCCTCAAAAAACACTAACAGGTTAGTGAGACAAGATCTTCCCTTACAGAACCCATGCTGAGCCTGCCTCAATAGTTTTTGTTCAACAATGTGCCTACTAATTCTTTCCTTAATAACAGTTTCCACCAACTTACCCGGTATCGATGTCAGACTGACTGGCCTGTAATTTCCTGGATCTCCCCTGGAGCCCTTTTTAAAGATGGGAGTGACATTAGCTACCTTCCAGTCCTCAGGAATGGAGGCAGATTTTAAAGAAAGATTACATATTTTTGTCAGGAGATCCACAAGTTCACATTTGAGTTTTTTCAGAACTCTCGGATGAATGCCATCCGGGCCTGGTGATTTATTAGTTTTTAAATTGTCCATCAGTCGGAGGACTTCCTCTCTTGTCACCGTAATCTGATTCAGGTCTTTCAAACCCCCTCCTGAAATCGGTGCTTCTGGAGTGGGCAAGCACTTCTCTTCCACAGTGAAGACAGAGGCAAAAAATGCATTCAGCTTCTCAGCCATTTCCCTATCATCCTTCACTACTCCTTTTACCCCTTGGTCATCCAAGGGCCCCACTGCCTCCCTGGCTGGTTTTCTGCTTCTAATGTATTTGAAGAAAGTTTTATTGTTGGCCTTTATGTTTTTTGCGATATGTTCCTCATATTCCCTTTTTGCTTGCCTGATCACAGACTTGCATTTTATTTCCCATAGTCTGTGTTCCCTTTTATCAACCTCACTAAGACTTACTTTCCACCGCTTAAAGGAATCCTTCTTACCTTTTACAGCTTCTATTACTTTATTTGTTAACCATGCAGGCTTTTTTCTATACCTATTTGTACCTTTCCTAACCTGCAGTATATATTTTTTTCTGAGCTTCTAGGACTGTATTTTTAAATAGTCTCCAAGCTTCCCCAATAGTTTTGACCTTCTCCACTCTTCCTTTCAATTTCTTCCTCACATGTCCCCTCATACCAGAGAAGTTACCCCTTTTAAAGTTAAAAGTGGTTGCGTCAGTCTTTTTGGGCAACTCCCTATCTGTACAAATGTTAAACTCAATGACATTATGGTCACTGTTCCCAAGCGGTGCAATCACTTTTACATCTCTCACCAGGTCTTGGGTGTTACTTAGGACCAAATCCAGGATCGCCTCTCCCCTGGTAGGATCTGTGACCATCTGTTCCATAGCACAGTCATTGAGAGTGTCTAAAAACTCAATCTCTTTTTCCTGACTAGTACTCATATTGACCCAATCAATGTGTGGGTAGTTAAAGTCGCCTATTATGACACAGTTATTTCATCTAGCCGCTATCTTTAATTCATTCATCATTTTATAATCCTCCTCTATCTTTTGATCTGGTGGGCAATACTCCCACTATTAAGCTTCCTTTTGGACTCACTATTTCAACCCATAGCATTTCCAGAAGCGAATCCAATTCTCTTACCCTCTCAATCTTACTGGACGGTATACCCTCTCTGACGTACAGAGCCACCCCACCTCCAACCCTTCCCCCCTATCCTTCCAATATAATTTATAACCAGGAATCACCGTATCCCACTGATTTTCCTCATCCCACCAAATTTCTGAAATACCCACAATATCTATTCCCCCCCCCCAACACCAAGCATTCCAACTCCCCGATTTTACCTCGGAGACTTCTAGCATTTGTGTATAAACACTTATAGTTTCCCATGTTTGTTAAGCCCACAGCCTTCCTCTTGCTGCCTCAAGACCTTGCCAGGAAGTTCCTATCATTAGCCACAGTCTCAGTGGACAATTCTAATCCATTTCCTTGTACAAAAGTAATAGCTACCCCTTCATCTCTTTGAGATGAGCCATCCCGAACCAGAGAATTTTCATCTCCTGTTGGCTTTCCCCCATTATTCAGTTTAAAAACTGCTCTGCCACCTTTTTGATTTTGAGCACCAGCAGTCTGGTTCCTTCTCAGGACAAGTGGAGACCGTCCCTTTTGTACAGCTCCCTCTTGTCCCAAAAAGCATCCCAGTGCCTAACAAACTTGAACCCTTCCCCCCTACACCACCGTCTCATCCACGCATTGAGACTCCTGATCTGTGCCTGTCTCTCTGGCCCTGTGCGTGGTAGAACTTCTGAGAAGGCTACCTTGGAGGTCCTGGCCTTGAGTTTCCTGCCCAGCAGCCTAAATTTCTCCTCCAGGACCTCACGACTGCATTTCCCCACATCGTTGGTGCCGATGTGCACCATGACCACTGGCTCCTCCCCAGCACTATCTACCAGCCTATCTAAAACACGCGTAATGTTCGCTACCTTCGCACCAGGCAGGCAAGTCACCATACGGTCAGTATATGGGTTTGCCACCCAGCTGTCTACCTGCCTAAGGATTGAATCACCAACTACGAAGAGCCCCCCTCCCACCCTTCCCAGGGACGGTTCCTTGGTACAAAAGGATACCCGTTCACCAACTGAAGAAGAGGTCCCTTTTGAGGGCACATTCCCCTTATCCTCAGCATGGTGCCCCGTTTCCCCTTGACCCTCATGCTCCCTGGCAGCAGCTGGGCTGCCAGATCCAGAGTGGGACATATCTAACAAGTCCCCGAGAGTCTTCTCCGTGCACCTAACTGACTGTTTCTGCTTCTCCAGGCCAGCCACCTTGGCCTCAAGGGAGCAAACTCGCTCCCTGAGAACCAGGAGCTCCTTGCACCGAGCACACATCCAAGACTTTTGACCAGTGGGCAGATAGTCATACATGTGACACTCCATGCAAAACACTGATAGCCCCCAATCCCCTGCTGACATTCTGGCTTCATAATTGTTTTTAAAACAAATACTTTTCTATAATCCCCCTTTTAAAACCCTTTGTATTTATATGGTTCCTGTTGTAGAAGTCTACTTACCTTACTGGGGAGCCAAGGTCCCTGGCTTTCTAGCTCTTCCTGGGCTTCTTACAGAGCCCCTAGGCTGAGAGTCTCTAGGCTAAGAGCCACAGGCCAAGAGCCTCACCCTTTTGCTCTCACCCTTCGGTGAGAGGCTCGTGCCTTTTGCAAGCTTCCTGCCTTAAATAGAAGTGTCCCCCAGGAGAGGGTGTAGCCAGCAGCTACTCAAATTCACCCAAGGCACTTAATGACAGGTAAACAATGACCCTTTCGCACCCTAACTCCAGCAGCCAGGAGTCTGCTATTGACTTTCACCCAGGCACTTAATTACAGGCAAACAATGACCCTTTCACACCCTAACTCCAGTAGCCAGGAGTCTGTTTCAACTCACCCTCACACTCCCAAATACAGTCCCACACACAGTACCTTCTCAGCTAAAGCATCTCAGTTGAAAGTAAATAAATAAAAATACCACTCACCCTTCTGGCAGCTCAAACACCTTGCTCCTTCTCAGAGCTCAGCTGGGTCAGCTCAATTTGCTGCACCTAATTTCTGGACTTTCTTTTTAGTTCCTGCCATGTTCAGGTTTAATTAAAGACTGAAAACTTTTTGGAAAAAAATTATGTAGATGGAAAGAAGCGTCTCCTTCTTCTGAAACTAAAAACAAGGGAAATGATCTTGTCAGTCTGGCTAATGATTCTGAATATTGATCAAACAGATTCTTTATTAGATTTTTGAGACAGATGATTGCAGTTTAATACCTAGCTAATGATCATTCTTATGCCAATCTCAGCAATGATAATTACTTTATGATTAGTGCTGTGATTGAAATCAGTGTAATTTTTTTACTCCCTCACGATGTTTCTGATGACTTCTTTCTCTAGACAATTTGTTGTTATGAATAGGTGATTGTTTATTATGAAGGCACAAAAAGATGGGAGAAGTTCCCCACTAAGGCCTTTAACTCTCCTCCCATTCTTTATTGTCCTTGTTCTTTAGACCTTCATGTACTGGCTACTACTGCTTTACAGTATGACTTTCTTGCCATACCCTGACATTCATACATTTGCTGTGAAAAAGAGTAGGTTTCAAGTGCTGTGTACCTTGTGGCACAATGCCTCATTCAACACTGCCAACTTTGAGTTTATTTCAACTTAGTAATACTTGAATTCTGTATCTATCTTTCTGGGGATGCAAGATACCATGCCTACCCCCAGTTGGCTGTAGTTCCTGAGTGGGGCTTATAGTACAGTTAAATTCAGCAGCAAAGAAGCAGCCACATTTCTGTGATGTACTACCATGGAAGATGTGCGAGAATGATGGGAACTTCTGAGAGTGATGATTAAACCATCCTAGGGGTGGGGTCCAGGGCCTCCTTTGAAAGTAGGAGGCCCTGATGAAGTGTGTATGGTTGTGAAGAAGGTTGGGAGTTGGCTGGAAAAATCCAGTCTTTGGAGTAACTTTAGCACAATAGAGATCTAGACTGTAGCAACAAGACTTTCCTCCCACCTGACAGAGAAGTAGGAGAGAGGAGGAGAATTAAAGAGAAGGCAATAACAAAACCATTAGGGTCAAGTCTAAAAGCTTTTGAGATTTTAAAATTATTAAGAGATTTTCTAAACACCATTTTGAAAGACAGTGTGGTACAGTGGTTAAAGCACTGAACTAGGTTCTTGAAGACCCAGATTCAAATTCCCAGTCTGCCAAGGTCACTGGGTGGCCTGGCCAATCACTTTATTTCAACCTAATGTATACCACAGGGGTTTTGTTGTTGTGCAGGGCAGGAGGAGGGGAATGTTGCATGCTGCTTTGGGTCACCATTGGGGAGAAAAGCAAGGAATAATATCTCAACAAATAATGTTATGTCCCTGGTCTTTGAATTTGAGGTGCCAGGAATTGAATTGACATGCTAACCACTACACCACATGTCTGACCTTGATAAACAAATATTCAGGGTATGGCATTTTCATGCATTCATGTGTTCAACACAGATTGAAGCTGTCTTTTCTCTCAGTGGCTTCGGTCAATCCCCCCTCACCCCCTACACCTCGCCAGCCAAATATATTCTGTAATAAGCATTTTACCATTACAGTTTATGAGCTAGGCACCAGGCATTAATATGAAAGACAGCTAGACAGAGCAGAGTCTTTCATATTATGGAAGGCCACTAGGCATGCTGTTGCAAAACTGAAACTTTGGGATATCCTTGGAGTGGAGCTAAACATCCATCATGCCCCTGGGAACCCCAAATATTAAAAATCTGCTACATGGGTGAGATTTCACTGGCTTTCCTACAAATCCCCTTTGACTGCTCAAAATGTCTAATGCTGGGGATTAGGGGAGTTGAATGGACTAAACCCATTTGGGATAGAGGCTGTAGTAAAGGATGATACTTGGGCAAGACTGAGCAAAAAAAGCTGGCTGGATCTCACCTGCCTTATGAATATAATGCCCCTCAACCTTGCATTCCTAATATCTCCAAGTTCAAGGGGTAGGTATCTTCTTTTTCAAAGAAGAAAGTAGGATTTGTTTTAATTTTCTGCAAGTCACAGTGCTTATATATATATATATATATAAAAGCATTAAGAGCCAATCTAATATTTACACCAGCAGGGTTCCAGAACAGAAAATGAGAGCACACAACAGAGTCAGTAAAAACAACCACTGCCACCCCCAAAAACAAACAGTATATTAAAAAAAAGCTTGTACTAAATATAGTCAGAGAGAAGATAATTAGTAGTTGATTGTGCTACCATTAGGCTCAGGGTGGATTTTCATGCTGTTCCCATTCTACAAAAATAATACTCTTAATAATTATAACCATTTGAAGGCCTGCAGATCTTAGTGCATTAGGGGAAATGTTAAAACAGCATACTTTGTGTGCTGCTTGGAGAACAGAAGTCTATCCATGCCCAAATTTGTCAACAATGTACCCCCCCATCACCCCGTGGCCCACCCACTGTAATCACATACAGTGTCAGGATTAGAAACACTGAGGACCATGGTCCAAAGAAATATTTTAGACATGTCCATGAGATTTTGGATCTTCATCATCCATGCCATCTCACTGAGGGATGCCAGTTGCAATGGACAACCTTCTGGGAGTTCTTGCATCACAGGGATGGTTGAGCTACCTTTGTCACCATGCATCACATCATTTCACCAACACAAGTGAGGCCTCACAATATTTCCCCCATCAGCCTGGGAAACACTGGTGGAGAATAGACAACAATTTTGGGAAGTCCCCTTCTATAGAGGGAAACCTGCCCCAGCTAATCCCACCACTGGGGATGAAAAGATTACCCCAGTCCCACTATGTTACTGTTCATAGTTCTGTTACATCCTGTGGTCCACTTTAGCTGCCTTCTAGCCAAACAGAAAATTTGGGGAGAGCCAGGAAGACCCAAGTACAAATCTTTGCTCTGCTGTATAGCTCACTTACAGCACTGTCCTTACCGTCCTAAAAGAAGAAGAAGAGAAGAGATTGGATTTATACCCTGCCCTTCACTGCCCAAAGGCATCTCAGAGTGGCTTACAAACTCCTTTCCCTTCACTTCCCCACAACAGACACCCTGTGAGGTAGGTGGGGCTGAGAGAACTCTAACACAAACTGTCCTTGAGAGAACAGCTGTGCCAGAGCCAGGGCCGGCTCACCCACTAGGCCAGCTAGGTGCTTGCCTAGGGAGTGCCGGCCCATAGGGGCGCCAAACTGCACCCCGCCCCTGCAACCAGACACTGCCACCACCTCCCTGCTGCTGCCACCAGTGAAGACCGCCCCAGTGGGGCGCAGGAGGCATCAGCAGAGCTTGCCTGCCCTCCCTGTCCCCCCTCAGGGGGGGAGAGGAGGCAGGGGCAGCTGCCACTGCCAGCGAAGAGCACCCTGTTGGGGCGCAGGAGGTCGTGGCTGAGCTTGCCCACCCTCCCCCTCACCCCTTGGGGGGAGAGAGGTGGGGGCGGAGCTTGCCCACCCTCCCCCCTTGGGTGCAGAACCATCTCGAGCCGGCCCTGGCCAGAGCTTGTGACTGACCCAAGGTCACATCAGCAGGTGCAAGTGGAGGAGTGGGGAATCAAACCTGGTTCTCCCAGATAAGATTCTGCGCACTTACCCACTACACCAAACTGGCTCCTAAATCTACTGAAGCCAATTGATTTAGAACGATGTGACCCTGCCTAAGATTGCACTGTAGATGATTTTTGGACAGCCATCCTTTCTAGATTAACCTACCTCAAAATGTTTTTTTCTTCTTTCTTAGCTTAACTTACCTCACAGAGCCATGGAGCCAAATTGGGGGAGGGAGTAGACCATCTGCCCTAAGGTCTTGGGACAAGGGACAGGAGAAAAAACAAATGCATAATAAATATTTTGTTTTGTTTTTGCTGCTGAGTTGAAGATGATGAAAAATGAAGTGGGCCCAGTCATCTTTTTCACCCGGTATTACCTGATAATCCTCTTTACTACAGCCTCCACACACCTGGCTCCTGTTCACACCAGCCCCATGATCCCATTTTATTATTAATTGTCAAAGGGCACCTCCATCTTCCCAGTTTCACCATTAGAAAAGCTGGTTGGGATGATGTTCACTCTCCCTTCTCTAGATGGTAGGAAATATTCTTCCTGATTGCTTTTAAAATTGTCTTCCTTCATCAGAGCAGAATGTGAGCCAAACTGGCAGGTATTCAAGGATGTCTTCTCCAAAGTATCCTTAGGTAAGAGGCTCCATCCACATGGATCTTTTGCTGCCAGACCAAATAATACCACCACTAAGAATGCCCTTCTTCAGGTCACAGAGATAGGTAGGTGCAACAATGAAACAGCATCTGACCTTATGGTGTGAGTCACCACCCAGAGCTACTTCAGCCTGTAGCAGAAGTTGCTCCCCCAGACCTCCTTGTCAATTTTTGTCATTCATATGGAATGTCAATGCATCATATAAAGGAACAAATTTTAATTTAAAGGAATGCCTTCATAAATACAGCTAATCAGGAATGGATGCATAGTTGGTATCTTGTTTCTTTGAACAGAGGGAGTCCAAAGACATACATTAATGGTAGTCAATTGTTGTATGTCACATCTGCTACGTGGACTTTTCTCTACTAGCACTTTTGATTTTATATGTTGTGGTTTTACTTAAACCTTGTGTTTTAACATATTCTATTGTTTCATTCATAGACAGATAGACAGATATATTCTGTAAGCCATCCCGAGCCTGCCTGGGCAGGGAGGGAGGGATACAAATAAAACAAACAAATAAATAAATGAGGGTCATCATTCTCTTGCAATTAACAATGAAGGGGCTTCTAAGGGCATGAAAACCTTATACTTGGGTATGTGTTTGTGTATAAGATATGCATTTGTGTGATATGTAACTAGGGAAAATTCAAAAACCGATATGTGTGTCTGGTGAAAGTAGCCGTGGTTACAAAATAGTCCCTGCAACCATTATGATATGACAAAAGAGCACAGATGGATCCTATTGTCATGTGCCATTACCACATATTATGAGATACCCCTTAATTGACCATGTTACCCACTCAAGTCTTCCTTCCAGCAATATATAACGAGACTGGTGCAGGTTAATAGCCACACATTCTCTAGCTATGGCTAGCAACGTTCCTGAAAAAGAACCTGATAAAATAGTTTCCACTCTTTTATCTAAATGGAAAATCTCCAATGGAAAACAGTGCACCTGATTTTTATTAATTAAACACAAAATCTATCAAAACAGAACTGGTACTCATTTTATTTGAACAATTTCTGTAAGCTATGTATACCCCTCAATATAGATGGTAACATTTCCCAGCTGAATCATTAGGACAAGAAGGGAAGTTTAGTGCATTCCACTGCATCATGACAGAATTGATTTCATAGTCCCAGGAGAGTCCTTCATAGAGTAGCCTAGCCTTGAATATTTCCAGGAAAGGTGATAACACATCCTCTCTTGCCAGCTTGTTCCATTTTCTCCAGAATTAACTTATATATATATATATATTTTTCCTCTGCTGCATCTTAAAGCCAATTACTTTTTGTTCTGTCCTCAACAACATGTGAGAATAAATCTCTGACAGCTTTTCATCCTGTCAGGTGTGCCTGAAAAGAGATCCGAGCTTGGAAACCACTGCTGAATTTTGAGTTGGATTGCAGTCTGAATTGTATAAACCTGAGACCCCCCACCCACTCACTCACAAACCATTTCATTTGTATTCTGTCCTGGTTATGTATGCTAGCACTGATAATGAAATATTAGAGGCCTGAAGTCAGTGTTTTGCTGAGAAAATCCCAACTCTCCGTTGACCACTGCATATTCTATTTCATCTTGCCTTTCTTTCTTGTGCATACACTGCAGGAGAAGTGTACAGCACAATGTTATGCATATGTTACAAGTTCCCCACTCCCCCAGGCAGTGAGATGTTCAAGGGGAGTACTTAACCAGGTTCCCTTTGGGGGACAGAGCACTAGAGACTTACTGTGTTTTGTAGCATTCACTTAATTTACAAATATACAAGCAGAACAGAGATGGAGGCAATGAGGCTCTCCTACAGGGCAGCAAAGATGCCACCACACATCAGATCCCAAGAGAGACAGACAGACAGACAGACTGTATCCCAAAGGTACTTTGGCCAACTCATAGGAATCTCTGCCAAACTCAAACTGTTGTTGCCCCCCAAGCCGGAATAAGGAGACAGACAACAGTTGCAGTATTAACGGGCCACTTTATTAAACTAAACACAAAGACCAACGGCAAGGTCAGACAGGTTGCAACACGGCCGAGGCCAGGGGACCAAAGACCCCTCCCTCGACATGATACCTAGGGCGAGCCTGTTGGCATATTGTAACATATAGCTGACAAGATGACAGCTCCAGATGCTCCAGATGATGTAACTAGATCAGTCTAATCTATTTTGACAGGTACTGTATCACATGATCTAAGTTGAATCAGCTAAGTCCAGAGTCACTGTGAGTCAGCACATAGGTGATTGGCTGGCCACAATATATATTGACAGAGTGTGGACTGCACTTCATTACTCTGATGTTGGAATTTACTGGCGAAGCACTTTGTTGTACAGGAGAAGATTTTGATTCTCTCAAGTGCTTGTTTGGACTGTGTAAATACTGTAAAATAAAACCACTGTAAGTATTTGAGAACTACTTTACTGAGTCACTGGAATTATTCTTCCTCTGCGTTATTCCACTCTGCCAATAGAGCCACCCCACCCCAGACAACAGCCAAGGAAATATGGCTCGCGTCTGGTCAGCCTGGCAATTGGCTAATTGCTGGGGAACCACCCCCAAGCCTCAAGGCTCAAAGGGAGGCAAATCTCGACAATGTCACAGGTGATCTGCTTTCCCTGCCCTGGGTCGCATGGCCCAAGGACTGTACTGGCAAGACCCCTATGCCCCAAAGGGGTTACAGCCGGTGCTCACTGTGCCACAATCTGTATGGGATGAAATCCTGCCAACTAAAAGTGACAGCCTATTTAAACCTGGCCACAGCAAGCCAATTTCCAACCTCAACAGCAGTACAAGGTAGGCGAAAACACCGCCTCCCAAAAGCCAATCAGAGAGGATGCAAAAAATTCCTACCCAGCCCCCAACAAGGTGACCAGCCAAATCCTGCACTGCCTGAAGAGTGGGAGGGTGGGCTGAGCGCGGGGCAAAGAATGAGGGTGGGAGCCAAGGGCCAGCTTAAAAATCTCAGCCTCCATCCTCTTAGCCCTGGATGCAGTGAATGCCACGTCATCACTGCCTCCTCTCCTCGCTGGGAGGCAAAAGTGCCCCCCCAGCTGAATGGCCACAAGGGCTGACAACTGGGAAACCTAGTTGCCCCCCAAGCTGGAATAAGGAGACAGACAACAGTTGGGCAGACAGGTTGTGGCATGGCCGAGGCCAGGGGACCAAAGACCTCTCCCTCACCCATAATAACTAGAGTGAGCCACTCCACCCCAGACGACAGCCAAAAAAATATATCTCAATCAAAATATGTCTTTATTGATGACCAATGGATTGCAGGTCCCGTGCCAAACCAAGCGTGGCACCATAGTGGACCATATGATTAACGTTTCAGGCCACCGCCACTTAATTACAAGAAAATCAGATTGGGCCTGAAGAATCAAGGCTTTACCCTTGATAAAGCCCAAGTCATTACCTCCTAAATGGATAACCAAAATATGAGGAGGAGGACCAACCCTCTCATTAAACAATGAATGTAACAGGATGGGCCACTGAATACCTCAAGGTGAGGTGAACCTGATCCCCCTGCAAATGTACGTCACGTATCTCAAAAGCATGGCCTGACCCATTGGTCTTGGATTGAGCTACCAGTTCGCCAATACAAAACACGCCAAAAAAGGCAATCAGCACAGCTGCATGGAAAAGGCAAGCCTCATATTCCGATGAACAGATGTCCCTCCTAATGGCCTGCAAGCCTCTTAACAAAACTGGAGAGAAAGGCTACCTGTCCTCATTGCGGGCTCCTGCTTCCCGTGACCATCCCTCTAACATCCTACGAATCACCCTAGGGCCCTGGCAGGGAATACGAAAGTCGTCTGTAACTTCCGAAAATCCCCTTGCTTTCCTAGAATAGGCAATGGCCGAGAGCAATCCCTTAATCAAGCTAACTGCCAGCCCCTTACCTCAGAAAACTACAGAGAAGTGTAGCAAATGGTCCACAGGCACTGGCCACAGGTCAGAATACCCTACCTCCTCCCTAAATTTGGAAAACTGGTGGAACGCATGGTCATACGCCCACTTCGTTCCTGGCACAACGGCCAGTCCAATTGCCCTGTTCACCTCCACCTTCCAACCCACCACAGCTCCATTGGCATGTGCACTGGATGCAGGTCGGCTTCTGGGACCAGCTGACGAAACCTCTCCATCTGTTTACGAGAGAGAGCGTCAGCCACCCCATTGTCGACTCCAGGCACATGTCTGGCAAAAAACAAAGGATTGAGATGGAGGCAGCGGAGTGCACTAAGTCCATTACTCGAGGTGATTTGGATGTAAGGGAGTTGACGATCTGGACAACAGCCAAATTATCACACCAAAAATGCACTGTGTGATTTGCCAACCTGTCCCCTCACAACCAAACCGCCACTAGAATGGGAAAAAATTCCAGAAAGGTGAGGTCCCTGGAAATACCCTCTCTCACCCAGTCTGCTGGCCACTCCTCGGCACACCAATGCCCCTGAAAATATACTCCAAAACCCAGCGACCCAGCAGCATCAGAACAAATCTGCAAGCCGGCCCTCAACTGCAGCTCAGTCCTCCAAAAAGAGACTCCATTAAAGGAGTCAAGGAACTCCAGCCACACTTTGAGGTCGATCCTTATACCAGCAGTAACCCTGGCCCTATGGTGTGGTAGCCACAGGCCCTTCAAAGCATCACACAACCTGCGCAAGAAAGCACACCCAGGAGCAACCACCTTGCAAGCAAAGTTGAGGTGCCCCACTAGCTGCTGAAACTCATGAAGCGTGGCCTTTCTATGCACCATGAAAGTGGCTAACCTTGCACGCAACTCAGCCACCTTGATCATAGGCAACCAAGAGGCCTGTGCCAGGGTATCCAGTTTGATGCCCAAAAAGGTCAAGACTTGAGAAGGACCCTCAGTTTTCTCATTAGCCAAGGGAACACCCAGCTCATTGGTCAGCTCCAAAAATTTTGGAAGGGTACTTGACATCCCTCAGAGCCTAACGGTGCTACAAATAGAAAATCATCCAAGTCGTGAACAACTGTGGAAATCCCCATGCGGCAATGGAGGGCCCACTCCAGGAACATGCTGAAACGCTCAAAAGCTGTACACGAAACAGAGCAGCCCATAGGCAAGGCCCGGTCCATATAGAACTGACCTTCAAAGGAAAACCCCTACAACTCAAAGTAGCTGGGGTGAACCAGAAGGAGCCTAAATGCTGGTTTAATGTCACATTTGGCCATTTCAGTCCCTATCCTGCAATGGCGAACCACCCTGACCACTTGGTCAAAGGACAGAGCACAAAAACTCTGGAATGGCATCATTAACCAATGCCCCATGGGGATAAGACACCTATTGGGTGACCACAGCTGAGTACATATTGTTGGAAAGGGCAATGTCTGGTGTACAAGGAAGAAGAGAAGAAGACCCTGCTGGGAGGCAGCAAGAAGACAACAGATCAGATAGTGAGGTCAGCACCTTCTCTCCTTTTAAGTGCCATTCCTTGTTTGTCTCCAGGTTGTCTCAGGGCAATTCCCTCCTTCTTCTCAGAAGTGCCACAGTCAGTCTTACCCTCTTTCTCAGTTAGAGATGTAGTTAGGAAACTATCTCTGTCTCTCCTCTTTCCTATCAAGTATGTTAATTTCTAAATAAACCTTTATCTACTCTTTAATCAGGTTGTGCACTGTTGCTATGTTAATTACTCTGCCAACAGAGGTTATGGTGGCTCAAATTAAGCATATCTCTGATTAAAGGTGGAAAGATTGCTAGAGGTTCTTGGCATGAGCAGGTGAGAACAAAGGAACAAAAATGGTGACTTCCTGTGGTGCACAGCATGGTCACTTGATAGGCTCACAGAGAACAATGATCTAATTTGGAGAAAATAAATGAAGAGTCACCTTCTTGAAACCAGGATGCCTGACCAGGAGATGATGACCCAGCAAAGCAGAGAACCTGGGACTCTGAAGATGAAAATGCAAGAAGTACCATAATCAAGGGTTTAACTGACAGAAATGTGTTAAGAGTAATCCAGATGCCAACAGCCAAAGCTGTGCGGTGTGAGCTGGAAAGGCTGCATGTAAATTCCTCATTAAAGAGCCAGCTTTATCTACAAAAGAAACTTTTCAGTACTAAGGTGAAAAAGTGGGATACTTTATCATCTGGATGAGATTCTTGGACTGGCTGAGCAATTGAGGAGTGCAGGAAAGGAAATTGTTGATCAAGATCTGATTGTGTTACTATTAATAAGCCTGACAGACTCATGTGGAAATATAGTGTCTCAGATTGAATCTAAGAGTAATCTGTCCCTCACAGAAGTTATAAATCAGCTTGAGGAAACATATAAAAACAGACAATTTGAAAAGTCTGACAGAGAATTTAAACCAAATGCTGATCAGATGGTTTTCAGTGTAAATAACAAAGATGGGATCATTTGTCACCTCTGTGGTAAGTCAGGCCATATTAAGAGGAAGTGCATTGCTATTAAATAAAGAGATTCCTTTCCCAGAGAAAGAAAAGGGGGGAACTCCAAACAGCAGCCATTAAAGAAATGTTTTATATCAACACAAGGAACCACAAAAAGTCCTTTTGGTATCTGGATCGTGCCTGCATGGCCCACATGTGTGCTCAAAGATTTCTTTGAAACATTATATAAAGAAAAGAAAGAGACATTACATGTTGCAGATGGGTGGTCTATAATGGCAGAACGTATTGGCCCAGGAACCACAAAATGTAAACTCCCTAGTGGAGAAACCCAAGTCATCATCAAGGACTGGCAAATAATCTTATTTCTGTGAGAGTACTCACAAAGAAAGGCAAGATTACAGTTTTTGGAGGAAAATGATATATCAGACAGTTAATTGTAACTGACAAAGTGCATCAGGATTTATATACTCTTGAGAGTTGCATGCAGAAAGCAAACTTTACCAAACATTGTTATCACAAGAATTGCTCCTAGCTGTGGCACAGATGGTTGAGACACAGAGACAACTATGCAATTAGCCAACTGGAAAGCCAGAATTTAACTAAAGGCATGCAGATAAGCAAATTTTCTGTTGAAGGAAAATGTATGCATTGCATTCAAATGAAGGAGGTGAGACCTACCTTTAACAAAAGGCATGAGGCAAGCCAGATGAACTGATACACAATGAAACTCAAACCCCTAGTGGGAATACATATGTAATGACTTTTTATTGGTAACTTTTCAAGATATACTGTCAGCTATTTAATTAAAGAGAAAAGTCAAGTGTTAGAAAAAAATTAAAGCAAGTGGTCAGTAACAAATATCAAAGAAAGCCGCTAGGAATTCACACTGATAATGGAGGAGAATATGTGGGGCATGAAATGAAGAATTATTTAATTGAACAAAGAACAGAGCATCAGCTTACAGTCCCATACACTCCAGAGCAGAATGGTGTAGCAGAAAGGAAAAAAAATCACTCTTTCACTGAAATGTGCAGATGTATGCTCCTTGAGGCAGAGCTACCTGACAAGTTCTGGGGAGAAGCAATCAACACTGCTACCTAAGTGTAAAACAGATTACCTACTAAAGGTGCAAGTAGTACACCATTTGAACTATGGTATGGGCACAAACCCAGCCTGAATAATCCAAAAGTATTTGGATCAAATGCCTACACTTACATTCCTAAAGAAAAGCAGACTATGATGGACTTTAGAGCAGAAGAAGGCATTTTTGTAGGCTAAGCACTAGGATTGGCGTCTCTTATGTTCTTATGATGCAAAGGATACCGAATCCTCAAACCAGAAGGAAAAACAGTCAAGATCTGCAATGTGGTCTACATTGATGAAAGGGAGAAATCAAGAAATATGGGGAAAGTAGACATCAGTGAATCTACACCAACAGAGAAAAATGAAGCACAGCAAATAGAAACAGTACATCTGAGCACTATGGACAATACACATGACACACTTGTAGAGTGTAAAGAAACAGAAGGGGTTGCAGAGCCAAGGGTGAGATGGTTAACCAGATCAAACAAAGAAGTGCCACCAAGAAGGCTTTCTTATCTAGCAAAGGCAGAAGCTATACCTGAGCCTTCCACATGGGAAGACATAGCAAGAAGGCCTGCCAAAGAAGCAGAAATATGGAGAAAAGCTGCAGAAGAAGAGACTGAATCTCTGATCAAGAACCAAACACAGACACTTACAGAACTGCATCCATGGAAGAGGGCGGTAGGATGCAGATAGGTTTTCAAAACAAAGCATGATGCAGAAGGAGAAGTACAAAGGTACAAAGCCAGATTGGTTGCTAAAGGATACTCTCAGAAGTATGGAGAAGACTATGATGAAACCTTCACACCAGTGGTGAGATATACTTCAATAAAAAATGTTATTGAGCATAATAGCAGCAAGGGAAGTGATGTGGAGCATGTGGAGCATCTGGACATAAAGACTGCTTTTCTACATGGAGAAATAAAAGAAGATGTTTACATAGAAAAATCACCAGGATTTAACTCTATATTATGACCAATATCCCACATCCATGCAATCATTGATGTTTTAACTACTTTGTCTTGCATATACTCATCTATTAAGAAAGTATACAAATTTTAATCAATTTCTGCCAGGCTCTTCAGAAAGTCAGTCAAACACCAGGCTTCATAAAGAAGATAGCATTTATTGAAAGCAGTTCTAAAGGCACGGTAACATCTCTTTGTCAGGGATGACTAAATCTAAAGAGGCACCCACAGTTATACCCGCTCGAAGTGCCCCCCCTCTCCATCTACCAATAGTCACTAAGCCCGCGCGCAGGAAGAGGTGCGAAAGTACTAAAGCAGTAAATAACCAAACTGCCCCAAAGCTGTCTCAGACAGAGGAAACAAGAACTGTGAGACCAAGGACATTTGATGAGATAACAGAGTGCCCAAGCCATGGAATCCCGAAT
The DNA here is from genome assembly GCA_029375565.1 of Gekko gecko. Lineage (NCBI taxonomy): Eukaryota > Metazoa > Chordata > Lepidosauria > Squamata > Gekkonidae > Gekko > Gekko gecko. The sequence goes on from JAPDNY010000005.1 coordinate 144,501,544, forward strand.
CTCCTAGGCAACCTGCACACCTCCCTACATTCCAAGCATGAAAAGTTGCAGACCATTCCTCCCTCCTTCCCTTCCATCCATCTCATGGCAGGATTACCTGACAATTTCTCATCTTGCCCAACCAGATGTTGTCAAGATCCGTTATTTCCTTATAAAAACTGATTTGGTTATCTTTAAGAAACCTTGACTTTAACTGCAATCTTTCCCATCAGGTTAATTTCAAATTTTGACTTCATAGTACTTCTTCTGATTTTAGTTCATCATTTACGTCTAATAATTCCACATATGTAGCTGAGTTATATTCAATCATTAATGTAGGTTTAATAAAGGCTTCGAGAGGTGAGACCCACTTTGGAGTTTGCCATAATAAAATTCTCTAAATTCTTTCCATTTTTTTATTAATGCCCCTCTTATCATATGATGATAAAAATTTGTATGGGCCCTATCTTTTTCATACCATATGTAAGCGTGCTACCCCATAGTTAAATCATGACCTTCTAATTTTAAACATCTTAAATTCTCTAGAGATATCCAATCTCTTATCCATACTAGGGATACTGCTTTGTAATATAGGGCCCAATTGGGAAGCATGAAGCCTCCCCTTTCCTTTCATAAGAACATAAGAACATAAGAGAAGCCAATGTTGAATCAGGCCAATGGCCCATCTAGTCCAACACTCTGTCACACAGCGGCCAAAATATACCAGGTGCCATCCGGAGGTCCAGCAGTGGGGCCAGAAGGGTTTCCACCTTGTAATATTTTCAATTTGATCCTTGATCTTTTTGAGTGCCAAATAAATTGTCCTGTTGTCTTGTCTAAGTATTTTAAAAGCTGTTTTTTCTTAAGAATCACTATATTTTGGGCAAGGAATAGAAACCATGGAAGGATGCTCATTTTGATCATTGCTACTCTCCCCATAAATGAACAATCCAAAGACAAGCAACTCATGTGTAAACTGCAAAAGAGCTTATATGGACTGAAACAGGTCATGAGATGTTGGAACAAGAAACTTAATCAAATGTTAATCAAGGAAAGATTTGAGCAAGGCAAGGCAGAATGATGCCTATGCTCAATATATAGAGACAATGACTAAATGGACTTACATTCTGACTCAGGTGGATGACCTCATTTTATACTATGAAAACAAGGAGGACTCAAGAAATCAAGAAGTAGAAGTTAAAGAATTAGGAAACAACAACTATTACCTTGGAATACAAGTAGAACGAGAGGAAGATGGATGCTATCTTCTCAAATGGAACCATAAAATCTTAGAATTTCTGGACTACATGAATATGAAAGGAGCTAAGCCAGCAAGCACTCCTATGGAAACTGTTGCATGAGTCATTTGACTCCTTCTCCTCCTTGCTGGACTCTGTGGCTGCCGTCTTCTTAGCCACCTTGTCCCTTGTCTCCCAACTGAGCTAGCTTGGACCCCAGTATGCTGAACTGGAAATGGGGTTACACCACTGCCTTTCTCCTTGTTCCTCCTGGGTCCACAGCCACTTCCTGCTCTCTGGCATGCAGCTCTCAGCAAACTCCAGGGCAGTCCTCCTTGACCCTGCTAGCCTTTCCCTTTATATACCTCCCCACTCCTGACCCCTCTTTCCTGGATCTCCCTTTGGCCCTCCCCCAAGTTGCCCCACCCCTTCATTTAAACAGAGGTGCCAGGCCTTCCCACTGGGAGTTGTTTTTACCACTGGTTGACAAGCTCTCTCCCCAATACCTCTGGGGTTGGGCACACTGTGAAAGTCATGGTGGTGGCCTCTGAGGTGTGGGTGGGCCCTTGCCATCTATTGGGGCCCCAGTGTGGCCAGCTCCCAGTGCCGCTGGGGAAGCATCCTTGGTGGCACATGGCTCATGGCCAGCAGCCTGGACCTGTCGCCTCCCTTGGGTGCTGTCTCTTTGGCCGCACCTGTCCCACAGCTCTCCAGTTCTGGTGCTTCACCTCACTCAGGACAGGTAAGTTCAGCATGGTTGCTGCGGTGGGCATCCCCGCCATGGCCCTTGGGGAGGCTGAGCAGTGTGTGGGGGGGTCTTAGACGTCCCAGCATTGGGACAGAAACCAGCTACCTGAACCAGCGAGATAGTAGTGACAACAAGCAATATAGAGAAGCAGTTGGAAGACTGCTGTACATAAGCACATTGACATATCTAGATATCACAACAGTTGTTGGCATGTTATGCAGAAAGATGGGATTGCCAAACAAAAGGGACTAGAATGCAGTCAAAAGACTTGCAAAGTACCTGCATGGCACTGCACATCTGAAACTAAAGGTACCAACAAGTGACAATCCCAGATTAATGCAGACTGGGCAGGAGGTGCTACAGACAGAAAGTCATCCAGTGGACATTTATTTTTCTATGGTGGCAGAGCAGTCAACTGGAGCAGCAGGAAGCAAGAAACTGTAGCTGTGTCTCAACTGAAGCTGAATATGTAGTCACAGCAGAAGAATGCAGACACCTGAAATGGATACTGCAATTAATGCAAGACTTTGGGGCAGAGGAATCCAAGCCAGTACAACTTTTTGAAAACAACCAACCGTGCATAAAACTTGTACAGATGGAGAAGATCAGCTCAAGAACTAAACTGTCAAGGAAGCCAGAGGCTAACCCCATGGGCTCCTATGGCAATTGCACACAAGAACCAGGCTGTTTTTTATAAAATAATTATAAAGTTTATTCAAGAGATATTAATAAAGAAAAGTTATTGCCAACACTTTACTCTGAAATCATATGCAAAAGAAAACAACCATAGCCAGCTCCAACTACCTAACACTCACAAGAACTGTGTTAGATGGCACAAAACTTGGTTTTGATAGAAAGGCCTCAAACTAGCAATTGCAGAGCATAGTCATGGCCTATACTTCATAAAAATCTCAGCTAGCCTACTTTCTTTCTGGCTACAGTTGAATGATAGTTTTTTGACCCAGCACATCAGGCAATGATGGCATCCAATCAGAACATGTCTCCAAGACAAACCTCTAGAAGATTACCTCACCACTCCCAGTCTTTCCCCTTCCATCCCAGATCAGAGGTTCCCATGATGCATTAATTACCAGGCTTCCAACTTTGGCCTTGAAGATGATAAGGAATTTGCAGATCAGAAGACCACTTAACAACACCTGCAAGTCAGCTCAGGCCCATCACCGTTAGTGTTAACCCTTGAGGGAATGCTGGGGAAGGTGCTTTGCTTCACATAAACACATGGATGTGAAGCATCACCTAGTAAGAAACATGCAAGAAGAAGGTCTTCTTGAATTTGAATACTGTCCTACAGATGAAATGTTTGCAGATGTACTCACCAAGCCACTTTCTTGAGAAAAGTATGAAAGTCTACATAAGAAAATTAATCTTGGGGACTTTGTACACTAGACCATTAGAAGGGGTGTCTGGTGTACAAAGAAGAGAAGATGACCTTGCAGGGGGCAGCAAGAAGACAATTAGATAGGATAGTGAGGTCAGCACTTTCCTTTTAAATGTCATTCCGTGATAGTCTCCAGATTGCTACTCACAGGGCAATTTCCCCCTTCTTCTCGGAAGTGACACACTCAGACTTACCCTCTCTCTCAGCTAGAGATGTAGTTAAGAACCTATCTCTGTCTCTCCTCTTTCCTATCAAGTATGTTAATTCCTAAATAAACCTTTATCTACTCTTTCATCAAGTTGTGCACTGTTGCTGTGTTAATTACTCTGCCAACACATATGAGGGATGGGCCACTGCTATGGAAGTAGGACACCAGCTGTTGTTTATTTCAGCCAGATATTTCCCTGTTCAAAAATACCTATTCTTTAAATGAAAGGTATCAGGCTACAAATTGGGGGGGGGACGACGACTATTGCTCAAAAAATAATGTTAGCTGTGGTGTATCAGTGGTCAAGGCAGGGTAACACATCTGCTGTACTCACCCTGGCTATAGCCCTAGAGCCATACTCTCTGTTCCCAGGCATCTGGAGGCATACTGTTATTACTCAGAGGTGAGGAAAAGTCCCTTTAAGTCCCTTTAGTGTTTCCCATCTTTCTGAGGCATGATCATGGAATGGCCTGGTAGCCAAAGAGCAGGGGCTCTGCAGCAGAATGAGTTTCAGAAGGCAAACCTCTTGCACTAATAATGCAGCCAGCCAAATGCAAATAAGGTTTGCTTTAGAAGGCCTTATTTAATAAGATCTTACAGCATGCCATTTTCAGAGTGCCCGTTTCCCCATTGTGATCAATTAATTTAACAAGACAGAACATTTAATTACTATATTTCTGAAACTGTGTTCTCCAGCGGTAATCGGTCGCTCATGATTATCCTTAGCCCTATTAACTATCATTTTCACTCCCTCTTCTTTCCTTTTCCTCACAGACTATTAAACCATGTAACAGGTAAGTTGACATAAAGCAAATGCGAAGAGATTATAGCTTTATTAAACTGTTGGAACTGCATCTACATCATGGAAAGAAAGACAACATTTCTGAGAGAGAAAGAAAAAAACACAGTATAAATATGTACTCAAGATTTTAAAGTAGGGAGAAAGAGAAAAGAACCTGAAATCACCATGATTCTATTACATTTAGTACTGTAAGAGTCAGTGTGGTGTTGAACTAGAATCTGGGAATCCTGGGTTCAAGTCCTTATCCACACGGTGTAATCTTAAACCAGACACAATTTCTCAGTCTGTTTTGCCTCAGAGGATTGAGACCCAGTGTGGTGTAGTAGCCAGAGTGTCATGTTAGGATCCAGAAGACCTAGTTTCAATTTCCCACTGTGCCTTGGAAACTCAGTGGTTGACCTTGGATGAGTCACTCTCTCTCAGACTACCTTGCAGGATAAAATGGATGTGTGTGTGTGATATTTTAAGCTGGTTTGAGTCCAGATTTGGGAGAAAAGCAGGGTACAAATATCTAAATTCATCAAAATATTGAAATAAATAAGGTTGGTTGGCTTAGCCACTATGCAACATTAATTCCTAGAAAACATTGGTGCAACCTACAGAGTTACATAAGCTATCTTAGAGCCAAATGGAAATTATCATATGACATTGTGTGTGGAATAGCCAAGAGATCTCCAGAGTGATTGTTTGGCTGCTGAAGCTATAACTCTTTTTGACACCACTAGATGGCAAGCTATGTTTATTTTTAGGCTGAGAGTGCTGTGATTTGCCAAAGATTGCCAAGCTAGCTTCAATTGGAGAAGTGGGGAATCAAACCCGGTTCTCCAGATCAGAGTCTGCTGCTCTTAATCACTACACCAAACTGACTCTCTCAATCTCTCAATCAGAGCCATTTCAACACAAACATAAATCCAGACCCACACAACTTATAGCCCACTAACAGAATGCAGTTCAGTGCCTTGACTGCCAATTGCTCATCAACCCTCTTAATTTTGCAGTTCCAGGAAGACAACAAAAACAAGAGTCTTACTGAACCACCATAGATGGCTCCAGGTCTGCATTTATCTAGGGGTTCAGGAGGGTGTACAACAATAAAAGCACATTCATAAATTAATCAACAATTAAAAACAATAAAATAAAGCAATTAACATTTACTAGATGGCACTAAAACTCCAAATTGCACCACTGGCTTCTGCGGGGTGTTGTGGTGGCAGTGGAAGAGAAACAGAGTGCTAGGCAAAGTGGAAAACATTGCTGTCCTCAACCAAAAGCCTGGCAGAACATCTCTGCTTTATAGGCCCTGCAGAACTTTATTAAGTCTCTCAGCATATGGATATTATTCAGCAGAGAGTTCCACCAGGTTGGACCCAGGGCCAAAAAGATTCTGGCTTTGGTAGAGAACAGCTGGACACCTTTCAGGCTGGGGATCACCAGCAGATTCTTCTCTGTAGAGTGCAGTGCTCTTCGGAGGATATACTAGTGGCCGTTCCAAAGATATGTGGGTTCCAGACGTGAATCAGAAGTTATGGAAACTTGTTTTATACAACAGAACTCAGGCATCCTTCTTCATAGCTGCAACTGGAAGTATATATTTTACAAAGTGTTAAGGAAGATCTCATCTTTCAGGGCTGTTGCCAAGTGATTTACTAAGTTCAGCAATGTGACAAGATGGACTCTGCCACTGATGATGAGCATCTCTGAGCACTTGGCAATTAGACAGGGATTGGTGGAGGGAAGATGAAGGATATCGAGAGCAGTGGAACCCACTTAGTGTGAAGTGCCATGAAAGTCCCAGATGGCTTCCATGCATTTCAATGAACCTTCCCCTGCTCTCTGCAATACAATGTCTAGCAAAATTTCATTTCAGTTGGAATCCCTGTGGAGTACAGAAAATAACACCACACAGATACAAGTGTTAAAATGTTGTACCCTTTGGAGACTGTTGGAAGTCTCTGCTGTAATTCTGCCTATTTGGAATGAAAGCAGAGGGAAGCAGAATTTGTGAGCCCATATATCAAGATAAAGCCCAGAACTCTCTTGATTGCTGATGTGGCTATTAATGGCTGATGTGGGGAAAAGCAGAAAAACCCAAATATTCACACCACAGAGTAAGTGTAGCAGATGAAGTTCTCAATGAAAATCTTATTTGCTCATCTACTGAGATAATTCTATTGAGCAAATGAGGGGCAATGTGCTATTTGCACACAATGCATTGGATTCACCCAGCTTTTCTACTAGTATAAAAGAAGGAGAGACCACTGTGACCAACAACATACTCAAGAGGCTATGCGGGGGATCCTGGGACTTGCATAGTGTGTGGTCATGAGGGATATTGGGTGAGATCAAATGAAAAAGCTGTCTGTATCCAAACCAATATATTAAATGTCTGTTAGTTGAAAAGAACTAATCAGAAGCTTGATTATTAGGTGAATTATTAAGAGCATGCCTTGTCATTAGTTTGATGTTTCAGTTACCTGTGTGATCTTGATAATTAGGTGAATTGTTGCCCTTCTTCTACCAAGTTTACAGTGTGCCCCACCACTCACAGCCTGCCATACCCACCATATTACATTTCCTACTCTTGGCTGCTGAGATTTCCCAGATCAAACTGAAAAGCAAGGGGCATTTACTACTCTTGTATTTCTCACTCTAACTCCACAGGACCCCACTCACATCATGCAGTTGTCTGACTTAACCATCCATGACTATAGAAACATCTCACATACTATCCAGATGGAAAGACTTCACAAGGCAAGAAAATGAAACTCCACCACAACATAGGAATGAAGCTCCACCAGTACAGCTGCTGCATAGGTCCAAAGCTGGTGGAAGCAGAGGGAGATGAACAGATGTTCACTGGTGATCACAGCTGTCAAGCACACTATGTTTAGCTTTTGAATGTGTTCTTTGTAAAGCTTATAACATCCCTATGTGAGATACTAATCTGACCTTTCTTATTTCTTCTCTTCTTCTACATAAGAAGATCCTGATGGATTATACGAGGGAGATTCAGAGCTGGCCAATAGCTCCTAGGACTATTTATATCTCCATTTGCTGCTGGTATAGCTTCCTTCCTTCTATTAATATGTCCAGTTCTTTTTATTACTACTGCTAATTCCAAATCACAAGTGCTAAACATTTATTTATTTAGGACCAATATTCTCCTTAAAACAGAAGGGCTATATCCTTGCCTATATAAGGTATTTTCACTTGAGATATGAACCTTTCTTCCTCCGGCTTAGCACATCCTCCTGAGAAAATACAGATAAAATCTAAGTTAGTAATCAAGATAAAATCGCACAAAAGATTCATGAAAGAGGCCTACACATTTTGAGAGAACAAAGCAAGAACCTTCTAAAGGTGTTCCTAATTAATGAATGCACACCAGAGAGCAGCTCCAACACAGTGTGATTCCACACTAGGAAATATCATGCACAACATACCGCCTTTAATTAAAGAGGATCTATAAGATCACACAGGGTACAATGGCAAGACAAACTCTTAAACATTTCAGAAGATTTGCTGGGACTGGAAAGCACATAGTATGCATGTGTTATTCTGTGCAAGTGTTATTCTGTGCTAACTAGCACACTGGATTATGGATTCCTCAGAATACAATGCCTAAAACAACAAAGGAAATGGATGAGGCTTTTCAGAATAGTCAGTCAGCTTACTGCACTTTGGAAGCACTTGAGTTATATGTCTGGGTTTATTTCTCAAGTAGCAGATCTGCCCTGTTTACACACACAAGTATACAGTCAGACATTCCTTGCTGTGTCAGTCATTCCATGGTTTTCACCGTCTGACAGTGCCATTCTAGGCAGATCCACTGAAGTTAACAGACCTAGAAGAGTGTAGGCCTGCTTAAAATGTCACTGTGAATTGGCAGGAATTTCTAAAAGGAAATTTAGAACTGCACTGTGGTACATGATTGAAATTCATAGCATGCGCCAATACCTGTACATTTTCAGAGTGTGTGCACATTGCTTAGAATCTATGGTATTTAGAATCCTATACAGAAGGGGAGAAAATCCTTAGAACTGGGAACATGACAGCACTAATATAGAAAAGTGTTATACTGGGTGACAGAACACCACTTTTGTGGGATGATTTTTTTAAAAACTTCACAGATGCTCTTTTGGAACTGCATTTTTTTAAAAACCCAGTGAGCTAGGATAAGGACAACCAGACAGACAGTCCCATGGGTTTATTTCACAAGTAGGAGATCTGCCCTGAATCCTACCAAAAGAATTTTGGCATTTACAATTTGATGGTATCAAGTTTCAGATGCACCTAGTCCCATTGATTTCAATGGGTTTTGATAGGTTTAGGTCCACTTAATTGCATACTGGCTCTATAAAATTAGTACATGTTTATTCGAAGGACACAGCTGGTGTCTCCAAACACAATCAGGATGTATTTAGAGCTGAAGCAAAGGATGTTGCATAATATATGTCAACAACTTGTTCAACACTGAAGGACATTTTTAAAATCACATTTTCAAAATTAATCCTGCATTAATGAAAGCTGAAATTATATTGTATGAAAGGGAAGCTGAATCGTTGAGATTCTAATAGCAGTAGATGTGGATCTGACTTCAAAGGAGGAAGTGCCATGGTCAGATCACATGGTTTTGAAAGCCCAGCTGGTATTCCTGCCCCCCCATCTAGGTGACAAGTTAATTTACGCTTGTCCATGGAGACTAATGGATCCTATTGGATTCCAGAATGCTCTGTGGGAACCGATTGTCAGAAATGCTTCTTTCATGTTTCTCACTGAATCCATTGTTATGTGTTCCCTACCCTGCTTTGATGCTTTGCGCTTGCGTAGCTATGCAGGCAGAAACGTGGGAGCTTCTTCCCTGCCGCTTTTCCTTATCACGGTGGCCTTGAATGTAGGCTTTGGGCTATTCTCGTGTTGCTGAGAATTTTCCAGTCCTGGGATGGCAGAGGGAGGGGGGGAGCAGTCTCCCGCTCATGAAGTATATCTCCCGCCGGGAGTTTCCCGCGCGCGCGCTCATGTTTCATTTGCTAGGCGCTTTTTTGCATCACACTATAAATCAGCTTGCATTGCTTCGCCCCCCATTCCTGACAATGACCTCCTACTGTGGGTTTTAGCAAGATTATCCAATAAAGCCTTTCTTTGCATAAGAATGCCTGGATCCACTTGTTATTGAACCTGACAGATATTGTCAGGAATCACATCATTTCCCCACCTTCGGTTTCTGCCGTCTACCACGATGAGCGGAGCTGGGGGTGGAACCTCTGGTGCAGTCCCAGTGACTACCACCTCGGGAGCCATGGCCCCGGTTACCACCGTGGCAACTCCAGTGATCACCACTCCGACTACCACCGTTGTTCCAGTGACTACAACTTTGGTAGTGGCAGCACCTACCCCGCAGTCAGCGGCAGGATTAGTCTCCCCTCCATCGATCAGCACAGTGGGAGCTTCGTACACTCTCCCAATCTATAGCCCGGCTGGGCCAACGCAGAGTCAGGGGGGAGCCATTCCACGAGCCTACGTGCCGGGGGCCCCAACACTGTGGGACAAAGGGGTCACCTACCGCAGGTCACGCGATTGGACTAAGAACTTGTTGGACACTACCCAGATGACCTGGTCTATGCCGGGGAGCCAGAGCCGGGACAGCCTGTTGGATCCCAGAGGGAGTTTCGGACTACCCCAGGGACGGATGTCTCGAGGATCTCCCAGAACAGGGTCCAGTTCCGATCCAGAGGCTCGCATAGACTCGATTCAAGAGGATACCCGACGTTTGGTACGGGACATGGGCAAATTAATGCAATCCCTACCACAGATGATGGATCAAGCAATTAGAGCCCATCCACTGACGCAACCAAGACCAGCGCCAGCACCTGCACCACCGGTGGCACCAGTACAACCACCTCCTGCTCCACCGGCCCCACCTCCACCAGCCGGTCCAGTACCAGGATCTGGGCCAGGACCGCCAGTACCTATCCAGCCACCAGCTGTGCCTCCGCCTCAACCCCCTGCCCCAGCCCCCTTCCCACAGCCGGCTCCTGCACTGATCATGGCCCCTGCTCCTCCAGTGATCTGCCCCAAGGACATGCTGGAGATCACTTTTGACGGGGATCCTGAGACTGTGTCTTTTTTCATATTGCAAGTAGGGAAATTTGTGCAGAGATGGGGCTATGTGTTCCCGGATGAGGAGCAACAGGTGGAGTTTATCGCTTCAAGGTTCTGGGGAAGTGCTACCAGCTGGTACGTAGCCCTTCATGATCTGGAAGCAGTGGAGCTGGGGAATGTCGATGACTTCATGTGGGCTTTGAGGAACCGTTTTGAGGATCCGGGGGCAGCCCAGAAGGCAGAAGCCTTCCTTTGCACTTTTAGACAAGGGAAACTCACCGTGCGAGAATATTCAAGGGAGTTTCAAAGACATGCAGTGAAAATTCGAGACTGGACTGATGCGGTGCTGGCTCAACAATATCGAATGGGACTATCAGTAGATGTCCGCAACAATGTCCTCAGCTCTCAACAGCCTCGCACTCTCCAAGGTTGGATGGAGGAGGCCGAAAAAGCTGAAAGCCGCTTGCGTGTCATGAAATTGGACCTATCTCTGGGTAATAACCGCCCGAGCCTCTCGGCAGGACAAACCAGACCCAGACCAACCTCCATCCAGAGCGGGATGAGAGATCAGCGCATGCGACAGGGCCTTTGTCTGCGGTGTGGAGAGAAGGGGCACTTTGCCTCATCCTGTCCCAGAGGGGATCCCAACAGAGCCCTACCACAAGAGGAGCCCAGACGATGGCCAACCCCTACTCCAAGAAAGGGAACAGCGAAACCACGCGGCACACGAGCCCTTTTTGCCAACCCCGACCAAGCGGATACCATGATGCTGGAGGAGGAGAGTGAGATGCAGGGAAACGAATTGGTCCTGTTTGTGAATGGCGCTACACAACAGGACCCGATCCCTGAGGCGCCTAAACTGGTGAGCAATTACCCCTCTCTCTTCTTTGTGACTGTACTTGTGATGAATCCAGCGATGATGACCCATATCAGGGTGCGAGCCCTCATTGACTCGGGGTGCGGGAGGGATTTGATAAACCCATCTATGGTTATGGGACTGGAAGCGACCGTTGTCAATCTAAAAGACCCGATAACTTTTACTCAAATGGATGGGTCACCGATGAAAGAACCATGTCGATTTGAAACTATTCCTTTGAGAGTAGGCATTGGTGAACACTGGGAGCTACGCTCGTTTGTAATAGCCCCTCAAGCCCAGTTCCCATTAGTGTTGGGTAGCCCATGGTTACATGGTCACGATCCTTATATACTTTGGGAGGAGGGGAGCGTACGTTTTATCTCCCCGAAATGTGCAGAGCATAAATGGGACCCAGGGTGGGGAAAAACCCCATGCAATGAACCTCCACGGGCTTGCCTAGCCACGGAGGACCTTAATCGCATCCCCAAAGAATACCGGGACCTAATCAGGGTGTTTGAGGAGGAGGAAGCGGACGAACTACCCCCCCACCGTAACTCCGACTGTGCAATTGAAATCCTTCCCGGCCATAAATTACCAAAAGGAAAAATTTATGCCATGAGTCCCATAGAAAAGGAAGAACTACGCCGATTTATCGATAAGAATCTGGCCCGTGGATTTATTAGGCCAGCATCGTCCCCTTTCGCAGCACCCGTGTTGTTTTGTAAAAAAAAAGATGGGGGGCTCAGGCTGTGCACAGACTATAGGGGTCTTAATGCGGTTTCTACAACCAATGCCTACCCAATGCCCCTCATCAAGGACTTGTTGGCAGAGGTGGCAAAGGGAAAAGTGTTTTCTAAACTGGATCTACGTGATGCTTATTTTCGGGTCCGTATTAGACCGGGGGATGAACATAAGACTGCATTTAATACCCCGCTGGGGCAATTTGAGTATCGGGTTATGCCCTTCGGATTACAGGGGGCACCCGGAGTCTTTATGAACTTGATCAATGAGGTGTTACACCCCTACTTATTCAAAGGGGTGGTTGTTTACTTGGATGATATCTTGGTCTACACCCCAGATCAAAAATCCCACACCACACTCATGCGGGAAGTATTGGAAACATTGTTAGAACACAAACTGTTTGTTAAGCTGTCAAAATGCGAATTCCACCAGGAGTGCATTGACTTTCTCGGGTACCGCATATCATCCGCTGGACTAGAAATGGACCCAAAAAAGGTCCAAGATGTGTTGGACTGGGAACCCCCAAAACCAGGCGGCAGCTCCAAAGTTTTCTCGGTTTCGCCAATTTTTACCGTCAATTCCTGCCTCATTTTGCCCAGGTGACCCTCCCCCTCACAGACCTTCTGAAGACTAAAGGGAGAGGGGCTAAAGCTTCCATGCCCGGGTCCCCTTTGAATTGGACTCCCCAATGTCAGGGAGCATTTGAACAACTTAAGCAGTTATTCACGTCTGAACCCATATTAGCACACCCCGATGAAACAAAAAAAATTGTGGTCCAAGTAGACGCATCGGATACCGCCATGGGGGGGGTGATTTTGCAAGAAAATACGCAGGGGCAGCTACAACCCCTTGCTTATGTGTCCAAAAAGTTTAATGATACGGAGAGATTTTGGCCCATTTGGGATAAAGAAGCAGCCTCTATACGCTTAGCGTTAATCACCTGGAGACACTGGTTGGAGGGGTCCCGGGTACCTTTTGAAATCTGGACTGACCACAAGAATCTTGAGGTGCTGCGCAAGCCTCGGAATCTAAATGCAAAACAATTCCGGTGGGCTGAGTTTTTCTCCAAATTTCAATTCACCCTCCACCATTTTCCAGGTAAATCTAATCATCTGGCTGATGCTCTCTCCCGCCTTCCCCAACACCTTTGTAAGAGGACAGAAATAAGCGAGTCTATGTTCACCCCAGAACAACTGGTTGGGGCAGTAGTAACCCGAAAAACCCGGCAAGCACAATCGTTGACCCCAAGCCTTGGCACGACCTGGGAAAAGCAATTTGCCACTGACATTACCAAACCAGAAGCAGCTGACTTAAAAGCTCGGGGAGACGTAGAATGTAGCACAAATGGCTGCTGGTATAAGGGAAATAAAATCTTTGTTCCAGAAGCTACCCGGGCCCAAGTATTGCAAGCAGCCCATGACTCCAAATCTGCTGGGCATTTCGGGTATGTAAAGTCACTGCACCTACTGCAACGCAGCTTCTGGTGGCTCCCGAATGAAACGGGATTTATCCCTCTATATACAATCCTGTCCTACATGCAATCGTTGCAAGACTAGACCAGGGAAACCTCCGGGTCTTCTACAGCCTTTGCCCACCCCGAGCCGACCCTGGGAAGTAATCTCCATGGACTTTATCACTGATCTTCCCCCCAGTAAACATATGACGGTCATTTGGGTGGTAGTAGACTTGTTTTCTAAGCAGGCTCACTTTATACCATTTGCTAACCTGCCAACGGCCAAAGTCCTTGCCAAAGCCTTCCTTCAGCACATTGCCAGGCTACATACATTACCGCTCAAAATAATCTCCGATAGGGGGGTTCAATTTGTTTCAAAACTGTGGTCGGAATTAATGACTCTGATGGGTATTGAACGTGCTCTCAGTAGTGCCTATCACCCAGAAACCGATGGGCAAACAGAAAGAGTAAACCAAATCTTAGAGCAATACTTAAGATGTTTCACTAACTACCAACAAGACAATTGGGTAGATTTATTACCGCTAGCAGAATTTGCGTATAACAATTCATGGCATGCTTCCACGAATATGTCTCCCTTCAAAGCTGCCATGGGTTATGACAGCCCCCCCTCTTCCGTTTTTGAAGCCCGGCGAGACTGGTGGGAAAGCCACAACATGGTGTAAAACTTTCCAAGAGTCTTGGCCTCTAATCGTTGAGACTTTAAACGAGGCCAAGGCACAATACAAAAAGCAAGCAGACAAAAAGAGGGCGGGTGGCTGGAATCTGCAACCGGAAGACCATGTCTACCTCTCCACCAAAAACTTAAGGCTGGCACAACAATCCCGAAAACTTGCTTGGAAATATATTGGTCCATTCAAAGTAGTGCGATGTATAAATCAAGTGACTGTGCAACTGGATTTACCTAAATCTCTTAAAGCAATACATCCAATTTTCCATTACAGCCTCCTCAAGCCAGCAGTACCCCCGACTAAGTGGCATCCTGAGCTTCCAGCACCCCCCCCACCACTGATGGTCGATGATGAGGAACACTATGAAATTGCTGACATTTTGGACTCTAAGATCCTTCGTGGACAACTGCTGTACCTTATTGAATGGGTACACTTTGGGCCCCAACACAGGGAGTGGGTGAAAGTGTCTGATATCAATGCACCTGATCACCTGAAGGCGTTTCACACCCGCTACCCAAATAAACCTGGGGGCCCTTCATTCTCTCCTTCCTGAGTGGTGGGTGGGTGGTATTTTGGAAAGGGCAGAATGTCAGAAATGCTTCTTTCATGTTTCTCACTGAATCCATTGTTATGTGTTCCCTACCCTGCTTTGATGCTTTGCGCTTGCGTAGCTATGCAGGCAGAAACGTGGGAGCTTCTTCCCTGCCGCTTTTCCTTATCACGGTGGCCTTGAATGTAGGCTTTGGGCTATTCTCATGTTGCTGAGAATTTTCCAGTCCTGGGATGGCAGAGGGAGGGGGGGAGCAGTCTCCCGCTCATGAAGTATATCTCCCACCGGGAGTTTCCCGCGCGCGCGCTCATGTTTCATTTGCTAGGCGCTTTTTTGCATCACACTATAAATCAGCTTGCATTGCTTCACCCCCCATTCCTGACAATGACCTCCTACTGTGGGTTTTAGCAAGATTATCCAATAAAGCCTTTCTTTGCATAAGAATGCCTGGATCCACTTGTTATTGAACCTGACACCGATGCCTTCTGGCACCGCATTAGATGAACTGGTAGAGGACTAGGAATTCCTGTCAGTAGTAATGGGGTATACACTTCTTTTATTCAGAGACCGGAAACGTTTGACAGCTGCCCCCCCATCCCCCTGCGGAAGCAGCGCTTCCACTAAGGGGGGGGGGGCATGCTTCAAAAACAGGGATGGGCAAGATGGCCGCCAGTGTCAGCCCAGAAGGGAATGGAGGAGGCTGTGCTATGGGGCTGTTAGCAGCAGGGGGTTTGCAGTGGGGAGAAGGAGTCTGGTACAATGGCAGCCATTTCTGTTGTTGTGCTTGGTGCAAAAACCTCAGGCTGTGGGGGCAGTAAAGCAGAGAGAATATTCAGGGGGGAGCATGTGTACAAGTTTGTGAAAAATTGTGTTTGGTGTAAGTTCAAGTGCTTGGAGTTTTCAAAACATCCCTCAGTTCTCTTTCACCGGAAAAACTCAGACTGGCAAGAAAAGGGGGAGTTTTCCACCCCCTGCTTGAAAAAAGAGAGAGCTGAAATCACTATGCCCCCCCCCAGTCATTCCCCTCAGTGAGAAAAAGGAATGACTATTGGTTCTAACATGTGTCTAGTAACAGAAATGAACACATTTGCTAAGACCTAACCAGGTATTTTAGAAGCAGCCATTTGTGTTGTTGTGCATGGTGCAAAAACTTCAGGCTGTGGGGACAGTAAAAGCAGAGAAAAAATATCCATGGGGAAGCATGTGTACAAGTTTGTTTTTTAACGAAGTGTTGTTGAAAAAAGAAAAGTGTGTTTGATGTAAGTTTGAGTGCTTGGTGATCTCAAAACATCCCCCAGCTCTCTCTCACTGGAAAACTCAGACCGGCAAGAAAGGGGGGGAGTTTTCCACCCCCATGCCTGAAAAAAAGGAGAGCTGAAATCACTTGCCCCCCCCTCCGAAAAAAGGAATGGTTATTGGTTCTACGTGTATCTAGTAGCAGAAATGGACTGTCACATTTTGCTAGACTGTGAAAACACATAAGTGCAGGAAAGTAGGGCACGGCAACACACCCACACACCCTTTGTCCTTGGGTTGTGCTAAAAGTGTTTAATGCATGGCCCCCCAAGGATCTGAGGCACACACACACATACACCCCCGCAAAAATAGCTTGATTGAAGCAAAGGTAAAGAAGGTAAAGAGGTAAAGCCCCCCCTCAAAAGCAGACACCCCCTTTAACATGTCAGCAACAATTTTAACCCATAGAAAGTAGTGTTAATTTGAAAGCAAGCAGAGAGAGAGATTGCACTAGAGAATCTCAAGCCATTTAAAAAAAACAAGCAGCAAGGAAGAGTTTTAAAGCTTACTTACCCAGAAAAACATAGGGAATGCCAGTCTCCAGCCCCCCCCCCCCCGTTAAAGCATGCAAGCACACACTCCAGTTTCAATCGTTTTTTAAAAGAAATACAGTGTGCAAAAACAGAAAAAATTCTTCCGGGCAAAAATGCCCTTAAAAGCAAAAAGTTTTTCCAGGCAGTTGTGTATTGGAGGGAAGACAGCACCTTCTGCACTTCCAACAGAACAAACAGCTGCAAGGGGGGCGGAGAGAAGATTCCTAGCCCAATCCTAGGCTGTTTTCAGCCCCGGGAAGTTTTGAGCTGTGGCAGTTAGCCAATCCAAAAACCACTCAAGCAGTTGTCACAACTCTGAATGGGTGAAGTTTTTTCCCAGGAGTTCCCTACACACGGAAGGACTACCCCACCCCCAGCCAGAGTGTTTGCAGCATCGTTGTGTAAAAGTTGGGGGTGTTCGGTTTAGAATTGGGTGTTCGGTATTAGAACCGATGGAAAAACAGGAGATGACATCATTGTTGCTCCAACCTGAAAACAGGATATGCCGACACAGGTGTCTGAAGCGAATGGGAAAAAAACAGGAAAATGGTGCCAGAGATTTTGAGAGGTAATGGAAAAACAGGAGATGACAACAGGATGATGTAACTTCTGTTCTATTTAGATAGGACGTTAGTTTAAAAAATGACTATCATTGCACAATGTAAATTTTAAGGGAGGGGGATGATTTTTATATCTCCATTGATTTCACTCAAAATGTGTGTCACAGTTTTCAAAAACTGTTTTATTTAAGATATGAGAATGTGTAAGCACACTGCCCATTTTTATAGCAATATTCCATGTCTCTGGTGAAAAAAGGTTAATCACATATGATTGTGGCATAATAGCACGAGGCATTTTAGGGTCCCCATTGGTCAGAACCCACCTACAACGTGTGAAGGAGAGAATGACATTGATACTGCACACACTCCCCAAATACCAGCACATGTATTTTGAGACAGGGGCAATATAAGGAGAAAGCGTGGCCTTCCCTTGAAACTAAAAGGCCACCATTGTGTTCATGCCCACCCTCTTTCCCTTCTGTGTGAAGTGAAATAAATCATAGGGGAATTGCAATAAACAAAACGCAGGTCCTGCAGTGTGTGCTGTGGTATAGAGAACCCCTGCCTTCTAGGAGAGGTCAGAGGGAGTGTCCCAAGGCGGCACGTGCGATTTGGGGGCTGTAGGAGCTGTTTTGGCGATTTTAGCCTACGCCGACCCTGCGAGGTAGTACACCCAAGCGGCACATGGTTTCATTTCGGGGTATCGAGTGACCCCTCAGCGGTCTCATCTCGATGAGGGGAACATCTGGGTGCCATTTTGGGGGCAACTGGGGGTACCCCCAAATTTTGGTTTTGGAGCGCCCTCCTCCGTCACACGGGGGAATGCCTGACGACATTTAAATGCTCCAATGAGCAGCGGAAGGGGGTGGTTCCAGGGTAACAGAGATAAAAGGGGCAGGCCGCGCTGCTAACCTTTCGCCTTCTGGCAGTAGTTTTCCTCTTCATCGGTGCTCTGGGGGCCACAGGTTCAAAACCACTTGCCGGTGTGCTATACATGGTGTGAGGAAACCAGCAGCAGCAGCGGCAGGTGACCTGCAGCACAGTGCCCATCTCTCCCATTTTAAAGAGAATCCCCTGCCAAGCCCGCGGGCGCTCATTGGTGCGTTTGAACAGCAACAACTCTCTTATTGGTCGTGGCACGCCGAGATGAATTCGTAGAGGGGTCGGCTTTGAGTTCTCTCTGAGGAGAACGGTATAATATAAGTAAAATAAAATACCGTGCCAATTTTATACTCTCACATTAAAAAGTCAGTATAAAATGATTCCGTGGACCCATGCCGGAGTTACAAACCTATCTGCATGCCGGTGGTACTTATATCCAGTTATAATTTTTAAACCATGGTTATAGATCATTAAAGTAAAAACTACCCACCGCGTTGAACAGAAACACATCTGATGCTCCCACCTGCACATTTGTAGAGCAAACAGCAACACCCTAACTGAAAACAAACCAAAACTATGTAATTGCAGGAATAGATTTTATTATTTAGCACCTCCACAATGCATTCTATTGTTAATCCATTAAGCATACTACCGATTGGCAAATCATAGAGTAACAAGGCTATCTAGTTTTCTACAGTGTGACTACATATTATATTTTCTTTCAGTGATGAGTACTGTGGCTGGGCGAGACGCTCAGAAGGCAAAATCAAAACAATCGGGGTCCGTTGCAGAACACGGATTTGCAATGATGCTTTAGAGACTACCGCTAAGGAACCATTTGAACACCTGTGTATTAAAACTGGAACTTCAAACAAGCTATTTTCTAGAACTGCTTCCATTCATTCATGGTATGTGTAACATACATTGTGTACAAACGCTATTATGTTCTAGAACGTCGGTACTTCAAAGGAAATAAACGCCTGTATACACCTTAAAACCATTTATTTTATCACTAATCGGTTATGGTCCACCCGAACTCCGCTATAAAATTATATTTTTGATGCTACAGAGTCTGTTTCTGGTGTTATACATGTGGCTATTGTCTCATAAATTGTGATGTGTGATGGATAGGCTCGGTCCCTTGTTTTGATTCAGATGGAGGATGTTTGTGCTGGAAGAAAAATGAATTCTCTAGCAGATTGTGCAGCTGAGATCATTCTGTTGGAACTCTATGGCAAAAAAAGTGTTTACAAATCTGTATGGGAGAGCTCTATTGGGTAGGAAAGGAAAGAGGCTGTACAATAAAGACACCCATTCCATAGGCTTTAGCACAATGTAAATTAGCAGCTATGTTTTTGCTTGAGATCTTGTGAGCAACCTGATGGAACTGTGGATGACACGCTCTACATTGTCCTCGTTAGCGAAAAGTGTTGAGCCTATATCAGGCATCGGTATTGCATTAGATCACAGCCTTAGCAATTAACATCAATAACATCAGAGTTATAATACAACAATCACAATAACAATAAAAACTCTTTATAACATTGTAATGTATATTAATTACTAGGGCAGATATTAAATCAGTCTGATAGGCATAAGCTGAAGGGGCCACGGTTCAACTTTTAAAAATCCCACTAATTTCAGGATGTCATTTGAATGTATTCTTTGACCAAATGCTAGGATCTGGGTTACCCTACATGTATTTGCTCCATGAACATCTGTAGCAAGGTGTGTTGATAACTACTATACTGTTAAGTTTAGCTTTAGTGATATGATTTTGCTGTTTCTTTCCTTAAATCTGTGTAGCTAGTAGACACAACTGCCATTTCCCTTTATGTTGTGCTCTAGTTTAATAACTTGTAGCAGATAAAGTTTTCCTGTTTAAGAGAGATGCCTGTGTTTCAAACTCCTCCCTGCGCATCAGGGTCTTTGCTCATGCTAACATGCACACATGGGGGTGGGGGGTGAAGTACTCGGGGAAACTCAGCCCCGTGTACACGCTCAGAGGCAGCCTCTATTGGCGTTCCCCAAACCATGACACAGAATCATAGAATCATAGAGCCGAAAGGGTCTAGTCCAATCCCCTGCACAATGCAGGAAATTCACAAATACCTCCCCCACACCACGCTGATGACCCCCTGTTCCACACCCAGAAGTTGACACAAAACCTCCAGTCATACTGGAGGTAACAGAACATGGGAATGATCATGATGGTACAGGACTACAAGCAAACTGTTGCAGCTGTTTCTTTTTAGAATTAGCATGAGAGTATTTTACATAAGCATTTTGCTGTGATATAAAACTTAACATGAGCTGTCGGGATCTCCTGCTACAGCCGATAAAATACATTTTCATAAAACCAATGTTCATGTGCTGCAAAGCAATATGTCTTCTTTCAGGGTTTTTTTTTGGGGGGGGCCACCATTACTACTACCATTACTACTCCTGTCTCTCTGAAGCCATCGATGAGGTAGCTCCGTGGCACCCTCTGCACTCTCATGGTAGATCGTCCCCCTGGTACACTACAGAACTTAGGGGAATAAAATGAGAATTCAGATGACCTGAGCGAGTTTGGTGACGGGTTTATGATGAAGCTACAAGAGCATCTTATAGGACACTTATGAAATCCTATGAAATGGCGGTGAAGGCAGCAAAGAAGGAATCTTTCTCCACCTCCATTGCGTCCGCTAGCTCTCACCCAGTACAATTGTTTAGCGTGATTTGGTCCTTGACATCACTTACGAAGGGGAATCAAAAGAGTAGGAATCTGGCCATTAGCTGTGAGGCACATGCAAGCTTTTTTGCAGATAAAGTCTTTGCGCTCCGCCATGACCTGCCTGCCAATATTGATACAGTAAGTGAACTGGAGGCCCCTTGGCTACCTTTGGATTCAATTTTTGGTACCTCCAACCTGCTCTCTTCCACTGGTGTTGACAGGATCCCAGGTGCTGTCAGATCAACCACATGCCTCCTTGATCCATGCCCCTCATGGCTGGTAAAGGCTGGCAATGAGGGGATATAGGGCTCACTGATGGATATTATCAACTTGTCCCTGGAAACAGGAACCTGTCCGGAGGGTCTTAAGGAGGCTGTGGTTGTGCTGCTCTTGAAAAAGTCAATTTTGAATCCTTCTGATCCTGCCAATTACCACCCAGTTTCAAATTTGTAATTTCTGGGCAAGATAATTGAGAGAGTGGTAGCTGAACAGCCCCAGGGTTGGCCATGGGATGGATACAATGTTGGTCACCTTGACAGACAATCTCCGCAAGCAGCTGGGTTGGCATGACTATTATTAGATCTTATGGCAGCATTTGACATGGTCGATTATGACCTTTTGACCCACCATGTCGCTGACATAGGAGTATGGGGGCTGGCTCTTCAATAGCTTACCTCATTTCTCCAAGGCTAGAGACAAAGGGTTGCACTGGGGGAAAGTGTGTCCTCCAGATACCCCTTAACATGTGGGGTCCTTCAGGGAGCACTTCACTCCCTGATGCTGTTTAACATCTACATGCATCCCCTCACCCAGCTAGCATGGAGCTTTAGGCTGGGGTGTCATCAATATGCTGATACCACCCCAGAAATTCTGGCCATGGGTTTGGAGGTGGCGGTTGGGTGGTTGAAGCACAGTAGGTTGAAAGTGAATCCAGCAAAGAAGGAGTTTCTGTGGCTGGGGAGGGGAACTTCAGAGTTGGGATATAGGCTGCCTGCTCTTGATGGGCTGCTACTGATACTGGCACAGTCTGTCAAGAGTTTGGGAGTGATTTTGGATCCCCCCTTGAATATGGAGGCCCAGGTCATGCACATGGCCAGACTGGCATTTTTTTCATCTTTCCCAGGCTTGGCAATTGGCCCCCTTACTGTCATGCCCCAACCTAGCCACGGTAATCCATGCAATGGTCACCTCCAGGCTAGACTGATGTAACTTGCTCTATGCTGGTCAGCCCTTGAAACTGACCTAGAAGCTCCAATTGATCCAGAATGTTATGGTGCGAGTCTCGATGGGAACATCACAAATGGCACATATACATCCAGTGCTGTGCCAGCTACCTTAAGAACATAAGAACATAAGAGAAGCCAATGTTGAATCAGGCCAATGGCCCATCTAGTCCAACACTCTGTCACACAGCAGCCAAAATATACCAGGTGCCATCAGGAGGTCCAGCAGTGGGCTCCCAGTGGAATACCAAGTCAAGCTCAAGTTTTTGGTATTGACCTACAAGGTCTTGAGTGGTCAGGGGTTGACGTATCTACAGGACTGTCTCCTCCAAGATGTCCCCAGAAGAGCATTATGCTCTTCAGATAACAACTTGTTGGTGGTCCCCAGTTCTAAAGCTATCCAGCTGTCCTCAACCAGGGCCAGGGCTTTTTAGTCCTGGCTCCAAGCTGGTGGAACTCTCTGCCAAATATCATCAGGACACTGCAGGACCTTATGCAATTCCACAGGGCCTGTAAGGCAGAGATATTCCACCAGGCCTTTGGTTGAGGACAGCAGTGGTTTCCATCATAGTGGCACCCTTTCTGCTCCATCTGCTTTTCATATCTGTTTTACCCTCTTACCCCTACCCACAGAACATCCAGAAATCTGAAATGGGACAAATTAATATATGCCATATTTTTGTTTGAAATATTAATGTTTTAATTGTTTTATCTTGATGTTTTTATGAATGATGTGCATTGCCTAGAGCCCTGTACCACAGGGACTGGGCGATTAACAAATTTAATATACAAATTAATATAAATAAATAAATAAGTTTGGGCAAACTGTGATAATAGTGCATTTTATTAAAGTTTGCAATAATATCATACAGGATAAATAGATTATTAGACTACCCTAAGTGCAGGCAGGGTTCAAGGTGGGATAGAGAGTGGGATGTTGGAAGGAATAAACACACACAACCATTTTTTGGTAAAAACATGGCCACAGCTTATTTTATTTGAATACACACAAAGGAACAATGGTGCAGTGTAGGGATAGATCCAAGTATCAGATGATCTCCTGCTGCCCAATGAACCCATCCCCCCTGCTGGGAGTGTAAACTGCAGAGTGAAAAGATACTGGGACACATGTGGGTGCCAGCCTCTACCTGGTCTCCTTGCCTTGGTGGTGTAAGCCAGCCAGCAGCCCCAACCTGGGCATGTGGCTGAGTGGCTCCATACCCCAAGGCCCTTTATTGGGAGTGTTAGCCCCCGGATAGACCTTAAAGAAGGGCAGTTTGTAGAGAATGCTCCTCATCATATTTCACACACCCCCCCCCCCAAATCATGTCTCTGTAAGGCATAGCCTGACCTAGGAGTAGCACCAGGATGAAGCTGAAAAAAATGAGCTAAGTCCGAGATGGAGCAGGACCAAACAAAATTGATGCTGGCAAAAGACAAGCCTGGAAATACTATTTTGGGAAGGTGACTGTAGGGCTTCTGCCTGTTAATGGCTTCCTCTCCACCTAAATACAACAGATACATAATCTCCGTAATGGAGCTCTTGGGAAAGGCAATCTTCACCTTGAGTTCTTGGGAAAGATGCCCTTCCTCGTCTATTTGCCCTAATTAATGGCCTATAGTCTATTTGTCCTAATTAATGGCCTATTCACACAGCCTGGCAGCTTTCTCTCCCACAATCAAGAGATCATCAGGGGAACATTGACACTTTTATTTCTGTTATTTGTTTACTGGTCATGGACTGTAAATAAAGTAACTATACTATTTCTGTTAACAGCTGCAACAGGAAATATCGGCCCATTCTACATCTAGCATTCACTCTGCTGTCTTACCAAACCCCGTTGGAACAGAAATTCCCCTCCATATTGCATGCCACTTTCACTTTGATTGATTGTCGGATTTTATGGCAGTGTCCAGACTGCATGCCACTTTCACTTTGTTTGATCTCTCAGTTTTATGGTACCCATCCGCACAGATTTATTCATTCAGGGGTGACTTTGCAGTCAGTACAGCATTGGCTGGAGTATTTGAATGTGGTTTTGAGCCACATCTTTTTCTGTTCCAGTGTGGGTTTGGTAAAACAATGGAGCGAATGCTAGATGCAGAGTGGGCCTACACCGGACAACCCCATTCAGCTACTTACATGCAAACATCATGAGTTTCCCAGGTCCTTTGTCTATCCCTGAGGATGCTGTTCAGCACATTCCCAACACACTGATTTACTCCCAGCTAATCCCATCAGTACATTGTTCTGAGGGGCAATCTCACCATCATGCCTTGAGGTAGCATTTTGCCCTTTAATTGGACAAATGCAGCTCCATTGCTGTGTGTCTGTCCTGGGTGTCTACTGACAGGTAATCCCCAAATTCATTTGGGTTACTGTCCATCTTCACAGTCTCTTCTCTGTGGACTTCTGCAAGTCTGGACTGGTAATTATAACCCCCAACAGCCTCCTATTATTTCCACTCACCTCTTTATTTCCATTATTTGTATGTATGTTTTAACATGTTTTATTTCTGTATGCATGCATTTTATTAGGATTTTGTCATGGGCATGGATGAGGCTGAGCTGACTGAGCCTACAGAAACCACAGCTGGCCCCTCTGAAGCAACAAAGGAGGAGAGCTGGCAAGTGCCTGTAACAATAGTCTTCACACCTGGCCCAGATAAGAAGGAAGAACTGCAAGCTGAAAGTCCTCCTGACTCACCCCCACGTGTGACTCGTTTAAGGGAGTGATTGCAGCAAAACTTAGTAACCAGGTGAAGAGAGGCCAGGCTACTAGGGAGATGCTCAGCCAGCCCAGAGTTCTAACAGGAGCCTGGCCGATCATGCAGCTGGCTAATTGGTAGCAGTATTTATCTCTACACTCTGGGTAGTACCCTTCATGGAAACAACAAGTCAGCTTTGTGCTGCTAGCATCCACTCCAGCTTGGCTCTTGCATCTAGACCTTCAGACCCCCTGGCTTTGGGCTTGGCTCTGTGTTCCTGGCTCCTGACCCCGGCTTGGCTTGGCTTGGCTTTGGACTATGTTTCTGGTTAGTGATTTGGACTTGGCTCTATGTTTCTGGCTCCTGACCCAGGCTTGGCTTTTTGGACTTTGCACTGTCTTCTTGGCTCCTGACCTTGGCCTTTTCTGGACTCCCTTTGACTGGTACCCCAGCCCATAACAGATTTCTTCTTTTAATAAAAACAATCCTTTTGGGTAAGCCACTACCTGGTTCATTTCTGAGAGTTTCTCTAAGGGAAATACTCCATTAACTTCGGTGGAAAAATCTCACTGTTTCCCCCTTTCACAAGCCTCTGTTTCCTTTGCTAATTCTGCCAACAAAAACAGGAGACAGCCCCTTTGGGGTGAAACATAGCATCTGGGGTAAGAGGGCCCCCCCAAATGGAGGAGACAGGCATGCAGCTCACTTATCCATCTCAATGCCCAAACCACCAAAGAGCAGGGGCCGTACCATGCCCTGCTCCCGCCACAGCTCCTAAGCCTGTAGACAACCCAACAAGGCATGCCGGATCCCTTGTAACCAGATATCCATGCCCCACTCTGAGAGGTGCATGCCATCCACCCAAAAGAGAGCTGAAATATCAGGATGCACAATATCATCCCAGCCGAAAGTCTTAATGAACTATGAGGCAGCCTAGCAAATCTTCCTTCTGGCCAAGTCCACCTTCTTTGGCACTGGTGCCCCCTCTATTCACAGTGCTCCAACAATAAAGACCAAAGTAACATAGCTCCATGTAGTCTTTGATGCAGAATCTGTAAGTTGACAATGATGGGTCAGGGTAAAACAACTGCTTTTTGAGCCAGAAGATCATTCTCCCCTAACTGAACAATGATGGCCTAAGGTTGGCCATGATAAAAAACTTCAGCCAATACGATGCAAAAGAGAGCCGATCACTTCATTCCTCTATGTCCTAACCAAGTGATTTGAAGATGTTCACTAAGACTCAAGTTGGAATCCCATCCAGAAGTGAAGCCATGCTCAGGTGCAAGCATGGCCACCCCAATCCAGAAGGAGTGCACTCCAAAATTACCAGACTGGAGGACTTACTTCACAATGCATGCACTCAAACACTAATAAATTGGAAATACAGTTAAGAACTAACTGAAATATCTCAGAATGTGAGGGCCTGTCCACTGGTATCACTACAGGCAGCAGCTCACTACTACAAAATGCACCAGAATTTCCCCAGTGTGAAAGCTATGTCACCTTGTGAGCAGAAATTCTACCTCATAAACAGAAAGATCTACTAGATTTAAAGTTGTGAGTGGGCCGTCATTATATATATACTAGGAATAAGGCCCGTTGTGGAAATAAATACAATGGGCTCTAGAAAGATGCTCTGGGTGGGTGCCCTGGTCCTGAGCACTCAGTGTCAATTTGCTGTGGCAATCTCAGCAGGGTATAATGATAGAGTCCACCATTTTCTCCAGAGGAATTGATCTTTGCTACCTGAAGAGCAGTAGCAATTTTGAGTGATCTCCAGCCCACCCCCAAGATTGGTAACAGTGGTTCCCCAGAAGGGAGTGGCTGGTTTGGAGGGTGGAGTCTATGGCATTGTACCTGTCTGAGGTCCCACCCCTCCTCAACACTCATCCTCTCCAGGTTCGACCCCTCAAATCTCCAGGAATTTCCCAACCTGGAGTTGATAACCCTATCTCCCTCCCAGCCAACCATCAACCTACCTTTAGTTTTCCATCTCCTCCCCCCTCCCTCCTAGAGAGCAGTTGTAATTTTGAGTGATCTCCAGCCCCCACCTGGAGATTGGCAACAGTGGTTCCCCATCAGGGAATGGCTGGATTGGAGGGTGGAGTCTATGGCATCATACCTGTCTGCAGTGCCACCACTCTTCAAACCTCACCCTCTCCAGGCTCCATCCCTCAAATCTCCAGGAATTGCCCACCTGGAGTTGGCAAACCTGATCAGGACTGGGCCCAATGAGTTTTTCCCCAAAAGCCAACATAGGTGTGGAAAGGGCCTTTTACTGACAGAAAAGAAAGTACAGGTGCCAACTCTGATTAGGGAAATACCTGGAGATTTGGGGGGGTGGATCCTGTGGAGCGCAGCATTTGGGGTGTGTGCAGAAGGACTCAGCAGGGTATAATGCCATAGAGTCTACCCTCCACAGCAACCATTTTCTCCCGGGGAACTGATCTCTGTCATCTGGAGGATAATTGTAACAGTGGGAGATCTCCAGGTCCCACCTGGAGATTGGCAACCCTAGGGGAAAGTCAGCCACACAGCAGGGAGTTGAAGAAAATGGTCTGATGGTTGCTGGCCCACCTCGTTAGCCAGCCAGCCATGCTGAAGCTAAGCAAGAGAAAGCCTTTTTCCATTTATTCTGACAGGAAAGTGGCCATTGGGGAAGGGGTTATGCTGAAAGTCCTTTGTTTTTTTACTCACAGAACCAAGCTTGGCTGCCTACCAACAGCCACTGAGGGGACAGTCCCTCACAGGAGTCAAGAGAACTGTCTTCCTCAGGAGAGAGAGCTGGTCTGCCAGGGGGAGTGGGTGGGGAAGAGGAGCAGACCCAGCACCCGGCCAATGGCACGTGAGTACTCTTGAGTGGCGGCTGATGGGCCAATGGCTGAGGGAGAGCATTTTACAGCCAATGGGAGCACATGGAATCTTACAAAACCAAGAGATAAATATTATAAGGAGAGATCCTGTCCTTATATATATTTGAATTTTGGTTCCACAAGATTCTATGCTTGCCATAATTGATTCGGCTCAAGGACTGGCAGTCAGAAGACACTGGCCAGGGCTGACTGGCTGCTTCACGAAGTCCCACCCACGTCAGCCCCGGTCAGTGTTTTCAGCTCAGTCTGCTCCAGTCCTCCGACAGGAAAGGACCATCTGGAGTGTGAGCGCAGGGACAGGCCCTCAAGGCTGAGGCAAGTGAGAGAAGCCCTTTTCCGCCCCCCCACACCATCCCCTTGGCCTTCTATGAGGAAACTAGGCCCAGAGAAGGCCTTTTCCGTCCCCACACGCCATCCCCTGGGCCTTCTATTGGGGCACTAGGCCCAGAGAAGGCCTTTTCTGCCCCCACACGCCATCCCCTGGGCCTTCTATGGGGCACTAGGCCCAGAGAAGGCCTTTTCTGCCCCCCACACACCATCCCCTGGGCCTTCTGTGGGGCACTAGGCCCAGAGAAGGCCTTTTCCGCCCCCAAATGCCATCCCCTGGGCCTTCTATGGGGCACTAAGCCCAGAGAAGGCCTTTTCTGCCCTGCACACGCCATCCCCAGTTATTTTTTTCCCACCATAGAGAACAATGGAGGGAATATGGGCAACCTGTTTAGGGGCCCATAGAATTGGACCCCCTGGTCCAATGTTCTTGAAACTCGGTGGGTATCTTGGGGAGAGGCTCCATCAGCTATCCTGTGAGTTTCGAGCCTCTCCCTCAAACCCCCTCCCCTCCAGCCCCTAGAACATACCCTATGTTTTCACCATTGACTTCAATGGCCCATAGGATATAATGGAGCTGAAATTGACATTTGGCTGCCTGAAAGACTCTCCGGGACGCCGGCTGGGGGCGGGGCTTGGCTCCTGAGCTCCCAGCTCCGGTGGGCTCCCCCCCGAAAAGACCCCTGGTCTTAATCCTGTGCCAATAGAACGCCTAGCTCAGCCACAAGGTCCTATAATGCAGCAAGGGGATTGGTGTAGGCCAATGTGCCAGCAGGGCCCACAAATAGAAAGTCATCAGTGTAATGTGTTATATGAGGGCACCCTATCTGTTCTTTAACCACCATTCAAGAAAAGTGCTAAATGTTTCAAACATAGCACAAGCAACCAAGCAACCCATTGGCATGGCCTTATACACATATCAGCTACCATTAAATTTAAACCCAGTAAGCAGAAATCCCCAGAATGAACAGGCTGATTGAATATCACACTCTGGGAATAGAAATAGGAGGAAAAAGTCACAAAGTGAATCTCTACGCTGATGACATGACTCTATACATCTCAAATGCAATGGAATCTATGCAAGCAATACAAAGCACCCTTAGGAGATTTGGGGAAGTGTTGGGCCTCCGAATCAACTTTTCAAAATCAGAACTTTATCCCATACATTTGGAGCAGGCAACAATATCAACTCTGAAGGAGAATTACCCATACTCTTGGGTCACAGAACAATGGAGGCATCTGGGGGTGCAAATACCCCTGAACTTAAAACTCATCTTCAAAAGTAATTATCTAAAGATGTTTCAAGGCATTAAAATTGACTTAGACTGGTGGGGGACCCTACAATCCTTGATGTCAGATAGATTTTATGTAATTCAAAGCTTCATTGTGCCCAAATTTTTGTTTTTATTCAGAGCTCTCCCAATCAGTATAAACAAAAAAGACCTCAATACGTGGCAAAAGGTTTTAACAAAGTTCCTGTGGAATGGCAAGAAATCGAGAGTACATCACGACATACTGCAGAGACCAACAGCACTGGGTGGGTTGAACTTCCCCCACCTCTTCTCATACTACCATGGCACAATAATATCTCAGATAACCCAGATACTCTACGAGGATCAACGAAACCCCTGGATGCAGATAGAAAAAACATATGCAAACCCATACAGTTTACAAGAACTATTCTGGATACCATTAGATCGGAGACCGAAATCTTGCAAAAATAATATCTTACTTCAGACATCACTCAAGACCTGAGATCAGAGAAGGAAGCTCTTCTCATGGGGGATCTCGCTGCTATTTACATTCACGAATCAGGACTGGTTTCCGCAGGGTAAGATACCCATGGCATTTGAAAAATGGAAAACAGCAGGACTGGGACACCTTTGGGATCTGGTGCAGAAGGTAAAAATACATGATAAGCTCTATTTTGACCATAAATTGGGAGAAAACATACCTTGGCATCAATATCTCCAGCTACGGGACCTAACAGAATGGCTTGGGGACACAGGGATCTACCAGTGAAACCTGACAAACCTAGAGAAAATAATAGTAAACTACCGAAAAACAGCTAAAGGTCTACTCTCAAAGATATACATGACAATACTGGAGGAGGACAGCACAGACAAACTTAAATACCAAAACAAATGGGAAGAGGAGCTCAACCTGAATTTACAGAGACCGGACTGGGAGATGATATGGGCATCTCCAGTGAACAAATCCCCAATCTATAACATCAGTTCTTTACAGTTCTTACAGTTCTTTAAAATAACAACAAGATGGTATCTAACTCCACAGCAATTGCATAGGATGAATCCGTCGGTACATTCTACCTGCTGGAAGCACTGCGGCCATATAGGGACTTACCTCCACTGTTGGTGGGAATGCCAGGAGATATAGAGATTCTGGAAAGAAGTTATAACGCAAATTAATGCAATCACCCAACAAACAGTTCCATACAGACCAGAGGTGGCTCTTTTGGATAACTGGGACGGGGACATGAATAAAGACACCAGGATGCTCATCTCGATCTTACTTGCAACAGCCAGGCTAACCATAGCAGCAGCTTGGAAGTCGCCTACACCACCAATGATTTCAACATGGTGGGAGAAGATATGGGATCAGTTTATTATGGCCAAAATTACAGACTCCCTGGGGAGACTAAAAGATGGGAATGTGCCAACATACTCTAAATTTGAAAGGATATGGGCTCCGGTATTGGAGTACATGACTGCAAATAATATTTTGCCAGCAAAGTGAATATATCATAAATGGCTACATTTATAAGTCACCATTAAATACAAAAGAAAACACACCAACCTCACACATCATTATAAGGGAACGGCCCCTTCTGATAAGCTGGGGTTACACTAAAGAAGTGCTTTATGATATGTAGTTACTAGTATGGGAAAATTGGAATTACGGTCAAGTCATTGTTAAAGAAAGTTGTAACTAATGCTTATGCTGATGAATGTAAAGTTGTTAAAAACTGAATAAAAACTTATATATATATTTATGTATGTATATATATACATATATATATATATATATATATATATATATATATATATATATATATATATATATATATATATGTATGTATGTATATATATATATAAGAATATCACACTCGGCCCAACAAGGTTCCAGGGCCACAGGACCATATAATGCTGACTGCATGGTCTAGGTAAGCATACCAAACAGAGCAAAGCTCAGGAGAAATGGCATCATTCACTGAAGCCCCTTTTGGATAATACAGGTGATGAACTCACGTGGAACTTTTTTGGGAACAATGCCAAGAGGTGACACCCACAGATTGTGAAGTGATGGACTCGTGAATGGACCTGATACACTGCCAAACTTGCATTCCTTGGCTATCTACCTGGCAACAACGTCCAGAAGTTCCCAAGTGGATTTAAGATAAATACAATCAGTTGCAATGTGAGGGCCAGTAAATGGGATGTGAACATCCTTACTAAATTCTAAAAAGAGATATGAAGTGGCAGCCTTATTGGGGTACTTACAGAGAAGGGGGAGAAGTGCCATGACCCACACTAGCATCTTTGCCAGCCCCAAATCAAGGATTGGCTTAGAACTAAGATTATTTTGATGAAGTTGAGACAGAGATCCCAGCAGAACCCAACCCTCCTTTTTTGCTGCTGGAGTTTCCAGAGGGCTGGAAGCCCCGAAAGAACTGCTGCAATCCACCTCCTTTATTGCGTGAAAGCCTCGAGTGGGAACCAAAAAAACAACAACCTTGCAGAGGTGCTCAAACTTACTTGCTTGCCTTGTATATGGAGGAGTGCCAATGTGTGCTTGGGTCTGGTGTTCAACAGCGATCATTCTTTCTTCAACTTCTTCCTGAAGCTTCTTCTGTATGCCATTCCATGGTTCTATGAGCAGAGATTTCATCTGGAGCTGTTTGCCCAGTCACAGTTACCCACATTTTGGAAGTTGTCGGTTGGCAATCAGGATACTAAAAGAACTGGTGTCTCCATATAATCATACACAATACAGACAAATAATGGTGTCTCTGTCTTTATTGGGAACAAAAGATTCTTAAAACTTTTTAGCAAAGGTGATAAGCCATCCTGAAAATGGACATGGTCTGCATCTATAATTGCCATATTGTTCAGACTTTACTTGTGTTATTCTCTGGAGGTACATATGATTGCCAGCAAATTGAAGGTTGCAGGGCTCCTTAATTGCCTGTTGTCAGTATCCAGAGGAAGCATTTGAGTTCTTGAATTTTAAGCTGTCCAGTTTGTTCCTTTGTTTCCTGAATTTCATGCATAAGAAAAGTTAAAAGTAGCTGAGCTATGCTGTTGTATGTCCAGCAACCAAAGTTAGAAGTTGCAGTAACTACACACTTAGTTTCTCTAATTATATATTAATCAAAAGCTAAAGATCTTTCTTGCTTACTTTGTAGCAAAATTATATCTTCAATTTATCCTATACCTGAAGGCATTCTTTACTCACATAATCAGAGTTTTTCCTAATAGGCCCATTTCTCTCTGGATTCCTATGATTTTTATACCTTTATTGGAAAAGGAAGATCAATTAGTTCCTCACGAAACCTTCACACAATGTGAAAAAGAGAGATCTGCCCACAGGGGAATTATGTGCCTATAGACATGGGATTTGATGCTTTGTGGCCTGCATGCAACAGCAATGTGTGGAGATGATGCTTCCAGACCCCCCAAGAAACCCTCCACATGCACCAGCTATGGAGACGCACATGATAGGAAATCGTGCCGGTTCTGGAATAGCACATGTCACATGTGCAGGAAGCAGGGTCATCTCGCCCGCATCTGCAGGTCCAAGGGGGCCAAACAGCACCAGCAGCAGTCCTGCCGCAATACCTCTGCAACCTACGAGAGCACTGAGGAGACAGCCGACTTTTACTACCTTACCAGCCAGCCATCCCTGCAGGTACTTTGCCTCCCTGACTCATCTAGTGCCCTGAAAATCCAAGCACAGGTCCTGATAGAGGGGTCCCCCTGTCTGATGGAAGTCGACTCAGGATCAGCAGCTTCCATCATTTTGGTAGAGACACTTAAGAGACTTTGTCCTGGGGGGGCCCGCCTGTGCCCGTCACCCCTGAGCCTTGTGGACTTTCAAAGGAACATGGTTCCAATCCGGGGCGTGGGTACTTTTCGCATACAGTATAGGGGGTTTGAAGGGTTCCTGGATTTGGTGGTGGTGGAGGGAAACCTGGTCAGCTTGTTGGGGCGGGCCTGGTTCACGCCGTTGGACATCACTGTTGGGGTGTGTGTGAATAAATGTACACCACAGGACTATGCCAATGTTTGTGGGGAATTTCTGAGGGTGTATGATGGGGCTCTGGGATGTTACAAAGGGCCCCTGGTCTCCCTACAACTTGACTGCTCAGTTACTCCCTTCCGCATCTGGTTCCACACTGCTCTGCTGGCCTTAAGCCAAAAATTGATGCGGAGCTAGACCGTTTGGTGGCAAAGGGGTACTGGAATCCATGTCACATGCCATTTGGGAAACCCCCATCATGACCCCAGTAAAACCAAATGGCGATGTATGCATATGTGCGGACTACAAATGCACACTAAACAAGGCCCTACACGATCATTCGTACCCGGTTCCAGTGGTTAGTCATGTGCTCACTTCCCTGGCTGGTGCTAAGATTTTTGAGAAGCTTGATCTGTCACAGGTTTATCAGCAGTTGCTGGTAGAGGCTACAGCCATGGCGCAAACTATTGTGATGCACTGGGGGGCCTTCAGGGTGAAGCACCTACAGTTCAGGGTGAGTGTCACCCCAGGGATGTTTCAGCAACTAATGGACTCCTTGTTAAAAGGGATCCCTGGAGTGACACCATTCTTCAATGACATCCTCATCGCCATGGCCACCCCTGACGACTTCGCCTCCTGCCTCCATGCCGTTCTGCAGCGATTCGACTCTGTCAGCCTCAAGGTGAAATGGGAGAAGTGCCTCCTCAGGGTGCCGGAGGTGGACTTTCTTGGGTTCTGGGTGTATGTGTCCAGCCTTCGCCACCTCCAAGCTAGCCCCCCAGCATTCCCTGAGAGAGCACAGACCCCCCCACACACACTTATTTAAAGGACTATGTACCCTAGGTGGAGTTGAAACTATGGGGGGATGGGTGTTATGTATGCAGGCCGCCACCAGGGCCCGCGGTCACAGGTCAGAGCTTGATTCCTGAGAACAATAGAACAGAGGCTCCCCAGTCCACCCAATACAAAACAATAGAACCTTGGTGGGAAATTCAAACCCTCCAATGCAACTGTAAGGGTAGCGAGTGTGTGTGTATAAAGTCGGCCTTGCAGGGCTGTTTGCACACTTGTTGTATGAAGTACCAATAAACGTGTCAGACCTCATGTTGTAGTCAGAGTCCTCCTTGTGTTGAACCCAGTACTTTACACATTCCAAGACAGAGTCTTTTGCACGCCCCCTGCATAGTTATGATTCCATATGATCACCATGTCAGTAGTAGCAAAAAAAACCCAAACAAAATAGGGATCCAGTGGCACTTCAAAGACTAACAAAATTTTTTCCAGCATAATTTTTCATGAATCAGAGCTCATTTCATTAGGCATGTCTGTTTATTTAAAAAGCTGCAAACAATGAGGAGGGAGGAGTTAAAACAAAATCCAATCAAAAAAGTAATCAGCCTCTCACCATAGTTTTTATAGTAAGTGAGTTGTAGTGTATTCTTCATTATCAGCCCCATGAAAACGAAAACATTTGCCTGGCTGACCTAGGACAGTGCTTCTTCATATCTTACCCATTACTGGGTTTCCTGTACTTGAGATTTCATTTTTGTTATCTGGACACATGCAAAGCAAGCTCCTCAGAGGATTCCACCAGGTTTTCAAAAATTTCCACCCCATCCTCGACCTGACCATTGACCTGTCCACTCAAAGGGGCATTTTTGGACAACACAGAACAACTATGTGATACTTACATAAACACCACTAATACCAGAAATCCACTGGAGCATACTGAATAATCCATTGTCTAAAGTCAAACACCTTGTTACAACTACATTTTATCCTATTTCCTGGAAAGGAACTCACACCAGGAAGATTTATAAAAAGCATTCTTGTTATTACAGTATCCACCCAGTGAAGTAAAGAAACAGATTGATAAGGCTAGAGTAGTAACTAGAACTTCCCAAAGAGAATCCAATGCAAAATTATGGAATTAGGGTTCATCAAGAAGTTTAGTATTCTCTCCACTCTTCTGGTCTTTACAAGGACCTGGAATGTCTCGCTCACTGGAGGTGCTACTATCACAGTATATCACATTCCTTACAGATGTTAATTAGTTCAGCTGCACCATTATACTTTTTAATTGGATTTGCTTATCATGTTTCAGTCTGCACTTAACTAGATTAAATCTGGCTTTATGTTAGTCCTGCCTTGCCTATCTGTCAACAGTTGGGAATGATTCTCATCCACTCTGAATGGATTGATTATATTTTATTGGATATTGTTTTCAACTGGCCTCTCATTGTAACATCTCCTCTGCCTTCCTGTTTTTTTGCAGCTTTTAGTGTGTTTCTGCCTAATCAATGAACACCTTGTGACTCTGACTCATGAAAGTTTATGCTGGAATAAATTTTGTTAAGTCTTTAAAATGACCCTGGGCTCCTTTTTTATTTTTCTTACATAATGGAATTTTCCATCAAAGCTCCACATTCAGTGCTGCTTTTCTTGCATATAGGCACTGTCTTCAGAAACCAGACTAATAACAACTTTATGGATGTGTATGAGGAGTCTTAGAAGGGTTTACCTTAGAATGAATGACCTTCTGAAGGTGTGTACCCAGTGCAACAGCCTAGCACAAAGATAGCCTGATAGAGGAAGGTTGTGGTCACATGTGCCAGAAAAAACTGGGGTGGGGGGGAAGCAAGGCTATTTCCTCTGGAGGAATTTGACCCGCAGTTGCATCATCACACCTCCCTTTGAAGCTGGGGGCACAGTCTGTCAGTATGTGATCAGACACAACTCCAGGTGAGTCGTTTTTTTGTGTGTGTGTGTGTCATTTTTTCCCCATGCGCTTAACTGAGGAATCGATGAATTGCACCTCCGCACAGAGGGCTCCCTATGGAGTTTGTGATGATGTGCATACTGTGAAGGGGGGAAAAAACAATGGCACAGGGTCGGGATGGCCTGATCAGACTATCCCGACATCATGAGAGTGTGCTGGAATGATCGGACATGGGAAAGTCCATCCATGGCCCATCACAATCCATTTACTACTGGATTTTCCGTGGTGTCTTTCAACTCCGCTTCTGCAGTGGAGCAGAATGGGTTGACGATGGCTGCTGGGAGCTTCCTAGATGTTGTCTGATCGTGCCCTTTAAATCCACGTGGCATTCACACCTATGATCGCAGCTGAAGTGTGTGCCACAAACTCCTATGAGGTGGCTCTGCATGCTTCCCAGCATACACATGGTATCTCCTTTTCCTCCTTCTCTACAATGTGTTCCAGAAATTGTAAAACATTGTCATTCCCACAATGCATTATGTTACTGATCATGAATTCTGGTCACTTCCTTTCTATGTGGTTTCAGAAATGATCAGTTGGAAAAGGGAAGGCACCTGAGTACTGGGTGGGCAGGATATAGGGTAGAGGTGGGGGTTCCCCACTGCCAAGCCCCACCACCCCACCCTTGATCAGCTGTACAATGGGGGGAACAACCAGAAAAAGAGTAAGGCCCAGTCAACATTGCAGCAATGTGTCTGTCACTTCTGATGAGATGTCATCATCACATTGGTGATGTTGGGGCAACAGTCTGGTATTTGGGCAAAAACTCTATGGTAGAAGCCAAATTTGCCATAGAGTTTTTGCCCAAATACCAGAGAGTTGCCACAACATTGCTGTGTGATGATGTCACATCTGGGTCATGTTGGAAGTGATGCAGACATGTTGCTGCAACATTCTCTGGGTCTCCCTCCCACTCCTGGTAAGTCCCCTCCCATCCACTGCCAGTTGCCTGGCAACCTGGCAACCCTAGAAGGATAGTATGATGCTATCCAACCGATCATGGGGGCACTAGGAGTTGGTTGTTAAAAGCAAGCACTCTCTTACCTTCCTGCCTTTTTGCTGAATGAACTGCCCCACTAACCTCCCTACCATCAGCTACTGGTTTGAGCAGAATTGAAGGGGGCTGTCCTCTATTATCCTTGAGTTAGTTTTTTTTCCCACCTGATTTATACTGTAGGATGGAAAGGAGCTTAGAATTAAATAGGCCTGGTCAGAGTAAACTGGTAAGGCTGTAACTAAGGTGGCAGATTTATTGCAGGCTTATTGGTATGTGGTAGGCACTTAGAGTTATCATAGGAAAGGGAGAAGTAGCCAAACTGGACACTTTGGGTAGTCAGACCCAAGTGCCTGAGGAGGGAGCACCGCTAGTGCTGCTGATTAACATTTTCATGCTAACCAGCATATGGGAATGGCTGTGCGATTCTGATGTGCAGGCAAAGGCAAGTGAAGAGTGGCACTAGGTGATATTAAAGACCTCTGTTGGAGACCCTGCAAGTCTGAGTAGGCAGTATTGACCTTGATGGACCAATGGTCTGTTTCAGTATTAGACAACTTAATGTGTGTTCATGTGTGTAGCAAGAAAGTTACAGACAGCTAAAACAGTTAAGTGGACATTGGCCTGTTACTTAGGAAACTCATAACCTGGAGTAGCAAATCCAAAAAAAGTGACTACAGGTCACTCTGGGCCAATGATACGCTTCTCAAGGTGGACCAAGGAGATTTACCAGCAGAGTCAAATGGCCACTGACAGCTTCATGACAGCTAACCTGTTCTGAAACTGTCAGAATGTGCTTTAAACGCTACTGATTCTGACAAGAGGGGCTTTCAATAAATGCTGACCCTGAATTTAATAAAACTACTAAATCTTCTCCTAATAGGCAGGAAGACTCTGTTTGTTTTTTGAACATTGGTATTCAATAAATATTTTGGCCAGTAGAAACAGTTAATTATTCTGCTATGTAGCCTCCTCAAAGATTTCCTCATTAGTGCTAAATACAAGATTCCCCCTAGCAAGGTCATTCACAGTCTCATTTTTAAAGGTTAGTACAATGCCAAGAATAATAAAAAGGACATAATTCTAAAATCAGCATCTGGGAAATTCTATGTTACACTGATATTAGAACAGTCTAAGATTTTTTTTTTCATTAAAACCCAGCTGTTTCTCTGGGTCAAAGAGGGATTTTAAGGCCCATTATGCATGAATAGCTTACTCCAGAGAATCCAAGCAGTCAAGCCTTTAAGCTCTACTTTGGATCTGTGTGCCTTTCTATGCACCATTCTTTTTTCCCCAGTGTATTTATTCTGTATTCTGTGTATTTATTTGCTTAATTAGGGTGGGAACATCACTTGTGACATGTAGTGGGTGGCATCCAAGGGTGTTTTTTTTTTTTTAAGTTTACACAATTTCCCTATTGCAGCAGTGCAGTACTATCCAGTAAGTGCCTTCCATTTAAATCTTCCTTGTTCAGTTCCATGAATGAAACTGACTAGAGCAGCTGCAAAGCTCCCTTTTCTTATTGCCAAGCTCTAGTGCACTGGTTCCCAAAGTGGACAATACCTCCCCCTGAGGGGTGCTGGAATGATCCAGATGCAGATTTACAAAATGCATATTTTTGTCAACTTTCTGAAGGCAGATTTCCCGGGGGGGGGGGACTAAGTAATTTTTTTTTTCCTGAAAAGGGGGCGATAGGACAAATAAGGTTGGGAACCTCTGCTCTAGTGGATTTTCTGTTGTGTTATCGACTACGGTGAAAAATGGAAAAGAGTTGACCCTGTTATGTCCTGAGCTTGATCTCATCCCCATTGACAGGCTGGTATCCAGAATGGCAAAACCTCATTGGCTATTCTGCGTAGCAGGCCAATCAGGATACAAGGATTGTGCTGGAGGGAAGCAAACTGATTGGACTTTATCTAAGCAATGCTATTGGTTGTTACCACTGATGTAGGTGCGACTATGCTAGCCCGCACTATTTAAATAAGAGCCTGTTGCTCTATATTGTATTGTCTGTTCTGATCTGTTCTGAGCTGTTGAATCACTACCATTAAAGCTGACTCACTTGTTGGAACACTGCCTTTAAGTGTCATACTTATCAGTTCTGATGCCAGTCTTTCCGTCCCCCATTCCTCCCTCCTCCCTTGCAGAGCTTGTGAAGAGGAGCTGGCAGAGAAGCACATTTTTTCCTTATAATTGTTTTTTCCAACAATTTGAGACTAGTGAAAGTCTCATTTCATGAGACTCATGCCATTGTTAAAAAAAATAAAATAAAAT
Source organism: Gekko gecko (assembly GCA_029375565.1). Taxonomy (NCBI): domain Eukaryota; kingdom Metazoa; phylum Chordata; class Lepidosauria; order Squamata; family Gekkonidae; genus Gekko; species Gekko gecko. The sequence goes on from JAPDNY010000005.1 coordinate 144,540,736, forward strand.
GTGAGATAATGAGGTGCCATTTTAATGTTAGGCTTCCAGAGACTTAAAAAATGTGTCGTCATCCCCTCTGTTCACTAAAGCATGGAAGGGAGAAATGTTTTCAAAAGTTTAGGCTTCCTATCCCAGTCTCTCTCTCTCTCTTTACATCTCATGTCAATTTCATTCTGCACTGATGATCTCCCTTTTTTTGTTTGCAATAATGGAGCTTGTAGACCAATGAAAGGGGAAGGATAGCAGCTGAGCGGCTTCCTGGGCGTGCCCAGCTTGGAGCAGGGGGGAGGCAGGTGAAAGAAGGAAGGACAAGGCAAGTTGAGACAGAGAAGTCCAGGGAAACCACCACCTACTTGACCAAGAACATGTGCAAGGGAAGGGGGCAGACCACAGCCTCCCCTTTCTCTCCTCTCCTCCATGCTCCCTCATTTCCTTCTGCTTGCTGCCACTGGACTTCTCTGGGCATGGGCAACCCACAGAGGGATGCAAGCTTGGTAGTTGGCTGGCTGGTATGTTGGTTGGTTTGTGCTTCAGTGGTGTCAGAGTCTGCCACAGCAGTTGTTGTGGAGTCATGACCAGAGCTTGTGGGGAAGCAGTTCCTCCAAGAGTTGCAGGGAATCCAATGGTATCTGTACACTTTTGAATTACATTTGGATTTATAAGCAAAACAAGGCGAAACCACCAAAAACCATTTCAGAAAACTGGGGGAGGGGGGAAGTGACCTGAAAGTGCTGAAGGGGGGGGGATCAATGCAAAATGAAAAAGAAACCCCAGTGGACATGCAGAGTGAAAGCAATGGAAATGCAGAATGACCAGAGCTCTTTTTGTAGCAGGAACTCCTTTGCATATTAGGTGACACACCCCTAATTTAGCCAATCCTCCAAGAGCTTACAGTAGCCCCCGTAAAAAGAGCTCTGTAAGCTCTTGGAGAATTAGCTACATTAGGGGTGTGTCGCCTAATATGCAAAGGAGTTCCTGCTACAAAAAGAGCCCTGTGACGACAACCAGACCAACATGTATGGTGAAAGTGAGGGAAAATACCCATGTATAATAGGCCTAAGATCTATCACTTTCTTTATCAAATTATGGCAAACAAATGAGTTCCCATTCTCCATGTAGGTAAAATACCCATCAACTAAAATATTAATACATTAACTGTAAAATCTGCCATGCAAATGTGACTAGGATTTTCTAAATGACTGTGTTTATGTTTCTTTTTAATATCTATGCTCAAAAGCAGTACTCCCAGCCTGTTCCTTGGAGTCATTTAATTTGGATTTTTCTTTTTCCTAAACAATTCATCATTGACATAAAACAGAAAAGAATAACAGAGACAGTGTGACAGCATCTTAACTTGGAGGCTACAAATATGTTTGCGTGGTCACTAATAACAACTAGTAGGGTGAATTTCTAGAGTACACTGTCACAGAAAGAGCATTTTTGGAAAAGCTATTGGAAACACCAGATGACAGAGAGCACTGTTTCCAAGATGGCACCAGGTTAATATTTTGTGCTTCAATGCTGTATCAGTGCAAAGATCTAGATAGAAGGGCTTGTTACAAATCCACACACCAGTAGCATGAAACTGCTATAACAGGAACAAAATGGACATGCTCATGATAAAGATAGGAGATCCCTTTCAGATGTTTTTTAGGGAGAACCTTTATTCCTGACATATGCATGTTAATTAGAAGGAGCATAGTCCTCCTAAGTATAGATACACTTTTATTTTTCAAGAGCTCCTTACTCATAAATAGGAATCTTGTAAGGATAAATACATATACACTTGATTACATGTAAGATCTACTCATGCTTTCCAATGAATGTGTGTAGAGTAAGAATGAAGCCTGCTGCTATGTACTGCTTACTTCTCAAATACATTCATTCTCCCCCCCCCGGTCATCTGAAAAGCCCTACTGAAAAGTACTGAGACTGACGAGTCTGTAAAGTGAAATCAGCTCATACTTTTATTTAAGATCAGGAACAAGACAACTTCAGCTGGCTCACAGGCCGGCTTATATTCAGTGAAAACCCACACCCCAAAACACACCCATACACATTCATAGGCTATTATAGTGGCCAAGAGTGCCATGGGCTCTCGGCTGGGAGCCTAGCCCTCTGATTGGTGCGGGTTAGAATCTGCTTAGTCCATTGTTTGTTGGAGCAAAGCTCCTAGGTTAGCAGGACTGCATGGAGCCCTCTGGGTGCCATGTAGTCAGGACTGAGTACATTACACCCCTCCCCCCTTGGTCTGAAGACACCCACACACATAGTCCTTGAGATACACCGGTGTCTTACATTCTCATGTGGAACGTCGGACCCCGGTCTCAACTGAGACTGGGGTTGGTGCTGCAGCCCTTGGCAGGGTGCTGGCCGGTGGCTGCAGGGCAATTATAGGCCAGGTGGTGTCACTGGGTGCCTCGTCTGTCACCGGCAGCTGGCAGTTGCTGGATAGGCTGGGGGCAGTGTCCAGGGGAGCGGAGTTCGCAGCCGGCAGCTCAGCTGTCTCGAAGGTGTCTGGTACCTCGAGGTCTTCTGGATCCAGCAGCAGCGTCCACCGATGGAGTTGGTCAATGTGGCGGTGTAGGATCTGGCTGTCCTCACAGGAGACCTCGTGGGCCCAGGGCCCTCTTACTCTTACCACTCTCACCAGAATCCAGGGGGGCCCTTGGCGAAGTTCCGGGCATACACCGGGCCCTCCAGAAAGAGGCCTCAGGCCATGACTGGTGACTCGATCTTGGGCTCTCATTTGGGCGCTCAATCTGGATGGAGGCGGTCCAGCCTTGTGGTGAGGCGTTTGCCCAGGAGCAGCTCAGCTGGGCTCCGGCCCATGGTTGTGTGAGGGGTGGTTCTTTGTTCAAAGAGGAAGGAAGCCAGCTTGTAGTCCCAGTCAGGTGCCTCTAGCCAGCAGAGTGTGTTTTTCATGGCCCTCACCATGCGCTCAGCCTGTCTGTTGATGGCAGGGTGGAATGGGACCGAGCAGACGTGGCGGATTCCATAGTAGCTGGTGAACTCCTGGAACTCTCTGGACATGAAGGCCGTCCTGTTATCCATCACCAGGGTGCCCTGGATGATGAAGATCCATCAAAGCCATGTGGACTTCAAAGAGGTTGATGGCACTGGAACGACCTCCAGCCACTTGCTGTAGGCATCCACTAGAATAAAAAACAAAAGGCGAAAGATTTATGCGATCTGAAGAGAAACCAGACATAGCTTCTCGCCAATGCCTTCATTCTCACCACCCCAGGGTGGTGCTCGTGTAGTGCCACCATGACTCATTGTTGGATTGGGGCCGGGATCACCACTCAACCTCCCCACATCAGGCAACCTTTGTATGCCAACAGTTTGTCTTTCCGTGAGACGAACACTGTGAACTCAGGGCCCTTCTTGGCCATAGGCCACCCCCTCCTCACCCAGTCCAAGACCTGACATAGAACCTTGTCCTTGGCTGTCAGGTGGGCGACTTCCCGAACATTAACCAGATGGTCCAGAAGGGCTTCCACAAGGGCAACCACATGGGCCGGAGCTGGGTCGGGGTCCACAGTGGGCAGCAGCAGGCGACTCAGGGTGTCCGCGTGTCCCATGGCTTTTTCCGGCTGATGAACCAGCGAGTAGGCACAACCCACCAGAAAGATGGACCGGCGCAGGACCCTGGATGATACCATCCGGGGCATCTGATGATCAGGGGCTAGGAGGCCGAGAAGAGGTTTGTGGTCCATTACCACCATAAAGCGCTAGCCATAGAGATAGTGGTGGAATTTCTTAATGCCCGCCACTATTGCCAGCACTTCCTTGTCAATTTGTGCATAATTGTGCTCCACTGATGACAAGGTCTGTGAATAATATGCGACCAGGACCTCCCAGCCATCCAGCAACCTGTGGCCCAGGACTGCCCCCACCCCGTAGGGAGATGCATCACAGGCCAGGACCACTGGGAGTGACTCATTGAAGTGCTACAGCACGGCGTTAAATGTCAGCAAATCCTTGATTCTTTGAAATGCCTTGGCGTGTGCAGGCCCCCCGTCCCACTGTGTGTCTTTATCCAGGAGACGGTGGAGGGGTTCTGCCACCATCGCTTTCATAGGCAGCAGTGTGTGATAAAAATTTAGCAGGCCCAAGAAAGCCTGCAGCTCTGCCTTGGAAGAAGGAGGGGGGGGCTGTGTGATTGTCTTGACCTTATCATCTGTGGGGTGAATCCCCTGGGCATCCACGGTGAAACCCAGGAACTCAATGCATGGCTCCCCAAAAAGGCATGTTTCTTTCTTTATCTTGAGGCCAGTGGAGTCGAACCTCTGTAGTACTGCCTGGAGCCGAGCCGTGAAGGTGGTGGGGTCTGGTGCCGTGGTTATGACATTGTCTAGAAATGGCTGCACTCCAGGGATGCCTTTGAGTAGGGAATCCATGAAAGACTGAAAAATTCCCAGTGCCACCCCCCCCCAAATTGCAATCGAGTTACATTAAAAGCCCCCTTATGCGTAGCAATCATTTGCATCTCAGCGGAGGCTGCATCGACCAGCAACTGCTGGTAGGCCTGAGCCAAATCCAGCTTTCTGAAAATCTGCACCCCCGCCAGAGTGGCCAAGACATGGCTTACCACCGGAACTGGGTAAGCACGTTCTTGTAAGGCCTTGTTCATTGTCCATTTATAATCTGCACAGATACACACGTCCCCATTTGGCTTGATCGGTGTGACGATGGGGGTCTCCTACCGTGTAGATGCAACCAGTTCTAGCACCCCTTGCTCGATCGAGCTCCACCTCAATTTTAGGCTTCAGGGCAAGCGGGGACAGCTGGGCCTTAATGCGGATGGGGTGGATGCTGGGGTCCAAGTCCAGCTAAATGGGTGGTGGGTGGGTGGTGTACCTCCCCAGTGTTCCATCGAACACCCTGGGGAATTCCTCACACACAGTGTTAAAATCCAGCTTCTGAATCTGGTTCATTCCTGTAATCATAAGTCCCAGGGGTCTGAACCAGGAAAGACCCAGTAAACTAGAGAGGTGCCCTTCCATTACCAACAGGTCCAAACACCCCAAGAAGTACCCGGAACTTGCCCCAGCCCTGAACTACCACAGGGTTCTTATTAAAGTCCTGTAACTTGAGACCCTGTGGCTTGGGTAGCCGGGGTCCCCCCCTTGGGACAGAGGACTCACAAGGTTTCTTTGGAAATTATGGAAAAAGACAAACCTGAGTCTGTTTCCATTTGGCAGGGGGACCCCTCTATATTAACAGTAACATGCACTTTGTCAGGGCCATTGGGGGCCAAGTTACATACCACGGTCCTCTGGTGTGCCGAAATGGAGTGCAGATCCGTCGACTCCAGTTGCACCGTTGTCCTCTGTCACTGGCCTTTCAAGTGGCAAACCTTGGTGATGTGGCTGGCCTTGTGGCAGGTACGGCAGATGGCATCCCAGAATCTGCAAGATCGGCGTTCATGAAGGTCACGGCAGCTTTCGCAGGGTGCGGATGTGGGGCTGACCTTTGTCGCGGTGGGTCCTGTGGTGTGCTGGGCTGGGCGGCATTGGACCTGTAGGACCTCCTCATCATTGGAGATGTTGGAACCTACAGTCACTTGTGTGCGATGGATCACCTTGGCACGGTGGTCTTGGTGGGCCTTCTCATACGCAGTCAAAATCCAGGTCGTTTCAGCTGACCAGCTTCGTCTGGATCTTGGACTCCCGTAGGCCCACAAGGAACTGATTTATCAGCACGTCAGCCAAATTGGGAAATGCACACCTCGTGGCGGCCTGCCACAGAGCTGCAAGGAAGGTTTTGTCAAGATCCTGGACCTTCGCAAAAAAGTCCATCCTTTCCACAAATTTCATGGGCTTAGGAGCAAGGTGGTCTGTCAGAGCCTTGACCAGCGTGGCGTAAGACTCATCTTTGGTCAGCCGGGGTGCTATTAAGTCCTTTAGTAATAGATGGGCCTCCATCCTGCAGTGCTGGGGGTGGCACGACTTTTTCTTACCCGGCTTTGTGACATTGTGGATGGTGATGTGGCTCTCCAGGGTTTCCAGCCAGGTCTCCCATTGGGTAGGTTGGGAGATGTTGAAGGCTGGGAGGCTCTCGGATGTGGTAGCCATCTTACGGTTTCCATGTGGAGGCTCGGGAGTGATGCCGTCGGAATGAGAAGCGGTGTGGTGCTGCTCTCGGGGTCAGTGATGCGATGCTCAGGTCTAGGAGCGGTGCAGTGAGTGGCAACCAGAAATGCTGGCTTGCGGCGATCTTGGCGCTGGGCTCAATGTGATGCTTGATGCGTGGTCTCTGTTCATGGGAGGTAGAATCCCATCCTCGTCGCCAGTGAAAAGTACTGAGACTGACAAGTTCGTAGAGTGAAATCAGCTCATACTTCTATTTAAGATCAGGAACAAGACAACTTTAGCCGGCTCACAGGCTGGCTTATATTCAGTGAAGACCCACACCCCAAAACACACCCATACACATTCATAGGCTATTACAGTGGCCAAGAGTGCCATGGGCTCTCGGCTGGGACCCTAGCCCTCTGATTGGTGCGGGCTAGGATGTTTAGTCCATTGTTCATTGAAGCGAAGCTCCTAGGTTAGCGAGACTGCATGGAGCCCGCTGGGTGCCACGCAGTTGGGACTGAGTACATTATACCTACACACACTTTATGAAATCTGATGAAAGTCGATCGAACACAGCCTCTGCATTCAGAGTCATTCTATTTCTGTCCTGGAAATATGTGATGATGAACACTGCCGCTCAAATTGCAAGCAGCCCCCTCAAACACTCAGAAAAAAAATGTTGATGTGTTAATAAACTCTAGACATTGTTCTACATTTTATCCCAAATATTTAGACATGTGTGCATTCATACTCAGCTTTCTCCCCACCCCTTACTGCTTCAATTTAAATTGAAAAAGAATTGTGAAGGCAATCAGATAAGATAGTCATTAGCAATAAAATGATTCCTGTTTAGCAATCATAAAATTACTATAAACAGCATACAGTAGCATAAAAAAAAAGCAAGAGTGAGTCATTAAAAGTTAATTTAGTGGCTACAGGCCATAGAATAGAAATATCAATAACAAAAAGACTGTATATATAATGAAATCACCACTAGTTCAAAACAGCATGGCGTGGTGATTAGAGTGTCAGACTAGTATCTAGGAGAACCTAGTCGAATCCCCCACTCTGCAATAGAAAAGCTTCCACTCTCCCAGGTAACCTCAGGCCTGTCACACACACACTCAGCCTAACCTACCTCACAGAGTTATTGTAAGGATAAAATGGAGGAGAAATCTTGCAGATCCTAGACTGCAACTCTAATCACTACACCATACTGGCTTTTTGTGCCTTGTATAACTTACCCAGGCTCAGGTACTTGCAACTGTTCAACAGCAGCCCCTCAATTCAACAATAGCAAGGCTGGGCCTGGGTAAGTCATGCAAGTGGCAGGGTAGCAAGTAATCCAGTGGCTGGTGATGGGTCTGGCCTTGATGAGTCCTCATTCAAAGGCCAAAATAGCCCTGAAAAGGGTTCTGCCACCTCCCCCTGCCTTTTAGTGACAGAATCCAAGGCTTGAGGATTGCCAATATTGTTGTGATTGCCTAGCAACAGCCAGTAAAAGCATCTGTTTCTAAAAGCTACAGGCACTCCTTTTATAATATGAGGGAGTTAACACACACACACACAAACAAACACATATATATAGGTTTGTTGAAAAATCTATCTTGTCTGTCCATCCATAGATGGGGCCACGTTGAGAATTATATATATTGACAGATACTGATACTGATATTCTGTTGGTTTTGTTGTTGTTACCTGCCTTGGGTCTCAGCTACCTGGCAGAAAGGTGGGACTGCAAGCGTGTTAAATAAATAAATATATGAAGGGATCTTGAAAATCTTCAGAAATACAGAAAGCAGTTAGAATAGGACTAGTACTGGCCCCAAAAGATATGCAATATTTTTAAACAATTTCCTATAAATTTTATTTCAGGCTGATTTTTGTTTGCTTCCCTTTTAAGTGATGACTGGTTGAGAAGAACAATTTGTTTCCACTTGGGGGTTTATTGAATGGAGAATGCAAAGTCACTATTAGGAAATAGTCTTTAATGTCTTTATGAGAATGCTTTGAAGAAGAGAGAGATAAGTGGAATAAAGTGCTTTATGGTACCAATTCCTATCTGAAAGGAAACACTATCCCTTGTACTATTTACTACTTGTACTACTAAGCCTCAAATATTCAATACTCACAAGTGACTAAAACCAAATTTTTGCAATAAAAACGTTTTCATTATCCAATAGAAAGGACAAAAGAGATTTATTTAATGTTTCTTTTTTCCTCTACATCTCACTTTATATAAGATTTACTTCAATAATATTTACACTTTGACATAATTCATTTATGATTATTTTCATTTTAGCCATTCATGTAAGCAGATTCCACACCTTTTCTTGAAATATTTGACTTTCTTCACATCCTACCATATAAAGAATTTATAGCCGGGATCTTCTTTAAGGTCAAAATACGTCAATATAAAATATCTAGGACCAATGTCTTCCCACAGGGAGACAACACAATATCCAGTGGTGTATTTTTCTTAGAACTGAAATACTATTGGTTTCTTTTCATTTGTGCCTTGTGACTTAAAAAAAAAAATACTGGTTTTCATTGTTGTTTTAGATTTTGTTATTGTTATTGCTGTGGCCTGAAGAGGAAAATTAATTTCTCTCACCTCTCACTCTGGTGGGATGTCCTTCCCTGTACCTCAAACAGATGACCCAACAAAAGCAATTCACCTTTTTTAGGACAGTGAAATGTGATGTATGCTGAGAAATTCATCTGCCTGATAGCTGCTTCAAGGCATACACAAATAATCACTTGCATGGGACTGATCTCAGCATGTTAGACCTGTCACCAGAAAAAACACCTCTCCTGTAGACCTTCCCTTCAGGCAAGCCAAAAACTATCACCAATCTCAGAAGGCATCTTCTTAACAATTAACAATCCCTAAAACAGACTTTGGGACTGAAGGCACATACTCTGGTTGACCTGCCTTCTGGGCAAAACTGAGTAGCTTGTACCCTGTGAGGTTGATAAAGTGATGAGTGTCCTTCAGGCAAACATGCACAGATATGTATCTGTTTTGAGCAATGCTTTTGTGTGGGCAATTTGCCTAGAAGGCAGTTTCCATCTGTACCTTGCCAAGGATTTATCACCATTTTCTTGAAAGTCAATGAAAGACTAGCCTGTTTTGCTTCACTTATACGTGACTAATTTTCCTTTAAACTTCAGACACAACAAAGCTTTTCTCATGATGATACAATATATACTGTATATGTTTCTATGGAAACAGAGCATAACTGATAGGGCAGAAAGTCAGGGTACAAATTGGTAAATAAATAAATATAATAATATGTGCAAAATTATGGAGGACAGAGTCTTCAGACACTGTAATCCTAAATCTCCTTAAAGCAGGGAATAATAGACCCTTCTGGCACCTTAAATGCTAACATATTTGTACTACAGTCCTATGCAGAGTTATTCCAGTCTCAGTTAATTGTGGGCTTCTCATAGGATTGCAATGTTTGTGCAGTATATGCTTTGGGAGAAAATGGTCCACTTTGTGATATGTATAGAAAAAAAGGGAATCAAATCAGGACAAACTGTACAAGACTCAACATGTTAGCCTTTATGGACTATAAAAAAAAGGTGACAGATGAAGTCAAGCGATTGACAATGGAATCCTGTGCAGAGTTACTTCTCTCTAAGCCCATCGAAATCAGTGGGCTTAGACTGGGGTAGCTCTGTAAGATTGCAGTGCCAGTCTTCCATTCCAGAGTTCATGCAGAAAATGGGGGAAAGAAAAGGGGTGCATTCACCACTGCATTGGAAGAATCCTCTATATGGGATATAGGCCTCTGATTTCTTCCATAAGCATGGTGACAGCCTGCCATCCTAAGGGCAATTTTTCTGGGAGTAAACCTCATTGAATAACATGGGACTTAATACTGAGTAAAACTGCTTAGAATTGCTCCTGTATCGTATGGTTCTTCACAAATGAAAACCGGAAGCTTTTGCACATACAAAGCTTCAGATGATTCTCATTGGCTAGAGTCATGTCAATGCAATTTCCTTGGAAGCAAGGCTGTACCAGGGATTTTGGTGTCCTATGCAAATGATGTCTTCTCGTCCCCCACTACTAGGAGGTCTCCCCCACAGGCATCAGGGCTGGCTTGCCACTGTGCCATGCCAGACTGGGAAGCGAAATGAGGGTTGATTGGGAGGCAAAAATGGCTCTGAAAGACAGGGTGAGAAGTAGCAAACCCATTGGGCCACCTACTGTGTCCCCCAGGATTGCTACTTGCTGCAGCAAACACCAACACTACAGGCAAGTGAGCAGGGTGGCAATGGGACTGGTTTTGGTACTCTCTTGGCAATTGCCTAGGTATGCCTAATGGTTGAGCCGACCCTGCTTGGAAGCCTAAAACAGATGCTGTCATATACTAAATGTCACCCACTCTTTCTATTATTCTGTGATTCAAAAGGACAAAAGCACTAATGGAACAATTTAAATCTCCCCCACTTCCAAGTATTTAATTAATAATGAAATAAAACCCAGACAGCAGAAATTATTACAATTATTTCTCTTCGCAAAGAATAATTTGAAAGGAGACCTTTTTTTAAAGTAAAAATTTAATTGTTCACCAATGAATTTTAAACTAGCTAAATTTATTCTCCTTTTTACAAGGGGAGGAAGAGAGGAAAAGAGAAATACAGAAGAAAGACCATAAGCTCAATATATCTTTGAGAAAAGCAAAATAAACTCTAACCAAATGCAACCATCTTGTCTGAATGAATCGAAAGACAATTCTAATCCAGGTGGAGGGAAAGGGCTAACCAAATACAGTTTTTACTTTACTTTCTGTGCCCACATAGCAGGGCTGAAGGCTTGAGTGGCATTTCATGTCTTTCAAACCAGGGACAGAAGAATTCAGTAATTATGCTGTTGTCCAGGTTACATGGAGTTGAACCCTAAGACAATCATGGTTTAATCTGTAGAACCACTGTGGTGCAGTAGTTAAGAGTTTCAGTCGACAACCTGGGAGATCTCAGTTCAAATCCACCCTTTACCATGGAAGCTCACTGTTTGACCTTGGGCCAGTCGCTATTTCTCAGCATTAACCTATCTCCCAGGGTTGTTGTTGCAAGGTCAAAATAGAGAAAAGGGGGGAAATGTAAGCCATTTCAGGTCCACATTGAAGAAAAAAAGAAGAGTATAGGTGTTGTGTCCTAAGATCAGGAGTCTGAGCTGGCGAAATGCAGCCAAGCTCCGCTCTCTGAGAACAATAGGGACTAGGCTCCTGAGCTTGCCAGTAAAGAACCAATGGCAGCATTGGTGGGTGATTCAAACCCGCCAATAGGAATGTGGGGGCGTTCCCCCCCCCCTTACTGTATATAGTTGGCCTCCGGCCGTTACTGCATGTCTTTGTCTTGTGTGAAGTACGAATAAACACGTCTTCTCTTATGTCGTCATCCGAGTCATGAGGCACGAAACCCAGTACTTTATAGTGGCGACGAAGGTAGGATTTCAACGCCTTCCCTGACTCCATGAGCGACGAAGAGGACAACAAGGCCACCCCCAAGCGCCGCATTGCTGACCCCGAGAGCAGCACCGCATCGCTCGCTGAGCATCGCATCGCTGACCCCGAGAGCAGCACCGCACCGCTCGCACCGGCGCACACCTTCCCAGACGGAGCTATGGCCGCCACACATATAATACTCGAGCGCTTCGATCCGTCACAGCCAGAAACCTGGGACGCCTGGGTCGACCAGTTCATAAGCTACATGGAACTCAACGAGATTTGCGACCCGGAGAAAAAACGGTCGCTCCTGCTGAGCTCATGTGGCACCCAAACAGTCCGCCTCGCCAAGAGCCTCTTGGTGCCCCGCACGGCCCTGGAAAGCTCATTTGCGGAGATCCTGAACATCCTCAATGCGTACTTCAGCCCCCGGCCTACCTTCCTAGCCAAGAGGATGGAGGTCCAGAGGCGCGTCCAGGCCCAAGGGGAATCCGCTGCCGCCTTCCTGGCAGCGCTAAGGGCGCTCGCGGTGGACTGCGGGTTCCCGAAGGTGGAAGACAACTTGCTGACGCAGCTCGTGTGGGGCCTGGCGGACTCCAAGCTGCGGCGCAAGTTGATTTGCAACCGGTGGCTCACCCTGGACGAGGCCATTGACACCGCAACTGCACACGAAGCCGCCGAAGGGGAACGCCCGGCCGCGGCTGCCCATGCGGTCGGGAGGGGTCCCAGCCCTGGGAACTCAGACACCGAAGAGGTCTACTCCCTCAGACCCCAACACCGCCGGCTGGCGCAGGCCCAGCCGGCCAACAGAGAGCCAGCCAAGCCTTCCGGCAACCGGACCGTGTGTGCCAGCTGCAGGGAAGGCCATGGGAGGAAGACCTGTAAGTTCCGGGACGCTGTCTGTCACGGGTGTGGAAAGCAGGGACACCTCGCACAGGTCTGCCGGTCCAAGGGCCCCCGGAACTCGAGGTCGTCGGCCCCACCACACTGCGCACCATCCACCGCCCACGAGACGATGGAAGAGGTCGCCGAGCTGTACCATCTTACAGATCAACCGCTACAGGTACTTCGCCTCCCCAACCCCAATCTCTCCTCCACACCGAAGATCCAAGTAAACGTGCGGATCAAGGGGTCCCCCTGCTGCATGGAGGTGGACTCGGGATCAGCTGCGTCCATAATTTCCATGGACACTTTTAAAAAACTTTGCCCGTCCGGGGGAACCCCTCTACGTCCATCGCCGCTTAGCTTGGTGGACTTTCAAAAGAACCCTGTCCCCATTCGGGGAGTCGGCACTTTCCGAGTGCAATACCGGGACTTTGTGGGGAACTTGGACTTGGTGGTGGTAGAGGGAAACCTTGTGAGTCTCCTGGGGCAAGCGTGGTTCGAGGCCCTAGGCATTACGATTGGGGGAGTGAATACGTGCGGGATGCGGGACTGGGGGGTGGTATGCAAGGAATTCCCCGAGGTCTTTGATGGGAAGCTGGGGTGTTATAAAGGGGCCCCGGTGTTGCTTCACTTAGACCCGACGGTGACGCCCATCCGGCGGCGCTTCTGCACCGTGCCCCTGGCCCTCCATCCTAAAATAGAGGCAGAACTGGACCAGTTCGTGGCCCAGGGAGTCCTAGAGCCCGTCCCTAATGCACGTTGGGAGACCCTGATTGTGACACCCGTGAAGCCGAACGGGGAAATCCGCATCTGCGCAGATTACAAGTGCACGATTAACCAGGCACTTCAGGCGCACGCATACCCCGTACCCGTAGTCAGCCACGTCTTGGCCACACTGGCGGGGGCGTGCATATTTGGAAAGCTGGATCTCGTGCAGGCGTACCAGCAACTCCCTGTGGATGAGGCCACTGCCGAGGCACAAACCATAGTAACCCACCGGGGGGCCTTCAGGGTGAAGCGGCTGCAGTTCGGGGTCAGTGTGGCCCCAGGGATCTTCCAGAACCTAATGGATGATTTGTTAAAAGGGATCCCTGGCATGATGCCATTCTTCGACGACGTCCTCATCGCCGCGGCCACCCCGGAGAGTTTCGCCACCCGCCTCCGAACGGTCCTGGGTCACTTCCAAGCCGCGGGGCTAAAGGTGAAATGGGAAAAGTGCCTCCTTGGGGTGCCGGAGGTGGAGTTCTTGGGGTACCGGGTCGACGCAAAGGGCCTGCATCCGGCGAGGGACAAGGTGAAGGCCATCGTGGAGGCCCCTGCCCCGAAGTCCAAGGCGGAGCTCCAGGTGTTCTTAGGCCTCCTGAACTTTTATCATGCCTTTCTCCCACACAAAGCCGCCGTGGCGGAACCCCTACACAGACTGCTGGATAAGACAACGCCTTGGGCACGGGGAGCGAGGGAGGAGGTGGCATTCCGGGGGGTTAAGACAATATTGATCTCGAATGCTGTACTCGCCCACTTTGACAAAAAGCTCCCGGTAATCCTCACATGCGATGCATCGCCGTATGGGGTCGGGGTGGTCTGGGGCCACAAACTACCGGACGGGAGGGAAGTTCCGGTGGTTTACTACTCCCACACGCTGTCCCCCACGGAGCGTAACTATGCACAAATAGACTGGGAGGGCTTGGCCCTGGTGGCGGGGGTAAAAAAATTCCACAACTTCGTGTATGGGCGGCCCTTCACACTAGTAACCGATCACAAGCCGCTCCTGGGACTGTTCGCGGCAGACAAACAAACGCCGCAGGTACTGTCGCCCCGGGTGTTGCGCTGGTCCTTGTTCTTAGTGGGCTATCAGTACCGGTTGGAGCATCGGCCGGGCAAGGCGCTGGGTCATGCTGACGCCCTTAGCCGCCTGCCGCTGCTGCAAATGGCAGAGGACCCGGCCCCGGCTCCCGCGGTATTGTTGATGGAGGAGCTTCCCAACCCCCCCCTGCAGGCTGCAGATGTGGCCGCCCGCTCGTCCTGAGATCCTATTATCTCCCGGGTCCTAAACTGGGTGGTGAGGGGATGGCTGGTGGAGCCGGCTGGGCCAGAGTTCACGGCATACAAAGCCAGGAGGGAAGAGTTATCCGCCTTGAAAGGGTGCTTACTATGGGGGGACAGGGTGGTCATCCCGGGGCCCATGAGACAAGGGGTTCTAGAAACGCTTCATGAGGCCCACCCTGGCATTGTACAAATGAAAGCTCTGGCAAGGAGCTACGTGTGGTGGCCCGGGATAGACTCAGAAATTGAGACCTGGGTCCGGGGGTGCACATGGTGTCAGGAGATCCGCCCCAATCCCCCAAGCGCACCAACCCAAAGCTGGGAGTCCACCCACAAGCCGTGGTCACGCTTACATGTAGACTTTGCTGGGCCGTTCCAGGGGCTCCAGTTCTTGGTGATGGTAGACTCCTACTCTAAGTGGGTAGAAATAAGTCCAGTGTCTACCACCTCTGCTAAAGCGGCAATAAGGGCCCTGCACAAAATATTCGCTACGCACGGCTTGCCAGACACGATCGTGTCAGAAAACGGGGCTGCGTTCACCTCTGCTGAGTTCCAAGCGTTCTTCGCAAGGAACTTAATCAAGCATATACGATCTGCGCCCTTCCACCCAGCAACAAATGGACAGGCGGAGAGGACAGTCCGCACTGCCAAAGAAGCCCTGAGCCACATAACCGAGGGGGAGGGGGAGTTCCAGCTGGCCCGCTTCCTCCTCACACAGCGCACCACCCCGAACCCCACCTCCGGGCATTGCCCCGCAGAACTATTGATGGGCCGCCGCCCCACGACCCTGTTAGACAGGCTCCACCCGGACCGAGCCCCAGAGAGAAAGCTGGTTGAAACCCGGGAGGCTTCCTCCCAGGGGAACCTGTCTACTTTAGGAATTACGGGGCGGGGCCTCAGTGGCTGGCCGGTCGCATTCTCAAACCCACCGGGCCAGTTTCATATGAGGTCCTGGCAGACGGGGACCGGGTCCTCCATAAGCACATGGACCAACTCCAGAGGCGGCAAGACCCCGGCACAGGGATCCAGGCCCCGCTACCGGAATACACTGTGGCCGCCCCAGCACCCGATCAGCTGCAGGCACCACCAGCGGAGCAAGTGCCTGAAAGACCGCAGAGCCCAGAGGGGGTCCCAGAGCAAGCCGAGCCGCCACCGTCGCTGCCACCGGAAATCCAAGCTCCTAGTGCGGGAGGACCACCCGAAGGGGGCCCCGCCAGTCCGGTGCCGGCCCCCCGAAGATCATTAAGAGAACGGAGGCCACCAGCCTACCTAAAAGACTACGTCACCTGATAGGAGACAAACTATGGGGGGAGGGGTGTTGTGTCCTAAGATCAGGAGTCTGAGCTGGCGAAATGCAGCCAAGCTCCGCTCTCTGAGAACAATAGGGAATAGGCTCCTGAGCTTGCCAGTAAAGAACCAATGGCAGCATTGGCGGGCGATTCAAACCCGCCAATAGGAATGTGGGGGCACCCCCCCCTTACTGTATATAGTTGGCCTCCGGCCGTTACTGCATGTCTGTCAGGTAGTCCTGCCATGATGGATGGAGAAGGGAGGGCGGATGGGCTTTGTTTCGTGTAGGGAGGGTGGATGGGATCGTGGGGTGTTGATTTATGCACCTGGAGTGTTGGAATGGAATGCGGGGAGCTGCCTCGGCTGCCTGGCCGTGCAAGCCGTATCTCCTGTAGACTTCACACACTGACCTTGGAGGAGACAAGCTGTTCGCTTCCTATCGCTTTCACAAGCAACAGCTAGGCTGAGACAATGGGGGCGGTGGGAACTACATTAATTATTATTGTCTCCAGTTTCCCGCGCGCGCACTATGCTTCTATTGGTGGAGGGGGGGTCCCCATTCTCCCCCCTTCTGGTATATCTGCTTGCTCCATGTAACCAAGTTCCCACCTGAAGACCATCCGACTGGACGATGCCGCGGCGATGAGTAAAGGGGGCCAATCGGGTCCTACACCTGCCCCGCGAGGGAAGAATCAACCACCGAACCCAAAACCCAAAGATGGCACGAGGGAGACCCGGATGAAGCAAGGGCTCTGCCTGAAGTGCGGGGAAGGAGGCCACTTCGCCGTGAATTGCCCAGGCTCCCCCGCACCAACTGGGGCCCCGAAAGGGGCCAAAAAGAAGTTTGACACCTCCACCCCGAAGCCGGTGGTGAAACCGAGAGGGGTGAGGGCCCTGCAAGCCAAACCCCTCAGTGAGGCGTCGGATTCATCGGATGGCAAGACCACGCAGCCGGGAAACGAGACGGACCTGCTGTAAATAGCGCTGAACAGCAGGTCCCGGACTCTCAAGTGCAAATCCCGGTGAGCCGACCCCCCTCTCTTTTCTTTCTCACAGTGACTTTAATGGACCCGGGTCTACTGACCCATGTGAGAGTACGAGCTCTCATTGACTCTGGGTGTGGGAAAGACCTCATTAACCCCACACTGGTGACGGGACTAGGGGCGAAAGTGGTGAAATTGACTGATCCCCTGATTTTCACACAAATGGACGGCTCTACAATGAAAGAGCTGTGCAAATATGAAACTGTTCCCTTACGGGTGGGGATTGGGAACCACTGGGAAGAGAGACCCTTCGTCGTCACCCCTTCTGCTCGATTTCCCCTAGTGCTAGGTAGCGCGTGGTTCTTCGACCATGATCCCCCGGTCCAATGGGGGGAGGGGAAAGTTAATTTCATTTCCGAGAAATGCCAACCTCATCTGTGGAAAAGGGAGTGGGGTGCCCCAACGGGGGGGGAGACCTCATAATGGTGGGGGTGGCTGAAATGGAACTGGAGGCGATTCCCCAAGAGTACCGGGACTTAGCCGCCGTGTTTGGGGAGGAGGAAGCGGATGAACTGCCCCCCCACAGAAACTCTGACTGTGCCATTGAGATTTTACCAAACCAAAAGTTATCCAAGGGAAAATTATACTCCATGAGCCCCTCGGAGAAGGTGGAGTTGAGAAAGTTTATTGACAAAAACTTAGAAAGGGGGTTTATATGACCCGCATCATCCCCGTTTGCGGCTCCTGTTCTTTTCCGGAAAAAAAAGGACGGGGGGCTACGGCTGTGCACTGACTATCGAGGGCTGAATGCAGTTTCTAACACAAACACTTACCTTATGCCCCTGATCAAAGACCTGTTGGCTGCGGTGGCTGGAGGGAAGGTATTCTCGAAGCTAGACTTGAGGGATGCCTACTTCAGGGTGCGGATAAGGGAAGGGGATGAGTTCAAAACGGCTTTCAATACCCCGTTGGGTCAATTTGAATACTTAGTTATGCCGTTCGGACTCCAGGGAGCGCCGGGAGTCTTCATGAACTTAATTAATGAGGTGCTGCACAAGTATTTGTTCAAGGGGGTCCTTGTTTACCTTGATGACATACTTTTGTACTCCCCCGACCTGAAATCACATGTCAAACTGGTGAGAGAAGTCCTTCAAACGTTGCACAAGCACAAACTCTTTGCTAAGCTGTCCAAATGCAAATTTCACAAGTCAGAGATCCCCTTCCTGGGCTACCGCATATCACAGAGGGGAATTGAGATGGATCCTGATAAAGTAAAAGATGTGGTGGGGTGGGAAACCCCTAAAACTAGGAGGCAACTCCAGGGTTTCCTCGGATTCGCCAATTTTTACAGATCATTCCTCTCAAACTTTGCTCAAGTGGCTCTCCCCCTAACTGACTTACTGAAAATGAAGGGGAAGCCTCCTGACTGCACACGTCCCGGAGCAAAGTTAGACTGGTCCCCTGAATGTCAACACGCCTTTGACCGGCTAAAAGCTCTCTTTAGGTCGGAGCCTGTATTGGCGCACCCAAATGAACTTAAAAAATTCATTGTACAAGTCGACGCATCTGATGTTGCAATGGGAGGGGCGATCCTACAAGAGGGGGACGATAGTAAACTACACCCCCTCGCCTATGTGTCTAGAAAATTTAATGACACTGAACGAAATTGGTCGGTGTGGGAGAAAGAAGCGGGATCGATCCACTTAGCGCTGGCGACCTGGCATCATTGGCTTGAGGGGGCACGGGTTCCATTTGAGGTTTGGACTGATCATAAAAACCTTGAGCTCCTCCGCTCCCCCCGCTCATTGAACGCCAAACAGCTGCGTTGGGCTGATTTCTTCTCTAAGTTCAACTTCACACTGCACCATTTTCCTGGAAAATCTAACTCGCTAGCTGACGCGCTTTCACGCCTCCCACAACACGACAGTAAGAGGGAGGAGATTCGTGACTCTGTATTCACGCCCTCCCAATTGGGAGGAGCAGTAACCACTCGTAAGCAAGCGAAGCTTTCCCCCCCTTCCCCTACCCCTCCCGCAGATGACTGGGCTGCGAAATTCTCTACGGCTATGTCCGACGCCGACAGGGAGGAGGTGGGGGGGGAGGACGGAGTTACTCAAGATGCTCAAGGATGCTGGTGGAAAAATGGCAAACTGTTTGTTCCCCATTCCCTTCGGGGGGAGGTGATGAGTTGGGCGCACGGCTCGAAACTGGCAGGGCACACGGGATTTGTTAAATCACTCCAACTATTGCAGAGACAGTTCTGGTGGCCTGGGCTACGAAAAGACATTTCTTTGTTCACTTCTGCTTGCCAAACGTGTTTAATGAGTAAGCCCAGGCCAGGTAAACCCCCAGGGGTGCTGCAACTCCTCCCTACGCCAACTCGGCCATGGGAAGTGATTTCGATGGACTTCATTACGGACCTACCCCCTAGTGGGGGGAATACTGTTATCTGGGTTGTGGTGGATCTCTTCACTAAACAAGCCCACTTCATTCCGTTTGCATCAATCCCCTCAGCCAAGAAATTAGCCTCGGCATTCCTCCAACACGTAGTGAGGCTCCACACTTTGCCAGCTAAAGTAATCTCGGACCGGGGGGTGCAATTCGTTTCTCATTTCTGGAGTGAACTTATGTCACTGCTTGGGGTGGAGCGGGGGGTTGGCAGTGCATACCACCCAGAGACTGATGGGCAGACCGAACGTGTCAATCAAACCTTTGAACAATATTTGAGGTGTTTTACGAACTTTCAACAAGATAATTGGCATTCCCTGTTGCCTTTAGCTGAGTTCTGTTACAATAACACTCAGCACTCCTCGACGGGGATGTCTCCATTTAAGGCGGTCCATGGATATGACGCCCCGCCTTTACCGTTTCTGAATTCTCCCGACCTCCCGGCGGGAGATGCTGGTGACTGGTGCAAAAAGCTGCAAGCGGCTTGGCCGTTGTTATCTAAAACTCTGGACGATGAAAAGGAGGCTTACAAAACCCAGGCTGATAAGAAACGCAACCTTTCCTGGGTCCCAAAATGCGGGGAGTTTGCCTACCTATCCACTCAAAACTTGCGTGGAATTCAACCGAGTCGTAAACTCGGCTGGAAGTTTGTTGGACCTTTTGAAATTGTGCGGGTGATTAACAATGTGACTGTGGAACTTGCCTTGCCTAAATCACTAAAGTCTGTTCTTCCTGTCTTTCATGTAAGGCTTCTGCGCCGCGCGCCTGAGGAGAACAAATGGAGACTGCAACAACCCACCCCACCTCCGCTGCTGGTGGGGGGGGAGCCACACTATGAAGTTTCACAGATCTTGGACTCTAAAATCTCTCGCAACCGCTTGTTTTATTTAGTCGAATGGATGGACTTTGGGCCGGAACAGAGGGAGTGGGTGCGGGCAGAACATGTTCTGGCCCCCAAGATGGTCCATGCTTTTCATAAATTGTATCCCCACAAGCCAAAGGGATAGATTTGTTATCGAGAGGGCAGCATGTCAGGTAGTCCTGCCATGATGGATGGAGAAGGGAGGGCGGATGGGCTTTGTTTCGTGTAGGGAGGGTAGATGGGATCGTGGGGTGTTGATTTATGCACCTGGAGTGTTGGAATGGAATGCGGGGAGCTGCCTCGGCTGCCTGGCCGTGCAAGCCGTATCTCCTGTAGACTTCACACACTGACCTTGGAGGAGACAAGCTGTTCGCTTCCTATCGCTTTCACAAGCAACAGCTAGGCTGAGACAATGGGGGCGGTGGGAACTACATTAATTATTATTGTCTCCAGTTTCCCGCGCGCGCTATGCTTCTATTGGTGGAGGGGGGTCCCCATTCTCCCCCTTCTGGTATATCTGCTTGCTCCATGTAACCAAGTTATTCTTAACAATGTTCCTGTTACAGTAACCTACTATTGCAGCTTTAAAATAAATACTAATCTTGCTTCACTGAACAAGGCCTGGTATTTTGCTGACTAAGTTAAGGACTCTGACAATGTCTTTGTCTTGTGTGAAGTACGAATAAACGCGTCTTCTCTTATGTCGTCGTCCGAGTCATGAGGCACGAAACCCAGTACTTTACAATAAATATCTAAATAAATAATTACCCTGGTGATTCTGACAATCTGCTCTTCTAGGGTAAGAAGGCCAGTATTAGGGACTTTATGAACTGTTTTGATCCCACAAATATATGTGGATCAGAGGGAACCATAATAAAAACATAACAACTGTCTTTCTTGTATAGACCAAAAGTCCATCTAGCTCAGCATCCTGTCTCCAGCAGTTGTTGCTGGGAAGCTTGAAGTCTCCTCTGGTAAGTGCTCACTGAGATAAAATGGCTGGTTCAGACAAATTCTTCTAATGACTCACTGGAAATATCTGTTGTTTCCATAGGTGCACAAGTTTGCTTATCAGACATCAGGTTTGGGTTATAGAATGGTCTGGCACAACCATCTCTTTGGCATTACATTGGCATCATTTTTTTTTTTTTAGTTCAAGCTCCCACTGGAGGCATAACTTTTTTTCTCCCTTATGTACTAAAGTTGTGTTGGGATGTTCCACTTCAGTTGGGGCATCCACACAATAAAATCTTCTATTTTTTTAAAAAAAAATCCTTCACATAGTAAAGTATCAGTAAGAAGGCAAAAGTAGAACCTTTTCTCTGTGATATCTACTTTCCAGGTAAAAGGATTTTTTTAAACAATAGAGGAATGAGCATCCAGTGATATCATCCCTCCCCCCGCACAAAGACACCTGTAGTCTGAAATGGTACAGGCTAGAAACAGAACTGTCATAGCTGTGAGACTCTAGAGAACCTGGGTGGAAGAAGGCTGCATGAAGAGAGGCAACTTACCCCCTCCCTCCTGTGTAACTCAACATCACTTTCTCCAAAATGCTTTTTCACCTTCAGGGAGAAAGATACATAACTTCCCCCACATTTGAAAAAGTGACTTCAGAGAGCAATTTGAAATGAAAAACTCTACAGGGAAGGGATTTCTTCCTATAGGCTGGTCTTCTGGGCAAATGGCCTGCCCCTGGATGTTTTGGGTTATTAAAAAAAAAAAAAAGGAACTAAGTAAAGAGGCCTGGAACTCCATTTAATATATAGTTTGAGCTCAAGAATTCTGCCTGTTTCCAAAGGCAGTTAGCTATAATACATTTTTCATCTTTACCACAGGTTACAGAAATTCACCCCCGAGGACCAGACATACCACTTGACACATGTTGTTGGGTCTGTTTGCAAATGAAAGTATGTTTGTAGCACCTTTGCATTTTATATGCAGTTGCTGGATTCTTATAACTCTCTAGGCACCTTTTGAATCATAAAAGCCAGCCAACAAATGAGAGAATTATGCTGATGCAGCTGTTTAAGCTCACTGTAAAACAGAGTCTATTTAGGGGCTCTGAATTCCCTTCACATCAGTAATCTGCAATCTACAGAAAGAAAATCCAGCCACACTGGAGATATCGGCTGGGCATTCTTCCCTCAGCAGGGCCATACTAGATAAGATTTTATGTAGTTTGCAGCTTCTGTGTAATGTTCCTCTTGTGGTGGTGCCAGGAGTTCACAGCCCTAACAAGCTAATGCTTTTTAATGAGTAGCTTATCGCAACAACATCATTGGCTAATAGAGCTAATATTTCACAGTCCTTTCTTTTCCTTTAAACCTGTAACCTTTCTCTTTTTGCCAGTTTCTAGTCCTGCTGAGATATTGTTCTTCATAAGCTGTTCCTACTGGGGGAGGGGGGAAGCTCCCAGGTTCCCTTAGCATGCTGCTTGGTTCCATACAACAGAGAACCAGGGATGGTTTTAAAATTCTCACTCCTGCCCCCCCAGGTGTTTAGTTTCACTTGTCCCTTGTGCAAACTGACCCAATGATTCTTTGTTTTTGCACCCCTTTCTGATTTCTGGTAAAGTATATGCAATTTTCAATATTATCAGTATGTCTTTCTATATTAAACATGGACAATCGTATTCAATGGCATCCATTCACATAGCGGACCTCATGCTGCAGCCCACTGTTTTGCAGAAACAATATACCTGCAGTTGGAGGGGGAAATTGTCACTCCTACTTCCAGAGGCAGACATGCACAGCTGGGTACAAGTGAGAGTCAGTGTAGTGTAGTGGCTAGATTATCGGACCGGGACTGGAGAGACCCAAGTCCAAATTCCTACTTGCCACAAAATTGACTGGGTGAACTTGGAGCTGTTATTCTCCCTTAGTCTAAACTACCTCAAGGGGATGTTGTGAAAATCAAATGGAAGGGGAAGAAGCAGGTCTGTCTCCCAGGGCTCCTTAAAAGGAGGATGGGATGCACCAAATGAATAAATAATGGGATGGATCCTACACTTGTCCTACCACCCACTAAGAAAAGTTTATATATTAAAATATTTATACCCCACTTTTGCTTTTGGCTCAAGTTTGAAGCCTTCTTCCAGTCTCAGGAATCTTCCTCCAACTGCAGTATCTCATAAGGCCGGAGGAAGACTACTTGGAGAATGGTTGGAGCCACTTCAATATATATAAATGGCCTACATGGTATGGATAAATACTGTATAAATTTTGTATATGCAAACAAATCCACAAAACCAACTATAAGAAATGAAGAACTGAAAACTATTGACAAAAATAAAACAGGAACAAAATATTGAACAATTGCACAACTCTACTGAGCATAAGGCATGTGGTATTTAGCATGCCTTTGCCCCCTAAACCAAGCACAGCACCAACAGACAGCATTCATTGACTATAGAAAGCAAAATCTTTCCACTTGTGTGACTGCTTTGCTCTTTAGTTGTGAAAAAGAGCTTTACCACACATTCCAACTTGAGACAGCAGAAGGCTATACACCCTGTGTCCGCAAGTGCCTGGCCCTTGGCTGGAATTAGGAGACAGATAATCTGGCTTCAGCTATGAAATAAATATTTGACCCAGCATGAAAACCAGAGGGAGGATTACCAGGCTTTAGGAATGGAACACTAATATATTTTCTGCTAATGTGAGATGCAGATAGCTTTGAACTGTAAAAGCCATCCTCACAGAAAGGTAACACTAATACCTTTAAAAAGCCTTGTTGTTTATTCAGTTAATCCTTTGTGGAAGAGAGAGAAAATATGATAAAGCTTTGACAAATGGGCAGTGGCACTTTCACTTTGGTTCTGTGTATTTCAGGTCACACTAGGCACCAAATTATTCTCAGAAACTATTTACACATAGTGAGTGTTTTGTAATGCTAATCTGAACTTTTTTTTCTTTCCTGATCAGCTTTGCCTACAGCAACATCTGGAGAGACCTTTGTTCTTCAGAAGCAAGTCCCATTGTGTTCAATGTGATCTACCCCCTAGTAAACCTTTCAGACTTCAGCATCATATCCTAAATACATTGAATCCCAACCAATTTCATTGGGTTTAGGCACAGAAAACTCTTCTTCTACCTAGAATGGGGATATAAGCATTTCTTCTAAGCAACTAGGAGTAAATTAATCTTCATCTGATCACAGAAAAAAAAGGTACAGGTGCATGTGTGTGTTTTTGTTGGATAGTGAAGGTTGTCATCTCCTGTCTGGGAAATTCCAGAAGATTTTAGTGGGGAGTAGAGCTTGGGGAAGAGAAGGACCTCAGTGGGTATACGACCATCTAAAGCAGCCTTTTCCTCTGGGGAACTCATCTCTGTAGCCTGGAAATCAGTTGTAATTTTTTGAGAACTCCAGGCCCCATTGCTTACACAAATAAAATATTTGAATCAAACTACTGGAAATTAGATCCCAGTTCTTTCCTTTTCAAATCCATTCAGATTTTACAACAACAACAAAAACTACTACTACTACTACTACTACTATCATTATTATTATTTCTAACCATATTGCTACTGGAGTATTGTTGTTGTTCAGTCGCACAGTCGAGTCCGACTCTTCGCGACCCCATGGACCAGATCACGCCAGGCCCTCCTGTCTTCCGCTGTCCGCTGAAGTTTGCTCAATTTCATGTTCGTTGCATCGATGACACTGTCTAACCATCTCATCCTTTGCCGTCCCCTTCTTCTTTGACCTTCAATCTTTCCCAGCATCAGGGTCTTCTCCAGTGAGTGCTCCCTTCTCATTTGGTGGCCAAAGTATTTGAGCTTCAGCTTCAGGATCTGGCCTTCCAGGGAACAGTCAGGGTTGATTTCTTTTAGGATTGACTGATTCGATCTCCTTGCAGTCCAAGGGACTCTCAAGAGTCTTCTCCAGCACCACAGTTCAAAAGAATCTATTCTTCGGCGCTCGGCCTTCCTTATAGTCCAACTCTCACAGCCATACATTACTACAGGGAATACCATTGCTTTGACCATGCGGACTTTTGTTGGCAAGGTGATGTCTCTGCTTTTTATCATGCTGTTTAGGTTTGCCATCGCTTTCCTCCCAAGGAGCAGGCGTCTTTTAATTTCATGGCTGCAATCACCATCTGCAGTGATCTGGGATCCTAGGAATGTGAAGTCTGTCACTACTTCTACGACTTCCCCTTCTATTTGCCAAGGAGTGATGGGCCAGGTGCCATGATCTTAGTTTTTTTGATGTTGAGCTTCAAGCCCACTTTTGCACTCTCCTCTTTCACCCTGAGCAAGAGGCTCTTTAGGTCCTCTTCACTTTCTGCCATCAGAGTGGTATCGTCTGCATATCTGAGGTTATTGATCTTTTCCCCAGCAATCTTAACTCCAGCTTGTGATTCATCCAGGCCAGCATTTCGCATGATGTACTCTGCATATAAATTAAATAAGCAAGGTGACAATATACATCCTTGTCGTACTCCTTTTCCTATGCTAAACCAATCAGTTGTTCCATATCCGGTTCTTACTGTTGCTTCTTGACCCTTATACAGGTTTCTCAGGAGACATGTGAGGTGGTCCGGTACTCCCATCTCTTTAAGAACCTGCCATAATTTATTGTGATCCACACAATCAAAGGCTTTAGCATAGTAAATGAAGCAGAAGTAGATATTTTTCTGGTACTCTCTTGCTTTCTCCATAATCCAGCGAATGTTGGCAATTTGATCTCTAGTTCCTCTACCTCTTCGAAACCCAGCTTGTACTTCTGGCAGTTCTCTATCCACGTACTGTTGGAGCCTAGCTTGTAGGATTTTGAGCATGATCTTGCTAGCGTGTGGTGAAATGAGTGCAATTGTGCGATAGTTTGAACATTCCTTGATGTTGCCCTTCTTTGGGATTGGAATGTAAACTGACCTTTTCCAATCCTGTGGCCACTGTTGTGTTTTTCAAATTTGTTGGCAAATTGAGTGCAGCACTTTAACAGCATCTTCTTTTAAGACTTTGAATAACTCAGCTGGGATACCATCACCTCCACTAGCTTTGTTGTTAGTAATGCTTTCTAAGGCCCATTTAACTTTGCTTTCCAGGATGCCTGGCTCGAGGTCAGTGATTATACCATCGTGGTTGTCAAGGACATCGAGGTCCTTCTTGTATAGTTCTTCTGTGTATTCTTGCCATCTTTTCCTAATCTCTTCTGCTTCTGTTAGGTCCCTACCGTTTTTGTCCTTTATCATGGCCAGCTTTGCATAGAACGTTCCCTTGATTTCTCCAATTTTCTTGAAGAGATCTCTAGTCCTTCCCAATCTATTGTTTTCCTCTATTACTTTGCATTGTTCATTCAGGAAAGCCTCCTTATCTCTCCTTGCTGTTCTCTGGAAATCTGCATTCAGTTGGGCAAATCTTTCCTTTTCCCATTGCCTTTAGCTTTCCTTCTTTCCTCTGCTATGTGTAAAGCCTCATCAGACAGCCACTTTGCTTTCTTGCATTTCTTTTTCTTTGGGATGGCGGTGAGTGCTGCCTCCTTTACAATGTCACGGACCTCTGTCCATAGTTCTTCAGGCACTCTGTCTATCAAATCTAGTCCCTTAAACCTATTCTTCACCTCTACTGTATATTCATCAGGGATGCGATCTAGGTCAAATCTGAATGGCCTTGTGGCTTTCCCAACTTTCTTCAATTTAAGTCTGAATTTTGCAATGAGTAGCTCATGATCTGAGCCACAGTCAGCTCCAGGTCTTGTTTTTACTGACTGGATAGAGCTTCTCCATCTTTGACTGCAAATTATATAGTCAATCTGATTTCGGTGTTGCCCATCTGGTGATGTCCATGTGTAGAGACGCGTCTTAGGTTGTTGGAAAAGGGTGTTCGCTATGACCAGCGTGTTCTCTTGACAAAACTCTGTTAGCCTTTGCCCTGCTTCATTTTGTTCTCCAAGGCCAAACTTGTCTGTTATTCCGGTTACCTTTTGATTTCCTACTTTAGCATTCCAGTCCCCTATGATGATGAGGACATCATTTTTTGGTGTTAGTTCTACGAGCTGTTGTAGGTCTTCATAGAACTGGTCCACTTCAGCCTCTTCTGCAGCAGTGGTTGGGGCATAGACTTGGATTACTGTGATATTGAATGGTTTGCCTTGGATTCGGACCGAGATCATTCTGTCATTTTTGAGATTGTATCCCAATACTGCCTTTTGTCACTCTCTTGTTGACTATAAAGGCCACACCATTTTTTCTACGGGATTCCTGGCCACAGTAGTAGATATAATGGTCTTCTGAGTTAAATTCGCCCATTCCTGTCCACTTTAGTTCACTGATTCCCAAGATGTCAATGTTCATTCTTGCCATCTCATTTTTGACCACATCAAGCTTACCTTGATTCATAGATCTTACATTCCAGGTTCCTATGCAGTATTGTTCTTTGCAGCATCGGACTTTCCTTTCACCGTCAGACACATCCACAACTGAGCGTCCTTTCGGCTTTGGCCCAGCCGCTTCACTCTTTCTGGGGTTACTCGTACTTGCCCTCTGCTCTTCCTCAGTAGCATATTGGACACCTTCCGACCTGAGGGGCTCATCTTCCGGCGTCATATCTTTTAGCCTTTTGTTACTGTCCATGGGGTTTTCTTGGCAAAGATACTGGAGTGGGTTGCCATTTCCTTCTCCAGGGGATCACACTTGGTCTGAGTTCTCTGCTGTGGCCTGTCCGTCCTGGGTGGCCCTCCACGGCATAGCCCACAGCCTCATTGAACCACGCAAGCCCCCTCGCCACGACAAGGCAGTGATCCATGAGGGAGACTGGAGTATTAGCCCCCCCTTAAGTAAAGGTAAAGGTTCCCTTGCTCAAAAGGCAGTCAAATACGACTCTAGGGTTGCGGTGCTCATCTCCATTTCAAAGCCGAAGAGCCAGCACTGTCCAAAGACATTTCTGTGGTCATGTGGCCGGCATGACTAAACACTAAGGTGCACGGAATGCTGTTACCTTCCCACTGAAGTGGTACCTATTTATCTACTTGCAATTTCTTGCTTTCGAACTGCTAGGTTGGCAGGAACTGGAACCAGAGACGGGAGCTCACTCCATCATGCGGCACTCTCGGGTCTCGAACTGCTGACCTACTGACCTTCCACAGCTTGCAGTTCAGCGTCTTAACCACTTGAGCCACCGCAGCTCCTTAGCCCCCCCTTATATGTACATAAATCCTCCCTGAAGTAGTACTGTCTCTGGTCGAATCTGCATTTGCATTTTTAAATCAGTTGCGTGCTGCTGTGATGCCGTCTTTCTCTATGCTTGTTTGAATGTTGTTTGGAGAAGATTCTTTTAAAGCAGTTCAGAGGTGCAATGACAGTGCAGCTGCCCTGAAAGGATGATAAACATATGTGGACATGCAAAAGTATGCTAGCACTGTTGAGGTGTGAAAACAACACCAAATGTGGACAGCTTTTTTGAAGACAGAGTCAAAAGGCTGGGACACTGATGGGAAAGACAAATGCAGATTCAGCCCTTATATGTTCTGCAAAAAGATTCACTATCTCAGCTGATGCAGCTGAGCATTTGGGCTCACTGTTATTACAACTGATCTTTCACTTTGCAGCCCCTCAGGGAACTCTTTAAACCATCATCTCAGACTTGTATCATTAAAGGAAACTTGGTCTTTGGTCTCCACTTGCTACCATTGCTTTTGGCAACAAAAAGGAGCACAATCTAGGAAAGGAGTTGGGTCAAAAGAGACCTCTTTGATATTAAATAAACATCTACCTTTATCTTGTTCCTTTGCTTTCTACCAAGGAAGATGCCATGAGACAGAAACAAGGAAGATGAATATCAAGCCACAGACATTTCAGTAGCAGGAACATAACAGCCTGTTGTTTTCAAACACCACAGATTTATTTTCAACAGAAAATATACATTATGGTTAAAGGGTAGAAAAAGCCATTTGACACTTTGAAAGCCCACAAGGTGTCATTGCTGGGGCAATAAGCAGTTGAAGGATAAAGAGAACTTTTTTGCAAGGATTTTGTCTGCTCCTGGAGTGTGTATGTTTAAATGAAAGCCTTCACATTGGATAAGATTGTCACTACCTTGGCAAGTGAGACAAACCATGGAGGTGAGTAGATAGGAAACTGGGAAGTGATTAATTACAATGGTAAAAAAATATGTAATTAATTACAATGGTAAAAATATGTAATTCTGCATCCAGCTTAAAGTAGAAAAGGAATGATTAAGCAACACAAGAAATGGTCATAGGGAACCCTCCAAAGTACAAGGGTGCTGGGTTTAAGCTAAGCATTAGGCTTACCATTTGCCAAGATCTGCCATCAAACTCCCACTCATTCTGCTCTGTCTCTGCTGGTGCCAAAATGACCAGGAGGTGGGAAATGGGAGGGAGAATGTAGATCAGCACCACAGCTTCCTTAAACCCCTTCTCTGGAGTCATGCTGCAGCTGCATTGCCATCTTTCCATTGTACCCTATGGCCCCATAAGGTACAATGGAGAGATCATGCAGCTGCTGCAGGACTCCAGAGTGTAATGTATCCGCTTGAGAACATGGGCTCAGGGCAGCCATGTGCTTGGACTGGTTCTAACCGGTCCACCATGTGGCCAGGCGAAGGGCCTGAGCTTCACCCCAAAGGACAATGGACTAGAGGATCCTGACTCCCCTCCAATAGAGGAGCAGGAGTTAATTCAATCAATGTAAATAGCGAATCACCGTGTGTGTGTGTGTTTAGGGTGTGGTTCACTTGGGGATAAAAGCCGGCCTGCGAGCCGGCTTAGGTGTCTTGTTCTGCAACTAATAAAGTATGTGAGAGCTGAAATCACTAGTAAGTACTTTTCACTGGCGATGAGGATGGGATGCCAACTCCCTCCATGAACAATGACCACGAGATGAGCACTGCTGACCGCCCCAACACCGAAAGCACCGAACGCCACTGCCGAGCTTCATGTCCGCTTCTCCGGTTCCTGGACGCAGCACCGCTCCCAAGCACCGCTGACCCCGAGAGCAGCCTCGCTTCCAATGCCACCAACTCCACACCGTGACCTCCACAGGTGAACACAATGGCTGCCAGCAATGAGAGCTTCCCTGCCTTCGACATCTCCCATCCCGCACATTGGGAGACCTGGATCGAGACGCTGGAGTGTCACTTCGAGATCCATGGCATCGCGGATGCGGGTACGAAGAAGGCCTACCTCCTACGCTACTGCGGCATCGAGGTACACCTCCTCCTGAAGGACCTGGTGAACCCCTTACAGCCGAAAGATGCGGCCGCCACCTACGAGATGCTGGTCAAGGCGTTTACCGACCACTTGGCCCCAAAGCCCACCAAGTTCGCGGAGCGAATGGAGTTCTTTGCAAGAACACAGGGCCCCGACGAAACATCTCCGGAATTCCTGGCCGGCCTACGCTGCGCAGCAACAAGGTGTGCCTTCCCCAGCCTCACAGATGCCCTCCTAAACCAGTTCCTGGTGGGGCTGAAGGAGACAAAGCTGCGCTGCAGGCTCATCAGCCGGGACGACCTCACTCTGGAGGCCGCCATCAAGGAAGCGGCCGCCTACGAGAAGTCTCACGTGGATCACCGGCCAAAGACGGTCCATCGCCTCCAGGACTCCGGCCCCTCGGACGACTTGAACGATGAGGAGGTCCTACAGGTAAACCGACGATCGCAACAATGCACCCAATGCCACAAGGGACTCCCCGCGGCACCAACTCAGCCCAACGCATCTGCCTGTGCCAGCTGTGGCGACGCGCACGAGCGTCGGACCTGCCGTTTCCGGGACGCCGTCTGCAGGACCTGCAACAAGGCCGGACACCTCGCCCGAGTCTGCCGCTCCAAGGGCAAGCGCCTGGGATCCACTGCCCAGCTGGACGCCACAAGCCTGCACACCGTGACGACCCAGCGCTGGCAAATGGTATGTAACTTGCCCCCTGAAAGCCCGGACAAGGTGCATGTGACTGTCCAAATAGAGGGGTCCCCCTGCCAAATGGAAATAGACTCGGGGTCCTCTTTCTCTATAATTTCCGCGGAGACCCTCAAAACGCTATGCCCCAAGGGGGGACCCCGACTGCACAAGCCACGGGGTTTGAAACGAATGGACTTTAACAAAAACCCAGTGGCGGTCCGTGGCTGGGGCAAGTTTCAGGTCCAATTTAAAGGTTTCTCGGGCTTGCTGGACCTGCTGGTCGTGGAAGGGCGCCTCTCAAGTCTCCTGGGGTTGTCGTGGTTTGAGCCTTTGGGACTCCAAATAGCAGGAGTAAACCACCTCGGGACCGCAGACTGGGAGGCGGTGTGCCGCAATTTTCCCAAAGTGTTCGATGGGACCCTGGGGAGGTACAATGGGACCCCGATTTCACTAGACCTGGACCCCAAGGTACGGCCCATCTGCATAAAGGCACGGCCCCCTCCCATAGCCATGCGGGGAAAAATAGAGGCCGAGCTCGACCGCCTGGTCGCCCAAGGAGTGCTGGAACCGGTCGCGTCAGCGCGTTGGGAAACTCCCATTGTGACGCCAATTAAACCTAATGGGGCTATACGCATTTGTGCAGACTACAAATGCACCATAAATAAGGCCCTGCAGGACCACGCCTATCCGGTCCCAGTAGTGAGCCATGTCCTGGCCTCCCTTACGGGGGCCAAGGTTTTCGGTAAGCTGGACTTGGCGCAGGCTTACCAGCAGCTGCCAGTGGACACGGCCGCTGCGGAAGCACAAACCATCACCACCCACAAAGGGGCTTTCCGGGTAAATAGACTGCAGTTTGGGGTTTCGGTGGCGCCAGGGATTTTCCAATCTTTCATGGATTCCCTTCTTAAAGGAATTCCAGGGGTCCAGCCCTTTCTAGATGATGTCATCATCGCAGCACCGGACTCCATCACCTTCGCCGAATGGCTGCGTCAGGTCCTGCAGAGGTTCGACGATGCTGGCCTCAAGGTGAAGAAGGAAAAATGCCTCCTGGGGGTGCCCCGCATCGAATTTCTTGGTTTCGCAGTCGATGCACAAGGCATCCACCCCACAGACGAAAAAATTAAAGCAATCACACAAGCCCCGGTCCCCACGTCCAAACCGGAACTACAGGCCTTCCTAGGCCTCTTGAATTTCTATCACGCATTTCTGCCCCAAAAGGCATCAGTGGCTGAACCCCTCCACTGGCTGCTGGACAAGGATGCACCATGGGCCTGGAAGCCGGAGCATGCGGCGGCATTCCAGGTGGTAAAAGACTTGTTGGTCTCCAACACGGTACTGCACCATTTCTGCGAGGCTTTACCGGTTGTTCTGGCGTGTGACGCGTCGCCCTACGGGGTGGGGACGGTGTTGGGGTATCGGTTGCCGGATGGCCGGGAGGTTCCGGTCGTATATTATTCTCGGACCCTGTCATCTGCGGAGCGTAACTACACACAGATAGACAAGGAGGCGCTAGCGATAGTGGCGGGGGTAAAAAAATTCCACCATTATCTCTATAGCCGCCCGTTCGAGATCCTTATGGACCACAAACCTCTCCTGGGCCTCCTCGCGCCCAATCGGCAGACGCCGCAGATGGTCTCGCCTAGGGTTCTCCGCTGGTCCATATTCCTGGTGGGGTACTCTTATGCCCTCACCCACCGCCCAGGGAAGGCCATGGGATGCACTCAGCCGCCTCCCGCTACCCGCAACGGACCCAGACCCGGCCCCCGCCCACGTCATCGCTCTCCTGGAATCGCTGCCCCGTCGCCCAATCCACGTCAGGGAGGTGGCCCATCTCACAGGCCGCGACAAGGTTCTCTGTCGGGTTTTGGACTGGGTGGGGAGGGGGTGGCCGACAGCAAGACAAGACCCGGAATTTGCGCCCTTTGTCACAAGGCGCGATGAGCTGTCGACCTATAAGGGGTGCCTAATGTGGGGAGGTAGGGTGGTCATTCCAAAACCACTACAGCCATGGGTGCTCAAGGACCTTCATGAACATCACCCTGGGGTGGTCAGGATGAAGGCTTTGGCGCAGGGGTATGTCTGGTGGCCAGGGTTAGACTGGGATATTGAGGACGTTGTAAAAAGGTGTCAGCCCTGCCAGGCCTCCCGACCCGCACCCCCGGTGGCCCCAGACAGGGCCTGGGAATCCTCTCACCGCCCCTCGTCACGCCTGCACCTCGATTTTGCGGGCCCGTTCCAGGGGCAGCTGTTTTTTATACTTGTAGATGCCTACAGCAAGTGGCTAAAGGTAGAGCTGGTGCCGTCTACCTCCTCCCGGGCGGCCATCCGAGCGATGTGGTGGATTTTCAGCTCGCATGGACTCCCTGACACCCTGGTCACTGACAATGGGACGGCCTTCACGTCCGGGGAGTTCCAGGAGTTCACCCAGCAGCATGGGATTCACCACGTCAGGTCGGCCCCGTTCCACCCTGCCACCAATGGCCAAGCCGAACGCATGGTGAGAACAGCAAAAGAGGCGCTCCGCCGGACAGAAGGAAAGGACTGGGACTTCAGGCTGGCGCACTTCTTGTTCGGCCAGAGAACTACGCCCCATGCGACAACCGGCCGAAGCCCGGTGGAACTACTGATGGGCCGACGTCTTACCACCAGGCTAGACCGGTTACACCCCGATCGAGCACCAGAGCAGGAGCCCTCCACGGAAACCTCAGCGGTGGCATGGGGGTTTTTCCCGGAGGACCCGGTGTATGCACAGAACTACGCGAAAGGGCCCCCGTGGATTCCTGCCCGAGTAGTATGGGTCCGAGGCCCCTGTTCTTATGAAGTCTCCAGAGAGGATGGCCAGATCCTGCATCGCCACATCGATCAGCTACGCCACTGGGTGCTACCCCCGGAGCCGGACGAGGGGGAGGAGTGGAACGAGCCAGCTCAACCAGATGCGGGGGCGGGCGCACCGGAGGAAATCCCTGTGGACTTCAACTCCGGACAGCCAGCAACCAAAAACGACACACCGGGCGAGATGGTGAGCCCAGCCCCTCCAACACCAGAGCGGTCGCCGGTCCCCACGGTCGCCCAAGAGGCCGTCAGTTCCCCCATGCCAGAACCCCACCGCTCCACGCGGGAGTGGCGGCCTCCCAGCTATTTGAAAGACTATGTGTGCGGGTGTTTATCGGACCAAGGGGGGAGGGGTGTAATGTATCCGCTTGAGAACATGGGCTCAGGGCATCCATGTGCTTGGACTGGTTCTAACCGGTCCACCATGCGGCCAGGCGAAGGGCCTGAGCTTCGCCCCGAAGGACAATGGACTAGAGGATCCTGACTCCCCTCCAATAGAGGAGCAGGAGTTAATCCAATCAATGTAAATAGCGAATCACCGTGTGTGTGTGTGTGTGTGTGTTTAGGGTGTGGTTCACTTGGGGATAAAAGCCGGCCTGCGAGCTGGCTTAGGTATCTTCTTCTGCAACTAATAAAGTATGTGAGAGCTGAAATCACTAGTAAGTCTCAGTACTTTTCAGGGGACCTGGCTGGAGAATAGAGAACATAAGAACATAAGAGAAGCCAATGCTGAATCAGGCCAATGGCCCATCTAACCTAACACTCTGTCACGCAGCAGCCAAAATATACCATGTGCCATCAGGAGGTCCAGCAGTGGAGCCAGGACACTAAAAGCCCTCCCACTGCTGCCCCCTCCAGCACCAAGAGTAGAGTGCATCACCTGCCCCAAACTGAGAGTTCCCATCCATACCCTGTGGCTAATAGCCACTGATGGACTTCTGCTCCATATCCTTATTCTATTTCCCAGACTTTTTTTTTGTGCAGATACCTATTCCCACCAACCGGGGCCTCACTCTTCCCCAACAGCTTTTCCTACATAGTCAGTAGACCTCCTGGGTTTGTAGAAAAATCCAAAAAGTGAGAAAATCCCTGCAGGGATGGTTGAATTCCCCCCAAAACCTTTTGAAATGACCTCTGCAGGGACCTAACTCCAGGCATCAATGGTGAGAGATTAGAACATTGGGGGGGAGGGGGAGGCTTCTGACTGGCTCTGTCGGTGAAGGGTGGGGGAAGGGCCCTTTCTTTCCAGGCCTCTTTCGGCCTTGGAGGGAGGGAGGGAAGGAGCCTTGGGGCTAGGCTGGGGGATTCCTAGAGATTTTGTGGTGGAGTGCAAGGAGGGCAGGATTTGGGGAAGGGAGAGGCCTCAGCTGGGTATCATGCCACAGAATCCACCCTCCAAAGAAGCCATTTTATCCAGGGTGACAGATCTCTGTTGCTCACAGATCTCTGGAGTTCACTCTCCATGCCCCACTTGGAGGTTGCCAACCCTAGGCCTGGCAGCAGTCTAGGGTTGCCAGGTCCCCCCATGGGCACTGGCAGGGGATGGGGGTAGTGGAGTTGCCAGCTCCAGATCTGGAAACTCCTGGAGATTTGGGGATGGGGCCTGGGGAGGACAGGGACCTCAGTGGGGTACAATGTCCTAGAGTCCACCCTCCAAAGCATCCATTTTCTCCAGGGGAAGTTATCTCAGTAGTCTGGAGCTGAGCAGTAATTCCAGGGGATCCCCAGATCCCACCTGGAGGCTGGCATCCCTAGGCAGCACCCTCTGGGTGACTTGATACCACCTAATTTGCATGACTCAACTTGGCCTGGCTGCTTGCTGCTGTAAGGCAGCCACCCTATGAGAGCCAGCAGTGGTGCAGCAGTTAGAGCTTCAGAGTAGGGTCTGCAAGACCCAGGTTCAGATCCCCATATTGCGGTGGAAGCTGACTGGGTGATTTTGGACCAGTCACATACTTTCAGCCTAACCAACCTCACAGGGTTGTTGTGCAGATAAAAAGGCGGTGAGAATAATGTAAGCTGCTTTGGTCCCCACTGTGGAGAAAGACTATAATTTTCCTTGGTAGAAGCTGTGGGGGAGGGGGGTGGAGACAAAAAGCTGAAGACAGATGAAGGCAGATAAAGGTTAAATTGGCTGTTGGGTGGGAAGGAAATAGGGTTGCCAACTCTGGATTGGGAAACTCCTGGACATTTAAGGGGTGGATCCTGGGGATGGTGGGGTTTGAGGAGGGGAGGAACTTCAGACTGGTATAATGCCATAGACTCCACCCTCCAAACCAGCCTCCATGAGAACCACCATTGCCAGCCTCTGGGTGAGGGCTGGAGATCACCCAGAATTACAACTGTTGTCCAGGTGACAGAAATCAGTTCCCCTGGATAAAATGGCTGCTTTGGAGAGTTGAGTCTATGGCTCCACCCCCAGAAGGGAGAAAGAGTGTGAGATAGGTAAGGGTAGAGGGGAGGAAGCAAAGGTGTGAGGAATGGGATGACCATCCCGCAAGTTTCTTGCGGGTCTCCACTTGTATGTCATAATCCTGAAAGTCAAGTCTATTAACTCAACCAACATTCTTTCATCATGACAGCAGATATCTTCATCATCTAAAGAAACAGTCTTTGTTGCTGTAACTTCTGGCTTTTCAGCTCTCTCTGTCCCTTCAGCTAGAATTGCATATTTATTTGAAGTCGGAATATTATATGCAACACTTTCAGGGGAGAAGTCAGCTATCTTGGTCTGTTTGCTTGCTGGAGGAGAGATTACATTGTATCTCAGGCGTTTGGGGCATTTTCCAACACTCATTACAGTTTTGTTTATGGCAGTCAGAAACTTTCAACAACCGATAAGCAGAGACAGAGTCACCACTGAAGATATATCCAAGTATCTGAAAACCTGACAGAAATGAGAGGAATTAATTAATTAGGAGTCGCCTTGCAGGCCTCCTTGTTTGCTGAGTCACCCTTCTCTCCAATTAAAAGGGCATAGGATGGGAACAAAAGAAAGAAAATAGGTAAGGTTGTCAAGGCTGCCAAGTCCTTTGATAAAAACTTAAAAGAGCAACTTTGAGTAATATTAAAAAACTGTTAAAAGCAATTTAAAATATCTTAAAACACTTAGTATTTCAGGAGACAAGGGAAGAGCTGGTGATTCAAACCTGGGTCTCCCAGATCCTAGTACAACATTCTAACTACTATGCTACACTGTCTCTCCATTTATAGCAGATGAATCCAGAGATGCATAAGCAGAAATAGAAATGAATTTGGCAGACTTCAGCTTATGCAAAATCTTATCCCTACACCTAGAGCTTTCCTATCTTATAGTATAGTACTCAGAAATTGGCTACACAAGATATCCCACTGGCAAAAATGCAAGTGGTTGTACAATACATTTGACTTAGTCCACATGGCTACTGTGACCCCCCCCTTTTTTTTTGCATTTCTGCTTGTGCAAAAGCTTGAACACAAGTGGAAATGTTGCACTGAATCCAATCCAATGTGCCTGTGAATGAAGCCAGGCACAAAAAAAACACATTTTGGTTGCAGTCACATGGGCCAGAAAAAATGGAGGGGAAGCGAGGCTATTTCCCCCAGAGGAATTTGGCCCACAGTTGCATAATCACACCTCCCTTTGAAGCTGTGGGGCAGTCCATCAGTGGGTGATCGGATTTAACTGTGGGTGAGTCTTTTTTTTGTGCTTTTTTCCCCATGCACTTAACCGAGGGATCAATGAATCACACCTCTGCACTTAGGGCTTCCTATGGAGTTTGCAATGATGTGCATACTGCAAAGGGAGGGGGGGAATGGCATGGAGTCGGGATGGCCTGATCAGACTATCCTGACACCATAAGAGTGCGCTGGAGTGATCAGACATGGGAAAGTCCATCCATGGCCCTTTGCAACCCTTTAACTACCAGATTTTCCCCGGTGTCTTTTAACTCTACTTTCGTGGCAGAGCAGAACAGGTTGCCAATGGCTGCAGGGTGCTTCCCAGATGTTGTTGTCTGATTGCACCCTTTAATCCACCCAGTATTCGCACCAGTGTCAGGTCTAATTGTGTATATGATCACTGCCTTCTTTTGTCTTTTCTTTCCCCCAGAAATGTCTTCCTGCACCACTTCAGAATATTATTTTACACAGGGGAGCTTCAGAGAGAAGGGGGAACTTGGCAGGGATTATCCGTCCTTAGTTTTGCACAGGGGCTACATGATGTTATGTTATGTCATGTCATGTCATGTTATGTTATGAAGTGTTCCCCAGCCCTCAGTAGTGGTTTTGAGAAGCTTTGGGGAAATGCTGAGAGAAGAGAGAGAAAATAATAATTATTTACATGAATTTGCTATGCATCTCTCTAATTACTATGTTGGAAGCATCCTCAAGCTACTGTGTTCCTGTATGAACCTATAAACTCTACCTGGCAGAGATAACATGAATATATGATCATTTATGCTAGGATAAAAGAGTGATGAATAACTTAGCCCCTGACCTTTTCAAAGATTACTGTCTCAAGGTCTTTATTCTTTTCTTTGAACAACTGTACTGCAGGCAGAAATTCAACTCTACAGAACACATGAGCAGTGACAGGAAATGCTGGAGCTGTTGAATTTCTGATTGTGAGAAGCATGGAATTTCTGCTAGGAAAAAAAGTGTAATTATTAAATTTCTTCCCCTTTATTGCAGTCTTTCCTGTACCCTTTCCAAATACAAAGCTGAAGAAGTATGCTCAGGTTCATTATCACAGTGGTGTAAATGTGGTATGAGCATTGTGTTTTATTACATTAATTGGAAATATTTCTCTGGTATCTTCCCCATAGATTATTTCAAGCTTCTGAAGACCTATGAGAAATTTTCTCAGAAGTCTTTAAACTCATATCAGAAACATATCATGAATGGTATAATTACTTCCACGTTTGAGTCACAACCTTTCCTGGAACATATATATATATATATAGATTCACTTCATTTATACCCTGCCTTTCTCCTCAGTGAGGACCCCAAGCAGCTTATATGTTCTCATCTGAAAGTATCTGACTGGTTCAAGGTCATCCTGCCAGCTTACATGATGGAGTGGGGATTTGATTCTGGGTCTCCCAGATCCTAGTCTGAGACCCTAACCACTACATTACACAGCTTAAGTGGAAGTGACACAGGCTGTATCCACAAATATGGTACACCCCCATACATTCATCCTGACATTATAAAGAAGCTTGTATATGTACCATGCTTTGTGCTTCAGTTTGGTTGACTGTAGTTTAATGTGTTGCATCTGAGAAATTAAAATAAAGAGTTATAAAAAATAAAGAAGCACCATGAGGAAAATGTAGAAATTACTTACATGGATTCAGGTGCTGAAACTTTATCATAATATCCCTTGACTGACTTAACTACTGAACATGCGTAAACAGATGAATCCGCCTTATAGTGAATCAGACCATTGGTCTATCAAGGTCATTGGCTCTCCAGGGTCTCTGAGGAAGTCAGCAGCAATCACTGGTCAAATGTCTCCCATGGAAGAACCAACAACAAGCCCAAGAGAGCCACTGCAAAACCAAATAATCCCAGTAGAACTACAAGTCAATGTGCCAAGTCAAACAGAGTCAAAATTAAACCAGAGAATCTCTACAGTGGAAACTCAAAGGGGGGCACTTTTGCAAGCCCAACAGAACCAATGGCAAAGTGCAGGAGTCCTGTAGTACTAAGTGCCACTGTGGCACTGCAAAGTCAACTGGACCAGAGAATCTCTGCAGTGTCAAAGACTGCCAAGTCAAACCAGAGAATCTCTGCAGTGGAAACTCCAGGTGGGGGGAGACTTTTGCAAGCCCAACAAAACCGATGGCATTATGCAGAAGCCCAGCAGAACCCAGGGTCACCATGGAAGTGCAAGCCCAACAGAACCAAAGCCAAACCAGAGAATTACAGCAGAACAAATCCAGGGGTTGTTTTGCAAGCCCAACAAAACAAATGGCAATGTGCAGAAGCCCAGCAGAACTCAGTGCTACTGTGGCAGTGCAAATGCAACAAGACTAATGTCAAATCAGAGACTCACAGCAGAACAAATCCAAGCAAGGGTGTGGGGGGGTTGCAAGCGCAGTACTACACACACACAAAAATGAATGGGATACAAAGAAAGACTGACAAAGAAAAGAAAAAGAAAACCTCTTGAAACTGGAAAACAAACATAAGCACCAGAAGTCATAGAAACCACCAGGAGTCATAGAAACAAAGGGAAAAAAACAGGGGCAAGATAAAAGAAAAAAACAAACAAACTAGTCCCCAGGAGCTTGCAAACGCTGACTCCTGATCTTTCCTGTTAATCCTGAATATTCCTCAGATTTTTGGTACTTTTTTTTTTGTATTCTGAAAAATTCCCATATATGTTTGGAATGCTGAATATACCTGAAAAAACCTCATCAGTATTTTTTGGGTGTATTTTCTGTTTAGGTGTATCCAAATGCACACCTGTAATGGCAACCACAGCAAGGGATTTTTAAAGACACGTGAGAAGCAGAGATAATTTGCCATTGCCTTCCACTGCAGATCCTTCCTCATTCAAGTACAAACCCTGCTTCTCTTCCAAGATCTGATGACACTGGAGTATACCATGCTGCCTTCCTGCCATGTAACCATTATTATATTTATAAAGGCCATGCTCTAAAATGTAATTGGCCAGGATTAACACTAACAATTGTATATTTTTTCAACTGTGTATTCTTTTTTATGAATTAGAAATTCCCATGATTGTACTGAAAGATGAAACCATAATTTCTATTTTTTTAAAGTGTTTTCAGTATCACCTAAACTGCTAAAAAGATTAAGATTGTAACCTGGAGCTTGGCACACTGGCAGGTAATTCTGAAAATACAAAAAGCAATCCAGCAAGCAATTCCTTTTTTAAAGGTTCTCTGTTATTAACTAGTCCAGGAAACTGAGGGGAGAACAGTTTTATTTAGTTGACTTTTTTAAACTGCTGGTTGATATATCCAATAGCAGGAATCTCTGGTAATTTGGTAATTTAGATCATATTCTGAGCACTTTACAAAATCGCTTCCCCTCCTCTGAAGAAAATGGAAGGTCAAGTGCTATCATTTGGGTAATTCATCCACTTAATGCTAGAACCCTTGTGTGGTATGCAGTAAATTTGTCTTTACTGGTCTACAGTTTCTTGAAGTTTTAAGTGTTTTCTAGCAGCTTCTAATGCTAATTCAAATGGACTCGTGTGAGAGACTCTTATGAAGGAAGAAATACTTGCATTTCTTCTAGGAGCAATCAACTTTACTAATAATTATCAGTACAAAAAAGGATTTACTGCTTATTGGGAAGCAAACTATTGTACACTGTCTGCTCAGCTTCTCTCTATTTCAGCAATGACATTATCTTTATGGTTTTCAAAGGTCTTACAAAATAGGATTGTCAATGCCTGACCCAAAGAAATCTCCAGTATCTTTAATGGCTAGAGTGGCATGAAGCGGTTTATAAAATATAGCTTCTCCCAATGCTGTAACATTCTGATGGAATAGTTCATCCTTCCCCAGTTTCTCTTTTAAAAACCTGGTATTCTCATACTTATTACAAATTCCAACCCAGCTTTTTAAAAAAACCCTGCAAACAAACAAAAACTCTTGCCCATTTTAAGTTCTAAGCTCTTTGGAGACTGTTTCAAAGTTCCAACACACTAGGTAAGACTGATTAAGAAAATAATGTCATTATAGCTTCCTTTTTAGACACTATCTGAAAAGATTTTTGTTGTGTACTAAGCCTAACCTTAACAGACCCAGCTTGGGGTCACAGAACAATGGACTGCTAGGATCCTGGGATGGACTTATCACCCGGGAGTGCCTCTGTAAATAGCCTATTGTTGGGAGTGGGAGTGTGATGGTGTGCATTTTATGGGCTTATAAGCAGAGCTCTGGCCCTGCTAGAGTGTCTTTCAGTTTTTTTTTTTTAAAGACATTTTATTAACAGGGTATAATAATACATTCCATATTTGATAACCAATTCTTGACATATCCTTTTTCACAGTTTTCTATCCCCCCTTCCCTGGCTTCCAGCGATACTCCACCCCCATTAATATTTCTATCAACATTTTCTTACATTCAATTCTTATTCCATATTCAAATCATCATTTTCAATATTTTCCTTTTCTGTTTCTCTCTATTAGGTAACACTTCTAATACAATTCATTTTCTTACTACACTTCTATACTTAATAATTGTCAAAGCAAAGCAACTTATTCTTCACATCCCAATTGGATTCCAGATAGTCTTTAAAGTCTTTCCAATCTGATAAGAATTCTTCATCTTCTTTTCCATTAAGTTTTCTTGTCATTTTGTCCATTTCAATCATGAAAATCATTTTCCTTATCCATTCCCATTTATTAGGTATCTGCTCCTGCTTCCAGAGTTGAGCATAAGTCATTCTTGCAGTTGTAATTAAATACCATAACAATGTTCTCTTTGTCACTGTAACTTCTTCCATTTTGAGCCCTAAGAGTAACATTTCTGGTTCTTTTTTCAAAGTACATTTCAAAATTTTCTGAATTTCATTATGGATCTCAGTCCAAAAAGCCGCCGTTTTTTCACATATCCACCACATATGGTAAAATGAGCCCTCTTTTTTCTTACATTTCCAACATTTGTTAGACATGTTGCCCCCCCAGCCAGAATAACGAGACAGACAACAGGTTTGGAATAAAACAAGGGCCACTTTATTAACTATTTAACAGAACATTGCAGCAATAACAACTAAGCAAGCATGGAACAGGCAAGGCAGGCGTCGCTCCCTGACCAGCCCCCTTGCCCTTGAAGGGCGGGCCACCCAGCTCTGATCGTGAGCCAAATCTCTGGCTCGTGACCAGCAGCCCTGCAAACTGGTTGCCCTCTAGGAGTGCCTACCCCTGAAGCCTTCCAACTTGCAGGGAGGAGCCTGCCCTAAAGGTTCCCAGTGGAGGTGATCACCATTCCCCACTCCGGACCCTGAAATCCGAAGGCAGTTCCTGATGACCCCCTGTTCCCTAACGGGATATGCCGTAAGGTACTCACCAGTTCTGTTTTCTTGCTTGCACAAAC
This sequence comes from Gekko gecko, assembly GCA_029375565.1. Taxonomy (NCBI): domain Eukaryota; kingdom Metazoa; phylum Chordata; class Lepidosauria; order Squamata; family Gekkonidae; genus Gekko; species Gekko gecko. The sequence continues at coordinate 144,583,531 of JAPDNY010000005.1, forward strand.
CTGCCAAGTGACCGACCTATTTAATGCCATCCACCCCCCAAAATACACCAGTCCACTGCCCTCAGTGTAAGGTAGGTGAAAACACCACCACTCCTCCAGCCAATCAGGGTGGAAGTGAAAAATTCCTACCTGGCCCCATAGGCAACCAGCATCAGCCTACACTAAGAACAGAGTGGGCGGGTGGACAAGCACGCGGAGCAACTGCCAGGCGGGAGCGGAGCCTAGCCTGCTTAAATAGCTGGCTCCGCCCCCGACCTCGTCGGGACACACAGCGTCCTCTCTGTTGCCGTCCCGATCCTTCGGGGCGGCAAAATAGCCCCCGCCCACCATCGGCGTCGCCAGGTGGACGGGAGCTCCGTTGCCCCCCCAGCCAGAATAACGAGACAGACAACAGGTTTGGAATAAAACAAGGGCCACTTTATTAACTATTTAACAGAACATTGCAGCAATAACAACTAAGCAAGCATGGAACAGGCAAGGCAGGCGTCACTCCCTGACCAGCCCCCTTGCCCTTGAAGGGCGGGTCACACAGCTCTGATCGTGAGCCAAATCTCTGGCTCGTGACCAGCAGCCCAGCAAACTGGTTGCCCTCTAGGAATGCCTACCCCTGAAGCCTTCCAACTTGCAGGGAGGAGCCTGCCCTAAAGGTTCCCAGTGGAGGTGATCACCATTCCCCACCCCGGACCCTGAAATCCGAAGGCAGTTCCTGATGACCCCCTGTTCCCTAACGGGATATGCCGTAAGGTGCTCACCAGTTCCGTTTTCTTGCTTGCACAAACCTGCCACAGCCAAGGTCAAGCCTCTGCTTTGGCTTTTGCTCCCCACTTAGCATCCTAATGCCGACCTAATTCCTTGCTGCAAGTCCTGTAAAAAGATCCCATTGCCCTTGTCAGACAAGTGCACCCCGTCAGCCCTATACAGGTCTGGGAACATGACCCGTATATCGGGGTGCGGCAAAAACATCCCCAATCCAGCATCCATGGCCTTTCTCAGCTGCCTATTAACTTTGCGACAGGCGCGGTCAATACACCTGGGGTCCCCCAAGTTCCGCCACACCTGGCGGGGCAGTATGGCAGACCATACTATCTTCACGCCGGGCCACCTTGCTCTTATCCTCACAAGGTCAGCTTTGGCCTGTAAAACTAGGGCCTTGCCCTTCATTAGACCCAAATCATTGCCCCCCAAGTGTATCACCAGGACATGAAGAGGAGGCCCCCTCCTCTCATGGAACAGCAAGGGAAGGAGCGCAGGCCACCGCATGCCCCTCCGTCCCAACCATTCCACCTCCGCCCATGCACTAAGGCCAAGCTGAGAGCCACTGGATGTCCATCTGGCATGATGCGCCACCCAGAAGACCATGCTGTGGCCGCAGACAGTAACCCTTTGTCGCATCCTGCGGCCTGCAGCATCTGTAACAAGACAAGCATTAATAAACGAAAGTACGCTATGGGATAGTTAGATAGCACAATTCTGGACATAACCCTTGTAACATCTGGACTTCCAACGCCCTATCCTCTGAATATCACTGCCAGTGTACCCCATAGCTACAGCCATTGATGCCGCTCCTATTCGGAAGGAGTGGGTGCCAAAGTGAACACCACCCAACCCCAATCGAGCCAGCGCCTTCTGTGTCACACTCCAAAATTGAAATTTAGTGAGGGGGGTACCATCCCTGTGTCGGAATAGGTAGCCCCGACCCTCTCCTCTTAATGCCAAAAATTGGCTCAAGGCCCCAACTGGGCAAAACTCGACCTCTGAACATTGGTCATGCTCAATAAACTTCCCCTTGCCACACTGATCAGTCTTCGATCTGCGTAGCCTAATTCCCACTTTGGAATCTGAGACAGAAACGTCACGCCGTTCAAGAGCCAGGCCAGACACATCCTGCCGTGAGCTAGCAACCAGCTCACTGACCCGCAGAGCCCCAAAGAAGGCGACCAGCGACGCCGCATGAAACAAAGCAGCTTCATAGCTATTAGCGCACACTGTGTGCCACTGGTCCCTGAGACCCTTCAAAATAGCTGGGGTCAGGGGTTCTCTGGGATCAGCCACTATGCCGCTCTCCCTGGACCAACCCTCGAGCATCTTCTGAATACGGAAGTCGCCCGTCTGGTCTACATGCCCCGATGCTTTGCTAGCATAGGCCAGAGCAGCCAACTTAGATCTGATGGTACGAGCTGACAGGCCCTCCCCCTTCAGTGTCACGCAGAACTCCATTAAATGAGGAACAGGTATGGGCCAAAGTTGCCGCAAGCCTGTCCCCTCCCTAAAGGAGAGGAATTGCCTACCCGCCCTCATGTAAGCCCTGCGAGTGGAAGGGATGAGGGCCAAGCTCATTGCCCTATTGGCCTCAGCCCGCCAATCTGCCACACCTTGTCTGGCATACGCACCGGGAACTGGTCGGCCTCTGGAGCCAGCTGACGGAATCTCTCCATCTGTTTACGAGAGAGAGCGTCAGCGACCCCGTTATTAACTCCCGGCACATGCCTAGCCTTGAACATTATATTATTGTGTAGACACTGCAGAGTGAAGGCTCTGGCCAGAGCCATGACCCTGGGGGATTTGGACGTCAAGGCGTTAATTACATGTACTGTGGACATGTTGTCGCACCAGAAGTGGACGGTGTGGTTGGCAAAGTCCCCTGACCAAATCCACACTGCTGCAACAATCGGGAAAAATTCCAGGAAGGTGAGGTCAGTGACCCACCCTGCCTGAAACCACTCCTCAGGCCAGTCCCCAGCACACCAATGACCCCAGAAATATACTCCAAAGCCGGAGGAACCCGCCGCATCAGAAGCGACCTGCAGCTCCACTTCGACTAATAGGTCCTCACGCCAAAAGGACACCCCGTTGTATGACTCCAGAAATTGCTTCCATACAAGGAGGTCGTCCCGGATACCCCTGGTGACCCGAGTCCTATGATGGGGAAGACGCAAACCCCTCATAGACTCGCAAAGTCTCTTAACAAAAGCCTGTCCAGGTGCCACAACTTTGCATGCAAAGTTGAGGTGACCAACCAACTGCTGCAACTCCAGAAAGGTTATTTTATTCTTTCTCCTTGTTATGTCTATTAATGCCTGTAGTGCAGTTAATTTATCCAAAGGCAATCTGCAGAACTGTCCCACCGTGTCAATTTCTATTCCCAGGAAAGTCAAAATAAGGGCCGGGCCTTCAGTTTTTTCCTCAGCCAGAGGAACTCCCAGCTCCTTTGCCAGATTAATGAAGCTGGACAGCAAAAATGCACATTGACCCGTACCCCTCCTTCCTGCCAATAAAAAATCATCAAGGTAATGGGCAGTACTGCCGAGGCCCGTCCTGTACCACAAGGCCCATTCCAGAAAGGAACTGAACCTCTCGAAAGCGGCACAGGATACTGAGCACCCCATAGGAAGAGCCCTATCCATGTAGAATTTGCCCTCAAAGGCAAAACCCAGGAGCTCAAAGTCATCCGGGTGGACAGGAAGGAGATGGAAGGCTGACTTAATGTCACATTTTGCCAGTTCCGCTCCCTGTCCACAGCTACGGACTACCCTCAAGGCCTGATCAAAGGAGGTGTACCTAACAGAACACAACTCCTCAGGTATCGCGTCATTCACCGACTCCCCACGTGGGTAAGACAAGTGGTGAATGAGGCGATATTCTCCTGGTGCCTTCTTTGGCACAACTCCCAAAGGGGAAACCCTCAAATTAACAACTGGGGGGAACGAAAAAGGACCCAGGACTCTGCCCTCCGCACATTCTTTGGCAATTTTTTGCCCCACTAATTGCTCCATACCGTGTACTGATTTCAAGTTAGGAGCCATGTATGGAGTCCGAGAACCCTGGAAAGGTATCCTAAAACCTAACCTAAAACCATCCAACAGGTAAACACGATCACACTGATTCAGGTAATCCCATAACCAACGCGCTAAAACTTCCAACTTTATTGGACTAGGTCCCTTTATCAGGAGGGGGGTTGTAGCCCCCACCACCTCCAGGGCGCTTACCACCTCTACCTCCGCCCCGACCCTTAGGTTTGGGGCAATTGGAGAAGGAATGAGGCCCGGCACATAGTGGACACTCGTGCCGGAATGAACACGACTTCCGACCACACGCCCTATGGGAGGTAAACTCCCAACAAAGCGGGTGTCACTGAACCGCCTGCCCCGCCTGGGAGCGGGTGCCTGTCGGTGCCTGTAACCTATGGACCGAATGACCACTGTGAGTCCTCTCACTCCCTGGCATCCTAATAGTTGACATACTCTGCAGCCATAGGTCCGGGTGTATCCGGTCCCATCGCATGGCCGTATTCATGGCTGCCCGCATATGAAATTCTTCATCGTACTGCGACCAAGCCGGGCTTGGAAAATCCGTAAAAGCCTTATAAATAATATCCATGTATTGGAGCAGAGCTACTGCTCTCCATGGATGATGCCGGACAATTACTGTTGCATAAATCAAAAACCCTGGGAACCAATTTGCCCAGGTCCTGTCCACCACTCACCTCTTCAGGCATTCTTTCTCACGGTCATCTAGATCCTCCCTGTCCTTCTTCTCCAATTCTCTATATAATAATGTGAATACATCTATGTATTCGCCCTTAAGGATCTTCTCCTTAGTGGCGATAGAAAAATGGTCCCCAAGGGGCAATGCCGAATCACCCGACGGCATAGCACCGGCTGAGACGGTATCGTATGAAACAGCCGCTGAATTTGTAAACCCTGGTCCTGGCAGCGGATAGCCCCATCCAGGCCACACCCCAGGAGGGGGCGGTGGATATCCACAGCCCCAACCCACATAATGTTGACCACTACTTGGCGCTATCTGTGACACTGGTGCAGGGGCACCCTGAGGGCCTGGGCCCCATGGCCAATATGAAGGATGCTTATCACTATGCGCCTCCTTACCATCCTTCTTTGGCTCCTTATACACCTCGACTTGCAGCTCTGCAGCGTCTTGTCCCTGTTGACCACACACTGATGCTTCGCCTTCGTCCCCCACAGGGGATACCTGTCTGTCTTCCAAAAAAGCCAGACGGGCCAGCACCTGCTCTTGAAAAGAAGCATTAGAATCTCCAACTACCCGCTTCTTCCCACTCTTTGTCAGAGGGGCACCCTGCTCCTTCTCCAGGGCCTCCAACCGCTGCAAAATAGCCGCATTTATGGGATCATCCTCCTCATCACTGGATGGGAGTACCGGCTCTGGCCGTACAGGGGGCTGCTTAGGTGCAGGCTGTTTCCCCTTGGCCTTACCTAGACCTTTCTTGAGAGCCATCACAAACAACAATGCAACAATCCCACTAAGTGTATACTTACTAAACTAAACTGATGTGACTAGGCCCAATCAGGAAGCCCCGTAGCCTCCACCAGATTAACCAACCAAAAATGTACAGATAAAATATCTGCCCGGCTACAACTATAGAAAATGGCTGCCAACAAAATTCCCAAAATGGCTGCCTGGGACGGACACACTCAAGATGGCTGCCCCTAACTACCCTAACAAGATGGCTGCCTCAAAATTGCCCCACTAAGATGGCCTCCCCTAGGCAATGCCCTCACAAAAATGGCCACCCTAAGACTGCCCCCACACAAATAGTAAAATTAGCGAAACTGTCGCTAACCAAAACCCCAGGGGGAGGGGGCAAGAGTGGGGGGGGGGAGATTCAAAGCTGAAATGAGAAAATAAGAAATGTGGCCCCAGCAGTCTCACCAAACTGCCGCCACAGAATGCGAATGTATGATGGGGGGGAGGTTTTTTTTGTTTTTTGTTTTACACAAAGAACTGTGGGGGGGGCCTGCAAGCTGCCCCACCACCTCAGGCCTCGGCCGCTGTCCCTCTCCAGGCACGCTGCCGCTGCCAGCTGTCCTGCACCAGCAAGCCTCCGAGCAGCCCCAAGGACTCGACCGCTCAGCCGGCCCCGCCACCCAAGGGGCCGCTGCCGCCGGCACCGAGCCCTAGCCCACAAAAACAGCTAATGCCCAGCTGAGATCTGCCTCCCAGTGACACGGCACACAAGCAAACACCGCGTCAGTCGCACCTCGGCCCGCCGCCACAATGAGCGTCGGGCCCACCAATTGCTCCTTCTGCGTGCTCCGATCGACACCGAGCGAGCACACGGAGCAACTGCCAGGCGGGAGCGGAGCCTAGCCTGCTTAAATAGCTGGCTCCGCCCCCGACCTCATCGGGATGCACAGCGTCCTCTCTGTTGCCGTCCCGATCCTTCGGGGCAGCAAAATAGCCCCCGCGCACCATCGGCATCGCCGGGTGGACGGGAGCTCTGTTCTCATTCATGTTAGCAATTTTGTTTGGTGTCATATACCATCTATACATCATTTTATAACAGTTTTCCTTCACATTAACACATGTTGAAGTTTTAATCGACTTTTTCCACAAACATTCCCATGACGACATTTCTGTATCTCTATTTATATTTATAGCCCATTTCACCATTTGCTCTTTTACAATCTCATCTTCAGTGTACCATTTTAACAAAATCTTATACATTCTAGAAATCATTTGTTTACCTTTTTCTACCCACACCATTTCAATTTCATTATTTTCTTTCCTGAAACCATACCTCATTTTATCAGTCTTAAATAAATCATAAATCTGCCTGTAATTTAACCAATCATATTCGAATTCCAGCTCCTCTCTAGCTATCATCGTGAAACTGCTCCCCTCAGTTTTCAAAATGTCTCTGTAAGGTAACCAATCTTTCCCTCTGCGCTAGCTGTGGGGATGACTATGAACTTTGTTCCTGCCATTTCTGCGACGCTACCTACCAGATATGTGGCAAGACAGGCCACATCGCATGTGCCTGCTGCTCCAAAGGCAACCAGAGACATGCAACAGCCCACTAGGAGACCATGGAGCTACACACCACTGATGTCCTTTACCACGAGGTACTAAACTTGCTCTGGGACACCCCCCATAAAATAAATGTGACTGAGTTTATTGAGGGAGTGCCCTGCAAGATGGAACTGGACACTGGGTCCTCCATCTCTATAATCTTGGAAGAGACTCTGCAGAGGCTCTGTCCTAGGGGGGTCCTCGCCTGAGGCCCACTGCTTTACCCTCAGAGACTTCCAAAAAGATGAGGTGGCCATTAAAGGATGGGGCAATTCCATGTGAAATACCACCATTTTGAAGGACTGTTGGACTTGCTAGTAGTGGAAGGATGGCTCATGAGCTTATTGGGACTCTTCTGGTTCACACCCTGGGGTTTTGAAGTAACGGGGGTGTACCACATGGACTCCAAGGACTTCCAAACGAGTTCTCTTCAGTCTTCGATGGGATGCTTGGTCGTTACAATCACTACCTAGAGTTGCGGTCGATTAGCTGAAGGCCAGGTGTGTTCCCTTTGCCCTGAAGCCCAAGATAGATGGAGAGCTGGATCAATTGGTGGCCCAAGGGGTATTGGAGTCTGTTCCACATGCTGCCTGGGAAACCCTCATCATGACCCTGATCAAGCCAAATGGGGACATCTGCATCTGTGCAGACTATAAATGCACCATTAACAAGGCACTCCAGGACCATGCATACCCAGTCCCGGTGGTCAGCCACATCCTGGCATCCCTAGCGGGTGCCAAGGTTTTCAGAAAACTGGACTTGGCACAGGCCTACCAGCAGCTTCTGGTTGACAATGTGACCGCAGAGGCCCAGATGATAGTAATGCACAGGGGTTCATTCCGTGTGTGGAGGCTACAGTTCGGGGATCTTCCAACATCTAATGGACTCTCTTCTTACAGGAATTCCCTGGGTCCAGCCATTTTTTGATGATGTTCTGATTGCCGCCCCCATGGACAAGGATTTCACCCTCTATCTATGCACCATTCTGCAGAGATTCCATGATGCTGGCCTTAATGTTAAGAGAGAGAAGTGTCTCCTGGGTGTCCCGTGTATTTCTGGTGCAGTGGTTAAGAGTGAAATCAAGTGTAATCTGAACCGAAAATAGCTGAACTTCTAAGGGTTTCCTTCTGTGAAGGAATCCTTGTCAGCAGCATGTGAATTTGACAGTATGAATGCACTCTGAGTTGGTGAATTGGCTTAGTTTTTGTCATGTGTTAGGATTCGGAAATTTTACGAATTTTCCTTAGAACAATCTGGCCCGGCCTATCTTAGCAGGCCTTTGTGGCTTCTGGGGTGGTGGGCCAGAGGGTTCTCCTAAACATGCCAAGCCGCTGGTCAAGAGCCACATTGGGTGGCTCAAGATCGGGGAAGGTGCATCGCCCAGAAGGTGGTCAGGAGTTTGACACCTGTCATATTCCTCAGTGCATGTTAGCAGCCCCTCACCAGTTGTTTGATTATAAATAATTAATAAAGTGGCCCTTGTTAAGTCTATATTGGTGTCCGTCTCTTCATTCTGATTGTGGAGGCAATGCAATAATACATAGGGTGGTTTTGTGGATTTACATAAGTCTACCTCTGCTAATGTAAAGGGGATGGGAGATCTATTTTTGAATAAATAAAGGAGTATATAGGCAAGGACAGCTTGAACTTTTCCCTTAAGGAACTTTTCTTATGTGATATCTTAAAATATGTATAAGGAATGTGTAGAGGATGGTGTGGAGTTTTTTTCCTGTTGCCCCAGAAGGTCGGACCAGAACTAACAGGTTGAAATTAAATCAAGAGTTTTCAGCTAAACATTAGGACAAACTTCCTGACAAACTGGTTCATCAGTGAATCAGGTTTTCTCAACAGGTGGTGGGCTCTCCTTCTTTGGAGGGTTTTAAACAGAGGCAATCTGACAGCAGTGCTGATTCTGTGAACTTAGGGAGATCATGAGAGGGAGGACAGGAAGGGTTGCATCTGTGCTTATTGCTTGTGGCCCTTTCTTACACACCCAGGGAAATGCTGATTGCCACTTTGGGGTCAGGAAGCAATTGTTCTCCAGGCCAATTTCACCAGGGACCCTGGAAGTTTGTTTGTTTTTGTGTCATCTTCAGGGCATGGAACAAGAGTCACTGGGTGTGTGGTGGGGAGGTATTTATGAATTTCCTGCATTATACAGGGGATTGGACTAGATGACCCTGGAGGTCCCTTCCAACTTTATGATTCTATGTTTCTATTCTATGTACCATTTAGAGCCTAGATGATTAAATGGTCATTCAGGAGGGTTCAGTTATTCTTCAAGCAATCTACCCCTCCTATAGTGCTGCTGTAGTCACTTTCTTATCCTTCTGTGCAAAGTTAGTGCATCAGCTTTCTCCTTTTTTGCTTTCACACAGAGGAGTAGGAAGCATTAGGGGTGTGCATTTGGCAAAGGTGAATGGCATAAATACCTGAAAAATATCTTACTGGTATTTTTTCAGAGATATATTCAGAAAAATCAGATTCTCGAATCTGATTTAGCAACCATTAAGGTGCTCCCAAATAAAAGCCAATCTTATTCAGCTTTGATTGGGGTCCCATTCCTGAATCAGGGAGGAAAGGGGAAACAGATCAAGAGGCACCTTTAAAGCCTCCCCGATTTGTCTTTGCTTCCCACAGTTGGCCTGCCATGACAGGGTTGTCTGGGGAAGCAAAGAGGAGAGAGCATTTGGAAGCAGAGGGAATGAAACTGACCTGCTCTACCACTCATTCCATTCCCCAGCCAGCCTGCCATTGGGAAGGGAAGGAAGCAGTGGTATGACTGGGGGAGAAAGAGGGAGGCATTTAAATGCCATTAAATGCCATTAAATGCCAAAAGTTCTTTTCTCCCTTTCTCACAATACAAGAACTCGTGGGCACTCCATGAAATTGCTGAGCAGTTGGGTTAGAACAGATAAAAGGAAATACTTTTTCACCCAATGAGTGATTAACATATGGAATTCACTGTCACAAGAGGTGGTGGCAGCTACAAGCATGAACAGTTTCAAGAGGGAATTAGATAAACACAAGTGGAGACCCGCAAGAAACTTGCGGGATGGTCATCCCATTCCTCACACCTTTGCTTCCTCCCCTCTACCCTTACCTATCTCACACTCTTTCTCCCTTCTGGGGGTGGAGCCATAGACTCAACCCTCCAAAGCAGCCATTTTATCCAGGGGAACTGATCTCTGTCACTCGACAACAGTTGTAATTCTGGGTGATCTCCAGCCCTCACCCAGAGGCTGGCAATGGTGGTTCTCATGGAGGAAACAGCTGGTTTAGAGGGTGGAGTCTATGGCATTATACCGGTCTGAAGTTCCTCCCCTCCTCAAACCCCACCATCCCCAGGATCCACCCCTTAAATGTCCAGGAGTTTCCCAATCCAGAGTTGGCAACCCTATTTCCTTCCCATCCAACAGCCAACTTAACCTTTATCTGCCTTCATCTGTCTTCAGCTTTTCGTCTCCACCCCCCTCCCCCACAGCTTCTACCAAGGAAAATTATAGTCTTTCTCCACAGTGGGGACCAAAGCAGCTTACATTATTCTCACCTCCTTTTTATCTGCACAACAACCCTGTGAGGTTGGTTAGGCTGAAAGTATGTGACTGGTCCAAAATCACCCAGTCAGCTTCCACCACAATATGGGGATCTGAACCTGGGTCTTGCAGACCCTACTCTGAAGCTCTAACTGCTGCACCACTGCTGGCTTTCATAGGGTGGCTGCTTTACAGCAGCAAGCAGCCAGGCCAAGTTGAGTCATGCAAATTAGGTGGTATCAAGTCACCCAGAGGGTGCTGCCTAGGGATGCCAGCCTCCAGGTGGGATCTGGGGATCCCCTGGAATTACTGCTCAGCTCCAGACTACTGAGATAACTTCCCTTGGAGAAAATGGATGTTTTGGAGGGTGGACTCTAGGGCATTGTACCCCACTGAGGTCCCTGCCCTCCCCAGGCCCCATCCCCAAATCTCCAGGAGTTTCCAGATCTGGAGCTGGCAACCCCACTACTCCCATCCCCTGCCAGTGCTCATGGGGGGACCTGGCAACCCTAGACTGCTGCCAGGCCTAGGGTTGGCAACCTCCAAGTGGGGCATGGAGAGTGAACTCTAGAGATCTGTGAGCAACAGAGATCTGTCTCCCTTCTTTGGAGGGTGGGTTCTGTGGCATGATATCCAGCTGAGGCCTTTCCCTTCCCTAAATCCTGCCCTCCTTGCACTCCACCACAAAACCTCTAGGAATCCCCCAGCCTGGCCCCAAGGCTCCTTCCCTCCCTCCCTCCAAGGCCGAAAGAGGCCTGGAAAGAAAGGGCCCTTCCCCCACCCTTCACCGACAGAGCCAGTCAGAAGCCTCCCCCTCCCCCCAATGTTCTAATCTCTCACCATTGATGCCTGGAGTCAGGTCCCTGCAGAGGCAATTTCAAAAGGTTTTGGGGCTAATTCAACCATCCCTGAAGGGATTTTCTCACTTTTTGGATTTTTCTACAAACCCAGGAAGTCTATTGACTATGTAGGAAAAGCTGTTGGGGGCGAGTGAGGCCCCTGTTGGTGGGAATAGGTATCCACACAAAAAAAATAGTCTGGGAAATAGAATAAGGATATTTTGAAATGTTTAAATGGAAATAATGAGAAGCTTGAGAAGTTGGCAGAGAGGAAGACTATGAAATCCAAAAAGATAAAGCCTGGTTGCTGTGTAAGCTCTGCTAGTATGCTGCCAAATGTCTTCGTCCCATCAGGGAGTAAAGAGACCTCAGCAGACGCCCCTTTGTCACATAAGGAGAGTAATGAAAGCTCTAGACTCCATTTGATCCTTCAGCCAAAAAAAATATGCTTATCAATTTGTAAATGCCGAGATGGATTGCCCTTATGGAATACAAAAAGGAAGGTGCTACATCATCTGAGCCTATTACTTAAGCTGAAAATTATTGGAATTGATTTGGAAGAGCTAGAAATAATCAGCCAACCAAACCAGGTGCAGAGGGTCCTTCTCACATTTCCCCGTGTGAGGATCCCATCTTTAATAATGAAGCAGAGTGCAACTTTTAAGGGCAAGGGGATCTCCCCAGCCTGTGCTTTTTTAAATACTCTGAAACCTGTACCGCTCTTGGCCAAGAAATGTAAAGAGATTAAAGGGGGGGGGGCATGATCTGATCTCCCTGCTGCCTGATCCAGTGGACCTCTTTTGTCAGGGGGAGGAGGCTCCAATTATGAATCCAGTCCATGGGGCAGTTAAATCTTCAGATAAGTTATTTCCATCAGTCTATGTGCATGAAGGCATAAATTTTGATAACTCCTTGGAGAATGACCTGATAAAAACTTTTCCAAATTTCCCAAAAGAGGTTCAAGGTGTGATAGTCAACAGACTGGAGACAGTTAGAACAAACCTTCTGATGCTCGGGGATACCAGGGAGCAAGCAGTGACTGCAGACAGATCGAATGCCGTCAAAACAAGCCTTTATAAAAAGAGCCCAGATATGCCCTACCATAACTCTCCTTCTTCTCCACTGACCAATTTAACTTCTACTACCGAAGTCCAACAGGAACTCAAGGAAAACTCAGAGACATTAATACAAGCTGAAATTCATATGCCTTCAATAATGGCCAAGAATCTCCCCCTGAGCAGTAAGAGAGAGATTGTGTGGTCAAGCACAAGACAATTAATCAAGAACATATCAAGAGGTATGAGCAATGGGTCTGTGTTTTATGACACCAACAGCATCCTCAAACAACTAACCAAAGGAGACTGACTCATAAATTCTTCTACACCACCATCATCTAAATTTTCTACTACTTCATCTCTTGGAACATGGCCGGCTGGTGGAATAAGGCCAAGGATGTTGAATTTCTAAGTTACCTCAATGATTTCAATATTATACTCCTTCAGAAAACCTGGTCGTCAAATCAGATTCAGAATGAGGGGTATATATCCTTTTCCCTCCCAGGGTATAGGATTAACACTAAGGGTTTCTTTCAAGTGGGTTTGTCTCTGTTTCTTTATATTTAAAAGTAGAAATCGTTATGTTACAACTGGATAGCTCCACTGAGTAAGCTATTAAGCTTGTCCTTGATAACCTTACTCTGATTATTGTGAATGTATATGTTCCCAACGTCTTAGACAGATTAACTCTTTCCCAACATTGGAAACGACTAACTACTTTTCTAGAAATACTAGAAGAAGAACATCCCTTGGCTGAAATAATTCTGGCAGGTGACTTTAATGCTAGTGTAAGCAACAATCATAAAATATTCTTTAAGGCTGTAGATATTAATCAGGAGGATACACTCCCATCTATTTTCACCTCTATAAAGTACTCCAAAGATCACCATATAAACTCGGCAGGCATCTATCTCGCCAAAATTTGTCTTCAATTTAATAAAGTTTGGCTGAATAGGCTTACCAACTTTCCCAACTCTGTCTCAACAAAGGGCTGCAGTGTAATTGAAGCCAAGGCTTGGATAGCAACTTTCTTCTTTAGGCTAAAAATTCTCTATTCGCCAGAGGGATGTTATTTGCACCTTTTAGCTAAGGATAACTTTCAGAGTTCATGGTTGCAAATGGTTGATGGCAAATTACAAAGTTTAGGATTTCCCCCTGAATTTTTTAATCAAGCAGACTATCCTGCTGCATGGAAGCAAATTTAATCTAGTGTGATATGCTTGGATAAATGGGGTACAAGTTGCCGAGCTCGACGGGTCTGTTCTTTGTATTATTTAGGTCTCCCAATCCTGGAATCTTTGCCCTCTTATTGTAAATCCCTGATGGTCCCCAAATATAGAATATTGTTTTCCAAGGCAAGATTAAATGCTTTGCCCCTTGGGGAACTAACGGGTAGATTTCTAGGGACTCCTTTTTCAGAACGACTTTGCAATTGTAATTCAGGTGATTTGGACTCAATTTGGCACTTTTTTATTGATTGTAAGAAATATAATCTGGCTTGCAACAGATAGATTTCAGTGTACATTCAAAAATGGAACCCTGCTACTAATCAGGAACTTGATACTGATCCAAATGTGATGCTGGTAGTGGCAAAGTTTTTATCTGTAACCTTGGGTGGAATTAAATGAATTGATCCTGCCCTTTTTAGGTAATTAATATGTATCCAGTAAACTAAACTACATAACTCAGTTAAATTGTAATCTGTAAATTATAACGTATGTTGTACTCCATTGCATGTACTATATTTTGTATATCTGCTTATGACTTATTGGTCTATGAGCAATAAAATGATTGAACCTGAATCTGAACCTGTAACTGACTATTTTATAGTTTCCCCTTCATTGGAATCTCATGTTTTAGATCTCACTGTTGGCGATTATATAATCAGTGACCATCTTCCACTTATTTTAACTCTAATTGTCAGCCTTTTTACTAGAACCCAATGTTATTTCCAGCACCAACCTGACAATCTGTATCTATGTCCTAGTGATAGCTCTATGCAAAAACCCCAACAATTACTCAAATCAAACCTACTTCTAAAGTATAGATCCTCCTTAATTGATGCAAATGAACATTCATCAATGATCATAGCCTCTAATGCTTTAACATCTCACATATCTACGTCACTGGGCAAAGAACTTGAGAGTGGAAACAGGAGGAGTACTAGACCTATAAATGTCTGGTTTGATAGGGAATGTAGATACTTAAAAACCCAATTACATAATGTCTTCAGACAATACCGTGAGACCGCAGCGCTGACCCGTTTTTTCTGATGGAATACTTTAAACTTAGGAACCAACTACAACAGAGTATGAACAGAAAGAAGATTGAATATATTAATACACAATAGGAACAGTTATACCAGGCCACGATTTTAAATAATACAAAAAAATTCTGGGCCATAGTCTCAGGGTCATGTCATGCGGAGGACCCCTCTATGTCTGCTATTTCTCCCCAAGTGTGATATCAATATTTTTCGACATTATTCCATCAGGATGATGTCTGCACCATGGAACCCTCAGATTTTCTGTCTGAGTACTTACCTGACTGGCCTCGTGCAACACCCAATGAAACAAAAGAACTGATTGGCCAATTAAAACGAGGAAAAGCAGCTGGTCCTGATATAATTCTCCCAGAAATTTTAAAACTAGATCCTGATTGGTGGGCGGCCCCTCTTGCATCCTTTTTTACAATGATTGATAAATCTGGTCTTATTCCTGATGCATGGTTAAATACAATCATAGTCCCAATTTACAAAAAAGGTGATTGCTCAATTCCTTCCAACTATAGACCAATCAGTCTGCTTTCTGTTATAGGCAAACTGTATGCCAAACATCTACTATCTATGCTGACCATATGGATGACAGAACAGAGAGTCTTAGACCTGGAACAGCTGGGATTCTGTAAAGGGAAAACTACTGTAGACCACTGCATTATATTAGAGCACCTGATTAATAAGTATGTTAAAAGAAGCAATGTAAAATTATATGCTGCCTTCACAGATCTTAAAGGGGCATTTGATTCAATCAACAGGGAACTCCTCTGGGCTAAACTACAACAACTAAACATAGATAAGAGGCTCCTTCACCTTATAAAAAATCTATACACATCAACAAAATGCCAAATCAAATGTTCACTGACAGGGAAATTAACTTCAAAAATCAAATAAAGGAGTCAAACAAGGCTGTATATTAGCACCCTTTCTATTTAACCTATTTCTTAATGATCTCTCCCCTTACCTCAAAGCTGTTGATTGCCATACTAAATTGGATTTTGTCCATGTCCCTCTACTATTATATGCAGATGACATGGTACCACGGGTCTTTTTTGGGGGGAGTGCCCCAGAGCACAGCTCCAGCAGCTTCAAAGGCTCCCGCATGTCAGTTTTGGCCAGCCGAATGTCAATTTCAGCCCCATTATATCCTATGGGCCATTGAAGTCAATGGCGAAAACATAGGGTATATTCTGGGGGCTGGAAGGGAGGAGGTTTGAGGAAGAGGCTCCAAGCTCACTGGGTAGCTTATGGAGCCTCTCCCCAAGATACCCACCACGTTTCAAGAACATTGGACCAGGGGGTCCAATTCTATGGGCCCGCAAACAGGTTGCCCCCATTGTTCTCTATGGTTGGGAAAAAGTTACTTTTTCCCCACGGTGCTGTTAGTAGCTCTGGGGAGGAGGAGGTTTGAGGGAGAGGCTCCAAATTTTCAGGGTAGCTTTGGGAGCCTCTCCCCACATACACCCCATGTCTCAAAGCAATTGGACCAATGGGCCTAATTCTATGGGCACCCAAACAGGTTACCTGCATTTTCCCCAGTGCTATAAATATTCTTTTTGAGGTAGGTATGGTGTGAGTGGTCCAATGAAGTTGCACCATCAATTTATACATGTATAAATGTTGTTCCTTTTGGTCTTTTAGGGTTTCTGTGTGGCACTGTGGCATGCTTGCACTGCCACAGTACCATTTGTTCTGGATTGTGCCACTTGTTCTCATGGCAAACGAGCACCTCCCAAGACAGTTTGCTTTCCCTGAGATTCTCTGGGAGAGTCTGACTGCTGGGTGGCTGCCTGCTTGCCTGCCTTAAGTGCTGCTGGCTGGGTTTCCCTATTGGAAACATTGGAGGTAATGGAGATAACCTGTTTGGGTGCCCATATAATTAGGCCCATTGGTCCAATTGCTTTGAGATGTGGAGGTGTATGTGGGGAGAGGCTCCCGAAGCTACCCTGAAAATTTGGAGCCTCTCCCTCAACCCCCCCCCCTCCCAGAGCTACTAACAGCACCGTGGGGAAAAAGTTACTTTTTCCCCACCATAGAGAACAATGGAGGGGATGGGGCAACCTGTTTGGAGGCCCATAGAATTGGACCCCTTGGTCCAATGTTCTTGAAACATGGTGGGTATCTTAGGGAGAGGCTCCAACAGCTACTCTGTGAGTTTGGAGCCTCTTCCTCAAACCACCTCCCCTCCAGCTCCCAGAATATAACCTATGTTTTCACCATTGACTTCAATGGCCCATAGCATATAATGGGGCTGAATTTATTTATTTATTTATTTATTTATTTATTTATTTATCTTTCGATTTCTATACCGCTCTGACCCCAAGGGGTCTTTGAGCGGTTTACACAGGATTATGATTCCTAATCTAGGGTCACAATTAATAGGGGGATGGCATCCTACCAGTACCCAGGCAGCAGGGTCTTCTAGTTCTTTTGTCTTATTCCGGTGGGCCTCAGATGTCAGCACTCCATCCATGATGTTCTGGGGCAGGTTCTTTCCGGCTCAGCAGCTTTCTTCACAGAAGGCCTCATCTTTGGTGTACGGCCTTGCGTCGGCTGCAGTTTCTGGCTGTGTCCCTTTTGGCTCCGCCGCACTGCGCCGATGCGCCACTCGTCATTCCGTGACTCCGCCCTCCTTCTGGACTCGGCCGCCCAGCGCTGCCTCCACACTACCTCTGCTGCTGTCGCCATCCCTGCCGGATCACCGATGCTTTCCTGCTGCACACCCCAAGGAGGGACGGTGCCCCCTGCCACCTACAGGCAGGTACCCATTTATCTACTTGCTCTCTATATATTTTAACGCTTTTGAACTGCTGGGTTGGCGGGAGCTGGGACTAGGGCCGGGAGCTCACCCCGGTCGCGGTGGGATTCGAACAGCCATAGTGGCTGTTCCCAGATGTTATAGCAGGCTCCCCAAATTGCCGCCAAAGTTCTTTCATTCCCTCCTTTCCTTCTCTCCTTTTCCTCTTTCCCGCCTTCTTCTCTTCTCTTTTTTCCTCCTTTCCCTGTTTCCCTCCTTCTTCCCTTCTCTCTCTTTGTTTCCATCCTTCTTTCCTTCTCTTTCTTTCCCTCTTTTCTTCTCTCTACTCTCTCTCTTTCCTTCCCTCTTTCCTCCTTCTGTGGCCCAACTCTAGTGAGAAGGGGTTTAAACACTCGCCCACCCAGGCCAGCTGGGGAAGGGAAGAGGAGGCTTTCGAAGATGCCTCCCCTCCTTTTACTTCCCCTTCTGACATAACTTCTGGTGGTGCCAGGGGGTGTGGCATATGCTAATAGCCTAGTAGCTCATTAGCATACCATATGCTAATGAGCTCCTGCAGCTGTTTTTCTATGAAAAGACCCCTGCATGGTACTATTATCCTGCTCCAAAGTTGGCTTAAAGCATTCACTAAATAGATGCCTTTCATATTTTATAACAAATAAATTACTTTTAAACCATGAAAAATAAAAAAACTTGTCTTTTCCAAAACTTGGAAACCATTCAAATGGACAAATGGAGGCAAACCAATTGAACAAGTTAAAATTTTTAGATACTTAGGTCTGCACTTCCAGTATAATGCATCTTGGTCTGTGCAGCATAATTCAGCAATAAATATGGCCAACATAAATGCTTCTGCCATTTCCCAATTCTTTTACACCAGAGGCAATCAATTCTTACCAACTGCATTAAAAGTCTTCAAGGCCAAAGTAATCCCCCAACTCATGTATGGTATCCCAGTATGGCACAATAGAACGTGTTCAATCTAAATTTCTTCGAAAGATCATGGGAATGCTGTGCTGTGTACGTTATGCAGCCTTGTGTTTAGAAATTGGGTTAAATTCCATGGAATCTGGTGTGTGGCTAATGACAATAAAAATATTGCCTATGTTTACATTACAATGTAGACCAAGGGAGCCTTATACAGCAAATGCTCACAGAGTCAAACATGTCTAACTAGCTACCACACACTAAGAACAAAACTGCCATGGGCATCCCATTGGACTCACTGCTTATGATCCGTTTTATGGGTGCTTTTCAGATGATTAAGTGCAGAGTCCTTGACAATGAAATACAAAGGCTATACAGCTTAGCCAACAAATTTTTCTCCCCTCTGAACTTTGAGATTCCCCTCACGGTAGGCCGAATGGCCCCATAACTATCTGACATACAAGTACTACAACAGCACACTGCCTTTTCACTAGCAAGTTTCAATGCACTGCCATCAGCAATCTTGCTTGGGAGATGTAATAATATAGCATATACGTCTAGACTTTGCCATTGTAACTCTGGATGCACTGAGACGGTTTTGCACTGCCAATTTTATGTAGATATACATTTTAGATATTTAAACCCTATTTTAGCCAACATGATGGACTTTCCTGATGCTTTAAAAGTGCACCGTCTTCTAAATGACCCCGCTACTGAACTATCGGTGAAGGTAGACATGATTTTACAATCAGCTATAAAGCTACATCAGGAAAAACTATCAAAATGAGCAACACTTTGTAACAAATTGTTTTATGTAACACTAGGGAGCAAAGTCCATTGTGGTGGAAGACAACGGGCCCTAGAAAGGAAGGGAGGGAGGGTGGAAGGGAGAGAGGGTTGGAGAAGGAAGGAAGGAAGGAAGGAAGGAAGGGGGGAAGGAAGGGGGGAAGGAAGGAAGGGGGAAGAGTGAAAGAAAGGAGAGAGGAAGAAAGGAAAGGGGGGAAAGGAAGGGAAGAGGAGTGGAAAAGGGTTTCTCTGGGCCTACTGCCCCCATAGAAGGCCCAGGGGATGGTGTGAGGGGGCAGAAAAGGGTTTCTCTGGGCCCACTGCCCCCACAGAAGGCCCAGGGGATGGTGTAGGGGGGCAGAAAAGGGCTTCTCCAGGCCTACTGCCCCCATAGAAGGCCCAGGGGGTGGGGGGGCGGAAAAGGGCTTTTCTGGGCCTACTGCCCCCACAGAAGGCCCAGGGGATGGTGTAGGGGGGCATAAAACGGCTTCTCTGGGCCTACTGCCCCCACAGAAGGCCCAGGGGATGGTGTGGGGGGCGGAAAATGGCTTCTCTGGGCCTACTGCCCCAGAAGAAGAAGAAGAAGAAGAAGAAGAAGAAGAAGAAGAAGAAGAAGAAGAAGAAGAAGAAGAAGAGATTGGATTTATACCCCGCCCTTCACTGCCCAAAGGCATCTCAGAGCGGCTTACAAACTCCTTTCCCTTCCCCTCCCCACAACAGACACCCTGTGAGGTAGGTGGGGCTGAGAGAACTCTAACACAAATTGTCCTTGAGAGAACAGCTGTGTCAGAGCTGGCCCAGGGGATGGTGTGGGGGGGCGGAAAAGGGCTTTTCTGAGCCTACTGCCTTCATAGAAGGCCCAGGGGATGGTGTGGGGGGCGGAAAAGGTCTTCTCTCACCTGCCTCAGCCTTGAGGGCCTGTCCCTGCGCTCACACTCCAGACGGTCCTCTCCTGTCAGAGGACTGGAGCAGACTGAGCCGAACACACTGACTGGGGCTGACGTGGGCGGGACTTTGCCAAGCAGCCAGTCAGCCCTGGCCAGTGTCCTCTGACTGCCAGTTCTTGAGCTGAATCAATTATGGCAAGCATAGAATGTGGTGGAACCAAAATTCAAATATTAATAAGGACAGGATTATGCAATACTATGTAGTTTGCAAAATAATTGGTTTTATATGTATGGTTTTATATGGTTTTATATGTATATTTTCTTATAGTAATCCTCTTTTAAAGTATTGTTTTATGTCAATAAAGGCTAACTGACTGATTGACTGACTGAATCACCAGTCTGCCACGGAAGCTTGCAGGGTGACCTTGGGCCATT
This sequence comes from Gekko gecko, assembly GCA_029375565.1. Lineage (NCBI taxonomy): Eukaryota > Metazoa > Chordata > Lepidosauria > Squamata > Gekkonidae > Gekko > Gekko gecko. Next base: position 144,603,854 of record JAPDNY010000005.1, read on the forward strand.
CACACACTCCAGGAGTTTTGAGGATAAAATGGAGGAAAGGAAAATGACAAGCCACTTTGGGTCCCATTGGGAGAAAGGTAGGGTATAAATGAAATAAGTAAGTAAGTAAGTAAACCCCTATCCTGACTCCCACTGGATCAAACCTAAGGACTGTATCTGAAATTTTATGGAATCTATACTTGGTAGGCAGAAATGGTTGAGGGCCCAAACCACATATTTATTTATTTATTTGGATATTTATACTCCACTTTCCTCCCCAAGTGCCTTATGACATCATTCTCCCTTCTTCCATTTTATCCTCACAACAATGACCCTAGGCTGAGAGTGTATGACTAGCCCAGGGTCACCCAGCAAGCTTCCATGGCAGAGAAAGGATTTCAGGCAGACACTCCAAGATCCTACACCATGTTTGACTAAAGGGAAAGTGTGCAATTGAATAAGCACACACTCCCTTTCCCAAGTTCCTAGAGACATGTGAGAAGAGATTAGAATTTGCAGTAGAGTGGAAGAGAATGAGCTACTACTTTGAAAAGCTGATGATGGACCAGGACCAAGTCAAGGCAGGTGGCCCCTGTGGTGCTAGCAATGCTGCAGGGTCTGCTCAGTCCACATCCAACCTGAGCAGAATCTGTGGTGCTATAGGCCATTTGGCTTAGTTTGCTCCAGGGCTGTTTTAATGGCAGTAATCCTCCCACTCAACAGTGTCCAGGTGTTATCCAAACATGCAGTCTGGGCTACAGGGGAACCAGGGGAACCATTACTTAATGAGAAAACCTCCAAATCTTGCTTGTGCAAATAAACCCACAGCTAAGTTTGAGTGGCTTAGAACATCCCAATGCAAAATGACAGATTTTTTTTTAAGTCCCCTACCCATGCAGTATTAAAGTAATAAATACCCTAAGTCTATACAGTTTTTAATTTCAGTATCTTACTTTACTGGCTTATTCCATCCAGAGGCTATATTTTTTCTCCTTATTTAATATGTGTTTAATCTACATTGAAAATGAATATTATGCTTGCATACCCTTGGGGACATTCGTTGACTCCTTTAGATGAACTTTCTAAATGGTAAGAACATTTTCTCTCCCCCCCACTTTGATTTCTGATACTGCGGTTCCTGCTACACTGGCTAATTGGTGCATTATTTGGAAAAAAAGAGTGAACTTGGAAACCAGACTTCCTTTCAAGATATGATAGGAAGCAACAAGAAAACAGCTCATCAAGGCTATCTACAAAACAATGATAGATTGCATGTATCAGGCTTCACCGCACCTTTTCTGGATTACAGTTTTGGAATAAATGATGGCATTTTATAGCAAGTACTTTAAGGTTATATAAGAACATGCTTTAAATTAACATGAAAAGGAAAAGTCACGTTCCTTCATTTTTTTTCAACAACCTTTTATGTGTGTATGTGTGTGAAAATAATTTATACCACAAAAGGCAGTGTGAGGGTCTTAAGGCAAGCCATTATACACATAAAACTCAATGCAATGCATATAAATGTGAAAACGAGGAGTGCCATCTTTCTGAATACCTGTTTGTGAAAATGTTGAAAAAAGTTAACATGCACCATGTAGACAAATGGTGAAGGAAGGAGGCTGCATTTCAGAACACAAAAAGCCGTTTTGAATCACAACTGTGGTCCATCTAATCCTACACAGTTGCCAATCTGTTGCCATGGAAGGCCAACAAACTGGGCATAGAGACCAAAGCCATTGCCTGCCTCACAGCACTGGCATTCAGAGTTTTGCTTCTTCTGTATGGGGAGGTTCCCTTAACTGACGATGGCTAGGAGCCATTGATGTATCTATACTGTCTAACTCCCTGTTAAACTCATCTCACTTGTGGCCATCATTACATACACTGCCAGTAAATTTCTGCAATTTACTCATTGAGTAAAGAAGTAATTATTTTTGTTTATCTTGAACCTATTACCCATCAACTTTATTGGGTGTCCCTGATTTCTAGTACTGTGGAAGAAAAAGCTCCCTCTACCCACTTTCTCCATCTCATGTTGTTGTTGTTGTTCAGTCGCACAGTCGAGTCCGACTCTTCGCGACCCCATGGACCAGATTACGCCAGGCCCTCCTGTCTTCCGCTGTCTGCTGAAGTTTGCTCAATTTCATGTTGATTGCATCAATGACACTGTCTAACCATCTCATCCTTTGCCGTCCCCTTCTTCTTTGACCTTCAATCTTTCCCAGCATCAGGGTCTTCTCCAGTGAATGCTCCCTTCTCATTTGGTGGCCAAAGTATCTGAGCTTCAGTTTCAGGATCTGGCCTTCCAAGGAACAATCAGGGTTGATTTCTTTTAGGATTGACTGATTTGATCTCCTTGCAGTCCAAGGGACTCTCAAGAGTCTTCTCCAGCACCATAGTTCAAAAGAATCTATTCTTCGGCGCTCGACCTTCCTTATAGTCCAACTCTCGCAGCCATACATTACTATGGGGAATACCATTGCTTTGACCATGTGGACTTTTGTTGGCAAGGTGATGTCTCTGCTTTTTATCATGCTGTTTAGGTTTGCCATCGCTTTCCTCCCAAGGAGCAGGCGTCTTTTAATTTCATGGCTGCAGTCACCATCTGCAGTTATCTGGGATCCTAGGAACGTGAAGTCTGTCACTACTTCTATGACTTCCCCTTCTATTTGCCAAGGAGTGATGGGGCCATATGCCATGATCTTAGTTTTTTTGATGTTGAGCTTCAAGCCCACTTTTGCGCTCTCCTCTTTCACCCTGAGCAAGAGGCTCTTTAGGTCCTCTTCACTTTCTGCCATCAGAGTGGTATCGTGATTCATCCAAGCCAGCATTTCGCATGATGTACTCTGCATATAAATTAAATAAGCAAGGTGACAATATACATCCTTGTCGTACTCCTTTTCCTATGCTAAACCAATCAGTTGTTCCATATCCGGTTCTAACTGTTGCTTCTTGACCCTTATACAGGTTTCTCAGGAGACATGTGAGGTGGTCCGGTACTCCCATCTCTTTAAGAACCTGCCATAATTTATTGTGATCCACACAATCAAAGGCTTTAGCATAGTCAATGAAGCAGAAGTAGATGTTTTTCTGGTACTCTCTTGCTTTCTCCATAATCCAGCGAATGTTGGCAATTTGATCTCTAGTTCCTCTACCTCTTCGAAACCCAGCTTGTACTTTTGGCAGTTCTCTATCCACGTACTGTTGTAGCCTAGCTTGTAGGATTTTGAGCATGACCTTGCTAGCGTGTGAAATGAGTGCAATTGTGCGATAGTTTGAACATTCCTTGACATTGCCCTTCTTTGGGACTGGAATGTAAACTGACCTTTTCCAATCCTGTGGCCACTGTTGTGTTTTCCAAATTTGTTGGCAAATTGAGTGCACCACTTTAACAGCATCTTCTTTTAAGACTTTGAATAACTCAGCTGGGATACCATCACCTCCACTAGCTTTGTTGTTAGTAATGCTTTCTAAGGCCCATTTAACTTTGCTTTCCAGGATGCCTGGCTCGAGGTCAGTGATTATACCATCGTAGTTGTCAAGGACATTGAGGTCCTTCTTGTATAATTCTTCTGTGTATTCTTGCCATCTTTTCCTAATCTCTTCTGCTTAAGTTAGGTCCCTACCGTTTTTGTCCTTTATCATGGCCAGCTTTGCATGGAACGTTCCCTTGATTTCTCCAATTTTCTTGAACAGATCTCTAGTCCTTCCCAATCTATTGTTTTCCTCTATTACTTTGCATTGTTCATTCAGGAAAGTCTCCTTATCTCTCCTTGCTGTTCTCTGGAAATCTGCATTCAGTTGGGCAAATCTTTCCTTTTCACCGTTGCCTTTAGCTTTCCTTCTTTCCTCTGCTATGTGTAAAGCCTCATCAGACAGCCACTTTTCTTTCTTGCATTTCTTTTTCTTTGGGATGGCGGTGATTGCTGCCTCCTTTACAATGTCACGGACCTCTGTCCATAGTTCTTCAGGCACTCTGTCTATCAAATCTAGTCCCTTAAACCTATTCTTCACCTATACTGTATATTCATCGGGGATGCGATCTAGGTCAAATCTGAATGGCCTTGTGGTTTTCCCAACCTTCTTCAATTTAAGTCTGAATTTTGCAATGAGTAGCTCATGATCTGAGCCACAGTCAGCTCCAGGTCTTGTTTTTACTGACTGGATAGAGCTTCTCCATCTTTGACTGCAAATTATATAGTCAATCTGATTTCGGTGTTGCCCATCTGGTGATGTCCATGTGTAGAGACGCCTCTTAGGTTGTTGGAAACCTCATACATCTCCCTATATAATAATTGTCCTTTGGGATGGCACTTTCCAGAACATTCCACATGTTCCCAAATCAGTAGGCTCAATAATCTGTCACTCAGAATGTGTCCCTATCCACTGGCTGCATTGCCTGAATCCCACCCAGCTGCCACTCAAGAGTACTCACGTGCCATTGGCTGGGTGCTGGGTCTGCTCCTCTTCCCTGCCCACTCCTTCAGCCACTATGCCCTGTCAGAATTACTGGCAAACGGCTGTCTCTTTTGATGAAGACACTTCTCCTGCTTATCTCCTGTGTGGACTAACTTTTCCCTCAGTGGCTGTTGGTAGGTGTAACGAAAGGGCAGTTACCTGTTTTTGTAAGATGGCGGCCATCTGTGGTTGTTCATTTAAAATGTTCCCCCATAAGGTTTAATTGAGCTGTAGTTCCAGAGAGGGGCCTGCAGGGGTATCACTCACAGGGTTGAATGGGGCTTCCTTATCTGCTGGCCTACAGTTCCCAGCTGCCCCAAGGGCAAAAAGTGTGGGAAAAGAGGAACTGTCTGAAGGGGCGGGGGCAGCATCATTATAGACTCCAGCTAGGCCAAAAGCCAGCGACATGGAGGAACCCTGAGAGGCAGCAGAAATTCAGCCACTCCACAGTCGGCTGGTTTGGGGAATGAATGGCAATTTTCCTGCTCTCTTGGGCAAGACAGAGAGGCTGAAGCAGAGCCAGAGGCCAGTCCAAGGAGAGATCCTATCCTGAGCCCACAACCTCCAGAGGTAGAGAGTATTGTGTGTAGGGAAAGATGATTGCATTTAACCCCTGTTGATTTATGCCCTGTTGGTCCATGGTGTCTGCTTACTCCTACAGTTGTGCCTTATTTATTTAGTGTGTTTGTGCTCCATAATTGTGTAAATAGTTAAATAAATTCTTTTATTTGGGCTAATAATCTGTGTTGTGCTCTGACCACATAGTCTCCCCCCCTCTGCACAATATCAAAGGGAGGGAGTAGCCCAGGGAAGCAAGGAAAGGCTGGATCCTTGGGTTGCCAACTTTTCAGGGATCCCCCAAAGACTGGGAATTCCATCTCCAAATAGGGAGATTCAGTCAGAGGGGTCTCACTGTCCCTCTAAAAAGGCAGAGACGATTCCGTGAGTGGTGACAGTGAACTTAAGGAGTGAGATATGCCCATGGGATGAGGGTGGGAGGCAAACTGCTCAGTAGTAAACTGGAGCCCATTTCGCCACAGTAGGCAACCAAGCTTGGTTCAGACAAAGGAAGGAAACCCTTTGCAGGCTTTTGTGAGGAACTCATTGGGGCCAATCTTGATGAGGGTTGCTAGCTCCAGGTAGGGAGATTCCTGGAGATCTTCTGGAAGAGTCTATGGAAGGCAGGGTTTGTGGAGGGGAGAGGCCTCAGCTGAACAGAATGCCATAAAGCCCACCTTCCCAAGCAGTATTTTCTCGGGGGGGAAGTCTGTTGCCTGGAGTTTAGTTGTGATAGATGGTGATCTTCAGGCTCCACCTAGAGGTTGGCTACCCTAGACATCCAGTCAGTGCTTCAGAGCAGGGTCTGCTAGATCCAGGTTCTTGCTGTAGAAGCTGAGTGAGTGATTTTGGACCAATCACAGATTTTCAGCCTTACCTACCTCATAGGGTTGTTGTGCAAATCAAAAGGGGGAGAGGAGAATAATGCAAGCTGCTTTTGTCCCCATTGCAGAGAAAGACTACTTTTCCTCATGGGAAACCATTGCTGCCAATCTCCAAGTGAGGGCTGGAGATCACTCAGAATTACAACTACTCTCCAGATGGCAGAGATCAATTCCCCTGAAGAAAATGGTGGACTCTGTGTCCTTATACCCTGCTGAGATCCCGCCCCCCCCCCATGACAGCCAATGTGATGTGGAAATCAGGGCTTCAGAACACAGTAGAGGCTGCCAGTGGGGGGAGGTGATGGAAAGCTGAAGGGTGAGGGTGAAATAAAGGTAGGTTGATGACTGGCTGGGAAGGAGATAGGGTTGCCACCTCCAGGTGAGAAATTCCTGGAGATTTGAGGGATGGAACCTGGAGAGGATGAGGTTTGAGGAGGGGCGGGACCTCAGATAGGTACAGTATCATAGACCCCATGTTCCAAACCAGCCATTCCCTCCTGGGGGACCACTGTTGCCAATCTCCAGGTGAGGGGTGGAGATCACTCAGAATTACAACTGATCTCCAGGAGGGAGTGGGGAGGAGATGGAAAGCTGAAATCAGAGGGGCAGATAATGGCAGGTTGATGCTTGGCTGGGAAGGAGATAGGGTTGCCAACTCCAGGTTGGGAAATTCCTGGGGATTTGAGGGATGGAACCTGGAAAGAGTGAGGTTTGAGGAGGTGTAGGACCTCAGACAGGTACCATGCCATAGACTCCACCCTCCAAACCAGCCATTTCCTCCAGGGGAACCATTGTTGCCAATCTTCTGGTGACAGGTGGAGATCACTCAGAATCATGATCTCCAGGAGGGAGGGCAGAAGTCAGCTGCAGTCAGAGGGCCAGATAACGATAGGTTAATGGTTGGCTGAAAACTCCAGGTTAGGAAATTCCTGGGAATTTGACGGGTGGAGTCTGGAGAAGATGGCGTTTGAAGAGGGGTTGGACCTCAGATAGGTGCAATGCCATAGACTCCACCCTCCAAACCAGCCATTTCCTCCTGAGTAACAACTGTTGCCAATCTCCAGGTGAGGGCTGGAGATCACTCAAAATTACAACTGCTCTTTAGGTAGCAGAGATCAGTTCCACTGGAGATAATGGTGGACTCTGTGTCATTATACCCTGCTGAGGTCACCACAGCAAATTGACTCTGAGTGTCCAAGGCCTTGGCACTCTCCCAGAGCCTCTTTCTAGAGCTCGCTGTATTTATTTCCACAATGGGCCTTGTTCCTAGTAAGTATATAAAACTCTATCATGCCCTTCCATTATCTGTCTTTTTTTTTCTAGACTGAAAAATCCCAGACTATTCAGCATTTCCTCATAGGAAAGGTTCTCCTGCCCTTTAATCATCTTGGTTTCCCTTCTGTATTTTTTTTCAACTTTGCAATGTCCTTTTTGGGATATGGTAACCAGCACTGTATGTAGTGTTAACCTGTGCAATGCCATCCCCATCTTTTAGACCTAAAATGCTTGGGAATGGAGATGGACAGAAGTACCATTTTTCACTTCTCTCTGTTTCTCTGTATTGTCAACAGGATGGATTCAACCAGTTTTGGGGCTGGTGAAAAAGTGAAGATAGGATCTCCTTTGACCACCATGCCTGGACATCCTGGGACCTCTGTGAACAACTGCCATGTGGAACAGGAGCTGTAGTAAGGAAGGGGATTGGGTGAGATCAAGCAAAAAGCTGGTTGGATCCCATCCTGGGACCTCCATGAACAACTGCCATGTGGAACAGAAGCTGCAGTAAGGAAGGGGATTGGGTGAGATCAAGCAAAAAGCTGGCTGGATCCAATCCACTGTGAATAGTTTCAATCTGCCCTTTTCATTGTTAATACTGATCGCTTGTTTGTTTTTATGTAGTTTAGGAAGCATTTATGTAGTGAATTTTATATTAATAGACAAAAAAGTTTGAAAAGGCATACATGTTACAGGAAACATATTTGGCACAAGGAAACATAAACTGTGAAAATAACAACTCACAGCTTTGATTTGTACAAGGGAGAAGCAAAATGCACATCTATTCAGAGTCACTCCTAGTTGGAAAAGGATGTCATCTAGAGTCCCACAGGGATATATAAAGAAGACTTCCCTTTCTGATAGGAAAAAAAATCTATATAAAAGTCTTTCTTCATTCCCTTTCCTTTAGGAAAATGTTTTTGCAAAGAAACATTAGAATAAACTTTTCATGGGGGGGGGGAATCTAGTACAGGCTGAAAATACCAAGAGAGGAAGATAATGGAAATTGTTAGGAACAGAGTACAACACAGACTATGGTCTACTTTGTACGCTTCCTAGGACACTGATCGTGTTAGCAAGGCAGAGCTTTTTGCAATAATGTAATGTTTGAAACAGGTGCTCCAAGATTGCTCTAAGCATTCATTTAATTGTTCATTCCAAGTTTGTAAAATATTTGTTTTCATGTCTACATAATTTAACATAAGGCAACCATGGTAATTAAGATGAATTTTGACTTCTCAGCAGATATTGTGCTCTCATGTCATCAAATTGAAATTGAGTCTCAGTGAGGAAGGCAGACTATAAATAGAATGAATAATTAAATAAATAACTAGAAATTTTAAGGATGTTTCAAATGCTATGAAGGTAGTTCAGTCCATACAAAACACAGTAACAGGTGATTAAGTGATACACACTGTAATGAACATATCAGGCCAATGCTCTATCACTTCCCAATTTGTTCCTGGGCTTAATCCAAGATGCTGGTGCTGGATCCAAAGCACCCGGAGGACCACCTTCCGTCCATATTAGCTTTTGGAAGAGGCAATGGCTCAGTGGTAGAGGGTCTGCTTTGGATTCAGAAGGTTCCAGTTTTGTTCTCCAATATCTCCAGTTAAAAAAAGATCAGGTGGTAGGTGATGTGAAAGACTGCTCCCTGAGACTCTGGAGAGCCACTGTCAATCAGAGTAGAGAATAGTGTCCATGGAACACCATGGATCTGATTCAGTATAAGTTAGTTTCAAGTGTACAGTCTACTGAAGCTTTGAGCTCCTACAATGCTGCCTTCTTAAGAGAAACAGCTTTATATTGCTAATAAAATCAGTCAGGTCCCTTGCCAGCCACTGCTCCAGGATTCTGAAACTTCCTCCCCAGAAAGTATGAGTAGTTAGGCTTTCCTAAGCAAATTATAGACAATTCTATTCCACAAGTGTTCCTAATGTTTTTATTTGCAAATGACTTAAAAATTGTGTTTCATTGTGAATCAAAATATTTGGTTTATTATTAGCCATCATGGGGGTCTTTCTGGCCATTAAGGGAGCATATATAAACTTTAAAATAAAGTCAATAAATATCTGACTTCAGAAAGGAAGCCCTATGCAAACAATTGTTGGCCCATAGATAATGAATGTATAGAAGGGGACACGCATGGGCCCACTTGGCACGCGAAAGCCCTATGGTTTGTCAGGGATATAGCCAGGGATATAAAGAAACAGTTGCTGATCTTGATGAAAAAGATAATGGAGGATGCTTCTGCAGGCTAGAAACAGGGATGGCCTTGTCTGTCATCTAAACACACCAAATAGGGAGTCCAAAGACCCAAAATAGAAGAGCCTTGGACAGGGACAATATGAATGGAATGATGGAATATCCTATGGCTGAGCCAGGCTATGGCCAGTACTACCAGACCTCTAGACTCTGCTACCACCCAGCAGGAGCAGTAGAGACAATAGATCCATACAGAAGCAGCATAGCAGAGGTGTAGCTGTTTTCACATCACCTACTATCTACTCCTTTTAAACGAAGATGCTGAGCAGTGAGCCTGGGATATTCTGCACACAAAGCAGGTATTCTATCATGGAGCTATGGCCTCTCCCCAAACACCCCCATTTTTCATGTCTTTATTTTCATATCTTGATATTGTGGGCCTTTTCACTCCTTTTTGTTCCCTCCTTTTTTGCTAGTGTTCCCATTCCCAATACATTTTCAGCATTTTACCCCATATATATGTGCCATTTGTATGCTATCTGCCCTATATAATGGGAAAATGATGTTCGAAATAAATATAATGGGGAAAACATTCAACATTATAGCAACAGGAAAATGGGGAAAAAAATAAATACTAAGTGTCCCATTTACACAAGTAAGAGACAAAATGAAACCGGGATTTTTCTAGTTGAAACACTAGATCCAGGTATCATGGCTCATCAGAAGACTATATGAGCAGTGCTCAAGTGTGTGGCCAGTTGTCACCTTTGGGATTCACTTACATTTTGGGTACCTCTAGGGAAAACCAAGGATCTGACTTAAAAGTAGAATAGATACATAGAACTTCAAATGCAAAACTGCATCCAAAAGTGGTGAAGGATGTCACTCTTTGCCCAGTCACAAATAAAACAGCAATTCTATGCACAGTTACCCAGGAGTGAGACCACTGGGAACCCAAGCAGTAGTGGGAGAATTTTTTTTAAAAAAGCTACATCACTGACTTTGCTAGTCATTTACAGGTAAAACATGGAAGTGACAGAGTAGCTCTAGGAATCAACTGAAACTCTGTGGTTTAGTACAGTGTTTTCAGCAATTCCCAAATCTACCCTTCATCACTTCTGGGTTTTCCTTATAAGTGATGTAGCAGTCAGTGATGTCACTGACGTCCCCCACATGTCCTCTTCCCCAGCACTCTTGATGGTTGCGAGACTCAGTCTGGCCACTGCACTGATAGCCAAACTAGATGTTTGCTTTTTTAAAAAAATAGCATCCCAGAGACATTCTAGTCAATACACTATGATTCCACATTTCACAGTTATGAGGACTGTGTGACCCTCTGAGCTAAACAGAGACTATAGACTATGCAAGCTGGTGAATCGGGGCTTAATAAATCCCTGATGTTACAGCTTCCCTGGAAGTACAAAAGCAAAATGCATTTAATTACCTACCAGACCACAATACAAGATTTTGTGGGTTAAAACAAGTGGCATAGGCCTGCTATAAGGCTGTATCTCTGAACATGAGCACACACATACATGCAAGCCAGCAATCTGTGAAGTTTCCCTCAATGACTCAAAACAAATGGCTCTTCTGGAGCCTAGATGCCCAGAATTATCCAAATAATTTGAGTAATCATTTTAAACAGCTAGCAAATGCAAAGAGATCACATTTTGTTCAGAGCTATTCGCTAACAGAAGAGGTGAAATTCATCAAAGCAATGATTTGCTATTGTTAATATAATTGCAAGCATGATTGCTGAGCTCCACCCTCTAAGTTGTATTTTGCCTCTATGAATGGTTTGATTCACAGTTTATGCAAACAGCCCTGGACAGTGATTGAATTTGGATGCAGAGAAGAGGCTTGATATTCATTGCTGAGCAGAAAATAAGGTTTACATCTTAAGGACACAGAGCTTTATGAAATTAGGGAAGCAACTTAAGTCTCTCAGTTGATTCCCATTTATTTCTGCTTTAATATTCCATTTCCTGAATATCTCATCTAATTTCTTTTAGCAAATGTGTCTGCTGATAGAAATACTATATTCTTTCTTTATTTCCATTTGTATTTTCCTGCAATGAAAATAATAATGAGCTAACATTGTTGATACTGTTTAAGATTCCATGCACTTCAGTGGAATCTTCTTGGGAGACACTGGGTCAAAAGGAATCCTGAGATCCTGAACTGAGAGCTAACACACACTATGTTTGCCACAGCATTTCCATGTCAACTCATCTCCCTTTCTGCCAGCACCTGTAAACAGCCATCAAATCCGGACCCACAGAAGGCAGCCCATGGCATGCCTCCTGGGGGCCGCATTTGCCTCCTTGTGAGGAGGAAGGGAGGAAGGGCTGTGGTGCAGCCTTAATTCCAGCAGGGGGAGCAGAGCCTGTTGCTCGCCTCATGCTCGGAGACTGAGCAGCTCGGAACATGAGGGGAGAGTCAGCCTACCTCTGGGGCCTTGACTCTCGGCGGGCGAGCTTTCTGGGCGGTCGTCAGCTGATCTTAAGGGCTGCAGTGGCTGAGGTGGCAGCTCGGATCTGGGCAGCGTCGGCGGGCTTCTGTGGCAGTCGGAGGCGGCAACAATGAAGACGGGAGCGTGTTTTGCGGCGGCGTGCAGCTGCCAACAGCGGCGGTCTTTTGGGCGGCAGCAGAGCCTCTGCAGCTGCAGGGAGCTTCAGTTGCTTTGTGGGCAGCTGCTGGCAGGAGGCCGTGGTGGCCTCCTGCCCAACGAGTTTAAACAAGACTGCACGAGAGAGTGGGAAATTCTTTCAACCCCTTTGACAGTTCAGGGTTCCATCAGCTGTGCCATCACTGGCCCCCTCCTTCTTTGCTGATCTAACTCACTGTAGGGTAGTTAGTGAGGCTGCTGGGGCCCCTCCTTCTTTTCTTTGTTTTCGGCCCATTTCCCCCTCCCCCACCCTCCGCTTATTTCTTTCCTATCCGGGCACATGGTAAGATTAGTGGTGCCATATTGCTGCCATTTTAGGAGCCCTTCTTGTAGGGGCTGAATGGCTGCCATCTTGGGCCAGAGTGTATTGGGAGGGCCACTGTTGTGGACCTAATATTCTGCCCACAGGTGAAGGTGGCCATTTTGATAGGGCTGTGTGGGCGGCCATTTTAGGGTCCATGTGGGGTTACTCGGCTGCCATTTAGGGGTACTCTATAAATCATGGCATCTAAAAAAGGAAAAGGTGGGTTGAAGGGCAAGGGACTTGCACCCAAGAGGCCCACGCCATCACTTCTGCCACAGGGCCCTGTTTCTGTACCTTCATCTGATGATGAGGATGAAAGGGCAGAGCAGCAAGCTATCTTGGACAGGCTCGCTGCTTTGGAGCAAGCTAGGGCAGTGTCAGTTCCTGCCCCTCAGCAGGCGGCTGCTAGGGCTGACTGTCGGGCTGAGAGAAAGAGGTTCAGGGATGGGGTCCTTAAACGTCTCTCTTTACTTGAACACAGGCCTGCTGAAGCTAGGCCTGATGCTGGGATGGATACTGGGGCGTCTGGAGTATTAGCAGCTGAAACAGATGTCACGCCGGTGGAAGTTCTGGAGCCTGACCAGCTTGATCCTAGCGGTAGGTGGGATCCTGCATTACAGTTCAGTTTGATGTGGCCATGGGGGCCTTGGAGTCAGGATGCTGGCTCTGGGGTATCGCCCATCTTGCAAACAAACACTACTAAGAGCCATGGTGATAATAGTCAATCATGGGCTTGGGGTCCTCCTTCGGTGGCTATGCAGTTCCCTTGGGGTGCAGTGCCGGCTGGTCCTTGGGGTAGTATGGGGTGTACCCCCCCTTGGGTGAACCCCTATGATACTGCTTCAACATCGTCAATGCATTTTGGGGATACTGCATTACCTCTGGGTGATCACCTTTTACCCACAACGTGTGAGAAAATCTGTAAAGGCAAATACATAGACCTCTTTAACCTTCTTTATCGTGATTTGGAGAAGAAGGATAAGGATGAAATGGATGACAAGGAGAAAGAGATCCTATAGAGGAAGAAGGTGGACCAGACCTGGGCCAACTGGCTGGCAGGATATTTAATTTACGCAGGCCTGTTGTCCCAGTCTCAGCCATTAAGGTTGCCTACGTTGTTCCAGTACCTGGACATAATTTACAAGGCTTATACTGGCTTTCCAGGCCCCTCATGGATGCAATACGATAAGGAGTTTCAGATGTGGGCCGCCATGAATCCCATGCTTTCATGGGATAGAATGCATCCTCATTTGTGGCTTCAGATTATGTCAGATTATCTTCTGTTGAATGCTTGCATAGTGGGCACACTGTGCAGCATTTGCAGGGGGCTAATACTTCCTGTGGTGCCACAGGGTAGGTGGTTCAACCCCACTTGCTCTGTTTGGATTTTGGGTCCCATGGGGTATGCAACTAGAAATCATGCACATTCAGGCATGAATGCCTGGTATGTGGGGGACCCCACTCATTCCCATCGTGTCCTCACGGAAGACCCCACAGGAGTCTGCGGCAGAGAGGAGGGGGTAGTTCCTCCTCCTCTGCTGGTAAAGGGCCCCAGTCCAATAAACCTGAGGGCACTTGAGGCCTGGCTGCAGGGGTACCCTAAGGCAGAGGACAGAGCTTACTTATTAGAAGGTTTTACATTTGGTTTTCATATACCTTTTCAAGGAATTAGAGCCCCGTTTATGGCCTCTAATCTTAAATCAGTCCTGGGCATGGAGTTGGTGGTGCAGACAAAGATTGACAAGGAATTGGAAGAGGGCCGTGTTTTGGGCCCATTTTCTTTGCCACCACTTCCAAACTTGAGAGTTTCACCTTTGGAGATAGTGCCTAAAAAGGCAGCTGGTGAATTTTGTTTAATTCACCACCTTTCTTATCCGCGAAGCGATTCTGTTAATGATGCCATTCCTGATGAACTGTGCACAGTGAGGTACACCTCCTTTGACCAAGCAGTTCGAGTTGTGCGGTGCTGTGGTCGGGGGGCGGAGTTGGCGAAGTGCGATATTAAGTCTACGTTTTGCCTCCTTCCCGTGGATCCAGATGATTTCGGGCTGTTGGGTTTCTCCTTTAATGGCCAGTTCTTCATGGATAGGGCCTTGCCCATGGGATGTTCTGTGTCATGCACTGCGTTTGAGCACTTCAGTTCATTCCTGGAATGGGTCTTGCAGGCTAAGATGGGCCTTCAGGATGTTGCCCACTATTTAGATGATTTCCTTTTTGTGGGTCCTCAAGGAACAGGTAGATGTGCTCAGCTCCTGGAAGGGTTTAAGAATTTGGCTGTGGAGCTGGGGGTTCCCTTGGCCCATGGAAAGACTGAAGGCCCAGCGCAGAGGTTAGTTTTCCTGGGTGTTGAACTAGACACAGTTGCCCAGGCATCCCAATTACCCAGGGAAAAAATTACAGACCACATCTTGACATTCCTTGCATGAAGGAAGGCTACCTTAAGGGAAATCCAGCAGCTGGTGGGGCACCTTAACTTTGCATGCAAAGTGGTTGCCCCTGGCCGGGCCTTTTTGCACAGGCTATGTGATGCTATGGCAGGGCTGCGCCTGCCGCATCACAGAGTGCATATTAATGGTGTGATGAGGGCTGACCTCAGGGTCTGGCAAGAATTTTTGACTTCTTTTAATGGAGTCTCTTTTTGGTGGGAGGAATTGAAGCTCGAAGCTGAGCTGCAGGTCATGTCAGACACTGCAGGGTCCCAGGGCTTTGGGGTTTATTTTTGTGGGCATTGGTGTGCAGAGGAATGGTCTGAGGACTGAATAACTGCTGGGGTCACCAGGGACCTGACGTACCTTGAGTTCTTCCCCATTTTAGTGGTGGTTTGGTTGTGGGGGAATGAGTTGGCAGATCACACGGTGCACTTTTGGTGTGATAATTTGGCTGTGGTCCACGTCATCAACTCCCTCACATCTAAATCACCAAGGGTGATATGCTTGGTTTGTGCCTTTACGCTGCAATGCCTGCAGCTTAACACACTGTTTTTAGCTAGGCATGTGCCGGGGGTGGATAATGGGGTAGCTGATGCTCTCTCTCACAAACAGATGGTGAGGTTTTGTCAGCTTGCTCCAGATGCCGATCTTCAGCCGGCATGGATGCCCCCGGAGCTATGGCTGGTTGGAGAGCCAAGGCTTGCAGAGCAATAGGCCTTGCTATTGTCCCTAGCACACAAAGAGGTTATGAACAGTCAGTTCACCAATTTGAGTTTAGGAAGCAGGAGGGCTATCCCTGTGTCTGGCCCATCCTGGTGGAGCAGCTTATCCATTATTCTGTTTCCTTGAAGGAGGCGGGTTTGGTGGTTAGCTCCATAAGGGGACGTCTTTCTGCCCTTGCATTTGCTAGCAAGGCTCTAGGTTTTTTGGAAGTCACCGGGGACTTTCGGATTAGAAAGATGTTGGAGGGTTGGACAAAGGAAGGAGGGGCTTTAAAGGACCAGAGACGTCCTATTTCACCGACAGTGCTTAAAGGTTGCAGGCAACTTGGTCTAGAATGTGCAGTTCCATTTTTGAAGCCTGCCTGTTTCATGCGGCTTCACTGCTGGCATTCTTTGGAGCGCTTAGAGTAAGTGAGCTTGTAGCGCTGTCTAAGACTGACCAGTCTGGCAGAGCATTGCACAATCGGGACCTCCAATTTAAAGGGAAGGAGGTGCACATCAGTATTAGGGGCTCCAAAACTGACCAGTGGCATAAAGGGTCAGTGGTCAAGTTGGGCATCTGCTCTGACTCTGAGCTCTGCCTGGTATTGGCCTTGTCTCAATACAGGGCTTTAAGAGGCGGGGCTGATGGGTACCTCTTTATACATGCTGACAGTAGCCCACTTACAAAGCACCAGTTTTGGGCTGTTACAGCCCAGGCTTTAGGATTGTTAGGCCTTTCTGGAGTGAAGTTTGGCACTCACTCATTCCGAATAGGAGCAGCATCCACAGCGGCAGCCTTAGGTTATCCCACTGCCGAGATTCAGAAGGTAGGCAGGTGGCGATTGGCTGCTTATAAACGTTATGTGCACCCTCTTTCCATTCCATAAGTTACTGTTTGCAATGCTTCTGCACTATTGTTTTCCAGAGTTCACTGTCATTTCTCCCTAGGAGCTGTGTTTTGTGGCAGGAGATGGATTCTCATCTCCAGACACAGCTACATCTTCTGGGTGGCTCATCAGGCCAATTGATCAGCCATTGGCTTGCAACTGGGCCTCAGCCAGTGGGCTACGGTCGAGTGGAGGGGACACCGGGGCCTACATTGGCTGGGCCTCCTCCCTCTTCTGTTTGGGGACAGTTCGGCCTTGCCACCAGATGTGTTGGTTATCCACCTGGGAGGTAATGACTTGGGATTCCTGAAAGGGAAGGCCCTTGTGTTTCAAGCCAAGGATGACCTGGAGTACATTAAGCGCCAATGGCCTGACATGGTAATTGTATGGTCAGCCATGATCCCATGCTTAGTATGGTGTGGCGCTTTGGACCCCAAGGGGATTGAGAGGGCTCGGCGTAAGGCCAACAGGGAGCTCCGTAATATCTTGAAGGTTGGTTTGGGCCGCTATTTGCTGCACCCACAGATTCGGCTTGATTTTACGGATCTGTACAGAGGGGATGGCGTTCATCTCTCCGAGAAGGGAAATGACATTTTCCTTCAGGATTTGCGGCAAGGGCTTAAGCTAATTTTGGGTATTTCAGTGGGCGCAGGGGCCTAAGCAGAGGCTTGGCCCTTGTGGTAGCAGGATTAGGTTTAAATTAGGCAGGCTCAGTTCAGCGGCTACATAAGCGCCAATTAATAACCCCTGTGGGGGTAGAGGGGTCTGCGGGATCAACCCTGTGGCCGTGCGGCCAGGGATGAGGCTTGCAGACTGCCTATGGGGATGGCCATGATGGAGACTCAGTGCTGACCATGTGGTGGTGTTGAGGGCTCCTGAAGGCGCATCCCAATCATTGGCTCGGCTGGGTTTGCAAGTGACTTACAGTTGGCTCCAACCCAGGGCCATGGTGTCTTGCCTTTTATATGGTTAAGGATGGGGTCAAAGCAACACCAGGCCTTGCCGTGCCACTGTTTTTTCCAGGTTTGCCCTTGCCGTTAATTTAATGAGTTAATAAAGTGGCCTTATTTCATCCAACCTTGTTGTCTGACTCTTTCTTCCATCTGGGGGGGTGGCAGTCCAGACCCACAGGAGGCAGCCCATGGCATGCCTCCTGGGGGCCGCGTTTGCCTTCTCGTGAGGAGGAAGGGAGGAAGGGCTGCGATGCAGCCTTAATTCCAGCAGGGGGAGTGGAGCCAGCGTGGTTCTTAAGAGCTGGCTCCGCCCTCCCCCATCAGTTGCTCGCCTCGTGCTCGGCCCACCCACCCGCCCTGTATATAGTGTAGACACAGGTTGATTGCCCCATTTGATGGGGGACTGGGTAGGAATTTTTTGTCCCCTTCTCTGATTGGCTATGGAGAAGAGGTTTTTTTCACCTATCCTGCACTGCGGCCAGTGTATTGAGGAATTGGCTTGGGTTGGTGCCTTGTGTCTAGTTCCTCACTTTGTTTAGGGCAGGATTAGGTTCAAAGAAAGTTCAGCGGCTATGTAAGCACCAATTAGTAACCCCTGGGGGGGGGGTAGAGGGGTCTGTGGGATCAACCCTGTGGCCGTGCAGCCAGGGATGAGGCTTGCAGACTGCCTATGGGGATGGCCATGATGAAGACTCAGCACTGGCCGTGCGGTAGTGTTTGGGAGCTCCAGAAGGCGCATCCCAATCATTGGCTTGGCTGGGTTTGCAAGCGACTTACAGTTGGCTCCAACCTGGGGCCGTGGTGTCTTACCTTTTATATGGTTAAGGATGGGGTCAAAGTGACACCAGGCCTGGCCATGCCGCTGTTTTTCCAGGTTTGCCCCTGCCGTTAATTTAATGAGTTAATAAAGTGGCCTTATTTCATCCAACCTTGTTGTCTGACTCTTTCTTCCGTCTGGGGGGGCAATGTGCTTCTTCACAGAGCTTGCTCTACCACCAAGGTGTAGTAGTTAGAGCAAGGGTGTCAAACAAGCAGCCCAGGGGCTGGATCAGGCCCCCGGAGGGCTTCCATCAGGCCCACAGTGGAACTGGCCATCTCCTGTTTCCAGTTCTGCTGCTGCATCATCATAGCTTGCTTCTCTTAATCTCTCAGCCATTTTGTGTTTTAATCTGAGTCCTAGATTCAGAACTCGGAGCATGAGATTTCTGTGGTGAATGTCAATAAATCAAAAGTATGTTTGCAGCTTACAGAGCTAATGTTTTAAACATGTTTTTAAGTAAAAAAAAAAAAGCCTTTGTGTTTGTGTCCTTTATAAAGCTTATATGTCCACTACCTGGCATTACATTTTATGACACACATGGTCCAACCCAACAAGGTCTCATTTATGTCAGATCCGGCCCTCATAACAAATGAGTTCGACACCCCTGAGTTAGAGTGTTGGACTAGTAGAGAGGAGACACAGGTTCAAATTCCCACTCTGCCATAGAAGCTTGCTGGGTGACCTTGAACTAGTTATACACCCTCAGCTTAACCTACCTCCCAGGGTTGTTGTGAGGATAAAATGGAGAATGTTGTAAGGAGAAAAGTAAGGCATAAATGAAGTAGATAAATAAATTCTCAGTGGCTACTGTAGATGGCTAAGAAACTCACAGCATGCTGATATATTTTTATTCAATGGACCTTGAAGGGAGCATATCCACTTAGGAGTGCCCTGCTACAAGTTCACACAAATTTAAGATTTTTAAAAAAATAAAAAATGGAAGGAAAGGTTATTGGCTTTTTTTTTTAATCACTCACTATGCCCTGCGGTATCTGAACATTTCATAGCAGCTATCATTCCTGGAAGTCTTCATTTCATCCAATCTTTCCATTCATCCATTCAGCAGCAGAAATGTATTATATGTTGATCAAAATATTCTCTGGGCATGGTCAGACAGAATGATCACACATCAATGACAAGACAGACACAAACTGTTGAACAAATAAATGGCCACAGTTTTACTGATTAATAAAACCTACAATGGGAAAAACTCAAAACTATTTTAACATCTTAAAACTTGGCCTCTACTTGGGTAAGTTTCTTTCATGCATCTCCAACATCTGGGTGGCTTCCACCCTGACCTTCTTGTCCTTTGCTCCTTGCAGCCCATGCATCCAAGGGGTGAAGTGCAAAGCCTGGCCAAATAATCTTTCCATATCCACTAAGCTTTGGGTAGTGAGAAAGATAGTCATCAAGGTACCTCAGGCAGATGATGACAAGGAGACTTGGCAGAGGTCCTTTTGCCCCCCAAGTTGGAATAACAAGACAGACAACGGTTCTGGAATCAAACAAGGGCCACTTTATTAACTATTTAATTGAACTGTAACTAAGCGGCAAGGGAACTAAGCGGGTGCAGAACAGGCAAGGCAGGTGTCAATCCAGCCAACCTCCTTGCCCCACATGTGGGCAAGCCACCAGCCCCGGTCTGGGCTACTCCTCTGATCCATTACCAGCAGCCCAGCTCACTGGTTACCCCCCAGGAGCACCTACTCCTGGAGCCATACAGATTGCAGGGAGGAGCCTACCTAAGAGATTTCCAGAGATGGGCCATAAAACCCAAAGGCCATTCCTGATGACCCTGTTTCCAAACGGGAACTGGTGAAGGTCCTTACCGGTTCTACTTTTCTTACCCACACTACTCTGCCATTTGCAAGGCCAATCCTCAGCTTTGGCCGATGTGGCCACCTAACAGCCCAAGGCTGCCCTAATCCCTCGCCACAGGTCATCCAGAAACAAATCATTGCCCTTGTTTGATAAGTGAATTCCATCTTCCTAGTACAGGTCAGGTAGCTCAACCCATACACTGGGGTGAGGTAAATACTGAACCAAATCACCTCCCATGGCCTTCCTCATCTGCCGATTGACCTTCCATCAAGCCCAGTCCAAACACTGAGGATCCCTAAGGCCCCGCCACACCTGTTGGGGCAACATCATGGACCAAACAATACATGTATCTGGCCATCTCGCTCTTATCCTTGTGAGGTCAGCCTTGGCTTGAAGCACCAGGGCAATGCCCTTCAATAGTCCTAGGTCCAAATCCAAATCCAAATGCCTTTACTGGCATAAAAGAAAAGCAAAATACCACAAAGCAAGTTTACAGAGAATCTGAATTATAAAATCAGTCAAACATCAGATAGAAGAGCTAATCTTTTGCTCCCTGAATATTATGGCAGCCAAAAAATACCTTGCAACTAGACTTGTAATATGGGGACATTGGTCAGATAATAAGAAGGATATTAACTTCACCTCAGGAAAACTGTGACAGTTAGACACAATAGGTTAAATTATACAATCCTGCACTTTCCCATAAAAATCACAGTGAAGTAAAACATGGGCTACTGTTTCAAGGTGCATTCCTTTGCATGGGCAAAATCTTTCTGGATAGGGAATGTTGGTAAGCTTCCCAGACAGTACCGCTGAAGGTAAAACATTAAGTCTAGCTAAGATAAAAGAGCAGCATAACTGGGGAGAGGTAATTTGGGAGAAGTAGGCAGCAGGCAGGCCATAGTCTGGTAAGATACCAAATGCCAAAGGGAGCAAATTTTGTGTTCAAGAGAGCAGAAAGTCTGTTTCTCAGTATCTAAAATCCTCTGTTTCAAAATTCTGAATGCCTGTGTTTTGCTTAGCATACAGAGGTTGTAATAGTCCTAGGTCGTTCCCACCAAGGTGCATGACCAGAATGTGGGGGGGGGACTTGCCTCCCCCCAAACAACAATGGCAGGAGTCTGGGCCATCTCATGCCCCTCCTGCCCAACCATTCAACTTGCACCCACTTGCTAAGGCCCAACTGAGAACCAAACAGTGTCCTTCTGGCCCGGTGGGCAGCCCAAAAAACTGTGCTGTGACTGTAGATGGTAACTCTTCATCTCGCCTGACAGCTGTCCAGACCTGAAAAGAGAACTGTCAATAACTAGCAACCCAAAACTTGCATTTACACACATAGCCTTTCTAACAATGGGAACACCAACGGCATATGTTGCGGATCTCTGATGTGGAGTACCCCATTGCCGCCACAGTGGATGCAGCACCTATTCAAAAGGAGTGGGTCCCAAAATGGAATTCTCCCAAACCCAGCTCCACCAACACTTTCTGGGTCAATGTCCAAAACTGGAACTTAGTAAGTGGGAAGCCGTCCCCATGGCAAAATAAAAGGCCATCTCCCACCCTGTGCCAAGACAAATAGTGGCATAGGGCCAGCATAGGGCACAGCTCTGGATCTGAGCACTGACACAGCTCAATTACAGAGCCCCCAGTCGATCTATTTTAGAGCATCTGATGGTAATCTTCACCACATTTCCTGCCATACAAAGGTCCTGATAACACAGGGCCGATCCGGATTTGTCCTGCCGGTAGGTGGCTACCAGCTCACTAATTCGTAAAGCCCCCCAAAAGGCAACCAAGGCTGCCACATGGAACAGTGAAGCCTCGTACTCATCAGCACAGAGACCTGGCCATGGTGCCCTGAGGCCTCTAAGAACAGTTGTGGTCAAAGGCTCCTGTGTATCCTCCTGCAAACTGCCTTCCCAGGACCAACCCTCAAGCATCTTTCTGATGCAAAAATCTCCAGTGTTATCAACATAACCGGCTGGCATAGACAAGGGACGACAGCGTACCCTTAATGGAGTGCACAAACATGCCCTTACCCTTTAAAGAAACACAGAAGTGCATTAATTGAGATACCAGAACGGGCCAAACCTGCAATAGTCCAACTTCCTGTCTAAAAGCCACAAATTGCTGACCTGCCCTCCTATAGGATCTCCGGGTCAAAATGTTACAGCAAAGCCAATCACTCTGTCAGCGTCAACCCACCAATCTCCCCAAAACTCGCTGGCATCCTTACCAGGGACTGATCTGCATCCGGGGCCAACAGACGGAACCTCTCTGTTTGCAGGAGAGAGCATCAGTGACCCCTTTACTTGTCCCTGGCACATGTCGAGCTTTGAACAAGATATTGTTTTTAGGCAAAGCAGTGTGAATACCCTAACCAGCATCATGACCCTAGGCAATCTAGAGATTAAAGAATTAATCACTTGCACCGTGGTGAGATTGTTGCACCAGAAGTGGACTGTATGGTCAGCAAAATCAGCCATCCAAAGCCCCACTGCTACCACAATCAGAAAAAAATCCAGAAAGGTGAGGTCCTTGACCCACCCAGCCTGGAACCATTCCAACAGCCAATCCTCTGCACACCAGTGCCCCTGGAAGTAGACACCGAAATTGGAAGAACCAACTGCATCAGAAGTAACTTGCAGCTCAGCCTCAACCAACAGGTCCTCCCACCAAAAAGATACTGTTGTGGGATGCCAAATATTCCTGCCACACCAAGAGGTCCTCCTGCATTCCCTTAGTGGCCCTAGTTCTGTGGTGAGGTAGGTGCAAACCTGCCATGGCATCACAAAGGTGATGTACAAACTGTTGGGGAAAATAGGCAAAAATACTTAAATATTCAGAGTTTGCAATGGATCTTTGCTTCACTAGAGAGGAGGCATTTCTTTATGAGTAAAAACCTTTATTTCTAAGGGAAAAGGGTACACAGGAAAGCTACAAAATAAAAGAGATACCTAGAACTACATTTTCACATCTTTACAGCAACAAACAGACAGACCAAATGGTCACACAACAATGGAGATTTTTTTTCTTCTTGACTCCTAGAAGGAAGTCACCTGATTGCATTAACCAATCAATGTTACAAAACAGACTTCAGTTTTCCTGGGCTATCTTTGCATTGGCTCTGTGCCAAGATTCCTTCCGGGTTAGGCTAAACAATACCCCACAAGGTAAACAACAGATTAAACCTATAATGACTGAATCTTAGACCTTGCAACTCACATATTTCCAACACCCCTTCTCAAGGTCTAACATGTAAGTCATTGTACATGTACATACAAACATCATTCATTATTCACTTTAACATTTGGATCAACTGTATTCAACATTTTACAAAGACATTCAAATTTTTCTTTGGTCAGTGGCTTAGTCAAAATGTCAGGCACCATTTCCTCTGTGCAGCAATGTTCAATCTCTATCAGCTTCTTCTGGTACAAATCTTTCACAAGTGCACACTTAATGCCAATAGATCTAATTCTTCCTGTGGTGCTTTCTTCCTTACATATAGTAATACAAGCTTAAATGTCCTCAAACATAAGTACAGGTACAGAGTCTTTTATTCCAAAGTCCTTCAACATATGAAAAATCCATTCAAGTCTACTGCAGGCACTTGCTGCTAAAACACACTCAGCTTCTGCTGTAGACTGCACCACATCAGTTTGCTTTCTACTAGTCCAGTCTATTAGTCCATCTCCATAGAAAAATAGATATCCGCTGGTTGACTTGTAATTGTTCAATTCTTCTCCCCAGCTGGCGTCCATATATCCAACTAGTCTGGGTCCTTCAGATGGTCCAATTCTCAGTTGTAAGTCCATTGTTCCTTTCAGATACCATGTCAGTTTCTTTATTGCATTCCAATCATGATAATTAGGTGAACTCACTTTTCTGCATAAGATGCCGACTGTTGCTGTGATATCAGGCCTCGTCTTTTTGCTCAGGTAGAGGAGTTTTCCAACTGCTTTTCTGTAATCTCTGATGTCTTTGAGATGTCTTCCATCCCTTTCCTTTAGATATCCAGGTTCCAGTGGTATGGATGATGCTTTGCAATTTTTCATACCAACAGATTCTATAAAGTCCATAATTTTCCATTTCTGGCATAGAAGAAAGGTTCCATCTTTGAGTCTTTCAGCTTGTATTCCGAGGTAGTGTTTTACGTCTTCAAGCTGTGTGACTTCTACTTCCTTGTTCAGTCCATCAGCTATTTTTTAAAAAATATCCCCTCTGTTTTGACAAGACACAATCAAGTCGTCAGCATAAACAAGAACATACTGGTATTGTCCATTTTTAATTCTAGTGTACAGACAAGGTTCAGCTTTCCCTTACAAAAAGCCTTGTGTCATGACCCCAGCAGGTTGCCACCTTCAGCTGCCACCACTCTGGACTTCAGGTCCCTTGAGAAGGCCCAGAGTACCCTCCCAAGCCCAATCAAAATGCCCCCCTTTTTTTTTTTTATCAAAACCATCCTAAAAAGGAGAGGAATTTATTCTTTTTATAAATAGAAAAAGGTAGGGTATATAGAGGGATAAAGAAAAGAGCGGAGTGAGTATTCTGTTAATAAAGGTTAGTTTAAATCAATATAGATACAGTTTTTGGCAATCTCCGTGATTTGAGAGTCTTCTTTTCATCTAACAAAAATTCAAAATAACTCTGTTAATGAGGTTAGTAATGTCCTTTGGGATTAATTATTAGTCATCTCCTTTTTGACGCTTCCCGAACAGTTATTTCTTAGGTTGTCTTCCTTTGGTATCCCTCAAGTTATAGGATGGGCCACCTTTGGTTTTCACTTCTCCCGCTCCGGCACCTCCCTCCTCTGGGCCGCTTTCATCTTCACTACTCAAATCTGTCCACGTTGCGAGTGCTGCCTCTTCCTCTGGACTGGCGTGTCTCTTCAGAAATTCCTGCGCCTTGAAGATGGAGTCAATCTTCTCTCTTTTATCCTTGTACTTGAACAAAAGGCCTTCAGGATAGGTCCATCTGTATATGACCTGTCTTCTTTGTAGAAAAGTGGTCAATCCTTTATAAGCTTTCCTTTTCATCCGGATTTCATAAGGCACATCTTTCAATATTCTGATGGTCTGCTCCCCAATTTTCAAGGGCACCGCTGCAACTGCACGCAAGATTTGATCTCTGGTACTCTGCTTGACAAACTTGACAACCACTTCTGCTGGCAGATTATTTTTTTTTTTAAATGTGGAGTATGCCCTATAGACCTTATCCATTTCTTCTTTTAACTCACGCTGATCTCTGCCAGTTACGGGTGCCAAGGCATTCGCAAGTATAGATCTGAGATCTTCCTTCTCTTCTTCTTTAATGCCCTGAAATCGAAGAGTCAGATTCGATTTTTCCATTTGCAACATCAAAATTCTTTTTTCTTGCACATCCTGATGCTTTTCTAACTTGTTGACCCTTTTCTTCACTTTTCCGATGTCTTCCGACGAGACCAAACATTTCTGTGCGATCTCCTCCATCTTCTTTGACGTCTCTGTTAGTTGCCTCTGTTGACTGTTGAGAACACCTTCCATATTAGTTAAGGTTTCGCTGATTTTCTGTATTTGGACCAGCAGAGGGTGCAGTAGCTCGCTTGTCTGTTGACTGACAGTCGGCTCTGGAGGGGGATTACCCGGACCGGAAGTCCCACCTCCCTTCTTCTCCGTTTTCAAAGGGACCTTCTTCATGGCAGACATTTCTTGTATTTGTTTACTTTATAAAAGTTCGTGACGCGTCGCTCAGGAGTCCCGCTAACTCATTCGCTTCAATGGCACCCCAAAGGTAAATTCACCAACCCTTCTTCCCTTTCGTCCCCCTTAGCTTTCTTATACAAGTCCCGCTTCTCAGTGGGGGGGGGATTCCCCCTCCTCCCAGCCGCTTATTCGCTTACGGGGGAAGGGCTCGGGTTTCGCTTCAAATTCAGACCTCCAACTCACGGTTCCTGCTGTTTCTTCTTTTTGCTTTAATTCATCGCTGTTCCTCACTCCTGTTGGAAATCGGTGGCGTTGCTGAGTCCCATTACGGGCACACCGCAGCGGGGCCGATTGGGGCGGGGAGAAAGCCTCAATTTCCCGGCTAACTGCCGGCAAAGAGGCTACTCCCCAAGCGCCCCCAGTTTGGAGCCTTTGCCTAAGGCTCACTAGGGTCTTGCAAACCTGCAAAGACCCCCCCAAACTGCGTGTGGGCTAACCACCTCCGGGAGCTTCTCGAAAGGTGGCCGCCATTCGCAATGCTGGAAACCGAAACCCAAATGCCCCTTTTTAAGCTGAGAAACTATAGGCGTGATGACCAGGCAGAGAACATTAAACAAAATGGTTTATTAATATAGTACGGGGGCAAGGAAAACCAGACAAGGTGCTTAAAATATATAACAGTGTTTAAAGACAAAATAAACAAATCTAATGCGACTACCTATTTCCCTTAACTGTTTCCTATTCAAGGCCCACAGCCTTTTATACCAGGTATATTCCTGTACTCACTTTGTCCCAAGTGAGGGAACGTTCTCTCAGACCAGACTGTCCCCTCAGTTTTTCTCTGTGAGAGGGAGGAGCACAGAAGAGAAAAGAACCCAGTTTCATGGCCCACTAATCTTAAATTCCATCACCTCACACAATCTCTGGACACCGATTGGTTACAACCATCGCTAAGCATAATGACTGAATCTTAGACCTTGCAACTCACATATTTCCAACACAAATACCTGACCCAGGGCCACAACTTTGAATACAAAGTTAAGGTGGCCAACCAGCCATTGTAATTCCAACAAGGATATCTTTCAGAGGGTTGTAGCGTTAACAATTAGCCTCCACGACTCCTGTAACCTTTCCTTTGGTAACCTCGACAGATGCCTGACAGTGTCAATCTCAATGCCCAAAAATGTCAAAACGGGGGTAGGGTCTTCTGTTTTTTCATGTGCCAGAGGAACTCCCAGCTCTGTTGCCAGCTCCATAAAAACTGAAAGTAAAATTTTACACTGGCCAGCCCCACTTCTTCCCACAAATAAAAAATCATCAAGGTAGTGTGCAGTACTACACAGTCCTGTCCTAAAGCAAAGGGCCCATTCCAAAAATGAACTATTTTTTAAGAAAGCGGCACAGGACGCCAAGCACCCCATAGAGACAGCTCTGTCCATATAGAATTTGCCTTCAAATGCAAAACCCAGTAACTCAAAATTCCCAGGGTAAACAGGGAGGAGTCAAAAAGCCAACTTAATGTTGCACTTAGCTAGTCCACAACTATGCATGACCTGTATTGCCTAATCAAAGGAAGTATACCTGACCAAACATAGCTCTTCAGGTATTGCATCATTCACCGAACCACTGTGAGGATAAGACAAATGGTGGATAAGGTGATACTCTCCCACAGCCTTCTTGGGCACCACTCCCAATGGGGACACTCTTAAATTGGGTACTGGAGGTGAGGAGAAGGGACCCAAAACTCTCCCTTCTTTACATTCCTTATTGATTTTATGACACATGTCCTCCTCCATCCCTTTAATGGACCTCAGATCAGGAGCCCAATATGGCCTCCAATCACCCTGGTAAGGAATCTTAAAACCAAACATAAACCCTTCTAACAGGTAACCACCATCCCACAGGTTGGGATAGTTTCGTAACAAGTGTGCTATCACCTCCACTCTAATTGGACTAGTACCCCTTTTTCAGTAGCAGTGTTCTAGCCCATTCCACCCAGGGCCGGCCCTAGGTTTCTTTGCACCCTAGGCCGGGCTACCTTCTGGCACCCCCCCCAGCATTGGAGCCCGAGAGCTGGGCCACGCTTGGGAGGGCCATGGGGGGAAAGCCATGCTGCCACTGCCTGCCCACCCCGCGGCCCAGCCCAGAAGCCCCGCACCCAGCAGTGGGCCTGGGAGGGCTGTCGGGGGGGGAGAAGCCGCACCACTGCCGCCTGCCCGCCCCGCGGCCCAGCCCAGAAGCCCCGCGGCCAGCGGAGGGCCTGGGAGGGCCATCGGGGAGAAGCCGTGCTGCCACCGCCTGCCTGCCCCGCACCCCAGCCCAGAAGCCCTGCACCCAGCAGTGGGCCTGGGAGGGCCGTCGGGGGGGAGAAGCCGTGCTGCTGCCACCTGCCCACCCCACGGCCCAGCCCAGAAGCCCCGCACCCAGCAGTGGGCCTGGAAGGGCCGTCAGAGGGGAGAAGCCGTGGGGGGATTGATTTTGAGTGCCCGTTAGGGCACTCTTCACTGGCGGCACTAGCCGCCCCCCACCTCCTCTCCCCCCCGGGCTTTGGGGAGAGGGTGGGCAAGCTCTGCTGCCACCGCCTGAGCCCCAGCGGGGAGCTTGGGGAGGCGGCGGGAGCGGCAGAGGTGCTTTTTGCGGGAGGGACGGGGTATGGTTTGGTGCCCCTGCGACCGTTGCGCCCTAGGCGAGCGCCTAGCTCACCTAGTGGGCGAGCTGGCCCTGATTCCATCTGCTGCATGTCCCCCCCACCCCGGGCTTCAGATCGGGCCCTTACTTTGGGGCATCTGGAGAATGCATGGGGGCCTGCACACAATGGGCACTTGTGCTGAAAGTTACAGACCTTCCTGCTACATGTGCCTTGTGAGGTGAAGTCCCAAAAGAGACGGTGTTTCTGCATGGCCTGCCCCTCCTGGGGCCTAGTGGTAGGCTGCCCTTGAAGCCTGTGAACCACATGGCTACTATCCAAATGCTTTCCCCCAGATGGCTGGGATAAGGACATAGATTGAAGCCACAAATAAGGGTGGATCTGATCCCACCTCAAAGCAGGATTCATTGCAGCCCTCACTCAAAAGGTTTGTCATATTCCAGCCAGGCAAACCCCATAGAACCTGAATATGCTTTGTATATGACATCTGTATACCGCAGCATCGGGCAGGGTCTCTAGGCTATAACACCTGTATAACTCAGGAATTCTGGGTGCCAATTAGCCCAGGTCCTATCCACTCTCCACTTCTTAAGGCATTCCTTATCACGCTCATCTAAGTCCTCTTTGTCCTTCTTTTCCAATTCCCTAAATAAGAGGCTAAACACATCAAAATAGTCACCTTTAAGAATCCTGTCCCTAGTGGCCCCAGAAAGATGGTCTCCCAAGGGCATAGCCAAATCACCACTTGGCAGTGCCTTTGCTGGAACCTGCTCATATGTATAACCATGTGGGGCATGGCCAGACCACCCTGGCCACCCACCAGGTGAATACAGGTATGGTGGAGGCGGCATGCCCTGCCACCCATGTTGGGGGGGGGGCGTACCTGGCCACCCAGCTGATGCTGGGGACTTATTCACTGTGGTCTGCTTGGATGATGACCCTGAGGTGCCTTGACCCTGGTGGCCAAGCATTCGAGTTCTGGGAGATGTTGCCCTCTTTAGCTTCCTGTGATGGAAGTCCCTTGTAGAGCTCCAACTGGCACCCTTCCGAAGTGTCTTCACCTTGTTGGCCACTGCTTTGCTGCCCCTGAACTGCTACAACATCTGGAGTCACTCCAGAGGACCCTTGACCCTCTTCCAACATTGCAAGATGTACCAGCACTTGCACCTGGAAGGAAGAAGCAGATTTCCATTTAGACTTTTTGGCCCCAGACAGAGCTTCAGGCTGTGGTGGGGAGCCCCCCATGCTGCTTTTCAAGGCCTCAAGGTGGGCCAAAATGGCCACATTAACCAGGTCCCCCTCATCATCGGATGACTCTAGGTGACAGCCTCTGTGGGAGCTTCTTAGGGGTGGGTTGCTTGCCCTTGGAAGGGCCCCATCCTTTTGGGGTGCCATAGAGGCCTCCGGATATGCCCTCCCAAATACCATCCAACTAGTGGGCCAATGGACAACAGGCCCGGCACCAACAACCAGTGGTGCTGGTGGGGCAACAGACAGCTCCTTAAATCCTGGGCCTCACAGCAAAAAGGGGGCCCAACGAGGGCTGGAAATGCTGTACCTGGACCCCCCTACAAGCCACCCCCACAGCACGTTGGTGGCACATGACAAAAAAAACCAGGCCCATAGCAATTGTTATGTGTGAGTGGTGTGTTTTTTTTAACTATTAAGGTGTGTGCATTCCTGGCCTGAAGGCTGCTGCTGCTGCCTTCTCTAGCCGTGGCTGCTTCCACCACTCAGGAGCCAACCACCACCACTGCAGTCCACACCCCACAAATGCTCCTCTGCAGCCACCCACAGACAAGCCACCCATTCGCCCAGGCGCTACCACCAAACTTGGTGGCTATCGCCAACCTGGCAGGCCACCAGCCATGCCCAGACCCACCTGAGTTCTGAACTGCTTGGGACCTCACCCTGAAGTCACCGCTCTGGGCACCACTGCAGGCCCAGGGGCCGACGCCGGACTCCCCAGGCAGCTCTCCCGAGCACAAGGCAACATTCTGGCTTGGGCAGGAATGGGGCTGAGCCTTTATAAGCCAGCCTCACCCCTGCCCGACACTATGACACATGGCATTGTAATGCTGTTGCTGCCTCACTGTCCTCCAGGGTGGCAAAATGGCCCCTGCTCTCAATTAGCATTGCCGGGAGCACAGGAGCCCAGTTGCCCTCAAATGATGTCCTTTAATCCCTGTTATTCACATTCAGCTATACATGCTGCATTTATAAAATGGGTTCATGTAAAGTTTATTTATTCATTTATTACGTTTGATTTATCAGTCACCCTTCCCAAGAGCAGGGCATAGGGCAGCTTACATCAAAGACAAATACAATATAATTAACTAAACAGCATTAAAATAAGAGCACTGCTAAATTCAAAATGATGGGGAAATTCCACCAGCCCCCTGGGTGGAGGGGATACGAAGGAAGAAAAGGGGAAGTTGGATTATGAGAGTGCCAGACCAATGAAATCAATTTACATTATAATAGCATTCATAGTCAATTCTCTGGAGGTGGGTGTGGAGGAATCATACTGTGTTCCATAAGGCAACACACCATTACCGCTCTGTACTATCTGGGACTAGCTGAGTGGGTGCCACATGGTATCAAATTACTCTGGAAGGTACATCCTCTTGGCAGAAATGGCTGGAGCTAAAACAACCTACTACTGCCTGCCCTGCAGGAGTCATGCAGATGTTGCCTAATATGACTGTTTGCTCATCTGCTGCCTCCTCTCAATCCATTGGCAAACCTATCCCTCCTCTGTGCCCACTCTGTGGGAGGGTTTTACAGCAAAATATGCCTTCCCTTCTTCAGCCTCTGCATCATAATATTAAAAAACAACAGGGAGTTCTGTAACATGTCCAACCCCAAATTATAGTTTTCTTGAAGGAGAAACAATTATATTGTGTAATATGTCAAAGACAATAGAGTTGCTGTTGTGTGTATCCCAATTTTAACCACAGGCAGTTGTAGGAGAAAACATTCAGTAACAGTCAAATCCCATTTTCCTATCATTTTCCATCACTCCACAGGTTGGATCCTGTGCCAAATGTCCACCAATGGGATTTCCTACTTGAGGCCCAAATGCTGTTCCTGGAGGACAGGGTAGCCCCCCAGGAAGTGCATATGAGGTGCTGGAAGTCTGGTATAGAAAGGGAGAAGCTGCAGAATATCATGCCCCTTCCATCTGCAAAACTTTTTGCTAGCTCCAATCCCACATGTACATGAATGCAGAACCTTAAAATAAAGGAAGATTAATCCAGGATAGATAGTTCCCAACACTCTCTGTGATACATTCAGTTTCTACATTAATTCCCAAGGCTGACCATTCTTCCATAGGCCCAATCCTGCAAAGACGAACAGAAACTTTCTTTTCTTTGGCTGATCAAATGAGAAGCACCTTCCTGCTGCAGTTGGCAACTTGGTACTTAAAAAGAGATGGTGCATGTATAAATAGTTTAAACCTAATGTTCTTTAAATGCATATCAGAAATATTTATAACAGATTCCTAAGATTCCAGTGTGTACTGCCTCCCAGACAAGCCAAAACAAGAAGGTTTATCAAGTTCCAGTCATGACCCAAGACATAGCTGGTGGACAGTGTTTGGCTTGGTGGAACAACAGTTATGCATAATTGGTGCACACTGATCTCTGTGACCAGGGGTCTTTTGGGGGCAGAGCGCCCGCAGCTCTGGCAGCTCAGGAGCCAAGCCCCGCCCCAGCCGGCATCCCCTAGTCTTTCAGGCAGCCGAATGTCAATTTCAGCTCCATTATATCCTATGGACCATTGAAGTCAATGGTGAAAACATAGAGTATATTCTGGGTGCTGGAGGGGAGGGGGTTTGAGGGAGAGGCTCCAAACTCACAGGGTAGCTGATGGAGCCTCTCCCCAAGATACCCACCAATATTTCAAGAACATTGGACCAGGGTGTACAATTCTATGGGCCCTCAAACAGGTTGCCCCCATTCCCTCCATTGTTCTCTATAGTGGGAAAAAAGTAACTTTTTTTCTCACCATAGAGAACAATGGAGGGAATGGGGGCAACCTGTTTCGGGGCCCATAGAATTGGACCCCCTAATCCAATGTTCTTAAAACTTAGTGGGTATCTTGGGGAGAGGCTCCATAAGCTACCTGTGGGTTTGGAGCCTCTCCCTCAAACCCCCTCCACTCCAGCCTCCAGAATATACCCTATGTTTTCACCATTGACTTCAATGGCCCATAGGATATAATGAGGCCGAATTGCAGCCAAATTTCTTTCATTCCCTTCTTTCCTTCTCTCCTTTTCCTCTTTCCCTCCTTCTTCTCTTCTCTCTTTCTTTCTTTCCCACCTTCTTCTCTTCTCTTTTTTCCTCCTTTTGCTGTTTCCCTCCTTCTTCCCTCTCTTTCTTTCCCTCCTCCTTTCCTTCTCTTTCTTTCCCTCTTTCCTTCTCTCTACTCTCTCTTTCCTTCCCTTTTTCCTCCTTCTGTGGCCCAACTCTAGTGAGAAGGAGTTTAAACTTTAAGCCCCTTCTCTCTTAGTTCCCCCACCCAGGCTAGCTGGGGAAGGGAAGGGGAGGCTTTTGAAGATGCCCCCCCTTTTGCTTCCCTTTCTGACATCACTTCCAGTGATTAGCATACCATATGCATACCATATGCTAATGAGCTCCTGCAGGTGTTTTTCTACAAAAAGACCCCTGTCTGTGACAGAACTCTGCAAAGTGAGAAAGTAAACCCATCTCAGAGGCACACTAAGTATTATGAAGAACTGACTGTATCAACTCTGTACTGATTTCCCTATTGCTAAAGGGCAGTTCAACTTACCAAGATCCAGTTGTTATGATATTATCTCATCACCATCACTACACACCAATTGGCTGTCACTGATGGCAGCAGGGGAATAAATAATAAAATTATAGAGTAAGAAATAGAGTAAGAAATCATAGAGTAAGGATAGTGCAGTGATAAAATTAAACTTGAATCAAGGAGAGCTGACTTCTATGGTCAGTCATGAAGCATATTCAGTAGCTCTGTGCAAGCTACTATCTAAATAGAGTGAAATTATCCCAGAAACTAAAAGCTCATTTTCACAACAACTCTAATCAAAGATAGAGGTACACAGTTATGTTCTAAACTTTATCTGGGAGATTGGCTAAGAGTCACAAAGCTGGAGAGATATGTTGCACGGGATTCAGCAATGACCACTCCCCTATTATAGGCCTTCATTTTTCTGTCACAGCTAGAGTTCACATTTGATGATGAACTCATAGTTGACTTAACCCTAAGCTTAACATGCTTTATTAGTCTGAAGAACAACTAAGATTTAAAGAGAACGTTATATGGGTTTTCAAGTCATTTGTTGTGTTCCTTTTGTTTATGGAAAATGCTTCTTCTGAAGGAGCTGGGTGGTTCTGTTTTTCATGAAGCACGATCATATGTTCATGCAGTCATCATTGAGACCCTCTGTATAAAGTCTTTGGGGGCAAAATAGACTTTCTCTGTAGTTCTGATATCAATAAACCATAACTAATTATTGTGAACATTTCTATGAAACAGGAACTGCCAAACAAATAAAGTAAACCCATTTTCATCAAAGACACAAACAAACAGTTAATATGTTTAGGTTGTCTTGAATGTTCACAGTTCATTTTCAGAAGAAACGTGTTGTTAGCCATTCAGAAACATAGGGATGCTTCAACACACTTTTTTTTCTTAAAAAAAAATCCTTTCTAATGATACTTTTGTTGCCTCTTTCTTAAGTGACTAGGCCTGGATGAATTTCGGCTTCTTATTAACTCAGTAAAGAAGCTAGTAGTTAGTTGCAGATGTAACAAAATAAATAAAAGCCCTGTGATTTAAACCCATCATACTGCACATATCTTTTGTGACAAGCTCATTGTTACAATTCTGACAGTAAACACCATGCAAAATCTTTCACAAATCTAATTATAGCTGTATGATCACAATAACATTTCTAGTTGAGCACATGTTCCAATGTGACCAGATGCTACTGATTATTAGAACTGAAATGAATAAGTAGCTTTGCAATTTAGAAACAAATGACAATTCTTTTTTTCCCAGATCCAGAGCTTCTACTTATACTTGATCTTCTGAGAAATCTTTAACAGACCTAAACATTTGCTAGTACTATGGTTGCCAACTTTTGCTTGGGAATTTCCTGGAGATTTAGGGGTAGAGCCTGGGATGATGGCGTTTGGGCAGGGTAAGGATCTCAGTGGGGTGTAATGCCCTAGAGTCCACCCTCCAAAGCAGCCATTTTCTCAAGGGTAATTGATTTTTCTAGTCTGGCAATTGGTTGTAAATTCCAGAAGATCCCAAGGTTTCACCCTAGCTAGTTATAAAATATCAGTCTTAAGGCAGCTCTTAACAAGTGATTCAGCTTTATTAACCATAACAATCAACAACAGCAATACAGTAAGTAGCTCAACTAATACTCTTTTGGCCAGGTAAACCACGCCCCCTAGGTTGTGAAACACCAATCATAACTCAAAGATAATGACCAATAGTGTTTCTCCCTCCAAACCATCCCTAAACTCTGATTGGCCCCCTCTGCAAAATAGCCAATCAGAACCTGTAGTTTAGGATACCAGGCCTCTATGGAGTTGTGGGCTGAAGCTCAAGTCATTCAACTATATGTATTAAGACAATACATAACACCAGTACTCTGGTGGGTTTTGCTTTGTTCCACAGGGAACCCAAACTGACTAATAACTGATTCTAGCTTCAGTAACATGTAGGCTGAACTTCTCAAATACTCTGTTGTGAAGGAGGCAATCCTATTGCTATCATGTGTAGACTTACTCCATTCTATGGCTATTGGCTTGGATCCCTTCTAGAATTTCCTCAGGTGCAAGGGGAGTGTGTGTGTGTGATTTTTACCACCACTCCCAGTAATTCAAAATCACCCTCCCCCCATGTTGCTTATGGAAATTTAGATAGGATCAATGAAAATTGCCCCAACTTGTACCTGTAGAAATTCCAGGTGGGATCGAAGCCATTGACTTCAGTGATCTTAGACTATGAATAGGTTTATATTGTTTCCTATCTATTTCCTCAGGAGGGACAGTGGTATGGGATAGCCTGATCTTGTCAGATCTCAGAAGCTAAGCAGGGTCAGTACTTGGAAGTGAGACAAACAAGGAAGACTCTGCAGGGGAAGGCAATGACAGACGGCCTTTGCTTCTCACTTCCTTGAAAGCCCTTTGCTAGGGTCGCCCTAAGTCAGCTGCTACTTATGGCACTTTGCATGTGTGTGCGTGCACACATAGAAGCCTTCATAACTTAAAATGGACATGAGTGGTTTCCTTTTAGATTAGCAGAACTAGGGATGAACAAATATTCTCTTTTTCTGAGTTTATATCTTTGTCAACAGTTTCAATTCTATGGTTTTCACCTATGCACAGATAGATTTGTATTGTGAACACAGTATGTAATTCATGTATGCAATAGCTATATCATCTATATAATACTAATCTATTGTGTACAAATATTTAAAATACTTACATTTTTATGGAGAAAGTTGTTGTAAGCAACAGAAACTGGGTATAAAAATAAATGCATTATGGGTCTGAGTATTACAAGGAAGAAACAAATTCAAAACAAAGATTTCCAGATTGAGATAGAAAGATGAGATATTTCAAGTCTTTCTTAACCATGACACTTTGGCATAGGAATGTTACCCTAACAAACCTTACTTGGTTGGGTATTTTGCTGTTCATAGCAAAGTCAAACAACAAGAGGTCACTAAGCTGGGGTCAGAGCATTCTAATACCTGTGAGATCTACTGAATCCCCAAACATATAAATATCCCTATTTGAATAGCATTATTATTTGAGCTTCTCTTTTGTGATACACAAAATCTTTATTTCAGTCTAGAGGTACACAGGGTGGAATTATGCCATGTGGTGACACCAGTGTAAAAAAAAGTTACCAAAATGCCAGAGAAGTATCACATGGGCACAGTGAAACTATAATGATGATGTATGACATCAATGGAGTATGGAAATTTGTGGGATTGTTTGCTGGGAATGGAAGGCAACACAATGAATACCATTCTCAGATTGTTTTCCACCCAGTCTTAGCTTAGAAGCAACCAAGCCCCCTTTCCTCTTTTCCTTGAGGAAAGGTTCTTAATTATCACCATTTTTGCTAAACATTATAGCTTTATTGTCTCACACACATACAGACACTGTGGCACTGTTATTTATTTTCACCGTTGCAATTATATTGGTCTCCCGTTTTTTACTGCACAAGGCTTTCCATTTGTCTTTTTGGTGTTGTAAGCATCTTTATGCCTCTAATTTGTTGAGATGTGATGTGTTAGACAGAATTGCTGCAGTAGGTTCACTGGGGAGATGAGCTTTGCCATCGAACTCCCTGGTGAGCTCATTGTTGTTTTCCTATTAGCCTTGTTCCTTGTTGCAAGCGTGAATGCTCCCTTGCCTGTGGTGGGGGGGAAACGAGTGAATCTAAAACAAAACACTGCTAGCTCTGCTGCATCAGCAGGGAATGCAAAATGCTTCTAGCACAATTCATTCATACCCGGTCTGATTTTAATCAGGATTATTTAACTTATAAAGGAGTCTAGCTTCATAATTACACATCAGTTTTAATGTTTCTTTTTTACCCCCATCTTTCTGCATACATATTTACGTTACATAACCAAAGAAAGCCAAAGGGAAATAAATCTATAATGGGGCATGATATTTCATAAAGAGTCATTAGCTGTCTGGATCTAAATTGGGATCACACCAAAATGTTCTGTTATTTTGGTATCTGCCTTAAAAACAGCACATTCAAATTGTTTGAACTAAATCATGAAAGTGGAATTACCCATTGACAATCCCTATTGTTTATTTGTTTGTTTATACCTAATGGGGACTGAAAGCAATTTACATCATTCTCCTCTCCTCCATTTGATTCTCACAACAACCCTGGGAGGCAGGTTAGGCTATGAGGTATGACTAGCCCAAGACTTCCAGATTCAAATCTGAGTCTCCCAGATCTTTGTCCAACACTCCAACCAACTCATGGATGCTACTGGTTTGCACCACTATTTTCCCATTCTATATGTTGCCTTCACTGTGCTAGACATCACTTCCCCATGGTACCAATTAATCTACAGGAACCCACATAATCCTCTTTAGGGGCTTTATGATTTTGGCACATCAGTAGCCCTATCATAGTGTCATCACAGTATCCTGTGAATTAAAGAGCAGTGAGGGCAAATGACATCAGGGACAGTGAGGATGATGAAGAAAGAAACAAAACTAAGAAGAAGCACCCCCCCCAAAAAAAAAAATGCATATGATAAAACTTAGTACTGAGAACTGTTGAAAGCAGGATGTCCTGTCTGATGCTCATAACAGCAAAACTAGAAACTAAGGTAAGCAGTTTTGGTTCATTCTTAATCTAAATCCACTTTTCTTAATAAATATGGAAGTGTTATTTGTTAATGAGTATGAAATCTAAAATACTTTCTGAAGAAAAATAAGCCATTGGATGACATTTCACATATCACATTATCATAGGAAAACACAGTATTGTGCATAGGAAAGTCATGTGTGGCTCAGTCCTAGGATATAGTATGGACTCAAATGCAATACTAGGGCCAAGTTCAGACTGGCAGTTTACCCCGAGAGAGGCGCGTTTCAGCAATGTTTCACAAGCGGATTAAAGGGGGCATTCACACAGGCACATCTGTCCGGCGTTCCCCAGCTGTACTCAAACCATCTTGTAATGCTTCATTCCCAAGTTGAAAAGATACCTGTTAAAAGAGGTATCAAACCCTGGAAAGCATGTCTATCCTGCGTATATCCTGCATTAACACAGTGTGAACACTAAGATCTGTGATTTTGATTGTGTGCTCATGCGCATAAGCGCATATCTCCAGATTAGCAAAACAGAGAGCCGTGCCTTACAGCCTCGCCTTCAAGCCAATAGTGTGAATGCTCCCTCACGCCTCCTCCCCGGTATACTCTGGCATCAGTTGACGCAGTGTGACCGGGAAAACTCGGAACAATTTGTTCTGGGGCTTTTTTTGCCACGACTCGCTCCCACTTCAAACTGCCAGTCTGAACTTGGCCTAGGTTTTTTTCACAGCTATACCATCAACAAAGAGGGGGGAGATCTTACATTTGCATATAAGTTACAGTTATGTCTAACGGTATTTTTTTTGTGTGTATAACTTCTTAAAATGGGGTCATCTTACATTCAGAGTCATCTTCCTTTCAAGTAAGTGCAGTATTTAATTTCATGATATAGTAGCAAACCTGCAAGGAAGCCTTTGTTACTAGATTTTACAGAACTTACATAAGACTTTTCTGCTCCTTTTGAACTTGAAAGGGTATTTCCCCCCTTTTACAAAATAATGTTAATAAACTTTTATTACAGGTCTCCATTTGTCCCTCAAACAAAGTGGTAATAACCTATTTTATTATTTTCAGCCAGAACTTGCACATTTAGAGAGCTCCCAAACTACCATCAAGGAATATTTATCCGTTTTAGTTTCTGCAGTGTTAGGTGGTACATTTGTCACATGTACCCGGTACATTTGTCACATGTAGCCTATGCTGGGTGTGAAAAAAATTCTTTAAGGAATACAGGCCCCTTGTATTTTCCTTCAATTTAAAGTATTTATAAAATATAATGAGGTAGCATTGTTGTTGTTCAGTCGCACAGTCGAGTCCGACCCTTCGTGACTCCATGGACCAGGTCATGCCAGGCCCTCCTGTCTTCCGCTGTCCGCTGAAGTTTGCTCAATTTCATGTTCGTTGCATCAATGACACTGTCTAACCATCTCATCCTTTGCTGTCCCTTTCTTCTTTGACCTTCAATCTTTCCCAGCATAAGGGTCTTCTCCAGTGAATGCTCCCTTCTCGTTGGGTGGCCAAAGTATTTGAGCTTCAACTTCAGGATCTGACCTTCCAGGGAACAGTCAGGGTTGATTTCTTTTAGGATTGAATGATTTGATCTCCTTGCAGTCCAAGGGACTCTCAAGAGTCTTCTCCAGCACCATAGTTCAAAAGAATCTATTCTTCGGCGCTTGGCCTTCCTTATAGTCCAACTCTCGCAGCCATACATTACTACGGGGAATACCATTGCTTTGACCATGCGGACTTTTGTTGGCAGGGTGATGTCTCTGCTTTTTATCATGCTGCTTAGGTTTGCCATCGCTTTCCTCCCAAGGAGCAGGCGTCTTTTAATTTCATGGCTGCAGTCACCATCTGCAGTGATCTGGGATCCCAGGAACATGA
Organism: Gekko gecko; assembly: GCA_029375565.1. Classification (NCBI taxonomy): domain Eukaryota; kingdom Metazoa; phylum Chordata; class Lepidosauria; order Squamata; family Gekkonidae; genus Gekko; species Gekko gecko. The sequence continues at coordinate 144,643,385 of JAPDNY010000005.1, forward strand.
AGTCTGTCACTACTTCTATGACTTCCTCTTCTATTTGCCAACGAGTGATGGGGCCAGATGCCATGATCTTAGTTTTTTTGATGTTGAGCTTCAAGCCCACTTTTGCACTCTCCTCTTTCACCCTGAGCAAGAGGCTCTTTAGGTCCTCTTCACTTTCTGCCATCAGAGTGGTATCGTCTGCATATCTGAGGTTATTGATCTTTTCCCCAGCAATCTTAACTCCAGCTTGTGATTCATCCAGGCCAGCATTTCGCATGATGTACTCTGCATATAAATTAAATAAGCAAGGTGACAATATACATCCTTGTCATACTCCTTTTCCTATGCTAAACCAATCAGTTGTTCCATATCCGGTTCTAACTGTTGCTTCCTTTTTTAAAAAACATTTTATTTATAACTTTTAACTTTAAAACAGACAAACAATGAAATACTTTTCTTGAGTAAAACATGTACAATAAACTTAATGTGAAATATATATTGCATCATAACATATAATATCATTCAAACAAACCATCAAGATATAATATTATTGATATTTGTTTCTATTGATAAACGCTGACCCTAGTGTGTTTGCACTCTTGTATATGACCTTTGATTTGATAAGCCAGATCAAAATGTTGTTATTATCTTTGAGGAATTGTGTGAGATGGAACAATGGAATCCGAAAATGATGCTTCAATAAATGGAAGCCATTTTACGTAAAATAGTGATTGTGCTTTGTATGTGTTAGAAGGATAGATTTGTGTAGCAATCTTCTCCATTGTATAATAGTCCCAAATTTTCATATACCAGTGATGAAGGGGAAATGGTGGGGTGCTCTTCCAGTTGCTGGCAATTACTGATTTGGCTGCCATCAATAAGGTAGATATCAGGTCTCAATTTGCTTTCATGATATTTCTGTCTTCCCAGTAATCTAGCAGTACTAGTTCCGGATTTAACGGTAAGTTGATTTTGGTGATAGATTGTATTGCTTGCTGTATTGCTATCCAAAAAGGTTGTAATTTTTTGCAAGTCCACCAGCAATGGATATAGTCTGCTGGTTCACCGCAGGATGTCCAACATAGAGGTGAGTATAAACTGTTAATATGATGAAATTTAACTGGCGTGTGGTACCAGTGTAGCAAATTGAGGGCTTGAGCTTGAATATTTAATGATCGAGATGTCATACTTGGGGATGCCCATATCCTATCCCACATAGCATCAGGCTGGGTTAGAGAGCAGTCATGATTCCAGGCAGATTGATAAGTCGTGATGTATTTAATTGATTTTAATAATAGTTCCTTATAGATGATTGAAATCAGTCCTTTACAGGATGTTTGGTTGGATAACAACAATCTTTCAAAAAAGGTGTATTTTCTATGAGGCCTTTGTTTACAGAATTCACTTCGAATCTGGGATAAGTTAAAATCAGTAATAGCACCAAGTCCATCTCTACTTACAAGGCTAACTCTTGCTTCCTGGCCCTTATACAGGTTTCTCAGGAGACATGTGAGGTACTCCCATATCTTTAAGAACCTGCCATAGTTTATTGTGATCCACACAATCAAAGGCTTTAGCATAGTCAATGAAGCAGAAGTAGATGTTTTTCGGGTACTCTCTTGCTTTCTCCATAATCCAGCGAATGTTGGCAATTTGATCTCTAGTTCCTCTACCTCTTCGAAACCCAGCTTGTACTTCTGGCAATTCTCTATCCACGTACTGTTGGAGCCTAGCTTGTAGGATCTTGAGCATGACCTTGCTAGTGTGTGAAATGAGTGCAATTGTGTGATAGTTTGAACATTCCTTGACATTGCCCTTCTTTGGAATTGGAATGTAAACTGACCTTTTCCAATCCTGTGGCCACTGTTGTGTTTTCCAAATTTGTTGGCAAATTGAGTGCACCACTTTAACAGCATCTTCTTTTAAGACTTTGAATAACTCAGCTGGGATACCATCACCTCCACTAGCTTTGTTGTTAGTAATGCTTTCTAAGACCCATTTAACTTCACTTTCCAGGATGTCTGGCTCAAGGTCAGTGATTATACCATCGTGGTTGTCAAGGACATCGAGGTCCTTCTTGTATAGTTCTTCTGTGTATTCTTGCCATCTTTTCCTAATCTCTTCTGCTTCTGTTAGGTCCCTACCGTTTTTGTCCTTTATCATGGCCAGCTTTGCATGGAACGTTCCCTTGATTTCTTGAAGAGATCTCTAATCTCCAATCTATTGTTTTCCTCTATTACTTTGCATTGTTCATTCAGGAAAGCCTCCTTATCTCTCCTTGCTGTTCTCTGGAAATCTGCATTCAGTTGGGCAAATCTTTCCTTTTCACCATTGCTTTTAGCTTTCCTTCTTTCCTCTGCTATGTGTAAAGCTTTCTTGCATTTCTCCCTCATGGATCACTGCCTTGTCGTGGCGAGGGGGCTTGCGTGGTTCGATGAGGCTGTGGGCTATGCCGTGGAGGGCCACCCAGGACAGACAGACCACAGCAGAGAACTCAGACCAAGCATGATCCCCCTGGAGAAGGAAATGGCAACCCACTCCAGTATCTTTGCCAAGAAAACCCCATGGACAGTAACAAAAGGCTAAAAGATATGACGCCGGAAGATGAGCCCCTCAGGTTGGAAAGTGTCCAATATGCTACTGGGGAAGAGCAGAGGGCAAGTACGAGTAACCCCAGAAAGAGTGAAGCGGCTGGGCCAAAGCCGAAAGGACGCTCAGTTGTGGATGTGTCTGACAGTGAAAGGAAAGTCCGATGCTGAAAAGAACAATACTGCATAGGAACCTGGAATGTAAGATCTATGAATCAAGGTAAGCTTGACATGGTCAAAAATGAGATGGCAAGAATGAACATCGACGTCTTGGGAATCAGTGAACTAAAGTGGACAGGAATGGGCAAATTTAATTCAGAAGACCATTATATCTATTACTGTGGCCAGGAATCCCGTAGAAAAAATGGTGTGGCCTTTATAGTCAACAAGAGAGTGAGAAAGGCAGTATTGGGATACAATCTCAAAAATGACAGGATGATCTCGGTCCAAATCCAAGGCAAACCATTCAACATCACAGTAATCCAAGTCTATGCCCCAACCACTGCTGCAGAAGAGGCTGAAGTGGACCAGTTCTATGAAGACCTACAACAGCTCATAGAACTAACACCAAAAAATGATGTCCTCATTATCATAGGGGACTGGAATGCTAAAGTAGGAAATCAAAAGGTAACCGGAATAACAGACAAATTTGGCCTTGGAGAACAAAATGAAGCAGGGCGAAGGCTAACAGAGTTTTGTCAAGAGAACACGCTGGTCATAGCGAACACCCTTTTCCAACAGCCTACACATGGACATCACCAGATGGGCAACACCGAAATCAGATTGACTATATAATTTGCAGTCAAAGATGGAGAAGCTCTATCCAGTCAGTAAAAACAAGACCTGGAGCTGACTGTGGCTCAGATCATGAGCTACTCATTGCAAAATTCAAACTTAAATTGAAGAAAGTTGGGAAAACCACTAGGCCATTCAGATTTGACCTAGATCGCATCCCCGATGAATATACAGTAGAGGTGAAGAATAGGTTTAAGGGACTAGATTTGATAGACAGAGTGCCTGAAGAACTAAGGACAGAGGTCTGTGACATTGTACAGGAGGCAGCAATCACCGCCATCCCAAAGAAAAAGAAATGAGGTAGCATAAATAGTTTCTAAGTGATGAGGTGCAAAAAACAAAGTTTCTAGTGTGATACCATTTAAAGTGGTGTAAATATAAAATAAAACTTTGATGTTCCTTCTTTTAAATTGTGGTCTGAGAATGTTTTCTATATGCAGGTTCACTCTTTTGATGGTTATGCAAATTACCTGGCAATTTTCTTAAAAGATCATGAGTTGGATCCTAATTACTGGCACCACAAAAAATGAAGATCTTTGCCACATTCATCTTCTTCCAGAATTTTTTTCTGATCCCCAGAAACTGGATTTGAGAGGTTTTGTGACCTGGATGGCCCAGGCTAGCCTGATGTCACCACATCCCAGAAGCTAATTATAATGTACCCAGCCGAGAACATGTGCTCAGGACAGCTGTGTGCTCTGACTGGTTCCAATCGGTCCAACATGCGGCCAGGCGAAGGGCCTGAGCTTCGTTCCAAAAGACAATGGACTGTAGGCTCCTAGCTTCCTTCCTATCGGAGAGCAGGAGATAACTCAATCACTGTAAATAGTCCAATCACGGGGTGCGGTGTATGTTGGGGTGTGGGTTCTTTTGGGGAATAAAAGCTGGCCTGCGAGCCAGCTTCTCTTGTCTTGTTCTTGATATAATAAAGTATATGAGAGCTGAAATCACTCGTCAGTCTCAGTACTTTTCACTAACCAAAGTTGGCCCTAGTTTCTACTTAGATAGGAGACCACCAAGGAAGTCCAGAGTTGCTAAAGGGCAAACTACCTTTGTTTTTGTCAAAATCCTTACAGGGTTGCCAGATTTGGCTGTGACTGGATAGGACTTCACACACACACATCTGGATGATCACATGGGTGTAGGGAGGCTGCAGTTAGGGAGGTGCAAAATCACCCACCTTTTCTCTCAGCATTCTTTCCGCTGGTGTTAGGACCCCCCCAATGTTCTCAGGGAATCTTTCTCTTTGTTCTATCCATTCCTAACCATACCATATGGGCCACAGGTGCCTCCACACATGACTGGATATTGGTCTATCATTGGTCTATCATTCTTTGGAACAGACAGTTGTGAATTGTTGCTATAGTGAAACAAAAGTACAATATCTAAATGTGTGAATGCAGCCCATAATTTCCATCAATAGTGGTGTTGTCGGTTGAGAAGCTGAGATTTAAAACCGTGCTCATTTTGTTCCATGTACTTAGTGGGGCTTTTGGAACCATCTTCCTGAAAAGGAGATGCTAATGAATTTCACAAACCCACGGTTTCCATTCAAAATACCCTATTTCAAGTGCACTTCTGTCTATTGAACCCACAAGTCTTCGTTTTCACACCATTTGTTATGCTCCAAAGTTTCCCTATTAAAATCAAGGTGTTTTCAATATTATTTTTGTGTCAATAAATTGGTTATAAATATTTAATAAATGCTGTGTGTGTGTGTGTATACATACACACACACAGCATTTATTAAATATTTATAACCAATTTATTGACACAAAAATAATATTGAAAACACCTTGATTTTAATAGGGTATACATACACATAGGTGTGTATACATACACACACAAAGTAGGGTTGCCAGCTCTGGGCTCGGAAATTCCTGGAGATTTGGGAGTAGAACCTGTGCAGAGGAGGAACCTTAGCAGGATTTAATACCATGGAGTCCATCCTCCCAAACAGCCATTTTCTCCAGGGGAACTGAACTCTGTTGCCCAGAGGGCAAATTATAATTCCAGGAGATCTCCAAGCCCCACCTGGAGGTTGGCAACTGCACATATAAAGGGAATAAAACCAATGTGAGTGATGTCAGGTGAAAGGGAGGGGAGAAAACAAATGAAAATGTAGCTGAGAGGGGAGGAGGGAAACGGGCCAGTTAGCAACTGGGAGACTGAGCAGGGGTAAAATAGAGAGAGACAGAGATAGCAGGAGGAGAATGGGAAAACAGAGAAAGCAGAAATGAAAAAGCAGGAGGGGATGAGAAAACTGAAATGGGGGAGAAAGAGAATATGTTACAGTGAACTCACATCCTCCATGTACACCTGTTTGTAAGAAAGAGTCAATGAGTGTTCACTTCTATGAATGAAATTGGGGACCAGTAGCTGGATCAGTGCGGGGTTTGTATTACACATTCAGCTGTACATGCATAGACTGTAACATGAGAATTACTCCGCACACATAAACCATCATCAAGTATACACTGTACATGGATGGTATGTGCATTCACTGCAACTTGTGAACAGGACTATAGGGAAGAGGGAATGAGACTTTTCCTCCCCCATGAGTCCTCACAGGTCTCCCATCAGGCCTGTAGCCAGGATCTTTTAATTTGGGGGCCTTTAAATAAGTCAGGGGGCACCCCACACACACCCCTGCACACACACCCAAAGGAGCTCCTGGCCCAGATGAGAAGCCTTGGTGGTAAGTCAGGGGGCCAGGTTGTAGCTACGGGCCTGTCCCCCATTGGGACCTTTCTTGATGAAAAGAATCAACAATGGTTGGTGATGGCCTCCCTCCAGCACAGGCATAGGTGAAGACATGTTGAGAGAAATTCTTGGTAGCCACTCGACAATTCTGGAGCATCATCAGCTAATTAACCCTGAATATTTTCCAGAAAAGACTGAAGATCTTTTTATTTGGATAAGTGTTTCTGCCAAGGGATGAACTGAATAAGAAGCTACTTTACAGGTGACAAAGAATCTGAAGAGAAATTAGGTAAAGCTTCCCGTTGATCACCTCCCTATACCAAAGTGCATTTTTTGTCATTGCGACTATTGCTTCAGGTTAGTTCTAACAAACAAACAAAAAATCATGCAAGAGCTTAACAACTCAAAGCAAACAATACAAATACATCAGCTTCCATTGAAATTAATACTTAATCATAAATTAACTGAACTAATAATGTTTTGTTTTACATGGCACTTGCTGAAGAAGTAATTGATGTTTCCCCACTGATGGTCTATTTCTCTTGTTTTTTAGGGCTTGTGTGTGTGTGTGAAAACATAAACGTAAATAATGAGCCATTTTCCTTATATTGGCCATGATTAATTGATACATGAACATAATAGATTTGCCAACACTTACTGTATTACTGCAAATTATGGAGGGAAATGCAATATTTCTTATCTACCTCTTGGGAATGAAACTGGAAGAGAAAAACAATCTACTCCTCCCTTCCCATAGAAAGTCTATACTTGAAGAGGGATGGGGGGGAAATCATGTTGTTGCTGTACAATCAGTAGCTATTTAGAATAATTAATTAAAATTAGATGCAAGGAAACCACATTTTATACATTAGTGTTTATGTTTCCCAACCCAGATTCAGAACCAATACTATGTGGAACTTCTGCTTGGGTAATAAATGTTTTTATTGTCCCTCTGAGGCCCAGTCTACAAAAAACATCATAACCTCCCCATGTTTTTTTAAGAATTACAGAAAAATAGGCTCTACTGCATTCACTATATAATTTTACAGTGTTCCAGTAATGCAATCGTCAAGAAAGACAAGTGTATTATACATAAAGAAATGAACAGGATCTCTCTCTCTCTCTCTCTCTCTCTCTCTCTCTCTCTCGGGCTCTTTTTGTAGCAGGAACTCCTTTGCATATTAGGCGACACACCCCTAATATAGCCAATCCTCCAGGAGCTTACAGAGCTCTTCTTACAGGGGCTACTGTAACCTCTTGGAGGACTGGCTACATTAGGAGTGTGTCGCCTAATATGCAAAGGAGTTCCTGCTGCAAAAAGAGCCCTATATATATGTGTGTGTGTATCTATCTATTGATTGATCGATCGATCGATAGATAGATATCTCCTTATAATAATCTTTTGGTTTTGTAAGATTCCATGCACTCCCATTGGCTGTAAAATGCCCTCCCTCAGCCATTGGCCCATCAGCCGCCACTCGCGTGCCATTGGCCGGGTGCTGGGTCTGCTCCTCTTCCCCACCCACTCCCCCTTCAGACAGATTTACATGTCAGATTTACTGGCAGACAGCTCTCTCTCCTGAGGAAGACAGTTCTCTTAACTCCTGTGAGGAACTGTCCCCTCAGTGGCTGTTGGTAGGCAACCAAGCATGGTTCTGTGAGTAAAAAAACAAAGGACATTCAGCATAATCCCCTCCCCCACCAATAAACCCCTCCCCAATGGCCACTTTCCTGTCAGAATAAATGGAAAAAGGCTCTCTCTCCTGCTTAACTTCAACATGGCTGGCTGGCTAACGAGGTGGGCCAGCGACCATCAAAACATTTTCTTCAACTCCCCGCTGTGCGGCTGACTTTCCCCTAGGGTTGCCCATCTCCAGGTGGGACCTGGAGATCTCCCACTGTTACAATTGACCTCCAGATGACAGAGATCGGTTCCCCAGGAGAAAACGGTTGCTTTGGAGGGTAGACTCTATGGCATTATACCCTGCTGAGTCCTTCCACACACACCCCAAATTATGCCCTCCACAGGATCCACCCCCCCCCAAATCTCCGGGTATTTCCCTAATCAGAGTTGGCACCTGTATTTTCTCCTCTGTCAGTAAAAGGCCCTTTCCACACCTATGTTGGCCTTTGGGAGAAAGCTCGTTGGGCCCAGTCATAAGAACATAAGAACATAAGAGAAGCTAATGTTGAATCAGGCCAATGGCCCATCTAGTCCAACACTCAGTCACACAGCGGCCAAAATATACCAGGTGCCATCAGGAGGTCCAGCAGTGGGGCCAGGACACTAGAAGCCCTCCCACTGCTGCCCCCTCCAGCACCAAGAATAGAGTGCATCACCTGCCCCAGACTGAGAGTTCCCATCGATACCCTGTGGCTAATAGCCACTGATGGACTTCTGCTCCATATGTTTATCTAATTCCCTCTTGAAACTGTCCATGCTTGTAGCTGCCACCACCTCCTGTGGCAGTGAATTCCATATGTTAATCACTCTTTGGGTGAAGAAGTATTTCCTTTTATCTGTTCTAACTCGACTGCTCAGCAATTTCATGGAGTGCCCACAAGTTCTTGTATTGTGAGAAAGGGAGAAAAGGACTTCTTTCTCAACCTGCTCAATCCCATTCATAATCTTATAAACCTCGATCATGTCATCCCTCAGCCGTCGTTTCTCCAAGCTGAAGAGCCCCAAGCATTTTAACCTTTCTTCATAGGGAAGGTGTTCCAACCCTTTTATCGTTCTAGTTGCCCTTCTCTGCACTTTTCCCAATGCTATAATATCCTTTTTGAGATGTGGTGACCAGAACTGTATGCAGTATTCCAAATGAGGTCGCACCAATGATTTATACAGGAGCATGATGATACTGGCTGATTTGTTTTCAATTCCCTTCCTAATAATCCCCAGCATAGCATTGGCCTTCTTTATTGCAGCTACACAGTGTCTAGACATTTTCATTGAGTTATCTACTATGACTCCAAGATCTCTCTCTTGGTCAGTCTCTGCCAGTTCAGACCCCATCCACGTGTATTTATATTTAGGATTTTTGGCTCCAATGTGCATCACTTTACACTTGGCCACATTGAACCCCATTTGCCACGTTGACGCCCACTCACCCATCCTCGACAGATCCCTTTGGAGTGCCTCACACTCCTCCCTGATTTTCACCACCCTGAACAACTTCGTGTCATCTGCAAATTTAGCCACTTCACTGCTTACTCCCAATTCCAAATCATTAATAAACAAGTTAAAAAGCATCGGACCGAGTACTGATCCCTGTGGTACCCCACTGTTTACCACCCTCCACTGAGAAAGTTTCCCATTTATACTCACTCTCTGTTTTCTATTTATAAGCCAGTTTTTGATCCAAAAGAGGACTTGTCCTTTTATCCCATGACTATTGAGCTTACTTAGGAGCCTTTGATGAGGAACTGTATCAAAAGCTTTCTGGAAGTCAAGGTAAATAATATCTTTTGGGTCTCCCTTGTCCACATGTTTGTTCACTCCCTCAAAAAACACTAACAGGTTAGTGAGACAAGATCTTCCCTTACAGAACCCATGCTGATTCTGCCTCAATAGTTTTTGTTCATCAATATGCCTACTAATTCTTTCCTTAATAACAGTTTCCACCAACTTACCCAGTATTGATGTCAGACCTACTGGCCTGTAATTTCCCGGATCTCCCCTGGAGCCCTTTTTAAAGATGGGAGTGACATTAGCTACCTTCCAGTCCTCAGGAATGGAGGCAGATTTTAAAGAAAGATTACATATTTTTGTCAGGAGATCCACAAGTTCACATTTGAGTTCTTTCAGAACTCTTGGATGAATGCCATCCGGGCCTGGTGATTTATTAGTTTTTAAATTGTCCATCAGTCGGAGGACTTGTCACCGCAATCTCTTGTCACCGCAATCTGATTCAGGTCTTTCAAACCCCCTCCCGAAATTGGTGCTTCTGGAGTGGGCAAGCACTTCTCCTCTTCCACAGTGAAGACAGAGGCAAAAAATGCATTCAGCTTCTCAGCCATTTCCCTATCATCCTTCACTACTCCTTTTACCCTTTGGTCATCCAAGGGCCCCACTGCATCCCTGGCTGGCCTCCTACTTCTAATGTATTTGAAGAAAGTTTTATTGTTGGCATTTATGTTTTTTGCGGTATGCTCCTCATATTCCGTTTCTGCTTGCCTGATCACAGACTTGCATTTTATTTGCCATAGTCTGTATTCCCTTTTATCAACCTCACTAAGACTAGCTTTCCACCGCTTAAAGGAATCCTTCTTACCTTTTACAGCTTCCATTACTTTATTTGTTAACCATGCAGGCTTTTTTCTATACCTATTTGTACCTTTCCTAACCTGCAGTATATATTTTTTTCTGAGCTTGTAGGATTGTCGTTTAAATAGTCTCCAAGCTTCCCCAATGGTTTTGACCTTCTCCACTCTTCCTTTCAATTTCTTCTTCACATGTCCCCTCATACCAGAGAAATTACCCCTTTTAAAGTTAAAAGTGGTTGCATCAGTCTTTTTGGGCAACTCCCTATCTGTACAAATGTTAAACTCAATGACATTATGGTCACTGTTCCCAAGCGGTGCAATCACTTTTACATCTCTCACCAGGTCTTGGGTGTTACTTAGGACCAAATCCAGGATCGCCTCTCCCCTGGTAGGATCTCTGACCATCTGTTCCATAGCACAGTCATCGAGAGTGTCTAAAAACTCAATCTCTTTTTCCCGACTAGAACTCATATTGACCCAATCAATGTGTGGGTAGTTAAAGTCGCCTATTACGACACAGTTATTTCGTCTAGCTGCTATCTTTAATTCATTCATCATTTTATAATCCTCCTCTATCTTTTGATCTGGTGGGCGATAACAAACTCCCACTGTTAAGCTTCCTTTTGGACTCACTATTTCAACCCATAGCATTTCCAGAAGCGAATCCAATTTTCTTACCCTCTCAATCTTACTGGACAGTATACCCTCTCTGACATACAGAGCCACCCCACCTCCAACCCTTCCCCCTATCCTTCCGATATAATTTATAACCAGGAATCACCATGTCCCACTGATTTTCCTCATCCCACCAAGTTTCTGAAATACCCACAATATCTATTTCCCCCCCCCAATACCAAGCATTCCAACTCCCCAATTTTACCTCAGAGGCTTCTAGCACTTGTGTATAAACACTTATAGTTTCCCACGTTTGTTAAGCCCACAGCCTTCCTCTTGCTACCTCGAGACCTTGCCAGACAGTTCCTATCATTAGCCACAGTCTCAGTGGACAATTGTAATCCATTTCCTTGTACAAAAGTAGTAGCTACCCCTTCATCTCTTTGAGATGAGCCATCCCGAACCAGAGACTTTTCATCTCCTGTCGACTTTCCCCCATTATTCAGTTTAAAAACTGCTCTGCCAGCTTTTTGATTTTGATCGCCAGCAGTCTGGTTCCTTCTCGGAACAAGTGGAGACCGTCCCTTTTGTACAGCTCCCTCTTGTCCCAAAAAGCATCCACGCATTGAGACTCCTGATCTGTGCCTGTCTCTCCGGCCCTGCGTGTGGAACAGGTAGCACTTTCGAGAAGGCTACCTTGGAGGTCCTGGTCTTGAGTTTCCTGTCCAGCAGCCTAAATTTCTCCTCCAGGACCTCACGGCTGCATTTCCCCACATCGTTGGTGCCAACATGCACCACGACCACTGGTTCCTCCCCAGCACTATCTACCAGCCTATCTAAAACACACGTAATATCCGCTACCTTCGCACCAGGCAGGCAAGTCACCATACGGTCAGTACATGGGTTCGCCACCCAGCTGTCTACCTGCCTAAGGATCGAATCACCAGCTACCAAGAGCCCCCCTCCCACCCTTCCCAGAGACGGTTCCTTGGTATGAAAGGATACCCGTTCACCAGCTGAAGAAGAGGTCCCTTCTGAGGGCACATTCCCCTTATCCTCAGCATGGTGCCCCGTTTCCCCTTGACCCTCATGCTCCCTGGCAGCAGCCGGGCTGCCAGATCCAGAGTGGGACATATCTAACAAGTCCCTGAGAGTCTTCTCCATGCACCTAACTAACTGTCTCTGCTTCTCCAGGTCAGCCACCTTGGCCTCAAGGGAGCAAACTCACTCCCTGAGAACCAGGAGCTCCTTGCACCGAGCACACACCCAAGACTTCTGACCAGTGGGCAGATAGTCATACATGTGACACTCCATGCAAAACACTGGATAGCCCCCACCCCCTGCTGGCATTCTTGCTTCATAATTATTTTTAAACAAATACTTTTCTTTACCCCCCTTTTTAAAACCCTTTGTATTTATATGGTTCCTGTTGTAGGAGTCTACTTACCTTACTGGGAACCCAAGGAGCCAAGGTCCCTGGCTTTCTGGCTCTTCCTGGGCTCTTCTTACAGAACCCCTAGGCTAAGAGCCACAGGCCAGGAGCCACAGGCCAAGAGCCTTACCCTTTTGCTCTCACCCTTCGGCTCGTGCCAGAGGCTCGTGCCTCTTGCAAGCTTCCTGCCTTAAATAGAAGTGTCCCCCAGGGGAGGGTGTGGCCGGCAGCTACTCAAATTCACCCAAGGCACTTAATGACAGGCAAACAATGACCCTTTCACACCCCAACTCCAGCAGCCAGGAGTCTGCTATTCAGTTTCACCCAGGCACTTAATTTCAGGCAAACAATGACCCTTTCACAACCCAACTCCAGCAGCCAAGAGTCTGTTACAACTCACCCACACACTCCCAAATACAGTCCCCCACACAGTACCTTCTCAGCTAGAGCACCTCAGCTGAAAGTAAATAAATAAAAATACCACTCACTCCTCTGGCAGCTCAAACACCTTGATCCTTCTCAGAGCTCAGCTGGGTCAGCTCCTGATCAGGTTGCCAAATCCAGGTGGGCAATTCCTGGAGATTTGAGGGATGGAGCCTGGAGAGGGTGAGGTTTGAAGAGGGGTGGCACCTCAGACAAGTACGATGCCATAGACTCCACCCTCCAATCCAGCCATTCCCTGATGGGGAAACATTGTTGCCAATCTCCAGGTGGGGGCTGGAGATCACTCAAAATTACAACTGCTCTCTAGGAGGGAGGGGGAGGAGATGGAAAACTAAAGGTAGGTTGATGGTTGGCTGGGAGGGAGATAGGGTTATCAACTCCAGGTTGGGAAATTTCTGGAGATTTGAGGGGTCGAACCTGGAGAGGGTGAGTGTTGAGGAGGGGTGGGACCTCAGACAGGTACAATGCCATAGACTCCACCCTCCAAACCAACCACTCCCTCCTGAGGAACCACTGTTACCAATCTTGGGGGTGGGCTGGAGATCACTCAAAATTACTACTGCTCTTTAGGTAGCAAAGATCAGTTCCTCTGGAGAAAATGGTGGACTCTGTCATACCCTTCTGAGATTGCCACAGCAAATTGTCACTGACTGCCCAAAGCCGGGGCACTCTCCCAGAGCCTCTTTCTAGAGCCCATTGTATTTATTTCCACAACGGGCCTTATTCCTAGTGTGTGTGTGTATGTATATGTATATATACATACATACATATATATATATATATCTGTGTGTGCGTGTGTGTAAAACAATCATCAGATTCATAGGCAGTGGGTTTGCCTACACTGAGCTTTTATTAGGAAACTGAGCGATAAGCAGGGAAGGAATAAAAAGGAGTGCTTATATAGGAAAATTATGAACTCTGAGCAATGTTCATTTGGTCACTTTTTTGTCTTACTGTTACTACTTACCTAGTTACTTCTTTGGCCAAATATTTAGCTTTTGGTTACTGAACATCCAAATAAAGTCACTCAGCCCCCCTCCCATCACAGCTGATCGGTGGGGAATGAAACTGACCAGAAGCGACCAGAAGCGACAGGGCAGCTTCCCTTTCCTTCCTCAGCCTTCCTGCCATTGTGGGGCTAAGGACACAGAGCGGCAGGAGTAAGGAGCATGGTACACCGGGGGTGTCTAGAATCCTCCCAAGGTTGGGCAGGGCTTGTCCATGGCGGGGCTCTGCCCTCAAGTGCCCCACTGTGGCTATGAACCTGCCTGGAGTCAAATGTAATTCTGGGAGTTCAGCAGACCCCACTTGAAGGTTGGCAGCACTGTGCCCAGTATTAGTAACTATCTAGTGCTGATGTGCAACAGTGTCATGAGTATGCCTGCATCCCAGCCCTACCTGCTGAGGATGAGCTCCTGGCCCCAGTAGAGCCCACACCTGACCCGGATGAAGCCCCAGAGCCCGTCAGCGTATCCTTGCCACCTGTCTCAGCAACAGCTGAGAAAGAACAATGCCCGGCAGACAGCCCCCCTGATTCACCTCCACAGGTGGCACACTTATGGACTTAGCATCCCGGCAAAGGGAGGCATGCTTATGGACTTAGCATCCCGGCAAAGGGAGGCATGCTTATGGACTTAGCATCCCAGCAAAGGTCCCATGGGATGGTTGGGGGTATTCTAGCATGACCTATGAGATGTTCCCCATGAAGGTTTTGCCATTTAGGGACCTGGTCATGTTGCTAGCTAGGGGATTATATCTCATCAGCAACGAGAGATAAAATATGAAGGGGGGTATATGTGGACATGTTCAGCCTTATATTTTGGGAGCTGGGGAAGAAGGACAAGGAGGACCTTGAGGAGAGGGGCAAGGAGAAGCTGAAAAGGCATAGAATGGATAGGAAGTGGGCAAATTGGTTGCCAGGGTTTTTAATATATGCTGATGTAGTGGTACGGGCCCAGCCCTGGCAGGCCCTGTCCTTATTTCAGTATTTAGACATAATATATGGGGGCATTCAGATTTAGCAGGGCCAGTATGGCTCCAATATGATGAGGAGTTTCATATGCAGGCAGCCCTAAAGCCCTTGCTAGACTGGGATCAGATTCATCTACAATTGTGGATGCAAGTTATATTGCCAGCAAGACCCATGGGTGGGGAATGGTCCAGCAGTGGACATGTAGTGCACAGGATTCCTGGTAATTCAGGCTCCCATGCCCAGGCAGGGCAGGGGGTGGTCAACAATGCCTATTTTGCTGTGAGTTCAGCTCTCAAGGAATGTGTGGTCAGTGGCCTTGCAAGTACTGACATGAATGCCCCCTTTGTGGGGGCCACTATGCATTCACAGCATTTTAGAGAGTGAAACCTTGGGCAGGGTTCAAGGAGCAGTGGGGAGGTAAGCCAACCTCCCTGCTGAGCAAAGGGCCCAATCCAATTAAGCTGCAGGAACTGGAGTACTGGCTGCATTTTTATCCCAAGCAGGGTGATCACTTGCTTTTACTGGATGGTTTCACTCACAGTTTTCACATCCCATGTCAGGGTCCAAGGAGGTAGTTCTGGACTGACAACCTGCACTCAGTAAAGGGGTTAGAGCATGTAGTTAGGGCCAAGATTGAGAAGGGAGGGGAGAGTACTGGGACATTTATTTTCACTGCCAGTGCCTAATCTCCACATGTCCTTGCTGGAGGTATGCCCCCAAGAAGGTCCCGGTAGAATATCACCTCATACGGTACTTATCTTACCCGAAGAGTGGGTCGGTGAATGACTCAATTCCAGAGTACTTGTACTTGATCTACCACATGTCCTTTGATCAGGCCATGTGTGTGGTGCAGCCATGTGGGGTGGGGGCAGAGTTGGCAAAGTAAAATATTAAATCTGCCTTTCACCTCCTGCCAGTGCACCATTCTGACTTTGGGTTGTTGGGTTTTGCATTTGAAGGGCAAATTTTGTGCATGGCATTTGAGTGTTTTAGTTCCTTCTTGGTATGGGCTCTGCATTACCAGATGGAATTGGATGATTTTTTTGGTTTGTAGGACCACAGGGTACTGGGCAGTGTGCCAAATTGTTATATAGTTTCATTAGTTTAGCTGAGGACCTGAGGGTCCCCCTGGCCCATGAGAAAACCAAGAGTCCTGGGGTGGTCCTGACTTTTCTGGGTGTGGGATTAGATATGAGGAGGCAGGCTTCTAAACTACTCCAGGAGAAGGTCGAGGAGCTGCAGGCTAGGACTGTTTTGTTCAAGGGGAGGAGGAAGGCAACATTGAGGGAGCTGCAGCAATTGATGGGCCATCATAACCATCTTAAATTGGTGGTGCCAAACAGGGCCTTCCTTTGGAGGTTGTGTGATGCCATGGCTAGGTTTTGGCTTCTGTACCATATGGTGCAGGTCACCAGTGGGATGAGGGAGGACCTGGAGGTCTGGGGGGAGTTTTTGGCCTGGTTCAATGGCATTTCCTTCTGGAGGGATGACATGCAAATTGAAGTAGAGCTCCTGGTTATGTCCAAAGTGGTAGGATCCCTGGGGCTTGGGGTATACCTTCGCAGCCAGTGGTGCACAGAGGACTAGCCAGCTGCCCAAGTGAAGGTGAATGTGACTAAGGACCTGGCTTTTCTGAAGATTTTTTTCCCATTGTGATAGCAGTGTGGCTGTGAGTGGAGGAGTCAGCCAATCATATGGTGTACTTTTGGTGTGACAATTTGGCAGTGGTTCATCTGATTAATTAACTAATGTTCCAGTCTCCCAGAACAATGAAATTAGTATGGGCCTTCACACCGTGTTGCCTTCATTTTATTTTTTTTTCATGGCTAAACACATACTGGGGATTAGTAATGGGGTGGCTGATGCTCTGTCTTGTAAACAGATGGAGAGGTTCCATCAGTTGGCACTGAAAGCCAACCCCCAGATCTGGATGTCTACAAAGCTATGGCAGCTTGGAGAGCTACGGCCAAGAGGACAGTAGGGTGGCCTTGGAGCTCAGCACCAGAAGGGCCTATAGCTGCACAGATCAGCAATTTTTGGCCTTTAGGCAGAAGGTAGGGCTTTGTCAGGTCTGGCTGACACTGATAACATGCTTGATGCAATAGTGTGTGCACCTGAGAGGTATGGGTGTGGCAGTGTGGTCCATCAGGGTCAAGCTATTGGCCTTGGCTTTTACAAGCAAAGCTGGGGGGGTTGGTGAAGTCATGTGGGACTTTCACATACAGAAGACATTGGAGGGCTGGTCACATGAGGCTTGATCACAGGTGGACAAGGACAGGGGAACCGTCTCCAGTCTGAGGGGACTGGGGGGGGGGCTGGGAAGCAGTCTATACTGATGGCTGTGAGGTCTGTGTTTTTCATGCTGTGGCCCTGGTGGCCTTTTGGGGGGCATTCCAGGTTAGCAAGTTGGTGGTGGCTTCTAATAGTGATAGGTGGGAAGGCCTTGAGACTGCAGGATGTTGGTTTTATGGGGAGCAGCATCCACATTGCAGTCTGGCAGTCAAAAACTGATCAACGGCAAAATGAGGTAGAAGTTCAGGTAGGGTCCTGTTCAGAGGATGTCCTTTGCCCAGTAGTGGCACTGCAACAATACTTAGTGATGAGGGGTTTAGAGGGTGGCATGCTTTTCCAGGATACCAGCCCCCTGACCAAATTTCATTTTTGAGCAGTTACCATGTGAGCGGATTTGGGGCAGTTTTGGTGTGGGACCCACTCTTTTTGCATAGGGGTGGCCTACATGGCAGTTGCCATGGGCTACCTGGCTCCAGCCATTCGGCAACTGGGGCAGTGGAGGTCATGCTGTTACATGTCTTATATTCATCGGCTTATTACTCTGCAGGGAGTGGTGTTCAGTAATTAATTGTCTTTTCTACCTATGTCTTGCTGGCCACTGCAAGAGATAATGAGTCATCATTTGTGGCCATAGTATGGTGTTCTGGGTGGCCCACCAGGCCATTGGTACACAGTTGGGGCTTAGCAAGTTTGCCTCTGTGGAATGGCTAGGACGATGGAGCTTGAGCTGGCCTGGCCTCATCCCACAACTATTGGAGGGGAGATGGGGTCATCCATTTCATGTATTGTTGCTCCACTTGGGTGGAAATGTAAAGCCCTGGTGATCCAAGTGAAGGCCAACCTGGATCTCATCAGGAGTATGTGGCCTGAAGTGCAAATTGTGTGGTCAGCTATATTGATGCACTGGGTGTGGCACAGCCTTGGGGGACCCAAACAGGACTCACTGGAAGGCAAACAGGGAAATGTGGAATGCAATGGCCAGCAAATTGGGTCACTTTCTGCCTCACCCAGGGATCGAGGCTGAACTGGTCGACCTGTACAGGGGTGATGGTGCTGAGAAGGGTGGTGATATATTCTTGGAGGGTATGTGGCAAGAGCTGCAGGTGTCTCTAGGCTGTGTTATGTCCACTGACCACCACTAGGCGACAGTGACCTTACCTGAGCTTGGAGCTCAAGAGCCAATAGGGACTAGGATCCTGAAACCTCAAGCAGTCACCAATAGGAACCTTGGCAGGAAGTTTAAACCCACCAATGGGACCTGGGGATGGTCCATGGGAACTATATATACTTGGCCATCGACCGGTATTGGGTTGTTCTGTTGTGTACGAGTAAACCATGTGCAGATTATCATGCTGTTTTCTGACTCCTTAATGCATCGAACCCACTACACAACAATGGTGATGAGGATGGGATCCTGCTGAGCTAACCAGGCTGCTGAGTATCTGAGGAAGACCAGGAATTGCCACTGCTTCAACCGATGAGCACCGAAGGTGAGCAATGCAACATCCATGCAGCACGATGGCAGTTGCTCTGGGAGCAGGACTTATTCCTCCATTCAACCCAGCCCATCTGCATCACTGGGAAGCCTTCCCTGCAACATCCATGCAGCACGATGGCAGTTGCTCTGGGAGCAGGACTTATTCCTCCATTCGACCCAGCCCATCTGCATCACTGGGAAGTCGAGGGACTCAAGTCCATCCTAATCTTCTATGAGGTCACCACCAATGAACATAAGAAAGGTCTCCTCATATGAAATCACCACCGATGAACATAAGAAAGGTCTTCTCATTGGCTCCTGTGGCCCCGCCACAGTGCAGCTGGCTCACAACCTGCTCTCCCCTACAAAGCTGGCCAATGCCTCGTTCGAGGATATAATCAAGATGCTCCAGGATCATTTCGTCCCATGGCCATCAGAGATCGTGCACCACATGGCCTTCTACGCCCGGCAACAACATCCACGGGAATCAGTAGCAGAGTATCTGGCTGAGCTTTGCTAGCTCACTTCAGAGTGCACTTTCAGGGGCCATCTCAAAACAGCCCTCTGAGGCAAACTAGTTTTTGGGCTGAGCGATGAGAAGCTTTGACACTGCATCATGGAGGACAAGAAGTGCTCCCTAGCTTCCACCCTTTCCACCACCAAGGCATGGGAGAGAAACCGTCCCTCAACCATGGCCACCGTGCACCAGATGCAGGATGACAACCTTGACCCACATGGAGAGGAGGTCCACCACACCCAACAGTCTCCCAGGCACTGGGAATAAGGCTCCGCATCCCACTCCATGCCAGCCCAGGAGTGTGCAAGTTGCAGAGACAAGCACGACTGGAAAACCTGCTGGTTCCAAGATGCCAAGTGCCACGGGTGTGGCTGCGTGGGGCACATTGCATGTCCCTGCCATTTCTGGGGGTCCAGAGCCCAGCAGGCACTGACACAGCCCTGCTGAAGAGCAGACATCCACTATGAGGACAACAAATCCAAGGAAGAGCTCTACCTCCTCACAGCTGATCCAGTCGAACAGGTACTGAGGCATCCGAGCCAGTCCTCTGCACTGAAGACCCAGGTCTGGGTCCAAATAGAGGGGTCCCCCTGCACTATGGAGCTTGATTCTGGCTCCGTGACCTCCATTATTTCAGAGGAGACTCTTAAGAGACTCCCCATGTCCCCATGGGGGGCCCCGCCTGCACCCATCTACCCTCACCCTGACAGACTTTCAGAGGAACCACATTCCGATAAGGGGTGTGGGGAGTTTCCGGGTCCAGTACAAGGGGTTTGATGGTCACTTGGACTTGGTTGTGGTCACGGGGGATTTGGCCAGCCTCCTCAGTCATGCATGGATCACCCCATTGGGAATCTCGATAGAAGGGGTACAGCTATGCACATTGCAGGACTTCTGAGAGGTCTGCAAAGAGTTCCCATCCTTTTTTGATGGGACCCTTGGTCATTATACGGGCCCTCCAGTGTCGCTGCAACTCAACCCTGACGTGGCCCCCATTTGAATGCGCTCCAGGACAGTTCTGTTCGTGCTACACCCAAAAATAGACATGGAACTGGACCACCTGGTGGCCCAAGGAGTCTTGGAGCCGGTCTCCCATGCTGCATGGGAGACCCCCATAATCACCCCAGTTAAGCCAAATGGGGACGTCCACATCTGCACTGATTACAAGTGCACATTAAATAAGGCACCTCAGGACCATGGTTATCTGATCCCGGTTGTCAGCCACATGCTGGCCTCCCTAGCAGGGGCAAAGATTTTTGGGAAACTGGACCTAGTCCAGGCCTACCAGCAGCTCCTGGTGGACGAGGCCACCACTGCGGCGCAAAATATAGTCACTCATAGAGGGGCTTTCTAAGTAAAAAGACCGCAGTTTGGGGTGAGCATGGCCCCGGGTGTCTTTCAACAACTAATGGACTCGCTCTTGAAAGGAATCCCGGGGGTCACACCATTTTTCGATGATGTGTTGATCACTGTGGCAACGCCTGCTGAGTTTGCCACCTGGCTGCACACCATCCTCAGCTGCTTCCATGAGGCGGGCCTAAAGGTGAAGTGGGGAAAGTGCCTAATGGGGGTTCCATCAGTGGACTTTTTGGGCTTCATAGTCGACGCGGACAGCTTACATCTTGCCTGGGACAAAATCAAAGCCATCATGGAGGCAATCTGATCCGGCACATAAGGTCCACCCCATTTCACCCTGCCACCAATGGCCAGGTGGAATGGATGGTGCGTACAGCTAAGGAAGCTCTCAGCGAACTGTCAGAAGGGAACTGGGAATTCCGACTGGCGCACTTCCTCCTGGTGCAATGGACCACCATGAACCCAGTCGGTGGGTGCTGCCCCACGAAACTCCTCAAGGGTCGGTGGCCCACAATCCTCTTGGACAGACTGCATCTGGACAGGGCCCCAGAGTCACACAGTCTGTCTGAGCAGAGGGAGGTGCTGAGGGGGTTCTTCCCAAAGGATCCGGTCTACATTTGGAACTTTGGCAAAGGACCCAAATGGATTGCTGGCTGTTTCCTGACCCCTTAATGCATCATACACACTACACAACAGCTGCCCAGTGGGCTCAAGAATAGCTTCCTCCATCAGGACTGCCAGGCAGGACCCATGTAACAAACTAACTTCCAAAAACAGGGTGCTTAGCGCAGCAAATTCAGAGAGCTGGGAGATGAAGGATTAATGCCTCACTGTGAAAAACTGTTTGATTGAGAGGCTGCTGCCTGCATGCACACAGACCCCTCTCATTGGTCAGCACCAGCTGAAGAGAACTTTAAGAGGAACTCAATGCTGGGGGAGAAAAGGGTCTTTTCTGCCTTTTTTCATCTCTGGTGTGTCAGTACCCAACAGTTGGAGTTGGTGTGTTTGTCAGAGAGAATCACGCAAAGTGTAGGGGCACTACTTGCCCCTTACTGTATACTAAAAAATCTGAGGGGAAGTTCAAAATACCAACTTTTAGTCTAAGTGTCAGCCAAACTGAAAGCCATTTATTCACAGTGTCAAGAACTGAGGATCAAGTTTGACAGGAGAAATTAGTCAGTAGGTTGAAACTGCCAGTCTAGCCAAGTAGAAAAGGAATATTGCTTCTAGGAAATGGAGAATATTTCTTATTCAGTTATTCAGTGGGTTCATCTCTGAAAGGACCCCTGGCTTGTGAAAAAGAAAATGGCTTTAGACACTTCCAAAGTCAAAAGGAACACTATAATCTCACAGGGAGGGAAATAAGTACAGGAAGAAAGTGCTTGCCTTCAGGAAACAAAGCTAGTTAAATGAATCTATATGAAGACACATTGTTGCTGTGAAGAAATCTCTAAAACAAAGAAATATCTCACTGTTAAGAACTGAGCATTTATGAAAATAATCGTCAACAATACTCTGCATTCTATTAAAAATAATAACCTGTAAATACAATGAAACTTGCTTCATCTTTCTCATCTCCTGCCTATCCCTAACACAGCCATGCCTGCTAAATAAAACTGTTATTTCAGATTGAACTTGACAGTGTCTCAAGTGCAATTTTCAATAAAGAGAATAACAAGAGGGCACCTGCTTTCCCACAGAAAGTCTTTTATAACCCACATTCATTTGTATGCTACTAGGGACTGCTCAGTCACATCAGGGAACTAAAAAGTATTTTGGTGGGAAAATCTGCCTCACAGTAAAACAAGCAGTAGGGGGTCTTCATAACCCACCTCCCCAGCCACGACAGGATGTGCTTAATTGGCCAGGCTGGAGAAAAGAAGCAGAGGTGAGGAACTGTGCCTTGCTGGTTTGGGCAGATGATCTGGTCTCTGACCAGTGTTCCCTTTAAGCTGAGTTAGTGTGAGCTAGCTCACAGTTTTCTTAGCCTCTGGCTCACACATTTTTGTCTTGCTCAGGAAGGATGGCTCCAGAGCAAACTAATCTATGCAGTAGCCAAATCACTTGCTCACAATTTTAATGCCAGTAGCTCACAAAGTAGAATTTTTGCTCACAAGACTCCACAGCTTAGAAGGAACATTGGCACCTTCCCTGTTGGGGTCTAGGGGTCCATTTGGGTTTTGCGACCCAGGGCTGGGAAGGAGGACTGCCTTGGGACTGACCTGGCTAGGCTAAGTTTTGCGGCTTGGAGGGGGGAGCTCCAGAGCGGCACCCTGTTCACTAGGCTGGCTAGTGGCAAGCCAAAAGGATGGCTTGCACCCAGGGCAAGGATGGCTTGCCCAATGCATGGCAAGAGATTGTTTGGGGTGACCCCTGGCCTTGGCCTATTTCTGCACTTGAAGCTTGCCCTTGCTGCAAAAGTGTAAATAGTTAATAAATTGGCCCTGGTAAAAACCCAATCTGTGATCTGTCTCTTTCTTCCAATGTGGGGAGGGAGACCTGGGACCCTGTCACTCTAGTTACCAAAAGCTGGGGGCAAAGAAACCCAGAGCCAAAAGGGAAGTACACTGTAGTGGTTAGAGGGCTGACTGGAAACTGGGGCACCCTAGTTAAAAACCCTATTTTTACCATGATTTTCACTGGGTGACCTGGGCCAGTCTCTCTCTCTTTTGCTCTGTCTCATGCAAATACACAAACATGTAACTTCCCTCAGTGCTATGAGGATTAAAATTGAGGGGGGATAATGTTGTGTGCTGCCTTGAGCCCCCTGGAGGAAAGGCAGGATAAAAATATTCTAGATAAAAAAGGAAAATTGGAGGTGGGGAGGAGGATGGACCTGACACAATAAAGGAAAGCCACACTCTGGGGTGGGGGATGGGATATGAGCGAAGAGAGAGCCAGCATCAAGGGAGAGCGGCAGAAATGGAAATAAGGGGAGGAAATGAGATTTCCACTCCCCTGTGGTTCCTCATAGGTTTCCATGTCATTTATTTCCAGGGGGCAGAAGAAACACAAAGCCCAGTATCCCCAACATCTTACGTTGTATCTTGGTGTTCGATTTTAATCATAAGCTGCAACTGAGAGCCAATTGTGGCAGAAAAGTGGACCACATACATGGAATAACAATATTTTCAGATCAGTGGGATTAATTTGATAGCTCCCTCCCTGCATTTGGTTTCAATGCCTTTCCCTTTCAGTGACAATCTCTTTGTAAATGGTTTTCCCAATCTGTGGCAGAAATTAACGATACATGGCATTGATTTTATTGTGGTTTCACCAAGACATCCCATCTCCAATTCTTGTGGTAGGGTTCTTTGTTTTTTTTTGGGTGGTTACTCAAAAAAGTTTTCATTATAACTATTAAAGGTTAGATCTAAATGTGGGACTTCAAATAAAACTGGAAATTATGGAAGCCTCCCTGAACCATGGGGAAGGAGTTAAACCAGTGTCCAGTTCATGGAAATCTGCTTATGTCATTCAGCTTGCAGAGCTAGAAATAAGCTGTGTGCAGAGCTAGAAATAAGCACACCAACCTTGAGTGACCCACTGCGAGTTTTTCCCCCCCCTGTTTATAACTCTAACTTGATTCCTTTCTTATTGGCTGATAGTCAAGTACAGGATGAGTACATATCTATATAAAAAAAGCCACCTTAGATGCACTCAAGGTTTAGGCATGCCTAGTGCAATTTCTAACAGTAGTTCTGTGAATAAACACTACCCTTCCCTCTGTCGTGATATACATGTCTAGTGTAAGGCTGGCCTAGATGAGTTTAATCTATGTCAGTGCAGTTGACAGCTAGGAGCTGTAAGGGTGGCTGGTTCCAGCCAGTTTAGGGCAGTCCAGTCCAGCACTGAGTAACTTGCATCACCATGATTCAGCACTGCACTGATTGGTCAGTGTTTGTATAAATGTATTGCTTGTACAGTGTATGTTCTCTCTCTTACTGAATGGTTGCAGTGGAGCACTTTGTCACTGAGAACTGGATGTTGGTGGAGGCTTGGTGTAAATAAATTGTACATAGTATTTGCACTAAAGCTGTGGAGTCCAGTCTTCCTTTGGATACTCTTACTCCCTTATGGGCCCCTCAGCGCTAGCTAGTTCCACGCATCACGACAAATTATGAAAGCCTACCTGAACCATGGGGAAGGAGTTAAACCAGTGTCCAGTTCATGGAAATCTGCATATGTCATTCAGCTTGCAGAGCTAGAAATAAGCTGTGTGCAGAGCTAGAAATAAGCACACCAACCTTGAGTGACCCACTGCAAGGTTTTTTTTCTGTTTATAACTCTAACTTGATTCCTTTCTTATTGGCTGATAGTCAAGTACAAGATGAGTACATATCTATATAAAAAAGCCACCTTAGATGCACTCAAGGTTTAGGCATGCCTAGTGCAATTTCTAACAGTAGTTCTGTGAATAAACACTACCCTTCCCTCATGCCATGTCAGAAACTGCTTTTGAAATTCCCAACACAGTCAAAATCAGCTGGTTATGTTTTGGAGAATGAGGGGAATCTTGATTGAGAAATACAGATCTTTGGGGAAGGCATGAAACAAAACTTGTAATGCTATGGAGTCTTAGATAACGATGGGCATGAACTGGGAAAATGGAGATTCATCCTGGTCCATGGTACCATGAACCTTCACAAACCTTCCCATTTACCAAACTGGTTCATTTTATGAAGTTCATGGTGCAGTAGAATGCCCCTTCCTCTGGAGTAGAGATACCAAACTCACAGTGAGTCTCCAGGCAACTCTCCTCTACCAGTTCTCCAAGTTGCGTGAGGATTGGATTTAGGGTGTGGCAAGTTACAGCTCCCCAAAGCAGGTATTCCCAGGAAAGTGCTCTCTGGGGAAATCACATCTGCATGTTCAGATGTGTGTTGAACTGACCCCCTGCAAGCTAGAGGCATCAATCTCACAGAGGACCTCCCTGAGATAGCTCTCTATCTGCCTTCCAAGTTTGGTGAAGATTGGCTTGGGGTGGGGGGCAGAACTAGAGGTGTGCATTTGGCTCAGCTGAGCCAATAAAAAAGCAGAATAATGCCTCTACAACATTATTCAGGCTCCCCAGAAGCCAATTCAGATTCTCTAATCTGACTCAGTTTACCAAATAGATATTGCCATATAGAAGCCAAATTTATTTGGCTTTGGTATGACAATCCAAATCCGGGGCAAGTCAGTTGGGGAAGGAAAAGGGAGGCATTTAAAACGTGCCTCCCTGATCTTTCCTCCTTTCTCCAACTGGCCTGCAAATGCAGGCCAGCTGGAGAAGGGAGGGAGAGGCATATTTAAATGCCTCTCCAAACACTCCAGGCTTCCCCAGCCTGCCTGCTTCAGTAGGCAGGTTGGGGAAGGCATGGGTAGGCATCTTTAAATGCCTCCCCACTCTCTCCAAGCCTTCCCCAGTGTGCCCACTTTAATGATAGGAACCTCTCCCCTCCCTTCAAGTGGGGATTTTTATACCTTATGGAGATAGTCCCCAAAGGGTATAATTGAGCTGAATTATCTGGCTAGTCCAATAATTCCTGAACCCCAGTATAATGCCAATACTGGGGTTCAGGAATATCAGCAAATAGCAAATTTGGGGTTGGTTGGTAGATACGAACCCAAAAAAATCTGATAGTTTTTTTGGTGCACTCCCCTAGCCAGTACTTCCTGCCTCCTCATCATAGACACCATTGCTGCAGATGGGCAATCCTTCTCCTAGAGCCTGGGAAGCAGTCACCTTGGTGACATGGTTTTGGGATGTGGCCTGCCACACTTCCCCTTGGGCCTGGGAGGTGGTCATGCACCCACCTCCTCATTGTGGAGATGGATTCTGGGGGTGGCCAAGCCTTCCCTACAGACATGGGAGGTGATCATCCCCCCCCCCGTCTCCCGCTGGTGACAGGGTTTTGAAGGGTGGACTGCCACACTCCCCCTTGGGCCTGGGAAGTGGACACCTTCCTGCCTTCTCATTGTGGAGATGGATTCTAGGGGTGCATTCAGATGGGCAGCTAAATTCGCCATTGGCCTGGCTCTAATTTGATCTAGATCTTTTTAATCCAGCATTGCATGACCAGACAGCTCCCCTTACTGCACGTGTACTCCACAATGAATTGTCTAGACAGCATCCACATGAAGGAGCTGTGCAGTTGGGTTTTTTTTTAAAAAAAATCTGTTTGCATATGTGCATCTGTGCCTCAATGTGTACTTGTTTTTCCACACATGTGCAGAATTGAATGGTTAAAGCACCACCAGTGGTACCTCCCTCTAGGTACCTTTTTAATGAAAGCAGTTCATAAAATTCATGGGCCATTCAGAAACATGAAATTGTCCAGAACGGTTGAGCGGAGCTCTGCGGCTGTCACACATTTACGTGTTTATGCACATATCGCTTAGATTTTTTTTTAAATGGTGGCTGCTCAGGGTGGTCTGATGTCAGACCATCCTGACAGGAGGATTGTGTGCTGGAACAATCAGATGGGGGAAAGTCTACAATTGGCCTGTTGGGAACCGAAAACTCCAGATTTTAACTACTATCTTTTAAGTACGGCTCCAAAGCGCGGCAAAATGGGATGCTCATGGAAGAGGCACATTGCCCAGATGTTGCTTTCTGGTCATTACCTTTAAATCCACTAGGCATGAGTGCCTGGCACAGATCTAAAGAGCCATCTGATTGGGACCTGGGAGTAGTCCAACCCTTCCCCACAGAACCAGTGCCAAAACCTAATAGGACTAATGTCAAATCTGAGAATCTCCACTGTTTCCAGTGGTGGCAAAAAGCAAGGCAGGCATACAACAAACCCAGCAGATTCTCCCAGAGAGGCTCTGCAGTAGAAAATGAAGTATGGGGAGGGGCATGTTTGCAAGGCCAGTAGCAGAACCAGTGTAATGTGCCCAGCAGAACCAGTGCCACTCTGGCAGTGCCAAAACCCTTCCTGTTTGGTTTTGGCACTACCAGAGTGACACTGGTTCCATTGGTTGTTGAATGCCTGACTTATTCCTTTCCCCCAGTCTAATCTTTTTGATACTTGGGGGTTCTTTTGGTGAGAGGCTCCAGCAGCTATACTGCAAATGTGGTGCCTCTACCTCAAACCCCTCCCCTCAGCCCACTGAATATACCCTAGGAGATTTGCCATTGACTATAATAGCCCCACATGGTATAATAGAGCAGAAAAATTAAGATTTCTCTTGTCAGTAAGCTGAATCAGATCATATAATTTGATTTGGCTTAACTAATGTCTGAATCATGCCAAAAAGGCATGATTTGGGTATTAATTTGCCTTGGAAATGCTGAATGCACATCCCTAGTCTTTTTGCTTGGAGGGGACTCCTACTCCCCTCTTTCTCCCTGCTGAGACAAAACAGGCATCTTCTTCCTCCTGCTCATTGCCACTCTTTGCTCTGGAGGCAACAGACTTGGGTGTACTCTTTGCAGGTTCCTGCAGAGGGTGGAGGATGATGTGGTTGGGGTATGAGCCCCTTTGCATCTGGACATTGCACATCCAGCACTTTGCCACACAGAGGTTGTTGGGGAAACTGCAGAAATGTTCCCAAGCAGTGGACTAGAAATGGGGATGCAAAACTGAGGTGGGTAGAAGCATAGCAACTACAGAATGGTGCTGGGCTTGGAGGACTGATGGAGGGGTGGACTTGAGGTGGGAGCAGCCCCAAGGAGTTGTGATGTGGAAGGGCTGGATGTTTCCCCACCACCTCCTAATTCACCACTCTCAGATTCCTTCTGTACAGTTTTTGCACCTACTGTGGTTTTGGCAGTGCTAACAGCTCTTCTGTCTCTGTGTCCATCACCAAGAACACTGGAGAAAAGAGGCTCTGCCTCTGAGACCCCTGCTGACACCCCAGTACGGCTGGGCACTGGTGAGCTGGCAAAATGGGCTAGTTCCACAGGGATGGGGCCTGTGGGATAGGGGGTGGACTTCTTCCCCCATGATGAGCACCCTGTCCCCACCCTCACCCTCATGTGGGAGGATGGATCTTCAGCTGAGGCACCCACTGGCTGAGCCCCCTGTGCTCAACTTGAGTAAAAGGACAGATGCCTCATAGCCCTGAGTAAGCACCAAACTCCCCCAACCTCATTGTTTTCACACTAGGAATGATTTCCAGTTCCCTTTCCTCTCTGCCTCTTACTTTTTTTCTGCCTAACTGCCTGCTGCCAAGTAAAAACAGCTGCTTGTGAGCTGGGGATATAGAGAGGAATGTGAGCTCTCTTACTGGCAGCTAGCACTGCCAAGCTTTGGAGGGCCGCTGTTGGTGCTGTAGAAGGCCATCCCCCCATTGCTTTTACAATTAATTGATCAGTGCCAGTGCGTCTGCCTTGCAAAATGCCAACATAAATTGCACGTATCTCCATAAAACCATGGAGGTTCATGAGAAGTTTGTTGTAGGTGCAATCACACAACTCTCAGCTCACAAACCACGAACCAGGCAATTTACATGACGAACTTAGGCTCATGATGAGGTTCATGCCCATCCCTAGTCCTGGAGTTAGAAGGGTCCTTTTAGGCCATCTGGACCAACACACAGCTCAATGCAGGAAATCCAAAGCTACAAAATCCTGACAGATGGCTGATTAAAAAGCTTCTGAGAAGAAAAGCCCACCCTCCTTCATAATTAATTCCATCGCCAAACTGCTCTTAGTAGGGTTGACAGGCCAAGACTGGCAACAGAAAGGGGGGGGGGCATTGCTAGCATGATGAAGAAACTCTGGGAATCATGGAAAACTTTATGGTAAAACTGGATACATTACTATTTTTTTAATCCCTTGCTGCTGCTTGGAGAAGCTGCAGTCAGCAGAAACTAGGGACCAGGGATCCCCTGCCCCTATCAGGGGCTTAGCAATAAAAGTGTGATACACGGATGATGTGAATACCAAAAAAAAAAAAAAAGGAAAAATCCTCTGTATAAATAAACCGCCAAAAATACTCGAAGACACTAAATATGATATTTACAAATTATTTATATAATCAGCAGTAACAAACATACACAACTTTTTTTTACCATTTGGAAATATGTAGTGACATGAAATATTTTGTTATGCGGTTATTTTGGATCTTGTTAAGTTGTTACAGTTCCAACTTGTATAAAGCTTTGGTGAAATAAGGTGCTACAACCCCAGTTCACCCCATCAGCTGGAACTAAACTTGCAGAGCTGCTATAAGAACAGAACTTTAAGTCTTCAGGAACAGAGGACTCTACTCACCTGAAGTACCATTGGTGTATTGAGTAGATTTTTGAATTAGTAATTTGCAATTGAATCCTTTGTTCTGGGAATAATGAACTTGGATCTTTCTCTATTTGCACAATTTATATGAATTTCAAAGATTTGTATTGAAATTGTTGTGTGTTATTGCTGATTATGTAAATAATGTGTATCATATTTAGTGTCCTTGAGTATTTTTGGAAGTTTATTTATATGGAAGATTATTTCTTTTTTCTTTGTATTCTCATCAGGGGTTTGGCAGCCCTAGTTCTTACTGCTAAGGAGTTTTTATTTTGACTATTGTACTGGATTTCCGTGACTTTCTTCAATATTCTTTTCTGAATTCCTTCTAATAAGACTGGGATAGATTGCTGGGTTTTCACTCTAGAAGGGGTTAAGAACTTAGAACACATTGTCCTTAGAAATGGTATATATAGGGGAAGACACTGCTGTTGAACTGGGAATCTGTGTAAAGTTTTTTGTCTCTGTATTAA
This sequence comes from Gekko gecko, assembly GCA_029375565.1. Taxonomy (NCBI): domain Eukaryota; kingdom Metazoa; phylum Chordata; class Lepidosauria; order Squamata; family Gekkonidae; genus Gekko; species Gekko gecko. Next base: position 144,673,520 of record JAPDNY010000005.1, read on the forward strand.
AACCCAGCTTTCTGCATGAACCTGAGGGTAAGAGATTGAAGAATTTTGCACAGCATCGACTCTGTGTGTGATGTAAGAATGGTTTTATATCTTTTCCTCAAGTGGAAAGAAGTGTTCACATATTTGGAGTGCAACAATTGATGCTAGCCTTGTTAACTTTATAAGGGGAAATTGTTTTTGTATGTAGCCCCTGCTCTTTGAATGCATTTTCAGCATTTAAATATTTCAAGAAGCACTCCCTCCATGGCATGTTAATTTACTCTGAATTAGAAACTCATACAATTTGCATGACCTCTTGTCTTGTCAAAACTTTTTAGTGACAATTAAGAACTCCTCCAGAATGAAAACTCACCTGCAAATATCAGTTCCCAGCATTTAAGGCATTTTTCTTTGACATCCTAAGTCTAAGCGACTGTGCTTCTAAGAGAAGATGGGGTGGCTTTGATTATTATCTCCTAATTAACCCTGAGACAGAAACATTTGAATACAGTAAAATCCTTTTCAGGTAAAATGTAACAGAATATGAAAAATGTGAACAGATTCTCATTATATTTTGATCCTGAAATACTAGTACCAGGAATGGGCACGAACTGGCACACGAGACAAAACTTGGGCTGAATTTGGGCCAGTTCAGAGCCCAGAAAACAAAATTCAGGGAAGGCACATTTCCCAAACATTTATCAGACTTTTGTCCAGTTTGGTTTGGCTGTTTGGGGCTGGCCACTTACACCTAACAGCCGAGCAGTGCAGTGTCTGCCACTCAGCTGTTAGGTTTATATGGCTGGTTGGCAGCCATTTAAACCTTTGGTTTTCCTCCCCCCCAAATGGTGAGGAGCAATGGTGAGTAGCCATTTAACCTTTCCTGAGCAATCCCCCACCTTTAACCCAGCCCTGGCAAGCTGCAGCTGGGAGAAAACTGGAAGAAAAGTCCTTTCCAGAGTGATCCCCTTCCCCTTTCTCCAGGGGGGACTGCATTTGCTGGACTGATTCAGTTTGGACGGGGCCTGTTTGGGTCGGTTTGGTTTGTGATTTAGTTTGATCCACTCTTATTAGGTTTGTGTGCATCCCTAACCATCACTATTCTTTTGAAAGAAGGAAGTCACTCTGTGCATTAATTCGCGGGGGGATGGGACTTTGCTCCCTCCAAAAGAATGAATGAGGACTCTACTGATGTCTTACACATTACAAAGTGCACAGGTTAGGTCTGGGGTCCCCAGCATGTATAACAGCCAACTCTGGCTTGGGAAAATTTTGGAGATTTGGAGGCAGTACCTGAGAAGAGGTTGGATTTTGGTAAAAGGAGGGAGCTCAGTGGGGCTGTGATGCCATAGAGTCCACCCCTAAAGCTACAATTTCCTTCAGGAAAATGTTTTCTGTAGTCTGGAGATCAGCTGTAATTCCAGGAGAACTTTAGGTCCCACCTGGAAGTTGATAACTCTAGTCAGACATGAAGTGCAGATTGCCTCAATTCCCAGGCATACAGTGCCCAATTTGCATTGAAACAACAGAACACATGGGGAATAGGATTTCCTCACATGCTGTCGTCCTGACCTAACAGTCCCAAGGAGTACAATTTGGCCCAATTCGTCATCTCATCCTATGGAAAAATGAATTTCCCCAATAGGTCAAATAGCACTGCTAGAATCCTGGGGCCATTTCAGGTTGGAAAAGGACTGTGCCTTTTCTGAGTGGGTATATGTGCATCAAAGAGAACCCTCAACTCACATCTGGCTGCTACACAGGATGGGGACCCTGGACTCTGTAATGGATTACTGTACGTATTTGAGCAAACACAGGGCACTGATTGAGGACTGTTTGCTGCAAGAGAAACAGTTCCTTCTCTTTGAAGAAGAAATTCCATATATGGGCCTCTAAAACACACACACACAAAATGGGTTGTAGATCAAATCAAGCCTGAGCTCTCCCTAGAAATTAAAATGACAAAACTCAGCCTATTGTACTTTAGTCACATGAGAATACAAGAGTCACTGGAAAAGGCAATAATGCTAGGAAAAGGTGAAGGCAGCTGGAAAGGAGGAAGAACCAATATAAGAACACAATAACATAAGAAGAACTCTGCTGGATCAAGATGAGTGGTCCATCTAGTCCATTATCCTGTCTCACACAGAAGCCAACCATTTCCTCTGGATGTGCAACAACAGACTACAGGGTCCAAGACTTCCCCCTGATGTTGCCTCCTAGCACTAGGATTCAGAGGTTGGCTGCCTCTGAACAGGGAGACTCCCCTCAGTCATCATGGCTATTAGACACTGATAGATCTATCCTCCATGAATCTGCCTGATCCTCTTTTAAAGCTGTCTATTCCTGTTGCCATCACTATACCCTCTGGCAGGAAATAATCACTCTCCATGTAAAGGAATAGTTTCTTTGGTTCCTTCTGAATCTACTGCCCATCAGCTTCATTTGATGCCCTCAAGTTTTTGTATTTTGGGAGAGGAAGAAAAAATTCTCTTTCTCAGCTCTCTCCACCCACTGTATAATTTTATAAACCTATATCATGTACCCTCTTAATAGTCTCTTTTCTAAACAAGTCCCAGACTCTTCAACCTTTCCTCATAAGGAAGGTGCTCCAGCAACCTAATCATTTTGGTTGCCCTCTTTTGTACTTTTTTCCAGTTCTGTGATGTCATTTTTGAGATACATTGACCAGAATTGTACACAGTATTCCAAATGAGGCTGCACCATAGATCTATAAAGGGACATTATAGTATCTTCCATTTTATGTTCAATCCCTTTCTTAATAATCCCCAGTGTAAAGTTTACTTTTTTTCTTTTCTTTTTTTTACTGCTACGGTATACTGTTTTTGACAATTATATTAAGTAATCCACAACAAGCCCAAAATCTTTTTTCCTCTCAGTCTCAGCAAGTTCAGACCCTATTAGCTGATACTTGAAGCTGGGGGGGGTCCCATTTTGTGTCACCTTACACTTACTAACACTGAACTTTATCTGCCACATTGTTGCCCACTCTCCCAATTTGTGGAGGTCTTCTTGGAGCTCTTTACAGTCAGCCTTGGTTTTCACCATCCTGAATAATTTTATGTCATCTGCAAACCTGACCAGAACACTGCTCACCTACAGTTCCAGATCAATTTATAAAAAAAAAAAATTGAGTTCCAGATCATTTATGAATAAATTAAATAGTACCAGCCTCTATACTGATCCTTGTGGGGGCCCAGTGCTTACTTCTCTCAATTTTGAGATAGATATACAATGCAACATCTTCACCAAATCATCCCTCCCTGTCATGTCTATAGAGTTTATACCCAGGGATGACTGTATCCCATGGATTTTCCCCATCCTATCATATTTCTGAGTTATATACTAAACAAAAATTGTAACTGAGTACCAAGCACTCCAGCTCCCCCATCTTGGCTCAGAGACTTCTAACACTGGCATGTAGACACATGGAATGTGTTTCCCTCTCCAGCAATCCTCACCTCCCTCAGTCCCTGTTAGTATTTTGAACTTCCCCTCAGATTTTATAGTATACAGTAAGGGGCAAGTTGTGCCCCTACAGTTTGCCTGATTCTCTCTGACAGACACACCAACTCCAACTGTTGGGTACTGACACACCAGAGACGAAAAAAGGCAGAAAAGACCCTTTTCTCCCCCAGCATTGAGTTCCTCTTAAATTTCTCTTCAGCTGGAGCTGACCAATGAGAGGGGTTTGTGTGCATGCAGGCAGCAGCCTCTCAATCAAAGGCTGATTTCCCACTACAGCTGCCTCGGTGTTGCGCTGCCGTTTGCCCCGACACTATTGGTTGATTTCACACCTGAAGCCGCGGGGTTGCATTTTGACCTGCAGCTTCACCCGATTTCCCCCGCAGTTTCGTGATCCTGTTTTTGAGGATCACGAAACTGCGGGGGAAATTGGGCAAAGCCGTGGGTCAAATGCAGCCCCGCGGCTTCAGGTGTGAAATTGACTAATAGTATCGGGACAAACGGTGGCGCAACACTGAGGCAGCTGTAGTGGGAAATCAGCCAAACAGTTTTTCACAGTGAGGCATTAATCCTTCATCTCCCAGCTCTCTGAATTTGCTGCGCTAAGCACCCTGTTTTTGGAAGTTAGTTTGTTACATGGGTCCTGCCTGGCAGTCCTGACGGAGGGAGTTTTCCTTCTGGTCTGCCTGCCAGATATAAAAGGAACCTTGCCACGCTATCTGGCTACTTGTCCTAATGGTTTTAGCATGGCAGGACTTCAGTGGGTAGTGAGGAAGAAGCAAACATTGCATCTTGGAGCAGTGGTGAGACAGTCAGGAAAAGGAAGCAGCTGTTGATGCAGGAGCCACCAAAGTGATACAAACTGGTAACTGGCTGATAGGGTAGGCAAACTGTGGAGGTCTTGTCTTCACTGGCCTTGCTTGGGGGCCCTGGGCAGCCATGCTCCCCACTGTGACATATGCAGACCAGGATGGTGAGCTGCCTGCCGTCCTTTTTATGGTTGTCTGCTTTCTGGGGCTGCTTTGCTATCACCTGCCACCTTTAGGAGGTCCTGGCTCCCTGCTGTGGAGAACGTGGCCTGAGGTTCTGGGTAGCAGCCTTATGAGGACCACTCCCCCTTTCTACACTGGGGTGCTCTCAGAGCCCCTGGGGTGACAGGTTCCATACTATCATGCACATGGCTGGTGTTTTGAGGGCCATTTACCTCTCCCTTTTTTTGTTATTTATGTACAGTTGCATAGGAGGCCTCATTTTCTTTGCCTTGCCTCATTTGGGGTGGGCAGGCCAGAGCTGCCAGGGTAGCTTTCTGCCACAGCACACATTGCTGGGGAATGGACTGCCTGCCCCCTTTTATGTTGGGGCATTTGCAGGCTGCAGTAACATTGGATGGGGGTAATGCCAAAATAAAGGGGAAAAATGTATATATGGTAAAAAAGAACAAGAAATACTTTAAAAAGAGAGGGAAGAGAAGTTTCACTTCAGAGCAGGAGACAATGCCATAATAATAACAAAACTTGCCAGTCCATGCAGGCCTGCTTGGGTGTTTGGGCAGCTTTACCCCCCCACCACCACCACCATGGTACAGCACAAGTCTTTGATCTGTGAGTCCTGGGGTGTGGCTAATTCCGTTTGGCATCCCAGGGGATCAGTGGGCAACCATTGGAGACATTCCATTGGGTGGTCTGCACAATTTTTCCTGGGGGGTGGTGTGTGTCTCAAATACATTTTGCCACAAGTAACAGAGTTTCAGTGCTTTTGTTTTGCCTGCAGTTCTATTTACAGGTTGAGATGCCCCCCCAGAATGGAACCAGGACAACCAAGCAGGCCCAGGGACAATGGGTGTCACCTGCCCCCTGCATGCAGGGCCAGAGTGGCACCACAAAGGCAACTAGGTCCTCCCAGGTTCCTGCAAAGCAAAGGGCAGCACAGCCAGCAGGGGAGCCAGCAGAAAGTCAGGCAGGAAGGGTCAGCCAATGTGCTGGCACCACCCTGCAGGGCTTGTCACAAGCCCTAGAGTTCCTTACTGAGAGGATGGGGCATCTGGGAGACCTCCAGCAGACTCACAGTCCTGCAAGTGCCATGGCCTCCACTAGTGCTGGTAGGTCTCTGGAGATTCCTGCCTGACCCTTGTGGTAGTGTTGACATGGGGTTAGATCCATTTCAGTGGCTATTCAGCCTGAATGCCCATTTCCCCCATCTTTGGGGATCTGTTCAAGTTGTTTGGGGTGAGGCCTTAGAGGGGACATGCCCAGCTCACAGCCTGTTATGGTGCCTTCACCTTCAAGTGGCAGGGGAAATCACACAGTGACTTGTGCCCATGATGAATCCTGCAGGCTGCCATCTTGCAGTATCCCCCAGCAGACAGGCTGGAAGTGGTTTTTTCAGCAGCCAGCAGGGGTTGGATTTGTTTGCCCCATGCTGCTCCAAGGCTCTTTCAGCTATAACCAATAAAAAGTTGTGGCCAGTTTTTATCCCAGTTGAGTCTTGTCTGTCTTTCTTGCATGTTTGGTGGATCTACCTTACCATCTTCCTGCCACTCCCCCTGGAGCTGGACCTGCAAGATATTTGATGGCACTTAACACATATATGGCCAAAGTCTTCTTGGTTCTATACAATATGCTACCTCTGAAGTAAAGAATGGAATGCTGAAAGAGAAATGTGTTTAAATCTGCACAATTGAGAGATGTCCAAAACCCTGTAAAATACTAAAGTGTTAGAAAATTAGTCTATGGTGTATGTAAAGGAAAAAGAAAGTAGTACGGAAGAGACAAATATTTTTAATTAAAAGACAATAAGGCTAAATGAAGGCAATTCCCACCCCACACACACATATAGTTAAATTAGAGATGGTTACTTGTGAGCATCAAGTTAAGGTTGGCAGGAAAGAAATAAGTAAAATGATCCCATTATGTACACAAGACACTCTGGAGGATTATGCCCATATCTCTCTGTCTAGCTGTATTTTTTTAAAAAAAGAAAATGTGACCAAGTCCAGCAGTCATAGTAGAAACTCTGTCACTGCAAGCTTAATATAGAAAAGCATTGGTCTGAAGGGATTCATGAAAATTGTGTCCATAACAAACACTGACCACATCAGAAGGAAAATCAAGGCTTCTGAAGTTAGAATCCTTAGGTCACTCTGTAAATTTATTAGGCAAGCTCTGCAACCCATGTTGGCATAATTTAAAGATATGCCAGTGCAACTTGGAAATATCCTGCCATATCTGGAGGTACTCTGCGGTGTCCCACCATCACCAAACTGGTATAAGAGCTAGACACACATCATGTGGGGAATGGGACTTAGTATCCTAATCCCCTTCAGCCAACTTCCATCCCTGATGTTACCATAACATTACACCAGTGAAAATCATGGTATAAATATACCCACTGTGTAATAAACAGGAATGAAAATACAGCTGATTCCCTCTGCATACCATACCAGCATGCCTTCAAGCCATGGTGCAGCCCAGGATATCTATGAAGCCTGAAGCTAGTTCTAAATGAATCCCCTCTAGGGCACCCATATTGCAGATGACAGGGAGTGTGATACAGGGCTGCAACTGTCAGGGACACTTAGAATACTCATACATAGAGAAGGTTTAGAGATGGAAATTCCAGAAAAAGCACACTGTGCACAAGACAAAATCACTTTGTGCAAATAGCCAAGAAGGAGAACACACATTGTTACAGCATATTGCTGATACTGCTCTGAAACAGGTAGTGTGCCTCAGGACTCCGGACTTCTCCAGCTAGGGATGGAAGGACAATGTACCTTCCACAGGTAAGCAAGGGGGGGTCAAATGCCCCATCAACAAAAAATGTAACTAGTATGTATTGGTTTAACAACCTGTCTTCCCCCAACAGTAGCTAGTAATGTCTTCTGCACAAGGGAAGTATCTCTTGGAGATAGGCTGACACTAGATTACTGTGATGTCTCAATTATCATGCTTATGTAAACCCAAATGCAACTGGGGAAAATAGTACTGAGAATGGGAGGGCAGAGTCAGATGCCATATTTACTGGAAAGGAAGATGATTCTAAATGTCAGAATAAGGAATGGGCATGAATCAGGAAACTGTGGTTCTTTTCGGCTTGTGTTTCGTGGTGTGCCCAGTTTGTGAGTCACAAACTGTCATCAACTTGTAGGTGCCAAATGAACTGGTTCAGTTTGTGAGGTCTGTGATGCAATAGAATGCCCCTCCAGCAAGCTAGAGACATCAAACTCAAAAAACAGGATCATGAAACCGCGGGGGAAATTGGGTGAAGCTGTGGGTCAAAGTGCGGCCACGTGGCTTCGAGTGGGCAATTGACCAATAGACACGGGGCAAAGGGAGGTGTGACGGTGGTACAGTTCTTGTGTGAAATTGGTCTGGCTGTCTCTCCTCTACCAATCCTCCAAATTTGTTGATGATTGAATTTATGGAGTCCAAATTCCAGCCCCCCACAGAAGGTGCCCCTAGGAAATGACAGGTGCAAGTTCAAGACTGTACAGAACAGACACTGTGTAAGCTAGAGACATCAAACTCATAGAGGACCTCTCCCTGATGCTTCTCTATGTGCCTTCCAAGTTATGTGCAGATTAGACTTTGGGTGTCCAAGTTATACCCCCCCAAAAGAAGACACCCCTGGGGAAGTGCTTTCTGGGGAAATGTCAGGCGCAGATTCAGAAGTGTATAGAATGGACCCCCTGCAAGCTACACACATCAAATGCACAGGCTGGAGATTTCAGCCCCCCTGTTGCTTTGAAGTTTGGTAAACACTTTGATTGAGCAGAGACAGTCTGTCCAGAAATGAATCCATTCACAACCTCCCACAACAGTTTGAAAGTTGGTGGAAAGTTCATGCCGATTGACCTGCCATGAACTTCAGTTCATGAGCCATGATCTGGCTAAAATTTGTCATAATTTGTGCACATATGTAGTCAGACTGGCCTCTTAAAAATGTAATAGACACACTAAAAATTATCATTGGGCATAACTAATTATATGCAACTTTAAGATTACTTTTTGATGGCATACTTATGAAAAAACCTAGCCTTGCACTTGAGAATATACTGTAAATTGGATTGCTAACTCTAAGGCTTTTGTGCCTTTTAAATCTGCATTTATAGACAACAGAATCACAGGTATACCTGTCCCTATCTCTGCATGCTTAGGAGAAGTATAATGTAACCCTATTAGAACTTTATCCAAAGGGAGACCCTGCTAGCAGTAAGCATCTTTACATGCAAAAGAACTTGAGGCCAATTTTTGACAGTTCCCCCCTCTCACTTTAGCTCCTTTCTCTGAACTACTAATGTTCTTGATTGTCCATCTACCCATGTAGGGACAATACTGAGGATCATAAATGCCTGCAGCTGGACAGGGAAGGTGAGGATGTTACAGCTTATGTAGTGTAGCCCTGCCCAGACTGACTAGGATCCAAGCCTTGTGTTTGTCATGTCTCAATCGCAACTGAGGAGCCAAACTGAATTATAAACTATGGCAATCAGTACCAAGAATTATGAGTCAAATGGCCTTCAGCCCTTGTGGCCATTGGGCTGGGGAGATGCCTTTGCCTCCTGGCCAGATGAGACATGCCCCAGTTTAAGCACACAAAAGCGCCTGATACAGGTATTTGAGGTGGGAGGGGCTGAGAGGCTTAAAACCCCAGCCCTTCCTCTCCTTGACAGCAGTCCCCTTTTGTCTTTGGCTGGTGAGGAGCTCTGCAGCGTGACGGGTTTTTTGGGGGGCCTACCTATCCTCCTGGCCATGTTGCTGAGCTCCTAGTCTTGCTGAAGGCTACATCAGAGGGTCTGCCTGGGAGTGGCATCTGACTTCGGGATATCTCGGTGGGAAATGGTGACCCTTAGGGAGGTCAAGCAGTGGCTTGGTGGTGGCTCCTGTGGCGGAGCATGTGTGGCGGTGGCAGTGTGTTTTTTGGCAGCCCCAGGGGCCAAGATCAGCGTGAGGCACGGTGGCAGACTGGGTGGCTCTCACGCCATGGTTTTTTGGGGCTGCCAGCCCAAGGCATTAGGCTGTTTTGGGGGCCTGCTGGCTGGTGGAACTACAGGTGGAGCGGCATAGTGGTAGGTGCTGGCCATTTGTTCTGGGTTGTACCAGGGAGCCCTGGTGCAATGGTTTGATGGGGGGTTAGGGCCTTAGTGTGGGAGCTGGCATTGTCCCCCTGTAGCTGCCTCTGCAGATGGGTAGGGGCCTGCAGCAACGGCCTGTGTGCCTGTGGGAGCTTTGCTAAATGACGGCTGGGGTCCCTCCCTCATTTCTTCCTCTTTGCTCTTCCTCTTTGCTCAGATGCCGGTCCCTCCCTCATTCCCCCCCCACACACACTGGTGTTTTCCCGGGAATATCCTGGTTACTCGTGGTGGGTTAGCGGCCTCATTGGGCTCCTTAGGTGGTTGGGCCGGACCTTCATTGGCTTGGCTGAGGCACACTTGTACCCTTGCAGACAGCCATTTTGTTTTGGGGGGCTAGTCGGCCATTTTGTGCCCAGCTTGTGTTGGCCACTTTATATCTCACTCAGGTCTGCCCTTTTTGTGTTTTAGCTCCATCTGCCAATTTCAATCACAACCTAGGTGGTGATTCCTGGGTACTGGAGCAGCTGTGGTTGGCTGGGGGTGGGGTTTTTTCTATACTTTTGGCTTGGTAGGTGAACATAGCGGTATGGCTCCCAATAAAGGTTCTGGCCATTCTAAGGGCAAACAGCCAGCCCTCAAGCCACCCCCTAAGTGGCCTGCTCCCACCCTGTCCTCTTCTGATGAGGATGATGATGTGGTGCAGCATGCTATTTTGGAGCACTTGCAGGTGATTGAGCAGGCTGCAAGAGTATCAGCTCCTGTTGCGAGCCCTGTGAGTGAAGCATGGGGGGAAAAGGAAACACAATCTGCCGCCAATAAGCATTTTCAAGCTGAGGTTTTAACTTGCCTGTCTCTCATTGAAGGGCATGCTGCCATGCCTGTGGCGAGCAAGGACAGGGTTTCTGTGAGTCAGAATGTTGGCACACCTTCTGCATCGGTGGCTTCTGAACAATGCCCGACCAATGCCCTGGCCGGCCCTTCCACATCAGCGGGTAAGTGTGACATGCACCATACTATAGGTGGTTGGCCCTGGGGTCAACCTGCAGCTGCAAGCTCAGTGCCTGCACCACAGTCTGTGTGACCATACGGTCATGTATGTGGGCAGACTTGCAGCACTTCTTCCCTGCCCGGCACTCCTCAGTCTTTTTGTCATGCTGCATCTGCACAACAGTGCAGCATGTCTAGCATGCCATGGTGGGGGGCCTGGTGCCTTGTGGTGTATCATATGTGGTGGCTCCTGCTACTGCCCTCCCCTTTGGAGATTTGGCACTCCCACTGGGTGACCACCTGCTACCCACCACTAGGGAAAAATTTGCAAGGGTGAATACGTGGATGTTTTTACATTTTTGTTCTGGGAACTGGAAAAGAAGGAGAAGGAAGAGCTCGAGGATAGGGACAAGGAAAAGTATAGGAAGATGAAGGTGGATAGGATCTGGGTCAACTGAGTGGCAGGCTTCCTTATATATACTGGTGTACTTTCTAAAGCACAGCCCTTCAGGGCAGCTTCCTTGTTCCAATATTTTGACATAATTTACAAGGGGTATACTGGTTTTACCGGCCCTGCCTGCATGTTGCCATGAACTTCCTTGTGCTGGGACCAGATCCACCCCCACCTTTGGCTATAGGTGATGGCTTCCTCTAGGCCAAACTTCGGGGATCGATTGCATAGTGTCCACTTGGTTCACCCTTTGCCCGCATCCTCTAGTCCCCACCCTCAGGCGGGGCAGGCGGTTCAACCCCACCAGATTTGCTGGGAGTTTGGGGCCCAAGGTGTGTGTAACCATAAGGCATGCCAGTACCAGCATGAGTGCTTCTTGTGTGCGGGCCCACACCCCTTCTCATCATGCTTCCGTGGATAACCCTGTAAGAACTGCAGAAGGCCGGAGGGGGTAGACCTGGTCAGGCACATGGAAACGGGGCCAATGCCCATAAAGTTGACAGTGCTTGAGTTGCTGTTACGTGGTTATCTGTGGTGTTCTGATAGTTTATATTTGTTGAAGGGTTTTCACATGGTTTCTGCATTCCGTGCCAAGGCAAGAGGGCCCCCTTTATGGTGCGCAACTTACGATCTGTACAGGGTATGGAGCATATGGTTCAGGAAAAGACTGAGAAGGAGTTGCTGGAGGGAAGGGTCCTGGGACCTTTTCCTTCCCCTTCTGTACCCAACTGTTCCGTCTCATCCCTCATCTCTCTTGCCTCAAGGGCTGTTCAGTTAATGATGTCATTTCCGAGGCACTATACTCCATCCGGTACACTTCTTTCAATCAGGCTGTGCGCATAGTGCACCACTGTGGTTGGGGAGCGGAGATGGCGAAATGTGACATTAAGTCTGCATCTTGCCTCCTCCCAGTGCACCCAGAGGATTTTGAGCTGCTGGGTTTTTGTTTCGAGGGCCAGTTTTATTTGGGTCGGGCTTTGTCTATGGGCTGCTCTGTTTCCTGCGCCGCTCTTGAACACTTTAGCTTGTTTTGGGAGTAGGCCCTTCATGTGCACACTGGGTTGTGCACAGTTGTGCACTATTTAGATAATTTTCTGTTCATAGGTCCCCAGAATTCTGGATAGTGCGAACGTTTGATGGCTTCTTTCATGGCACTAACAGGCAAGTTAGGAGTGCCCTTAGCACAGGAGAAGACTGAGGGTCTGGCCCAGATTCTAACGTTCCTGGGGGTGGAATTGGATTCTGTGTTGCAGTCTTCCTGGCTACCGGCATGCAAGGTAGCGGACCAGTGCAGCCGAATTGGTGGACTTCTACACAGACATAGGGCTACCTTAAAGGAGCTACAGCAATTGATTGGTCACTTGAATTTTGCATGTAAGGTGGTGGTGCTTGGCTGGGCCTTTTTGCACAGCTTGTGCACCACAACAACTGGGCTACAGCTCCCTCACCACAGGACCCATATTACTGCTGGTGTCCGACAGGACTTTGAAATGTGGATGGAATTCCTTGCTTCTTTTAACGGCATGTCCTTCCGGAGGGAGGATCTTAGGGTGGAGGTGGAACTTCAGGTCCATTCGGACACTGCCAGATTTTCTGGGTTTGGGGTTTATTTCTGTGGGCACTGGTGTGCTGAAGCGTGGCTGGCTTCCTGGGTTGCCAAGGGGCTGACAGCTGGCCTTACTTTTTTTGGAGTTCTTTCCTATCCTAGTGGCAGTTCACCTTTGGGGGGAAGAGTTGGCCAATCACACTGTGCACTTTTGGTGTGATAACCTTGCAGTGGTGCAGGTCATCAATTCCCTATCCTCCAGGTCCCAATGAGTCATGCATTTGGTCAGAGCTTTTACACTTCAGCTGGCCCCAGATGCCAACTCACAGCCAGTGCGTATGCTGCCAGGGCTATGGTTGGTTGGAAGGCAGAAGTGCGCAGGGCAATAGGTCTAGCCATAGCACCAAACAGGTTTATGACCCGGTGGTCACCCATTTCTTGGAATTTAGATGGGAGGTAGGGTATCCTAACTTGTGGCTGGTTCCAGTGGAGCACCTTTTGCATTTTTGTGTGGCGTCCAAAGGTAAGGGTTTGGTGATTAGTTCAATAAAGGGACTGTTATCTGCCTTAGCATATACCAGCAAGGCACAGGGGCTGGATGATCATAGGGGGGATTTTCTAATACGCAGGATGTTGGAGGGCTGGTCGCATGAAATCAGGACATGGGTGGACCTTAGGCAGCCCATTTCTCCTGAGATGTTTCAGGGCTTGCTGGCAAAGTGGAATGAGGTTTGCTCATCTGATTTTGAGGAGACCCTTTTTTCACGCTGATGCCCTAGTAGCCTTCTTCAGGGCCTTAAGAATTAGCAAATTAGTTGCCCAATCTAAAAAGGACGATTCTGGCCATGCCCTATGGTTTCAGGATGTGCGTTTGGGTGTTGTTGAAGCCTCCATTGCCTTGCAGTATTCCAAAACAGACCAGCAGCAGTGAGGTTTGGTTGTCAAGCTGGGTGCATGTGCTGAGAAGCAGCTGTGCCCTGTGAGAGCTTTGGCTGCCTATCTGGCAGTTAGGGGAATGGCGGCGGGCCTACTGTTTCAGCACCAGGATGGCACCCCCTTAACAAAATATTAGTTTTGGAAGGTCACCACTAGGGCCTTAGTGAAGCTGGGTCTGGCTGGGATGTGTTTTTGCACACAGTCCTTCCGTATTGGAGCTGCTTCCACAGCAGCAGCCATGGGGTACACAGCACATGATGTTCAGTGGTTGGGGAGGTGGTGCTCCTTGGAGTATAAGTCCTATGTGTAGTCCTTGTCTGGGCACTGAATGAGGGACTCAATGGTTTTGTGGGTGTAATTGTGCCCCTGCTCATTGTTTTTTTCCATTTCAGGTTTGATTTGCTGGTAGGAGAGGAAGACTGTTTTAATCTGTGGGCACAGTTTTGTTTTTTGGGTGGCTCATCACGACACGAGGACACCAGTTGGCATGCAGCTGGGTCTTAGCCAGTGGGCCACTGTTGAATGGCAGGGGCTTACAGTGGCTTGGCCTTTTGCAGTTGTTGTTTCATGATAGAGTTGGTTCTCTACCTCAGGTTGTAGTTATTCATTTAGGGGGCAATGATTTAGGTCTGATCAAGGGGAAGGCTTTAATTTTTCAGGCCCATGAGGATTTTCAGCTTATCTGCTGGCAGTGGCCTGGTACCCTCATAGTCTGGTCAGCCTTGATACCCCACCGGGTTTGGCAGAGGGTGCAAAATCCTCTGGTCATTGACAAGGCTCACTGTAAGGTGAATAGAGAGTTGCAGAGGATTCTTGAGGGTGGTTCGGGTATCTTTTTGCCACACACAAGCATACATGCTGGGCATGCAGAGTTCTACCAGCAGGATGGTATCCACCTGTCCAAGATGGACATGGACATCTTCCTGGAGGACTTACGGCAAGGGCTTCCGGGGGCATTTGGGCCTCCTGATGGGTGCGAAGGCCTAAGCAGAGGCTTGGCCTCAGCGCTGGCAGGGTTCTATGAGGTATACAGATTGCGGTCCAGTGAGCACCAGCTGACACCCATTATTTGAGGTTGAAGGGGTTCTTTGAGTACAGTCTTTGTGCCTTGCAGCATGGGACAGGGAAAACAGACTGCCTTTGGGACTACCCCAATTGGGTCCTCCCTTTGAGCCTAGCGTCTTGGGGGATGTGACTACAGGGTTGTCCTGCAATGGCTAGCCAGCCAAGCACGAACCACTGCTGATGGCTGCCACTTGGGGTAGGGTGGCTCATCCCTTTTCATTACGTAGGGGAGGGGTCATTGACCCCTGGCATTGAGCATACCGCAAACTGTTGCCCTTGCCATTGGTTCCAGATAAAGTTGTCAGTTGATAAAGTGGCCCAAAGTTAAATTCATCATTTGTGTCCACCTCATTATTCTGGCTTGGGGGGCAAAGACTTTTTCCTCAGAGAAGACATCATTCATCTACTCTCATATGAACCCAGAAACTGGTACTGCTTCTAAACATGGAGGTTCCATTTAGCTACCATGGCTGTTAGCTGTTAGTAGGCCTACCTTTTACATATTTGTAATCCTTCCTCAAAGACACCTGAGATAGAGGCTACCACCACATACTATGGCAACAAATTTCATACGTTAACTCTGCATTGAGAAAAACAATACATTCTATTGATAGAAACTTAAATCTTTCTTCAAAGTAAAAGCTTTCTTTCTGCAAAAGAAGAAGTGAATTGTGGAAAGTCTACAATTATAGTCCTGGACATATAAATTATTTTGTGAAAACAACCTTCCTGCTAGCAATAGCTATGCTCAGCTAGGCAGTGATAGGCACCAATGACAGGCAGCAGTTAAAGAAGACAGATTATCTAGCTGAACATATAAGTAAACCTTCTGCTGTAGCAGACAGAAGAGGAGTAGACATTTTTTCAAATACAGAAGGCATGTATATCTGCTAGCAGAGAAACACCCTCTATTCCACAGTTATTTTTCTTCCAATGAAAAGTATAGATCAATATATTTTACTCTTTGTGTTAGATTTGGGGTTCTATAATTGGGATGTATTGAAAGCACCAGCAGTGACTGAACCATCTATGAGCAGATCAGGGACTCCTATTTCCTTTGGAGTGTGATTCCTGACAGAGTGTTACACCTGTTCCTGTTTATCTTCATCATCTTAAATAGTCTTCCAGGAAACTCAAAGTGCTGAGTTTGACCCCAAGAAGACCCAAATAGCTTGAGATCTATGCACATCACCAATGGTGTTAACACATAAACAGAGATTGTTCTGTCACAACTTCCGTCAAAGTGCCCTGTGTGATAAAGTGCACTGCCTTTAGATATTTGGATGTCAAGTTTACATATATCAGTGCTGCCAGCAGTGGCCCTGGCAGTCCCTTTGACAAAACCTGAACTGAAGATGCTTCAGTTTGGTTTGGGAATTGTGAATCAGACAATCTAGCACAATGCTAGTATTGCTTAAGCTGATTGCAGTCAATGAGTTTAAGTATGCCTAACCCTGTACTGTGTTGCCCTCAAGAAAATGGCTTTTTTGAAATGTACCCTTAAGTATTTAATCTGTGTTAGGTTATGATCAAATTCCATCCTTTGGTTTCAGTTTTGTATTATCATTCCCGATAAAAAAGTATAAAGGTAAAGTGTACCATCAAGTCAACCAATTTATGGCAACCCCATCCTAGAGTTTTTCAAGCAAGAGATGAGCAGAGATTATTTGCCATTAACTGCATAACAACCCAGATTTCCTTGCACTTTCCCATCCTAGTACTAACTGTGGCTGACCCTGTTTAGCTTTTGAGCTCCAACGAGATCAGGCTAATCTGAGCTATTTAAAAAATATAATACCATATTGTTTCCTGATCCTGCTGTACAGCAGAATTGGCTTTTTGGTGTATGGTGGAGTCTAGGGAGAAAAGTAGTCTTGCAGATAAGAGGGACCAAGGCAATGAAGGGCTTTGTTTGTGATAGTCAATAGCAGGCCCATAGTCATCAGTGGGGTGCTGAAGGCGGTGTCTCCTACTGAATCTGCAGTGCCCCCGCCAAATTTCCCCACATCTTCCCTTTAGTAACTAAAGTTTAGTTAAATTTATTGCTAAACTGTACTATGCTGCCTCTGTGTCCGGCTGTCCCAAAGCATGATTTCCTTAATCTTCTTGTTATCCTCAGATGTTCCTTCCTTCAGGATTGAGCCTGGGGTGTGTGGCACTGCCTTCCTCCCTCCTCTCCTCCCAGAAAACTACCTGGGCTTGTGGGGAATCAAGTCCAACTGAGTCCAATGGGGCTGACTTCGAGCCCAGGAAAGAGTGCCCAGATGGCAGCCTTTTGCTCTCTGAGTGATGATCCTGGCACAAGGAAGATTGTGTAAAGAGCACACACCTGTGTGCTTGGGGGGGGGAGATGCGAAAGAGGGGGGGAAAGAGATTTCACTTTCTCTTTTCTACTCACTTTCCCTTCTGTGGCTCACAACCACCCTCTCCCCACTGTGTATGTTGTCTCATCTTTCCTTTGCTGTCAGGGTAGGGTGCATGTGGCAATTGCAGCCCTGCCTCCTTTCACCTATCTCAGATCAAGGCCCCTGGGAGGATGAGCTTGCAACCCGCTGCCCTGCCTGCTTCAGACAACATACGGGGACAGATTAATTAATAAGCTTTGTTAATTAAATTAACATCCCCAGGCACCCACAGTGCCCCTCCCAAAATTTTTGGCTACAGGACTGGTCAATACCTTGAATTTTTAAAAAAGCCACACAAAAAAGTCCCTTAGAATAGTTGTGGTGGTGGTAGTGGTGGTGATATTTTATCTGTTCTTAACTTAGGACAGCTTCCATACTGAAGTAGCTAAAAAACTAGAAGTGGAATTAAATTGCAACCCTGCACTCAGTTCCTCTCTTCTGTATATACATTTTACTGTGTGTCTTGGTCTAATGGTACTGTGTGTTTCCTTCCATATTCCTCCTCACAGCAGGAGCCAATTACAGATGAGCAATTATTCCCTGTTTTGCAGTGGTAGAGCATCTGCTTTGCACAAATAAAGAACCAGGATCAATCAAGGATAGGGCAGTAGGTAATGTGAAAATCTTTGCCTGAAGTCCTGGAAAGCTGCTGCCCATCAGAGCAGACAATACCAACCTTGAGAGACCAATGGTCTGACTTAGTAGAAGGCAGCATCATGTGTTCCAACTTCCTTTATAAGGAACTGCCCTGACCCAGATAGCCCAATTTTGCCAGATCTCAGAAGCTAAGCAGGGTTGGTCCTAGCTAGTATTTGGATGGGCAACCTCCAAAGAATACCAGGGACATTACACAGAGGCAGGCAATGATAAACCACCTCTGAAATGTCTTTTGCCTTTAAAAAAAGTCTAGCTTGTCACCTAGTGGTGCATAATGCTAAAAGAGCTAGAACTTCTGGCTGCCAGACAATCTTATGATCTCCTAGTTTTACTACAATAATTAATTAATTAAGAAGGAACAAAAGAAATCTTATTATAATTAGAGAAATAAACTTGCAGCTTGGCTAGAGCATAAAGTCCCTGAAATCTCTAATTAAAAGGACCAGGTAGTAAGTAAGACCTCTATCTGAGACCTTGGAAAGATGCTGCCAGTTAGAGCAGGCAATATAGACCTTGATGGACTGATGGTCTGACTTAGTTTAAAAATTGTTTGTATTCTGTGTGGAGGTTGTCTGGTATTTATGTATAATTTATATGGTATTGATATTATAATGTACACCATTTATACATCTCACCTATTGTATGATTGATTTATGGTGCACAAGATATACTGAAAATTGTATACTTTACATGGCAAGATTTTGGTATGAGGAAGCAGAAAATAATATCAAATTTTATATGACCAAGGGAGAAAAGACATCAAAAGGACATTTGGGGGTCAAAATAACAGAGAGATATAATTTGAAATCACCTCTCTAGTCAATGGTATGAAATTTGGGAGTGGCAACAGTGACTCAGAGGTTAAGACGCTGAGTTGCAGACCAGAAGGTTTGTAGCTCAGCAGTTCGAGACCCTAGTGCCATGTGATGGAGTGAGTTCCCGTCTCTGGCCCCAGCTCCCACCAACCTAACAGTTCAAAAGGAAGAAATTGCAAGTAGATAAATAGGTACTGCTTCGGTGGGAAGGTAACAGTGGTCCATATGCCTCAGTGTTTAGTCATGCCAGCCACATGACCATGAAGAAGTCTTCAAACAGCACTGGCTGTTTGGCTTGGAAATGGAGATGAGCACTGCCTCCTAGAATCAGATTTGACTGGCTTTCAAGCAAGGGAAACCTTTACCTTTATATGCTAAAGGTCCATATTCAATCCATGCAATCTCCCACTAAGTAAGGTAGCAGGCACAAGCCTTTTTTTTCTGAGACACAAGCGCTCTGAGTGGATCATACTGAGTTAGATGGTCTGACTCAGTATAACACTGCTTCATACACTGTGCTGATGCAGTGTAAAAGGTCAGTAGTCTTATCCTTTACCATTTTATTCAATGGACTGTAATTCCTACCCCACACTCTTTATTATGCATTCCAGAAGCAACACCAAAAATATGTTGGCTGAGTTTCCTGCATGTCCGTTCCCATAAGTAACTTTGGTCTTTTAATGTTTGAATGTTCATTTCTTTGTAAATAGGTTAGGTGGTCTCAAAAGGTTACTGTCTGTACAGGACACATAATAAGAATCAGAACATATAGTCCTGAAGTATTCTCAGAGGAAAAGTTTTCTTCCCTCTGATTGCTATAAATTCTTCTCTTCATTTTCTTGTCACAGAAGCAGGAATGGACAGACTCGACTGCAGTTAAAATTACAGGCTCTCTAATGTTGTAATACTGGGACACTTCTAGATGGTGAATTATGATACTTCTCACAGGGGCATCCACTTTTCTGCTAGGAACAGACAACCATAAAGGAATTGTTGTTTTCCTCCAAGTGCAGTGTTTCCATGGAAGGAAATAAGCCACTTTTTAAGTTACTGGTAATTAACAAGATAGATTCAGGTGGGTGGCTGTGTTGAGCAACAGAACAAAGTTTGAGTCCAGTGGCACCTTTGAGACCTTTGGCTGAGGCAGCGGATGTCCAATAACATCAGCCTCCCCTGCATCAGCTGCTTATGGTGCTTGTATATCAACTGTTGCCTGGAGCATCTTGATCCATCGTCCCTTCTAGCATGGGGTCAGTGTACTTTAGTATGTAATCAGTTGGTGAACTGTTGGTTAGGAGACTCAGATTATTGTGAGGATTATTTAATGTTTTTACCTATATAACATTTTGCTTCCTAATGATGATTTAATGTTTTCAACTGCTTCTGCATTGTGATACGATGCGAGCAGCCCTGAGCCTGCTTTTGGGTAAGGGCAGGATATAAGCTGCAAAAATAAATAAATAATAAAGTTTTATTCTAGGTATAAGCTTTCATGTGTGCGCACACTTCTTCAGCTACATTGAAACAAGACTTCTTCAAGCAATGAAAAGCACCCATTTTTAACAGCCTATTATGCACACACAGTTTACTGCAGAGAATCCAAGCAGTCAAGCCTTTAAGCTCGACTGTGGATTCTGTGTCTGAAGTATGCACCATTCTTTTCCTTGGTGTAATTAATCCACTGCCCAGAATAAATATACTGGGCTCTGTGCTGCCTTCTCATGCCACCTGGTTTGAACCGGATGGCACAAGAAGGCAGCCCAGCTGGGCTTGCTGTGCATGTGGGGAGTAGATGGCTCCCAGCAAGCACAGCTTGGTGCTACCTATTCCTGTCGCCTGGTTGAAACTGGGTGGCAGGAGAGGATAGCCCAGTGGGGAGTCCTTTTTTTTTTACAAAAGGCATGAGATTAGTGATGGCCTTCTATGGGTAAACTCATGCCGCTTGGGGAAAAAAAATAAATATAGACAAGGGAGTGACCCACTAGAGGCAGGGATGGGTGGGTTGCAATCCAAGGGAATCTGTATGCTGTTGACTTACCTTTGGCTTGGAAGCAAAGCAAGGGGGAAACCTCCATGAAACTACTCTCACAAAACCTGGGAAAACAGCAAACAGAAAGTGAACTAAATGCTGAAGAGAGGAAACAAAATACAGGATGAAAAAGAAAACGCGATGAACATGCACAGTGAAAATGAGGCAAAACACTTCTGCATAAAGGGCCAACATTAAAGTTGATGAAAGAATAGGGCCACTGAGAGGGGCAGACTGCGGGGGAGGGGGTGCATATTTCCTAGGGCTCAAGTTAGATGAAGGGCTCTGAAGCCAGCATCATGCAAAGCAAAGGTTTGCCTCCATAAAATGCATGTCCTGAAATGTATTTGTGTGCACTAATCCAGACCCCAACAGCATATCCATAATCAAAACAGAAAACTAATCAGACAGCCCAAGTCATGATGATCAGCAGGAAGAAGGGTTCTGACTGAGCAGTAGAACACTTGTTCTGCATATAGAAAACTCCAGGTTCAATTGCAATTGCCTGCCTACAACCAGAGATTGTGTTCCTCCCACTGCATGAGGGGGAATGGCATTCCACAGAACTTCATGTCTATTCCCTATTTTATGAGCCTGATGCAAGCTGGCCAATTGACATGATGGAATCACACATCTGGAACAAGCCAAGGTTCTATGTGGGGGCTTGGTATAGTCAACAGTTTTATTGCTGGTCAACTGTAGTGGGCAACCACTAGTAGGGAAGAAAATCATTGGCATGGCACCTTTGCATAGTCTGCTAATTGTGATACATTTTTTTATCAATATTATTGCCTAGCAGAAAAAACATAATACCAGACAGCAGAGAGCTGCAATACCTCCTGTTGCATTGGCCAATGTACATGTAACCACTTTCTGGAAAGCCCTCACCCCATCACTCTATGCCAAGGACAAATTGTTCAGTGGGGGTGGGAAGTGAAGCAGAGGGTTCTAGATGACTCTGGTTAGGCCTGATTCAGATATAGGCATAGAGTTAAGAAACTCTAGGTATCTAGTTAGCTTTCCTATACTAAGTCATTTAATTCCTAGCCAGAGGTGTGTTTCATTAATGCTATAAGATTGTTTTGGGTATAGCACTTAAAGTAAATACTATTAGAGAATCTCTGCTTGTGGTGGGTCGAGGCAGAGTGAGAAGGAAAGGGCGCGGAGAAACAGAATGGCTTGGCACCCTTCCAGCCTATGACCCATCCCGAAGGAGGTCAGCAGTGGGGCTAGGATAGATAACCCCCCTCTGACATTGGTGTTGTGCAATGCAGGTCTATAAATAATAAGACCATGGTCCTTTGGGACTACCTGTTGGAAAAGAAGGTAGACCTGGCATGCATGACTGAAACCTGGGTGCGGGATGAAGAGACTGTAGCTCTCTCCCAGCTTGCCCCACCCGGGTTGATGGTCCTATACCAATCACAAACTAGGGGGCGGAGGAGTGGCTCTTTTCATTCAGGAGGCTTACTCCTTCAGGGCGCTCCCACCATTGGAGATTGAGGGAATTGAGTGTGTCAGCCTGGTGTGGGAGGCTGGAGAGAGTCTGGTGATTTGGCTGGTGTACTGACCGCCTAATGCACCGGCCAATAGCCTGCCATCCTTGATGGAGGCCATACCAGGGTGGGCGTTGGAGTACCCTAGGCTTTTAATCCCAAGCGATTTCAATGTCCATGCTGAGGATGCAGCTTCCAGTCAGGCAGCAGAGCTAGTGTCATCCATGGAGGCACTGGGACTCTCCCAACTTGTAATGATCCCCGCTCATCGAGCTGGTCACATGCTCAACTTGATCTTCGTGGCTGGGGTAACAGTGGACCAGATTACAGCTTTGGCAGTACCATGGTTGGACCACTATGGCCTTAGGGCCTATCTGAATGTTCCACCCCGACCCTGTTTAGGCAGCAAGTGTATTTTAGCTTGCCCTTGGAGCCAAATGGACCCCATGAGGCTCCAAATGGCTCTGTGGGATCCAATACCCCCTGGCAGCTTGTTGGATGAGCTTGTGGAAGACTGGCATAGCCAGCTCTCTACAGCCATCAACGAGATCACTCCCCAGCACCCTCTGCACCCTCACTCTAAGCTTGCACCCTGGTTCACCCAGGAGTTGTGGTTTATGAAGCAAGAGCTGAGATGGCTAGAGAGACAGTGGTGCCAGGCTCGAGATGAAGCTACAAGAACATCTTATAGGACGTTTATGAGATCCTATGAGATGGCAGTCAAAGCCACTAAGTGTGAGTTTTATGCAACTGCAATTGCATTGGCGAGCTCACACCCAGCCCAATTGTTTAGAACAATTCGGTCTTTAACAGCTCTGCCATCAGGCAGACCAAATGTTAGGGAATTGGACATTGGCTGTGAGGCATTTGTGAGCTATTTCACCAATAAAGCCTTGATGCTCCGCCGCGACCTCCCCACCACAGTTGAAACAGTGAGTGAACTCAAGGCCCCTTGAATGTCTTCGACTCTGGTTTTGGATCACTTCGGCCCACTCAGCCTGGAGGAAGTCAACAGATTGCTCATGACTGTATGACCAACCACATGCAGCCTTGATCCGTGCCCCTCCTGGCTCATTAAAGCAGGCCACAAGGCGTTTCAAGGTGCCCTAAGGGAGATTATCAACAAGTCCCTCTCGGAGGGGCAGTTCCCGGGGGCACTCAAGGAAGCGATGTTGCCGGTGTCCAATTTGCCCTATTTGGGCAAACTTATTGAGACGTCAGTGGTGATACAGCTACAGAGCTTTCTGGAGGATGCTTCAACCTTAGATCCTTTCCAGTCCGGCTTTCGCCCAGGTCGCAGGATGGAGAGGGTGTTGGTCACCCTGACTGACGACCTCAGAAGGCATCTGGATTGAGGTGCTGTGGCAGCACTATTGCTGTTAGATCTGTCAGCTGCATTTGATACAGTCAACCACCAGCTCCTGGCCCACTGCCTCACTGACGCAGGGATTCAGGGAATTACCCTTCAGTGGTTTGCCTCTTTCCTTCAAGGCTGGGGACAAAGGGTGGCGATAGGTGAGCAGTGGTCCCGGAGACGCCGTCTTGATTGAGGGGTGTCTCAGGGGGTGTTGTTGTTCCTGATGTTGTTTAACATCTACATGCGCCCCCTTGCCCAAATTGCCCGGAGATATGGGCTTGGGTGTCATCAATATGTGGATGACACCCAACTCTATCTGATGCTGGGCAGCCGGTCGAATTCCGACCCAGATGACCTTCATCGGGCATTGCAAGCTGTGGCTGGTTGGCTCAGACTGAGTCGGCTGAAACTAAACCCAGTGAAGACGGAGGTCCCGGGCTTGGGTCGGGCCGGTTCAGGGTTGGGACTCCCTATCCCGACTTTCAATGGGGCACCCAGCCTTGGGGGTTAGGAGTTTGGGTGTGCTCCTGGACTCCTCTTTAATAATGGAGACCCAGGTAGCAGCCACTGCCAAGTTGGCCTTTTACCATCTCTGGCTGGCACGGCAGATGGTTCCCTTCCTCGACTGCGAAGACCTGGCCATAGTGATGGTCACCTTGAGGTTGGACTACTGTAATGCTCTCTACATGAGGCTGTCTTTGTCACAGATCTGGGAGTTGCAGCTAGTGCAGAATGCAGCAGCCAGGCTGTTGATGGGTCTCTCTAGGTGGGACCATATCCGGCCTGTACTGAAAGCACTGCACTGGCTGCCAATAGCATACCGAATCTACTTCAAAGTGCTGGTTCTTACCTTTAAAGCCCTATATGGCCAGGGTCTGGCATACCTAAGGGGCTGCCTTTCCCCATATGTTCCCCAAGGGCACTACGGTCGGGGGCTCAACATCTTTTGGTAACCCCAGGCCTCAGAGATGTCAAATTTGCAGTGTCCAGGGCCAGGGCCTTTTCGGTGGCGGCTCCTACCTGGTGGAATGAGCTCCCAGAGGAGATCCAGGCCCTGTGGGACATTGCACAGTTCCGCAGGGCCTATAAGATGGAGCTCTTCTGCCAGGCTTTTGAGTAGGAGCCACCGCCGTCACTGTACCACTATCGCACTGCCATCATAAATGGTGTGGGTACTACCAAGGTGCAAGATGGCCCTGAGATGAAGATTGGAGGGCAGTGTTGTTATGGAACTCACACCACTGTTTTGGACTTATTTTATTAGAATCCATCTTGGAATTGAGGATTGAAGTGACATCTAGAGGATTGTAGCGACATCTAGAGCACCTGCACTTTATGTATTATTAGATTGTTTTATGTTGTTTTTAATGTTTTAGTCATGGCTTT
The DNA here is from genome assembly GCA_029375565.1 of Gekko gecko. Lineage (NCBI taxonomy): Eukaryota > Metazoa > Chordata > Lepidosauria > Squamata > Gekkonidae > Gekko > Gekko gecko. Next base: position 144,698,188 of record JAPDNY010000005.1, read on the forward strand.
GTGCCCAATTGTTTAATCTTGGTGTTGTGCCCTAATTGTTAGCTGCCCTGAGCTCATTTTGGGGAGGGCGGGATATAAATTGAATAATAAATAAATAAATAAATAAATAAATAAATAAATAAATAAAATGGTCTACTCTCTCCTGAAAAAAACAACTCTGGATTTGGCCAAATTGGCCAACTATCGGCCGGTTTCCAATTTGCCCTACCTGAACAAATTAATTGAGAGGGCAGTGGTGGCACTGCTACAGGGCTTTCTGGATGATGCTTCCATCCTAGATCCCTTCCAGTCCAGCTTCCACCCAGGACACAGGACAGAGATAGTGCTGGTTGCCCTTACTGATTACCTCTGGCAACATCTGGATTGGGGCAGTGTGGCAGTGCTGTTGTTATTAGATCTGTCGGCTGCATTTGACACAGTCGACCATCAGCTGCTGACCCATCACTTTGCTGACTTGGGGATACAGGGGCTTGCCTTGCAGTGGCTCACTTCCTTTCTCCAGGGATGGGGACAAAGGGTGGTGCTAGGGGAACAGCAGTCCAGGAGACACCCACTTGCAAGGGCGTAGACTTTCCAATTTCCCAGGGGGGGGCTGGGGCTGGGCCAGAGGCATTGCTGTGCTAGGTCCTTAAAAGAACCGAGGCCCAGTGACATCATAGGGAGGAGCCAGTGACATCACAGGCCATTGTCACTACTTATGGAGGCGGAGGCATGTGGCATTCCTGGCTCCTATTATCTCCAGTGGGCCTTCAAGTCTCTCCCATTGTTTGTAATGGGCAATCCTGTCATTTCTTTTATACATCCCAGTTAGTTGTCCCTTTGAAACTGTACCACATGTATAGAGTGTACATTCCTTGCCAATGTTCCTTCTGGACTGCACACAGGGCAAAAGGAAATTTTAAAAGGCCTCTGATCTGCATGCCAGTCAAGGATAATGATGTGTGGCATAAACATGAGTTAAGTGTTAAGTGTTCTCCCTGGATGGTGTACATACCAAGAACATATCTGTTGCCATTTCCCTCTCTTCCTGCTCACCACTCGGGGAAACAAAAGCCCTGTTCACATATTACAGTGAACATATGTACATCTTGCATGGACATATGTTGTTAGAAAGAGGTAATATACTTTTGTGTTACAAATAAAAGCAGCCCGTCTGCATCCTCCCCCCCCAGCCCCAATGGCTAAGAAACAAAGCACGGCATGGGCAAAATCCTCTGCAAAGAACCCTGGAGAACCACTGCCAGTCTGAGCAGACAATGATGACACTGATGGACTGATGGTAGAGAGACCATGCTTTGCGTGCCAAAGGATAAAGGTTTAAACCGAGGAGGTCTAAGAGAACAGCTGTTGGAAAGGATCTTTCTCTGTCTGAGCCTGTAGAGCTCACCTGCATCAGAGCAGACCATGCTGAAGTAGATGGACCAATGGCATGAAGACCAGTGTGGACTGAGGAGACCCATGTTCAGATCTACATTTTGCATGACACTTACTTGGTGATACTGGGACAGTTAGATTTGAGTCCAGGAGCAGATTAGAGACCAACAAGAGTTTCAGGGAATAAGCTTCCAAGAGTCAAAGCCCCCTTCATCAGGCTGGGTGATATTGCCATTGTTGTGAGGTCAATATAAGGGAAGGGAGACTGGAGGAAGGGTGGAATAAAGAGGGGATTGACAGACAACATGTGAGCAGCAGAGTCCATTGGGATGGAAGAGGATTTTACAGGAAAAAAATAGCATCAACTGATGTGACCAAGAACACAGATCTTCCCAAACTAAAACATCATAAATTATAGCCTGAACATGAACCTATATTGTAATGCATTAAGTGATGTAGCAGTGGTGACAAAACCTCTAGTGGCATTTAGCTGAACTTCCTGGACAGACAGATGTATTTTTGGTTGCCACTGGCCAAACTGGTCTGACTTTAGAGAGTTGGGACAAGCAGCAAGGCTTGAGGAAGGGGATGTAGATCCATGGTTATAGAAAAGAAGGGGGCTAGGAACTGAGAAAGCAAAGCAGTCCAAATGAAGCACAACATAGAAAGCTGTACATAGTTGAGAGGAATTAGAAAGGAATGGAGATGCACAGTTGGTGTGAAGTACATTTGAGAAATTATAGAAACAGCATGGAAGTTTCTTAGTTGGGGTTAGCTACAATGCTATTGCAAGGTCCACAGAAACCTGTATGACATTTTCAGACATTCTTTCTCAGTGTCCTCAGGATTGGACTATAAAGAGCTCTATTCAAATCCTTAACCACTGAGCTTGCTAATACTTTCTCTTCTTTCAGTTCCTTAGATCAATTTGCCCAGTCCCCCATCAAACTCAAATCTTATTGGCTCTTGCAACTATGAGTAAATTATTATTACACTTCTATCACATGGCTCTTTCCTAATGATTGTGGCTCCCAAGAATAGGTTGAAGATGATTGCCTGGGAAGCACCCACACAGCACCATGCCATGGACCCAGATGGCTCAAGTTAGCCTGATCTCATCAGATTTTGGAAGCTAAGCAGAGTCAGCTCTGACTAGTATTTGGATGGGAGATCTCCAAGGAATACCAGGGACATGATGCACAGTCAGGCAATGGCAAATCATCTTTGAATGTCTGTTGCCTTGAAAATCCTACAGGGTTACCATGAGTTGGCTATGACTTGCTAGCATTTTACATCACACCAGGGCAAGTGCGCTTTAATGCCCAGAACCATTTGGGCAAGGTGTAATGTATAACTACTGTCAGTAGCATGAGATGGACCCACAGCTCAATCGGCTCTCATATCACTGCCATAGCATACAAAATAGTAAAACACTCAGTAGCACCTTTAGGACTAACAAACTGTATTGTAGCATAATTATTACTGTAACACAAGAAAGCCACACAAACTTTTCCAATCTCACTTCAGTGCCAGTTCCAGTCCTCAAACTCACAGAGAAACCCAAACACTCTCATTTTTGGTAGAATGACACCCCTCCCCTCCTCCACCTGGGTGGTTTGGCAAATGTAAGCCAATGCCAGAGGTTTGCATGCACCAAGTCACACAGCAGAACCAGAGCTTCCAATTTCAGCACTGGAGCTAGGGATGCCAGCCTCCAGGTGGGACCTGGGGATCCCCTGGAATTACAGTTCATTGCCAGTCTAAAGAGATCAGGTTTCCTGTGGGGAAAAATGATGTTCTGGAGGGTGGACTCTATGGCATTGTGCCCCACTGAGGTCCCTGTCCTCCCCAGACTCCATTCCCAAATCTCCAGGAGTTTCCTAACCTGGATTGGGCCACCCTCCCCTCATCCCCCAGAGGTGGCCAGGGGTACCTGGCAATCCTAACTGGGGCTATTTTAGCAAGGGAGATGGGGGGAAGCTGGGGGAAAAACATATAGATTGGGAGAGAGAAATGAAAGACAGAGGGAAGGGAAGGGAAGAAAGTCAGACTGGAAGGGAAGCAGCCTGGAGTGGGGGTGGGGCAGCTTCCCAGCGTTTCCAGCTCTCACACATCTCAAAGGAAAGGGAAAGAGAAACAGAAAGAGAGAGAGGGACAGAAAGTGCAGTCCCCCCCCCTCCCGATTACAGGAGAAAGTGAGCCCAGGATTTTCTGTATCCTGGAGCAATGTGCTCCGTGCAGCACAAGGGTTCCTGGGTTTTGTTTTCTCCTGCAGCCCAGTTTAAACTGGACTGCAGGAGAAAGCAAGCCACTCACTGATGGCAGGGGCAACCAGAGGCCACAGAAGGGCCCCCCACCTTCCCCCTCCCTCCATTCTTGCCCAGCTCCCCTCCCCAATCCTCCATCCTCCCCACTAAGTGGCAGCCAGGCACATTCTCATGCTGGCTCTCCCACCTCCCCTGCTTGGACTTGCAGGATGGCTGGGTGGCTGCAGCCCTGGGCTCCCACCCACCCCACCCCACCTGAAACAATCCCCCACCTACTTACACCCCCACCTACTTACCCTTCAGGCTGGTGGCGGCAGCAAGCAGAGGCAGCATGTGCTGCCTGGAAGCTAGCCTCCACGTGCAGCTCTCCAGGTTGAACTGAGCGGGGCTGCTGGGAACTGTGGGTGGAGCTTAGCTTCCAGAAGGAAGCAAGCCTCCACCCCCTTGACTTCCGTCCCACTCATAGTCCAGCTGAACAGTCTCAGAAAGCGGAGGGGAAAACCCTCCGCTTTCAAAATGGGGTGGAGGACGGGAGGGGGGGTAGAAAGGCTCCAGCTGACACCAGTTGCCTCCGGGGGGGCTCAGTACTTTCGGGGGAGGCTTGAGCTCCCCAGCCCCCCTGAAGATGATGCCTATGCCCACTCGAATGTGGTGTGCCTCAGGGGGTGGTGCTTTCCCCAATGCTGTTTAAAATCTACATGCGCCCCCTTGCCCAGATTGTCTGGAGGTATAGGCTGGGGGGCCATCAGTACGCTGATGACACCCAGCTCTATCTGATGTTGGGTGGCCAGTCAGACTCCAGCCTGGAAGACCTGGACTGGGCACTGCAAACCATGGCCAGTAAAGACAGAGGTCCTGTGCCTGAATCGGAGTGGGGTGGGGATGGTTCTCTCACTCCCAATCTTTGATGGAGCATCATTGGTGCCACCACCAGAGGTTAGGAGTTTGGGAGTGCTCCTGGATCCCTCCTTAACAATGGAGGACCAGTTTTCTGGTTTTGGTGCTCGCTATGGCAGTCACTCTCCCGCGGATCTCCCGGGAGGTGATTGACAGAACATGTGGCTAGGAGGAGGTGTGATTGTCCACACTCCCGACGGAACTCTGGAAATGAGCTCCAAGCCATGGAGCACTAGAAGGCTCCCCCTCCAGTGACCATACTGGTGAGGGGGAGCATCTTTGCCCCAATGGTCCTGCCATGGAGTTTCCTGAAGGAATTAGAAGCTGATCAAGTGCTGGGTGATCTAGCAATTTGACATGCAAAATGAGGCAAATTCACATTGCCAATGAACTGTGAGTTAAGTCTAAGCGAGAACATTGAGAAATAATAAAGCCAGAAAGCTGCCCCACAGGAAGCAAGGGGGGGAGGGGACTCTCCGCCGAGAAGATAAATAAAAGTGAATTTTGCTATTATGGGGGGGGGGGCATGCTTTTGAACCGATTAGGACTGGAAAAAAAGACTTTTAAGAACTTACCAAGCATTTTGAGGGCTTGAGAGACTTTGATAACTTTTATTGAAAAGTAAACATCCTCATAAAAATGGTGCCTCCGATGAAGAAGGAGGAAAGAGAGACGTTAGCAAAAGCTAAGTCTGCGGGAAGTGCCAACCCAGCGAGTGTTGTGCCCAGACAGGACACAACTCCTGATCTGCAAAGGATTTTAAACGAAGCACTGCGCCCTCTGCTGGAGCAGGTGACGGAAATAAACCAAAAGCTGGATGCACAGCAGGCTCAAGTCAATGGAAATACTAAGAAGATTGACCAACATGAGCATGAACTTAAAGAAGTCAGCACCAATGCCAAGAAGCTGCAAAAATAAATGCAGACTATGGCGAAGAAGCATCTAGAAGATGAGTCTCAACTACTACAGCTACAAATGGAAAGGACAAGCAATATCCTGAGATTTCAGGGGATTCCTGAGGAAAAAGGGGAGAACCTCATGCAGATAATGAGTGAAGCCCTGGGGCAAATGGCAGACATGAAAGTGGAGAATCTGCAAAGTGACATAGATACGGTCTTCAGATCATGCACAGAATTTATAAGGAAAAATGATCTGCCAGGAGAAGTGACAGTGAGGTTCTCCAGAAGAAGAGTGAGAGATCAAATTCTCAAAGCAGCTAACAGAGTTACCCTGAAAATCAAGGGCAAAGAGGTAAAGGTTTTAAAAGACATTCCATTTGAAGTAAGGAGGAAAAGACGCAAATATAAAGACTTGATTTTATTTTTACAAAAGAAGCAAATTGTCTACAGATGGATACTACCCGAAGGAGTCATCTTTAAGTTTGTCAATGGAAAGGAGAAAATTGTTGAGAAGGCAAGAGAATTCTTGCACCTTCATAGTCATCCAGCAGATGGGGAAGAAGGAGAAGAAGGGGACAGCTTCAAGGAGGGGGGTGGGGATGGAGCGGAGCCATTGTCTGGCAAAGCCATTGTCAGACTCTAAGTTGGGGGCTGCAGCTCCCAAAGTGGTCTACAAATTGAGGAAGAAGAGAGATATGAAATGATTTGTTATCATAACTCTGAAGTTCTAAAAAATGTATAAAATATATTAAGTTTTTTATGAAGTCACAGTAGATGTGGCCTACAGATTTGAAATTTATAGAAGAAGATGACCACGTTCACTTGTCTAACATGAAGTTTAAGCAGTTGAAATATGTAATCTTGTTAAAGCAGTTTGTATGACACCCATTCTTGGGTTTTTAGAGGTACCTTTTCTTTTTTCCCTTAGTGTGTAGACCCTTCCCTTATTTCTTATGTAGTATTTTAGTTTTAGAAATTGCAACAAAAAATCCCCTTCAAGGGGCCAAAAAAACCCAACAACTATGGAGGCCCAGGTGGCAGGCACTGCTAAGTCAGCCTTTCACTATCTTCGGCTGATTTGGCAGTTGGTTCCTTGACCGTGATGACCTGGTTACAGTGATCCATGCGACGGTCACCTCAAGATTAGACTACTGTAATGCTCTCTACATGGGGCTGCCCTTGTCACAAATCTGGAAGCTGCAGCTAGTGCAGAATGCTACAGCCAGGGTCTCCTGAGGTGGGAGCACATCCGGCGGGTGCTGAAGGTACTGCACTGGCTGCCAATAGCATACTGAATTCACTTCATGGTGCTGGTACTTACCTTTAAAGCCCTATATGGCCAGGGTCCGACATACCTGAGGGACCACCATACCTGAGGGACCACATTTCCCCATATATACCCCAGAGAGCACTACAGGCACAACATCGGCTAGTTGTTCCAGGGCCTAAGGAGGCCAGGCTCCCGGATACTAGGGCCAGGGCCTTTTCGGTGGCGGCTCCTTCCTGGTGGAACGAGCTCCCAGAAGAGATCAGGACCCTGCAGGACCTTTTACAGTTTCACATGGCCTGTAAGACAGAGCTCTTCCATCAGGCTTTCAATTAGGAGCCACCACCACCATCACTACTATTATTGTGACCATCAACCACTACTATAAGTATTATCTTTGATGGAGGGATGGCCCTACAGGGAGATCAAGCCAGAAAACCACTGAACTGGGATTTAGAATTATGTTGTAACATGCCTCAGCTGATTTAAGGACAGAATGACCTCTATTCTGAGCACCAAATTGTCTATTGTTTTATGGTGTTTTATGTTTTTGATTGTTTTAATTGGTTTTTGAATTTTTATATTAATTCGGCACTAGTGGCCAGTACATGTGAGCTGCCCTGAGCCTGTTCACGGGGAGGATGGGATACAAAAGTAATAAAATAAATAAATAAATTCCAAGCTTTTTAAAATTAAAGCATAACTATTGCATTCTTAACATAGATTAGATCCACAAAACATTATACTATCCATCTATCATTGTTATACAGATAATTAAAGGAGAACAATTACATTGAAGCAATAGAAGTTTCTTACCCCCAAAATAAGCACATCACAGGCAAGAAGCCCCTTCCAAGAAGAAGCTCTCAATAAATACAACTTCCCATATTTATAGGATTTTTATATCATCTCCTAATAATAGCTAATTATCCCAATAGCTAACTGTCCCACATTCTTGGCATGATCTCTCAAAAAGAAAGAAGAAAAAAGTCTCTCCCAGCCATATCTATACAACAGATGAGATTGTCAGGCCTGTAGCCAGCATTTTGTGGCTTACAGGGCATTTTTTTTTTTCTGGTGCGACTGAAGTTCTCAGTGGAGAAAGAAAAGCTATTTAGCCAATAGAAAGCTGTTACCAGGATAGATCTCTCAATTGCAAGCTGTCAGCCCTTTAGATGACAGTTCTCAGCTGCTGCAAGTTAAGCACTTCTGCCAGCCTAAGCAACATTTCTGATAACAAGCCAGCAGGTGGGGGTGATGACTTCTATAGTCAAGAAAGCAAACACTTAGAAAAACTCTCTTAAAGGAGACCAGTTTCTTGACACAGAGTTAGAAGGGGTCATAGAGGTCACCTACTCCAACCCCCTTGCTCAATGTGGGAATTAGTCAACTACAGCACCCCACTCTGCTTAAAGGAGCACACACCTTTAAAAATGTTTAAAAATGACTGAAAAAGTATTTACAGGAGAAATTCTTTTTTTAAAAAAGAATTTTTATTGTTTTCTACAGAAAAGAAAATGACAGATACTACAAGTATAGTCAAAGCCACAAGGGCAAACACAAATCAACTAACACAGAATAACAAGGAGCATGTACTCAAAATATCTAAGTTTTACAAATTTAGAATCATTCTTTTGGGCACCTAAGCTGCTTTAAAGAATTAAAATATATAGAAACTAGTGAGGAAAGCCCGTTGTGGCAGTAGACAACGGGCCCTAGATAGGAAGGAAGGGCGGGTAGAAGGAAGAGTGTGTTAGAGGCGGGGGAGGCAGGAAAAGGGGGGGAGGGAAAGAGGGGGAGTCAGAGACAGAGTGTGGGGGGGGGTCATGGCCATAAGTTTGAAAGAAAGAAAGGAAGGAAGGAAGGGGAAAGAAAGCCAGGAAGGAAGAAAGAAGGGTAGAAAGAGAGAGATTGAGAGAGAGTAGAAGGGAGAAAAGAAGGGAAGGAAGCAGAGGAGAGAAGAAAGGGGGGAAACAGAGTGAGAGAGAGAGAGAGAAGTGGGGAGGAGAGACAGAGAAAGGAAGACAGAAGAGGGGCAGGGAGGAGGCACGGGGTGGGAGAAGAGGGGGGGCCTGCGGGAGCTTCTCCCGTGTGGCAGGATTGGTGGGGAGGGGGAGAAGCGAAGGGGAGGCCGGGCGCGCTGCAGCTCCCTTGCCGCCACCGCAGGTCATCTCCTGGGCGGGTGGGGGAGGAGGAGGGCCTGATTCTGGAGCACGGCTGGCCTGGAGGTTGGCGCGGCAGCGTGGCGGCTCCCCAGCTGTCGCAGCCGGCCTCGTCCTGGGCGGGTGGGTGGGCAGCCTGGAGACCGTTGCGGCGGCTTCCCGGCCGTCGCGGCGGCTTCCCGGCTGTCGCGGCCGGCCTCGTCCTGGGCGGTTTGGTGGGCGGCCTGGAGGCCGTCGCGGCGGCTCCCCAGCCGTCGCGGCCGGCCTTGTCCTGGGCGGGTGGGCAGGCGGGTGGGCGGCCTGGAGGCCTGCGCGGCAGCTCCCCGGCCGTCATGGCCGGCCGCGTCCTGGGCAGGTGGCCTGGAGGCCGGCGCGGCGGCTCCCCGACGGTCGCGGCCGGCCTCATCCTGGGCAGGTGGCCTGGAGGCCGGCGCGGCGGCTCCCCGACGGACGCGGCCGGCCTCGTCCTGGGCGGGTGGGCGGGCGGCCTGGAGGCCTGCCTGATTGACAGTTCGAGCGGCCAAACACTGTTGGTGTGCATCGAACGTTGCCAAACCAAAAGATAATTATATTATAAGGAGAGATTAAATTTTGTTGATTATCCCATACAATTTTGAAGATATTTCTCAATCCATTTATGTAGTCTTGACCAAGTTTTCTAGAAAATTTCTTCTTTTTTATCTTGTAATTGTAAAGTTAATTCATCGATTTCTGCTCTTTCAAGTAATTTATAAATTATTTCTTCCTTTGATGGAACTTCTTCTTTTCTCCAATATTTTGCATACAAAATCCTAGCCATCGTTATAACATATATAATCATATAGGTGTCTGGCTTTTTAAAACTCTCTGGTATAATGTTCAATAAAAACAATACTGATACAAATGGTATAATTGTTTCTAACATTTTTTGCAATATCTCATGCATCTAAATCCAATTTTTTTTGTTACTTTACAAGTCCACCACATTTGGGAAAAAGAACCAACTTTTTGCTTACATTTCCAACATATATTTGACATATTGGGATATATTTTTGCTAAATTCACTGGTGTTATATGCCATCTGTAAAACATCTTATACATATTTTCTTTATAAGGTATAGCTTTTGTATATTTAATATTAGCACCTTAGTCCATTGATCTAATTCTATATTGTGACCAATATTTTGTGCCCATCTATTCATTGATGATTTTACTATTTCATCCTGCATTTTCGTATCTAGTAACAATGTATAAAATGACCTTATAAATTTTTCATCTATATGCAATAAAGTTTTATCCAATTCTATAGGCTTCTCATAGAAACCAGTTTGTTTGTCCTTAGCATATCTAGAGTCAAGTTGAGCTCTTTCCCACCAATTAAACATATGCCCTGTTTTTGGAGACTATCTTGTGGCTTTAAATTATTTTCCTTGTCTAGAAGATCGTCATATCTTCATAACTGATTTTTGGTAAGTAAAGTGGGATTTATAAAGGCTTCCTTTTTAAAAAAAATATTTTAGGGTTTTTCAATACCAACAAACACATAGTCTTTACAAAATCATTTCCATATATTTACAGAGTCTTTAGGTCTCTATATGTTTTTTTATCAACTATAAAGTTTAGACCATCTATTTGCATGTACTTTCGAATCTCGATTTTGCAGTCTTAAAATTAAATCGTCCATTTGGGAGAGATCTAAAATATTAGAAATTAATTTCTCCTTAGAGGGTATAGTATCAGATTTCCAATTTCTTGCCCACAGAATACGCACAGCTGAAATTATATAAGATAACAAATATCTATCATTGGATTTGTATACCTTCGGTATTATATTTAATTAAAAAAAGTCTCTGGTTTTAATACAAGTTCTTTGACTATGACTTCTCGCAAGATCACCAATACCATCTTCCAATATTTTTGTGTTTTACTGCATTTCCACCACATATGGTAGAATGTTCCCGTATTGGCTTTACACTTCCAACATTGGTTTGAATAGTTTTTAACACATTTTGATATCTTATCTGGTGACCAGTGCCACCGATAAAACATCTTATAGACATTCTCTTTATATGCGATTGATCTCATATTTTTTCACAGACTTCCACATCAAATCCCATTGATCTAGCTCTATATTTGTTCCTATATCTTTCATCCAATTCATCATTGTATTTTTGACTATCTCGTCCCTTTGGTAGTCCTCTAACAAAAATTTGTATAGTTTTTGAATAAGCTTATCACTTGACGAGAGCCAGATTTTGTCTATTTGATTATTTTGATCCTCAAAACCTCTTAGCATATCCTTGCCAAATCTGTCTTTTAACATTATATGTTCCCACCAAGATAATTTATTTTCTTGTCTTAGTTTGTCTTCTGCTTTTAACTTTTGGTAACTTTTTTCTGTGGTATTATTAAGACTGGATTGATAAAGGCCTCCAAGGGTGATACCCATCTTTGTTTTTTTTTATAAAATTTATCTCTTACGGAACTCCATATTTTATTTAACGCTCCTCTCAACAGGGGTCTTCCAAAATTATTATAAATTTTGTCTTTCCCATACCATATGTACGCATGCCAACCCATATGTAGATCATGACCTTCAAGAGTTAATATTCTTTCATTTCCCAGGTTTAGCCATTCCTTTATCCAAAACAACGCTGCTGCTTGATAGTAAATGTACCAATTAGGTAGACTCAATCCACTGTTTTCTTTGCTATCTTGCATATTTTTCCACTTTATTCTTGGTTTTTTATATTGCCAAATAAACAGCTTTATGAGCTTGTCTAATTCACCAAAAAAACCCTTTATTTTGCAATAACGGTATTGTTTGAAAAAAAAATAGGATTCTTGGCAGTATGTTCATTTTAATTAAAGCTATCCTTCCCATTAGGGAGAGGGGGATGGTCTTCCACTTTGACAAATCAGTAGCTATATCTTTTAATATCTTATAATAGTTATCTTTTATAATGGAACTACATTTGTTAGTTAACATAATTCCCAGATATTTGACCTTCTTAACTACCTCCATTGATGTTAGTTTTTGTAGTATTTACGTTTTTTTTAGGCAACAATTTTTTGTTATAATTTTAGATTTTTTATAATTTATTTTAAGTCCTGCTACTAGGCCATATTGTTCAATGGTATTCATTAAGTTGATAGTCGATGTTTCTGGGTCTTCTACAATAAATACCAGGTCATCTGCGAATGCTCATAATTTGTATTCCTGATCTCTCACCCTTAAATCTTTGATTGTTATATTTTCCCTAATAGAAGCATTCAATGATTCTAGCGCAAAAATGAACAATAGTGGTGATATCAGACAACCTTGCCTTGAGCCTATTTGGATTTCAATAACAATGTCATTGTTAATCATAACTTTTGCATATTGTTTTTGTATATTGCCTTGATCATATTATAGAATAGTGTCCCACATTCAGCTTTTAATAATTTCTATAAGAGAAATTCCCAAGACAGGTTGTCAAACGCCTTTTCCACATCAAGGAACATCAACATAATCTCCTTCTCTGGGTGTTCTTCATAATATTCTAACACATCAATGATTACCCGCAAATTATTCCTCATATATCTCCTGGGGAGAAATCCCATCTGATCATGATGTATGGTTTCAGCTAGCATCGCTTTTAACCTATTAGCCAATATATCAGCAAAGATTTTGTAGTCTGCATTTAGTAATGATATGGGTCTATAATTTTTAATATCTCTTTTATCTGTGTCGGGTTTAGGAATCAGTGTTATTAAAGCATTATTCCATGAATCTGTTACTACTCCACTTTTCCCTATTTCCTGACGGACTTCTTTTAATTGCATCAATATTTCATGGCTTTAAGAAATGGGGTGGAGCCCACAAAAGCCCCACTGTAGCTATGGACTTAGAGGTAGCTCTCTACTTTTAAGTATCAAAACATTGTGATTTTTTAATTGCTATGCAAAGTATAGAAGTTCAAGTTAGGTCTGTTAGTCCAAAGAAAACTCCAAAAACACAATCCATGTAATATCTTTGATTTAGACCAACAAAAATATATATAAAACTTCAGGTTCTTCAGAACACTTCATCAGGCTGGATGTCTTAAAAGGGGGCTGGGGAGATATTGAGGACTCTTATCTGCCCTTGTTTGGAGTATTCTTCAGACTTAGGGCTGGATCCAGTAATTTTTTTCACAGTCTCACCTAATTCTGCTCCTTATTGAAGCCCCCATTCCACATGACTTATGTCTATACAGATCCCATGCTCTCCAGAACAGATTTTTAGCTGGTCAATGAGCACCTTGTCCTCCCTTTTCACCAGTAGAAATACTGGGCAGATCCAACCTTTACTATGCACTGAAGCACTGAGCCGAGTTTGTTCCAAGCACCTGAACTGAAACTTATGAAAGAGAGGGAGTATTATGAGAGTCAAGAAGTTTCACTCTTGGGAAAGTTTGTCTACCTGTTGTAAGAGGTACTGGGTGGAATCAGGAGAAAAGTCAGACCAAGTGGATTAGAATCTGACAAGACAGATTCCAAATCTGGTGGATTTTGGGTACATTTTAATGGGGTATAGGGGTAGAGCTTGACAGAATATGGAATTTATCGGCTTTTCAGACTCTAGTGCTGGTTGCCTGATAAAATATAGTTTTAATGGTTAACTGTCTTGGTTTCTCTTAGAGGCAAACTAGACATGATGGCATCACCCAGCTGGACCCAGGGAAGCCTTTGCCATTTTGAAGCTGAACATGGGTGATTTAAAAAATGCTGTGAGGGCCTGATCCTGATTGGGCCTGCAATGCAGCAAGACAAGGTGATGTTGTCCCCTGCATCTTTTCAAGTGCTGAAACACCCCCATTGCTTTTTAAAATTCCCCACATCATGCTTTAAAATGGTGGCAGTATCCTTGGGTCAGAGCCAGGGATGTTATGAGGTCTATTTTGGCCCCTAGTAAATTGAGGTTGTGGTCACATGCACCAGTTGAAGCAGGGGCGGGGGGAGCGAGGCCATTCCCTCTGGAGGAATTTGACTTGTGGTTGTGAAATCACACAGCCCTTTGTAGCTCTGGGCTCAACCTGTCACTGTATGATCAGGGTTTTTTTGTCATTTGTTTCCCATGCTCATAAATGAGGAATTGCACCTCTGCACTGAGGGCCCCCTATGGGTATGTGATGATGCGCATACTGCAAAGGGGGAGGGGAACGGCACTGAGCTGGGATGGCCTGATGAAACTATCCCAATGGCATGCATGCATGTTTACGTGATCAGACAAGGAAAAGTCCATCCATGGCCTGTTGCAACCCATTTACTACTGGACTTTCTCCAGAGCCTTTTTACTCCACTTCTGTGGCAGAGCAGCACGGGGTACTGAGGACTGTGGGACACTTCCCAGATGTTGCTGTCTGATCACACCCTTTAAATCCGCCTGGCATTTGTACCTATGTTGGATCTACTGGCATATATGATTGCAGCCTGAGGATGTATTTCCCCCTTAACCCCCCCTTACTACAGTCCCTATCCCATATGACATCCACACAGACCCCATAATCCTTAGCTTGGGGTGGGTTGTTTTGTATTGTTTTTTGGCTTTTTGTATGGGCCTCTTCCCTTTCTTTTGTTCTCAGAAAATCTGGTTGGATCCAATGAATGGATACAAAATCTTCTGGTAGAAACATAGTTATATTCTTTCAGTCACATGCCTTTATTTGTTACAGCACAAGCCAGCAAATCTAAACATTATACATAAGCAAAATAAAAAAAAATTGTTAAAAATATAATTTAAATACCATGGCCCAGAACAAATTTAAAATATTAAATAGTCTTTTCTTTGTGGATACAGTAACAAACTGCACAAAATTTAGCTATATGTTTAGTGATGGACTGATTTAAATCTGATAGCAAGTAGTTAACATAATTAGAGTCCATTGGACCAGGCATTACTTTTATCAAAGGTAAAATATATTTGACTCAAATCGAGTTGTCCCATGGGCACCTAAGTAACATATGTTCAATAGTTTCAATTTTCCTCAGATCACATTGACAAAGTCTCTGGCTGTAAGGTATCTTCCTGTATCTCTCCTCAAAGACAGCTTAGGGAAGGGCTGAGCATCTAGCTAGAGTAAAGGCTTTTCTCATCTTGTGATCATCTAAGTTGGAAAGGTAAGTAAGAGGGACAAGTTGGTACCTGATTTGTTCAGGCCCTATAAAAGCTGGACATCTAGCAAGATTGGACTGTCTCTCAATGTCCATAATTCTTTGTTTCAGCACTGTCTTGGCCTATTCCCTACTAAAGTCCAGAACAGCTTGGGGAGAAAATCCAAGAAGATTCAATTTCTTATGGACCACCTTCAGCCATTTAGATTGGAAGTTGTCTAATCAGATGTGTTAAACCTTGAGGGTAAAAATTGATATTAAGCCAATATCCTAGTGAGGCCAAGGTAACTTTAGCTTCTATAGTCATTGAACCAGTTTCCAGTCTGATCAAGGCATTAGTCATGCCTCTCGGGACCTGAAGAGCAGCCCTCAAGAATTTAGCATGGGCCCATTCAAGAGGGAGAAAACGTGCAGATGGAGGGCCAGAAAAGTGCCATAAAGCATTTGAGGGATTACTTTCACCTGAAATAATTTTTGTGCTGCTGGTATAAAATGGGCCCCTTTTGTGCATAGAAATTTAAGTATCACATTTGCAGATCTTTCTCCTTCTGCTGTTCCAAATTTATTATGGGCATTCCTTGCCCCAGAGGCTTGAAGGACCATTCCCAGATATTTGTAGCTAGATACCTGTTCTATTGAGTGTCTATTAATTGCCCCAAATCTCTTCTTTTGCCTATTCCCAAAGGCCATAACCTTGTTTTTTTGATAGTTTATTTCTAGTTGGTTCACACTTCAAAAGCCAGCAAATTTTGAAAGAGCTCTCTTAAGTCCAATTGGTGTCCTAGCTAGGATCACTGCATCATCTGCATATAGAAGAATGGAGATATGCCATTGATGTATTTTAGGAGGATGTAAATCGGGAGATTTAAGGTAATCAAGAACATCATTTATATAAAAATTGAACAGCATGTATTTGTATATACTGCTTGGATATCATGAACATGTATCACCAGAGGTCATTTCATAGAAAAAGAGATGCAGGAGCTCATCAGCATAACTCATTAGCAGAACTTATTTGCATATGCCACACGCCCTGACATCACTGGAAGTGTGTCAGAAGGCAACACCTACCACTCAGGCTCCACCCCAAAAATCTCCAGGTATTTCCCAACTCCGAGCTGGCAAGCCTACCTGATGGCACACATGGGGAAAAACAGATGAACCACGTCAGGTAAAAAGTGGGGGGGATACCAGGATACCAGGTCAATATATTTTTTTCTCCTTGGCATTGATGGCTGAAGTGCTTTTAGTGTTCCTTTTCTGTTTGACTGGCAGCCTTCCTCTCTGTTATAGTTGACTGTGGGTTTTATATCACTGCCATTTAGTGTTATTTTTGTCAGCCACAACAAGGTCACTTTCAGAAAGGAAAAGCAGGTTTTAAATAAATAATGTTTACAAGTCTGGATCCAGAACAACAACGAAATCACATCCGCTAATTTTTGCCTAAACAAAACACAATGATCTAGAATTGTGGTCTTCAACCTAGGGGTTGGGTGGCAGACAGAGCCACTTGCCCCCGCCCCCAAGCCATTTGGAAGTCCCTGCACATATATAGGGTGCCATGGTTCTTACTTCTCTTTGGAGTTCTGGCAGAACAGCTCCATTTACTGTACATACTAACATCATTCAGTTCTCACATCTTTTGTGAATTCCTTTATTATGCTTTATGCTGATAAGAACATAAGAACATAAGAGAAGCCAATGTTGAATCAGGCCAATGGCCCATCTAGTCCAACATTCTGTCACACAGCGGCCAAAATATACCAGGTGCCATCAGGAGGGGCCAGGACACTAGAAGCCCTCCCACTGCTGTCCCCTCCAGCACCAAGAATAGAGTGCATCACCTGCCCCAGACTGAGAATTCCCATCTATACCATGTGGCTAATAGCCACTGATGGACTTCTGCTCCATATGTTTATCTAATTCCCTCTTGAAACTGTCCATGCTTGTAGCTGCCACCACCTCTTGTGGCAGTGAATTCCATATGTTAATCACTCTTTGGGTGAAGAAGTATTTTCTTTTATCTGTTCTAACCCGACTGCTCAGCAATTTCATGGAGTGCCCACGAGTTCTTGTATTGTGAGAAAGGGAGAAAAGTAGTTCTTCCTCAACCTGCTCAGTCCCATTCATAATCTTATAAACCTCGATCATGTCAACCCTCAGCCATCGTTTCTCCAAGCTAAAGAGCCCCAAGCGTTTTAACCTTTCTTCATACGGAAGGTATTCCAACCCTTTTATCATTCTAGTTGCCCTTCTCTGCACTTTTTCCAATGCTATTATATCCTTTTTAAGATGTGGTGACCAGAACTGTACACAGTATTCCAAATGAAGTTGCACCAATTATTTATACAGGGGCATGATGATACTGGCTGATTTGTTTTCAATTCCCTTCCTAATAATCCCCAGCATAGCGTTGGCCTTCTTTATTGCAGCTACACACTGTCTAGACATTTTCATTGAGTTATCCACTATGACTCCAAGATCTCTCTCTTGGTCTGTCTCTGCCAGTTCAGACCCCATCAACATGTATTTATATTTAGGATTTTTGGCTCCAATGTGCATCACTTTGCACTTGGCCACATTGAACCCCATTTGCCACATTGACGCCCACTCACCCATCCTCAACAGATCCCTTTGGAGTGCCTCACAATTTCCCTGGTTTTCACCACCCTGAACAACTTCCTGTCATCTGCAAATTTAGCCACTTCACTGCTTACTCCCAATTCCAAATCATTAATGAACAAGTCAAAAAGCATCAGACTGAGTACTGATCCCTGTGGTACCCCACTGCTTACCACCCTCCACTGAGAAAGTTTCTCATTTATACTCACTCTCTGTTTCCTATTTATAAGTCAGTTTTTGATCCACAAGAGGACTTGTCCTTTTATCCCATGACTATTGAGCTTACTTAGGAGCCTTTGATGAGGAACTGTATCAAAAGGTTTCCAGAAGTCAAGGTAAATAATAGCTATTCGGTCCCCCTTGTCCACATGCTTGTTCACTCCCTCAAAAAACACAAGATCTTCCCTTACAGAACCCATTCTGAGTGTGCCTCAATAGTTTTTGTTCATCAATGTGCCTACTCATTCTTTCCTTAATAACAGTTTCCACCAACTTACCCGGTATCGATGTCAGACTGACTGGCCTGTAATTTCCCGGATCTCCCCTGGAGCCCTTTTTAAAGATGGGAGTGACATTAGCTACCTTCCAGTCCTCAGGAATGGAGGCAGATTTTAAAGAGAAATTACATATTTTTGTCAGGAGATCCACAAGTTCACATTTGAGTTCTTTCAGAACTCTCAGATGAATGCCATCCGGGCCTGGTGATTTGTTAGTTTTTAAATTGTCCATCAGTCGGAGGACTTCCTCTCTTGCCACTGCAATCTGATTCAGGTCTTTCAAACCCCCTCCCAAAATCGGTGCTTCTGGAGTGGGCAAGCACTTCTCCTCTTCCACAGTGAAGACAGAGGCAAAAAATGCATTCAGCTTCTCAGCCATTTCCCTATCATCCTTCACTACTCCTTTTACCCCTTGGTCATCCAAGGGCCCCACTGCCTCCCTGGCTGGCTTCCTACTTCTAATGTATTTGAAGAAAGTTTTATTGTTGGCCTTTATGTTTTTTGCGATATGCTCCTCATATTCCATTTTTGCTTGCCTGATCACAGACTTGCATTTTATTTGCCATAGTCTGTGTTCCCTTTTATCAACCTCACTAAGACTAGCTTTCCACCGCTTAAAGGAATCCTTCTTACCTTTTACAGCTTCCATTACTTTATTTGTTAACCATGCAGGCTTTTTTCTATACCTATTTGTACCTTTCTTAACCTTTCCTAACCCTAATTTGCTGCTGTTCACAGGTCTTACCAATTGCCTTCATCCATTCTTAGCTATATATATATCTTATCTCCTTTTTTGACAGAGTTACTAAAATGGTTGACTCTGGCAATGCTGTGGACATAGTGTATCTAGATGTCAGTAAAGTATTTGACAAAGTTTCTCATGATATCCTTGGGGATAAGCTGGTTAAGTGTGGGCTGGATGGTGCAACCATTGGATGGATTCATGGTTGGTTGAAAAATCATACCCAACGAGTGCTCATAAATGGCTCTGTGTCTACGTGGAGGGAAGTCTCAAATGGAATGCCACAGGGCTCAGTCCTGGGCCCGGTGTTGTTCAATGTTGTTTATAAATGACCTGGAGGAAGATGTAGAGGGGATGCTTGTCAGATTTGCAGATGACACAAAGCTGGATGGGATTGCTAATTCTGAAGAAGACAGAGTCAGGATTCAAAATGATCTAGACAGGCTGGAACAGTGGGCTGAGACAAATAAAATGAATTTCAATAGAGATAAGTGCAAAGTCCTACACTTAGGTACAAAAAAATCAAGGGCACAGATATAGAATGGGAGGGTCTTGGCTTGACAGCAGCACATGTGAAAGGGATCTGGGTGTTCTAGTTGATCACAAGCTGAACGTGAGCGTGCAGTGCAATGTGGCTGTGAAGAAAGCTAATGCAATCTTAGGATGCATTAACAGAAGCATTGTGTCCAGATCACAGGAGGTGATGGTTCCGCTCTATTTTGCTATGGTCAGGCCTCACCTGGAGTACTGTGTCCAGGTTTGGGCATCATATATTAGGAAGGATGCTGACGAGCTTGAGTGTGTTCAGGATGGTGAGAGGGTTGGAATCCAAGTCTAACGAGGAAAGGCTGAAAGAGTTGGGTATGTTTAGCCTGGGAAAGAGAAGGCTTAGAGGGGACATGATTGCAGTCTTCAAATATTTGAAGGGCTGTCATGTAGAAGATAGAGCAGATCTATTCTCTCTTGTTCCGGATTGCAAGACTAGATATAATGGGTGGAAATTACAAGGGAGTCGTTACCAGCTAAATATCAGGAGAAACTTCCTAACTATAAAAGTGGTTGAGCAGTGGAACAGACTGCCTCAGGAGGTGGTAGATGCTCCTTCACTGGACGTTTTTAAGTGGAGGCTGGAAGACCAACTTTTGGGTATGTTGTAGGGCTATCTTTCAGCTATGCTCCTGCAGAGTGCAGGGGATTGGACTAGATGACCTGCAAGGTCCCTTCCAACTCTAACATTATATGATTCTACGCCTGGAGGCAGTTTTGGAGTGGATGCGGGCTAGCAAGATGAAGCTTAATCCCTACAAAATGGAAGTGCTACTGTTGAGGGGAAGGTCCGATCTGGGAGATGGGTTATCCATCATTCTAGATAGGCTTGCACTTCCCTTAAAGGAGCAGGCTCATAGACTGGACGTGCCCTTGGACTCAGGCTTCTTGTTGAATAAACAGATGGAAGCAGTAACTAGTCATGTTTTTAACTTGCTTTGGCTGGTGAATCAGCTGTGGTCCTTCCTGTGCAGAAAAAGATCTTGCTGCCTTGGTAACACCTAGATTAGATTACTACAATGTGCTGTACACAGGGATGCCCTTGAAGAGTGTTTAGAAGTTACAGTGTTGACTGGAGTGGGTCATAGCGACTATATCACTCCAATCTTGTTTCACCTACACTGACTTCCAATTTGCTTCTGGGCTTAATTCAAGGTGCTAAATTTAAAGCCCTATATGACCTGGGACCAACATACCTTAAGGACCGCCTTCTTCCATATGAACCTATCCATGCACTCTGGTCATTCTTGGTTGTCCTTGCTGTCTGAGGCTAGACCGCTTCTCCATATCTAGCTAATATCTCTAACCCAAACCACAGGTGGGCTTTTTCCAGAGCCAGATTTGACACTTTTCCATCAGCAGTTCTTTTTGGAAGATTCCAACGCATTCCCAGGCATTTGAGACTTTGCTCATGCCCCTCTGAGTCAATTGAGATCCTTCCTCATATTTTATTTCATTGTGCTTACTATGCCGAAGAAAGAGCTCTTTTGATTACACCTGTATTAAGGTCATTTAGGTGCCAAGGACAACTAGTAATCCACTCCGAGGAACTTATGTTGAAATACCTATTGGAGGACAAATCCATTGAAATTTCAAGGAAGGTTGCCAAATTTCTTTTTATTGCATTTTCAAAGCGCAAGCACCTCTTTAATTCTTCTTACGACATTTCTCCCCCGTAATGTTGGTAACCCAGGTCTGTATTCTGAGCCTGTATGCTGTTTGATGGGTCTCTGACCGTAATAAATATTTATGTTATATTATGGCTAGAAAGGTAATGACCCGAGAAAGAGCCTTCTCCATCATGGCCCCAAAACTCTGGAACTCCCTGCCCAGGGAAATTTGTCTGTCTCCTTTTATCAGTGTCTTTTGTTAGCTGATGAAGACCTTTTTGTTTCATGTAGCATACTGCCAATAATGGTTTTGGCTCTCCTTCTAGTCTTGTGTGGATATGTTTTAAAATAAATATTATAATTCTAACTGCATTTTAATTGTTTAAATGTTTTAATGGTTTTTTTTATGTCAGCTGCCTTGTGGACCCTAATTGGGTGGAAAGGCAGCATAAAATGTTTTAAACAAACACATAAACAAATAATACACAACATTCTTTTAGTACTTTTATTAAAATGCCAGTCTTCTATTTTCCTTGTCTTGTTCAATTTGTATTGACAGCTTTTTGAAAACCTAACTTTGAAACATGGCATAAGCATATATAAACTGATTTTCCCCCTAGTGTAGCCTAGGGCAATGGAACAATTGACAAAAAATGCCTGGAGGGGATTTGCAGGACTTTCCCCAAAATGTCCTTTGTACATAATTTCAATAAATGGCATCTCTAGTTATGGCAACATAACCAGAAGAAGAAGAAGAAAAAGGGAGGATATTTACACTTTACCTTTTCAAAATTATGTAAACACTAGGAATAAGGCCTGTTGTGGAAATAAATACAATGCGCTCAAGAAAGAGACTCTGGGTGGATGCCCTACCTTTGAGCAGCATCAATTTGTTGTGGTGACCTCAGCAGGGTATAGTGACACAGAGCTTACCATTTTCTCCAGGGGAACTGATCTCTGTCATCTGAAGAGCAGTTGTAATTCTGAGTGATTTCCAGCCCTCAACTGGAGATTGGCAACAATGGTTCCTTCCAACCCAACCATCAACCAACCTTTATCTGCCCCTCTGACTTCAGCTTTCCATCCCCCACACACACACCTGGAGCCTCTACCTAGGGAATGTACAGTCTTTTTCTCTTCCTCAGTGGGGACCCAAGCAGGAGGGGAGGCAACCTCAGCAGGGTATAATGACACAGTATCCACCTTGCAAAGCAGCCATTTCCTCCAGGGGAACTGATCTCTACCATCTGGAGAGCGGTTTTAATTCTCAGTGATCTCCAGCCCTCACCTGGAGATTGGAAGCATTAGTCTCCCAGGAGGAAATGGCTGCTTTGGAGGGTACAGTCCATGGCATTGTACCTGTCTGAGGTCCCATGCCTCGTCAAACCCCACCCTCTTCAGGTTCCAGCCCTCAAATCTTCAGGAATTTCCCAAACTGGAGTTGGCAACTATATCTCCTTCCCAGCCAACCATTAACCTACCTTTATCTGCCCCTCTGACTTCAGCTTTCCATCTCCCCTCCCACCGGCAGCCTCTGCCTAGGAAAACTACAGTCTTTCTCCACAGTGGGCACCCAAGTACAAGAGAAGTGACCTCAGCAGGGAATAATGATGCAGAGTCCACCCTGCAGAGCAGCTTTTCCCCCAGGGGAGCTGACCTCTGCTATCTGGAGAGCAATTTTAATTTTGAGTGATCTCCAGCCTTCACCTTGAGATTGGCAGCAATGGTTCCCCAGGAGGAAAAGTACAGTCTTTCTCTGCAGTGGAGACCAAAGCAGCTTATATCATTCTACTCTCTTCTTTTTGATCTGCACAACGACCCTGTGAGGTAGGTTAGGCTGAAAGTCTGTGACTGGCCTGAAATCACCCATTCAACTTCCACAGCAAGAACCTGGGTCTGGCAGACCCTGCTCTAAAGTGCTAACTATTACACCTAGGGTAGCCAGCCTCCAGCTGGAGCCTGAAGATCGTCAGGTATCAGAACTGAACTCTAGACAACAGATCTCTGTCCCCCGGAGAAAATAACTGCATTGGAGGGTGAGCTCTATGGCATTGTATTCAGCTGAGGCCTCTCCCCTCCCCAAACTCTGGCTTCTGTAGACTCCACCATGAAATCTCTAGGAATTTCCCAACCTGAAGCTGGGAATCCTAGTCAGGACTGGCCCCAATGAGTTCCCCACAAGGCCTGGAAAAGGACCTTCTGCCTTTGCCTTTTTACTGACAGAACCAAGCTTGGTTGCCTAGCAACAGCCACTGAGGGAAAAGTTAGTCCCACAAGCGCCAAGAAGGAGAAGTGTCTTCATCAGGAGAGACGGTCATTTTGGCAGTTTATTCTGTGAGGGAAGAGTGTTCAGGCTAGCAGAGGGCAGGGGAGAGGAGCAGACCCAGCAGTCAGCCAATGGCATGCGAGTACTCTTGAGTGGTGGTTGATGGGCCAATGGCTGATGGAGTGCAAAGCACAGTCAATGGGAGAGCTGGAAATGGCCAACACATTAGGGCAATTATGTATTTAGGATTTCTACCCCACCTGTTCCAGTGGTCTGATTTACAGCATGACTATTGCCAGTTTATACTCTCTGAATATATAAAGCTAGAATGTCAGGGAGATGTATAGTCTAGGCTTGAATCTTTTTTTTGCCTTGTTAGCTTTGCTCAAGCAGCAATTTTTGATGAAGGGATGCACAGGACACAGCCATGCATAGTGAACAGATAAGATCCCAGGACCACTTTTTTACCTGAAAGTGTAGACTGATCTTCAGCTCATTAGAATGAAGTATAATGTCACCAAAGAAATAGGTTGTTTTTTGTGTATGGTAACATAGACATCAAATGAACTTTTTATGTGTACAATGACTATCATAGATATCATATTACTAATGCAACAGAACTCACAAGCCTGTGAGTCCTCAAGAGGGATCAGGATCCTGGCACAGGAGAAAAACAGCTTCAGCCTTTCCCTGTGCCGTTTTCCTGATGCAAAGGCCATAAGGCACTGTTTGCTTCACTGGGAGTTGCATGTGTAGCCCATCAGACTAATTACATTTGCCTGAGCATTATTTCCTCTTCAGGGTTTTTTTTTAAGTCTTAGGATTTTGGGGAGTTGAGGACAGGAGTCTTTCAGGGTGAGTCAAAAGAATTTTGATTTTGGCATTCCAACCACATGTAAGGACAGATTAGTATACACACCAGTTTATGTGAATAGGGCAATGTATGTATTTCCCAGTATTAGGACGCATTATCAGAAATCCCAGTTTGTGAAAATATGTGTGCTGCCTATTCACACAAAATGGAAGGTTGTAGATAGCACACACTTGCTACCCAAGGCTGGAGCACTAAAATCATAATAGCAGAACAAAAGAAATAATTTAAAATTAAAATGAGTAGGCTGAGTAAGACTGGGTGCTCCTTTTCTCCTCCCAGTTCCCCTATGGTAGCCATACAGCCAAGGGAAATTTCTCCACTGCAAACTGAATGCATAATCACAAGGGAGTTTAGATTTCACTTAAACTCTGACCACTATTAAAACTTATGTAAGCAAACAAACAAGCAATTGGTAAAAGGAGACACTGCACACAAATTTTGATTGGTTCTCACAGTGGCAGGTTGCTTCTCACTCTAGGCTTTTATATAGACTCAGTCTGGAAAAAACAGAGTTAAGAAAGTGACATTTTTTTCACTTTTAAAATCAATGTCATTTCAATTTCGCCACTATAAATAAATATTAATGTCATGACTGTTAACACCTTGGCATTGCTACTTAAGCCTGCTCCTGTGGTTTATTATAAATGCAAGACTGCTGAATTAATTTCAGCTGCTTTTGAAAAGAATTAATAATACTATAGGAGAGAACAGCATGGGGAGAAAGAAATGGTATCAATTGTCTTTAAAAATGGCACAGTTGATTGATTGATTTTAAATATCTTTAGAAAAGCATTTCTGTCTCAAGTAGTCAGGCTGTCAATTTATAGAAAATGATATCATCACTGCTAGGCAGTCATGGACAATGTGCAACACAGCAAAATATGCTTTGCAAGGATTACACTGACTTTGATTCATGAAAAGTAGGCCAAAGGGTTGCGTACTGATGAGAACAGAAACAACAGGAAGGAACAGAACAATGAAACGAATGAGACTGGATTAAAACAACAACAACAGCAGCATCAGCAGACTGGAAAGTCAATAAAAGAATCCACCAAAAGCACAGATGTTATTTACTATGTTCTACTATCATCTGAGTGGGAATTCAATAGGTCAGGGGTTGAATATATCACTTTAATTATTGTTGTTGTTGTTGTTGTCACTAGACCAGCCACATACATATCTTTATAATAAACTTTTTTTAAAAAAACATACAGAATACAAAACAAAGAGATTAAAATTTGGAACCTAATTAAAATACAGTTTCCATAACCTCAGTATCAGTACACAAACTCTAGCTACTTGATGAATATATCAGTAAAATCATGAAGACTACATAGTCAGGAGTTTTACCAACTGTAGAATAGTGCAAGAGGTTAGTTCTGATTCACACCTTATCATCTGCAAAACAGGAACTTGGGAACCATTCACACAGAGCATTTGCCCCGCTGAAGGCACGGGAGCCCCACAGACTTTCTGTGCACGATCATACGAGCACATCTGGGAGGTGTAGCGCTCCCGTGGCCAACCCACGTCTTCCCTCCGAAAACACGGAGTAAAAAACTACTAGGGTCGAAGTACTAGTTTCCGGAAACCCCGGGGCAAAGGCCGGTGTCTGATCATGGGAGCGCCAGTATCCCGCGGCTTCTGATGCTGGCTCATGTCCCGGGGTTTCCAGATGTTGTAAGTTTCCATGGGATGCGCACCAACGCTGAATGAGGCATGCGCATATGCAAGACACCTGCAGGGGCTGCCCCCCCCCCACGGCACATGTGTACTTTGCAACAGCGCAGCTTGCGTGGTCTGCTGCTCCGCTTTTTTGCTACACTGCAGCAGCGAGGTGTGATCAGCACTTGGAGCTGGAGCGTGGCAACCTGGTGGCCCGTGTGATCGGGCTACCGTGCCTTATTTTGCTCCCGGGTGAATTGCCATGCCTCCCCCCACGTTTTCTGGCCCGTATGACCGGGGCCAAGGTTGATTATACTCAAAGGATTAATGGTGATTCTTGGCAAGGTCTGGATAAGAAGAAGAGGAGGAGGAGGAGACTGGATTTATACCCCTCCCTTAACTCGGAGTCTCAGAGAGGTTTACAAATTCCTTTCCCTTCCCCTCCCCACAACAGACACTCTGTGAGGTAGGTGGGGCTGAGAGAGCTCTTTCAAGAACTGCCCTTTCAAGGACAGCTCTTTTCAGAACTATGGCTTGCCCAAGGTTATCCAGCAGCTGCAAGTGGAGGAGTAGGGAATCAAACCCAGTTCTCGCAGATTAGAGTCCACACACTTAACCACTACACCAAACTGGCTCTCAGTCAGTTTCCCAGAAGTGGGAAAGAAGTGCTCAGTGATGTGTGATGCTTGGAGATCCATGAGTAGAGCTCCGTTTTTTTTACATGAAGAAGCAAGGATGTGGAAACTCAAATTAGACCAGGCCCATGGCTGAAGGGAGAACTACAATTTAAAATCTCAGTTAGGACTGCCAATAAATAAAAACTAAATTTGTCAAATGTGGTCCTAAATAAAACTGTCTTCAACGGCCTCCTAAAGATGGAAAGTGAGGGGCCAGTTACACCTCTCTGGGGAAGTTGTTCCATGAATCCACAGTATCTGTTTATCCAGGGTTTGGATCTTTCTGCACCATTTTAGTATGTTTTAGCCTGAAAACTTTTGGACTGTTCAGTGTTCTTTTTTATGGTCTGTTTTTACACTGTGGCTGGGTTTCTAGTGCTGGATTTTAATAAATAACTTTCAGTGTTTTATTATTATATTTCATTTTGTATGCCATCTTGGGCAGGTTCCCTAGAGAAGCAGCATAAATATTTTTAAAATAAATGAATGAATTGCAGTAAAATGGATTGTGATGAATGATTAACAATCATTCCCCCATCTAGCTCTCTGCCCATGGCTTTCAAATCTATTTCAGCTATTTCTTGGATCTTCTGTGATACTGAAAAAAACAATTTTGCAATCTTTTTAAAAATATTAATATAAGATGCTATATTTGACTGTGCTTGACCAAAGCAACAATTCCTCTGCAATGCAACAAAGCTGAGAATTTACTTGATATGCAGAAATGGAACCTTCAGTTCCTGCTGTGCTCCACTTCCTTGAGCTATTGGAGGTTACTTGAGGAATCACCTTAAAACACTTCATGATGAAGGCATTACAATGGCTGAGTTCAGACTGGCAGTTAGAAGCGGGAGCCAGTCGTGGCAAAAAAGCCCCAGAACAAACTGTTCCAGGTTTTCCCAGTCACGCGGGGCTGACTGATGTAGGAGCATACCGAGAGGAGGTGCATGGGAGTGTTCAGACTGTTGGCCTGGAGGCGTGGCTGTAAACGGCTTTTCCCTAGGAAATCGGCCATATGCCTATGTGTGCATGAGTGCATGAGTGCATATGTGTTCATGCGCTCATGAACACATAGGCATCCAGCCAATTTTGGGGGGGGATCCCATTGCTGGCACTGCATTGGGTGGTAGAGCGGAGCACAGCCAATCATATCACTGCTGCCTTATGCACAATGTGGGTTGCTCCTGGCTTTTTGGCTGAGCATTCACACTTCCAGGAAGTGGAATGCAGTGGGATAAAGGTACTCTTCAGGATTTGCTACCACTTTCAACAGGTATCTTTTAATCCCAGGAGTGAAGCAGAACAACACAGATTGCCTACAGGTGGGGAACGCCAGGCAGATGTGCCTGTGTGAACGCCCCCTTAAATCCGCTTGGGAAATGCAGCTGAAACGTGGCTATAGCAGGGCAAATTGCCAATCTGAACTCAGCCAACGTCTCAGTAGTGTCATCTGATTCAGTTCTCTGGTCGTTGTTTATAAGAGTTTTCCTTTATCACACTCCCCCAGAATGCAGCAGTCCGTTTTGTGAAAATACATTATAAAGTACAGCAACACAGTTAGCTTACATAAAAAATTAGAAAAGAAGGGTCTCAAATGCCAAATGATGGATCACAGTACTGACTGACAGTAATGTGATCCCACTGTCTCAGCAACAGGAATGTATGTCCACCCAATCCACTCCCTTCTGAATAGTCCACTCTTTGGCAAAAAGGTACAGAAACCAGCTAAAAGGGGAGCCACATTTCATGACAAAATGTTCACGCCCCCCCCCCCCAAAAAAAGCTCTCTGGTTTTGACACACAGAACAAGTAATCATGCAATGTACATGCATTAAGCATTTTATTTAATACCTTATGGAAATCTGCTGATCAATCTTTTTTAGCATTCACTTGGGGTTTGATCATAAGAACTACACGAGTTTAATAAGTAAGGTTAAATTCTCCCATGTGCGGGACCATCTGTCTCTGTGCAGATGATCAAATGATGATTCAGTAGATGAAAACAGGGGAATTATTGGGGGAACCACAGTAAAGCATGTATACAGGGGTATAATTCTTTGCAAAAAAGGAGGAAGAAGAAACCATCTGGGGTAAATTCATAGAGATATAGTCCTAAAGACTAAATTTTATTTTGACACAAGCTTTTGTGATTTAGAGTTCATCCCACACATCTGTTAAAGTAAGGTCTAAATCACAAAAGCTTATGCTGAAATAAAACACAATTAATCTTTAAGGTTCCACAAGAGTGATTCCTGTTTGCCTGGCATACACCCCAATGAAAACATAAAGCAACAGAAAATAGGTTCAACTTGTTTTATTTATTTAAAATAATTTAAATTATTTTACTGGCCAATCTACACCTCTGCTTATATCAAAAAGTGGACAATTTTGAGGGTGGGCTGCACTAGGCATCCACCTGGTCTGCCTTTTGAACAGATCTATCCTGGCTTCAGATTCCAAACTCACCCGACACAACTGTGCTTGTAACAATCCTCAGCCTTGGCTGAGATCAGACTGGCAGTATGAAGTGCGAGTCATGGCAAAAAGACTCAGAAAAATGTGTTAAGGGTATTCCCAGTCACACTGCACCAACTGATGCGGGAGCATACTGGGGAGGAGGTGCAAGGGAGAGTTTGCACTTTTGGCCCGCCCCTGGCAGAGGTGCAGCTGTAAGCAGCTTTTTCCTTGCTCTGCTGCAGACGCAGCAGCAAATAGGCCCTTTTCCAAGATGCTTCTCTCATGCTGACCATTTTGCCAGTCTGTCTCCCAGGAGGCTGCCTGACCAGAGCTTTAACTCCACAAGGCAGAAGCGTCCCACAGGCATGGTTGTGCACTTATGCACATCTCTGCGGGAACAACCGGTGCACATTATTAATGTGGGTTGTTCCTGGCTTTTAGCATTTAGCTTGCACATGTCCGGGAAGCGGGATCAACGCACTCTCCAGGGTTTGCTACTTTCACCTGGTACTTTTTAAACTCTGGAGGGAAGCATTACAAGACGGGTTGAGTACAGCTGGGGAACACCTGTCAGCTGTGCCTGTGTGAACTGGCCCCTTTAATTCATGTGTGAAACATGCCTATATCGGGCCAAACTGCCAGTCTGAACTCAGCCCTTGTGTATGCCTCTAATTGTGTGGTGAGCATAATATGTGGTCTGCTAATCCACAGACACAGCCACTGACTTTCTGGTGGTGACTTCTCAAGCCCTCTAGGTCCTTTCAGAAGTCACTTCATTGTTAGTGGTTAGTGGAAGTGGTGGCTATAACCTGGATATGCTGGGTCAGTTGTTATATTCTTCATTGCGTAGAAGCCTGTTAATGCAGCCTACTTATCTATGAGAAGGTTTGGTCCATACCACTGCAGACTGTAGGTCACATGACTGGATGCTTCTCAACACAAAGATGTACACATAAACTCCTGTAGATATTAGGGAATAGGTTTCTATATGTTCTACTTTTACTTGTATAAAAATCTTTTTATTTTTAATGAGGAAGCATTGAATCAAAGGGTGCATTCAGACACGCCATTTGAACCACTTTCGGCATGCTTCAGTAACAGATTTTATATGCACATTCACACACCAGCATCTGCACACCATACCCAGCTGTCGCTTTCTGACTCAACCCCCCCCCTTTAAACTGAAGTATTTCTATACCACTTCCCCCTCTGGTGTTTTCCTGATTCTCCATTTTCAAGCTGCAGTTTCTGATGTCTGATCGCTCCTGCGGTGTTGAGCCACTTCCAGGTGCTTTGACCCCCTCCCCTGAGGCTTCCGCTTTTTGGCCGCCATTTTTTTTTAAGCATTGCCGATATGCGCATAGATGGAGCTCCGCTCCCATGTCAATAAAACCAAAGTTTAAATGGTGACTCGTTTTAGCATTTAGATGAGTTCAGGATCTCACGGAGACCAGTTTCAGGTCAAAAGTTTAAAGGGAAGTGTTCTGTTACAGCTGTTGGAGATACCTCAGGGCTTGCTTTTGGCGAGAAACTAGTTGTTCTGCGCATGCACGAAGATTCTAAGTCTATGGATGACTGCCTATGTGCATGTGCAAATTGAGGGGAAAAAATAAAAAACCACCAACACACGCTTCTGCATGTCAGTAGTGTAGACGGCGGGGAGCGATGTGACTGTGCAGTGAGCTGGGATAAGGAGGTGAGCGTGATCACAATTATCCAGATTTTAAAAAATTATGTCAGAACTGGACCAGTTTAAACTGCTCTCACCACGCCATCTGACCGCACCCATAGTGAACCTCCCATATGCAATCCAAAGTAATACAACCCAGTAGAGGTGTGCATAGCAAAACACCTGAACTGAAGATATACACAGAAATTGCTGTTTCAGGTTATTACTGTGATGTTCCAGAATGGTAATAGTGATCCAGGGGTCTTAGTGCAATAAAACTACCCTCCCCAAAGAAATCCTTGTTGTTTTCATCTATATGTCTTGCAGTACTAGCAGGCAGCATGTGTTCATGTCCTTCCCTGAGTCTACTAATTTCTCCATCAATGTCATTTCTCTCTTTCCATCAGATCCTTGCAAGGGAGTAAGTAACACAGTTTGCTTCCAGTCAATCATCTTTGGAAACAAGCCTGAGAGAGACATTCACTTTCTTTCCCTTCTGTGGGCAGCAGAGCCTTTTTGTTTTTCTATGACTGAATAAATACAGGTCTGGGGCAGGATGACAAAAATGCCCTTTGAAAGCAATGGGAGTTGCTTGAAGTACCACTGGATATAATGGGAGCCAGGATTGCAAATTGACTAGCATGGGCTCTATTTGAATATACTACAGCACACAGAAGGTGCATTAAAACACAGAACCTATTAAGAGGGACCAGCCCTTGGCCTGGAATGACAGCCCCTAGAGTGGAATGACACCCCCTTGGACTGGGCTCAGTAATCAAGAACTAGAATGGCAGCCCCAGGGGCAGTTATTCAACTCTGGGGGCTGTCATTCCAATCTCAGAACATTTTATCTGGGTTTAGGGACTGCCGTTCTGCTCCTAGAGATTATTATTCCATTATCTCTACTTATATGTAATGGTTGAGGAAGATTTGTTTCAATGTATCTGAAGAAGTGTGCAGGCACACCAAAGCTTATAAAAAACTGAGGGGGGGAAAGGGAAGGGGGGAACTCAACCCAAGATTTGGCTGTGATATATGAGGGTCAAGCTAACAAAAGAAGTTATTATAAAAATACAAATATTTATTATGGTGTACACATTAGTAAAAGATAAAACAGGTTCAAAGAAATGATCCAAACATCAGACTCTTAAACTTTTTACACACAGAGCTGATAGTTTTACGTATACAATTGATGGGTATATCTTATGACCAGTAGACCATATATGTTTCGCCCTCTTAGGGCCTTCCTCAGTGGTCAATATTACTATTGTAAAACAACACACATCCAGAAATAAATATATGGGGGGGGGGATTTTCTTTAGAGCCAGCTGTTGCTTTCTGGAATTGTCAAAAGGGAGAGAAAAAAGCCAAATTATTACATATCAAATGTGCATAATAAATGCACATAATAATAAATTTAAAAATACCAGAAAAATGTTGCTGTCGTTACCTCATGTGATGTGCAATTGTTAAAAGTTTACACAGTAGGCCATGGATAATCTCTCATGGTAATTGCACATGCTCTACAAATTGTTCTACATTAAAATGGAAATTATATAATTGTTAGAATTTATAAATAGTATAATTATACACATAATTTTTAGCCATAGAGTATTTAAATTAGCCAACCAACCTGGTAGCAAATATCCAAAGTGTCTGGATTTGTGTCTCTTCCATCAAAGGCAGTAATCAAGTTGCATACTGCTAACGTTACATCAATATATAGTAGAACCCAGAGATAATGCAATCACCTACATGCATTGCATAATACCGTTGCCAAAGGAGGGAATTTTTTTATTTTCCATAGTGTGATGGGGTAAAGAGGATGGGCTATGGACAGACTTTACCCTGTCTGATTGCTCAAACATGCTCTCATGCCATCAGGATGGTCTGCTCATTCCATCCCGACTCCATGCCATTTTTTTCCTTGTTCAACAGTATGTTCCATAAGGAACCCTCAGTGTGGAGGTGCGATTCTTTGTTTATGTGCATGGGAAACAAAAGGCAAAAAGAAAAACCACTCACCCGAATGTGCTGTCTGATTGGGCAGTGATGGGCTGAGCCCAAAGCTACAAAGGATGTGTGATCTTGCAACACTGTCAATTTCCACTGGGGGAAATAGGTTTGCTTCCCCTCCACACCAAATGACACATGTGACCATAGCCCAAACAGGCTGTATTATTTCATACTACAAAGGATGGATTTGTGAAGTAGATTGTTCATTTTAAAGGCTTCCAAAACAAAAGTGTCTGCAAAAAGAAAAGAGTATTAGTCTGTCATGGAGAAAGCTTCTAGCCTAGCCTGTCAAAAATT
The DNA here is from genome assembly GCA_029375565.1 of Gekko gecko. Taxonomy (NCBI): domain Eukaryota; kingdom Metazoa; phylum Chordata; class Lepidosauria; order Squamata; family Gekkonidae; genus Gekko; species Gekko gecko. The sequence continues at coordinate 144,731,106 of JAPDNY010000005.1, forward strand.
ATACAAAGGGAATTATTAATGTAGGGAAATTTGGGGGGCATACCCTCTCACATGCCATCTGAAGTGGTGCTGTCCATTCTACCACCTCTCATTCAGCCTCCTAACTACCATCTCAGTTTGCTACTTGCCTAAAATTATATGAGTCATTCCTTTAAATCTCAGCTATATGTATGTCCAAAGGATTTAATATATCTGTGTTGAATTTGTAGCTGAAAGATTATTTTGCTGAGGTAAAATAGCAAGCATTACTTCAGCCTTTCCAGTGAAGTGGATTGTTCTTTTGTGAGTATGTGTGTGTGTGCGTGCGCGCGCGTGCTCTTGGTAGCAAAGGGTAGAACTTACCTTTCAAGATACACAAAAGGAGACCATGAGATAAAGAAATTAGATGTATGCAGTGGCTGTGCTGTATTTCCACTTTACAATGCTGAATAGCATCATGGCCTTTATTCAGTTGACAGAAGCTTATGCACAGCTAATATACATACTTCAGCTATTACTTGTTTCCATCTAAAGTATGTTACCTTTCTCACCTAGACAGTTCATGCTAACTTAAATAAGATATTCACACTTCTTAATTTCACCCAATAATCCTGGGAGAGTCAAAGCAATGCTACACCAGTCTCAATACACCAACCATGTGAATAAATACTGTGGGTGACAGAGCAGTTTGGAATCCCAGCAGTAACCACCAATGAGGCAACTAGCAAAGACCTAGAATTTTTAATGGCAGAAAGCTGTTTAACTAAGAAGGCTTAACTTATGGAGTCGGCTTCATGGTTAATAATTCTTTATTATATTTGGGAATATTATTTATTTGGGAAATATATATGCCACCTCCCCAGAGACCTGCTTGTGGTGACTTGCAACTAAAACAACAAAAGAAAGCCGTTAAAACACAGCTGTTAAAAACAAGCAGACAATGAGAAGCTTAAAATAATACTGATTTTTTTAAATCTTCAGGAAGGACACAGACTATAGAAAAGCCATAAGGGATAAAAACTCTCGTTCAAAGCCTGGATAAAAAAAAAGATTGTGTTGACATGTTCTCTAAAGGAAAGTAAGGTGAGAGCCAGGTGAGCCTCACGAGGGAGGACATTCCAAAGACAAGGAGCAGCCACTGAAAAAGCCTCTCTTCTACAGGCAAGGACACAAAGTACCAGACAAGAGAGAAGTGTGCACACACATGAAAATTTATACCCAGAATTAAACTTTGTTGGTCTTAAAAGTGACACTGGACTCAAACTTTGTTCTATACAGCAAGCCATCATTGTTCTTGATGTGAAAATGTCTTCTCATTCCTTTTTGTTTCTCTAATCAAACAATGTGCTTCAAAACCTGTTTGAGCAGAGGTGATACCCTCTCTCTGTATATGGCATGATGTATCTTGAAATTAATGTGCATAGAGGGGAAGTGGGCATGATTGCACTGACCCATTTCTTCTCTATGTGAGATGACCACCTCATGAGCATGGAGTCTAAATGTGTAAGAAGTTTATGTGTAGGTGCCCTCTCCTTTTGAAAAAAATAAAATAAAGAGCATTCCCAGTTATGGGAATGGAACCTACATGAACACTCTTTGTATTCACAAAGATTATGTGCTCACAAACTGATAATTTCATGTGACCAGAGGACAGGATCTGCATGCTCCTGCCCACTCCCCCTCCATGCATTCTGATTTCAACACATGTACAGTTATCTGTAGAAGAATACTGTGACAAAAAAGCAAGTGCATGGATCACGGACCAGCTATCATCTAACAATCCATTTGTCTCCACTTTGGACATTATCCAGGCTATGAGATCTTGCACTGCTACAACCAAAACAAAACAAGTTTGCAAAACTCAAGTTGCTGCCTTGTCACAACAGAGAATACATACACAAGCACAATTCTGAAAACTATGACTTCTGTGCATAATGTGTGCTTTTGTAATGAAAGTAATGAGATTCTCCCCCCCCCCAAACAGAAACTAGGTTTACCGTAATGATCCTGTGGAAGTCTATAAGAGGAAAGAGTGTTTTAGAACTTTTGATGCAATTTAGGTCTAAGATGCAATACAAAGTTATGAGTATCCAGGACTCTGAGGAATGCACAATACACTTCTGCAGTTCAAGGGATATTTTGAAGCCATCTTCTAAAGAATATTTAGAAGGTGAAAAGCTCTGTTAGGAACAGACTTCAATGACATACGTTAACAACAGGATCCTGCATTACACTAACTGAGATGTCCACAGAATAAAATTGTGCATGTGTCTCCTTATTCTTGCATTCATATTTCTCGTTTACATTAGCACTCAGGGCATTACAAGATTGAGTTCCAATGGATGTTGCTTTAGATGAACATAACTGTGATGGGTCTCTGACTGTAGTCCTTCTAGGTATTTTATATGAACAATCTGTTTGATAGTACAGCAGGTTATGAGCTAATTACTAGGAATGGGCACAAACCAGGAAAACCCTGTTTGGGTTTGGGACATGTCCTGAACCTGGACCCAGCCAATCTGCTGAACCAGTTTGAGATGTCTGGGATGTGGTGGGGAGGCCCCTGAGGTCCTAGAGACTCCAAAATCACAGAGCATCTCCAGCTGACTCTCCTCTAACTTTTCATCAATGTTGGTGAAAACTGGACTGTGGGAGGTCCAAGTTATGGCCCCCCAAAGAAGGTGCCCCAGGAAACTGCTTGTGGGGGAGATGTGAGGCATGGGTTCTGGAGTGTATAGAATGGATCCTATGCAAGCTAGAGGCATCACACTCACAACAGACCTCCCTGAGATGCCCTCCTACATGCCCTACATGTTACTTGCAGATTTGGAGAGTTACAGACCCCCAAACAGGGTGGTCCTAGGAAAGTGCTTTTCAGGGAGATGTCAGGTGTGGGTTCTGGAGTGTATAGAATGGACCCTGTGTGAGCTAGAAGCATCAAACTTGCAGTGAACCTTCCGAGGATGCCCCCCTACATGCTGTGACTTGGGGGTCTGAGTTAGAGCCTGCCAAAGAAGGTGCCCCCAGGAAAGTGCTTTCTAGAGAAATGTTGTCAAATGTGGGTTCTGGATGGACCATATGCGACCTAGTAGAGAGAAGGTATAAAACTTGCAGTGGACCTCCCCAGGATGGACACCCCCCTCATCCCCTGGAAGCCATGTAGTGGCACATCACAGAAGACATTTGTAATTCAAGGAAACACGGTGGTGAGCCACAAGTTTCTCTGTGTGTGCCTAGATCGCTTTGTGACAGCACCAGGCTGGAAGGGGTTAAACGCACTTTGAAGAGTAAGGGAAGGCACACCTGGTGTTGGAATGCAGGGGATGCCTTAGTGTCTCATCCTTGAAGCAGACTCCAGCACAAGGCTAGCCACTAAATTGTTTTATTCACACACACCTGCCAATGATCTATAAGTTAAGGGAGTTTTGGTTCACTTGGGAACTTCATCTCAGAGCAGGACAGTGCTGAATATGTTAGATAACACCCAGGAATCAACCAGCTGCTATTTGGGGTTCCTGCAGCTGAAAGGGACATGGATATAGCACTTTAATATTCTCTTTTTATATTGGTGATTTGTAAGAATAAACTGTTTCCTTTCTACCATTGGTGTATTCATTGCTTTTGAAATCCCTAGAGGAAAAAGAACCCTTTGCTTGCTTTTTGGTGACACAAGCTGGCAGGAGAGAACTGTAGCTGGCATTGTTGCAGATAGACATGCCCCTAGCTGGACCCATCGTCTTTCCAATTAATGAATGAACATAAGGCCAACACCCTCTTCCCGGGCCTGGGAGCCACTCACACAGTAGGTGGCTGTAGTGGAGGGCAGGGCAAGGCCAACCCTCATGCCCTGTCCCAGAAGCGACCTGCGTAGCAGGTGGCTGAATTGCCTGCTCACCCTTCCTCCACAGGTGAGGTGACTACAGTGCCCTGCCCAGGCCTAAGATTCACTTGCACAGTAGGAGGCTTACTTCCCAGTCCCACTCTCCCACCACAGATAAAGTGAATGCAGGGTAGGGCCAACCCACCTGCACTGCCCTGGCCAGGGAGCCACCAGCAGGCTTGCAGGTGGCTGCATGGCGCTAGGACCGGCCGCCCTCTGCAGACAGACAATGTGATTGTGGGACAGGGCCCCCACTCCCACCACAGAAAAAGTAAGTGCAAGGCAGAGCCAGGCCCACCCTCCTTCTATGGACAGACATGATTTTTTTCCTTTAAATTTTAATATAAATTTAATACCTGCTCAAAAGCAATACATTACAGTAGGTAAATACAAGAAGAAAGAATATCCTCTTGCAGTATAGATTATTTCACCATGCGATACAACAATAAGGTCTCATCATATACATATTTGACCTCTGATATACTAACTATCCTTAACTAACATCAAACAGAGTAGTAAGGCACCTGACTTACAATTCCAACTATATAATCTTAATAGGCATAATAGGCATACTGTTGTCCTAACTATTGTTGACTGACTTATCTTAACCATATGTTAAAAGCTTAAATTTAACTTCTTTCAAGTTTTCCCAATCAAGCTTTTCAACTTCCAATTTGTCTAATATTAGGTACTATTTGTCAAATGGGGTTCAAAGTTCATTATCATCAACTTCCCTGTTAGTAATCATTAAACTTTTTTCTAATAAGCAGAAATCCCAAATTTTATGTAACCACTGCTGTAGTATGGGGGGAGTTTGGGCTTTCCAAGATTACGCAATCATTACCTTAGCTGCTATTATTAGCAAATTGATCAGCTGCCTTCTTTTTACAGATGGACTATCTCCAGGTCATAGATGCAGTAGGATCAAAGCTGGATCTAGCGGTAGGTTATACCCTGTTAAGAGTTCTATTTGCTATAAAACCTGTTTTCAGAATTGCTGTATAGCTGGACACTCCCACCAATTGTGATAGAACATTGCTCTGTTTCCACACTGCTTCCAGCAAAGCGGGGAAGTTTAAGGGTAGATTTTTGATAGTCTGACAGGGGTGAGGCACCACCTGTATAAAACTTTAAACGCAGCTTCCTGGATTGTCTAAGACTGAGAAACACGGGTATGCGTGCGCCATATATCCTCCCACTGGGTGGGTGAAAGATGCTGCTGGATGTCTTTTTGCCATAAACTCTGGTAGCTTAAGTTTTTGTTGTTATGATCACCTAGCAGTATTTGATAGATTTTGGATATCAGTCCTTTTTTATGCTTATTTTCATAAAGAAGCAGCTCAAAACTGGTGAGCTTCTTTTTGAGATTAGGTTTTATTGCCGGATCATATAGGAGGTGCTAGATTTGGAGGTATTCGAACCTTGCCAAATTGGAATTATATTTTTGTTCCAGATCTGTTTTAGGTATTAATTTACCCTTTTGGAGTACATCTACAACCATGGTGATGCCCGCTTTTTTCCAAGTTAGAAAAGAATCATATTTCAAGGCAGGTATAAACCAGCTTTGACCAGTGAAAGTACTGACTGTTGACCGTGGTGCCACCAATTTAGGGTTATACTTAAACCACACTTTAAGTGTTGCAGACATAAATGGATTTTCAGTAATTGTATGCTTTGGATGCGGTTAACCCTTCCACAAAAGCTCATGGAAATAGACAACGTGATTATGAGGCAGGGCCAAACCTCCCACCCTGCCCAAGGCCCAGGAGCCACCTACATGGTTCCAGGTGGCTATGTCTTCCTAGACCCACCCTCCCTCCATGGACATGACTGCAGGGCAGAGCCCAGGAGCCACCCGCATGGTAGTGGGTGGTTGTGTCTCCCCAAGCCCATCATCCCCTTGCAGTCAAATTGATGACTGGGCAGGGCCAACCCTTCTGCTCTGCCTTCCCCAGTGGTGGGGGGCTGTATCTCCCAGGTCCCACCCGCCAACAGCAGACAAAGTGAGTGCAGGACAGAGGTAACCCACCTGACCTACCTGGGATCAGAATCCACTTGCACAGTCTCAGGTGACTGCGTCTCCTTGGGCCCACCCTCCCTCTGCAGAGGGACAATGTGATTATACCCACCTGCCCTGCCTGTTTCTGGGAACCACCCACACAGTGGTGGGTGGCTGCATCTCCCCAGGCCCGCCCTCCCTCTATCAACGGACAATGTGATTATGGGGCAGGGCCAACTCACATGCCCTGTCGGGGCCCAGAAGCGACCTGCACAGTTGTGGGTAGCTGCATCACTTTGGGCCATCCCTCCCTCCACGGACAATGTGACTGCAGGGCAGGGCTAACCCACCTGCCCTGCCTGAGTCCTAGGAGCCACTTACACAGTAGCAGGTGGCTGTCTTCCCAGGCCCACCCTCTCTCCATGGACAACATGACTGCAGGGAAGGGCACACCCACCTGCCCTGCCTGGAAGCCACACGCAAAGTGGCGGATGGCTGTGTCTTGCTGGGCTTATGCTCCCTCTGAGGGCAAACAACATGATTACAGGGCAGAGCCAACCCTTCTACCCTGCCCAGGCCCAGGAGCCACCTGCCCACTGGCATATGGCTGTGTCTCCCCAGACCCACCTTCCCAATGCAGTGAAGGTGATTACTGGGCAGGGCCAACTCTCCTGCTCTGCCAAGTCTGGGATCCACCTGCACAATGGTGGTTGGCTGCATCTCCCCAGGCACACCCTCCCTCTGCAGACAGAAAATGTGATTACATGGCTCCAACAACAATCAAAGTGGTTACTGAGTATGGCCAACCCTTCCACCCTGCCTGGGCCTGGGAGCCACCTGCACATCTGTGGGTGGCTGTGTTTTCTTGGGCCCACCCTCCCAAAGCATGCACAGATGTTTAGTTCCCACTTCCGGCCTTGTCTTTTTTTTTTTTACAGGCAGGTTAGGCCAGTCATCTTTGAGAGAATAGATCACAACAATAAGGGGGACTCCAGCTCAAACCTGCTGCCAACAGTATCCTGTTCTCAGGAACAGCTGGTTGTGTGTGTGCTGCTATGCTCCCGCAGTCACCTTGGGTTTTGGAGCCCATGCCCCACAAACATCTTACAGTGGTATGACCTTACTCAGACAAGTTATGTTCCCCAACATTGCCTGAGCAAAACAATGCCAGGAATAACTCTGGAATGTAGCCCAACCCCTATAGCACCTCAAAAGGATTTGACCATGCCCCATAATCACTCTGCCAGCAGTCAGACTGAAAAGCCATGGTGGAAGCCCCCTTGCTATGTCAACAATGACCACTGGCCAGCAACATATGTTGATGACATGTTGCCATGAAGAACACAGGCCATCACAGACTTGGATGCCACACCACCACACTCCTGAAGGTTCCCTGGCTCATGCCACCATAAAGGGTTGCCCATATGCACTGCATGTTCTTGACAGAGGCATGATAGTCTTGGCCTGGTAAGTTCCCTACCCATGAATGGTGCAAGTGGCTGGGGGCCAGAAGTCACTTGTGACACAAGGAGAGGTGGGTGAGAGTTGGGGCCCAAAGGGAGCACAGACAAAAAGAGGAAAGAAAAAGGAAACAGAAAAACCATAAGAACATAAGAACATAAGAAAAGCCAATGTTGAATCAGGCCACTGGCCCAACACTCTGTCACACAGTGGCCAAATATACCAGTTGCCATCAGGAGATCCAGCAGTGGGGCCAGGACACTAGAAGCCCTCCCACTGCTGCCCCTTCCAGCACGAAGAATAGAGTGCAGCACCTGCCCCAGACTGAGAATTCCCATCTATATCCTGTGGCTAATAGCCACTGATGGACTTCTGCTCCATATGTTTACCTAATTCCCTCTTGAAACTGTCCATGCTTGTAGCTGCCACCACCTCTTGTGGCAGTGAATTCCATATGTTAATCACTCTTTGGGTGAAGAAGTACTTCCTTTTATCTGTTCTAACTCGACTGCTCAGCAATTTCATGGAGTGCCCACAAGTTCTTGTATTGTGAGAAAGGGAGAAAAGTACTTCTTTCTCAACCTGCTCAGTCCCATTCATAATCTTATAAACCTCGATCATGTCACCCCTCAGCCGTCGTTTCTCCAAGCTAAAGAGCCCCAAGCATATTAACCTTTCTTCATAGGGAAGGTGTTTATCATTCTAGTTGCCCTTCTCTGTACTTTTTCCAATGCTATAATATCCTTTTTGAGATGTGGCGAAGAGAACTGTACACAGTATTCCAAATGAGGTCGCACCAATGATTTATATAGGGGCATTATGATACTGGCTGATTTGTTTTCAATTCCCTTTCTAATAATCCCCAGCATAGCGTTGGCCTTCTTTATTGCAGTTACACAGTGTCTAGACATTTTCATTGAGTTATCCACTATGACTCCAAGATCTCTCTCTTGGTCCGTCTCTGCCAGTTCAGACCCCATCAACATGTATTTATATTTAGGATTTTTGGCTCCAATGTGCATCACTTTGCACTTGGCCACATTGAACCCCATTTGCCATGTTGACACCCACTCACCCATCCTTGACAGATCCCTTTGGAGTGCCTCACAATCCTCCCTGGTTGTCACCACCCTGAACAACTTCGTGTCATCTGCAAATTAAGCCACATCACTGCTTACTCTCAATTCCAAATCGTTAATAAACAAGTCAAAAAGCATCAGACTGAGTACTGATCCCTGTGGTACCCCACTGCATACCACCCTCCACTGAGAAAGTTTCCCATTTCATAATAAGAGCCGTATCGTTTAAGGAAAACATATGTAAAATGTTTTATAGGTGGCATTGGATGCCGGACAAATTGTCAAAATACTATAAGGATGTCTCAGGGACTTGTTGGAGATGTAAGAATAATGTGGGAACATTTTACCACATATGGTGGCGCTGTGAAAAGATTGTTAAATTTTGGAAAAGTATTAAAAAAGTAATAGAAGAAATATTAAATATAGGATTACAAGTAAAGCCAGAAAGCTATCTACTCAATATTATACCAGAAGGGATTAAGTACCACGATTCATGCATTATTTTGTATATACTAACCATGTCAAGAATCCTCGTAGCTAAATGTTGGAAAATGGATACGATACCAAGTAGAGAAGAATTAATTATGAAAATAACTGAGATAGCAGAAATGGACAAATTAAATATGATTCTTTCAGGAAAAGATGAGAAAATGTTTCAGAAAAGATGGCAAAAAGTGTAATAAATGGATTGAAAGAATGACTAAATGAACTCCCAGATGTACTTCTGATAGCATTGTTTTACCTTTTTCTGTATTTATTTTCTTTGTAGTGGAAAAATGATAAATAAATCTATTAAAAAAAAAGAAAGTTTCCCATTTATACTCAATCTCTGTTTCCTATTTATAAGCCAGTTTTGGATCCACAAGAGGACTTGTCCTTTTATCCCATGACTATTGAGCTTACTTAGGAGCCTTTGATGAGGAACTGTATCAAAAGCTTTCCGGAAGTCAAGGTAAATAATAGCTATTGGGTCCCCTTTGTCCACATGTTTGTTCACTCCCTCAAAAAACACTAACAGGTTAGTGAGACAAGATCTTCCTTTACAGAACCCATGCTGAGTCTGCCTCAATAGTTTTTGTTCATCAATGTGCCTACTAATTCTTTCCTTAATAACAGTTTCCACCAACTTACCCGGTATTGATGTCAGACTGACTGGCCTGTAATTTCCTGGATCTCCCCTGGAGCCCTTTTTAAAGATGGGAGTGACATTAGCTACCTTCCAGTCCTCAGAAATAGAGGCAGATTTTAAAGAAAGATTACATATTTTTGTCAGGAGATCCACAAGTTCACATATGAGTTCTTTCAGAACTCTCAGATGAATGCCATCCGGGCCTGGTGATTTAAACTGTCCATCAGTCGGAGGACTTCCTCTCTTGTCACCACAATCTGATTCAGGTCTTTCAAACCCCCTCCCGAAATTGGTGCTTCTGGAGTGGGCAAGCACTTCTCCTCTTCCACAGTGAAGACAGAGGCAAAAAATGCATTCAGCTTCTCAGCCATTTCCCTATCATCCTTCACTACTCCTTTTACCCCCTGGTCATCCAAGGGCCCCACTGCCTCCCTGGCTGGCTTCCTACTTCTAATGTATTTGAAGAACATTTTATTGTTGGCCTTTATGTTTTTTGCGATATGCTCCTCATATTCCCTTTTTGCTTGCCTGATCACAGACTTGCATTTTATTTGCCACAGTCTGTGTTCCCTTTTATCAACCTCACTGAGACTAGCTTTCCACCACTTAAAGGAATCCTTCTTACCTTTTACAGCTTCCATTACTTTATTAGTTAACCATGCAGGCTTTTTTCTATACTTATTTGTGCCTTTCCTAACCTGCGATATATATTTTTTCTGAGCTTCTAGGATTGTATTTTTAAATACTCTCCAAGCTTCCCCAATGGTTTTGTGCTCCCAACTTGCAAGCAGTAAGAGTGTGGTGTATCCACAGGGAAACCTGGATACAGGGCTACCATGTGCTTAGACTGGTTCTAACCGGACCACCATGTGGCCAGGCGAAGGGCCTGAGCTTCGCCCAGAAAGACAATGGACTAGAGGATCCTGGCTCCCCTCCAGTTGAGGAGCAGGAGCTAATCCAATCAATGTAAATAGCGAATCACTGGGTGTCGTGTGTTTTGGGGTGTGGGCTCACTGGGGATAAAAAGCCGGCCTGCGAGCCGGCTTAGTTGTCTTGTTCCCGATCTAATAAAGTATGTGAGAGCTGAAATCACTCGTCAGTCTCAGTACTTTTCACTGGCGACGAGGATGGGATGCCAACTCCCTCCCTGAACAACAACCACGAAGAAGAGCACCGCATCGAGCCCGCCGCTCCCCGCACTGCTCCCGAGCCGCACTGCTGATCCCAAGAGCAGCACACCTTCAGCCTCCCGTAATGTGCAACTCCACTCACCACCTCGTGACAAGATGGCCGCGCCCACCACTCACCTAAGCGCGTTCGACCTCTCCCAACCACAGAAATGGGACGCCTGACTGGAGACCCTGGAGAACTACTGCGGGTATCATGATGTGGTGGAAGCCGAGAAAAAAGCAGCTGTTCCTCAGTGTCTGCGGCGTCGACACCCTCATCTTCTTGCGGGACCTCATAAACCCCAAGACCACTAAGACGGAGTCCTACGCGGCACTGGTAAAGGCCCTCACGGACAACTTCTCACCTAAGCCCACAAAATTTGTGGAATGTCTGGGGTTCTTCGAGAGGATCCAGGGCCCAGATGAATCCACCACAGAGTTCCTGGCAGGTCTGCGGTGGGCGGCCACGAGTTGCGAGTTCCCGAACCTCTCGGACACGCTGCTGAACCAATTTCTCATGGGCATCCGGGAGTCCAAACTGCGGCGGAAGCTGGCGAGCAACAACGACCTCACCCTGGAAAAGGCCATCCAGGAGGCCACCGCTTACGAAAAGGCCCACCAAGACCGCCGCAGTTCGGCGGTCCACCGCACGCAAACAATGCGGGGGTCCGACATATCGGACGACAAGGAAGTACTCCAGGTATGCCACCGACCGTCCCACCGACCTCCGCGGACCCGAGAGGCCAAATCCCTGCCATCCGTAGCCTGTGCAAGCTGCGGCAGCGCTCACGAGCGACAGACCTGTCAGTTTCGCTCCGCGATCTGCCGGGCTTGCAACAAAGCGGGACACATCGAGAAGGTCTGCTGCTCCAAGGGACACCGGACGAACCTCACGGCGCAGATCGAGACTGAGGACCTCCACACCGTGTCCGTCAACCACCAGACGGTATGTAACTTGCCCCCCAACAGCCTGGACAAGGTGCATGTAACTGTTGTAATTGAAGGGTCCCCCTGCCGGATGGAAATCGACTCCGGCTCATCATATTCAATAATTTCAGTCGAGACCCTCCACAATTTATGCCCCAGGGGGGACCCCGGTTGCGCAAGCCACAGGGCCTACTGTTACGGGACTTTAACAAAAACCCTGTGGCGGTCCGGGGCTGGGGCAAGTTCCGGGTCCAGTTCAAGGGTTTTTCGGGGAAACTGGACCTGTTGGTGGTGGAAGGGCGCCTAACCAGCTTGCTGGGACTTTCATGGTTCAAGCCCCTGGGCCTCCGGATATCAGGACTTAACCAAATCCGGGCAGCCGACTGGGAGGGGGTCTGCCAGGAGTTCCCAAGAGTGTTTGATGGGACCCTAGGATGGTACACCGGGGACCCCATTTCCCTGGATTTGGACCCGACCATCCGCCCCATCCGCATTAAGGCACGGGTCCCGCCTTTGGCCATGCAGGCGAAGATAGAGGCAGAGCTCGACTGCCTTGTCGAGCAGGGGGTGCTGGTGCCTGTTGCATCCGCGCGCTGGGAGACCCCAATTGTCACGCCAGTAAAGCCGAACGGGGACGTGCGGATCTGCGCGGATTACAAATGCACCCTGAACAAGGCTTTACAGGACCACGCATACCCAGTCCCAGTGGTGAGCCATGTCCTCGCTTCCCTGGCTGGGGCACAGATCTTTAGTAAGCTCGATTTGGCACAAGCTTACCAACAGCTGCCCATGGATGAGGCCGCAGCAGAGGCCCAGACCATTGCGACCCACAAGGGGGCTTTCAGAGTCACGAGATTCCAGTTCGGGGTTTGTGTAGCTCCCGGGATTTTTCAATCTTTTATGGACTCTCTCCTAAAAGGCATCCCTGGAGTACAGCCCTTTCTAGATGACGTGATCATCGCGGCGCCGGACAACACCTCCTTCGCAGACCGCCTCCGCCAGGTCCTACAACGCTTCGACACAGCTGGCCTCAAGGTAAAGAAGGAGAAATGCCTCCTGGGGGTGCCCCAAATTGAGTTCCTGGGGTTCACGGTGGATGCACAAGGGATCCATCCCACGGACGATAAGGTGAAAGCCATAAAAAACACCCCCCCACCCTCCTCCAAGGCAGAATTGCAGGCGTTCCTCGGCCTACTCAATTTCTACCACTCCTTCCTGCCCCTCAAGGCGGCCATGGCAGAACCGCTCCACCGCCTCCTCGACAAAGACGCGCCCTGGGTTTGGGGCCAGGCGCAGGCGGTGGCTTTTCAAAGCGTCAAGGACTTGCTCGTGTCCAACGCGGTCCTCCACCATTTCTCAGAGTCATTCCCGGTGGTCCTCGCCTGCGACGCCTCTCCCTACGGAGTCGGCGCAGTCTTGGGGCACCGGTTGCCAGACGGCCGGGAGGTCCTGGTCGCATACTACTCCCGGACCCTCTCCGCGGCGGAGCGGAACTACGCGCAAATTGATAAGGAGGCGCTAGCGATTGTGGCTGGGGTGAAGAAGTTTCACCATTACCTCTACGGCCGGCCGTTCGAGAGCTTGACGGACCATAAGCCACTTCTGGGACTCCTCGCTGCTGACCGCCAAACACCGCAGATGGTTTCACCCCGAGTCCTGCGATGGTCCATTTTCCTGGCGGGGTACGCATACTCCCTCACGCATCGACCTGGGAAGGCTATGGGTCATGCAGATGCCCTTAGCTGCCTTCCCCTGGCCACCACGGACCCCGACCCCACCCCGGAGCACATGGTTGCTCTCCTGGAAATGCTCCCGGCCCGGCCGGTCCATGTGCAGGAGGTGGCCCGCGCTTCGGCCCGGGATCCGGTCATTTGCCAGGTCTTGGACTGGGTGGGGAGGGGGTGGCCAGTGGCCAAGGAGGGCCCCGAGTTCGCCCCATTTGCCTCCCGCAAGCATGAACTATCCACACATAAAGGATGCTTGATGTGGGGGGGCCAGGTGGTGATCCCAGGGCCACTACAGCAACAGGTCCTGGAGGCGCTACATGAACACCACCCTGGCGTCGTCCGCATGAAAGCGTTAGCACGAATCTACGTCTGGTGGCCAGGCCTCGACCGGGACATTGAGGACAAGGTGAGGAAATGCCAGCCCTGCCAGATCTCATGCCCGGAGCCACCAAGGGCCCCGGACAGAGCCTGGGAATCATCCCACCAACCCTGGGCACGGCTCCACTTGGACTTTGCTGGGCCGTTCCAGGGGCAGCTTTTCTTCATATTGGTGGATGCCTATAGTAAATGGTTGGAGGTCGTCCCTGTGGCATCCACCTCCTCCAAAGCTGCCATTAGGGCTATGTGGCGGATTCTGAGCACTCACGGGCTGCCTGACACGCTCGTCACGGACAATGGCACCGCGTTCACCTCCCGTGAGTTCCAGGAGTTCACCGCATATTATGGGATCCGGCACGTACGCTCCGCGCCATTCCACCCCGCCACGAACGGACAAGCGGAAAGAATGGTCCAGACCGCCAAGGAGGCCCTCCGTAAGTTTGACTCCCCGGACTGGGAGTATAAACTCGCCGCCTTCCTGTTTGGCCAGCGCATCACCCCGCACATCACCACGGGATGCAGCCCGGCGGAACTTCTTCTGGGTCGCCGCCTCACATCACGCCTGGACAGGCTACATCCAGACCGGGTATCTGAGCGCGAGCCGGACACCGAGGACCAACGGGCCGGCAGAGGATTCTTCCCGGAGGACCCGGTATATGCCAGAAGCTACACCGCGGGTCCACCCTGGGTCCCAGCATGGGTGGTCCGGGTCCGGGGACCCCAATCGTATGAAGTCTCCTGCGAGGATGGCACTGGGATGCACCGCCACATAGACCAGCTCCGCCACTGGGTCGAGCCGCGGGAACCAGAGGACTACGAGGACCCCGGCCTGCAGGAAGCCGGAGAGCCGCAACCCGCAGCACGGGACCTCAGCCCAGGAGAGACCTCAGCAGCCACACCAACGCCCACGGAGCCAGACATTCTGATGGCTGTGGACACCGCCACGACAACCGCTTCACGCCCCTCGGCACCAGTAGGCCCCTCGACACAGACACCAGTACCGGCCTCTTTCCCAGCCCCGGCACTCCGACACTCTACAAGGGCCAAGAGAGCACCATCTTATTTACAGGACTTTGTTTGTGGGTGTCTCACGGACCAAGGGGGGAGGAGTGTGGTGTATCCACAGGGAAACCTGGATACAGGGCTACCATGTGCTTAGACTGGTTCTAACCGGACCACCATGTGGCCAGGCGAAGGGCCTGAGCTTCGCCCAGAAAGACAATGGACTAGAGGATCCTGGCTCCCCTCCAGTTGAGAAGCAGGAGCTAATCCAATCAATGTAAATAGTGAATCACTGGGTGTCGTGTGTTTTGGGGTGTGGGCTCACTGGGGATAAAAAGCCGGCCTGCGAGCCGGCTTAGTTGTCTTGTTCCCGATCTAATAAAGTATGTGAGAGCTGAAATCACTCGTCAGTCTCAGTACTTTTCAAAGAGTGAAAGAGGATGGGTGACTCCGCCACATGAAACAAGGAGACAGAAACCCACAGAGTTGTCCTGGATGCAATATGTCATACCCCCCCTCAGGCTCTGGCTTACATCAGGAAGGATACAGCCACTTGGATACACAACAAACACCCAAGAGAGCATGGCTGGCTGCATCTGGACCCCTTCCTGGAAATGAGGAAACCCCCTTAGATTCCATATATGCCATGTGTCATGCCCCACACCCTGGCTCCTGGTCACAGGTGCAGTGATGGGGAGACAGACATTGGCGAACACAGCAACACCATGGAAGGATTGCCATGCACTGGCAGACAGCAATCACATTGCCAGCAGGGTGAGTGAGGGGGATGGCCCTGGACTGGAGCCCATGACTGGCCTGAACAATGGGACACATTCCTATCCTCTGTGAGCCCCAGCAAGCAAACACCCAGGAACCACATCTATTCCCTGCAGTCACTTTACCAACAGTTTGAGTGACAAGGATGGCTCCTATTCTGACTTGGACCCACATGACCACCATATTCTTCCACAGTTTTGGACACAGTCAGGGGCCTGGACTTAGGAGGGATGTGAGCCACCCTGTCTCTCAGCTCACGACATGCACGGGACCTTAGCCAACTGGCCACTTCTTGGGTGACAAGAAGAACCCCTACTCATTTTACCCCAACACCGCCTGAGCAAAACAAACCAGGGGAAGTAGAAGAGTTAAGAGAATGGTCATGGAATGCAGAGAATGCATTCAAGGACAATGTGTTCAGGATCACAAGTCACAACAACCAATGATTCTCCCCAAAAGGATTTGGCCATGCCCTGTGACCACATTGCCATCAGGCAGACAGAAATGCCATGGCTAGGACTTTGAAATGGAGCCTGGGAAACACACACTGCCATGAGAGAATGAGGACCTGGCTAATGCTCCCCTTGGAATGCTGGCTAGCCCTGCTGTTAAATAGTGAGTTCCATGGGTGAACAGACTCCCAGTCTAGTGATCAGCTCTACTTTATTCAGTGATTTCAGCAAGACCAGAGCCTCAGCTCAGTTATATTGCCTGCAATGGCCACACCCCAACACACCCCACTCCCAATGATAGGCAATTTACAAAACTTTACATCTTAATTGGTTACTGCCAGAATCCTGTTGGTCTATTGTTATTTGGCTCTAAGCTCACCCTGTCTCTAGCAGCACAGTCCTGCTATGTTTCAGTCCTAATACATAACACCCCCCTAAGTTCCAAAGCACCTTAACAGGTCTAGTCCTCAAAGTACACTGGCTTGTTCCTCCAGTGGTGGAGATGGCGCCAGAGCCAGGCTTGGTGAGGCAGGGACCTCTCTGGAGTCCTGTGGAGCTGGAACAGAGCCCAGAAGGTCCATCACAGTGTGTGTGGGGCTTCCTTCTTCTTGGCACTCAGGCTGCCCACTGTTGTGAGGGAGGGGACTCATTCTCAGTTGGTGACAATGATGTTTCTGGGCTGCAATCCTCCTCCTCAGCTGAGGACAAGTCCGGCTCCTGGGGCAGCAGGTGGCGACACAGCTGATCTATGTGTCTGTGTAGAAGCTGGCCCCCAATTCCCTCTTCCCTTATGTCTTCAGTGTTTATTCTGAGTTGTTTAAGGAGTTCTTTGGCCTCAAGGGCGTTCCGTGCCATGAGCCTCTTCCCTTCTTGGAATATTATGATTGAAGCAGGATAGCCCCAGGTAAATTTTACATTGTTTGCATATAGTTTTTGGGCATAGGGGCGCATTAAGTTCTTTTGCCTAAGTGTCTCCTGGCAAAAATCCTGTCTCACCCAAACTTTCCTGCCCCTGAAGCTCAAGTCCTTCCTCTTTTTTAGCTCCTTATATATTTGTTGTTGTATTTTTCTCTGGAGAACTTGATAATAACGTCATGAGGGGCTCCTCCCTTGCCTTTTCTTTGCAGGCGGTGAGCTCTTTCGACGTCTTCTGACTGAATCCTGATTCCATTAGTTGTCAGCCATTCTGTCACTACGCGTTCCAGGTTCCTGTTAGAAACCTCTTCAGAGATTCCTGTCAAAATCAAGTTTGCTCTCCTATTCCTGTCTGAGAGGTCATTTATCTGCTTTGTTAGGGAGCCAATCCTCTGTTCATTAGCCAGAGCCTTTTCCCTGGCAAAATTTGCTGTTTGCTTTATGTCGGCAATTTCTTTCCCTATCTTAGCCATATCGACTCGTACAGCCTTAATTTCTTCGCTAATTTTTTCCTGAGATGCTAGGAATATCTTCTGGAGGTTTGCTATCTGTTCTGACAGTTCCTTGATATTTTTTGCCATCCTTAGCTGTTTAATTAAGGCTTAATGAGCTAGGCTCTTGCTGTGTGAGCGTTATCTCACTGAGTGGTTGTAAATAAAGGGTTTTTTTACTTGCTGTTTCCAGACTCTGCTGCTGTTTGGATCCTTCTTATCTTCCCACCTGGTTATATGCCAGTATTTGGCTGTTTACAATCCTTTGAGCTGTAAATTCCTTAGTTTACGGGGGAGCTCGGAGTTTCAGCGTCCGACTTGGTTTAGCGCATGCGTGCCTCTCCCGGCCCCCATCTGTTGATACCTCATACGAAAGGGGTCCGGTGACTCTAGTCACCCTTGCCAGGACCCACGTGGGACCATTGGAATAGTTCCATGTGAAGACAGGGTCACTTGGAAAGAATCCGCGGGGGGGCTCCTGACTCACCAGAGACTGTAGCACTTCCGGGGCATGGTCCGGGAGCAAGCGATCCAATCACATTGCGAGGTGGTGGCCCAACAAGAGCTCAGTGGGGCTGCAGCTGGTGGATGCGCTCAGGGTCACTCGATGGCTGAACAGGAAGACAGCAAGCTGGCAGTTCCAGTCTCCATGGGTGAGCCATTTTAGAGTGTCCTTGGTAGTTCACACCATTCTCTTGGCTTGTTCATTGGTCACGGGATGGAAGGGAGCAGACCACATGTGCTGGATGAGGTTCTGTTCCAAGAACTCCTGGAACTCTCCTGAAGTGAAGGCTGTGCCGTTGTCTGTCACAACCATGTCCGGTAGGCTGTGGGTGCTAAAGATATGCCTCAGAGCCCAGATGGCTGCACAGGGTGAAGTGGATGTGACTGGCATAATTCCTAGCCACTTGTTGTATGAGTGTCAGGTTCCCCAGATAGTCACTCAAACACCAGGTTTATTAGGACAAAGCTGGAGGACTCGTGTACAAGTCCCGTGTCAGTGATAACTTGGATCAATAGACAGGCTAAGTTATACTCTATTCAAAACTACCCCCCAATTCCTAGGCCAATGGTCACATAGTGCGCACGCGCGAAAGCAAGCGGGTAGCTTAAGAAAACAATCCCAGACCAGTTAACATTCCCAGCAGCTAGGAGCTAGCAGCTTGAAACCCGAGGACAGGAAAATTGATAAGAGACAGAACAGAGATAGAACAGACTATGGTAAATCACAGTAAGAAAGGAGGACCTGCATAACTCCCACATTCCAGTACCAGTGCCTCCTGCATACCAACTATGGCAGGGTTACCTGACAATGAGTCTACTAGGAGAAAGAACAGCTGCCTCTGGAATGGGGCAGCAAAGTCCAAATGTAACCATGCCCACGGTGTGTAGGTGGACTCACATGGGTGAACAGGGGCCTTCAGAGGTTCAGGGCATCCTATCTCCTGGCAGGCCTGGCAACACTGTATCCATGCCTTGATTTTGCTGTCCATTCCTGGCCACCACAGGTAGCTCCTGGCCAGTGCTTTTATCTTCATGATTCCTGGGTGGGTCTTGTGCAGGGCTCCCAAAACTTGTTTACACAGCAGTGGGGGAATCATTACCTGGCTTCCCCATAGGAGGCACCCCTTGTGAGCTGAGAGCTTGTCTTTGTGGGATGTAAATGCTGGGTGCTCCCCATCCAGTCCATAATGTGGGAGATGATGCAGCCCCTGGTGATGTGGTGGGAAACATCAGCGGTGTGCAGAGGGCAGTCTGGTAGGTCCTCTAATCATCAAAATTTGGTGCATGGGGGCCAGGTACGGGTCCACAGACCTGAGAGGGAGGTGACTAAGGGCATCCGTGTGACCCATAGCCTTCCTGGGGTGGTACTGCAAGGCATATCGGAACCCCCCAGAAATATGGACCAGCGCGGGACTCTGGGTGACAGCATCTGTGGCATCTGGTGGTCTGAGGTGAGGAAACCAAGCAGGTGCCTGTGATCGGTAGCGATGGTGAAGGGGCGGCTGTACAGGTAATCAGGGAACTCCTGCCACAATTTCCACTCCTGCCATGATTGCAAGGGCCTCTTTGTCGATCTGGGCATAGTTCCATTTGGCTGATGACAGGGTCCTCGAGTAGTAGGCCACTGGCACTGCTCTACCATCAGGCAACCAATGTCCCAGGACTGCACCAACACTGTAGGGAGAGGCATCGCATGGCAAGATGACCAGCAGCATTTCATCAAAATGGATGAGGACATCATTCAAGGTTAGCAGCTCCTTCACAGCATGAAAAGCAGTGGCCTGCCACTAGCCCCACACCCATGGGGCTTGCTTGTTGAGCAGGCGGTGGAGCGGCTCCACAAGCACAGCTTTATGGGGCAGGAAGGAGTAGTAAAAGTCCAGAGGCCCCAAGAAAGCTTGCAGCTCGGCTTTCGAGGTGGGAGCGGGTGTGTTTGTGATGGTGTGAACCTTGTTGGGGGATGGATGGATGCAATCTGCATCCACGGCAAACCCCAGGAACTCAACACAGGGGACCCTAGGAGGCATTTCTCCCACTTCATCTTCAGCCTGGTGGAATGGAATCATTGCAGCACGGTGCGGAGGTGGGTGGCAAAGTCTTCCTCCATGGGGGCAGCAATCAATACATCATCAAAGAAGGGCTGGACTCCAGGGATGCCTTTCAAGAAAGAGTCCATCAAATTCTGGAAGATCCTCAGGGCCATGCTCACCTCAAACTGTAACTGCTTGACTCTGAACACCAACTGGTGCATGACAATGGTCTGTGCCTCAGCAGTTGGCTCGTCCACTGGGACTTGTTGATACGCTTGGGCCAAGTCCAATTTACTGAAGACCTTGGCCCCTGCCAATGTCACTAGGACATGGCTGACTACAGGCCCTGGGTAAGCGTAGTTTGTCAGCGCCTTGTTGATTGTATGTTTATAGGCCACGCAGATACAGACATCCCCATTAGGCTTAATTGGGGTTATGATGGGGGTCTCCCAGGTGGCATGGGGAACTGACTCTAACACTCCTTGTGTCATTAACCAGTCCAGCTCCACCTCAATTTGGGGCTTGAGCACAAATGGGAATCTCTGGGCCTTGACACAGATGGGCCGCACCTCGGAGTTAAGTTGGAGTGACACTGGGGGCCCTGTGTATTGGCCGAGGGTCCCATCAAAGATGGCAGGGAATTCATCACATATCTGGCTGAAGTCTGATGGCTTCTACCACCAACAAGTCTAACACTCCCTCAAACTGCTTGTATTTCACGTGGAATTTGCCCCACCCCTTGATGGCCACCTCATTCTTTTGAAAGTCCCGAAGAGTAAACCCAGTGGGTCTGAGGCGGGGGGACCCTTGTGGACAGAGCCTCTGGAGAGTGTCTTTTGAGATGATGGAGATGGAGGACCCCATGTCCCGTTCCATTTTGCAGGGCACTCCCTCAATAAGCACAGTCACTTTATTTTATCTGGGGTGTCCCGGGGCAAATTCAGTACCTGCTGTTGGTGAACGGTGGTGGTGTGCAGGTCTGCTGCCTCCTGGTGTGCGTTGGTGTGTCTCCAGGTTCCCTTGGAGCAGCAGGCATGGGCGATGTGACTGGTCTTGCCACAGGCCCTGCAGGTTGCATCACTGAAACAGCAGGAGTGGCATTGATGGGCCTCTCCACAGCTGGCACAGGGCATTTGTGCGACGGTCTCCACTGAGCGAGTGGCAGTGGAGGAAGATCCCACATTGCAGAGAGCTGGGCAGCACAACTGATGGGTCTTCTTATCATTCGACGCTTCAGAAGCTGAAGGGATGGAGGCACGGGGCACAGTGGAGGTCTGACAGTCTTGCCTGGATTTCTCATAGGCGGTGGCCTCGCATAGCTCTTTTACTAGCGTGAGGTCCTCCTGGCTGATGAGCTTTCAGTGTAGTTTCTCCTCTCTGATGCCCATAATGAACCAGTCTAGGAGGGCTTCGTCGAGATTTATGAATTCACAATTGAGGGCCAGCCGGCAAAGGTCTGCCATGAAGTTGGTGGCTGTCTTATTGGACTTTTGTTGACGCATGTAGAAGTCCACGTGGCATGCCATCTTCATGGGTTGAGGTGTGAAATGGTCGGTGAACGCCTTGATGAGGTTGTTGTACTTGGCCACTTCCAAGGTGATTGGCACAATGAGGCCCTGGACTAGTCTCGGTGTTGTGATCCCACAGGCACTAAGCAGGAGAGCCTTCTTCTTGGCTGTGCCCTGGATGTCCTGGAACACTATGTAGCACTTGAGCTGCTCTACCCAGGTTTCCCAAAGCTCTGGGTGAGCAGGGTCAAATTCTGTCAGATATCCTGGAGTGGCAGCCATGGTCCCGGTAGCAAGGCAATGTGCTTGGCACTGGAGCTCAGATCCCATCCTTGTCACCACTGTTAAATAGTGGGTTCCATGGGTGAACAGACTCCCAGTCTAGTGGTCAGCTCTACTTTATTCAGTGATTTCAGCAAGAACAAGACTGTAGACCAGAACCTCAGCTCGGTTACATTGCCTGCAATGGCCACATCCCAACACAACCCACTCCCAATTATAAGCTATTTACAAAACTTTACATCTTAATTGGTCACTGCCAGAATCCTGTTGGTCTATTGTTATTCAGCTCCAAGCTCACCCTGTCTCTAACAGCACTGTCCTACACCTTGATTGGTTACTTCCAGAATCCTATTGGTCTATTGTTATTCGTCTCCAAGCTCACCCTGTCTCTGGCAGCACAGTCTGGCAATGTTTCAGTCCCAATACATAACACCTGCACTACAGTCAACTTGCCAGCAATGTGAGTGAAAGTGGCAGGAGCCATCTAGCAAAGGTCCCACAGAGGCCTGGAGCCCCAGAATAGGGGGAAGGAAAAACCTCCCAAACAAGGCCCATGGCCATGCTCCCGCAGCCCCTCATTGTCACCTTGAGATCAGAGAGTGAGAAGAGGATGGCTACTGAGTACCAAGACAATGACAAGGAGGAAGACCTCAATCACACTGACGCCAAAACAAGGCCCAGGGAAAAACATTTCAACCTGCAATCACCTGTAAGTAGGGTGAGTGAAAGACACTTAAACTGCCAAAAAGACCTAGAGAGTCCTGGACATGAAATATCATTTCTCCCTCCTCCTGGTCTGTCTTCTTTCATCTGCCAGCCAGCTAAAGAAAGACACAGTCCACTGGATGTGGAACTGCCACTGAACATTGAACCCCTTGGAACTGGATTTGCCCTGCACTGCAGTCACCTTGCCAGTGGGGAGAATAAAAGATGACAGCTATGGAGCAGAGCCATCTAACAAACAAGAAGGCTGCCAGAGCTTGGGACAAGGGAAGGGGATAGGAGAAGAAGGAAGAAACTAAACAAGACCCTTTGGCCATGCCCAGCCATGCAGCCTGCCACCTTGATTGACAGCAGAGAACGAGCGAAAGGACAATAGAAGACAGCTTGAGTCCTGGAATGACAACAATGATGAGGAAGATCTGTCAAACCCTAAATATAAACAAGGCACAGGGAAAACACTTGGCCACCTGGCAATCATCTCAAAAGCAGAGTGAATGAGGGTAATGATGGCTGTGGAGCCCCCCCTACAATGCTATCCACAGAGATTGCTTCCAGCTAGCTCTAAAACAAAGCCTTTACCCTTGCCTGGTAAGCAGCGCCTTTACAGCAGTGTGCAAGAAAGGAGATGGCCACACCACAATGCCAGTGGTGCATGTGACAAGGGCTGGCCAGGGCCTGGGGAACAAGAACCTTTCAGACTCCATGAGGCACACAACCACTAAATTCTGAAGCAAGCAGTGTGAATTGATGTGCTGCCTTGAGGGGGCCCCAGGCCATTGCAGATGAGAGGATGCCACCACGGCATCCCACACCTGTGGATGTCATCACTCAGGGCAAAAAGTTTGGGTCCAGTGATCATCCTGCCCATAAAAGGTGGAGGTGGCTTGTGAAAGGGAGTCATGACACAAGGGGAGGTGGCTAAGAGTCAGTGCTCAAAGGGAGCAAGGAGCCAAAGAGGGAAAGAAAAGGAAACAGAAAGACCACCCATACTTCAGGATAAGTCCCTAGCAAAAATTCTCACAATGCAGCCATGGCAATCACCTTGATGGGGGGGGGAGGCAGTCAGACCCTGTGCCCTAATGCACTGCCACACCATGAACACCCAAACCAAAATACAGAGAGAGAGAAGGATGGATCACATTCAGTGGGAATGGTGGATCAACACCCCTGTTAGCATCCTGTTGCCAAGAACATTCAGCTAAGGGTGTGCTCTGCAATCAGTCACCCTGCTGGTGGTGTGAGCAAAAGGGGATGGATGTGAGTGGACAGTGTGGCCTGGGTGGGAAAAGCAGCCATGAAAAGGATGGCAAGTTGCCCTGGGAACTTGGACTCCATCAGCCTGCTTTGCCCAGCACCCACCCTGCCCCCGGAATCACCCTGGCTGCAGTGTGGTCAAAAGGGGATACCTCCAGATTCTTTAAGCAAAGTGACACATCATGGACAGATAGGCAGGGCTGCTACAAATCAGCATCCTTGAAATCCAGCCCCATGGCCCACCCCCCAAAAAAAGTGGAACTTCAATGACATCAGCAACCAAAACTGACTGCTACCCATGTCCCATGCCCAGGAAGAATTTGCCAAGCTACCAAGTAGTGGGGCAATTGATGCAGGCTATTTGCTGTGCCCTGGGATCTGTGGAAGTTCCTCAAATCGCCTTAACATTACATGGTGTTATGCCAACGAGTCAGAACTGAGGCCTGGGAAGGAAGACAAGTTGCCCTGGGAAGTAGGAGGATTCTGTTGGCCTGTTGTGCCAGCCCAGCTCTCCCAAATCACTGTGCCAGCACTGGGAGAAAGGGGATAGCTCCACGACAATCCTTTCCAGGTGGACTCACCCACAGAATTCCTGCTCCATAGCCAGTTGATCACAGTGTGACCCGACCCCCCCCCAAAGAGAACTCCAACAACAGCACTTGCTTTCTTGATGACCACGGCCAGTTGCCAATGTCCCAGTCCCTGGAAGGATCCACCTGCCAGGCACAGATTACATGGGGAGATTTACACATGCTGCTTCCAGGGCCTGGGATCACTGGAAGTCCCCTAAATCAGCCTGAATAAGTGATGCAACAATGACAAGTCACATCTAAGAAATACTATGAGCTAGTGCTAGGAGGAAGATGCTGCTCCAGGCAGTATTAGGGTTCTTCTGGGTGAAGTTGATGCTGTTTGGGTTGGCTGTGGGGGAAGCCCAACCCTACCCAGCAGAGGCAGTCATCCTCCCACCCAAGCACCAGGGATGTGACCTGTGGGCCACATGCTGGGATCATACCAGAGAGGAGAAGGAATGGGTGGCAGACATGCAGGAGGATGACAGGAAGCCATGATCTTACTCCACCAAGTCTAGAGCCGGGTGACCCAGAAGGGGGAGACATGAAGTACATGGGCAAGGGGAGCCAAAGAGTCCACTGCCCCAAGCAGCTATTTTCTCCAGGAGAACTGATCTTGGTCATCTGGCGATCAGTTGTAATACCTAGAGATCTCCAGGTGCGACCTGGAGGTTGGCTTATGTTGATTTGGGATTATGCAGTGGCACCTCCTCCTATGTCATGTTTCTGGGTTCCAAGCATCTGGAAAGTGGTTCTGTAGCCAGTTACAGGGTTCTCAACTCTGGGTTGGAAAATACCTGTAGATTTGAGGAGTAGAGCCTCGGGGGGGGGCGTTGGGGGGGGAGGGACCTCGGAAGGGTATCATGCCATAGAGTCTACTGTCCAAATCAGCCATTGTCTCAAGGAGAACTGATCTGAATCATCTGGAGATCGGTTGTAATAGCTGGGACATTTTCTGTAGGAGAAATGATGTGCTGTGGCTAGGGAACATGGTGATTTATGAGAGATCTCCAGGCCCCACAGGGAGATTGGCAATCCCAGTGAATGTTTAGGGGCAACTGGGAGATGTATTTTATCTCAAGACACATTCAGTGACTCCCAACAACTGTTTAGAATGTTGGAGGCAAGGGCCAATTGTTAGCGTGATTACCTTGAATTATTACTAACTAGAGAGCAAAGCCCATTGTGGTTGAAGACAATGGGCCCTAGTAAGGTAGGTAGGGTGGGTGTAAGGGAGGGAGGGAGGGAGGAAGAGCCTGGGAGAGGGTAAGAAAGAAAGAGAGGGGAGAGAGATAGAGAGAAAGAAAGGGGGGGAGAAAGGAAGTAAGGAAGGAAGAAGGGAGGGGGAGGTGTTGGGGGGCCTGCATAAGCTTCTCCCATATGTCTGGCTTGCTGGGCGGGTGGGAGAAGCGGTGTTGGGGGGGGCCACGTCCGAGTCGCTTCCCCTATGTTCCCCCCTGTACGTGAAGTGTCAACGCATTTCCCGCCTTGCCCCATTCCTTCCTCCGGCCTGGAGCAGGAGCCACTGCATTCCTCTGCCTGGCCGGGACTCTTGGTCCCCTCCCCACCAAGTGCTGCCAGCCCCACTTGGCTCCAGCCCCGCAGCAGCAGCAGCAGGAAGAGGAGGAGGAAGTGGCGGCTGGGAGTGGGAATGTGCTGGCAGCAACGGAGACCAGCAGCGACCAGGAGGAGGGAGCTGGCTGGCTGGCCATGGCAGCATGCCATGCAGTGGCAGCGGTGGCACCTGCAGAAAGAGCCGGCAGCAGCAGGGAAGGAGGGTGAGGGCAGCCCCCGTGGAGTGCCGGAGAGTGGCATCGACCCGGGAGCCACTGTCGCCACCCCTGGCTCCTGCGGAGCTGGTGGCCAGGCGGACCGAATGGCTGGCAGTCTGGGCCAGGCCGGAGGCATGCAGGGCAAGAAGCTGGGTGGTGGCGAGCTGCAGGCGGAGGGCAGGCCAGCAGGAGAAGTGGCGGGGGGGCTCTGTTTGAGTTTTCACTTCCAATGTTCGATGCGCTACTATGGTGGTTGACCGCCTCTACCACCTTCTTATTGAGTGGCAGTTCTTGTGGCCTACCACTGTTGGCATGCATCGAACCTTGTGAAGTGAAAACTCAATTATTATAAGGAGAGATAATGGGGAATTTGCGATAGTATGAAATTGGCAATAGGTAATAAGGGAACAAACACCTTTATATACAGGGGTCCTGCTTCTTTCAAAGATACCAGAAATAGACACGGAGGCTGGCTTCAGTATAAAATGGTTTCTTTTACTGAAGGAACTTCACACTCAAGCAATACACAAACATACACTCAGTTACACAGCTTCTAAGAAACTTAGATAGAAAATAGAGGCATTTGCATGAGCAGGATATTATTGGGGGGCAATAGTTACCTGTCCGACGAGATGATGCATCCTAGTGGAAAAATAGGGGAGACTAATAAGAATGGGGGATTGTGCCCTGAACCAGTAGAAGCACATGGAGACTCTGGCTGCAGTCCAAGAGTCTTAGAGACAGGGTGGGTTTTCAGGATAGAAAGAGCTAGGGGGAGAGCATGCTGCTGGGTGCCCACTTTTAAAATGGGGCGTTGGGGGAGGGCTTTGCTGGTCACCTCCCTTGAGACAACCCCCTGGTGGTCCATTCCAAAAGTCATGTCCACAATGGGTAAAGGGCTTAAGGGGTTGGTCAATGTTAAATTCTAACTGAACTTGTGTCAGAGACACCTTGAGGGTCGTGATGACTCATCGGCTAGCACCTATCATGTTCTTTGTCTCAGGGCAGCAGAACCGGTTCCTTGAGTGGATTAGGAAGGCCAGGTCCTTTGTCAAATGGAAGGTGGGAAGGAGTCTTTTGTGCCTTCGATGCAGAGAAGTTGGGGGGGAGCTGCCTGCATGATGAAGGACTCGCTTAATGGCATCGGGAGTCCCTGGTTTAAACAGCAATGGCAGATGGCTGTTTTGGAGTGCTTCATGTGTCTAGGGATGCATCCTGGAATGGGCAACCTTGGGAACCACAGGCACATCATCTCAGGCTCTTGCTGGCACATGTCTGGCATCACAATCTGGTCACCTTACATCAGAGTCCCTTTTGCACTTTTTATACACAGCCCATTTATGTCCATAAGAGAGCACAAAGCTCCTTGCTAGGCAACACAATCAGGCCACATATGCAAATGACCTCTGTGTTCCCATTGGCTATTGGGGGGGAGGGTGACGTGGAATGTAGCAAGGCCCAATCAGCCCACATATGCAAATGACCTTGAAAGGCTGGCCCAATCAGGTAGAAGGTGAGTCATCGGGAACATGGCTAGCCATTGATATAGATGATAGATGATAGATAGATAGATAGATAGATAGATAGATAGATAGATAGATAGATAGATAGATAGATAGATAGATAGATAGATAGATAGATAGATAGATAGATAGATAGATAGATAGATAGATAGATAGATAGATAGATATTCTGAAATTTTAATCAGGCAGGGTGACAAATTAAAGATTGTGGTTTACAGGATTGGAATCCTGATTTTTAGTCAATAAACTAAATGCAGTTTGCTAATCTACATGATTAGCACTCATTGCAAACTGTGGTTAATAAGAAAACTGCACACCAGTAAGTCTGCAATCTCAACCTGGAATATGATAGAAGAATAAGTGTGCACAGGACCAAGGCCTTCCTGGTTCATTCTCATCCCAGACAAAATACATTTCATTTTTGGTGCATTAACACAACTACAAGCATTACATTGTCAACAAGGCATTACTGCTCTGTGTTGCCACTACTTCTTGGGAGGAGGAGTTAGAAGGATGAGAATGCTCCTGGCAAGAGGAAAGGGCCAAATGGATGAATCAGATGCCTGAGTCAGCCTGGATCACTGGCATTGGTAAATGGGGAACTGAAGAACTCAGAACATTTCTGCAGCTATATTATTCTTTCAATCAGTATTACCTGTGCTCTATTTCTTTCATAAACTAAGCATGCTCTGAGTGTAGGGTCTTTTTTTTCTTCTTTCCTTGCTAATTGGTGCCATTGAGAATAGATTTAAAGCTAGAAATTTAGAGGTGAATTTTAATTTCCTTTGTGAAAGTTTTACAATTGTAATTTAAATAGACATCATTTGATCCAAAATAATTTTTATTTCTCAGTTATCCAAACTGGAATGTTCCATATGAGTTTCCATAATATCTAATTTCATTAGTCAATTCACTAATCTGTTCAAATAAAAACTAAAATATATAACTTGGAATACCCTACTTTTTAGGAACTATGTACCATTGATGTTTCATAGACACTGAAGAAATCTGTGCTATCTTAGGTTAGATAGAAATTGCTAATGCTAGAACTTGGGAAGCATCTCATGAAGGTGTTGGGTAGTAGATTTAGAACAGACAAAAGTACTTATTAATAAAAGTAACTGCCGCAAAATGTAGTTATATTAATGGACACTAGATTTGATACCTTTAAAAATAGCCCCAATAAACTTATGGAGGGTAGATTTATCAAAAGGAATTTGCCATGATAGCTAACTGGAACCTGCATATTCAGAGACAGTAAATCTGGACAGGATTTGACCTCTGTGGCCTGCTTATGGCATTTGAGTGGCATTTGCAGGAAGCAGGATGCTGGACTAGATGTTCTGATCTAGAAGGGTTCTGATCCAGAAGGGGCTGGCTGGTCTTTCAAGTCATGGAAATGTTCTTCGTTTGGCTTTGTTTAGTTATAGTCCTTTAGAAGCTCCAACATGTATCAATATGTGTGGGTTAAACAAAGACATATAATATGCAGTAGGAAACTTTCCTGCAGTCACTACCACCATGAACAAATAAAAGAAGAGAGCAGCCCCCCTCCCAGAAACTTGCACAAAGATGCCCCCTTCTGTTCTACACAGATGGTCAGATCCAATTTAATCTTAAATCTATCATACATGAGCTGGTACGTTCTTGCCTGTCATATTATATTCTTGACAGGCTCAGTCTTTAAAAATGTACTAAAGCATACAAAGGCTTATATAACAGCAATAATTGGTCAGTGCAGGTCTATTTTCAGAAGCAGCTGATGTTAACTAGCTTTGAACAAGGGAGCATTTTGGCAGCAAATGATTGATCTCTGAAACCAAACTTAAAGACATATGTCTCTTTGAATTTAAGTTTATGCAAAAAAAAATCCTCTATAAGATGGTATAGATATATATATTTCCTTTATATAGAACCAAGAGACTTCACTCCCCTCATTGCTGTGTTCATAAGACTGGAGCATTTGAAGTTGCACCATTGATTTTCATTTGTAGGATCAGAGGCTGCAGGAGATTGCTCTCATTGGTCCTTAAAAACTGCAGTACATCCTCCTAGCAATTTAGAGGGAGGGCTGCTGTCAAACCACACTTGGATCAAAACTGTTCTTACTGCCTTTGGGCTAGATGGAGGACTTGGCATTATAGGAGCAAGGGTGCAAGCCTTTTGGAATTTGCACCACAATCATTGCTAAAGGCATTAGGCCTATAGAGTGCTGAGACAAGAAAAATGTTATACCTGAGATCCATATTCCCAAATAATTAAAAGGAAGTACAGTCATTTCTCAACCCTGCAGAGAGAGAGACAGAGAGAGACAGAGAGAAGGAAGGAAGGAAGGAAGGAAGGAAGGAAGGAAGGAAGGAAGGAAGGAAGGAAGGAAGGAAGGAAGGAAGGAAGGAAGGAAGGAAGGAAGGAAGGAAGGAAGGAAGGAAGGTACAGTGACATGCAACATTAAGCTTAATATTTTTTTAAAAAAACACTGAGTGTAATAAACAGCAACGCACAGATAATTTGCAAAGAAATAAGAAATAACAGGGGACACATATTTTCAACACTGTAAAACACACCAGCATCACTTGTGACTCACCCAGGCAGCCACAATTTTATCCCCTAGCCTTAGTTTTTACTAGGAGGAAAATGATTGAGTGAGTGAGTGGTTGATTGATGTCTCCTTGGAGGGACCTAAAATGGATCTCAACAACAGCAAAGGAAAATACAATATAAACCCACACTTTCCTTCTTTTTCAGCTGCTCTTTCCAGGGTAGGGCAGCCTCCCCCCCTTCACTGTATTTGGGGCTGCGCTGCAGTTTTGTGGGTTTGCGCCTAAGTGCTTACATGATTTGCCAGGTAGTCACTCACGCTTTACTCCTCGGCTTGCGTCCATAAATGCGGTAAGTCTCTTAATACCAGATTTCTTGCTCACTCGTTCCAGTGTGCTTCTTTAAACCCATGGCTGGTCTCGCACTGGGGGGACCTATCGGGGCAAAGGGAAGCTTCAATCCTTTGGCCATCGCCTTGGGAGAGGCTTCCCTCATGCCCCAGGCTACGAGTCCCTTCCAAGGGCTCTAGGGAGACCCAGAATAGTCTGGGACCCCTCCCATTCAGTGCGATTATGGGCTGCTCTCATCAGAGCTTCGATGGAGTGCCCCCACCAGCAAGACTTAGCTGACTGGTGTGCACACTAGTAGAAATTGTCTACTTTAAAAGACTTTCAGAAGCTTTAAAAAATGGTTACCTTTAATGTAAACAATGTCACATTGGGGTGAAAAAATGGCACCCAGAGTAAAAGTTTCTTCAGGAACTGCCAGCTCATCGTCTCCGGCCCCCAGACTGGAAGTAACCACAGATATCTCTAAGATTACTGCAGCATTGTGCCCTCTACTGGACTAGATGACTAACCTGAACAACAAATTTGAAGCCTTACAAAAGGAACTGAAAGAAACTAATGCAAGAACAGAGAAGACAACTAAAAAGCTGAAGAAGGTTGATGAGAAGACAAACATACTGAATCAAAGAATAGAGGCAGTGGGAAAAGGGAGGATGTCTGAGAAACAACAGCTGTTACAACTTCAGTTGGAAAGGTCACCATATGTCCTGAGATTTCAATGTATTCCAGAACAAAAAGGAGAGAATCTGAAAGAGATTTTATGTGAAGCCCTAGCTCCCGTGGCAGGCTGTAAAGCGGAACCTTTACAAAGCGACTTGGGCTGAGTTCAGACTGGCAATTTGCCCCACTATAGCTCCGTTTCAGTGATGTTTTAAAAGCGGATTAAAGGGGGCATTCACACAGGCACATCTGCCTGGTGTTCCCCACTCGTAGGCAACTCATGCTGTTCTGCTTCACTCCCGCATTTAAAAGATACCTCATAAAAATGGTAGCAAATCCCTGAAGAGTGCCTTTATGCCATGTTTGTCTGCTTCCCAGCAGTGTGAATGCTATGCAGAAAAGCCAGGAGCAACCCGTGTTGCACATAAGGGAACAGTGATATGATTGGCTGTGCTCCGCTCTACCGCCCAATATAGTGCCGGCACAGTGGGATCCTCCCCAAATAGGCTGGATGCCTATGTGTGTATGAGTGCATGAGCGCATCATGTGCTTATGCACTCATACACACATAGGCATCCAGCCAATTTACCAGGAAAAAGCCGTTTACAACCACTCCTCCAGGCCAGCAGTCTGAATGCTCCCGCATGCCTCCTCCCGGTATGCTCCCGCATCAGTCTGAGCTGTGTGACCAGGAAAAGCCAGAACAGTTTATTCCAAGACGTTTTTGCCATGACTGGCTCCCGCTGCAAACTGCCAGTCTGTCATCAGCCTTGGATATGGTATATCGAACCTATCTAGAATTTATCAAGAAAAACAACCTGCCTGGTAAATGACGGCATCTGTATAGATATGCCATCAAGATGACAGCTGGTCAGGTTCTCAGATCAGAGTAATCTAAGCTGACAGGCATATGGTCATGTGATGTGCCATATGACAACTGGATTGCATCAGCCTTGCATAGTGTGCATAGAGTCACTGTGACTCAGCAAGTATATCCTGATTGGCTATCTGCTGTATATATTCTGTAGTATTCTGTACACTGATGTGCCTTCATGGTTACTGGTGCCTGCGTAGCACTCTGTCGGACTAACAGTCTATTTGAGTGACTACTTGGACTACATGGACTGTGTAAATATTGTATAATAAATCTGTAAATAGTTTTCACCAGCGCATTGTCTTCCGCTTTATTACGCGCACTCCGTCAGTGAAGCGTTTGTGAAATTCTCTAAAAAGTCAACAAGAGATATGCTACTGAAAGTGACCAATGGAATAACCTTAAAAATCCAAGGAGAAGACATGAAAGTTTTAAAAGATGTTCCATTTGAAGTGAAAAAGAGGAAGAAGCAATATAAAAATCTGACCATTTCTACAGAAAAATTCTACTCCCTATAGATGGGTAATCCTGGAAGGTCTTATCTTCACCTTCAAAGAGAAAAAAGAAAAAATTGACTCTGTCCTTAAAGCAAAAGCGTTTTTGGAAGAGCATCAGAGCTCAGCGAAAGAAGAAGGAAAAGGAAAATTAGAGGACAATATCATTACAGAAGATGTTAGTGAACATGGTTCCAGGAGCAGTGACAGCTCTTCAAGTAGCTCCTTAGGAGAAGCTTTTGACTCCAAATCAGAACTAGGAGCTGCAGCTCCTAAATCATTTAAGATTAAGCTGCCCTTTGATAAAAACAAACATGGAGGGAAGAAAGCAGCTAAATAATCTGATTCTGAAATTCTGCCCTTTCTTTTTTGATTATTTACTAAGATGCACACACTACAG
Source organism: Gekko gecko (assembly GCA_029375565.1). NCBI lineage: Eukaryota > Metazoa > Chordata > Lepidosauria > Squamata > Gekkonidae > Gekko > Gekko gecko. Next base: position 144,763,952 of record JAPDNY010000005.1, read on the forward strand.
CTAATTTTGTTACTGCTTAATCTCTAATTATGTAAAAGCTAAATAATGAGGAAACATCAAGAAACTGAACTTTAGAGTATTATTTGATCCTCCCTTTTCCCCATACCTTGTAGTGTATAGAGATAAAAGCAATAAATATGTTGTTGTTGTTGTTTTAAAAAGGAAACTACAATATAAACCAAATGCAGGATAAAATAGAGCAGAAATGATGTAAGCAGCTTTGGGACCCCACTAGAGATAAAGGTGTAGTATAAACAACCAATCACGTCTTGTGATATCTGGGATTCAGTAGATGGTTCCTCAGGATAGCTGAGATGTTGTATTGTTGACAAGATATTCCCTACCCATCCCATTTCCCATGTTCCAGAAGACTCTGGTCATACCAAGCCCTTATACACTGTGCAGTAAATATATGCTCAAATTATTGGGAGGGGGGGTCATATATAGGTCATTACAGTTTTTAATGTTTTATTTGTTCTCTGTACTGCAGCTGTTGTGCCTGTTCTGATTCTTTGATTTATTATTTTTTCATTGGTTAATGGGAGACTCATTTCTACATACGGCTTTTCTGTTTGCTTTCCTCCCAACTGGAACAAAATTTCAGGGACATGCCCCTCATCCATGGCATCTTCCCTGCCAAATTTCAGAGGCCTAAGATACAGTCTCTCCATTTCAGAGGAAATTAGCATTCCCACCTGTGCAGGTGGGCATGTAAGTTTTCACACCTTTTTCAAAATCCAGAGATAGGAGGAGTCTATTTTAAAATAAAAATTAAGTATGTGAAATTTCAACTTGTGTAAATGTTGTTATAAATTGATGAGAATTGTTATAAAATGATGTACAGATGGTATATGACGCCTAAAAAAATTGCTATTATAAATGAAAGTATGTCCAACAAATGTTGGAAATGTAAAAAACATGAAGGGTCTTTTTACCATATGTGGTGGACATGTGATAAAGCAGTAAAGTATTGGACTGAGATCCACAATGAGATACAAAAAATTTTGAAATGTACTTTTAAGAAAGACCCACAGATGTTATTGTTAGGTCTTAAAATGGAAGAAATAAATGTAGCCAAGAGAACACTACTATGGTACTTGATCACAGCAGCCAGACTGATTTTTGCTCAATGTTGGAAACAAGATAAAGTACCTGAAACATGGGAATGGATTAAAAAGACGTTGTTTTTGGCAGAAATGGACAAACTAACAAGAAAGTTAAACAACGAAGAAGATGAAACTTTCTTTGAGGACTGGAAAGACTTTCAAAAATACTTGTTGAAAAATTGGGACATTGAACGTGGTTTGATTTGCTTTGATAGTTATTAAGAAGAAAATGAAATAGAATTAGATTTTTGAATTGTTACCGTTTGTAAGAGAAAATAAGTTTAGAAGTAATTGTAACAGAACAAGAGAGACATTAATGGGGTTGGAGCAGTGCGGGAAGACTTGTTTGGGGGGGGAGAAGGGAAATTAGAAAAATGGATATGTAGGTAGGTTTAAAATGTATGAACATGTGATATATCCAATAATAAATTGTATTTACCAAAAAAAAAAAATTAAGTATGTGGACAAGGGGAGCTAATCCCTGTCACATCTCTTACTTTATCTTGATGCACTCCAGTGCTTGAGCTATTCATCTCTTAGAAGAGCTGATTTCCACGATCAAAGTTAGTCCAGGAGAATAAATGCATAAAACTCAGGTGTAATTCACAGGAGGGCAGGTGGCTTAAGTCCCCAACCCTTGCCTATATGCTCCTTTTCTTTAAAAAAGCTTCCACCTCCTGATTATTATTTTTTTTACATGTTGCTTGTCTTCTCTCATTACTAAGGCAAACAACATCTGGGGTAGAGGGGGGAATTGTCTCATGGAAAACGTGTGGCATCTTTTACATGAAATTAAATATACTGAGTTGCAGCCCTAATAACCCACACCCACATAGAGGGATGATGTGATCCTTCCTCAATACTGTTGAATAAATTAATTTCTAGTCAAGAAATGGAGTCAGAAATGAGGAGGAAGTTCTTAGTGTTTAATTGCAATTAGACAGGGGAAAACAGTTGGACCAAATGGCCCATCAAAAACTGACTGCTTTCTGAGCATATTCAGGAAGTACATGATCATTTATACATGAACTGACATCATTAAGAAAACAATATTCAAAAAGGCATAATTGATTACAAAAGACAATGGTCATAAGAACATAACATAAGAGAAGCTAATGTTGAATCAGGCCAATGGCCCATCTAGTCCAACACTCTGTCACACAGTGGCCAAAAATACCAGTTGCCATTAGGAGGTCCAGCAGTGGGACCAGGACACTAGAAGCCCTCCCACTGCTGCCCCCTCCAGCACCAAGAATAGAGTGCAGCACCTGCCCCAGACTGAGAGTTCCTATCTATACCCTGTGGCTAATAGCCACTGATGGACCTCTGCTCCATATGTTTATCTAATTCCCTCTTGAAACTGTCCATGCTTGTAACTGCCACCACCTCCTGTGGCAGTGAATTCCATATCTTAATCACTCTTTGGGTGAAGAAGTACTTCCTTTTATCTGTTCTAACCCGACTGCTCAGCAGTTTCATGGAGTGCCCACAGGTTCTTGTATTGTGAGAAAGGGAGAAAAGTACTTCTTTCTCAACCTGCTCAATCCCATTCATAATCTTATAAACCTCAATCATGTCACTCCTCAGCCATCGTTTCTCCAAGCTAAAGAGCCCCAAGCGTATTAGCCTTTCTTCATAGGAAAAGTGTTCCAACACTTTTATCATTCTAGTTGCCCTTCTCTGCTCTTTTCCCAATGCTATAATATCCTTTTTTAGGTGTGGCGACCAGAACTGTACACAGTATTCCAAATGAGGTCGCACCAATGATTTATCTAGGGGCATTATGATACTGGCTGATTTGTTTTCAATTCCCTTCCTAATAATCCCCAGCGTAGCATTGGCCTTCTTTATTGCTGTTACACACTGTCTAGACATTTTCATTGAGTTATCTACTATGACTCCAAGATCTTTCTCTTGGTCATTCTCTGCCAGTTCAGACCCCATCAATGTGTATTTATATTTAGGATTTTTGGCTCCAATGTGCATCACTTTGCACTTGACCACATTGAACCCCATTTGCCACGTTGACGCCCACTCACCCATCCTTGACAGATCCCTTTGGAGTGCCTCACAGTCCTCCCTGGTTGTCACCACCCTGAACAACTTCGTGTCATCTGCAAATTTAGCCACTTCACTGCTTACTCCCAATTCCAAATTGTTAATAAACAAGTTAAAAAGCATCAGACTGAGTACCAATCCCTGTGGTACCCCACTGCTTACCATCCTCCACTGAGAAAGTTTCCCATTTATACTCACTCTCTGTTTCCTATTTATAAGCCAGTTTTTGATCCACAAGAGGACTTGTCCTTTTATCCCATGACTATTGAGCTTACTTAGGAGCCTTTGATGAGGAACTGTATCAAAAGCTTTTTGGAAGTCAAGGTAAATAACATCTATTGGGTCCCCCTTGTCCACATGTTTGTTCACTCCGTCAAAAAACACTAACAGGTTAGTGAGACAAGATCTTCCCTTACAGAACCCATTCTGAGTGTGCCTCAATAGTTTTTGTTCATCAATGTGCCTACTAATTCTTTCCTTAGTAACAGTTTCCACCAACTTGCCCGGTATCGACATCAGACTGACTGGCCTATAATTTCCAGGATCTCCCCTGGAGCCCTTTTTAAAGATGGGAGTGACATTAGCTACCTTCCAGTCCTCAGGAATGGAGGCAGGTCATTCAAATAATAAGCTTTTGATTTGTCAGATGTAAAGAAACGTATCTATGTTAAACCTAAATGTTCATATCCCAAGCAAAAAGGGTTTTTTCCCCGATACGAGACTAAAATCTTATCTGACCCAGACATTTCAAGGTTTTGTCTTTAAGAACTACAGAATCATAAACTTTATACATATTATCTTGTCTGCTAACAATAACAGACTTACGGGAGTAAAGCCTTTGATATAACAGTCCTTCCTTATATCCTAATGAAATATTACTTAAAAGAGAAATCCATAAAACCAGGAGAAAATATGAATATGAATAATCAAAAAGGGAAAAACCTATGTACAAAAATCTTTATATTTCCATTCATACTACAATAGTGATCTCTCAGCTCATATATTTTGATGTGCATATGTTGGGGGAGCCTACTTATCTCTAAATAAATTGCTTTTTGGATGCATTCCCTTAAAAAAATGAGTGTGTTGCAAATAGTCAAAAGGGATACTTGTAATGCACACCCAAACGTCCACCCCAGTCCTTGTTAGTTCCCACATTCAAGCAAAAAGTCTTACATTTGAAGGGAAGTGATACAAACATCATTTCAAAGCAGTCCCTAATTTGAAGTGACCTGGGTTCAACTCAAAAGTAGGGTGGAACTTTCTGAAATAGGTCAGTTTGCAGTATGAGCTCCCCAATTGGAACTTAATCAGTGCTGGCATCTGTTTTACTACTTTGCTATGTTTCAGCTTGCCCATTTAATCAGCAAAATAGTGCTGGCATTAGCAAAAGTTGCCAATGGCTTGTTCCAATGCTTTGCAAAGTCTGCTTTGATCAATAGACCAAAATCAACTGTTGCTGAAGGTGATATGCAGAAGCTGTTTACCTTTTAGCCACTGGATTCCATCCAACAGATGAAACTGTTGCATTTCAGTGGTTATGTAGACTGTGCTTATATATAGTTTGTGAAGTGACTCAGGATGAAAGTTAAGATAGAAATTAAATTGCTGTGCACCTAGTATTATTATTATCTTCATCAGTATTTTTAGGGAAATGAAGAGAAACAGCATAGCATTGCCTTCCCAACAGATTTTGAAAAACTACCTTCCTGAAAACAAAATGTGCAAGCACAGATGGGCAAATGTTTATCAAAATAGTGATGGAGGAACATGTTGGCAGAGTCATCCATCATTCCAAATAAATCTGCCGTGCCTTTCTTGAATACATCTCCCATTCAATCTGTGTTTTTAGAGGGCAACCAAGGAAGAAACAAGTGGTAACTCTGACTTAAATTCTATTTTTATCAAAACCTTGGCTGGTATATGAATGTCTGTCACATTAAAAAAAAAAAACTTACAAAACCCACATTTAACAATTTAAGGCTAGACACTGGATATCCATAATCAAGAAAATGACAGGCACACTTCATGCCTGATTACCCCCAAGAGAAAATGGCAAACATGCATAAGTACAAACTAATCATAGTGCATATGTTTTGTGGGAAAGTCTTTTTTAATTCTTGATTTCCACTACAGAAATTCCACTTCCAAAATACTTTCCATTTAAAAGTGGTGCACTAATGTGTTAGGCTTTGCCCTGCGTATCTGATGCACCATTCAGTGCAGTTCATGTGACATTAAATGTTTACCAAAAACCATAAGAAGCCAACCTGTGGTATGGATGCCACTAAAGACAAGCTGTGGAGAACTAGAACAGGCTTTGGAGATCAAGTGGATATGGCTATAACATGACATCAGGTCTACAGTCTTGGCTATCTCTCCAAATCCTGCCAAAGCGGCAGGATTCCTATATTATTTAGTGCATATCGGAGGAGTACTATCTCCATTGTGTGCATTACATGAAAAGTTGGTTGGCCATCAGTGCTTTAACTGCATTGTGTACCTCTTGAGAAGCAGCCATTTCTCACTCTTTTCACATTTCAGTCCCCACAAAATTATAAGATCAAGATTTGACTCACCAAGTATAAGCATGAATATGCCAAGATAATAAAGGGTTGAATCCCAACTGTACTGTCTGCCAACAGTATGTTGTTGTTGTCAGGGGTCATTTCATAGAAAAAGAGGTTCAGGAGCTCATTAGCATAACTCATTAGCATAACTTATTTGCATATGCCACACCCTCTGACATCACAGGAAGTGGGTCAGAGGGCAACACCCATCACTCAGGCTCCACTGGACTCTTTTGGATTGCTAGCTATGGGGGGGGGGGGGCACACAGATCTGCCCTCAGGCAGTGGTGGAGCAGCTTGAGGGCCAGCTTGCAGCAGCACTCTGCTGGGTTGGCCAGCTGGCTGGAAAAGGCGTGGGGGGGGCTGCTGGGAGCAGGAGGTGGTGTTTGCTGCATATGCCCACCCCCTGGGCTCCTTACTGCCAGAGCTTCGCTCCTGAGCGCTCCTGCAGGAAATGAGCCCTGGTTGTTGTTGTTATTTTTAACTCCAGCCACTTTCTTCCTCCTGCTGATCTCCCATTGATGACTTATACTGTCCCCAGGGGCCCACAGTAGGCGCAGCATTTCAGAGTGGTATAATGTAAAGGGAAGGAGAGGCAAGTAAGTTCAGTTCTAGTGAATGAAGTGTCTGCTGTTAGTGGGAAATCGAGTCAGGATCCAGCCCAGAATTCAGAAATATTTGGACACATATTTTCCATTGTTCCAAAAATAAAGCCTTCCATCTTTCTGTTGAAGAATACTGAGAAAGGAGATAAAAGTTTACCCATATGACAGTTCATGATTTCCTATTCCCATTGTGCAAATAAGAATTTTAATAGCCTACAGAAAAGATACACTGTCTTCTGTCTCCTGCTTAGGTGATGCGTGCAATGCAGAGAGGGCCTTTTTGGTTCTGGCACCAAAACTCTGTAACTCTCTCCAGGGACACTCAGCTTTCCACTTCTGTTGTTGTTTGCTGCCACTGGGAGAAGACTTCTTTGTTTTGCCTGGCATCCCCTCGTGATATTTCCTTCCTTTCTCTATATTTTAATTGCTTTTTATATAAAATAATACAGTTAGAAGGGGTCACCTAGTTCGGCTCAATGCAGGGTCACCTGCTCAATGCAGAATCAGCCTAAAGCTTTAGGCTGCAGGAGCAGCCTACAGCATTGGAGGTGGATTGAAAGTGGATTATTTAGTGTGTATGACCACAGCCTATGTCTATACCTGTGGCATCCTGCTGAAAATGCCTGCCACAAAGTTCACAGTATTCCCACATACAATGAGATTGGTCACAGACACCCAGCCATTCCCACCCAGCTATCTGTTATGCTATCCCCACCCCAGAGTGGTATAATGCAAAGGGAAGGACAGGCTAGGAAGTTCAGTTCTAGTGAATGAAGTGTCTTTCTGAAGCTTATCACTGCCCTGTTCCTTTCCCCACATTTCTACACCATACCAGAGCCAGATTCTTTCAGTGAAGGTAATATCTGTCAAATGAAACTAACTAAAATGCCCAGAATGTGTTGTCTAGATGACCTGCATTTTTGAGAACCTTCCATGAACACTGATAAATATGACCACATCAGATTGTTTTGTTTTGTATTTCCTAACTTGTGATTAAGGAACAGATACTGTTCATATAATCAAATTGGACTCACTGAGTCTCAAATCATGTGTATGTGTTATGTACCATCAATTTGCTTCCAACTTATGGCAACCCTATGAATTATTTAAAAAAATGTCCTATTGTTAGCAACCTTGCTCAGGTTTTGCAAACTGAGGGCCATGGCTTCCTTTATAGAGTCAATTCATCTCATGTTGAGTCTTCCTCTTTACCTACTGCCATCAACTTTCCCTAGCATTATTGAAAGCATCATGAGACATTGAAGTACACACTCTAGTGCAAACATTCTTTGAAGTATATGGAAAAAGGCAGGGGAATATCCTGTAACACATGAGGGCCACCTGTAACAATCCTGTAACACTTGAGGGCCACCATAGTAGAACATGAAACCTATGTAGTATAATCAATATGACTACTTTTAAAATGCTATGGATCACCATGTATGTGACCGAGTGGCTGAAATGAAAAACAGGGAGAGGTTTATCCCTCATCAATGTCTCCTCTCAATTGTAGCAGGAGTGTAGTGTGAAAACTACTGCCTGCCATGGATGCACTGAACACATGAAACTGCCTTATACTGAATCAGACCCTTGGTCAATCAAAGTCAGTGTTGTCTATTCAGACTGACAGCAGCTCTCCAAGGTCTCAGGCAGAGGTCTTTCACATCACCTACTGTCAGATCTTTTAACTGGAGATACTGCGAGAGTTGGACTATAAGGAAGGCCAAGCGCCGAAGAATAGATTCTTTTGAATTATGGTGCTGGAGAAGACTCTTGAGAGTCCCTTGGACTGCAAGGAGATCAAATCAGTCAATCCTAAAAGAAATCAACCCTGACTGTTCCCTGGAAGGCCAGATACTGAAGCTGAAGCTCAAATACTTTGGCCACCAAATGAGAAGGGAGCACTCACTGGAGAAGACCCTGATGCTGGGAAAGATTGACGGTCAAAGAAGAAGGCAACAGCAAAGGATGAGATGGCTAGACAGTGTTATAGAGGCAATGAACATGAAATTAAGCAAACTCTGGAGCACGACGGAAGACAGGCGGGCCTGGCTTGATGTGGTCCATGGGGTCGTGAAGAGTCGGACTCTACTTGCAACTGAACAACAACAACAATTGAGAATTGAACCTGTAACCTTCTGCATGCTAAGCAGATGCTCTACCACTGAGCCACAGCCCCTTAGCATGAAATGACTAGAGGTACCACTGCTATGGAAAACACAAGGGGAGGACTTCTATCAGTGCAATCCAATGCAGAATTACTCCAATTTACAGACTTTGGATTTCAGTGAGATTCTTAAGAAGTAATTCTGCAGGGGTTTTCATTCCTTTAAGATGACTCATAGAATTCTCTATACTTATTTGGTAATGCATTTTCCAGCACATGCCTGTAGGATTGTACTATACTTTTTGAATGCAGACAAAAATAACCCAATGAACAAGCAGAAACTGTCCATGAACAACCAATCTGTTCAGTGAAAAACTGGCTTCCTACTCACAACCAGTAAACAGAACATGAGCTGAACAGGCAGGTATTCAAGCATGCTTAGTCATAACATAGGTGTCCTGGCAAATTAGAACTTGCCCTCCTTGAGCTAAACCTCGGGAGAGGTATGCACATGCTCTGAGAAGCAGATGCTGTTGTTCCTCCACTCTGAATGGATGAAAGATTAATGACCTAAAAGAAGGTTATAAATCTCACCAAACTGCTAGAGAACAGTCTGAGTAGTGTCCAAGGCAACAGGGAATGAGGAGAGCCAAGGAATTCACAGCTAAGCAAGGTAAGAAGACAGTTATCAACTTTTATAGATAGAGAGGCTGCAGTCAGCAAACTAATTGAAAATGGCAACCACAGTAAAAGCACTGTCGGAGCAAATTGCCCAGTTTCAGGCTTTAATGTTAGCCTCACAGGAAAAAGTAAAAAAAGAAATTGGAGAGGTGAAACAGATAGGGGTGGAGATCAAAGAAGTTAAGGCAATTTCTGTGCAGGCAAAAAACATGGCTCAGGATAACAGGGAACAAATCACCCAATTAAAGAAACAGAATGCAGAACTGTCAGATAGAAGCAGATGTGCAAATTTGATTATATATGGGATTTCAGAAGATGTAGAGCAAAAGAATTTGGAACAATGTACTGTGGAATGGATATCTGAACAAGGGATAGAACTGGAACAAGACCAAATAGAATGGGCACACAGGCTGCAGATTAAGAGAAGGGGGGGAGAACCACACCCTGTCATAGTAAAATTTGCAAGAGAAAACAAAAAACAACAGATATTTTCAGCCTTAAAAAAATTAAAGGACTGAATTATAAAGGGAAGAAGGCTTATGTCAGGCAAGACTTCTGCCAGGACACACTGAGTCAAAAAAGATTAATGAAGCCATACACTCAGCAACTTTATAACAGTAAAATACAATTCAGCTGGGCATACCCAGCTTCTATAGTCATCTTCAAAGAGGGAAAGAGATTAATTTTGAGAGACCCACAAGAAGCAGTAAAACTACTGGAGAAGTTGGGACTTGATACAGGAAACCTGGAAGACCAAACAGAGATGGAAGAAACAGAAGTAACAGAGGTCAAGGAAGAAGGGCCCTCCACACACCAGGACAAGACGCAAAGGACATCCTCATAGAGGCAGAAAATTAAGGGAAGTATCTATTAAATAAAAGGTCATAAACAGTAATGTGAAAGAGTTAAATGCATCGGAGGGGGGAGGTGTGCACACCTGAAGGTGTAGAGAGAGGATGATTTATTTCTCCTCAAACAAGAGCTCTACACAAGGGGGAAGGGGTGGCTGGAAGAACGGGAGAGGAAAGGGGAGAAGGCTAAGCAGGGTAAACAGAATAAAAATTAACTTTCAGTGTGGAGGAGGAGGAAAGCTCAGAGTAAAAGAGTATGGTTGAAAGTTTGAAGGTGCTGACACTGAACATGAATGGCTTGAGCTCTGACCTAAAGAGATATAGACTCTCCAGATTTACAAAACAACAGAACATAGATATTATGTACCTGCAGGGAACACATAAAGCAAAGAGAGATAATAAACCATTGTTTAATGACCCAGCATGGGTGGTGCTGGCTGAAGCTATAAGTGAATTTAAGGCGAGGGGAGTGGCAATATTAGTACATAAGAAGTATGGTATTAAGTTAAGAGAAATAATAGCAAATGAGGAGGGAAGATATCTGTTAGTTAAATGTTTACTTGAAGGCAAATTAATAACATTAGTAAATATATATGTCCCTAACAAAGGACAAAAAAGATTCTTAATTAAAATCCTTAAAAAAAATACAGAAATTTGTGGAAGGAGAAGTATTAATAGCAGATGATTGTAATATAGATGTTACTAAAAGTAATGTGATATGGTGGAAAAAATGGAGCCTAATAGAAGCATATGAAGCTTTGGGATTGACGCCACAACCAACATACTTTTCAAACAGATATAAAACAGCTTCATGCTTAGACTTTATAATACTTAAAGAATTTGGTAAATGAAAGCAAAAAATATAGTTACACACCCAATATGGATTTCAGACCATGCACCCATTAGCATAGAAATAGAAGTCAACTGGGACAAAGGAAAACAACAACAACATGGAGATACAATAATATGATCATGTCTAAAGGAAAGGATAAACAATATATGGAAAACCAAATAAAATTATACTTTCAGGAGAACAGAGGAACAGTAACTACAGATATGCTTTGGGATGCAGCCAAAGCTTTAATCAGGGGACAGTGTATAATGAAAGAGAAAGAATTAAAAAGAAGATGGTACTCTGTAAGAAATGATAAAATACAAGAACTCGAGAATTTACAAAAACAGCAATTACAGAAATTCTGTCATAATAGAAACAGATTAATTATAGAATTGAAGAAACAATTAAATTCTTTAGACTCTAGGACACTATGGAAAAAACAAGTTATGGTAAGAGATGAATTCCAGAGAAATTCAATAAATTCAGTCAAAAGATTAGCAAACTATTTAAAGAGTAAAAGAGATAAGCAAAGAGTGAGAACCATTAGAGTAAACAGGAATATAACACAGAACCCAGAAGAGATTAAGGAAGCCTTTATGGATTTCTATAAGACCCTCTACAAAAAAAATAATACTGTGGAATTTGAGGAATTAATAGAAACTAAACTCACAGAAACAGAAAAGGAAAGTCTTGAAGGGGAAATAACAATGCAAGAAATAGAACAAGTAATAAAAGGTTTAAAAACAGGTAAATCACCGGGTATGGACGGATTTACAGTGGAATTTTATAAGGAAATGAGAGAAATTCTAGCACCAGAACTATGTACAGTCTTTAATACTATACTAAAGGGAGGAAATGCACCTAACACTTGGAGGAAAGCAGAAATAACAATATTATTAAAACCACAGAGAGACCCTCAGGAAGTGGGTTCCTACAGGCCAATAAGCTTATTAAATCAAGATTATAAAATCTTTACTAAAATAATGGCAAATAGACTCAAAAATATTACTCCTAAAGTAATAAAAGATTATCAGTATGGCTTTGTTAAAAATAGAAGTATAGCTCACCCAATTAGAAACATATTAAATGTATTAAGCCACTGCTGATTGGGGAAAATAGGTTTGCTCAAATTAGATGTATATAAAGCATTTGATACACTATCCCATGAATTCCTGTGGAATATAATGTCAAAATATGGAATTGGCCAGGGATTTATAAAAACCATACAGGAAATATATAGAGAAGGCTCAGCGGTAGTTCGAATAAATGGTGAACACACTGCACAATTCCCAATTACAAGGGGAGTAAGACAAGGATGTCCACTTTCACCCTTTCTGTTCATAATGGTGATTGAACAATTAGCGGAAAGAATTAGAAATTCAGGGAGGATAGAAGGTTGTAAAATAGGCAAAGAAGAGATGAAGATTAATCTGTTTGCAGATGATATAATAATAATAATAATGTCCAACCCAAAGGAAGGAATTTAAAAGACAAAGGTGATACTAGAGGTCTTTGAAACAATGTCAGGGTTAAAAATTAATATGATGAAATCAGAAGTACTATACCATAATGTGAGCCGAGAGGAAAGGAAAGAAATTAACATATTAACCAAAATAGGATTGGGAGTCAAGAGATTTAGATATTTAGGAGTAGAAATATCTCAGAATATCAATAAGATTGTAGAGAAGAACTATAATAATGTTTGGAGGAAAATAATAAGAGATAGGAAAAGATGGAAAAGAAAGTCCTTAAATATAACATCCAGAATTAGGAGTGTAAAAATGTTCTGGATACCTAAATTAACATACTTATTTCAAGTACTACCATTAGAAATTACCAAACAAAAACTGGAGAAATGGAATGCATCAATAAGGGAGTGAATATTTGGTAGTACAAAGACGAGAATTTCAAAAAAAAAAATCTATAGTCATAATTCAGAACTAGGGTGGGGTGTACCAGACATAGTAAGTTATTATGAAGCCTTCCAGTTGAAAACACTTTTAGAAATAGAGCAAGATGAGAATCAGAAATGGGTCAAATTTGAAAATAAAGCAAATAAAGGAATAGGGAAATATGGTATATTTACAAATAAAGTGGAAAAAGAAGACAAATTAGAGACGGGCCCTAGGAGAAATACATTAAGAATTTGGAAGAAGTGGCAACCAAAGTGGTTAAAAGGTATATCTAGATGGGCACCATTAGAAACTTTAGAAAAGGATAGTATAGACCATAGATGGTGGGAACTGCTCAGAAAAAATAGCACTACAATAGTACTACAGATAAAATTAGAGTTTCAATAGCCATTCCACATACAAAAGAACCTCCTCAAGAAACAGGAAACCTCCTCAGGAAACAATCCATAGACAAAAGAACCTCCTCAGGAAAGTTCCTCCATTAGCATGTTCATAGTCTGGAGAACTACTACAAGATAATAAACATAAACATAAATATTTATTACGGTCAGAGACCCATCAAACAGCATACAGGCTCAGAATACAGACCCGGGTTACCAACATTACGGGGGAGAAATGTCGTAAGAAGAATTAAAGAGGTGCTTGTGCTTTGAAAATGCAATAAAAAGAAATTTGGCAACCTTCCTTGATATTTCGATGGATTTGTCCTCCAATAGGTATTTCAACACAAGTTCCTCGGAGTGGATTACTAGTTGTCCTTGGCACCTAAATGACCTTAATACAGGTGTAATCAAGAGAGCTCTTTCTTCGGCATAGTAAGCACAATGAAATAAAATATGAGGAAGGGTCTCAATTGACTCGGAGGGGCATGAGCAAAGTCTCAAATGCCTAGGAATGCGTTGGAATCTTCCAAAAAGAACTGCCAATGGAAAAGTGTCAAATCTGGCTCTGGAAAAAGCCCACCTGTGGTTTGGGTTAGAGATGTTAGCTAGATATGGAGAAGTGGTCATATAGTTTTTAGAATTCAGAGATTTGTAAAGAGATGGGAGTACAGTGTGAGACTTTTGCAGCTCAATATCTCTGAGGCGTTGGTAAATAATAGATTTTGCCCTAACATAGCCGCTTTCCAGAAGTTGGTGCGGGTCTAATCCTAAAGTTCTCAATTTAATAATAGCTCTGGAAGACCACTGGGGGTAAGGAGATGCGGCCAACAGCACTGGAATTAACCCAACAGGAGTAAGGTGAGCTTTCAACCAGAAGCAGAAAGAGTGCAGCCATATGTCCAGTTCTACTGTGCTAAGGCTGGCTTCTTGTCTCAAAATGCCATTAGCAGTACATCTTGGAGTATTGAATAATGATCTCAGGAATTTTGATTGGACCAGTTCTAGCACCTGAAAATTTGTGGATCGCATGATTTGTGTTCCATATCTCATTTGGGCTACAACCTTAGCAAAAGTTTCAGGGCAGCTGGAATGAAGTGTGCACCATCCTTTCTATAGAATCTTAATATAGCCGAAGCAGTTCTTTCAGCAGAGACAGCCACTGATTTGATGTGAGCTTCAGGGTTACCATGATATGCAAATGTAACCCCCAGATATTTAAAGAACTTTACCTACTTAACATCATTCCCATTTATTTTCCAGCTATATTTTTTTAACCTCTGATTAAAAGACATTATTTTTGTTTTAGAGAAGTTAATTGACAGCAAATTTTCCTGGCAGTGGCTGGAAAAAGATGAAAGTGCTCGCTTTAGACCAATTCTGGTCAAAGATAAAAGAATTGTGTCATCTGCATACATCAGAACCGGTACTTTATATTCAAAATTGAGTTTAGGTGCATGAACATCAATACAGCGCAAGTCAGATATAAGAGAATTCACATAAAAATTAAACAAAAATGGAGCTAACGGGCAGCCCTTCTTAGCTGAATGGGTTTAGAAAGTCTGCCGTCCAAGGTGTATTTTACCTGGAGAGTATTATTACTGTGAAGTTTTATTATCAGATGGAGAAGCCTTTTGTCTATGGTGGTAGAATTCAGTTTCGACCATAGTGTCACACGGTCAATTGAATCGAAAGCTGCCTTCAGATCAACGAAGGCAGCAAAAAGGGTTCCTTTTTGATGCTGTGTGTATTTATATATTAGATAGTCCAGCACCAGACAATGGTCTAAGGTTGAGCGGCGTTGGCTAAATCCCGCTTGCTCAATGTTGAGAATATGTTCGGTTTCCATCCAGGCGCACAATTTGAAACATAGATATTGGGAATAAAGCTTACAAATGATATTTAACAGACTAATTGGTCTGTAATTGTTCGGATCAGATCTATTGCCTTTCTTGTATATAGGAATTATTATGGAGAGACCCCATTCAGGAGGAATTTGGCCAGATTGATCTATGTAAGTAAAAAGATTGGCCAAAATTGGGGCCCACCAAGCAAGATTAGCTTTTAAAGCTTCAGTGATAAAATCACTGCCTGGAGCTTTACCTTTTTTCAAATTGTTGATTAGATGTTCAACTTCTTGGACGGAAACTGGGTCCCAGGAGGGGATATACTCAAGGGGGGATGGAAATAAATGAATCGGAATAATGGACACTAAATAAAGTCGAATAGTGGTTTTCCCAGAGTTTTACTGGGATCTTACTGGCTGGTGCATTGCTGAGTTGTCTGTTGGAATTCGACACCAGTTTCCAGAATTCTCTGCTATCTTTTGCATTGGCGGCTTTAATCAAGACCAGCCATTTCTTTTTAGAGTCAGCTAACTTTTTGGCTCTCAGAATTGCCTTGTATTCTTTTGGATTTCAGCTGCTGAGATAGAATTTGGGGCACTTTGAAAAACTTTAAAGAGCTTAATTAAGTTTACCTTAGCCTGCCTGCAGTCATTATCAAACCAGCTATTGGAATAAGAGCTCCTTACATGGGTCTTATGAACTTCTTTTGAAAAAAGAGGAGTTAGTATAGAGGTTAAATGGGTATATGTGGTCAGAGGTGAGAGATCTTCCTTTGCTTGGTTTGTAAAGTTGCTAAAGAAGGTATTCCCTTGTTCAGACAGAGTCCACCTAAGGAACTTGTCATTTAACTCCTCATTCCACTTAAGTTTCTTTCTGCCAGCCATTGATACTGATGCGGGATATAGTTTACGATTGTTGGAAAACCCAGCTGGGTCTCTGGGCCATCTCAATATGAGAGGAAGATGGTCACTTTCAGTTCTTGCATCAACTGATAAATCAGTGACTCTTGTAAAAAAGTCTAGCGAGGACATTAAATAGTCTATTGTTGTATGTTTGGTGCCAGCCCAGAACGTGAATTGACCCGAGCAATCTCCTTCTACAGCACCGTTAAGAATATACAAATCAAGCCTATGGGCCATTTGTGCAAGGCATAGACCAGCATAGTTTGCTACTGGATCTAAGGAAACACGCTTGTAAGAAGGGAGGGAGCTAGTGGCAGTGTTAAAACCAAAGTTAGAAGTTAGCATCTTGTCATTGGGACCCATCCTTGCATTTAAATCTCCACTGACCAAAATCATTACCTTGGGAAACCTTTGCATACAGAAACCAATGCTTGATTCCAGTTTTTCCCAAAGTGCACATATTTGTGCCTGAGATCACTGGGGGGGAAGATAACAGTTAAAGCATAATATGGAGTAAATAGAGAATTTAAGATAAACAGCCTGTACAGTGTTGTCTGTAAG
This sequence comes from Gekko gecko, assembly GCA_029375565.1. NCBI lineage: Eukaryota > Metazoa > Chordata > Lepidosauria > Squamata > Gekkonidae > Gekko > Gekko gecko. The sequence continues at coordinate 144,780,368 of JAPDNY010000005.1, forward strand.
CTGGATTTCTACCGCTTCAGCATTTAAGGCTGGTCAATTAAAATACATAGCCCCCCCGATGGTCTTCCCCCTTTGGAGCTGGGTAGGGCTGCAGAGGAAAAAGCAAGGTAATTTGGAAGATCACAGTCTGATAGCATCCACATTTCCTGCAAAAAAAGAATATTAAATTGGGTTAAGTAGTCAGTGAAGTTCCTATCCAAATATTTTCCGGCCCAACCTGCAATGTTCCACGACAGGAGCAAAATATCTTGATTAGACTACAAGATAATGACTCAGCCCTACCCCACCTTCCAGGGTAGATATAAATTACTTGCCATTTTTCTGCTCACCTAGACAGAGAGTATACCCTCTTTCTGTGTTATACCTCTGAGGATGCCAGTCACAGCTACTGGTGAAACGTCAGGTCCTACAATGCCAAGACCACGGCCACACAACCCGGAAAATCTACAGCAGTTAATAAATTCTGGCTGTGACAGCCTTCAACAACATATCAAACCACTTTTTGTCTGTGACTTCAGCATACAGCCAGATACAAAAGCCCGCATGTTAAAAAAAAAAAATCTTTTCAGGTAGAACAAACCTCTCTATTTCCATGGGATTGCAGGCACAATGCATAAAAACATCTCATAAAAAAGTGCATCAAACAAATGCATACCAGATGTGATTTCCCAAGGGCAAATCTGTGTTGCTCAAGTGGAAAACAGATTTCTGTTACCACGTTTCCTAAACTCAGTTCAGAGATCAATGTTGAGCTTGAGATTTAAATGACAGAAAATAACACCTTGTATTTATATGCTTCAAGTGCTGAAAACATTTCGAATTTATTCATACAATCCCTACAACAATCCTGTGAGGCATGTCAGTATTGTTATAATAAGAAAGAATGACTGTTTCAGAGATAAGCTTTGAAGAAGGGAACTTCTGATTCATAGCACAGTCTCTTACCCTTTATACCACCACAATTCTAGACTATGGAAGACTAAGGAAGATCATTGGAAACAGGAGGAGAGGAGGGGGCAGAAAGTATTATAGTAAAGTTGTGTGCAAAGTTACTCCAGTCTATGCTTATCAATGAGAATGGGCTTATACTACTGTAAATTGAAATGTGAAAGACATAAGCCCAGATCCAGTTATAGTAATAAGCAACTAGCTACCCATGAGGCCCAGGTGACAATACCTAGTCCTTTTTTACTAGATCCAGTGCTCATCTTTTATTATACTAGAGAGACTGTAGGAACTTATCCTCCAAACTTTGCATTGTGGTAGCCACCAAATTATTAAACAGAACTGTAAACGTATTTTGTCCTAATATATTTAATATTAAGCTGCATGTTCACATGTTTTCTGGCTGCATGTGAATAAAAATTATGTAGGTTGTGGAATGTGATGGTTGACTCTTTCCATTTAAGATGCAAGTGGCCTTATTTTTTATAGTTCTTTTAAAGAAGTACTATAAGGCTCAGAAGATGTCAGTGGCTATGTAATACTCTGATCTGGCAGTGACAGAAGTCAAATTACTGCATAGGGAGACTATGAACACATAATATTCAATTAAAGCAACAACTCAATATTCAGCAAAATATACTTAACAGAATATAGACTTTCTTCTGATTCAAAAATGGATTTTAACTTTAGCCACCATATACAGAAAGAAGATTTAAGATATAAAGATAGCAGATTTGTCACAACGTTTCCTGCACGTCATCACAGTGTTGTACCATTAACGGGGGGGGGGGGAGGACATTGATAAAAGAAACACCATAGTAAAAATGCATTTTTATACTGGAGAACTGATTATGAAGCAGAACAAAATAGTTTCAAGGAAAATAGGGGACAAAGCAGCTTGAAAATTTGTTGTTTTCACACACCACAATCAATCAAATGACTAATTCTGCCTCTGCAATATGCCAGTTACAAATGGCAACAACTTGCATTAATGGTATATAATTAATCTTTTCTTTGAAAGCAGAAATATTTTTGATGGGCCAAACATTGATGAAGGTAATATATTTTCAGTATTGTTTTGGCACAGCTTCCCCCCCCCCAGATAATACAAAACAACAATATTTGAGGTTCAACTGGTATTATTTATTTATGATATTTACATTAATTAAATGGCTGATTTACATCATTGCTTATTGAATAAGCTGGTGATTTTGAGGGCAGGCTGTTCTAGGCATCCATCTGGTCTGCTTTCCTGGCAAGGCCACCTCCATTCCAAATGCAGCTGGCACTTCCATTAGCCTTGCTTTTTACTACCTGCACAGTCCTTTGTGCAGAGAGGTGTGAAGATGTATCTCTCTCCCCTGATGTGTTTCTTGTCTCCTACCAGTAATGGCCATATTAGTGTTATGGCTGGTTTTTCAATGGCCACAGGCTTGAGGGCGCCACTCCAGATATGTCTCTGGAGGAATTCCATCCAGACCACCAACAGACCAGGGCAATCTTATTTAATCTTCTTTAAATATAAGTGCAGCCCCTTTGGTCTACACCATATCATTCTATCCTAAGTGTAATCATTCTATCCTAAGTGGGTCAGAAAAAGGGACAGAGCTTCTAGTTTAGAGAAGTAATTCCCTGCCCAGTTAAAAAGGGAGAAAGCTCTAAAAGAGTGGAGTGATCCCTGGTTTGTTTAGAGAAGGAATTTGGGTAATTGGTAGTTTATCCCTGCCTTCTGAAATTCAAAGAGTCAGTTAGATTTAAGAACTTATATTGGAGTGTCTAGCAAACAGTGAAATCAAAGCCTCTCATCTCAAAGATTTTAAGACTTTGTGAAAAGCTTAAAAGTCTCACTTGCTGGAAACATATTAACTGGAGTTTGTGAATTCACTAAGTTACCTCAGAGTTATTATTGATTCACCACAGACATTTTACCCCTGATTTCACCTGACTTTCCCCCCTCTAAGTTAAATAAAATATCTTGTTTATTTTTGAACTTTCAAAAAACCCTCAAGTACCATTTTCAGAAATATGCATTTAAAAAGGGGATCTTGTCTTTACCTTCAAGTTCCTGGGCTGAAGCAGCATCAAAATATAACAACATAACAGGGTGGAACAGCCTTCAAATAAGAAGAGAATAAAAGGGCTGCTCAGCCAGAAAGGAAGAAAAAAACAGGGAAAATCCTGTATGTGAGGGAGGGAAGAGGACAAGATCAGCATAGCCTCAATATGAAAAGAGTGTCCCCCAAACTTGGGCACTGGCAGCCCTGCTTCCACTGAGATACTGTAGGTGACTGCCCCAAACTGGTAATACATCAGTAGCATCCTGTCACCATGCTGAAATAGGCACCCTGGGCTGTCACCACTTGCCCAAAGCCTTAAAAGGGCAAAGTCAAGGATTCCCTTTTGGTCTATCTTGGATGACCAGATGCCCTTGCCCTTTTGGTCTATCTTGGATGACCAGATTCCCCGCCTTGCCTCACTGGATGAGAGCTTCACATCTGACACTTACAAAGCCCTTTGATACATGTCCCAGAGAAACTGAGCAAAGAGCTCACCAGTCTGCAGAGCAGCACAGAATGCCACCAAGGCAGCTGCTTGGAAAAGAAGCACTTCATTGTGGCTAACACAGTGCGACTCATACCCCTCCCCAAGCAGCCTCATCAGCTCAGGAGTAAATGGAATCTTTCACCACTGGATATTCCTGGGACTAACTTTCCAGCATCTTACACATCCTGAAATCAGCCGTTGTACCTGCTAAGTTATCTACCTTTTAAGTATACTTAGGATACTCTTATCTAAGAATACTCCAAATACTAAGGCTACTCCTGCTCCTTAACCTGTTCTTACTTTCCTCAGTCACCTCAATGTCACAGAAAAGCAAGGAGAACAGATCTACATATTCTCTCCACCATAGTTTTAATTTGGTAGCTGGTAAAAGCTGATGTCCCAGTGTCAGTGAAAGCTGATATCTCAGTCAAAATGATTGCACAGCATAGGGCTAATGTTTTGATGGCACCTGCTGCCATTTTGATAACAAACCAGCTAGCAGTCCTGGAATAACTGACCGTGAGGCATTTGGTATCAGACCCTATTCAAAAACTGTGCTCAGCTCCCCCCATTCCAATGCTGTAGGTGTGGAGATGAGTGGCTGGGGCAGTGAGGGGTCCTTTTCCCCTCCCCATAGCCCAGCAACCCATTTGTACCCTCCTTCTTGTCTTCACCTGTGAAAATATAGTGCACTCTTGTTTCTTCATCCTGGCACTCACCCCAAGCTGATCCAATGGCAGCTGAACCACCTCCTTGCCCAGACAGCCCCCCTGGTCTTCAGACAAAGCTGGCCCACTGGATCCAGATGACAAGGGCTGTGGCTGCTCCACTGCATCTGACCCACCAAGATCCACTGCCCAACTTCAATGGCTCCTGGTGCTTTATTCAACAATTCTTGCTTCAATGCTGCAACTTGAGCTGCCAAAGAAACAGGAAAATGATTAGCTGCAGCTGCTCACCTGCATACTTTCAGGAGGGGGGAGCACAATGCCAGGTGCCTGCCCCATCAAAATTCAAGACTGCTGGGCCAGTCATTCCAGGATTTCAAGCCTTGCCCCCAGCTCTGCTGTTCTAGCACCCTCTAGCACCCTCTTCTTCATCAGACAACAGTTGGGCTGGTATTCTTTTTGGAGGCTGCCTTTTCACTCATCCATCTCTCTTTCTTTGCAGTGCTTTTTTTGCTTTCTTCTTGCTAGGAACACACAGTGTGACCAGAAACACAAGATTCAGAGTGGCCAAACTGTAATTCTCCTAGCTCTGCTGATCACAATTGGTACTTGGCCTGCCTCTAAGGGCCCTGAGTGGGCGAGCAACTGGACAAAACTCCTGGCAAAGATCAGCAGATGGCAGTTAGACACTCTAACCACTACACCACTTGGCATGACCACGTACTGCAGGGAATGAAGCTCCTGCCCGCCCGGCAACGCCGCTGGTGGGCGGGGGCTGCTTTGCCGCCCTGAGGAATCTGGGCAGCAACAGCAGTTGGGACCCATTCGTCCCAATGTGGCTGGGGGCGGAGCCAGCCATTCTAAAATGGCTGAGGCTCCATTCCCGGCTTGACAGTTGCTCCGTGCGCTCGCCCACCCGCCCTCCCTGTTCTTAGTGTAGGCTATTGCTGGTCACCTGTGGGGCCAGGTAGGAATTTTTCGCTTCTACCCAGATTGGCTCAATGGGTGGAGGTGTTTTCGCCTACCTTACACTGTGGGCAGTGGATTATGGGACATTGTGGTGGACGGCGGTTAAATAGGTTGGTCACTTGGCAGATTTGTGCAAGCAAAAAATGGAACTGGTGAGCACCCTACGGCATATCCCGTTAGGGAACAGGGGGTCATCAGGAACTGCCTTCGGATTTAAAGGTCCAGGGTGGGGAATGGTGATCACCTCTGGGAACCTTTTAGGGCAGGCTCCTCCCTACAAGTTGGAAGGCTTCAGGGGTAGGTGCTCCTAGGAGGCAACCAGTTTGCTGGGCTGCTGGTCATGAGCCAGATAGTTGGCTCTGGATCGGAGCTAGGTGACCCACCCTTCAAGGGCAAGGGGGTTGGTCAGAGGAGTGACACCTGCCTTGCCTGTTCCATGCTTGCTTAGTTGTCCATTGCTGCAATGTTCTGATAAATAGTTAATAAAGTGGCCCTTGTTTAATTCCACACTGTTGTCTGTCTCATTATTCCGGCTGGGGGGGCAATAAGGCACAAGCTATACTATACTGAGTACATTTATTTATTTATTCTCCCCTTTTTTACTTATTTACTCATGACTAAATCCTAACTCTTAGCTATAATTAGTCTAATGGTAAGCTATACTAAGCACCACACCACACCCTAAAATCACTTTTGCCCCTTTGGATCCCTAAGGGCAGAGGTGCCTTAACCAGGCAAAGAAATCCCCCAAAGACACTTCCTATGCAGGCTTTGAGCCCAATGCTACTTCAACAGTAAAATGAGAGCAGTTGTGTTACCTCAGATGGTGGCTCAGTGCCACATGATTGCACAACAAATTCAAAATGGCTTCCACCACTGCTGGCGGGGGTGGGGGATGGGGCACCAGTGATCATAAGCAAAACCTAAAGCATTGTGTTGCATTTGAAGTCAACAGGGTTGGGCAAATTGATCCATAAATCTCTTTTTTTAAAAAACAACAGGCTAGTCTTTCAAAGGAAATATTTGTTTTCAGGGTTGAGCCCCCCTCCCCTTTTGAGCCTATTCTTTCAAAGGACATATTCAACCAGAGTTTTCTAATTCTTTGAACTACTGTATTGAGCAAAGTAAAATTTTGAATAAGGATGGATTTGGGCATTCATGGACTTTTTTTTTTTATTGAGATGGTGCAAATATTCCATTTTAAAATCTTATTCCTTTGATGGTAGCTGTTTTTTTTTTCCTCTCTATGGCTACTGTTTCTTCACCCTTTCTGGATAAATCACCTGACAGTCCAGCCAAATCATAGATCAGGCAGTGATTGGGTTGGCATCACAATGCTGTATAAACCGTTTGAATTGGGTACATGATGGCATCATTGAGGACAAATGAGGACAACTGAGAGTGAATGAAAGTCAGGACATTTTTTCAAGGAGAGTTCTTAAACTGCTGAAAATTGGAGGTTTTATTTAGCACGGCTGAAAGTTCATGAATTATAAACTTTTTATAGCTCAGCTCCGTTTCCTCCCTTAAACACAAGAGAAAATGGGGGGGGGAGCTCATAGAAGCTTTAGAGAAGTACTAAATCCCAATATGTGCTTTCACAATATATACACAAATGTGTATGCCCTCATAGATGGAAGAAAGAGTCATACAACAGTAGTTGGGAAACTAAAGGCCACATTATTTATTTACAAAAACAATGGCAGGGGCAAGCAGTATGCTGCGGCATGGTCCAGGCCTGGGGTCACTGAAAACCCCACCCTTGCCATAGGACAAAGCAATGCACCTGTCCCCTGGGGCATAGCCCGCTGTAAGTGGCTCGAACCTGGGCAGCCCAGCCATGGAATATGCCATAACAACCCTTCAACCACAGCTGCAGGGCCTATGTAGAGTGTCCATCAAGGCAATCCAAAAGGCAGTCTGCCCTCCTCATCCCTGACCACAAGGCCACAGTGATGATCCTGACAGATCACTCTACCCTCCCGGGTTGCTGATTGGTGCTTACCGAGCCACGACAATTTTTTCCTTAAACCAAACCCAGCCATCACAAGGGTCAAACCTCAGTTTAGACCCCTGCACCCACTAAATACTGAATACTGTCATAAGCCCTTGCCTCAAATCCTGCAGAAAAATATCATTCTCTTTTTCTGACAGGTGAACGCCATCATAGTGGCCTAACCCAACTTTCACGGTGTGCCTAATCTCCCCACTTGCCTTGCGCTGAGCTCTTTCGATTGCTTTGTGATCAAAAGCACCCTGCCATTCCCTGCGTGGAATCATGGCGGACCAAACAATAGTTGTATTTGGCCACTGGTGCTGGACTGGTGCAAGTCAAAATCACCCCGGGCCTGCAAAACTAGGGCCTTCCTTTTCAAGAAACCCAAATCATTGTTGCCCAGGTGTATAACAAGCACATCAGGTGGACAGCCAGTGCCCTTTCCAAACAGAAGGTGCAGGAGGCCTGCCCAGTGCATGCCCCAGTGCCCCCTCCATTCAACCATGGCCCATCTACTAATGCCCAACAGTGAGCCAATGGCTGATCTGTTTACTTGGTGAGCTGCCCAGAAGATAAAGCTGTGCCTGTAGATGAGAAACCTTCTCCTCCTGTCACAGAACACAGCACCTAAAAAGAGAAGACAGTGAACCACTGAAACCCAACGAGAAACAGCTCACAGTATGGCAAGAGAATGCACATAATCCTTATAGGCAGATGATCTCCATTGCCCTACGCTCTGAACATCAGTTGCTGAATAACTCAGGGCAGCTGCAGTGGAAGTGGTGCCAATCCGAAAAGGGTGAGTTCCAAATTGCACCCCGGAAAGGCCCAACTTGCCTAAAGCCCGGCCGGTAACTGCCGCAAAACTGTTACCTGGTCAGCAGAGTTCTATCCACCTGCCTAACTTGAAGTGCAATGGGACCCCAGGTTGCAAAGGACCCCTTTTATCACTGCTGGGGAAATGGGTTGCCTCTGGTCCTCTAGAGCACCCTTTTCCCAAGACATTCATAGAATGCTTTAGAAATGTTTGCATTTGCAGTCATTGTGATTTGCTAGGCACTGCCCAATGTCCTAGGGCTTATATTTGCACTGCTCAAGTGAACTAACTTATGGATATTCCTGGGTAGCGTTGCCAACTGCCTGGAGAAAAAGAAAGCCATCTACCTTTAATGGGATGCTACTTATCCAGGGATGTTATTTACCTCCATGCCATGAAAAACTACAGCTGCACATTTTCATGCATTAAGTCTCTATTAAACAGACAAGACTTATTTCTTTGGATCTTTTGGCAACTCTGTGCCCTGAAAGATAGGAAATTGAGACCTAGAATTGTCACTGACTAAGGTATATATCAAAAGATAGTGCCTCTGATCCAGTTCCAGATCCACTGGATTGTCAAACTGTGGAAACAACCCCAATAGAATATCTGGATCATTCTCTCAGTACCTTGGCATTCTTAAAGAACTTTCCAATGATTGCAAGCAGACCTGAACAGGGAGGCATCCATTATTTTAAAAGCCAAGAGACTGCCCCAATAAAGCATTCTGATATACTTCTAGGTATTTAAGTTCTCTAGCTCTTTAATAAGCACTAAGACCCATCATAGCAAAAAGTTAGTTTGGCTTTTAAGTATATGATATTGCCCATCTACAATGTGGTGTCACTTTAAAAACATTTAGTATTATTATTATTATTTTTAAAAACACCTCACTCTGAAGAGTGCACAGTACCTGTCATCTCTTAGAGAAACTGGGTTCCTATCCTGAAGACCAAGGGCAATCACACAGTAAATGTGCACTGGCTCCTTCATATAAACAGGTGTATGCACAGACATGCAGGTGCTATGTTCATTCACTGTAATGTGAACATGGCTTCAGTGGAGCCTATCCACATATATACTTGAGTAAGGCTGGGCTGCTAGGCCTGAAAGTAGCTTCTTTCCTGGCCAGCCACCTGCCTCATTTTCCTGTTACTGTGGCAGAGCCGCCACATCCCAGCCGGCACCATCCACAGTCTATCGTAACCAATGCCACTCCTCCAAGCCTTGGTGACTCACTGGACCTCCATTTATAGACAAATGCCCTACTTAAACCTGTGCAAAGCACTAATTAGGACCAAACCAAAGACATGTAATGTCATGTCACAGTATCCAGTTGGGTCACACTGTATCCCTGCTAAAATAGAAAACAGAGGTACTAATGACATATTACAATGGATATTTTCAGATCCCAGCACATGACAATGACTAAGCCAACTAGCCAACTCAGAGTGGATTCACACTGTCAAATCCACATATTACTTACAAGGATTCCTTAGGGCCAAATATTGTAATCTGAAGATTGTCAATTTATACTGTCTTTCTCAGAATAAAACGATGGTAAAATGCTATTTTGAATAGAAATCCTTAGTTACAGTCTCAAATATAAATAAGCCTTGTTGCAATAAGTAGGTAAACCATTGTTACTCTTCATAAGGAATAGCCCCCCTCGATAGCACTGTATGCTTTTAAGCTTGATAAAATGAGTATTGCCTACTCAGACTGGCAAAGACTCTCCAGGTCTTAGGCAGAGGTCTTTCATATCACCTACTGCCAAATTCTTTAACTAACAATGCTGGAGATTGAACCTGGGACCATCTGCATGTCAAGCAGACAAGACTGGGTGAAGCTGGGACATCCAAGTACATGAATGGGATGACCAAAAGATGAAACTTTTTTTAAAAAAATGTTTTCTTTCCTAGAATTTGGTGGTAATATTAGATTGTACCCCTGCAAGCAGGGTTCTTGTCAAGTTTGAAACAATGTAGAGTTTCTATTTCAGGCTTGTTAGATTTTCATCCACATGCCACTATTTCAATTTAAAGATCCCTTCTTGAGCGCCCTCACCCTATCCAGCCCTACACAAACATTGTATGAAAACAAATTCCATTGCTTGCCTGGTAGGGATAGGCATGAACTGCAAAAATGCAGCTCGGTTAGTGGTTCGTATCCAAACCACGAACCAACCATGAACTGAACCGGTTTGCTCTCTGATTAACCAGTTTGGTTCGTGGTTTGTAGGCCCAGCAAACCTCATTTAAAGGGTCTACAGTCCCTTTAAATGAAGTTTTCAGAAAGCAACAAAAACAACTGAGCAGCAGGCGCACTCCCAGCTGCTCAGCTGTTTCAGGCCTTCTTGTGTAGTCCCTTTAAAGTTTAAGGGAACTGCAAAAAAAAAAAAAAAAAGCCAGGAAACACAGAGCAGTTTGACAAAAATATAACAGCAGTGGCAGATCTACACATAAATTTCTGTAAAAGGTTTCCAAATATCTAAAAATAAGCCCATATGCAATTGTCATCTATATGTCAGACATTCAAATATTGATAGAGTTCTAAGGTCCTCAATCCATTGATCTACTGGAGATGGGCATTTATTTTTCCAGTGTTATAAGATCAGTCTTTTAGCTATAGTAAGGGCCGTATTGTTGACCATTGGTTAGCCTCCAAGAAATGAGCGTTCCGCTCATGGTGCTGAATTTAGTATTAATAGACAGATGCCTGTGAGGACATGCCTCTAGGGGGGGAAATGGAAATAGCTGTCTGGATGATGCTATGATTCATGCTAGTTCCCTCATAAATGGCAGTGTAAAATATACACTCCTTTCCTCCCCAAAGCTACTGAAATATAAAAACCTTTTGTGAGAATAGCTTTTACAGCACTATTGTACAGAAATATTGGGCTATCAGTTGGATGACAAAATTAAGGCAACAGTTCAGAAGGGCTTTTAGACCTAGATAAAATATTAATACCACTACTTAACTGTGCATTTCTTTTGGTACCTTAACCACATGATATGAAGCATTTGTACTTCTGAACAGTACCTCCATAGAGATGGGGAGGATCTTATTATTCAGCTTCCACAAAGGCTTAAAATGAGCTGTTTCTAAAAGCCAGTAGTTATTTTTTGTTGTGAATATTATTTGAGTCTCAATGAGAAAGACAGATCATAAATAAATAATAGTAAATAGAATAAATAAATGAGAGATCCAGAGGTATAATCCTTTTATCTGGACAGAGTTGATAAAGTTTGATGAATTTGGGAGGTTGAGGTTTAAGCCCATCAACCACTTTCCTACTGAATAGGTTTGGGCAAGTTTTAATGGAAGATAGGATAGATAACAATCCTGGGAACTCCATCCCAAATCGTGAGCAGTAATGTGGGTTTCAGTTTACAAGCCAGATACAGATACCCCAACAGTGCCCTTATCAATGCTACTCTTGAGGTCTGAAGTGATTGTACATATAGCATTCTGCTAACGTTTTCTCAAGAGCCAGTGAGGTGTAGTGGATTGAGTACTGGACATGGGGCCAAACCAGATGTGACAAATTTCCATGACCCAACTTGATTTCCTCATAGCCATGTAACAGCTGTGGGAACTTGTTTTTAAAGCACCATAGGAGCCTGATTCAGCTCAGGAATGCAGGACAAGGAAGCATCATTTCTCCTAGCTGAAATAGCTAGGGGGTATTTGTTCCAGTTTGAAGCAAACAGCATGGAAAGAAGGCAGAAGACCCTCCTCCCCCAGTCATAGTCTTGTGTCTAACTGGACCTTTCCATGATTTAAACATGAGTTTCCCATAGCTGCTGCACAGCTGTAGAGAAAGTGATTTGGGCCTCTCTTGTTAGAAATTGTTATGACTTGTTAGATCCATCCAATATACTACACCAGTTCAGAAAGAACCACTATTTGAATTTTGTATGAATCCCAGCTTACCCATGAAGCACCTTGATAAATTCTCTCTCACCCTAAACTTACAAGTTGTTGAAAGGATAAACTGGGTTAATTCCATGAATACCACCTGGAGTTCCTTGAAGAAAGAATGTGACACATTCTTTCCTCAAGGAATGCAAGTCTTTGCAGGTCCCCCATATAGATAAGAAAGTTACATAATTCTCCTCTTCTCCATTTTATCCTCACAATGGCCCTGTGAGATCTTTAGCACAATAACAATCATTTACCATCTTTGCCACATAGGAAAATCCTGATATGAAAGATTGCAATAACACAACAGCAATGATTTGTGAGTGGACTCTTGGACTATGCTGCCCAAGAAACAAGGAATGTGACTAGGGAACACCTGCACTTCTTAATCTGAAGAAAGTAATAGTCAAAAGCTTGTCAGCCCTGGTTAGTACTTCCCTGGGAGACCACCAAGGAAGTCCAAGGTGGTTACACAGAACCAGGCAATGGCAAACCACCTTCTTGCCTTGAAAACCTGACAGGGTCACCACAAGTTGCCTGTGACTTTATGGCATTTTCCACCACCAATAGACAAAAAGGGATGGTTAAGATTCCAGTATCTTTTCTAAAGATAATTTTGATCCTGCCTCAGGGAACTCCAGCTGCCTTGCTGCAAGCTGAATCTGGCTTGCCTTCCATTAGGGCTTGTGCCCACACTGCCTTAATTGATTACAGAAGAAAGCTGAATAATTCTCCTAGTCATCTTTCTAAGCAGTGCTTTATCCAGTTCCAGAAAGACACCTCTTGGGTTTCCAACTAGCACAGGCTGTAACCCAATACTTGCTGAGCCCCAGGGCTTCCCTCTGGATGGGTTCAAAACTTGGGATCTGATATTCAATACAGATGCTGCCTTAGATAGGGGAACTACTTTCAGTTCTAGATTTTCCCCATGGTTTAAACTGCTCAGACAGGATCATACCAGAGCTTCCTATTTGTCCAGCATCACCTTCCACAAAGTTAGAGAAGCCTTTGCAGCCCTCGGATTTCAAACAATGACAACTGCCATGTCAGTTGGCCATTATCAGAATACACCAATTGCTCAGCAAGTGTGTGGAACCCTGGAATTGGAGGATCTCTGTCATTATGTCCTGTTTTGTGACCTTTACTTGATTCCCAGGGCCAGATTCCTTGCAGCCATTTTAGCCGGCAAGCTTCACACTCAGTGGCAGACAAAATCATCTACCTCTTATCTGATGATGATGTTCAACATGCTGTATTCTCCGTTATGTCCTGGTCCTGACAATTTAGCATTGCTTTTAACCTTGTTGTGTTTTTATTATTGCTTGAGGAGCTATCGTTATATTGTTGTGGCTTTTGGCCTCATACAACAAAAATTCTACCTACCTACCTAGTTTTCAGTGGGACTGAACATGCATATGTATAAGGTTCTGGCAGTTGTATGTGATAAAAGATTCTTATTTCTATTGGGAGCAATGGTACCAGGCTGGAAAGGTGAACCTCTCATTGAGATCTAGTAATATGGGACTTAGGTCAGCTGTATAACTGACATCCTACATCAGAAATGAGATATCTGCATGAATCAGGATGCAACAGTCACAGCTAAATGGAACTAGAGATTGTGTACCTCTAAATGATGGTTTCTGTGTGGGTGCCAACAACAGCTTTGGCCTCTGTTTCTTTGGCCTCTATATCCCCGCTTGTAAACATTCTTGGGTACCTGAGTGGCCATGGTGGGAAACAGAATGCAAAACTGTACAGACTATTGATCAGATCCTGCAAACTTTATAATTTTCTAATATTAGTAGGAAAGAAAAAATCCACCCTGATATGCCTATACATGGATGGGGTGTGTAAAAACACTGGTAATAACTTTAAGTTAATGTCAAAGGAGACAGGATTTCCTAATCAGGCAGAAAGAAGCCATGATCTAATTAACATTTCTTTAGGGAGTCTGACTGCTGAACAAAATCGATACCTGTAAAGATTTAAGCTTGCCTGTTTTAACAACCCATTTGTCATCTTGTTTCTCTAATATTGGACATCTATAACAAACTGAAAAATCACATGGTACCTTGATATGTCTAATTTAGCTTAAATACAATAAAATCTCTAGTTATCCTGCTATAGGACCCACCACATTCAAAACAGAGATAAATATCACTATCTTCAAAATGTCAGTAAAACAAAATGCATTCAAGTAGGAAGAACATCAGGAAATTCATTGCTGAGTAATTTCCCCCAACAAACTGTTAGACATTTTAAAAAACTAACAAAAAACAGGTATTGTGGAGTACAAACAGACTGTTCCTCCCACACAGCTGATTATCTTTATAATCAGTATTTGCATTGTGTGGCTGGAGACTAAAGAATCTATGGGAGCTGCAATTATACTGCAGCTCTCACAGCTTTGCAACAAAGCCAGATTTACTGTAAAATCAAGGTGGCTCGTGATGAAGCAGCTTAACAATATTATTAGCAATTTGGAGCAGCAGAGAGTGGCTCAATTCATGAAATAATAAGAAGATGTTTCATACAATCAATTATTAATGTGTGAAATATATATATATATATATATATATACTAGGAGTAAGGCTCGTTGTGGAAATAGATACAACGGGCTCTAGAAAGAGGCTCTGGGAGAGTGCCCCGGCTTTGGGCACTCAGTGACAATTTGCTGTGGCAATCCTAGCAGGGTATAATGACAGAGTCCACCATTTTCTCCAGAGAAACTGATCTTTGCTACCTGAAGAGCAGTAGTAATTTTGAGTGATCTCCAGCCCACCCCCAAGATTGGTAACAGTGGTTCCCCAGGAGGGAGTGGCTGGTTTGGAGGGTGGAGTCAATGGCATTGTACCTGTCTGAGGTCCCACCCCTCCTCAACACTCACCCTCTCCAGGTTCGACCCCTCAAATTTCCAGGAATTTCCCAATCTGGAGTTGACAACCCTATCTCCCTCCCAGCCAACCATCAACCTACCTTTAGTTTTCCATCTCCTCCCCCCTCCCTCCTAGAGAGCAGTTGTAATTTTGAGTGATCTCCAGCCCCCACCTGGAGATTGGCAATAATTGTTCCCCATCAGGGAATGGCTGGATTGGAGTGTGGAGTCTATGGCATCGTACCTGTCTGAGGTGCCACCCCTCCTCAAACCTCACCCTCTCCAGGCTCTATCCCTCAAATCTCCAGGAATTGCCCACCTGGAGTTGGCAACCTGATCAGGACTGGGCCCAATGAGTTTTCTCCTAAAGGCCAACATAGGTGTGGAAAGGGCCTTTTACTGACAGAAAGTACAAGTGCCAACTCTGATTAGGGAAAGAAGAACCCTAAATTCAGGGACAGATTTATAATGTTCACCAGGGGAGACCGTGTTCCATCACCACCAGCCTTAACCAGCCACGATGGACATAGGTCAAAGAGGCAAGTGGTAGGCTTCACAGTATCCAGGATCTTGTCTACCTCAGCCTGCGAGAGCAGGCTGAATTCGTCCAACATTGAACCCAAAGATGGCCAAGGGGCCTCCAGTTCACTTACTGTATTAATATTAGTGGGTAGATTCTGGTGGAGTGACTAGACTTTATCCACAAAAAAGCTCAGTAACACCTCATAGCTGATAGCTGAATTCCTAAGATTTTGAGATCTCTCAGTGAGAGATGTTAAAAAACAAATTACCCTAAATAATTGTGCTGGGTGAAAGCTAGAAGATGCAATGGAGGCCATGAAGAGATCCTTCACTGTCTTCACTGCCATCTCATATGTTTTTATAAATCTCCTATAAGATTTTCTTGCAGCTTTGTCATAACTCTGCAACCAAAGTCGCTCTAACCGCCTAAGCTCCCATTTCATCCTCCGTAAGTCCATAAGTCTCTATGAGAGAGCATAAATCAGCTTGTCACCTAAGCACGGAGGGCTTGGGATGCTTAGACAGGCCTTCAGGGCAAAGTGATCTGACCATGGCACTTCCACTATATTAATTGAACTCACATCTAACCCCGTTGCGAAGATGAAATCCAATTTGTGGCCCATTTGATGTGTGGGACATGATACAAATTGGGAGAATCCCGATACTGCCATGGAAGACACCAGGTCTGCAGCCTGTGAAGAAGCTGCAGCATCAGCATGGACATTAAAGTCTCCCAGAACTGAGAGTCTGGGAAACTCCAAAACCCAGCCTGCTACAGCCTCTTGCAGGCTTGGCAGAGTATCTGCTGGTGTGGACAGTACACCAATCAGATAGCCAAACTCTCCTCAGAGTCCAACACAGTCAATACCAGAAATATTCTTGGCATGGGGAGTACCTTGAAGGAGAAAGAATCCCATTTGAGGATCACCACCCCCCACCCCAACCCTTTGTCTGGGACTGATGAAGAACCGAGAAAACCGGGTGGAGATAGTTTTTTCAGGGTGACTCTTGACTCTTGACTTATGCAACTCGTCAACTTCCTGGAGATGCGCAACCACACCTCCTGGACCTGTTTCTGGCTGCTACTCCTGAACCTTTGGCTTTGACCACAGATCTGCTTGACTATGCCTCTTGGACCTCTGTCGTCCAGGTCTCAGTCACACATGCCAGGTCCACTTTATGGTGGTCTTATTATTAATGGACCTCACAA
Organism: Gekko gecko; assembly: GCA_029375565.1. NCBI lineage: Eukaryota > Metazoa > Chordata > Lepidosauria > Squamata > Gekkonidae > Gekko > Gekko gecko. The sequence continues at coordinate 144,796,838 of JAPDNY010000005.1, forward strand.
TGCACAACACCAGTGTTGAAGAAAGGTTTAAATTCTTATCCTCACTACCAGCATATCTCGAGATGGGATGAAGGTTGGATAGATATCGAGCATGCCCATATCTCTGTTTCTGTCCATTGCACAACTCTCTCCCACTGCTATACCTCCCTCATTCCCCAATTACTGGGATCCCCAGGCCCTTGTTGACCTCCGCCATTCACAAGTTGTCTCCCCCTATAGTTCCCCACACCCATACAATCATTCTGTTAATCAAATCAGATTAATACAGATCTAAGCTATTTAGCCTCCCTCTACTAGCTATCATTTATCAACTTTGCACCCTCCTCCCACCCGGCAAACAATACCTATTCAAATTAATCTCAGTTCCCCTGACCCAATTAATCTATATCTAACCCTGTTCCTAAATTCAATCTAATTACTTAACTAAGAAAGCAACCAAAACACTATTGGGGTCTTAAAACCACTAATCCAAATAATATAGAATATATTTTCCTTGCACACTTACATCCTATATATGAAGTTTTTTCTTCCACAATTCAAATACTTAAAATGGCTACCATCCAGCACATTCTAGTATATCCCACTGACATTAGTGAGTCTCATTTGTATATAATTTTCCATAGAAATTGTAGGACTATGCTCAATTCAGTTCAAAGGAGAAAGTTCACATATATGACTGTGAGTCGTCATATATATCTATCTTACCTAGTACATTTTTATGTCTACCTTCAAGGAGCTGCCTTGGTGGAAGTGATTGGGCAGGAAAACAAGATTAATTTTTTTGTAGATGACCAAGTATAAATAAGGAGATAAATTTATCCTCAAAAGAATCCTTGGCAGGAGGTTAGGCTGAGAAAGTGAAATTGTCCTAATGAAGCTTCATCCCAGTGTGGGGATTTGATCCCAGGTCTGCCAGGTTCTAAACTGACACTCCAGCTAGAAACAGAATTATCTATATATCTAATAGCCAAGTTGCCCCCTCTGTACAGATATCTAAATCCACACATCAGGGGCACTTGGGGGGCAGAGAGATTTTCCTGCACCCTTGGAGCAGTCTCCAGGTGTGCAGAAAAATCTAAAAAGTTTTTAAAAGTATACAGGGGATATTTAAATCCCTCCAAAAGTAAAAGAGTGTTCCCTGCACATATGCAGAGAATGCCCCGGCAACAGTCCCACCGCCACCAGAGCAGAAGGGGGTGGGAGAAGGCTTTGTGGGCCGGCGGCTGTGAACCACTTAGGCCTTGCCACTGCCGGGGGGGGAAGAAGGCTTAACGAGCCGAGCTCAGGCCTTGTTGCCGGTGCCGGGGGGGGAGGAGGAGGGAGAAGGCTTGTTGTACCTGGCAGCTGGGAGTCACGTGGGCCTCGCCATTGGTGCTGGTGGAGCGGTGGAGAAGGGGAGAAGGTTCACCTGTGGCTGCTTCCTTCTCCTTCACGTGGAGCTCCCCCCCAAGTATCTCAGGTCCCCCTTCTTGTCTATATTCTATTAGCCAAGAGGTCCTCCTCTGTGTGGATACTTATTTCTGCCAACAGAGGGCTCACTCTCCCCCAACAGCTTTTCCTACATAGCCATGGCCCTTCCTAAGTCTGCAGAAAAATCCAAAAAGTAAAAAAAAATCCCTTCAGTAAGGGTTGAAATCCACCCAGTACCGTTTGAAATGGCCTCTGCAGGGATCTAACTCCAGACATCTGTGGTGAGAGATTACAACATTTTTTTTGGGGGGGCCTTCTAATTGTTTCTGTCAGTAAAAGGAGGGGGAGGGGGAGGGCCCCTTTCCAGTTCTATTTTGTCCAGTGCCAGGCTGGGGAATTCCTAGAGGTTTTGAAGTGGGCTGTGAGGAGGGCTGGGTTTGAGGAAGGGAGAGGCTTCAGATGGGTATAATGCCATAGAGTCCACCCTCCAAAGCAGACATTTTTTCCTGGGAGACAGACCTCTGCTGTCTAGAGTCCAGTTGTAATTCTGGGGGGGGGGTCTCCAGGTCCCACTTGGAAGTTGGCAACCCTAGGCCTGGCAGTAGTCTAAGGTTGCCAGGTCCCCCCGATTTGCATGACTCAACTAGACCTGGCTGCTTGCTACTGTTCACCAGCAGCCACCCTACAAAAGCCAGTGAGGTGCAGCAGTTACTGCTTCAAAGTAAGGTCTGCAAGACCCAGGTTCGGATCCTCATCTTGCAGTGGAAGCTGACTGGGTGATTTTGGACCAGTCACATACTTTCAGCCTAACCAACCTCACAGGGTTGTTGTGCAGATAAAAAGGAAGTGAGAATAATGTAAGCTGCTTTGGTCCCCACTGTGGAGAAACACTGTGGATGAGGTCAGACTGGCAGTTTGAAGTGCTAGGGAGTTGTGGCAAAAAGACCCGGAACAGCTCATGTGCATAAGAGCATCCCTACCTGATCAGCTTGTTTGTGTTCACACTTCTGGGAAGCGGGATGAACATGGGATTAATGCACTCTCCAGGGTTTGCTACCACTTTCACCTGGTATTTTTTAAACCTGGGAGGGAAGTGTTACAAGACGTATTGAGTATGGCTGGAGAACGCCTGACAGATGTGCCTGTGTGAACTGGCTCTTTAATCCATTTGTGAAACATTTCTGAAACGTGCCTATATCAGGCCAAACTGCCAGTCTGAACTTGGCCTGTAATCTTCCTAGGTAGAGGCTGTGGGGGAGGAATGTGGAGACGGACAGCTGAAGACAGAGAGGCAGATAAAGGTAGGTTGGTTGTTGGGTGAGAAGGAAATTGTGTTGCCAACTACAGGTTGGGAAATTCTGGACATTTGAGGGGTGGATCCTGGGGAGGGTGGGATTTGAGGAGGGAAGAAACTACAGACCAGTATGATGCCACCTTGCAAACCAGCCATTTCCTCCACAAGAACTACCATTGCCTGCCTCCAGGCAAGGGCTGGAGATCACCCAGAATTACAACTGTTGTCCAGGTGACAGAGATCAGTTTCCCTGGATAAATGGCTGCTTTGGAGCGTTGAATCTGTGGCATTATACCCTGCTGAGGCTGCTTGCCTCCCCAATCCTCACTGTCCCAAACCTCCACCCCCACATCTCCAGGAATTTCCCAACCTGAGGCTGGCAGCCCTAAGGTGAATTGATCACTGTAGCTGGGAGATCCATTGTGATTCCCAGATTGCTGCCACTGCCACTGTGGGGGTGCGGGAGCAGGCAGGAGGCTGAGGGAGTGCTGGGGGCAGAAAGAGAAAGTGATGGGGAGCAGAAAGAGAGAGAAAGAGTGGTGAGGTGGGGAGACAGGAAAACAATGGGTCAGAAAGAGAGAGGAAGTAACACACATGGGGGGAGAGAGAGAGATTAAGAAAGGAGGGGCAGAAGGGAGAAAGAGTGTGAGAGAGGTAGGCGGAGAGGGGAGGAAGCAAAGGTGTGAGGAATGGGATAACCATCCCGCAAGTGTCTTGTGGGGCTCCACTTGTACCTTTATAAAAGTCAGTTATTGTAATGCACTTAGAAGGGTGAAACTCTATTTAGGATTGCACCATAAGGTATACCATATCCATCAGTTCAATTGTATATGAAAATCTCTTTAGATTCACAGACTGGAATCACTATACATGGTGGGGGACTGGGAATGAGTATGCTGGCCCTGACCTTTGTCTGCACACATACAAAGTGGATGTTCCTAGGTTCTGCCCATGTGATTGAGAATGTTTGAAAAAAGCAGCATTCCTACTCATGGGGATGGAGCCTACATGTGTACACTTTGTATATGTGAAACCTGCTCACATTTCAGCATGCTCATTCCTTCTTCCCTTATATTTGTGCTGATTTCAAAGCACAGATGTCATCAGCAGAGGGCTTGTGATTGAACAATGATCAACATCCTAGAGAGAACATTCAGACTACTTTGTATCATCAATGTAGAAAGCATTTCAGTTCACGTAACTGATAAAATGAAGAAATCAAATGACACATATATCTGAATATGTGGACCAGACCTGAGTGACGAGTTATGTGACAGGCTTCAATGTGGATAGTAATCCTGTATCATGGTCAATGAGCTTAGATGGGGTAATTCTTCTTATAACGGCACTCATTCTACTATCTACAATAGCATTTTCTCTTCATCCTTGTTCTGATTACAACTACTTACAAGAAATGGGGGGGGGGCACTTATATGCGACTCCTTTGGATGATCTTCTCTTTACCTAGTAATCCTATGACGTTATACTGTCTTTGATTGTTATGCAGATGTCCACATTTGTTTCTGGAATAAAATATGAGAACAGAATGGCATGAATAATATAAATATGTCGCACATTTCCAATCATTCTTTACTCAGACACACATGCTCACAGTCAAGTCCTTAAAATAAAACCCATCCTTTATTCAATATCACTCTCCTTTAAAAAAATAAGGGTAGTTTGATGAAGTATTTTTAGAGGGAATTTTATTATTTTAACCATAAACCATCAGACCTCACAACTCCAAACACCTCACAACTCCAAGACTGCAAATCTGTTTATAAATTGTGAACAGCATGCTCAAACACTTGAAAAACATTAATTGTTTTAATACTGAAAATGGGATTGCAAATGCTCTGTGCACATATATATTCAGGCTGTTTTCTTGATCCTCACTCCTTATTTGTCATTTCTGTTTTAAAAACCCAATAAAACAAAAAGATGTTTTAATCCTAGAAGTGTGTGGGTATGGCGAGAAGAAGGTGAATTGATTGTCTCCCTACACTACCCTTGCCCATTTTGTCTAACTGACTAACAGTGCTATCTTAACCAAAGCCACACCCCTCCAAACCCATGGGTTTAGAAGGACTTCACTCTGCTTAGGATGGCACTGTCAGCATCCATTCACAGGTGCATACTTTGCACCTGTCACATATTTTAAAATCAATGACGCTGGCATATATGTGCTACTTTTGTGCCTCTTCAGTTGGTGGTAATTCGTTGTGCTGACACATACACAGAACTTGCTTGGCTGGTCTGCACTTCTCAGACAACAGTGTGACATTGTGTATATCCAATTAATACTAGGAAATGTCATTCTACCAACTCTCCTTAGCTCAGAAGATGCCCCCTACCTTGATTCAGCTGACCTGGCCATGTGGATCCATGCTGTGGTTACACAGAGGCTTGACTATGGTAACATGCTTTACATGTGTCTGCCCTTAAAGACAACTCTGAAACTCCAGTTTGTACAGGGCACTGTGGTTTGGCTACTATCATGTACTAAGCAGAATCTGCATACCATCTGCAAATACTCTTCAGGTTACCTGTTAATTACAAGGTTCATTTCAAGGTTCTAATTATTATGTACGGAGCCCTTCATGTCATTGGACCCATGTACCTAAAGGACTGCCTCTCCTGCTATGTTCTGTTTTGACAGCTCTGCTCATCAGAGGAAGCCTTCTGAAGGTGCCACCCCACAGAAAGGTAAGGTCAGCAATTGTCTGTTCACACACATTTTCATTCCACATTATGGAATGGTTTGCCTGAGACTATTAGGAATGCTTGTTTTGCAGAACAGAACTGTTCAGCAGGGCATTCTTGCAGAGGTAATAGATCTGCTCAGGAGGTGGGCTCTATTAAGCATGGGTTGTTTTTTCTCCCCTTTAAGTTCTTCAAACCCAGCTCCACTGTGTTATACTGTTTTATTGACTTAAATGTTACCCTATTTTGTAATCTGCTTCCTGATTGACTGATCAGTTTTATTTTACTAGGAATCTTTGCTGCTAGGTTCAAATGTTATCATATTTTGTAACTGGCTTGCTGATTCACTGAATAGTTCTATTGTTGTACTTGTAATACACCTAGAATCCCAGTGAGAAAGGTGGACTATAAATAAAAATCAATAAACATGCTTGTCTTCAGGAGACAGGAAGAAAGGTCAAATGGACAAGTCTAGTGAGATATTAAAGAGACAAACCAGGTACCCCAGTCTCTTCTACCATCCAAGCAAGGCTGAAACAGCTGAGAACAACACCTCCTTAAATTAATGAAAGAGCCGCTACATTTTGCACAGCTGAATTTTGAGTCATGTATTGTTTACAGTGCAGTTTGCCCATTCCCAAAAGGCTATTGTTGAGTTAAGTAAAGGACAAAAGGGTTAACTGAAATGACCAAGGAGAGGAATCCCCCCTCCCGTCTCCCCTTAAGGGTTAATGTGGATGGTAACAGGTTTGAACTATCCTGAAGATATTGCTAATTAGTTTTTTGGCCTGAATATTTCTTATCATCTTCAAGGATGGAAGCCTGTTAATTAGTTTCTCTGAGGACCTTGTGATCTGTGATAGGAGGGGGGAGATTGAGACTGGTGAGGTAATCTTCTAGAGGTTTCTCTTGGAGACATTTTCTGATTGGATGTCATCATCGCCTGACGTTCTGGGCCAAAAATTATAATTGAACTGTGGCCCTGAAGACAAGAGGTTACCTGAGATTTTTACAGACTAGAGGCCAAGATTGACCTACAATTGCTAGAAGCATAGATAACGCTGTCTCAAGGCCTTCCTATCAAAATTAAGGTTTGTGTCACCTAACACAATTCTTATGTGTTAGGTAGCTGAAGCTAGCTTTGTAGTTTTCTTTTCTCTATGATTTCAAAGTAAAATATTGGCAATATTCTATTAATATTTATTGAATAAACTTTATAATCTTTTTAAAAAACAGCAGTCTGGTTCTTGTGTACACTTTCTCTGAGAACCCACAGGGATCAGCCTTGGGCTTCCCTGACAAAGCTCCTTTCCCAAAAGTAAAGGCTATGGAGCTCCCGGTCTCCAGCTGAAGGCAATGGAGGCCGGGGGCTGTTTTGCCGCCGCCGGAATGACGGGGCAACAGATGGGTCATAGCGCAACGTGGGTGAGGAGGAGCCAGCCCAATATAGGGCGGCTACCTCTCCCTCCCAAAGCAGTTGGAGCCTCGTGCTTGGTTGCTGCAGACCTGGAGGCTCTGCAGGCTGTTGGGGAGCAGCACGTCAGGCCGGCCAGCGTTCAGGCGACGGGCTCCTGCCAGAGGCGGTTTTAGGCTGTGGCTGTGGGGTCTCTGGGGGCGATAGTGATCGGGCGCGGCCATTGAGCGGGCAGCGTGGCAGCGTACGGCTGCAGGGGGCCCTGGGGAGACGGCGATTGACGCGGCTTGGAGGCCGGGCAGCGCGGCAGCGTTCTCTGCAGAAGCGGCCTGGAGGCCGGACGGCAGATCAGGGCATTTCTAGCAGGCTGTGGTGATTGTGCCGAGTACTTCCTCGGCTTCAATTTTATCAATTTATTTTAGTGCCTGGCGGCTGTTTGGGGGGGAGTGTTGTCATAGCATTTTGAGGGGGTGCTGTCTTATTTAAGTTTAGGCCTAGGGGTTGCAGCCCCCCCCCAAAAAAAAAGAAAAAAAAAAGAAAGGGGGTTTTTGGATTTTTCTTTTATTATTGGGGGAATTTTTTCCATGGCCGTTATTTTAGGCCTGCTATTGCCCCCTGGTGGGTACTGCAAGTCACTCATTGCACTAGTGTGGCAGCCATCTTAGGTGACTGAAGAGGAGTGAGACACATACTGGGAGGCAGCCATTTTGGGGATTATTCCTTGTCTTTTTGCTGGCAGCCATTTTGGGAGGTGATTGTGTGCAGTTATAATTTTAAGGAGGCTTTGTCTTTACTAAGCCCTTCTGAAATTCTTGCCAGTTTCGCACGGTTGGGAATTCAGTCAGGCTCGGTCCATATCTTAATTTAAGATGGCTCCCAAGAAGGGTCAGGGTAAGCCAAAAGGTAAGCAGCCTGCACCTAAAATTCCCCCGGCTGCTCCTGCGCAGCCAATTTCTGAGGATGATGACACTGATTCGATTAATGCTGCAATACTAGCTAGGCTGGAGGCCTTGGAGAAGCAGAGGACCAGGCCTCAGCAGCTTGATCCCGCTCCATCTGTGGCAAAGAGGTCGAAAAACTCTGGCATTTCTTCCTTTCAGGCACAGGTGTTAGCAAGACTGGCACTGCTCGAGGATGGCCAATCGTCTTCTTCGGGGATTGGTGATGCAGGGAGCAGGCCGGCGGAAGAAGGCGAGGGGTCTCATCAGCTGGAGCTCTACAAGGGTCCTGTACATCCTCCTGGCCAGGATGGTAAGGCTGGTGCTGCTAGGCAGGATGACACATCGTGGCCTTGGGGTTCAGGTAATCAGGACACATCAGGGGCTTCATCTTCTGGCAAGAGTTCCACAACAAGGGCGGGGGCCTCCTCATCGCCCACTGGGTGGCACTTTGTACCACCTGCCTTAGACGGGGGAACCTCACAATATCCCGGACAGGGTGGGTGGTATCCCTCTACTCTTACAAGCAAGCTCCAGCCAAAGTTTTGCCTGTGGGTGATATAGGCCTGCCATTGGGAGATCACCTTTCCCTGGCTACTAGGGAAAAAATTCTTAAAGGCTCCTATGTTGATGTTTTTTCTCTGTTATACTGCGAATTGGACAAAAAAGACAAAGAAGACTTAGATGACAGGGACAGGGAGCGTATTAGGAAGCGTAGAGTGGATAGGACCTGGGGTAATTGGTACCCAGGTTTCCTCATTTATTCTGGCGTGATAGTGCGTCACCAGCCGTGGAGGGCATCAGCACTTTTACAATACATGGATATAATTTATAAAGCCTTTACAGGTTTCACTGGACACGCGTGGCTGGAATATGATGAGGGTTTTCGCACAAGGGTGGCGATGAATCCGTCCTTGCGCTGGGACCTTATTCATCCCCACCTATGGCTGCAGGTGGTGTCTGCCCCTAAATCTTTGTATTCTGAGCACTCTGATAGTGGTCACGTAGTGCAGAGGCTGCAGGATCAGAACCCTTCACAGGTACAGTCGGGGACTCCGGTTCAGAAGCATCCCCTGTGCTGGGAATTTACATCACAGGGTACTTGTGGAAGGAAGTCTTGTTCCTTTCGGCATGAGTGCCCTCTATGTGGGGGGCAACATGCATTGTCTGGTTGCCCCAAGCCGAAGGGACGTTTCGGAGCGAGGGGAGGTCAGGGCCGGCCCAAGGTGTTCCTGTGCCCTAGGCGAGGCAAGCTTGTGGCGCCCCCCAGGGGATGCCAACCTTCCAGAAACGCCAGGCGCCACAAGCTAGCCCCCCCTCTGGCTGCTGGGCTCCCCAGAGGGGTGCTCAGGCTGGTGGTGGCGGCAGCAGCAGGGAGAGTCCTCGCTGGCCAGCCGCCATCATGCCACCCCACCTCCCCCCCAAGGGCTTCTGAAGCGCCCCAGAAGGGTGCTCAGGCTGGCAGCGGGGAGAGTCCCTTCTGGCCGGCCACCGCCATGCCGCCCCCCCTCCCAAGGGCTTCTGAAGCACCCGGAGGGGCGCTCAGGCTGGCGGTGGCGGCAGCAGCAGGGAGAGTCCTCACTGGCCAGCCGCCGCCATGCCGCCCCCCTCCCAAGGGCTTCTGAAGCGCCCAGAGGGGTGCTCAGGCTGGTGGCAGTGGCGGTAGTGGGGAGAGTCCTCACTGGCCAGCTGCCGCCATGCCACCCCACCTCCCCCCAAGGGCTTCTGAAGCACCCCAGAGGGGTGCTCAGGCTGGCGGCGGCAGCAGCAGCGGGGAGAGTCCTCGCTGGCCAGCCACCGCCATGCCACCCCACCTCCCCCCAAGGGCTTCTGAAGTGCCCCAGAGGGGTGCTCAGGCTGGCGGCGGCAGCGGCAGTGGGGAGAGTCCTCGCTGGCCAGCCGCTGCCATGCCGCCCCCCCTCTCAAGGGCTTCTGAAGCACCCGGAGGGGCACTCAGGCTGGCGGCGGCAACAGTGGGGAGAGTCCTCGCTGGCCAGCTGCCGCCATGCTGCCCCCCTCCCCCCTCCCAAGGGCTTCTGAAGCGCCCGGAGGGGCGCTCAGGCTGGCAGTGGTGGTGGCAGCGGGGAGAGTCCTCGCTGGCCTGCCACTGCCATGCCACCCCACCTCTCCTCCCCCGGCTTCTGAAGCACCCCAGAGGGGCGCTCAGACTGGTGGGGGCGGGGATGGTGGGGCGAGCCAGGGGCGCTTGTTTAGGGTGGTGAGGGGGCTTTTCGGGGCACCAGTTTGGCGCCCCTGAGGGCCGGCACTCTAGGCGAGCGCCTAGCTCGCCTAGTGAGCGAGCCGGCCCTGGGGGAGGTAAGCGTCCCAGTGGGGGTAGCAATCAAGCTGCCTTTAATGAAAAAGGGGCCCAGCCCAATTAAGATTCAGGTTTTGGAGAGGATTTTGAGAAGTTACCCAAATAAAACAGATGGTACGTATTTACTGGAAGGGTTTTTGTTTGGATTTCGGATTCCTTACCAAGGTGAGAGGGCACCTTTTCGTGCTCCTAATTTAAAGTCAGTCATAGGGATGGAGGACATAAGTAAAGGTAAAGGTAAAGGTTCCCTTGCTCGAAAGCCAATCGAATCCGACTCTAGGGTTGCGGTGCTCATCTCCGTTTCAAAGCCAAAGAGCCAGCGCTGTCCGAAGACGTTTCCGTGGTCATGTGGCTGGCATGACTAGACACCAAGGCGCACGGAACGCTGTTACCTTCCCACCGAAGTGGTCCCTATTTATCTACTTGCAATTTCTTGCTTTCGAACTGCTAGGTTGGCAGGAGCTGGAACTAGAGACGGGAGCTCACCCCGTCATGCGGCACTCATGGGTCTTGAACTGCTGAACTACTGACCTTCCACAGCCTGCAGTTCAGCGTCTTAACCACTTGAGCCACCGCAGCCCCCAATGGAGGACATAGTACGAGCTAAAATTGGAAAAGAGCATAAAGAGGGGAGAATCCTGGGGCCTTTTCCTTCCCCCCCAGTGCCTAATTTACGGGTGTCTCCTTTGGGCGTTGTACCAAAGAAGGCGCCTGGCGAGTATCGCCTCATTCATCATTTATCGTACCCTCGGGGCGGATCGGTGAATGATGCTATACCTGATGAGCTTTGTTCAGTTAAATATACGTCATTTGATCAAGCCATGAGGGTTGTGAGGGGCTGTGGTCAAGGTGTACTTCTAGCAAAATGTGACATCAAATCGGCCTTCTGACTTCTCCCGGTACACCCGGCTGATTTTGATTTATTAGGTTTTGCTTTTGAGGGGTTTTACTATATGGACAGGGCCCTTCCCATGGGTTGTTCGGTGTCCTGTGCTGCATTCAAGAAGTTTAGTTCCTTTTTGGAATGGGCTTTGCGATTCAGGATAGGATTGGCCTCTACGGCTCACTATTTGGACGATTTTTTGTTTGCTGGCCACGCAGGGACTGTTCAGTGTGCCTTTTTACTGTCTAGTTTCATAGACATGGCAGCTGAATTGGGAGTACCCTTGGCTGAGGAGAAGACTGAAGGTCCTAAGCCTATTTTGACCTTCTTGGGTATTGAGATAGACACAGTTCAACAGTGTTCTAGGCTCCCTTTGGAGAAGTTGGAGGTCCTTCACGGCATGGTGGACAGATTTAGTGTTTGTAGGAAGATATCATTGTGGGAATTGCAACAACTGGTGGGCCATCTTAACTTTGCATGCAAAGTGGTGGCCCCCGGTCGGGCTTTCGTCAGGCGTCTTTGTGATGCTATGCGGGGCCTTCGCCTTCCACATCACAGGACTAGGGTGACTTTAGGGATGCGGGAGGACCTGCTACTTTGGATGGAGTTCTTACGGTCATTTAATGGGGTATCATTCTGGAGGGAAGAATTGCAACTGGAGGCAGAGTTACAGGTGACGTCGGATGCAGCAGGCTCATCTGGTTTTGGAGTTTACTTTAGACGTCATTGGTGTGCTGAGGATTGGCCTCCGGATTGGTTCCAGGCTGGCTGGGTCAAAGACCTAACCTTTCTGGAGTTTTTCCCGATTGTGGTAGCAGTGGGGATTTGGACGGCTGATTTTGCAGGTCATTCGGTCCACTTTTGGTGCGACAATCAGGCTACAGTACACGTAATAAATTCTCTGACATCCAAGTCCGTGCGGGTTATGAAGTTAGTTAGGGCATTTACACTAATATGTTTAAAGAATAATATATTATTTCGTGCAAGGCATGTTCCGGGCGTAAGTAATGGGGTCGCTGACGCTCTCTCTCGGAAACGGAGAGATTCCGTCAGCTGGCCCCAGATGCGGACGAGCGCCCGGTAAGGATGCCCCCCAGTTTTTGGCAGATTGGCGGTTTGAAGCTGAGCGGGCAATGAGTATGGCCCTTGCCCCGTCAACACGTAAATCTTATATGAGGGCCGGTCACCAATTTGTGGCTTTCTAAAAGGAGGCTGGATTACGGCATGAGTGGCCTATTCCAGTGCATCAATTGATGCAGTACTGTGTTTATCTGAAGGGCAGGGGGTTATCGGTCCGCTCTATAAAGGGCAAGTTGTCTTCTTTGGCTTATGCTAGTAAGGCTGCTGGGCATGAAGATAAGACGAATGATTTTCGGATTAGAAAAATTCTGGAAGGGTGGTCTCGCGAGGCAGGGCAGCTAACTGATTCCAGGGAGCCGTTAACTCCTTCAATTCTGAAGGGCTTGAGGGCGTTGTGGCCGGGCCTATGTAATGATGAATATGAGGCCGCTGTTTTTCACTCAGCAGCTTTGCTGGCATTTTTTGGAGCTCTTCGAGTCAGTGAGCTTGTCCCCGCTTCGCGACATGACACATCTAATCGGGCTCTTAATTTGGGTGACATTAGGGTTAATGAAGACAATGTAGTCATTCATATTAGGCGGTCGAAGACTGACCAGTTGGGTAAGGGCTCAACGATAGAATTGGGGCGTTGTTATGAGTCTGATTTGTGCCCGGTATCAGGTTTACATCATTACTTGCAGCTCCGGGGATATGACAATGGGGTATTATTTCGGCACAGAGACGGCTCACCTCTCACAAAATTTCAATTTTGGGCATTGACAAAACGGGCCCTAGATAAATTGGGTTTAAGTGGATTCCGTTTTGGAACCCATTCATTCAGGATTGGAGCTGCTTCCACAGCAGCTGCCATGGGGTACTCTCGAGAGGACATAAAAGGTATAGGACGTTGGAGAACTCGTAGTTTCAAAAGTTATGTTCGTCAGTGTAAGTTTTAATTGGTTCCTGTTACTAAAATAGTTCTTTTTCAGGTGCTGTGGGCCGGCAGATGCAGAGGAGAGTCATATTATGCGGCCACAGTATGGTTTTTTGGGCGGCTCGCCAGGCCAGGAGGACGACGGTTGGTTCTCAGTTGGGCTTGAGTGAGTTTGCGGTTGTTGAATGGTGGGGAAGGCGGGGCATGCATTGGCCCAGATTGCTCCCACTACTGTTCGAGGAACGGCATGGGCCGCCTCCTGATATTTTACTGGTCCACCTGGGTGGCAATGACCTTGGCCTGATGAAAGGCAAGGCCCTGGTGATTAAAGCCATACAGGATCTGTCAGTGATACAGCGCAGATGGCCCGGGGCATTGATCATTTGGTCGGCAATTTTGCCGAGGCGGGTATGGCACAACCTGGGGGATCCAAGGTGCATTGACTGGGCTCGCCGCAAGGTTAACCGACAAATGAGAAAGGCTATGGAGGGTGGCCTGGGTCAATTTTTGCCACATCCTGGAATATTGGTTGGAAATACTGACCTCTACCGGGAAAACGGCATTCACATGTCAGACAAGGGCAATAAATTGTTTTTGGAGGATATTCAGCAAGGGATTAAGGCTGCACATGGTTTGGTGGCCGCTTCGGACAAAGCAGAGGCTTGTCCTCGCTAGTGGCAGAATAGTGCAGGGAGTAGAAAGGAGAAATTGGTGAGCACCTTAAGCCATTCCTAGTTTAGGAACATGGGGTCATCAGGAACGGCCTGCGGGTTATTAAGGCTCTGGGTGGTGAATGATGATTCCCTCTGGGAACCTCTTGGATAAGCTCCTCTCTGCAAACTTTATGGTTTCAGGGGTAGGTGCTCCCAGGAGGCCACCAGTGGCTGGGCTGCTGGTCGCAAGCCAGATTAATGGCTCAAGATCAGGGTTGGTGGCTCGCCCATATCCTGGACAAGGAGGCTGGTCTGGCTGACACCTGCCTTGTCTATTCTGCTCTTGAAATGCTTCCTTGCTGTTTTAGTTGTTTAAACGTTATGTAGTTAATAAAGTGGCCCTTGTCTGATCCAAAACTGTTGTCCGTCTTTTTATTCCGTCTGCGGGGGCAAAAGCATTTAGAGAAGAATCCTAAACTGTTTTCTTCAGCATTCTACTCAGGTATATTCAGTGGGGCTTACTTCCAGAAAAATGTTCTTAGGGATGTGCTGTTTGTCTAGGAAGGGGAAGGGGGGGATAACTTGAAGCATCATAGACATTTCTAGAATAATGAATGGTGTGGATCTATTTCTATTATTCTTTCAAAACATTAGGTGCATATGATTCGTTACAGAAGGGCAGAAGAAAGAGGGTACTTCTTCACACAGTCTGATAGTATGGAACAACCTTGCCTTTGGAGAAACATCCTTCACCTTAGAAAGGTGAAAAGATCATTTGTTTTATTCAGTTACACCTTTCCAAAGAGTCAGACTGTTTCACTAATTCAAAGGTGTCTAGGAAAAAGACACCTTTGCTGAAACTAGCGGATATACATTGATACATTAGCACAGCATAGATACAAAGCGTGGGAAATGTCATTCACTCAGTGCACATATTTCTATCTAATATTTCTGATTTAGGGCCTCCTGTGGATTGTTTGGGGGAGCAGCTGCATTCAGCAGTATTGTCAGAGCTGAGGAGGTGCAGAATGCCAGAAGTAAGAGCTCAGTGCAACAGAAGCACAGTTATCATGGTTTTATCTGTTATAGCGTCACAAGCAGAAGGAGAACTGTTCAAATTTGAAAAGTTGTTCCAACATTAAAATGTTAGGGTCCAAGATAGGCATGATTTAATTACTTATTTACAAAAATGAGAATGATTTTAGGTTTCTTTTAACCTTTTGATGCATTTTTATTAAATTTCATATTTTTCTTCAAATGTGGGGCATCCTCCAGGTTTCTGGGGAAATACATCCTTATCCATACACGGCCCAGCTGTGTGAATATTTTGATTCACACTACAAGATCATTGTTCCGAATTAGATACAATGATGCTTACAATTTATATTGAACTTTACACTGTGCAAAGCATTTTAAATACAGTATGTTAACCATCCTTATAAATGTCTTATAAAAGTAGAACTATGTTTTGATCAGAAAACTCAGGCTGAGAGAAACTAATTTGTCAGTGGCACCCTAGGGAATCCAGGGACTCCCATGCTCAAGAATAATTCATTTAAGCACTATCCTATGTTAGAAGAACCACTCAGTCATCATTACCAGCCTCACCACTGCTTTCATATTTTGTGTGACTGAGCTAAAGACATGTTGCAAAACTTTAAAACTTTTTCTTTTGGAACATCTTGATTTTGAAGCTTCCAGTACATCTGGGTTGAAGATAGATTAATTTCTCCCCACTGAGAGCTACAGATTAGAATTATCAGGTAGTGTCAGGCTTAGAGTAAAATTTGGCAGATATGAGTAAATGGCTTGATGCAGTTCCAGCAATGATGATTTGGGAGGATAAGTACTTGGAAAGCTTGGCTTCTCAACTGCTGAGAAGCTTAGGAAGGCATCCAGATAATGATATATATAAGCAACAGTACTTGAATGCTAGAAACCACAGTGTTGGGAAATAAAAAGAATGGCCAGAAAAATAAAGAGCTCCAATTAATTAACTGTCTGACACTGGTAGATGCTGCTGATGGTAACAAGACAGGGGAAACCAAAAACCTATATTTCTGAGAAGTGCTCTATAGAATTGAAGAATGGTTGTTTTCAGATGTTTTTCATTGTACCAAAAATACATTTGCAGCAGGAAAGAAATCTTGCTTGAATATTTTCCAAACTAGATGAAACGACATCTCTTCACTTAATTGGAAATATACATCAGCTTTATTTTAATATTTCTGAAATCCCAAAATACTGCTCTATCAATTTATTTGGCTTCTGCTCTGGGTTTAGTTGTTGATCAAGATACTTAAGATGGAGCACTGGAGAGCTCATTGCTACATGGAAAACATATCTTTGTGTCACTACATTTGCCACTGGTTCAAATCTTGGGGTTCCTTCAAACCAATACCTGGCAACTTAGAATGCTGGAATTAAGTCTTTCCCCCAAAATATTCAGTAAAAGTAACCGGATGTCATTCCATATTCATTTATCTCATCAATGGCAACTGAGACATTGGACTTCTCTGGAATGTTAGAATACTATCTGCAACTTGACCTCTTTTATTTCAAATAAAATTATTCAACTACTGAACCCTCTGCCAAATTCAGTTATTATCAGGAAGACTTACACTTCCTTTGTTCCATATAAACATATCTATGACAAACCCCTGTCACTTCCCAACTTTCAGGCAGTTTTTCCCCCATCAAAACTTAGTTTCCTTCTGTTTCTGAGCTGCCCCCCATTAGCATGTATTTCTTCTTTATCATAAAAGACTTGAGTGTCCCACCTTTTATCAGAGATTTAGGCTATGGTCACACAATAGGCTTGGTGCTATCTGACCATGTCTCTAATTACACTGTTTTATTTTGTAATGGGAAGTTTTGATCAGACATCCCACTCTAAACTGGCTTCACCACACACTTGGCCCATGGTCGATCATGTTGTGGCAGCCTTTTTTTTTTTTTTGTCTTTCACACATGTGCATAAGCTTGTATCTGAAGCTCCAGTTCCTTTTTGACAGCTCCACAATCCCTCTGCCAAGTACTCCAGCCCCTCTCAGCCTCCTTTCTTTTAATACAGGGGGGGGGAGTGCAGATTTACATAAGAGTAGTCCCATTGACTTCAGTACATTTACTCTTGTGTCAATCATGGGATGCTTTCAAACAGCAACTCTAACACAGAAACAGGAGAGAGAGGTTTGGAGGTGGATTTGTCAGTGGCATTTGTCATGGTCAACTACCAACTACTGATCCACTGCCTCGCCAACACTGGGATTCAGGGGTCTGCCTTGCAGTGGCTCTCCTCGTTCCTTCAGGGTTGGGGACAAAGGGTGGCCATTGGGGAACAGCTGTCCCAAAGGCATCAGCTAGTTTGTGGAGTGCCCCAAGGAGCAGTGCTTTCCTCAATGTTATTTAAGCATCTATATGTGCCCCCTTGCCCAGATTGCCGGGAGGCATGGGCTGCGGTGTCACCAATATGCAGATGACACCCAGCTCTATCTGTTATTGGATGGCCAGTCTGACTCTAGCCTGGAAGATCTGGACCTGGCATTAAAAGCTGTGTCTGGTTGGCTTAGACCGAGTCATCTGAAATTGAATCCAATGAAAATGGAGGTTCTGTGCCTAAGTCAGAGTGGTCCAAGGGTAGGGATCCCACTGCCAACCTTTGATGGGGTGCTATTGGTGCCAGCGCTGGAGGTTAGGAGTTCGGGAGTGCTCCCGGATGCCTCCTTAATGATGGAGGCCCAGGTAGCAGCCACTGTGAAATCAGCCTTTTATCATCTTTAGCTGATTAGGCAGTTGGTTTCCTTCCTTGAATGCAATGACCTGGCAACAGTGATCCATGCAATGGTCACATCAAGTCTGGATTACTGTAATGCTCTCTACATGGGGCTGCCCTTGTCCCAAATCCAGAAGCTGTAGCTAGTGCAAAATGCGGTGGCCAGGCTCCTGTTGGGTCTCCCTATGCGGGAGCACATCCACCCTGTGCTAAAAGCACTGCACTGGCTGCCTATAGCATACCAAATTTGGTTCAAGATGCTGGTTCTTACCTTTAAAGTCCTAAGTGGTCAGGGGCCTTTCCCCACATGTTCCCCGGAACTGCCTTTCCCCACATGTTCCCCAGAGAGGCCCCGATATTAACATCATTATTAACAGCCTGATGCAACCCAGACTATGACGTAAACTGACTGTATGCCTGTTGGATGCTGCTAATGTCTGCCATCGCAATACGAACCACACTAGCACTTTATATTATGTTATGTTTTATAATTATATCATTGTGATTTTTCCTATGTAAGCTACCCTGAGCCTGTTCTGGCAAGGAGGGCAGGAAATAAGTGAAATAAATAAATAAAAACAGCTCCTGCAGGGACATATGATCCAAAATGACTACTTGGCCATGGTGATTGACAATGCCAGGGCAATTATGTGTTTATGCACACATTGCTACCCAATAAAAAAAGAGGTGGAAATGGAAGGGAAGGTTCAGACTTCCCAAACAACTTGACTCTGCAACAGGGGAGTTCAGGCAGACAGAAATGTGGAGTGAAAGTGCTGGCATCCATAAAGACCAGACTTTCCCTGGTGTCCATCAACTCTGCTTAAAAGATGGGGTAGAACTGGGTGATGATGACTGGAGCACGGAAGGCAGATGTTGCTGTCTAATCATGCTCTTCAAATCCACAAGGGTACCTGTTATGTACTCAAATAAACCACGCACGGGGACAGGCCAACATGTGTCCAGGCAGGATGAGCGAGCTTCACTCCAGAGACAATAGAAACAGTGGATCCTAGGACTAGACAACCAACAAGCCCGGATCCTAAAGAAGGACCAATGTGGGACTAATCTTGTAAATAGACCTATCAGGGTGTGTGTGTGTGTGTGTGTGTGTGTGTGTGTTGGGTGTGGTTGTGAACAGGAATATAAGCGAGCAATCACTCCCACTTAAGGATCTCTTGTTCTACTATCTACAATAAAGTATGAGCTATGCATCAGTCTCAGTACTTTATACTGGTGACGAGGATGGGATCCCGATGAGCGAGCCTGACTCTGACCCGGCATTGAGTGGTGATCCATCAATGGACACCACGCCCCACACCACTCCTGAGCAGCAATGCACCATGCACCAATCCACAGAACACCATTCACCACCATGCTGCAGAGTCATGGCTATCGCTCCGGGAACCCTCGTGGTCTTTGACCCCACTCACCCCAAGTTCTGGGAATCGTGGGTAGACCAGCTCACAAGCTTCCTCGCTTACAACGAGGTCACAGACAAAGGCAAGAAATGGACCTACTCCTCAGCACATGTGGAATGGTTACCATCCACCTAGCAAAGAGCCTCCTGGCACCAAAGAAGATTGCAGAGAACACCTATGAGGAGATCATCAAGGCCCTCACTAAATACTACGAGCCAAAGCCCACCATGCTGGCCAGCTGCATAGACTTCCAAGCACGCCTTCAGAAGCCCAGCAAGACAGCCTCTGCATTCATGGCTGAACTCTACCAGCTCGCCATGAACTGCGAGTTCGAGAAGGTCGAGGACAATCTGCTGACCCAGTTTGTTTGGGGCATTCAAGATGCCAAGCTCTGCCACAAGCTTGTCAATACCACCGGTCTCAAGCTGTACGCTGCCCTGCAAATGGCCACCACATTTGAGGGCTCTCACCAGGACTGTTCATCATCTTCAACACACCACATGCTCCCGGCGACAGACAATTCAAATGAGGAAGAGGTCTTGCAAGTAAGACAGCCCCACTGCTAGAATCAGCAACCACCACCAACAACGCTGGCAACCCAAGATGGCAGTCATTCCATGACCTGTGCCAGCTGTGGGGATGGCCACGAGTGCAAGACGTGCCATTTCTGTGACGTCATCTGCCAGACATGCAGGAAGCAAGGCCACATCACCTGTGCCTGCCATTCACGAGGAAACAGGAGGACAACCTCGACACACCAGGAGGACCTTGACTTACATTCTCTGACCGTCAGCCACCACCAGCACCAAGTAATGAATTTGCCCCCAGACACCCCTAACAAAATGCATGTTACCGTAGTAATTGAGGGGTCCCCCTGTGAGATGGAACTGGACATGGGCTCCTCGTTCTCCATCATCTTGGCAGAGACGTTACAGACACTCTGTCTTGGGGGGGACTCCATCTTAAGCAGCCATTGGGTCTATCGCTCAGGGACTTCCAGAAGAATCCCATGGCCATCAAGGGCTGGGGCAAATTCTGAGTGCAGTTCTGGGACTTTGACAGACTCTTAGAACTGCTGGTGGTGGAAGGGAAATTTTCGAGCTTGTTGGGGTTGGCATGGTTTGGGCCTGCTAGGATTTGTGGTGACGGGCATGAACTCTATTCAGCCTCAGGACCTTAACACAGTCTGTGAGGAGTTCCCGGAGGTGTTCAATGGCAAGCATGGCCGTTACTCCGAGCTCCTGATCTCCCTGGACCTAGACCCAATGGTCCGGCCCATCCGCATGAAGGCCAGACAGGCCCCACTGTCATTCTGACCCAAGATCGAGGCTGAACTGGATCAGTTGGTACAGCAGGGGGTGTTGGAACCAGTGCCACATGCCCATTGGGAAACGACCATCATGACTCCATTGAAACCAAACGGGGACTTACGGATTTGTGCTGATTATAAATGTTCTATTAATAAGGCACCGCAAGACCATGCGTACCCGGTACTGGTGGTCAGCCAGGTGTTGGCATCCTTGGTGGGGACACGGGTCTTCGGGAAGCTGGATTTGGCCCAGGCCTATCAACAGCTGCCCATGGACAATGCCACAGCCGAGGTGCAGACAATTGTAATGCACCGGGGGGCATTCAAAGTGAAGCGGCTTCAATTTGGGGTGAGCGTAGCACCTGGGATCTTTCAAAGTCTAATGGATTCTCTCCTCAAAGGCATCTCAGGAGTCCAGCCATTCTTCGATGACATTCTGATCATGGCTCCAGACTCTGAGACCTTTGCGACGTGGCTCCAGATTGTGCTTGAGTGTTTTGCTGCTGCCGGCCTGAAGGTGAAGCGGGAAAAATGCCTGCTGGGGGTGCCACGGGTGGAATTCTTGGGCTTTGCGATGAATGCCCAGGGACTTCACCCCACACAGGACAAAATTTCCACTATCTCCAAGGTGCCCACCACCTCATCTAAGGCAGAACTACAGGCCTTCTTAGGGCTACTCAATTTTTTACCACTTGTTCCTGCCCCACAAAGCCGCTGTTGCCGAGCCTTTGCACAGGCTGCTGGACAAACATGCTCCTTGGGTTTGGGGCCCAAGCATGATGCTGCTTTCCAGGCAGTCAAGGAACTGTTGGTCTCCAATGATGTCCTTGCTCACTCAATGAGGCCCTGGCAATGGTCTTGGCGTGTGACGTGTCTCCTTATGGGTGGGGGCGGTCCTGGGGCACCGGGTAGCTAACAGCCATGAAGTTCCTGTGGCATACTATTCTTGCACGCTGTTGGCCGCAGAGTGCAACTACGTACAGATTGATAAGGAGGCCCTGGTGATTGTGGCCGGGGTGGAAAAAATTCACAATTATCTGTATGGTTGGGCCTTTATGATCATGATGGACCACAAGGCCCTCTTGGGCCTGTTTGCCCCTGACTGCCAGACCCCCCAGATTTTATCACTCAGGGTGCTCTGCTGGTCAATTTTTCTCATGGGCTATCAGTACTCCTTCTTCCACCCCGGTAAGGCCATTGGCCATGCTGATGCCCTCCGCCATCTCCTGCTGCCCTCCTCAGACCCCAACCCATCCCATGGAAGACCTCCCCAATTGTCTAGTTCAGGTGAGGGAGGTGGTGCACCACTCGGCCCAGGATTGCATCCTCACCTGGGTCTTGGACTGGGTGGGGAGGGGGTGGCCCTCCGGCCCAGTGGGGCCTGAATTTAGGGCATTCACAGCCCACCAGGATGAGTTGTACTCACACAAGGGGTGCCTGTTATGGGGAAGTCAGATGGTGATACCGCCTCCACTGCAGGGCCGTGTTCTCGCCCCACTGCACAAACAACACCCAGGGATAGTAAGAATGAAAGCCTTGGCTAGAAGTTATGTCTGGTGGCCTGGGCTGGATGGTGGGTTAGAAGACATGGTTAAACGGTGCCAGAAATGTCAATAGTCCAGGCCTGAGCCTTTGAGTGCTCCAGTGAGGCCATGGGAATCACCCCACAAACCCTGAGCCAGGTTACACCTAGATTTTGCTGGGCGGTTCCAGGGTCAGATTTTTTTCATCCTGGTAGATGCCTACTCAAAGTGGTTAGAGGTAACACCAGTCTCTTCTACTTCCTCCCGGGCTGTGATCCATGCAATGTGGCAGTGCCCATTGGAATCTGGACTTGTTAGTAACAGACACTGGCAATGCTTTTACCTCCATGGAGTTCCAGGAGTTCATGGAATATTATGGGATACGCCACATCCACTCTGTACCCTTTCACCCTGCAACCACTGGCTAGGTAGAACGCATGGTCTGCACCACAAAGAAGGCATTAGGCTGCAAGGACTGGGACTATAAGCTGGCCACTTTTCTATTTGGCAAGCACACAACCCCCCACACCACCACAGGCCACAGCCTGGCAGAGCTGCTAATGGGGCAGCACCTGACGATGCAGTTAGACCGCCTGCATCATGACAGGACACCCGATCATAGCGCAAGCACCGAGGACCAGGAGGCACCTTGGGGGTTCTTCCCAGAACACCCTGTGTATGCCAGGAATTACGGGCGGGGCCCCACCTGGATTCCGGCACAGGTCGTCCAGGTGACTGGATCTCTGTCCTATGAGGTCTCCTTCGAGGATGGCCAGATATGGAGGCAGCACATAGACCAGCTATGCCGCCGCCTATTGCCGGCCACCCAGGACATGCCAGATGACAGCCCTGTGGACAATCTGGCAACCGGGGAACCTGCAGCTACTACACTGGCACAACAGGGAGCAGATGAAGGACCTGAGAGAGAGAACTGGGCAGCCCTCCAGACACCACAGCAGCTCCCGCAGCCATAGTCCTTGCCCCAGAACTGACAGGACCAGGGCCCAAGAACTCAGCCCCAGCCCCTGACATTCGCCACTCCACACAAGAGTGGAAAAGACCCCCTATCTGAAGACTATGTCTGTAGGGTCAATCTGGACCAAGGGGAGAGGAGTGTTATGTACTCAAGTAAACTGCGTACGGGGATGGGCCAACATGTGGCCAGGCAGGACAAGCAAGCTTCGCTCCAGAGAAAATAGGATCAGTGGATCCTAGAACTAGCCAACCAGCAAGTCCAGATTCTAAAGAAGGACCTATGTGGGACAAGTCCTGTAAATAAACCTGTCAGGATTGGGTGTGTGTGTGTGTTGGGTGTGCTTGTGAATGGGAATATAAGTGGGCAATCGGTCCTGCTTAAGGATCTCTTGTTCTGCTATCTACAATAAAGTATGAGCTGAATTCACTCTGCTATGCATCAGTCTCAGTACTTTATAGTACCACAATGATATCACATCAAACTGCTCATGTGACCACAGCTTGAGTTTGGCTTTTGACTCAGCACAGGAACTTAAAGGAAAACCAGAAGCCCTCTTGTCTTAAACACTTTGAAATGGCACTTGAGACTGTATAACTTTCAAAATAGAATAAAATATTTTTATTTAACAGGCAGGGAATATATAGGAGAAGTCAAGGTTTAGAAATGCTGTGGTAAAATTATATGTTATACAGGAATGGATCAGGGATTGGATTTTGTTAGAAGAGGAAAGGACTTTATCCCTAGAAGGCCATGATCTACACATGGGGTGACACACACACATTTGGTATAATGTAGATAAAAGACAGCTAATCTTCCAAAATCATGTATTTAGAGGTCCTCTGATCAAAATTTGGAAAGTAATTAAAAATAGGTTTTACGACAAAACACCGAAATGGCTATCCCCAACAGAAGCATTTATTCTGCCTTCTTTATGGGGGAAAGACAAAAAATTGACTTATGAAATGCTATTGACAGAAAAAAATGAACTTAAACCCTTGGATTCACAAATATTTCAGAAAGCAAAGCGAACTATTTGGGAAAAAAATGCAAATTAATTCTAGGTATGCTAAGGATAAAAAGACTAGTTTTCAGAATACTATGACGCATCTTGATAAAATTTGGCTCTCCTCCGCTGATAAGCTGATTCAAAAGCTGTATAGTTTTTTGCTTACCGAGGATTTACTGGATGAAGTTGTTAAACCAAACATGATATGTTGGATGCAAGATTTAGGATCCAATATTACCCTGGAGCGATGGTCTGGATTATGGAAATCTCTTAAACTCCTCAGAGCAACAAATTATAAAGAGAACATCTACAAAATGTTTTACAGGTGACATTGGACACCTGACAAGGTAGCTAAATGTTACAGAGAAAGTTCGGATATTTGCTGGAGGTGTAAAAAAGAGGTAGGATCCTACATGCATGTTTGGTGGAACTGCGGGATAATCAGACCTTTTTGGAAAATTATTAGTAATCTAATAGTAGGAATGATAAATGTTAATATGCAATTTGTACCAGAGGTTTTTTTACTTAACATTCTCCCCTTAGGAATAAACAAGGAGGACGCAAGAATTATTTTGTATATAGTCACAATGTCGAGAATAGCAGTGGCTAAATGTTGGAAAAAAGAGTCGGTCCCAACTCGAGAAGAAATTTTAGGTAGATCATTGGAAATAGCTGAATCGGATAAACTTAATTTGATCCTCTCAGGGAAAGATGGAAAAAAGTGTACAAATGGATAGAGAACAGAATGTGAATAATCTCCCATTGTAACCTCAAAGGATATCTATGTTGTTCTTTTTTTTGTCTTTTTGGTATATACATCGGAAAATGTATAAATAAAATAAATAAATAAAATTCTAAAAAAAAAATTAAAAAAGGAATGAATTCTAAAAACTAACAAGAGTGTGTTATTGTAGCTTATAGCTGAGATGGCTGTGAAGGCCACAAAGAAGGATTTCTACACAGCCTCCATTGTGTCTGCGAGCTTGCACTTGGCCCAATTATTTAAAATTATTTGGTCCATTATGACTCTGCCACAGGGCAGGCCAAATAGTAGGGAATTGGCTATAGGCTGTGAGGCATTTGCAAGCTATTTCGCAGATCAGATTGCAACACTCTGCCAGGACCTCCCAATCACAATTGAGACAGTAAGGGAACTGGAAGCCCCTTGTCCATCTTCTTGTCCAATACTGGACCATTTCAATCAACTCTCCTGAGAGGAAGTCAACAGGAACATGGCAGCAGTGAGGCCTACTACCTGCCTCCTTGACCCATGCCCCTCTTGGCTGGTGAAAGCCTGCACGGAGAACATTCATGCCTCTCTGGGAAAAATCATTAATCTCTCCATTTCTACTGGGACTTTCCCAGAGGCTCTGAAGGAGGTGGTAGTTCACCCACTCTTGAAAAAGCCACCACTGGACCCTATGGTCCTGACCAACTACTGCTCAGTATTGAACTTACTATTACTGGGTAAAGTGGTTGAGAGAGTGGTGGCCGAACAACTCCAAGTTTTCTCCCTTTTGATTTCTTCCAGTCTGGCTTCTGCCCTGGTCATGGGATGGAGACAGCTATGGTCACCCTTACAGATTACTTCCGGAGACACCTGGATCAGGGCAGATCAGCGCTGCCATTGTTATTAGGCAGCAGCATTTGATATGGTTAATCCACCACCTCACCAACATAGGAGTTCAGGGGACTGCCTTGAAATGGTTTTCCTCCTTTCTCCATGGTTGGGGACAGAGGGTGATGCTTGGCAAGAGGATCATCCTGTGATACTCACTGGAATGTGGAGTGCCACGGGGGTGATCCTTTTGCCAATGTTATTTAACATCTATATGCACCCCCTGCCCAGTTAGTCCAGAGCTATGGGCTGGGTTGTCATCAATATGCTGATGACACCCGGCTCTCTCTGTTAATGGACAGGCATCTGTCCTCCATTTCTGAAAATCTGGCTGAGGCTTTGGATTCTGAGGCTGGATGGTTGTGGCAGAGTTGGTTGAAGTTAAATCCATCGAAGATGGAGGTCCTGTGTCTGGGCCCGGGGTGGGGTAGATGTGGGCACCAGACTCCCCACACTGGAAGGGGCACCTTTGGTGCCAGCCCAGACAGTGAGGAGCCTGGAAGTAACACTGGATGCTTCTCTCTCTATGGAGCCCCAGGTTGCTGCAGTTGCCAGATCAGCATTTTTCCATCTTTGGCAGATTAAGTCACCTATCTCTCCCCCCAAGACTTAGCTATAGTGACCCATGCAATGGTTACTTCCAGGCTTGATTACTGCAACTTGCTCTATGCAAGCCTTGCCCTTGAGGCTAATCTGGAAATTGCAACTGGTGCAAAATGCAGCAGTGCACCTGCTGACGTCGATGTCTGTGCATCTCCTGTCCAGCATGTGCTTCACCAACTACATTGGTTGCTAGTTGAGTACTGGATTTGCTTCAAGATGTTGGTAATGACCTACAAAGCCTTATATGGCCTGGGATGAACATATCTAAGGGACCGCCTCTTCCTGAATACACCCTGAATGCTCTAAAGTTCTACACCTCTTGGTGGTCCCTGTCCCAATGAATGTCCGTCTTGCCTCAACCAGAGCCAGGGCTTTCTCTGCCCTGGCCCCAGCCTGATGGAACATGCTCCCTATGGAGATCAGAGCCCTGTGGAACCTTCTTCAATTCCACAGGGCCTGCAAGATGGAGCTGTTCCACCAGACCATTGGTTGAGACAGCAGGTGCCCATATATGGCCTCTGTGAGGTTGCTGTCACCCACCCACTGATAACTGGCCACTACTTCGTCTACCAATGGACCAGAATCTATTATAGCCAGTTGATTTTTGTTCTTATGCTGTAACCACCAATTTTAATGTTTATATTGTGTTTTTTAAATAATTTAATTGTATTTATTACAATATGATGTTAACCACCCTGAGCCTGTTCATGGGATGGGCAGGATATAACTACAAATAATAAATAAATAAATTATTTTCAGAGATTTCTAGATCTTTTCAGTGGGAGGTATTTGGCTTAGTATATTTCAGCAGTTTCAATATCACTTCACAGAGCTTATGGAGATTTACTCTCTTAGATTATCTAAATTTCTCCTTTTTGAAATTACAGTTTTCCACTAAATCCTGAGGTGTCTAAACTTATTCACTTCACCACAGACCATAGTTCTCTTCAGAG
Organism: Gekko gecko; assembly: GCA_029375565.1. Classification (NCBI taxonomy): domain Eukaryota; kingdom Metazoa; phylum Chordata; class Lepidosauria; order Squamata; family Gekkonidae; genus Gekko; species Gekko gecko. Next base: position 144,823,624 of record JAPDNY010000005.1, read on the forward strand.
CTCAACCCTTTTTAACTGGCAGTTACCTACCCACCCCCCAAAGAAAGGATAATAACAATCAGGGCTGCTGCTGCTGCTGCTGCTGCTGCTTCTAAAAAGAGGTGCCAGAACTCTCAAGAGGGAAATGCAGTTTTCAATCTTTGAGTTTCAAAACTCACAAACTTTTAGACATTTTTTAAAGAATTTTGTCAAAGAGGTTCCAGAACTCCATTCTGGTGTGTTTCCCCAGAAAAAAAAGCCCTGGTAGTAAGCAGTTGAATGTTCTGTATTTGGAAGATCATCTTGCCTGTACAGTATGTTGCAACTCAGAGACCCATGCTGCAAATTATTATTATTACTGACACAGCAGGAAATGAGTTGAGCATGGCTTGTCCCACCTGTTCTCCACCCAGCCATGTCATTCTTTCTCTTCCATCTGCTCATGGAGATGCTCAGGGTACAGGACAAGGGTAAGAATGGGGGAATCCATGTTAGCATGTGTTGCAATACATTAATGTACAGTGTTGAGCTCTAGATTGCAATCTGGCTGCCCTAAATGAAACAAAGGAGACTGGTCTTTTTATGGGGAATTTGCACACCTCTAAACAAAGTTAAAATATTTCATTTATTTATCTGAAAAAAAAATCTGTGCCACCTTTCCTGGGAAGTGTGTCCAAAGTGAGTTGCAAACATAAAACAGCATAACAGTTATTAAAACCCAGCATTCAGAAACACAGCCAAAGCATAAAACATGGAGCAGCTTTCTCAGGCTAAAAACAGATTATATGATGATGATATGAAAAACTCAACCCTTTAATTAAAAGCCTCAGTAAACAGAATGTTTTCACTTGCCACATAAAAGAAGAGAAGAAGAAGAAGAAGAAGAAGAAGAAGAAGAAGAAAAGAGATTGGATTTATACCCTTTACTACCCGAAGGAGTCTCAGAGCAGTTTATAATCTCCTTTCCCTTCCCCTCCCCACAACAGACACCCTATGAGGTAGGTGGGGCTGAGAGAGCTCTTTCAAGGACTGCTCATGAGAGAACAGCTCTGAGAGAACTGTGTCTTGCCCAAGGTCATGCCAGCAGCTGCATGTGGAGATGTGGAGACTCAAACCCAGTTTTCCCAGATTAGAGTCCGCACTCCTAACCACTATACAAAACTGGCTCTCAGTAGTGGAGGAGCAAGTTGAGCATCAAGGGAAGGCCACATTGAAGATGAGCTGCCACTGCTCAAAAAAAGGCCTTTGATGACAGCCCACCTCACCTCTAAGCAGGGAGGGGGAACACAGTAGGGCTTGGGAGGAAGATCTTTTTTTAATGATCTGGAGCTACTTTCCCATGGCTCTTGCAGACACTGGAACTGAAACTGAATAGAAGAAGGGTTCTTTTCAGTTTGCAAATCATGTTTGCCATTTTGAATCACTTAAAAATGCTCTAAATTCAATTCAGCAGCATAAGGAACTCATTTCATCATTTCCCACTTCTCCGACTTGTTTCCTGAAGCTGATTGCAACTTGACAACCCACAACTATCATCCTATAAAGCTGATTTAAGTTCACCCACTTCATTTGGCAATTCATTCAGTTAGTGCTGATAATGCCTTCACTTACAAAGCTTTCCTGTTCTGGGCTACGTTCACCAGATATTAACTTCACTGTCAATATTTAACTCAGCTCTACAAACAACTTTTGAGATAGAGCACTTAAATATCAGCAAAGGGGGAAAACGGCTTTGCTTAAAGTCATGACTAGCATATCAATTTTCCTCTGAAGATGAGGATCTTCAGGGAAATCACTCTATTCCGATTGTTGCTATTTTTTCCCCCAATTCTGCTAAATGATCTCAATAGACAATTAAAAATACAAACTAATTAACCTTTCCATACCACCCTTCTGATTAATCAACCTTTTATAGTTTCATTAGCTATGACGCCAAGCAAGATCTAGTAATCATATTTACTTTCTCAGCTATTGATTTAGAGAGAAAAGATAGTGTTGCCTGCTTTTTTCAGTTATAACTTAAGGGAGTTAATCATCTTTTACAATAAAATCCACTTTTATTACCCCCCCCCTCGGTCAATAGCACACATTCTTATGCAGTGAGAGTGCATGAGTTGGATGACTACTAAAATTTTATAATGCTCGTAAAGTCTGTTGTTTTGTACAACTCTTACTTTCGCTCCATTTACACGGGGAGTAATTTGGAAATGTCATGATGTGTTCTTGCAGAATAAGAACCTAAGATTCCTGCTGCATTGGAATACATGCCCAGTAAATCTAGAACTCTGTTGCCAGTAGTTACCTCCCAGAGGCTAAGGTCAAATCTGCATTTGCATTTTTAAATCAGCTGCATGCTGCTGTGATGCCATCTTTCTCTATGCTTGTTTAAATGTTGTTTGGAGAAGATTCTTTTAAAGCAGTGTAGAGGTGCAATGACAGTGGAGCCACCCCGAAAGGACGATAAACATATGTGGATGTGCAAAAGTATGATAGCACTATTGAGGTGTGAAAACAACACCAAATGTGGACAGCTTTTTTGAAGACAGAGTCAAAAGGCTGGGACACTGGTGGGAAAGACAAATGCAGATTCGGCCTAAGTAAAGGATTAAAGCTCTCATACAGTCCTGCAGTAAATCTGGATGATGTGATAACACATATATTCTAGACCAGTGAGTTTTCAATTGTGTTCAGCAGACCCTTGTGGTTCCTCAAAAACCTATAAAGCATCAATACATAGGTCAGTAATGATGGACAAGCTTCCTAAAAAGAAGAACGTTGACTACTGTCCATTTTACGTAATGACACACAAAATTACTTTATGGCTGACCCAGCTGAGCTCTGAGAAGGAGCTAGGTTTTTGAGCTGCCAGAGGGGTGAGTGGTATTTTTATTTATTTACTTTCAGCTGAGGTGCTTTAGCTGAGAAGGTACTGTGTGGGGTACTGTATTTGAGAGTGTATGGGTGAGTTGTAACAGATTCCTGGCTGCTGGAGTTAGGGTGTGAAAGGGTCATTGTTTGCCTGTAATTAAGTGCCTGGGTGAAATTGAATAGCAGACTCCTGGCTGCTGGAGTTAGGGTGTGAAAGGGTCATTGTTTGCCTGTCATTAAGTGCCTGGGTGAAATTGAATAGCAGACTCCTGGGTGCTGGAGTTAGGGTGTGAAAGGGTCATTGTTTGCCTGTCATTAAGTGCCTTCGGTGAATTTGAGTAGCTGCTCTCCTGGGGGACACTTCTATTTAAGGCAGGAAGCTTGCAAGAGGCACGAGCCTCTGGCACGAGCCGAAGGGTGAGAGCAAAGAGTGAGAGCAAAAGGGTGAGGAAAATCAGTGGGATACGGTGATTCCTGGTTATAAATTATATCGGAAGGATAGGGGGGAAGGGTCAGAGGTGGGGTGGCTCTGTATGTCAGAGAGGGTATACCATCCAGTAAGATTGAGAGGGTAAGAGAATTAGATTCGCTTCTGGAAATGCTATGGGTTGAAATAGTGGGTCCAAAAGGAAGCTTAACAGTGGGAGTTTGTTATCGCCCACCAGATCAAAAGATAGAGGAGGATTATAAAATGATCAATGAATCAAAGATAGCGGCTAGATGAAATAACTGTGTCATAATAGGTGACTTTAACTACCCACACATTGATTGAGTCAATATGAGTTCTAGTCGGGAAAAAGAGATTGAGTTTTTAGACACTCTCAATGACTGTGCTATGGAACAGATGGTCACAGATCCTACCAGGGGAGAGGCGATCCTGGATTTGGTCCTAAGTAACACCCGAGACCTGGTGAGAGATGTAAAAGTGATTGCACCACTTGGGAACAGTGACCATAATGTCATTGAGTTTAACATTTTTACAGATAGGGAGTTGCCCAAAAAGACTGACACAACCACTTTTAACTTTAAAAGGGGTAACTTCTCTGGTATGAGGAGACATGTGAGGAAGAAATTGAAAGGAAGAGTGGAGAAGGTCAAAACCATTGGGGAAGCTTGGAGACTATTTAAAAATACAGTCCTAGAAGCTTAGAAAAAATATATACCATAGGTTAGGAAAGGTACAAATAGGTATAGAAAAAAGCCTGCATGGTTAACAAATAAAGTAATGGAAGCTGTAAAAGGTAAGAAGGATTCCTTTATGCGGTGGAAAGCTAGTCTTAGTGAGGTTGATAAAAGGGAACACAGACTATGGCAAATAAAATGCAAGTCTGTGATCAGGCAAGCAAAAAGGGAATATGAGGAGCATATCGCAAAAAACATAAAGGCCAACAATAAAACTTTCTTCAAATACATTAGTAGTAGGAAGCCAGCCAGGGAGGCAGTGGGGCCCTTGGATGACCAAGGGGTAAAAGAAGTAGTGAAGGATGATAGGGAAATGGCTGAGAAGCTGAATGCATTTTTTGCCTCTGTCTTCACTGTGGAAGATGAGAAGCACTTGCCCACTCCAGAAGCACTGATTTCGGGAGGGGGTTTGAAAGACCTGAATCAGATTGCGGTGACAAGAGAGGAAGTCCTCCGACTAATGGACAATTTAAAAACTAATAAATCACCAGGCCTGGATGACATTCATCCGAGGGTTCTGAAAGAACTCATATGTGAACTTGTGGATCTCCTGACAAAAATATGTAATCTTTCTTTAAAATCTGCCTCCATTCCTGAGGACTGGAAGGTAGCTAATGTCACTCCCATCTTTAAAAAGGGCTCCAGGGGAGATCCAGGAAATTACAGGCCAGTCAGTCTGACATCGATACCGGGTAAGTTGGTGGAAACTGTTATTAAGGAAAGAACTAGTAGGCACATTGATGAACAAAAACTATTGAGGCACACTCAGAATGGGTTCTGTAAGGGAAGATCTTGTCTCACTAACCTGTTAGTGTTTTTTGAGGGAGTGAACAAACATGTGGACAAGGAGGACCCAATAGCTATTATTTACCTTGACTTCCAGAAAGCTTTTGATACAGTTCCTCATCAAAGGCTCCTAAGTAAGCTCAATAGTCATGGGATAAAAGGACAAGTTCTCTTGTGGATCAAAAACTGGCTTATAAATAGGAAACAGAGAGTGAGTATAAATGGGAAACTTTCTCAGTGGAGGGTGGTAAGCAGTGGGGTACCACAGGGATCAGTACTCGGTCCGATGCTTTTTAACTTGTTTATTAATGATTTGGAATTGGGAGTAAGCAGTGAAGTGGCTAAATTTGCAGATGACACGAAGTTGTTCAGGGTGGTGAAAATCAGGGAGGATTTTGAGGCACTCCAAAGGGATCTGTCAAGGATGGGTGAGTGGGTGTCAACGTGGCAAATGGGGTTCAATGTGGCCAAGTGTAAAGTGATGCACATTGGAGCCAAAAATCCTAAATATAAATACACATCGATGGGGTCTGAACTGGCAGAGACGGACCAAGAGAGAGATCTTGGAGTCGTAGTAGATAACTCAATGAAAATGTCTAGACAGTGTGTAGCTGCAATAAAGAAGGCCAATGCTATGCTGGGGATTATTAGGAAGGGAATTGAAAATAAATCAGCCAGTATCATACTACCCCTGTATAAATCATTGGTGCGACCTCATTTGGAATACTTTGTACAGTTCTGGTCACCACATCTCAAAAAGGATATTATAGCATTGGAAAAAGTGCAGAGAAGGGCAACTAGAATGATAAAAGGGTTGGAACACCTTTCCTATGAAGAAAGGTTAAAACGCTTGGAGCTCTTCAGGTTGGAGAAACGACAGCTGCGGGGTGACATGATTGAGGTTTATAAGATTATGAATGGGATTGAGCAGGTTGAGAAAGAAGTACTTTTCTCCCTTTCTCACAATACAAGAACTCGTGGGCACTCTATGAAATTGCTGAGCAGTCGGGTTAGAACAGATAAAAGGGAATACTTCTTCACCCCAAGAGTGATTAACATATGGAATTCACTGCCACAGGAGGTGGTGGCAGCTACAAGCATGGACAGTTTCAAGAGGGAATTAGATAAACCTATGGAGCAGAAGTCCATCAGTGGCTATTAGCCACAGGGTATAGATGGGAATTCTCAGTCTGGGGCAGGTGATGCACTCTATTCTTGGTGCTGGAGGGGGCAGCAGTGGGAGGGCTTCTAGTGTCCTGACCCCACTGCTGGACCTCCTGATAGCATGTGGTATTTTGGGCCGCTGTGTGACAAGAGTGTTGGACTAGATGGGCCATTGGCCTGATTCAAGATTGGCTTCTCTTATGTTCTTATGTTCTTAAATTACCTGCCTACCATTTTTCTGCTCACCTTGACACAGAGAGTACTCCATCTTTCTGTATTATACCTTTGAGTATGCCAGTCACAGTTACTGGCAAAACGTTAGGTCCTACAATGCGAAGACCATGGCCACACAACCTGGGAAATCTTCAGCAACTAATGAACTCTGGCCATGAAAGACTTTGACAACAAATTCAATTAGAGTTTCCAGGAACAAAGGAGACTCTGAGACATTTATTGCTGCAGTGCCATATTTAAATGCCAACAGATGTTGCACTTGTAAATATTTCCATTCAGCAGAAAATGACAAGTCATATCTAGAGCTCAGCTGAGAAAATGACAAAAAACTCATACTCACAGTCTATCAATTGGCCCAACGTAAAATTCCCCATCACTTCAAGCCTTCTATTTAAAAAAATCTTCCTAATTTTTCAGTCTGGTTTGGCTGATAGTTAATTTAGAATGTGAAAGTAGATCAGATTGATATAGTCATGGTATTATGTATCATAGTTGTCTAGCTGCAGAAATTGCAGAAAGAATGGGATAAGTGGATCCTAATGCATTCCACTTAGAGAGGGGCATCAGACAACAAGACTCCAAAAGAACCCAAGGTGTATAGTCCAACTTTGAGGAGTGATTCCAATAATTATTCAACAAATATGTCTGATGGTATAAATTAAAATCGGGGAAACTGAATCATCTTTCATTGAATGGGAGTTGCATCCTCTAGAAATCTGAGGTGCTAAGAAACACCATATACATTTCCAAAATAAAGTATTAATTTTATGAATATATCTACAAGGTATACTAAAAGGAATTTCACATTAAATATAAATAATCCTAGGTATAATATTCATTTTGTGTGTATTTGCTTAACCTTATAAAGACAAGTTTAGAGTTGCCCATCTGTTCAAATCTTGTTAAAATTTAGCATAATCTCTAGGAATCAATGTTCCAAGTTAGGTAATGACATTTGGGCACCACTGAAAATGTCCATAAGCAAATACACTTTGATACACTGCATCTCCCAGTGGTATCAACTCAGATGTTGTCCAATTAACTGAATACCCAGGCAAGTCTCTAAAGGTCTTCATGATATTCATTAATGCAGGAATGGAAGACTGTGGTTCCAAAATAAACAATAAATGATCACCAGCACAAATAATAATTTTAAATCCATGCCAGAGGTTCCAGACACAGTTCAAAAAATATTTATTTTATTACTTCAGCTTTTACCCCGCCCTCCTTTGTCTATATTCCTTTCAAGAGGGAATGGCATGGAAAATATGCCATCAGTCAGCAACCAGGATCTTGGAGACAAATAGAGAATTCTAATCCATTTTGAAAATCATGCAGAAAACTGAATTCAGTCAATGTAATAAAGATAGAATTTCAATACATTTTGAAAATGTTGTCTGATGTTAGCATCAAGTGGGAGGATGGCAACTTGATTATATCTCTTACCATTTAAAGTAATCAAATCAGTGAGTTGCCTACCTCGTATAAATCCTAGTGGTCTATGTGTACTAGGGGTGTGCTTTCGGCTATATCCAAGTTGAAGAAATATCTGAAAAATACCTTATTGGTATTTTCTGGGTATTCTTTTCAGTCAGATATAGATTTGGGTTCTGGGTTTTTTGGCTATCTGAAATGGTCAACCCTCCAAAATCCCAAAAGTAGTTGTGATTTTTTTGGGACTGCCAGATAGTTGAAGTTAAAAGGTGTTTAAAGGGACTGCAAGCCCTTTAAATACCTTCAGAGTTCATCCATAGCTTGGAGAAGGCATTTAAAGGGACCATGATCCCTTTAAACACCTTTTTTCCACCATTGAAACCAATAGAGGATGGGGACACCTTCTTTGGCGGCCCATCCAATTGGACCTCCTGGTCCAATCTTTTTGAAAGTTGGGGGGGTTTTAGGAATGCTCAAATACTTTGGCCACCAAATGAGAAGGGAGCACTCACTGGAGAAGACCTTGATGCTGGGAAAGATTGAAGGTAAAAGAAGAAGGGGATGGCAAAGAATGAGATGATTAGACAGTGTTATCGATTCAACAAACATGAAATTAAGCAAACTCTGGAGTGCAATGGAAGACAGGAGGGCCTGGAGTGATGTGGTCCATGGGGTCATGAAGAGTCAGACTAAACAAAGAAGTGCAACTAAACAACAAAAACTGGCAGATATGCTGCAAATTTGTTGCCTCTACTTCAAAAAGCAGTCCCTCCCCAAGCCCCAGACCCCCAGATTGATTCTCTATTATGCCCTATGGGGACCATTGACTATAATTGATTTCTGAAAAACCCTGAATCCAAATACCATACCAGTATTGGTTTTTGTGAATATCAGAAAATATCATTTTTTTGTTCACTATACCAGAACGCAAAAAAAAAAAATTGATTTTTTTTTTGCACAACACTAATATATGCCAAGGGAGTAACACCCTTTTGAGGTTTGTTATGAAGAATAGCAGTTAATATCTTAGCATCTACATCCATCAAAGAAATAGGTCAAAAAAACACACTAAGCATGTTTTTAGCCAGATTTTGGAATCATAGTAATATGAGTATTGCATAATGGCAATGGCAATGAACCAGACTTAAACATCTCACTTTGCAATGAATATAGTTTTGGAATTAAAAAATCTGGAAAGGTTGCATACCATCCCATAGGCAACCCATCTGGTCCTGTAGATTTTCCAGTATTCATATTCATTATTCATCATTAATTGCATTGATGAGTAGAGTTCAGCAAGAAGCTGTTGCTGAATATTATCTCAACATGAAAGATCAAGGTGAAAGAAAAATTTCCTAATATTTTCTGAGAATTCTTTGCCTTTACTGTACAATTCAGAATAAAACTTATCAAACTGAATTTTTTCAGTAGAGGCAGTATGTATTGTATTGTTCTCATTTTTGATCAAAGAATACAGTTATTTTTTAGCTGTCTTAAACAATATGCTAAAATTTTACCTGGTCTCTCACCACTTTCCAAGTATGACTGGTGCACACAAGTTAAACTGTTTTCTGTTTTCATGGAAAGTATATTTTTAGTTCACATTTAATCTTTTGCAGTTCCTGATAAAGATCTGGTGTGGGAGATACAGCAAACTGACTTAAGAGATATTTCAATTTTTTCAAAGTCCCCCCCCCCAATTTTTCTAAACTTCTTAAGACAAGAACACACATTTATTCTCCCTTTACAAGCAATCCATTCAATAGCTTGAGTACTAGCTGTTCCGTGATTAATATTAAAATATTCTGATAATGCAGCCATCATCTGGATTTAGAAGTCTCATCGTTAAGAAAAGCACCATTAAAACACCATAAACCAGGTGGTCTAATCCAATCTGGAAACTGAAGGGCTAATGATATGGGAGCAGGGTCAGAAATAACAATAATGGCAATATCACAGGCATCCATCTGGGACATCAGGGAAGTTAAAATGAGAAAATAATCTAACCAGAAACAATTATGATGCACAGAAGAAATAAAAAGTATAATCTCTGCCCACTGGGTGCAATATGCTCCAGGGATCAATCAAACCTAGTTCAACCTTATAGGCTTTAAATGCAGATCTTATCAAATAATATTATTTGCATGGGAGTGTGCTTAGATCTAAAGCTGTGTCATGTATTTCATTAAAATATCCCCCAATCCAATGGATAAATTATTTGTAAAATTTGCCAAGTGGCTAAAACACTGCTGAAACGTGTCTGGAGAGTCCACATTTAACCTATACACATTTATCATAAAAATTATAGAAGCAGAACTTTTCACTACCAAAATAATAAAGTGGCCATTTGAATCTATTATCACTGGCTGAACCTGAAAAGAAACACACTTATGTATGAATACAGCAACACCTTTAGATAGATTAAATGTATCAGTTACATATACCTCACCATTCCAATCCTTACCCTTGTAATTCTTATCCTTTGCCATTATATGAATTTCTTGTAAAAATACCACATCAGCCTTAAGACATTTCAATTTAGAAATGACCTTTTTACTCTTATTGGAATCCCTCAGGCCTTTAACATTCCATGATATCCTACTGAACAGAACACTTGAAAATAATATATCCAATCAACAATGCCCATTCCCTGGTCACAGAAAAGTTATGAAGTATCATATAGAGAACCTTGCTATCTAGAGAGAATTTACAAAACAATAGCTAAAAAATACACATGATGTAAAACTTACTAAGACAATCAAAAAAGAGAGAAAAGCTATCTAACCACCAGTTCCACAACAAAATCATTCCCAACCCAGAATGAGAAAACAAAAAAAAGCAAACAAAAAATAAAAATGAAAAATTAGCTAATTAAACAACAAAAAATTCTGTTTCCAGTTAAGATGCCACAATTCTACAACACCAGCCATTCCCATCCATTTGATTATATAGATATGTATGGATTATGAAATGAAAAAGGAGGGAAAGTCTTGGAAATATCTATTTAGAGACTGAAAATATAAAGGAAAGATGGGGGGGCGAAAACATGATGACAAGCCCAGGTTGTTACCTATAAACTGACAACAAAACCCCCAAAGAATTAAAGCATAATACTGAATACTCTAAGCCAAGATGATTAATATAAATGTGGATAATCTACTATTCTTTAAATGATCATGACTAGCAGTTTTCTTCAAAAGATCACAGCAACCTGTTTATTTTTCTGCAGAAAAGTCTTAGCCACTTGCAGCAGTAGAGCAGAAATCATCTAATCCAGTGAGAAATGACTCTGCAGCAGTCAGAATCTGAAACTTTTTGATCTGGCCTTGATAGCACACACAGAAAGTTGTTTAATGTAGTATGTAGATTCATATTTCTTGCAAGATTTGCAAAGCCAAATCAAAGCATGATACACAGAAGGGACAGGAGCAGCAGAGTTGAATCTGATCACTCCACCATCTGAACTGGAAGTGTGTCTAATGTTGATCATGAGGGGTTTTTTGCATTTGAATTTAGGCTGGAAGGTTTAAGCTTAAACTCCCTTTGATCTGTAAAACCTAGATGGACAGATGGACAAACGGACACACAGATAGACAGATAGATGGATCTTACTTCAGACAGGATCCAGTAAATGCCCACATGTAAGTAGCTTATCAGTATCAATAGAAAGACAACTACAGTAGAAGGGGGGGACTGATATGGACCAGAGCGTTTCATTACTTATTTGATGATAGATTAATTCGTGATTAGAGATGTTCCATATTGTCATATCCTTGATTCTCAAAGCTTTGCATCTTATGCTGTGGCCAGATTTTGTTGTGGGGTCAGGCAGGGTATAAATTAAATAAAATAAATAAATAAAAACTAAGTCCCTTGTAATGGAAGATATACTGTAATTTGTTTTTATTTATCTTGGATTTTATTCTCTGTATATCTTAGATTTTATTTTTGCATTATCATTAAATCACTGGCTATTATTGTGATCTGACATTGTTGCTGGCTTTTTCCATAATAGATTAATGGAATGGATTCTTTCCTGGACATAGGAAACATAACAAAAGATTCAACGTTTGTATTCATAAATCTGAGTTACTGTGATTTATTTGTCCAGGTGGTCAGCTGTGTTGGTCTGATGTAGTAGAACAAACTTAGAGTCCAGTGGCACCTTTAAGACCAACAAAGCTCAAATACAGAGTCCAGTGGTACCTTTTTTTAAAAAAAAAAGTGTGCATGCACACGAAAGCTCATACCTTGAATAAAATTTAGTTGATCTTAAAGGTGCCACTGGACTCTAAACAAGTCTATGGATGCTGTTAGAAGATGAATCTCTGGCTCAGGATCATGTTCAGCATCCCCCAGTGCCTCATGAATTACTTTTGAATCTTCCCCCAATGTGGAGGGGAGGCAGTTATTTGAGAATCTCCAGTCATGAATATATGAAGCCAGATTTTCACTAAGTCAGTCGCTAGTCCATCTGACATGGTACAGCCTATTCTGACTGGTAACAGCTCTCCAGAATGTCATGCAAAGTAGGTTTTTTCACACCTTTTAATTGGAGATGACAGGGAGTGAAGCTGAGACCTTCTGGATGCAAATCATGTGCTCTGTCAGTGAACTATGACCCCTACACAAAGCCTGCACAGTCTAAAGCCTCTTTATTCTTTTGATGTGATGAACCAGTTCCACTGTCTTTGGATCTTTGCCTTAGTATTTACTATGGCAATAAAACCAGTGTATTCCCATTGACTTGAATCGAATGAAGGATTTCCATGAATAGAAGGCAGGGAGTCTCACCAGTTCATCCCACCACAAACATCCAACTGCTACTTCATGTTATTCATGGGAGTCACTTATCTCATGACAGAGGTATTTCAGAGGGTATTTGGGGCTACAGTTGGATAGGGGCAAAGTGGAAGCCATGTGCTGCTGATGGAAATCCATTCTGTCCATGGGAATCCTTCAGTGGATGAAAACTAGAGTGTGAGAAGCTTAAAAATAGGGACTGCTGATTAGGCACATGAAACAGTTGATGCAAAACAACCTTGCCCTGATTACAAGATGTGTGTCCATTAGTGTGTTTCCACGCAATGTATAGATTCCCTTTTTGTATGATTTTCTAAAATCAAGAGTTTTAATACATTTGTGGTATTAACTTGCACGTGAAGCATCTGAATATGCTTATAACTGAGTACTTAAACAAATTAATGAGCTGCAGCTACAATGAATGATTATGTCATTTAGAATATGGTGTACATTAATGCATTTGACAATGGCAGAGAAGCTAGATCATTAAAATGGGTCTTTATGGCCCCTGAGGGTGAACAGCAGAGGGTCTAATCAAGATGAAGAACCACAAGTACCCTGACAATAACTGATTAAATGTGACTGAAGAATAGCAAAGATTAGATAGCCTGGATTAGCTTGTTCCTCATAATATGGTCAAATGATTTTAGAAGAATGATTTGGGGTCACTGGGAGGATAACTGTTCTCTTCCCAGCTAAACTTATTCAGTTTGCTTGAGCTAAATTAAAAAAAGAAATTCTGACCTCCTGTACAATATGCATTGGCTGTTTTCTACAAAACATATTTGAGAGCCTAATAGATCCCATTGAAAATCTCCACTGAATACTTGGCTCCCCAACCGCCAGCCCTTGCTGGGGGGGTACCTTTGCCTCCCTGCATGGATGAGGAGGCAGAATGACATGGCAAAAGCCACATCCGGGCTAAAGGGGGGGGGCAGAGGTTTAATTAGCTGACCCCTGCTCCCCACCGTCAGTCTTCGCCCGGGTGCTCGGCCTACCCTCTTGCACTTCTGGCAGTTCAGACTTTGGTTGGTTGTCTTTATGGAGGCCAGGTAGGAATTTTTCACCTCCTCCCAAATTGGCTCGGGGAGTGGGCATTTTCACCTACCTTGTACTGCTGCTGAGGTTTGGAAATTGGCTTAGGTATAAATAGGTTGGTCACTTTTGTTGGCAGGAGTTAATTTGATACAGATTGTGACAGAGTGAGCACTGGCTGATAACCCCTCTGGGGACATAGGGGTCTTGTCAGTACAGTCCTTGGCCCTGCAGCCCAGGGCAGGGAAAGCAGACTGCCTGTGGGATTGCACGGGATTCTCTTCCCTTTGAGCCTTGCGGCCCGGGGTTGCGTTTCTTGGGGGTTGGGTTTCTGACTGGACGGACGTGAACCATATTCCTTTGGCTGTCGTCCGGGGCTGGGTGGCTCACCCTAGTTCTCATGGTGAGGGAGGGGTCCTGGAGTCCCCTGGCCTCGGCCAGGCCACAACCTGTTTTGCCCTTGCCGTTTGTGTTGTTAAATTAATAAAGTGGCCCATTAGTACCCCAACATGTTGTCTGTCTCGTTATTTCAGCTTGGGGGGGGGAAGGAACCATCAGTAAACCACATTTCCTCTACCTCCCTTCCTGCTGTGGCACCACATCCCCTCAAATGCTACCTCTGGGGACAGGAGACCACCAGGAACTGTATGAAGAGAGAGTCAGACATCTGATGCTAGAGGAGAGAAACAGTGAAAACAACCTTCCTGGCATGCACAGAAAGTAGACTCAAGATCCAGTCCAGTCTTCATACTATATTTCAAGGTGGTTTGCAATAGGAAATTCTAAAAAAAGGAATTACAAAAACCAAAATGATAAAATAATAATTCTTCCAAGCTATCTGATAATCTATTCAGCAGCTGATGAAAGCCAGCTTCATGTAGTGGATAAGAGTGGCAGACTCTAATCTGGAGAACCGGGTTTGATTCCCCACTCCTCCACATGAAGCCAGCTGAGTGATTTTGAGTCAGTTACAGTTATCTCAGAATTCTCTCAGCATCACCTGCCTCACAGGGTGTCTGTTGTGGGGAGAGGAAGAGAAGGCGATTGTAAGCTGCTCTGGGCCTCCTGCGGGTAGTGAAGGGCAGGGTATAAAACCAACTCTTCTTCTTACCTTGGGCTTCTCCTCTTTTGCCTCTCCCTCTGCACACTTGAGAAAGTCCCAGGTTTCATAATACCCTCTGAAGAAGGGGCTGTCTCATTTGTTTTTTATCTCAGGCCCTTGGTGGTTCCTTCAGCAGTTGATAGCATGAGCTCATTGACTTGAGCTCCTTACTCTTGCCTTCTGTTGCTGTACAATGTTCATTAATAAGCCCTAAGTAAAATGAAGGAAAAATATTTAGCAGCTTGATTCTCTCAGATATTAGTAGCCTCTTCGGGAGCAAAAGAGATGAGTTCCTTAGCCTGGCTTTCTCTGTTTTCCCCTGAGAGAATCACACAATCTACTTCATACATGTTTCCATTATCACTTTCATAGTAGACTAGGAAAACACTAGTGTGTTTCCCGCTATTAGTGTACATCATAAAGTGGGGTTTTCCTGTTCTCCCTTGTCCTGCTACAGCCCATTCGTGTCCTCAACTTTGTTCCTGGGGTGTCAACATACCATCAGGAACAAAATAAGGGGCAAAGTGGGGATCCATAATGGTAAGCTGAATCAGTGGAAATTGCTGCCCACCGCACTGCAAACAGAATTGCCAATCCATTGGCAGACCTGCATGGTTGGATACATGCCAGTGTTACAAGAACATTAAGGTCACAGCTGTTCATATTATGAAATAAAAGAGAATTGCAGTTTTATTGCAATTCTTTATTTTAATCATAATTGTAATTGCCCAGCTGTCCTAGAATGCACACATGTTGTGATGAGTTCAATAGAAAATGTTATTGTGCACATTCATACAAGGACCAAATGTGTGACAGCTAGATGCAAGTTCAGTAGCACCTTAGAGATGAACAAGATTTGGGAGGGATGAACTTTCAAGAGTCAAAGCTCACTTTGTCAGACACCCGAGAGCTCTGATTCTTGAAAGCTTATACATCAAAAATTATGTTGGTTTCTCAGGTGCTACAGGACTCAAATCTAGCTGTTCTACTGAAGACCAACATGTCTACCCTTTGAAACAAATGCATGAAGAATATTGCATATTGTGATCAGACAATAGATTCTGAGAGATGTTGTAGAAGCTGACAAGTGGATAGTGTCCATTGGGGAGTTTATATGTTGGCCAACCAATACACCTATATATATACCATGTGTAGCATGAATATGTGTCTTTTGAGCAATATACACTACATAAAATCAGCTCGCCCAAAATCTGCAATGTTAACAGAGTCAATTTTCTTTGCCTTTTCTAGACCTCTAAATAAATGTGCACAATAACGGGTATTTATTCATTATTATTAAACAATGTGAAATAACCCCAACATATACAAGGGGTAAGCACAACATGGTTCGAACAGCCCACGGCTGTTCTGGCTGTTGTGTTGGAGAAGCGCCTTTGCCTCCCAGCCGGAAGAGGCAGGCTGGATTTAGGCACCAAAAGTGGCACATACGGGCATTGGGAGGGGGTGAGGCTGAGAAGGCTTAAAGCCCGGCCCTGCCTCTCCTCCTCAGCAGTTCAACATGGTCATCAGCCCACCCTCCCACCCTGTTAGTAGTGCAGGCATTTGCTGGTCGCCCAGTTTTCAGGGCCAGGTAGGAATTTTTTGTCCCTTCCTGATTGGTACTTGGAGGGGGTGTTTTCACCTACCCTGCACTGCAGCAGTGATGCAGGGGTTTATAAGGGTGAGTTGTGTTAGTTAGGTCAATCACTTTTGTTGAGGCAGGTTGCTATGCAGTATACAGATTGCAGTCCAGTGACCATCAGCTGACACCCATCATTTGGGGTTGAGGGGGTCCTGTGAGTACAGTCTTTGTGCCTTGTAGCATGGGGCAGGGAAAATGGACTGCCTTCTGGATGGCCCTGTTTAGGTTCTCTCTTTGAACCTTGCAGCTTGGGGGATGGGGCTACAGGGTTGTCCTGCAATGGCTAGCTGGCTGGGTGGGAGCCCCTGTGATGGGCTCTCATCCGGGGCAGGGTGGCTCACCCTATTGAAGAGGTAAGGGAGGGGTCCTTGACCTCTGGCCTTGACCATACCGCAAGCTGTGTGGCCCTTGCTGTTGGTTCCAGTTAAATTTGTCAGTTAATAAAGTGGCCCTATAGTTAAACCCAGCATTTGTGTCTGCCTCATTAATTCTGGCTTGGGGGGCAAATACCAATAAATGTATCCGTTATTTGGGAAGTAAGAAAATTCACATTCACTGGTTTGACTTGAACTTTGATGGTTTAAATGATGGTTTAAATGACAATAGCACTACAGATAAGATTAGAATTTCAATAGCCATTCCACATACAAAAGAACCTCCTCAGGAAACAGGAAATAACCTATAGACAAGGAAA
Source organism: Gekko gecko (assembly GCA_029375565.1). NCBI lineage: Eukaryota > Metazoa > Chordata > Lepidosauria > Squamata > Gekkonidae > Gekko > Gekko gecko. The sequence goes on from JAPDNY010000005.1 coordinate 144,840,547, forward strand.
GCTCCTCCGTTAGCATGTTCATAGCCTGGAGAACTACTACAAGATAATGACTCAGCCCTACCCCCACCTTCCAGGGCAGATATAAATTACCTGCCTACCATTTTTCTGCTCACCTTGACACAGAGAGTACTCCACCTTTCTGTGTTATACTTCTGAGGATGCCACTCACAGCTAATGGTGAAACATCCTACAATGCCAAGACCATGGCCACACAACCCGAAAATCTACAGCAACTAATGTTTAAATGTTTGTTTTTTAAGGTGAGGAACAAAAGCTGAAGGCTTCCATTTAATCTGAAGGATGAAATCATGGGTACTGAACATGTTTGATTTATGACAAACTTCAAACAGAAAAAAACAGGCAGAAAATCAATAATGAATAAAGGTGTGCAAAAAAATGGTATTTTTTCTGGCTTGGGTAAAGAGAACCCGGAAAATATTATCGTAGAATCATATAATCATAGAATGTTAGAGTTGGAAGTGACCTTGCAGGTCATCTAGTCCAACCCCATGCACTCTGCAGGAGCATAGCCATATTTCCAGATATTTCTGGATCCCAGTATTGGTATGATATTGGGATTCAGGAAATAATTGAGATTGTCGAATTTATTCAGCTTCATTATACCCTATGGGGAATGTCCCCATAATGTATAATGGAGAAGTGTGTGGGTAAACTTGTGTCTCTTCCAGGTTCACTTGCACATGGCATGGCTTGCAAAATGCATTTAAAGTGTCACATTTTTAAAAATAGGGGGGCGTGTGCATCAGCATTGCAGGCACGGTATGCTCCAAGTGTCTCACTGGCTCTGCTCAGAGTGGGGGAGAGGAAAGAAGAACTTGAGAAGTTTATGAACTGGGCTGGGGAGGAGTGAAGTGTATCACTGGCAGCAAAAAGCATACCTCGCAAATACCTTCCAGAGTGAGATCCATTTAGATGATTCCCATCTGGAAGTGGCACCCATAAGTATTGTGCACAGGGAGGTGGGGAGAGATGAATACATGGTTAATCTGGAGCTGAGAACTCCATCTATCTTTCTCTCTTGGCTTCCCCACCCCTCGAACACATGTGCTGGCCTGAGCCTCAGCTCTCTTCCCCACTTGTTGCTCTTCCTGCAGCTGGCAAGAAAGCAAGCACCAAGGTACCCAGACAGCTCTCTTTTCTCTGTTGGAAAACTGGAGTGAAGAGTGAGGGGGAGGTCAATGCTACAGTATTTTTGAAAAGGCTGAGCTTTCCTGGTGAGGATGTGAGGGGCGAGTGAATGAAGGGACTTGTCTCCTGCTGCTTTGTGGCATGGGCTGGCTTGGAGAGTGGTCTCTTTAATGCATTCTCCAAGCTGTGCTTCAGAGGTGGTGGCAGGAGCCGGCTTGGAGGATGCATTTAAAGAGTTACATTTAAAGAGACACAGGGGGCTGTGCACTTCTCCACTGCAGGCAGGGCTTGGCTTGGCTTGGCTCATTCCTGCTCGGCGAGTGAAACTGAGCCCGACTCAGAGACTGAAGCTGAGTCCAAATAAAAGCTGAATAATATCAACTTTTATTTGGATTCAGGTAGATCTGTAGCTAATCAGATGAGAGAATCTGATTCAGCTGAATAAATACTCTGAAAATACCAGTAAAGTATTTTTCGGGTGTTTATTCAGTTCGGTATATATTGAGCATGTGCCCCTAATACTGATACTTGTTCTTTAAGAGTTTGGAATTAAGTGGCTTCTTTCTCATCCTGGCTGATTTCACACAAGGAGCTGCACCACAGTCACTCCTCCCTTTGCCCAGTTTCCATTGGTCATTTCCCACTTGAAGCCATGTGGCTGCATTTTGACCCGCGGCTTCGCCTGATTTCCCCCACAGTTTCATGATCCTCAAGAAATGATCACAAAACTGAACAGTGTGGTTGACATGTTTGGTGGAAAAGATAGTCTAAAAGGGATTCAACTGAATTAGTAGAAGAAAGGGCAGCAGTAAAAAAAGAATAAAAAGAGAGGGAAAGGATTGGGAAATATCTGTACGTGCAAATAATATAAAGGAAAATAGAAGGAACAAATTAACTAGAAAATAAGGGTGAAAAGTAGGAGTAGCTATGAGATAGTGTCCTAAGGGATAAAAAGTGCCCAATCATATATTGGAGACATACAAAGATAATACATATACATTAAAAGTAAATTAATTAAAAATAAATAAATAAATAAATTATCTACTTAGAACATAAAATCAGAATATATTGAAATAAGCGGTGGTGTGGTTAAAAATCTAAAGTGAATTAGATAATAGAGGGAAAGCTAGCTACAGACAACGATTAAAAAAAAGGGAAAAGGAAGTGATTCTATGGCCACGGGTGGAAGCAAGAAGCCATCATTATCTTCGCCGGGACAAGTAGGAGGTGTGGGACAATTTAAGACTGTAAACATGAATACTTCACAAATGTCGATGAAGGATCTTAATAAAATGATCCAGGAAAGTGTGATACAGGCCGTCTCTCAAGCAGTAAAAGTCACAGTTGAAAATACGTTGCCCGCATTGATTAAAAGAGAAATAGAGACGATAAGATTAAAAATGGAGGAGTTAACAACACAAATCAAAAACAAGACAGAAGAAATAAAAAAGCAAATAAAAGATAATAAACATGAAATTATAAAAATGGTAACTAACCAGGGAAAATTAAAAGAAAAAGTTTGTGACTTGGATCTAGACGTACAAGAAATTAAGAGTAAGAGTGAGAGAATGGAGGAAATGCTCATAAATTTAGAAATGGATAAGGTGGCATTGATTTTAAGATGCCAAAATATACCAGAAACAATAGACAAGAACCTTAAGGAAGAATTAGTGAATAACCTGGTGGAGCAGTTGAATGTAGGAACGAAAGAAGAACTAAAGGAAGGGATCGAGGCAATCTACAGAAGAAATTCAGCATACGCAAAAAAAAACAAGAAACCGAGGGAAGTAGACGTTAAATTTTATAGAAGAGAGATGAGAGAAAGGATATTAAGAGCATCAAAAGAAACTAAGGTAACCATACAAGGAGAAGAAATACCATTTTTAAAGGAGGTACCGTGGAGAGTCAGGGAAACAAGGAGGGCATATACAACTTTAACGAGGCTCCTGAAAAGTAATGGAATTATGTTTAGATGGTTGATACCAGAAGGAGTGTTTTTTTCATATAATGGCCAGACATAGGATTGACTCTACATTCAAGGTAGAATACTTTCTAGAAAAATTTGGAGAAGAACTAGGGTGGCAAAAAGAAGAAGAGGAAGAAGAAGAGGAAGGTGAAAAGGAGGAGGAATTGGAAGAAGAAGAGGAAGAAATGGAAGAAGAGAAAAGCGAGCATGAGATGCAGAAAGGAAAAGGGAACACAATAAGAAGTAAAAATAAACCGAATAAAACAACATATCAAATTTTAACTAGGTTTAAGTACAAAAATAGAGGTGGAAAACACTAAATATCAAGATGTTATCCACCAAAAAGCTTAAAATAGTATCTATAAACATAAATGGTTTAAATAGTCTACAAAAAAGACGAAAAACTTTCCATCAACTGCAAAAAATGAAAATGGATATAATATGTCTACAGGAAACTCATATTAAGAGGGAAAATGCGAAATATCTAGAGTGTAAAAAGTTAGGTAAAGAATTTGTGGTGTTGGCAGAGGAAAAGAAGCGAGGAGTGGCGATATATGTGAAAGAAATATTAAATCCAGAGTTGATATATAGCTCAGAAGATGGGAGGATAGTGGCAATAACGTTGGTAAGAAATGGGACAAAAATGTTAGTAATAAATATTTATGCCCCTAATCAAAGTCATAACCAAAAATTTTTTTCAGGAATTACAAACAGTTTTAAGTTCAATAGAGATAGATAATATTTGTATTGTGGGAGATTATAATTCAGTGGTTGATTCAGAGATGGATAGAAAGGCAAATAGGAAAAGGCGGAAAAACGGAAACATAATACCAAATTCTTTCTTGCAAATAGTGGAAGAATACAGCTTAATGGATGCCTGGAGAGTTAGAAATATAGGGAAAAAAGATTATACTTATTATTTGGCCAGACATGACTCCTGGTCAAGGATAGATATGATTTGGATGTCCGTTAATTTATTGAGAGAAACAATAGAATGTGAAATACTGCCGAATACTTTTGCGGACCATAGTCCCATTCTACTAGTGTTAAAAGAGGGTAACAAAAAGAATAGATATTTTATGAACTTAAAATTATTAAGAGACCAGAAATTTGTCGAGAAATGTAAGAAAGAAATTGTAGAGTTTTTTCAGAAAAATAGTAATTCTGAAACCCCAATGGAAACAGTTTGGGATACTTTCAAAGCTTATATAAGAGGTATTTTCATTAACCAAAGTAGATGGAAAGCTAAGCTGGGAAAAATAAGATATGATTGAATTGTTAATCAAATTAGTGTACAAGAAACTACTATGAAGAAGGGAAGGGACATTAAATCAGCGCAAATTAAATTAAAACTGTTACACCACAAGTTGAACTTAATGTTAAATTATGAGCTAGAGAAAAAACTAGAGTTCACCAGACAGTACTTTTTCGAGAACGTAAATAAACCTAATAGGTGGTTAGCATATAAAGTAAGAAAAGAAAGGGAAAGCGTATGATAATTCGGTTAAGAGATGATAAAGGTGAAATAAAGAGTAATATTCAGGATTTGAAAGATATAGCGGAAAAGTTTTACAAAAATCTGTATCAACGAGACGAACAAGAGAGGGAGCTAATTATAAAATATTTGGAAGAGAATGGAAATAAATTTAGTACACAACAAAAAAAAATTGAATGATCCAATAACAATATGTGAAGTGTCAGAAGCAATTAAAAGGCAGAAAAAAAAGAAAACACCAGGCCTGGATGGTATCCCAGCGGAATTCTATCAAATTTTTGAAGAGCAAATTTGTATTCCATTCAAAGAGGTAATCCAACGAGTAGGTAATCAGGGGAAGAGCCCGGAATCATGGAATCATGCGCTAATTACGTTGATTCCTAAGCCCAATTCAGATCAAGAAGATATTAAGAATTATAGACCAATATCCCTATTAAATGCAGATTATAAAATATATGCAGGTATCTTGGCAGATAGGTTAAAGAAAGTATTATCCCAAGTTATACACCAAGATCAGATAGGGTTTCTGCCCAGAAGACAACTGAAAAACAATTTGAGGATAATAATGGATGTACTAGAGTATTATGAGGAGCACCCAGAGAAGGAACTAATGTTAATGTTCCTGGACGCAGAAAAGGCATTCGATAATTTGTCTTGGAAATTTCGATTAGAAAAGTTGAATAATGCTGATTGTGGGCAACACTTTTTTACTATGGTTAGTGCTATATATAAGGTTAATTTCGCAAAGGTAATAGTTAACGGAGATACAACAAATAATATAGAAATCCAGAAGGGCTCTAGACAAGGATGCCCATTATCGCCGCTATTATTCATTTTTGCACTGGAATCTTTAAATGATGCAATTAGGGGAAATCCATTAATACACGGTCTAAAAATAAGAGGGGAAGAATATAAGTTATTGGCGTTTGCTGATTACCTTGTATTTATAATGGAGGACCAGGAGGTATCAACCATGTATTTGATGGAGACTATTAAAAAATATGGGCTGGTGGCGGGACAAGATAAATGATAAAAAATCTAAAATACTACTCACAGAAATTGGTACAGAATATACAAGAAATTAACCCGATGGAAATAGTGAAGAAGGTAAAGTATTTGGGAATTAATTTTACAAATAAGTGTAGCTCATTGATAGAAGATAATTATAATGTGTTACTGGAGGAAATTAGAAAAGACTTGCAGAAATGGAAAAAGATACCACTTTCATTTATGGGTAGAATTGCATTGGTTAAAATGAATATACTGCCCAGATTTCTATTTTTAGTGCAGAGTATCCCGGTTCTAAAAAACCAGAATTTTTTTGAAGACGTAAGTAAAACCACAAGGCAATTTATATGGCTGCACAAAAGAGCTAGAATAAAATGGAAAGTTCTGCAGGATAAAAAAGAAAGGGGTGGAATGAATGTACCTAATTGGTATATATACTACCAAGCAGCTGCCCTGGTTTGGATAAGAGAATGGCTAACGTTGGAAAATGATAGGCTATTAAAACTGGAAGGCCATGATCTGTATATGGGGTGGCACGCATATATTTGGTATGGTAAGGATAAAGCGCATTCAAATTTTGGTAGACATATGTTAAGAGGTGCATTGAATAAAATATGGTCTAACATAAAAGAAAGATGGTATAGGAAAACTCCAAGATGGGTCTCCCCCCTCGAAGCATTCATTAGCACCATCATTATTAACCATGAATAAGAAAGAAAGCTACCAAACACTGTTAAGTAGAAATAATAAATTGAAATCAGAGGAAAAATTAGCAAGGGAAAATAACTTATCTTGGTGGGAACAGATAATGTTACGAGACAGATTCCAAAAAGATACATCAAGAGGGTTTGAAGATCAAAATAATAATCTTGAAAAGATTTGGCTTTTGTCAAATGATAAACTAATACAGAAATTATATGGTTTTTTGTTGGATGAATACGAGCAGGGTGAGATAATTAAATCAGTTATGGTATCTTGGATGAAAGATTTGGGCGAAAATGTAGATATTGACCAGTGGAATAAGATCTGGAAATCAGTTAGATACATGAGAGCTATTACGTATAAAGAGAATGTATATAAAATGTTCCATAGGTGGTACTGGTCCCCGGATAAATTAGCTAAATGTTACTTGGGTTATTCCAGCCAATGTTGGAAGTGCAAAACTAATGTCAGGAACTTTTATCACCTATGGTGGAAATATGATAAGATACAAAGCTATTGGAGAATGGTGCGGAGAATGATCCAAGAGATACTGGAGAAAAATGTCGAACTAAGACCAGAGTTATTTTTTTAAATGTGATACCGAATGGATATAATCAACAGGAAACTTATTCGTTAACATATATAATAACTGCCGCTCACTTATTACTGGCAAAAAAAAATGGAAAACAGATAGAATACCCTCAAGAGAAGATCTACTAGTGAAAGTGCTTGAGCTAGCACAGCTAGATGACCTGAGTTTGATGTTACAAAATAAAAATGAAAAGGTACATGATGAAAGATGGTTAAGGGTGTATAAGTGGATAGATAAATTAATGGATGCATAAGACTCTATGGTATATGTAAGCCGTGTAATTGAAATGGAATGTAATGGTGAGAAAATGAAAATTAAAAAAATGAAAAAAAAGAAATGATCATGAAACTGCAGGGAAAATCGGGTGAAGCTGCAGGTCAAAGTGCAGCCGCACAACTTCAAGTGGGAAATTGACCAATGGAAACAGGGCAAAGGGAGGTGTGACGGTGGCGCAGCTCCTTGTGTGAAATTGCCCCCTGACTTGTACTGGCTGATCTTTTTTTTGTGATAGATGACTTAGAATGATAGGCAGTGTTTACTGAATGACTGTAATTCAGGAGGTCAGACTATAACAGTTTAAAAATATTCAGCACTTTGTAGTCACCTTTCAATTTTTCTCCTTTAAATTATGTATTGTCATCTGCAAAATATACTGCCTTATTGTTTCACCTTAAACACATCCCACAATTACTAAGAAATCTTAGGTGTCTTTGATAAGTGAATTTTGGCTTCAATATCTGCTATCTCTTTCAGAAATCTCTGAACAGTCAGGATGCATGTCGATAAAAGTACCTTTTTATATGGATTAGTCAGAAAATAACATGGTGTACTGTTTGGTTGTAAATTAAGAAATAAGATTCTAGGCCACAGGGATTTAACCATTTGGAAATGTTGGGTTGAAAGGAAAGCACTTTGCAGTCAGCATGGGATTTTCTGTCCTCTAAACAACTTGCTGACACTATTTACCCCTGCAGAAGACATTACTGTCAACCGAAAAACCACTGAACATTTATAATAGGCATAAAACAGAAATTTAAAAACACACTTTAGTCAGCTACAGTTTGGCGAAACAGCCAATTTCAGTTTGTTTTTCAGAATTAAGGCAGGAAGGAATGGGATTTCTTGAACAAAGGTGAATGGTAAAGGAGCCAAAAAGTTTACTGATTGATATATCCCTAGTCATCATTATTATTGTACCAGAAGTATCAGTTCTGGAAATAGTTCATGAAGCCATGGATGCTTATTCAACAATAAGTACAAAATTGTGGGCACAAAGATAGGGTATGATGAAAAAAATTACATTGCTAACCCATGATCACTTGAATACAAGCCAGAGGGAGAGAAATATGTTGTCATATTTACAGCCAGACTCTCAGCAGATTTCAGCTCAATCACCATCTTTATTAAAGTGCTTCATATCATCCTTACCACTGTCAGTCTTCTAGGACATACCAAATGAGAGATAATAGGCACTGTAGACAGTATTTCATTTAAGTTTTTAAAATCCTCTTTAATTTTATCTGATCTATTCAGTTGCACATTAAACCATCAAGAAGGAAACAAGCTTCAAATCTCCCTCTTCTGCATGAAGGTGGGGACAAGAGTTAGAAAACAAAGGAAAAGTGGTGATTGTGTACATTTTGCATGATCATGAACAGCTATCCTGAAAATGGAATGGCTGTGAAGGTTCTTGCAAAAACAGATCAAATGATCTGTTCAAATGAAGGCCAAAGATGAGAACCGAGGGTGCTAAATGTGAAAAGTGCTGGTACTTAAATCAGTCTGTAAATAATATTCACAGCATGTCCTTAACCTGCCTGGCTATCTCTTTCAGCATAACCCACTTCACATACAAGGAGATAAATAAAATACAAGGAGATAAATATTGAATGGACTGATAGAAAGTTACATAACAGGGGAAGCCTTTGAACACTTGATATAAAGAGAGATTAAAGACACATGTGATATTTAAATTTATTTGTTTTAACCCAATGCCCAAAGTAGGAAAAAATATTATTACTGGAAATTAAGAGTTACTCAGATTTTACTGCAATCAGGCCTCATAAACATTGAAATTTAGGATTTGGTCTCATTTTTTAGGATACTATTATTTGATCCCTTAAGGATACAAAGCATATGAGGAACTGAATTCCAACATTCTGTAATAGGATACAGATCTCTGCTCTGGTGAAGGGCTCCCATTTTCTTTTGTGCATATATATGGTTAAGATGCTGAACTGCAGGCTGTGGAAGGTCAGTAGTTCAGCAGTTCGAGACCCGAGACTGCTGCATGACAGAGTGAGCTCCCGTCTCTAGTTCCAGCTCCTGCCAACCTAGCAGTTTGAAAGCAAGAAATTGCAAGTAGATAAATAGGTACCACTTCAGTGGGAAGGTAACAGCGTTCCGTGCGCCTTGGTGTTTAGTCATGCCGGCCACATGACCACGGAAATGTCTTTGGACAGCGCTAGCTCTTCGGCTTCGAAACGGAGATGAGCACCACAACCCTAGAGTCGGATTCGACTGGCTTTCGAGAAGGGAACCTTTACCTTTACCTATACTATGAGCATTTCCTTATATGGAAACTTATGGATCAGGATTGTACACAATAGGCTGGATCTGACTAAATTTTCCACCAACAGAAGGGATGAGGTAATTTTTGATACTGCCCCTTCCTTTTGCAGACCCACACTTCTTACCTTAGTCTGTTCTTCAGGGTCACCCAGGAACAGCATTTCAGGGATATCTGTGGGCTGCAGCCAGAGCGGGGAAGACAGGAACACTCTGTTCCACTGATAGAAGACTGTTCCATACTTTTCCATTATAGAGGTGGTGGGAACAGGTGGAGTGCGCCACTTGAGATAGGAGAACAGCCACCTTTATACTGCCTCCCTGTACATGCTGCATCAGGGTTGTGTTGGGGAAAGGCTATATGGGTTGGTGGTCACTTGCCCCAACCTTGACTATAAAAGTACCTTCTGTGGGTAGAAAATTTAGTCTGGGTCCAACCTAATTATTCTCATTATCATCCTTGCATTTATGTCATACATTTCAGGCATTCTGAATATTCAAACACATTATCTCAGTAACCCTTGTTCTAGCCCAGTCTGATTATTGCAGATGTTGGACTAAGGCTGCAACCATATTGGCTAACTTACAAACAGCCAGCTGCTGTATTCATAACTGAGGTGAACATTGGGAAACTTTAATTCCTAACCCTAAGAACTCAAGAAGGACTCTGTTGGATTAAAGCAAATATTCACCTTTTCTTTCAGCCCAGCAGACATTTACCATAAACTTTAAGACAAACACTGCAATCCTAAACAGAGTTATACCATTGAAGTCAATAGAGTTAGAATGGTCTAGCTCTGCATAGGATTGCACTGAATTATTCCTCTTGGCTCTCAACCCAAACATAATATGAAAGTGCACCTTTAACAGCCATATTTATTTATGCAGCTGTAAATTACTTATAAAATACTCCCAACATATGGCTTGTAGGCTGTTAAATTACAGTGAAAGGAAAGGAAATATGAAAGCAAACCACATGGCTTCAACGGCTCTATTGGCCCAGGGCTCCAGGGTTTTCATCCTCCCCTCTCGATGATCCTGTATACTTCACCACACAATGATCAATCAGGTGGCTTAAAAATAGGGCATAGTGGCCAAAATTTCCCATCGTTCTTGCCTACTCCACAATTGATATCCAAAGGTTTACTGTTTCCAAACATGGAGGTTCTATTTAGCTATAATAACCAACTAGGAATAAGGCCCGTTGTGGAGATAAATACAACGGGCTCTAGAAAGAGGCTCTGGGAGAGTGCCCCGGCTTTGGGCACTCAGTGACAATTTGCTGTGGCAATCTCAGCAGGGTATAATGACAGAGTCCACCATTTTCTCCAGAGGAACTGATCTTTGCTGCCTGAAGATCGGTAGCAATTTTGACTGATCTCCAGCCCCAAGATTGGTAAAAATGGTTCCCCAGGAGGGAGTGGCTGTTTTGGATGGTGGTTTATGGCATTGTACCTCTCTGAGGTCTCACCCCTCCTCAACACTCACCCTCTCCAGGTTTGACCCCTCAAATCTCCAGGAATTTCCCAACCTGGAGTTGACAACTCTATCTCCCTCCCAGCCAACCATCAACCTACCTTTAGTTTTCCATCTTCTCCCCGCTCCCTCCTAGAGAGCAGTTGTAATTTTGAGTGATCTCCAGCCCCCACCTGGAGATTGGCAACAATGGTTCCCCATCAGGGAATGGCTGGATTGGAGGGTAGAGTCTATGGCACCTGTCTGAGATGCCGTTCCTCTTCAAACCTCACCCTCTCCAGGCTCCATCCCTCAAATCTCCAGGAATTGCCCACCTGGAGTTGGCAACCTGATCAGGACTGGGCCCAATGAGTTTTCTCCCAAAGGCCAACATAGGTGTGGAAAGGGCCTTTTACTGACAGAGGAGAAAGTACAGGTGCCAACTCTGATTAGGGAAATACCTGGAGATTTGGGGGGGGGGGTGGATCCTGTGGAGGGCAGCATTTGGGGTGTGTGTGGAAGGACTCAGCTGGGTATAATGCCATAGAGTCTACCCTCCAAAGCAACCATTTTCTCCCAGGGAACTGATCTCTGTCATCTGGAGGTCAATTGTAACAGTGGGAGATCTCCAGTTTTCACCTGGAGATTGGCAACCCTAGGGGAAAGTCAGCCGCACAGCGGGGAGTTGAAGAAAATGGTTTGATTGTTGCTGGCCCACCTCGTTAGCCAGCCAGCCATGCTGAAGCTAAGCAGGAGAGAGAGCCTTTTTCCATTTATTCTGACAGGAAAGTGGCCATTGGGGAGGGGGTTATGGGAGAACAAGTTGGGAGAACAACTGATTACTCTGGACACTGGAGGAGGAGAGGAGAGGAGGAGATTCATGGCCACACAAGAGAGGTCGGCCAGATGGGCTTGGGGGATTGGCCAAGGCAGGCTCAGGAGACTTGGTGAGGTACTCCCTTATCATCACCTTTGCTGAATCCTCTACAATAAACAAATGAAAACAAAGGACCATGGTGTGGAGAGATGCACAGGCAACAATAAAAAACACTGTGTGAACAGGCTATTGAGCCAATTAGTGAGACTAACTTTTAAATGTTTAAATGTTTTAATCATCTGTAAAAGTATCTTTCCAGCTAGATAAACTGAAGCCTTGCTTTGTGTAATTATTTACAGACACTGCTTAAATTCTAGATTAGTGTATTACAATGAACAAGAATAATATCCAAGAAACATAAATGATATACATAAACAAGAACCACAATTATTCAACAATGAGAAGGCAATAAGACAATGAGAGAGCAAGAAAATATGGGCAGCCAGTTAACAATCCTGTTTCAGAAATAGTCTTCATCAGGTCTGAAGGAAGATAATAATCCAGAAACTCCCTTTGTGAAATGAGTTGCACAACAGCAGAAAAGCTCAAACCTACTAGAATAAGTTACATTAGAAGAAAACATCATCCTTGTGAGATTATATGCTTGCCAACCTCGTAATAGTCGGCAAAAGCCTGTCCAAATTTCAAGTCAGTTGCCATTTGAAATTTGGATAGGCTTTTGCCGACGATCAGGTGGGTATAACTACTTATTATTCTGTTTATGCTGGTAATTTATACAGAATTAAACTGTTTCTATAGAATTCTACTCACTTAGCTGAGTAGCCAAACATAATGCCTTCTGTGGCCCTATCATCTAGCTTGGACTTTTGTCTTTTGAGATGTACGCATAAGGGAACTGTTTTCTGGTCTTTGATGCCTTGTTCTCTTAGTATTTGTTGTTGTTGTTGTTGTTGTTGTTTTAAACCCAGAGAAAGCTGGGCCATTTTATTTTTTAAAAGAAGATACTACAATGAGACAAAGAAACTACAACAATACATAACATCCTAACAACTACACAAACATACACTACAATAGTGGAGTTCATACTTATTATCCAACTATTTTGTATAATGTGTTTACAACTCATCTTATTTTAAGCAACTTTCCTTGGTTATATAAACGATTTTACATGGTAAAACATGTTGTTTAAATCTTCATAGTTTCTGTATATAGTCCTCAATCCATCTATAAAGTTCAAACCACATATTTTCAAAAGTTCCTTCTTTTTTCCCTTGTAACTGGAGAGTTAAACTGTCCATTTCTGCTGCTTCAAACAGTTTATTTATGATTTCTTCTTCTGTAGGCACTTCTTCTTTCTTCCAATATTTTGCATATAAAATTCTTGCTGCTGTTACAACATGTACAATTACATATATGTGCTTCTTTGTAAAGGAATTTGGGATAATGTTTAATAAAAATAATTCAGGATTAAACAGTAAGATTATGTCTAACATTCTATGTATCTATATCTAATAAGTTTTAGCAGTCTTACATGTCCACCACATATGGTAAAAAGATCCAGTTTTACCTTTACATTTCCAACATACATTCGACATATTAGGATACCATTTAGCCAAGTTTTCAGGAGTCATATGCCATCTATAAAACATTTTATATATATTTTCTTTATATGAACTTGCTTTTGTAAATTTTATATTTAGTTTCCATACCTTAGACCATTCCTCCATTTGTATATTATGGCCTATATTTTGAGCCTATTTAATCACTGCTTCTCTTACTACGTTGTCTTGCATTCTCGTATCTATTAAAACATTATAAATTCGCTTTATATATTTCCAATCATTCTCAAACACAATTTTATCAAGCTCTAAAGGTAAATCATAAAAACCAGTTGCATTATCTTTTGCAAATCTAGAATCTAATTGTGCTCTTTCCCACCAGTTCAAATGTATACCTCTTTCTTTAAGTTCTTCTTGAGTCCGAAGTTGATTTTGTTTATTCAACAGATCTTTGTATGTCCAGGCTAAAGCTTTTGAAAATAGCTTAGGGTGTACAAATGCTTCTAGTGGTGATACCCACTTAGGTATTTTAGTATAGTATAGTTTCTGTACCTCATCCCATTGATTCAGTACTGCTCCTCTTAGAGTATGCTGGTTAAAATATTTATGAGCATTACTTTTCCTGTACCACACAAATGCATGCCATCCTAGTTGTAGATCATGGCCTTCCAATTTTAGCCTTGAATCTTCTAGTGTGAGCCATTCTTTCATCCAAATTATACTGTCTACTTTGTAATATAATTGCCAGTCTGCAAATCCTCCTCTTTCTTTTTTGTCTTGCAGCATTTTCAACTTGATTCTAGGTTTTTTCCCTTGCCAGATAAACTGTCTCATTAGCTTGTCTAGTTCTTTAAAATATTGTTGGTTTTTCATTAGTAGTATTGTTTGAAATAAAAAGATAACTCTTGGTAGAATGTTCATCTTCACTGTCGCTACTCTTCCCATAAATGACAGGTTTAAATGTTTCCAGTTTTGTAGGTCCTTCTTAATAGTTTCCATTAGTTTTACATAGTTTTCTTTAAATAGAGAACTATATCAATTTGTTAGATTTATTCCAAGATACTTTATTTTCTTCTTTACTTCCATTCCTGAATCCTTTGGGCTTGATTTTTAGTACAGTTCTTTAATAGTATTTTAGTCTTTTTAAAATTAATTTTTAATCCAGCATACTGACCATAGTCTTTTATAGTCTGTAGGAGAGGATCTATTGTTGTTTGTGGCTCTTCCAAAATAAAAACCAAATCATCCACAAAAGCTTGAAGATTATATTCTTCCCCTTTAATTCTAAGTCCTGTAATGGAGTTGAATCTCCTTATCCTTTCACATAGTATCTCTAAGGCAAAAATAAACAAGAGAGGAGATAAGGGGCAACCCTTTCTAGTTCCTTTTCTTATTTCTATATTTTGTGAGAGATCTCCATTCACCATTATTTTAGCAGACTGATATGTATATACTGCTTTCACCATTGTAAAGAAATAGTCTCCACATTTCCATGTTTGTAGTTGTTCCAGCATATAGAGCCACGTAAGGTTGTCAAATGCCTTCTCTGCATCCAGAAGGACCAAAGCCATTTGTTTTTCAGGATGAGTTTCAAAATATTCCAGCACATTCAAAATTGTTTTTACATGGTGGCCCCACGAAGACGGGCTGTGCGTGAAGAGGACAGCCTAGCTTACAGTTATTTTGGCAATTCCAACACCAGAAAAGGCTCTCCCGGAGAGAGAGTCTGCAGGGGGTGCTAGCTGGGGTCTTCGGGGGTTTCTTGCCCAGCCCCAGAAATGCCCTGCAACCCCGAAGCGGATAGCTGTCGGAGGCTCGACGCCCAAGACGCCGAGCGCTAGAGGGGCCAGATGCTGGAAAGAGTCTAAAATCCTCTTACTGCCTGTAGAACTTTACCGAAGCTAAGTGGAATTTATTTTTCTTTGTTTCTTTATTTGCTCTTGGTGGGGTATGTGAAATATGCAAAGGTAAAGCTTCTTTCACAAGGTAGTGATTAGAGATAAGAGATTAAGCTTCCCAAAGACGGCTATTTCATAGAAGTTAAATCTTTTGTGAAGGAAGCAGTAAAGCAAGCTGAGTGAGAAATAAGGAAGAGGTTGTGATTACCTTTAGAGTTGAGGTTCAATTGAATGCCGCTTTTCTATAGTTGTCTTTTTTTTCTTTTTCTTTTCATGTAAAGAGGTATAAGGCAATACCTCTTTAAGAAGTGCTGAGCTGTTCTTGGATGACGCAGTGATACAAGGAAGGCGGGAGATATACAAGTCGGAAGACTGAGAATAGAGCTGGAGATCGACGTAAGAGGAAAGGGGCCTGTCGGGGAGGCAATGGAGATTAAGACGACGCAGGAGCAAGCTACAGGAATATACCAACAAAGGAAAATTTACAGGGGTGGTGGCAGAGACCTTCTCTAAGAGCTGGAAAGACGTTGAAATATCAATCAATAAGGACTGAAACGTGGTTGTTGTGCATAGAGGCTTGAGTGGTTGGCTGTAATGTTTAGAATTAATGTTTAGTTTTTTGTTTACATACTAATTTGTATATCTGTTTGCTTTGCTTCTTGTGGGGAAAGGGGAAAGGCTTTTGAAGGTGCCCTGGTAAGGACTGCTAGTTTATAGGCTAGAACTGAGAATTAGTAAAGATAGAGTACTCAGCCCATTATAAACAGATGTAAAATTATAAAAATAACAATAATAATACTAATTAATAAGGACAAGCTAAACGGACAAATTTAAAGGGTAGTAAAGAAATTGGTGCTATATGGCTAGTGGGGCAGGAGGTAGTAGCAGCAGAAAGACATCTATACCATCACCCAGTCAGTCAGGTGGGCAATTACAACTGAAACTCAACACCATGAGTATTACGCAGTTATCCATCAAAGAACTGAAAGCCATGATTCAGGACTCAGTTGCCCTAGCAATGAAAAAAGAGATAGACCCGATACATGAGAAGATAGATGCACTGACTGATCAAATTAAAAATGAGACAGAAGAAATCAAGAAGCAAATAACCGAAAATAGACAGGAAATCCAAAAAATTGTTCATAAAAATTATAGGACGGAAAAAAAAGTCAATGACCTGGAATATGAAATGCAAGAGCTGAAAATAAAAAATGACAAAATGGAAGATGCACTTATACACCTGGAGGTGGACAGAGCAGCATTAATTCTGAGATGCCAGAATATCCCAGAAAATTTAGAAAAAGACCTAAAAGATGTAATAGTTGAAACCCTAGCTGAACAATTAGATATAGGCACTCAAGAAGAAATCTCTAATGAAATAGAAGCCGTATATAGAAGAAACTCCTTCTACGCGAAAAAAAACAAAAAACCGAGGGAAGTTCACATAAGATTCTACAGGAAAAGAATGAAAGACAAAATACTTAAAGCCTCTAATGAGAAGAGAGTTACGATTCAGGATACAGAGATAATCTTTTTGAAGGAGACACCTTGGCGTGTTAGGGAGAAGAGACGGAGTTATAGTACCCTGACTAACCTCTTGAGAAAGAATGGTATTTCATACAGGTGGGTGCTCCCGGAGGGACTGTTGTTTAATTACGAGAGCAGAAGACAAAAGATAGACTCCATTTTTAAAATGGGAAACTTTTTGGAACAGTATGGCGAAGAACTAGGGTGGCAAAAAGAAGAGACAAACGAAGAGGAAGAAGAAGGATTAGAAGGTGAATCTGAGGAGGATAGACCTGAACAGGAGCAGGAGGAAAAGGTTCCTAAGACAGGAAAGAAGGGAAGGAAAGGGTTAACAGCAAATCCATTACAAGTCTTAACAAGATTTCAATACAAGAATAAAGAGTTAGCTTCTAAAAAATAAAGATGATAAATATGAATAAATTCAAAATTGCCTCTTTAAATGTGAACGGTCTAAATAGTCCTCAGAAAAGGAGAAAATTTTTTCATCAGCTAGTAAAACTCAACTTAGATGTGATTGCTCTCCAAGAAACACATATAAAGAAAGAGGATAATAAATACCTGAAATATAGAAAATTAGGGAAGGAGTTTGTGGCGCTGAATGTCAAAAAGAAATGTGGGGTAACAATTTATGCAAAAGAATATTTAGCTCCAGAATTTGTAATGGGTTCTGATGATGGGAGAATTGTGGCAATTAAAATAAAGAGACAGGATAAACAGAATTTGATAATAAACATATACGCTCCAAACCAAAATCAGGAAAGTTTCTACAAAACTTTAGGGGAGGTAGTTAATAGCCAGCATTTTGACAATATATGCATCTTGGGAGACTTCAATGCGGTTTTTAATGCAGAAGTAGATAGGAAATCCCATCCAAAAAAGAAGAAAACGGGTCAAATATTGCCAAATGTTTTTTTGGATGTAGCGGAGGAATACAATTTAATTGATATATGGAGAGCCAGGAATATAGAGACAAAAGATTTCACATTTTATTCGGCCAGACATAACTCCTGGTCTAGAATAGATATGGTATGGCTATCAGAAAATTGGGCTAGAGAAACAGTAGAAGCCGAGATATTGCCTAAAACATTTGCTGATCATAACCCGGTTTTAGTGTCCCTCAAGGAAGCTAAGAGAAAATCCCGTTGGAAAATGAATTTAGAATTGTTAAGGGATCGTGAATTTAGGGAAAATACTAAGAGAGAAATTACAGAATTTTTCAAGAATAATTTACAACCAGATATATCTTCAGGAATAGTTTGGGACACTTTCAAAGCTTACATTAGAGGATGGTGTATTAATCAGGAGGCTTGGAGGAAAAAGAAAAGGAAAGCCTCTTATGTAAAATTAGGAATATTAATAAAGGAGGAAGAAAATAAACTGAAGAGGACAGATTCTAAAGAAGTGAGGGATAGACTTAGGATGCTACAACATGAAATGAACCTGATTCTAACCTATGAGGTAGCAAGAAACATAGAATATACTAAACTACAATATTTTGAGAACGCTAATAAACCAAGCAGATGGTTGTCCTATAGACTCAGGAAAGAAAGAGAAAAACGGGTGATATCTGCCCTAAAAAATGATCAGGGAGAAATTAAGTTTGCTGTTCAGGATATAAAAGATATTATAGAAAAATTTTATAGGAAGCTATATAAACAAGTCCCCCAAGAGAGAGATCAAATTTTTACATTCTTGAAAAATAAAACCCAGATGAAGTTTGAAGAAAAATATAAAAAAATTCTAAATGAAAGAATTACATACTGCGAAATTGTTGAAGCAATTAAAAACCAAAAAAAGAAAAAAGCACCCGGACCAGATGGTATCCCTATTGAATTCTATCAAATGTTTGAAGAACAGATTAGTATGCCATTTAAACAACTCCTCCAGGACATAGGAGTATATGGAATGATCCCTAGCTCTTGGTGTCAAGCGGCCATTTCTTTGATACATAAGCCAGATACAGATGAGAAAGAGATTAGAAACTATAGACCAATCTCGCTGTTAAATGCAGATTACAAGATCTATGCAAGTATTTTGGCGGCTAGGCTAAAGAAAGTTCTAGCTCAATCAATCCACCAAGACCAAGCCGGCTTTTTACCCAGGAGGCAAATCAAAGATAACATGAGGATTATCATGAATGTTCTAGAGTATTATGAACATCATTCAGAAAAGCAAATGGCACTACTGTTCCTTGATGCCGAGAAGGCCTTTGATAACATATCATGGGAATTCATATTACAAAAACTAGAATTATGGGGCGGTAGGGACCTTTTCCTAACAATGGTTAGAGCAATATATAAGAAACAATACGCAAATATAATCATTAATGGTGAGATGACAGCAAGCATCGAGATACAGAAAGGTACTAGACAGGGCTGCCCTTTATCTCCCTTATTATTTATATTTGCCCTTGAGACATTAAATGATACAGTTAGGGAATCGAAGCTTGTACAGGGGCTTAAGATAAAGGGATATGAATTTAAATTGCTGGCCTTCGCAGACGATATTGTATTCATATTAGAAAACCCAGTAGGATCTTCAATGCATCTATTGGAAATAATACAAGATTTTGGGCACGTAGCGGGGTTTAAATTAAATTTGAAAAAAACCAAGATAATTACAAAAAATTGTTTACCTCTTACGATACAAGAAATACAAAAACTAACAGAAATAGAACTAGTAAAGAAAGTTAAATATCTGGGTATAACAATATCTAATAGGAATAGCTCATTAGTAGAAGATAATTATTATAAGCTCCTTAGGGACATCGATAAAGATTTATCAAGATGGAAAGATATTCAGTTGTCCTTGCTGGGTAGAATAGCAACTATTAAAATGAGTATTCTGCCGAAATTTCTTTTTTAGCACAAAATATCCCCATTCTAAAAAATTATAAGATATGTACGGAGTTAGAGAAAATGGTAAAAAGTTTCTATGGTACCCAAAACGGGCTAGGATAAAAGGGAAGACGCTTCAGAATAAAAAAGAAAAAGGGGGATGTGGGCTGCCTAACTGGAAGCTGTACTACCAAGCGTCAGCTTTGAATTGGATAACAGAATGGATCAGACTGGAGAACATTAGAGTCTTAAGCTTGGAAGGGCATGATCTTAGAATGGGTTGGCATGCATACGTATGGTATGGGAAAGATAAGATCCATACCAATTTTAAACACCATATTATAAGGGAGCTTTGATTAAGATTTGGAATGAAATGAAAGAAAGATACTACAGTAAGACACCTAAATGGGTGTCCCCTTGGAAAGCCTTTATAAAACCTTCCCTCATCAATGTATGTGACAGAGAAAGTTACGAGACATTGTTAGACGAAAATAATAAATTAAAATCAGAAGAGAGCTTACAAGTACTCTATAAGATTAAATTAGATTGGTGGGAAACTTTGCAACTCCAGTCAAGATATACCAAAGATGTTAGCATAGGGTTCCAAAAATCTAAAACACAACTAGATAGGATATGGCTTTCCTCAAATGATAAAATGATACAAAAGTTTTATAAGCTGTTGTTAGAAGATTATATGAGTGATGAAGAGGTCACCCCCACAATGGTAACATGGATGCAAGATTTGGGTCAGAGCATAGATATGGAGAAATGGGCTGATATTTGGAAATCCTTAAAATTCATGAGAGCTACAAGCTATAAGGAAAATATTTACAAAGTATTTCATCGTTGTTATTGGTCTCCTGACCGATTAGCTAAATGCTCCTCGGCACTTTCTAGAAACTGTTGGAAGTGTAGAACAAATGTCGGCACCTTTTTCCATGTATGGTGGCGATGTGACAAGGTCGCCGCTTATTGGAAAATGATCCAAAAGATAATATTAGAAATTACCAATATTAGCCTCTCTCTTTCGCCAGAAATATTTTTATTGAATATGCTTCCCGGGCTCTACAAACGAAAGGATAAATACTTATTAATTTATATTATTACAACCGCTAGAATTTTGCTAGCTAAATATTGGAAACAAGATGGCCTACCCACAAAAGAGGAAATAGCAATCAGATTACTTGAGATAGCGGAAATGGATAAGTTGAGTTTGACGCTTCAGCAGAAAGATGAAAGTGTTTTCAAGGAACGATGGGCATGTTTGTATAAATGGATAAAAACGGTTTGGAAATACTAGACTCAAAACTATGTAATGAGATGTATATATAAGATGTTAAAATTTGGTGGAAACTATGATAAATATAATTAATTAAAAAAAAAATTGTTTTTACATTATTTGTCATTTGTCTCTTTGGCAAAAACCCTGATTGATCCTGATGTATTACCTGTATCAGGATTCTTTTCAGTCTTTTAGCTAGTATAGATGCATAAATCTTATAGTCCACATTCAGCAATGAAATTGGCCTATAGTTCTGAACTTCTTTTTCATTTGTGTCTGGCTTGTGTATCAAGGTAATCAAGGCTTGATTCCATGAGTCTGGTAGTTTCCTTTCTTCTGCTATACTTTGTATTGTCATTTCAATGGTAGGGCAACTTGATCTTCAAATGTTTGGTAAAATTCTGCAGGAAATCCACCCGGGCCTGGCAATTTCTTTCTTTTTTTAATTGCTTCAACCACCTCCATATACAATATCGGTTCATTTAATATTTTCCTTTGACCTTCTGAAAATTCCTTATGACTATGTTTTTTTTAGAAATTCTTTAATTGATCGTATTCAATATTTTCTTGTCAGTATAGGCTTTGGTAAAAGTTTTCAATAATGTCTTTCAACTCTTTGCCCCCCCAGCCAGAATAATGATACAGACAACAGTTTTTGGAATTAAACAAGGGCCACTTTATAAACTATATAACAGAACATTGCAGCAATAACAACTAAGCAAGCATGGAACAGGCAAGGCAGGTGTCACTTCCCTGACCAACCTCCTTGCCCTTAAAGGGTGGGTCACCCAGCTTCAGCGATAAGCTATTTACTCTCTGGCTCGTAACTGGCAGCCCAGCAACTGATTGCCCCCTAGGACTGCCTAGCCCTGAAACCTTTTAACTTGCAGGACTGCCTACCCCTGAAGCCTTTTAACTTGCAGCCTTTTAACTGCCTACCCCTGAAGTCTTTTAACTTGCCCTAAAGGTTCCCAGAGGTGATCACCATTCCCCGCCCCAGAACTTAGAATCCGAAGACAGTTCATGATGACCGTCTGTTCCCTAACGGGATATGCCGAAAGGTGCTCACCAGTTCCGTTTCTTGCTTGCACAAACCTGCCATAGCCTCTGCTTTGGCCTTTGCTCCCCACTCAGCATCGTAATGCTGACCTAATTCCTTGCTGCAAGTTCTTCAAAAATATCCCATTGCCCTTGTCCGACAAATGCACCCCGTCCTCTCTATACAGGTCCCAAAACATGACCCATATATCAGGGTTTGGCAAAAACATCCCCAACCCAGCATCCATGGCCTTTCTCAGCTGCCTATTAACTTTACGCCTAGCATGGTCAATACACCTGGGGTCCTCCAAGTTCCGCCACACCAGGCGGGGCAGTATGGCTGACCATACTATCAACACGCCAGGCCACCTTGCTCTTATCCTCGCAAGGTCTACCTCAGCCTGCAACACAAGGGCCTTGCCCTTCAGTAGACCCAAGTCATTGCCCCCCAAGTGTATTACCAGGACATGAGGAGGGGGCCCTCTCCTCTGATCAAATAGCAGGGGAAGAAGTGCAGGGCATTGCATGCCCCTCCTTCCCAACCATTCTACTGTAGCCCATTCGCTAAGGCCAAGCTGAGAACTGCTGGATGTCCTCCTCGCCCAATAAGCCGCCCAGAAGACCATGCTGTGGCCACAGATGGTAACTCTTTGTTTCGCTCCGCAGCCTACAGCATCTGTAACAAGAACATTATTAAAAAATCAGCTGACCATATGGGATATTTACAACACACAGTTCTGAAAGTAACCTTTGTAGCAGCGTGACCTCCAGCGACCTATCCGCTGAATGTCATCACCCATATACCCCATAGCCGCCGCTCTTGAAGCGGCCCCTATCCAGAAAGAGTATGTTCCAAAGTGAACCCCACCCAATCCCAAAAGATCTAAAGCCTTCTGTGTCAGACTCCAAAACTGAAACTTAGTGAGGGGGGTGCCATCCCTGTGTAGGAATAGGTAGCCCCGACCCTCTCCTCTCAATGCAAGGTAATGACTCAAAGCCTCAACCGGGCATAACTCCCCTTCCAAACAGCGTTTGAGCTCCATAACCTTCCCTTTGCCACACTGGTCAGTCTTTGACTGGCGTAGCCTAATTTGAACTTTGGATTCTGAAACAGAAATGTCACACCGCTCAAGAGCCAGTCCAGACATATCCTGCCATGAGCTTGCCACCAGCTCACTGATCCGCAGTGCCCCCAAAAAGGTGGCCAGCGATGCTGCATGAAAAAGGGCAGCTTCATAGCCATCAGCACACAATGTACGCCACTGCAACTTAAGTCCCCTCAATATTGCTGGAGTGAAAGGTTCTCTGCTATCAGTTGTGACGCCACTTTCCCTGGACCAGCCCTCCAGCATCTTCTGAATATGGAAGTTGCCATACCCCGAAGCCTTGCTGGCATATGCCAGTGAAGACAACTTGGCCCTGATGGTACAGGATGACAAGCCCTGATCCCTCAACATCACACAGAATTGCATTAAATGAGGGACAGATATGGGCCACACCTGCTGCAAGCCTGCACCCTCCCTGAAGGACAGGAATTGCTTACCCGCCCTCATGTAAGCTCTGCGTGTGGAGGGGGCAAGAGCCAGGCTCATAGCCCTGTCAGCCTCAGCCCACCAATCTGCCACACCTTGGCTGGCATACACACTGGGAACCGGTCGGCGTCGGGAGCCAACTGACAGAATCTCTCCATCTGTTTTTGAGAGAGAGCGTCAGTGACCCCGTTATTAACTCCTGGCACATGCCTAGCCTTAAACATTATATTATTGTGTAAACACTGCAGAGTGAAGGCTCTGACTAGAGCTATGACCCTGGGGGACTTTGACGTCAATGAGTTGATTACGTGTACCGTGGACATGTTGTCACACCAGAAGTGGATGGTGTGGTTGGCAAAATCCCACACTGCTGCGACTATTGGAAAAATTCCAGGAAGGTGAGGTCTGTAACACACCCTGCCTGAAACCACTCCTCAGGCCAGTCCCCAGTATACCAATGCCCACAGAAATATACACCAAAGCCAGAGGAACCTGCCGCATCAGATGCAACCTGCAGCTCCACTTCGACTAAGAGGTCCTCACACCAAAAGGACACCCCGTTGTATGACTCCAAAAATTGCTTCCATACAAGGAGGTTATCCCGGATCCCCTTTGTGACCCGAGTCCTATGATGGGAACAACGTAGACCCTTCATAGACTCGCAAAGTCTCCTAACGAAAGCCCTGCCAGGTGCAACAACTTTGCATGCAAAGTTGAGGTGACCTACCAACTGCTGTAGCTCCAAAAGTGTTATTTTATTCTTCTTCCTCGCTGTGTCTATTAATGCCTGCACGCAGTTAATTTATCCACAGGCAATCTGCATAACTGTCCCACCGTGTCAATTTCTTTTCCCAGGAAAATCAAGATAAGGGCTGACTTTCAGTTTTTTCCTGAGCAAGAGGAACTCCCAGCTCTGATGCCAGATTGATGAAGCTGGACAGCAAAAATGCACATTGACCTGTACCCCTCATTCCTGCCAATAAAAAATCATCAAGGTAATGGGCAGTACTGTTGAGGCCCATCCTGTACTGCAAGGCCCATTCCAAAAAGAAACTGAACCTCTCAAAAGCAATGCAGGATACCGAGCATCCCATAGGAAGGGCCCTGTCCATGTAGAAGTTGTCCTCACAAGCAAATCCCAGGAGCTCAAAATCATCTGGGTGGATGGGCAGGAGATGAAAGGCTGACTTAATGTCACACTTTGCCAATTCTGCTCCCTGACCACAGCTGTGCACCACCTGCAGGGCCTGGTCAAAGGACATGTACCTAACAGAACATAACTCGTCTGGTATCGCATCGTTCACCGACTCCCCACATGGGTAGGACAGGTGGTGAATGAGATGATACTCACTGGGTGCTTTCTTTGGTACTACTCCCAACAGGGAAACCCTCAAATTATCAACGGGGGTGAAGGAAAAGGACCATGAACTCTACCCTCCGCACATTCCTTAGCAATTTTTTGCTGAACAATGTGCTCCATACCCTGAACTGATTTTAAGTTAGGAGCCATGTACGAAGTTCTACAGCCTTGGAAAGGTATCCTAAACCCCAACCTAAAACCCTCAAGGAGGTAAACCCTATCACTGTGGTTCGGATAATCCCGCAACCACCGGTCCAAAACTTGGAACTTAATCAGGCTAGGTCCCTTTGCCAGAAGAGGGGTTATAGCCCCCACCTCCTCCAGGGCGCTTTCCGCCTTTTCCTCCCCCCGTTCTTTAGGTTTAGGGCAGTTGGATAAAGCATGGGGCCCTGTGCACAATGGACACTCATGGCGGAAGGAACAAGACTTCCGACCACATGTCCCATGGACGCCTCCCAGCAAAGCAGGCGTCGCTGAACCTCCTGCCCCACCTGGGTGCAGGTGCCTGATTGATTTGGAGTCTGCAGCTTACACACGGAATGACTACTGTGTGACCTTTCACTGCCAGGGGACTTGATTGTAGACATAATCTGCAACCAAAAGTCTGGGTGTATCCGGTCCCATCTTATGGCTGGATTCATGGCCGCCCACATACGAAATTGCACATCGCATTGCGACCATGCCGGGCCCGGGAAATCAGTAAACACTTTATAAATAATATAATGTATTGGAGCAGTGCAACTGCTCTCCATGGATGGTGCCTAATGATAATCATTGTGTAAATTAAGAACCCCAGGTACCAGTTTGCCCAGGTTCTCTCTACAACCCGCCTCTTTAAGTGTTCCTTCTCCTGGTCATCAAGATTGTCTTTATCTTTTTTCTCTAACTCCCTATATAAAAGAGAATATATGTCCACATATTCTCCCTTAAGGATCTTTTCTTTTGTGGCGATGGACAAATGATCAACCAGGGGCAGCCCAGCTTCCCCAGATGGAATGGCACTTGCAGAGACCATCTCATAGGAGACTGTCCCTGAACCTACATAACCTGATCCAGGCTGCGGATAGCCCCATCCGGGCCAAGCCCTGGGGGAGGGGGCAGCTTACCGCATCCCCAGCCTGGATATTGTGGCCAAGACCCTGGTGGCATGGATGCACAAGACACAGATGTGCCCAGCGGGCAGGGACCCCATGGTCAGTGTGTGCTGCTCTTATCCAAATGGTCTTCCTTACCCATTTTCTGAGCTGATCCCTTGTACACTTCCACTTGGTGCTCATCCGTGCCTTGCCCATGCTGATCAGAGGACCCTTCGTCAATATCCCCAGCAGATGCTCCCTGCTGATCTTCTAAAAATGCCAGGCGGGCCAGAACCTGTGCCTGAAAAGAGGCATTGGAAGCATTAGCCTCTCCCCTAGGACGCTTACCTGTATCCATCTTAGGAGGGGCACCCC
Source organism: Gekko gecko (assembly GCA_029375565.1). NCBI lineage: Eukaryota > Metazoa > Chordata > Lepidosauria > Squamata > Gekkonidae > Gekko > Gekko gecko. The sequence continues at coordinate 144,866,804 of JAPDNY010000005.1, forward strand.
TCTGTTGTTCAAGTGCTGCAAGCATTTGCAATATTGCAGCATTAATGGGATCTTTTTCCTCATCATCAGAAGGAACAACCAGCACCTCCTGCACCAGCAGCCACTTAGGAGCCAGCTGTTTCCCTTTAGCCTTCCCTTGCCCTTTTTTAGGAGCCATAACAAGAGAATGGCACTAGAACAATCCTGTACTCCTAACCTAATGGCCTCCTAAGCAGCTGGACACAAGGACCAACTGTCAGTATTGTAAAAGGGGACCTGCACAAAATGGACAACCTTACCAAGTAGCACTTAAAATGGATGCCACCTGTCAATTGGCCCACTCAAGATGGCCATCCCCTATAATGATATAAAATGGCCACCCCAATGGAAAAAACAACAACACCCCTCACCCACCGGCACTCCTAAATGCAAAAAAGGCCACTGGGGGGGTAATCAGAAAAAGCAAGGTGGAAACTGGGGCCCCAGCAGCCTCACCAAAATGCTGTTACTAACAAAGGGCCTTGGCTGTTATGCTGTAAACCTAATAATTATTTGTATTATTATTATTATGTGTGTGTGAGATCTTGCTTAAACCATAAAAAGTGCAGCGGCAAGCTGTTTACCACCACATGCTGTTGGAAGGCTAATCCTGGCCCCAAACCAATAGCCCCAACTGCCTAAGGACCACCGCAGCCACCGAAGATCGCCACCATGTCTCTGCCACTCCACCGGCCACCGCCACCTAAAACTGCACAATTCAGCACTTTGCAGGCTGCCGATGCCGCTGCCACCAAGGGAACCCCTCCCCCCTTTGCTAATTCAGTGAGCAAAAGAGGACCGCCGCAGCCATGATCATTCGCCCCTTTAAAAGACTGGGACTGCTGTCGCCTCTCCCTGCACCGGCCAACAATCGGGCTGTGGGCAGAAGCAATCAGAAGGCCGTCCCAATCATCTGCGCTGTGTGCTCTTCTTCAAAAAAAACTGCTGCCACCACCAAACGGGCTCTCCACCCACAAAACCCAGCTACCTCAGCTGACAATTCCACCTGCACTGGCTAAGCATGCGAGGGAAGAGCCCAAGAAGGCCTGCTCGGGAGCTCTATTCTGCGTGCTTGGACTAAATGAGCACGCGGCGCAACTGACAAAGGGTGGGAGCGGAGCCTGGCCCTTTGAAGCAGCCGGTTCCGCCCCCCGCCGTGTCAGGATGCATAGCATCCTCAGCCATTGCCATCTCCCTTCCTCGGAGTGGCAAAAGAGCCCCCGCCCACCAGTGGCATTGCTGGGCGGGTGGGAGCTCCGTTATGGACATTCTTTTCTTCTCTTTTTCATATTTTTAGGATTTTTATATGTTTCTTTTCTGCCTCTCTCCTTAATTTATATGCTAACCATCTTTTGTTTTGTATATGTTTTTTTCTTTGCTATTTCCTGAGTAAGAAGGCAGTTACATTGATGTTGCAAAATTTTAATCTTGATTTTTGAATGTTCACTGACCGGATTCATTTTAAGGTTTTGTTCTTCTTGTTTGATCTGTTTTTCAGTCTGCATAGATTTATACTTCCTTTTTCTTCTGTTCCCTATGTCTAGATTCAGACACCATCCTCTTGCATAGGCCTTAAAAGCATCTCATACAATATCCATAGACATATCCAGTTGAATATTCTATTTTAAAAAATCCTGGAATTCTTTTTTAGATTTTGTAACAAAATCTAAGTTTTTTAACAGCCAAGTATTCATTGTCCATCTGTTCTTTTTGGGAGTATATTGTAGAGTCAAAAGTAATGGGTTGTGGTCCACAGACGATGAAGGCAAGATTTCTACTTCTATAATATCATTGATCATAGCTGTTGAGATCCATGCCATATCCAGTCTTGACCAAGATTTGTGTCTTGCAGAAAAGAAAGTATAATCTTGTTTATTTATGTTTCTGCTTCTCCATGCATCAACTAGAGATAATTCTTCCACCATACTCATAAATGTGTTAGGTAGTTCATTGGCTTTTCTCTGTTTGACTTCATGGGTTTTTCTATCCATCGCCCTGTCAAACACTGCATTGTAGTCTCCTACTATACAGATTTCTTCGTACTTTAAGTTGGAGAGAGTCTCATAACATATCATAAAAGTTTTCTTGGTGTTGATTTGGTGCACAGATATCAGCTACGTGTAGATTTGGCTTGCCTTGTGATTTTAACTATTAGCAGTCTTCCATCTTCAGAGTCATAAATTAGTTCAGGATGGAGGTGTTCTTTCACATAAGTCACTAGCCCTTTTTTCTTTTTTTGTTTGTCTGCAGATACAAAACATTTTCCAATCTTTTTGGCTTCTAAAAGTTTTTTATCCGTTTCTTTAATATGTGCTTCTTGTAAGCAAACTATATCTTTCTGCAATTTTTTAATCTGGTGAAAAAAAATTCTTCTCTTTTGTGGAGCATTCAATTCATTGACATTAATAGAAAGTATTTTCAGCTTTCTTTTATCCATCTCTAGCAAATTTTTGAGCTGTTTCTTTTCTTGTTGTAGAATCTTGTCACCATATGACATGGGGGAATTTTAGATCCTTTCTCGCTGTAGGTTGTTTTGTGACCTGTAGCTCCTTGTTCTTGTGGATTCTCATGTTCCTCAGTTCTTTCCTCCTCTTCTTCTTTGTCCTTCTCTTCTTCTTCCTCCTGGTATCCAAGTTCTTCTCCATATTGTTTTAGGAAGTCTTCAATTTTGAATATGGAGTTAATCCTAAATCTTTTCCCATCAAGAGTAAATAGTATTCCTTCTGGAAATAGCCATCTATAGCTTATTTCATTTTCTCTTAGCAAATTAGTAAATTGCAGGTAGTCTCTTCTTTTTTCTCTTACTCTCCATGAAATTTCTTTTAAGATCTTGACTTCTGTCTCTTGCAGTTTCAATTTCTTTTGATTTGCCATTCTTAATATGTAATCTCTTGTAGCTCTCTTGTGAAATCTTACATGCACCTCTCTGGGCAGTTTGAAACTTCTTGCATATGAAGAGTTCATTTTTTTATGTAACACCTATATCTTCCATTACAAACTGTTCAATTTCTCCTTCCAGATAGTCTGTTAACAATTTTGCCATGTTGGCTTTGATGTCTTCTCCTGTCTGTTCTGGTATGTTTTGGAATCTCAAAATAAAACCTGCTTTCTCTAGCTCAAGTCGCATCACAGAGTCTTCAAAAGATTCTTGTCTAGTTTTTAATTCCCAGGTTCTTTGATCAATTTCTTCCACTTTATCATGTAATTGAATTGTAGTCTGCATCAATGTATTGATGTTTTGAGTATTGTCTAAAATCTGCTGTCCAAGTTTCTCTGTTTGGGAAATAATCTGGGTAATTAGAGCATCAAGCTTAGACTATATGGGCTCAACTGCTGCAAGAATTGCTCTGGTTATGACATTATCCACTGCTTGGGGAATAATACTATTAGCAGCAGCTGAAAGAGCAGTGTTGATAGCTTGGGGCATTGCTGACTCTATTGCCTTAGCCACCACATCATGCATTAAGTTGTTAACTTCATGTGTTGACATCTTGGCTAAGTTTGCTGCCTTGGATTTAGAGGTGTTTGGTGAAGGCCCACATTTACGAGAAGACATGTTTCCAGTATACTTCAGTAAGATCAATATTCAATATGGACTTCCACAATGGAGGACACAGTATAAAATAGCTATTTCAACACAGTATTCTCAAACAAAACCCCTCCTTCAACATCAATATCAAGTGCTTCCACAAGCTATACAACTCTACTGTTTTTCCCCCCTTTATGTATTCAGTCAATAATAGTTACAATAATCTCAATGTTCCCAAACAGTCTCTCTTTGTAATGTCAACAAAAATGCAGTTCCCCTTTTATCTCACCAACTGCTACAACAGTTCATGGAATAGGTAGACTTTGTTTTGTTTCTGGCTAAAGCTAAGAGTTTCTGCTAAGAATAATACAAATTAAAAACTGAGACAAAAAGTTTATTTAGAGTTCAATGTTCAAAAGTCAAAAGTCAATTTCAATCTTACCAGTCTTACTCAGTTTATAGAGTCTTCAATAGAACAGTATAGGTAGTAGAAATAGCACAAATAATGTATTTATAATTCCATAAAAAAGTATTTTATACATCCACACCTTTAGGAGTTCATCTTGCACAAACCATAAAACTCAATATCCCATCTAACATAAAATAAGGTTTAGGAATCAGTTGCTGTCCGAAGGGAATAAAAGAAGTTTCAAATGAAAATGAAAATAAGGTATTATTTATAATCCACTGGAATGAGCCTTGCAATCTTGGAATGCTCTTATTAAATACCATCCATAAAAGAAAATGGAAGCAAGAAAAGTTTAAAAAAAGACCCCCCAAAAAACACTTACGATTCCATCCAGGTATAAAAGGTGAAATAAAAATAAAAATCAAGCCATCTGACAAAAAGCAATCTTATATTCCAACAGGTTAATCTTCTTTCTCCAGCCCTAGTTTATCTTTATATCTGTAATATCCAATTCTTTTGCTAAGTACAAGAAGCCAAATGATTTGCTCAGTCAGTACTTCCAAATCTTCCTCTGTTTAGTCCAGGTAAATCAGTTTTAAAAGAAACCACGAATTTAAAGCCAAAAGCAAGCAGAAGCTTTCCCCCTTGGCTTCTAGGAATAGTCTCCAAAATCTTAAAGAAAGACCTTAAACATCATTTTAAGATGTAATGGGGACTTACACAAGAGGAGGGAAAAGGTCTTACTTTCCCATTAGTTTAATGAAGAGCAAGCATGCAGTCTTTTACTGAGCAAAACGCTGCCAGCCTGGTCTTCTGTCCCAAGCTGTGAAGAAGGGGGGGGGGCACTTTTTATCCAGGGCTTTAAATTTTAAAAGGACACTTTTCCCTCGTAGGCATTACAAGTGCGTATCAGCCTTATTGCCAAAGTTTAAAGTACTCACGATGCGCAGTCTTAAGAGTTCCTTTGTAGATTTTCCAAGTAAGTAGAGCTCCAGTAAAACGGCTTTCTCTCACCTCTGCACTCAATGGCTGCCATGAGTGCTGTCTTGCCAGACCTTTCTTCAAGGTCTATTCAGGCACCGCCATGCCTGAAAGTCCCCAAATCAAGCCCCCTGCACAAGCCTTCTCTCCAGGAAGGCTAGTGGGAGCAGCACGGTTCTTTCGCTTGATCCAGTGGACTCAGGGGTTTCGTGGGAGAAGTCTCGGACATCCACCAATGATGGTGGAACACGAAACCGAAAACTCTTAGTATTTGTCATGTATTCACCTCCACCGTCTGTGTACAGGATCTGTGGTTTCCTTCCAAATTTGTTGCTGACAACTGCAGTATAGTACTTCAGCTTCTCCAGCATCTGCAATTTTTCACTAAGCAAAAACACAACTGAATATCTGGGATAGTCATCAAAAAAGTCATGAAATATCTGTAGTTATCTATTGTTGGAGTTGGCAGTGGCCCGCATATGTTGCTGTGAATCAGCTCCAGAGGTCACTTTGTCTTCTTCTCACTGTGTTTTGGAAATGTCTTGTTTGTGGCTTTAGATGCAATACAGCAAGCACAGTTGTTATTATTGTTGTTGTTGTATTCAGTAACATCAATGCCATTGGTCAAACCCTTTTCTTTCCATGCCCTGAATTGCCTGACAGTTCTTATGGCCTAATCTCCTGTGCCAAAGACTCAGGGCTTTCATGAGCACATGACTTTCTAAGGTTTACTTCTTGTTCGGGTATTTAATCACATGATTTAGTCAGATTCATTTTGTTAGGTATTAATACAGTCTCTTCTTCTAGATTATAAGGACCTTTGCATTTTGTGCCCATTATATAAATTGCTCCATTTACTGAAATACTGCAATGTCCATCTCTCACATTCAATTAAAAACCTTGTTCATCCATCTTGGATAAGCTTAATAAGCTGCTTGTGAACTCTGGGATATACCTTTAATTAGATAACATCTTTAACTAGAAATTCATGAGTGCGGCCTTGGGAAAGTTTGCAGTACAACACCCCATTTCCCTTCTGAAAAAATTCAACTTTATGCCATTGCCCAAGTAGATTGATTCTCTTGGAATATATCATATTGCAGATATGAATTGGAACACCTGAGTCCAAAATAAAATTAGTTGTCCCTTGAACTAATGCTGCAGTATAATTCTGGTGCTGATAGTCAGATTTCTTATGCTTTGGTTTATAATCTCTGCCTTGGGATCTATTGTTTGGCCACCCCAATGGAAAAAACAACAACACCCCTCACCCACCGGCACTCCTAAATGCAAAAAAGGGCACTGGGGGGGTAATCAGAAAAAGCAAGGTGGAAACGGGGGCCCAGCAGCCTCACCAAAATGCTGTTACTAACAAAGGGCCTTAGCTGTTATGCTGTAAACCTAATAATTATTTGTATTATTATTATTATTATGTGTGTGTGAGATCTTGCTTAAACCATAAAACCATCTTGGGGCCAATTTCATTACAGCAGAAACAATGAAGAGTGGTGGGAGAATCAATCTCCTCTTCCTGTCCCTTTAATTGCATTGCCTTGATAATGAGACTTAATGTGAAACATGATCTGGTTCTTTTAATGATGTTGCCTTGGCAACAGAGCTTATCTTTTGTTTTGGTAGTGAGGAGATGGGCACTCTTCTCACATAAACTTTGTGTGCAAATTCCTCTGAGAGATAACTCTCTCTGTTTTTACTCAGATTCTTTCTCCTGTTAACCTTCTGCAAAATTTCAGCACTCAACTTTTGATAAGTCATTACTGTTGGGTTTCCAAGTTACCAATGACATGCACATAGCTTGGGGACAGGCTCAAGAATAGGATGCTAATTTTTCACTTTGTATCCAGCCAGTCCCTTGCATTCTCCAGTTTAGCTGTGGGCAATGGTCTAATTTGGGAGAGATAATTGTCACTTACCAATGACATTATCAAGGCTCATTTATTTTATTTTATTTATTTATCAAATTGATAGGGCGGCTTAAATAATCTTACAATTATTTAAAACACAACAGGTAAAACAGAAACAATCCCAAAGTGTAGGCGACAATTAAAAATTAACTCAGGTGGCAGATTTCCAAAATGGATTTCCCAGATGTTCTCAGATGTTCTTCTGCTCATAATTTCTTACAGCATTAGCTTGCACTCTCAGGTCTTCTCTTTCCCACACTTTCTTCACTGCAGTGTCTGCACCATCTGTGGGGGGACGGAGGTATCCAGAATATATTTCCCCAATTTTTCAAGGTTCAGAGCCATCTTCAACTGCGTTCTCCATGAAGAAACTGTCCGTCATCAAAATCATGAAATACAATTTCTGATCAATGTAAAGGGATTGAAATTGTACCACATGACTTCTGGTGAACATTCTTGGCAAGCCAAATGCTCTGCATTTTGCAAAGACACCTTGGCTTAATTGCATGGCAATTCCAGCTGAGTTTATCGCTCTGGATATAAAGAGAGATTGAGGAGGAGATTAGCCACATCTCTCAGAAGGCTGACCCCCTCCTGATTTTATTGCAGCATTGCAGGATGCTGTAGTAGCAACAGTGGAATTTAAGTCTTTCTAAGACTTACATCTTATATTATAAGGAAATGACTTCAACTTTTGACAAAAAATGATTTTCTCTACTTCAGATCCTGCATTTCATTTGTTGGTGAGATAAGCTCCTGATGTGTGCTGCTTAAAGCTGCTGGAATATTAAAATCTGGATTTAAGATTGGGCTGCAAAAAGCTTATTAAATGTATTATGTTTATTCTTCAAGAAAACTTGCACGGTTAAGGAGTTTCCTCTCTTTTGGGATGAAAATGTTTTGTAAAGTGTTTGCTAATTGGCAATTAGACTGGAACTTGGCTGTACTGCTCAATTTGAGATTTTTTTTAAAAAAAAAATGTAGAATGTTATTCCTCCAGCACCAGCTTGCAGGGCAGCAGAGTGCATAGGCTGCTATTCCTGAAGGTCTTGATTTGCTCTGAGCCAATTTTATGTCGATCAGAACTTGAGGATGCTAATATTTACATTTATAAACTCTGGTTTTCTTCCCCACCCTTTCCCCTGAGATTTTACAGTAGAGGTAATTGGATTATATTTTGGTTGCTATATGGAAGAACTTGCTGCACAAATACAACAGCTTTTTCTGTTTTGTTTTACTTTTTTTACTGGAGTTTTATAGCAGAGAGAACTTCCTATTTCATTGATGATTTAGTTGACAATGAAAAGCCCTGGAAATATACAGGCATAGTTTTGTCTATTGGGTTTGATTCTGATTTTGGATTACAATTTATTACAATTTGGATTTGGTGCACATCCCAGCTATTCCTCATGCTCATACCAAACTGTGTCCAGTATAGGGAGTTCTGATTTTGGATTATAAGCATCTTATGGACAGAATTGTGGGCTTGTCTGTTGACAGTTGGTGTTTGATGGGTGATGGGAATGGAATTCTTTTTCCACATATGGACCGATCTTCAGAAAAAAAAATGTTAAGATTACCCAAGGTAAACTGCCCAAGTCTTTTATTTATTTGGACCACTTAGAATTAATTGACCCATGGAGGCAAAATAGTGGTAATTCTAAAGAATTTACATATTTTTCAGAGAGGCATAGATCCTTTGCAAGAATTGATATGATATTGGTACCTAAAGATTTAGCCACAGAAATTATAAAATGAGAGATTTTACCAAAGTATTTTTGGATCATAATCCTGTAAATTTGGTTTGGAAAAGAATGATTAGTACTGGAGATTAAATTAATCTTGGCTTCAAAAAGAGGCAAATTAATAGACTGTAAGAAAACATTAAAAGGATTTTTTTTCAATTTAACCTAAATAAAGGCACTGACTTGAGAATGGTTTGGGATGCAAGTAATGCCTTTATGAGAGGGCACCTGATACAGCACAATGTGGAACTGAAGAAAAAGAGACAAGAAAAAATACAAAATATATATTTTTTAATTTAATTTTATATTTAAATTTATATCCCGCACCTCCCCACTGTAGCAGGCTCAGGGCGGCTAACAACATGTTTATAAATATATACATTAAAATTCCAATATATATACTAAAACAACATTCAATTAAAATTACAATATAAACACATGGCCATATTACAAGATGGTGTCATTCTATCATCCTTTGAGTGGTCACCTCCAGGCTTCTGCCAGGCTGTTAATCATCTGCCTGGTGGCGATGTTGATGTTAAGGTCAGGTTGGTGGTGATGTTAATATTAGGGCAAGGGCCATGATGTCAAGGTGGAACCCTACTTGAAAGCCTGGTGGAAGAGCTCCATTTTGCAGACCCTGCGGAACTGCAGGAGGTCCCGCAGGGCCCTGATGTCATCTGGGAGCTCATTCCACCAGTTAGGGGCCACCACAGAGAAGTCACTGGCCCTCATTGTAGCCAACCTGGCCTCTTTTGGGTCCGGGAGAACCAGGTGATTTTGGGATCCAGATCTTAATGCTCTCTGGGCCACATGTGGGGAAAGGTGGTCCCTTAGGTAAATAGGTCCCTGACCATATAGGGCTTTAAATGTAAGAACCAGCACCTTGAGCCATGTCTGGTAAGCTATAGGCAGCCAGTGAAGTGCTTTTAGGGTGGGCTGGATGTGTTCCTGGACAGGAAGACACAGCAACAGCTGCATCGCTGCATTCTGCACCAGCTGCAGCTTCCAGATTTGGGACAAGGGCAGCCCCATGTAGAGGGCATTGCAGTAATCCAATCTTGAGGTGACCATTCTATGGATCATTGTCACTAGGTCATTGCATTCAAGGAGGGGAGCCAACTGCTTAATCAGCTGCAGTGGCTGCTACCTGGGCCTCCATTATTAAGGTAGTGTCCAGGAAAACTCCCAAACTCCAAACCTTCAGTGCTGGCACCAATGGCACCCCATCAAAGGTCAGGAGAGGGATCCCTAACCTTGGACCACTCCAACTCAGGTGCAGGATCTCTGTCTTCATCAGATTCAATTTCAGTTGACTCAGTCTAAGCCAACCAGTCACATCTTTCAATGCCAGATCCAGATCTCTCAGACTAGAGTCTGGCTGCTCAACAACAGATAGAGCTGGGTGTCATCAGCATATATCTTGGATGACATTAAAAGAAAAGAGGATGAACTGGAAAAGTCCTCAAACAATACAAACATTTCTTAGCAAATAAAAAATTTACAACAGCAATTATCTATGTTTACAATAAGAGTGATGAAAATATATTTGAATTATTTAAAACACAGTTACTTTGAATTCACTAATAAACCAGGAAGATGGTTATCTTATAAACTGAGAAAAGAAAGAGAAAAAAATTATATTGAAAATACAAGTTGGTGATAAAGTATTAACAGATAATATGGATATTCAAAGAGCATTTCATAATTATTACTCTAGCTTATATACATTTCAGGAAGTCCCTTTGACTAAAATAGATGAATATCTTTAAGAAAAACAAATTTACCCAAGATCTTGGAAGAACAAAGATAAATCTTGAATGGTCCTATAGCAATCAGAGAATTGGTGGAAGCTATAAATGAATTAAACCTGAAATAGTGCCAGACCAGATGACCTATCAGGATTGTATTATAAGTGTTTTGAAGAAGAATTTTTACTTTTATTACAATCTACAATGAATTCAATCCTTTAAGAGAGCACAAAATGCCAGAAATCTGGAAAGATGTGGATATATCATTATTACCTAAAGAAGATCAAGACTTGGCTTCAATGAAATATTATAGACCAATTTCATTATTGAACAGTGTTTAAAAGTTCTTCGCAACAATTTTAGTGGAAAGACTTAAAATAATTTTAGAAGATTTCATCCAGGAAGACCAATGTGGCTTTTTGCTCAAGAGGCTGTTGATGGATGATGTTAGAACTGTTCTTGATATATTGGAATACTTTGAAAAATATAATGGAAAAACAAATGGCTTTGATATTTTTTAGATACAGAGAAGGCCTTTGCTAATTTGGACTGGTCTTTTATGTTGAAGGTGCTTGAACATAAGAATTTTGGTGAGATTTTTTAAAAAATAGGTTAAATCAATCTATATCAAACAATCAGCAAAAATATGTTGTTGAAGGCTTTCATGGCCAGAGTTCATTAGTTGTTGTAGACCACAGCCATACAGCCTGGAAAATCTACAACTAATCAGCAAAAATAATTGTTAATGGAGATTTAACCAAACCATGTGATATAAAAAAGGAACAAGAAAAGGATGTCCTTTGTCTCCTCTTGTTTATCTTAGTTCTTGAAATATTGTTTAGAGATATAAGATAAAAGATGAAAAAGTCAGGGGTGTCAAGATTAAAAAAGAAAATTATAAATTGAGAGCCTTTGCAAGGATTTATTGTTGGTGTGGAAAGACCCTTTGAAAGGAGTTAACTCTTTGGTGTGTAAATTAAAGGAATTTGGTGTACTTGCAGGTTTTAAAATTAACAAAGAGAAGATAAAGGTGTTAACTAAAAATATGAACTTACAAGACCAAGAGGCATTGATGAATAAGGCAGGTTTTGTTTTTTAAAAAACATATTTTATTGTAATTTTTAGAAACCAAATTACATGACATACGTAACATGTGACACCAAGCATGAGTTGTGCAAATACAACAGACGATTAATTTCTCTATGAACAAGAACTCACCAAACAGTTGTAATATCTTACTATTTCAAGAGGATGAAAAACTTTGAAAAAAGTAATAAACATATATAAAATTTTCTCAACTCAGGAATGTTTTGGCTTTAAACAAAGACCATTTTTCACAAACTAATTGTTCAACATCCATTTTTTTCTAGAAATGGGAACCATTTATCTAACGGTTGAAAATATCTCATGCCAACATAGACCAATCTGTATAGACTGAGAATTTTTCCAGAGTAAAGAAGTCCCACACCTTTGCTTGCCATTGAGACAGCGTCAGCCATGAGAAGAACTAGAATTAGATCCCTACGAACCTTTGGCAACCAGTCCACTGACCATAAATTTAACAGTATAACCTCTGGATCTAGAGGCAAAGTAGAACCAGTAATTTCTTGAATTGACGATAATACTTGTTTCCAAAAATTGTTTATGCTTTCCACCATGAATGGAAGAAGAACCCTTTCTTACCACACTGTAAGAAAGGGGACCATTTTGATATTATGTGAGCTAACCTTGCTGGTGTCAGGTACCACCTGAACAAAATCTTATAGGCCATGGCTGAATCAGCAGTGAGATATTTGATTAGTTGTGTTCCTAATAGTTAACCATTGAGTATCATCAAAAACCACATTAAGATCTTGATGAAAAGTCTTCTGATATCCTAATAATTGTTCATGAGTTGATTGTAACAATATACAATATAACTTAGAAATGAGACCTTTCTTGACTAGATTGTTATCGTGTAGGTAAGCTTCAAAAGCTGTCAGTGACTTTGGGCTCCTGAAGGTTTTTGACCGTAAAAATAGAGACTGCAATAAATGATGAACCTGCAAGTATTCAAACCATTGGAGCTTTACATTGTATTTTCTTTCTAATTCACTTTTAGTCATCCTTCAACCTTTGTTCAGAATATCAGTAAACCTTGTGATTCCTACCTCTCTCCATACCTGGAACTAGTTCGCTTCCTGGGCAGGTTGAAAACAACACTGGCCAGTAAAAGAACTCATCGGCGACAGAGAAGGTAATAGTTTTGATTTAGAAAGATACCAAATTTTAAGTTTAGTATGTAGAAAAGGATTGAATTGCTTGAAAGTAATTCTTTGAAAATCTGAAGCCCATAGTGCTTCTTGAAACATTATATGGTATAAATAATTATTCTCTATCTCCATCCAATCAACTACAGGAGAAGAATGGAAGTGCCTAATCAAGTTTGTTAAAATAGATGCCTTATAGTAGCTTTGCAAATCTGGTATAGACAGGCCCCAATTCTTGAGATGCTTTCGTATTGCTGTAGACCTAACTCGCGGAGTTTTGTATTGCCAGATAAAAGCCTCTAGAAACCTTTGCTAGCGTCTTAGAGCAACTGGTGGTATATAAATTGGAATGGCTCTAAAGCGATAAAGAAACTTTGGAAAAATAAAGCTTTTAATCAATGAAATTCTTTCCATCCAGGAAAAAATTTTAGCATCCCATTTTTTTTAAAGAAAACTTGAATATCCTTACAAATTTCTAGATGATTCACTTTGATAAGGTTGTTTAAGTCAGATGGAATCTTTATACCTAAATATTGCCAATGATCTTTAGGCCATTGAGAGTCAAAATTGTCTTTCAGGAATTCGGACATGTGCATGGAGAGGCATATGGGATATAGTATGAATTTTTACTAGTTCGCTTTTAAGCCGGAGACTATACCAAAATCATGGAGGGCAGTTTGAATTGTCGGTAATGACTGTTTAGGATCAGTAATATAAATCACCAGGGCATCCACAAAGAGGCTTAGAGTAAAAGATTTGTCTGCCACTGTTATGCCTTTGATGTCAGAGGAGAAGCGCAAGTGACAGGCAAGGGGCTCCATAGCAAGAGTAAAGAGAAGGGGCAACATCAGGCACCCCTGCCTTGTGCCTCTGTAAAGTTGGATGGGAGCCGAGTACTTTCCATTAACCTGAAGAATTGCTTGTGGAGCCTTGTATATTGCCTGCAAGGCTTTTCTGAATTTCAGACCAAAGTGAAGATGTTTGAGCAGGCAGTCTAAAAAGGAAAATTCTAAGGTGTCAAAAACCTTCTCTATATCAATCAATAAGAGAAGCGACTCTGGTTCTGGGTGAAGTCTACCATGATGGATTAAATTTAGAGTTTTCCGGATGTTATCCGTAATGTCTCCAGTTGGTATAAAACCAGTCTGTTCTGTGTGTATATACCTGGATTATGTGTTTCAATCTTGCAGTTAAGACAAGCATAAATATTTTATAGTTAACATTTAAAAGGGATATCGGTCTATACGATTTGGGATCTGAAAGGTCCCTACCCTTTTTAGGAAGCAGAATAACATGTGCTGTGTGCCAAGTCTTCAGGACCGCATCCTTATCTAGAACCTCATTAAAAAGCTAAGCTAGAGGCTTCCAGTCTGGGATTCATGACGTCCTGACGTGTTCTGGCTTGTTCTCAGAGCTCCCAGAGGATACGGAGGGTCTTGACGACAGGGTGGGCTTCATATAGCCCACCGCAGATCCCCCCAGGCAGGGGGGTGACTGGCAGCGAGCCTTGGCCTGAGAGGGAGTTGAGATCGGCTGATAGCGGGGCTTTAAAGAGCGTCGCGACCAGCCTTGATCCCCTCCCCCAGAGAAGGCACTTCGGAAATTCTCTACAAGACCCCACCGAGTTGGATTCTCAACATAAGAACGCATGACCCAGACTTCCAAGACATTCTACTGAAACTGATATCAAGGAAACACTGCTATAACAAGACACGGACTTTGAAGGTAACTTTTTAAAATTGCTCACAGGAGACGCGTTTTGGCTGAGAGTAAACAACATCCGATGAAGCGCATGATCGTGCTGTATCTTTTGTACTAACACCGACTCCGAAAAAGAGCAGTTAAACAGCTAAAAAAGGCCAAAAAGCTGGTTTGTTGAACATTCCTGCGGTTGGAATATTGACTTTAAAATAGAAACTAACAGCAAGCCCCGCGAGAACTAGTGTGGAAAAGTACTCTAGCTGCAGCAGAAATCGCCAGAACAGGAAGTGACCTCCGACCAGACAAGTAATATTTCCTAGAGAAGACCAAGGAGGCCGGAAGAAGGGAGGAAACCAGAGACAAGGGGGATAACTAAGATTGCCGGACAGGAAGTGAGTAACCAGAAGAACCATCTACCATAGAGAAATTGTGCCCGCCATTTTGAGAAGGTCAGAAAAATTATACTTCGATTTTAACCAAGGGACTTAATAGAAAAAAGTGAAATTAGAGCGATTTAGGTGGGCATAAGAAGGACTTTAATTTGATGTAAGTTTTAGGTGAATTTTAAACAACGGCTTACAATCTGCGGCAACGACAGAGGGCGAACTCCTGGTCCTCCCCGAAAATGACTGCTAAAGAAGAAAAGAAACTACAGGGCCTGATGGAAGCTATGGAGAAACGAGTGATGGACGCGTTACAAAAGATGGAAAAAACTTTAGTAACAGAAGTATCAGACTTGAAAAAGGACCTATCTGGGATTACAAAAGAGATACAGACGCTGACTAAAAGAGCAGATGAGATGGATGAAAGAGTGAAGAGAGTGGCATCCAATGTTGCTGAGGTTGCTATAGAAACAGAAAAAGTTAATGTGATGGTCCAATACAATGCAATGCTTAACCATATGAGATTCAGGGGGATCCCTGAAGACAAAAGTGAGAACATTCATTCTGTTATGGTGGATGCTGTTGCAGATTTTTTAAAAATGGAAGAGGAGAAGGTGGCGGCACAGATTGATGTGGTGTACAGAGTCAACTCTGCGATTGCGCAAAGGAAAAAATTACCCAGAGATGTGATTGTCCAGTTAATATCCAAAAAACTGAAGGAGGATCTATTTAAGCAACAGTTTCAGGAAGATTTCATAATTGACAACAAGAAAATCATGATATTAAAGGAACTACCCAGAGCAATTCTTCAGGATAGACGACTCTTTAAAGACTTGATTGATGAACTGAAAACAGAGGGTATAAGATACAGATGGGAAATTCCAAAAGGTGTCAGTTTTACATTCAAGCAGAAGAGAGTCACCATCAAGTCAGTAGAGCAAATGACCAGATTCATCAATGATAACTTTAAAGACTCTGATAAATAAGTACAAAAACAACATGGAGAGTCAAATTATATCATGGAATGTCAATGGACTTAATTCACCTCAAAAAAGAAAAAATGTTAGACTTTGGTTGGAAAAACAAAAATGTGATATTGTCTGTTTGCAAGAAACACATATTAAAAAAACTGATGCTAAATTTTTGATTCAAAAAAGATTAGGAGAGGAGTTTTATTCCCTCTCCTCCCAAAAGAAAAAAGGAGTTGTTATATATATTAAAAAGGAATTGGAACCAAAAGAAGTTTTTAAAGATAATGAAGGGAAGCTTTTGGCGGTAGAAGCCGTGCTGCAGAGCAAAAAGACTTTAATTGTTAACCTTTATGCTCCAAACGGTGCGAAGGAAAAAATTTTCCAGGATTTGTGGGAACAGCTACGACAGCTAACCTATGAGCAAATGATATTAATGGGTGACTTTAATGGTACTGTTAATAATGTTATTGATAGAAAATCCCAAAAAGGAAACGAAGGCATGGGCAAACTTCCAAAAGTCTTTTTTCAATTGGTTAAACATGAACATCTGGAAGATGCTTGGAGAGTTAAAAATCCCAAGGATAGAGAGTATTCCTTTTACTCATCAAGACATGAATCTTTCTCAAGGATAGACATGATGTGGATGACTGAGAATTTGATCTTGCAGACATGCAAAATCGAGATGTTACCTAGAACTCTCTCTGACCATAGTCCAGTAAAATGGTCAACGTATATTAAAAGAAAGAAATTCTGATGGAGACTCAATGAGGATTTGCTGGACAAACAAAATATTGTGGACAAAATAAGGACAGAAACCCAAACATATTTTCAACTGAATTTAAACAAGGATGTACAGACGCAAACGGTATGGGAGGCCTATAAAGCTATGATGAGAGGACACCTGATTGCAATCAATAATAAGGAAAAGAAACAACAATTGAAAATAGATAAAGAGATTACGGAAAATATTCGGAAAAAAGAAATGGAGCTTAAGAAAAGGCCTGGCAAAAAGAAGATTTTGAGAGAATTGAGGATTTTAAAGGAACAATATGAGGCGAGGTTAAACAAAGAAGTATATTGGAACTTGAAAAAATTGCAGCAGAAGTCCTTTGAAGGTGCAAATAAACCTGGTAAATATTTGGCATGGCAATTGAAGAAAAGAAGAGAGAATAAAACAATCACTAAATTGAAAGATGGAAATAAAGAAATTTCAGACCCAGGAGGGATCCGGAGGGAATTTTATAAATATTATGCGACTCTTTTTCAAGCAAAACAAGTGGATCTGCAAAAGATGCAAGACTATTTATCTAAGGTTAATTTGATACAACCAAGCCTAGAAATGAAAGCAATATTAAATGCTGTAATAACTAAAGAAGAAATCAGTAAAGCAATAGGAGAGGCAAAGATTTCCAAAGTTCCAGGTCCGGATGGTTTTTCAGCTAAATTTTACAAAAAACTTCATGAAGACCTGGTTCCGGTGTTAGAGATTCTTTTAAACGAAATTAGGAGAACTGGGAAGATTCCAGATTCCTGGAATGAAGCTGCGATCACCTTAATTCCGAAAGAAACGCAAGATTTAACAAATGTAAAGAATTATCGACCTATCTCACTGTTAAGCAACGATTATAAGATTTTTGCAAAAATATTAGCAGAGCGCCTTAAAGGGTTCTTGAAAGATACTATTGTTGAAGATCAAGCCGGATTCTTACCAAATAGACAAATAAAAGACAATATGAGGGTTGTTTTAGACGCAATTGAGTATTATGATAAACACCCGGAAAAAGAAGTTGGCTTTTTATTTTTGGATGCAGAAAAGGCATTTGATAATTTGAATTGGGAATTTATGTTTAAAGTGTTTGAGAAATCCCAGATGGGCGCAGAATTTACAAGAATGATTCAATCAATATATAAAGAACAAAAAGCTACGGTGATTGTGAATGCAGAACCAACAGAAGTGTTCCGGGTCAGAAAAGGTACCAGACAGGGTTGCCCCCTGTCACCATTGCTATTTATCTGGATTTTGGAGATTTTGTTGCAAATCGTTAGAGATGATGATAACATAAAAGGTTTGAATGTTAGAGGTTTTTCATATAAACTACAAGCATTTGCGGATGATATTATGTTTATTGTTGAAGATCCTGTTAATAATATGCCTAAGGTATTTGAAAAAGTAAAAGAGTTTGGCGATCTCGCAGGGTTCTATGTAAATAAGAATAAGTCCAAGATATTGTGTAAAAATATGATAGCTACAAAGCAACAAATGTTACAAAACGTGACAGAATGTGAAGTAGTTAAAAAGGTTAAGTATTTGGGAGTTGAAATTACAATGAAAAATATAGACTTGTTTAAGAATAATTATGAAAAACTGTGGGTTTCGATAAAGAGTGACTTAGAAAAATGGGGAAAACTTAGATTATCTCTTCTTGGAAGAATTGCCGTTGTCAAAATGAATGTACTGCCCAGGTTAATGTTTTTGTTCCAGACAATACCAATTGTGAAAGATGTGAAAGTGTTGGTGAAATGGCAAAGAGAAATCTTTAAATTCATCTGGGCAGGAAAGAAGCCAAGAATTAAAATGAAGATAATGTACGATACTAAAGACAGAGGTGGCTTCCAAGTCCCGAATTTGCGTTTGTATCATGAAGCTGTATGTATGTCTTGGTAATCTGATTGGGTCAATTTGGAAAATAGAAAACTCTTAGGTCTTGAGGGGCACGATTGCAGATTTGGCTGGCATGCCTATCTTTGGTATGGGAAAAATAAAGTTGATTCAATGTTTAAGCATCATTATGTAAGGAGAACATTGTTTGATGCATGGACCAGGTACAAGGATACAGTTTCCAATGAGAGGCCTTTGTGAATTGTTCCAGCAGCAGTTATACATCCTTTTTCAGAACATAAAGGTAATGATTGGTTGAAATACCAAGAACTGTTGCAAAAAGAGGGGAAAAAATATGTTTTAAAACCAAATAATGAACTAGAATTTGAGTATGGATGGTTACAATATTGTCAAATAAGGGATATTTACAAAAAAGATTGTAAAGAGGTTGGTTTTAGAGCTAAGAATGATGAGTTTGAAAATATATGGTTGAAAAGAGAGCGAAAAATGATCTCAAAGATGTATAAAACTTTGTTGACTACATATACTTTGGATGAAACTGTTAAGGAGCAAATGATAAAATGGGCCATAAACATGAACAAAGAAATTTCTATGGAAACATGGGAGTTTTTGTGGAAAAGATCCTTTAAAATGTCTACCTGTGTTAATGTAAAAGAAAATTGCTACAAGATGATGTATAGGTGGTATATGACACCAAAAAAGATTGCTAATATTAGTATGGATAAGAACTTGAGTAATAAGTGTTGGAAATGTAAAAAAACAGAGGGTTCTTTTTACCATATGTGGTGGTCATGTGATAAAGCAAAGGTATACTTGTCTAATATACACTGTGTGATGCAGAAAATATTAAAAATCCCAATTGGGAGAAGACCGGAACTTCTTCTCTTAGGTTTGACAATGGAAAGAATTCCACAGGAAATCAGGACATTATTATGGTACATGATTACGTCGGCGAGAATGGCCTTCGCTCAGCAATGGAAAGCGGAGAAGGTGCCGGATATACATGACTGGTTTAGAAAATTGCTGTTTTTAGCGGAAATGGACAAAATGACAAAAAAGCTAAATGGACAAATGGCAGAACAGTATATAAAAGATTGGGAAGGTTTGAAATTGTATTTGGAAACTGAATACAGAATGAAGGGGGAAAATGTACAATTTAGATCTGTATGGATACTGAATGAGTAGTGAAATGAATTCTGAATTGTATTATACTGTTATATGAAAATATGTTGAAATTAGTTAGATGTTTTATATATCTGAAATGTGTTACCTGGTTTGTCGATTCATATAAGTCTAAACCTGATTACCGTCTAATATATACTTTTTTTGTTATTAGCAGTGTTGGAAGCCTATTAGGGGGGTGGGGGGATGGGATGGAAATTTTTTCAAATTGTATTGGTAACGTTGTTGAAAATGTTGAGCGCATCCCAATAAAATTTTGTTTAAAAAAAAAAAGCTAAGCTAGAAGTTTGATAAATATAGGACATAGAGCCTTGTAGTACTCAGCCCCAAAACCATCCGTTCCTGGAGCCTTATTATTTTTCAAAGATTTAATAGCTAATTCAATTTCTTTCTCTGTAATTGGCAGATCAAGGAAATCTCTATGTTCAGTGGACAGAGGTTTCAAATCAGGCCTTGAGCGTAAATAACTATTTATGTCAGTCTCACAAGGAGCAGAAGAACTATATAAATTTGTATAAAACTTCCATAACTGACATAATTTGAGTATTGTTGGTATGTAGATTGCCCCTCTTATCTCTAATAACAAAGGCAGGTTTTAATGTTGAAAAGAAAGTAAAATATTTGGAATTACTCTGTCAAGTATAAATTGTATGTTATTCCACAATTATTTTATTAAGACTTGGAAAGAAATTTAAAAAGATCTACTAAGAGGGGGGAAATTACAGTTTCCTTTGATGGGGAGAATATCTGTAATTAAGATTAATGTTTCACCTAGAACGCTATTTTTATTTTTTTCAATACTGGTTCTGACATCTGATGTACCATTTAAAGATCGGCAGAAGGATAGGCAAGAGAAAAAACCACATGTTAAGTGTAAAATATTAGATGATGTAAAAGAAAGTGGTGGATTGGGTTTAGCCAGTTTGAAAGTATATTTTGCAGCTTGTTTTTTGGTATGGCTGGAAGAATGGGTACTATAGAGAAACAAAATGTTATTGGAGTTAGAAGGTCACAGAGTTAGAAGGTTCTAATTTAAAAGAGAATTTTTATAAAATGATGTACCAGTTGTATATGACTCCATATAAATTTGCTAAAATGTATAAAGATGTTGAGAATGGACAGCAGGGGTGGTGAGAAACAAACATGGCTGCCTAATCCCACTGCTCCAACCACCCTTCCCGATCACCCGCTCCGCACAGCAATCATTGTCAATGGATTTCATGCTGCTCTATGGGAAAAGAATGTAAACAATTCAGGCAACCTAATCATCATAAAGTTAAAAAGGTACAGACAATTCTTACTTCACCACATCGGGCCTACAACTAGCTATAACCACCAAAATGGCAACCAGAGCTGAGGACACTAGCAAACCAGCATCCCTGGTGACCTTCTCTGACTTAACATCAGCGTTAAGCAATGTGGAGAAATCAGTACTAGAGAACATATCATCCCCCTTTAAGCCATTATACGAACAAATGGATCAGCTGCAAAAATTGGTCACCTAATCTAAGTTGATTGCAGAAAGTGCCATGAATGCCAGTATCACCAATCAAAATGAAATACAACAGCTCGAACAACTGGAAGACATTCTAGCAGAAAAAGCTTTAAAAATAGATATGACACTCCAACAGAACAACTTGAAGATTAGAGGTCTGGCTGAAAAACGTGAAAAGAATGGTGCACTTAGTACTTTATTCACTACCTGGCTGACACACGAAGTACCACCTGAAGGGGATTTATCATCAATCATTACAAAAACTTATCATGCAGACCTTTTAAGCATCTTGAAGACCAGACCATCAAGAGACATTATAGTCACTTTTCTTGATGTGCACTACAAAAAGAAAGTTCTTCTCACAGCCAGGCAAAAAGGTCACCTCCAATATCTGAACGAACGGATCGAGATCTTTCCAGTCCTTCCAAAAGAAGCTCTCATAAAACGTAAAGAAATGAAGCCTATTACTACACACTTAGCCAAAGCAAATATAAGATACACTTGGGCCTCACCTCTAATTCTACAGATTTCATATTAAGGCAAGTCACACAGAATTTCTACAAAAGAGGAAGGCTTTACCTTATTGCACTCCCTTGATCTGGCAACTTCAGTGGAATTCACAAATCAATCACTTAAAAGACAATTTCTATCTCCGTCTCCTTTGCCCCTAGAAACGCCAGACCTTCAAGAAGTGTAGTCATACCTCAAACATGTACTATAAGCTAAGTAGAACTGTTCATTGCTTCATGACACGGTGCTGCAAGAAATGCTCAAGACCTTTAAAAGATTTTGCCACCATTTTCTGAGGAGAGTGGGAAAAACTCAAGTCACTAA
Organism: Gekko gecko; assembly: GCA_029375565.1. NCBI lineage: Eukaryota > Metazoa > Chordata > Lepidosauria > Squamata > Gekkonidae > Gekko > Gekko gecko. The sequence continues at coordinate 144,888,594 of JAPDNY010000005.1, forward strand.
CTTGTTCAACAACCAGTTAATTGTTGCTCCTTAGTCGTTTCTGTTTTTTACACTTCAACACAATTAATGCCTTACCGGTTGCCTATATTATATGTTAAAACTGTTAGAACCTCATAGTTTTTAGTGGGGGGGAGGGGGGTTGGGGAGTGTTGGCTCTACTAGTCCTGTTATTTTATCTGGCTCTTAAGGTACAAAACTGGGGAAGAGAAGTCTATATAAACCCCAGCCTTTTGCAGAGTAAAGTGTTGCAGGAGCTTAAAGAGCTACTTGCATAATTACAACTTCAATTAATATCATACAGCTTCAAGTATTCATAATAATTTTACCTGCTAGTTAGTGTTATTAAATTTCTCTCAGTTATAAGTGCACTCAACTCATAACTTTTAAATAATTTTCTTGGTTTATTACTCATTTTCACTTTCAGTGTTTTCTGTCCAAACTATTTACATACTGATTAGCTCTTAAAGCACAGTACAATACTTTTAAGCTTTTTCCTATTGTCTCTAACAAAAAGGGGATAATTTATAACAATCAATTATGGAACATAATTAAAAAAATAACTTTAGGATAATTTAAACTATATCACACAACTCTCATCTAATAATTTACTAGATTGAGTAATTCAATAACTACTCAGTGGGGTATGTCATAGAAGAGTGTATATCTGAGAAAATTAGGTGTGTAGCTCTTTTGAATTACCTTTTTGAATTTATTTAAAATCCTTTTCTTTTTCTCTTTTCTTTCCTTCTTATTCCATTTTGTTTTCCTTATTGTGTATTTAAAGTGCATTGTGCTTTACAGGCCATTACTTTGATCAAATTAATCACTGTTGATGGTATTTTATATCAATTTATCCATACACTCCTAACTTGCTGGGTGACTGGGTGAGTGGCGGCCATTTTATGGCAGGTGGAATGCGACGGCCATCTTAGGGCTATTTGAAGTGGCAGCCATTTGGGCCTTTCCCTTTGGCAGCCATTTTTAACAGTTACATGCAGCATGGGCCCAAAGAAGGGCATGGGGGCATCATCTAGTAAACAGTCGGCAAATAAGTGGGTGGGCCAGAACATGGCAAAAGAAAAACAACCCCTCCCAAAATGGCCCACTTCAGCACCTGTATGTTTCCTTAGTTGGTGCCTCAGTGCCTTCTGCGCCCATTGGCATTGTTTCCACCTCTGGTGCCCTCTACATGGGTAAGCGCAGTCTGTGGCAGTGGTTTTTGGGCCTCCTGAAGCCACAACTTCCAGTTGGGTGACCCTTGATCAGTCACAAGTTATCTCAGAGCTGCTCTTTCAAGGACATTTTTGGGAAGAGATCTCTCAGCATTGCCTGCCCCACAGGGTGTCTGCTGTGGGGAGGGGAAGGGAGTTTGTGGGTCACTTAGAGATTCTGAGTGAGAGACAGGGTATAAATCCAATCTCTGCTCTTCTTCTTTCTTCCTGTCCTGCCGTGGTTGCTGGCGTGGTTTTTTGAAGGTAGAATGTAAAAGAGAACTAGTCTCTGTAATACCAGACTTCAAGGGATTTTAGGAAAGGATGTGTCTCAGTGAGAGACCATCTGCTTGGCATGCAGAGAGTCCCAGGTTCAATCTCTGACATCCTTAGGTGATAGATTTGGTAGTGGGTGATGTGATAGACCTCTGCCTGGAACCTGGTGAGCATTTGCAGCTTTGAGTAGGCAATACTCATTTTTAGCAAACTTGAAGGGGCTATTTCTTATAAGAATAAAACTGATTTCATATTTACTGAAGCTGGGATTAGGTATTGGAGGCTGAAAAAAGGGATTTCTGTTTAATTTGACAATTCTACAGGGTTTTTATTCAGAAAGACTTTTGAATCCAATCTTCAGATTATACTACTTCGCCCTCATGTGGAGGGAGGTAGTTCTGGTGTAGTGGTTGAGAGCAGTGGACTCTGATCTGGGGAAACTGGGTTTGATTCCCTGTTCTTCCATGTGCGGCCAGTTGGGTGACCTTGGGTCAGTCACAGTTCTCTTGGAGCTGTTCTTATGTTTCTCCCAGGGCTCTCAGCCCCACCTACCTTGAGGGGTGTCTCTTGTGGGTAGAGGAGGGGAAGGAGATTGTTAGCCACAATGAGGGAAGTGCAGGGTATAAATCCGGCCTCCTCTTCTTCTTTGAATACTACAGGATTTTAATGGTATCTAACTGTAAACTAGGATTAGAAACAGAATTTGAGGTGCTGGAATGCAGTCAATGGCAACAGCTACAAGAAATTGGGTAGCTCAATTGGGCACTTAGCGTTTGGGGGTGAATTCAAGGTATCTGAATGGAAAACAGCCAAACTTCTAATGGTTTCCTTCGATGAAGGAATCCTTATCAGCAACGTGTGACTTTGCCTGTGTGAATGCTCGCTGAGGGGGCACATGGGGTTAGTACATGTCATGTGTTAGGATTCATAATACCCATTGCAATACATCATTAGTGTCTTATGTTTTCTGTTTTAGCAGGTATACGGTGTGACTTTCAATCTGCTGCGTGATCTGGGAATCTGTCGGCTGGCACGTCATTACGTGTCATTGGTTTGGTCTAATGAGCATTCTTCACAGGTTTAATAGTGCATTTGTCTTTCAGGGGAAGTCCAGTCATGGCCGGATCGCCCATTGGGCGAACTAGGCGCTCGCCTAGGGCGCGCCGGCCTCAGGGGCGCCAAATGGCACCCTGCTCCCCCCCAAAAGCCCCCGCCACTGCCCTAACCGGGCACCCCTCCGCAAAAAAGCGCCCGGCTAGGGCGCAAGTCACCCTCCCTGTCCTCCCTGGGGGGGAGGGGAGGAGGAAGAAGCGGCCGGTGGTGGCCAGCAGGGTTTCCCTGCTGCTGCCACCGCGGAAAAGCGCCCACTGAGGGCGCAGGTCGCCCTCCCCCTCCTCCCTGGGGGGGGAGGAGGAGGAAGAGGAGGAGGAAGCGGCCGGCGGTGGCCAGCAGGGTCTCCCTGCTGCCGCCACCACGGAAAAGCGCCCACCGAGGGCGCAAGTCGCCCTCCCCTCCTCCCTGGGGGCGGAAGAGGAGGAGGAGGAGGAAGCGGCCTGCAGCGGCCAGCTGGGGCACAGCTTGCCCGCCCTCCCCCTCCTCCCTGGGGGGGGGAAGGAGGGGGGGCGGCATGGCTGGGTCTCCAGGCCCAACCGGGAGGTTGGGATCTGCCCCCGCCTAGGGCGCAGAAATACCTGGAGCCGGCCCTGAGTCCAGTGAGTGGCCAGGGCCTAGATGAGTGGCATTGGTTATGACAGGCTGTGGGAGGTGCCAGCTGGAATGCAGTGGGCAGACACAACAATAGGAAAGGAGGCAGATTGCTTTTAGGGAGGTTCCAGTAGGGCAAGGGTTAAGCAGGACCCATCAGTGGATCAGCATGGCTTGGGAGGCCAGGTGGTGGTTCTGTACACACACTTGGGAGGAATGAAACTACTTCTAGAACTGGCAGCCCAGCCTTACTTACATTAGGTAAATAGGTTCCACTGCTGCCATCTTCACCTTTTATTAAGTGTGCATACAGCCTGCACATATGTGCATACATCAGATACAGTCTGCACATAGATGCATCAGATGGTAGGCACGTATGTGCATACATCAGATGCTTGTCCTAGTATTTAGGATAGGAACCCAATTTCTGTTAAGAAATAACAGGTACTGGGCACTCTTCAGAACAAGGTTTTTTTTTAAATAAATAACAAACAAGCAAACAACATTAAATTATACAGGTTCTAAAGTGACACCACATTGTAAATTAGCAACATCACAATTTTTAAAGCTGAACTTATTGGTTGGCTAGGAGGGTTCTTAGTGGTTATTATAGGAGCATTTCATATACCTAGAAGCATTTTCAAATGCCTTATTGGGGTGGTCCCTTGACTTTATGACAATGGGTGCCTACCTGTTCAGGTCTGCCTGTAATAGTTGGAATGGCCAAGGCACTAAGACAATTGATCCAGACCTCCTCCAGTTTTGTTTTCACAGTTTGACAATGCAGGGAACCTAGGACTAGATCAGAGAGGCTCTCTTCTGACATAGACCTTAGCTAGTGACACTTCCAGATCTCAGTTTCCTATCTTTCAGGGTGCTGGTTGCCAGAAGATCTGAAGGAAAAGAGTCTTGTCTGTTTTAAGAGACTTAATGCATGACAATGCACACCTTTAGTTTTCATGGCTTGGAGGTAAATAGCATCACTTGATAATTAACATCCCTTTACAGGGAGGATGCTTCCTTTGCTACACAGGAATATACATGAGTTAGGTCATTTGATCAGAGCACATGTAAGCCCTATGTACATTGGGCAGTGTCTTGCAGATCACAATGGTTGTGCAAATGCAAACATTGCTGTGCGGAGGTAGTGAAATATTACAGCATTTTATGAAGGTATTGGGAAAAGGGAGCTCTAGAGGACCAGAGGCAGCCTATTTATCTGGCAGTGAAATAAGGGTCAATTTTTTGCAGCCTGGGGGCTGCTGCACTTCAGGTTATTAATTCGGTTACTGCTTTAGGCCTGCAGATGGAACTTCTCTGATCAGGCATCCCCTTTGCAGCGGTCAGCACTTGGGCTTTCGGCAAGTTGGACCTTTCCTGGGGTGAAGTTGGGACTCACTCTTCTAGGTTCGGTGCCACTTCTATGGCAGCTGCCCTGGGCTGTGTGGCGGTGCCAGTGTAACCTTGTTCAGATTAAGACTTTTGTCTGGTCACTACACTCCAGTTTGGGGGGTGGCGTTGTGGCTCAGTGAGCTAGTGGCAGACTTTTGCCTAGCGTTCAAACAATGGAATTACAAAGTTTAAAGTTATTGATGAGGTTTTTCTTTCAGGTGCTGCTGGCCGCGGGGCAAGATGAAGGGTCACTGTATGCAGCCACAGCATGATCCTTTGGGTTACCCACCAGGCCAAGAGAATATCCTGGCTGAGAAGGCCCTTTTGCTGTGAGCTGAGGCAGACCTTGCAATAATAAGAGCAAGATGACACTGAGTGCGGATAGTTTGGTTGGCTATTCTGCTTCGCCATGAAGGACACAGCCTTGGTGCTACAAGTGGAATCTGACCTTGTGATGATAAGAGCAAGGTGGCCTGCAGATAGTCAGGCTGGCTATTCTGCTTTGCCATGAAGGACAATGACATGATGCTGAGAGTGGAGGCTGACCTTGCGATGATAGGAGCAAGGTGGCCTGGAGTGCAGATAGTCTGGTCGGCTATTCTGCTTCACCATGAAGGGCAAGGCCCTGGTGTTACATGTGGAGGCTGACCTCATGAGGATTAAAGCAAGGTGGCCCAGAGTGCAGATACTCTGGTGGACTATGCTGACTTGCCAGGAATGGGCAAAGCCTTTGTGGTACAAGTGGAGGCTGGCCCTGCGATGATGAGAGCAGGGTAGTCCGGTAGTGCAGAGAGTGGGGTCTGTTATTCTACCCAGCCAGCTATGGTGCACTTGGGGAGACCCCGCAAGGCATAAAGCCACCTGCCAGATGAGGAAGGCCATGGAGGGTGGTGGCGTTTTGGGACCCATAGAGTGCTGATTGGGTACACCTATCAGACAAGGGCAATGGGTTATTTTTACAGGATTTTCGGCAAGGGATTAGGTCATCCTTGGGCTTTTAGTGGGGAGCAAAGACCAAAGCAGAGGCTTGGTCTTGGCTGTGGCAGGTTGGTGCGGGCAAGAAACCGGATCCGGTGAGCACCTTATGGCATTTTCCCCATTAGGGAACAGGGGGTCATCAGGAACTGCCTTCGGATTTCTAAGGTCCAGGGTGCAGAACGGTGATCACCTCCTCTGGGAACCTCTTAGGGTATGCTCCTCTCTGCAAGTTTGAAGGCTTCAGGGGTATGCGCTCCTAGGTGGCGACCAGTTTGCTGGGCTGCTGGTCACGAGCCAGACCGATGGCTCAAGACCAGAGCTGGGTGACCCGCCCGAGAAAAGGGCAAGGAGGTTGGTCAATGGAGTGACACCTGCCTTGCCTGTTTCGTGCTCGCTTAGCTGGTCCCTTGCCGCAATGTTATGTTAAATAGTTAATAAAGTGGCCCTTGTTTACTTCCAAACTGTTGTCTGTCTCGTTATTCCGACTAGGGGGGCAAAGGAAATGACCAAATCTGTCAACAGCTCCATGCTTGCAGTTTCTCGTTTTCATTATACTAAGGGTAATCAATTTGTGCCTGCGGCCTTGAGAGTTTTCAATCAGGAGATCAGTGCTAAACTGATATATTAGGTTCCAATCTGGATTGTGGCTATCAATAAAGATATAGAAAAAGTCCAATCCAAATTTCTCTGGAAAATATTAGGCCTTCTCTCATGCGTGTCCTATGCGGCCATATGTTTAGAGACCAATCAGAGTCTTTTGGATATGAAAGCTTGGATTATGACATTTAAATTTTGGCTCAGGTTACATTTTAGAGCTAATTCCAATCCTCTTATTTCACAAAGCTTACCAAGTTGTCATCCTCAGCATGGTTTTCCCACATAGAGAGTAAGATCATGCGTATTGGAGTTGGTTTTGGAGAGCTCCTTCATCTGTCAGAAAGCTCTGCCTTTCATTCGATTAAACAAAGACTCCTGGACATAGAACACCAAGAGCTGATTAGTCTGGCTTCAGGTAGATGCTCCCCCTTGAAGGCAGGGTTTCCTCCCCAAGGGCCTATTGCAGAATATTTTCTCTGTTTAACCACTCCTCAGTATTGAAGAGCTTTTATGTTAGGCCATTTTAATGTGCTGCCTTTGGCTGTATTGGGTGGTAGGTTCTCTAAGATTCCTTATGTAGATAGGCTATGTCCTTGTGGTGTTAATGAAAGTGAGAGTCTGGATCATATCCTTCCTCATGGTATCTTCTACCTCATATCTTGAGCCTGCGTTGAGAAATCTAGTAAATTGTTCTGATGAAGGGAAGATATTCTATTTACTCTCTACTCAATCCCCAGTGATTATGGAAATGGTGGCCAAATTTCTGTTTTGGGCTTCTAAGAGGAGGGAATGTATTATTAACTGTATATGATTCATATTCCTTGCCTGTTAGTTTCGATACAACATGCCAATAAAGGTTGATTGATTGAGATGTTACAACCCCTCTGTTCAAAACTAAAAAATTCCAGTATCAGTTCCTAGCTAAAGGCTCTTCTAAATCCAGAGGTACTGATCTTTTAATCTCTAAAGATTTGGACTTTGTACACCAGGCATCTGTGGCAGACCCCCAGGGGAGATTTCTCTTTATTGAGGGTGCCATAAACACTAAGACAATCACCTTAGCATTGCTGTATGCCCCAAATTCAGACCAAATCCAACATTGAACAATCCCTACAGAAACTTAATGCCTTTCATTGGGGGAAATAATTCTTGGGGGAGACCTAAATTTTATAATAGATCATTCTAAAGACAAATCAATATTTAACCCTCGCTGTAAGGTACCAAAATCAACAATCACCAAGCTGGCTGATGTTCTTGCCTCATTCAACTTAACTGACATATGGAGACACTTACATCCTATGGAAAGGGATTATACCTTCTTTTCAGTGTGCCACTACTCATACATGCACATAGATTATATTCTGGTTACTCCACCTCTAGTTAATCTGGTTCAGTCCTCAAATATAGGTACTCAACTTTGGTCTGACATTGCTGGGTAAACTGTCACATTGCTCTCAATACTGAAAACAACCCCAACATGGACTTTAAACAGTTCTTTATTACTAAATGAGACAGTAGGGAATACAATTGAGAATAATATCACTAACTTCTTCTCAGACAACCCTGCTGGATCAGTCTCTCCAGATCTGATCTGGGATGCTTTAAAACTGGCACTCAGGGGCCATCTGATTTCCATGGCATTCTTCTTAAAAAAACAAAAACAAAAAATGAGATTTCACCCCCACAGACTATATTGTCTTTAGAACAATAACATAAACAATTGGAGACCCCAAAAGTGTACAAAGCACTGCTAGCAGAATGTGAAAAATTAGAACTGTTAGAGATGACTCTGATACAGAAAAATGTTTTGTATTCAAAACAGAGAGGGTGGGCTTTTACTGCTAAATCGTTAAAATTTTTATCCAAAAGGGTGGAACATCAGCAACAATCAAGATTGATCGCAGCTTTAAAAGATGATCAGGGTAAATTTCATTATGACACAGAATCTGTAACACAATTTTTCTTAAATTACTATAAAAAATTATATAGTTCTACTAGTGATCACCAATCTACTTTGGAAAACTTTTTTAATGTTGCTCCATATGTGAAAACTCTAACTGAGGAACATAGAGAGTTGATGGAGGAACCCTTCAAAACATAAGAGGTCCTAGAACCGGATGGGTTCACACCAGAATTCTATAAAAAATTTGCTTCACTCTTGGTTGCTCCCTTTTTTTTTTTTTTGTAGTAAAACTCTCCTAAAGAGGAGAGAATTTTATTCTTTTTATATAAGAAAAGGGTAGGGTAGACAGATGGAGAAATATAAAGATGGAGTGAAGTTTTTTTTCTGTTAAAAGGGGTTAGTTTTAGTTAGTATAATTCAATACCATTTTAGGCATCCATCATGGTTAGAAGATCTTCTTTTAAACTTTGCAAAATCCAAAATCACTCTGTTAATACAGTTAGTAAAGTCCATCGGGGTTAGTAATTAAACAGCTCCTTCCAGATGCAACACGAACAGTCCTCAAAGTGTCTTCTTTTTAAATCTCTTCCAGCTATGGATTGAGTCCTTTTTAACATGGATGTCTTCCGTTCCATCGCCTCTTCCCCCTGGGTCGCTGTCTGCTTCACTGCTTGTCTCAATTTTGAGTGCTGCGTCTTCCTCCCAGCTGGCGTGTCTCTTCAGAAGTTTTCGCGTTTTGAGGATGTAATCTATCTTCTTTCTTTTCTCTTTTTGCTTGTACTTCTGGCCTTCAGAATTCCAGGGCGCCATAGCCACTTCGCATGAAATTGGATCTCTAGTATATCGCCTGCTATGCTCAGCCTACCCTTCTACTGGCAGAGTATTTCCTTTTATAAAAGCGGAATGGGCTTTGGAAGCCATGTCCAACTCTTCTTTTAATTCTCTCGCTTCACTGCCAGTTAGGGGTGCCAAAACACTCGTCCAGGTAAATCCGAGATCTTCTTTCTCTTCCTCTTTTACGCCCTGAAGACTTAAAATCAAAGTCGTTTTCTGTTCAATTTCTTCCATCTTTCTTGCTGTTTCCGATATTTGCTCCTGTCGACTGATAAGGACACTTTCCACTTTAAACAAAGTTTCGTTGATTTTCTGCATTTGCTCCAGCAGAGGGCGCAGTATCTCATTTTCTTGTTGATTGACAGCAAGCTCTGGGGGAGGGCTATCCGGACCGGAAGTCCCTCCTCTCTTCTCTTCCGGTTTCTGCAGGACTTTCCCCGTTGTCGACATTTTGTTTTATTGTTTACTTTTACAAAGTTTGTGCCGCATCCCTCAGGAAGCTAAAAGGATCGTAATCTTCCATACAACCCTGACGGTACTTTCACCAACACTGTTTTTTCTTTCTGCCCCCCGTCGCGCTCTCTTTTTAGTTCTTGCTTCTCAAATGGGGTAGGGACTCCTTCCTCCTCCCTTGCGGTTAAACGCTTGCGGGGGGCCCTCAAGTTCACGCTTCAAAATAGATCTTCAACTCACGATTGGATGTCACTTCTTCTTTTTATGTTAAATCATGGCGCTGTCTTCACTCCTGGAAGTCGGTGGCGCTGCTAAGTCCCATTACGGGCACGCCGCAGCGGGGCCGATTGGGGCGGGGAGAAAGCCTCAATTTCCCGGCTATCTGCCGGCAAAGAGGCTACTCCCCAAAGCGCCCCCGTTCGGAGCCTTTGCCTAAGGCTCACTAGGGTCTTTCACACATGCGAAGACCCCCCCTGACTGCGTGTGGGCTAACCACCTCCGGGAGCATCCCAAGAGGCGGCCGCCATTCGCAACGCCGAAACCGAAAACCGTCACTCTTGGTTGCTCCCTTAACAGATGCGTCTTCCTCCATCCTGGAATAGAGCCTTGGTCATAGTTATTCCCAAACAGGGGAAAGACCCAGCATTACCGGCATCATATAGACCCATCTCCCTATTAAACACAGATTTCAAGATCTTTACATCTATTATGGCTCATAGACTCAGCACCTTTGTCACTCATTATATGGAGCAAGATCAAGCCGGCTTCATGCCAAACCGTGATATTACAGAGAATATCCATAAAGCACTCACAATTCTGAACCATTGTACCTCACATCATACATCAGCTGCTTTCTTATCTCTAGATCTAGAGAAAGCATTTGACTCTGTGGATATCCAGTACCTTAAACTACTATTGCAAAAAATGAGTTTTGGTGACAAATTTTTGACTGCCATTGCAGTTATCTATGCAAACCCCTCTGCAGATCTCAAAATAAATTGCCTAATTTCAGATCCCTTTATTTTGAAATGTGGGACCAGACAAGGGTGTCCCCTCTCCCCTCTCCTCTTTGCTTTGTGTATTGAGCCTTTAGCCAATTCACTTAGGGAAGAAAAATACATGGGATTATAATGCACAACAAAGAATTCAAAGTCTCATTATTTGCAGATGGCATAATGCTATTCTTGTCTCAACCAGCCACATCTCTAACCATAATTCTCCTAGAATTTAGTTCTATTTCAGGCCTTAAAGTCAATCTTACAAAATCCTACTTATTGCCAATACATCTTGACAGCCAGACAACACTGAGCATTAAATCTTCCTACTCCTATTCCTGTGCCTCAGAATACCTACCATATTTAGGAATCCACATACCTAAATTCTTCAAAGATGCTCTCAAATTTAATCATGAGAAATTAGCTAAAGTCATTCAATCAGAACTCTCAAAATGGCACAAATAAAATTTGGCTTGGTTGGATAGATAATCAAACATAATCAAAGCATTTGTTTTACCCAAATTTATTTTTATTTTTCTTACTATTCTGCTGTCCATTCCCAACTCATTCCTACAAAAATGGCAAAAAATGCTGTTTCAATTCTTTTGGTCCTGTAAAAATCATAGAATTAGATGTAATACCTTATGCAGGAGTACTGCGAGGGGAGGCATAAACTTCCCAAATTTACTGCAATATTACAGAGCTATCCATCTCTCTCAAGTGATCAAACTACTACATGCAGACTCCTCCTCTGATCAGATACAACAATTTGCTGCTTATACTGACCCTTTTGATGTTCAAGAGACTATTTGGCAATCTCTTAGAAACAGACCCAAAGAAATACACACTAACCCTATACTCTCTGTACTGCTAGCAACTTGGGATCATATGAGATCCACGATATCAATCCTTTTTAAACCAAATCTGTTTTTTGCCAGGACTCAATAATCCAGCATTCAACTCTTGGAAATGGGCTAAGGTCACTACTCTTCAAGATCTTACATCTAAACAATTATTATTATCCAAAGCTGATTTGGAAATTAAATTAAGTGAGAAACTCCCTTGGATACAATACTTTCAAATCTCACATCTTTGCACACAAATCAAACTTCACTCAATATTAAAACAACCACTGTGGGGGGGAGGCATGGTGTCACACGATCTGAGATGGATGCCTAAACCCAGAGCTCTCTCCCAACCCACCCCAATCAACTAGAAAATAACTATAACCATCAGAATAAACAGCCTTTACAAAGATCTTAAAAAGAGTTAAAAGATTGAAGACTATATTGCCATAGAATCCCGACTGGTAAGACTGTTTTTTCAATAGAAATTCTCTCAAAGATAGAACGGGGGTGGGAATTGCGGCAGAACTAAATGGCAACCGCAGCTGCAGTCGAGTCTGCCAAAACTATAGAAGATGTAGAGATACTTTCTCCCCTCACTAAAATGGACTTGGTAGAAATGGAAGATAAGATTCTACTTAAATTAAGTGCTTTATTAAAACCAGTCCAAGAACAACTTGGAGACATAAAAAAGTCAATCTCTGAAACGAATAAGAAAGCAGAATGTGCTCTATCATTAGCAGAGACGATACAAGAAGAAATGAACACTTTGCAAAAAAGAAAATGACTCTCTGAACAATAAAATTTTGACATTAGATATGGAAGTATGTAAAAATAATATTAAGATACACGGATTTCCTGAAAAATTAAATAAAGAAGAAGAACTGAGTGATTTCATGGCTGAACTGATGGCAGATATTTTACAGTTAAAAGATGACATAGTCCCTATGATAGTCAAGGCATTTCATATAGGATCCCCTAAAAATCCAAACAGAAAGGGGCCGAGAGACATAGTTGTAACAGCATTAGATTATAGAGTTCGTAAACAAATCATGGCAGCAGCAAGAACAAAAGGTTTTTTTTGAATATGAAGGAAATAAAATTGAAGTTTTTCCTGACCTTCCTCCAGAGGCAATTGGTAAATGTCGTGATTTAAAACCTATCACCAGGTAACTTCAAGAAGCTGAAATAAAATATAAATGGACTGGAGCAACTACGATTCAAGTCAACTACAAAGGAGATAGACTTCAAGCAAGTACTATAGACTCAGGATTTAAAATGTTGGAAAAATTGGGACTAAAGGTGGACAAAACAAACCAAAAAAAATCAGAAGGCTCCACTAAACCTCACTATAAAAGAAAGCTGCATTATTTGTTCACACCACCAAAAGACAGTAAAATTCCGGTACCTACTGCAAGGCATCTGTAAAAATGTTGAATTATATAGAAATAAATTGACATTAGAACTTTCAAGATATTATAAGAAAAATATCTAAAGATTTGGCTGCAATAGGTTAAAAAAATGTTTTCTTTCATTGAAATAAAAATAGATTAACTTAAATAAGTATTGGGTGGGAAAGGAGGGGAAATGTTGATAAGATTTATATATTTTTTTTCTTTTAAGTGTACCTAATAGGAGTCAGGACTTTCCTGTCATCCCACAGTAATTTGTGGGTTCTTCTAGGTAGTACAGTTGATAATATTTAGAGGTTAGTTTGTTAGGTTTTGTTTTGAGAAACATAGTTAATAGGGACATTAACAGAAGAAGGTATTAGCTTTTAGATAATTTCTAAAGGTTTTTAATAAAGTATATATTGATTGCAGTTAGAAAATAAAAACTTGTAACAAGGTATCAAAATTAAAAGTTGTTACTTTGAATGTTAGAGGTGTTAATAATTGTATTAAAGGAAAACGTATTTATAACAACATAATGAATCTCAAACCTGATATTTTATTGTTGCAGGAAACGCACCAAAATCCTCAGAGAAAAAAAATATTTTGTTCTACTTGGTTTACAACTCAAATACAAGCTTGTGGTAATTCTAAGTCAAAAGGTGTTGCAGTTATATTTTCTAGAAATGTTAAGTTTGCAATACAAGATATATTATCTGATTCAAATGGTAGATATCTTTTTGTTAAGGGTATTATGGAAGGTAAGAAAATAACTATTGGTTCCATATATGCACTGAATTGTGACCAAGTTAAATTTTTACAAGACACTTTTCAGCTTTTAGAAAATTTTAAGGAAGGAGAAATAATTTTAGGTGGTGACTTAAATTACATAGTAAATCAAGAGTTAGACAGAACTCATGTACATGGGAAAAATAACAAATTTAAAGGTAAAAATTCTGGAGATCAAAAATTTAAAAATTTATTACTGGAACATGCTTTGATGGATATATGGAGATTTCAGCATCCACTAGAAAAAGATTTTACTTATTATTCTGGGCAATTCAATGTTCACACTAGACTAGATTATATATTGATATCTGATTCTTTGCAATCTCAAATTAAATCTACAGGGATAGGTGAAAAAATCTGGACAGATCACGCCTGGGTGGAGTGCACTTGGATGTGGAAAGAAAATAACTACAGGACTGGTTAAGGAAACTGCTATTTTTAGCTGAAATGGACAAAATGACTAAAAAACTAAATGGACAAATGGTAGAACAATACTTAAAAGAATGGGAAGACCTGAAAATCTATATGGAAACTGAGCATAAAATGAAAGGGAAAATGTATAACCTTGATTCTTATTGAAAATGAAGTTATGTTAGATTAAGTTAGATTTTTGTATATAAAACATAAGTTACCTGGTTTATAGATTGTTATAAGTTTAAACTTGATTACTTTTATTGTTTGTTGTTATTGGCAATAGCAGTGTTGGAAGCCTATTAGGGGGGAAGGGGGAAGGGATATAATCTATAACTTGAATTGGAAATTATGTTTTAAAATGTTGAATATATTCCAATAAAAATCTTGTTTTAAAAAAAAGAAAATAACTACACCAATAGAATTTGGAGGTTAGATAATACTTTATTGGAATCCCAGAGTATTAGAGATGACATAGAACAAAAAATCAAATTTTATTTTCAAGAAAATAAACTTGAGGCTTCTTCTCCACAAATTCTTTGGGACGCAATGAAACCAGTAATAAGGGGAGAATTGATTGCGAAATCTGCCTATAAATATAAAAAAGAAAAAGAAAGCAGACAAATATTAATAGCCAAGATAACTGAACTAGAGAAACAACACAAGGTTAATTGTAGCAAGACAAGTTATAAAAAATTGCTGGCAGAAAGACGAAAACTAGAAGACTTAGAAACGCCTAAAATAAGGAAAGATCTGATATACTTAAAACAAGAATCCTGGTTTTATAATGCTAAAAATCTAAAAATTCTAAATAAAAGAGTGAATAAGACAAAACAACAAAGACAAATACATTTAATAAAAGTTACACTCCAAAACAGAAGACATATTAAAAACCTTTGAAGGATTATAATAGAGGTTTATATACATCTCAAAACGTCTCTCAGACCTCAATAATTGGTTGTTTTTTTTTAAGAAAAACTTTTAGATCCCTGAACTAAAAAAGGAACATAGTACCTTTCTTGATAAAGACTTTGCTAAACAAGAAATATTACATGCAATCAAAAGAATGAAAATACACAGAGCTCCAGGTTTTTTTTGCTTTCTTTTCAGCTTTCTTTTATAAATGTTTTTCTAGAGTTCTGATAGGCCCTTTGTCAAGACATTGGCATTTTAAATCTCCTAAGTCCCTGCTGGAGCAATCCATCAGTGTGTCTATCCATTAGAACGCAGCTAGCCCGCACACCTAATCTCTGCACCTGATACCATTTACCGGCTAGGAACATCATTCACAGCTGGGAACTGTCAGATAGTCAGCATGACTCAGTAAGATCTATGACAGAAAGTGATCTAGGCTGGCCATGTGTTTGCCCCTATGATGTAGTAATTGGTTGACAGCTAGCCCTGTATAAATTAGGAGGCGAGGCAAAGCTAAACAACTGGCTCAGGTCCAGAAAGAGCCAAGGAACTTTGCTGCTGCTGGGATTTGTTGAGACTGGATGTCTGGAAATCCTAAGGACTGCATCTGCCAGCGGAAGAATGGTGGTTCCTGGCATTAGCCCAGCTTTCTGCATAGCTGCTTTGGGTGACACCTAGGGATAAGTATTAGTTAGTTAGATAAGCTTTCTGTTTATTTGCTTGTGTCTTGCCCACTAAGTCTTCTCCCTTACTTGTCTGTTTTTATATGTTTGTTTGTAATAAACTTATGTACTTTTAATTGGAGTAGTCACTGGTCCTTGTTGTGCTTAATAGAGAGAACGGAGACCTCTAACAAGCCTCCAGCAAGTAATCTTTTCAGTGTGCTGATAGAAACAACTCTGGGAAGAAGGTAAACACATGCCCTGTAGGTCTCTGAGAGAGCCTGGGTTAAGGTGGTAATATAGAGACAGCAGGATATTGCTGTAATACATGGTCAGGGTCATGACAACCTTTACTACAAACATGTAACTATGTTCTTAGCAATGGTTTTTTTACCTCCATCTTAGTTTCAAGCTAACATGGTAGTTATTCCCAAACCCCAAAAGGATAATACTATACCTGCTTTGTATAGACCGATTTCATTACTAAACAATGATTTTAATTTTTTTACATCTATGCTAGCTCACCGTTTAAACCAGATTATTGCAGAGTATATATTGCCTGATCAAACTGGGTTCATACCTGGAAGAGATCTAGTGGACAATACTAATACAGCATATAATATTATTCAATTTGCCCAGAAAAAGAAGCAAAAAAAATCTATAGCTTTCCCTAGATGTAGAGAAAGCTTTTGATTCTCTTGAACTCTCATATTTAAAATTTTTATTGGAAAAAATGAAATTCGGTCAAAATATTTTAATGGCTATCCAAGCAATTTATGAATTTCCTCAAGCATCTATAAATATTAACAACACCATATCTAAAAGTTTTAACTGAGAAAGAGGGACAAGACAGGGATGCCTCCTGTCACCTCTCCTCTTTGCCTTCACTGTAGAGCCTTTAGCTCAAAAAATTAGAGACAGTAGTAATATACCAGGGATTAGAATTCAAGACTCAGACTTTAAAATAATGCTCTTTGCTGATGATATGCTTCTGTTTTTAACAAATCCAAAGGAATCATTAGAAAATCTTCAAATTATATTAGAAGATTTTGGCTGCATTTCAGGTCTTAATAATAATAATAATAATAATAATAATAATAATAATAATATCATCTTTCAATTTATTTAATTGCCCAATCCTGCAGAGCTGCTGGCTCTAAGCGATATTAGTCATATATGACAAGGGAGTAACAATGATTCATCAGGGTAAGGGAGGAAAAAAACATATAAATCTTTAAATCGCACAAGTTTGCAGCCGATGGGGGATATGTTCAGCTGAAGGTTCAGGCATATTCCAGAGACATTTCAGAGGCATTCGCTTGGCTCGGCTGGATGACGTCAGTTGTTCTTCCAGGACTGCTTCAAGTCATGGTGCCGCACTGCCACCGCCTGGCCGGATTGACCCATCACAGGCTTCTAATGCTGCAGAGATTTCTTTAGGCTTTCAAGCTCATGAGCTGGATATTCTGATTCACCGGCTAACACCTCCCCCACTGGGGAGTTTAGTGCACCCACCCTTTCTAAGGAGCGGTACCCATTTATCTACTCGCCAAAGCTTTCAAACCGCTGAGTGGACGGTGAGCTGGAGACAAGGCTGGTAGCTCACACCAGTGTGGGCTAGAACTGACAGATGTTCTGTTCAGTTCAGATGTTATTGTAACCAGAGGATAAATCCTCTGTGCCACCGCTCCCCCTTAATGTCTCAAAATCAATCATAATGCCCATAAACATTCCCGTATCTGAAAAAACTACGCTCCAATCTTTATATAAATATAATTGGTCAGAAACTACAATAAAATATTTAGGAATTCAGCTGCCTACTAATTTAAATCAATTTTTTAAAATATAACCATGAAGATATTCTAAAAGAAATAAATCAAAAAATAGTCAGTTGGGAAAGATACTCATCCTCCTTTTTGGACAGATATAATTTGATAAAATCCTTCTTGCTCCCTAAATTTCTTTTCCTTTTCAGAGCCATACCTATAAAAATTAATGCTGCCATCATTAAACAATGGCAAGACAAGCTTTTAAGATTTCTGTGGAATTTAAAAAAAAGGTAGGATTAATGCTTACACTGCTTTCCAACAGCAAAAATTTGGTGTATTTCAATTGCCCAGTCTACAGGATTACTACAATGCAATCCATTTGAATAGGATATTAAGAATGCTGCAAATAGAAACAACCCCTAAATGGATGAAGATACATTTAGACTCTACTATACCTGATACGCTACCTGAAATAATATGGCAAAACAAAAAAGTTAGGAAGCTTAAGATGGAACAAGATGAATTTCTAGCTGCATCGTTAGAAGTGTGGGACAAATTTAGGAAAAGCATAGTTCCAAAATATTCTTGCTTTATGCCATTTTTAGGACAATACTGGTTTTTACCAGGATTGCAAAGCAAACCTTACCAAAAATGGAAAGATGCCAAAATTATGAAACTGAAAGATCTCATAATAAACAATAAAGTTATAGAAAAAATTGAATTAGATAATAAGTTAGAAACTTCAAGAAGTTGGTTTCAATATCTCCACATAAAACACATATGTAGCTCTCTTCAACTAGGAAACCCTTTTAAACTACCTATGACAGATTTTGAAATTCTGATTAGCAAGAATGAACAATCCAGAAAGGGAAATAGCTCGAAAATAATCCAAATTCCTGCTCATCAGAAAAGTAAAGCACCATTGACTTACCAAACCAGATGGAATAGATTAACAGGACAAAATTTAAATCAAGATTTTTGGAATCACATATGGAATGCTTACAAATATAATTCTTCTGTAATACTGATGTGTTTGCAAAATTTTAAGATTTTAGCTATTTGGTACCTTACACCAATTCAAATTTCTTATGTTAAAAATCTGAATCCCAAATGTTGGAAAGATTGTGATGAAAGAGGTTCTTATTTACATTGTTGGATGTATTGTCCTAAGTTAAAAGTCTTTTGGGAAAACATTTTAGAAAAGGTTAAGTATATCACACAGGTCAATATTCCATTTAAACCTGAAATAATATTATTGAATGATAGATCAGCTCTACAAATGAGCATTTTAAATAATAATAGAATTGCTATACTTCTTCACACCGCCAAGCTGGTGATAGCACAACTTTGGAAATCTGATGGTAAATATTCACTGAACATATGGCACAACCAAATTTTGGCAATTGTTTATAATGGATAAGATTACATGGTTTAATAAATTTTTTTGTCCCACAATTTTTCCCTTTTGGGAGGTGGTTCTAAATCAAATTAAGTCCTTTATATGCATAGATATGTCCCCTACAACGAAACAACTATTTTTGAACAGATGGGTTGACAATTGTGGAGTAAGTACTATCACAGAAAGGGTCTTGTTACTTCTTTTTGCAGCTAAAACTGTCACTGCCAGACACTGGAAAATGACAATGGCACCCACACTTTCACATGGCTAAACTCTCAGACAATCTTATGCATTTTGATAAGATTCCAGCCTCTACTAATTTTGTTGCAATCTGGTTTCCTATCCTAGAATATCTGTCTACACAGCAAAATATTCCTAAAGTAAATCTCGTTTTCTCATTATTGATGTTCTTATTACTGTCTTCATAATGGCCTACATCTTGGTGATTTGATGTTCTTTCTAACTGTTTTATGCACTATTTTGTACTAGTTTGTATATTTACACACTTGCATTATTGTTGTTTCTACTACAAACTCAATAAAAAATATTGTATATAAAAAAATGTTGAGGATAAATGCTGGAAACATGAACAACATGAAGGGTCATTTTTTTCATATATGGTGGACTTGTAATAAAGCCAAAAAATATTGGATACAAATACATTCGATTACACAGAATATTTTAATGAATAAACAACTAGAAAATGAGAATGGAAGATTGTTTTTGTATATGACAATGGCAGCAAGACTGGTATATGCTCAAAATTGGAAAACTGCATCATTACCTACAATAGAGAAATGGCTAGTCAAGATGATGGAGCTTGCAAAGATGGCCAAACTTATATCTTTGATAAAAGAAAAGACTTTACTTAAATTTATACCTACATGGAAACCCTTTATGGACTTCTTACATAAAAAGAGAGAAAATGAACTGATGATTTATGGCTTTGAAGATCAAAAAGGCAAAGATAATAAGCTTACACAGAAAGGTGATATATTTCCCTTGGTCTGACTTCAGACTAAGGTGGTAATAAGTAAATACATGGATTCCTGTAGCAGAGAAAATCAGATATTATACAATTTTTTCTTGCTTTCAATTTGTGTTAATTGATCTGTTAGTTTTTTTTCTTTTGTCATTTTGTTCTACTTCCCCCCTTCTTTTTATTTCATGTATTAAAACTTTAATAAAACTTGAATTAAAAAAAGAGATTGTGCCACTGTTCTCTCTTGTCTTTTCTATCTCCCTCTGGTAATTAAATATGCGCATGGACAAATACGTACCTTGCTTCTTTTCTCTCAGTTAACCTGTGGCAGCTGACCTTTTATGCTTGCTTGGTTGCTGGAGGCAGATTTAACTCCTTAGTTGCTGGAGTGGCATAACCTGTAATCCATAACCTTAAAATGGGCTTTATAACCTGTAGGATTACTTAGTTAGCAGAGTGCTCAGGGCACATAGTGCAGCAGAGCCCATTAGGTTGGTGTGTGCTATCCAGAAAGAAAGTTACAGAGACCCAATTTGTTTTTGTAAAACTAATGTGAGTTCTTTATTATATGGAACTCCATTCTGGATAGAACAGAGTAGAGACAGGCTTCTAATGTAATCTACCTAACTAGGATGGATAGAGATATAGGAAAGCACATCCTGCTGTCATGGTGCCAAGATGGAGAAGTCTGGCACTGTGTGGAGAGAAGTTTGTGTGGAAGGAAGGAAGTTTCCCTAAGGGTAGCAATCTACATATCAAAGGGACAGTATCAGAGAACAAAGGAAGGATAGTCAGTGTCCAGGTCTCTCTATCTCTCTGACTCTGTTATAAACTCCCTCTGAGTCTGAGGTTAAGAAATGGTGCAAAGTCCTTCAC
Organism: Gekko gecko; assembly: GCA_029375565.1. Taxonomy (NCBI): domain Eukaryota; kingdom Metazoa; phylum Chordata; class Lepidosauria; order Squamata; family Gekkonidae; genus Gekko; species Gekko gecko. The sequence continues at coordinate 144,908,976 of JAPDNY010000005.1, forward strand.
TTCTAATACAGCGCCAATGCGGATTGATGCATGGCAGGCAAAACTCATTGGCTAATGGTCCTGCATGAAGGGTCAGAGTACCAGGGAGCCAGGTGGTACAGCAGCCAGTAAAAGTCTATATCTTTCACAAGGAGGAAGGGTTGGCCATCTACGGCAATCATCTCAACGAAGGGGTGAGTGAGTGCTTCCTGAGCCCTCCCCCTTGCCCTTTTGGGTGGCACTGTCCCTGAGGGCATGATCTCTTGGAGGATAGCTTGCATTGGGGCCCTAACCACGGCACCTAGAGCACAGGGAGCCTTTCTTGGAGGGGCCTCCTGCTCTCCCCACTTGTCCCTGCTGAGAGGGAGTGGTTTCTTCCTCCTCCCACTGCCAGCCAATCCTTCCCCCAGCAGCAACGAAGTGGGGTGCACCCTTTGCAGATGCCTGAGGAGAACACAGAAAGGCAGGTGAAGGGTGTTCATTCCCTTGCAGACAGGGGCATGTCACACCTGGAACTCTTCCACACAGGGGTCACTGGGGAGGGTGTGGAAATGTTTCCACAGGTTGGACTAGAAACAGGGCCCCATGATTTGAGCAGGTGGGACAAGGCACAGCTGCTTTCTGGCATCAGGGTGGGAGGCACCAGAAGGGGGTGTACTTGGGTCAGCAGGAGCAGGAGAGAGTTGGGACCTGGGAGGGGAAGATGCTACACCCCAGTCTCTGAACCACTGCTGTCAGAGGATTCCTCTCCAAAGAATTTTAACAACTGTTGGTGTCTGGACATTGCTAAAGTCTCTGTTTCCTACTGGAAAAACCCCATGGACAGAGCATGGGAAGAAGGCTCCAAGTCCCCTGGTGATATGCAGCTGAGGCAGGACTCCCAGAGGGGCTGGATTTCATACCTGGGGACAGGGGCCTCTGGTTCTCTGATGGCGGAGCACTTCTTCCCCCTATGATTACCACCCCTTCCACCCACTTTCACCCTCAGCATGACAGCAGGAACAAGATGCCAATCTGATCCATGATTCCAGAAACTTTCCAAACCTCAATGACACATAGAAGAGCAAATCACTAGCAGGAGTGGGGGAAGGGAGGAATATAAAGGCATATAAATAGCTAAGCTCCTGTGCTCCGTGTGAATGCAGGAACAAGATGCCAATCTAATCCCTGATTCCAGAAACCTTCTAAACCCCGACGGCATATAGTAGATAATATCACTAGCTTGGGGGTGGGGGTGGAATATAAAGGCAGCCAACAAGTGAGGCCATGTGCTCAGTGTGAGCTCAGAAAGAGCAAAAACAGATCTCTTGTTCCAGAAAACTCCCAACCCCCTCCCCCTCAGCAGACAGTAGAGGAGATCACTAATTGGAGAAATGGGGAGAGATAAAGGCTCCCAATAGCTAATTTCCTGTGCTCAGTGTGAGCAGAGGAAGAGCTTACCCAGATCCCTGGTTTCAGAAAACTTCCACATTCCCAAATCAGGTTGTGAAGGAGATCAGTAGCAGGCAATGTGGAGGGGGCTAAAAAGGCACCAAATAGCTCAGTGTGAGCACAGAAAGAGCAGAACTAGATCCCTGGTTCCAGAAAACTTCCAACACCCCACAGCAGAGAGCAGAAGAGATCACTAGCAGGGGGCAACAGAAAGACAAAGTACCCAATAATTAAGTCCCTGAGCTCAACGTGAGCACAGGAAGAGCAGCAGCCCCAGATTCCTGGTTCCAGAAACCTTCCAAAACACACACAGCAGAGAGTAGAGGAGATCACTAGCATGAGGGAGGGAAGAAAGGCACAATAGCTAAGTCCCTGTGCTGACAATCAGAGCCCAGCCGAGTCCACTGCACCCTAATCCCAAACTCCAGCAACAGATAGCAGATCAAGCAAACAGAAAGCAAAGCAATGAATAAGCTCCGTGCCTCTTTTTCGCTTCACTAGCCAACAAATGAGGGGGCGGGAGGAGAACTCACTCAATATATAGCCTTCTGAGCCCATAGACCACAATGAGAACTCTGTTACTGGCAGCCAGTGGTGACTGTTAACCTTTGGAAGGCTCCTATTAGTGTTTCCACACCTGGAGAATTCCACCGCCACAGTTGCCTTGGAGTTTTGTAAACAGTTTAAGTGTTCAGTGCCAGTCTGTCCCCTCTCTGGAACTGTGCTAAAACTTTGTGAAAATTTGTGACAGGAAAGTCTCCATGGACATTGCTTCATGGTCCATGGACTGGCCAAAGTTCATCACAACTTTAGTTCTTGAGCTGGTTCATGCCCTTACCTACTAAGAAGCATGAAACCCTTCTAAGTCCATTGAAGTCAATGGACTTAGAAGGGTATAATTCTACTTCAGACTGTACTGTAATTCACCTGCTTAAATACATCCCATTATTGCCCCCCCAGCCAGAATAATGAGACAGACAATAGTTTGGAATTAAACAAGGGCCACTTTATTAACTATTTAACAGAACATTGCAGCAATAACAACTAAGCAAGCATTGGACAGGGAAGGCGTCACTTCCCTGACCAACCCCCTTGCCCTTAAAGGGTGGGTCACCCAGCTCCGACTGTGAGCCATTTACTCTCTGGCTCATGACCAGCAGCCCAGCAACTGTTTGCCCCCTAAGAGCACCTACCCCTGAAGCCTTTCAACTTGCAGGGAGAAGCCTGCCCTAAAAGGTTCCCAGAGGTGATCACCATTCCCCACCCCGGAACTTAGAATCCGAAGGCAGTTCATGATGACCGCCTGTTCCCTAATGGGATATGCTAAAAGGTGCTCACCACCTTTCTTGCTTGCACAAACCTGCCACAGCCAATGCCAAGCCTCTGCTTTGGCCTTTGCTCCCCACTCAGCATCCTAATGCTGACCTAATTCCCTGCTGCAAGTCCTTTAAAAATATCCCATTGCCCTTGTCCAACAAATGCACCCCGTCATCCCTATACAGGTCCTGAAACATGACCCGTATATTGGAGTGTGGCAAAAACATCCCCAACCCAGCTTCCATGGCCTTTCTCAGCTGCATATTAACTTTGCATCAGGTGCGGTCAATACACCTGGGATCCTCCAAGTTCCGCCACACCTGGCAGGGCAGTATGACTGACCATACTATCTTCATACCAAGCCACCTTGCTCTTATCCTCGGCCTGCAACACAAGGGCCCTGCCCTTCAATAGGCCCAGGTCATTGCCCCCCAAGTGTATTACCAGGATGTGAGGAGGAGGCCCTCTCCTCTCATCAAATAGCAGGGGAAGAAGTGCAGGCCATCGCATGCCCCTCCTTCCCAACCATTCTACTGTTGCTCATTCACTAAGGCCAAGCTGAGAACCGTTGGATGTCCTCTTGGCCTGATGAGCCACCCAGAAGACCACGCTGTGGCCGCAGACAGTAACCCTTTGTTTCACCCCACAACCTGCAGCATCTGTGACAAGAACATTATTAATAAGTCAGCCAACCATATGGGATATTTACACAACGCACTTCCGCACGTAAACTTTGTAGCAGAGTGAACTCCATCGACTAATCCGCTGAATCTCACTGCCCGTATACCCCGTGGCTGCCGCCGTTGAAGCGGCCCCTATCCTGAAAGAGTGAGTTCCAAATCGAACCCCACCCAATCCCAAGCGTTCTAAAGCCTTTTGTGTCAGGCTCCAAAACTGAAACTTATTGAGGGGGGTGCCATCCCTGTGTTGGAATAGGTAGCCCCAGCCCTCTCCTTGCAATGCTAGGTAATGGCTCAAAGCCCCCACTGGGCATAACTCAACCTCAGAACATCCATTTGAGCTCTATAACATTCCCTTTGCCACACTGGTCAGTCTTCGACCGGCGTAGCCTAATTCCAACTTTGGAGTCTGCAACAGAAACGTCCCGCTGCTCGAGAGCCAGGCCGGACACATCCTGCCGTGAGCCCACCACCAGCTCACTGATCTGCAGTGCCCCAAAAAAGGCAACCAGTGATGCTGCATGAAAAAGGGCAGCTTCATAGTCATCAGCACACAACATGCACCACTGCATCTTGAGCCCCCTCAATATTGTTGGGGTCAAAGGTTCTCTGTTGTCAGCTGTGTTGCCGCTTTCCCTGGACCCCTCAAGCATCTTCTGAATACGGAATTTGCCCGTCATATCTGCATACCCTGATGCCTTGCTGGCATCCACCAGCAAAGACAACTTGGCCCTGATGGTACAGGATGACAGGCCCTGACCTCTCAACCTCATGCAGAACTGCATTAAGTGAAGGACGAGTATGGGCCAAACTTGCCGCAAGCCTGCACCCCCCCTGAAGGACAGGAATTGCTTACCCACTCTCATGTAAGCTCTGCATGTGGAGGGGGCAAGAGCCAGGCTCATCACCCTATTGGCCTCAGCCCTCCAATCTGCCACACCTTGACTGCCATCTGCACCGGGTACTGGTCGGCCTCTGGAGCCAGCTGATGGAATCTCTCCATCTGTTTTCGAGAGAGAGCATCAGCGACCCCACATGCCTAGGCTTAAACATAATATTATTATGCAAACACTGAAGTGTGAAGGCTCTGACCAGAGCCATGACTCTGGGGGACTTATATGTCAAGGAGTTAATTATGTGTACTGTGGACATATTGTCGCACCAGAAGTGGATGGAGTGATTGGCAAATTCCCCTGCCCAAATCCATACCGCTGCGACAATTGGAAAAAATTCCAGAAAGGTAAGGTCTTTAACCCACCCTGCCTGGAACCACTCCTCAGGCCAGTCCCCAGTGCACCAATGCCCACAGAAATGCACTCTGAAGCCAGAGGAACCTGCAGTGTCCGATGCAACATGCAGCTCAGCTTCAACGAGGAGCTCCTCACGCCAAAAGGAAACTCCATTGTATGAACACAAAAACTTCTTCCATACAAGGAGGTCCTCCCGTATCCCCCTGGTAACCCTAGTCCTATCGTGGGGAAGATGGAGGCCCTTCATAGACTCACAGAGTCTCCTGACAAAAGCCCTACCGGGTGCCACAACCTTGCAGGCAAAGTTGAGGTGGCCAACCAGCTGCTGTAACTCCAGCAAGGTTATCTTGTTCTTTGCTCTACCTGTGTCTATTAATGCCTGTAACACCATTAGTTTATCCACAGGGAATCTACAGCACTGACCCACCATGTCAATTTCTATTCCCAGGAAAATCAGATTGGTGCTCGGACCTTCAGTTTTCTCTGGAGCCAGAGGAACGCCGAGCTCCCCTGCCAGTTTAATAAAGCTGGATAGCAAAAAGGCACATCAACCCATACCCCAGTTTCCTGCCAATAAAAAATCATCAAGATAATGTGCCGTACTGGTGAGACCCATCCTGTACTGCAGGGCCCATTCCAGAAAGGAACTAAACCTTTTGAAAGCAGCAGAGGACACTGAACATCCCATTGGAAGGGCCCTATCCATGTGGAAGTTGCCCTCAAAAGTAAATCCCAGGAGCTCAAAGTCTTCTGGATGGACAGGCAGGAGACGAAAGGCTGACTTAATGTCACATTTTGCCAGTTCTGCTCCCTGACCACAGCTGTGCACCACCTGCAGGGCCTGGTCAAAGGACATGTACCTAACGGAACATATCTCATCTGGTATCAAATCATTCATCGACCCACCACGTGGGTAGAACAGGTGATGAATGAGGCGATACTCGCCAGGTGCTTTTTTCAGCACCAATCCCAATGGGGAAACCCTCAAATTATCAACTGGAGGGGAAGGGAAAGGTCCAAGAATTCTACCCTCCACACATTCTTTGGCAATTGTTTGCCTAACAATTTGCTCCATACCCCGTACTGATTTCAAATTAGGAGCTGTGTACGAAGTTCTACAGCCTTGGAAAGGTATCCTAAACCCCAACCTAAAACTCTCAAGGAGGTAAACCTTATCACTGTGATTCGGGTAATCCCTCAACCACCGTTCCAGAACTTGTAACTTAATTGGGCTAGGTCCCCTTGTCAGAAGGGAGGTTATAGCCCCTATCTCCTCCAGGACACTTCCCACCTTTACCTCCCTCCTGCCCCTTAGGTTTAGGGTAGTTGGAGAAAGTGTGTGGCCCTGTACACAATGGACACTCATGTCAGAAGGAACAAGACTTCTAACCACACGTCCCATTGGAGGTAAACTCCCAGCAAAGTGGGTGTCACTGAACCACCTGCCCCGCCTGACTGAGTTTGAGTCTGCAGCTTACGCACAGAATGACCACTATGTGATCTTTCACTGCCAGGTGACTTGATTGTAGACATAATCTGCAACCAGAGGTCTGGGTGCATCTGGTCCCTTCTCATGGCCGGATTCATGGCTGCACGCATACGGAATTCCTCATTGTACTGTGACCATGCTGGACCTGGGAAATCAGTAACCACTTTGTAGATAATATCCATGTATTGGAGCAGTGCAACCACTCTCCATGGATGGTGCCTAACAATAATCGTTGCATGGATTAAGAACCCTGGGTACCAGTTCGCCCAGGTTCTCGCCACAACTCGCCTCTTTAAGCATTCCTTCTCCCACTCATCAAGATCATCTTTATCTTTTTCCTTAACTTCCTATATAAGAGAGTATATATGTCCACATATTCACCCTTAAGGATCTTTTCCTTCATGGCGATGGATAAATGGTCACCTAGGGGCAGCCCAGAGTCCCCAGATGGTATGGCACCAGCAGAGATTGTGTCATCTGAAACAGTCCCTGGATTTACATAACCAGAACCCGGATGCAGATAGCCCCATCCAGGCCAAGCCCCAGGGGGAGGGGGCGGCATACTGCACCCCCAGCCTGGCTATTGTGGCCAGCTCGCAGCTGGTGTGGACGTGGCAGACCCCAAAGCACCCAGTGAACAAGGTCCCCATGGCCAATGTGGAATGACCTTGTCAGAGCGATCATCCTTACCATCTTTTTTAGGAGGTCCCTTGTACACCTCCATTTGGAGCTTCTCCGTGTCTTCCTTGCTGACCAGATGACCCGTCATCATCTCCACCAGCAGGTGCCACCTGCTGATCTTCTAAAAACACTAAATGAGCCAGAACTTGTGCCTGGAAAGAGGTGTTGGAAACCTTAGCATCCCCTCGGGTCACTTACCTACATTGCCCTTAGGAGGGGCACCCCTCAATTGTTCCAGTGCTGCAAGTCTTTGCAGAATCACAGCATAATCCTCAGCATCAGAGGGAACAACTGGCACATCCTGCACCAGCAGCCGCTTAGGAGCCGGCTGCTTCCCCTTTCCCTTCCCCTGCCCTGTTTTAGGAGCCATAACTGTAGAATGGCAGTAGCACAAGTTTTTAGTCCTAACCCAATGGCCTTCTAACCAAGTATTCACAGGGCACCAACTGTATTGTAAAATGGCCTCCTTAAGGGGACCTGCACAAAATGGCTGATGCTATCAAGTCACCCTCAAAATGGCCACTGCCTCTCAATTGACCAACTCAAGATGGCCACCCCCTGTAATACTCCAAAATGCTACCTCAATGAAGAATAAAACAAATACCACCCCTCACCCAGCCTGCAATTCTAATTGCAAAAGGTGCTTGGAGGGGTAATCTACTAAAGGGCAGGTGGGAACTGGGGCCCCAGCAGCCTCACCAAACTGCCTTCACTAACAAAGGGCCTTGGCGTGGTATGCTGTAACCTAATAATTTTATGATTTTATCTTATTCTATTATTATTTTTATTATTTTATTTAATCTGTGTTTGTGTTCTTGTTTAAACCAAAAACAGTGCAGCAGCAAGCCATTTGCTACCGTGTGCCACCTCAGAAGGCTGATCCTAGACCCTAGCCACTCAGCCCAAAGGCCTAAGGATCCGCCACATCTGCCGAAGATCACTGCCACGTCTCTGCTGTTCTACTGGCCACTGCCACCCAGAATTGTGCAATCCAGCTCTCCACAGGCCGCCAAAGTTGCTGAGGGAAACAATTCAGCGAGCAGAAGAGAAACGCTGCAGCTGCGATCGCTTGCCCCTCCAAATGCCGGGACTGCTGTCGCCTCTCCCTGCATGGGCCGGCAATCGGGCCACAGGAAGAAGCAATCTATAGGCCGGCTCTAACACTCCCCTCTGTGTGCTCCCTGCAAGATGAGCACATGGAGCAACTGACAGAGGGCGGGAATGGAGCCTGGCCCTTTGAAGCAGCCAGCTCCGCCCCCCACCTGACCAGGATGCGTAGCATCCCAGCCATTGCCATCTCCATTCCTTGGAGAGGCAAAAGAGCCCCCACCCACCAGTGGCGTTGCCAGGCGGGCTGGAGTTCCGCAATCAAGGGAATATAAAAGTGTTTAAATTTAGCTGAATTGTGCTCAATCTTACTAAATGCAGGACACATAGTTTTCATCTGGATTTGTAATCAGCATCATGAAACAGCATTCTCTTTTCAGCCTTAGGCAATAAAAAACTGCTACAAAAATAAAATAAAATCCACACTTTTACTGGGTTTTAACCACCCATCACCCAGTTGTTTTTTGGGCTTTCTTGTGCAGTCCCTTTAAATTTTAAATGGACTGCACAAGAAAGTCTGAAACAATTGATCCATGGGGAGCAGCCTGCTCTCCTCTGTTCAGCTGTTTTTGCAGCTTTTTCAGGGACCACCACAAACTGCCATGAACTACTTAAAAAGTTCATGAAAGTTTTGTGATGATAGACCTGTCATAAACTTCAGTCTGTGAACTACAAAAAGGGCAAAATTCGTTATAAATTTTGCTTCATGTTTCAGTTTTTGCCCATTTCTAATTACAACAAAAAGGTTAAGGGATGTGAAAAGGTAGCTGTCATCACTTAGCATCTTGAACTTGTGGGCAATTTGGATTTTAGGAATAGTTGGGAAAATGTGGGCTGTTAAGTTTGGAGAAGAGATGCTTTGGGGGAGGTGCACATGGGAGCCAGGAAACACTTTGGCATGCACCACATTGGGTATTACCAACTTAGAGCTTGAGTACCTTATGTAGTATTATAAATGTACAAGTGGAGACCTGCAAGAAACTTGTGGGATGGTCATCCCATTTCTCACACCTTTGCTTCCTCCCCTCTACCCTTACCTATCTCACACTCTTTCTCCCTTCTGAAGGTGGAGCCATAGACTCAACCCTCCAAAGCAGCCATTTTATCCAGGGGAACTGATCTCTGTCACCCAGACAACAGTTGTAATTCTGGGTGATCTCCAGCCCTCACCCAGAGGCTGGCAATGGTAGTTCTCATGGAGGAAATGGCTGGTTTGGAGGGTGGAGTCTATGGCATTATACTGGTCTGAAGTTCATCCCCTCCTCAAACCCCACCCTCCCCAGGATCCACCCCTCAAATGTCCAGGAGTTTCCCAATTCAGAGTTGGCAACCCTATTTCCTTCCCACACAACAGCCAACCTACCTTTATCTGTCTTTGTCTGTCTTCAGCTTTTCGTCTCCACTCCCCTTTCCCACAGCTTCTACCAAGGAAAATTATAGTCTTTCTCCACAGTGGGGACCAAAGCAGCTTACATTATTCTCATCTCCTTTTTATCTGCACAACAACCCTGTGAGGTTGGTTAGGCTGAAAGTATGTGACTGGTCCAAAATCACCCAGTCAGCTTCCACCGCAATATGGGGATCTGAACCTGGGTCTTGCAGACCCTACTCTGAAGCTCTAACTGCTGCACCACTGCTGGCTTTCATAGGGTGGCTGCTGAACAGCAGCAAGCAGCCGGGCCAAGTTGAGTCATGTAAATTAGGTGGTATCAAGTCACCCAGAGGGTGCTGCCTAAGGATGCCAGCCTCCAGGTGGGATCTGGGGATCCCCTGGAATTACTGCTCAGCTCCAGACTATTGAGATAACTTCCCCTGAAGAAAATGGATGCTTTGGAGGGTGGACTCTAGGGCATTGTACCCCACTGAGGTCCCTGTCCTCCCCAGGCTCCATCCCCAAATCTCCATGAGTTTCCAGACCTGGAGCTGGCAACCCCACTACCCCCATCCCCTGCCAGTGCCCATGATGGGACCCGGCAACCCTAGACCGCTGCCAGGCCTAGGGTTGGCAACCTACAAGTGGGGCCTGGAGAGTGAACTCCAGAGATCTGTGAACAACAGAGATCTGTCTCCCTGGATAAAATGGCTGCTTTGGAGGGTGGATTCTGTGGCATGATACCCAGCTGAGGCCACTCCCTTCCCCAAATCCTGCCCTCCTTACACTCCACCACAAAACCTCTAGGAATTCTGCAGCCTGGCCCCAAGGCTCCCTCCCTCTCTCCAAGGCCAAAAAAGGCCTGGAAAGGGCCCCTCCCCCACCCTTTTACTGACAGAGCTAGTTAGAAGCCTCCCCCCACTCAAACGTTCTAATCTCTCACTGTTGATGCCTGGAGTTAGGTCCCTGCAGAGGCCATTTCAAAAGGTTTTTTGGGGAATTCAACTGTCCCTGAATGGATTTTTTCACTTTTTGGATTTTTCTACAAACCCAGGAAGTCTACTGACTATGTAGGAAAAGCTGTTGGGGGAGAGTGAGCCCCCTGTTGGTAGAAATAGGTATCCACACAAAAAAACCCCTCTGGGAAATAGTATAAGGACAAATGGAGACCTGCAAGAAACTTGTGGGATGGTTATCTCATTCGTCACACCTTTGCTTCCTCTCCTCACCCCCTACCTCTCTCACACTATTTCTCCCCTCTGCCCCCTTTTCTTACTCTATTTCTGCTCCATGCATGTGACTTCCTCTCTCTTTCTGATCTGTCATCTTTCTCTTTGTTTTTCTGCCTCCCCAGAGGCTGGCAATGGTGGTTCTCATGGAGGAAATGACTGGAGGGTGGAGTCTATGGCATTACACCAGTGCAAAGTTTCTCCCCTCCTCAAATCCCACCCTCTCCAGGCTTCACCCTTCAAATGTCCAGGGATTTCCCAACCTGGAGTTGGCAAACCTATTTCCTTCCCAACCAACAGCCAACCTACCTTTATCTGCCTCTCTGTCTCCTGTTTTCCATCTCCACCCCCCAGCCTCTACCTTGGAAAATTACAGTCTTTCTCCACAGTGAGGGCCAAAGCAGCTTTCATTATTCCCTCCTCCTTTTTATCTGCACAACAACCCTGTGAGGTTGGTTAGGCTGAAATATGTGACTGGTCCAAAATCACTCAGTCACCTTCCACTGCAAGATGGGAATCTGAACCTGGGTCTTGCAGACCCTACTTTGAAGCTCTAATTGCTAGACCTCACTGGCTTTCATAGGGTGGCTGCTGATGAATGGTAGCAAGCAGCTGAGGCTAGGTGAGTCATGCAAATCAGGGGGACCTGGCAACCCTAGGCTGCTGCCAGGCCTAGAGTGGCCAACTTCCAAATGGGCCCTGGAGACCCCCCAGAATTACAACTGGACTCTAGACAGCAGAGGTCTGTCTCCCTGCAGAAAATGGCTGCTTTGGAGGGTGGACTCTGTGGCATTATACCCAGCTGAGGCCTCTCCCTCCTCCTGTCCACCACAAAATCTCTAGAAATCCCCCAGCCTGGCACTGGCAACTCTTGTGAGTCCTGGCCCCAAGGCTCCCTCCCTCCCTCCAAGGCCAAAAGAGGCCTGGAAAGGGCCCCTCTCCCACCCTTTTACTGACAGAGCCAGTTAGAAGCCCCCCCCCACGTTCTAATCTCTCACTGTTGATGCCTGGAGTTAGGTCCCTGCAGAGGCCATTTCAAAAGGCTTTTTGGGAATTCAACCATTCCTGAAGGGATTTCTTCACTTTTTGGATTTTTCTACAAACCCAGGAAGTCTACTGACTATGCAGGAAAAGCTGTTGGGGGACAGTGAGCCTCCTGTTGGTGGGAATAGGTATCTGCACATTTTGGCTATTAGAATAAGGAGTCTGTATCTTATTGCAAACTGCTTTGGGCTATGTTTGGCTAGGATGAGGGATATCAACTTAAACAATTGCACAAATAACCAGGCACTCAATTAAAGTGCCAAAATTACAGTTAGCCCAATATTTCAAATCAAACATTAATTCTTATGTTCCTATGTAGGTTTCCTCTCACACTGTTTCCTTGCACTACCATCCGTACGGTCAAGAGTAGCCTGCTTTGAGAACACAAATGCTATTCATCAACATCATAATTTCTTTATCTGCTTTTGGTAGGTCTTCACATCTAATCTATTTTTGTGAAGTTTTTCAATCGCTGACTGATAGCTCTGTCATTCTCAATTATGAAATACTATTGACAATGCTACTCTTTCAGGATTTGTTCAGGGAATTGTATAATAATAATAATAATATGCATCTATCAGTTTGTTGGTTTGCTTTAAATATAAAGTTCAAAATGACTACACATGTTTCTCAGCACGTTTTGGTCTAGAAATTATTGTTCTTTCTTCCTAATGTTGTGATGGAATTGCTTTTCATATTTTATATTCTACCTTGTGTCTCAGTGAGAAAAACAGGCTATAAATCTATATATCTAATTCTCAACAGTCCCCTCTGCGTGCAGATACTTATTTCTGCAAACAGAGGGCACACTCTACCTCAACAAGGTTTTCTACAGACTCAGGGGATTCCATGGGTCTGCAGAAAAATCAAAAAAGTTTTTTAAAAAACTCTCAGGCAGGGTTGAATTCCCCCCAATATCTTTTGAAATGGCCACCACAGGGATCTACTCCAGGGCCTGCCGCATCAACAATGATAGGCTGGCATTGGAATTAAAATTCAGTAAATCAATCCTATGGTTCCAGTATCTTCAACTGAACTCTTTAATATCCAGTCTGGTCTCAAAAAAATTAATGCCCCCTATGCTTACTGAACTTTACCTCATAATTAAAAACTACTCTGAGGATCATAAAGGAACTCTAAAATATACAAAATTCTTAACCAATCCATCTGTTCTAACAAGCTGCATTATCAGTCACCCTGGCAACAAATATCTAATATACAAGATGACCATTCGATATGGAAAGAAATGTGGTCCTCTCCTAGCAATAGTTCAAAAAATTTTAATGTACGTTTCTAATTTCTGAAGATCATGATATACTGGTACTACACCCCAAAGAAATTACATCATATGCATAAATCAATTAGCAGTTTATGCTGGAAAGGTGCCTTGAAGGCACCTTTATTCATTGTTGGTGGTCCTGTAGGCATGTTCAATTATACCGGGGGGAAATAGTGTTTCATATAAAGAGTATAATTGCAGCTGACTTACCTTTTGAACCAGAAGGCCTTTTATTGCAGCACTGGACAAATTGAACATGTAGTCCCACAAAGTGGTCCCTTGTCTGCTTGCTGCTAGCAGCTGCATAAATTGCAATAGCCTCAAAGTGGCATTCCAACCAAGTTCCATCAATGTCTTTATGGTTTGAGAAAATATGGGACCAATTTATAATGTATAAAATAGCAGAAAGTCACAAACATAACACGTTAAGGGGAGGGATCTCTGATTTTACAGAAATCTGGTTCCCAGTCTTGACATATTTTGCCTCACATGAAATCACTCCCAATGATGTTGAATATCAAAAAATGCTAACTTTCTGACATAGTGATAATGTTTTAGTACTTGGCAGTTTATGTCCTTGTTGTTGAACTTTATGCTCCTATGCTGAGGTTATTAGACCACTAACAACCAATATATTTATTATCAGCTATTATCCCCAGTTTAATCTATTTATCTATTTAATGTATTTTGATTATTTGTATCCTGTTGATGCAAATTGGTTTTCTCTTATGTATGTAAAAGCGATCCCAGTAGTACATGATATAATTTAAGAAAAAAAAAATGAGTGGAGGAAAAGGGCGAGAAGGAAAAGCAGAACTGGAGCTACGATTGAGAATTTCTCCTGCAGTAAGAATGACTAAATAGCAGGCGGGTTGGGTTAAAAAGGAAGGGGAAGGAGACAGGCCACTTGCCAGGCCTATTTTGGAGCCAGACCTGGGACTAGGATTGCCCACTCTATGTTGGGAAATTTCTGGAGATTCTGTGGTGAAGTCTGAGGAGTGCAGAGTCTGGGGAGGGGAGGCCTCAGTTGGACATAACACCACAGAATCTACCCATTTTCTCCAGGGGAACAGATCTCTGTTGTCTGGAGTTCGGTTGTAATTCTGGAGGAACTCCAGTATAATGGCCAGAGCTTTGGAGTAGGGTTTGTGAGACCCATGTTTAGGTCCCTATCTTGCTGTGGATGCTCACTAGGTGATTTTGGACCAGTCACATACTTCCAGCCTAATCTAACTCATAGGGTTGTTGTGTGGATAAAAAGGAGGAGAGAATAATGTAAACTGCTTTAGTTCCCACTGTGGAGAAATACAATAGCTTTCCTCAATAGAAGCTGCAGGGGGGAAAGAGACAGAAAGCTGAAGACAGAGGAGCAGATAAAGGTAGGTTATACTACACTGACTTTCATAGGCTGGCTGCTGTTGAACAGTAGCAAGCAGCTAGGCCTAGATGAATCATACAAGTCAGGTGGTTTGTCGTTGGTGTGTTGGGTTTGCTACATTTGTCTGTGGTTCTGCTGGGATTCTCTGGTTTGATGCTGGTTCAGTTGGGCTTGTTGGTTCTGTTTGAATTGGGATGCTTTAGGCCAGTGGTCAGTTGCTCTTGTGTGTTTGGCTTTCTTTCCATTTTTGCCCTGAGGAAAACATGGATTTTCCCCCCCATAGGGAAAAAAAATGGAGGATGGCTGGGAGCACCATGTTCAGGGACACATAGAATTGGACCTCATGAGCAAATTCTCTTGAAATTTGGATATTTTTAGTGGACAGGCAGCTCTAGCTCCACTGCAATTTTGGCATTATTTGGTCCAAAAACTGCCCCTATAGCCCATCCACCCCTAAATATTCCTTATAGGTAATAATGGACCCTCCCCATAAAAACATCTCAGACACCTGAGTAATACAGAATACTGATAATCATGTTATCCATGAAATCTGGATCTGAAAAATAATGATTTTTTTTCCCTGGTGCACATCCTTATTTTAGTTCCCTTCCTGTCATTTCATTACTTGAACCAACAATCCATGACTCTGGAAGAGAATAGATTTCATCTACTGGGCAAATGCAAAAGTGCACACAAGGCAGAAGGAAATGATATTCCAATAGCACAGCTACTGCATAGCTACAAAGCTGCTCAGCAGCCATTCAAGTCATATGGAAGCAAAATAATGAGAACTGAGACTCAGTTCATGAGTGATCATGGCTGACAAGAATAATATTTTTGCCGGAATGCTTGTCCCTAGTTCTTCCCAAAATGTTTCTGTTCTCCTTGCAACACATAGGAAGGGGAAATAGCCAACTGCCAAGAATCACCAATTGTCTTATAATGGGTACCTCACAGCTGCTAGATACATATGTATTCCTGAGGAATAATCACATGTATGATATAGAGGGTAAGTGCTCTCCACTCTCTATAAATAAATGGTGCTTCCACTTCACATTTGCTCACTAGTTTGTGAAAGCAAAGGTTAAAATGGAATATAAATTTCCAATTTGAAACATTTCACCTTTTAACCTTCCTGTTCTGAAATGAAATGAAATGAAATGAACAGAAATCATGTCAGCCACAATAAGTGTCACTTAAAGGAAAGTCCTATCAAAACAGCATTTCAAAATGTGATTTTCTTATAGCTTAACTCAAATCTGGAGATAAGAGGGTATAAAGTTACTCCAGTCTACCTCCTTGTAGAAAAAGAAGCCTAGCATCTTCATGGGAGAGGCCATGCACTATATGATCCATATTCACTACAGGAATTAAATCTATAACATCAATGGCTTTACAAGATTTAGATGAATGTCTAAACAGAACCATTCACAGGGCCTTTTCTCTCCCAAGTTTTACCATTTAAAATGTTTCACCATTCTGAAATTGTTTCCTCTAGGGATAAAACATAGTTCAATATGCATTCGGAAATGTATTCTGATGTTATCTATTTCAAGCTTTGAAGTAACTGTTTGGACATCTTTTGGAAATGCTTAGGATATGCATATGATTGCTATCTCAAATCACAGTGATTTATGGTGTGTTGCATGCAAGTTTACAGATTTGCAAATCAGAAAGGCTACCTGAGTGCAAAGCATGTGTTTTAGTATATGTGCTGCTGAAGCGTTAATGTACTTGTTAGGAGATAAAGTTCCTTGGGGGAAAATGTGGGCAAATGTAATAACATAACAGACATGAAAATTAGTTTGTGAATTGACAAAAAGTTGCCAACACATGTTTTCCATAACTGCATACGCATAAAATGGCAGGGCTCTGAAAGCTGTTTGGTACATTGGCTTAAATACAAGAATGTATTTTCAACTAGTCACAGAAGGAATCTTTTATGACTGGAAGACTTCTTTTGTAAGGTTATGGGCAGCTGTAGACCAAACTCAGGAGTCTGAGATCCAACCCACTAAAAGTATTGTATTTCTGAATGAAAATTTTATTTCAAGAGGCTTGAATACCTCAAATGCCTCAACTATGACAAATGTTACTTATTATAATGTACTAATATGCTCTAAAGAACTTTTTGTGGCCTTAGAAGGTAGTATCATCATCAACCCAGCACAATCAGGTGTCGATGGGTTCACATCAGGACAATCTGACAAGGTAGTACACTCAAATCACCACCCTGATCTCTTTGGCAGGTTTGTTCTCTGGTTTCCTGCCACTTCCATACATCCCACCTTTGAGGAGATGGCAAGGTGTTTTCCTTCAAGCACACCAAGCTGCCTGTTGCTACTGTCTTATTGTGTTAAAATCATGACTACACATATGCATGCCAACTCTTGGGGTCCAGGGCCGCATGCTCATGTCCACCCACCCTCTACAAATATTGATTTCCACATGCAGATGGTCCTCTGTAGAAGGCTAATGACTTCAGAGCAAGACCCATCAAAACCAAAGAGAATCAACTGTCTAGATGCACTGACTGTCACTAACATCTCTTTTGTGGGAGTTAAAATATAAAGCATCAGATCTGTGAAAATAAGCAACTGGAACTGGGTTCATTTTGCCAGTAACTTGTATAGGCCCATAGTTTTTCAGCTGCTGCTGTAACACATGCAGCTGTGCAACTGTTTTAGCTCTTGCAAATGATGTGGGGGCAGGAGAGGAGTCCCTGATTCCCCCCACACCAAGTTACCCAGCAGAACTAGGTCCCCATAGCATTTTCAAAAGTTAAAAGACAAACTCTAAATGGTGCTGGGCCCCTATGGCAGACTTGGGATGCAATATCACCTAGTTTGGCCCTTAAAAACAATGCAAAATTTATTTAAGCAATCCAAATTCTATATGTTGTTGAAGGCTTTCAGAACTGGAATTCATGGGGATCTGGTTCCGGGTGCAGCGAGGACAACAGGGCGGTGAGCTTGCTCCCGCGTCTGTCATTCTGTTTACTTTAATTAGGTTTTTTTTTTTCTACACCCAGTACCCCCCCGGAGAGGGGGTTCTGGCAAGGGAGTTTCAGCTGGCAGGTGGAAGGTGGGTGGCATCCCCTCCATCTGGGGTTTTTTTTTTCCCTTTTCCAGCAGCAACCCGAAGCGGAAAGTAAACGGAGCCTCAGAGAGACGTCTTTTCATCTCTTCGAGCACAAGAGGAGCCCTGTAGAATCGTGAGAGTTCCAGGAGCGGAAAGACTCAGCAAAAAGAGGCAAACAGAAGCAGAAGTTGAGTATACGGAAAATTATTTATTAGATGTAACAAAGGGAACTAGTTGGAGGGCAGGGGAGGAGAAAAGACCCAAAAGACAGGGAGAAACTAAAGTGAGGTAGCGGGGCTTCTCCTAAGCGGCTAAACGAATGAGAGATGTTAAAAGGGAGGAGAAGAGGGATTAGTTTTGAAGGGGCTGTTAGAGAGGGAACAGCAATTGTGAATAGCCGCACTTGATGTTATTTTCTTTTCTTTTGTTTCATCCCGGGGCGATTTGCTCGACGGCGGGGAGAAGTACAAGACGCTGAAGGGGAGAGCCAACGCCCAAGGGAGGGCCACAGTAACGGAGAGGCGTGGCATCGCGACGCTACGGCTGGGGGGCGATACGCAGCAATGCAACAACGTGACGTGACGTGGAGAAGCAGTCAGGGGAGTGGCGGAGATACGACACGATCAAGAGGCGGGCCCAGAGGACGGAGGTGCAGCATAATGGCGGAAGGAGGTTCAGCATAACGACGTTGAGATCCTAGAGGCGGGGAGCTGCAGCCGGTGGAGTGGAAGAGGAAACGAAGGGAACAGTGTGAGAGACCCTGGGGGTAGAGAAGTTAGCGTTGGAAAGAAGAAGGATGAGCGAAGAGTCGGAGTGACTATAAGTGCTCAAAAGATTGAGACTCAATGGATAGCTGTTAATTTTGTAAGAGGGGAAACTGGGTTAAGAAAATCAATCTATTGAATTGAGTTCTAAGACTGTAGTTAGGCAAAGGTTTGGTAGAGATAGTTTGTGTTGCTAGATGATTATTACTTTGATTATAGTGTTAAGCTACTATCCTTGAGGGATTATGGCATCTGGGGGCAAGAAAACCCCCACTGCTTCACCAGGACAAGGGGGCAATCTAGGGCAGCTGAAAACAGGAAATAGGACTCTAGCCCAGATGACAATGAAGGACCTTAAAAGCTTAATTCAAGAAAGCATGGCACAGACAGTAGCGCAGACTGTGAGGGCAACAGTTGAGGAAATATTACCTGTACTTATTAAAAGAGAAATAGAGCCCATACAAAACATAACGGGGCAAATTAAACTAGAAACGGAAGAAATTAAAAAACAACTGATGGAGAATAAGCAAGAAGTATCCCAAATTAGGGCTAACAATGAGAAGATGAAAGAGAAAGTAAGCGATTTAGGCTTTGAACTACAAGAACTTAAAAGTAAAAATGATCAAATAGAGGAAACACTGATAAATTTAGAGATGGACCGGGCAGCAACAATAATTAGATGCCAAAATATTCCAGAAAATTTGGAAAAAAATTTAAAGGAAGTAATAGTACAAAATTTGGGAGAGCAATTACAATTGGGTGCCGAAGAAGAAATAGAAGCGCAAATTGATTCTATTTATAGGAGAAACTCTGCTTATGCAAGAAGACACAAATTACCCCTTGAAGTTCATATTAAGTTTCATAAAAGAGAAATGAGGAATAAAATTCTTAAAGATGCTAATGAACATAAAGTAACAATACATGGAGCAGAAATCAGAATATTAAAAGAGATCCCTTGGAGGGTTAGGGAAAAAAGACAGAGTTACCAAATCTTATTGTCAGGTAGTCCTGCCATGATGGATGGAGGGGGGAGGATGGCTATGGGCGCCATGGCGGCGTGGAGGGCGGGAGGTTGGGATCGTGGGGGTGTAGATTTATGCACCTGGTGTGTGAGAATGGAATGTGAGTCTGGCAGGCTCTATCTTGGGTAGACTTAACACTCTGACCTTGGAGGAGACAGGCTGCGAGCTTTCCTATCGCTTTCAAAGCTGCAGCTTTGCTGAGAATAATGGGGGCGGTGGGAACTTCATTAGCGTAGTAACTTTCGATTCCCATTCGCGTGTTATTCCCTGATTGGTAGAGAGGGGGGGTCCCCATTCAACCCCTTTCCAGTATAACTGCCTGCTTTGTGTAACCAAGTTATTCTGAACAATGTATCTGCTCCAGTAACCTTTCCATTGCAGCTTAACAATAAACACTATTCTTGCTTGAACAACAAGACCTGGTGTTTGGCTGACTAAGTTAGGGCTTCTGACAGTTTGTTCAGAATCATCAATTTTTGGGACTGGTCGGAAACCCGTGGCTCCAAAATGAGTGGCGGTGAAGAAGACACTCTCCCGATCGAAGATGAAAAGAAGGAGGATAAGAAACGTCTTGAGAAGAACATACCCACGGAGACCCCTGACACTTATGTGCCGGTGACACGGGGCCAGGAGTACGACTTCGGAGGGCCCTATGGGGATCCGTATGGGGCAGCTTATGGTGGGGTGACCACCCGAGTCAAACACAGACGAGACTGGGTGAAGCCCCTGGCAGAAACCCATGAAACGTGGTTTGGAACCCCAAGAGCATCGGTGAGGGTGAGCCACACTGAGAGATCGGTCCGCAGACTGGTTACGGCCGAGGGTATGGAAGACACCGGCCGAGACTCCGAGGACCTGGAAGGCGTCGTGGTGAGACGGAGGTGGAGTGGAGAGCCGAGCCAAGACCGCCTGATGCGCTTCTTAGATGAATCCCTCGCCCGCATTCCCCAGATGATCGCGGAGGGCATCCAGGAAGAGCGAGAGCGGCAACGACGAGAGGAACCACCCGATCAACCTCCCCAAGACCAACGTCCGGCGCCAGGCCCAGACCAGCAGAACGTACCAGCTCTACCCCCTGCTCAGCCCGCGGGGCCGGGACCGCAGGGGCCGCCGGGGCAGCCACCCCCTCGCCCATGGGGGTTTTTGCCACCGAAACCTGCGGAACTTCTTGATGCGGACTTTGATGGAGACCCAGAAAAGTTCCCTTTCTTCCTCGTGAGGGCCGAAAGATTTATCGAAACCTGGGGCCACCTATTTCAACGCGAAGACCGCATGGTAGATGTCATAGCATCCCATTTGAAAGGCGCAGCAGCGGACTGGTATGTCGGGCTTCACCAGGCTGACGGGCGGGAGCTGAGAGAAATCGACTCTTTCATGTGGGCCATGAAAGAGCAATTCAAGGATGTGAACGCCAATAAGACGGCCAAAGCAACAATCCGGGCCATCAAGCAAGGCGCGAGATCGGTAAGGGATTATACAGCGGAGTTTCACAGGTGTGCGGCTAAAATCCGAGGGGTGCAAGATGGGACCCTCGCGGAGTACTACAAGTTGGGGCTCAACACGGAGATTCGTCGGTCGGTCACGAAGACCCAAGACCCGGACACATTGACAGGTTGGATACAAGCAGCCATCACTGTGGAGAACCGCTTGAAAACCATCAAACTGGATGATGCGGCAGCGATGACTAACCGGGGCCAGTCGGGCCCTACACCGGCCGTGCGCGGGAAAAACACCACACCGAACCCGAGACCGAGGGATGGAACGAGAGAACTCCGGATGAAGCAAGGTCTGTGCCTTAAATGCGGAGAAGGGGGCCACTTCGCAGCGAGCTGCCCAGGCTCCCCTGCATCACCTGGGGTGCCCAAGGGAGTCAAGAAAAAGTTCGAAACCTCCACACCAAAACCGGTGGCGAAGCCAAGAGGGGCGAAAGCCTTGCAAGCCAAGCCGCTCAGCGAGGCATCAGATTCATCGGATGGCGAGACCGTGCCGCCGGGAAACGAGACGGACCTGCTGTAAACAGCGCTGAACAGCAGGTCCCGGACTCCCAGGCGCAAATCCCGGTGAGCAGACCCCCCTCTCTTTTCTTTCTCACGGTGACTTTAGTGGACCCGGGTCTATTGACCCACGTGAGAGTGCGAGCTCTCATTGACTCTGGGTGTGGGAGAGATCTCATCAACCCCACACTAGTGACAGGACTGGGGGCAAAAGTAGTTAAACTTAATGACCCCCTGATTTTTACGCAGATGGACGGCTCCACCATGAAAGAACCTTGCAAATACGAGACTGTCCCCTTGCAGGTGGGGATTGGGCATCACTGGGAGGAGAGACCCTTCGTGGTTACCCCGTCTGCCCGCTTTCCCCTAGTACTCGGGAGCGCGTGGTTCTTTGATCACGACCCACATGTTTTATGGGGGAGGGGAAAGTGAATTTTATTTCCAAGAAATGCCAGTCCCACCTGTGGAAGCCGGAGTGGGGGGCCACGATGAGGGGGAGCCCCTAGTGATGGCGGGAGTGGCAGAAGCAGAACTAGAGAGGATTCCATCAGAGTATCGTGACTTAGCTTCCGTCTTTGGGGAAGAGGAAGCCGATGAACTGCCCCCCCATAGAAACTCAGACTGTGCAATTGAGATTTTGCCTAACCAGAAATTGCCTAAAGGGAAGTTATATTCTATGAGCCCTTCGGAAAAGGTGGAGCTGAGGAAATTTATTGACAAGAACCTGAGCAGGGGGTTTATACGACCGGCATCCTCCCCGTTCGCAGCTCCCGTTCTTTTCCGGAAAAAGAAGGACGGGGGGTTGTGGTTGTGCACCAACTATCGAGGCTTGAATGCAGTCTCCAACACGAACGCTTACCCATATAGATGGCTGATCCCCGAAGGATTACTATTTCATTATGGAGGTAAAAGATATAAAATTGACTCGGTCTTTAAAGTGGAGAATTTTATGGAAAAACACGGTGAAGATTTAGGTTGGCATGGAGAAGAAAGTGGAGAAGGAGGTGAGGAAGAGGAAGGAGAATTTGAAGAGGAAGTTACAGAAGTAGAAAAAGAAGTAGTTGGGAAAAAAGAGGGAAAGAAAGGGAAAAAAGGACGAGGCATCACCCCCTCTCAGGTTTTGACCAGATTCCAATACAAGGCCAGGGAGAAATACAATAGTAGAGAGAAGTATAATAGTGAGAAACATGAATAAGGGGTTGAAAATTCTCTCAATTAATGTAAATGGATTAAATAGTCCTATTAAAAGAAGGAGAATTTTTCACCAAATAAATAAATTGAAAGCAGACATAGTGTGTCTACAAGAGACACACATAAAACAAGATGAAGTGAAATACTTATTAAGGAAAAGTTTGGGCAATGCGTTTATTGCAGCAGATACAAGGAAAAAGAGAGGTGTAGTGACTTATATTAAAGAATATATTACTGCTAACTTTCTATATGCATCGCAAGATGGAAGGATTATTGCTACAGTAATAAATAGAAATGGAAAAGAATTGTTATTGGTTAATATTTATGCCCCAAACCAAAATCAGGAGAAATTTTATAAAGAGGTTCGTGAAGTTTTAAAACTCAAAGAAATTGATAACATTTGTATAATTGGGGATTACAACGGAGTTTTTGATTCAGATTTAGATAGGAAAAATCAGGGGAAATCGAAGAAATCAGGAATGAAATTACCGAAGCTTTTTCTACAAATAGCGAATAAATTCAACCTAGTAGATGTATGGAGAACTAGATATCCCAAAAAAAAAGATTATACTTTTTATTTGGCACGGCACAAAGCATGGTCCAGAATAGACATGGTGTGGGCAAATTTGGAATCACTTAAGGAATTAATAGATATAGATATCTTACCTAGTACATTCGCAGATCACAATCCAATAACGCTATCTTTAGAAGATATTAAGAAAAGTGGTCGATGGAAATTAAATATGGAACTATTCAGAGATAAGGAGTTGGTGGCAAAAGCGAAAACAGAAATAGTTGATTTTTTTAAAAGGAATTTACAACCGAATATAGCTATTGAAGTGGTATGGGATACTTTTAAGGCTTTCATAAGAGGATGGTGTATCAGTCAAGGAGCATGGAAAAATAAGCAAAGGAGAAGTAAATATGAAAATCTCTGTAGGCGGATAAGACAGGAAGAAGAAAAGGTGAAGAAAAATGATGAAATAAAAGCAAAGTTAAAAATCTTACATCATGAGATGAATCTTGTATTAACGCAGGAGTTAGCGAGGAAAATGGAATTTACAAAGCAATATGTTTTTGAGAATGCTAATAAGCCATCTAGGTGGTTGATGTATAAAATAAGGAAAGAGAGGGATAAACGTATGATATTGAAATTGAGAAATGGGGAAAATGAAGAAAAATTTGAGATACATGAGTTGAAAAAAATAGTGGAAGATTTTTTTTGGACATTGTACCATCAAGAACCCCAAGAGGCGGAGGAAATAGTAAAATACATGGAACAAAACAGCAAAGACAAATTTAGTGAAGATCAGAAACATATATTAAATCAACCTATAACGATGTGTGAAATAATAGAGGCTATAAAGAAACAGAAAAAGAAGAAAGCACCGGGGCCTGATGGTTTGCCGGCTGAACTATATCAAATTTTTGAAGATCAGATTATGTTTCCTATGAAAGAGTTGCTACACCAGATTGAAATGACTGGGAAAATGCCGGAATCTTGGAAACATGCAGCCATTTCTCTAATACATAAACCAAACACTGAGAGAGAAGACATAAGAAATTATAGACCCATTTCCCTACTAAATGCAGATTACAAAATTTTTGCTAATATTTTGGCGGCAAGATTTAAAAAGGCATTGGCTCAAAAGATACATTCAGATCAGTCAGGATTCCTGCCAAATAGGCAGATGAAAGCAAATATACGTACAGTGATTAACGTCTTGGAATATTACGAACAACACATAGAGAAACAGATGGTAATAATGTGTTTGGATGCCGAGAAAGCTTTTGATAACTTATCCTGGGAGTTCCTGATACAGAAATTAAGAGTATGGGATCCTGGAAAGAGGTTTATTACACTGATTCAAGCGATTTATACTAAACAGTTTGCTCAGGTTTTAATGAATGGAGAAATGACACAATCCTTTGAAATATCAAAAGGTGTAAGACAAGGTTGTCCTTTGTCCTCTCTGCTTTATATATATGCCCTGGAGACTCTGAATGATTTAATAAGGAAAAATAGAGCTATACAAGGATTAAGAGTGCAGAATATAAAGTGAAGAATATAAAGTACAGGCATTTGCAGACAACCTGCTATTTATTATAGAAAATCCCCTAGAATCTATCCCAGAACTACTTCAAGATATTAGAAGATATGGTCAAGTGGCAGGGCTTAAGATTAATAACAAGAAAACGAAATTGTTGACCAAGAACTGTTCATCGGAAATATCTGTAAAGTTGCAAGAGTTAACTAACATGGAAATAGTTTAAAAAGTTAAATATTTGGGCATAACTTTATCTAATAAGTGTTCTACTCTAATGGAAGACAATTACAACAAACTGTTGGAGGATATTAGAAAGGATTTGACCAAATGGAAAGATCTACAAATTTCCATGATGGGAAGGATTGCAACGCTGAAAATGAATATATTACCTAGGTTTTTGTTTTTAGCCCAGAATATACCAATAATTAAGAAGATGAATTACTTCGAAGAATTAGATAAAATAACTAGGAGATTTGTTTGGGCACCTAAAAAAGCAAGAATAAAATGGAAGGTGATGCAAGACAAGAAAGAAAGGGGTGGGTTAGGAGTTCCAAACTGGAGGCTTTACTATGAAGCAGCAGCGTTAAGTTGGATACGAGAATGGATAGTTTTGGAAAATACTAGCTGTTTAGTATTAGAAGGTTTTGATCTCTACATGGGATGGCATGCCTACATCTGGTATGGTAAAGACAAAGTACATGCCAATTTTAAAAACCACTATTTAAGGGATGCATTGTTCAAAGTTTGGGATAATATAAGAGGCCGTTATTATAGGAAAACGCCATTATGGGTATCGCCGTTAGAAGCATTTGTGAAGCCCACTCTGGTTACAGAGGTACATAGAGAAAAATAAGAAAATTTGCTAGATAAATGTAAAAAATTAAAATCAACAGAAGTTCTAGAAGGAAAACATAATATCAATTTGTCATGGTGGGAATATACCCAGTTGAGATCTAGATATGTTAAAGATTTGAAAGAGGGATTTGAGGAGAGCAAAAATGAATTGGACAAGATATGGTTGTCATCAAGCGATAAGCTGATTCAGAAGATTTATAATTGGTTATTGGAGGAATATACAAGGGATGAAGTAGTGAGAACATCCATGGTAGCATGGATGCAGGATTTGGGTTATACAATAGAGCTCGAAGAATGGTATAAGGTTTGGAATAAGATGAAATTTCTAAGGGCAGTATCATATAAAGAAAACGTTTATAAATTACATCATAGGTGGTATTGGTCGCCCGATAAAATCGCAAAATGTCAGAAAAATAACTCTAGTATTTGTTGGAAATGTAAAACGAATGTTGGCACTTTCTTCCACATGTGGTGGAGATGCCAAAGGGCACAAAAATATTGGAAAATGGTGCAAAAGATAATAAAAGAAGCATTAGGTATATTGGTGGAATTTAGGCCAGAGATTTATTTGTTAAATATGTTACCAGAGGATCGACAAACATGTCATGAAACTTATACTCTGTTGTATATTTTTACTATTTCAAGGATTTTGTTTGCTAAATATTGGAAGTCTGATAGTGTTCCCACTAGAGAGGAAATTGCTGCAAAACTCATGGAAGCTATAGAAATGGATAGGTTACACGCTCAAATAAATGGAATTGAGGATAAAATCGTGTTTAAAAGATGGTCAGGAGTAAAAAATTGGATAAAATGTAATTTATTGTAATGTGGACTCAAAATATAAGAATGTGAATGTATAAGTGAAATGTAGACAATATTAAAACTCCAATAAATATATATTTTTTTTAAAAAAAAAGAACTGGAATTCATTAGTTGCTGTAGATTTTCTGGGTTGTGTGGCCATGGTCTTGGCATTGTAGGACCTGACATTTCACCAGTAGCAAGTTTCAAGGAGTAGCAAGTGTCAAGGAGAGTACTCCATCTTTCTGTGTTATACCTCTGAGGATGCCAGTCACAGCTACTGGCAAAACATCAAGTGAGGGATCAAATACTTAAAATGACAAACAGAGCTACCTTGAAAATCAAGGACAAAGAAATAAAAGTGTTGAAGGATATTCCGTTTGAAATAAGAAGGAAAAGAAGGAAATATAGGGACTTGGTTCTATTTTTACAGAAAAACAACGTTGCATACAGATGGACTGTTCCCGAAGACATAATCTTCAAATTTATGGACAAAAAAGGGAAAAAAAAATACTCTGTTGAAAAAGCACATGAGTTTTTGCATCTTCATAGTCGTCCAGCAAAAGGAGAAGAAGAGGAGGAAGACAACAGCACCAAAGAAACTGATGAAGAGGGAGCAGTGGCATCTTCTCATGAGAACTCAGACTCAGCATTGGGGACGGCAGCCCCAAAAACAAGCTATCACTTGAGAAAGAAAAAGGACAAAAAATGAGTAGTTATTGCACTCTGGAACGTCTTAAAGTTTTTTATTTTGTATAACTATTTCTTACTTTGCTCTTTATGAAGGCAGACATGGGGAAGTTTTCAATTTTTGTATTTTTCAGTTTAAATAGACTATTAGATGAACATATTCAATGAACTTTAACTGTAACTTTGAGCTAATAAGCTGAATCTACAAGCATTATGTATGACCACCATCTCTTGGGTTTTTAGTGGGTTTTCTTTACTTTCGCCATTAGTTTGTAGTTCCCTCCCCCTTTTTTGTTGTAGTTTATAGAAAAAGAAATTTAAAAATCCCCTTCAGGGGGCAACCCCCCAAAAAAATAGTACTGTCACCAAAATTTCAGGGGAGCAACTGGTACCTGTCCCTTAAATAACCCCAAATTTCAAGGTGCCTCATTGTTTCCTATGGAGGAAAAAAAGCATGAAAAATGTAAAACCTGAGAATCTTGTTCTGTAAGAAGGCTATTGCAAGCTGTTGCTAAGCCAACCAATTAAGGCCCATTTGACATCTAGCATTCACTCTGCTGTTCTACCAAACCCACATTAAAACAGAAATTCCCCTTGTAACGATGTTTAACAATTTTGAATATATTCCAATAAAATTTTGTTTAAAAAAACAAACAAAAAAACCCCAGAAATTCCCCTCTACATTGCATGCCACTTTCACTTTGATTGATTGTTGGATTTTATGGCAGTGTCCAGACTGCATGCCAGTTTCACTTCCTTTGATTTCTCGGTTTTATGGTACTGTCTGCATAGATTTATGGCCGTTTTATGGCCATTCAGGGCTGACTTTGCAGTCAGTATGGCATTGGCCCGGGGTATTTGAATGTGGTTTTTAGCTGCATCTTTTTCTGTTCCAGTGTGGGTTTGGTAAACAATGGAGAGAATGCTAGATGCAGAATGGGCCTAAACCCTAAGAATCTGAACCTATGTAAAGCCTGAGAGTCTGAAACTTTGTATAACATGAGTCAAAAACTGTAAAATGCAGGAATCCCAACCTATGTAAATCATGGGAATCTCAATGTGAATGTGAGAATCCACTCCCCTTCCCCCCAAAAAAAACACTATGAACCAGCCACAAACCAACTCCAGCAGGGAGTGAACTTTTTAAAAAAACAGCATTTGAAACTGACAGAATCTTACATAAAGCAGCGTGGCAAGCTGATAACAAGCCCAGGGAGACACAAAAATATGAGAGGGACAGATTCTCGAGTTTTCATAGGTTTAGATTCTTGGGTTTTAAATTAGTTGGGCTTATCAATAGCTTGCAATTGCAAATGTTACACCGATTTTTAAAAGGGGGTCCAAAGGGGAACAAGGAAATTACAGGCTTGTTAGTCTAACTTCTATCCCAATCAAATTAGTAGAAACTGTAATCAGAATCATTAGGGACACAGAGGAACAAAGCCTGCTGACAGGAAATCAGTGTTCCTTCTGCAAAGGGAAGTCCTGCCTCACCAACCTTTTGGAGTTCTTTGAAAAAGTGTACATGCTTGTAGACAATGATGACCTGATAGACATTATACACTTTGACTTTTAAAAGCCTTTTGGCAAGGTACCTAACCCAAGAATCCTGAGTAAACTTAGCAGTCAAGGGATAAGGTGACAGGTTCTCTTATCAATTAAAAATTGGTTAAATAATAGAGAGAAGTGAGTAGGAATAAATGGACAGTTTTCACAATGGAGCGAAGTAAGCAGTGGAGTTGCACAAAGGGCCAGTACTATTTAACTTATTCACAAATGATTTGGAAGTAGGGGTGAGTCATGTAGTGGCCAAGTTTGCAGATGCCACAAAATTATTCAGGATGGTGAAAACTAGGGATGACTATGAAGAGCTCAAAGAGGATCTCCACAAATTGAGTGAGTGGGCAATAATGTGGCAAATGAAGTTGGAAAATGTAAGGTGATGCACATTGGGACAACCCCCCCCCCAACTTCAAATATAGGCTAATGAGATCTGAATTTGCTGATACTGAGAGGGAAAATGATCTTGGGGTTGCAGTGGGTAGCTCAATGAAAGTGCCAACCCAGAGTGCTGCAGCAGTGAAAAAGACAAATTCTATGTTGGGTATTATTAGGAAAGGGATTGAAAATAAAATGGCTCATATAATAATGCCCTTGTATAGATCCCTCATGCTGCTTCATTTGGAATACTGTATACAGTTCAGGTCACCATATCTAAAAAAGAACATTGCAGAGCTGGAAAAAGTACAGAAGAAGGCAAGCAAGATGATTAGGATGTTAGAGCACCTTCCCCATGAGGAAAGGTTGAAGATTCTGGGGTTAAACTCAGATTGGCAGTTTGCCCTGCTGTAGCCACATTTCAGCCACATTTTACAAGTGGATTAAAGGGGACGTTCACACAGGCACATCTGCCTGGCATTCCCCACCCATAGTCAACCCATGCTGTTCCACTACGCTACCTGGTAGAAGTGGTAGCAAATCCCTGAGAGACCATTTATCCCGCTTCATTCCACTTCTGGGAAGTGTGAATGCCAACCCAAAAAGCTCAGAGCAACCCACGTTGCACATAAGGCAGCAGTGATATGATTGGCTGTGCTCCGCTCTACCGCCCAATGTGGTGCTGGTGCAATGGGATCCTTCCCAAATTGGCATGAGCGCACATGAGCCGAATTACCAGGGAAAAATTGTTTACAGCTGTGCCTCCAGGTCAGCAGTCTGAATCCTCCCACACGCCTCCTCCTGGTATGCCCCTGCATCAGTCAGCGCAGTGTGACCGGGAAAACCCGGAACAGTTTGTTCCAGGGCTTTTTTGTCACGACTGGCTCCCGCTTCAAACTGCCAGTCTGAACTCAGCCTGGGACTTTTCAGTTTTAAAAAGGGACAATGGAGAAGCACTTTTCCATCCCCCACACGCCCTCCCCTGAGCCTTCTATGGAGCACTAGGCCCAGAGAAGCCCTTTCCCCCCCACACATGCCATACCCTGAGCCTTCTATGGGGCACTAGGCCCAGAGAAGCCCTTTTCTACCCCCCACACCATCCCCCTGGGCCTTCTATGGGGCACTAGACCCAGAGAAGCCCTTTTCCACCCCCACATGCCATCCCCTTGGCGTTCTATGGGGCAGTAGGCTCAGAGAGGCCCTTTTCCGTCCCCCACATGCCATCCCCTGGGCCTTCTATGAGGCACTAGGCCCAGAGAAGGCCTTTTCCGTCCCCCACACGCCATCCTTCTATGGGGCACTAGGCCCAGAGAAGGCCTTTTCCGCCCCCCCCCCACGCCATCCCCTGGGCCTTCTGTGGGGCACTAGGTCCAGAGAAGGCCTTTTCCGCCCCCACACACCATCCTCTGGGCCTTCTATGGGGGCAGTAGGCCCTTTTCCCCCACACACTGCCTACTGCCCCCATAGAAGGCCCAGGGGATGGTGTGTGGGGTACAGAAAAGGCCTTCTCTGGGCCCAGAGGATCCCTTTTCTGCCCCTCTTCCCTTCCTTTTCCCCCTTTCCTTTCTTCCTCTCTCCTTTCTTTCACTCTTCCCCTCTTCCTTCCTTCCTTCCTTCCTCTAATCCTCTCTCCCTTCCACCTCCCTCTCTTCCTTTCTAGGGCCCATTGTCTTTCACCACAATGGGCTTTGCTCCCTAGTGTGTATATATGTGGAGATATATATATATATATATATATATATATATATATATATATATATATAGTTAAGCCAAGGTAAAAATCAGCAGAGTCAAAGACTGAGAGACTGAGTCCATGTGTATGTTTGTAAAATATAAAAGTTTATACTATAAAACTAACATGGGGAAAAGGTAAATGGGATGCAAAATAACAAAGGACTAAATTCCTACATCCTTATAGCTAAGAAAGTGTTACAGGAACAGGGAGGAAGACAGGAATGGCATCTTCTTTTCTTCTCCAAGATAAAAGGCAAGAAGAGGGATCTCAATATGCTAAATAGCTAATACATTTATTCTCAATCACAGGGCTAAAGTTCAGGTCATTATAATAAAACTTTCTACAGAATTCCCGGGCTTTCTACTTAGTAAACAGATTGGGTACAAATAACCATGTGACTTCCTGTTGACAAGACAAACAAAGTTAACTCTGTAACTGCTAAAGTGTTTTAACTTGCTAAACCCAACATCAAGCATAAAATATACCCCAAAAACATCTTATCAGTGTTTTTCGGATATATTTTGGAATCCCAAAGGAATCCAGGTTTTGGCAGGAAAAGCAAAAAAAAATCCCAGATATACTTACCGGATATACTTACCAATCCCAAAGGAATCCAGGTTCTGTCAAGAAAAGCAAAAAAAAATCCCAGAAAAATCCTGGATATACTTCCTGGATAGAATTACCAAGTATATCCAAAAAAACAGCAGAGAGGATGGAGTAGGTTGCTCTCATCTGTCAGCTCTTTGTTAGGCTTCTACTGCACTCCCTTTAAAGTTTAAAGAGACTGCAGAAGACAGCCTGAAGAATAAACCAGGCTTCAAGAGAAGCCAGCCCCAGGATGACCTGTGTCCATGGAAAGCAGATTGTTCCCCACTGGCGCAGCTTGTGGTTGGCTTCTCCTGGATCAGGCTGGCTTTTTAAAACTTTTTTCTTCTTCTTGGGTCAATTGTATATTTAAAAATTCAGGATTTCTGAAAAATCCCAGATCTGAATACTGTACCATAATTGGGATTCAGGATTTTTTGGGAATCCCATTTTTTTTTTTTTTTGGATCCAATAGGCTTGAACCAAAAACTACCAGTAAAAAAAAATTGCACGCCCATAGCTCCTAACCATAGTGACTTAAGGGAACATTCATATATGGAGACAGCAAGTCTTTGAATAGATGTGCTGGTGTCAGGTACCCCTGCCATAGGGGTGAAGGGTGGGAAGGAGGTGCCAACGAATGTATCTGTGTTTTCTCTAGTATGTGGAGAGGTGATGGGGTTGCCTGGGAGATGGCGCAATTTCCATCTCGGGCTATCGCGCACCAGGCCATTTGGCCTTGAAAGCCAGGCTGTTTGTCTCCTTTCTGTTTCTTAAGACAACAGCTAGGCATGGGAATTTATTGCTTTGTGGGAATGTAGTTTGTAACACCTTCTCGCTGGTTCCTGCATGCGGGCTATGTAACCATTGGTAGTGTGTAGGGAGGGGCCCCCTCCATAGAGTATAACCAAGGATGCTTCTTCTTTGTGGGTCATTCCTAACAATGCTTATGTAATAGTGCTTTGGCTTTGCAGTATAATAAACACTATCCTTCTTCATGAGGCCTGGTGTTGACTGACTATCTAAGGCGCCTGACAGTTTGTTAGGAATCATCTTCGATGGGACTGGTCGAACCCAGCGCTTCTCTCGCAGAGATGAGTGACGGAGAAGAGACTATCCCAATCCATGATCCGCCGGAGGATGGGAAACCTCCGGTTATGACAGTGCCAATCACTACAGCCATCGTCCCACTGGACAACCTGGTC
This sequence comes from Gekko gecko, assembly GCA_029375565.1. Classification (NCBI taxonomy): domain Eukaryota; kingdom Metazoa; phylum Chordata; class Lepidosauria; order Squamata; family Gekkonidae; genus Gekko; species Gekko gecko. The sequence continues at coordinate 144,941,121 of JAPDNY010000005.1, forward strand.
ACTTATGTGCCGGCGTCGTGGGGCATGGAGTACGACCTGGGAGGCCCCTATGGGGACCTGTACGGAGCCGCCTACGGGGGAGTTACTACCCGGCCGAAGCAGCGGGACTGGTTGAAGCTGCTGGCTGAGACACAGGAGATGTGGTTTCTCACCCCCCGGGCTTCGATCCGAGAAAGCCGATCTGAGAGACCGGTCTATCGCCTGAGCATGGCTGAAGGGGCGGAAGACACGCGCCCAGAACCAGGGGACCCCGAAGGGGCCAGTGGGAGTCGAAGATGGAGTGGAGATCCCAGTCAAGACTGAATCCTCCGCCTCATAGACGAGTCCTTGTCCCGCATCCCCAGGATGATCTTGGAAGGCATCCAAGAGGAAATGGAACGGAGACAGCAACCGGCACTGCATGACCAGCAAACACCCAACCAAAGAGTTGTGCCTATCCAGGGCGGGGCACCGCCCAGAGGTGTGCCGGGGCAACCTGGGGCACCCCCGGACCAACCTGCGGGGCCCCCACCACAGGGGCCGCCAGCGCTGAGACTGCAGGGAGGGCCAAGAGGGTGGGGGTTCTTGCCGCCGAAACCGGCTGAACTCCTAGAAGCTGACTTCGACGGGACCCCGGAAAAGTTCTCGTACTTCCTGGTGAGAACCGAAAAATTCATCGAGAACTGGGGCCACCTATTCCAGAATGAGGAGCAAATCATAGATGTGATCGCGTCACACCTGAAGGAAGCGGCGGCGGACTGATACGTCGCGCTCCACCAAGAAGACGGGAGAGAGCTCCGAGAGGTCGACGTGTTTATGTGGGCGATGAAAGACCAGTTCGAAGACATCAATGCAAACAAGACGGCTCGAGCCTTCCTCCGTTCCTTCTGACAAGGCTCACTGACAGTGAGAGAGTACACCGCCGAGTTCCGGAGGCAAGCGGTGAAAATTCGAGGATGGCCGGATGGGGTGCTGGCAGAACAGTACCGGTTGGGGCTCAAGGCCAAAATACGCCAGATGGTGATGCGTGGAAGAGACCCTGAAACCCTGTCGGGCTGGATGAAGGAAGTGGTTGCCACTGAAACCCACTTGAAGACCATTAAGCTCGATTACGCGGCTGCATTGGGTAAGGGACCTCAAGCGGGCCCCATCCCAGCACCCAGAGGGAGAGTCCCACCCACCACTCAGAAGCAGAAGAACGGCACCCGTGAACTCCGAGTGAAGCAAGGATTATGCCTGAAATGCGGAGAGGCGGGCCATTTCGCCTCCTGGTTCGGGAAAGGGGGCCAAGAAGAAGTTCGACACGTCTACCCCGAAACCAGTGGTGAAGCCGAGAGGAGCGAGGGCCCTCCAGATCACCCCGCTGAGCGAGGCCTCTGACTCGTCGGAGGAGGAAGCCCCGCTGCCGGGAAACAAGAAGGACCGGCTGTAAGTAGCGCTGAACAGCAGGTCCCAGACTCGCAAGTGCTGAACCCGGTGGGCAGATCCTCCTCCCTCTTCTTTCTAACAGTTACTTTGATGGACCCGGGTCTACAGACCCATGCGAGGGTGCAGGCTCTCATTTACTCAGGGTGTGGGAAAGACATTATCAACCCTTCCCTGGTGACGGGGCTGGGGGCGAAAGTCATTAAACTCACAGAACCTCTAGTTTTCACTCAGATGGATGGCTCCACTATGAAAGAGCCGTGTAAATACGAGACTGTACCACTCCGCATGGGGGTGGGGAAACACTGGGAGGTGAGGCCGTTCGTCGTAACCTCTGCCGAGCTGTTCCCACTGGTCCTGGGGAGCCCGTGGTTTTTTGATCATGAACTGCACATACTGTGGGAAGCTGGAGATGTAAATTTCATTTCGCCGAAATGCGGGGGGCACGTCTGGAATGAAGCACGTCTGGAACAATAATGGTGGGGGTGGCGGAAGCAGAATGGGAGGAAATCCCCAAGGAGTACCGGGACTTGGCCGCTGTATTTGGGGAGGAGGAAGCAAATGAACTGCCCCCCCATAGGAACTCTGACTGTGCTATCGAATTACTGTCAAACCAGAAGCTCCCCAAAGGGAAACTGTATTCGATGAGCCCGGCCGAAAAGTTAGAACTGAGAAAATTTATTGACAAAAATTTGGAGAGAGGGTTTATCAGACCAGCCTCTTCACCATTCGCCGCCCCCGTTCTATTTCGGAAAAAGAAAGACGGGGGTCTGCAGCTGTGTACTGACTACCGTGGGCTTAATACTGTGTCGGCTACCAATGCCTACCCTCTCCCCCTGATCAAAGACCTCCTAGCAGCAGTTGCTGGGGGGAAGGTGTTTTCTAAACTGGACCTTAGAGATGCTTATTTCCGAGTACACATTAGAGAGGGGGATGAGCACAAGACAGCATTCAACACCCCCCTGGGACAATTTGAGTATCTGGTGATGCCCTTTCGGCTTACAGGGGGCGCCTGGGGTATTCATGGACTTAATCAATGAGGTCTTGCACAAGTATTTGTTCAAAGGGGTCCTTGTTTACCTTGATGACATACTTCTGTACTCCCCCGACCTGCGCTCCCATGTACAACTGGTCAGGGAGGTCCTGCAAGCGTTGCACAAGCACAAACTGTTCGCCAAGCTCTCCAAGTGTGAGTTCCATAAACCGGAAATTGCTTTCCTGGGATACCGCATCTCACAGAGGGGGATTGAAATGGACCCAGATAAGGTGAAGGATGTGGTGGGGTGGGAGCCCCCCAAAACGAGGCGGCAACTCCAAGCTTTCCTCGGTTTCGCCAACTTTTACAGATCATTTTTATCGAACTTTGCACAGGTGGCCCTCTCCCTCACAGACCTCCTCAAAACGAAGGGGAAAAGCCCCGAGTGCAACCGGCCGGGGGCCCGTTTAGAATGGACCGATGACTGTCAGAGGGCTTTTGTTCAGCTGAAATCCCTTTTCACCTCTGAACTGGTCCTGGCGCACCCAAATGAACTTAAGAAATTCATAGTGCAAGACGACGCCTCAGATGTCACTATGGGGGGGCGCATTTTGCAAGAGGGGGACGATGGCAAACTCCACCCACTGGCGTATGTCTCAAAAAAGTTTACTGATGCTGAACGGAACTGGTCGGTTTGGGAAAAGGAAGCAGGGTTTATCCGGCTGGCCCTCTCGACATGGCGGCACTGGCTAGAGGGGGCGAGAGTGCCGTTTGAGGTGTGGACAGACCGCAAAAATTTGGAGTTGCTCCGCTCCCCTAGATCTTTGAATGCAAAGCAGCTGCAGTGGGTGGATTTCTTCTCTAAATTTGACTTTACCTTGCACCATTTCCCCGGGAAGGCAAATTCCTTGGCTGACGCTTTGTCCCGCCTTCCCCAACATGACAGCAAGAGGGAGGAGGTCAGAGACTCTGTCTTCACCCCCTCCCAATTGGGGGGTGGTGGTAACTACGCGTAGTCAGACCAAGTCCTCAACCCCCGCACCTCTCTCCTTCCAGTGGGATGTGAAATTTGCTGCAGCCCTGTCTAAGGCGGACCGTGACGTGCTGGTGAGGGAGGAGGGGGCCTTGGAAGACGACTGTGGCTGCTGGTGGAAGAATGGGAAGCTCTTTGTGCCTTTATCCCTGCGGGGGGAGGTGATGTCCTGGGCCCACGGCTCTAAGCTGGTTTGTTAAATCACTGCAGCTGCTCCAACGACAGTTTTGGTGGCTGGGACTCCATAAAGATCTCTCCTTGTTTACTCAAGCGTGCCAAGTTTGCCTCATGAGTAAACATCGGCCAGGGAAACCTCCGGGTTTGCTCCAACCTCTACCGACCCCAACTCAACCATGGGAGGTGATATCCATGGATTTTATCACTGACTTGCCCCCGAGCAAAGGGAAAACGGTTATTTGGGTGGTCGTCGACATGTTCTCGAAACAGGCGCACTTTTTGTTCCTTTCGCGACCATTCCTTCGGCTAAGAAACTGGCTAAGGCCTTTTTGCAACATGTGGTGTGCCTCCACACGCTTCCGGTGAAGGTGGTCTCTGACAGGGGGTCCCAGTTCGTTTGCCATTTCTGGGGGGAGTTGATGACACTGCTAGGGGTGGAGAGGGCGGTCAGCAGTGCATATCACCCGGAAACCGATGGGCAAACGGAAAGGGTTAACCAAACTTTGGAACAATACCTTCGGTGTTTCACTAACTTTCAGCAGGACGATTGGGAATCGTTGTTGCCCCTGGCTGAATTTTGCTACAATAACACCTGTCACTCCTCCACAGGGGTGTCTCCCTTCATGGCGGTCCACGGCTATGAGGCCCCCCCTCTGCCTTTTCTGGCTTCTCCCGGCCTCCCAGCGGGGGAAGCAGGAGATTGGTGCAAATGCCTGCAGGAGGCGTGGCCCCTGTTAGCAAAGACTTTGGAACAGGCCAAGTCTGCCTACAAGGAACACGCTGACAAGAAACATGATGCTGCATGGACTCCGCAGTGTGGAGAGTTTGTCTACCTATCCACACGAAACCTCAAGGGCTTGCAGCCTAGTAGGAAGCTGGGTTGGAAGTATGTAGGGCCTTTCCAAATCAAAAGAGTGTTGAACAATGTGACTGTTGAACTTTTGTTGCCTAAATCACTGAACTCTATTCATCCTGTGTTTCATATAAGGCTTTTGCGACGTTCGCCTGCAGAGAATGTATGGAGACTGCATCGCCCCGCCCTGCCTCCACTGATGGTGGGGGGGGAACCGCACTATGAAGTCGCGCAGATTTTGGACTCCAGGATTTCTCGCGACAAACTCTACTACTTCATTGAATGGGTGGACTTTGGGCCTGAACAGAGGGAGTGGGTGAGGGCGGATCATGTTCGCGCTCCAAAGTTAGTCCGCCAGTTTCATAAATTGTACCCCTTGAAGCCTGGAGGGTAAGATGTATTATCAGGGGGGCAGGATGTCAGGTACCCCTGCCATAGGGGTGAAGGGTGGGAAGGAGGTGCCAACGAATGTATCTGTGTTTTCTCTGGTATGTGGGGAGGTGACGGGGTTGCCTGGGAGATGGCGCAATTTCCATCTCGGGCTATCGCGCACCAGGCCATTTGGCCTTGAAAGCCAGGCTGTTTGTCTCCTTTCTGTTTCTTAAGACAACAGCTAGGCATGGGAATTTATTGCTTTGTGGGAATGTAGTTTGTAACACCTTCTCGCTGGTTCCTGCGCGCGGGCTATGTAACCATTGGTAGTGTGTAGGGAGGGGCCCCCTCCATAGAGTATAACCAAGGATGCTTCTTCTTTGTGGGTCATTCCTATCAATGCTTATGTACTAGTGCTTTGGCTTTGCAGTATAATAAACACTATCCTTCTTCATGAGGCCTGGTGTTGACTGACTATCTAAGGCGCCTGACAGCTGGGAGGCATCATCAGGGGAGGCCACAATGGAAAATTCATCAAGGCTCTTCTCATATCCTTGTAAGATGGTTCTCACCTAAAGCAGTCTTCAGATTTTGAAGCTCCAAGTTTCCTGGCAATTTTAATGAAAATAATGGGATGCATTAAGAATCCCTTTTATTCTGTTTTGGTTTTACTCTCTGAATTTTGCAGAGTGCTGTGCATGAGCAGCCTTCCATTTCATCTCTCCATACATGTCTCCTGTGATGAACTGACCTCCAAAATCAGGATGCCCTGTGCATCAAAAGCAGTGAACTAGGAGATTAGAGATTAATGCCTCACTGTGAAGCACAGTTTGACTGACAGGTTGCTGCCTGCATGCACCCCTTCTCTCTGATTGGTCAGGAAAGCTTTAAAAAGTCTCATCAGAGGAGTCAGTCATTGTTTGGACTTTGGCTTAGCAGTAGCCAGTAAGGAAGAGTGTATGTGTCGGTCTGAGGGAAACAGACAGCTCCTTGCCCTTACTGTGTGCCAACACATTTGTGGAAAAGTTCAGAAATTAGAACCTAAAGTCTAAGTGTCAGCCCTAGCTGAATTCCATTTATTCACAGTCTCCAGAACTAGGATTTAGGCTGGACAGGAAGGATGGCTCCAGAGCAAACTAATTTATGCAGTAACCAAATCACCTGCTCACAACTTTAATGCTGGTAGAATTTTTGCTCACAGGACTCCACAGCTTAGAGGGAGCATTGCTGGACAGTAGGTTGAAACTTCCAGTCTAGCCAAACAGAAAAGGATTACTGCTCCAGAAAGAGGAGGATATTTCTACTAATTTTAGGAGAGTTTTTGTTTATTTCTTAAAAAGAGAATTTAACCCAAAATTCTGTAAAACTGATGCTTTATTAATTGTCTCTATATTTGGCAATATATTTGATTTTACTTGTTGTATGAAACAATTCATAATATTTAACTAACTTGTGGAATCTATATTTTCCCCCTCCCCTTTTTTCCCTTGAGAAAATAATAAATAATCTAAAAAAGAAAGAGGATGATATTTTTTACCCACTTATTCACTGGGTTGAACTCAGAAGGGACCCCTGAAAAGGGAAATGGACTCCTCAAGAGTCAACAGGCAAGTTGTAATCCCACAAGGAAGATATTTAAATACAGGCAGAAAGTACTAATTTCCAGAAAACTAAGATAGTTATATGAAACTTTATTAACACACATTGCTGCTAAAAGAAATCTCCAAGACAAACAAACCCCACAGTTAAGAACTGAGTCTCTAAGAATATAAACTTCAACTATACTCTGTTGCCTGTTCAAAATATAATTATAATTTGTATAAACAACAATATCACCTCAGTTTCTCATCCCCTGCCCAACAGTGCCTGTTCAATAAAATCAACAGTCCTATTTGAACTTTACTTTGTGTCAGCTGCAATTTTCAAAGGGAATTATAAGAAGGCTCCTGCTTAGCTACAATAAATCTCTGGTCTGGGCAAAAGCCAAATAACTTCTCCATCACTGGGTGGGACATGCAGGAAGTTATAATTCTATTATTGTTATTATACACTACTAAGGTCAAAGTGGGAAAATCTGCCTCACAGTAAAGAAGAAGTAGGGGTCAATCATATCTTCCTACCCTGTTTATATTACCACTTCACACATGTCCATTGATAACACACTATACACACAATTTTGATGGGATCATATGGCTTGGTTCAGATATAACATGAAACTATAGTTGATTTTAATGACAGTAAGGTGTTAAAATATAATTTGATTTGCTGCTTACCATACAGATTCTAATTTGCCTCTACATGTGCTGTTTCATTGTCTTTGCACGTTCCCTGTCTTCCCCAACAGAAACCCACTGGTAGCTTGGCATGCTCTATGGAGAGGGCAGCACCAGGCAACAAGCCATATTTAAGCATGTCTGTACAGCTCAAAAGGAAATCAGATCCTGGATTGCTAGACTCCAATGAACCCTAAGATTTGGGTCCATTAGAAGGTTTTTTATGAACCAAGGAGGGGGTGATTGTTTCTTATTTCCCATCTCTCACTGCAGAGACTCCCCACACCATGCTGTTCCTGAAATTCCCCTTTTTCCAGTAGCAGCCTTTGTTAAATGTTGGCTAACTTCCATGAACAATTCAGCGGTAACTATATGCTTTGGACCCATTTCTTACAATGTACCTGGTCTTTATATAGTACTGTCATTATGAAACTGAAGGCCCATATTGATCTGCAAAGGGTTAATATGTAGATTATACTGTGTAGAACAGAAGTGGGTCCATGTGGCTTTTTCAGTCCTTTCAAACTTTAAGAATCTAAAATTCCCCTTGAAAATCGAGATAACTAATGCTTTGATGTGCACTTTAATTGCGCTTGAAAATAGTGCTTTTATCAGATCAACTTTCTGTTTGACAGAAATGAGGGTAAATTCACTCAAAGAAATTAAGGTCCATCTTAATTTTTACTTAATGAAAAGGTACTTTTGCTGGATGAAAGACACTCTGTGTAACTTTACATGCATTACTCAATGGCTACAAAGTTTGTAGTCATAAGGAAGAAACAAAGCCCATGGCTTACAGGTATCATTTTTGAAATGTTATGCAAACACACAAAATAGTTACCCAAGTGCATGAAAAAACCTGACTGTTTTGGCTTTGCTAAAAATGGGAGGGGGGGTTACTTCCAAAAGTTTAATAAGGTAGACTTCAAGGGTTTTATTATTCTGCCCAGAGGAAATTAATGAGGTGTAATTCTCCCTAAATAAAAGAGAATTTTAAACTAAATTATAAATCCAACAATTACATCTCCCTTCTATTATATCCATCTGTTTAGGAATACGGTATACTGATCTACAGTATTACAGATCCATTGTAACACTGCAGCTGGGATTTAAATAATGTGCTTATATCAGTTCTCCCCCACTGCCTTAATCAAGTTCATTGTATTAGCAATGGCATTGTGTTAACACACTGTTGCAAATTTATCACTGGCCAATTTGCAGGCTCCTTTAATGATTAAGGCTCTGGCACACAATGCTTTTACAGTACTTCTAAGTCAATGGAATTGGACAGGCATAAAAAGGTGTAATGGGAGTGAAGTGTCAAATCTTGGGCCACTAAAAGCTGTTTACTGTCAGTTTCAAAGGTATGTATTACACAGCCTCTTAACATCTTGGGGGGGGGGACTAGACAGCACTGTAGGTCATCCTAAGTGGAAGATCAAGGAGTTTGCCTTACATGGAAGGAATTTTCTATTTCTATCCTTTCAAGTAAGGATAACTGAACATAACATTTTTAAAAGCATATTTGAAATGTAGGGCACTTCTGAATATTAATTGCTTGGAAGCAATAAGACAGAGGGGCTCCTGCCTTAATTCCCTGCTCATGGGCTTTCTGGAGGCATCTGGCTGACCCACAGTGTTTTAGGTGGATCTCTTGATCTGACTCAGCAGGTCTCTTCTTATGTTCTTAGGGTGAGCTCAACAATGCATTACCTGAGTAACGTGAAACCTTTGGTTGAACTTGCCTGTTTGACATTTTTCTCCCCCTCCCTCTTGCTTCTCCTTGGAATCCTGAAATATTAAATGAAATTTGATATGTATGCTCAGAATGAATTTTTACATTTTATTTTGAATTGGAACTGTTTCTATGAAGGAATTTCCAACCAATGAAGGCAAAAGTATGTGACATTGCATTATAACATAAAGTGTCTAAATATTTCCAAGAGTGGGAGAAAAGATGCAACAAAATTTAAGTAGGCGAAGCATGTCCCATCACTGTGGGCTTTTCCACACCAGGACAGATTCCCCAGAAGCAGCTGTGCTGCCCTCGCTCTTCCGTTTGTCCCGGTTGCATTGGTCAATTTCACACTATTTTCTGCTTGGCTGCATTTTGACCCGCAGCTCCCCCCCGATTTTCCCCAAACCTTCGGGATCTCAAAAAACAAGGATCGGGAAGAAGTGAGGGAAATCGGGGGGGAAATGTGGGTCAAAATGCAGCCATGCAGCAAATAGTGTGAAACTGACCAATGCAACCGGGACAAATGGAAGAGCGAGGGCAGCGTAGCTGCTTCTGGGGAATCGGTCAAGGTCTTTGCTCCAGTGTGGCTTCTTAACTGTATCAATTTTTCTCCTTCCTGACACATAGCAACTCCTGCTGGTAATTGCTCTCCATCGTTTTTCCTAAGGTTTTCCCATTTCCACCCCCAGACCAATGCAAAACTGGTAAACATGGGGAAAGCTTGAAGAAAAACCAGGAGAGCAATGGACTGAAAATGATACTTTGTTTAAGGGAGGGAGAAAATTGATGCAGTTAAGAAGCCATATTGGAGCAAAAATGTGGTGCACAAAAGCCAAGGATCTGGTTTCCAAAAAAAGAGTCAAGTTGGAAGGATGCCTTTCAAAACAAAAAGTTGGCATTCTTATTGGAGAGTTATATTGTCTCTGGCAACAATCTCAAATGGACCTCAAGTGGACCTATGCTATTTATTTTTTTTATTTAAAATAATTCAATTAACACACACACACAAAACACTAGAAGGAGGGCCAGTAATTACTATTGTGAGTATGCTAGATGAAACAAAAAAGGAGTGCAACACCATCCAAAACAGGTGATAACCCATTTCCTGCATTAGACCTTTCCCCCAGCCATAGCACGTCCATTTTGCCAAGATTAAGGATATGATCACATGAGCAGTTTGGCCCAACATAGCCACTCCTCCCCTTCAGATTAAATGGGCACAGTCACACAGACACATCTGTCAGGTGTTCCCCAGGCATACTCACCCCATTGTAGGATGACTTGAAGCTGGGTTAAAAAGGCACTACATCATAAGCAGTGTTTTTGGTTCCGCATACATTCACTGTGTGTGGCCTGGCCAGATGTCTGAACGTAGGGGAAAGCACGCAGAATAGATCTGTTTCCACAGCTGGGGGATGGGTGGGAGTTTTTGCCTATATGCACGTATGCACACAAGGCATATGTGCATGAGTGTATATGCACACACACGCACCTGCATTAAAAAAACTTGGGCAGCACACTCCATGGCTGAAGTGCCACAGTAATGTGAATGCTTGACCATGAGATGGCTGCATGGGTAACCCACAGCAGGGTATGCTGTCTGCTCTGCAACATTTTAAACTGGTACAATTAGAGGTGGTGCCATAACATGCCAAGCCACCAGTGTGACCACACCCAAAGTTTTAGCTTGTTAGCCCTCATCCATTCCAAAACTGCCTCCAGGCATCTGTTCACAGTTTCCACAGCGTCCCTGAGACTTGCTTGTAGTACTAGATAGAGGTGTCATCTGCATATTGGTGGCAGCTCAGCCCAAATTTCTGGATGACCTCTCCTATCCACTTTACACAATGGTGGTGGAAAGTGCCATCATGTCACAGCTGACTTATGGTGACCCCATAGAGCTTTCAAGGCAAGAGACATTCAGAGGTGGTTTTCCATTGCCTGCCTCTGCCTCCTGGCACTGATATTCCTTGGGGGTCTCCCATCCAAATACTAGCTAGGGCTGATCCTGCTTAGCTTCTGAGATCAGATGAGATCAGGCTGACCTGCACCTCAAAGCCTTAATTATCTCGATTTTCAAGGGGAATTTTAGAAGCTTAAATTTTGAAGGGACTTAAAAAGCTATATAGACCAACTTCTGCTCCAAACAGTATAATCTACATATTAACCCTCTGCAGATGAATGTGGGAATTCAGTTTCAGAATAACTGTACTGCTCTCCTACTATGAGCCTGTCCTGGTGACAGGATTCCTGAGACCCCCCCATCACCCCCCCAAGGCACCACAGGAGAGCCTCCCCAGGCCAGCATAACACCCACCTGGCAGAGGGGAGTGCAAAGGCCAATGACAGTTGGGAGTGGGAAGAAGGCATGGTGGACAGAGATGACAGGCCCTAGCAATCTATCCCACAGTGAGGTCCTGGACAGGGCAGTCATGGAGTATGGGGATGGGGCAATGATGGAGCAGATTGGGGGCAGTCACGGGAGGAGGGACTGGGAGTGGGGAAGGGGATAAAATGAGGCAGCAAGCACAGGTTGAGGAAGACCACCCTGTGATCTACCATGCCATGCCCAGAGAGAGAGAAAGCCAGAGGTCCCAGGAGGAGTATGGTGGTAGGATGCAGTAACACAACCCCCCTACCCCACTCAAAGGCTGAGACCTTAGCTGCTCCTGGGGGGCACCCTACCCAGTGGCTGAAATCTTCACAAGGTCAGAGTCTAGCGGTGGTGAAGGGGGGTTGACTGACTCGTGCAACAGAGCCTATGCAGGAGCTTAACATAAGAACATAAGAAAAGCCGAGAGAGGCAGAGGCGGCGTGGCGAGACACACACGCCTGAGTGCGGTGGTGGCTTTATGATCTTTAAAGGGGTCCTTTGATCATCAAAAGGACCCCCTGCTGTCCCGGGAAGGGACGGGCAGTTGCAAGGGGCTTGATCCGAGACCTCGTGTGAGTTGCAACTCACGGGGTGGGCTGGATCGCCCCCGACGTGGGATCAAAGTCTGAGCTCAGCTTTGCTGGGCAAAGCCAATGCTCCTGCACCAAAGGGGGAAGAAGAACCTTACTGACAGAGCACTTCTGTGAGTATCCGCGAGAACAAAAGAGGTGGTTTGGAATGGGGGATTTAACATAATTAGCCCTATAGAAGTAGCACAGCGGGAGGGCTCTCCTCCCGACAGAATCTAAACGGCTAGAAAGCGAAAGTGAGCTTGGCGAAGTTGGAACAGAAAAAAAGGGCAAGAGTGAGTGAAAGCTATCCGAAAGCAATACGGTGAAAGCTGAGAGTACAGTGAGCTTGGCTATAAAGTGGCTGAAGTGTGGCTCTCAGAGGTTCGGGGAAAGAGTCTTAGCTTCTCCCTGTGGTATGGACCCCAGTTTATGAAATTTAGAAGGGACCCGGCCAGGGTGGGAGCTGTTTGCCAACAACTTGGTGAGAAGGAGAAGATTAACGGGGGACCCCTGTGCAGCACAATCAATTTTTAACCCTAGAAGGGGTAGGGTGGAAGAATGGTGAAGCGTATAAATGGAGAAGAGGAGGCTCATTTCAGCGCACGCAAATTTTTAACCCTTGGGGTCAGGGTGGAAGATTAAAGTGTTCCTACATTCCCAATTTTTGCTGCAGCTTACACTGTGACTGAAAGACAGGCTTGGCTGAATGAAAGCTGAAGAAATCTGGTTGGTGAGAGAACTGAGACTTTAATAGGGTGTCTGATCATTGACTATTGACTGGCAGGGTGCTTGTGGGAAAGTTCCCTTTTCTTTCCTTTCTGGGCAATTTAGTGTTAGTGGCTTTGTGTATAAACTGAAGGTGAAGGTGGGGAAAGGCAGTGGAGTGGCTAGCCTGGGAAAACTGCCAACAGAGGGGTTGTTTTGGTAAATAAAAAAAGAGAATACTGAAAACAACTTCTGGGGAATTTGCCAAAGGGTAAGATAGTCTAAACAAAGCTCATTGTGTAAACGTGGTGGTGATAAAAGGGTCTGGGAATGGGGCCAAAAGGTTGTGCTGTTCCTAAACACTGGATAAGGGATTGGAACAGTAATATATAAACAAAGGGTGAAGATTCTCTGAGTGAGTTAAGAGTGTAAAACTTAAATTAGACAGAAATCGAAAAATATGGCTAGCGGAGGAAGTAAAAAGACGTCTCTTGCTTCACCTGGGGTCCCTGGTTCCGCAACAGGGAAGTTAGGGAACACAGGTCAGAAGGAACCCCAAAAGGAGATGCAAGCAGTGGTCCAATCTACTATTTTAAGCACAATCAATGACGTGGTAGAGCCGATTAAAGCCAGCATGGAAGAAATCCAGAATTCGGTTCTGCTAGCGATTGTCCTGGTTAATAAAGCTATCCAGGAGATTAGGGACATGATACCTCAGGCGGCAGTCCCGATCCAGAATGCGATGAAAGATATTACTGAGCAATTCACTAAGAGTTTACAGCTTTTGCAGAAACAAATAGCGGACAATATGACAAAAATAGTGACACTAAGTAACACAATGGAGAAAGTAGAACTGAAGACAAAATTGGTGGAAAGAAAGGTCCAAGAAAACGAAGAGAAACAATTGTCACTGAAGCAAGATGTGATGAGGCTTCAGGTGGAGAGAGCGGCATTTGTTCTAAGGTTCCAAAATATTCCTGAGGAGAAAGAAGAAGACTTAAATGCAAAGATGTCTGAACTTCTGGCGAACCATCTCCATATTGAGGATGCGGGTGAAGTGGAAAAGGAAATTGATGTGTCTTTCAGAATGAATTCGGCCTATGCAAGGAGATTCAAGGTGCCCAAGGAGGTTCAAGTGAGGTTCCATAAACGGGCGGTCAGGGACAAGATACTGAGAGAAGTGAACGCGGTACCGCTGAAGATGGGACAAGAAGAAATTAAGGTACTGAAAGAGATACCCTGGAGAGTGAGAGAAAAAAGGAGGGAGTACTCAGAATTAACAGCATTATTGAGAGCCAACAATATCAGTTACAGGTGGATTTTGCCAGAAGGGGTCCTCTTTAGTTTTGAAGGAAAGATATTTAGAATTAACTCAGTTTTCAAGGCCAAGGATTTTTTGGAGACATATGGCGTGGAGATGTCAGACGATCAAGAAGAAGAAGAGAGAGAAGAGGGAGAGGTGGAGAAAGAATCTGAACCCCAACCCCAGGGGGCAGCAGCACCAGATTTGTTGGTTAAACCTCAAAGCCTCAGAAGATTTAGACTGAGATCTCCAATTGTTAAATGGCAAAAGGTGAAGAGTGAAAAGGAACACAGACAGACGCAGAACCTAGATGGATAAACAGAAAATAAAAATACTCTCGGTCAATGTGAATGGATTAAATGGACCCCCGAAAAGAAGAAGGATATTTCACCAATTGAAGAAGTGCAAAGCAGATATAACGTGTATTCAAGAAACCCACATTAGGAAACAGGATGAAAAGTATTTGAATTATAAGGGATTAGGCAAAGTATTTGTAGCAGCGGACAAAGAAAAGAAAAAACGTGGAGTGGCCACTTACATTAAAGAACATATGCAACCAGAACTTGTATTCGCCTCGGAAGATGGGAGGATACTAATGGTGAAAATTCAAAGAGAAAATAAAAAAGTTTTAATAGTGAATATATATGCCCCAAACCAAAACCAGGAGAAATTCTACGAAAGGTTCTCAATGTTGATAGCTAAACAAGACTTTCAGGAGTTCTGTATGATTGGCGATTTTAATGCGGTCTTTGACAATAAAATGGACCGGAAGGCGGGCGTTCAGGGGAAGAAGGCTAAAGGTAATGAATTTACCACTTCACTTTCACAGATTGTAGAGGAACTGAGATTGGTGGACATGTGGAGAGTAAGAAATCCCAAGACACAGCAATATACGTTTTATTCTGCAAGACACGACTCTTGGTCCAGGCTGGACATGTGTTGGATGTCATCTTCAATGGTAAGAGATCTGCAGGAAGCAGAAACTGAGGCAAGTACATTTGCTGACCATAACCCGATAATGGTGGAGTTACAAGGAACTAGGCATAGGGATAGATGGACATTGAATCCATTATTGCTCAAGGACAGTAAGGTGGTGAAAAGCTTGCAAACAGAATTTGCTTTCTCTTTTAAGGAAAATAATACATCAGGTATTCCGAGACAAACAGTTTGGGATGCCTTTAAAGCTGTAGCGAGGGGATTGTTGATGAATGAAGCGGCAAAGAGAAACAGAAAAAGGAATGAGGAATACGTCAAACTTAAAAAAAAAAATTTGGAACAGGAGAGGCAAGAAATGAAGATGGGAGGAGAATTTGATAGGAAGGAAAAAATTAAGTTTCTCATGCACAGAATGAACTGCTTATTGACAGCAGAAATGGCGAAGAAAGTAAACTATGCCAAACAAAACTATTTTGAGAATGCTAATAAACCGACTAGATGGTTTGGCCTATCAAATAAGAAAGCAATCTGAAAGAACATCGATAAAATCGCTGAGAGACAATGGCATGGAGCATAATGGAGCTCAAGAATTGAAAAGGATTGTGGAAGACTTTTATAAGAAATTGTATGCAAGAGAAAATAGAACCAAAGAAGAGATATCCCAGTATTTGCAAGACCGTGTCCTGCAGAAGTTTTCGGAGGAAGACCAGAAGATCCTGAATCAATCAATTACTATGATGGAGATGGTAGAAGCATTGAAAAGACAGAACAAGGGTAAGGTACCAGGGACAGACGACCTGCCAGTGGAATTCTATATAACTTTTGAAGAAGTGTTACTTCCACAGTTACATGAAGTCTATAAGAAAGCGTGGGAAGGAGAAGAAATACCGGACACCTGGAGGGAAGCCCTAATCTCGTTGATACATAAACCGGATACAGAAGCAAATGATATCAAGAACTACAGACCGATCTCCTTACTGAATGTGGATTACAAAATTTTTGCCTCTATAATGGCTGATAGGCTGAAGCGTGTTTTAGCAAAAAGAATTCATAAAGACCAGTCAGGATTTTTACCGAAAAGGCAGATAAAGCACAATGTGAGGAGGCTATTGAGTGTCTTGGAGTATTATGAAGCGCATCCGGAAAAAGAAATGGCGATAATTTTTGTGGGACGCAGAGAAGGCTTTCGATAACCTGGACTGGACATTTATAATAGAGACACTTAAGAGAGCTAGAGCAGGAGAACGGTTTATTCAAACAATCCAAGCAATCTACTTAAAACAGAGAGCAGCAGCTATGGTGAATGGAGAACGGATTGAACAATTTCAGATACAGAAAGGCACGAGGCAGGGCTGCCCCCTCTCACCGTTATACATTTTTGCCTTGGAAATTTTAACAGAGGAGGTACGATTGAATACAGAAGTGAAAGGCCTAAAGGTCCATGGAGAACACTATAAACTATTAGCTTATGCAGATGACTTGGCATTTATACTGGAGGAACCGAGGTCTTCAATCACGGAACTGAATAAGATTTTGAGAGAGTATGGACAAGTGGTGGGCTTGAAGGTCAATATGACTAAAACAAAAATGTTAACGAAAAACGTGACTATGGAACAAAGGGAGAGTTTACAAGAAGAGTCTGGATATAAGCTCTGTACTAAGGTGAAGTATTTAGGGATTCATTTAAGAAATAGATGCAGTTCTCTCCAAGAGGATAATTATAGAGAGCTGTTAAGAACTACGAAGCAAGATTTGGAAAAATGGAAGACGCTGAAGTTGTCCCTAATTGGAAGAATCGCGTTGATAAAGATGAATGTCTTACCAAGATGGATTTTCTTGTTTCAAACGATTCCTGTGCTGAAAAATTTGGCAATATTGAAGGAATTAGAGCAAACTACAACTAAGTTCATGTGGCAGGGTAAAAGAGCATGAATTAAACTCAAAATGTTGCTGGACTCAAAAGAAAGAGGAGGCCTGGCTCTTCTAAATTGGACAATATATTACAGAGCAGGAGCGATGGCATGGATTAAGGAATGGGTGATGCTGGAGGACAGAAGGCTTTTAAAACTTGAAGGACATGATCTCTTAGAAGGCTGGCATGCATTTTTATGGGATGAGAAGATTGCAGCACGTAAATACTTCAGACAACATTGGGTACGAGACGCCCTAATAAGAGTATGGGAGACCATCCGGAGGAGATGGTTCATTAAAACTTCTAGACTGGTTACGCCAGTAGAAGCAGTGACTCTCCCTAGGTTGTACTCTGAAGATCCTCCACAAAGATATTTGGACATGATAAATGCGAAGGGGAGCTTGAATTAGAGGAGAATATTAGTTGGTGGCATAGAATCCAGATCCAATCAAGATATAAAAAAGATAAACAGAAAGGATTTGAGAAGTCACTGATAGATATAGAGAAAATACTATATGAGCCGGAAGAGAAATTTATTAAAAAAATGTATGCATTGTTGTTAGCAGATTATATGATTGATGAAATAGTGAAAAATAGTATGGTCCAATGGGCGACAAACTTTGGTTATAATATAGAACTGGAACAATGGGATCAAATATGGAAAATAAATGTGAAAATAACCAGGGCGGTTGCATATAGAGAAAACATGTATAAAATGTTTTACAGATGGTATATGACTCCGGATAGATTATCGAATTATGATGAAAAATGCTCTAATAAGTGTTGGAAATGTAATGTTAAAGGGGGCACGTTTTATCATATGTGGTGAACCTGTGAGAGGGCGAAGAAATACTGGATATGGGTGCATAGATTGTTACAGAATATCACAAAAAGCAATATTGTGTTTAAGCCAGAAGTGTTGTTGTTAGGAATACTTCCAAAAGGGATAAGGAGAGAAGAAAGATATCTGATAATATATGGAACAACAGCGGCTAGAATTCTATATGCGAAGTATTGCCGATCCACGGTGGTACCAACTGAACAGGAGCTGATTGAGAAGATAATGGAAGCAGCAGAAATGGACAAACTGACTCTGATGTTGAAAGGATATGATGAAACAGCCTTTATAAACACTTGGCAATGCTTTTATGATTGGTGGGATAAGAGGGAGCAGGATGGAAAGAAACAATGATGAATGTATAATGTAAGCTTTAGAATGAAAGTAGACCTGAATAAGATATTAATTTTGAACTATAGAAGCAACTGTGTAACATTTATGTTGGTAAGGTGGGAGGGACTATAATGGAATTGGGATATGACGGATATTTGTAACCCCCCGTCAATGTTTAATGTTTGTCTTAGTGGGTGTAGATTGTATTGTTATGTATTGTTTTGTATTGGTTGTGTGGTATGTCTCGTAGTTTTGTCGTTGTCTAAAAATAATAAAATGCCTCTTTTGGGGGGCGCTTAAAAAAAAAAAGAACATAAGAAAAGCCAATGTTGGATCAGGCCAATGGGCCATCCAGTCCAACACTCTATCACACAGTGGACAAAACTACCAGGTGCCATCTGGAGGTCCACCAGTGGGGGCAGGACACTAGAAACCCTCCCACTGTTGCCCCTCTCAAGCACCAAGAATACAGAGCATCACTTGCCCCAGACTGAGAGTTCCTATCTATACCTTGTAGTTAATAGCCACTGATGGACCTCTGCTCCATATGTTTATCTAATTCCCTCTTGAAGCTGTCCATGCTTGTAGCCGCAGCCACCTCCTGTGATAGTGAATTCTATGTGTTAATCTCTCCTTGGGCAAAGAAGTACTTCCTTTTATCTGTTCTAACCCGACTGCTCAGTAATTTCATTGAGTGCCCACGAGTTCTTGTACTGTGAGAAAGGGAGAAAAGTACTTCTTTCTCAACCTGCTCTATCCCATGCATAATCTTGTATACCACGATCATGTCACTGCTCAGCCATCATTTCTTCAAGCTAAAGAGACCCAAGCGTTTTAGCATTTCTTCATAGTGAAAGCATTCCAACTCTTTTATCACTCTAGTTGCTCTTTTCTGCACTTTTTCCAATGCTATAATATCCTTTTTAAGGTGTGGTGACCAGAACTGTACACAGTATTCCAAATGAGGTTGCACCAATGATTTATACAGGGGCATTATGATACTGGCTGATTTGTTTCAATTCCCTTCCTAATAATCCCCAGCATAGCGTTGGGCTTTTTTATTGCAGTCACACACTGTCTCAACATTTTCAGCGAGTTATCTACTACAACTCCAAGATCTCTCCCTTGGTCAGTCTCTGCCGGTTCGGACCCCATCAATGTGTATTTATATTTAGGATTTTTGGCTCCAATGTGCATCACTTTGCACTTGGCCACATTGAACCCCATTTGCCATGTTGACGCCCACTCAACCATCCTCGACAGATCCCTTTGGATTGCCTCACAATCCTCCCTGGTTTTCACCACCCTGAACAACTTTGTGTCATTTGCAAATTTAGCCACTTCGCTGTTTACTCCCAAATCATTAATAAACAAATTAAAAAGCACCAGACCAAGTACTTATTCCTGTGGTACGCCACTGCTTACCACCCTCCACTGAGAAAATTTCCCATTTATACTCACTCTCTGTTTCCTATTAATTAGCCAGTTTTTGATTCACTTGTCCTTTTATCCCGTGATTTTTGAGCTTATTTAGTAGCCTTTGATGGGGAACTTTATCAAAAGCTTTCTGGAAGTCAAGGTAAACAACATCTATTGGGTCCCCCTTGTCCACATGTTTGTTCACCCCCTCAAAAAACACTAACAGGTTAGTGAGACAAGATCTTCCCTTAGAGAACCCATGCTGAGTCTGCCTCAATAGTTTTTGTTCATCTATGTGCCTACTAATTCTTTCCTTAATAACAGCTTCCACCAACTTACCTGATATCGACGTCAGACTGACTGGCCTGTAATTTCCCAGATCTCCCCTGGAGCCCTTTTTATAGATGGGAGTGACATTAGCTACCTTCCAGTCCTTAGGAATGGAGGCAGATTTTAATGAAAGTTTACATATTTTTGTCAGGAGATCCACAAGTTCACATTTGAGTTCTTTCAAAACTCTTGGATGTATGCCATCCAAGTTTTTAAGTTGTCTATCTGCTATTTTTTTAAGATTGAAATACTTTGATCCAGAAATAAGAATCTTGGCAATATATTCATCTTTAATAACACTATTCTACCCACAAGTGACAGAGGAATATTTTTCCATTTTAACAAATCTGTTGTAATTTCTTTCAATAATTTATAGTAATTATATTCTATTAATGAACTACACTTATTTGTTAAGTTGATTCCCAGATACTTTACTTTCTTAACCAATTCCATTGAAGATAATTCTTGAACTGTTTTCAAAGTCCTTGGTAAACAATTTTTAGCTAGAATCTTAGATTTTTTTATAATTTATCTTAAGTCCTGCTACTTGCCCATATTTCTTAATAGGATCCATCAAATGTGTGATAGATGTTTCTGGCTTCTCTAGAATAAAGACGAGGTCATCCACAAAAACTAGTAACTAATACTCTTCCCCTTTTATTTTTAAACCCTCTATTCATGTGTTCTCCCTTATAGAATCATTCAAGGATTCTAGTGCAAAAATGAACAGTAGTGGGGAAATTGGGCAACCTTGTCTAGAACCTTTCTGAATTTCTATGTTGTTAGTTACATCTCCATTTACTATTACCTTTGCATATTGTGTTTTATAAATAGCTTTAATTATAGTGAGAAATTTCTGACCACAATCCACCTCATTCAATTTCTGCAACAAAAAGTCCCACGATAAGTTGTCGAATGCTTTTTCCATATCAAGAAATATTAACATAAGTTCTTTATATGGATGTTCTTCATAATACTCTAACACATCCATAATAATTCGTAAATTATTTTTCATTTGTCTCCTGGGTAAAAAGCCCATCTGATCTTGGTGTATAATTTGGGATAATACAGTCTTAAATCTGTTTACCAATATGCCAGCAAATATTTTATAATCCGCATTTAACAAAGATATGGGTCTATAGTTCTTGATATCACTTTGATCTGAATTAGGTTTGGGAATTAATGTAATTAATGCATAATTCCATGACTGGGATCTTTTCAGATTGTCCTATTTTCTGAATTAGTTTTTTAAACGCTATACTGATCTGTTCTTCAAAAAGTTGATAAAATTCCATGGGAACACCATCTGGACCTGGTTTTTTTTTTTCCCCTGCCTCTTAATTGCTTCAGATACCTCACACATTGTTATTGGATCATTTAAGATTTTCCTATGTTGCCCATTAAATTCCTTAGTATTTTCCTTCAGATATTTTGTAATTAACTCCTCATCTTGCACATCTCGCTGATATAAATTTGTATAAAATTTCTCCATTATACTCTTAAGATCTTGTGAGTTAAACTTCTCTTCATTTTTCTCATTTTGCAATTGAACTATCAGATGCTTTTCCCTTTCTTTTCTTACTTTATATGCTAACCATCTATTAGGCTTATTTATATTTTCAAAGTTATACTGTTTAGCATACTCAATTTTTTGCCTATCTCATAATTTAGTAATAAATTCATTTTATGATGAAGCAGATTTAATTTTACTTTGGCTGCTTTTACATCTGTTACTTTTTCATATTTTTTCCTGCAATCCAATCTGATCAACCAATTGCTCATAGTTCTTCTCCATTTGCTTCATTTCCCATGCACTTTGATTAATGAAACAACCTCTCATATACGCTTTAAATGCATCCCATGTTATCCCCATTGCCATATCTGGTTTAGCATTTATCTGGAAAAACTCTATAATCTCTTTTTTACATTTTTGGACAAATTTTTGGTCTCTAAGCAAACTTAATTTCATTACACATCTATTTATCTTTTGCTCCTCCTTCAACTTTAAAAGAACAGGGTTGTGATCTGCAAAAGTATTTGGTAGTATTTCACCTTCTATCATATCCCTTATCATGTTAGTAGATATCCAGACCATATCAATCCGTGACCAGGAATTATGTCTTGCGAAATAATACATATAATCTTGCTTTTGTGCATTTCTAGTTCTCTATGCATCAATTAGATTGTATTCTTCCACTATCTGCATAAGGCTTTCCAGTATTATGTTACCCCTCTTATATCCTTTCCTACAGTTATTTCTATCCAATTTCGGGTCTAAAACTGAATTGTAATCTCCTACCATACAAATATTATTTGCCTCCACAGAGTTCAAAACTATCTGTAGTTCCTGAAAAAAGGTTTTTTGATTTTGATTGGGTGCATATATATTGACCAGTAACATCTTATTCTCATTCCTTACCACTGTAACTGCCACTATCCTACCGTCCTTTGAACCATACACAAAATCCAGGTTTCATGCTTCTTTTACATATATCACTACCCCTCGTTTCTTTTCATTTGCTGAAGCCATAAACACTATACCTAATTTTTCATATTCTAAGTATTTCACATCTTTCTTCTTGATGTGTGTTTCCTGTAAGCACACGATATCTGGTTTTATTTATTTTTTGCAACTGATGAAATGTCTTCCTTCTTTTCTGCGGACTATTTAAACCATTCACATTTATGGATATGATGTTAAATTTCTTAGACACTATCATTTTTATTGCTTACAATTTTCCCCCTCTACTTTTGAATTTGAATTTAAATCAAAATCTGAAGAACTTATCTGTTCTTTAGATCAGACACAGATCCCTATCTTTTTCTTCTCCATCTCTCTGAAAATACCCGTTTACTTCTGTAATGTTCTTTTACGCTCCTCCTCTTTTTCCCTCTTCTTCTGCTGTTTCCTCTATTCCACCTGTTTTGTATCCTGATTGTTCCAACTATTCTTTCGACATTCCATCTATCCTGCCTGTTCCTTGTCTATTTCCATCTGCTCTTCTTATGCTCCATTCCGTCTGACCATTCCACGTTCCATCTATCTTGTCTAAGTTCCTTCTCGTCTGTTCCATCTACTCCGTCTGTGTTCCCTCTGCCTTCTTGCCCTTTTAAGGTCACTTCTCTGTCACTTCCATCCTCTTCTGACCTCCTGACTCGGCTCCCCACTGCAAGCTCTCTCCGGTTGATGATGTCACCAACTCCGCTCTCTCCTCATACCTCTGCCCTTCTTTTCTCCTGTCATGTCATGCCTTTGTCCTCCGACTGTGACCCCACTCCACCAGCAACACCTCATCATGATTCTCCTTAAAGGGGCATATACACCAATGCCAAAAGGTAGGGAAACAAACTGAAAAAAGAGAAAAATAAAACCTTTTTTGTAGTTTCAGTTTCTTACCACTTCTAACCCTCCCTCTGTCCCTTACTTTAAGCTTAAACCTATGTTAGTGTACCCTTCCTTCACTAGCCGCTTCTACTCCCTTGTGTTTATATTTGCTTGGGACACTCCTTTCCCTGGTCAAACGTCTGGCAAAATGCCCCGGCAACCCCCCCCCAGTATTATATTCATAAAGGAGTCTATTTAGCTTTTTAAGGTACTTAGCTTTGTTATATAGCGTTGCTTGCTAGCCTTTCAACTCTGCTGGTTCCCCATGGCTCATGTTGTACTCGGTGGGACTCTTCAGTCTTGCCATAGTTCTTGTTGATTTTAAGTTGACTTTCTTGCTTCAGGACAGCTAGCAGAAGCCTGGGGATCGCCACCCCACTGGGCTCAGGCTAGAAACGTCCCCTACCAAGTCTTTCACTACTAGAAAGAATTTGAGGTGTTAGAAATGCCTAAGAAAGTCCTAGGGCAGGAGAGCGATCACAAACGCTCCTCTATCGATGAGTTCGGATCCGGAAGGATGCTGTTGAAGGAGTTAGTGGAAATGATGGTTTTACCTTACACTTTCCACTCAGTCCTTCAGTGACATGATGTCAATTCCAGATTTGTCCAGGAAATGACATCATGCTAATGGCACAATGGTATTTTATTATTTATTTTTTCCATGGCAGAGGTTGAGTGGTTACATGTGGGAGGTCTCCCACCATGGTGGAAGAACAGGCAACCCTAATCAGCATAATAATGCTGTTTAGCTGTTTTATCCTTGGCAAGGGTATGATCAGCTGCTGAACGTTTGCAGGCTTTTCCCATGACAGTTCTGATGCTATAGAACAGCCTACCAGGGGGAAAAAAAGATGATCTGCATTTTTTTAGAGTTCAGAGAGACTGTAAGATGGAACTATTCAGATGGGCCTTTGACACTTTAAGATGATGTGCTGTGTGTGCCTTGGGTTTTAAGGGTTGTGTGATGGCTGTTATAATGTTGTTTCAAGAATTATACCTTGTATTGTTTTTTTATTGATGTTACCTACATTGACTCCAAGATATCTGGAAGAAAGGTGGCTTTATAAAGATTTTAAATTGTCATTTGATAATACTTAAAAATAAAGCAGCTATTAAAGGCACAAGTGCAAAGGCCAATCAAAAATGTGTCACATAGAAATTATACTTTCTTTGAAAGAATTCTGTTAGCTGAACATAAATCCTGTAAGGACATGATCTCAAATATTTACAAGGAATTGTTATTAAATTCAATTAATCCAATAACAAGCTATCAATCATCTTGGAATCAGGACTGTGATGTCCTAGTATCTGACAATACTTGGCCCAAAATATGGTCCTCTCCAAGCATGACTTCTCGATCATTAAATATACAGTCCCAAGCCCTTAAATTGTTGTTACGCTGGTATCACACATCTGTTAAACTTCATCACATTAACAACACATACTCACATCTATGTTGGAGATCTTGCAGTGAACCTGCAGACTATATCCACTGGTGATGGATTAAAACTTTTTGAATTACAATCCTGCAAGCTATAAAGTCTATCACAAGCATTGACTTACCTCTGACTCCAGAATTGGTACTCCTTGACCTGTGGACGGACAGTGACATCACGAAGTCAAGCCAAAACCTGATCTCAACTTTATTGATGGCAGCTAAAACTGTAATCACTTGTAATTGGAAGAGCCCCCATCCACTCACTCTCCGTCATTGGTACACAAAAATCTGGGAATACTATACCATGGAAAAGATTACTATATGTATTCCTCCTTCTAATACCTATAAATCACAACCTCAATTTTACACAAAATGGCTTCCTTTTATTGAAATGACTTTTTTGAAACCAATAGACCCTTCCCACTCAATTCCCCAATGATATAAAGAGATCGTAACAGTACTTTAATAAACTGTATTTATATTATTTTAATGGACACTAGAGTCACTGTGTATTTGTTGTTGTTAATTCTTATTGTTTTCTGTTTGAACAGCTTGTCCAGTTACAGTTCTAATGTTGTGATTTACTGCATTTTTTGCATTGATTTTTCATTTATATGACTTCTATCAAAGTTTATCTTTGTTATAATGTTAAAAGTTATAAATAAAAAGTTTTTTTAAAAAAAATATGGCAACCCTACTTCCCTTGCTTTAAAGAACTGTGAGAAACTGATCGGTACTTCCTGTAAGAATCTCAAAATACCCTAACATTTTCTTAGAAATTTCCCATCCACATGTTGACCAGGTCCACATCTATTTAAGTTCTAAACAGTCAGCCTTATCCAAAACTATTCACTATAAGTAAAAGCTTCTGCTTCCAAAAAAACCCCAAAAACCCAATAAGGTTTTCAATATTTTAGAATTCAGAAACTGGAAACACTCCTCTGTTTTCCTGTCTAATCACTAATTTAATATTTTACATCCTTCTTATCACCACAGCTCCCTTTTGGAAATTGTAAGCACAATGTTCCTCCAAAGAAACTGTAAAGTGGCTGAAAGAAAACACAGCATGCATCATTCAAAACTCCCCCTCCACAGGCTGACTACAGATAACTACCTTTGAATTCTGTGAAAGCTGGCAAAAGAAAAACCCCACCCTCCCTTCTATTTACTTCTAGGATTTAGTCTTTGACCTAATTTTGCAGTGAATACATTTGCTTACAATGGAAGGGCTTTTCCTGAAGTCCTCACATTGCCTTGTTCCAATTATATTTTTCTCCATTTAAAACTGTTTTATAACCACATTAAAGCACAGCTGGGTGTTGAATAATAGGGCAATATTCCACACCTTGTGAGTTTTACAGCACTGTATACAGCCACATACCTAACAATGCACAAGGTGTGAATTATTACTACCTAACCTGCACTCTGTTATTTCCCATTACTTAAGCCTCATGCTGAAGTTGAAGAAAAGATGAAGTGCTTTAAATATTTGTCTTCCATTAAAACTCCCCATGGAGAACTTTGTTATATTTGTCATCCAAATAAGAGATTATTAATAAGCAACAGATACATGACAGAATGGAAAGTCTGGAAAGAAAAATACTCTTATCCACACACCTAAGTAGTAATTCACTCCAATTATTTTTTAACTCTTCATACAAATTATGGATGCAGGCTGTTTAAATTACAGGGGGTAGTGAGGGTGCCCAAACCCAACTTGTGAAGAAGAAGGAGGAGGAGATTGGATTTATATCCTGCCCTTTGTTCAGCGGCTCACAGTGTCTTACAATCTCTTTCCCCTCCCCACAACAGACACCCTGTGAGGTAGGTGGGGCTAAGAGAGCTCTTTCCAGAACTGTCCTTGAGAGAACAGCTCTGATAGAACTATGGCTTGCCCATTCAGCAGCTGAAAGTGGAGGAGTGGGGAACCAAACCTGGTTCTCCCAGATTAGAGTTCATTCACTTAACCACTACACCAAACTGGCTCTCCCACATGAGAAGGCCCCCTCATACAATTAATTTATAAGATTCTATCTCTGTTCAAGGGCTTCTGTACCTGAATCTCTCCATCATGTTGCTCAGTATTTAGCTATAGAGAAAATCCTAGTTTCCAGCTCTGCATTGCTTGGCTTGCTTCCTCTAGAACCAGGGCCCTCAACATGATGCCCATGAGTGCCATGGCACCCACTGACTACTTTCCTGTTGCCTACCAAGTGTTTTTAGAGGAGGGTAAGGCTTTTAACCAGCAAGGCTTCTGATTTGCCATTGGAGATTAGATTAGTTTTGCAGATTTTTAAAATGTTGATTGGCAGCAGCTGCAACTACAGCACAATGATCTTCATTTTGTGTCTGATAGTAAACTGAGGCAGACTCTGCCTCAGCCACTTTCTGGCTGTGCCCACCATGCTTCATCTGAATTCCAAGAGTACTTGCAGGCTCAAAATGGTTGGGGACCACTGCTCTAGATTCACTCATGGGTAGAATTTCTCCCAGGTAGGACCTTGGACTTTTCTTACATGCACTTCATATGCTCAGAGGATCCCTCTTGTCAACAAGAGTCTTCTGCTACATGCTAGCAATCCTAGCTGCTTCAGAGCCCACTATACACACTGGCTGAGTGAACTTTCCAGCCAAATGGAAAGTGCCTTGCTATTGTCTTGAAAACTTCCCATATAATCTGTGCAGGATCCAAAGGAAATATAACTGATCCCAAGGTGTAAAGTGTTCAGCCTAGAATTCCAGCAGGGCAATGAGTGGATGACTGAATTTGCTCAACACAAATGGTCATCAAGAACACCAAAGGAGGACTGGATTATGAAAAGTACTGAGACCGATGAGTGATTTCAACTCTCACATACTTTATTAGTTGAAGAACAAGACAACCTAAACTGGCTCGCAGGCCGGCTTTTATTCCCAAGTGAACCACACCCTAAACACACACACACACACACGGTGATTCACTATTTACATTGATTGAGTTAACTCCTGCTCCTCAGTTGGAGGGGAGCCAGGATCCTCTAGTCTATTGTCTTTCAGGGCGAAGCTCAGGCCCTTCGCCTGGCCACATGGTGGGCCGATTAGAACCAGTCCAAGCACATGGCTGCCCTGAGTCCATGTTCTCAAGTGGATACATTACACCCCTCCCCCCTTGGTCCAATAAACACCCACACACATAGTCTTTCAAATAGCTGGGGGGCCGCCGCTCCCTCGTGGAGCGGCGGAGCTCTGGCCTGGGGGAACTGACGGCCTCCCGAGCGGGCGTGGGACCCTGCGGCCGCTCTGGTGTCAGAGGGACTTGGCTCACCATCTTGTCCGGTGCGTCATTTGTGGTTGCTGTCTGTCTGGAGTTGAAGTCCACAGGGATTTCCTCTGGTGCGTCTGCCGCCGTGTCTGGTTGAGCTGGCTCGTTCCACTCCTGCCCCTCATCCGGCTCCAGGGGTAGTATCTGGCAGCGTAGCTGATCGATGTGGCGATGCAGGATCTGGCCGTCCTCTCCGGAGACTTCATAAGATCGGGGGCCTCGGACCCGTACTACTTGGGCGGGAATCCACGGGGGCCCTTTCGCATAGTTCCGTGCATACACCGGGTCCTCCGGGAAAACCCCCTGTGCCGCCGCTGGAGTTTCCATGGAGGGCTCCTGCTCTGGCGCTCGATCAGGGTGTAACCGGTCTAGCCTGGTGGTGAGACGTCGGCCCATCAGTAGTTCCGCTGGGCTTCAGCCGGTTGTCGCATGGGGCATAGTTCTCTGGCCGAACAAGAAGTGCGCCAGCCTAAAGTCCCAGTCCGTTCCTTCGGTCTGGCAGAGCACCTCTTTTGCCGTTCTCACCATGTGTTCGGCTTGGCCATTGGTGGCGGGGTGGAACGGGGCCGACCTTACGTGGCGAATCCCGTGCTGATGGGTGAACTCCTGGAACTCCCCGGACGTGAAGGCTGTCCCATTGTCAGTGACCAGGGTGTCACGGAGTCCGTGCGAGCTGAAAATCCACCACATCGCTCGGATGGCCGCTCGGGAGGAGGTGGACGGCACGGGCTCGACCTTGAGCCACTTACTGTAGGCATCTACGAGTATAAAAAAAAGCTGCCCCTGGAACGGGCCCGCAAAGTCGAGGTGCAGGCGTGACCAGGGGTGGTGAGAGGATTCCCAGGCCCTTTCCGGGGCCACCGGAGGTGCAGGTTGGGAGGCCTGGCAGGGTTGACACCTTTTTACAACATCCTCAATGTCCCGGTGTAACCCCAGCCACCAGACATACCCCCGCACCAGGGCCTTCATTCTGACCACCCCAGGGTGGTGCTCATGAAGGTCCTTCAGTACCTGCGGCTGTAGTGGTTTTGGAATGAACACTCTACCTCCCCACATTAGGCACCCCTTATAGGTCGACAGCTCATCACGCCTTGTGGTGAAGGGCGCAAATTCTGGGTTTTGTTTAGCTGTCGGCCACCCCCTCCCCACCCAGTTCAAGACCCGATAGAGAACCTTGTCGTGGCCCGTGAGACGGGCCACCTCCTTGACGTGGACTGGGCGACTGGGCAGTGATAGGAGGGTGACTTCATGGACAGGGGCGGGGTCTGGGTCCGTTGTGGGTAGCGGTAGGCGGCTGAGGGCATCAGCGTGCCCCCATGGCTTTTCCCGGGCGGTGGGTGAGGGCATAAGAGTACCCCACCAGGAATATGGACCAGCGGATAACCATAGGTGAGACCATCTGCGGCATTTGCCGATCGGGCGTGAGGAGGCCCAGGAGAGGCTTGTGGTCAGTTAGGATCTCGAATGGGCGGCCATAGAGATAGTGGTGGAATTTTTTAACCCCTGCCACTATCTTCAGCACCTCCTTGTCAATCTGCGCGTAGTTACGCTTCGCAGACGACAGGGTCCGAGAGTAATAGGCGACGGGGATTTTCCGGCCATCCGGCAGCCTATGCCCCAACACCGCCCCCACCCCATAGGGCGAAGCGTCGCACGTGAGAACAACTGGTAAAGCCTCGCAGAAGTGGTGCAGTACCGTGTTGGAGACCAGCAAGTCTTTCACTGCCTGGAATGCCGCCGCATGCTCCGGCTTCCAGACCCATGGTGCCTCTTTGTCTAGCAGGCGGTGGAGGGGCTCCGCCACCATGGCTTTCAGGGGCAGAAAAGCGTGGTAAAAATTTAGGCGGCCTAGGAAAGCCTGTAGTTCCGTTTTGGACGTGGGAACCGGGGCTTGTGTGATGGCCTTTATTTTGTCATCTGTGGGATGGATGCCTTGTGCATCGACTGCAAATCCCAGAAAATCGATGCGGGGCACCCCCAGGAGGCACTTTTCCTTCTTCACCTTGAGGCCGGCATCGTTGAACCTCTGCAGGACCTGACGCAGCTGGTCGGTGAAGGTGGTGGAGTCTGGCACTGCAATGATGACGTCATCTAGAAAGGGCTGGACCCCTGGAATTCCTTTAAGAAGGGAATCCATGAAGGATTGGAATATCCCTGGTGCTACCAAAACCCCAAACTGTAGTCTGTTGACCCGGAAGGTCCCCTTGTGAGTGGTGATGGTCTGTGCTTCCGCAGCGGCCGTGTCCACTGGCAGCTGCTGGTAAGCCTGTGCCAAGTCCAGTTTGCCGAAAACCTTGGCCCCCATAAGGGAGGCCAGGACGTGGCTCACTACAGGGACCGGATAGGCGTGGTCCTGTAGGGCCTTATTTATAATGCATTTGTAGTCGGCAAAAATGCGTATGGTCCCATTAGGTTTAATCGGCGTCACAATGGGGGTCTCCCAGCGCGTTCATGCGACTGGTTCCAGCACTCCTTGGGCGACCAGGTGGTCGAGCTCGGCCTCTATTTTTTCCCGCATTGCTATGGGAGGGGGCCATGCTTTGATGTGGATGGGCTGAACATTGGGGTCCAGGTCGAGTGATATCGGGGCCCCATTGTACCTCCCCAGGGTCCCATCAAACACCTTGGGAAAATTGCGGCAGACTGCCTCCCAGTCCGCGGTCCCCAGGTGGTTTACTCCTGCTATTTAGAGTCCCAGAGGCTTAAACCATGACAACCCCAAGAGACTCGAGAGGCGCCCTTCCACCACCAGCAGGTCCAGCAAGCCTGAGAACCCTTTAAATCGGACCTGAAACTCGCCACAGCCACGGACCACCACTGGGTTTTTGTTAAAGTCTGTTAGTTTCAAACCCCGTGGCTTGTGCAGTCGGGGTCCCCCCTTGGGGCATAGCATTTTGAGGGTCTCCGCGGAAATTATAGAGAAAGAGGACCCTGAGTCTATTTCCATTTGGCAGGGAGACCCCTCTAGTTGGACAGTCACATGCACCTTGTCCGGGCCTTCTGGGGGCAAGTTACATACCATCTGCCGGCATTGGGTCATCACGGTGTGCAGGCTTGTGGCGTCCAGCTGGGCAGTGGACCCCAGGCGCTTGCCCTTGGAGTGGCAGACTCGGGCGAGGTGTCTGACCTTGTTGCAGGTCCTGCAGATGGCGTCCCAGAAATGGCAGGTCCGGCACTCGTGCGTGTCGCCACAGCTGGCACAGGCGTTGGGCTGAGCTGGTGCCGCGGGGGATCCCTTGATGCGTTGGGTGTGTTATTGCGATCGGCGGTTTACCTGTAGGACCTCCTCATTGTTCGAGTCATCAGAGGGTCAGAGTCCTGGAGGCGATGGACCATCTTCGGCCAGTGATCCGCGTGGGACTTCTCGTAGGCGGCCGCTTCCTTGATGGCGGCCTCCAGAGTGAGGTCGTCCCGGCTGATGAGCCTGCAGCGCAGCTTTGGCTCCTTCAGCCCCACCAGGAACTGGTTTAGAAGGGCATCTGTGAGGCTGGGGAAGGCACACCTTGTTGCTGCGCGGCGTAGGCCAGCCATCCGGAGATGTTTCGTTGAGACCCTGCGTTCTTGTGAAGAACTCCATTCGTTTCACGAACTTGGTGGGCTTCAGGGCCAGGTGGTCAGTAAACGCCTTGACCAGCATCTCGTAGGTGGCGGCCGCATCTTTCGGCTGTAGGGGGTTCACCAGGTCCTTCAGGAGGAGATGTGCCTCGATGTCGCAGTAGTGTAGCAGATAGGCCTTCTTCATACCCGCATCCATGATGCCATGAATCTCAAAGTGACATTCCAGCGTCTCGATCCAGGTCTCCCAGTGTGTGGGACGAGTGATGTCGAAGGCAGGGAAGCTCTTGTTGCTGGCGGCCATTGCATTCACCCGGGGAGGACACGGTTCAGGCGTAGTGTTGGGGCGTTGGAAGCGAGGCTGCCCTCGGGGTCAGTGGTGCTTGGGAGCGGTGCAGTGAGCGGCTGGCTCGGTGCGAAGCTCGGGAGCATTGGCGGCTTTGGTTGCGGTGAGCGGTGCGTGGCTGCTCTCGGGGTCAGCGGTGCGATGCTCAGGAGCGGTGTGATAAGCGGCGGGGCTCGATGCGATGCTCTTCTTCGTGGTCGTTGTTCAGGGAGGGAGTTGGCATCCCATCCTCGTCGCCCGTGAAAAGTACTGAGACCGATGAGTGATTTCAGCTCTCACATACTTTATTAGTTGAAGAACAAGACAACCTAAGCTGGCTCACAGGACGGCTTTTATTCCCAAGTGAACCACACCCTAAACACACACACACAGGGTGATTCACTATTTACATTGATTGAGTGAACTCCTGCTCCTCAATTGGAGGGGAGCCAGGATCCTCTAGTCCATTGTCTTTCGGGGAGAAGCTCAGGCCCTTCGCCTGGCCAGATGGTGGGCCGGTTAGAAGCAGTCCAAGCACATGGCTGCCCTGAGTCCATGTTCTCAAGTGGATACATTACAGATTATTTCTTTCTTTAGAGGTCATGACAGGGAACATCAGAACTCCTGCCCTAGAAGAAGTGTTCAGATTTAACTTGTCTTTTTCCTTTGTGCCTATCAGTTCATCTAAATCCCCCATCCTTTCCTCCAAGCCTGGGACACAGGGAACTTTTGTTTTAATTGAAGTTTTCAGACCTATAATTGATGCTAGAATCCAAATTGAGCTTCAGACTGCTTAAAACTGTCATAGACTTTTGAAAGTGCAAATCAGATTCCTGGAACTTGTTTTTTTCCAAGGTTTTTTTTTATATTAGACAAACAAACATAGATACATACAATCTGGGGTTTCATATAAATTTTTGATTTGACTTCTGTATTACTTCATACAATCACTGTTTAAAGTATTATCTTTCAGAGTCTGTCTGAAAGACATGTAAGTATTTGCATAAGTCAGTAAGTCATTAAGTTTTAGCTGGATGAGGTTGGGATAGCAGGTCAGCCAAACACAAACCACCTGTTACCAATCATTGTCTGCTGTAACTTAGTGCAGCTGGCTGCTGTCAAAAACTTAGCATGACTAAAAGAAATCTTGACAACCTAAGATGTAGATTGCCATGTGCTGACCACTGACTGATCTGGCAATTAATTTGACAGCTGAACCATGATTTAGCTAGAAGCTAGGCACACTAAAAGCTAGAACCATGATTTAGCTAGAAGCTAGGCACCATGATTTAGCTAGAAGCTAGGCCACAAATTTGTTGCCAGAGAGAGTTGTAAGGTATGCATCTACTCAAGATTATGCTGGAGTGAGAAGCCAGGATATTTGCAGAAGGATTCCAAGCACCCTTCCAGGAAGAAGTCAGATAAGATGAACAGTGACCTTGGCTTAGGACCGTTAGGCTGGAAGGAGGGTCAGCCAATTCCTTGGCACCAGCTCAGGTCCATCAACTACTGCTGCTTAGAGCTATCTGCTCAGGTTAAGTAACTTAGATAGTGAGTTAGGTTTTGTTTGTTTGTTTTGTCCTCTGTACACTCCCTTTTCCCCTACCAGTCTGCTTTATCTTTTTATTGCCTTTATAATAAACTGAAGTTGTTTTTATAACTGAATTGAGCCATGCATCATGCCTTCAGTACCAGTTAGAGTTTAAGAACCACAAGCTGTTATTTTTCCTTTATCACTACTGTGCTGGTTGAAACAACCCTGGTTTAAAGAAATATAGCCTGGAGTTTCTGAGGCAGCCCTGAGAGTGGGAGGTAGCACAGAGACAGAAGGGTGGGGTTGTGACAGAGTCACCAAATATTTTGAAATATACTTTGCATTATAATAATACATTTTATTATTTCTTCTTATATAATTATGTCAATATTGTTCATTTATTATAGTCTTTTAACCAAATGTAAAATCTTGCCCATGTGTTTTCAAAGCTTGTTTCATTCCGACCTCTGAGAATTAAAGTCAATTAATTCATTTCAGCAGTCTCGAGTATTTTGTTTATAGCCTCTTCTTTTCAGGGTACTTCTTTCTTTCTCCAATATTTGGCATATAAAATCCTTGCAGTAGTTACTACACATATTTTTTTACAGTTTTGTGGCATTATATTCAAAAGAAATAATTCAGGTATAAAAGGTATGGTACATTCCAACATTTTTTGTAACATTTCATGAATCTATGCCCCATATTTTTTAACTCTGTCACAAGTCCACCACATATGAAAAAATTAACCAACATTATTTTGACATTTCCAACAATCATTTGATAAATCAGGATAAAACATTGCTAATTTACCTGGAGTCATATACCATCTATAAAACATTTTATAGATATTTTCTTTATATGAAATTGTTTTCATAATTTTTATATTTGTTTTCCATACCTGTGACCATTGGTCTAAATCAATATTATGACTCAAATTTTGTACCCATTGGGCCATAAAATTTTTAACTACTTCATCTTGTGTTTTGTTTTCTAATGTTATTACATGTAATTTCTTAAACAATTTCTCACCAATATATAACAATATCTTATCTATTTCTGTTATTTTTGAATAAAAACCTATTTGTTTATTTTTGGCATATCTTGATTCTATTTGAGCTCTTTCCCAC
This sequence comes from Gekko gecko, assembly GCA_029375565.1. Classification (NCBI taxonomy): domain Eukaryota; kingdom Metazoa; phylum Chordata; class Lepidosauria; order Squamata; family Gekkonidae; genus Gekko; species Gekko gecko. The sequence goes on from JAPDNY010000005.1 coordinate 144,975,334, forward strand.
CAGGTTAAGTTGGATTCATGTTTTTAATATTTTCTGTTGGTTTAAGTTCATTGTTATTATTCAGTAGAAGTTCATATGTTAACAGTGCATTTCTGTGAGGTTTGGGTTGGTAGAGGCTTCTAGTGGTGAGACCCATTTTGGTATCTTAGTATAAAAAAGTCTTTTTGCTTCTTCCCATACTCTCAACAAAGGTCTTCTAATGAAATGTTGTTTAAAATAATTATGTGTGTCAACTTTTCCATACCATACAAATGCATGCCAACCTAATAGTAAGTCATGTCCCTCCAAGGTTAACACCCTTGGATTTTCTAATATAATCCATTCACTTAACCATGTCAATGCTTCCACTTTATGATATAAGTGCCAATCTGTTAAGCAAAAGCAGCTCTTTCTTTAGCATCTTGTAGGGCTTTCAGTTTTATTCTTGGCCTCTTGTTCTGCCATATAAAAAGTTTCATCAATTTAACAAGTTCTAGAAAGCATTTTTGATTTAGGAAAATTGGAATTGTTTGGAATAAAAGGATCAATCTTGGTAAAATACTGATTTTTATTGTGGCTATCCTTCCCATCAAAGATATTTGAAAAGGATTTTCCCCATCTTTCCAAGACTTTCTTAATCTCCAGTATAAATTTCATGTAGTTATCTTTCATCAGAGAGCTACATCTATTTGTTATAATTATTCCCAAATATTTCACCTTTTTAAATTTCTAGGCCTGATAGTTCTTGTATCTGTTGGTTTTGATCTTTAGTCACATTTTTCGTTAATGTCTTTGTTTTGTTAAAGTTAATTTTCAGTGCAGCCACCTGACCATAGTCTTCTAAAGTTTTCAAAAGTTGCATTATAGAATCAAGCAGATTTTCTAATATAAAGACTAAATCATCAGCAAAAGCTTGCAATTTATATTCTTCTCCTCTTACTTTGAGCCCTTTTATATGTACGTTTTGTTGAATCATATCATTCAATATTTAAAGCACAGATATAAAGAGAAGTGGCAAAAGTGGGCCTCCTTGTCTAGTTCCTTTCTGTATTTCAATACTTCATGTCAAATCTCCACTGACAAGAATCCTCACTTGTTGCTTAGTGTAGATTGCTTTAACCATTGTAAAATAGTCTTTGCCACATTGTGAAGATAGTTGTTGTTCTAGCATAAAGTTCCAGTTAACATTATCAAATGCTTTTTCAGCATCTAAAAAAATGAGAGCCAGTTGTTTCTCTGGATGTACTTCAAAATATTCTATCACATTCAGTATAGTCCTTACACTGTTTCTAAGTTGTCTTTTGGGGAAAAAACTGGCTTGGATTGTATGTATCAAAACTCTCGTCAATCTTGAAATCAATATAGAAGCATAAATTTTATAATCTACATTTAAGAGAGTGATTGGTCTATAGTTTTTAATTTCTTTTTCATCTGTATTTTATTTATGTATCAGAGTTATGAAGGTTTCATTCCATGTTTCTGGCATTTTACCTTCCATTATTATATTTTGTATCACATGTTTTAAAGGTAATATCAATTGATATTCAAAAGTCTGATAAAATTCTGCTGGAAAACCATCAGGGCCTGGAGTCTCCCCCCCCCCTTTAGTGCTTCTATCAATTCTGAAAAAGTTATTGGTTCATTTAAAATTTTCCTTTGTTCTTCAGTAATTTTTTTTACATTATACTTTTCTAAAAAATCTTTAATTTCCACTTGTGTAGCTTCTCTTTTTTGATATAATTTCTTATAGAAAGTTTCAATAATCCTTTTTAAGTCTTTAGGTATATTTTTTCTCTTCTCCTTTGTAATCCCTCAGGATCTTTATATTTCTCTTTTCTCTCTCTCTTTTTGTAGCTTATAGGCTTAGTTGGCTTATTAGCATTTTCAAGATAATTTTGTTTTACATAAGTAATTTATTTTGCTATTTCCTGCATTAGCAAACAGTTAATCTGGTGCTGTAAAAAAATCAATTTCAGTCTAGAATGTTCAGTTGAAGATTTCTGGTTTTCAGCGCAGCAAGGATGGTTGCTCTTGGGGCACAGTCCCTTGAGACGGCCAGACTGCTGATCCTTTAGAGGAGCCTGAAGGCTCTCAGACTCCATTGATCTCCCCAGAGGGAAGCTCAATGCACAGGGCTTGATCTGGACCCCCCACGAGCAGCAGCAACCAGGTAAGAGTTCAAGATTGCCCTGATGCAGGAATCAGCAAGAACGTCCATGTCAGACATGGATGCATAGCTGTGACTCCCAGGACAGTGGGGAACCCTGAAAAAACCTCCTACTATTAAATCAAGAAGACTTCAAACACCATGAGTAACTTTGAATGCAACAGACCCAGGGATTCTCTTGACTTCAAGCCCCTTTAAAACATTTTAAGACAGATATAAGAAAATGGAGGGATGAGGAGCTCTTTCTCCCCCCCCCCCTTTTCCTTTTGCAAGTGGCTTGCAAAAGAGCTAAGAAGAAAACTACTTTGATAATTGGGCTAAGGGAGAAGGAAAGTCATTAAAAACTGGAGATTTAATAATTTTGACATTGAACAACACTTCAAGATAAACAATTTTTATCTCTCTCTGTTCTTTGGAATAAGTCAACTTTTACTGTTTTTTTTTATCTTTGAAGTTACTTCCTTCCTGAAGTCTCTCTCTTTGGCATCTACAACTGTGTTTTTTGGAAGTATATGTTTAAACTGCTTGCAAGACCTTATGTTGGATTACAAGTACTTTTTCTGGACTGATATAAGCATCTTCACAACAAGACTATGTTGTGGATTATAATACCTCATTATTCCCTTGGACTTACTTTGAATTTTATGGATCTTCCCTTAGTTTTGGTTTTATTATGGTTTTTTGGAACCTTCTAATTGGATTACAAATTATTATTTTTAACACTATCTGGATTACAAATTAAGGTGACTGTGGCTTTTTTCTATTTGGAGAAGAAGAAAGAAGATCAGCTTAAATATTTGGAAAACATTTGACTCTTGTATTTAAACATAATTTCTGAAAAATATAAACTAGAAACTTTGCAGTGCCTGTAATTTTCTCTCTGTGCACTGTTATTACTAAAAGATTACTGTGTTCCAATTGTACTGTAAACAGTTGATAATCCTTTCTGAAACTCTGGGAAAGTTCTTGGATTTGGCTTTGGGATAAAAAAAATATTGTTATGGAAACATAGATAGCTGAGTTTAAAGGTGTTCTCTGTCATAGGAATTGTGAAAATCTTGACATGGCTAGTGGAGCAGAGCAAAAAAAGAAACTCCCAGGTACTTCCCCAGGAATAACCAAATTGGTGAGTGCTAGTCTGGCACAAATATCCTTACAGGACTTACAAACCTTAATTCAAGAATCAGTGGCATCATCTGTTAAATCAGAAGTCAAAGCAGCTGTGCAAGAAACAGTATCTGTAGTTGTAGAACCAATGCAGACTAAATAGGACTCTCTAATGCAGAAAATGACCATTCAAATGGGAGAAATGCAGAAGCAACTTCAAGAAAATCAGTATGTGATTGCTGATCTAAAAAAGATAACAAATAAAGTGGAAGAAAAATCAGAAAAGATGGAATTTAAACTGCAAGATGCAAATTCCAGACAGAGTTCCATGGAAGAGGCTCTTATGAAGCTAGAAATGAACAAAGCAGCTTATATTTTAAGATTCCAAAATATAACTGAAAGCAAAGATGAAAATGTGAAAACTCTGATGGCCTGGATCTTAGCTAAATATATGGGCACAGAAAATATAGGTGAAGTCTACAATGAAATTGATGTGATCTACAGAATGAATTCTACATACTCAAAAAAAAAATCTTCCTAGAGAAATTCATGTAAGATTTCACAAAAGAACTTTAAGAGATTAAATCCTCAAATTTGCAAGTGAAACTCCACTCCAAATGGAAGATTCAGAAATAAAAATCTTGAAGGAGATCCCATGGAGAGTGAGAGAAAAAAGGAAAGAATATACAGAGTTAACAGGCATTTTGAGGAAAAATGAGTTTACATGTAGATGCCTATTTCCTGAAGGCATCTTCTTTACCTTTCAATGTTGAAGCCAGAAGACTTCATTAAAACCTATGGAAAAGAATTGAAGAAGAGCCAGAACTGATAGAAGAGAAAGACCAGGATGCACAAGGAGCAGCAGGGAAAACCAGGAAAACCACAAAAATCAAGAAAGCAATAAAGATTCCAGCACCACAAATAGTTACATGACATCAACACATGAGTAAAGACAATACAAACACAAAATCACAAGATGGATAGAAGAAAAATTAAGATAATCTCAATAAATGTCAATGGTTTAAATGCACCTCAAAAAAGAAGACAGATATTTCAGCAATTAAAAAAGATGCAACTGGATGTTATATGCCTATAAGAGACTCACATAAAACAATCAGATCAAAAGTATTTGGAAGTTAAAAATGTTGGAAAAGTTTTCATTTCTGCAGACAAGAGAAAGAAGAAAAAAGGAGTAGTCACATATGTGAACGAACATCTATACCCGGAGATCCTTTACAACTCTGAAGATGGCAGAATCTTGATAATCCAAATACAAAGACAAGGTAAAACAACCCTGATTATAAACATAGACGCACCAAATCAACATCAAGAAAAATTCTATGAATCCCTGCATGTACTTATTTCAAAACAAAACTTTGAGATTTGTTTGGAGATTATAATGCGGTATTTGATAGACTTTTAGATAGAAAAACAATAACTGGGAAACAGAAAAAAGGCAATGAACTTCCTAAAGCATTTCTACAATTGGCAGAAGAACGCAACTTGATGGATTCATGGAAAGTCAGGAACCCGAATAAAAAATCTTTTACTTTTTACTCAGCTAGACATAAATCATGGTCAAGAATAGATATGTGCTGGGTATCATCAACAACTGTAAATTACTTATTAGAAGTGGAAATATTACCTGCAGCCTTCGCAGATCATAAACGTGTTCTGCTCACACTTCAAGATACACCAAAGAAAAGCAGATGGACTTTAAATACACTTATATTGAAGAATGAAAAGTTTGTAATAGAGACTAAAAAGGAATTTCAGATGTTTTTAATACAAAATATACAACCAGATATATCTATCAGAATTGCTTGGGATGCATATAAGGCTTATGCAAGAAGTTGGATAATTAGAGAAGCTGCTCACATTAGAAAACAAAAGACTGAGAAAATTACACAAATCAAGGATCAAATCAAGAAACAAGAAGAGGATATGAAACAGAAATCTTCAACCAATCCTAGCACTTGTTATGTGTGTTCCTGCTTCTCTTTCTCTCCTGAGCTTTGAGTTGATTCTTTGGTCCATAGGATGCTCCTGATCAGCTCCAGGGCACTGGATTCTGCTGGGCACACTTTGATTGCACTGGTACTGCTGGGCTTGCAAAAACCTATCTTTTTCTCCATAGGAACTGATCTGTGTTGTTGGGAAATCTGTTGTGATTCCAGGATTTCATCCTGGCTAGACTAAATGTCCACTCCAGAGCTTCAAAGCAACAGTGGTGGCAGAATCCTCCAACCTTGGAAATACTCTTGACGGTTTCAAATTAGACTTGTAAGTTTCAAGAGTTTCTTGCAATAATCAGATCCAACAACTCTCTTCTCCAGAAGTGAAGTTTATTGGTACGGTATTGGCAGAGCATCTACATTTCACGATCTGTGTTAAGACTAACGGAAAAGGCATGGGGATGTGAGATATACTGGGTTCTCAAAGGGGTACTCTCATAGCGTGTAGCCAATCAAGACATCAGGAGGAACCTGCCAGAAGTAATGAGTCCTGACAATGGGATAGTTCTCAGGGAATGCGGTACAGCTAAGCATTCAAGGTCAGGTACATAAAACATACAGATAACAGTATTGTCAGGCAGGCAAGAATTGAAAGTTAAAATACCAGGCAGTGGTCTCTCCTCTCCACCCACCAATATGTCAGCTCCCTGACAAAGTGGGTTCTTCCCCCTTTGTCAGCATTCCTTTGTGTCCCCTTCCCATTTTCTTTCTCAGAATTTGCAAAAAAAACCCAGAACACCCTTGCTTGTATTTGTTGTGACTCTGTTCTTTGAGAGCGGTCCTTTTAAGCTTGCATTGGCACAGTGGCACTGGATTCTGCTGGGCATTCTGTACACTGAACTGGTTCTGCTGGGCTTGGTTGGATTCTAATTCTGTACTTCACATCAGTCCTGTTGAACTAGCATTTCCACAATGGTGCTGGCTTCTGTTGGGCACTAGTACATTTCACTCAAGGCTTGCACTCCTCTTGCTTGGAGAGTAATTCTGTGCTTCACATCAGTCCTATTGAGCTTGCATTGCCACTGGGTTCTGCTAGGCATTAGTACATTGCATTGGTTCTGCTGGGCTTGCAACCCCCCTACTGGAATGTGATTCTGTTCTAGACATCAGTCCTGTTGAGCTGGCATTGCTAAAATGGCACTGGATTCTGCTGGGCACTCTTTGATTGCACTGGTACTGCTGGGCTTGTGAAAATGCCCCCCCCCATCAGTTTCTACTGCAGAGAGTCTCTGGCTTGACCTTAGTCCTGTTGGGTTTGCACTGCCACAGTGGCACTGGTTCTAATGGATTTGCAACAATGCCCCCCCAACTTCAGTTTCTACTGCAGAGATTCTGTGGGACTTTGATTCTGTTCTGATGGGCTTCTATTGCCCTTCTTTCTTCTTTTTCTTTTTTTTTTGCTCCCCCCTGGTTGGAAACAATGGAGGATGGGGCACTTTCTTTGAGGGGCCATAACTCAGACCCCATAAATCCAATGCTCACCAAACTTGGAGGGCAGGTAGAGGAGAGTCAACCAGAGATCCCCTATGAATTTGGTGTCTCTAGAATGCTGGGGGGGGGCTATTCTACCACATCACAAGTCTCACAAAATGGTTTGTTTAGCACACCACATACTACAAAACAAAACAAAACACATTTTCCCAGTTTGTGCCCACCCCTATTCCTGCCTTCTCCTTTTACCCCAGCATTTTAAAGGTTATTTCAGCAACACTGGCTGATATTTTGCCAGATTCATTCTGGGAAGTCTAGTTCCCAGGTTTTCTGATAGTGGGGTGGATGCCTATCACAACACTAAACAAAATATGAAGCCTTGAGCTGCGGGAAGGCTCCCTGCAGGAAGACTGGATCAACACCATTCAGTATTGTGGCTTCTTGAACACTGTCTGAAACATCATCCACAGTGTTGGGGGTAGGGGAAAAAAGAAGAAAAGAGAAGGACTCCCTGACTGTCCATCTATCTCCCTGTTCATTGGCTGGCTTGTTGGTCATAAGCCTGCCAGGCCAACTGCTGTCACTGGCAGCCAACCACCACAGCAAAAGAATAACTAGTGCTGGAGGTGGGAAGTTGGAGAAGAACCACCAGGTGGAAGGGAAAGTAATTTGGAGCTGTAACACTGAAGTTTTTATTGAAAGTTAACATTACAGCCATACTGTCTTGCAAACACAGAGAGTGCAGATTTCACCATCATATTGAATTTAAATATAGGGGCTCAAATTTTTAAGGTCAGGTTGCAACTCCTATTGATTATTATGACACACAGCCATCCATATGACCATCAACATTGTACTCTCTTTTATTTCTCTGTTCCCCAGTAATCTGCCAAACTGTTTTGTTTTTTTTAAATCCATTTACTAAATTTGCTTACCACCTTCTACTATCACTTTTCAAACTGGTTTCCAACTTTGAACAATTATAGTCAGTAATGTTATCTTTAAAATCAGTAAAAGAAACACATCAAAGAGCAAAAACCAATGCAACTGTAAACTTAGGCCCTGGGTGTCCAGGAGAAAGGAGAATATATAAAATATTTTGAAGAAATAAATATACTGACCTTTCTTATAAATTCTCACTTATGCAATAACTGCAATAGCAATAAAAGGTTAATATTTCACAACACTCTATAATATGCCTTGAATCTGAATGTACCATAAAACAAAGGGGGAATCATTAGTTTGCCCAACAGTGATCAGATCATTCGATCCAGCTAAACAATTTACCTGCCACAGCTCTTCAGATGTATATATATGCTCTAACTGCTTATGAGATCTGTTGTCTGAACATGAATTTGTTTTAGCACACACAGTCTAGCATGCAACCCAGGCTTCAAGACAATGATAGAATTTCTAAGGCTTTCTGTGCAATCTAGCATTGCACCACCTACAAGGCAATCATCAGCTACCAGTTACACTGTAAATCAGCAATCATGAACGCTTATTTAGATCCTTCAACAAATTCAGGAACTAGAAATACCAGTCATAAAGTAAAGCATTCCTCCTATTTTAGTACTGGATCACAGAATGTGAGCCCCAACTCCCACCGAGCCCATGCTGGTGGGAGGGGGCTGATTTGCCTCCTCGTGAGGCAGGAAGATGAAGGACACCAGGCAGGCAGCATGGAGGCACGGGCCGTGGCAGCGGCCACAGGAAAGCCAGAGTGGGAGTGTATGCGGGCAGTACAAGGAGCGCAGCGGCTTCTTGATGGAGGCGTTGCTCTGCTCGGCCCCAGATGAGCACTTCTGTTAAAGGGGGATACACTTCTGTTAAAGGTGTCCTATCGAAGGACTGGCTCTTGATCCTGCCCCTGCATCCAAGGTGTTGGCTATAGAAGAACTGCCTCAGCCGCCCGTGCATACCTTGGACATCACAGCTGGTTCAGTAAAAGACTCCACTATTGCCAGGGTTTTAAACTGGGTGTGGAGGGGGTGGCCGGTCGATCGTGAATTCCAGTCTTACTCATCCAGACAAAAAGAACTGTCTGTTCACAAGGGCTGTTTCCTTTGGGGGAACCAGGTGGTGGTGAACATAAGAACATAAGAGAAGCCAATGTTGAATCAGGCCAATGGCCCATCCAGTCCAACACTCTGTCACACAGTAGCCAAAAATACCAGGTGTCATCAGGAGGTCCAGCAGTGGGGCCAGGACACTAGAAACCCTCCCACTGCTGCCCTCCCAAGCACCAAGAATACAGTGCATCACTTGCCTCAGACTGAGAGTTCCTATCTATACCTTGTGGCTGGTAGCCACTGATGGACTTCTGCTCCATATGCTTATCTAATTCCCTCTTGAAGTTCTCCATGCTTGGGGCTGCGCCACCTCCGGTGCCAATGAATTCCATGAGTTAATCATTCTTTGGGTGAAGAAGTACATCCTTTTATATGTTCTAATACAATTGCTCAGCAAGTTCAGGGTGTGCCCATGAGTTTTAGTATTGATAGAAAGGGAGAAATTACTTCTTTCTCAACATGCTGTCCCATTCATGATCTTATAAACTTCAATTATGTCACCCCTCAGCCATCGTTTTTTTCCAAGCTTAATAGCCCCAAGAGTTTTAACCTTTGGGAAAGGGGATGCAAACATTTTAGGCATCTGCCTCTGGAGACCAGTTCCATTAAGAACAGCTGGCTCCAAATAAAAGCTCGGGTGCCGTAAATGGTAAGTGGCCTGCTCCTAAGCGGCTGGCCAGGTTTTTACAGCAGGTCAGCAGCCCCTACCAAAGGGTAGTGGGTGATATGAAAGAGCTCTGCCTGGGACCCGCTGAGCATTTTGCCAGTTTGAGTAGGCTATACTCCTTTTAGCAAGCTTGAATAGATACAGTGTTATCGAAGGGGTTATTCCTTCCAAAATATCAAAATGGCTTAACTACTTTTTGCAGATGGGCTTATTTATTTTTGACACTGTAAATAAGGATATTTATTCAAAATAGCATTTTTGCATCGTGTTATTCAGAGAAAGACAGTATTAATTGCCATCTTCCAATTACAATATTGGGCCCTAATGCAATACAGATGTATTTCTGGTGCAGCAGCTTAAGAGTGAGAAGTGCAATCTGAACGGAAAACGGCTGAACTCTAAGGGTTTCCTTCTGCAAAGGAATCCTTGTCAGCAGCATGTGCGTGCACTCTGAGTTGGTGAATTGGCTTAGTTTTTGTCATGTGTTAGGATTTGACATAACCATTGCAATACGTCATTTGTGCTTTCTGTTTTTTGTTCTGGCAGGAATACAGTGTAACTTCCAATCTGATGCTGTGATCTGGGATTTGACAGCCAGCACGTCGTTGCATGTCATCGGTTGGTCCTAATGAACATATTTCATAGTTTTAATAGTGCATTTGTCTGTAAGGGGAGGTCCAGTGAGTAGCCATGGCCTGCCAGAATGGCGTTGGTCATGGTAGGCTGTGGATGGTGCCGGCTGGGATGCAGTGGTGCTGCCATAACAACAGTAATGATGCATGTGGCTTCCATGGTGGTTCTGTAGGGGCTGTTCTGCCCAAGCACTTGGCCAGGATAGAACTATTTTCTGGCCTGGCAACCCAGCTTACTCATGTATATATGGTAGTAGGGTTCATTGAACATAGGTTCCCATTACGGTGAATGAAAATATAGCCTGCATGTAGGTATACACCTGTTTGTACAGGGGCCAGTGCACTTTACTGCATGCTTGTCCTTGGTTTTTAGGATAGGAACCCAGTTTTTATAAGAAATTATAGGTACTGTGCAATCCTCAGGATACGGTGTTTTTTCAAAATGAACACACAAACAAATTAATAAATAACAGTTTTAAAGTGACAATACTGTTGATTGGCACTTATGTTTTGAAAGCCACTAACTTTTTGTTATGATGGATCTCAGTGGTCAGTAGAACTGGGAAAGATTATATACCAAGAAGTGTTCCAGAATGCCTTATAGGGGCAGTCTCTTGAGTTATAAATATTGAATGCCTGCATAAAGTCCTTCAGGGAACTCCGTGGCTGAGAGAATGTTTCCACTGTCTGCCACTCCAGTGGATTTGGAATTGAATCAGAGATGCTGTCTTCTGGTATAGACCTTAGACATGATAATTCTTGGCCTCAAGTTCCTATCCTTCAGGGTGCAGGATTGCCAAACAATCCACAGACTTAAGTCTTGTCTGTCTTATAGAGACTGAATATGTGGAGTTGCACAGCTTTGGTTTTTTCATGGCATGGAGGTAAAGAACGGCACCGGACAATTAACGTCCCTTTAAAGGGGGGGGGGCCCTTCATGTGCACCCAGGAATATCATAAGTCAATTCAATTGATCAGTGTTGACAAAAGCCCTTTGATGTTGGGCAGTGCCTTGCAAATCACAATGACTGAGCGAAAGTAAGCATTGCTGTGTAAATGCCTTTTCTACCCAGGAATATCATTACGTAATTCCTTGATTAGGGCAAACATGAGCCTTAGGATTATTGCAAAGTCATTGCAAAGCAATGACTGCGCAATGCAAACATGCTCTGTTCATGTAGTGGAATTTCTACTGCATTCTATGTAAGCTTGCGAAACGGAAGCTCTAAAAGACCAGAGGCAACCCATTTCCCTGGCTGTGGAAAACAGGTCATTTTGGCAAACTGGGTGTTACTGCACTTCCCGTTACAAAGATGGTTACTGCTTTGGCATGCGGATGGAATTCTGATGACCAGGCACCAGTTTTGCGGCAGTAGGCCTGGGCTTTGGGCAAGTTTGACATTTCCTGGAACTCTGGAAGTTTGGAACTCATTCGCTTGGCTCAGTGCTGCTTCCACTGCAGCTGCCTTGGGCTACATATTCCTTGCCTGAGTGGTAGTGTCAGTGGGACCTTGTTCAGGTCAGGACATTTGTCCAGTCACTGCACTCCTTTTTGTGGGGAGGTGCTGTGGCTCATGAGCTGTGGTGGGTTTTTGCCTAGCATTCAGAGAATGGAATTGCAAAGTTTTAAGTTATTAATGAAGTTTGTCCTTCAGGTGCTGCTGGCTGCAGGGCAAGATGAGGAATCAACATCTGTGGCCACAGCATGGTCCTTTGGGCCACCCACTGGGCCAAGAGGACTCCCTGGCCAGGAAGGCCCTTGTGTTACAGGCTGCGACAGACCTTTGGAAGATAAGAGCAAGATGGCCCAGGGTGTGGATAGTCTGGCCAGCTATTCTACATCATCATGAAGGGTGAGACCCTTATGATAAAGTGGAGACTGGCCTTGTGATGATAGGAGCAAGGTGGCATGGAGTGCACATGGTCTGGTGGCCATGCTGCATTATCATGAAGGGCGAGGCCCTTGTGATAAAGTGGAGACTGGCCTTGTGATGATAAGAGCAAGGTGGCATGGAGTGCACATGGTCTAGTGGCCATGCTGCATCGTCATGAAGGGCAAGGCCCTGGTGTCGCAAGCGGGCCGGTTGCCTGGGGTGCAGCCTCACCATGGCTTAGATGGCCCGGAGTACACATGGTCTGGTGGCTATGCTGCATCATCAGGAAGGGTATTGGCCCTGGCTTACAGGCAGAGGCTGACCTTGCGATGATAAGAGTAAGGTGGCCCAGAGTGTGGATAGTCTTGTGGCTATTCTGCACTGCCAGGCTGGCACAATTTTGGGGACTCCGCTAGAGTTAAGGCAGCCAGTTGCCTAGGGTGCAGCTGGTCTTGTCTGCAATAGCGCTGTGCCAGGTGTGGCATAGCGTGGGGGTTTATAGGTCCTTGGGCTGGATGAGATTAAGTGCCACTTGGCAGCTTTGAAATGCCATGGAAGGAGGCTTGGACCTCTTCTTGTTGTACCCTGATATACGGGTCGGGTTAATGGACCTGTATAGGGAAGACAGGGTGCACCTCCTTAACAAGGGCAACGCTATATTTCTGGCAGATTTGAGGTGAGGGGTGCTGTTGGCACTGGATCGCTTGGTGGGGGTGAAGGCCTAAGCCGAGGCTTGGCCTTTGCTATGGCAGGGTAGCGCGATCAGGAAGTTGAAATCAGTGAGTACCTGGGCATTGTTAAAAAGGAATTAAAGGGTCCTCCATGAACGGCTTTCGGGCCTTTGCGGCTCAAGGCCGGGAAGGGGTGATCTTCCTTAGAACAATATGGCCCAGCCTATCTTAGCAGGCCTTTGCAGCTTCTGGGGTGGTGGGCCAGGGGGTTCTCTGAAACATGCCAAACCGCTGGTCGAGAACCACATTGGCTGGCTCAAGATCGGGGAAGGTGCATCGCCCACAAGGTGATGAAGGTGGTCAGGAGTTTCATTCTGATTGTGGGGGCAATGACACTTAATGTAGGGAAAAAATTGTAATAGTTTTGGGGAAAAAATTGCAATAGATAGAGAGATGACAGATTCATTTCCAACCTGCAATGGATAACTGGAGTGCATTTTCATAAATGGTATGGGCAGCATTACCTGTAAACCAAAATGGCATTGTCTTAAAACTTAAAAATTAAGATGAGGTTGATGCATGTGTTAATTACATTTGATGGCTGTGTCAGGAAAATCCAGTAGCTCAGCCCAGTTTCCTAATCCTCACAATTACTGTTCTGCCATTTGATAGGAACCTGTTCGAACAATTTGAGCCCCTTAATGATTTGTTTTCTTTAATTTCAAGGCTCAGTTTGGCTAACGTGTCCACTTCTATAACAAATGTAAAGGTTTAATACCCCCAGTCTGCACATTCACATGCCCAACATCTGCACACCATCCCCAGCTGTGGCTTTCCGGAGCAAACCCCCTTTGAAACAGAGTATTTTGATACCACTTACCTACTGGTGTTTTCCTGATTCTCCGTTTCAAGCCACACTTTCCTGACGTCTGATTGCTCCATCAAGCCACTTCCGGGTGCTTCAACCCCCCTCCTCTCTGGGAAACTGCCTCAGGCTTCCGCTTTTAGTCTGCCATTTTTTTTAATGCCTTGGCGGTGTGTGCTTGAGCAGAGCTCCGCTCCTAAGTTAATGAAAGAAAAGCTTTAATGGTGCCTAATTTAAGCATTTAAACAAGTCCAGGATCTCAGGGAGGCCAGTTTGCTGTTCGAGATCTTGCTTTCAGCATTTATGAAGCATTAACCTCACATTTATGCTGTTTTGATACTCTGCATAGTGGGCTTTAGTGGGTGGAAAATTCACTGCTAGTTTTTTTCATCCCAGGCTAGTCATTTATACACTTTTACCCTTGAAATTGTGTTGGTCTTTAAGGTTCTACTGGACTCAAATCTTGATTTTTCTACTGCAGACTAATATGGCTACTCAACTGAAACTAGTCCTTTATATTATTCCTTATTCACATCTTTGACTATGACAAAATCAGAGTGGGAGCAGAGGCAGATCTCCTCTGTTATGATGTCCACAAGCCCTCATTCATGAAATCCAATAGATTAGTACCAACATTTAGAGTTCTTGCCACCTGTCAATGGTCCTTTTGTATGCCTTTCTTTCTTTGTAACACAATTTTTCCCTTAAACGGGTTGAAAGACCAGGGGCCCCCATAGGAATTTGCCTAAAGCCCAAGATCAGCAGGTGGTACATTGCTTTCAAAACTTGCATTATCAGAAAGAAGATGGTCAGGCACCCAGTATAAAGAGTTGGATCCAGCAATACACAAATGGGAAAAGAAATCTATTTAGTATAGTTCCATTTGCAGAAGGAATTGTGTAATCATTTGTGAAATATCTCCCGCTCCCATCTTAGTTTGTGTAGTTTTAGATATACAATGACATAAATATGCAAGATCTTGGCCAGAATCTCCTGACCCATGAAGTCATTTCAACTTGAAACACATTGGGGGGATTGTGAAATTCCTGACCTATCATTGTGTCCCTTATACTGTCTCAGTATGTAGGAGAGCTCTGTGAAGAGTTACTCATAAGCAGAGAAACTCCAGAGCTTTATTCAATGGCTTCAAAAAGAGGTATAGAATGGGAGATCTCTGGCTGTGTGTGTGAAAAGTTTGTGATTATGGTTGATCACAAAGTGAGCATAAGTTCTTAAAATATCTTTGACATGCCAAATATTAAGAAAAAATGCAAAAAAGCTCAAAAGTATTCTACTTGAGAAAAACTTCTGTGATTTTCCAGCCCCCCCCGCCAAGGAATTATAAACTGTTTACTTGACAAATATGACTAGCTTTGGGTAAGTTATTGCTCAAATTAACTTGTCAAACTATAGAAGTTGTGGTTTAATGATAGCACATTTCCCTGTTCTGAAGATGAATTTATATAACTTTCAACTGGCCACAGGGGGGTTACTGATTGATGAACCAATATTTGTAAATGGGCTGATTTGTATGCATTCATGTGTATGCAAGAATGTGCCTTTGTACATTTGTTCCATTTGATGCTTCAATGATTCAACAAATAATTGAATTTCTGGAATTTGCAAAGGGTGCTTATGATGAAAACATAAATATAGAACCAGTGTTGTGTACTGGTAAGAGTGTTGGACTAGGATCTGGGAGACCCAGGTTTGATGGAAGCTCGCTGGGTGACCCTGGGCTATCTTCTCAACCTAACCAACCTCACAGTGTTGTTGTGTGGATAAAATGAAGGAGGAGAGAATGATGTATGCCATTTTGTAGTCCCCATTGGGGAGAAAAACAGGATATAAATAAAGTAAATTAAATTAACAAAACTATACCTTTAAGTTTATCCATAAAGAAAAAACATCATAATGGTCATAGTCCAAAACAAAGTTACCAATGTCTAACTCTACCTGATTTTGTACATTAATATGTATATTAGTCGTATAATAGCATAGTAAAGAAATTATTATAATAGTTTACATTGGGGAAAACTTTTAAAAAACAGTTTGGTAACTTCAGATAAGAGAGTCATTCAGGAAAAAGGGATGTGTCTAAAAGCTACATAGTTTAAATTAATTCCAGAAATTAATTAATTAAATTTAATTAATTCTTCTAGTTACTTCCAAAATGAGCATACCTGGCCTATTTAGTTAATCCCTTAAGACTGTGTGCTTATTGGAAAGCTGTGTGTGGAATATTGTATGTACAGTAGTTCCAAAATAAATATAAACCATGTTTTTTTTTTTTAAGCAAGCAGATACAAAATACATTATTTCACTAAACTAAGTCAAGGGAGGGGAAGAAAAAACATATTTTTAAAGACTGAGGCACTTACTGTTTAGAACTTGAATATTTCCAGCATTTGACCTTCCTCTACCACTTCAGTAAATGTCCAAAGCCATAGGTCACATGGGAAGACTCAGGAACTGTGAGGTGAGGCAAAGGTATCAAGGAAAGGAGTCATTTTGTCGGCTTTTAACCTGCAACCTGGACCTTTTACTCTTAGAAGAGCAAAGAAAGAAAAAAATACATTGCAATGGGCTCTGTGCTAGTTACTTCAGAAGAGGCCCTGGGATTTGTTCTGAATTGGAAACCATACTAGGATACAAATCCAGTAATGTTGTATGAAATCTTGTTGTATCCATAATTTCTAGCATCTGTTTTTTACTAGATAGATGGTAGATACATAGGTAGGTAGGTAGGTAGGTAGGTAGGTAGGTAGGTAGGTAGATAGATAGATAGATAGATAGATAGATAGATAGATAGATAGATAGATAGATAGATAGATAGATAGAGTTCTTCATGTGTTTTAATCAGTTTTGTCAAAGCTTTGTTCAGAAGAAAGAAACTATTAAGAAATCTGTAAGGACAGCATAAAGAAAAGTTCTACAGGGTTATAAAAGCCACTTTGATTATCAGTTTTGAAAGGTACATAGATATATCTGAAATCCTATTTGCTGACAAAAAATTATTTTTAGTGAGGACATCTTGCAACATCTTACAAGATTTGGCAAACCATTCTCTGTTTTATCACTCTTTTGTAAAGAAGCAATTTCCTGCAGACGGAAAGGGGGGGAATTATACTCCTTTGCCTTTAATTGCTTGCACCATTTCTTTGGGCTGGTAGGTGACCTTTCTTTTTATTTGATCAAAAGAGAATTTAAGAAGCTTTGAGTCTTTGAATTAAAGTCCCCTTCAATTCAATCTGTGTTTTTCCTCCAACATGCTATTAAGGCAGCATCTAGAGACTAATATTCTTGCTTTGACACTCCTGACATATAAAACTAATGTACTTACATTTGTTTTCATAAACTACTTTCCAAAATTTAGGACACTATAATCATGACTGACATTGTTATGCTAGACAATCAGATTGCTAAATTTAGATATATCACTCAGGACTGAAATCACAATTTTACATAATTCCTAAATTTACTTGAGCACCTCTGATTTGGTTATGCTAATACTGTGAGATTATCAATATGGAATTGTTATCCCTGGGCATTAAAATTATCAGATCTTGGACAGAATTCTCATACCAAGGTAGAGAACAAAATAAAACAGAAGTCCAGTGACACATTAAAAACTCAACAGGTGCAGCATAGGGATGTGCATTCGGTTCGTCCGAACCAAATGCACCCCCGAAAATGGGCCATTTGGCCCCCTTTTGGGCAGCCATGAGCCAAGTCAGATTCTCTGGTCTGATACGGCCCGCCACTAAAAGCCGCCACCGAAACTCAGTGGCAGCTAAAAAACGGCCAGGGTGGGAAGGCACTTTAAACTGCCTTCCCATCCATGGCTTTTTCGGGTACCCCTGGGCCACGGGAAGCCCGAGCAAGTCAGTGTGCAGATGGGAGGGACGGGAGTTTAAACCTCTGTCCTTCCATGGCTTGCTCTGGTGCCCTGTGGGCTGTGGGGTGCCCGAGCAAGCCAGCACACAGATGAAAGGGACAGGGGTTTAAACCTCCTTCCCTTCCATGGCTTGCTCACATGCCCCGCACCCGCCAGGCACCCGAGCAAGCCAGTCCTGAGATGGAAGGGATGGGGGTTTAAACCCCCTTCCCTTCCATGGCTTGCTCGTGCCCCTGCACCTGCCAGGCACCCAAGCTAGCTGGCTTGCAGATGGAAGGTATGCGGCTGTGGGGTGGCCAGGAAGCCAGCCCACCAAAATTTGGTGGAATTTTGGTGGCCATTCAGCAGCAGTCCAAATGGCTGCCACAGGTCACTTAAAGTAGAAGGGAAAAGCAGCGAAACCATTTCTTCTTGCTGCCTTTCCCGCCTAAACTGGCCTTTTCCCGCCACTATCCTGGTCCTGGGGGGGGGAGGCCAGTTTCTCTACTCAAGAGGGGTGAGTTGCATCCTCTTTGGGCCAATTACAGGACAGTGTTATTTTTTTTTTGAAATTGTCTTGTGCTTGGCCCAAAGAGCATATAGGATTCCTACCTAGTGGTTGGACTCCATTGCTGTTGCTGCTTACTTATTTGGCTGCTTCAGCTGCTTGGCTGGCTGGCTGGCTGCTCTCTCTCTGCCTGCCTGGCCTCCCTGTACTAGTGGACTATTGGTGGACACCAGAAGACATCAAAAGATAAGAATTTCTAATTTTTAGTTTCTTTGCCTTGGTTGATTTCTGTTTAATTTTTAAAGCCCCCCCCCCATTTTTTAGTCCCTATGGCTTGGTTTATTTCATTTCTCTTTAATTTTTAAAGGACTTCCCTTTTTTCTTCTCTATTTGTAAGTTTCTTTGGCTGGGGGAGTGGATTGGTCTGTCTGTGTGTGAGGTTTAACTTCTTCTGTCTTCTCTGGGGTGGGTGTTGGGGGGTTTAGGCCTTTTCTTTTTAACAGTTTAAAAAGGTTACTTTTAAAAGTTGTATTGTTGTTTCTTTTTAAAAGTTTTGTTGTTGCTGCTGGGTTTTAACAGGTTTGCTGTTGCTTGGGGGGGTCTTTCTTGCTTTGGTTCCCCCCCCCCCATTTGGTGGGGTTAGGGTTGTGTGGTTTATGGGTTGTACTGTGTGGTTTTTGTCTGGTTTTGGCCCACTTGTAATGTTCTTGGGTTTTTTTGCCTTTGATAAGGGTACTGTGTGTTAGATTGCTTTCTGGTTTTATAGATAGATTCCTGGTTGTTTGTTTGTTTGATAGAAAGAGTTAGGATTTTCTTCTGGTTGCTGGGTGGAGGTGCTGCTGGTGTTGGTGTGGTGAGGTCAGGTGCTCTGTTTTCTAGGGTTGTTGGTGGAGTGTTTCTGGTTTGTTAGGGCTAGGGCCATTGATTTAAATAGGTCAGTCTAATAAGGGTCTGTTCAGGAGTTGTTTTTTTAAAAAAACTATAAGTTATCCAGTGTAGGGTTCTAGTTTATATACCTAACTAGGCCAGAATAGGCTACTATTAAAAGAGGTTAGGAGGGATTTCCTTAAAAGCAGTGCTTAAGTAGCCTTAAGTTTAACTACTTACAGAAAACAGTGTTCTGTGCACCTGACCTTCATTAAAGACCAGTGCTTACACACATTGCCTAGGGTCAACCCCAGCTTTTTAGTTCATCTCACAGACACCTGTGTTTCCTTTTTAGGAAATCAGGCTTGTCCAAGTACATTAGCCAGGAGAAGTTTAATAAATAGACATGAGCACTTCTAAAAAGGTTTGTTTCCTTCCATCTCTAGGATAGTTTTATAAAATCTTGAGCTAGGGAGAAGCAGGATCACAAAGTTTTAAACCAGTCCAGTTCCAAAAGGGAAAAAAAAAAACTGAGGAAAAGGACAGCTTAAGATCCTTTGAAAATCAAAGTAGATATTTGGTGGGAGGGTTCTTAAAAAGGTGTCAGGCTCTGTCAAGTTCAGGTGTCAGTGTAGTTAGTTACTTAGGTGCCTAAACACCCCACTACCTACAGTCAGATTAGTTAGAGACTTTGGCCAAGGGTGACATGAATGGCAAGAAAGAAACACAGAGGGGCCTTGGGAGCAAGGCAAAGGAGAAGAGCAGAGGGGTGGAGGGGAGGGTTAGGGGGAGGGATGTGGCTCCCCCCCCCTCGGCACAGGACCACAACAGAGCATCCTGGAGGCACCACTCCAACCTCTGGCCAGAGTGGTGCCACAAAGAAGCCACGCCTGGCTTTCTACCCTAAGAAGGATGCTCCAGGGGTGGCCCCAGCAGAGGTGCTTGCAGGTGCTGCTGGTACTGGGCAGGGGTCTACTGCTCAGGCAGTCACTCCTCAAGCCATTGCTGCTGAGGCTCAGTGGCAAGAGGAGGGGCAGCAAGAGCTGTCTTTGGGGTTGAGCTCTGGGGACAATTTTCTGTTTGCAGAGCTAAGAAGGCTGTGGAGGCACTGAAGGAGGAGCTGGCTGGCCAGCCCACTGCTTCAGTTTCTCTAGGCTCCAGCAGGCCTTCTGGTGAAGGACAAGAGAGGATGCTGGAAGAGGTGGAGGAGGAAGAGACAGAGGAAATGCACCCCAGGGGCCACCCATCTCAACCCCCTCCTCCCAGTCAGCGATCTCCTCGTGCTCCCACAAGACACAGTGTGTCTGCCCCGAGTGCCTCACAGAAGGAAGCTCAAGTGGTGACTGGAGCTGCTGGTCAGCAGAGTTCCACTTCCCACTTCATCTCCAATGTCTGGAAGTACTTCCAGCTGACGGAGGACCTACGGTATGCACAGTGCCAGCTGTGTAGGGCCTGGATCAGCCATGGGAAGGACCCAAGCCATTTCACACCTTCTGGGATGTGGTACCAACTGAAGAAGCACCACCAGGTGGAGCTTCTTCAGGAGGAAAGACTTGCTGGTGCTGGGGTGCCCAAGCGGTCACCACCACCTACAGCCAGCCAGGAGGAAAGTCATGCGGCAACCACCTCCAGCGCTCTCCTAAAGAGTGCCACAGCCAAGGAGGGATGCCAGGCATCTCTCACTGAGATGTTTGGTGAGGGTGGCACTAGCGTGGGGGGAGGAAGCATGGTAGGAAGATGGTTACTTGCTACATTGCCAAGCTGATCGTCGAGGGGAACCCCTTCACAATCATTGAGAGTCCAGTGCTGCGACGGTTGCTCAAATATCTTGCTCCCTGGTACATGGCTCCTTCTCACACCATGATGAACAGGAGAGTGGTGCCCTCACTTTACAGGGCTGCCAGGGACTTCATGAAGGAACAGCTCTCCTTTGCTGCTTGGAGGGTTATTCACTTCACATCGGATATCTGGACCTCAGAACTGGGGCATGATTTGTATCTCTCGCTGACTGCCCGCTGGTGGCAACCCAGTGACATTGTGCTTCATGGCAGGCAATAGAAGGTACTAGGCAGGGACAGGGCCCCTGGGCCAGCTACCACTAGGCTTTGCTACATGCCAAACCACTCGACAAGCCGCACATGGGGGTCAACATCGGAGGCACCCTCAAGAGGCAATTAGAGGAGTGGGTAGGTAAGGGCATCACCATGGGCTTCATGGTGACAGATGGTGGCAGCAACATGATGGCGGCAGCCAAAGAAGCGGGCCTGAAGTGCATTCCCTGCGCGGCCCACTTTATCAACCTCATGGTGAAGGATGCCTTGGGTGAGGGATCACAGAATCCCCAGCATGTCTCTGGGTACTGCACTTACTGACATCTCCTCGTGAAATGCCGGTACATTGTGGCCCACTTCTCAGGCAGCAATAAGGACACTTATCGGCTGTATGAGAAACAGACATTGATGGGCGTGCCAGACCACGGCCTAATCAGTGATGTCAGCACCCACTGGAACTCCACCTGTGCCATGCTGGAGTGCTTGGTGGAGCAGAAAGGAGCCCTGACTGCCCTGATCTCAGAGAGCGGGGTCATTCGGGAAGAGAACCGACTCATCCAGGAGGAGTGGGAGATCGTTTCTCAGACTGTGAAGGTTCTTGCACCCTTCAAGAGCCACACAGACATGCTGTCATCTAACACAGCGAGTCTGGCAATGGTCGTCCCCATGTTCCACATGGCACATGAGGGACTGGCCTTATTGTTGGAGCCAGGCACAGGACATGCAGGACTTGTTCCAGAGGTGTGCACGCTGGTGAGGAAGCTGAAAGAAGGCCTTGATGCATGCTTTCAGCCCATCTTCACCCAGCAGAAGGCATACATGTTGGCAAGCATGTGTGACCCATGCATCAGAGGAAGGATCGCCGAGTGGGTCAAAGAATTCGAACTCTGGGGAGACGTGCTCTCTGAACAGGTTGAATACAGGCAGGTCAGTGGGCTCATATTGCCAGGAGTTGAGGAAGTGGGGGGGCCAAAGCAGCATGACTGTTGCTCTTCCCCAACCTCCCCAGCCAGGCCACATCCTTCCACTGGCCCCCACCTCAGAGAGTGGAGAGATGGCACTCATGGGGTGGCTCGCTGGCCCCTTTGGGAGCAGTAGCAGGCCCATGAGACAGGACATGGCGGCTATGATGGTCAGGGACTACCTTATGGAGCCCTGTGAGTCACAGACCACCTGCCCACTGAGCTACTGGGCCACGAAGGAGTCGGTCTGGCTGGCCCTCTCTCTCATGGCCCAGGGGCTCCTCTCATGCCCTCCTACAAGCTTTCAGAGCGAGCACATTTTTTCACATGTGGGCTACATTGTCAGCCCACATTGCTCTTGCGTGAGACCCTGGACAGTGGAGAAGTTGGTCTTCCTCAAGGTCAACTTGCCACTGTTCAGCTTCCCAGACCTCGACTTTGAGTGTGACTGATAAGAGCACAGTCTTGTTGTGCCTGCATCCTCTCTTAGTCTGTGTGCTGGGAAGTTTGTTTAGAAACACTCTTACCAAAATTAAAATTAGAGAGAGAGACCAGAGAGAGCCACAGTCCCCAAATCATTCCAATTGGCAGACAGATGCCCCACCAAACTCCTCCCCCCCAATGGCATTCTTTCACCCAGGCCACCCTCCACAGAACACCTCCATAACCCCAGTAGCTGTGCAGCACTGGGTAGTATCCATCCACCCCCCTCCAAAAAATCACATGCTGCAGAAAAAGTTTTCACTCTACCCAGTAGAATACAATTCAAAAAACAGAAAAACCCACAGGACAAGAGTGCCACAGAAATTGAGAATTTTCTTTGCAGGGGTGGCTGGGCAGTGGGCACTGGGCAATACTCTCTGTAAGCTGTGCAGTCCTGTGAGTAAAAAGTGCACTTTGTGAGCTACTGGCATTAAAGTTGTTGTGAGCAGGCAGATGATTTGGCTACTGCATGAACTGGTTTGCTGTGGAACTAACTGTCCATTCCTGAGCTAAGAAAAAATGTGTGGGCTAGAGGCTAAAGAACTGTGAGATAACTCACAGTAACTCAGCTAAGCCTAGAGGGAACATTGGTGGCAGGTGAGGGAGGGCCCATGATGAGAGGGGCAGCTGCACCTAGGCTAAGGTTCCTCAAATGGGACAATGACAGCTGGTGCATTGCTGCAGAGAGAGGAGGATCAGGGTGGACAAACAGCAACACCCCTACCTCTCTTTTTCTGGCTTGACTCAATGGGTAAGGGTATGCTTGTGGACTGACTGGGCAGCAGTCCAACAAAATACCACTACCCAGATCTTTTTTTTTTTGGGGGGGGGGTGCAACTCTAGCTCACTCTAGCTAGAAATCCCTCAGGCAGGCAGTCCCGGATCCCCCCATCCACACTGCCCAGTGGACCATTGACAAGACAAGCAGTCCTTCTCGGGACTACTTGACAAGGGGTAAAGGGGATAGTCTTGTAGAGCTCAGCTGGCATGTCCCACAATAGCAGTGGGAGGAAGTAGTTGGGGGGGGAGGATCCAACCTGGGTAGGTAGGCATGGAGGGCCAAAAAGGTACACAGAGTGATGTTTTCAGTTTAACAGACTAATACTAGTCTCTTTATTGTGAGAACTACAATATGGATAGGAAAGATGAGAGAAAGAATAAAGGAGTACTAGATAAGGGAGGAGGCACGTGTGGGACTGGTGAAAAGGAAGAAAGGAAGTTTTTTTCCACTGAGATCTCCATTCTACAAATCAAAGGGGTAGTGAGGGTGCAGTAGACAAAAAACAGGAAGGTCAGTGTGCAGCTATCTGTCTCTTGCTGCAAAGTCTGGAGGAGGTTGATCCAGGGAAAGCACCTTCTTGACGTCGAGGTGAGCATGGGCCACATGCTGTCCTCCCAAGCAATCCATTCTGCAGTCCATCTGATCTTACAGGTGAGGTGAGGTAACAAGCTAGGGGGGTGTCAGGGAGGAGAGAGGTTGGCTAAGGTTGTGTGGAACCCACTTCTACCTATCCTTCCTTTCCCAGTTTCCTTGGGTCGGGGTCAGGGGGAGTCTGTGTTGAAACTTTTGAATGCAGTAATGTTGGCAGGCAAGCAGTGGCAGGCACAGGATTCTGTCACCAGACTGGCACTACTGCATTCAATGCACAGTTTCTGCTGCCCTTTCCTAAAGGCCCCAATTGACAGAGATTCTTTGATGTTATATAAGAACACAAGAGAAGCCCATGTTGGATCCATTCCAACATTCTGTCACACAGTGGCAAAAAAATACCAGGTGCCATCAGGAGGTCCACCAGCGGGGCCAGGACACTATTAGCCCTCCCACTGCTGCCCCCCGCAAGCACCAGAGCATCGCTTGCCCCAGAGACCAAGATGGTCTATAGCCACTGATGGACCACTGCTCTGCTCCCTTCTCTGCATCTTTTCAGTGCTAAAAATAACCTTTTTGAGGTGTGTATGGTGTGAGTGGTCAAATGCAGTTGCGCCATCAATACAGGGCCTGTATAAATGTTGTTCCTGTTGATCTTTTGGGGTTTCTGTGTGACACTGTGGCATGCTTGCACTGCCGCAGTGCCACTTGTTCTGGAGTGTGCCACGTTCTCCTGGCAAACAAGCAGTTCACTTTCCCTGAGATTCTCTGGGAGAATGCTGCCTGCTTGCCTGCTTTAAGTGCTGCTGGCTGGGTTTCCCTATTGGAAACAATGGAGGGAATGGGGGCAACCTGTTTTGGGGCCCATAGAATTGGACCCACTGGTCCAAATTCTTTGGGACATTGGGGCTTATGTGAGGAGAGATTCATGAACCTACCCTGAAAATTAGGAGCCTCTCCTTCAAACCACCTCTCCCCCAGAGCCACTAACAGCACCATGGAAAAAAACATAACTTTTTCCCCACCATTGAGAATAATGGAGAGGAGGGGGCAAACTGTTTGGGGACCCATAGAATTGGACCTCCTGGTCTAATCTTCTTGAACTTTGTTGGGTGGAGAGTCTCCAGCAGCTACCGTGTGAGTTTGGAGCTTCTCTCTCAAACTGCCTCCCCTCCAGCCCCCAAAATATATCCTATATTTTTGCCATTGACTTCAATGGCCCATAGGGTATAATGGGGCCAAAATTGATATTCGGCTGGCCGAAAGACTCCTGAATCGACTCGTACTACCGAAATTGACATTCGGGAGGCTTTCTGCCTGCCGAAATTGACTATGCCCAATTTGGCCAAATCTGAATCGGGCTGTTTTTTTTTTTTTTTTGCACACCCCTAGTCCAGCATATGCTTTTATGAGTCAGAGTTCACTTCTGATGGCACTACTTCAGAGAACAACCACCCTAGATTGGATCCATAAAATGGGTTGAATTCCATCAGCTTTTTCACTCCATCTCACTCAATATGGCTAACAATATGGCGGCTCCCTAGAGGCGGTGATCAGGAGCAGCACGGTCTACTAGCCCAGTTTGCTAGCCTTTTGGGACCCTGAAGTGCCGGAATTTGAAATATAAGACTCAAAGTTAATCGGGGGGGCTCAGCAAGTTTACCTTTGGCGCTGCTGCAGCCGCTGGCCAGCGAGGATGGCCAGTGAGGGATTCTGGGCTCAGAGGGGCCAGCAGACGGCCTGTGGTGTCAGACTCGGCGTCTGTGCCTTAGACTGGTGCCAGGTCTCCTGTGGGGAGCTCCAGGGCTGCGGAGGCAGCGGGAGGTAGGAAAGACCAATGTGATCACCATCTTGCAGTATGCCGTGTGCTGCGGCCGAGACAATAGCGGCTGGGACGACAGCGGTGGGAATACCCCCAGGGTGAGCCAGGAAAAGGGGGTGGAGGGGGTGTCCGGAGAGCTGGTGCATCTTCCCCCCCACCCTGTCCGAGTCCGAGCTCAGAACAAGGACTGCAGGCACGAAATTGCCCCTGAAGCACCGAAGCCCTGTCTCCCCTTGGGAACAACAAGCCGACAACTGAGCCAAGAACTGAGCCCGGATTCAAATAACTATCAGTGGCACAGGGAGAAGCTGAATGGAGTACTCGCACACAGTGAGGAGAGGACTGAATTGCCACCTGTGAGGAGAGAGCGGGGGGTCAGCTGGATCCCGGCATTGCGGGCCCCAGACAGAGGAGAGGGAGTGACGACCTCTGGGAGAGGGATAGTGGCACTCCAGGACCTTGGAGGCGGCGAAGCCTGGACTAGAATTACCATCTATACTGCTGAAAGTCTCTAGTTAAATTGATAAATTGAGGAAATTGGCTCAGCCACCAGATTGGGATTTGATTGACGGCTAGGAAATATTATTACTATTGATTTGCCAATTAATTGGGGGACGATTAAGGAAGGGGGATATTAGATTTTCAATTAATTGGAGGGTGGGAGTGAATGCCGCAATCAACTGTTAATCCCGCTAATTAATTGGGGAGGGGATTTCCCCCCCCTTGGAGAGGGTTGTGCAATTAATTAGGGGACAAGTGTTAGGGATTTATCAAGCTGCCCATTAAGGTTACAACGGTGGGAGAGTTAGTAGTTAAGGGTTGTTTCAGTATAGAATTTAATTGTTAGCTGACCCACTGATTTAAGTCTCAGGAGCTTTAGTAAATGGACCCTGACCCTCAGCCTTTATTGAGTACTGGTTGGGGGGGTAAGAGAGAGTATAGGGAAACCCCCAGCCTTTATTGAGCCTACTGGTTGGGGGGGGTAAGATAGAGTAGTAAATAAAATAGGAAAAGATAGGGGGAAAAGGCAACAGGAAGCTACTGAGCTTAGGTTAGGGCAGTTAAATTAAAATCGGTTTACCAGCAGTAAATCAGCCCCTTAGTGAGCAATAACAACTTACCGCAGACCGGATCACCATCAGCTGTAAGGGAATCTGTGGTTTTGCCTATTGTGGCAGACAAAGATCACCAGGTGCAGCAATGATTGGCCAGGAGATTCTGGTGCTCTTGGGGAGGGGAAGGTATAGCGGTGGGACCAGGCAACAAGGAAAGGGAAGGGGGCAGGGAAACAGGGAAGCTCGGCCACCTTCCAGCTTGTGTCCCATCCCAAGGGTGACAGACAGTGGGGCAAGGAGGATAAACCCCTCTCTGACATTGGTGCTGTGCAACGCCAGGTCCATAAACAACAAGACTGCAGTCCTTCGAGACCAGGACATGGACCTGGCGTGCGTGACCGAGACCTGGGTGCGAGATGGGGAGACAGTTGCTCTCTTCCAGATGGCTCCTCCTGGGTTCTTGGTCCTCCACCAATCCCGGACATTGGGGTGGGGGGAAGGAGTGGCTCTGTTCATTCGGGAGGCTTACTCCTTCAGGGCACTCACGGTCGCTAAGATCTCAGGCATCGAGTGTGCCAGCTTTGTTTGGGAAGCCGGGGAGAGTTTGGCTGTCTGGCTGGTGTACTGACCGCCCAATGCACTGGCGGACAGCCTGCCATCTCTGGTGGAGGCCGTGTCAGGCTGGGCACTGGAACACCCCAGGCTTCTGGTCTTGGGGGACCTCAATGTCCACACTGACGACGCGACCTCCACCCGAGCAGTGGACCTAGCATCGTCCATGGCAGCGCTGGGACTCTCCCAATATGTAACGGTCCCCACTCATCAGGCTGGTCACACGCTTGATCTGATCTTTGCGGCTGGGATTACAGTGGACCGGATTACTGCTACGGCAGTACAATGGTTGGACCACTATGCCCTGAGGGCCTGGGTGAACATGTCTCCCCAACCCTGTTTGAGTGGCGAGCAAATTTTGGCTCACCCGCAAAGCCAGATGGACCCATTGCAGCTTCAGATGGCTCTCCGGGATCCATTGCCCCCTGGCGACTTGCTGGATGAGCTAGTCGAGGACTGGAACAATCGACTCTCGGTGGCCATTGACAAGATCGCTCCTAGACTCCCTCTGCGCCCCCAATGGAGGCTGGCTCCTTGGTACACCCAAGAGCTGAGGCTGATGAAATGAGGGCTCAGATGACTAGAGAGACAGTGGCGGTGAGCTCAGGACGAAGCATCAAGAACATCTTATCAAACGTTTATGAAGTTGTATGAGATGGCAGCCAAGGCCGCAAAGAGGGAGTTCTACATGGCTGAGATTGCATCTGCAAGCTCACGCCCGGCACAAGTGTATAGAATTACTTGGTCTTTAACTACCCTGCCGTGGAGCGGACAAAATGTGAGGGAATTGGATATTGGCTGCGAGGCTTTTATGAGCCATTTTCAGACAAAGTCTTGTCGCTTCGCCGCGACCTCCCAGCCAAACGTGAGACAGTGTCTGAACTTGAGGTTCTATGCACGTCTTCTGGTCCCATTCTGGATCACTTTGGACCTCTTAGCCTAGAGGAAGTTGATAGGCTGATCTCAACTGTATGCCCAACCACCTGCAACCTCAATCCGTGCCCCTCCTGGCTAATTAAAGCTGGCCAAGAGGGGGTTCGAAGTGCCCTCAGGGATATTGTCAACAGGTCCGTATTTGAGGGA
This sequence comes from Gekko gecko, assembly GCA_029375565.1. Taxonomy (NCBI): domain Eukaryota; kingdom Metazoa; phylum Chordata; class Lepidosauria; order Squamata; family Gekkonidae; genus Gekko; species Gekko gecko. Next base: position 145,003,503 of record JAPDNY010000005.1, read on the forward strand.
CATTTTCCTGGGGCTCTCAAGGGAGCGACAGTCCGTCGTCTCTTAAAAAAAACCATCCTTGGACCCGGCCGAATTGACTAACTATCGGCCGGTCTCTAATTTGCCCTATTTGGGCAAATTAATAGAGAGGGTGGTGGCGAGACAGTTGCAGGCCTACCTAGATGACACTTCCACACTAGACCTGTTCCAGTCCAGCTTCCGCCTGGGCCATGGGACTGAGACAGCACTGGTCGCCCTCACAGATGACCTCCGAAGGCATCTGGATTGGGGCGGGACGGGAGTGCTCCTGCTGTTGGACCTGTCAGCGGCATTCAACATGGTCAGCCATGAGTTGCACGCCCACCGCCTCACCGACGTGGGGATTCGAGGCCTTGCCTTGCAATGGCTTGTCTCCTTTCTCCAAGGTCATGGACAAAGGGTGGCACTTGGGGAGAAGCTGTCCCAAAGGCACCCACTGGTTTGTGGAGTGCCCCAAGGAGCAGTTCTCTCCCCGATGCTATTTAACATCTACATGCGCCCCCTTGCCCAGACTGCCCGGAGGCATGGGCTAGGGTGTCACCAATATGCGGATGACACCCAGCTCTATCTGTTGTTGGGCGGTCAGTCTGGCTCTAACTCAGAAGATCTGGACTGAGCGTTGCGGGACGTAGCAGGCTGGCTTAGGCTGAGTCGCCTGAAACTGAATCCGATGAAGACAGAGGTCCTTTGCTTGAATCGGAGCGGTACGGGGTTAGGGGTCCCTCTCCCGGTCTTCGGTGGGGCACCTCTGGTGCCAGCGCCAAGGGTCAGGAGTCTGGGAGTGCTCCTGGATGCTTCCTTGTCAATGGAGGCCCAGGTAGCAGCCACTGCCAAAGCAGCCTTTTACCATCTTCGGCTAATCAGGCAGTTGGTCCCCTTCCTCGAACGCAATGATCTGGCATCAGTGATCCATGCTTTGGTCACCTCAAGGCTCGTTTACTGCAATGCTCTCTACATGGGGCTACCCTTGGGGCAACTCCAGAAGCTGCAGCTGGTGCAGAATGCAGCAGCCAGGTTGCTGATGGGACTTCCCATGCGGGAACACATCCAACCTGTGCTAAAGCAGCTGCACTGGCTGCCAATAGCATTCCGGATACGCTTCTGGATATGCTGGTTTTGACCTTTAAGGCCCTAAATGGTCTGGGGCCTGTCTACCTGAGGGACCGCCTTTCCCCGCACGTTCCCCCAAGAGCACTGCGTTCAGGGACCTAAAACTGCTTGGTCTCTCCTGGTCCTCGAGACACCAGGCTAGTAACAACAAGAACCAGGGCATTCTCTTTAGCTGCGCCGAAGTTATGGAACGAGCTCCCGGCTGAGATCCGGGCACTATGTGATCTACAAGAATTCCATAGAGTGGTAAAGACCAAGCTCTTCCGACAAGCATTTTGAGATGCGGCCACATTGGCACCGCCGCAATAGCACCAGCACAGGCACTTGACATGCTTACCCACTGGCACCAACATCTTACACAGCACTTTATAAGGAACGCCACCATATTTTAATGTATTTTAATGTATTCTAATGTATTTTAATGTATTGTAAGGCAATCTAGTATTATGTTACTAGATTGCACTGATTTGTTTTAGAGGGGATTGTATTGTGGCTGTATTGTATATTACAATGTTGTAAGCCGCCCTGAGCCACCTCGGTGGGAGGGTGGGATACAAGCCTAATTAATTAATTAATTTCACTCAGTCGCACCTAATCTCCCAAGTTAGACAAAGAAGTATGAGTGGCCCAAGGTTATCCAACAAGCTTCCATGGCACAGTAGGTATTCAAACCTGGGTCTCCCAGATCTTAGTCCAACATGCAAAACACAATGCCATGCTCTTTACAGAATTCCCATGCTTTCTTGTAAGGAGCCAGTGTGGTGTAGTGGTTAAGAGCAGTGGACTTTTATCTAGAGAACTGGATTTGATTTGCCGTTCCTCCACATGAAGCCAGCTGGGTGACCTTGGATCAGTCACAGTTCTTTCAGTACTCTCTCAGCCCCACATACCTCTCAGGGTGTCTGTTGTGGAGAGAGGAAAGGAAGGTGATTGTAAGTCACACTGAGATTCCTTTGAGTAGAGAGAAGTAGGGTATAAAAACTAACTCTTCTTCTTCTAATCCTCAGCTGTGCTATTTATTTCCCTACTAGGGCTGCTAAATAGAAAGAGTCCATATTTATGTAAACAGCTGAGGATGCAAACCTCACTGTCTCCCACACTCTGATATGGGTGGAGAAGGCAAATGACCAGAACATTCCTTTGCACAACAAGTAATCCCTAGTTGGAATAACAAAACAGAACGTTTTTCTCCACTCCAAAAATCTGGCAGATCACCCCTACTGACTTCTCTTTGCAGCACCAGCACCAAGGGGAGAGTGCGGGGGATGTCACCAAAGGGCAAAGGGGGTTTCCCTTATTCCCCGTGTCCTGTTAACCCATTTTATGACTCCAATTTTGAATAATATACATACAACCTGTTTTGGAATAAATGGCTACAACTTTATTGGTTAAAGCTGTAAGAAGCCTTGACACAGTGTAAGGAACTGGATCCTGGAAATTGACTGCCCCACCAGTTAGTCAATGATCTCCTGGCCACCCCAGCTGGGGTCATGAGAACCATGGGATTCCACAAGGACGACTGCCACTAAGTGGTCTCCCCTGTAACCTGAGCTTGAGGTTAGCCCCAGCAGCCACTGAGCAGGGCCCACTCCTTGAATCCTTCAGCCCAAGAACCCTTAAGGGGATCCCCATACTCAGGAAAATGGGCACACTGGCCAGTTTTCTTGAGAATGCATCCAGCCCCATGCTGATACTGCCACAAGAGCTGGGCCTCCTGCCACTCAGCTCCCTCCAATGCTCCTACAGTCGTAGCCAACCGCATAGGCCATCTCTAATACCATGTAGCCATGTATCCATCCCCCAGTGACACAGGTGGATGCCATCAGGACTAAACAGGGCTGGCAGTCAACATGAAACATCCAGATGGGAGATCCTGTGGCCTCCCTGTCCTCCATGCACTTGTCCAACCTGTTGGCCATCTTTTTTCTGACCATATCAACCCATGCCAACTGGCCAAAATACATGGTAGCCCAGTCCAGTTTGCCCAGTATATACATCATGACACCAGGAAAATTAACCCTCTGCCATTGCTAGGTGCCCTAGAATCAGGGCCAAGCATGAAATAGGGATGGGAACAATCTACAGGGGTATAGGGTCCAAATCCATTACCATAACATAACATATTTTCATATATAAAACAGTATTTTAAAGAATTCCTAGCTCAAGACCTTATATGCTTGGGATTTGATTGTATGTGTGTAGGCTCCTTGTTACAAGTTTGTTCTGAGAAATAATGCTTGGGCTTTGGGGATGCGGTGTGTGAACAGCTCCACCACCTTAAGCACTGCTAATTGACAGTATGTGGGAATTCCAGAATGAATAGCCCACTAAACCACTGATGTCTACGCAGATAGAGATAGAATAAGAGATCTGGCTGAATTTGAAAAGATATGCAACAGGAAGATCATCTACTAGGACGAATCTATAAACTTTACTTCAATATGATACAGAAACAGAACATGTGCATGATGAAATGGATACAGAATTCTGGTGAAGAAATATTACTCCAACAATGGGAAAATATATGAATGAAATATATACAATTCACTGTGAGTCACGCACTAAGGGAAATTGGTATAAATTGTTTTTCTGATGGTGCATTACCCCAAAAGATATTGAGAAGATGGATAAGAATTATAATGGGACTTGTTGGAAGTGTAAAGAGGTGGATGACACTTTTCACCACATGTGGTGGACATGTAAAAAGACAAAAAAAAAATTGAAAGACATACATGCAGAAATTCAGAAAACCTTAAAAATTAAATTATCTAAAAATGAGATAATATGTTGTTGGAAATTTTACCAGACAATACCAAAAGAATTTTACAAAGACTATTTAGATATATGTTAACTGCAGCCAGACTAGCATTGGCAACAAAATGGAAAGCAGAAGAATATCCGAACTGTAAAAACTGGAAAGACAAAATGGCTGAATATGCTGTAATTGCAAGACTAACAAGGTATATAAATTTAAAAAATAAAGAATTTGAGGAGAAATGGAAAGCCTATTATGCCTATTTTTGATAAAGGTTGAAGAGAGGAGATATAAACAACTACCAAATCGGGTTTGATCTGTAAGAAGTAACTGAAACCTTCTTGCTAATTCATCAGCAATATCTATATTTGTCAATATACTCATTATTTTATGCATGCTTATTTTGTTAAATGTTTTATTGATATATTTTCCCTGCTTTTGTAACTACAGTTTAAGATAATATTTTAAAATCATTTAAGAATTAATGTATTTAATTTAGAAGAAAGCTGTATGAATGTCATATCAAGGTTAAATATTTAATATCTGAAGATTATAGAACCACTAGTTTTAATCCAATACAGTATTTTAAGTAAATAAGGGTATCGTATGGTTTTACTGGCTCTTGCTGTAATAAATTAGGTCGATCAGTAAGAGTATCTTGTATGGAAATAGAATTAAATACTTTTTACTTCATTTTGTCCCATTCTCTCCCAACTTCTGATGTAGCTACAATTATAAAAATTGTAATTAAGGTTGAAAAGGGAAATATTCTTGAATATTTTTATATTTGACATATATTCTCTATATATTATACATTATCTATACTTTTGAAAGTCCTTGATAACTGTAAATATTGAAATTTTTCTTTCTCATTTCAATTCCTGTTTCTTTTTCTGTACCCTTATCCCTGACTGAAGCTTTGGTGATGAGAGAAGGAAATAAACCAGTCAGGATTCACATGATTGCCTGTGAAGTGAATGCTGATTTCACAGACTAACCATAGTTCAAATAAACCACAATTTTATGTCATGCCGGAACCAAGCTGTAGCATGCAATGCTGTACCAAGGTACTAATGTATCAGTAAAAGTCTGTGAGACAGCGGTGCAGATTACTTGATCCTATTTAGGGGCTATTCTGGGCCTATCTGAGGCTGTGTCACTGGCACAACCTTACCCATTTTCTTTAACACCAGAATTTCTACTTAGCAGGTGTTACAGAACTGGACACTTCAGCAATATTGACTTCAGTGACAATTTGCACTGCTTATTGCAGAAACATTCAGTTGAAATAGGCTGTTGCTGATATAATTCTTAGACAGTCAGAATGGGGTATGTTGCTTATACATTTCCTTTGTGTTGTTTAGTAATTTTGGTTGTCATTTCATCATTCTATTCATTCAGATCCTATCATCAGAAGTGATAGCATGTTATGTTCCATTTGCACAAGTTTCAGCTCTGAGGTCATTTGGATTGTGGCATACAAAACTGTGTTTCGCAGGCAACTCCTCTCAGTAATTTCCACAATTTAATGTCTCATGATTATGTAATCACTTCTTTATGCCAGCTGTAATTTTGTTAACCAGCCTGATCTGGACCAATAATTGATCATACACCCTGTTCTCCCTTTATGATAGACGCTTAAAAAAAAAAGGCTTTCCATTCTCCCTTTATGAGGGATACTATATTTTATTTCTCTTAGCAGTCTTCTTGGAAAAAGAAGTTGCTAACATTCTTTAGCCAAGTCTTAACCCTTGGGATAGGGTGATAGGGACAGGAAGGCAGAAAAGATCTATCAGATTTCAGTCTGTTGCATTGATGTAGGCGCATGTTTCAGTTTCTCATGACATGTAATTATTCCATACTTGAGAATTTGCATGACCTGAAATGAGGGTTATTTCAGATGATATTGTGAAAATGCTATCTGTGATGTTGGATCCATGGTGCTTCATTTACGTATGCATGATGTGGCAGGCATTAACTGATGAACACGCACATGAGAACCACATTTAATGATGATAAATAAGAGCAAACAAAGCCGCTAACAAGGTTGCCTGTTTCCAGCAATCAGCAGGTAATCAACCACTGCCACACCCTGTTGCCTGCTGCTGATCAATGTGATGGCTTGAGGGGAAAACTCTCTCTCTCTCTCTCACTCTCTCTCTCTCTCTCTCTCTCTCTCTCTCTCTCTCTCTCTCTCTCTCTCTGGTACTGCTCCTACGGCTATCACCTTAAACAGAAATTAGAACCAAAGAAAATGTTTTAAAAGACCTTACTCAGTATTACTTCTCTTATATTTGATTATTGTGCCTATGGATTTTGCCACTGAGAGGGTGACTCAATCATTTGTATCCGATAGTAGCCATGACACCTGGGCTCACACATCTGACAGTCCTGTATCTTTAAGTAAAGGGGTGACTAAATTAGCCCTCAACTCATCAAATTTGGGGCACTTCATAATCACATGTTCAATGGTTTTGATCGTATCATATGAGCATCTGCATGTTCTATTAGAATATGATACTTTATTATATCTGCCCTCCAAAACAGCAGAAGGAAGGAAGTTCAGTTTTGCCAAAGTAAAAACTCTATTTAGTTTTGGGACTGTCAATTGATAAAAATATTTCAGCAGTTGTACCGGGAGGAAGAAAATACTATCACTGATGCCATGACATCATTCCTGGGCAAAATCCAGAAGTGATGTCACACCCACCCCCTGATGCTATGTGATGCCAGAAGTGACATCATAGCACTGGTGACACTGCTGTTTCCATTCCGACTTCTACACTGAGACAGCCTGGCAACCCTAGCCACTAATATGCTAATTGGAGGGATATCATGAAGTTGCTGCTGCAATGGTTGTGATGCCTACCTCCCACTTCAAGAGCAGAGAACCAATTAAGATGCTCTGAAAGAAATCCTCTGCCAAAGGTCTTTGTTTGAAGAGGTCATTTCTTTCACAGCTGAAGAAGACTGTGATTGGACACTTTCTTAAGAAAACCTCTTTGGATAAGAGGGGTAGGCAACTATAGAGCAATGTCCAATTTGGGGTAAGGTGATTAGCAGCAATTGAATAATGATTTGTTTTACCTAAGATAGATGTAGATCAAGATGGGTAGCCATGTTAGTCTGCCTATAGCAACAGAAAAGAGAGTCAAGTCGCATAAAGACTAACAAAATTTGTGGCTGAGTATGAGCTTTTGTGAATCACTGCTCACTTGATCACAAAAGCTCATACCCTGCTACAAGTTTTGTTAGTCTTTAAGGTGCTACTGGACTTTTGATCTTTTCTATTACTAATATAGATGTATGTGATTTTGCTTGGGCACTAACAATTAATGAGAGAAGAAACAAGAATGCAGACAAGAGGATGAATCAATATATATTATTACCATATTGTCTTGTGATTCCAGACTTACATCTAAACATGCATTTAATAATGAAAAGACCACTGGTTTTCACAGTAGGAAACCAAAACTGCAATACTTTAGTATTTAATAATACAGCCATAATTGGTTCTAACATTATTAAATGACATTTTTCACTGAAATTTGTCATGCAGTTTATTTCAAAACAATTTAAATAGTGTTGTTAATAAAATGTGATAAAAGAAACCTGAACTAGAAACATTCCAGTGTCAAATTCAGACTAGTTGTGTGGCTAGGAAAACACAATGCAATAGATTCACAGGTACTTCTGCTTGAACAAAGGGAACAGTTTTGCTGTACTTGCCACATGAGATGCAAGCCACACACTATGTCCCAAGTGATTCCTACAACCACTAAGAGAAGTTTTTCTCAGGTGGTAAAGGACGCTGCAAAAAATGAAGGAGAGGTGAGAAAATCAGTTCCATAGGAGGTTCTTAGTATGAAACAAAAAACTGTGAATTTTTTTGTTTAGCCCCCTCCCCCCTTTGACTTGTATTGAAAACTTTAGTATTCTGGGATGAGAATCTAATGCTGTATTTAATTTTATACAATCTTCAGTTACCTGCTAACACTGAGAACACACACCCTTCCATGCTTCCTTATTACTGCTGGGCAAATGTTTATACTTCATACAAAGGTTTTCTCCACTTGAGAAAGCCATTGAGATGCAGTTGTCAGAGCTCTGGCCTTGGTATCTTGACAGCTTTGAAAATCACATTTCATCAGAGTGAGGTGGATAGAAAATTACATCAACACCATATTAGATTCATAGAAAAAGGTAGAAATAATAAGATCAAAATGGCATGATCTATATATGAAGGGGGAAACATGCTAAAAATCAAGCCTGTTTGTGTAGTTCCACTTCATTCAGAAACATGGTAATTTAATATCAAACATTCACTAAACAAATGTCTGTTAAATCATAGAAACACAGAGTTGGAAGGGGCCATACAGGCCATCTATTCCAAGCCCCTCCTCAATGCAGGATTAGCCTAGAGCATCCCTGACAATTGTTTGGCCAGCCGTTGCTTAAAGACTGCCAGTGAAGGGGTAGCAGCTGATTCCATTGCTGCACAACTCTTACTGTAAAAAAGTTTTTCCAAATATCCAGCCGGTACTTTCCTGCCCTTAATTTAAACCAATTATTGCGAGTCCTATCCTCTGCTGCCAACAAGAACAGCTCCCTGCCCTCCTTTGACAGCCCTTCAAGCACTTAAAGAGAGAAATGATGTCCCCCCTCAACTTCAGACTAAACATTCACAAGTCCGTCAGCCTTTCCTCATAGGACTTGGTCTCCAGGCTCCCAAACATCCTCATTGCTCTCCTCTGCACCTGCTCCATTCTGTCCCCATCGTTCTTGAAGTGAGGCCACCAGAACTGCACAAATAATCCAGGTGCAGTCTGACCAAAGCCATGTATAGTGGACTATCACATCTTGCAATCTGGATATTATGCCTCTGTTGATACACCCTAAGATTGCATTAGCCTTTTTTGTCACCACATCACACTGGCTGCTCACCTTTAACTTACAGTCCACCCGTACCCTATCTCTATCTTCTAGTGTATTTGCTGCTCCTCCCAATTTGGTGACATCTGCAAATTTAATGAGTAGCTCCTCCACACCCTCATCCAGATCATTTATAAAAATATTGAAAAGTACTGGGCCCAGAACTGAGCCCTGTGGCACCCCACTGGACACCTCCCTCCATTCAGATGAAATTCCATTGACAACGACTCTTTGAGTGTGGTTCTCCAACCAGTTCCCACCACCTAACTATCCTAGAGTCTGGTCCACAGTCCTTTAGTTTACCCATCAGAACATCATGAGGAACCCTTTCAAAAGCTTTATTGAAATCCAGGTAAACAACATTAACAGTATTCCCTTGATCCAGTAAGCTTGTCACTCAATCAAAGATGGAAATGGGGTTGGTCTGGTAGGACCTGTTGGGAACAAATCTGTACTGAGTTCCCCAGATCACCAAGTTGTCATTTAAATGCTTGCAGATTGATCCCTTTAAGATCTGCTCCAGTATGTTCCCTGGGAAAGAGGTCAGACTGACTGGCCTGTAGTTTCCTGGGTCAACCCTCCTCCCTTTTTTGAAAATTGGGATAACATCTGCCCTCCTCCAGTCTTGTGGCACATTTCCCATCTTCTAAAAGGCCTGGATGATGATGGACAAAGGCTCTGCAAGCTCTCTAGAAAGTTCTTTGAGCTCTCTTGGGCGCATACCATCTGGCCCTGGGGATTTGTATCAAAAAACACACAAAGTGAGGAAGTCGCTATCATATGCAAAAAGTATGTATTAGAATAGTAAACACATCAAGTGTACAAATAGAAATACATTTATAGAACATCCAATATTACAGACCAATAGTTTACAGACCAACGGTGTCAACAGTTTTCCAACAATTTGCAGTCCAACAATATCAACAGTTTTACAAAGAGTCCGGCTTCAACTTAGTTTTGATGTAAAACTTCATCAGAAGTGATTACCAGCAACAATTATGGGTTTGAATCTCATTTTGCAGATGAACAGAACACTCTCTATTTTGCTATGCAGTATACTATCTGGGACTAGCCCTTCAATAGGCTTGAAAGCTTTTTATACGTGGGCAAATCTCTATGTGGAGTTCTTACAGCTACTAAAAGCATTTTCCATTCAAAATGAAGTTGAAGATGGACTCTTCATAAAACTGTTGATACTGTTGGGCTGTAAATTGTTGGAAAACTGTTGACACTGTTGGTCTGTAAACTGTTGGTCTGTAATATTGGATGTTCTATAAATGTATTTCTATTTGCACACTTGATGTGTTTACTATTCTAATATATACTTTTTGCATATGATAGGGACTTCCACAGTTTGTGTGTTTTTGATTCATATATACTGGGAGGTTTCTGCTGTGTTGTTACCTAGGGATTTGTACTCATGCAATGCAGCTAGGTGCTTCTCAACTACCTCTCTGCCCATGTCAACCAGTAGCCCAGAAGCTGTGCCTTGCCTTCTACCATCTCTAGATTAGCCTTTTCTCTTCTTCAGGGGAAAAAAACTGAGGCAAAATAGGTATTAAGCCTTTCTGCTTTCTCTCTGTCCAAGTTTCTCCATTTTCATCCAGCAGTGGGCCCATCACCTCTTTTGCCTTGCATTTGCTGCTCACATACCTGAAGATTTTCTTGTTGTAGCAAGCCTCCCTTTAGCTCACTGTGAGCTTTGGCCTCTCTGATGGTTGAACATTTCCTTTTTCTCCCTTAGCACATCCACACAGTTCTCTGTTCATCCACATTGGCTTCTTGGATCCTCTACCATATTTCTTTCTTGTGATGGCTTGAGCTTGCAAGAGCTCTTGTTTTAAAAGAGCCCACCCTTCACTTGCTCTCGTCCCTTCCAGCAGCCCTGCCCATGGAATGATTCTCATCATGCTCCTGAGTTTATTACTACTATGCCCTACTACTATGCCCTACTATCATGCCCTACTAAAATCTAAAATATATCTGTGGCTACAAACTTCCTTGGTCCCCCACAGCAAAAGGTATTCTAGCAGGACATGGTCACTTCCCCCTAAGGTCCCTACCACATTCACCCCATCTGCCATCTCTTGCCAGTTGGTCACTATTAAGTCGAGTATGGCCGAGCCCCTTGCAGCTTCTGCCAGGAAATTGTCAGCCAGACAGGTCAGGAATGTTCATCACTGTGGATGCTTTGCAGAATTTGTCTCCCAGCACACATCAGGGAAGCTGAAGTCACTGATAACTACCAGGTCATGTTGTTTAGATACCCTGTCAAACTGTTCAAGGAAGGCAACATCCACTTCTTCATCCTGGTCAGGAGCTCTGCAGTAGACCTCAGTCACAATACTGTTTGTCCTTCCTTCCCTTATCCTCACCCAGATACTTTCCACTGGGCTGTTGCCCTCCCCTTCCAGTATTTCTTAAAAACCCTCTCCTCACATACAGCACTACTACTCCTCTTCTTTGACCTTTTCAATTTTTCTTGAACAACTCATATCCATCCACTATTACATTCCAGTTCTGGGAACCATCCCACCAAGTCTCTGTAATGCCTACTAAATCATATCTCTCTGTCTGCATTAATATCTCAAACTCTTCCTTCTTATTGCCCAAGCTTTGGGCATTGGTACATAGACCTGAAACCTCACACCTTTGGCTCCCTTAAACCCTGGCCTCCCAGCTGGGCCTTTGTTATTTGCTCTCCTTCATTTAAATATCTATATTGATTGTCTCCTTCCCTTTGCAGTGTCAGTTTAAAGCTCTTCTGATGAATCTCTCCAGGTTTCCACCAATCACATTCTTCCCTGAGCCTGGCAGGTGACATCCATCACATGCTAGTATGTAGTCATACAAAAAACCTAGCCCATTGTTGCCCTGCATGGAGCTTATAACACTCTTATGGACTTATGAACTGTAACTAATAACTGGACTGTGCAATGAGTGTGCCACGGAAATGGACTGTATGGTGACCACAAGCTAATACCAACTGCCTGGATTATGAACACATGCCCAGATGAGGGAAGCCTCCTCCTGAGATGATGTGCCAAACCAAGTAATGGATCCATGGGTTACCTGCCATATCTTACCTGCAACACAGCCAAGCACCTTAACCAGATCTTACACAGAAGGCAGCAAAAGCATGCTGCAGAGGAATGCCATGCCATGCAACAGGAAGCCTGAACTTCTCCACAAAGTCTCCATGAGCAGAAACCTCTGTTAGCATGTAGGTACATCTCCCCCCCCCCACCTTCACCAGATACTGCATGTATGCTGCCCAGTATGAAAAAGGAGCTGCTTGCATAAAGGGATTAACTGGCTGAAACATCGTACCTGCCAAGCCCATCACCCAGAGAATCATCAGGCCATCAACTCTAACGACCCTGGCTACTGCTGCTATTGTCTTCTAAAGCTGTCACTGTTAGTAATCAAAGAATCAATATTGCCCAACCATTGCCCCCACCATCCTCCTGCAACTAGTTTTTGCCTAGCAACTTCCTGGGGATGGGACAAGGGAAGTGGCCAGTAAAGCCCACCCCCAAGTCCAAATAATGTATAAAAAGAGCAGAACCTGCCCTGCTCTCTCTGTCTCTTCCTCTATACCTAACCCCACCCTATCTTGCTGACTCTCGGTGTAGCACTGCCCAGAGTCTCTCCATGTGTTCTGACAGTTCAGAATACGACCCCATTTTCCCTTATAGTCTCCCCTATTTTTCTGCTGTAGGATCGCTTCATCACATCAGGACAGGTCAGTATTGCCCAACCAACAAACTCCTGCTAATGTGAATGTCTCTGTACCCTTTCCATCTATTTTTCCTAGTACTGTATTATTGAGTGTGTGATTGTGTTATTTGTAACTATCTAAGATTTCATCTCTGCATTTATTTTGGGATCATTTTGGGATCATTGGAAAAGGTGGGACTCCTGTATACAAAGGTTATTGCTCCCTATTTGTCAATTGCCATTTAATATTCAAATTCCCATTGATGGTAACATGGATGCAGGACATAAGATATAGTTTGGATATGGATGACTGGCTGAAAATATGGAAATCTGTTAAACTATTAAGATCTACATCATATAAAGAAAATATACTCAAAATGTCTTACAGGTGGCATTGGTTGCCCGACAAAATGGCCAACTGTTATAAAGATGCATCAAAAAACTGTTGGAGATGTAAGAATAATATAGGCACTTTTTTCCATATGTGGTGGCGGTGTGAGAAGATTCATAAATTTTGGAAAGATGGGCAGAGATTATGGGCATAAAGTTACAATTGTTATCAGAAATTTACTTGCTTAATATAATACCAGATGGGTTCAGATGTGATGATGTATGTATTTTATCATATATCCTAACTGCATCTAGAATACTTGTTGCTAAATGTTGGGAAACCAATAGATTACCTACTAGAGAAGAGTTGATCATAAAAATTTGTGATGTGGCAGAAATGGATAAATTGAATATGATACTTTTAGGAAAAGATGAAAAAGCTTTCCAAAAAAAGATGGCACAAAGTTAACAAATGGTTTAGAAATAATGTTTAATGTATACTCCAAAGTTTGATTTAGATACTGCAATTGTTTTTTTCTCTTTTGTAATGTAAAAATCATAAATAAATCTTTTAAAAAAAATTCAAATTCCCCATCTTTATTAATAAATCAGAACAATTTGGCTAACACCATGGTCCTAGCTAGTGGTTCACCTCCATTACTGTTGGTTCCATCATACTTTCCTTCCTATGACAGGAAGGATTGAAGAGAACACCACCTGTGCCCCCAGTCCCTTCAGCTTCCTCCCAAGAGCTTCATAGTTAGCCTTAATGCTTCCAATGTCGTTCATGGCTGTGTCATTGGTTCCCACATGGACTATCCTGAATGGCTAATGCTCCATAGGTGTGATGAGCTTGGGGATCCTGTCTGTAATATCATTAATTTTTGACCCTGGCAAGCAACATACCTCTTGGGCCAGGGGGTCAGGTCTGGACACATGATGTTCCATACCCCTCAGCAGAGAGTCACCTATGACCAACACCTTCCTTTCCCCCCGTGCCATTTCTTTATATCTTCCCATCCTCCTCCCTCTGTCATTGTTGTGTTTGTGATACTTCTGCTTGCAGTGTTTCCATCTCTGCTTCCACTGCAAGGGCCTGAAATTGATTCCTGAGTTCTAATGGCACTGAGTCTCCCTCGACACCTTTGGGGTTGTGCTATAGTGTTCTGAGGAGTCTTATTATGACAGTCAACCACACTGTTGTCCCTTTGACTGGTCTCTTCTTCCCTATGCAGGACATCAAGGCTTCTGTTAATGAATTCCTCCCCTTCCTTGATCTCATGGAGAGTAGTAATCCTTTCCTCCAGGCTCCGAACCTTCTCCTCTGTCCTATCAACTTGCACTTCTGACAAGCGTAGTCTGTCTTATCTTCAGGGAGGAAGACAAACATGGTGTACTCCCCACAGGTGACTGGAAATGGTCAGTGAGCATTCATCATCACTTTCCAAGTGGATTCTTTCACCTTGTGAGCAGCTCTGTCCCAGCTTCTTCTTCAGCCCAGCTCCAGCTTCATTGAGTTGCTTTATTAGCAACTGGTACCCTTTCGGCTTCTCAAATGACTGCATGATCACAGCTGCTAGCAATACTGAACTTTAGTGGTGAAGAACTGCTGCTTCATACATTTTTACTACAAGTCATGGCATGTTCAGGTCTTGTAGTATGGTTGTTAAGAGAAATTATTTAATTCCTCTTTATCCAATTTCTCCTTGAAATCCAACAATCATTTTTAAGGAACTTGGGATCCATTTGTAATAAATTCTTTTTTAATCAAAGAGAAATTTGAAGAAAGGAGGGGCAGGGAGGGAGGTCCTGCAAAATTTCAGAATTTCACTCTGTAGGTGCTCACCGGCAGGCAATATTTTCCCAAACCTTCCTACTCTTCTGCTGGAGCACCACCACATGCTGTATAACATAAAGCAATTGCCAGAGCTGAAATTACAAAAGGGTGTACTGATTTATCTTTAAAGAGAAATGGCAGAGAAATCCCTCTTTTAAAAGGGAAAAAGTGAATTTCAGAAAAGAGAAATCCCCCTCCCCATAACAACCCTATCTTGCAATTTCAGTTCTTACCCTCTCTATTGCTTTTCATAGTCAACATTAAAAAAAAATGAAATTGCCATTATTACACCATTACACTATTTCTATAATTGTCGTGCCCTGGGAAGGTCACCACGCCCCAGGCCTGTGAGAACAAAAAAAGGGGGGGGGTGAAGCACGGCCTTGACACATGGGAGGTCCAACGGGTTCTGTTCTCGAGGCCTCAGATGTGGAGTGCGTCCTCCTCAGTTACGTCACTGAGTTAGGGACGTGGTCTCCTCTGGACTTTAGTCTTCTGGGTCCTGGACCTCTGTCTCTCCCTCAGAGGTATCCAGCCACCCCTCCTCGCTCTGGCTTCCTCCCTGGCCTCTTTTCAGTGCCCCTTTTTACTCCCTGTTCAGCCCATGCTCTGCCCCATGCCACTTCTCCCTTCGCATCCCATTTGCTACTCCTCCCGCCCCTCCAGTGTTCTGGCTCTTGACTGGCTGCACTGGCCTGCCGGCGTCCAGAGGGCGGCGCCCGCCTCGGCTCCTGGTCACTCCGTCCCTGGGTGGGGCGTGTTTCTGGGACATCTCTCATCTGACACCTCAGCCCCTTGGAAGGCTCCGCCACCCCTCGGGCCCATTCCCCGGACGCTCCAGCGCCCGACAGCCATCTCGGGGCGCGGCTTCGCTCTCACACCCATCCCGGTTGGCCGGTCCGGGTGGGGCCCTTGCAGGTCGGCAGCCCCCTGCAGGGTGGATCATTGGCAGGGGGAAGGTCACCAGAGGTCGTCCTTGGGCTGGGTGACCATCGGTTCCCTCCTGTTGCTCCTGGGGGGGAGAATCCAGGCCCGAGCCGGGAAAATAATTAAGCAATATTCTTGGTGTTACAGTATAATAGCATAATTCTGCTGACAGAAAAATAGAGGAAAAGCAGGAACAGACACTAAATACACACAGAAACACCTAAACTGTAAGTCTCAATTAGAGCAAAATGTTTTTCTTTTAACGATGTGCCCTTTGGCACACATGGAAAGGTGGTAGTGGCTGCTATAATGAAAACACTAATTGGTGACAAAATTGCATCTAATCATACAAGCAGTGTAATAACTCCAATATATTTTTTTTTAAAGTTACTGCAGCAAGCAGTTCAGACAGTGGTTGACAGTCAGCGGTTTGCTTCCCAAACAGGCAAGAAAGCAATATAATCACATGGAACAGATCTACATCTACCACTGAAACATGAGTTTTTGTATAGAAGTAGGTGTCTCTTTTTTCATCCTTTCATGAAAAGTAGCATTGACCAAAATCCTCTATTACAGGCAACAATTGAACGCTCAGGACCTCTATGTTGTTTACATTTGGCCACATTATTTAATACTCCTCACCCCAAAACTGCTGCTTTATATGAATAGGGTTATTTCTCTTAACACTTTCAAATTTTCTGTTTCCCCTCCCCCCATACCCATTACTAGCAGAGAATCTAAACTCTGGAAGTACTTATGCTCTATTTTTAATGTGACTAGAAGATGTTTGGGTTTTATCACATTTCAAAAGAAAACTTGCAGTGAGAGAACAGCTTCAGCATATTTCTGTGTGAGTAGCTTATTTGAAGAAGCTGTTCAAATTCATGCTCTGGAGAACTGTTGCTGTTGGTCTCAGGAGAGAGGCATAGCCTACTAGAAGATTTTCATGCAATAGGTCGATGATGACCAAAGCCATTGCTGGTAATTGTTGGAAAGGCTGGGAAGGGATCATTATTGATGCTGTGTATGATAAATGATTGGAGGAGTGGCAGAGGTTCAGACTAACTGCATTTTCCATGTGATTGGTACAGTGTGTCAGCTCACTCATTATAATTATGCAACCAAGAAAGCATCTAATTAATAGATAGCCCCATTTATCCTTTATTTTCTCTGATTATAGGTGAAAATTGGCCATTATAGACTGAGTAAATAATTTAAATTTACAGCCATTAGATGGAGGAAAATGTATTATTATTAATCATCATTTTTATAGCACTCTACAAAGCTTCCAGTGCTTTGTGATTCTTCACAGATCTTGGTGGTGGTGCAGAGTGCCTGGTCACATGGGTAATTCTGTGTTTAACAACAACTGGATACCAAGAAATTTCTTAGGGAAAGCTTTTCCAGAAATAGAAATATATCATGTGTCTGGGGGAAATCCAACTGCTAAATTTCACTGTCAGTCTGTATCCCCATCACTGGATACTACACCACAGAACACCTCTGCCTGGATTGTTTGTCCACATCAGAATATTCAGTTATCAATTATTACTCTAATGCAACAATAGACTATATACAATGTGTAAATGCAGCCTCAGGTAGCATTTAAAGTCATGTTACTAAAGAAAGAGATGGAAACTTTACTTAGTCAGAATTCTTAGTGGAGACCTTAAATACTACCATTCAGCCACCAGCCTTACCAATTTAATCAAGCATTATCACCACTCATACAAAGCAGATTGGAAAATTATAGAGGACACGTACCTTAGTCAGGCTCGGTGCAAGAAACGCTCTGGAGATCTCCTAACTGTAGACTACTTAAAGGCAGTACACATCCCTTCCTTAACTCTATCTTCAAAACTTGGGACAATTTTAAAAGGGTCCTAATTCCCAATGGATCCCCGGTAGTCACATTCTTTAGGCAGACCTGGTTTTCTCCTGGCTATAGCCCAGAATCATTTTCCATATAGCGGTTGGCTAATCTAACCAGATTCATTGACATCGCCAAATGAGGATTAATTCTGGAAAAAGCAAATCTTGAACACTCCAAATGCACCAATCTGCCTTGTTTTGAATACCTACAGATTTCACACCTGTTTCAATCTCAGAAAGGTACTATAAACTTTGATAGACTATTAAATTTCTTTGAAAAAATATTAACTAGTAACTTCCTTTCTATAAAAGGCACAATTTCACAGCTTTACAAAGCCCTATTAGCAGATCCTAACATGGTGTTTACAACATCTCAGAAAGCTTGGCACAAAGACCTAAATACAATGCTCACAAAGAAACAATGGATGTGAATCTGGAGTTATTCAATTTGCACCTCAAGGTCCATACCTATTCAGACACAAACATTCAAAATTCTACTGAGATGGTATTTAACTCCAAATAGATTGCCAAAGATAGACCCTTCCCAACCTCCTTTGTGTTGGAAGCTATGTGGAAACCATGGAACATTCTTCCACTGCTGGTGGCTATGTCCCCAAGTCAGTAATTTCTGGTCAGAGGTCCTCCAAGAAATCCAAAAGATGACAGGTCACACTCTTCAGAAAGATCCAGCTCTAGTGTTGTTGAACCTCTGGCCTAAGACTCAGATTAATAACAAAAATAAAGATTTAATGTCAGTTTTACTTACCATTGCAAAAAGTGTCATTGCTTTGAAATGGAAGGATAAATCAGTACCTAACATTGAACAGTGGTACAGAAAAGTCTGGGATTACTTCATATCAGATAAAGTCATGGATTGGATAGCCCAAAATGAGAATACACCCGGACAAAAGAGTGCATTGTCGAAATGGGCTCATTTTATAGATTCACAAATTGATCCAAATAACAAAACAAAGCAAACAAGCTGGATAGATCAACATTATCTTATACTGTTTCACTAAAGCATTGGGGGAAAGCTAAATAAATATGCAAGAGACAAATGTATGTTAATGTGCTGGTGTTTTTGGGTTTATAGTAATACTAAGGTAGAAGGGAGGTGGAAACAAACATGTAATAGTTTCAAGAATTCTGTAACACGTGTTAAGTACAGTATGTTATATATTTTAGATTCATTGTTTCTAGTTTTGTATTTTATTGAATTGTATCTCATCTCATGTAATGTAAATGTAAAGAAAATAATAATACTAATAATAAAATTTAATTAAAAAAAGAATTCTCAGTGGAAGCCAATATAGTTAGAAGGTCAGGCTAGGACTGGCCCAGGTTTAAATCCCTAGCTAGGCTTGAAACTCAATGGGTGTCTGGCACAGTCTCACTGTGACAGACTTTCTAGGGGCACTATCACCCCATGAGGCTTCCTTGCTCTTTACTCAAAGCACCCTTCAATATACTTTGGGAAAATAAACTTCAGTTCTGCAGGGCCTGTAAAATGGAGCTCTTCCATCAGGCTTTCAATTAGGGTGCCGCCTTTCAATATCGTGGCCCTGGCCCTGGGCCCAACATCAGCACTAACTTAACAAATAACACCCTGGCAAGAACCCAGAGTTGACCATTGGATGCTGAGAGAACGCTGCCATCTTTTATTAATGTTTATGTTGCTTAAAATCTAAATTTTATTTGCTATGATTTTAATTTAACTTTTGTGTCTTAATATATTTTGTTGTTTAAATATTTATATAGACTTTGTAAGCCGCCCTGAGCCTGCCACGGCGGAGAGGGCAGGATACAAATAAAATAAATAAAATAAATAATAAACAAAAGCATTGCAGTGTATTTAGACTGATATCACTGAGCTGTAGATGTAGAGATTAATTTGGTATAGTTATTTGTTTGAAGATTTAAATAATTTTATACACTTCAACATATCAAGTCAACTAAACCAAAAAAATACCCACAACCCCACACACATTTTATACTGACTGAGAGATGACCAAATTTAGTATTCAATATCCAAAAGGAAAATCACCTCACCTCTGGAGCTCATGAACATGCACATGAAGCTTCCTTATATTGAAGCAGACCATTGGTCCATCACAGTCAGTAGTGTCTATTCAGACTGGTAGCATCTCTCCAAGCTCTCAAACAGAGGTCTTCCATATCACCTACTGCCAGATTAACTGGAGATGTTGGGGATTGAACCTGGGACCTTTGACATGCCAAGTAGATGTTCTGCCATTGAGCCATGACCCCTCCTCACCAAGACTTTGGGCTTTGGTATGCTCTCTAAGAAAAATGTCCCTTACTTTTAAGTACAGAATCAGCAGCACACAACGTCATTTCTTTTGGAAAAGTGGTATTCCACAGTAGGAGACAAAGAATTTGTCATTTCATCAATCATTCCTGCCTTGAAAGTTGAAACCCTCTTTAAAGGGGTGCTTGGACAGCAGCCTGAAGTACATAAGAAATTTTGCACATAAGGAGAGCAATCCTAAACCAGTCCACTTAGAATTCAGCTCAGGTCTATTTGAAGGGGCTTACTCCCTGGAAAATGTCCCACTAGGTGGAATCCTTGCCTGTTAAATTACCATGTTTCTAGTCCAGGATGAAGCCTAGCAGTAGGCCAAGAAAAGGTGTGGCAACTTGGGTTTTCTAAGATTGAGATCTCAGCGGGCATTCTTCTTTAATCTGATAGCAAGTTAACTTCCAGCTCTGAAAGTCCTGTATCACTGCACACTGTCCTCCATCTAATTAGAACTACATAAATCACTCTATAAACTAAACTGCACCTGTGTTTGTCAAAAGGATGAAAGGAAATCCATACCGCTTTGCCTGTTTCATTAGCTGGCCAACTATCAGCCTAGTTTCCAAAACTGCTCATCCCACATTCTTTAGAAAGCTTTGTTTGAGTGGGTGCATGAACAGATGGAAAAGATGAAGTGTGATGACAGCTGCCTTCCATTTTTAATAAGCCCCCTATAATATATTTGCAAATGTAGCACAACAAATGCATAACTTCTACCATCAGTTTCCATTTCAGTTACATTTGTTTAATAGTTTAAGGAGAAGTATACACAATCAAAACAAGAAGCAATGCAGAAGGGCAATAAATCTGTCTCAAATGAAGCAACTGTGTGGGGGTAAGGGGGAAGCCAGCTGATTCAGGATTGAGGCTCACTGCAGGTATCAGTGGGGAAGAAGAGAATGGGGGCTTTCAAATGACTGCCAAAGTGATGAACATCAGGTAACTTCTCATGTTAGATGGCTGGCCTCATAAACTCTAATGCTTGCTACAATTTCCACCTCAGTTAGAGGCATGAATTTGGAGAGTATTTAACCACTACCAAAATTCTTCCATATCTTACTGCAATTATAACTAATCCAAATTAAAATTAATTAATAATGATCAGCAGTATTGGATAACCTTCAGAACTGTACCCTGGCTTTCTGGCTCAGAGTTCTAAGTCAGAGAAGAGGAGGAGGAGAAAGTTACTTATCAGACATGTAAATGGCAAGGGTATTTTCCATCTAACAGTCTTAACATACAGATCTTGACACTAAGCAAGATTGCAAGGATAGGTCTGCCTTTTTGAATCCAAGACCAATGTTGGCTTTAATCTGATTCTGTATAAGCAATTATCTGCTTAGTCTTTTTCTTTTTTGCTACTATCATGCTACCTAGGTACCTTTAAATGTTTTTGCTACTATCATGCTACCTAGGTACCTTTAAATGTTTAGCTTGTCATGTGTCTTTATATGTGTCATGTTGTGGATCACATCTCTGTAGAACTGGGGTAAGCACTGCAGATTTGCAAGTTCTGCTTCCAGCAGCAGCCAGAAAGATACCCTGGGTAGCTCAAAATAATTTATTTATTTATTTATTTATATTTTGGATTTATAAATCACTCAATCCCTGTATACACAAGGCTCTGGGTGATGTACAACAAAGTTAAAACAATGTTAAAATCAACAAAAACAATAATCAATTAACAATTTCAGATGGTGTCTGTAATTTTCTTCATAAGTCCACTCCAGATTGTATTGCTGTCTCATGGGTGGAGCAAGGAGGGGGCCAAACTGATTGATGGAGAGAAAGAGAAGAGTGCCATCCAATGCTCCCTCTAAGCTGTGGAGTCTTGTGAGCAAAAATTCTACTTTGTGAGCTGCAGGCATTAAAGTTGTGAGCAAGTGATTTGGCTACTGCATAAATCAGTTTGATCTAGAGCCATCCTTCCTGAGCTAAGATAAAAATGTGTGAGCTGGAGGCTAAAAAACTGTGAGCTAGCTCACACTAACTGAGTTCAGAGGGAACACTGGTGTCAGCCTTATGTAAATCTTTGCTGTCCTCAACTAAAGGCCTGGTGGAACATCTCTGCCTTACAGGCCTTGTGAAATTGCATTACATCCCACAGGACCATTATGGTATTTGAGAGAGAGTTCCACCAGGTTGGAGCTAGGGCTGAAAAAACCCTGGGCCCGGTTGAGGATAGCCAGATATCTTTGGGACCAGGGATCACCAGTAGATTGTTCTCCATTGAGTGTAATGCTTTCCCAGGGACATACCAGAGGAGGCTATCCTGAAGATATGCAATTCCCAGCCACTCAAGACCTTGAAGGTCAGTACCAAAACCTTGAACCTGACTTGGTATTCCACTGGGATTGTGATAGCCATCAGCTGTTGCCTGTCCCCAGTATTTTAATTTCATATGGCCTCTGAAGGTTTAGTTTATTCTCATTGTATTAGTTTATCCATTCACTCACTGTGAAGGAACATCTATATACTATTAGCCACCTGTGGCCTCCATCTGTGGATAGCTAAATCCACAGATTGGGGACACACGGAGGCTAATCAGGTGTTTCAGCAAACTTGAGGCACTCCCCAGGTTTGCAGAAAAATCTGACTTTTTTTTTTTAAATGAGGATTTAATTTCCCATGGGTGCCAGAAGGTTGGGAGCCACACCGGGCCCATCATTGGCAGTGCAGCCGACTGAGAGGTATGCTGCACGTACTGGCAGTCCAAGAGCCCTGCTGTGCCCAGCAGTGGAGTTGTGGCAGCCCCAGAGCTGCAATGGGCCTGGTGGCAGCAGTGCAGCAACCTGAGAGCTCCGCTGGGCCTAGCAGCAGCCTGGCAACCACAGCAGATGGGTGTGTGTGATGCCCCCTACTGTGACTTCCACCAGCATCCAACCAAGCCAGCAAGCTACTGCTCACCTGCTGGAAGGTAGATGGGGAGAGCAGCAAGGGTGGGGAGATGAATGGGAAGGGTGTGGGGGGTAGTGGTAGATATATAGAGCTGCAAAGGTGTGGGTGAGAGGAGTGCCAAGGGAGGGGGTAGGTGGGAAGAGTTGTAAGGGTGAGTGAATGCCAAGGGTGGCAGCGTAGCAGAGTGCCAACGATCAGGGTAGATGGGAAGAGAGCAAGGGTGGGGGTGAGTGAATGCCAAGAGTGGGGGTAGTGGAGTGCCAACAGTGGGGGGAGATAGGGAGAACTGCAAGGGTGGGGGTGAGTGAAGTGCCAAAGTTGGTAGTAGGTAGGTGGGGAGAGCAGCAAGGGTTGGGTAGACTGGGTAGGGTTGAAAAGGGGAAATAGGGGTGGTAGATTAACAGAGAAAGGGAGGGTAGATAGACAGACTGATCTGTAGATATGGTGGGGCATTTGAGGGGCCACCCCCAATTGTGAGCCATGCCCTACCACCCCTCCCCTTTCCCATGCTTCTCCACCCCCATTCAGGGAGTGCCAGCTACACTCAATTGCCTTGCTAAAGAGCAGGGCAGTGAGGGAACCAAACGGATGGGCAAGGAGCAGGCGGATTAGAAAGGCAGGCCTCTCTGCAGTGCCAAGGACACCCCCTGATGGTTGGAGTTGGTGTTTCTGTCAGAGGGAATCAGACAAAGCCACTTGGGAAGTGTAGGGACATAACTCCTTGCCCTTACTGTATACTATAAGATCTGAGGAAAAGTTCAAAATAGGAACTTTTAGTAAGTGTCAGCCAAGCTGAAAACCATTTATTCACAGGAGAGATTGGTCAGTAGGTTGAAACTGTCAGTCTAGCCAAATAGAAAAGGAATATTGCTTCTAGGAAACTGAGATTATTTCCTACTCAGTTATTTAGTGGGTTCATCTTTGAAAAGACCCCTGGTTTGTGAAAAAGAAAGCAGTCTTAGATAACTCCAGAGTCAAAAGGAATGCTATAAATAAGGAAATAAGTACAGGAGAAAGTGCTTGCCTCCAGGAAACTAAGATAGTTAAATGAATCTATATGAAGACACATTGTTGGTGCGAAGAAATCTCTAAGACAAAGAAATATCTCACTGTTAAGAACCAAGCCTATCCCTAACACAGCCATGCCTGCTAAATAAAACCGTTATTTCATATTTAACTTTACAGTGTATCAAGTAACATTTTCAATAAAGGGATTAACAAGAGGGACAGTGGGGGGGGGGTTGTAAAATGGCAGTGAGAACACTCCTGATGCCCCCCTCACTGCAAAAAAAAAAAAAAAAGCAAAGCAGAGTGGAAAACACTGAGTCGATCTAAACAGAACAGGAGCTCAGGGCAAAGCCAAGCTCCCTGGCCCCTGACTGAGTCAACAGAAAACAAATAGCAGCAAGCACCCCCCACGCCCAACAAAGCTCTTCAGCTTCATAATCTCTCTCTCCACTCTCCTCCCTCTCTGCCTCCAAGTCCAACAAAAAGCAGAGAAGATTATGTACACTTTACTTGGGCTTATATTGCTTATACTAGAAGTAAGGCCCATTGTGGAAATAAATACAACGGGCTCTAGAAAGAGGCTCTGGGAGAGTGCCCTGGCTTTGGGTACACAGTGCGAATTTGCTGTGATGACCTCAGCAGGGTATAATGACAGAGACCACCATTTTCTCCAGAGAAACTGATCTCTGCTACCTGAAGAGCAGTTGTAGTTTTGAGTGATCTCCAGCCCTCACCTGGAGATTGGCAACAATTGTTACCCAGGAGGAAATGGCTGGTTTGGAGGGTGGAGTCTATGGCATTCTACCTGCCTCAGGTCCAACCCCTCCTCAAACCCCACCCTCTCCAGGTTCCACCCCTCAAATCCCCAGGAATTTGCCAACCTGGAGTTGGCAATCCCATCTCCTTCCCAGCTAACCATCAACCTACTGTTATCTTCCCCTCTGACTTCAGCTGACTTCTGCCCTCTCTCCTGCAGAGCAATTGTAATTCTGAGTGGTCTCCAGCCCTCACCTGGAGATTGGCAACAATGGTTTCTCATAAGGGACTGGCTGGTTTGGAGGGTGGAGTCTATGGCATTGTACCTGTCTGAGACCCCACCCCTCCTCAAACCTCACCATCTCTAGGCTCTACCCCTCAAATCTTCCAGAAATTTCCCAACCTGGAGTTGGCAACTCTATCTCCCTCCCAGCTAATTGTCAACCTAGCGTTATCTGCCCCCTGACTTCAGCTTTCCATCTCCTCCCCCCTCCCTCCTGGAGAGCAGTTGTAATTCTGAGTGATCTCCAGCCCCCACCTGGAGATTGGCAACAATGTTTCCCCAGGATGGAATGGCTATTTGATGGGTGGAGTCTATGGCATTGTATCTGTCTGAAGTCCCACCCCTCCTGAAACCTCACCCGCTTCAGGCTCCATCCCTCAAATCTCCAGGAATTTCCCATCTGGAGTTGGCAACCCTATCAGGACTGGCCCCAATGAGTTTTCTCTCAAAGGCCAAAACAGGTGACAGGACCAAGGTAGTTGCCTACCAACAGGCACTGAGGGGAAAGTAGGGTTGCCAGCTCTAAGTAGGAAAATACCTGGAGATTTGGGGGGTGGATCCTGTGGAGGGCAGCACTGGGGGGGGGGCGGAAGGACTCAGCAGGGTATAATGCCATAGGGTCTACCCTCCAAAGCAGCCATTTTCCCCAGGGGAACTGATCTTGGTCATCTGGAGATAAATTGTAACAGCAGGAGATTTCCAGGTCCCACCTGGAGATTGGCAACCCTAGGGGAAATACAGCTGCACAGCAGGGGGTGGAAGAGAATGGTTTGATAGCCACTGGGCCAAGATTGGCAACAATAGTTCCCCAGGAGAAAATGGCTGGTTTGGAGGGTGGAGTCTATGGCACTGTACCTGTCTGAGGTCCCACCCCTCCTCAAACCTCACCCTCTCTGGGCTCCACCCGTCAAATCTCCAGGAATTTCCATACCTATAGTTGGCAACTATCTCATCCCCTCTCAGCAGCCTCTTCCTAGGCAAAATTCTGTCTTTCTCATTAGCAGGGAGCAAAGCAGTTTACTTCATTCTTTTCGGCTTTGTGATCTGTACAGCAACCCTGTAAGGCAGGTTAGGCAGAAAGTCTCCGGCTGGTCTGAAATCACCCAGGCAGTTTCCATAGGGATGCTCCTGCTGAACAGGAGCAAGCAGCCAGGCCTAGGGTTGCCATCGCCAACAAAGACAAATTGATGCAAAGCAGGATGGAAAAGTCTCCATATCTCTATTTTGCCTTCAATTGGTTTTGATGCCAGCAGAGTGAGAAAATGCTAGAGACTCTGGGTGGGTGCCCCATGGTAAATGCACCAAACAATTCCTAAAGATTTTCCACTGTGTCGATAAATCATTTTCTACACTCAAAGCATCCCCAGCCAGAATTAGTACCAGAGCTTTTTTTGCCTTGTGGTATTCTGCTTGTGGTGTGACCTGTCTTTTTTGTGGTGTGGCATGGTTGTGTTATTGGGTTTGTTTCTTTTGAAGGGGAAGTGTTGTGAGTGAGGACATTTGCCCCCCCAGTCGGAATAATGAGACAGACAACAGTGTGGAATTAAACAAGGGCCACTTTATTAACTATTTATCAGAACTTTGCAGCAATGGAAAACTAAGCAAGCATGGAACAGGCAAGGCAGGCATCACTTCCCTGACCAACCCCCTTGCCCTGAAAGGGCGAGTCACCCAGCTCCAGCCGTGAGCCATTTACTCAATGGCTCGTGGTCAGCAGCCCAGCAACTGGTTGCCCCCTAGGAGCGCCTACCCCTGAATCCTTTCAACTTGCAGGGAGGAGCCTGCCCTAAAAGGTTCCCAGAGGTGATCACCATTCCCCACCCTGGACCTTTAAATCCAAAGGCAGTTCCTGATGACCCCCTGTTCCCTAACGGGATATGCCATGAGGTGCTCACCAATTCCATTTTCTTGCTTGCACAAACCTGCCACAGCCAAGGTCAAGCCTCTGCTTTGGCCTTTGCTCCCCATTCAGCATCCTAATGCCACCTAATCCCTTGCTGCAAGTCCTGCAAAATTATCCCGTTGCCCTTGTCATACAAATACACCCCGTCAGCCCTATACAGGTCTAGAACCAGACCCGTATGGCGGGGTGCAGCAAAAACTGCCCTAAACCACCCTCCACAAACTTCATCAGCTCGTGGTTAGGCTTTACGCCTAGCGAGGGTCTTCCACAATTGTGCCATACCTGGCGGGGCAAAATTAGCCAACCCGAAGAACAGCACACCGGGCCATCTTGCTCTTATCATCACAAGGTCTGCCTCAGCGTGTAACACAAGGGCCTTAACAACCAGACTATCTGCACACCGGGCCACCTTGCTCTTCTCATCGCAAGGACTGCCTCAGCATGCAACACAAGGGCCTTGATGGCCTGACTATCACCACACCCGGCCACCTTCCTCTTATCATCACAAGGTCTGCCTCAGTATGGAACACAAGGGCCTTGATGGCCTGACTGTCAGCACACTGGACCACCTTGCTTTTATCATCACAAAGTCTGCCTCAGTGTGTAACACAAGGGCCTTAACAGCCAGACTATCTGCACAATGGACCACCTTGCTCTTATCATCACAAGGTCTGCCGCAGTGTGAAACACAAGGGCCTTGATGGCCTATCTGCACACCGGGCCACCTTGCTCTTATCATCACAAGATCGGCCTCAGCATGTAACACAAGGGCCTTGATGGCCTGACTATCCACACACCGGGCCACCCCGCTCTTATCTTCACAAGGTATGCCTCTGTGTGTAACACAAGGCCTTAATGGCCAGACTATCTGCACAATGGGTCACCTTGCTCGTATCATCACAAGGTCGGCCTCAGCGTGTAACACAAGGGCCTTATCGGCCAGCTATCAGCAACCCATGCCGTTTTGGTCTCATCAACACCAGATCCACATCGGCCTGCAACATGAGGGCCTTGCCGGCCAGCTATTGGCACGCTGGGCCATCTTGCTCCTATCATCACAATGACTGCCTCAGCTTGTAACACAAGGCTTTGCCATGCTGTGGCCGCAAATGGTGACTCATCATCTCACCCCCCGGCCTGCAGCACCTGAAAGAAGAACCACATTAACATTACATTTTCAATCCCGCAGGACAAGTGCTAGGCCAGATACATCCTTACATGAGTTCACAACTAGTTCCCTGATCTGCTGTGCCTGAAGGTTTACCAGCCCTCATATGAGCTCCCCAGGTGGAAGGGGCAAAAGCATCCAACCAGGGAACTGGGGAGCCTCTGGAGGACCCGCAAAGGCAGATGTAACCTGCCACTTGGCTTCAACCAGAAAGTCCTCCCACCAAAAATACCCAATCGTATGAATTCAAATTGTTTTTCATATGAACTCGTCTCTTAGGCTCCTGAGGACTCTAGTTCTACAGTGTATTAAGCTGAAGCCCCTTCAGGGACTCGATAGTCTTAAATGCCTGGCTGGGCACCACAAATTTGCATGCACAGCTAAGGCAGCCAACCCGCTGCTGCAGCTCCAGCAAAGTAATCTTCTTTTCCCTGGCCATGTAAATTAAATGTCTGGTCAGTAAAATTCACACTGCCCTGCATCTTTCCTCCTTACCCATAGGCAGTCGTCAAAATAATGGGCAACGCTGCATAGTCCTGTCCTGCAGCACAAGGCCCATTCCAAAAGAACTGAACCTATTGAATGCCGCACATGACACCGAGCATCCCATGGGAAGGGTCCTATCCATGTGGAATTTGCCCTCTAAAGCACCACCCAGCAGCACAAAAATCTGGTGGGTAGCCAGGGAGGCAGAAGTCTGACTTGATGTCCCATTTTGCCAATTCCTCACTCTGTCCACAACATAGGGACATTCCTTGTCAAAACTATAGCTGGCCCTGCTCCCGCCAAAAGCCCCTCAAGCTCTTGAAGAATTGCTGGGTTGACAGGGTCATCCCACTCATGATGGCTGCCCCCATGAGCTCCACTCAAATGGCCTCCTCCTGAAGTATCAATAATAATAAGTGGCCACCCCATTGCCCAATTGTCTACAAATGGCACCAATTGGTGCACAGAAGGGGGGGAATATGGGGGGAAGGAGGGAACTGGGGCCTCAGCAGCAGCACCAACTGCACCCCCGCTACCCAGGGGCCCTCCAAAGAACTCCCCCTAACCAAAAGTGTGTTCCCACGTGTGGGATTTTTTAAATATATATATATAAAAAATAAACAGACGGTTAGGCGCTGCAGCCAGCAATCGCGCCTCCGCCTCACACATTGGTCCCAAGGGTCCGCCTCAATGGGCCGCCGCAGGGAATGGGCCGCTGCCACCATCGCTGCTTGGGGCAGCTGCTCCCACTGGGAATGGGCCGCCGCCACCCCCACCAGGCATGGGCCACTGCCGCCGCCGTGAGCGGGCCGCTGCCGCCTCCGCCGCGAGCCAGCCACTGCCACCTCCATTGCGAGCGGGCTGCTGCCACCACCATTGCGAGCAGGCTGCTGCCGCCACCGTTGCGAGCAGGCCGCTGCTGCCTCCGTTGCGAGCCAGCCGCTGCTGCCTCCGTCACGAGCAGGCCGCTGCCACCTCCATCATGAGCGGGCCACTGCCACCTCCGTCACGAGCGGGCCGCTGTGAGCAGGCCACTGCTGCCTCCATCGCGAGTGGGCCGCCGCCACGAGCGGACCACTGCCGCCTCCGTTGCGAGCGGACCGCTGCCACTGCCGCCACCAACACAAGCAGGCTGCTGCCGCCAATGCAAGCAGGCCACCGCTGCTGGGAGTGGGCACCACATGCACACTCCTTCTGCGCTCAGAGCGCACAAAGCAACTGCCAAGGTGGGAACGGAGCCCCAGCCGTTTTAGAATGGCTGGCTCCCCCCCAGCCATGTCGGGACGAATCAGTCCCAACTGCTGTTGCTGCCCAGATTCCTCAGGGCGGCAAAGCAGCCCCTGCCCACCAGTGGCGTTGCCGGGTGTGCGGGAGCTTCGATTTCACCTCAGAATACAACAGGTTGCATAAACAACTGACAATTCCAACTGTCTTGCAGTGGGGGGGTAGTTTGAGGTGCGAAATGGAGTGAAGTCCAATCAGCTTCCATATTCAAATGAGCTTGAAATGCTGGCCCAATCAGAGAAGAGTGGCCTAGGCTGCAGTGGGTGGGAGAGAACTCAGGCAACACAGCTAGTGGATAGGGACAGATTCTGAGCGACATACCAGGGAGCAAATTGATTTTGCCAAGCATAGAATCTTGCCAGACCACTACCCTTTTATTTAATAGGACAGGATAGCATCTGAATCCCATTGTGATGAATGAGAACTCTGTTATTGGCAGGCAGCAATGCCTGTCCAGCTTTAGAGGGTTCCTATTGGTGTTTCAAAGGCTGGAAAATACCTCCCCCCATCATTGCCTAGCAGTTCCAAGCTGGGTTTTCTGTGATTGTTTCCATTTACTGAATCCCACTGAGTTGTTCCTGAACTCTGGTAAATGTTCAATGAGCAAGTGTTCTGAACATCACTTCCCGACTCCCAATATGGCCAAATTTCAGCATGTATTTTAGCTCCTCAGCTGGTTTGTGCCATCCCTATTAGTCCATTGGCCAAGAATCCCTTCAACAAAATGAAGTAATTTCCACCCATTCTCAGCCAATACAAACATACCTGTAGCTAGGCAATGAAGGCTTTTGAAATACAAAGAAGTCCCGCTTTCACTGATGTATCCAGTGACCACAGAGGGTGTCAATAATGATGAAAGTGCTGGTATCAGAATTCAGGGTGGGGGCAGGGAAAAGTAGTACTCAAAAGTTCTGCCATGGAACACATTTCTTATGAAAATAATATCATCATCATTAAAAATAGAAGGCAGAAAAGAATGACAGGTCTAAGGTTCAATCCTGTTGACTGAAGAAGTTAACCTGCCTTTCAAACACACAATACTTATGAAGCAACATTGTATGATAAATTCCAGAAAAGGAGGGGAAAGATAAGAAAATTTGAATAATGCAAAAAATTCTGTTAGAAAATGTGCCAATATATTGAAATAAAATGTGTTGTTTTCTGCCATAGACTTCAAATGAAATACATTTTGGAAAAGCACTCCAGGGTATGTCTCTTAATGGGGAGTCACTAATTATTAATAAAGTAGATTTATAGTGCTTAACTGCTAGGTGAACAAATTAATTTTGAATGAGAGTGAAAAACTATTATTGTCATTCTAGAAAAGGTACAGGACATTTCCCTGTGCACTCTGTGAGGATATTTAGTTCTGATTTACACCATTGCAGTTTAAATAAGAAATAATACCTTGCCATTATAGGAGAAATGACAAGGATACTCTCCTGATTCCTGTGAGATAAATGGCTTGTGAGCGTAACATTTAAAGGTGCCTCATTGTGAGTTCTGCCTGTATTCACAACCAGGGAAGTTTGATCATCTCCATCTCATCTGCCAATCTCTGGTTGTGATCAGGGTGCCAACCATTCACCAAGGTGTTTGGACACAACTAAATTAATTTGGATGGGTCCATTTGAATAATCTTATTGCTTTCTTCTAGCTATAGCCCCACACCACTTCCAAATGTTATGAGACCCATAGTTAAAAGCAGGGGTCTTTTCATAGAAAAAGATCTGCAGGAGCTCATTAGCATATGGTATGCTAATGAGCTACTAGGCTATTAGCATATGCCACGCCCCCTGACATCACCAGAAGTGATGTCAGAAGGGGAAGCAAAAGGGGGGGGAGGCATCTTCGAAAGCCTCCCCTTCCCTTCCCCAGCTGGCCTGGATGGGGGAGTGAAGAGAGAAGGGGTTTAAAGTTTAAACTCCTTCTCACTAGAGTTGGGCCACAGAAGGAGGAAAGAGGGAAGGAAAGAGAGAGAGTAGAGAGAAGGAAAGAGGGAAAGAGAGAAGGAAAGAAGGAGGGAAACAAAGAGAAGGGAAGAAGGAGGGAAACAGGGAAAGGAGGAAAAAAGAGAAGAGAAGAAGGTGGGAAAGAGAAAAAGGAGAAAAGGAAAGGATGGAATGAAAGAAATTCGGTGGCAGTTCAGCCCCATTATATCCTATGGGCCATTGAAGTCAATGGTGAAAACATAGGGCATATTCTGGGGGCTGGAGGGGAAGGGGTTTGAGGAAGAGGCTCCAAACTCACAGGGTAGCTTTTGGAGCATCTCCCCAAGATGTTCACCAAGTTTCAAGAACATTGGACCAGGGGGTCCAATTCTATGGGCCTCCAAACAGGTTGCCCCCATCCCCTCCATTGTTCTCTATGGTGGGGAAAAAGTTACTTTTTCCCCACAGTGCTGTTAGTAGCTCTTGGGGGGAGGGGGTTTGAGGGAGAGGTTCCAAGTTTTCAGGGTAGCTTCGGGAGCCTCTCCCCACATACATCCCCAAGTCTCAAAGCAATTGGACCAATGGGCCTAATTCTATGGGCACCCAAACAGGTTACCCCCATCACCTCCATTGTTTCCAATGGGGAAACCCAGCCAGCCACACTTAAGGCAGGCAAGCAGGCAGCCATCCAGCAATCAGACTCTCCCAGAGAATCTCAGGGAAAGTGAACTGTCTTGGGAGGTGCTTGTTTGCCATGAGAACAAGTGGCACACTCCAGAACAAGTGGCACTGTGGCAGTGCAAGCATGCCACAGTGCCGCACAGAAACCCCAAAAGACCAAAAGGAACAACATTTACACATGTATAAATAGATGGTGCAATCTCATTAGACCACTCATACCACACACACCTCAAAAAGAATATTTATAGCACTGGGGAAAATGCAGAAAAGGGCTACTGCAATAATAAGAGGAGGACACTTTCCCTATGAAGAAAGGTGGGCCTGGATAATAAAAAGCCTGGAACACACCAGACTACTCCTTTTATATCTCTGGTCCCATTGTGAAACTAAAAGATCGGCCCCTCCCAAATGAAGGGACTGGTGTGATCCAGCAGGGTTCTTCTTATGCTAATTATGTTACCCAGCCTCCTCAGCTGCTGCCACTGGCTCCTCTTCTTTCTCTTTCCTAAGTAGTAGAAGTAATTAAGGCCTCATGGATCATGAGAGAACATTAAATAACAACAGAAGTGGCAACCATGTCCTGTAGTGCTCTTAATTTCCTATTCTACAGCAGTCATCCCAGTGTGTGGCAATACTCCCTCTAAGGTATAGAGTCCTGTGAGCAAAAATTCTACATTGTGAGCTACTGGCATTACAGTTGTGAGTGAGCAATTTGGCTAATGCATAAATCAGTTTGCTCTGGAACCATCCATCCTGAGCTAAGACAAAAATCTGTAAGCTGGAGGCTAAAAACCTGTGACACTAGCTCAGCTTAGAGAGAACACCAGTGTGTGGTCTCTATATGATGGACAGCAGAAGAACCTCGCTTGCCACAAACTAACACTGGCTAATGCACAGGCAGGTTGCCTAAAAACATAGCAAAATTATTGTTTAATTATACTTGATAAAATCACAACACAAATTGTTGCATGTGAATACAGGTAATACCTGTTCATTCTCATAAATGGAGATGAATGGTTATCCACAATTATAAATATCTATGGCACTTTACATGGTATTTTTCCATGTGGGCTTTTATGTACATGGGCTTTTTTCCGTGTGGGCATTTCCCCACATGGGCTTATTTCCTAGAACTCTTTTCCAGGCATCTAAGCCTGAATCTGACCAAAGGCATGAGCCCTTTGGCAGAGATGGGGAAGAGGAATGGAAATCATCTTACTCTGGTGGACCAGAATCTACTATCTGGTGATGGTTGAGACCTTAGCTTGCCCTGTCCATCCCTCCAAATTGCGTTTTCTGTAATCCATATAGAGCTTACTAATAGGTTAGTTGAAGACCTAGTGGTAGAATTGGTTGTCTCTTTTGCTAAGTAGGATTGTATTTATATGCCCTTTTTATTGCCCCCCCATGTTATCATTGTGATTCTTTTCATTGCAGTCATTTTTATTGCTGATGTTCCTACTTTGTTTTCTTTCTTTTTTACTTCATTTCAATGCCATCTATGTACAACAGATAATATAACATTTCATTTTTTAGACATTTATACCCTGCTTTTCTCTTGAACAGAGTCTCAAAGAGGCTTACAACATCATTCCCCCAATTCCATTTTATCCTCACAACAACATTCCTGTGAGGTAGGTTAAGCTAAGAGAAGAAGAAGAGATTGGATTTATACCCCACCCTTCACTACTCAAAGGAGTCTCAGAGCGGCTTACAATCTCGTTTCCTTTCCCCTCCCCACAACAGACACCCTGTGAGGTAGGTGGGGCTGAGAGAGCTCTTTCAAGAACTGCTTTTGAGAGAACAGCTCCGAGAGAACTTGTGACTGACCCAAGGTCACACCAGCAGCTGCATGTGGAGAAGTGGGGGCTCAAACCCAGTTCTCCCAGATTAGAGTCCACACTCCTAAACATTACACCAAACTAAGCTGACTGGCCCATTGTCACCCAGCAAGCTTCCATTGTCAGGATCCAAATCTGGATTGTCCAGAATTTAGTCCTGCATGCTGATCCCCTATACCACATCGGCATTGATGAAGGTATTCATTTTGCTGGGAAAATTCTTCATGAAGAAACAAATAGTTGTGTGAAAATAAAGACAAATGGCAAAAGAGGAAAATGAGATTAAAACAGGTATTTTTAAGCAGGGTTGAGGAGTAGTCAGTATTTCATGGAGTCCCTATATTGATAAAGTCCTTATTTCAAAAAGTCACTTTTGAAACAGGAATCATCCGGTGCTGTAACGGCTTTGGCAAAGAAAGCTGACACTCTCTGGAATATTTCCATAATCAAGATTCTTTCTATTAATGCTAACCATTATAGCACTGTAAAAAGACCACTTCCCTGGGGCTAAATAACTGGGAACAATTTGCAATGATGATGCCATTAAGCAATAATATTCAAGAACAAAATCTGGAAAAATCCCCCTCCCTCCAACCATTCAGGGAAGTATCGTCAAACAACCTGATTCCAGCCGTGCAGCTGGTTTTCTCCACTGCCCTTTAGGGGCACTGCCATAAATTTCTTTTGACTGCTGCAGACCTACATCAGGGAAGTGTCAGATGGCACAATTCATCCCAGTGTTTTAATTTGGGCCAGAAATATGTCTTGTTAACACTTGAAGGAAAAATGTGTCAGAGAGAGTAGAAATGATATTTTCCAGATAGACTTTCATCAGCACAAAAGCACAGTAAGGAAGCCTTGCTTGGAATGATTTAGTGAAGAGGAAATATAAGCACTTTATCAATGAGGTCTGATAGCCTCCCCCCTTTACTGCTACTCACAATCTGATCCTTCAGGCATCTTATCTTCTGTCTTCAAAGCCACCATTGATTTCAAGATAGCCCTTGTTGGGACCTGGAGGGGCTTGACTGTAAGATAAAGACCTTTACCAGTGACCTCAGCAACACATGCCCATCTACCACTTGAAGTTGCCAGCAGCTCATTTCTGTGACTGCCATCTGTACAAGGCTTGAGAAAATATAAGGGAAGTGTTACTGGAAGTGAACTGTGTTGTGCAGACTGCAAAAGCAGCCAGGTTAGGTCAGTGACCTATCTTCCAAAAGACTACATCTATTCTGTAGAAGGATTATCTTGGCACAGAATTCCAAGCCAGGCTAAAGAAGTTCCCTGTCCAACCTAAAAATGCCAATTTTGGAGCCATGGTGGGAAAAAAAATTTTTTCCATGATTTTGGGGGAGAAATGGATATTTGGAAAGGAAAAGGAATATAGTCAATATTTACTTTCCTATCAAACTTAAACATGAAATATATCATTTCTAGCTTAGTTTGCATATAGAATTATACTATTTGGCATATTTGTGGAATTTTAAAGTATAAATATCTTCATTTTGTATAAGCAAAATTGCAAGTATACCCATTACTAGAGAGAAAGAGACATGCAAACTGCTGTGCTCTATGTTACTATAGCATGTCTCTTTAATTTTTACCATCTGAAAGGTAAGAAAAATAAAAGTCCTGCAATAAACAAAAGAAAGTGTATTATTCAGGCAGATACTTTCTCATAGAGCCACAATAGATAGGATCACCAGCATGTTTGAATATTTAAGTAAATTTTATAACACTGAAAACACTGAACTCTTCAGTAATGTATTATCATTAAAACATTATAGCACATTAATTGCAACAAAAGTTATTTATATTTAAACCAAAAATTCTGAAAAAAATTGTACATGTCTGAAGTATGATTTTTTTTCTTTCAGTGCTCTTCAAAATTTCCTGATTTTTTTCTGGAAAAACTGAGGAAGTCTTCAGAGTTTTTTATGCTGCATATTTGAAATGAGTGGTATGGTATATAAGACAAGGTTTTTTCTCACTCAGAAAGATAAAATATTGTGTAGTAGGTGTAGTGTAGTGGTTAAGAGTGTTGGACTCCAATCTGGAGAACAGGGTTTGATTCCGCACTTCTCCACATGAAGCCAGCTGGGTGACATTGAGCTAGTTGCAGTTCTCTCTGAACTCTCTAGTCCTCAACTACCTCACAAGATGCCTGTTGTGGGGAGAGGAAAGGAAAAGTGATTGTATGTTGCTTTGCAACTCCTTAGGGTAGAAGAAAGTGGGATATAGAAACCAACTTCTTTTTCAATTCTCAGCAAGATTTTCTAGTTTTTCCATTAGAAAAATTGGAGTAGTCCTCACACTTTTTCATGCTATACATTTATCTAAAAGATAAAATATTTTATAGGAGTTCCCCCCCCAGCTTCATCAGATTTTCCAATATTTCCTTTCCTTTGGGGCGGGGACAGAAAAAAGGTTGCTTTCCCCCTAGTGTAATGGTCCCTGCCAAGCCTGAGCCTTTTACGCCCATAGAGGAGCCAAGTGCTGACAGGGATGAGCTTCCCACACCAGAAACCCCCACGCCTGACAATGTGGCGAGCTCAGAGGTGGGCCCAGCAACAGCTGGGGTAGATCCCTGCTCAAGTAACAAGCCTCCTGACTTGCCGCCACTGGCGTCTCATTTACAAGAGCAATACTGGCGGGACATGGCAGCCCAGCAGCGAGAAGCACGCATGTGTGCCCGGCACTCATATAGCCCTGAGTATTAGTGGGAGCTGGAATGTGCTTGGGGTGTGCTAATTACCGGCCACCTGGAATACTATTTAGCCCATGCTAGCACACTAACAACTCGTGCCAGCAACTAGTTGCATCGACGAAGCTCTGCACCATCCCGCTCGAGTTCTTGACTCCTCATTCTGGATTGTTTCCCTCGGTTCCTTGACCTCGGCTCATTTGACCTCACTACTCTGCACCCTGAACCTTCATCTCTTGGACTCTTGACCCTTCAGCTCTTGGACATCCTGACAACACTAATAGTTGGTGATTTGGACTTGGTTTCCTCGGGTTCTTCGCTTACTTGGCTCCTGACTCTGGACTGTCCCTCGACCACCCCGCTCGTCTTGCACCTTGAAACTTGGTTACTCGACTTGCCTGGCTTTGACCTTGGACTGTGCTCTGACCACCCCACTCTTGCCTGGCCCTGCACCCCGGCTCATGACAGATTGCTGGCACCCAAAATACACGTTCATCCCCCACCATGGGTGAAGCAGGTGGAGGGGTGCTTCAGCTGGTGGATTTGGCTACTCAGTTGCAACAGCCTACTCAGGTAGTCAGCCACTTGCACACGCAGCATCAAGCTACAGCCACTGCAATTCCATCACCCCACTGCCCTGTAAATCCTCTTGAGAAATTTGGTGGAAATGTGGAGGAGTTTCCAACATTCCTAGCTCAGTGCGAGCTATACATTGAACTGAGGGACCGAGACTTCCCAAACAATAAAACAAAGGTTTGTTTTATTGTTAGTTTGCTAAAAGGGCAAGCAGCAAAATGGGCCACTCCCCTCCTAGTCTCCTCATCCCCACTCCTGTCAAACTACCCCGGGTTCCTGGCCCATTTCTCCACCACCTATGCAAACCTCCAGCAGGCAGCCACAGCTAACTGCAAAATCCGTGCCTTGAAACAAGGTAAATCATCAGTTGCCAACTACTCCACAGAGTTCCAGCTGTTGGCCCAAGACCTGAGTTGGAATGAATCCACCTTCATGGCTCAATACATGGAGGGCTTAGCGGATGAGGTCCTAGATGATCTGGCTCATGTCAACCAAACCCACCACGCTGCAGAACCTGATCACCCTGTGCCTTCGCATAGATGGCTGTCTCAAGAGTCACCACTAGCACCGAGGCTGCACCCATGGCTCCCCCAACACCCACCGGCCCTCCTCATGGGCAAGCCCAGCTAACTCCAGCATCCCGGGGACTAAGGGTGAGCCCATGCAAGTAGGGTTGGTGCGCTCACGCCTCACCCCTGAAGAAAAAACCCATCACCGCACCCAGAATTTGTGCCTTTACTGTGGAGGGGCTGGGCACTACTTCCTCGGGTGCCCTGCAAAATGGGTGCATTCCGAGACTCCACCTCTGCTGCCACCAGTAAAAGGCCAGCCCCACTCCTAATTGGACCCCCTGGAGTGGGGTAATTAGCCGGGTCCTCCGAACTTCCGCCTCCCGATCCTGGACCCTTTCTGGTCCCCATCAAGCTGCAGTTGCCAGACAAATGCTGGTTGTTTGTCCACACTATGCTCGACTCCAGAGCCGCCTGCTGTTTCATGGACACCACTTTTGTAAAGCAGAACCTTATCCTGGTCCAGGAGAATCAGACCCTGACTCTTGTGGAAGCGATTGATGGGTGATTCCTCCATTCGGGTCCCGTAACCCATGAAACTCAGCCGCTGACCTTATGCATCCGGCAACACTGAGAGCAGCTACAGTTCGATGTCACTCGCATGGCCCAGTTTCCAGTGATTCTGGGCCTTTCCTGGCTGGTGGCCCATAATCCCCGGGTGGATTGGGTTCTCCAAGAACTGCACTTTCCGACCATACCCTCCTCATCAAACCCAGCCACCACCTTGCTCACTTCAGCTCCAGACAATCAGTCACTTCTCCTCCACCCGTACCATGACTTCACCGACATGTTTGAAGAAAAGAGAGCTGACCAGTTACCCCCACACCAGCCATACGACTGCGCCATAGACCTGGTTCCCAAGGCACCCTTGCCAGTCGGTCACCTATACCCAATGGCAGAACCAGAACTAGCTGCACTTCAAGACTTCCTCAAGAAGAACCTGGCCCAAGGATTCATCCGACCTTCCACCTCTCCACTGTCTGCACCAGTGCTCTTTGTAAAAAAGAAGAGCGGAGAACTGCACCTCTGCAACGATTATCGTGCACTGAATAAAATCACCATCCGTGACTGATATCCCTTGCCGCTGATCCCTGAGCTCCTTGATTGCCTTAAAGGGGCCCAGATCTAAACCAAGTTGGACCTTCGTGGCGCCTACAACCTCATGCACATTTGCCCTGGTGATGAGTGGAAGACAGCTTTTGGCACATGATACGGGCAGTATGAATACCTCGTGATGTCGTTTGGCTTGACCAACATGCCCGCGGTGTTCCAGAGGCTCATGAACAACGTGTTCTGGGACTTCCTCGATCACTTTGTGATTATTTATCTCAATGACATCTTGGTGTATTCCGAGAGCCCTGCCCAGGACATGGAACATGTTCGTTTGAACCTGCAATGCCTCTGGATCCACGACCTCTATGCTAAGTTGGAAAAGTGCGCTTTTCACCTCCACTCCATAGAGTTTCTCAGCCATATCGTATCCCCGAAAGGAATTCTAATGGATCCCAAGAAGGTGGAGGCCATCTTGAATTAGCAAGTCCCTCAAACCCACAAAGACGTCCAACGACTCCTCAGATTCGCCAATTATTACCAGCAATTTATCTCTGCCTACATGTCCTTAACGACTCCCCTAACCCGACTTCTCCGCCCCAAGAAAACGTTCCACTGGACTCCTGAGGCCGACCAGGCCTTCACCACTTGAAAACCTGCTTCTCATCTGGTCCTTTACTATGTTACCCTGATCCTCGGCTCCCATTCACCGTTGAGTCCAATGCCTCCAGTGTCACTATCAGTGCCGTGCTCTCCCAACGAGACAACCCCTCACAAGCACTGCAGCCATGCACTTATTATTCCTGCCAATTGATGGCTGCAGAGCGAAACTACACCTTCTGGGAGAGAGAACTCCTGGCCATCAAAGCGGACTTCAAAGTATGGAGGCATTAACTCGAAGGGGCTTGTCACCCCGTCCAGGTCTTCACCGACCACCAGAACTTGGAACACTTGCAGACCACCCATCATCTCAACCAACGACAGATCCGGAGGTCCCTGTTCTTCTCCCGATTTGACTTTAGAATCACTTACATCCCCCAGACGCAGAATCAGAAAGCAGACGCCCTGTCCTGCAAACCAGAATATGCACTCACCTTTTTGGAAGAAGCCCCTGAGACATCCATTTTGTCCCCTTCAATATTCGCTGCCACCAGTCCTCGTCCCTTGTCCAAGGATATCCGCTCAGCACAATCCCAAGACCCCTGGGCACAACAACAGCTGCAAGACCACCAGAATGGGGCACCAGGAGATCTCACCACTCGCGATGGCCTCCTGTTCCACCAAGACCACTTATACATACCACCGGGCCCTCTCCGCACCCAGATCCTGCACCTCACCCATGACTCCCTTCCTGCCGGGCACTTCAGTCACCATGAGATGACCCATCTCCTCACTCAAGAGTTTTGGTGGTCCCAAGTTTGTGCCGTTGTAGCCAACTATGTGAGCTCCTGCAAGGTGTGTCAAAGGGCCAAAGACATCCTTGCCAAGCCTCCCGGCTTGCTGCTTCCAATACCTGTCCCCTCTGAACCATGGGACACCATATTGATGGACTTCATTGTCAATCTTCCACACTCCCCTGGGCACACCTGTATTTTTGTCATGGTGGATCTGTTCACCAAAATGGCCCACTTTGTTCCCTGCACCAAGGTCCCCACGTCTGTGGAAACGGTGCAGCTGTACATTCAGCAGATTTTCCAGCACCGTGGTCTCCCCAACCACATGATCTCTGATTGAGACCCCCAATCTACCTCCCGGTATTGGCAAGCGATGCATTCCGGCCTTGGTACCCAGGTGCACCTGTCCTCCGCCTATCATCCACAAACGGATGGGCAAACAGAATGCACCAATGCCACCCTGGAACAATACCTTCATTGCTACTCCTGCTACCAGCAGGATAACTGGTCTGCACAGTTACCTTTGGCAGTATTCGCCTACAACAATTCCATCCACTCATCTATCCAAATGACTCCCTTTGCTGCCAACTACAGATATCATCCTCATTTCTTTCCCAATGTCCTGACACCCACCAATGTCCCCACTGCAGAAGCCCACCTGCAAGAACTGCAGGCCCTTCAAGCGCTACTCCGCGAAGAGCTCTAGCAAGCCAAGGATGTGTACAAGCTAGCACCGACCAGAAACAGCGTGTAGGGGATTGGGTGTGGCTCTCTACCCGATACCTGCACCATCCAGGCCAGTCCCAGAAGCTGGACGCCCACTTCATTGGTCCCTATGAAATCCTCGAACAGCTCAATCCTGTTTCCTTTCGCCTGCAACTACCGGATCACCTCCATATCAACCCTGTCTTCCACCACTCGTTGTTAATCCCGTCAACCCCCCCCCCAGTCTGGATCGCCCAACACTACCAACACCTCCACCGCCTGTCCTTGTCAATGATGAAGAGGAGTATGAAGTCTGCCAGATCCTGGACTCCCATCTCCACCAGGGTTCCTTGCACTACCTCATAAACTGGGAAGGATACAGCCCTGATGACTGCTCTGGGAATCAGCCGACAACCTACATGCTCCTGCCCTGGTCCAGCAATATCATGACGCATACCCTGAGAAACCCAGCCCATCTGTGGAGGGGAGCCCTGGGGGGGATAGTGTCATGGCCCCTGCCGAGACCAAGCCTTTTGCACCCATGGAGGAGTCAAGTGCCGACAGGGATGAGCTCCCCACACCAGAAACAACGCGGTGAGCTCAGAGGTGGGCTCAGCAACAGCTGGGGCAGATCCCTGCTTGAGTAACACATCTCCTGACTCACCACCACCAATGTCTCATTTATGAGAGCAACGCTGGTGGGACATGGCAGCCCAGTGATGAGAAGCACGCATGCATGCCTGGTGCTTGTATAGCCCTGAGTATTAGTGGGAGCCGGGACATGCTTGGGGCATGCTAATTACCGGCCACCTGGAATACTATTTAGCTCATGCTGGCACACTAACAACTCATCCCAGCAACTAGTCACATTGATGAAGCTCTGCACCATCCTGCTCGAGTTCTTGACTCCTCATTCTGGCTTGTTTCCCTCAGCTCCTTGACCTCGCTACTCTGCACCCTGAACCTTTGTCTCTTGGACTCTTGACCCCTCAGCTCTCAGACCTCCTGACAACGCTAATGGTTGGTGATTCGGACTTGGTTTCCTTGGGTTCATGGCTTACTCAGCTCCTGACTCTGGACTGTCCCTTGAGCACCCCGCTCATCTTGCACCTTGAAACCTGGTTACTTAGCTTGCCTGGCTTTGACCTTGGACTGTGCTCTGACCACCCCACACTTGCCTGGCCCCACAACTCGGCTTGTGACACCTGGGCCTTCATATTCCTATGCCAAACCAGGCACCTGGTCACATGCAATGCTCCCTCTAAGCTGTGGAGTCTTGTGAGCAAAAATTCTACTTTGTGAGCTACTGGCATTGAA
This sequence comes from Gekko gecko, assembly GCA_029375565.1. Classification (NCBI taxonomy): domain Eukaryota; kingdom Metazoa; phylum Chordata; class Lepidosauria; order Squamata; family Gekkonidae; genus Gekko; species Gekko gecko. Next base: position 145,045,881 of record JAPDNY010000005.1, read on the forward strand.
GTCCTGAGTGAGCAATTTGGCTACTGCATAAATTAATTTGCTCTGTAGCCATCCTTTTTGAGCTAAAACAAAAATGTGTGAGCTGGAGGCTAAAAAAACTGTGAGCTAGCTTACACTAACTCAGTTTAGAAGGAAAACTGGTCACGTGAAGCTTTTTATTCTTAATCAGATCATTAGTCCATCAAGGTCAGTATTATGTATTCAGACTAGTAGCAGATTTCCAGGTCTCAGACAGAGGTCAGCCACCTAATCTTTTAACTGGAGATGTCTGGGGTTGAACCTGGGACCTTCTGCATGCAAGTCAGATGCTCTACCACTAAGCCACAGTCCCTCCCCTAATCAGAGTTTAGGGAAGCATGGACAAACTCCTAAGAAGATGAGCTGAGGCATCTGGCATTTTCCAAACAATATTACTTCCACCTCCCCTTAACGATAAATGGCATTGTTCCACTATCTGTAAGCATGATAAAGACTTTTGACAAAACCCCAAAAGCTTGAGGAAGAGGGTGGGGGGAATGGCTATGTGAATGCCCTTTAAGCTTCCAATCTTAAACTGGTCTTGTACTGAAATAGTCGGGCTCTTAACAGAACAACATGTATTATTTCAATACTTGTACATGTCAGAATGGAACCTACATTAAAAAATCTGACAAAGTGAGCTTTGATTCACAAAAGCTTATAACCTGGGAAATGTTGTTGGTCTTTAAGATGCTACTGGATTCAAGCTTTTTTTTAAAAAAAAACACATCAAAAATGAATTTCTGTAACAGCATACTCAGAGGAATTGCCACATTTAGTTAATGTAGTCCATATTACCTTTGGCACATTTCCATTCAATTACATTATAGAAAACAAGGGCAGCCACATAGAGGAGAGAATTCTTTTATCCCACACACTTTTATACTTGGTGGAAGTCAAGGTATATTTCTTTTATATGCTCAAAGACGAAAGCCTTCTATCGAATGAACAGTGGCCATAAAGAAGTGGAGGGGATCAAAGTACTAACTTATCTTAGTCCAAATTTTGTTATCATAACCATAGAGTAATAAAATAGTCTTTGACTGAAGATGACAGTACAGAGAAATATGCAGTTATTTGAAACATCATGTTAAATCTGTCAAAATTAGTTAAGGTAGTCCATTTGTGTATCATTACAAAGTTCTATAATTAACTTATACAATAGAGAGCGAGAGCAGACAGACAAAAACTGCTGAATCAAATTTGGAAACTGGGTATGACAATTTTTCATTGCCCTCAGATCAACAGATCAGTTGAGTTTAAGTATCTCTGTACCCCTTTCTTATCAGAAAAGAGAGCACAATGGCAGTAGAGCTCACCTTAGGAAGGAGGAGGAGGAGGAATCTCGATTCAGTTATCCCCATCTACTCCAGCCTGAAAAGATCATCAGCACTTGAATACTGAGCAGATATGTACATGAAACTGAAACATTGCTGGAAGCTAGTATGGTCTAGTGATCAGAGTGTTTGTTATGGGATCTGGGAGATTCAGATTTCATTTCCCAATCCATATGTGGAAGTGTAATTCAACAGATAGATGCCTCTTACTGGAACAAAAGGATTCTAATGTATAAGATTGAGGGGGGAGGTTGGCCCCCCAAAGGGGAATTTTTTATTTGCATTTCTATAAAACTACAACAGAAAATGAGGAGGGAAAATTCTACAATCTAAAGGAGAAAGTAAAAAGAACCTAACTAAAAAACCAAGTGTGAAGGTTGTACAATGCTTATAAAATAGTTGTTACTCTTATTCAGTTACTTTGAAACATGAAGAGTGCCTGGCAATCATCACTTCTGTTGACAAAACCTGCTTATCAGACTAGACAAAAAGTAATTCCAAAGCTAAAACACATATAAACACAGCCCTTAAGAAAAATTGGCCTCTCCATTTATGCTTTTATGCTTTGCTTCCCCCCCACATAGGCAAAATATTTAAAACCAATGTTCCCTCAGCAAGAACATTACAACTTATCTTCCTCCATCTTAGATGTATCTTCTTTTTCCATTTAGCTTTTATAAATCCAGATCTGTCCATTCATGATGTAAACCAAGTTCCTTTTTCCAGGGACATCTTCGCTTCCTTAAACATCTTGAATCACAAGAGGTCTTCCTTTTGTTGCATTAAAAGCATGCTCATTGGAGAATCCAGCCTTTCTCTTAGCAAGCAGATCTTGTGAAGTTGCGGTAGCAAACCCTTTACTCAAAAAAAAAAAAAATATATATATATATGCTTTACGATCCACTTGCCAGTCCAACCGCAAAAAACCCTAAACTTTAGAATCTCCTTACCGTCCATAAGTCTCTATGATCAAAAATGCACACTGAACACTGTCCCTTTAAAAGTATAGTCACTTTTAGTACAGATCCAGGTCGCTACTCCACTTTAGCCACCAGGGGGGCCATGATTTACTTTGAAGACAGAGTCTATGGTTAGGTCACATGACCTGGCTTTCCACTGTTCTCCTTCCTGAAGAAAGCATTGGTCCCGCCTCCCTCTTCGCCTCTCGTAGCCATCTTTTGGAGATGTTTACATTAACTGAGAAAGAATGCCAAAGTCTCTAAAGTCTGTTTAAACGCTCAATTTTCTTTCAGAAAAACTCTCCGCTACAGTTCATCACCGCAATTTGATCAGTCCCTCCAGTCACGCTTTCACATTCACTTAAGCATTGGGAGAAAGGCCATCCCCTCCCCCTGTCTGCTTATAGTAGGGGGACTTCACATCTAGGCTTTGGTGTCTCGTTTCAATGAAAACTCACTCATCAGTCCAACAGGTCTTGAAATGGCAGGCAGAAAAAATCACTAAACCTCCAAATGCTTGTCCCAGTCAGCAGCTCTGGTACCATATGGTCGCATAGCGGCAGGACCATCAGGGCGGAGAAGTGCCTCAATTCCCCAGCATTGCACTGGTGAAGAGGCCACCCCTCCAAAGCCCCATGGCTGGGAGCCTTACCCAAAAGGCTCCAGGGGGGTGGCGGATGATCGCCCCCCCTCAAAACTGCTAGCACACAGATCATGCCCCCAGAGTGACTGGGAGGCACGTCTGTTTGCATGTCACCATAAACTGGAAGCCTAGAGTGAGGATTTTTTAAAAGGGTTTAAAATGATTGGATCCAGTATGCCATTTTTGGAACATCACAATATCTAATTCTCAACATGGACGAATCTATGGATAATAGAGGCGTATGCAGAAGGGAAAAAAGTTATATTTCCAGATCTTGGCTTGGGGAGATTTTTACCATGATTTCTTATTTTGGGATTCAAACTGCTGTGGTTCCGGAGTTCGGGACCATTATTTTCAGTGGGGAAAGTATATGAGCTTTGAAGCAGCTGTTTATAAAGATAATGCCATCAAATCTGCATACAGCACTGTCCTCCTTATAATATAAAGTCTTCCAAGTTTCAAGTGAATTGGACTAAGGAGCCCTGAAGTAGATCCCTCTTGGCACAGACTCAGTTCTCTCCACTGATTCCTAAAATGGCAGTATCAGGAGAGTTTCTGCTGGCCTTGGCATTAGAAAAAACTGTCTGCATTTTCCTACTCTTACTGTAACTGACTGACAAGAAAAATATATTTCCAATGAAAACTCTTCATTTGCCACCCTCCCTTGTTTATTTCACAAAACAGGCTTCCTTTGCACACATCCCCATCCTTTTTTGTTTGTCTGCCATTATGGGGATGTACTAAAATTAATGACTGGAATTCCTATTGAGAACAATGGGAGAATCCTGAAGGCCAATTAGATATAATGAGAGCCAGGAATATCAATTGATGTGCATAGGTTCCATTCAAATACATTCTGGCACAAAAAAACTGCTATGAAAATGCAGAATGGATTATGAGAAAATTACCCTGGGCCTGGAATGACAGCCTCCAGAGTGGAATGACTGGCCCTGAATGCAGATAAAATGCTCTGGGACTGGAATGACAGCCCATAGAACTAAAAACTGTGCTCTGTGGCTGACATTCCAGTCCCAGAACAATTTATACAGCCCCAGGGGCCATCTGTCATAAGTCAGTCTGTACTCAGTGATGGCATAGATTTCTCAGACAAAGAGCTGCCCACAGCTAGTCCTCAGCCAGTAATTGAACAACTGGCTGCAGCTGGCTCTGAACCAGGTTGAGAACCACAAAAGGTCAGGTCACAGCCTAAAGCTGAAACCAAGCCATCAACTTGTAGCTCTGAAGCAGTAACTTGAGTCCTCAGAAGCCACTCCCAGCCCACCTAGCTCACCCATACCCCTGCAGCACCGATGTTGTCAAAGGCTCACAGAGTTGCAGGAAAGGAGGAGTGTGGGTCTCATAGCTTGTCATCAGCTGTTAACTGATGAGATGGATGAGTAGTTTCAGGATGACTGCCAAGGAATTGGCTGGAACTGTAGCTTGGCTATAAAATCAGCTGGGAGAAGCAGCAGTTTTGTGGATGCAACAAGTATACATAGCTACTGAACTTGCTGTTACTGGTCCACTGGAACCTTGATCTTTGGACTGGACCTGGATGTCACTTTTTCTGGAACCCCTGGACTGGACTTGCTGCCTGGATTCCTTGACCCTAGACTGGACTTGGCATACCTACTTTCTGGAACCCCTGACTTTTGGACTGGACCCTGATTACTCTTTCAAACCTTGCCTGCAACCTGCCCTGCTCAACCCCAGCCCTTGTCTCCTGGGAGAGCTGCACCAGTATATCATCATTCCACTCTGTGGGCTGTCATTCCAGTTTCTGAGCATAGATTCCAGTCCCAGGTGCTGTAATTCCACTCTGAGGGCTGTCATTCCAGTCCCAGAGCAGGTTATCTGGGCCTAGGGACCATCATTTCACTTGGGGCTACCATTCCAAGTCCAGGGCAGGTTTCTCTAGTTTATTTCCACTTTTTCATTGCAATGTTTGTGGGCTGTGATGTATTCCAATGGAGCCCATGCAAGTCAATTGGCATTCCTGGCTCCATTATATCTAATGGGCCTTCAGGCAGGAGGTCTCTCCCATTGTTCACAAGAGGCATTTTTGTCACAATGTCTCCCCTTTTTCTATCAGGCTGCCATTGTTTCCTATGGGTTTTTTCCAGGGAGGCTGAAGGGGCTTCTAGTCAGCCAAATGACACAAAAACTGCAGGACAGTAAGTGCTGCCTGTACTCTAAAGAGCCCCAAGTTTCAAACAAACTGGATCAAGATATCAATTTCTATGGGACACTGAACAAGCAGCCTCCAGCCCTCTATTTTCTCAGCCATAGTGTCTGGGATCAACAGCACCCAACCCAGCCTCTTCCTTCTTCCCTGCTGCTTCCATGGAACACTCAATGGCCTTATAGTGAACAGGATGCCACTGCTGCTAAGTCTAACACTGCATGAGCTCTTTCTCCTCCCCACTCATCAGCACATACCCTGGCAGAAAGAAAGACACAGCAGGAGGAAGAAAAGTCTCAACAGAGGCCAGCTGTCAGTGTAGCAGCCCTCACTGCCATCAACAATGACCCAGCAGGGATGGCCAAGAGCACTGCCCATTCCCAAGGAGGGGAGGACACAATGGCCCAGCAGAAGTTCCCACATGTAGAGAACCAGAAAGGCAAGGAAGATGGCAAGCCAGATTGGAGAAGGCAATTTAAAGGAGTGGTACTCCAGCCCCTAGCCCAGGTAGAACAAGTGATGAGGGTGAGGCCAAGGCTAATTGAAGAATTAGGAGGATACATTTAGGGAGGCACCAATACCAGGCCAATGAAAAAATGTGTTTACCCTAGCTAAAGGAGCAACCTTGGGGGGAGGGAACCAACTCTGATGCTGTAACTCTTGCTTCACAACAACCCCTTCACAACTGTTCTGAGCTTTGGGGAACCCTGAAGAGGTGGGATGTAATAATGGAGAGAAAGGTGGTGAAGGAAGACCTTTGCACCTAGCATTTACAAATAACAAAAGGGCTACACCCATACACAAAAGACAAAGTGAGGGAGGCCAGCAGTTGTCTGCAGCTTGTCTCCAAAGGTAATTGGCTAAGGGAGTGCTCTGATGGGAAGGGAGAAACAAGTTCATGCTGCTTAGCTGGTAAGCACTCAAAATTTTATTTAAAAAAAGAGTTGTTTCAAGAAGGGTTATTTTGAAGAAATTTGGATTCCTAATACAATTTGGATTCCTAATACAATTCTAGAAACTCACAGTACTGACCTGAACCAGCCATTTCTGTGTATGTCTTCAGCCTGGCAATTTCATTATGCACACCCCTAACGGATACTTAAATCCAGAAACTGGGTCCATGTACAGAAGTGAAGATATGATTAAAGGATGGGAGTATTGGTTGAGATCCAGAAGATATTCATGTTTGAGAATCATTACTTTTTAGTAAACTTAAAGGTAAAAAGTAGTGAGAATGAAGTAACAGTCTTTATATATTCTTAAAAGTTATTTTAAGTATAAATAACCTTATATGGTGTTTGAAATTATAAGGTAATGAGTTAGCCAATGATGTATGCCCTTATCAATAGGGATAGTTAGCTATCGTTAGGAGATTATTTTAAAATCCTATGGATATGAGAAATTGTATTGATCGAGAGCTTTTTCTTAAAGGGGGCTTCTTACCTGTCACCTGCTTAGTTCCAGGGTAGGAAATCTTTATGGACTCATGTAATTGTTCTTCTTTAATTATCTATGTAACAATGATGGATAATATAATGCTTAATTGATTTAGTCTACATTAAGTATGTCATAATTATGCTTTAATTTAAAAAAGAGCTTAGAGTGGAAGCAGAGATCTCCAGTAGTATTTATTTGTGTACTATACACAGAATGAAATACAGCATTACTGAGGTGTTCCTCTGGGTAGGAGTTAAATGATTTGGTATAAAAAGCTAACTAGATACCTAGGGTTTCTTAAGTGCACTCCTATACCTCAATCTGGCTTGAAAAGAGTAATCCAGAACAAAATCATAAATGTAATTAATTCCGTTCATAATCCTACTCAAAATAACAAGCATTTCTAATATTTTTATTTCAATTTATCCTTCTAGAATTTCAAATAACCTGCTAACCACCAGAATAAAACTTCTTCTAACCATAGGAAACATCCTCCAGTCTCTCCCCCATCTTTTGATAAATGTCCTTAACTGACATCTTCTAAGAGTGCTCCTATCTGAGTACTTTGCCATTTATTATCTTCAAACTATCTCTTTATATCATATCATTCTGCATGAACCACTAAAAATGAGATAGTGATATAAACACTAATATACCTTCAGGTATTATATGGGGTCTGGGTTTGGGGGAAAATCAGCTAAATATACCCACTGAGCATTGGACAGAGCTAATTAAATGCCAATTGCATTGTAAAACGTACTCTGGATCATTCCAGGTCTAAAGCTTTTTTGAGGTCTCAGAGTGATGCTCAAAAGAATATTGTACATATTGAAGCACTGTTCTGTTCAGCTCATTCCAGAGTCAATACCTCCTTGTTGCTTTGGTGTATGTGAGGAAACAGAGGAGAATCCACCCCCAAGACATCCAGCAGCTTTCTCATTTTTAATTGGCTCATTTTATTAGGAGAGCTATAGCATTAGAGAACATACATTGGCCAGGAGAGAGGCACTCAGTCAAAACAGGGGTCAGTGCTTTTGTGAACCTTTCTTTGCCCACCATTTTAGCAATGTTTCAGGAAGAGGGGTTGATGGGAGGGTGAAAGTTTTGATCATTTATGTGTGTGAGGAGGAACCATGTACTTGTTTCAACTTTCTCCATCCCCATTCAGAATAAATAAATGAACACTGGATTGTTTAATTCTCTAATTCATTCCTCTAAACCATTGAAACCCAGTCTTCTAAAGCACTGAATACTCCCCTTCCAATACTTTGTAAAGCATATGGTCTTGGGAGAAACCATTCACAGAGACACAAATCTGATAGCCGAACACACGTTTGATAACAATAACATGCTCCTAAAATCCTGATTTTAAGGGGTGCTTTATTCATGTGGTTCCTAGTTAGATATGTTTCTCTATACAAGGTAAAAAAAACAGCAGCAGACATTTCTGACATCACCTTATTTATGCATTAAGTAGTGCCGCCAGTTCTGCAGAAGGGTGAACACTGGCTGAAAGTTAAATGTTTATCTTGGAAGAATACAACCACAGAATTTTTGGAAGATCCACCACATTTGACCAAAGTGCTGAGATACCCAGAAGCCTCTGCAAATGCTTTCATTGGCACAAAATAAATCAGGTCTGTCTAGAATCTCTGCAAATGCCCTGAATTGTTCCTTTCATGCACAGTACATTAGTGTTATATGCACAGTATGCACAGGGTTCGTTTGCCAAGGATTTATAAGGCAAAAGAAGGGATTCCAGACTCTGTGGTTTCAAGTAGAATGCTGATAGGATTTCAGAAAGAATGTGGAAATTCAGCTGGAAGAAATTGGATGGCACTGTGGCTCTATGCTAGTGCATTTGCTTTTCATGGAGAACATCCAGGTTCAATCCCAGCAATCTCCAGCTAAAAAACCTCAGGTAATAGGCATTGTGAAAGAACGGTTTCTTCACTTGAATGGTTTCTCCACATGAGACATTGGAGAACTGCTGCCAATTGTAGTAGATAACTCTGACTTTGAAAGACTTTGAAAGTTTGATTCAGTACAGGGCAGCTTCTTGTGTATGGCTTTATCACCAATTTTTTTTCCAGATTTCATGCACTTCTATTAGTTCAATAAGTTCAATAAACTACAGGTAGTACAGAAAGACCCAGTGTGGCTTAATAGTTAGAGTGTCAGACGATAATCTGGAAAGCCCAGCTTCGAATCCCCACTCTGCTATGAAAACTCACCAAGTTCAGACTGGCAGTTTGAAGCAGGAGCGAGTCGTGGCAAAAAAGCCCTGGAACAAACTGTTCTGGGTTTTCCCGGTCACACTGCACCAACTGATGCAAGAGCATACTGGGAGGAGGCATGAGGGAGCATTCAGACTGCTGGCCCAGAGGTACAGCTGTAAAGAGCTTTTTCCTGGTAATTTGGCTATGTGTGCATGTACGCAAATGCGCTCATGCGCATAAATGCATCAGGGTGATTTGGGGAGGATCCCATTGTGCCAGCACTGCATTGGGCAGTAGAGCAGAGCACATCCAATCATATCGCTGCTGCCTCTCCAGGGCAATCAAGTGCACCTTGTGCAGAAATACCCAGCAGACATTATTACCACGGGTTGTTCCCAGTTTTTTGGGTTAGTGTTCACACTTCCCGGAAGCAGAATGAAGTGGGATAAACACGCTCCCCGAGATTTGCTACCACTTTCACCAGGTACCTTTTAAATGTGGGAGTGAAGTGGTACACGACGGGTTGACTACCGGTGGGGAACGCCAGACAGATGTGCCTGTGTGAATGCCCCCTTTAATCCAGTTGTGAAACATTACTGAAACGTGCCTATCTCGGGGCAAACTGCCAGTCTGAACTCAGCCCCGATGAACTTGGGCTAGTTACTCTATCTTTCAGGGTAGCCTACTTCATAGGATTATGAAGGATAAAAATGGAGGAGGGGTAGAATGGAGTTGGAGCTGCTTTGGGTCTTCATTTGGTGAGCAAAGTGGGGGTAGATATCTAAATATAAACAAATAACATAACAGAGCACAGAGGAAGAGATCAAGTCTTTGGTATCATACATGCTGCCACTGTGTATTCCTTTGCTTCTGTGTACCACTGTACTAACACAAATGCTTAGAAAGAAGCTAAATGATGTTTCCTGCAACCAGGCAACAACTTATTGAAATAACTAATTAGGCACTCAGATGCTAAAGAGACAGAGGAGCCATGCATCACAAATTCCCTCTAGAATTCCCAGGCTTTTATAACTGCTTTCATTTTACAGTATATTAATGAGATATCACTGATCAAATTCAATATTGCATTCTTAATTACATTAGAAATACAGTTTTCAGATTTTTAATTATACAAATTATCCAAAGCATATTAAATGTATATCTCCCATATAAGAATGATGTTCCACAGCCTATTGACTTATAATCAGTGTTGCTTCCTTGTTTAACATTCTGTTTCTTTATTAGGTTAGAATATCATGCAAATTTGATTTGTTTCCCGCTAAACCGATGTCCTTGGTACATTGGACTTAATCAGATCCGAAATTGCATCACTGAATAATGTGTTGAAAGCTTTCTAGGTTTTGTCTAGTCTCTCTTGGTAATTTTGTTTTCTTTTTGCTCATATTTGACAGCTATCAGCAGTGGTGCAATTGGGTGATTTTAAATTCTGGACTTTAATTTGGGCCCCTTTCCTTCTTGTTAGTATTACACATCCTAGGAACTACAATTCCCAAAATGCATTGGGTAAAGAAGTACAAGAATAAAGGTGGACTGAGCAGAGCATGTCTGTCTCTAGCCACAGCTTGGATTGGGATGGGGACAGAAGTGTTCAGCCTGGGTGACTGAGACCCCAGACTTTTACCCTCAAGTCCAGCAATGATGGCACCACTGGCTGTCTGACAGGCTGCTGGATGGCAAGGAGGCAGGTTCTCATTGCCTCCCTCAGCAGTGTTTGTGTCACACTGACAGAAAACATTAGAATCTTTAAAGTATGCAATAGGAAGAGACTGGTGGATAATTCTGCATTGAGTAATTAGGGCCTGGATTGAGCCTCAGTCCCCTGCTAAACCTGATACTTTAATTTCTACAGTAAATTAGCCTCTATAGAAGAATCTTTGGTTTTACTTCCCAGGAGGCTACAAGACTCTGCTGATGCTGTGGTCCTCTGGTACTGATAACACTGTTCTTGCCTTGGAGGATGTTTATACATTCCAGAAATTAGTGGTGTCACTATCAGAAAGAGAATGGATAGGGTATCTGAAACTAGCTTCCTTGACTCTCCTTGACATTCTGTGAACTTTCTGACCGCAGAGATAGAGAGAAGGGGGAGGGATTTGGGTCAGTACATTGGTTCAGTTCTAGTCAGTTCTAGTTTGGCCTGTGTCACATTCATGATAGTCCTACATGATAGGTACATCATCAGTTATAGGCCCAAGAAAGAGATATATCTCTGGGTTACTAATGGTAAGGGGCTGGCCATCAGCAGTTCCATGTGAGACCTTGGTGGCTTGTCCAGAACATTCTGAGTGTTATACAAGTGCACTATTTTAAGTATTGGGTAGAAATATTCTATGTTGAAAATTGAAATGCTATGTTGAATACTGAAATTGAAATGCTACAAAGTGTTTTCTGTCTTAAGAGTGTGTAATGGAATAAGCTGAGCTTTGTTTAAGAACCATTCTCTCTATATATACTAGATTCAGTCCCTTGCTAGTCTCCACCCAACCAATAAAATAACTCAGAGAATCGGGGGGGAGGAAAAAAACTGGCCCTCAGAATCCCTCAACATTCTGTGATTTTTCTGTTTCTAGTTAAACTGTGTGCAGTTCCAACCAAAGCTATAAGCCCCAATGGTGTGTCTGATCCACAGTGCCTAACTCAGGGATGTCAAACTAATTTCTTATGAGGGCAGGATATGGCATAAATGAGATCTTGTTGGGCTGGGCCATGTGTGCCTTAAAACATAATGTCAGGTAGCAGAGATATAAACTTTATAAAGGATACAAATAAAAAGGATGGTTTTTTTTACTTAAAAACATGCTTAAAACATTAGCACTCTTGCAATATTTTGTTTATTTAACAGTATCTGATAACTGACACCTCTTGCTCTGAATTATTCCATCAAAATGTCTATGCTGTTGCAATCTTGAGTATGCTGTTCAAGTGTGTATCTGTAAGCTGCAAACCTATTTTTGATTTATTGAGATTCACCACAGAAATCTCATGCTCAGAGTTCTGAGCCTAGGACCCAGGTAAAACATGAAATGGCTGAGTGATTAAGAGAGTCTGGCGAAGCAAGCTATGATGCAGCAGCAGTAGAACTGGAAGCAAGAGATGGCCAGTTCCACTGCAGGCCTGATACAAGTCCTCTGGGGGGCTGATTTGGCCCCTGGGCCACATGTTTGACACCCCTGGCCTAACTGGTATGTCCTAAGTGCAACAGTTGATGTTGATCCTAAAAATCTTGCCACAAGGTCATTTATGTATTTCTAACTACTGAGCCTGTAGTTCTAGCTATATGACTGACACTGCCTTAAATTAAATTAAATATCATAAACATAAAATTTGCCTTTATGATTATTCTTAACCATCCATGAAGTGAGATTTCACCAGTTCCATTAATGTTCTTCTAGATCTTGTATGGTACACTACACCACCTATCAGCAGTCATGAGACATGGATCATCATCCTGTTTCCAAAGTCCAAACCACTCAGGTAGCCATGAATTTATTCACTCCAGGGAGAATTCATCTGTAACTGAAGTTTTATTCTTGCAAGAAAAATATAGGAATATTATGTATTCCTTAAATATATTTATATTACAGTAGGGGTACACACTTCCCAGTACCTGGATAAATGTGGGTTTTTAATCAAATGTTCAATTGTAGGAGGGCATGGCACCACATGAGAAGAAATAGATGCCTAATCCGCTTGCTCCGCTTTACCCTGTCTCAATCTTTATTAAAAATCATGCCTAACTATTCTTATGGGAAAAAAACAACAAAGAAAAGGGGGAAATAATGGCAACAAGATAATCAGCTGCAGAAACCCACCAGTAAGCTCATACTTTTTGAAAAATAAAGTTGTAGAAATTACCGAGGGCAGGGATCACAGCAAAAAGTAATTGGCAGCTGACAGCATAAATGATAAAGAAATAATATCTCCTCTATCAAAATTAGACCTCGCTGAAATGGAAGATAGAATTCTGACTCAATGAGATCTTTATCTGAGCCTGTCCAGACCCAGTTGCTTGATATATTTTTTTTAAAAAAAACTATAATGGAGGTCCAAAAAATTGCTGAATGTGCAGTGATTCTAATTGAAACAGCACAGGGTAAAACACACAATTTATAAATAAAAAAATGACCACATGCAAAATAAAATTCTTCAACTAGACAGGGAACTTCACAAAAATAATGTAAAATTTTGAGGATTTCTGGAACAATTGGAAGAAACAGGAGATTTACAAATTTTTTTGGAGCTTCCGATTGGGGCAAGATGCCAATTTGATGCACCCTGTAATTTCTCAGGGTGGACGGCCGTCCTTTTTGAAAGTTTGGGTGAATTCTGCGCCCAACGCAGCTTTTCCCAGGCAGGGGGAAGACCAGCAAGCACTGAAGAACCAAGAGAGAGTTGAGATTGATGGGAGATAAGCCTCGGAGGAGACTTGTTTCTCACTTTGATCCCCTCTCTTGAAGCAGGCATTGCTATCATCTTTAGAGGACTGAGCCGGGCTGGGAATCCAGCTTAAAGCCACCACCACCCGATTTCTTGAGACAAGAAGAAAGAGTATAAAAGAAGAAGCATTGCGTACACCTTAGAAGCAGCAGCAAAGGTAACGAAAACCGATTTGCTTACCGGGACCAGTAAGGGTCAATTGGTAAAATCATCCAGAGAAGCACTTGCAGCATAATAATAGTAACTGTGCATTTTCCCAAGCAAAAAGTTGAGATTTAGAGCTAAAAGAACCAAAAAGGACAAATTGTTTACCATTCCTGCGGCTAGCAGAGAGATAAGGGGATGGAAACTACGCACTGTAATGCAAGAATCTCTAGCTGGGTGGCCCCAACAGACAGATCATGTTACCGAATGTGACGACTGCAGCCAGAGGAGACAAGAGAACTGTAACAGACAGGCACGGGGAGGACTACCTTAAAAGAGGAAGAGACAACCCAGAAATGTAAGGAGGACAAGAGATGCAGATGGACAGGAAGATCTAACAGGAAGTGGTGGACTCTGACCTTGTACCATAGAGAAAAGACGCCCGCCATTTTGAGAAGGTCAAAATTTTAAAACTTTATTTTAAAATTGCCAAGCAATGCACAAGTTTGGTGAGGTGAAAAGCAGGCGATTTGGTCAAGCACATAAAGGACTAAAGAACAAGGACACTGATGTTAAGTTTCTGAATCCTTAATATTTTATTAAAACTACAGTAAACAAGGCTTGTTAAACTGTTTGACTGAAACACTAAAAACGGATCTAAGACCAAGGCAGAGAGCGGGCTTGTGGTCCTCACCAAGGATGACACAGAAAAAAGACAAAGAATGGCAAATGGCAATGGAGGTGATGGAATAAAGAATGATGGAGGTGATACAAGGGTCTGGGAAACAAATGGAGAAGTTGGAAGAAGTCCAAACTTTGAATTTAGATAAAGTGGCTGCTGAACTTAAAAATGAGATTTCAGGAATTACAAAGGAATTACAGAACCTTACACAAAAATCTACTGATATGGAGAACAAGATTCAAGAAATGGAAAAGAATGTCCAAACAGTGACAAAAGAAACCCACAGAATTGATACAATGATGGAATACAGGAGAATGGAGATACACCTTAGACTAAGAGGCATTGAAGAAATTTGATGAGGATATCTATAATGTGATCACTGAAGTATTGACAGATTACTTGAAAATGGAAGAGCAAGAAATAAAATACAACATTGATCTGATCTATAGAGTCAACTCAGAAGAAAAATTTACCAAGGGATGTGGTAGTCCAGTTTACGATTAAGAGAATTAAGGAAGAGACTTTTAGAAAACAGTTTAAGGAAACACTGGAAATAGATGGGAAACAGATAATAATTATGAAAGAACTCCCAAGGGCAATCATCCAAAAAAGAAAGAAATTTAAACAGCTAACGGACAAGTTGAAACAAAAGAAAATGAGATTCAGATGGGAGATCCCACAAGGGTTGAGGTTCAATTTCCAAGGTGTGAGACATACCATCAAAGATCGAGAGCAGATGTTGACATTTATTTTTGACAATGATAAAGATTTTGGAGACAAATAATTACATATCGCTATGGATTACAAATTTACCTCTTGGAATGTAAATGGACTAAATTCACCCAATAAGAGAAAAATAATAAGACTTTGGTTGGAAAAACAAAAATGTAACCTAATTTGTTTGCAGGAAGTCCACATTAAAAAGCAGGATCATAACTTTTTAATTAACAAAAAATTGGGTGAAGAATTTTTTTCCTTGGCAGTCAACAAAAAGAAAGGAGTAGTAACATATGTTAAAAAAAATTGGAAACTAAATAAATGTTTAAGGATAAAGGAAGATATATTGCGGTAGAAATTGTCTTCCATGAGAAGAAAACATTAGTTGTCAACTTTTATGCGCCAAATGGAGCAAAAGAATTTTTTTTTAAAGACTTAATATCTGAGCTAGACCAAGTGACTTATGATCAAATCATTTTGATGGGAGACTTTAATGGAACGATCAGCACAATTTAGACTGGAAAACAAAAAGACTTGATGAAAAAGTTGGGAAGTTACCAAAAGCTTTCTTTGAATTAGCCAAGCAGCAAAACCTGGAAGATGTATGGAGGAAATGGAATCCTACATGTAAAGACTTCACCTTTTACTCTAACAGGCGTGACTCATTTTCTAGAATAGATATGATATGGATGACAGGAGACCTAGCATTCAAAAACCCATAAAATTGAAATAATGCCAAAAATAAACTCCGATCATAATCCACTAATGTGGACATCTAAACAAGGGAAAAAACAATTCAGATGGAGGTTGAATGAAGACTTACTGGATAAGCAGACTATAGTCGAAAATCTGCGTAAAGAAACAAAGCTTTTTTTCAGGCAAATTTGAATCAAGATATTCAGATCCAAACAGTTTGGGATGCCTATAAAGCAGTGATGAGAGGAATATTAATCTCCTTAAACAACAAAAAAATAAAAGAAAGAAGGGCACAACAGAGCCACCTCGTGGAAAAGATCAGAACAAAAGAGAAAGAATTAAAGAAAAGACCAGGAAAAAAGAAAATACTGAAAGAAATACAAATTCTACAAGATCAACTGAATGTTATGTTAAATCAAGAAATCTATTGGAATCTAAAGAAACTTCAACAAAAGTCTTTCGAAGGAGCTAACAAACCAGGAAGATATTTGGCATGGCAACTTAAGAAAAGAAGGGGAAAGAAGGTAATAAACAAAATTGTGGCAGGAGACAAAGAAATTGTGGACTGCAAAGGGATAAGGAGAGAATTTTTAAAATATTATGCAAAGCTTTTCCAGGCTAACCCAATGGACCAAGTAAAAGCTCAAAAATATTTGCAGAATTTAAAAATGGCAAGTCCTACAGGAAAATTAAAAGACATGCTTAACAATCCTATTACCACAGAGGAGATTTACAAAGCTATTGATGACGCAAAACTGGGGAAAGCTCCAGGTCCAGATGGCTTCTCAGCTAAATTTTATAAAAAACTAAAAGAGGAGCTAGCCCCGACTTTTCAAGTTCTGACAAATGAGATTAGAAAAACAAGGAAAATACCAGACTCTTGGAAAGAAGCAACCATTTCTCTTATCCCAAAAGAAGCACAAGACTTAACAAATGTGAAAAACTATAGGCCAATCTTGATTTTAAATAATGACTACAAGTTATTTGCCAAAATTATGGCCAAGAGACTAAAAATATATTTGAAAGACCTAATTGAAGAAGAACAAGTCGGATTTTTGCCAGACAGACAAATAAGGGATAATATCAGGACGCAATTGAATATTACGACAAGCATCCAGAAAAGGAGGTTGGCTTTTTCTTTGTGAAAAGTACTGAGACTTACTAGTGATTTCAGCTCTCACATACTTTATTAGTTGCAGAACAAGACACCTAAGCCAGCTCGCAGGCTGGCTTTTATCCCCAAGTGCACCACACCCTAAACACACAAACACCTGGTGATTCGCTATTTACATTGATTGGATTAACTCCAGCTCCTCTAGTCCATTGTCCTTCGGGGCAAAGCTCAGGCCCTTCGCCTGGCCACATGGTGGACCGGTTAGAACCAGACCAAGCACATGGCTGCCCTGAGCCCATGTTCTCAAGCGGATACATTACACCCCTCCCCCCTTGGTCCGATAAACACCCGCACACATAGTCTTTCAAATAGCTGGGAGGTCGCTCCTCCCGCGTGGAGCGGCGGGGTTCTGGCATGGGGGAACTGACGGCCTCTCGGGCGACCGTGGGGACCGGCAACCGCTCTGGTGTCGGAGGGGCTGGGCTCACCATCTCGCCCAGTGTGTCGTTTGCGGTTGCTGGCTGTCCAGAGTTGAAGTCCACAGGGATTTCCTCTGGTGCGTCTGCCGCCGTGTCTGGTTGAGCTGGCTCGTTCCACTCCTCCCCCTCGTCCGGCTATGGGGGTAGCACCCGATGGCGTAGCTGATCGATGTGGCAGGATCTGGCCATCCTCTCCGGAGACTTCATAAGAACGGGGGCCTCGGACCCGTACTACTCGGGCGGGAATCCACGGGGGCCCTTTCGCGTAGTTCCGTGCGTACACCAGGTCCTCCAGGAAAAACCCCCGTGCCACCGCTGGGGTTTCCGTGGAGGGCTCCTGCTCTGGTGCTCGATTGGGGTGTAACTGGTCTAGCCTGGTGGTAAGACGTCGGCCCATCAGTAGTTCTGCCGGGCTTCGGCCGGTTGTCGCATGGGGCGTAGTTCTCTGGCCGAACAAGAAGTGCGCCAGCCTGAAGTCCCAGTCCTTTCCTTCTGTCCGGCGGAGTGCCTCTTTTGCCGTTCTCACCATGCGTTCGGCTTGGCCATTGGTGGCGGGGTGGAACGGGGCCGACCTGACGTGGCGAATCCCGTGCTGCTGGGTGAACTCCTGGAACTCCCCGGACGTAAAGGCCGTCCCATTGTCGGTGACCAGGGTGTCAGGGAGTCCGTGCGAGCTGAAAATCTGCCACATCGCTCGGATGGCCACCCGGGAGGAGGTAGACGGCACCGGCTCTACCTCTAGCCACTTGCTGTAGGCGTCTACAAGTATAAAAAACAGCTGCCCCTGGAACGGGCCCGCAAAATCGAGGTGCAGGCACGACCAGGGGCGGTCAGAGAATTCCCAGGCCCTGTCTGGAGCTGCCGGGGGTGCGGGTCAGGAGGCCTGGCAGGGTTGACACCTTTTTAAAACGTCCTCAATATCCCGGTCTAACCCTGACCACCAGACATACCCCTGCGCCAAAGCCTTCATCCTGACCACCCCAGGGTGATGCTCATGAAGGTCCTTCAGCACCCGCGGCTGTAGTCGTTTTGGAATGACCACCCTACCTCCCCACATTAGGCACCCCTTATAGGTCAACAGCTCATCGCGCCTTGTGACAATTCCTGGTCTTGTCTTGCTGTTGGCCACCCCCTCCCCACCCAGTCCAAAACCCGACAGAGAACCTTGTCGCAGCCTGTGAGATGGGCCACCTCCCTGACATGGACTGGGCGACCGGGCATCGATTCCAGGAGAGCGATGACGTGGGCGGGGGCTGGGGCCGGGTCCGTTGTGGGCAGCGGGAGGCGGCTGAGTGCGTCCGCGTGACCCATGGCCTTCCCCAGGCGGTGGGTGAGGGCATAAGAGTACCCCGCCAGGAATATGGACCAGCGGAGAACCCTAGGTGAGACCATCTGCGGCGTCTGCCGATCGGGCGCGAGGAGGCCCAGGAGAGGCTTGTGGTCCGTAAGGATCTCGAACGGGTGGCCATAGAGATAATGGTGGGATTTTTTTACCCCCGCCACTATCACTAGCGCCTCCTTGTCTATCTGCGCATAGTTACGCTCCGCAGAAGACAGGGTCTGAGAATAATATGCGACTGGAACCTCCCGGCCATCCGGCAACTGATGCCCCAACACTGCCCCCACCCCGTAGGGCAACGCGTCACATGCCAGAACAACCGGTAAAGCCTCGCAGAAATGGTGCAGTACCGTGTTGGAGACCAACAAGTCTTTTACCGCCTGGAATGCCGCCGCATGCTCCGGCTTCCAGGCCCATGGTGCATCCTTGTCCAGCAGCCGGTGGAGGGGTTCAGCCACTGATGCCTTTTGGGGCAGAAATGCATGATAGAAATTCAAGAGGCCTAGGAAGGCCTGCAGTTCCGGTTTGGACGTGGGGACCGGGGCTTGTGTGATTGCTTTAATTTTTTCGTCTGTGAGGTGGATGCCTTGTGCATCGACTGCAAACCCAAGAAATTCGATGCGGGGCACCCCCAGGAGGCATTTTTCCTTCTTCACCTTGAGGCCGGCATCGTCGAACCTCTGCAGGACCTGATGCAGCGGTTCGGCGAAGGTGGTGGAGTCCGGTGCCGTGAGGATGACATCATCTAGAAAGGGCTGGACCCCTGGAATTCCTTTAAGAAGGGAATCCATGAAAGATTGGAAAATCCCTGGCGCCACCGAAACCCCAAACTGCAGTCTATTGACCCGGAAAGCCCCCTTGTGGGTGGTGATGGTTTGTGCTTCCGCAGCGGCCGTGTCAACGGGCAGCTGCTGGTAAGCCTGTGCCAAGTCCAGCTTACCGAAAACCTTGGCCCCCGTAAGGGAGGCCAGGACATGGCTCACTACCGGGACCGGATAGGCGTGGTCCTGCAGGGCCTTATTTATGGTGCATTTGTAGTCTACACAAATGCGTATAGCCCCATTAGAACCAGACCAAGCACATGGCTGCCCTGAGCCCATGTTCTCAAGCGGATACATTACACTTTGTCAATGCAAAAAAAACTTTTGATAATCTGAACTGGGAATTTATGTTTAAAGTTATGGAAAAAATGGATATTGGAGAACCTTTCTTGAATATAATTAAAGCAATATACTCGGAACAAAAAGCAACAATAGTGGTCAACAATGAAACAACGGAATATTTCAAAGTGCAAAAAGGAACAAGACAAGGCTGCCCACTTTCTCCGTTATTGTTCATATGGATTGTAGAGGTTTTGCTTCGGAATATTAACAAAGATAAGTAAGTTAAAGGTTTGACAATTAAGGGATTTACATATAAGTACAGAGCGTTTGCTGACGACGTTATGTTTTTAGCAGAGGAACCATTGAAAACCCTACCACTTTTACTACATAAAATAAAAGAATTTGGAGACCTAGCAGGCTTCTATGTGAACAGACAGAAATCTAAGGTGATGTGTAAAAATATGACAAGGTCTAAGCAAATGGAGCTGCAGAAGGCTATAAGCTGCGAAGTAGTGAAAAAAACTAAATATCTAGGTATAGATTTGACAATGAAGAATATTGACCTTTTCAAAAACAACTATGAGAAATTTTGGTCACAAGTCGTAAAGGATATCAAAAAATGGAATACATTAAATTTATCCTTGTTGGACAGAATTTCAGTAGTTAAAATGAACATTTTGCCACATTTTATGTTTTTATTCCAGATGATTTCCATTGTAAAAGACGCAAAAGCATTTAACTCTTGGCAAAAGGAAATTTCTAAATTTGTGTGGGCAGAGAAAAAGAATGAGAATCAAAATGAAAATTTTGTGTGATGAAAAGGAAAGAGGAGGCTTTCAACTACCAAACTTGAGGCTATATCATGACGCGGTCTGTCTGACATGGTTAGAACAGTGGATTACTCTTCAAAATAGAAAATTGCTGGCATTAGAAGGGCATGATTGCAGGTTTGGCTGGCATGCATATCTTTACTATGGTAAATTGAAAATGGATAATTTTTTTAAGCATCATTATATCAGAATAACTCTCTTTGACTCATGGATTAAGTATAAAAAAAATTTTCCTGAAGAAAAACCAATGTGGATTGTACCAGCAGAAGCAATAAAACCTTTTTTCAGAATACAAGGGATAGGACTGGTTGAAATATAGTGATCTGTTGAGACCTGAAGGGAAATCATATATATTAAAAGAAGAAAGCCAATTAGACTTTAAATATGATTGGTTGTGTTATAGACAGATCTATGGTTTGTAAAAAATGGTTGGGTTCAGGGGAAATCATAATGAAATTGAAAAGTTATGGCTGGAGGGAGGGAAGAAAATGATATCGAAAATGTATAAAATTTTGTTAAAATGTTACACAGAAGATGAAGTAGTTAAAGAGCAAATGATTAAATGGGCAATTAATATGAATAAGGAAATATCTATGTCATCTTGGGATTTCTTATGGAAAAATGCTATGAAAATAGCTACATGTACTAACCTTAAAGAAAACTGTTTTAAAATGATGTATAGATAGTATATGACACCAAAAAAGATAGCTAATATAGGTAAAAATTTATCTAACAAATATTGGAAATGTAAGAATGCCGAAGGTTCCTTTTATCATATGTGGTGGACTTGTGATAAAGTGAAAATATTTTGGACTGCAATACATACAGAGATGGAAAAAATCTTGAAAAGGACCTTCAAGAAAGAACCTGAAATGTTTCTTTTAGGTCTTAAGCTAGAAGAAATAAACATGAGTAAAAGAACATTGATATGGTACATGGTAACAACTGCTAGAATGGTCTATGCTCAAAACTGGAAAAATGAAAAAATTCCTGAACTCTGGAACTGGCTGAGAAAACTGCTATTTATGGCAGAAATAGACAAATGGACAAGAAAACTTAACAACTTAGAAGCAGAATCTTTTGTGGCAGATTGGAATAACTTGAAAGAATATATAGAGAAACATTGGGAAATGAAGGATAGCATATTTAGCTTGGAAATATATATAATTAATAAGTACCAGTAGTAGTTGTGAATAAGTACGTTTGTAAGCCGCTCTGAGACGCCTTTGGGCAGTGAAGGGCGGGATATAAATCCAATCTCTTCTTCTTCTTCTTCTTACCTGTAGAATTTATATGATAACAGTGAATTAATATGTATTGATAAAATGGTGGAAACAATGCTGGGAGCCAACAAGGGGGAAGGGGAGTTTGAAGAAAAGGATATGATTGACATTATTTTAGCTAAACTGTGAAGTATTGTATATCCTAATAACATTTGTTTTTTAAAAAAAAGATTTACAAATTTTTATGGCAAACTGGCTTGCTGCAGTCTTAAAATTAGAAGAAAGTGTAGTCCTGATAATTGTTAAAGCCAATTGACTTGGATCTCTACGAATACACAGAAAAAAGGCTCTAAAGACATTGTAATCACTGTTCTGGACTACAAAGTAAGAAAAAAAATATTAAAAGAAGCCAGGCTACAAGGTTCATTTAAATATAAATAATACAAAATAGAAGCTTTTCCAGATTTACCTCCAGAGGCAATCACCAAACAAAGGGACATGAAACCTATCATTTATAACTTCAGGAGATGAAACAAAAATATAAATGGATTGGTTCAACCACACTACAAATCCTGAAGAAATGGCTCTAAACTACAGGCAACTGAACTTAAGACAGGACTAAGACTCTTTAAAAAAAAACTAGGACTGAAAGAACCATCAGAAGCAAGTAAAAAAAAACAAACTAAAAGAAAATTGATATTCCATTCCACACCATCAAGAAACAGTAAAATACCTGTCCCCTCAACAAGAAGACATGAAGAAAACTGAAATAAAGTTGCAACCAACTATGGGAAGTCAGAACTGGTTTTCTTTTTAATTTTACTTCCCTTCATTATTATGTGCCCTATTTGAAAGAGTACAATAGCAAACGGGTATTGGGAAGGGGGAAAAGAGTGTGTATTTTATTGTATATTAAAAGTCCCTAGTAAAAGGGAAGAAGCCTTTAGGAGGTAGGAGTGAATCCCTGCTTTTCTGCAATGATATTGCAGAAGCCATTGGGCTTTAGTTTAGTTATTAAAGATATTGTTTGTATTAATAAATATAGTTAATATAGTTTATACATAATTAGTATTGTTTATACATAATTTCCTTTTCCTAATCTAAACTATATTAATAAATACATAGCATGTTGACAGTTAATTTGTTATAGATTGGTAGTCTTTTTAGAATAGTTTAGAAAAGTTACAGAATAATATAGGAAAACTAGATTGGTATTTGTATCAGTTAACAAAATATTCTAAATACTGTAAAATATAACAATAACAATAACAATAACAATAATAATAATATCTTTATTGTATTTATTTGTCAGCTAAGCGATTGGAAAATATTTGGTTATATTTAAATTTTTATAATTAAAAAGTTTATATTACAATTTGATTTTGCTTAAGAAAGATTTATACCATGATAGATAGATAGATAGATAGATAGATAGATAGATAGATAGATAGATAGATAGATAGATAGATAGATAGATAGATAGATAGATAGATAGATAGATAATAATAAATTCAAGTCTAAAAATAATTTAATTTATTGTAAGAGGATTAAATAATATGATTTATATAAACAACACCCAGATATTTGCTGCTTCAAGAGACACATTTAAAACAATCTGCTTAAAAATATTTAAAACTAATTGGTTCACATATCAGATCCAAGCATATGGGAATTCTAAATCTGGAGGAGTGGTGATTTTGTTATTTAGAAACATTCATTTTACACCACAAAAGATATTAAGAGACACAAAAGGAAGATACATATTTGTAAAGGGATTGTTAGGAAAAAATAGGCTTTATTTACACACCAAATAATGATCAGATTAATATTATTACTGAAACATTACAAATATTAGAAAATTTTAAAGAAATCATACTCAGAGGAGATTTAAATTACCTAGCTGACCAAGATATTAATAGATCATATTCAAACCAAAAGAAAAACCTAAAAGGAAGAACACCACAAAACTGGCTAACTTATTTGTAGCATTACATGCCATAGATATATGGAGATCCCAACACCCCTCAGAAAGGGACTATTCTATCCAACATAATATACATATTGGAATAGATTACATTCTTGTTTCACCTGGAATTCAAAAACAAATCATATCATCATAAGTTGGATATAAATTGTGGACAGATCATTCATGGCTTGAATGTATAATGGATAAAGCAGAGAAGTATACAACACAACAATGGATTTCTGATAAAAATGTCTTAAAACACCAGACATTTAAAGTAGATATAGAAAAACTATGGCTGCGGTTACACGCACTAAATAGTCAACTTCCAATCCACTTTCAATGCACTTTCAAATTGGATTTTGCCAGTTCACACAGTAAAAATCCAGTTGGAAAGCACATTGAAAGTGGATTATTTACTGTGTGTGACCACAGCCTATGTTTAAGAAAACATTCTTGATATAACTTCATCACTAATAATCTGGGACACACTGAAACCAATATTAAGAGTCATAATTATCTCAAAATCCTCCTATATAAACAACAAAAAAAGAAAATTAAGAAATTTTAGACAATATACAAAATCTAGAAAGAAAACATAAACAGAAGTAGCAAAAATATAAACAATTATTATTTTTTAAGAAAAAGTTTTTGTTTCATAAAGAAAACAGCAAGGAAAAAAAAGACAGAAACAGAAAACAAAGACTACACCCATATATCATTTTGTTCACATACAACCATTAAGTCCCTTTCCTTTGGGCTATCTATGCCTTTTATATCTTACTGAGTGAGAAGGCCCATTGTAGTCAATGGGTGCTAGCTTGGCCATCCGGGCACGGGCTGTCGTCTCCATCCCTACCCCCCCCCCGTGAAAATCCCCGCCCCCTCAGCACAGTCGAGGCCTCAATGGGCCAAGGCTCCTGGGCTCATCCTTCCCCCTGCCATCCCCACCACTCCTGCCTGGTTGAGCCACCTAGGCTCATCCCTCTCCCCACAATAGACGCCAACCTGGCTGGTTGGCTGCAGGCCTCCATCTCCTTCCCAGCCTCCCCCCACCTTGGTGAAGCTGCCCAGCCCCTCCCAAGCACAGTCAAGGCCCCGGCAGGCCAAGGTTCCTGGCCTCATCCCTCTCCCACCACCCCCACCCAATTGAGGGCTCGGCGGGCCAAGGCAACCAGGCTCATCCCTCTCCCCACAATGGGCACCAGTTTGGCCAGCCAGCCACGGGTCCCCATCTCCTTCCCTGCCCCCCCTACTTCAGTGAAGCTGCCCAGCCTTGTCCCTCCTCACCACACAGTTAAGGCCCAGTGGGCCAAGCCGCCTGGGCTCACCCACCCCTGCCACTGCTGTCCT
This sequence comes from Gekko gecko, assembly GCA_029375565.1. Taxonomy (NCBI): domain Eukaryota; kingdom Metazoa; phylum Chordata; class Lepidosauria; order Squamata; family Gekkonidae; genus Gekko; species Gekko gecko. The sequence continues at coordinate 145,070,777 of JAPDNY010000005.1, forward strand.
GGTAGGCCAAGGCCTGTGACCTTGTCCCCCTGCTACCAGAGGGGCAATGGGACAGGTCAGGCCTGGCTCCCCACCCGGCCTCGGGGCCAGTGGCATGGTGCTGTCTCCCCTCATCCCGAACAAACCTACATGAATCACACCATAAAATACATATGTCATACTTTGAAACATAGAGGACAATGTACATGGTATATGAGTATATGTTTCAAAGTATGTCATATGCGAATCCTCCTCTTTCTTTAACATCTTGTAATAATTTTAATTTGATTCTTGGTTTCTTGCCTTCCCATATAAATTGACTTAGCATCATTTCTAACTCTTTAAAGAAGTCCTGATTTTTAATCATTGGGATTGTCTGAAACAGGAAAGCCATCTTGGTAAAATATTCATCTTCACTGTTGCTATTCTTCCCATAAATGATAGTTGTAGCTATTTCCAGTTGGTGATATCCTTTTGTATTTCCTTCAAAAGTTTCATGTAGTTGTCCTTATACAGTAAGCTATATCTGTTGGCTAATGTTATTTCCAAGTATTTGTTGTTGGGTTTTTTTGAGTTTCTATTTCTGAAAGATTTTGTATATGCTGCTTTTGTTCTTGTGTGCAGTTTTTTAACATCATTTTGTTTTTTAAAAAATTTATTTTAAGTCCCACATGTTGAACGTAATTCTTCATTACTTGCAAAAGTTGCATAATCGAACTTTGGGGTTATTCTAATATAAATACCAAGTCATCCGCAAAGGCTTGTAGTTTGTATTCCTCTCCTTTAACTTTTAGGCCCTTAATTTGTCCATCTTGTCTAAGCATGTTATTTAACGTTTCCAGCACAAAAATAAATAATAGTGGAGATAAAGGGCACCCTTGTCTTGTTCCCTTTTCAATTTTAATATTTTGTGTAAGATCACCATTTATTATAATTTTTGCCATTTGTGCTGTATAAATAGCTTTAATCATAGTATAAAAATCATCTCCACAATTCCATGCTAACAGTTGCTCCAAGATAAAAGTCCAGTTTAAGTTGTCAAACACCTTTTCTGCATCTAAGAATAGAAGTGCCATTTGCTTTTCTGGATGTGCTTCAAAATATTTTAACACATTCAAAACTTTTCTCACATTATTTCTCATTTGCCATTTTGGCAAAAATATAAACAGTTATTGACAGAAAGATGTAAACTAAAAAAAAGTCTCTCAAATACAAAAAGTTTTACTCTATCTAAAGCAAGAAACTTGGCATTACTCCCCTCCAAATTTAATACTCTTAACTAGAAGAGCAAATTTGAAAAGATTAAATAGACAAATACATTTAATTAAAAATAAATCAGGTAAACTACAATCCAATACTGAGACAATCATCAAAACCTTTCTGTGGGCACACAAAAGACATAGAATAAATGCCCAAACTTTATATCGTTGTCAAAAAACAGGAGGTTTTCAGTTACCATTCATCTAGCTAAAATCACAACAATGTTACAAGAAGGAAATACTCAAGATTTAGTAAATATGCATAATGAATAAGGTAAAGGTTCCCTTGCTCGAAAGCCAGTCGAATCCGACTCTAGGGTTGCGGTGCTCATCTCCGTTTCAAAGCCGAAGAGCCAGCGCTGTCCGAAGACATTTCCGTGGTCATGTGGCCGGCATGACTAAACACCAAGGCGCACGGAACGCTGTTACCTTCCCACCGAAGTGGTCCCTATTTATCTACTTGCAATTTCTTGCTTTTGAACTGCTAGGTTGGCAGGAGCTGGAACTAGAGATGGGAGCTCACCCCGTCATGCGGCACTCACGGGTCTTGAACTGCTGAACTACTGAACTACTGACCTTCCACAGCCTGCAGTTCAGCGTCTTAACCACTTGAGCCACCGCAGCTCCTGCATAATGAATACACCTACCCATATAATATAGTGGATGTAATTTGGCAGAAAACTAAAGGTAGACCCACTAAGATAACAACAAAATAAATTTCTGATAACATCACTATCTGTTTGGGATTCTCTGAGACCAAAACTAGTACCAAAGATCTCAAGATTTTCACTTTTCTAGGTTGAACTATAAAAAATGGTGATAAGCTAAAATAACCAAACTGATCTAATTATATGAAAACAAATAATAGATAAGAATACTCTCGGAACTAAAATAGGTATATCAATGTCTTGGTTTCAATATTTTCAAATTAAACATTTTTGTATATCTATGACAACCCTTGACAAATTTTGAATCAATTATTCAATTGGTAAGGTAAAGATAAAGGTTCCCTTGCTTGAAAGCCAGTCGAATCTGACTCTAGGGTTGCGCTGCTCATCTCCGTTTCAAAGCCGAAGAGCCAGCACTGTCCGAAGATGTTTCCATGGTCATGTGGCCGGCATGACTAAACACCAAGGTGCACAGAACGCTGTTACCTTCCCACCAAAGTGGTACCTATTTATCTACTTGCAATTTCTTGCTTTCGAACTGCTAGGTTGGCAGGAGCTGGAACTAGAGACAGGAGCTCACCCTGTCATGCGGCACCCACTGAACTGCTGAACTACTGACCTTCCACAGCCTGCAGTTCAGCGTCTTAACCACTTGAGCCACCGCAGCTCAATTCAATTGGTAAATAACAATAAAAAGGTACCATCTCTAAAATATATCAAAATATTCAAAACATAAATGAAAGAAAAAGGATACCATATCAAAAAAAATCGGAAAAAGAATGTGAAATGCCATTTAATAAAGAAATATGGGATAATATTTGGAATAACTATGAAAATAAATCTTCAATTATAGCAATAAGACTACAAAATTTCAAAATAATAGAAAGAATTTGAATAGTCACAAATCTTACAATTCTAATCAAACCAGAAACTTTAGTTTTAAATTTTAGATCATATTTAAAAACTCATCAAATCAGAAAGACTAGACTAGTGTTGTTAATATATGCAGCTAAAAATGCAATAGCAACTAAATGGAAGTCTGAACAAATACCAACACTAGCTTTATGGCACAGCAAAATCTGAAAGCCACTGCAGGGTGTTCCATAAGGGAGGGAGGCCCAGTCACTGGACTGCATGTTCAGTGGCAGGACTATGCCCCCAATGTGTGGAAGAAACTGCCAAAGAATGCCCCCCATGGGCCAAAACACATCCACTGCATGGGGGAGTGCAAATATGGTGGTGGCACTGACCACCAGCAGGCCCCATCAGAGGATCATCTGTGCCCCCCATGTGCAAACACCAATCCCTGTGGCCATCCACGAAAGCATCCCTGGAGCTGCAGGCCAATTGGAGAGGTGTACAACCTCACATTGGAACCTTGAGCAGGCATGAATGCAGCTGTGGCAGTTCCAAACTTACCACTGAGGCTGCCACTGAATTAAAGGATTTCTCTATCGCACCAATTGCTCATGGGCCAGGTAAGAGACCTGGATGAGCCAGTTCTGGCTCACAGGCCTTATGTTTAACACCCCTACCTAGGCTTTTCAAAGTACTTGCAAAATGGGAGTGATAGATGCACATCAGATCCTTCCCAGATGGCTCAGGTTCTCAAATTCCTTCCTTCTCAGTGCCTCTAGCACGCCCTTTTTAAAAAATTGTCTTTTAAATAATATTTCAAAGTAAACAGAACAAAGCAATAATCTCGAGGTACATTTCAAAGGTCAATAAAAAAAGAAATACATAACAAGATGAGGAAAGTTGTAACAATACAGTTAACCATCAAAAATGGTATAATAGGCAGTAATGAATTAATTTAAGAGTTGTAGTGTGCTAGTTATAAGCAAGGAGTAGTAAGGTGCAGATCTCAGTGACCACATGCAGAGTCACAACTAGACATTGTAGGAGGTAGAGTAAATTAGTTCAAGATACAGCAATTTCAGATATGTAGGATTGTGAGGTTGGAAGTCAGTTTTTTGAAATGAATTCCATAAACGGGAACCATTTTTCTGTGAAATTGGAGTGTAGGATATAGCTCTGATTGTTGCAAGTGGTCTGTGATCTTTTCCATGATGAAATGATCCCAGACTTTGGTCGAATCTGCATTTGCATTTTTAAATCAGTTTCTTTCTCTATGCTTGACGGCATCACAGCAGCACGAAACTGAGTTAAAAATGCAAATGCAGATTCAACCTTTGTTGTACCAGCAGAAATGTGGGAGCCTGACTAAATTTCCTGGTGGAGGCGATGGATGTTTTAGCAGCTACAATTAGGCTCACAATTGTTGTTGCAGCACGATGCTGCGGACGCAGCAGAGAACACTCTCCCACTACACTGACTTTTTCGCTTGGGACAGGGTCTCAAGACAGGGTCTCAAGCTCTTTGAGATCCCCCTCCCCTTGGGCAGAGGGTCGGGTGCATGGGAATTCCAGCCGATGCCCCTGCTTAGTTGCAGTGGCGGGGGCAATCAGGCACTTCCTGAAGCACCAAGCAGACAAAGAGCCTACCTTTGGAGTCGAAGCTGTTGCGACCGGACACAGGACAAGGTGGGTGTGTGATTAAACAAAGAACTGCTTCTAAACCTCCAACAGTGGTGAAGATTGTGAGATCACCTAAAAGCAATTAAAAACTATAATGATTTAAGGATTAATCCTTCAGTGAAAATCTAAAAAAATGAGAGAAGGAGGAGCGATATCCCCCCCCCTCCAGATTAAATGGCATTTAAAAGTTGTGGAAACAAGGTGCTGTAAATTATATAAAATGGGGGAAAGAGGGGGCTACAACTATTGCCATCTGACCAATTTATTTATTCTTTTTGTTGTTAATGGAATATAAACTGAATAAGTTATGGTGCTTTACTACAAAGAAAAGAAAATATAGAGATATTGAAAGTGGGATCAAAGAGTTCTTCAGTCACAAGGCTGCCCAACAGAAATCATTAAACTCTATAAGGTTTATGACAATAACCAACAAACTGACTTTGCGAGCGATTCCTGGTTGCTAATGTTGTTGGAAATGTAACTTTCTAGTGATGTGGTCTGATTATCAAGTATACAGCAGGATAACATCCTTCTTTTGCAATGGAAATTATAAACGATGATTATAATGTCTACAAAGACTATAAAATTTACTTTCAAGCAGAAAATGAAGCAAAGGAGGTGAAGACAGACAATTTAGCTGAAGAAAATTTGACTCAATTCTCATGGGACGACCTAAAATCAATGATAGTGGGTACAATTAAATCAGGAATTAAGGACACCTGTGAAAAACTACACATTCTAAATCAGAACACTTCAGAGAAATCTACAAGCAAAAGGGACAGACTCTTATACCCAACCTTTAAAGACAACGAACCAAATTGTGAGCAGGAAGAGATTTCAGCAAGAAAGACCCAGGTGCTTTACAAAAAGACTTTTAAAGCAAGAAAGGAAGATAAGCTGTCTAGAGAAAGTGGACCTTTAAAATTGAAGGCACTGCCAGCTATAGAAACAATTAAACAGGGGAAGAAAAAGATAAAAACCTCCAATGTAAAGCAAATTTATGGAATTTACAAAGGGAAAACATGTAGAGAAAAGAATAGATTCAAGACGACTACTGCTCCAGCCCAGAAGGCAAATAGGAAAGAAAAAATGCAATTAAACATGTAATATTGTCAATTGCAAATTCAATTTCTAGGGTCCACAAAGGGAAAAGACACAAAAACAACATTTTATAGTTGAAAAGATATTTGGCAAAAAGGAAAAAAAAAATAAGGTTTTTATATATAATTTACATATATGGTATTCTTAAGAAATCTTGATTTTGCTCTTTATGTGTTGGGAGTGTTAAAGTAAAATGCATGCAAATAGAATGGTGTAGTCCATTAAATTGGATTTAAATAGAAAGATGGTTGTGGTTAAGAAACTGAATTTAACAGATGATAGAGCAATTCTTCTTCTTGTATATTGGATGTGTTAAAGTAATATGCATGCAAATAGAATGGGGCAGAGTTCATTTAACCAGAATGAAATAGAAGGATGTCTGTGATTAAGGGATTGAATCTGTAAAACATTACTTTAGTAGTTAATTTCTATTAGTTAAATTGTATAAGAATGAATAGAAATGACAAAAAAGGATGTAGTACAAGATACTGAGTTTGTTTTTGTGAAAGTTTAGTGATAAACAGATGGTAGAAACTATAGAATGGACTTCCTGTTTTTGGTGCTGCAATGGCGGACACTCTCCCCGACACTCGGGGGAGCAATTCGCATACCAGCGGCACGGAGGGAAGCCGCTGATGCGTTTTCCCCACGGAGCCCTAGGGATTGGCTCCAAGCCATAGGGCTTTTGAGGAGTAGCCTCTTTGATGGTGTAATGCTGGAGAATTGAGGCGCCCCTCCGCCCTGACGGTCCTGCCTCTGTGTGGCCTTTGGGCACAAGCTGGGCTGACAGAAACAAGTGCTGGAGATCAAGTGGAATTGGGAGGATGTAAATGTGGCCAACAGGACCTACAATGAATGTGAGTCAGATGTAAACGAACTTTGAAATAAGCAGAAAACCCCCCTACCACCTCCTATCTTCAAGGTGAGAGAGAGGAGGGACGCCTCCGACTTGCGCGAACAGATAAGTGGAAAAGAGGGGGGGATGGGGAAAAATAAGGTTATTGATCTTTTCCCCAGCAATCTTAACTCCAGCTTGTGATTCATCCAGGCCAGCATTTCGCATGATGTACTCTGCATATAAATTAAATAAGCAAGGTGACAATATACATCCTTGTCGTACTCCTTTTCCTATGCTAAACCAATCAGTTGTTCCATATCCGGTTCTAACTGTTGCTTCTTGACCCTTATACAAGTTTCTCCGGAGACATGTGAGGTGGTCCAGCACTTCCATCTCTTTAAGAACCTGCCATAATTTATTGTGATCCACACAATCAAAGGCTTTAGCATAGTCAATGAAGCAGAAGTAGATGTTTTTCTGGTACTCTCTTGCTTTCTCCATAATCCAGCGAATGTTGGCAATTTGATCTCTAGTTCCTCTACCTCTTTGAAACCCAGCTTGTACTTTTGGCAGTTCTCTATCCATGTACTGTTGGAGCCTAGCTTGTAGGATTTTGAGCATGACCTTGCTAGCGTGTGAAATGAGTGCAATTGTGCGATAGTTTGAACATTCCTTGACATTGCCCTTCTTTGGGATTGGAATGTACACTGACCTTTTCCAGTCCTGTTGTGTTTTCCAAATTTGTTGGCAAATTGAGTGCAGTGCTTTAACAGCATCTTCTTTTAAGACTTTGAATAACTCAGCTGGGATACCATCACCTCCACTAGCTTTGTTGTTAGTAATGCTTTCTAAGGCCCATTTAACTTTGCTTTCTAGGATGTCTGGCTCGAGGTTAGTGATTATACCATCGTGGTTGTCAAGGACATTGAGGTCCTTCTTGTATAGTTCTTCTGTGTATTCTTGCCATCTCTTCCTAATCTCTTCTGCTTCTGTTAGGTCCCTACCGTTTTTGTCCTTTATCATGGCCAGCTTTGCTTGGAACGTTTCCTTGATTTCTCCAATTTTCTTGAAGAGATCTCTAGTCCTTCCCAATCTATTGTTTTCCTCTATTACTTTGCATTGTTCATTCAGGAAAGCCTCCTTATCTCTCCTTGCTGTTCTCTGGAAATCTGCATTCAGTTGGGCAAATCTTTCCTTTTCACCGTTGCCTTTAGCTTTCCTTCTTTCCTCTGCTATGTGTAAAGCCTCATCAGACAGCCACTTTGCTTTTTTGCATTTCTTTTTCTTTGGGATGGCGGTGATTGCTGCCTCCTTTACAGTGTCACAGACCTCTGTCCATAGTTCTTCAGGCACTCTGTCTATCAAATCTAGTCCCTTAAACCTATTCCTCACCTCTACTGTATATTCATCGGGGATGCAATCTAGGTCAAATCTGAATGGCCTAGTGGTTTTCCCAACTTTCTTCAATTTAAGTCTGAATTTTGCAATGAGTAGCTCATGATCTGAGCCACAGTCAGCTCCAGGTCTTGTTTTTACTGACTGGATAGAGCTTCTCCATCTTTGACTGCAAATTATATAATCAATCTGATTTCGGTGTTGCCCATCTTGTGATGTCCATGTGTAGAGATGCCTCTTAGGTTGTTGGAAAAGGGTGTTTGCTATGACCAGTGTGTTCTCTTGACAAAACTCTGTTAGCCTTTGCCCTGCTTTATTTTGTTCTCCAAGGCCAAACTTGTCTGTTGTTCCGGTTAACTTTTGATTTCCTACTTTAGCATTCCAGTCCCCTATGATGAGGAGGACATCATTTTTTGGTGTTAGTTCTATGAGCTGTTGTAGGTCTTCATAGAACTGGTCCACTTCAGCCTCTTCTGCAGCAGTGTTTGGAGCATAGACTTGGATTACTGTGATATTGAATGGTTTGCCTTGGATTCGGACCGAGATCATTCTGTCATTTTTGAGATTGTATCCCAATACTGCCTTTCTCACTCTCTTGTTGACTATAAAGGCCACACCATTCTTTCTACAGGATTCCTGGCCACAGTAGTAGATATAATGGTCTTCTGAGTTAGATTCGCCCGTTCCTGTCCACTTTAGTTCACTGATTCCCAAAATGTCGATGTTCATTCTTGCCATCTCATTTTTGATCATGTCAAGCTTACCTTGATTCATAGATCTTACATTCCAGGTTCCTATGCAGTATTGTTCTTTGCAGCATCGAACTTTCCTTTCACCGTCAGACACATCCACAACTGAGCGTCCTTTTGGCTTTGGCCCAGCCGCTTCACTCTTTCTGGGGTTACTCATACTTGCCCTCTGCTCTTCCCCAGTAGCATATTGGACACCTTCCGACCTGAGGGGCTCATCTTCCAGCGTCATATCTTTTAGCCTTTTGTTACTGTCCATGGGGTTTTCTTGGCAAAGATATTGGAGTGGGTTGCCATTCCCTTCTCCAGGGGATCATGCTTGGTCTGAGTACTCTGCTGTGGCTTGTCCATCCTGGGAGGCCCTCCACGGCATAGCCCACAGCCTCATCGAACCATGCAAGCCCCCTCACCACGACAAGGCAGTGATCCATGAGGGAGAAATGAAACTATCAAGACGTTAGAAGACATTCCATTTGAAATTCATCAAAAAAGAAAGAACTATAAGGACTTAATTCTTTTTCTCCAAACCAATCAAATTCCATATAGGTGGGTGGTCCCTGAAGGTGTCATCTTTAAAATCAATGACAAGAAAGAGAAGATTGACTCCATCTTTAAAGCCAAAGAATTTCTAAAACACCATGTGGGATCTAAAGAAGAAGGAGAAACTGGGTCAAGTGGCTCCACCCCCTCAGAGATGGATGAAGATCTGGCCGCGGAAGAGGGAGCTGCCACCATCAAATTATCTTATGACTTTAGAGATAGAAAGCCTAGATAAAGGCAGAAGGACTCTGGAAATTGCCTTTATGAAGTGAGCTGGAGGGGGTGCTCTGGAATCTCCTCATAACAAGTAACAAACTAATAATTTAGCTGAGATAGACACGAACTCACAATATGCATTGTTTATTAACACTAAAATACTAACATTTAGCTTAACACAGATATGATCTCCTTCTCTTGGGGTTTTAGTATAGTGTGGGTTTACTTATCTTTATCCTTAGATGTAGTTCCCGTTCCCTTTTTTCTTAGTCTTAGTAGTATATACAAAAATCAATAAAAAATCCCCTTCTGGGGGCCAAAAAAAAAAAGAAACTATAGAATAATAGGTGGACCAAAACACAGAAGAACTTTAATGCTTATGTTTATTAACAATTAGATACAATTAGATACCAAATTTATATGTAATCTAGGGGCAAGAAGAATAGAAAAGGGAAGGATCTTGTTTAAGGTCAGGACAGATTGCTAAATTTGAAAATATGTCGTAGAATTTGTGTTTATGTATTTGTAAAGGAAAATAATGGTGGGATGGTTAGTTAATCTGTCTAATAATTTATTAAGAAATCATTTACTATTTGAGGTTGCAAAAAATTGGTGTATTAATTAATTAATGTACTTATGTTAAGTTATATAGGAGGGACTTGAACTGAGCTAGTAGAATATACCAAGCTCCTTTTATGTTATCTTATTTTGTTTGTTCATTTGTTTGTCTGTCTGTGGAAAACCAATAAAAATTTATTCAAGAAAAAAAAAAACTAGGCTGGCAATCAAGTCTTGTTGGATTTTTGGAATGTCATTGTTATTACAGAGGTCTAGGAAAAGTAAGGTTGAGGCAAGTGGAATTGTATAGCCCATGATTTGATGTATCTGAAAGAGGACTTCATGCCAAAATTTCTTTATATGTTTACAGTGCCACCAGCAATGAACAAAGGATTCACTTCTCCACATTTCTTCTAGCATAAGGGAGAATGAGAGGAAGACATCTTAGATTGTTTCTCAAGTGTAAGATACTGATGGGTGATAATCTTGTACGATTGCAGTTTGGTTGACAACAACAGCCTGGAAGACCAGATGCAGGACCATTGAGCATCAATCATGATGCTATCTCAGTCTTTGTGCCAATGAAGTTGGTGTCCGAGAGGTTTGTCACCATCTAAGCAAATCAGGGTGTCATGTATTGTGGTAATTAAATATTTGGAGCTATGATCTGTGGATCCAATAAGTTTTTCAAAGTAAGAGGTGCTCTCATGATTTCTGAAGCATCAAATGAAGCATCATATGATTCACTTGAATAAAGAAACCAAGGAATGTCATGATCTATTTTTATTCCAAGGTTAGTTTTGGCAGCAAACCATCTCGAGAGGAGACGTCCACTAGGTGGGTCATGTTGGTGTGTCTCCGTATGTTGGAGGAAACCAGGGTTGAAATATAAAAGGAGAAAATCTAGAACACTTCAGACTAGCAACGTCCTGCAAGAGTCCCAGTTCTTTAGGATAGTCTTGAAGAATACAGTATGTTTAAGTGATGCTGGATGGGTTTGAGAATCTGACCATATTGCCTCTTGTATTGTTAAGGGAGATAAGAGAGGAGTGAACACTTTGATCCAATCAATTTGGGCACCGTCACCTAGCATTCTGATTATTGGAATCAACAGTGTCATCTTATGGTAGGTTGCCAAGTCCAGGTAGTTTAAGCCATCCTGTGAGGTGCATCTTCTAAGCGTCTGAAAGCTTGTTCTCGGTATTTTGTACTGCCAGAGAAAAGAGTTCAGGAATGATTGCCATGTTTTAAGTGCACCAGGAGGTATTCCAATGGGAATAGTGTGAAAGAGGAACAGTCGTTTGGGGGAGATAAATGACTTGGTAAGATGTAGTCTATCCAAGAAAGAAAGCAAATGTGGTTTGGAAGCACGAGGGTTTGGAGCAGAGTCTCTAGGCATCCACCTCCATCAGCACTGATGTCATGCCCCTGCAAGCTCTATTTTTTACTATTTATTTATGCTACCTTTCCAGAACCTTCTTAAAATGTCTCACAACTAAAACAATACAACAATACCAACAAATAAAAATATGCTAAGCCAAAAAAAGCACTAAAAACAAGCCAAGCCAACTAAAAGAGGTCAATGCATAAAAGAAGCATTAAAAAACAAAACAACCCAGAGCAGTAGGCTTTCTCTTTCTGGACATGGACAATTTGTTTTTGTCTTCCTTCTTATTTTAATTTTTGTGATAGCTACCTGATGAAGGGTTCTATAGAACTCAAAAGCTTGCAAAATGTTTTGTATTATTTCGGTCAGCCTTAATTGAAGGTATTTCATGAATTTTCTTTCTTTTTCTTAATGAAAAACAATATTGCCTTATATGCTTGCAATGTAACTCTTTAAAATGAATACAAGTATAGCTTTTTAACTTGAGGAAAAATGTTTTAACTATTATTGTTGAAACAACATTTAATTAGTTTTTTCTGATTTTTTAAAAAATACACACAACATGGTAATCAGCGTGTTCCAATATACTTGTGGAAGACGGAGTTTTGAGAGTAGAGAAAGTTCATTAGGATTTCCTAGAGCTCACTCTCCAAAGCAAGCATTACCTCCAGGGGGAACTGATCTCTGTTGACTGGAGATTAATTGTTATTCTGGGGGAACTCAAGACTTTCCCCACCCTCCACCCCCCCGGGAGGTTGGCAACATTAGAAATTCTCTGACCTGATTTTTGGGTTCAGGGTTGACTCCTTGAGGATGATTAAATTTGAAGTTTGGACAGGGTAAAATGCAATGTTCAACCTTTTTATGACTGAGAGACAAAATTATTTGATTGATTTAAAGAGTATTCAGCAAATGACTTTGATGTTGTGATACTAACTGAAGAAATCCTGATTGAATTTTGTGGCTGGATTTGATTGGTTGGAAACAAATAAACTTAACTGTGAACTGTGAAACATTGTTTGGAGCGCTGATTTCCTTCAGGTCTGAGAAGCAGGTGAGCAGATCTGGGGTTTCTCTCAGTTTAAAAAACTTTGGTATTGTATCTAGGTAATAGTAACAGATATTTAATGTTTTAAATTCAGAATCTTCACATGAAAATGCCTGAAGGCCACATTTAAACAGGATAGATACTCTGGGCTACTGTGACACATTTCAAATTTTGTAATGATTTTGTGATTCATACTCCTTTGTGCATTTAATATTTAAGTTTATATATAAAAGGGGGATTATACTACATATTTTACTGCTGTATTTGAAGCATTTGTGTTTCTATAAGATTTGCAACCAGTATTCCTTGCTATTTGTGATGGATATTTTATTATTTCAGGTTTTATATTTCTTATCTTGGATTTCTTACTGTCCTGTCCCTTATTCAGGGTCCAGGTAGGCAAGCGCCTTCTTGGGATTCCAGCCCCCATTTTAGGGAGGGTCAGCTAGTGCCTGGAGACCTCACAGAATTACAATTGATGTTCAGAGTACAGAGATCAAGTCCCCTGGAGAAAATGGCTATTCTGTAGACTTGATAATATTCTATCCTGCTGAGACTCCTCCTTTCCCAAAACCCCACCTCTCTAGGCTCCATCCCCAAAACCTCCAGGTATTTCCCAGCCAGGAGTTGGCAACCCTACCCCATCTCCAAGTGAGGAGGCACTAACTGCCATTTCTCTGCAACAGCTCCTTCTACATTACTCTTGGCAGCAATATATATTGCTCTTTATTAAATTCTGCCTCCCCGAAAATGTCAGTGTAGATTACTTTCCGTTTCTTTTCAGTCCACTATTTTGATAATTTTATGATACTGTTGTAACTGAATTTTAAATATGAATAGGAGGGCATGATCCAGATAAATGTTTTCAATGGATGAGTTAAGAACATACACATTTTACTGTAAAAACAAACTAACACAGACTTAAAAGGTCTTGCCTTTGACAAGATAGCGCTCAGAGTCGGCAAGATAAGGGCAAAACAACTGTTCCATTTGTCCCAAGAGACAGAATTTGTTTCTGAGTCCACTGTTATAAAATTGGCTTTGTCTCTGCAACTCTTAAACAGTTTGCAGGGCACAATAGTGTATCACAAGAAAGGCTGCTGTCTATCTTTAAAAACTAAGAAGATAAATATTTCTTTTTCTTGATCAAGTCATTGAAGCCCCTAGCAATTTCAGAATAGTCCAATTAATATAGCTTTCTAGCATCTCAAACTTTTTGAAGTGGAATTCACTTCTAAACTTGCTTTACATTTTGTAGGGATGTACAGATTTTCTTTGGTGTCCCATTGCGCCTTGAGCACCAGTGGGAAGGAACGGGGAGTTGAAAGGCCTGACATAATAGTTTAAACCAGAAGTGACATGGGACACTTTAGCATTCTCCAAAAACATAAGAACATAAGAAGAGCCCTGCTGGATCAGACCAATAGTCCATCTAGTCCAGCATCCTGTCTCAAACAGTGGTCCAATCAGTTCCTCTGAACAGCCAGCCACAAGTCATAGAGGCCTTCCCTTGATGTTGCCTCCTGGCTCTAGGATTCAGAGGCTTAGTGCCTCTGAATGGGGAGGTTCCCCTCAGTCACCATGGCTAGTAGCCACTGATAGACATCCTCCATGAATCTATTTAATCCCCTTTTAAAGTTGTTTATTACTGTGACCATCACTACATCCTCTGGCAACAAATTCCACAATTTAATCACTGTGTAAAGTAGTATTTCCTTTTGTCCATTCTGAATTTACTGCCCATCAGCTTCATTGGATGCCCTCAAGTTCTTCTATATTGAAAGCGGGAGAAAAATGTCTGTTCGTCAACTCTCTCAACTCCATGCATGGTTTTATAAACCTCCATCATGTTCCCCTTTAGTTGTCTCTTTTCTAAACTGCAAAGTCCCAAATTCTTTAGTCTTTCCTCATAGAGAAGGTGGTCCAACCCCCTAATCATCTTGGTTGCCCTCCTCTGTACCCTATAGCACCACAGAGTTTTCACACAACTTCTAGAGTGTCCTTGATGATCTACTGATGTCACTTCCAGGGAAATGGGGAATGACGTGCATGTAGCAAGTGATGTCGTTACATTGCCAGTAAGGGCTCCCCTACTAGGTAAATATCCTGCCTGTTGCTAGGCCATGTCTGATGATCATAATTTTTTGGGATCAGCACTGCACACTGCTGCTAGTGTAGGTCCAGGAGGCAATGGGTGCCCCTTGCAACCCTCACATGACTGGGAGAAGGTCAAACACTGGGAATGATAACAATAGGGTGCAGGATAAAGGAAGACAAGAAGAGGGAATATGGCATATCGATCTGCTCTTTTCCCCTACCAGTAAAAGAAGGAGAGCCAAGAATCTTCTCTCCCAATTCGTACATCATTATCCTTCTCTAAAAGATGAAGTTTTGGTTAAGAAGCCACAGTCTGAGCACCCTTGGGCTGGTGTCCAATATCTCATGTCAATCGTAGCAGAGCTGCAACAAGAAATCCCAGTACATATTTCTCCTCTTCATGGGATGATGTCAATGCTTATATGTTCCAAAGAGAATGGAAATCAAGGGGCATCTCTGTGCTAGGAAAGGCTTGGATTAATCCAGCATATTGGTTTAATTTGTTAAAATATGCTTCAGGCCTTCTTAGATTGTAGAATGAAGTGTGCTTCCAATTTCTTTTGAGATAGCAAATATTTGGGAAACACTGATTTAAATCTAACTTGAGATGGTGAGAAGCTGAAAGACTCTTAGAGAAGATCTTTCCATCCAATATGCTTGTTTTATATTTATTCATTTTTTCACCCCCAAGGTGGTTTACATACTTCTCTTCTCCTACATTTTATCCTTACAACATTTTATCCTTACAACAACCTCATGGTTAGCCTGACCTCATCAGATTTTGGAAGCTAAGCAGGTTAGTATGTGGATGGGAGACAACTAAAAAATAAGCAGAGTCAGACAATGGCAAAACACTTCTGTTTGTTTCTTGCCTTGAAAACCCTACAGATTTGCCATTAGTCACCAAAAACCCCAACCTTATGAGGTAGATTAGGCTGAGAGTATGTGACTGGCCCAAAGTCTTCCAGGGAGCTTCCATGGCAGAGTGGGGATTGAAACTTGGTTCTCCCTGATCTTTAATTTGGTAAGAGCTAGTTTGGTGTAATGGTTAAGAGTGTGGACTCTAATCTGGGAGAACTGGGTTTGATTCCCCACTCCTCCACATGCAGCTGCTAGTGTGACCTTGAGTCAGTCACAAGTTCTCAGGGGTCTTTTTGGGAAGGAGTGCACCAGAGCGCAGCTCTGGCAGCTCAGGAGCCAAGCCCCACCCCCAGCCGGCGTCCCGGGAGTCTTTCAGGCAGTGGGAAAAATGCAGAAAAGGGCAACTGCAATAATAAGAGGAGGACACTTTCCCTATGAAGAAAGGTTATTACGTTTGGGGATCTTAGCTTTGGGAAACAATGACTGAGGGGTGACATGATAAGAGGTTTACGAGACTATGCATGGGATAGAGCAGGTAGAGAAAGAAGTACTTTTCACCCTTTCTCACAAGACAAGAACTCGTGGGCACTCAATGAAATTGCTGAGCAGTCAGGTTAGAAGTTAGAAAAGATGAAAGGTTTTTTGGTTCTTACAGGTTTACAACTTTAAAAACTTCTGCTGGTTGCTGTTGCTTGGTGGGGGGGTCGTTTTTTTCCTGTCTGCTCCAGCCTCCATACATTTGTCAAATTCTGACTGGAAGCTGTTCATGTCAGCCACCACCACCACCACCACCTCCTATAGCAGTGAATTCCATGTATTAATCACTGTTTGGATGAAGAAGTACATCTTTTCATCTGCAGTTGCCCTTTTCTGCATTTTCCCCAGTGCTATAAATATTCTTTTTGAGATGTGTATGGTCCAATGAGGTTGCACCATCAATTTATACATGTATAAATGTTGTTCCTTTTGGTCTTTTGGGGTTTCTGTGTGGCACTGTGGCATGCTTGCACTGCCACAGTGCCACTTGTTCTGGAGTGTGCCACTTGTTCTCATGGCAAACAAGCACTTCCCAAGACAGTTCACATTCCCTGAGATTCTCTGGGAGAGTCTGACTGCTAGGCGCTGCCTGCTTGCCTGTCTTAAGTGCTGCTGGCTGGGTTTCCCCATTGGAAACAATGGAGGTGATGGGGGTAACCTGTTTGGGTGCCCATAGAATTAGGCCCATTGGTCCAATTGCTTTGAGACGTGGGGAGAGGCTCCCAAAGCTACCCTGAAAGTTTGGAGCCTCTCCCTCAAACCCCCTCCCCCCCAGAGCTACTAACAGCACCGTGGGGAAAAAGTAACTTTTTCCCCACAATAGAGAGCAATGGAGGGAATGGGGCAACCTGTTTGGGGGCCCATAGAATTGGACCCCCTGGTCCAATGTTCTTGAAACTTGGTGAGTATCTTGGGGAGAGGCTCCATAAGCTACCCTGTGAGTTTGGAGCCTCTCCCTCAATCCCCCTCCCCTCCAGCCCCCAGAATATGCCCTATGTTTTCACCATTGACTTCAATGGCCCATAGGATATAATGGGGCCAAAATGCTGTCAAATTTCTTTCATTCCCTCCTTTCCTTCTCTCCTTTTCCTCTTTCCCTCCTTCTTCCCTTCTCTCTCTCTTCCTTCCTTCCTTCCTTCCTTCCTTCCTTCCTTCCTTCCTTCCTTCCTTCCTTCCTTTCCTTTCCTTCCTTCTTCCCTTTCCTTTCTTTCTTTCTTTCTTTCTTTCTTTCTTTCTTTCTTTCTTTCTTTCTTTCTTTCTTTCTTTCTTTCTTTCTTTCTTTCTTTCTTTCTTTCTTTCTTTCTTTCCACCTTCTTCTCTTCTTTTTCCTCCTTTCCCTGTTTCCCTCCTTCTTCCCTCTCTTTCTTTCCCTCCTTCTTTCCTTCTATTCCTTTCCCTCTTTTGTTCCTTTTTCCTTCTCTCTACTCTCTCTCTTTCCTTCCCTCTTTCCTCCTTCTGTGGCCCAACTCTAGTAAGAAGGAGTTTAAACTTTAAACCCCTTCTCTCTTAGCTCCCCCACCCAGGCCAGCTGGGGAAGGGAAGGGGAGGCTTTTGAAGATGCCTCCCCCTTCTGCTTCTCCTTCTGACATCACTTCCAGTGATGTCAGGGGGTGTGGCATATGCTAATAGCCTAATAACTCATTAGCATACCATATGCTAATGAGCTCCTGCAGGTGTTTTTCGACGAAAAGACCCCTGTTCAAAGCTGTTCTCTCAAGGGCAGTTCTTGAGAAAGCTCTCTCAGCCCCACTTACCTCATACCTCATAGGGTGTCTGTTGTGGGGAGGAGAAGGGAAAGGACATTGTAAGCTGCTCTGAGACTCTGAGTGAAGGGCAGGGTATAAATCCAATTGCTTCTTTGCTTCTTCTCCTTCATTTTAGTTTGACACTAACCTTTACACTATGCTGGCTCCCAATATGATGTTATAGTAATTTATTTTTAAATTTGGTAACATGTGTTACTGGTGCTTTCATTTGTTAAGGTGCTTTGAACAATTTTTATTTCACTTATATATCATTATTTATTTATTGTATATTTATCCCGCCGTCCCTGCAAGCCAGCTCAGAGCAGCTCACAACAAGGGCACCAAGTGCCAAATATAAAACATTAAAATCAAGGTAAGAACAACCAAATTAACATTAATAAAGTGCTCAGTGATATTATTCCTGTAGACAAGTCAAGTGATGTTGTTACATATGCTGTATTCCCACTTCTTCTCATATGCTGGTTTTACATTATCACCTCAAAAATGATATTATAGCATTGGGAAAAGTACAGAAAAGGGCAACTAGAATGATAAAAGGGTTGGAACACTTTCCCTATGAAGAATGGTTAAAACGCTTGGGGATCTTTAGCTTGGAGAAACGACGGCTGAGGGGTGACATGATCAAGGTTTATAAGATTATGCATGGGATAGAGCAGGTTGAGAAAGAAGTACTTTTCTCCCTTTCTCACAATACAAGAACTCGTGGGCACTCTATGAAATTGCTGAGCAGTTGGGTTAGAACAGATAAAAGGAAATACTTCTTCACCCAAAGAGTGATTAACATATGGAATTCACTGCCACAGGAGGTGGTGGCGGCTACAAGGATGGTTGGCTTCAAGAGGGAATTAGATAAGCATATGGAGCAGAAGTCCATCAGTGGCTATTAGCCACAAGGTATAGATAGGAAGTCTCAGTCTGGGGCAAGTGATGCTCTGTATTCTTGGTGCTTGGATGGAGCAACAATGGGAGGGCTTCTATTGTCCTGGCCCCACTGCTGGACCTCCTGATGGCACCTGGTATTTTTGGCCACTGTGTGACAGAGTGTTGGACTAGATGGGCCATTGGCCTGATCCAACATTGGCTTCTCTTATGTTCTTATGAAAAAATAACATTAGAATCATGTTATATATGAGGACTAACTTTGATGCAAGGAAAATCCAGTTGGAAAGTGCACTGAAAGTGAATTGGAAGTGGATAATGCAGCATGCACCAGACCAAGGTACAAAAAAGCCTGAGGATTTTTTCTCTCTAGAACAATGGCTTCTGCTCTTTGGCACTATTATCAAGCATTAGCCACAAATATTAGACACCAATAATCCATACGTTTCTGTCAGCCTGTCCAACACAATGATTTTCCTACAGTATCTATGAAATACAGACATTTCATGTTAAGTATGAGACATCAGTCAGCTCTTAAGAAGTGATTCAGCTTTATTCAAACACGACAGTAAAACTGGAGAGCAACAGGCTCTCTTTAAAACTTTCCGGGCAAGAAAAACCAGACCCCTACATGAGTTAACAACCAATAGAACTGCTAGGATAGCAAGCAATAGTTTCAGTTCCCTCCAGAACCTTTCAATAATCTCTGATTGGTCTACTGCACAGAGTAACAAATCAGAACATGTTCACTGGGATAGCAATATGATGTTGAAGCTCAGGCATGTTTTAAACACAAAAAATAACATTCCAAAAAAAAAAAAGGTCTTACGAGTGCAGTTCCCTGATTTAGTCCCATAAAACCCACACAGGCAGAGGTTATCCAGCTTTTGTATTATCCAGAGCATTTCATCAAGTTTGATGTTAAAAACAAAAGGGGGCAAGGCCCTTTAAGATCAAGATATTAAACCTAAATCCTAAAATCTATAGGATGTCTAGAGAATGCTCTCATGGGCACAGGGTGTTGCTCACTGGTATCTCAGCATATTCAAAACTTTCACTGATATATGGTAAAACCACAGAGTTTCTGGATGTTCTTAGAACTACCATACATCACTTCCAGGTTTTCCGCAGAAGTGATATCAAAATATTCATCCCCCCATTTCTTTCTGGTAATTCAGAGTGGTAGTGAAGACCTCCCACCATAGCAGCAGGCCCGGCAGCCTATTGAAAGCTATTGTATGGTTCGTATTTATTTATTTATTTAATATATACCCCGCCTTTCCCACCAAGGCAGGCTCAGTTTTGGGTTCTGCTAAATATCTACATGGCTGTCCACTACAGATAATAGCAGAGCTGGAAAATTTGACAGTGTTATGTACTGAAGCTGAATCAGTCCCATCTCTGTACTTGTTAAGCTTCAGACATAAAATAGGATTGTAATCTGTTGCATTCCTATTGGTTGGTTTCTGTGAAACTGTGTAAATAGCCAATCATGACTGTATATAGTATTTTGGAGGGAACAGACCTCATTGGTCTTTATCCTTGTTTCCCTGTTGGATGTGAACTTATTTATGGGTGTGGCTTTGACAGCCCGGATCATTTAAAAAGGGAGCTGTGCTCCACTGTTCTGTGTGTTTGTTGTTGAGTTGAGTGTGCTGTTACAATAAAGCTGAAATCACTTTGCTGAAATCCAATCATGTTGAGTTGCATACTTAACAATTGGTGACGAGGATGGGATTCTGATAGCAGGTAGGCAGCCCCGCTGAACCGATGCAGTAACGGCAGACGAGACCACACACCCGGCCGAGCTGGCTGAAGCCCCACTCGCAGTAGTGGCCACAACGACAGTCGAGATGGCTGTCAATCCAGCGTTCAAGGCATTCGACCCAGTGACGGAGGACTGGGACTCTTACCTGGCGCGGTTTGAGTTCCACCTCCAAGCAAACCAAATCACCGACGAGGCGCGAAAGAAAGCAACTCTCCTGAGCTCCTGCGGAAAGGCTATCTTTGACATTGCCCAGTCCCTGATTGCTCCCACTGAGCTCAGTGCGGCTACATGGGTTGACATCACGGCCAAGCTCAAAGGCCATTTCTCACCGCAACCATTGAAAATCGCATGTCAGTACACTTTTTACAAGCATTGTCAGGGGCCTGCTGAATCCATCGCCGAGTATGTAACGGGCCTTGTGGAAGGCAGCCCGGCCTTGCAGTTTCACCGACCTAGAGGAGGACCTCCTCTACCATCTCGTATGTGGCCTATGGGATGAACACCTCCAGCAGTGCCTGTTTGCCCGCACAGAGCTGATGTACGCTGTGGCCTAAGCAGAGGCTGTTGCTGCTGAGGCTGCTGAAAGGTCAACATGAGAGGTCCGGCAGTGCCAGGTCCCAAGTATGAAGGAGCCATCAGTTCATAGGCAATCCTCCAGCGAGTTGGATGGAGAACCGGATGACATCTGCAGGACGTGTGAAGCACGCCCATCGTGGACTCAACCGAAAACTGCAGTGCCGCATTCCTGTGCTGGTTGTGGAAGCAAACACGAGCAAGACCTCTGTTAGGCAAAAGAGCTGATTTGTCATTCCTGTGGTAAGCAAGGTCATCTGGCCCGAGTTTGCCGAGTGGCCAAGAAGTCTCCACTATCTACGCCACGTGCGAAGCCTAGGGTTCGTGACTGGAACAGTGACAAGGCACCCGATTGTCATCAAACTGACACCTGCTGCTGCCCCTCAATGGTCCTGGCCACGGGTGACAAGCCCAGCCAGAAGATCCACATTAGGCTTCACCTGGACGGTGTTCCCTGCACCATGGAGGTGGACTCTGGATCGTCCATCACGGTCATCTCTACACAGACGTGGCAGCATTTGTTCCTGTGATAGAGCTGTCGCCGTTTGTCTCGGGTTTCGACCCACCTGACTGACTTCCAGGGCAGGTGTATTCCCTTGGCAGGAAAGGCAAGTTTCCTTGTAGAATTCAAAGATCAGAGAGCCAAGCTATCCTTCCTGGTTGCAGAGGGTGAGAGAGTCAGTCTGTTGGGCCTCGATTGGTTCGAGGCTCTGGGCATTGCTATTATTGGTGTTAACCAAATATACCAAATTTAAAGGGACTCTTTGTATAGCGAGTTTCCTGAAGTGTATGGTGAGGGTTTGGGCCAGTACACCAGTCCCCCGGTGACCTTTGATTTAGACCCATCAGTTCGCTCCATTAGGCTTAAGTATCGTAAGGTGCCACTCGCTTTAAAAGAAAAATTGAGGCTGAGTTGGACAAACTAGTTAACCAAGGTATTCTTGAACCTGTTCCTTACGGTAAATGGGAGACCCCCATTGTAATGCCAGTGAAACCTGACGGCTCTATCCAAATCTGTGCCAATTATAAATGTACTGTAAATTGGGCTCTACAACAGCACTTCTACCCAGTGCCTGTGATCAGTCATGTATTGGCATCACCAGGGGGGAGGAAAGGTATTCGCAAAACTTGATCTGGCACAGGCATATCAGCAGCTGCCTGTGGATGATGCAGCTGCTGAAGCGCAAACTATTGTGACTCACAAAGGGGCATTCAAGGTAAAGCATCTTCAATTTGGGGTAAACGTTGCCCCCAGTATCTTCCGAAGCTTAATGGAGGAGCTCCTGCGAGGGCTACCTGGTGTCGTACCATATTTTGATGACATGTTAATAGCTGGTACGAATGAATCTGAATTGATGGCTCAGTTACAAGCGGTGTTGGGTCACTTCAAAGAAGCCGGTTTGTGAGTGAAACACTCGAAATGTTTTGTTGGTGTAAGCCAGGTTGAGTTTCTGGGGTTCCTCGTAGATGGTAATGGGGTCCACCCCACTCCTGACAAGGTCTCTGCCATCAAGAATGCGCCCCCGCCTAAGTAAAAAAAAGAGCTGCAGTCATTCTTAGGCATTTTAAACTTTTACCACTCTTTCTTACCACACAAAGCATTAGTGGCAGAACCTCTGCACGCCCTGTTGCACAAAAATGTTAAGTGGGAATGGGGGGAGAGGCAAAGGCGGTCTTTCACAACAGTCAAGGAGTTGTTGTCGTCAAATGCTGTGCTCACCCACTTTGACAAATCAAAAATACTTGTGTTAGCTGTCGACACGTCCCCTTATGGGGTGGGCACTGTACTGAGTCATGTGATGCCAGATTGTTCGGAGGCGCCAATCGCTTTTTATTCACAGTCCCTGACGGCTGCGGAAAAGAATGAAGCACACATCAATAAGGAGGGCCTCGCCCTGATTTCAGGGATTAAAAAATTCCATTACTTTGTTTATGGGCGAAGGTTCCTCCTTGTTACTGATCACAAGCCACTGCTAGGCATCTTCTTGCCAGACCGTCAAACCCCAAACATTCTCTCACCTCAGATGTTGTGGTGGGCAGTTTTCCTATCTGCCTATGACTATGACTTGGAGCACAGGCTGGAGAAGGCTATTGGGCACGCTGACGCCCTCAGCCGCTGCCCTGCACCAATGACAGACACTGACAATAGCCAGGACTGCGACATTCTGGCAATAGACGAACTGCCGGAGGCACCGGTCACCTCCCTGGACATTGCTGCTGCATTGGCAAAGGACCCTGTTCTAGCCCATGTCCTTAATTGGATGTGGAGGGGTGGCCGGCGGGAAAAACAGAGCCAGAATTCAAACCATATGTAATGTGCCAAAATGAATTGTCAGTGTCTAAGGGGTGTTTACTTTGGGGAAGTCAGGTGGTGATTCCCAACAAATTTAGAGAACACGTTTTGGAAGCTTCACATGCTGGCCACCCAGGCATGGTTCATATGAAGGCTCTCGCTACGGGGTATGTCTGGTGGCCTAAGCTCGATAACGACATTGAGGCATGGGTAAAGAGGTGTATGCCCTGTCAGCAGTCTCACCCAGAACCACCTCAGGCTCCCATTCAATGCTGGGAGAAGACCAGGAGGCCTTGGTCGTACCTCCACATAGACTTTGCCGGGCCCTTTCAAGGCCAAACCTTCCTTATTGTTGTAGATGCATTCTCTAAATGGTTGGAGGTTGTAAATATGCATTCTACAGGTGCAGTTGAGGTCATCAACGCCCTGAGGAAACTGTTTGCCACCCACGGGCTCCCTGACTGTGTGGTCTCAGACAACAGGCCACAAAAATTCCTGGCGGACAACCTCATCTGCCACGTGACTTTGGCCCCATTCCATCCCCATTCCATCTGGCCAGGCAGAGAGGATGGTATGGTCAGCCAAGGAGTCACTTAAGTGCCTGATGTGTGGGGACTGGGGGCAGAAGATCACCTCATATCTCCTGAGGCAACACATCACTCCTTGCTTTGCCACTGGGAGGAGTCTGGCGGAGCTGTTGATGGGCCGATAGCTGTCTTCATTGTTGGACAGGCTGCACCCGAACTTAGACCAGTCCAAGCAGTGGTCCAAAGCCAGGGGAGAGTTTTTGTTTGTGGGGACAAGATATTTGCCCGCACTTATTCAGAGGGCCAGCCTCTGAATATGCTACTGGCCATAGTCATCAAGGTTTCGGGTTCACAAATGTACGTGGTCAGGCTTCCCAACGGATGGGACATGTGCCGCCACATAGACCAGCTTAGGTAAAGGTGGGCCGACTCAAGTCTGGAGTCATACCCTAACCCTGAGCTGGTCCCCGACGAGCAGGAGTGGCCTCCAGACAAGGAGGTGAGTGCTGTCAAACCCGAGATGGAGCAGGAGGCTGGGCAGACCCCAACTCCTGAGTCCGACCCCTTGGCCCTAGACTCCCCTGTCTCTCCTGCGAGAGAGAACACCAGGGTCCCTATGTCTAGTGATGCTCCACCACCACAAGAGCAGAGACCACTGCGCCGGTCACAAAGAAGTTGCTGTGCCCTCTCCTATTTGAAAGACTACATCTGGCAAGGTAATGCTCCATCTTAGGGGGAGGAGTTGTTATGTACTGAAGCTGAATCAGTCCCATCTCTGTACATGTTAAGCTTCAGACATAAAGTAGGATTGTAATCTGTCACATTCCTTTTGGTTGGTTTCTGTGAAACTGTGTAAATAGCCAATCACGACTGTATATAGTATTCTGGAGGGAACAGACCTCATTGGTCTTTATCCTTTTTTCCCTATTGGATGTTAACTTATTTATGGGTTTTGACAGCCCGGATCATTTAAAAAGGGAGCTGTGCTCCACTGTTCTGTGTGTGTGTTGTTGAGTTGAATGTGCTGTTACAATAAAGCTGAAATCACTTTGCTGAAATCCAATCGTGTTGAGTTGCATACTTAACAGACAGTATCCTGTGATAATGTGAGACTGCAGGAGAGAACATAACTATGTGCTTCAGCATATTTTGCATTCCAATACCAAGTCCTATTTTACTTTCCTAGTGAAATATGTTTCGCCAGTTTGAAAGAGAGAACAAAGTGTGGCATTGCCTACAGGCCCTAACTTGCTCTGAGTGTTTCTCTGTGAACAAGCTGGACTTGGAAGGGCTCACCTCAGGCATTGCTAAAGGGATGTATGATAATGGGTTAATAATGAGTCATTTGTGTAAGATTTATAATCTAGCTACTTCTTCTCAAGACAGCTCTTAAATTCTATCACAAGAGGAAGCAAGGCCCACCCACTTCGGGGGACGAAAGGTTGTACATTTTTAACTCCTTCATTAAGACTGCACAGGTGGGGATAGGCACACACACAGGAGGCTACACTCTAACAATTAATTTGATTTACTGTTCTATTAATTTTGTATTTAATGGGTTGCTTCACACTAATTGATCTTGTTTTCGGCAAGACACATACCATTTTCCTTTGTAATTAATAGGAATTGCTCTAATGATTTTATAAATCTTTTCATCCTTTAAATGACTTTCAGAGCTTGACTGATCACCTCGGGCTCCCATCATGATTTAGGAGGCAGATTCCCCACCCCCCCACAATGTTTACTGCTGAGCTCTTTTGATTTTAGCCATGTCAAAGGGGTGGTCTAACTTTCAGCCTTTAGTGTGGGCAGCGTTTCAGAAAATGGGCTTTCTGTTCTTAATACAAGGCCTATATCACAGAGTTTAATGCGCATGTGTGAAGATTTTAATTAGACAAGTGAAAAAGATTTACAGCTCCTGCTTTGCACCACAACAGTTGACCGAATACGTAACTTCTATGGAGATGCAACTGTTGGGGCAACAGCATGTAAGTAGTATTATAATGTAAATACTAACCAAAAGGAATGTTTATTACATCTGAACTCTAAGGGCAGTTGTAGTGCATTTGTCTACTGTTGAAAGATGTTCCTCTTACCCCCCCCCCCTTCGTTCTACTTTCCGTCTGCTTGAAGTATGTTCTTGTGTCTTGAAAGTCTAGGGAGGGATGGTTGGCTGCTGGAAGGCCTGCAGTTAGGCAATACTTTTTGCAACTCCTATTGTTGCAGTAAACTTTATTGAAAGTGGCTTGCATGAATAGGATTAAATTATTTCCCCAACTCTGCTATCCATAACAGAAACCCATAGGCACATGAATGTCTCATTGTGTGTGTGTGTGGAGGGGGTTAATATAAGGTATGAACCTTATAAAAAAGCAAAACTCTGACATATTACAAATGACTGGATTGATCATCTATTTTTAGATCATAGAAACAGAGTGACCACTGAAACTGACAGTGCACCAAAAAGCTTTTTGCTAGATTGTGGTTCAAAAACATAAATGGGGAAATGTAGCTGCATAGAAGGAGGCCTGCTCCTAGAAAAAAACAAACATACAAAGGGAGGTACAATATGGCCGATGGGACTGGACATGATTGGTTGCACACATTGGCTGGGATTGATAGTGCACACTGTAAATTTCATAGTTCTAGGGCACTGCCATGTGAGGATTGCCAGATAATGATAGTAATCTAGGGCCCATGTCCTAGGCTAATTTTAGTCAAGTGTGTTGGTAATTTTTTCCCTTTAATTAATGTTTTCTACTTATTCTACTACCCTACCCCCCAAAATGGTTATCATAAAAATTTATGGATTGATTCCAATGTATGTGACATTCATGGCATTAGCAGCTGTGGATACATTTGCCCTGCCCCTTTTTGCCAAATGAGGTATGAGGCAATATTGGCCAGGGCTGGAAATGTTCCAGTTAAGGGGGAGGGACAGCAGTGTAGCTACGTAGACAAGATATGGCCCGCCCAAGCAGGCATTTGCCATGCCCTCTCATAGGATTAGCCAGTCAGAATTTTTTTAGGTTCTCCACAGACTGGCTGATGAGGGACATCTTTTCATCTTCTTTGTGATGTCACTAAAAAGGGGTGTTAATAAGAATTAGGCTTGGTCTTTGGCTGGTTAAGCCATAATCAGTTGGCAGGGATAGTGTGGGTTACTCTGGATAGGGATGACAGGCAAGCACCCTGACACATCAGGGGAGGGGTCTGGGGATGGGCTTGGGCATCTCTCAGCACATTATGTGCAAGCTGTGCTAAAAGTGGTTGGCAGAAGACACTAGCCGAGTTTGGAATCTGGGTGACTGCCCAAAAAGGTTAGGATGACTAGTGCAGCCTGTCCTTAAAATATATTAGCATGTTTTCATGAATTATGACATAGATCAGCCATTTAAATAAACCAGTTATACCCATGATGTTGACTTGCATCTTTATTTGGGTGTGCCTGGGCATTAACATGACATAGGAAATAATATTCTCAGAGCAAACCAGTTCATATTTATTGAAAAGCAATACAACAAGAAAGAAAGAATGATCTACACAGTAAAATGTTGATGTGCTAATATTTTAGGACAACAGTTGACATTTCAGTGTACAACAAATTTTTAAAGGAAGCATATAGTTAATTACATGCACAATGCACTGCATAATGAACTGGAAAGTTCAATTCCTTATAATTGCCATTTCAATACCTGAGAATCATATTTTCTGGCAACTCACTTTCTTGTTCTCATTTCCTCATATTCTACCCTAAATCAGATTAATCTATCTCTCTCTCTCTCTCTCTCTCTCAACAGCAGATGCCATTAATTATTCAGTTGTAAAATTCTGACAGAACCTTTACAACATGCTACTAGATCTGTGTTTGTGGTGGTGTAATTTCACTGCATTTTTATTAGGCAAAGCTTGTTAAAGATGCAGTGAGCAAAAGGGATTCAGGCTTTGTGAGAGTTTACTCAAACTTTCATCTTTCGGGTGGCATCATTTCTTGGTACTCCTTTTTTGGGGGCCAGATCTCACTTTTCAAACACTCCTGACCCTCAACGTTGTACAAACAAATGGTATTTATAGAGGTAGAAAGACTATGCATTTGGGTGCAAGCTACCTTCAGAAAGTTTCACACCAGTTTTTAAAATTCCTATAACCACACTGAATGTGAAATAATGAACCACTACTTCTATATGCTTGTATTGTAGATCTACCTTGGGATCTAATTAGTATATGACTTTTTTTTTTTTTTTGCGGTCAATGAAGTACTTCTTAAAAAGTTACAACTCTCTGAAGAATTTACTAAGTAAAAGTAAGGGCTTAATGCTTTCCCTTTCATTTCCCCCACCTCCATTCTTGTCAGTCACAATTGAGCTAAATGCAAATTGGTGTTTTAGATCCCCAGTCTATACAATAAAAATAGCCTAGTACAAAACACGCATATGAAAACTGGTAATGTGAAGTGAGTAGAACCAAGGGCAGAGCTCTCACCGGTTTTCATGAACATTTTCCACCAGCATCAAAAGCACAGCTTTCTTTGGTGATTTCTTGAGAATGTTTGCCTATTCAAAAAGCATTGCCCCAACTTTCAGTAGACTGCCTTTGCCCTACGTGTAGCAATGTGATCTTTAGGGATTTCACCTTCTCATATTTTCCCCATGTCCTTGTGCAAAGCACTTGGCGTGCATGACACAGTTCGCATATCCTATTGAGGTACATGTCCTATTCTTTTTTCAAGCAGATATCTTTTTCCCCAGCTTTTTGTGCCTGATCTATTTCATCTCTGTTTGACTCCTTCTCTAATTTTGCTTTCATTTGTTTTGCATTGAAAGATAAATATAACAGTGGTGGGCCCAAGAAAAAAAATTGACAAGCTATAGTCTCAAAGCCCTTTCTGTGAGAAACATTAGTTTCCTCACACTCTGATGATTTTTACAGCCCTTATTAAGAGAACCGAGAATTCAGTCTATTTGATTTATAATTGGAAATCATAAACTATAACATTCACCTGCTGTTCTTATGCATAAGAAAAATGACACAAAACAGTTTCATCCCTCACTGTTGTAACTGGCATGAACCACTGCCTCCCAGATACTTCTTGTTCTGCTCTCACAGAACTACTAACTAGTGAATGCAACAGAATGCCACAGAGGAGTTAAAAGGTAGGCAAAACAGAGAAAGATAATGTTGTTTCATCTAGTTAAAAGGCAATGTATACTGAGGATTGTGGGATTCCTGATTTTATGTACATGAATACCTCCACCTAGGGTTGCCAATTCCAGGTTGAGAAATTCCTGGAGTTTTGAGAGTGAACTGTGCAAAGGCAGGGTTTGTGGAGGAGAATAACCTCAGCAGGGTATAATACCATAGAGCTGACCCTCCAAAGTAGCCATTTTCTTCATAGGAACCAATCTTACTAATCTGGAGATCCATTGTAATTCTGGGAGATCCCCAGACTTCATCAGGAGGTTGGCAACATTATCGCTGGTATGAAAATAACATAAGACTGGTTGAAAAAGACAGCATCAAGGACACTGCAGATCATGCTGTTGACAAAGTATTAATTCACTGCATTTGAATTTTGCCCAAAGATTTTAGGACCGTGTATGTGGAGTTACCATCCTTTTTTGCATTTAGCTAGAGACAGGAAAAGTGGCATCTGAAGAATTTTTACTTAAACACAACTCTAAAAGATAAAAATGTCCTTTGAGGTCACATGGCCCATTGGTTCAAAGTTCCAATATACAAAGGTTATTTTTCTATCTGTTCAGGACTAGTTATATTACCATTCCACACAAGGCAAGTGCATGGGGTGTCACTGGCCAATGGAGAGCACCTTACTAACTTCAAAGCATCCTCATTTTAACAGCTAACTTTTTATTACTAGATTTTCCCTAAAGCCCAGGACAGGCAATATATATATATATTTCAGTTTCTTTGTGTATGTCCATATCCTCTGCTTTAGAGAAACACACTGAATATATTATTGGTGACACCTAACAATTATACATTTTGATCCCCTAACTTCACAAGCTCACAGAGTGATAGGGAAATTGTCATAAAATGTAATGTTAGTCTGGAGAACAGTTGGATTTGGGGAAATCTGGAGGACCCTCCTGGAAGCTTTAACAAGAAATATAATTCTTTTTTTTAACATATATTTATTACATTTTAAAGTATAATATAGACATATACCATCAACATATTCATAAACACACACACAAACATATACACACATAAATTTGAAATATCTTCTGTATAGTAACACAATATCATTGTCAAGCAACAAAAGAGAGACATTATATTTTTCCTGTGCCTTGATAGTTAAGCCAGTTCACAATTGAGCATGTACTTCTATTCAAACCATCTTTTAAGATTGTTTAACTACTATCCAAGTAATTTTTACCATTTAATTCTACTAATCACTGAACTACATGATTCCTTCAAGGCAGGGTACTCACAACTTCTCCAACTATTACTCCTAGTTTAAACATTATACTACCATATCCTACTAGTTACATCCAATTATTCTCTATTAGACATATATCCGTAAAGAAAAATTTTCTTTCTTGTCTAGCCTATCTCAAACCTCGCTTAACCATTATTAGTTACTTAATATTCAGTCTATTTTACTTATCACAAATTTGTTTTCTATATTCAGTAACCTTTATAACAGAGATTTAGAGTCATTTTCTCAGCTAGGTATCAGGAAAGATAAACATTTCACACCTCTTCATATGGGATATTTTCTGTATAGTAATAACAACAAAGAGCAACTCCTTAATGATCAAAGAAGAAGGGGACGACAAAGGATGAGATGGTTAGACAGTCTCATCGATGCAACGAACATGAAATTGAGCAAACTTCAGAGAACAGCGGAAGACAGGAGGGCCTGGCGTGATCTGGTCCATGGGGTCGCAAAGAGTCAGACTCGGCTGTGCAACTGAACAACAAAAAAATGATTAGGGCATTTCACAACTGAGCAGGTACTTCTAATGCTACACATTTTGTTCATATTAGTTTTACAAATTATTCAAGTGGATTTTGCCAATTTATTTTTGCCAAATTACTTCATACCCCTTCATTTAAGACCAAGTTTAAAGTCATTTTTCTAGCTAAGCATATATCAGGAAAAACAATCATTTCATACCCCTTTCACATAGCTTACTTTCCCCCCCTCCATGTATCTATAGCTTGTTTTGCTACCTTTTAAAATTAATTACACAGATTATTTAACTACCCATTTTGTTCTTATTAAATTTTACAAATTATTTAAATGGATTTTGCCAATTAATTCCACAGATTAGTTTACCAAATAGTTCTACCAGGTAAATCACACCCTTTCATTTAAATCCAGATTTAGAATCATTTTTCCAGCTAGGCATGTATCAGAAAGGACAAACATTTCACACCCCTTCATATAATTTAATTTTTTTCCTATGTATCTGTAGCTTACTTTTTTGTACCAGCATGTCAATATGTCTTCTCTTTTTATGTGTATGAAATTCTACCTCTAGCCTCCAACCTCTACTTTTTAACAACTCTGTTTCCAATCTTCTATTGTCCGTTTTAAATTTCCAAGCATGGCATTTTGCTTTCTTTTTTTTATGTTTCTTTCTTCTTTGAAGGAATATCTTAGTACAAGCCTTTTTACTGAAGAACAGCCTTGTTGGTTTCTTTTTCACTCTTTTAATGGGCAGGGGCTGTTTCTCCATGCACACCTTCTCTTGGTCACCACCCAAATTCTCCACGACACTCTGAGTGCATTGTCCCTGTTCGTCCTCATTCTCTGTTACCAGCTGTAAGTTATTTGATTTTTCCAATATTTTTTCACAAGTTTCTTTAATGCCCTTCTCTATTTCTTCCCTCAATATTCTTGGAAATTGTTCAACAGTCAGCTCTCCCACCTCCATGTTTTCATCAAATTCCTCCTCCTTTGGCTCTGCAGGTGCCATTTTTACTAATCAATTCAATACGATTTATTCACATTCTAATGGTCATCCAAATTATCAATCACATTTAATCTGTCCATTATAAGTCCTTGCCTGAAAGGAAAAAAAAAAATTCCCCGGAAAAGCAAATTCACAGCAGTACTTTATCAGCTCCCATTTGGCTTCTGGTCACTACTCCTCTTTGTTTTGAGCAAACAGGTTTGGGTTAACTTTACCATCAGTCTTCTCTATTTTAAAATTCAAAGTACACATACTCACAAAGTTTCTTTCTCCGTGTTACTGCTTAAATTGAATAGTTGGTCTTTTAAACCAGCTGGCTGCAGCTGTGCAAAAACATGACGACCATGTTTTTGCTCCGTCAATCGCTCCTGCCTCAAGGCAGAGATGGCCTCTCCCACACACTTGCCATGTGTGTGTGTGGCTGAAAACAAGCCTCTTGCTATCTGCTCTCCCTCCAAGAGAGCAGACAAAGCTCCCCCGGACTGAAAAGGTTGGAGAGCTTCAAAAAGAACTAAAAGAGGACTGGGCGGCTCGGGAGTCTCCCGAAAAAACTGCCTGTTGCCACGCCACCAGAAATGATATCTACAAGAAATATAATTCAACTATGAGTGTTTATGACATTCTAAGGTTAAGTATGAGCTTCTTAAATCACTACTGAAACTGTTAGACTAAATACAGATGGACCACATAGCACAAACTAATATCTGTTAGTGGTATATGTCCTTGAAGTTTTCAGAACAATTCACATACATTAGCTCAATAATCTTTACCACAAATCTGTAAGGTAGCCAGCTTATGGCTGAGGACAACAATAGTTTTTAACATTGAGCCTGGCCTCCCTCAGCTCTCCACCCTTCCAAGGGGTTGGACATGTATAGTCTGGACACCATCTGAAATAGTTGATTGTATTGCTACTGGTACTTTAATTTTAGCTTGTTTTCTTGTATTTATTGCAATGCTATGATGCATTTACTGAATGTTGTAAACTGCCCTGAGCCCTATTTGGGGAAGGGCGGTCTAGAAATCCAATAAATGTAAATATCATTACTGCGGAATACAACTGAGTCTGAAAGAATATTGACTTAAAGTTGCTGTGCTAGTTCTAGGATCAATCAGGGTGTACAAATATTCCAGAGTGTATTGATCATTCACTGCTGCTAACCTTCTGAAAAAGTGTGTATGCACACGAAAGCTCATACCTTGAATAAAACTTTGGTGGTCTTAAAGGTACTACTGGACTCTAAATTTGTTCTTCTGACAAAATTCACAGTGAAAGTATTAAAACGGTTGAAACACTTTCCCTATGAAGAAATATTAAAATGCTTGGGGCACTTTAACTTGGAGAAATGATGGCTGAGGGGTGACATGATCGAGGTTTATAAGATTATGCATGGGATAGAACAGGTAGAGAAAGAGGTATTTTTTTCCCTTTCCCACAATACAAGAACTCATGGGCACTCAATGAAATTGCTGAGTGGTCAGGTTAGAACGGATAAAAGGAAGTACTTCTTCACCCAAAGAGTGATTAACACATGGAATTCACTGCCACAGGAGGTGGTGGTGGCCAGAAGCATGGATGGCTTCAAGAGGGAATTAGATAAACATATGGAGCAGAGGTCCATCAGTGACTATTAGCCACAAGGTATAGATAGGGACTCTGGGGCAAGTGATGCTCTGTATTTTTGGTGCTTGGGGGGGTCAACAGTGGGAGGCCTTTTAGTGTCCTGGCCCCACTGGTGGACCTCCTGATGGCACCTGGTATTTTTGGCCACTGTGTGACAGAGTGTTGGACTGGATGGGCCACTGGGTGCCCGCCGTCACCATGGGAAGGGGCTGGGGAGGGGAGCAGGAGAATCCCCGGCCAGGGCACAGGAGGCAGTACTGTAATTCGCCCACCCTCCCCCTCGGGGGGAGGAGGTGGAAGCAGCATGGTGGCTGCTGGGAGAAGCAGGTGCCTGGCCAGGGTGCAGAAGGCAGTGCCACAGCTTGGGGGGGAGGAGGTGGAGGCAGCATGGTGGCCACCGGGAGAAGCAGGCTCCCGGCCGGGGTGCAGGAGGCATCACCGCAGCTCGCCCACCCTCCCCCCTCCCACTTGGGGGGGAGGAGGCAGAGGCGGCATAGCAGCCACTGGGAGAAGCAGGCACTGGCCGGGGTGCAGGAGGCGGTGCTGCAGCTTGCCCACCCTCCCCCCTCCCCCTCAGGGGGAAGGAGGTGGAGGTGGCATGGCAGTGGCTGGGAGAAGCAGGCACCCGGCTGGGGCGCAGGAGGCGGCATTGCAGCTCACCTGCCCTCCCCCGAAGCAGCGGCGCAGCTCACTCGCCATCCCCCACCCCCCTGGGGGGGAGGAGGAGGCGGCAGCAAAAGGGTCTCCAGGCCCCACTGGGAGGTTGGCATCTGCGCCTCGCCTAGGGTGCAGAAACACATTGAGCCGGCCCTGCCTCTCTGCCAAGGGAAGGGGTGGAGCTTGACAAAGAACTCAGAAGAGCTCTTCTCTCTCTTAGAGGAAATAAAGGGCTCTGGTTAGGTAGTGAACTTGGAACCAGGAAAACAACAGCAGCAGCACGAGGCTGCAGGAAAGGTGCCCGGGCATCCAGCCGCCCCGAGGCTGGCGATCCTCAATGGATTCTGACCTCCCCCGCCGACCTCCCTACATGGCTCTGCAAGGCAAGCTTTATGTGTTGGGGGGGATCAGAAGAATAAGGGCACTGGGCACCCAGCCGCCCCAAGGCTGGCAATCCTCCATGGATGCCGGCCTCCCCCCCAACCTCCTTGCATGGCTCTCCACAAGGCAAGCCTTGCAAGGAGCGGGAAAACAACAGCAGCAGCACGAGGCCGCAGGAAAGGTGCCTGGGCACCCAGCTGCCCCAAGGCTGGCAATCCTCCATGGATGCTGGCCTCCCCCCCCTCTCAACTTCCCTGCATGGCTCTGCAAGGCAAGCCTTGCAGGGAGAGAGGAAAAAAAACCTAGAAGAACAAGGGCACAGGGCGCCCAGCCACCCTGAGGCTGGCAATCCTCCATGGATGCCACCCTCCTCCCCCCAACCTCCTTGCATGGCTCTCTGCAAGGCAAGCCTCGCAGGGAGTGGGAAAACAAGAGCAGCAGCATGAGGACACAGGAAAGGTGCTCGGGTGCCCAGCCACTCCGAGGTTGGCCTCAGCCAGCCAGCCTGTGTACTCTCTGCCCAGTGTCCACCACCCCACTCCTGAAAACATCCCCCCCGCCCTCGCTGGAGCCCCAGGCCAGCTCCTTACCTTTCTGTGCAGGCCCAACTGAGGGTTTCTGGGATCTGGGGGTGGGGTTTAGGTTTCAGGAAGCAAGCCCTGAGTTTCCTCACACCCCACCTGAAGTCTCAGAAAGCGGAGGGGGGAAAAAACCTCCACTTTCAAAATGACGTGGGGGTGGCAAGTCTTGTGAGCCTAGTTGCCCAGGGGGTGCTCGGTCATCCCTGGAAAATTTCGGGGATAGCCTCACCTCCAAGCCTCCCTGAAGTTGACACCTATGAGCAAAAGTACGTGCTGCACAATTTTAGAAAGAATCCAGAAGATTTAGGAGATGGGGAGTATAATACTTACTCAACAATTGAATAACAGTAGATAAAGTATTGTAGAAATTTAGAGCTTTAGTACTTCTGCAATTAACATATGCAGATTAAACACAGTTTTATATTTAATATTTTTTATATATTATTGGTACCCTTTCTGTATTGTCTGTAATTGGGCTGGTGATATACTGAATAAATTGAACTACGAACTATGACACCTATGAGCTCAGGGGCACATGGCCCATATTGTTACTGCCAGTTCTCAAAGTTTTCACGGTCCCAGGAGATAAAGGCTGAAGTGATCAGTGGTGCCATGTGGTTCTGGATCCTGTGGCACTTTTGGCAATCTCCTGAAGCTGTGCTGGGCCACTTCCCTTATCCAGAATCTTCAGTGTGGACAGATGAAGAGCTGGGAATCCCTCCTGATGATGAATAATAGACTTGAATAATCTGTTCTGAGTTTCTGAGACCTACAGAAATGGATGCTTTACTTTGTGTAAATTTTAAATTCAAATCCTGTCCTTACATATATTTGAATTTTAGTTCCACAATATTCTATGCTTGCCATAATTGATTCGGCTCAAGAACTGGGTCAGAAGACATTGGCCAGGGCTGACTGGCCGCTTTGCAAAGTCCTGCCCACGTCCGCCCTGGTCAGTGTTTTCAGCTCAGTCTGCTCCAGTCCTCCGACAGGAGAGGACCGTCTGAAGTGTGAGCACAGGGACAGGCCCTCAAGGATGAGGCAAGTGAGAGAAGCCCTTTTCCGCTCTCCCACACCATCCCCTGGGCCTTCTATAGGGCACTAGGCCCAGAGAAGCCCTTTTCCGTCCCCCACACGCCATCCCCTGGGCCTTCTATGGGGGCACTAGGCCCAGAGAAACCCTTTTCCGCCCCCCATATGCCATCCCCTGGGCCTTCTATGGGGCACTAGGCCCAGATGAAGGCCTTTTCCTGTCCCCCACACGCCATCCCCTGGGCCTCTATGGGGCACTAGGCCCAGAGAAGGCATTTTCTGTCACCCACATGCCATCCCCTGGGCCTTCAATGGGGCACTAGGCCCAGAGAAGGCCTTTTCCGTCCCCCACGCCCCATCCCCTGGCCTCTATGCACTAGGCCCAGATAGGCCTTTCTGTCCCCCACGCCATCCCCTGGACTTCGATGGGGCACTAGGCCCAGAGAAGGCCTTTTCTGTCCCCCACACCTCATCCCCTGGGCCTTCTATGGGGCACTAGGCCCAGAGAAGGCCTTTTCTGTCCCCCACACCCCATCTTCTGCTTCGGGCACTAGGCCCCGAGAAGCCCTTTTCCGTCCCCCACACGCCATCCCCTGGGCCTTCTATGGGGGCAGTAGGCCCAGAGAAGGCCTTTTCCGTCCCCACATGCCATCCCCTGGGCCTCTGGGCACTAGGCCCAGTGAAGGCCTTTCCGTCCCCCACGCCCCATCCCCTGGGCCTTCTATGGGGCACTAGGCCCAGATAAGGCCTTTTCTGTCCCCCACACGCCATCCCCTGGGACTTCGATGGGGCACTAGGCCCAGAGAAGACCTTTTCCGTCCCCCACACCTCATCCCCTGGGCCTTCTATGGGGCACTAGGCCCAGTGAAGGCCTTTTCCGTCCCCCACACGCCCATCCCTTGGGCCTTCTATGGGGGCAGTAGGCCCAGAGAAGGCCTTTTCCGTCCCCCACACACCATCCCCTGGGACTTCGATGGGGCACTAGGCCCAGAGAAGACCTTTTCCGTCCCCCACACCTCATCCCCTGGGCCTTCTATGGGGCACTAGGCCCAGTGAAGGCCTTTTCCGTCCCCCACACACCATCCCTTGGGCCTTCTATGGGGGCAGTAGGCCCAGAGAAGGCCTTTTCCGTCCCCCACATGCCATCCCCTCGTCCTTCTATGGGGGCAGTAGGCCCAGAGAAGGCCTTTTCCGTCCCCCACATGCCATCCCCTCGGCCTTCTATGGGGGCAGTAGGCCCAGAGAAGCCATTTTCCGTCCCCCACACACCATCCCCTGGGCCTTCTATGGGGCAGTAGGCCAAGAGAAGCCATTTTCTGTCCCCCCCACATCATCCTCTGGGCCTTCTATGGGGGCAGTAGGCCCAGAGAAGCCCTTTCCCCCACACACTGCCTACTGCCCCCATAGAAGGCCCAGGGGATGGTGTGTGGGGGACAGAAAAGGCCTTCTCTGGGCCCAGAGAAGCCCTTTTCTGCCCCTCTTCCCTTCCTTTCCCCCTTTTCCTTTCTTCCTCTCTCCTTTCTTTCACTCTTCCCCCTATTCCTTCCTTCCTTCCTTCCTTCCTTTCTCCGACCCTCTCTCCCTTCCACCTCCCTCCCTTCCTTTCTAGGGCCCATTGTCTTCCACCACAACAGGCTTTGCTCCCTAGTTGTAAATAAAACAAAGCATCTGTATAATGGGGGGGAAAGAACCATGCTGTTACTCATCCAGTTGTAGTATGAATGGGAATATAAAGATTTTTATATAGGTTTTTTCTTCTTGATTGTTCATATTCATATTTTTTATGGATTCTTCTTTTAAGTAATATTTTATTAGGATGTTAGAAAGGCCTGTTATATAGAAGGCTTTCCTCTTGTAGGTCTGATATTGTTAGCAGACAACATAATAGGTACAAAGTTCATGATTCTGTAGTTCTTAAGGGCAAAACCTTGCAATGTCTGGGTCAGATAAGGTTTTGGTCTCATATCAGGAACAACAAACACTTTTGTTTGGAATATGAAGAATCCTTGCCCATTATCATTTAGGTTAGGTTTAGTAAACACTTAGGTTTTACGTAGATTTGATGTAGATATATGTTTCTTTACATCTGACAAATCAGAGGCTTATTATTCAAATGACCACTGTCTTTTGTAACCAGTTATGCTTTTTGAATATTGTTTTTTTATTATGTCAGTCCGTGTATAAAATATCATGTATTTCCTGGATATGCTCAGAATATATTCAAGAAGAAGATGAAGAAGAAAAAGAAGAAAGTAGGCAATTTTTGATGAGTTATTTGGTCCAGTTGTTTTCCTGTTAATTGAAGCATATCTCCCAAATATGCTGAGAAGAAAGTAGTCAATTTTGGATGGACTATTTGGTCCAACTGTTTGTCGCGGGTTCGAACAGCAGAAGTGGTAGGCATGGAGGGGGGCCAGAAGAGAGTGCGAGTATCCAAATAAATACTGGAGGCTTCAGCTAGGTGCAAACTATATACATTTATTTACACACCACAGC
This sequence comes from Gekko gecko, assembly GCA_029375565.1. Lineage (NCBI taxonomy): Eukaryota > Metazoa > Chordata > Lepidosauria > Squamata > Gekkonidae > Gekko > Gekko gecko. The sequence goes on from JAPDNY010000005.1 coordinate 145,109,067, forward strand.
CACCATCAAACAGAGTGTCAAAGTGCTCTGCTGCAATCATACAAATGAGGAGGAGAAACTGTACATCACTCACTGGAGATTTATACAAACACCAGTTAATCAGGCTTCAGTGCTGAGTCACTGTGATAGCAGTGGCAAGACTGCCCTGAACTGGTCATAGCCAGATCTAACAGAGATTCCTGGCTGACAGCTACCTGTCACTAGATCAAATACATCTAGCCAGACTTACAGAACATGTGGATCTCAACACTCCCCCTCAAGTCTGCATCTGGATGTTCAATTTGATCTTCAAATCAGTAAACATTTTCACATCAAGGCACTTGGTAAACAAGTCAGCTATGTTTGACTTGGAAGCACAATAGGTTAACTTAATTAAACCTCGTTGTAGTACATCTTTAACATTCATGTACCTTATGTTAATGTGCCTGCTTCTTACTCTAATACTTTGTGTATCAGCCAGCTGTTGTGTAGCCACATTGTCACAGAAAACATTAATTGGTAGTACATAGTTTACATTGAAGTCAGTTAGCAGTTGTAAAACCCATTCTAACTGCACACAACACTAGCAAGTTTGTGCTATGTAAACCTTCTCAGAAATGGATGCATTTGCCAAAAGATCCACTCCCATGTTATTTTGCCCTGCTTTTATGAGGGCCACTATGAAACCAAGCCTCCTTTTCAACTGTAGGCATTTGCAATACTTCATGGTAGGTTTGAGGCTCCTTAATGAAAACATGATTGACATCATAGCCATATCTTACAGGAGGTATGCCCTTAGTACTGCGCATAGAAACCCTTGGTAGTACTTTCTCATTTTGCACACCATCAGACTGCACATTTACAGGTTGTTGCTCTTGTTTGATCACAGGCTCATTACTGACACCCTCAGTGATATCAGAGCTAGGTAAAGCAACCATTTGTGGTACTTCGTTTGCATGAATCTTTCCCCAGTTTTCATGCTCACAAAAAGAGGCAGACCTGCTGAAACTCACTTTGTTGAACTGATCAGCAAATCTATAGGTCTTCATGCCAGACTGATAACCAAGGAAGACCAATTTCCTGGCTTTGGCTCCCCCTTTCCTCCTGCGCTCAAGAGGTATGTTAACCCATGCTTTGGAGCCAAAAACCCTTAGGTAATCCAGATTTGGTAAATGGTTGTACAGTAACCTATATGGTATATCTTCTACAGAGCGTGAATAAATCCGGTTGCTTACATAACAGGTATTTTTCATTGCCTCAGCCCAAAACGCAATACCCAGGCCAGAATCCTTCAACATTGCATACATCATGTTCTGAAGAACCCCACCTTTGCGCTCGGCTACACCATTTTCTGCTGGAGTACAAACATTGGCAACCCTATGATTTATTCCCTTTTGTTGTAGGAAGTGCTCAAAGGCATTGGAGGTAAATTCCCCTCCCATGTCAGTTTGGATGGCTCTTTACTCTTTTATACAAATATTTAAAGATTGAGAAGACATCAGACTTACACTTCGTCACATACACCCAGCAAAATCTCGACCAGTTATCAGTAATAATGAGAACATACTTGTTACCCAAATGGCTTTTTGGAAAAGGACCAACCACATCCATATGAACCAAAGCCAAAGGCTTTTGAGACTCTCTTAAGCTGTTTTGCGACTGGAAATGCTTTAGAATTTGCCATCTTACATATTTCACAGTCTAGGTAGTTTTTACACTCTTTTAAACTCTTTTACAGGGTCTTTTGAATAGTTTTGTAACTCACATGACCTAGATGACGGTGTAACAAATGTTGACAGTTATTGTGGGGGTTAACATTGGTAACAGCTTGTACATTTTCTTTAGTGTTGTTCAGCACATAAACATTATTTTGCAACCTGCCTATTGCACACACTTTACCTGCTTTCATAATTTTGCATTCTTTGTTAGCAAATACCACTTGGAACCCTGCAGTGTCCAAGCTCATAATGCTTAACAAATTATTTTGTAGGCCAGGTACACAAATCACCCCCTTTAAAGTATGGTTTAAGTTGGGGAAAAACACATCCCCCTCAGCTGTAACCTGGGAAGGCGTCCCATCTGCAAGACTCATGTGTGTTAAGGGAGAGGTCCTAATATTGTGTAGAAGCCCCTCGTCCTTGCAATACATTTGTGATGCGCCTGAATCGAGTAGCCAGGATGAAGCCACAAAATTGTCCACAGGGCCCACCATAGCTACAGAATGCTGAGACTCAGGCTGTTTCTTTCCTTGCTTCTCCCTCTCAGGACAGAAACGGACCATGTGGTTTGTAGAGCCGCAGAAAAAACATTTCCTCTTGTTCTTGCTGCCTCTGGAAGTATCTTTGGACTGTTTCTGGAGGGTGGCAACAGCAACAGAACAGGTGCTTTCTGCTATCTCCTCTGCAGATTGCCTGGAACTGTGCCCGGTCACCTTGGCTGACTGCCCAGACTCCCTGGCATGCTGCCTAGATTCAGCAATATGCTCCTCATGTTGGATTAACTTTCCGGTGACAAACTGGACTGTTAAAACTTTTTCATCCACTGTCTCGAATGCAGGCAAAATTGTGTCAAATGTTTGTGATAACGATGATACGATTATGAATGTTTTATCAATTTCCTCAAAAACTTTGCCACGCTCCTGAAGCTGACGAAAATAATCCATCAAGACCTTGAGATGGTCTTTCACAGGCTCCTGGGGTGCTTGCAGCTTTCTATACAAACGCCAGGTTAACGAGATAAGAGACCCGACATTAGCCTGCTGATAAACATCTTTAAGTGAAGACCAAGCCTGTTCAGCACTGTCAGCCTGAGCAACATAAACAAGCTGATCATCTCTGACACTCAAAACAATCAGTGCTAGGGCTTTTTCATCATTTTTCTCATCAAGCGGTGTTGGGTCTTCAGGGGGGTCATTTACATATTTCCAAAGCCCCTCTTTCACAAGAAAGAACCGCTTTTTAAGAGCCCAATTGTTATAGTTTGTAGTGAGCTTTTCAACCAGCTGGGAAGTAGGTACCTGAGCTATGATGCTTGCTCCCGGCTCCCGGCTGCTGGTCTCTCGGCTCTGGCTGCTTGGCGTCCTCCTCCACACAGGACTCCCACACACTGCAACCGACCTCTGGCTCCTCCAGTTCACAGCACCTCCAGCCTGCTTCTCAGACAGCACAGCCAGACACTGCTTTCTCTCCAACAAAGAAAGCCACAGCAGACAGACAACTCCACAGATACTGCTTCCACAGCTCCCAACAGCTCCAAATTACTCCCTGCACAGCCAACCGTAGGCTGGGCCCATAACCCTGTTGCGGGTTCGAACAGCAGAAGTGGTAGGCACGGAGGGGGGCCAGAAGAGAGTGCGAGTATCCAAATAAATACTGGAGGCTTCAGCTAGGTGCAACGTATATACATTTATTTACAAACCACAGCCACCATCAAACAGAGTGTCAAAGTGCTCTGCTGCAATCATACAAATGAGGAGGAGAAACTGTACATCACTCACTGTACATTTATACAAACACCAGCCAATCAGGCTTCAGTGATTGAGTCACTGTGATAGCAGTGGCAAGACTGCCCTGAACCAGTTATAGCCAGCTCTAACAGAGATTCCTGGCTGACAGCTACCTGTCACTAGATCAAATACATCTAGCCAGACTTACAGAACACGTGGATCTCAACACTGTTTTCCTGTTAATTGAAATAAAACATAGATCTTCCTCCTCATTTGACTTCATTTTTGACATGGAATCTAATATGTACAACACAGTCCTAGACCTCTCACATACTGTGGAGTTTGACCCTCAGGGAAATGGCATTGCTGGCTGAACTCACATATACACTCACACACAAAGACATGCATATGTGGAGCTGCCCCCTTAAATACAGTGAAAGAGGGCAATGTATTTTCACAGGAGCCCAACAGGTACTCAGGAATTCACCTGCATGGTGAGTGAATGAAGGAAGGTAAAGACACTATTCGGTATTAGCTGTGCTGCAAACTTGGACTGGGTGAACTCGTCTTGATCATACTTTCTCACTGAAAATCAGGTGAGCTCCTGATGGTTGACAGAGTTCAGGAAATAATCCAAATGTCATTTTCCTCTAGATTTGGCATGCCACTCCTTTCTTGTACTGACTCATTGTTATAGCTTTCTTGCCATTTATCCTGAGGTCTTGGCCCATGACCTGTTGGCAAAGTTCAGGAAGTAATCCAATCCATGTTTTGGAGTTTGCTTTCAGTGAATTTCCCCTACTGCAACAGGATTTTGCAAAAAGCCAATAACTGACTGCAGGTCACTAATGCAACAGAGAGCACAAGCACTAACACATAAACATCCAGCAAGCTTCCATGGCATACTGGAAATTCAAACCTGGGTCTCCCAGATGTCTGACACTCTAACCACTCTATCCTGCTGACTGGATTCATTAGCAGAAACCAAAGGCATACAGAAATAGCTAAGCAGCAAATTACAATTCAGTAATCTCAGTTGGATTTTTTTTTTCTTTTACCTATGTGCCTTTTAAAAGTTGGAGATGGTAGTAAGCAAATGACTGAATGCAGCAGTAATCATGACAAAGAATACTCCTGAATTTGCCTGGACACATCTGAATATTTCAGAAATCCACTCTTCAGTTGTTGTGACCAGCAAGCAAGATGTGAGTCAAACTAAGCATAACTATTCTACATCTGGTCTTTGAATTCTCTAAGCCCATAGCTGCCAAAGGGGAAGGAATGGAAACACAAAATTCTAGGGGCCTGGATCATTCTGTGAACATTGGGACTTACGCTTTGGATGATGTTGGCAGTAGCAATGCACCTGTTCTAATCATGCACGTTGTGCTGATTTTTCTGATTGTGAGGATGGGGTCTAAAGGAAATCTGTTGAAACCTAGAGTGGCTCTCAGTGATATGACATCCTTTATCTGACTTCTGCACCTGTGGACCTGCTCATTCAGCCATACTTCTCTTCCTTTTTTAATTTGGAAGACAAGTAATCTTTCATTGTTTTTCACAATTATGATATATTCTTAAGGCTCCTTCTGGGCTCCATCTGCACATTTTTGGATATTATGCTATTGTTGTTCTATAGCTATCATTCACCCCTTGAATGCCTTGTCCACAAAGGAAAATCCAGTTGTGGCCCTACTGATTCGTTAAAAAAATGCTGTCTACTGATTAGCCTGCATGGCTTTATCCACATACTGCCAGACTGCCAAGCTGAATACAAGTGAATTCACTTCAGTTCGTAAGTATTACTTTGACTGCAGTGCTCCTATGTTTTCATTAATCTGAGAAATCATGCAAATGCATTATGAATCTCCAGCAAGGCACCACCATTCCTATGCATTTCTAATGCACAGTTGAGAGTGTACAGGATGTTTGTTTGATATTCACTCCTGCTAGGTATAACAATAGCCTTAACTCCTAGCTGCTGTGGATGGTAATGACCATTCATACCTGTTACTGCTGCAGGAAACAATGTAAAGGGCTATAATGAAAGCACACTGCTTCTGATACTGTGTGCAGAATCCCTTCATTTCTCATATCATGTGTTGCTTTAGAAACTTGCCACTCAATTCTAAGCATAGCTACACCTTTCATTAAAGTCAATGGGAATGACCCTGTTGGTGTCAAATATGAAAAGTACAGGGATTATTTTTTATTCATTTGGGGTGTTCTTTATATTTTTAGATTATGTTACACAAGTTTGCTATGGATATACAGCTGGATATGAGCCAGTGACATGAATTAAAAGAGTTTTGTGTTTTCATGTTTTCTAATTCTGGATATATTTATCATTAGAAAATGCTGGAATATCACTGATTAAGAACTTTTGATTGAAATGTGTTTGATTTTTGGATATTTTCTGACAGTATGTTATATGTTCAAGAAATGTTCTATTTGAAGAAGTTTATGTTACTGAGGCATAAGAGGACACCCTTGGAAGAGTCAATTATGTATTTTCATAACAGCATTTCATAGGAATAATTGAACTATTCTCAATTAACCTAGCTGTCAAGTGAAGAGTAGGCAGCTGCATTTAGGTAAGTAACTGCCATGTCCCCTCTCAACCATGTGTGGTAACAAGGTTTGGAGAAGCCATAGATGGCTCCCATCATCCACTGCAGCTGTGCGATTGTTTAAAAAGATAGCGCTATTCTGCAAATCTGACCTTTAGTATAGCAAATTTATACATGGAGCTTATCCATGATCACCAGGCCCATAAACAACAAAGAAAAACTTCATAATAAAAATAATTAAACCAAGTATAAAAAATACGCACCATTACATCAGATCACAGTGCCCGAACTTCATCACTCTGGCAATGGCAAACAATGGACTCCATCTGGCAGGAATCCATAACACAGCTTCCTTCCTCCCCAGTGTTATCATGGTACTACAAGATCCAACATGGACATTGTATTTATTTGACAATTCTAGGCTGCTCTTTCCCTCTAGTGTGGACTCTTCCTGTGGAGCTATTTCTTCTTGCATGACTAGAGTTGTACCTTGGGATGTTAACCTATGAGTTTCATGAACAAACTATTTCAGTTGCACAGTCTCAGTATCTGACAAGGGTTTTCCATTCTGGCAGTGATGCTGCCATCATATTTCTCTCCAACCATACTAATTACATTTGATAGAATTATTACCTTTAAGACTGACATTTGTCTTTGTAGGAACTGCATATCAGTGGTATTCAAAATGGCTTTAAAAAGTTGTATAGATAAAACAGTGTAAAATGCCATCAGGAACACCGCCAGTAAAACTGGGTGAAATAAAGAGGCTCAAAATGACAACATGCAAAAGCTGTATAGTCCAACTATGAGGAGTGATTCCAATAATTAGTCAACAAATATGCCTGATGGTATAAATTAAAATCTGGGAAACCAAATCCTCTTTCATTGAATGGAAGTTGCATCCTCTAGAAATCTGAGGTGCTAAAAAACCTCATATAAATTTCCAAAATAAAGTATTAATTTTATGAATATATCTACAAGGTATACTAAAAGGAATTTTACATTAAATATAAATAATCCTAGGAGTAATATTCATTTTGTGTGCATTTGCTTAGCCTTATATAAAATGGGGGTGTGGCCTAATATGCTAATGAGTCCCTGCTGGGCTTTTTCTACAAAAAAAGCCCTGTACAAACCAAAAAGGAATGAAGGTCATCTTTGTACATCCTTACAAGCACTGGGAGGGAAGGAGATAAATGCTTTGACAGTTCCCCTACCCATAAGGTAATACTGAAACAGGATTGGTCTGTTCTTTCAAACCTATCTGAATTTGTTCAGCAACTATATGAAAAAATATTTATCAGAAGCAGGTGTTATATGTCTTCACATCTGACCTGCATCTTGCTCTGTATTGACTGTTAGCAAACAAGGTAATACAGTCTTTAGGATAAATAATAGCTCCCCATTCCCAGAGTGACAGCCTAGCTCATTATCCACATTTTACTTGGTGTAATTTCTGCTGATTATCTGAGTAATTAATAAACACAATGTTGACAGTGCATTTAGTTGCTACGGAAACAGCAGTATCATTTTCAGATCTCAGGAGGACTTGGAACAAATTTGCTGTATGTTTGACCTGACTTTGTCACCTTTTACGGTCTTCAATGAAGTATGTGAAGTTTCTCTTCACTGGCAAATTTCTATAAATCTGCATCTTGATTATCCCTATGGAGTGTTACCAAATTTAACTCTGAGACCTTATTAATTATATTCTCTGAAGAGACATTATTATTAAGTTTTCCTGAATTATGTAAAAAAAATTCTGCTTCGGAATATGAAACATGATTTACTTTCATTTTGGTTAAGATAAAAATACTTTGAGGTACAAGAGACTGATGTTTTAAAATGGGTGGAGTAATACCCTTTAAGTCGACAGGCACATAAGCACGACAAAGTCACCTAAACATTTACATGAGCATATCATCCCTAGCTCCACTGTGATTCATTGTGTTGTTATAATGCTTTCTTTACACAACCCTAGCTTAACCATTTAATTACTGAAACTTGGGATAATTAGATCAAATCATTACACCTCTTGAGAACAGCAGACCAAAACTGATTTAAATACAAATATTTGTTTTACCTCATTGAGACAGAATAGAAAAGGTTGCAGTTGGTAATGCTTCCTCTTTCTTTTTGCATTAATATGTTGCTCTTGGGATTTTTTGCTACAATCATAGTATATAAAATGTGTGATTTAACAAGAAATTTTAAACAAATAGAAAAAATAGAACAAAGGTTTTGTGAAGAACTTTACCTGCTTGAAATGACTGCAACCACACTTGCTTGTTTATTGGAAGGGGGAGGCTGCAAAACAGTTTAAAAAAAGGTGGTCCATTTTGAAGAAGACCGGGAAGCAGGATCTAAGATTAATATTATTATTAATCCCTTTTGGATCTCTGTAAGTGCTCTGTAAACCTGATAATTTACATTATGGTTTCATTCTTTACTATTATTAAATAGACCTTCTGATCACAAGTTTTTGGTAACTGTAAGTGCAACTGGTGATTATTAATTCTCCGATATGTAGACTGTTCCTGTGCACATTTACTTTAAAGTAAGTCTGACATAAAGAAAATTCAGTGGGATTTATTTCATAGTAAACTTGCACAATGTGTTTCATCTTAAAAGTGTTTATGAGAAATATGAATTTAAAAAAATGATGTTGACAGTTGGGGCATTATTAAAGATGAATTCTCTCTTTTCTTCTTTCTTCCATTGATCTGATTCATTTTCCTGACTGGCTATTCTGCAGCCATGAACTTTATAGAATAATAGATGATCTTTCCATCTTGCCATCTGTTGATAAGAGCAAATCAAATGCAGTAATCACATTTTCCTCTATGCAGTTTTCAAAAGATGTTGTTCCAATGTTTCCTTTTTGTACACAATGTGAACTTGAATTTGAGAAGTTGCCTGTATTAGAGAGCAATTATCAGAGAATATAATGAAGTTCCTCCTTCTCGATTTCCCTATTCGCTTTGTTATTTTCTTGGCCAGAGAAAGGCTTGCCTCTTCTGCCCTCATGATCTTTGATAAAATAATAGATGATCTTTCCTCTTATTGTTTTGTTTGTTTAAACAGGAACAGATGAGAAGAGTGTGCCTGATTAGGCATACCTCCCCAATAGCCATGAAATATCATTACATCTAATGCTCCTGTCATGAGGGGTTGGAAACTATTCAATGAAACATATATAGAAGGTCTCTACACTAAATATTGTCAGAAACTGGAAAGGCTGTTTTCAGCTTTTTGAAATTATTGCTGGAGACATTGGGGTCAAACATATATTTTACAGAGTTCATCATACTGAAGAATTTCAGCTAGAGGAACTTAGGTCTAATAAAAATGGTGAATCTTTGGTATACATGATAGTATCAAAAATATAGGTTTTGGTCTTCTGGGCTTCAGCAACTCAAGGACAGATGCACCTCATTAAGCCCCGATGGGTGCAATCCATATCGAAGCAGCAGGGAGGGGGACCAGATGATTTTGGGCCCCCCTAGATCCCTTGTAGGGGGCATCTAGCCTGGGGCACAAGAGGAGCTGCTCCCAAAGCTGCGGCTAAGGAATTGAGCCTCCCTTTTGTCCTGAAAGATCCCACCACTCTGAGGCCAGCAGTGGCATCAGAGGCACACTCCAGAATAAGAGCGAGCAAAGGATCCAGCAATGAGAGACTCTCTCTATACTAAAATCAACTTCTGGCAATAAATGTGAGTGATGTAATCGTAAAAAATAAGCATTAAAGTGGGAAACCGCAAAGAGGCAGTAAAGCCCTAAGCACAGAGGAGGGGGGAACCCTTCCAGAGAGGGGGGAGTAATCCTACCCTGAATAAAATACCAAAGGAAAAGTAGTGAAACTTAGAGGCAAAACTGCAACTTTGACGGGAGAACGCCAAACAATCTATTCTAAGTGCAAAGAGGCAAATTTTATGTAGCAGAAAAGAATCTCAGAACTTTTAAGAACTTTTGCCTTTAATATAAACAATGTCGCATTGAGGGGGGGAATGGCATTCAGAGGGAAATCTACAGGAACTGCCAACTTAACATCCTCAGTCACCAGACCAGAACCAGCTATAGACATTGTCAATATGATTTCTGAGGCATTGTGCCCTCTGCTGGACCAGATGACTAATCTCAACAAGAACTTTGATGCTCTACAGAAAGAACTCAATGAAACTATTATAAAAACAGAGAAGACATCTAAGACACTGAAAAAAGTTGATCATATGACAAAAGCATTGGACCAAAGAATGGAAGCAGCAGAAAAAAGAAAGAATCTCTGAAAAACAACAACAGCTTCAAATGGAAAGATCACGATATGTCCTTAGATTTCAAGGTATTCCAGAAAAGAAGGATGAAAGCTTGAAAGAGATCCTAAGTGAAGCACTGGCCCCCTTGGCAAATTGTAAAGCAGAATTACTACAAGTGGATATGGATATGGTGTATCAAACATATCCAGAATTTATCAAGAAAAACAACCTGCCAGGGGAAGTATTTGTGAAATTCTCTAAAAGATCAACAAGGGATTTGATACTTAAAGCGACTAATGGGAAGACCTTAAAAGTCCAAGGAGAAGAAGCAAAAAATTAAAAAGGTATTGCATTTGAGGTACAAAAGAAGAGGAAGCAATACAGAAACATCACATCATTTCTACAAGAAAACTCCACTCCTTACTGATGGATTATACCAGAAGGACTTATCTTCAACTTTAAAGGGAAAAAAAGAAAAGATTGACTCTCTTAATAAGGTGAAAGTATTTCTGAAACAGCACCAAAGCTCAGCGAAGGAAAAAGAAACAGCAGAGGCAGGGCCGGCTCGAGGTGCATCTGCGCCCTAGGCGGGCGCAGATGCCAATCTCCCAGCGGAGCCTGGAGTCCCACACTGGCCGCCTCCTCCTCCTCCACCCGAGGGGGGAGGGTGAGCTGTGTTGCCGCCGCCGCCGCCTCCTGTACCCCCCATGACCACAGATTTTGCCTTCGCACCCACACCCACCGTCGCCACCACTTCTCTCTCTCTCACACCGGCTGGCTGGCTGGCTAGCTGGGTGGCTCTCGCACAGCGCCCAGTTTAGGAAGCAGACTTTTTTTTTCACTCACAAGACTCGACAGCTTGGAAGGGAGCATTGCGGGGGCACCTTTAAGACCAACCAAGTCTAATTGCGGTGACGAGCTTCCCTGTGCAGGGTCACTTCTTCGGCTCCACCAAAATGGAAGAAACACCTTGCAGGAAACTTTGTTGGCCTTAAAGGGGCCACCCCCGGACTCGGACTTTGCCCCACTGGCTTCCCACCTGGCGCAGCTGACCCAGAGGATGCTGGGAAAGACGCCGGCAAAGCAGAGGCGACCAGCGGCTGCTCCGAGTCCTTCTCCAGCTCTGGAGCACCGTGCAAGGTCTAGCCTTGGGGCCCGGGCCAGCTGGCTGCCACCTCCGGCTCCTCCATCACCCAACAGGGGAGGGGGAGGGCAGGCGACCTGCGCCGCTGCCTCCTCCTCCTGCGCCCTGGCCAGCTGGCCAGGCATTCTCCACCAGCAGCGGCAACTCCATGTGCACTGGCCGCCGCCTCCTCCTCCACCTGAGGGGGGGAGGGTGGGCGAGCTGCGCTGCCGCCGCCACCTCCTCCTGTGCCCCGGCTGGCCGGCCGGGTATTCTGTGCCGCCGCCATGTCGCTGAGGGGGAGGGGGGAGGTTGGGCTATCTGCGGGGCACAGGAGCGCTTGGCCAGGGCAGTTTGCCACCCCTGAGGGCCTGTGCACCCTAGGCGAGTGCCTAGCTCGCCTCGCGGGTGAGCCGGCTGTGAGCAGAGGACAATAATGCTTCAGAAGATAAAAGCGAACAAGCTGAAATAAGCAGTGACAGTACCTCTTCTACATCTATAGATGAACTCTTTGACTCTGACTCTGAACTGTGTCCTGGGCTGGAGTGTGGGCGGATTGAGAGAGGGATATTCTGAGTCCAGTCCGAGGTAGAGAACCGGGAGGCAGGAAAATCAGGAGCCAAGTAACAGAGTTCAAGGTACAAACTGAAGGCCATGAAGGCTCGTTTTACCATATGTGGTGGACTTGTGAAAAAGCAAATTTTTTTGGACAGAGATTCATAGTGAAATTCAGAAAATCTTGAAATGTATGTTGAAAAAAGAACCAGAAATGTTGCTTTTAGGACTAAAGTTAGAAGAAGTCAAAATGACAAAAAGAACTTTGTTATGGTATCTCATTTCAACTGCAAGAATGACTTACGCTCAGTTCTGGAAACAAGACCAGATACCTAAGTGGGAATGGATTAAAAAAATGATTTTTATGGCTGAAATGGACAAATTAACAAGAAAACTTCATGGAGCAGAAGATGAAGAATTTTTAACAGACTGGAAAGATTTTAAAGACTATTTAGAGCTTAATTGGGATGTGAAAAATAGATTACTTTGTTTTGATAGTTACTAATAACAGAAGTGTTGTAACAAGAGAGACTGTATTTGAAAAGTTACCTAATTGTTAAAGTTAAAAAGCAAAATATTGAAATTTAAGATTTGAATATTAAGAACAAGTTGAATGTATGAGAATATTGGGTGGAAATGTTAATGGGGGCGGAGCATCATGGGAAGCCAGGGGAGGGGGAGATAAAAAGTTGAAAAGGATATGTAAAAGAATTGTAAACAAAATGTGGAACATGTTATTATATATCTGACAATAAATTTTCTTTTTTTTTTTTTTAAAAAAAAGGTACAAACTGAAGTCATAGTCATTCAGAGCCAGAGTCGAGGAGCCAAGAAGTCACAGCAGGAAACAGGAACCAGGAACACGGGTGAGGTGTGTGCAGAGCATCATCAAGCTGACTAGTTGCTGGCACAAGGAACTGACAGGGGGTGAGGAGCTAAGTATCTCTCTGGGACTGTTGTCAATTAGCAACCAGCACATGTGTCCTGGCTCCTGTTAGAACTCAGGGCTGAGGGACCGTCTGTTGTGCAGGCGCACTTCTTGCTGCCGGGATGCCAAGTCCCACTGGCGCCGGTCTCGCAAATGGGCCACCAGTGGGGGCGAATTGGGGGGGCTGTCCAACATGTGTTGTTCCACCCCAGCTGTTGCCTGAGTGGGCTCTGAGGCTTCATTGGGGTCAGGTGTAGATTCTGCTGGAGTTGGGGGCTCATCCTCATCAGTACTCAGGATTTCTGCTGGGGCTGGGAGCTCATCCTAGGCAGTACTCATGACAAACTGGGAGCATACAAGGTTAAACCCCATTTGAGAAGAAAAAGAAAAGGAAAGAAAGCAGTTAAATGAAGCTCTGAGAATCTGTTTTGTATATTATATTTGATAATGCACACATATGACAATTAATCCCATTTATTCTATATACTCTGTTTTCTGTTCTTCAAAGCTAATTGCGATATTTGTAAGCTTAATTAATAGAGAAGTATCAAGAAATCAAAAGTAGACTACTAATGATCCTTGCCTACTCTGTATTTTAGGTTGGTAGTGAACAGTATGTAGGTTTTAGTGATAAAAGCAATAAAAATTTATTTTAAAAATGTAGGTTTTGGTTGCCATGTTAGGTCACAAAATTTCACATTTCATAGAAATCATTGTTACTGGTCCTGTTTTTCTTTTACTAAATGAAGAAAGAAAACTTCCTAGTAGGAATTTTGAAGGAGCTTGAAGAAGTTTAGGTATTTAAGATATATAACTGCACTGTCAGTTTTTTTAAAAAAACCTAACAAGACAGCTTACAGGAGTAATATAACATCATTAAGATCTAAAATATGATCCCCAACATGGTGCCTTCCAGTGTGCTTCCTGGCAGTTAATTCTTTCTTCATGGCAGCGTATCTTCCCAAAGCAAAGAACCTAATTCTGAGTAGGGATGGGCACAAACCAGGAAAATACAGTTCAGTTTGTGGTGTGCCTGGTTTGTGAACCATGAACCATCACAAACTTGAAGCTGCCAAACTAACCAGTTCGGTTCATGATGCTGTTGAATGCCCCCCAGCCTGCTAGAGACACTTCACTCATAGGGGATCTCTGGCTGACTCTCCTCTACCTGTCCTCCAAGTTTGGTAAGGATTGTATTTTCAGGGTTTGAGTTATGCCCCCCCCCCAAAAAGAAGGTGCCCCAGGAAAGTGCTTTCTGGGGAAATGACAGGTGCAGGTTCAGGAGTGTACAGAAGCTAGAGACGTCCCCTTCTCTACATCTCCTCCAAGTTCCCTCCCTGTTGCTTTGAAGTTTGGTAAACAAATAGGTTGAAAAGAGTCAGTCTGCCTCTCTAACCTCTGGAAAAACACCTGGGGAAGATTTGATTCCCCCAGATGAATATAAAGCTTTCCCTGACTGGTCGTCCCCTGTGCTGGCAAGAGTTTTTCCCCAAATCAATGACAGAGGTTTGATACCTGTGGATGGAAATTAAAAGTTTTCGTCCCTATACATTAAAAAGGGACCAAATCTGCCCCACAAAATTACAGACCAATCAGTTTGCTCAATATAGTGGCTAAGCTATGTGGCAAATACCTGCTAACTAAACTTGAAGACTGGGTAGTTGAGAATGAAATTATCCACCCTATCCAAGCAGGTTTTAGGAAAGGATTAAGCACCATTGATCACTGCCTAACACTCCACCAATTGGTCTTCTCAGATATTCAAGGCCCACTGAAGGCTCTATATGTAGCCTTTGCTGACTTGGCTGCTGCTTTTGATTCAATTGACAGGACCCGATTGTGGTCAAAGCTTGCGGACCTGAACATTGATAATCATTTGTTATTCTTGCTTCAAGAGCTACATAAAGATACCCACACATAAGTCAGAGTAGGAACCTCTGGCTCCCTAACTGACAGAATTCCAATTTGGAAGGCTGTGCAGCAGGGTTGTGTGTTGGCCCCATTTACTATTTAATCTTTACATTAACAACATAGTTGGGAAACGTTTAGGGCTCACTTTACTCCCCCTTCATTGGGCTATCAAAAAATTTCAATACTGTTATATGCTGATGATGAAAATTGGTCTGAAGAGTCTACTGCACCAACTAGGGACTTATTGTAAAGAAGAAGCTTTCACTATTAATTTTGATAAGACTAAGGTCGTGGTTTTTAGGAACAGGGCAAAGATCTCCTCTTGGAGTATTCTTGGAAATC
Organism: Gekko gecko; assembly: GCA_029375565.1. Taxonomy (NCBI): domain Eukaryota; kingdom Metazoa; phylum Chordata; class Lepidosauria; order Squamata; family Gekkonidae; genus Gekko; species Gekko gecko. The sequence goes on from JAPDNY010000005.1 coordinate 145,124,173, forward strand.
CAATTAAACAATGTATCAATTCATGAACTGCCACAAACTGCTTGAAAGTTCATGGAAAGTGTGTTGGTTGACCTGCCTTGAACTTCAGTGTGTGAACCACGAACCAGCCAAAATTCACCAGAAACTTTAGTTTGTGAGTTGGTTCATGCTCATCCCTAATTCTGAGGTTAGCCTAGGAAAGGGCCTTCTCATTCCTTGCACTAAAGTTCTGGAACTTTCTCTCCAGGGAGATACATCTGTACCTTTCTGCTTATGTCTTCCACCAGTATGTGAAGACTTTTTGTTTTGTTTTGTTTGACATTCCCTCAGGGATTCCTCCTTCCTAACTAATTTTTAAAAATGTTTTATATGTATTTCTAACTCTGTTTTTTAACCTTAAACAATTGTTTTAAAGGAGTATATTTGGGGAGGATGTTGGTTTTAATGATTTTATAATGTAATATTATCTTGTATGTTTTAAATTGCTAGCCACCTTGGCAGCCCTTCTAAGGCAGAAAGGCGGGATATAATAATAATAATAATAATAATAATAATAATAATAATAATAATAATAATAATAATAATAATAATATAATAATAATGCTTCCATCCACTTCAGTGAAGCAGGAGTTACTTCAGAAGAGTTCAAGAGGCAACTGTCTCCATCATAGAAGGATGGTTGGCTTTGAACCTGCCAACATTTTATACCCCCTTGACAGCCATCTTGTGGTTGGCCCTGGCCATGTCCCTGTCCTACCATGGCAGTCACAATTGTGCCCATTACCTGTTCTCAGAATCCAAACATGCCCACAGGGTAAAGTAAGTTGGATACTCCTGATCTAACAGGGCAAGGAGCAATATATGGCTTTTGTTCTGGCTGCTATTCAGTTAAATGAAGCTTGTTCTTTTCCCCTACACTTGGAAGAGTAATTGATCATTGATGAAGTGTGAGGGCCAGGTAACAATTGACCAGGGAGGGTGATGAAAGGCTCATTTATAAGTTCATGTGCCCAGTGCTGTCGGTAAGATACCAACCCCCAAAAAGAGGTGCTGTTCAATAATTACAGTGCTTTAATATCAGTTCAAAGAGAATCCACCCTATTTTATTTATTCAGAACATTTATACTCCATTTCTCTCTCTGGGAATCAAAGTCACTTACAGTGAATAGCACATCATAATACAAATAACTTGTTTTTGTGGTATATTAATATTTTGAAATTCTTCAAAGACTTCTGCTAGTATTCAGTGTATATTGTTAGTGTCAACTGAATTTCAAGCCTGGCTTTGAGATGGTTGTAAGCTTTGGTTGTTTTGGTGGATGATCTCTGCCAACAGATGGACCAAAGAAAGCCCATCTTTGTTGGTTTTTATTATAGGCCTCTCCATTTTGTTAAGGTATTGTGGACCTCTCCATTTTATTAACATATTTTGAGCAAGAGAAAAGCATGTAGGAAATGATTCTTCATTGGTTCCCTTCTTTCTTGTGCAACTTCATGCAGAAGGTTGGGCTTGAGATGCCAAGTCATATCCATGGAAGCTGACATGTTTATTTAAAAAAATAATTCTGTTACATCTTCCGCAATATTTTATTATTCACATTCAACCACTTGGGGAGGTTTGTCCAGTGCTTTTGAGTATAGGAAGTGATCAATATGCAAATGACACCTAGCTCTGTGTTTTGTTGTCTAAGTCATCTGAAGCAACTGTCTCTTGAGACAGTGCTTTGATGTAATGATCAGATGAAACCAGGTCCAAAGAAGAAGGAGGTAATGCTGGTTGCGAATGATGCTTATGCATTGTCACGTTCAGACAGGGTTTCTTTGTTTGTTATCAAGTGTATGAATTGATTAGGGATTGTTTTGGCTCTGTACTTGTTGTTAGAAAGAACAAAGAAGTTGAGGTCAGTGCTGTGGCCATGAGTATGGATTACCACCTGTATCTGTATCATGCTACAATTAATTCAAACCCTGACTGTTGTAATATACACTACACAGGGCTGACCTTAATGGTAGATTAGCAATTTCAATTGGTACAAATTTCTATGGCTCATTTGGTATTAGGCATATAAATGGCTAAGATTTCCCACCATTTCTCTTATCCTCTATTTAATTCTGATCCATGACCTCAGCATATAGATCATTAAATGTACAGTGTAGGGAACTTTTGTACAAACTTGCCTCAACCTCCAGGTGTGCATAAAAATCCAAAAAAAGAAAAAATGGAAAATAATTAAATTACAGGTAGAAAAAATAAGATTTTGCAATGCTACCTCACAAGGTCTTGGCTTCCACTTTGAGGGAACCAGCCAGGTGGATATAGTGGTGCTGCAGGCATGTGAAATGATAAGTAGGAGGCCTGGAGAGTGGGTGTCCAGCCATTGAGGGAAGGATGATGGTATTCCCACACACACGTATCAGTCTTGTAGTTCCCTCACTTGGGTTTTACCTATTTTAAAAGGTTTACATTGGTTACCTGTTTGTTTCTGAGTTCAGTTTCATATTCTGTTGAAATGTTATCAAGACCCATGTGAAGAAGCCTATAGGGGAGAACCATTCATAATAATTCTGGATTCATGGACAGATCTACAATTCTTCACACAGATTCACCCAAATGACAGTACAGCCAAGAGTAGCAGTATTCTAAAATTAGTTCATGTAACATCAGAACCAAAACTTACACTATCAAGGAACTTTGTTCAGCTAGTAAACACTTTAGCCATAAGGTTGTATGGAAACTAATTTCTCTCCTTTATAATTAGAAGTGGCTCTTCTTAATAACCCATTTTATTAATTTCATTTTTATTGTTCTCACAATGGGATATTTCTCCACATACTCTCACCACCCAGTAGAATAAATAATGCAAAAGCAGATGAGAAATTAAGTAAAGAAAAAATGGAGAAAGAAAATCATAAGGATGTCAGCATGATTCCAAATGAAAGTGTTTGGGGTCAGGTCACTGCCAGTAGGGAGTCATATCCAATGATACGCCTAACATGGCAGGAATACTCTAGTGTTGTCTTGTGCTGCACTTAATGAAGGAGTCGAGCTGTGTGATTTAGTGGAAGAGAAGATAGAGGATTCTCAAATACAAAGTCCTCCATGGAGGTTTTCTCCCCCACGTTTGTGTCTAAGAGGTTTGATGGAAGTTCTACGTAGCTTTGTAGATCAATTAAGGTGAAATCCTTTGTGTTCTGTCCTTAGCAATGAAGCTCTGCAGCTGAGCAGGAAAAGGGGCAAAAAAGTAGGTCAAGGATTATTGTATACCCATAAATAAGAAGAGAAAGCCAGTTCAACCCTTGGATGAACAGGAAGGATCTTACATTGATGGTACTACCTATTGAGATAATTGTCTGACACATCAATTCCATCATAGCAGCAGAACAATCATGATTGAATTCCATTAATCAAAGATTCTTCTTACATGTCAGCTGTGGGGCTCCTCCTGCCTCTGGTCCACTTCTTGTCTCTCCATTGCTACTGCTCCTACTTCTAGAGGGCCCACTAGGCCTCAATGAGGAGAGGGGGCTGCCCTCTCCTATCTACTGACCTCTGCTACCCAGCACTCTGAGCAGGATCAGCTACCACCTCCTTGGCCTACTTCTGGGCAATCTTTAAATAATCAATGGGATGCCATACCCTCTTGGCCATTTCCACCCCACCACATGACCTAGAAATACTGGGCATTGGAAAAAAGATCACACTGGCTTGGACAGGTCCTTCTGCCCCATCCATCTCACATTATGCCAAATACCCTTCCTCCCCACCTCTCTGCAAAGCTGCCTCTTACTTCAGAGGTCAGCCCCAGCTGTGGTTTACAGCTCTCCCTCCTCCAGGTGCCTGCAAAGTTGTTTCTTTCCTCAGGAACCATCCCTGCAACCTGCCTGCAGTTTTGTCCACCACAAACTTGCCCTGCTTGCACTGTGGCTCAGGTGTGTGGTACTCCTTGTTGTTACTCCTGCCCAAGTGAGGAGAGGTGGTACTATTCCAACAGAGCAGGCCTGATTGGTGGTGCAAGATGGTTGTCCTGGTTGTCTGGTGTCATCATGGAGGAGAAAGGCGGGGGCTTGCATTGCTGCAGCTGGTAAGGTCTGGTGAGGTCCTACCACCAAATATCAACTCAAAATTGCTAGACAAAGCTCAAGATTTTAAATAGCTTCACTACTCACATTGCTGCTGTTCTTGTATGTGGCTATTTAAGTAAACTATTGATTTTGCTTATCATACACAAGGTTACCAGCTACTTGTTTCTAATGACAGAAAGGCATTTTTTTGAAGATACAGAGATGACTTACATCAGTTCTTTCCACCCTCCGCAGACCGGCACTTTACAACCTAGTCTGTACTCAAGGGTCCACTGATCTCCAAGAACAAAACTGTAGGCTGCAACAGTAAGGGCAAAAGGAAAGTTCTGTGTCATGAGTAGATCTTGTTGGATACAAGTCACTGTTGATCAGTTATCTGGGGTATTTTTTTAGTTTTCTGGAGCCCCCATCTCTTACTAAATCTTAGTTATCCCAAAGTAAATCATGTTTCACATATAATTTGCCTATCATCCTATAGTCCTCCTTTCTTCATTTCCATGCAGTAAATTGAATTTATCAGGTTTTGTTTCTGGCCATGCTGCTGTGTCTTTCATTGTACCCCTACCATGGAAGATGGGCACTTCCCATGATCTCCATGCATATCTTAAGGACTGCCTACTCTCTTATGAACCCGCTTGACTGCTATGGTCATTAACTCCCCTGGAGAAAATGGCTGCTTTGAAGGGTGGACTCTATGGCATTCTACTATCATGAGGCCCCTCCCCAAACCCCACCCTCTCCTGGCTCCAGCCTCAAAGTCTCCAGGTGTTTTCCAAGCCAGACCTGGCAACCCTATTGGAAGGCCCTGCTTTGGGTGCCTCACCTACCCAGATTGTGGGTGGCAACTCAGGAGTGGATCTTCTCCGTCATGACACCAAAGCTCTGGAACTCTCTCACCAAGGAGATCTATCTGTTCCCTTTTGTTGCCGTCTTCTGCCAGTTTCATTTGGCATTCCCTCAGTGATCTCTCCTTGTATTAGTTGCTGTTTTCATGTATTTTTTTAAAAATATTTTTATTTATAATTTTTCCAGCATATATACACAAAAACAAAATCCCGGTCTACAACAAGATTTGCGAGACATTACATAAATTCTTAGTATATTATCGCGCATATACCTTAATTAAGTCTGTTTCTGTTACACTGTCTAGATAAAATAGGAGTGGCATTGGGAGGATGTGATTCTTTGTTTATTTTTCATGTCTTTTTTCCTATCCAATGATAATTTTTTTTCCATCTGTTTTCATAAACTAAATCGTCTTTTCTGGAAAGTGTAAGGTTTAGTCTATCTAATTTGGCTATTTCCAATATGGAATCTATAATTTCTTCTGCGTTAGGGATATTCTCTTTTTTCCAAAATTTTGCTATTTTTATTTTCGCTGCTGTAATTATATATAAGATAATTCTTTGGTCTTCTTTATTGATTTTCACCGGAATCATATTTAACAAAAAAAACCTCTGGTTCCAATTCTAGCTTCACTTTGGTGGAATCTTCTATTATTTTTTTAATCATTTTCCAAAATTTTCTTATTTTTTCACAATTCCACCAGGTATGCAGATACGTTCCTACTTCTTTTTTGCACCTCCAACAGACATTCAAAGCTTTTTTATAGCATTTTGATACTTTGTCCGGCATCCAGTGCCATCTGAAAAACATCTTATAAATATTTTCTTTATAATTTGTAGCTCTGAGCAGCTTAAGAGAATTCCACATTCTGGACCATTGTTCTAGAGTAATGTTTTGCCCTATATCTTTCATCCACCAAATCATATTAGGTTTTACAATTTCATCCAGTAGTTCCTCTGTTAAAAGAAAATTATACAATTTTTGTATTAATTTATCCGCCGAGGAAAGCCAGATTTTGTCTAATTGGGAGTACATATTCATGAAATTTGTTTTTTATCTTTAGCAAATTTAGATTTTAGCTGTATTTTTTCCCAGGGGTTAAATTTGCATTTCGGATTTCTTGTGAGTCTAGTGGTATTAATTCTCTGTTTTCTGTCAATAGGTTTTCATAAGTTAGTTTTTTTTCCTTGGACCAAAGCGACGGTAGCGTAAAAGCCTCAACAGGTGATACCCAAATCAGAATTTTGGAATAATATCTCATTTTAATTTCTTTCCAGATTTTCATTAAGGGGCCCTTATAGCATGGTTTACAAAAATTTGTTGGCTTTTATCCATATTATACCAGATATGGGCATGCCAGCCCATAGGTAGATCATGTCCTTCTAGTTTCAATGTTCTTTGATCTTCTAATTGGATCCATTCTCGTATCCATCCCATTGCTGCCGCCTGGTAGTACAAATTCCAATTTGGCAAACCTAGGCCTCCCCTTTCTTTCTTATCTGTGAGTAATTTTCTACTAATTCTCGGTTTCTTAGCGTGCCATATAAATGTTTTAACTACCGTATTTATTTCTTCAAAAAACCTTTTATTTGTTAATATAGGAATAGCTTGAGCCAAAAATAAAAAAATGCGGTAAAATATTCATTTTAATAGTGGCAATTCTGCCCATAAATGAAATGTGTAGGTCCTGCCATCTATTAAGATCCTTTTTTATTTCCGCTAGAAGTTTCAAATAATTATTTTTATAAAGGTTTTTATTGTTATTTGTCAGGATAATTCCTAAATACTTAATTTTTTCGACTACCTGAATCTTTGAAATATTTTGAATATTGGTAATTTGTGCGGTTATACAGTTTTTAGTTATAATTTTTGTTTTCTTTATATTAATTCTCAAACCTGCAATTTGACCATAATCATATAGATCTTCCAATAGGTATGGCAACACTTTTATTGGGTCTTCCAGAATGAAAACCAGGTCATCTGCAAAAGCCTGTAGTTTATATTGTTCTTTTATTTTTGCCCCCGTTATATTCTCATTATTTCTCACTATATCATTTAAAGTCTCTAGTCCAAAAATAAATAGTAACGGTGATAAGGGGCATCCCTGTCTCGTACCCTTTTGTATAGGAATATTACTAGTTACATCTCCATTGATAATAATTTTCGCGTTTTGATCTTCATAAATGGCTTTGATTGAGTTAAGGAATCTTTCACCGCAGTTCCATAAAGTTAACTTCTGTTTTAAGTATTCCCAATTAACATTATCGAAGGCTTTTTCTGCGTCTAAAAAAATTAGGGCAAGTTGTTTTCCGGGATTTTGTTCATAATATTCTAGTATATTGATTATATTTCTTATATTGTTTTTAATTTGCCTTCTCGGAATAAAGCCAGATTGGTCTTTATGGATTGTTTCTGCCATAACTTTCTTAAACCTATTTGCTAAGATCGAAGCGAAAATTTTGTAATCTACATTTAACAAGGAGATGGGTCTATAATTTTTAATATCCATATTTTCTGTATCTGGTTTGTGAATAAGTGTTATTAATGCTTCTTTCCAAGTCATGGGGATTTTACCAGTCACCAATACGTTATTCATTACATCTTTAAGTAAATCTGTTATTTCATCTTCTAACACCTTGTAAATTTCTGCTGGTATTGCATCTGGGCCTGGAGATTTCTTGGTCTTTTGAGTTTTAATTGCATTTATCAATTCAAACATGGAGATATTTGCATTCAATATTTTCCTTTGTTCCTCTGTGCATTTAGTTGTTATATGTTTCAATAAAAATTCTTGAATTTTCTGACTATTGTGTGGAGTCCGTTTATATAAATTTTTATAAAAATTTTCCACAATTGTTTTTAAATCCTGTGCTTTGTATTTTATTGCATGCTTTTCGTCTTCTAATGCCACAATAAATCTTTTTTCTCTTTCTTTTCTAAGTTTATAGGCTAACCAATGAGAGGGCTTATTCGCATTTTCAAAAAAATACGCTTTTGTGTATTCGATTTTTTGTGCTATCTCTTGTGTTAATCCTAAATTTATTTGATGTTGCTTCATTTTTATCCTTAGTCTTATCTCCTTTAAGTTTTCTTTATTATGGCTTATCTTTTCTAAATTCCTTAATTCTGTCGTTAATTTTTTAAATTTTTCTCTTTTCTGTTTATTTTTCCCTGCATCTTGATTTATGAATATACCCCTAATATATGCTTTAAGGGTATCCCAAATAATATTCAAATTAGTGAACTCCTTTTTGTTTATCTCAATAAATACTTTTATGTCTTGTCTCAGTTTTTTAACAAAGTCTCTATCCCTCATTAAACTTACATTTAATCTCCATCTCTTACAACTATATGGTTCTTGTATAGCTGCCCACATAGGATTGTGGTCTGCAAATGTATTTGCAAGAATTTCAACCTCTGAAAATATTTTTATTATGTTTATATTAACCCACATCATGTCTATTCTTGACCAAGAGTTATGTCTATGAGAAAAAAAAGTATAATCTCTTTTGTGTGGGTTCCTAGTTCTCCATAGATCCAACAAATTGAATTCTTCCATTAATTTTAGGAAATTTGTCGTCAAAACTGCTCCCGACTTATGTGACTTACTTGTTTTTTTCCTATCATCTTTGGGATCTAGCACCGCGTTAAAATCTCCTACTAAACATATATTTTTGGGATTTTCTTTAGAGATATAGCTCCTCAATTCTGCAAAAAATATGTCTTGATTTTGATTTGGGGCGTAAATGTTTATAATTAAAATTTCCGTTTCTCTAATTTGTACCTGTACTCCAATAATTCTCCCATCATTAGATTTATATTTAAGTATAGGGTTCAGTTTCTCCCTTACGTACATAACTACGCCTCTTTTTTTAACTTTATCTGATGCAGTGAAGACTATACCCAATTTCTTGCACATTAAATGTTTTTCATGGTCTTTTTTAATGTGGGTTTCTTGAAAGCACGTTATATCATTCTTTAGTTTAATTGCTTGATGTATAATTCTTCTCCTTTTGCATGGGCTATTTAAACCATTAACATTCACTGAAATCAGGGATACTTTCTTACTCGCCATCTTTCTTTTTATGAACAATATTTTTAAGTTGCCACCTTGTTTGAATTTGTGATGCCGTTTTGTACTTTAATTGGACTTTTTTATAGTCTCTTTTCCTGGTATCTTTCAGTAGGACTTCAGATGCTCCTTTTTTGTAACCTTCTCCTACTCGATCTTCTCTGCTTTCTCTGTCTTCTCCTTCCTCCTTTTCTCCTTCTTCCCCCTCTTGTTGGTCTTCCTCTTCCTGTGGCCTTTGCCAGCCAAGATCTTCCCCCAACCTTTCCAGAAAATTTTCCAGTTTGAAAACAGAGTCCAGCTTATATCTTTGACTTCTATACGTAAATTGGAGGCCTTCTGGTATTAACCACCTATATTGAATCTCATTTTTTCTTAAAAGTTCAGCTAAGGTGGAATATTTATGACGCCTTTCCCTAATTCTCCAGGGGATGTCTTTCAAGATTCTAATCTCATTTCCTTCTATTATCATTTTCTTTTTATTCGCCTCTTGGAGTATTCGGTCTTTTATGTGTTTCTTTGCAAATTTTACATGGACTTCCCTTGGAGTTTTATATTTTTTCGAATATGTCGAGTTTCTTCTATATACTGTATCTATATTTTCCAATACATCTTTTTCATCTGATATATTAAATTGCTCAACAATATTTCTTGTTAATTCCTCCTTTAAGTTTTTTCCAAATTTTTCAGTAACATTTTGAAATCTTAAAGTGTGTTCTGCTTTCTCCAGTTCAAGAGCCATCAAAGTTTCTTCCATTCTTTTTTTTTTTATATATAAAACTCTCCTAAAAAGGAGAGAAGTTTATTCTTTTCATATAAGAAAGAGGGAGGGTATATAGATGGATTAAGAATGGAAGGTTTCTTTCACTTACCGTGAATCTTCCTTTCTCTGTGGTTCTGAAGTGGGACATTCCTCACGTCTGGGATAAGCTCCGCCCTCTTTCCTCAGGGTCGGCTCCAAACTTTGATCCAGGCAGGGAGGGGCTTATCCCCTTGGAGGCGAACCAGTCCTTCTCAAGCCCGCTTATCTTCCCCGCCGGAAAGGAACTAGAAGAAAACACAACATTTCCCCCCCCAACAAAAGGGGGTACCAACTGCCCAAACACTACAATAGGGCAAGGAAATTAGCCCACAAAAACATAACAGTAACAACGTGGCCTCTCGAAGCCACTGCCCCCCATATCAAAACTCTGCAAAGAGGGGAAGTACCCTACAAACGGGTGGGCAGGAATGTCCCACTTCAGAACCACAGAGAAAGGAAGATTCACGGTAAGTGAAAGAAACCTTCCATTCTCCAGTGGTTCTACGTGGGACATTCCTCACGTCTGGGATGTACAAAAGCTATGTTACAGGGTGGGCTTGCATTCCCCGCTTTACAGAGTGTGTTGAAGCACCCTGCGACCAAATGCCGCTTCCGCTGAAGCTAGTGTGTCCACTCTATAATGTTTAGTAAAAGAATGGACCGACTGCCACGTTGCCGCTCGGCATATGGTTTCTAATGAGGGAAAAGAACGATACGCTACCGAGGTAGCCGCCCCCGAAGGGAGTGTGCAACGATCCCGGCCGGGATCTCTAACCCTTTGGCTTTATATGCTAGGATAATGCACCCCTTAATCCACCTACTCAGCGTGGAAGTGGAGACTTGTTTTCCCAAAGAGGACTTTCTGAATGATACAAACAGTGTCTCCGATTGTCTCCACCCTTTAGTTCTGTCAATATAAAAACTAAGGGCCCTCCGAACATCTAAACAACGCCATTCCTTTTCTTTTTCATGTTTAGGATTGGGACAAAAGGAGGGAAGAACAATCTCTTCTGACCTATGAAAAATCGAATTCACCTTTGGAATAAATGCTGGGTCTAAGCGAAGGACTACTTTGTCCTGGTGGAAAATACAGAGCTCCTTGTTAATAGACAAGGCCCTCAATTCCGAAACCCTCCTAGCTGAGGTGATACCTACCAAAAAAAGAGTCTTGAAGGTGAGTTCCTTCAGAGGACACGCAGCCATTGGCTCAAAAGGGTATTTACACAGGGCCCTAAGTACCACGTTAAGCTTCCAGGTGGGAAACCTGTGAACCTGTGGGGGATTAAGGGACATCGCCCCTTTCAAAAATCTCTTAATATGAGGATGCCTAAGTAGAGACCTTCCATGTTTGGCCCCTTGGATGGCTGAGATGGCAGAAACCTGTCTACGGAGAGTGCTAGTACTTAGGCCTTTATCAAGCCCGTCTTGTAGGAAAGCCAGGACTATTTTAACTGAAGCCGTAACGGGGTTGTGTCCCCGCTCCAAGCTCCATGAGTGAAAAACCTTCCATGTGTGATCATAGGATTTGTTGGTAGAGACCTTTCTGGCTGCCAACATGGTATCAATTACTTTATCTTGATACCCCGCTCCCTCTAACATTTTCCGCTCAATCTCCATGCTGTCAGCCGAAGAAGTTCCGGCCGTGGGTGCCTTGTCGGGCCCTGCGTGAGGAGGTCCACCTGAAGAGGCAGGTGCCATGGTTTTGTTATCGACAGAGACTGCAGTTCCTGAAACCAGGTTTGACGCGGCCAGAAAGGGGCAATCAGTACCACTTCTGCTTTCTGTATGCGAATCTTTTGTAGGACTTTGTGCATGATTGGTAGGGGCGGAAAGGCATAGAGGAGCCCTGGAGGCCATGTATAGCTTAGAGCATCTGTCCCTTTCGCTAGAGCGTTTCGTTGACGAGATACGAACTCTGGTACTTGACGATTTAGGTCTGTGGCAAACAGATCCATGACCATTCTGCCGAACTTGCTGCAGATCTGTTCGAAGACTTCCGTGTTCAGCATCCATTCTGATTGGTCTATTCGTTTCCAACTGAGCCAGTCTGCTAAGTCGTTGTCCTTTCCTGCTACGTGAATGGCTTTTATCGACAATAGATGTTTCTCTGCCCATGCCATTATCAGAGATGCTTCCGCATGAAGGGAGCGAACCTTGGTTCCCCCTTGACGATTCACGTACGCTTTTGCTGTAGTGTTGTCCGTCTGTACCAGAACATGGGTCCCTGACAGAATATCTACTAGTTTCATAAGCCCGAGGCGTATTGCCCTCAGTTCCAGCAGATTGATGCTTTCTGTCGTCTCCGCAACCGACCATTCTCCCTGGACCATCTGATCTCCCGAATGTGCACCCCATCCTGAGAGACTGGCATCTGTTGTCATTACTGATTGTGAGGGGTCTCGGAGAGGAACTCCTAGTTTGAACCTCATTGGGTTTTGCCACCAGGCTATCATATTCCGGACCGGTGAAGAAAGACTGATCTGTTTTACTCTCTTGTGAGATATCGCCTTTTGGTGGGGCAGTAACAACAATTGCAGGGGCCTGACATGAAATCGAGCCCATTGCACTACCTCCTGACAGGAGACAAGCATTCCTAGGAGTTTGACCAAGGTCATTAGCTGTGTCTCTGACCTTTGAAGAACTTGGTCCATCAGAGATTTGATCTTGAACTCCCTTTCCTGGGACAGGAACACCTTGTCTAACTTCGTGTCTATCTCCACCCCTAGGTGGAGCAATCTCTGAGTGGGTATCATGTGACTTTTCTCCAGATTCACAATGAAGCCGTGGGCTTCTAATGTCTGAATAGTCAGATTTAGGGCCTGAGAGCATTCCACCTCTGAAGGGGCTTTGATTAGGACGTCGTCCAGATATGGAAAAAGACTCACCCCTTTCAATCTCAGATGTGCTATCAAGGTCACCAGTACCTTTGTGAAGACCCTGGGTGAGGACTTGAGGCCAAAGGGGAGAGCTTTGTATTGGAAGTGGAGATTTGCATAATTGAATCGTAGAAATTTCCGGTGCGAGTTGTGAATGGGTATATGGAGGTAAGCTTCTGACAGATCCAAAGATGTCAGAAAATCTCCCTCCTGGATGGATATAAGAATGGACTTCAGAGTTTCCATCCTGAATTTTCTGTTTCGAATGAGTTTGTTGAGCCATTTCAGATCTAAAATGGCTCTCGTGGACCCGTTTTTCTTTGGCACCACGAAGAATATAGAGTAAACGCCCTGTCCCTGTTGGGACACAGGTACTTTCTCTATCGCCCCTATGTCCAGGAGGTGAAGTATCGCCTCCTTGATTTGTAGGTGTTTCAACCGATTTCTGTATTTTGGTATTCTGATGAACCTTCGATAGGGGATGGAACAAAATTCCAGTTTGTACCCCTGTGATACTGTCTCTAACACCCATTGATCTGAAATTGTTGCATGCCACATTTGAGAGAATGCCTGTAGCCTTCCCCCTATCTTCTGTTTTCCCGGGGGGCCATATAGTCATGCCGAAGATCCTTTCTTGGGACCTTTGGCCGTTGTATGTTCATTTTTCGTGGGGGGAAAGATTTCCCCCTTGATGTCTAGGTTGCCATTTTCCTTTGAACGACCTTGAATAGGAGGGTTTTTGTCCTCTTTTCTGGTCGCGAAAAGGCTGAAAACGTTTCCTCTGTCTGTTGTCCCGTCTTTTGGAGGGGAGGACCTTTTTCTTGTCCTTATCCTCCACTAAGTACCTATCCAGACCATCTCCGAATAAGTTAGTACCTTTGAAAGGGACCGCTGCCACTTTTGCCTGTGCAGAGGAGTCCACATCCCAGTGACGTAGCCAGTTATTGCGTCTTGCTGTCACGCTGCATGCTAATGCCCTGGCTGACAGCTGCATAGCATCTAGTGTGGCATCCGCCGTGAAGGCAATTGCCAGAGCTATTTTCTTCAGTTCATCCTTGAACTCCTTTGGCACCTCACTGTCTGCTGAAGCCAATTTGTCTGCCCAGTCATACGCAGCCCTGGCAAAGAGAGAGCCAGCAGTAGAGGCTTTGATAGCGGAAGAGGAGGCTTCAAAATTTTTTCGCAAAGCCTGCTCCACCCTTCTATCTGTATGATCTTTAGGCATCCCATCAGCGTCCATTGGGAGCACCGAGCTGGAATACAAACTGGTCACGGGATCATCTACCACGGGAAGCTTTAACTTCTTTGTGGCTTCTGGCATAAGAGAATAGAATTTAGAGAACAGAGGGTGATTTGCCTTGGGTTTAGCCGGATGTTCCCATTCCGCTTTCATAATATTGTAGAATGAAGCGGGGAAAGGCAGCCCTGTTTGTGAAACTGATACCTTAGGCATTAATTTTCCAGCCCCTTTTTGAAATTCTGGCTCCTGTACTGTTTCCTCCTGAGGTCTCGATGAGAGATCTAGGGTCCTTAAGACTTTAGGCAAGAGGCGGGAGTATAATTCTTGCGGAAAAAGTCTAGATTGTACTGAAGGCATAACCACCTCATCCTCTTCCGTGGAAAGCTCCCCTTCTTCTTTACCAGAAGAGGAGGTGGAGGAATCTGGTTCAGAGTCCACATGTCCCAGAAGGGGACTTTGCTCTCTAGACTTATGTCTGCTATGTTTTGATCTTACAGGTGACCTAGACTCACTGGTCGTCCTGTCTCTGTTCCTCTTGAGGGATCTACCTCTTTCCAGTAAGGAATCGTGTGGTGTGGAGCCATGAATGGTTTCCTTTATCAATTCTTTAAACTCCCTTCTCATTTCTCCTCTGAACCAATTTAGCATATCAGTCGAAACGGGCTCCCTGGATTCTAGACCTGGGGTGTCCCTAAAGTCTTGAGAAGTGGATGGCCCCATCTGTGTTTTGTCCTCAGAGGAACAGCCCCAATCTTGGGATGCCTTTTCAGCCATTACCAGAACCTGCGGGATGTAAATGAATCTGGAATCAGATCCATGATAGATAATGAAGACCCCCCCCCACCAACTGAGGTACTGGGGTTCATTCTGTGCAAAAGCTATTAAAGGCTTAAGTACTCCACAGGTTGGTCTAGCTTATTTATCATGATTATAACTCATCCATATCCCTGGAGAGTGTAGATCATGCACAACAGACCCATCTAATTGTGGGTCTAAAATGGCTGCTCCCAGCGTTTCCCGCCAGGATTTCCCTCCCCGGGACGGAGTGAGGCTTGAAACTCCCTCCTTCCCCGCTTGCATTCGCGGGGTTTTGAGGAAGAAAAACGCCACGGAGGTTTTTTCCTTTCCCGCTCTGCCTCCCGGGGTTATAAGGAACGGACCTCTGCATTCCTTAGGCAATGTCTCAGCCTCTTCCAGGAATACTGGAGAGGGTAGAAAACTGTCTGCCTGCTTCTGCTTACCGCGATTCAGGCGGGAAGGTGGAAGACTGTGTGTGTGCACTCGCACGCCGTTTGACTCTCTCTCTCTCTCTCTCTCTCTCTCTCTGCACTCTCTGTAATAGGAGCAGGTCCTCCGTCCCAGGGACGGGTCAGACCGGCAGAGGAGAGAATGTCGTAGGGCTAAGGAAGCGTCAGCACTCCTTAAACAAAGCCCGTCGTCAATCAGACACAGCCTCGTCAGGCTGTAAATCTTCCTTGTGGTTTCGTTTCTTCTTTCAATAGGCGCGTTTCCGCACCACCGGAGCACGTCCTGCTGAAGCAGGGTCGGCAAAGGAACTGGTTCGCCTCCAAGGGGATAAGCCCCTCCCTGCCTGGATCAAAGTTTGGAGCCAACCCTGAGGAAAGAGGGCGGAGCTTATCCCAGACGTGAGGAATGTCCCACGTAGAACCACTGGAGAAAAAGATGTGAGTGAGTATTCTGTTAGAGAAGGTTAGTTTTAGTTAAAATAAATGCATTTTTGACATTCACCGCGGTTGAAGAGTCTTTTTCCAGTTTAACAAACTTCAAAAAAGTCTCTGTTAATATGGTTAGTAGTGTCCATTGGGGTTAATAATTATTCAGTTCCATTCTGGCGTTCTGTGAACAATTACTTCTTAGGCAGTCTTTTCTTAGTGTCCCTTAAATTATATGATGGGCCCACTTTGGCTTTCGCGGCTCCCGCTCCGGTGCCTCCATCCTCCGGACCGCTGTCGTCCTCGCTACTTGAGTCTGTCCAAGTTGCAAGTGCTGCCTCTTCCTCCGTGCTGGCGTGTCTCTTCAGAAATTCTTGTGCTTTGAAGATGGAGTCAATCTTCTCTCTTTTATCCTTATACTTAAATTCCAGTCCTTCAGGAAATCTCCATTTGTAAACCACCTGATTTCTTTGCAGAAAAGTGGTCAATCCTTTGTATTCTTTCCTTTTCATACGAATTTCATAAGGCACATCTTTGAGTGTTCTTACAGTCTGCTCTCCAATCTTCAAGGGCACCGCTGAAACTGCCCGCAAAATCTGATCTCTTGTACGCTGCTTAGTGAACTTGACAACAACCTCTGCTGGCAGATTATTTCTCTTTGTAAAGGTGGAATAGGCTCTGTAGGCCAAATCCATCTCTTCTTTTAATTCTCGCTCTTCTCTGCCAGTTACTTGTGCCAAGGCCTTCGCTAGTGTCGATCTGAGATCTTCTTTCTCCTCTTCTTTAATGCCCTGGAAGCGGAGGGTCAGATTTGATTTTTCCATCTGCAACCTTAAGATTCTTTTTTCTTGTTCATCCTGATACTTTTCTAGTTTGTTGACCCTTTTCTTTATTTTTCTTGTATCTTCCGTCGAGACCAGACATTTTTGTGCGATCTCTTCCATCTTCTTAGAAGTTTCTGTTAACTGTTTCTGTTGACTGTTGAGAACACCTTGCATGCTTATTAAAGTTTCATTGATTTTTTGCATTTGATCCAGCAGGGGGTGCAGTAGCTCGCCTTTCTGTTGATTGACAGCAGGCTCCGAGGAAGGATTGCCCGGACCGGAAGTCACTCCTCCCTTCTTTTCCGGTTTAAGTGGGACCTTTTTCATGGCTGACATATTTCCCGTTTGTTTACTTTTCTCAAGTTCACGTCGCGTCCCTCAGGAAACTCGCTGATTTACAGTTTCAATAAAACCCCAACGGTACAGTCACTAGACTTTCTTCCTTTTCGCCCCCTCTACTTTCCTTTTATAAGTCTCGCTTCTCAATGGGGGGGGAATCGATTTTGCGCTTTAATTCAGACCTCCAACTCACGGTTTGATGTCAGTTCTTCTTTTTATGTTATTCCATGTCGCTTTGCCTCACTCCTGGAAATCGGTGGCGTTGCTAAGTCCCATGCGGGACACACTACGCAGCGGGGCCGATTGGGGTGGGGAGAAAGCCTCAATTTCCCGGCTATCTGCCGGCAAAGAGGCTACTCCCCAAGCGCCCCCGGTTCGGAGCCTTTACCTAAGGCTCACTAGGGTCCATCGCATAAGCAAGGACCCCCCCAACCGCGCGCGGGCTAGCCTCCTTCGGGAGCGTCCCGAAAGGTGGCCGCCATTTGCTCCACCGAAACCGAAACTCAAAGTTTCTTCCATTCTGTCAGTTTTAGATTTTAATTCCCATACTTCTTGGTCAATATCTTCCATTTTTTCTTCTAAATGCCTTGTGGTCTTAGTTAATTTTTTGATTTCTAGTTTAATTTCTTCAGTATCATTTTTTAGTTGCTTTGCTATTTGATCCATTTTGTTTTGTAGCGGTTCCATTTCTTTTTTTATGATTTCAGCATTTTGCTCTGCTGCCATTTGTAAAAAAATTTGTAGCATGTTTTGTAAATCTACAGTTGTTACGCTAGATTTGATTAAAGCTAGCTCTGATGTTTGGCTGGGAGATGCCGAGGAACCTTTTCTACCTGTGCCTGTAGCCATGTTTACTTTAAATTGTAATGTATTAGTTAAAATTACGTTAAGCTCAGAGGTTCTATTTAACTATATCGAACAGCTTCCAAGGTAATTCTGGCTGCTAACAAAAATTTCTATATCCCCCTTTTTTTTATGTTTGAGAGTATAGACAAGCCCCCAGCGCTTTGCCCTTTTCCTTCAGCCTCCCTTCCCTTTCTCCGCTCTATGCCACTCTTTCTCCGTTCTACAGGAAGACTGTTCCCGATTAGTTTTCCCAGTCAAGTCCTTTGTGCGGCGCTGAGTCACTCCACTCTGCTCCTTTGGCACTTCCCACTCTTCTTGCGTCCTCCGATTGTCCCTCATGCGAACCCGTCACTTCCCGGCTTTCTTCGGATTCCCTCGGCTCCTTTCAACTTGATCCAAATGGCCATTCATTCTCTGGGTCTCGACCACGCCTCTCGAGGTTGCTTGACTCCGTCCTCCGATCTCTCAACACCGGCTCTCACCGCGTCAACACTGGAACCTCCACGAACTCCCAAATCCCCTCTCCTGTTAAGATAAACAAGACTGGACAAGGTACCATCTGTAATTCCATGTAATCTTTTCCTTTCTAGATATATTAAATTATCCTACTGCCCCTTTAACCCCTTTGTTGATTCAATGGCCGCCTTAAAGTCCCCACTCTCTATATTTTCCCCTTAGTCATCCCACTTAGTCTCTTTCTCTCTCTTTTTTATTCTTTACAGTTTGGGACCTCCTTTACATAGCTAGTTTCACCACCTTTTAAACAGTTTTCCCCTTCCAATACTTAGCTTTGGTTATGTATGTATACTGCCGTTCGTTTTTCCACTCCACTCCTCTTCCTATATTGCTTCTTGTAGCTCTCTCCCAGTTCGCCTCACGCCAGTTTTATTATTCTGGCTTTCCTCCAGCCTCTTGAAGCAAAAAAAAAAAGAACGTCTTTCCAAATCGCCAGTTTCTCTTATTTCTTTCCCTTTAGTTAACACTCCCAGCCCCCTCCGTGCTCTTTGAGTCTTCACAGCAAGGTCACATATAAAAAAGACTTTGCTGCCTTCATCCACTCCCCTGCATTAGGACAAGCCAAAAATAACCCCCGAGAGAGCCGCCGCTCTTTCAGTTTGGGCTTAAGTCCATTGCAAATATCTTCTGAAAACCAGAAGTATTCGGCTAGAGATAAAAAAGCCAAAGGAATGTGGATAAACAAAAGAGGTGCGAGGAGCTCTTCCCCCGCACGTCTATCCTCTTCGAGCGTCCCAGCTGTTTTTCAAGTTGCTGTTTTTATGTCTTGTGAGTATTATAACTTTGTTTTAACTGTTTTAATGATGTGTGATTGGAGGGGTTGATTTTGATGGTTTTAAAGTGTGATTTTACCATGTATAATTTAAATTGTTAGCCACCTTGGTAACTCTTGTGATGACAGAAAGTGGGATATAAATTCTGTTGTGCAGCTCCTCACTGCTGGACCCCACCTGCTGGCCTCCTGCCATTGCAACACTCCTTCTGGATGGCTTTCCTCAGAATGAGTTGAGGAGAGAGTTTTGTGCATACTGGTCTTTTCTTGCTCTGGCTGGCATGTGCCTTAACATGGAGTACTCTAGCCCTCTTTCTCCCTGGCTGGTGAGTTCCCCCATTTAAAGTGTTATGGCCACTCCTCCCTTCCCATCACCCCTGTGCCTACTCTACTTATAGGAGCAGACATCCTGCTATCCTGCTCCCTGATTCTCAAGGGACTGGCTGCTCACCTGGCAGCATTGTCATGGGTTGTCTCTCCCAGAAATCAGGCCTCTGGCCTGGGTGTGCCCACCCTACTGGAAGCTGAGCTGGCTGCCACTGCATTCTCCCAATTGTGCTCATTGCAGGGCAGAGGGTAAGGCTCCACCCACCTGGCCTTTGCCCCATCCCATCTGCCACAGGAGTTGCTCTGCAACTCTGTCCCTGGTGAAGTCCTTCCCAGGCCTCCATTGATGGTGTCCTTTCAGGCTGATGCCAGCTGACTGGTGGCAGTGCTTCCTCTGCACTGTCCAGGTAAGTCCTGGTACTGCTCTTCTTGGGCATCAGCACTTCCCTCACTGCTTTGGGTGTGATGGAGGAGGGTGGGAGCAGCCCAGATGTTTTCTGGGGCTGGCTGGGGCCATAGACATTTGTAAATATATAAATATATCAATTTACTTCAGTCAGGCTTCCATTAAAAGCATAGCAGAGGTTCAGTATAAAAAAAGTTATCAGTCTTCAGGGGAAAAACATCATACAAGTCAGTCTTGATCATCATTTGTTGCCTTATCTTCCTATTTTCCTGAATTCTTACAGTGTTGTTTTTGCTGCTAGCAGTGTACTGGTTCCTTTTCATGTCATTCTTTTGACCTTGGTCCATTTCCTTATCTCTAGGTTTTGCTGGATAACAATAAGAATTGAGGCCATGCACAGCCTGAGGAAACTAATTGACTCACCTCTTCCACAACAGTCTAGTTTTATTTTTTTAATGTTAATTAGTCTCCATATTGAAAGCATCTCAGTATCTAAAGGATCAAAGTGCAGGGTAGCAATAAAAAAATAGAAGCCACAGAAGTTTCCTGCAAGCAAACAGAAATTATGTGACCATTGGCCATTCTCAAAAACTGAATTTATTCCAGTACAGTCTACTGATAGGCAAGCCAATTGCCTTAGTTCATCCATATTTTGTAATGCCAGGTAGCATTCTGTCAGCCAAGCAGCAAGAGTATCTCCATGTCCAGTGGAAGAGTCTAGGCATGCCTCTAACCAGTCATCTTTTTTCTTTAGTGGATGGAGCAGCAGCATTGGAAATGGCTCTGTTGGATAATGTGGTAAGTGTGACCTATATGGCTCCACAAAGAGACAGTGACAGGCATTGCTATCCTATGACTGAGAATTTGGGTGTGGAGGTGCTAGGACCACAAAACGGGTGCAGTGCCTCTGAAGCAAGAGTGTGGAGTTAGTGAATATTCCTCTAATGACTAATGCACATTAGACCCTAAGGCTGGGAACCAGTCCGGGATCTGTCAGCATCAGAATGGGTGACAGGGCCATGGGGAGGTGCAGGGCCTTTTCCACCATGAGTCCAGTCACTGTGGTCCCTGCTGCAAGCCCAAACATCTGAAGGCATCACAAACAACACTATGAATCGACTTTTGCAGGGCTTTATCCCAAATGTACCACAAAGAGTGCTTCCTGGGTTCCTCACAAACTTGCTGGAAAAATTCGGGCAACAGTTGGTCCCCTTAAAACATTTCCCTTATGGAGAGAGAGCCTTGCCACTGGGGAACCACCTGTTGCCCGAATTTCCCAAACTAAGCTTAAAATTTGTCAAGGAGAGTATGTGAATGTCTTTTTACTGATGTTTAGAGAACTGGAGGAAAAAGAAGATGGGAAAGAGGATAAAGAAAAGGGGAAAAAATTAAAAGCCAGCCAATAGGACGTGGGATAATTGGTTGTTAGGATATAACATCTATGTGGCAATAGTCATGTAGGTACAGCCTGACAAGGCTTTGGGATTGATAAAGTACTTGGACATAATTCATAGGGCCTAAGTAGAATATGCTGGCCTGGCATGGCTCAGGTATGATGAGACTTTTAGAATGAGGGCACCATTGGATCCTGAATTACTGTGGGATAGAGAAAATCAGCAATTGTGGTTCCATTGCCTGAGCCCCACCCACGCCACCCACGCCTTGACCAGGTGGTATTCAGATAGTGGTCATTTAATGGCAAAGGTTAGTGATACCAACCCTATGGGTTCATCCTAGCAGTCAGTTCAACAATGTGAAGGTTGTGCCATTTTTGGTACATGTGTAGCTGATATGAAGAGAATCACACCAGTGTGACCTGTTTTAGGACCAGAGGTGGATGGGAGACAGGTGACTCTAGATGTGGTCAGAAGGAGAGATGGTGGTGAATCTCAAAAAGGCATCCAGACCAATAAGGCTTAGGCCATTGCTCACATGGTTGGATAGGTATCAGAATAAGGGAGATGCAGAGTATCTAGTGAATGGTTTCAGACATGGTTTTCAGATTCCTTGTTTGGGTCCTCACCATTTCTTCAAGGGTAAAAATGTGTGGTCATTGAAAAATTATTGAAAGAGAAGTAAGGAAGGATAGCAGAGATGTTTTTGACCTTGCCATTTAGTAATTTAAGAATTTTTCTGTCAGGGATTGTTCCCAAGAAAGTGCAAGGGGGATACAGGATCATCCACCATCTGTCATTTTCTAAGGGAGAATCAGTTAATGACAGCATCTTGGAGGAGCTTTGCTTGGTCCAGTATGCATCATTTCACTTGGCAGTGGATATGGTGCGATCTTGCTGGTGGGGTGCCATGCTAGAGAAGTGCAATGCAAAATGCACTTTCTGCTTGCTTCTAGTCCATCCTAGAGACTTTGTGCTTTGGGTTTTCAATATCAGGGCCAGTATTATTTTGATTAATTGCTGTCCAGGGGTGATCCATATCCTGCACAGCCTTTGAGAGTTTTAGCACAATGCTGGAATCAGGGCCGGTGCCAAACTTTTTGGCACCCTAGGCAAGGCTAACTACTTGCACCCCCACACACACACTGCTAACCAATTTTCAAAAATAGATGAATTCTAGAGAAACTTAAAAGCACAAGACATTGCTATTTTTTTTAAAAAAATTTTGAAAATAAGTAAAATGACAGCCTTTGGTTTTCTTTCTCAAACAGAAAACAGTTTTAGCACACAACTCTCCGATCATTTTGAATAATCCTGTGAATTGTGATGTCAAAAATTAAGGCTCTTGAATGTTTCCATTCTGGGCACATCAAAATCTCATTTTGTGTGCCTTTTCCTTTGCAAATTTTGTCTCTGATTCCTTCAGTTCAAGTGCTGATGCTTCAATGTGTTGAACTGATATAACTGCCAAACCAAAGAGTCTCTTTTGCAGCAGTAGTTCTCCTACAGTTTTCTCAGTTTTGTGATTCTTGATGTCAGATTTGTGTCCATTTACCCTTTGGTGAAGGGTTTGACCTGTTTGTCCTATGCAGAGAACTGCAATTTACACATCCTACTGTATTGTTATTCCAGTCTTGCTGTTTTTATTGCTCATTTACTTATTCATCTTGACACTAATCATCTCTTCCTGACAACTAGCTTCCCTATCTGCATGTAATATTTGAGGAAATCGGTTTCAGTGTATGTGAAGAAGTGTGCACATGCTAAGAACATAAGAAAAGCCAATGTTGGATCAGGCCAATGGCCCATCCAGTCCAACACTCTGTGTCACACAGTGGCCAAAATACCAGGTGCCACCAGGAGGTCCAGCAGTGGGGCCAGGACACTAGAAACCCTCCCACTGTTGACCCCCCCCCCAAGCACCAAGAATACAGAGCATCACTTGCCCCAGAGTCCCTATCTATACCTTGTGCTCCATATGTTTATCTAATTCCCTCTTGAAGCCACCTCCTGTGGCAGTGAATTCCATGCGTTAATCATTCTTTGGGTGAAGAAATATTTCCTTTTATCCATTCTAGCCTGACTGCTCAGCAATTTCATTGAGTGCCCATGAGTTCTTGTATTGTGAGAAAGGGAGAAAAGTACTTCTTTCTCTACCTGCTCTATCCCATGCCATGCATAATCTTGTAAACCTTTATCATGTCACCCCTTGGGGATTTTGAACTTAGACTTCCCAGATAGTAGGCTGATACTGAACACTTAGACAAACGTATAGCCCTCAGTCTGTGTCATGGTGCCTTCTCATGTTCTTGACCAGCACATGAAGCAACTTATGTACAAAAGGTTGCAATGCCAAGCCATTTCATGTTTTCCCCTGGGCCCTAGGCTCAGAACTCTGAGCCTGAGATTTCTGTAGTGAATGTCAATAAATCAAAAGTAGGTTTGCAGCTTACAGATACACTCTTGAACAGTATACTCAAGACTGCAACAGCACAGACATTTTGATGCAATAATTCAGAGCAAAGGGTGTCCGTTAAATGAATGAAATATTGCAAGAGTGCTAATGTTTTAAATGTTTTTAAGTTAAAACTTAACTTTTTAACTGAGAGCCTGCAGTTGGTTGGAGGGGTGAGAAGGCCTTCATGGGGGGCAGGACTTCTGAGGAGAGTGAGGCTGTGGCACAGGCTGGATCCCTTCCACCCTTCCCTTCTTCTCCCCCCCAGGCAAAAATTCATGGCTCGCTTCCGTCCCTCCCCTCCATTTGCTTTCCCACCAGATGCCCTCACCTGCCCCCTTTGTCTCAATGCTGCTGCAGACAATGGCTCACTCAGCCATGTCCAGCAGCCCAGGCGGCCGCTCACTAATGATGACCCAACCCAGCTCGGCATGGCTCGGGAGGGGAGGGGAGAAGGTGACGGCAGTGGGCAGGACTCTGAGAGGTGCCTGGAGGGGCGGCAAGGGGGACTGGGGAGGGGCGCCCACAGCATCAGTGCAGAACTGACCAGGTGGTGCGGGGCTGCTTGCTTCCTTTTCTCCCCATCAGGTGAGCCCCGTGGCAGCGGAGATGATGATTCCTGTTCATCATCAGCACCGCTCTCGCTGTCGTCCTCACCCCGCTTGCTGGCCTCTGCGCTCCTCAGAGGTCTCCACCCTTAGGTGGTTGCCTCACTTGGCCTTAATGGTTGCGCCGGTTCTGGCTGGAATGGGCTTTCTCACAAAAGGCAACGTCCAGCAAGGTCACCCAGTAGTTGGATGATTTTCTGTTCACAGGCCATGAGGAATGGGGGCATATGCTAGGTTCTTGAAAGTTTTTAAAGAGTCAGCTAGAGAACTGGGTGTGCCATTGGCTGAGCACAGTGTTTAGCATTCTTAGTCACAGAAAATGAAACAGTGGCTGAATCTGGTAAGTTGTGCATGGGTAAGATGAAGAGATGTAACAGGTTCTATGTCAGGCCTCCTGGGGCATGCCCCCCGACTTTTTCCTAAGGCTCCTGACTTTTGGGGAGAAGTGGGGGGAGCCCTGTGTGCCTGCATGAGTTTGCAGCTTGGAGTACAGTTTAGCAGGAGGCCCCCCCCCCCACTTCTTCCTCAAAGCATTTAAAGTTGGAGTGCAGGTGCACACGGCCTCCCCCCTCTTCTCCCTCAAAGCATTTAAAGGAAACTTTTAGATGCTTTGGGGGAGAAGTGGGGGCCACCTGCAGGGGATCATAAATGAATTTCAGTGTTCCCTCCTTTTTAAAAGGCCCCCTAAACTAAAAAATCCTGGCTATGGGCCTGGTCTATGTACTAGTAAAAAAGTCATACTGAAGAAAATGCAGGTGATTCAGGGGCACTTGAATTTTCAGTGTAGAGGTATTGCACCAGGTAGAAAATTTCTCAAATGAATGGTGGCTACAAGTAAGGATACAAAGAAACCCCACCATCTAGTTAGGATCTCTGGCTCAGTGAAGGCTGACATACATACTTGGCTAGCATTCCTGACAGAGTTTAATGGAGTTTCTTTCTGGAGGCAGCAGTGGCTCCTTGGACAGGATTTCCAGGATGCAGCAGGATGCCATGGCTTTGGGATTTATTTCTGGGGCCATCGGTGTGCCCAGCAATGGCCTGAAGGATGGAAGCAGGACGGTGTGTTGCCCATGCCCAGAGGTTTATGGTGTTTCTGAGGGAGAAGGTATTGGTATCCAAAACTATTAGGGTTATCTGGCGGTCTTAGTATTAGGCAGATGCTAGGGACTTTAGTATTAGGCAGATGCTGGAGGGATGTTGCAAATAGGAATGGGCATGAACCAACTCATGAACTAAAGTCTATGATGGATTTTGGTGGGTTCATGGTTTTTTGGGGGGTCCACAAACTTTTAGTGCTGTCTGTAGCAGTTCATGGCAGTTAGTGAATGGCTACATTTTCCAGACAGACTGGTGCCACTCGATTAAACTGTTTACAAAACTCCAAGGGAATGGGGGACAGAATTCTCTAGCCTTGGATACACCAGTAGGAGCTGTCCAAAGCTTAACAGGCACTGTCAGCCATCAATCACAGAGTTCCCATTCTGTTGTATGGGCTCAGAATGCTATATATTCAGTCAGCTCCCCTCCTACCCTTTGCTTTCTTGGCTGGTGACAGTAAAAAGGAGAGGCACGGAGGTTGTTAAAAGTAGAGCAGATTCATTGCTTTCTTCTTGTGATCTGCTCTCTGCTGCTGGGGTTTGGATATAGGTAGACTCAGAGCTCTGAGTCACCCAATCTCTCTGCTCTAGGCAAGCACAGAGGCTTAGCTGGTGGGTTCCTCATATGAGGGCCCACATTTATATATCCTACCCTCTCAGGGGTGGTCTCGGGGCTCTGAGCCACCCAGTCTCTTTGCTCTAGCCAAGCACAGGTGCTTAGCTGGTGGGTTCCTTGGACGAGGGCCAACATTATATATACCCTACCAGGGCTTTAGTGTCAGGGGTGGTCTCAGGACTTTGAGCCACCCAGTCTCTCTGCTCTTACCAAGCACCGGGGTTTAGCTGGTGGGTTCCTTAGATGTGGGTCCACATTTATTCCCACCCCCCTGATAGTGAATACCATGAGGTTGGAAGTGGTGCTTGTCATGGGGGGAAGAAGCCCTACCCACCCTGCATACCAGAGATTCATGTCCCTGGACACCAAACCCAGCCTGCCCCCTGGAGCCCCTACATAGCAGGGATCACCAAGGGTCTTGGAACCTCCTACCCCTTCTCTGTCTGTGAGGCTCTCCCAAGAGGAGAAAGAATTAATAGCAGCAATGCCCAGACACCAGCAGTTGCTACAAGTTTTTGAGGAGGACTCTGACAACAGTGTTTCAGAGACTGGGGGGAAGCATCCTCCCCTTCCACATCCCAAGTCTCTGTGGCTCCTGCTGCATTAACTACACACACCCCGACACCTCCCAGCCCAGCACCAGAAAGCAGCTGTGCATCCCATCTGCTCCATTCAGGGGGCCCCATTTCCTGGTCACCATATGGAAACATTTCCACACTCTTCTCGACCCCTGTGTGGCAGAGTGCCAGGTGTGCCATGCCCATGTCCAGAGGGGCACAAACACCAAACACCTGTTTTCCTTTGTTCTCTGCAAGCAGCTGCAAAGAATGTACCTCACTTTGTTGCAGCCAGAAGAAAGAGTGGCAGGCAGTGGGAGGAGGAAGAGGCCCACTCCCTCTCAGCAAGAACAAGTAGAGGAGGAGCAGGAGGCCCCTCCAAGAAGGGCTCTCCATGCTCTGGGTGCTGTGGTTGGGACCCCAGGGCAGGCCACCCTCCAAGAGGTCATGCCCCCAGGAAGCCCGACAGTGCCACCCAAAAGGGAAAGGCGGAGGACTTAGGAAACACTCACTCACCTCATTGGTGAGATGATTGCTATGGATGGCTGTGACAGACTGCACTTTTTAAGAGACTTAAAAGGGCTGTGAATACAACTACAGGACTATGAAGGGTTCATTCTTCATGGAGCCAGAGAGCTTTCAGTGACAGACTGATCCAGGCAATCTGATTAGTTAGCATCTGCTGAGCAGAAAAGTCTTGTGAAAGCTGTATGCTGAAGGGATTGAGTCAGATTCCTGCCTTAACTGAGAAGGATGGGCACAAACCAAATTATGAACAGAAGTCCATCATGAACCAGGCCCAATTCATGGTTTGCAAACCTTGGTTTGTGCGATGAATTTGCCCATAAACCACTCATTAATTGAACTGGTTTTTTGTGAAAGTTTGTGAGTTTTGTGGGAGCAGTTCATGGGCCAGACACATTGGCACCGATGAATCAATTGTCAAGGCAATGGGGAATGGACTTCTACAGCCCTTCTGCAGCCCTGGAAACACCAATCCTAGCTCTCCAAAGCTTGACAGGCAGTTCTGGTTGCCAACCAGAGAGCTCCTATTCTTCTCTATGGGAGCAGAAGTGATATATACCCAGATCACTCAGCTGCTTTCACTTTGCAGCAGGCAGCAGTTAGGCAGAGAAGAACTGTTGGAGAGGAGAAATCGGGCAGCAGCGCAGCAAGAGAGGACATGCTTTCTAGCACTCCTAGCACTTTTGGTTTCTAAAGGGTCTCCAACAGTATGGAGATCCCCCACTCCCTCAGGGAAAGGGGGTAGGAGCAAGAGGCTTGATTGGGACCCCTGTGTAGCAGCTGCAAATGGGTGTGAGTCCCTCAGATCGCCTCCAACGCAGAACCAGAATGGCTATGGGCATTAGCTGTCACTTCCTGAGACTGGGGGGAGGGGTTAGAAACTCAGCCAAAGAAGCTGCGCAAGATCAATGTGAGTAACACTTTTATGCTTGGCAATAAAAGGATTTGGGACTAATTATTTCTATTGCCCTCTATAAAGCAATAAACTCACTCTGAAGAGTCGAGGCGGGAGGTTCCCCCCCCAATCCAAGCAGCTAGCGAAAGGGGATGAGACTATTGATCTTACTTTCATTTTCAAACCAGGCAATGTTAAGGCAGGAGGTTCCCCCCCCCCAATCCAAACTGGGCAATGTTAAGGCAAACTCAGTCTGACTATTTTACACAGTACAAAACTTTGACAGGTTGATATTTCTACTCTTAAAGACCCTTTGCAGCATTCTCAATTGTTCCTCTATTTGAGGTAAAATGTGGACCATCGGGACACTCTGTATAAATCTTTTTTTATGGGTCTCAACAGTAGCATTTGGAGAGTTTTCTTCTGACTGTAGTGGGACTGTTACTTGACTCTTGCAGAATTTAAAAGGGGCTTGTAATGAACTGTGGTGTAGACTCTCTGATTAATCGTTGCTAGAAGCCATTGACTTTATTGGCATGCCTGTTATTCTTGGCATCCCCCACTGTATGGAGACTGCTTACCAGCTGTTTAGGGAACTACATTCTGTTTTTAGGAGAGAGGGTACATTTTAACTACTTGACCTTGAAGCACATTTTTGTGGGCAAACTGCAAAAGCTACACAGACACAGTGTTCCAAAACAATACCTTGGAGAGAAAAGAAAAATAATAAGGACGATATTCAAAATAAAATCTTAGCAGTCAGCCGGATATCTCTTTTTTTTGGTTGGCTTACTCAATCTTTTTTTTCTCACTAAGATGGAGAAAGCAGGTCAAACAGGTCAAGTAAAACAAGTGAGGATACTGGGTACCTCACCTGGTGTGCCAAAATCAGTTACAGCAACTCTGGCAGCCTCTGCCAACAAAGAAATGCAAGCCCTTGTTCAAAACACTATCAAAAGTTCAATCATGAATGCTGTAGATCCTATCAAGGAGGCCTTGAAAGAAATAACGGAGAAATTTACTGCCAGCATGGAAACATTACAGAAGCAAGTAACAGAGAACACCCAAAAGATTGCTAGCTTGAATACTACAACAGAAAAAATGGAAACGAAGACAAAGGAGATCTTAAACAGAATGCAAGATACAGTTGCTAGACAATCCACGCTAGAACAGGACGTGATGAGATTGCAAGTTGAGAAAGCGGCCTTTGTCCTGAGATTTCAAAACATACTAGAAGAGCAGAGTGAAGACCTGACAACAAAAATGGCCAAGATGTTAGCTAAGCACATGAAAATGGAAGATGAAGAGATGATAATTGGATAAATTGTTGTTGCTTTTAGGATGAATTCCTCGTACACAAGAAAATATCAACTACCAAGAGAGGTGCATGTGAGACTCCATAAAAGGGCTGACAGAGACAAGAACTTGAGAGAAGTGAATAGCTCACCGCTGACACTGGATGACAATGAAATAAATGTGCTGAAAGATATTCCTTTTAGGGTCAGAGAAAAAAGGAGAGAATATATGGAACTCACAGCACTTCTGAGGAACAACAGAGTAAGTTACAGATGGCTACTACCAGAAGGTCTAACTTTTACATTCAAAGGTAAAAGACACATCGATTTTTAAAGCAGAAGACTTCCTGAAAACTTATGGAGAAGATTTGGCTACAGAACAAGAGGAAAAGGGAGAAGAAGAGGAGAAAGAAGAAAAATTGCATGAAGCGGTGGCATTATTTGGATTGCCTAAAAGAACAACAAAGAGACATGGAACAACAAGAACAACCCCAGTTCACACAAGGCAACATACAAGAGAACAACAGGAAGCAAAGAAACAAAACCAAAATGAGTAAAGGGAAAATGAAAATTATTTATGTGAATGTAAATGGTTTAAATGCCACTCAGAAACAGGGAAGAATTTTTCATCAATTAAGGATTATGATATTGCATGTCTCCAAGAAACATATATTTAAAAAGTGGATGAAATATATATCCAAGTTAAAGGTCTAGGTAAAGTCTTTGTTGCATCAGATAATGAAAAAAAGAAGAGAGGTGTGGCCATATATGTAAGGGAGCATCTCCAACTGGATTTGATATA
Organism: Gekko gecko; assembly: GCA_029375565.1. Classification (NCBI taxonomy): domain Eukaryota; kingdom Metazoa; phylum Chordata; class Lepidosauria; order Squamata; family Gekkonidae; genus Gekko; species Gekko gecko. Next base: position 145,154,018 of record JAPDNY010000005.1, read on the forward strand.
TGCCTCACAAGATGGGAGAATTTTAATGGTAGCAATATAAAGACAGATTAAAAAGGTGCTAATAGTAAGCATTTATGCTCTGAATCAAAACCAGGAAAATTTTTATAAAACTCTTCAAGAACTAATTACAAAACAAGATTTTCAAGAAATCTGTATTACTGGAGACTTTAATGCTGTTTTTGATTAAAAGGGTGACAGAAAAACAAATGTTCAAACACAAAAAAGAGAAAGAAAAAGAAAGGAGGAAATGTATTTCCATCTATAATTTATCATTTATTGGATGAACTAAAGGTGGTTGATGCTTGGAAAGTAAGGAACCCTCACAAACAAGATTTCACATATCATTCAGCCAGACATAATTCCTGGTCAAGACCTAGATATGTGCTGGATTTCCTCAGCAGTTATTAAGGATTTGTTAGAAGCAGAAACTCCGTCATGGATCACTGCCTTGTCGTGGCAAGGGGGCTTGCATGGTTCGATGAGGCTGTGGGCTATGCAGTGGAGGGTCACCCAGGACGGACAGGCCACAGCAGAGAACTCAGACCAAGCGTGATCCCCTGGAGAAGGGAATGGCAACCCACTCCAGTATCTTTGCCAAGAAAACCCCATGGACAGTAACAAAAGGCTAAAAGATAAGATGCCGGAAGATGAGCCCCTCAGGTCGGAAGGTGTCCAATATGCTACTGGGGAAGAGCAGAGGGCAAGTACAAGTAACCCCAGAAAGAGTGAAGCGGCTGGGCCAAAGCCGAAAGGACACTCAGTTGTGGATGTGTCTGACGGTGAAAGGAAAGTACGATGCTGCAAAGAACAATACTGCATAGGAACCTGGAATGTAAGATCTATGAATCAAGGTAAGCTTGACGTGGTCAAAAATGAGATGGCAAGAATGAACATCGACATCTTGGGAATCAGTGAACTAAAGTGGACAGGAATGGGCAAATTTAATTCAGAAGACCATTACATCTACTACTGTGGCCAGGAATCCTGTAGAAAGAATGGTGTGGCCTTTATAGTCAACAAGAGAATGAGAAAGGCAGTATTGGGATACAATCCAAAAAATGACAGAATGATCTCGGTCCGAATCCAAGGCAAACCATTCAATATCACAGTAATCCAAGTCTATGCCCCAACCACTGCTGCAGAAGAGGCTGAAGTGGACCAGTTCTATGAAGACCTACAACAGCTCACAGAACTAACACCAAAAAATGATGTCCTCATCATCATAGGGGACTGGAATGCTAAAGTAGGAAATCAAAAGGTAACCGGAATAACAGACAAGTTTGGCCTTGGAGAACAAAATGAAGCAGGGCAAAGGCTAACAGAGTTTTGTCAAGAGAACATGCTGGTCATAGCGAACACCCTTTTCCAACAACCTAAGAGGCGTCTCTACACATGGACATCACCAGATGGGCAACACCAAAATCAGATTGACTATATAATTTGCAGTCAAAGATGGAGAAGCTCTATCCAGTCAGTAAAAACAAGACCTGGAGCTGACTGTAGCTCAGATCATGAGCTACTCATTGCAAAATTCAGACTTAAATTGAAGAAAGTTGGGAAAACCACTAGGCCATTCAGATTTGACCTAGATCGCATCCCCGATGAATATACAGTAGAGGTGAAGAATAGGTTTAAGGGACTAGATTTGATAGACAGAGTGCCTGAAGAACTATGGACAGAGGTCCGTGACACTGTAAAGGAGGCAGCAATCACTGCCATTCCAAAGAAAAAGAAATGCAAAAAAGCAAAGTGGCTGTCTGATGAGGCTTTACACATAGCAGAGGAAAGAAGGAAAGCTAAAGGCAATGGTGAAAAGGAAAGATTTGCCCAACTGAATGCAGATTTCCAGAGAACAGCAAGGAGAGATAAGGAGGCTTTCCTGAATGAACAATGCAAAGTAATAGAGGAAAACAATAGATTGGGAAGGACTAGAGATCTCTTCAAGAAAATTGGAGAAATCAAGGGAACGTTCCATGCAAAGCTGGCCATGATAAAGGACAAAAATGGTAGGGACTTAACAGAAGCAGAAGAGATTAGGAAGAGATGGCAAGAATACACAGAAGAACTATACAAGAAGGACCTCAATGTCCTTGACAACCACGATGGTATAATCACTGACCTCGAGCCAGACATCCTGGAAAGCTAAGTTAAATGGGCCTTAGAAAGCATTACTAACAACAAAGCTAGTGGAGGCGATGGTATCCCAGCTGAGTTATTCAAAGTCTTAAAAGAAGATGCTGTTAAAGTGCTGCACTCAATTTGCCAACAAATTTGGAAAACACAACAGTAGCCACAAGCTTGGAAAAGGTCAGTTTACATTCCAATCCCAAAGAAGGGCAATGTCAAGGAATGTTCAAACTATCGCACAATTGCACTCATTTCACACGCTAGCAAGGTCACGCTCAAGATCCTACAAGCTAGGCTCCAACAGTACGTGGATAGAGAACTGCCAGAAGTACAAGCTGGGTTTCGAAGAGGTAGAGGAACTAGAGATCAAGAGAGTACCAGAAAAACATCTACTTCTGCTTCACTGACTATGCTAAAGCCTTTGATTGTGTGGATCACAATAAATTATGGCAGGTTCTTAAAGAGATGGAAGTACCGGACCACCTCACATGTCTCCTGAGAAACCTGTATAAGAGTCAAGAAGCAACAGTTAGAACCGGATATGGAACAACTGATTGGTTTAGCATAGGAAAAGGAGTACGACAAGGATGTATATTGTCACCTTGCTTATTTAATTTATATGCAGAGTACATCATGCAAAATGCTGGCCTGGATGAATCACAAGCTGGAGTTAAGATTGCTGGGGAAAAGATCAATAACCTCAGATATGCAGACGATACTACTCTGATGGCAGAAAGTGAAGAGGACCTAAAGAGCCTCTTGCTCAGGGTGAAAGAGGAGAGCGCAAAAGTGGGCTTGAAGCTCAACGTCAAAAAAACTAAGATCATGGCATCTGGCCCCATCACTCCTTGGAAAATAAAAGGGGAAGTTGTAGAAGTAGTGACAGACTTCATGTTCCTAGGATCCCAGATCACTGCAGATGGTGACTGCAGCCATGAAATTAAAAGATGCCTGCTCCTTTGGAGGAAAGCGATGGCAAACCTAAACAGCATGATAAAAAGCAGAGACATCACCTTGCCAACAAAAGTCCGCATGCTCAAAGCAATGGTATTCCCTGTAGTAATGTATGGCTGCAAGAGTTGGACTATAAGGAAGGCCGAGCACCGAAGAATAGATTCTTTTGAACTATGGTGCTGGAGAAGACTCTTGAGAGTCCCTTGGACTACAAGGAGATCAAATCAGTCAATCCTAAAAGGAATTAACCCTGACTGTTCCCTGGAAGGCCAGATCTTGAAGCTGAAGCTCAAATACTTTGGCCACCAAATGAGAAGGGAGCATTCACTGGAGAAGACCCTGATGCTGGGAAAGATTGAAGGTCAAAGAAGAAGGGGACGGCAAAGGATGAGATGGTTAGACAGTGTCATCGATGCAACGAACATGAAATTGAGCAAACTTCAGCGGACAGCGGAAGACAGGAGGGCCTGGCGTAATCTGGTCCATGGGGTCGCGAAGAGTCGAACTCGACTGTGTGACTGAACAACAAGCAGAAGAAGAAGCAGAAATTGAACCTGGAACATATGCAGATCATAACCCAATTATTTTGGATCTAGAAGATGCAAGACCCAGGAACAGATGGACATTAAACACATCACTCTTGAAAAATGAGAAATTTGTAAAAGACACAAAGAAGGAGTTTAATTTTTTTGTTGTTGAGGAGAACATACAACCAGACATATCTATAAACACAGTTTGGGATACCTTTAAGGCTTTCACAAGGGGGTTAGGGTTAGGGTTAGGATGATTAAAGAATCAGCCAAGGTAGATAAACAAAGGAAAGAGGAGTATACAAGACTACAGGATGTTGTGAATGTACAAGAAGATAAGTTAAAGTTAGACCCCACATCTGGGAATAAGAAAAGTAAACTTAGGCTTTTACAACATAAAATGAATTGCCTACTTACACAAGAATTAGTGAAAAATAATGTTTGCTAAACAAAATTATTTTGAAAATGCAAATAAGCCTACAAGATGGTTGGCCTATAAAATACGAAAAGAAAAGGAAAAATCATAAAGATTTTAAAGAATAGAAATGGAGAAGAAACAAGATCACGATATGAAACTTATTGTGGAAGACTTCTATAGAGAACTTTATAAAAAAATGGATTCCATCCCAGACTACGTACAGGAATAATTAGAGAGATTCAAACCTAAAATGTTTACGGAAGATCAACGGAAAATCTTAAATCAACGGTAGAAGTGGTGGAAGCTTTGAAACACCCAAAAAAGGGAAATCAACTGGAGCGGATGGTCTACCAGCAGAATTTTATTATATCTTTGAAGAACAACTATTACTCCCCTTCAAAGAAGTTTGTAAAAATATAGTGAATAAAGGAGAGGTGGGACTGAAGCTATAATAACTCTTATTCAAAAACAAGACACGGATGAAAAGGAAAGTAAAAACTATAAACTATTTGCTTGCATATTAGCTTCCAGAATGAAAAAACTTCTATCTCAAATGATACATAAAGACCAAGCGGGGTTTCTTCCCAAGAGACAACTCAGAAATAATCTCAGATGTATCTTAGATGTTGTAGAGTATTATGAAGCACATCCAGAAAAGCAAATGGCATTAATCTTTTTAGATACCGAAAACGAAGCTCCCGCCCGCCCGGCAATGCCGCTGGTGGGCAGGGGCTGCTTTGCCACCCTGAGGAATCTGGGCAGCAACAGCAGCTGGGACTGATTCATCCCGACGTGGCTGGGGGCAGAGCCAGCTGTTCTAAAACGGCTGGGGCTCCGTTCCCACCTTGGCAGTTGCTTTGTGCGCTCCGAGTGCGCAGGAGTGTTCATGTGGCGCCCACTCCCAGCGGTGGTGGCCTGCTTGCGTTGGTGGCAGCAGCCTGCTTGTGTTGGTGGCGGCAGCGGCAGCGGCCCGCTCGTGGCGGCAGCGGCCCGCTCACAATGGAGGCAGCAGTGGCCTGCTCGCGGTGGCAGTGGCCCGCTTGCGGCGGCAGTGGCCCGCTTGCGGTGGCAGCAGCAGCCTGCTCACGGCGGAGGTGGCAGCAGCCCACTCGCGGCAGCAGCGGCCCGCTCGCGGTGGCAGCGGCCTGCTCTCAGCGGCGGCAGTGGCCCATGCCTGGTGGGGGCTGCGGCAGCTCATTCCCAGTGGGAGCAGCCGCTCCAAGCAGCAATGGTGGCGGCGGCCCATTCCCCGTGGCAGCCCATCGAGGCGGACCCTTGGGACTGAAGCGTGAGGCGGAGGCGTGATTGCTGGCTGCAGCGCCTAACCGTCTGTTTATTATATATATATATATTAAAAAATCCCACACGCGGGAACACACTTTTGGTTAGGGGGAGTTCTTTGGAGGGCCCCTGAGTAGCGAGGGTGTAGTTGGTGCTGCTGCTGAGGCCCCAGTTCCCTCCTTCCCCCCATATTCCCCCCTTCTGTGCACCAATTGGTGCCATTTGTAAGCAATGGGATGGCCAATTATTATTATTATTATTGATACTTCAGGAGGAGGCCATTTGAGTGGAGCTGTGGGGGTGGCCATTTGAGTGGAGCTCATGGGGGCAGCCATCATGAGTGGGATGACCCTGTCAACCCAGTGATTCTTCAAGGGCTTGAGGGGCTTTTGGCAGGAACAGGGCCAGCTACAGTTTTGACAAAGAATGTCCGTGAAAGGGCAGCTCTTAGTTATTTATTTTAGTTATATTTCAAATCTTGAAAGGCTCTGTCAGCCCCACCTACCTCACAGGGTGTTTGCTGTGATGGGGGATCGGAGAGGAGTTTGTGATCTCCAGTCCACACCCAAGATTGGTAACAGTGGTTCCCCAGGAGGGAGTGGCTGGTTTGGAGGGTGGAGTCTATGGCATTGTACCTGTCTGAGGTTCCACCCCTCCTCTACACTCACCCTCTCCAGGTTCGACCCCTCAAATCTCCAGGAATTTCCCAACCTGGAGTTGACAACCCTATCTCCCTCCCAGCCAACCATCAACCTACCTTTAGTTTTCCATCTCCTCCCACATCCCTCCTAGAGAGCAGTTGTAATTTTGAGTGATCTCCAGCCCCCACCTGGGGATTGGCAACAATGGTTCCCCATCAGGGAATGGCTGGATTGGAGGGTGGAGTCTATGGCATCGTACCTGTCTGAGGTGCCACCCCTCCTCAAACCTCACCCTCTCCAGGCTCCATCCCTCAAATCTCCAGGAATTGCCCACCTGGAGTTGGCAACCTGATCAGGACTGGGCCCAATGAGTTTTCTCCCAAAGGCCAACATAGGTGTGAAAAGGGGCTTTTACTGACAGAGGAGAAAGTACAGGTGCCAACTTTGATTAGGGAAATACCTGGAGATTTGGGGGGGTGGATCCTGTGGAGGGCAGCATTTGGGGTGTGTGTGGAAGGACTCAGCAGGGTATAATGCCATAGAGTCTACCCTCCAAATCAACCATTTTCTCCCGGGGAACTGATCTCTGTCATCTGGAGGTCAATTGTAACAGTGGGAGATCTCCAGGTCCGAACTGGAGATTGGCAATCCTAGGGGAAAGTCAGCCACACAGCGGGGAGTTGAAGAAAATGGTCTGATGGTCGCTGGCCCACCTCGTTAGCCAGCCAGCCATGCTGAAGCTGAGCAGGAGAAAAAGCCTTTTTCCATTTGTTCTGACAGGAAAGTGGCCATTGGGGAGGTGGTTATGGGCGGGGGAGGAGGTTATGCTGAAAGTCCTTTGTTTTTTTACTCACAGAACCAAGCTTGGCTGCCTACCAACAGCCACTGAGAGGACAGTCCCTCACAGGAGTCAAGAGAGCTGTCTTCCTCAGGAGAGAGAGCTGTCTGCCAGCGGGAGTGGGTGGGGAAGAGGAGCAGACCCAGCACCCGGCCAATGGCACGTGAGTACTCTTGAGTGGCGGCTGATGGGCCAATGGCTGAGGGAGGACATTTTACAGCCAATGGGAGTGCATGGAATCTTGTGAAACCAAACGATAATTATTTATAAGGAGAGATAGGATATAGAAAAATTAGTTGTTTACTGGAATTAGATCTTTGGTTTAATGATGTATGTAGTGGAATACAAATTAAAACACGGGAAAAATGGTAATATGTATGTAAACATGATGTTTTGAGTGAGACACTCAGCTAGATATTTTAAAATATATTGCTCTTTTTTATGTAATCTTTAAAAATAATAAACCTTGCCCATTCTGGGCAAGCAGAAAAAAAAAGTGAGCTGGACGCTAAAAAACTGTAAGCTAGCTCACACTAACTCAGCTTAGAGGGAACACTGCTTGTGTCCTGTTCCAAGAATGGCAGTCCCACCATTGTCAGGGAGAATGATGGTCAAGGGAAAAGAGGACACTGAGCTGAAGAAAGGGGGAATGTTCCCTCAGAAGGGACCTGTTCTACAGTTGGTGAACAAGTATCCTTTTGCACTAAGGAATCATCCTTGGGCAGAGAGGGAGGGAGCTTTCTCCTTCTGCCTGCCCCTTCCTACTTCCCCCTCTGCATCCTGGCATGCTTGGAAGTGCAAATTCCCCTGCTTCTCCTCCTCCCTTTGGCCTGGGGTTGTGACAGAGCCTCTGGAAGTGGCATCGGAGCTCACTCTTCACTCAAGGAATCCTGGCTGGGGCTCATGGAGCAGACACGGAGGGGTTGAGCATGCAGGAATGTGCCACATTCAAGCTCTCTCCTGCTGGGGAACCCTGGCTCCAGGTGCTGCCCCCAGTGCAGCCTGCACAGCTTCCTCACCCACCTACCTGGGGAGGAGTGCCCACCCCTGTTCCCTCAGCCAGGGCTGGGTGCTCCTGCTTTGGCAAGAGCAACGGACCGCCCTTCCCACTCTAGGAAAAAAGGGAGTGAGGCCAAGGAGGGATGAGCCACCACCTGGTGTATGACTTGCCCAGTTGGGCTGAAGGTTAGTTGGCTGTGGCCTCCCTTGCCAGGCTAGCCAGGCTCCAGAGGCCCACCTTGTCTGGCCCAGGCACCTTCCACTAGGCTGAGGCTGCCCAGTCAGTGCCATCTGGCCACTGGAAGTAGAGCCACTGCCCCTGCCCTCCTCTGCTGGCTCCCTGCTTCAGCAGCTGATGTGGGCTCTGGTGACTGAGCAGGGGGGAAGCCAACGGGGACTGGCTAGAGCACTGTGTTCAGCCCTCATCAGCCAGGCCTGATTCCCAGATTCTTGGGAGGAGGAACACCACCCTGTCGGCTGTCGCCCCCAAAATTGGGGGCTGCACCAGAACCAGGTTGGGCTGGGAAAGAACCATCTGGAAGAAAGACTTAGCTCTCCCCACCCATGTACAGGTGCCAGGCTCCATGAAGATCAACAGCATTTGCAAGTGACACCTTTTAGACTGGAATGTGGATTGCCCATAAAATCTAGCTGTCATTCTTTAGTAAGTTGTTTTAGTTGCTTTGAATGAGAATGAGGCAAGGGTCCTTGCTGCAGGCCAATAAAAAGTGCTGTCTGCGGTCATTTCCCCCCAGTTTTTTAAAAATAGTGATATAATCTGGTCAACATGGAGCTAAAATATCAAACAGCAATCTGTTGTGGAACTGATCCAGATTGTTATGTTGAATTGTTTTTATTATTTTATAAAATACAGTTGGAGGAATAATGTTGCAAACTGCTTTTCTCCCCAGTGAGAATCCAAAGCAACTTGCAATATTGCTCTCCTTTCTTCCATTTTATCCTCGCAACAATCTTGACAGGTAGATTAGACAGAATGTGAGACTGCCCCAGGGTCACCAGCAATCTGGCATAACAGCATAGGGATTTTAACCGGAGTGTCCCAGATCCTAGTGTGACACTCTGTCCAGTGACTGACTGCAGTTAGGACACCTCCAATTACAGTTGTTAGCCCAATGTTATATCTGAGTTTGCTGCAGCAGACAAATAGGTAGTACATGTATATATACATTTTGAAACACCTGCGTATATATGTCTGGGAATTCAGATTGCAACTGGATTCCCACACACATTTTTAAATTGGATTTTTTTTCCCCTTCCCATTCCCCAAGTTGCACAAAGTATTGTCCATTGTTTTCTCATCCTCTGTCTTATCTTCACAACAACCATGTGAGGTAGGACAGTCAAATATAGGCTTGCTCATAGCTTTAATGCTAGTAGCTCACAAAGCAGAATTTTTGTTCATGAGACTCCAGAGCTTGGAAGGAACATTGGTGTGCTACATGTTGGCACCAACGATGTGGGAAAATATAGTTGTGTGGTCCTGAAGGAAAAATTTAGGCTGCTAGGCAGGAGACTCAAGGCCAGGACCTCCCAAGTAGCCTTCTCAAAAGTGCTGCCTGTTTCACAGGCAGGGCTAGCTTAGACAGCACAAATTAGGTGTCTCAATGTGTGGGTGAGACAATGGTATAAGGAGGAAGGGTTTAAGTTTGTTAGGCACTGGGATGTTTTTGGAACTAGCAGGACCTGTACAAAAGAGATGGATTCCAGTTGTCCCAAGAAGGATCCGGGTTGTGGGTGCTTAAAATCAAAAAGGTGGCAGAGCACCTTTTACACTAAATCCTAGGGGAAAGCAGACAGGAGATGAAATGTCTCTGGTTCAGGATGGCCCATCTCAAAGAGATGAAGGGGTAGCTGTTACTGTTCTAGAGGGAAGTGGATTAGGACTGGCCACCGAGAGGGTGACAAACAATATTGTCTGCCTGACAAGGTCTAGAGGTCACAGGAGGAAGCTTGCAGACCTAACATGTCTGTGGAATTATAGAAGTTTATATACAAATGCTATATACAAAAATGTTATATACAAAAACTGACTGAGGTAAAATGGCAGAGCTGGAATGCTTAGTGACAGAGAACAACATAGACATTGTGGGCATTTCAGTGACCTACCAGGGGCAGTCGATCCTGGACTTGATCCTAAGTAATGCTCAAGACTCATTGAGACTATCTAGAAGCTCAGAGAGGGTACACAGTCCAGTAAGAAAATGTAAGAGAAATAGATTCACTTACAGAAATGCTATGGGTGGAAATAGTGGAACCCAAAAGAAGCTTAACTCTAGGAGTCTGTTATCCCCCACCAGATCAAAAATTAGAGGATGATTTAAAAACAGTGAAAGAGTTAAGAAAAGCAGCCAGACAAAATAATTGTGTCATAATAGATGATTTTGACTATCTGTACATTCATTGGGTCAATGTGTGTTCAAGGAGAATGGTTCAAGACTTGGTAATGTTGGAAATATGTGAGGTGCAAGTTCTAGATTCCAGTCATTATAGGGTTAATCTGTTCTACCTTCTGTGCTATTGTTTAGACTGACCTTGAAGGGAAACTTGGCTCAGAGTCAATGGGAAGATAGCCCAGGAAAATCTAAGTCTGTTTACTAGTAATCATTAGTTACTGTGTTCAGATGACTTCCTTCTAGGGGTCAAGAAGAAGAAGAAACTCCATTGTTGTGTGACCATGTGTTCTTTGCTGTAAGATGTAAAGATGTAGGTCTAGATATATCTTTTGTTTTGTCGCTTTCCACGTGAACCCTTCCCTTAGCAATGAAGCTTTTTATATAGAAAGAAATGTCTCCTCTTCAGTGAAGTAAAGATCCATTGCAAACTCTGAGTATTTAAGTATTTTTGCCTATATTTTTCCAACATGTAGGAGATGTAAATTTGACAGCACCGGTTGGGAATAGTGACCATAATGCTATTAAGTCTAGCATTTATGTAAGCAGGGAGTTGCCCAAAAAGACCAACACAACCACATTTAACTTTAGAAGGGCTAACTTCTCTAAAATGTGTGGGCTTGTGAAGAAGAAACTGAAAGGCAAGGCAAGGCAAGGCAAGGCAAGGCAAGGCAAGGAAAGGAAAGGAAAGGAGGGTCAAAATCCCTTTGGGAAGCTTGGAAACTATTTAAAACTAAAATACAGGAAGCTCATATACAATGTATACCATAGGTTAGAAAGGTATAAATAGGTATTTAAAAAGGCCTGCATGGTTAATGAACAAAGTAATAGAAGTAGTAGAAGGTAGGAAGGATTCCTTTAAGTGGTGGAAGGCTAGTCCAAGTGAGCTAAATAAAAAGGAGCTCAGGCTTTGGCAAATAAAATGCAAGTTGGTGATCAGACAAGCAAAAAGGGACTCTGAGGAACATACTGCAAAAACATAAAGATCAACACTAAAAAAATTCTTCACATACATTAGTGGCAGAAAACCAGCCAGGGAAGCAGTGGGGCCCTAGGAGGACCAATGGGTGAAAGGATTACTACAGGATGATAGGGAAATGACAGAGAAGCTGAATGAATTTTTTGCCTCTGCCTTTGCTGATTTTGGGAGGGGTGTTGAAAGACCTGATTCAGATTGAGGTGATGAGAGGGGAGGTCCTACTATTGATAGACAACTTAAAAACTGATGAATCACCAGGCCTGGATGGCATACATCCAAGAGTTCTGAAAGAACTCAAAAGTGAACTTGCGGATCTCCTGACAAAAATATGTAATCTTTCATTAAAATCTGCCTCCATTCCTGAGGACTGGAAGGTAGCTAATGTCACTCCCATCTTTAAAAAGGGTTCCAGAGGAGATCCAGGAAATTACAGGCCAGTCAGTCTGACATCGATACTGGGTAAATTGGTGGAAACTGTTATTAAGGAAAGAATTAGTAAGCACATTGATGAACAAAAACTATTGAGGCTGACTCAGCATGGGTTCTGTAAGGGAAGATCTTGTCTCACTAACCTGTTAGTGTTCTTTGAGGGGGTGAACAAACATGTGGACAAGGGGGACCCAATAGTATTGTTTACCTTGACCTCCAGAAAGCTTTTGATAAAGTTCCTCATCAAAGGCTCCTAAGTAAACTCAGGAATCACAGGATAAAAGGACAAGTCCTTTTGTGGATCAAAAACTAGCTAATTAATAGGAAACAGACAGTGAGTATAAATGGGAAATTTTCTCAGTGGAGGGTGGTAAGCAGTGGGGTACTGCAGTGATCAGTACTTGGTCCAATGCTTTTTAACATGTTTATTAATGATTTGGAGTTGGGAGTAAGCAGTGAAGTGGCTAAATTTGCAGATGACACGAAGTTTTTCAGGGTGGTGAGAAATAGGGACTCTAGGGAAAGTGATGCTCTGTATTCTTGGTGCTTGGGGGGGCAACAGTGGGAGGGTTTGTAGTGTCCTGGCCCCACTGGTTCTCCTGATGGCACCTGGTATTTTTGGCCACTGTGTGACAGAGTGTTAGACTGGATGGGCCTTTGGCCTGATCCAACATTGGCTTCTCTTATGTTCTTCACTGTGGAATATTGGAAGTGCTTGCCTGCTTCAGAACTGCTGATTTCAGGAGTCTTGTTGAAAGACCTGAGGTGGATTGAGGTGATGAGAAAGGAGGTTCTATGACTGATGGACAAATTAAAAACTGCCAAATCACCAGGCCCAGATCGTATATATCCAAGAGTTCTAAAAGAACTCAAATGTGAACTTGTGGATCTCCTGTCGAAAATATGTGCTCTATCACTAAAACTGCCTCCATTCCCAAGGACTGGAAGGGAGTTAATGTAGCCCCCATCTTTAAAAAAGGTTCCAGAGGAGATCTAGGAAATTACAGGCCGGTCAGTCTAATCTTGATACTGGGTAAATTGGTGGAATCTGTTATTAGATAGAATTTGTAGGCAAATTGATGAGCAAAAGCTACTGAGGAAGAGTCAGCATGGATTCTGCAAAAGGAAGTCTTGTCTCACTAATCTTTTACAGTGCTTTGAAGGGATTAACAAGCATGTGGACAAAGGTGGCCCAGTAGATGTTGTTTATACAGACTTCCATAAAACTTTTGATAAAGTTCTTCATCAAAGGCTCTTAAGTATACTCAGCAGCCATGGCATAAGAGGACAAGTCTTCTTGTGGATTAAAAACTGGTTAATTAACAGGAAACAGAGTATGAATGGGCAGTTTTCACACTGGAAGGTGGTAAGCAGTGGGGTACTGCAGCGCTCAGTACTAGGTCTTGTGGTTTTCAACTTGTTCATTAATGGTTGGGAGTAAACAGTGAAGTGACTAAGTTTGCAAATGACACTAAGTTGTTCAGGGTGGTGAGAATCAGGGATGACTGTGAGGCCCTCCAGAGGAATCTGTCAAGGCTGGACAAGTGGGTGTCAACGTGGCAAATGAGGTTCAATGTGGGCAAGTGCAAAGTAATACACATTGGAGCCAAAAATCCTAACTATAAATATATGTTGATGGGGTCTGAACTGGTGGTAACTGACCAGGAGAGAGATCTTGGAGTTGTGGTAGATAACTCCCTGAAAACATCAACTCAGGGTGCAACTCCAATAAAAATGGCAAATGCTATGCTGAGGATTATTAGGAAAGAGATTGAAAACAAATTTGCCAGTATCATAATGCCCCTGTATAAATCTATGGTGCAACCTCATTTGGAAAACTGTGTACAGTTCTAGTCACCACACCTCAAAAAAGGTATTATAGCATTGGAAAAGGTTCAGAAAAGTGCAATGAAAATGATTAAGAGGATGGGACACCTTCCTTATGAAAAATGATTAAAGAGGTTAGGGCTTTTTAGCTTGGAGAAATGATGACTGAGGAGTGACATGACAAAGGTTTTCAACATTATGCATGGGATAGAGAAGGTAGAGAAAGAAGTACTTTTCTCCCTTTCTCACGATACAAGAATTCCTGGGCACTCAATGAACTTAATTAGCAGTAGGCTTAGAACAGATAAAAGGAAGTACTTCTTCACCCAAAGAGTAATTAACATGTGGGATTCACTGCCCTAGGAAGTGGTGGCAGCTACATAAATAGATAGCTTCAAGAGGAAATTGAATAAACAAATGGAGCAGAGGCCCATGAGTGGCTATTAGCCATAAGGTATAGATGGGAAACTGTGTCCGGTGCAGTGACACTCTGTATTCTTGGTGTTTGGGGTGCAACAGTGGGAGGGCTTCTGGAGTTCTGGCCCCCTACTGGTGGACCTTTTGATTACACCCGGGATCTGACTACTGAGTGACAGAGAGTGTTGGACTGAATGGGCTATTGGCCTTATTCACCATTGGCTTTTCTTACGTTCTTAAGAGTTGCAAAAAAACTATAACAAATCTGAAACCTTGGCTTTCTCTAAAAGTGGCAACTGGGGTCTTTCCACATGAACTATAGCAAACTCAAACATTGAACAAGTCAGGAATTTTTGCTACCCGGGGACTGATTTTTTCGCCCCCCAAAACCTCTCCTAGTCACACCAGCATAAATTTGCTCTGATTAAGATTAATCCTTCTTCCAGAGCAATATCTTGCTTCTTCTTTACAAGAGAAAGAATCCAGGTGTTGAACTCCAAAATACTATTCCAATTACTTTATGGTGTTGCTATCTGGATTTCAGCAATCTCAGAATCTTTTGATCATCCCTTATGTCAGTTCATATGTAGGATAATGGGATAATGTTGTGTCTCAGATGTATCCCTCAGAGCTGAACTCAGCCAAAAGTCATTGGAAGGCAGATCGTGGTTCAGCACTGTTAAGCTAAGGATAAGGATAATTTTTGCCTCAGAAGCTGAGGTTCTTTCTTAAACAATATGCTTTCCATTCTTGATGGATGAAGACAGTAGGTGCTAGATTAGGACAGCCAGGGTTTATTGCTGAAGATATCTTCTTTTTAGGGAAGGCGAAGATGTTAAGTATGAGACTCAACAACAATTTCAGCTTCAAAAGTTATTTCAGCTTTATTTGAACAGCAAACTGTACGTCAGGAACAACAACAAGGGGAGCACAGCTCCTTCTTTTAAACTCTCCCGGCTGACAAAGCCACACCCATAACAAGTTAACGACCAATAATATTGCAGGGATAAAGTCCAATCAGAGACGTTCCCTCTTTGCTACATATTTACAAGATGATTGGTTCTGTACAGAGGTTTCTCAGAAACCAGCCAATAGTAATGCGACAGCTGAGGAGCCACATTCAGACTCAAGCTTAACATGTGAATAGATAGGAGCGATTCACATTCAGTACATAACAAATTCATTCCCCCTAAGATGGAGCATTACCCTGCCAAACATAATCTTTCAGGTGTGTGGGGGGGGGACCTTGGCTTCGGTTCGACCAGCGCAGTGGTCTCTGCTCCGTTGGACTTGGAGCGGCACACTCTTCTGGAGCCCTTGTAACCTCTCTCGCAGGAGAGACAGGGGGAACACAAACAGGGAACACAGGCTCTGGAGTTGGGGTCTGCCCTGACTCTGAGTCCCCTTCTGCAGCACTCACCTCCTCAGCAGGAAGCCCCTCCTGCTCAGGGACCAGCTCAGGTTCAGGCACCAACTCGGCGCTGGAGTCTGCCCAACGCTCCCTGAGCTGGTCTACATGGTGGCGAATCTCCCGTCCGCTGGGAAGCCAGACCACATACAGCCTGGACCCTGCTACCTTGGTGACCACAGCTGGTAGCCACCGATGACCTTCCACATAATTGCGGGCAAACACTTTGTCCCCCACTACAAAGACTCTCCCCTGCTCTGGGGTCTTGGATTGTTGCTTTGACTGGTCTAAGTTGGGGTGCAAACGGTCGAGTAGGGAAGCCTGTTTTCTCCACTTAAGCAGCTCTGCGGGGCTCCTCCCCGTCGCAGAGCAGGGTGTGATGTTCTGGCGCAAAAGAAAAGAAGCGATCTTCTGGCCCCAGTCCCCACACGTCAGGCGCCCAAGTGACTCCTTTGCCGTTCTAACCATCCATTCAGCCTGGCCGTTGGAGGCCGGATGGAACGGCGCAGAAGTCATGTGGCATATGAGGTTGTCCCTCAAGAAGCCCTCAAACTCGGAGACCAAACAGTTCGGCAGTCCGTGAGTTGCAAAAAGTTTGCGAAGGGTGTTGATCACTGCCCCTGACCCAGTCGAACGCAGATTAACCACTTCCAACCATTTGGAAAAGAATCTACACAAATCAAAAACATTTGTCCCTGGTAGGGACCAGCCAGATCAACATGGAGGCAGGACCATGGCGGGAAATGAACGGTTTGAATTCCGCACCAACCTTTCCCGCCGGCCACCCCCTCAATGCCCAATTGAGCACACGGGTGAGCACAGAGTCCCGTGTTGTCGCAGCGGCAACGTCCTTGGAGGTAACCAGCGCTTCCGGCAGCTCGTCAAGAGCAAGAATGTCTGAGTCCTCGACATTTTCTGAGTCCTTGGGCGGTGCAGGGCAGCAGCTGAGGGAGTCCGCGTGCCCAATGGCCTTCCCTGGCCGATGTTCAAGTTTGTAATCGTACACCGACAGAAACACCACCCACCTTAACATCCTGGGCGACAGGATGTTAGGTGTCTGCCGGTCAGGAGAGAAAATGCCCAAAAGAGGTTTATGGTCCGTGACAAGGAGGAACCGTCACCCATAAACAAAGTCATGAAATTTTTTGATGCCCACAACCAGGGCGAGGCCCTCCTTGTCAATTTGGGTGTAATTTCTCTTGGCACTGGTGAGCGATCTGGAATAAAATGCAACCGGCGCCTTAGTTCCGTCCGGCATGAGGTGGCTGAGTACGGCGCCCACCCCATAAGGGGATGTGTCGGCTGCCAGGACCAACAACTTTTCTTCATCAAAGTGCATTAGAACCATGTCCGATGACAGCAGGTCTTTCACGGCCATGAAAGCCTACTCCTGACGCTCCCCCCAATTCCACTTGGCATCCTTGTGCAGCAAGGCGTGCAGGGGTTCTGCAACAGACGCCTTGTGTGGCAAAAAGGTGTGGTAAAAGTTCAGGATGCCAAGGAATGATTGCAGCTCCTTTTTAGATGACGGTGGGGGAGCATTTTGGATGGCAGTGACCTTATCGGGCGTGGGGTGGACCCCCTTGGCATCGATAAGGAACCCAAGAAATTCCACCTGTTGCGCACCCACAACACACTTGGACCTTTTTACTCGTAAGCCCGCTTCCCTGAAGCGACTTAGCACTGCCCGTAACCGAGCCATTAGTTCTGTCTCGTCAGCAGCCGCTATAAGGACATCGTCAAATTAGGGCACCACCCCGGGTAGCTCACGCAGGAGCTCCTCCATAAGCCCTTGAAAAATTCCCGGGGCGACATTTACCCCAAATTGCAACCTCTTTACCCAAAAAGCCCCTTTGTGGGTGACGATTGTCTGTGCATCAGCAGTTGCGTCGTGCACCAGCAACTGCTGGTAAGCTTGAGCCAGGTCAAGCTTGGCAAAGACCTTTCCTCCCCCCAGTGAGGCCAGTACATGGCTGATTACTGGCACCGGGTAAGAGTGTTGCTGGAGGGCTTTGTTGACCGTACACTTATAGTCGGCGTAAATACAAATCGAGCCATTGGACTTTACAAGCATCACGATCGGGGTTTCCCATTTGCCATAGGGCACCGGCTCAAGGATACCCTGTTTAACTAGTTTATCTAGCTCTGACTCAATTTTCACCTTTAGCACAAGCGGAACCTTTCTATACTTCAGCCGTATTGGACGTACTGAAGGATCAAGATCAAACAATACCGGTGGTCCGGTGTATGTGCCGAGCCCCTCCCCAAACACCTCAGGAAACTCGCTATACAATGAGTCCTGTTTATTGACACTTAGTTGGTTGACACCAGTAACAGTGATGCCCAAAGCCTCAAAGGCCTAAAAGGCTGACCTTCTCACCCTCTGTGATCAGTAGAGACAGCTCAGCCTTCCGATCCTTGAACTCGACCTGGAACGTTGCTCTTCCTGCCAATGGAATGCGTTGTCCCTGGAAGTTGGTCAGGCGTGTCGATACTGGTGTTAAGCAGTAATGGCTTTGTTGTGGAAGCAAGCGCTGCCACATCTGAGTGGAGATGACGGTGATGGCCGATCCGGAGTCCACCTCCATCGTGCAGGGCACGCCGTCGAGTTGAAGTGTGACGTGGATCTTGCGGCTGGGCTTGTTCCCTGTAGTCAGGATCGTTGTCGGACAGCTGCAGGTGTCGGTTCGATGGCAGTTGGATGACCTGTCGTTGTCTCGGGGCCGAACCCTGGGGTCTGCACGTCGCAAAGATGGTGAGGGTTTCTGTGATGCCCGACAAACTCGGGCCAGGTGACCTCTCTTTCCACAGGAGTGGCAGACCAGCTCTTTTGCCCAGCAGAAGTCCCTCTCATGCTTTTCGCCGCAGCTGGCACAGGAACACGCTGCCGCAGTTTTTGGTCTGGTCCGCACTGGGTGTGTCTCCCGGGTTCTGCATATGCCGTCAACGTCACTGTCAGACTCACCAGCAGACTGCTGGTGAACTACAGGCTCCTTGCTGACTGGGGCCTGCCATTGTCGCACCTCTCGTGTCGACTTATTAGCGGCCTCGGCAACAACGGCCTCGGCATAGGCCACTGCATAAGTGAGCTTGGTGTGGGCGAAGAGACGCTGTTGGAGGTGCTCGTCCCGCAGACCACACACCAATCGGTCGAGAAGGACTTCTTCCCGGTCGGCGAACTCACAGGGCCTGGCCGCTTTTCTCAATGCGGAGACGAACTCAGCTATCGATTCCGACGGCCCTTGGCACTGCTTGTAAAAAGCATGCCGACATGCGATCTTAGATGGTTTTGGTGAGAAATGGCCCTTGAGTTTGGCAGTGATAACCGCCCATGTTGCTGCGCTGAGCTCGGTGGGGGTGACCAGTGACCGAGCGATGTCGAAAACGGTCTTGCCACAGGAGCTCAGGAGCATCGCCTTCTTCCTCGCCTCATCAGTGATTTGGTTTGCCTGGAGGTGGAACTCAAACTGCACTAGGTAAGAGCCCCAGTCCTCCGTCGCTGGTTCAAAGACCTCAAACGCTGGGTTGATGGCCATCATTACCGGGGAAGCAACCACGACTGCTGGTGGCACTGTAGCCGGTCCGGCCAGGTGTGTGTCCTTGTCTGTCGTTCTGCGTCGGTTCAGCAGGGCTGCCTACCCACTCTCAGCATCCCATCCTCGTTGCCGATTGTTAAGTATGAGACTCAACAATGATTTCAGCTTCAAAAGTTATTTCAGCTTTATTTGAACAGCAAACTGTACGTCAGGAACAACAACAAGGGGAGCACAGCTCCTTCTTTTAAACTCTCCCGGGCTGACAAAACCACACCCATAACAAGTTAACGACCAATAATATTGCAGGGATAAAGTCCAATCAGAGATGTTCCCTCTTTGTTACATATTTACAAGATGATTGGTTCTGTACAGAGGTTTCTCAGAAACCAGCCAATAGTAATGCGACAGCTGAGGAGCCACATTCAGAATCAAGCTTAACATGTGAATAGATAAGAGCGATTCACATTCAGTACATAACAGAAGACCCTTTCACTTGTCCAGCATTGTGTTACAGAGCTGGATTATAACAACATGGTGATTTGCTCTCGCAGAGTCTGCTTGAGTCAACTTTTTGTTATTTTGCCTCCTTGGACTCTGCAATTATACATGAGACACCTATCAGCCCCCCACCATGTTAGAGCATTTGTTTTAGCCCGCTTTAATTCCATCCCCTCTAAAGTATTACAGGGAAAATTCTGTTATATTCTATATTCAGATCATCTCTGCCCTTGTGGTCAGGGTAAAATCAATACTATGTCTCAGAAAATATCGGAATGTTGGTTTTTTTTACTGTTTTTAGAAATGCTGGATCTCATCACTTTTAATACAATCCTCGCCTAATAAAGTCCAAAGGGACAATATACCCTACTTGTTGCTAGACAGTGACCCAAACACAACCTACTTGGTTGCTAAATTTCTGTCTAGCACATTTCTCTTTAGTAAATAATATATTATTCTTTTTAGTCATTGCTCAGGATCATTTGATCACTGGAGCTCTAAAAAGGAAAGTACCCTCTCATGCCATTTAATTACTTGACCCTACCATCCAGTGGCCTGGGGGAGAATTAATCTCATCTACTGCACAGGTGCAAAAGCAGTTTGCAAGGCAGAGGAAAATCAAACCAGAACACTACAGCTACTGCATACAGCTGCAAAGCTCTTTGACTGCTGCTAAAGGCAGACTGCAGCAAGATGAGGACACCCAAAGCTCGGCTTGTGAATGATAGAGCCATAAAACACAGCACATTGCCTGCTGAATAAGTTCATTCCAAAAACTGCAACACCATTTCTATGTTTCAGGCTGATCTTCAAAGCCTAGAAGAGAAAATTTAAAAAAAAGAAGAGAAGAAGAGCATGCCGTCAAGTCACAACTGACTCAAAGAAAGCCCATCCATGGGGAATTACAGATAGGAAATGAGCAGAGGTGATATGCCATTGCCTTTCTCCATGTAGCAACCCAGTCTTCCTGGCTGATCGCCTATCCAAGTACTAACTGTGGCTGATCCTATGTTTCTTCCTAAGTTGCTACAAGCTTGGGTTGAACTGGGCTATCCAGGCTGCCAATTTTTTTAACTGAGTTAAATAAGGCATAATGGCTAGGTGTGCAAAGAAAGGTCAAAGTCCCCCACCCAACTTTTCAATGAGAATATTTGCAGAAACAGGTATGCCAGTCTGTTCATTCCATGCATGTGAATCTACTTCTGTTTCTAATGAGTATGCAGTATAGTCTGGAGCCCTGAGGTGTTTTGTTGCTTCATAATTCAATATGAGACACCTTGAGGAGAAGCCTCAGGCTGAGTGCAGGCAGAGTAGGAAATGAATGCCAAGCTGGCACTTTGGGAGAAGTCAGCTATACTGCCTTCCAACAAAGTAATTCTGTGCCCTGTTCTCTATGCATAG
The DNA here is from genome assembly GCA_029375565.1 of Gekko gecko. Lineage (NCBI taxonomy): Eukaryota > Metazoa > Chordata > Lepidosauria > Squamata > Gekkonidae > Gekko > Gekko gecko. The sequence goes on from JAPDNY010000005.1 coordinate 145,174,712, forward strand.
AACTACAGCCTTAGACCCCATGATTTCTAAAATATAGCCCCTTAGGAATGAAGGTTGATGCCTCTTGAAAAATTACCCACTGCATTGACAGTCAATAGGATCCTGGATCTGAGTTGTAATACATCTTCTTTGTAGACTCAGATATTTCCTCCTTACACTAGCTGTCTCCTGAGATGGGTGTACTTACAATTTAGGCAAATTGTCCATTTTCCCTGCATCTGCCAAATGACTCTTCTATCGCTTCAGGCATCTGTTTGAAAGGTGCTGAAAGAACTCTGCTAAGAAAGTAGAGAATTATCCCTTAGTTACAAGGTCATCTCTGTTTTCTCAGATAATTGGTATGGTGCCGAAGCTCATAGGACATTACGAGCAGCCAGGACATAAATGGTGTCTGTTTATAGCTGAAAATGTGCCCTTTTGTTTAAAACTTGGTATCTTCTTTGAGTCCAAGCTTTATCCTAGGAAATTGTTATTTCATTCGCAAGACCAAGGAACATTTTATATTGAGGCATTGGTTACCTACATTTAAAATGGCAGGGGAGGGGGGACATAAACCTTACCTCATAAAATATGACTACTCTTTGATCTGGTAGGTGAGATATATTGAAGTGACACTATCACATAGATTAGATTTTTAATGCTATCTCAGCATACCCTAACATTTTCAAACTAGGTTTAATTTAAAAAAATTCCTCACTTCAGGTTTTCTTCACCCATCAGTGGAATCTGTCACATTTAGCCATAGATGTGGCCAGGACTCTTTTTTGAAAAAGAGGTGCCAGAAGTCTCAAGAGGGAAATGAAGTTTTCAATCTGTATACTGAAAACTCATGAACTTTTAAACATTTTAAAAATAATTTTGTTGAAGAGGTTCCAAAACGCTGTTCTGGCACGTTCTCCCAGAAAAAAGCCCTGGATGTGGCTTTTCCTGTTTTGTTCTCAGATTACTACAAGGAGCTTGGTGTGCATTCCCAAGACCTGTAAATAACCTTGCTAAACAACACTATACACATGAATTGTGGGATATGTTGCTGTTGGAATAAAGGTACAGGTGGTATCCCTCCATATAAACTTCTTCTTTTTTATATATAGAACTCTCCTAAAAAGGAGAGAATTTTATTGCTTTTTTTATACAGAAAGAAGGTAGGGTATATAGATGGGTAAAGAAAATAGGTGAGTGAATTCTCTGTTAAAGTGTTAGGGTTTTTTTGTTAGTACAAATAAAGTTTTTGGCTTCTACCGTGGTTGAAGGATCTTCTTTTCATCTTACCGAAAGTCCAAAATACACCTGTTAGATAGATTAGTAAAGTCCTTTGGGGTTAATTGTTGATCAGCTCCATTCTGTCATCACGAACAGCTGTTACATCTTGGGGTTTCTCCCTTTTAAGTCTCTCAGATTGTAGGATGGGCCCTCTTGCCTTTTCATCTCCCGCTCCTGCACCTCCCTCTTCTGGGCCGCTGTCCTCCTCCAGGCTTAGGACTGTCCAATTAGCGAGTTCTGCATCTTCCTCTGAACTGGCGTGTCTCTTCAGGAATTCTTGAGCTTTGAAAACGGAGTCAATCTTCTCTCTTTTATCCTTAAACTTGAACAGCAGTCCCTCAGGGATCCACCATTTGTAGCTAATTTGATGTCTTTGTAGAAACAAGGTCAATCCTTTATATGCTTTCCTTTTCATACGAATTTCATATGGAACATCTTTTAATATTCTGATAGTCTGCTCTCCAATCTTCAAAGGCATTGCTGATGCCGCTCGCAAAATTTGATCTCTAGTACGCTGCTTGGTAAACTTGACAACCACTTCTGCTGGCAAATTGTTTTTCTTTGTAAAGCTGGAGTAGGCTCTATAGGCCACATCCATCTCCTCATTTAAGTTTTGCGCTTCTCTGCCAGTTAGCGGTGCCAAGGCATTCGCCAAAATACTTCTGAGATCTTCTTTCTCTTCTTCCTTTATGCCCTGAAAACGGAGAGTCAAATTTGATTTTTCCATCTGAAGCATTAAAATTCTTTTTTCTTGCATATCTTGATGCTTTTCTAATTTGTTGACCTTTTTCTTGATTTTCTTGGTCGAGAGCAAACACTTCTGTGCGATCTCCTCCATTTTCTTTGCCGTTTCTGTTAATTGTTTCTGTTGACTGCTGAGGACACTTTCCATGTTGCAAAGGGTTTCATTGATTTTCTGCATTTGATCCAGCAGAGGGCGCAGTGACTCACTTTTCTGCTGATTGACAGCTGGCTCTAGGGGGAGGCTGCCAGAACCGGAAGTCCCTCCCACCTTCTTTGCCGCCTTCTCTGGGACCTTTTTCTGCCCCGACATTTTTATTGTTTACTTTAACCAAGTTCGTACCGCGACCTTCAGGAGACAAGCTTCTTTCTCTGGCTTCAGTAAAACCCCCAAAGGTATTTTTCCAATCAACTTTTTTGCTTCGCCCCCCTTCTCTCTTTCTTTACCAGTCCCGATTTCTAAGGGGGGTGGGGATTCCTCCCTCCTCCCATGCGCTTGTATGATTATGGGGGGGAGAGCATTTATGCCGCTTCCAAACAGATCTCCAACTCATGATTTGCTGCCGATTTTTCTTTTGTTAATTCATCTCCACTGCTTCACTCCGGGAAGTTGGTGGCGTTGCTACGTCCCATACGGGCACTACAGAGCGGGGTCATTGGGGCAAGAGGGAAAGCCTCAATTTCCCAACCATCAGGCCGGCAAAGAGGCTATTCCCCAAAGCGCCCCCTGGTTTGGAACCTTTAACTAAGGCTCACTAGGGTCCTTCACTTGTGCAAAGACCTCCCTGACTGTGCATGGGCTGATCACCTCCAGGAGCATCCCGAGAGGCGACTGCCATTCGCTCCACCGAAACTGAAAGTCCTCCATATAAACTTCTAGAACACTATGGCTGCATGGATATTGTGCTATTGTTGTGGTATAACTACCATTGACAACTGGATTTTCCTGTGTGGACAAGACAATCCAGGATGTGAATGCATGCTATAGAGTAATGATAAACACATCACAATATCTAAGAAAATACAGATGTATCCTATCCATGAACTGCTTCAATGATCAATTTCTTATACTAAGAGCACATCTTGGTGGAAAAACTGTGTGAGGAAAATTGCACATCTTAATTGCATGTATTTATTGTTTTGTATGCATATACAGTGCAGAGTGCAGACATGGTGGTAAATCACGGCTCCTGCTTCTTCTCAGTAGGTATGCACAGAGGAAAACAGATTAGACTTGATAATATTTACATAGTTTTCCTCAGGGCTATTTTTGGGCAGGAACGCACAGGAACTGAGTTCCGTCTGGCTCCCAAGTTGGCCACACCCAGCAGGAACTCATTAGCTTAATAGGACACACCCAACAGCAGAAACTCATTAGGATTGGCTACATTAGGACTGTGTGACCTAACATGCAAAGGAGTTCCTGCTACAAAAAAAGCCCTGGGTTTTGACAATAAACAAGGTAAACAGAGCAAGAAGCAAAAAGTGGGTGTGGCTGGATGACTACACTTCTGGTAACATGGGGTGTGGCCTAATATGCCAATGAGCTGAGCTGACAGGGGTGTGGCCTATTACGCTAATGAGTTCCTGCTGGGCTTTTTCTACAAAAAAAGCCCTGGTTTTCCTTATTTGCCTACATAGAAGTGTTTCTATATAGGAAATGTGAGTCACCTGCAGAATGTACCACTTGTGCCTGAGGCAACTTGCTGAAAACACAGCAAGGTTAGCAGGTGGTACTCCTTGTTGTCCTAGGCCCTAAATGATTGGCACTAAGTTAGTATTATTAGCAGAAGTTTAGTATAAAGAAGAATGTGTCAATACTGTGCCTTTTGACACGTTTTGTTTCCTTACTTGATATGGCATTATTTTTAAGATTTCTAAAGTATCCAAATTCTTGGAACATCAATAGCCTAAGTAGTCTTTTAATGAACTAGAAAACTTAATGCAGCCAAGGAAAATAGGAACAAGAAATATGTCAGATGGCAGAATTTGGCATTCTCTGACAAAATTATGCCACAAACTCCTAAGTGCTGAGCCTTTTTATGAAGTGACTTCTCTGCCAATATTTTTCTTTGACTCAGTCTTCATTGTATGAATTATTTCTTTTTTAAAACCCTGTTTTTTATTCCTTAAACTCATCATTGGTAAAACTAGTTCCTTATCTTAAACTATCTCAGTAATAGGATGCAGGTTAGTTTAAAGTTCTAATGCTAGTTCCAACCCCCTAAAACCAAGTTATTGAATTTCTTGGCACCATCAGCCTAATGCACTCCCACTGGCAAAATTTCTTGTGATGTTCAAATGAGATCTTGCACAGTTCATATCTACACCTGAATGATATTGATGACCCGTAAGGGGGTACTAGCCAAGGGCAAAGGTCAATAACCAAGCTAGGAGTATCAATATTGCTGTTTTGTATTTTTACAGGGTATCCAGAATGGTTAGAAGCATAAAACTGCTATGTCAACATGATAGGACATGAAGAAAGAACTGAGCAGTACAGAGGATTTCTTGTGCTCACCCCACTCAGCACATGGGAAGGAGGAAGATAGATGGCACATGGGAAAATGTTCAGTCTTACCCTGTCAATACGTCTCCACAAAGGAAGCTTCCTTCCTTCAGGCTTAGAGTTTGAGAAGTTTGTAGTTCTGTTTTCTCTGAGAGCAGAGCCTGCTTGAGTATTAATTAATGGACCTTGCACCGCTCTATTACCACAACCTTCAGCTGTTCAGTGAAGATCTTTGTGCTGTGGTGGCAGCTGCTGCCAAAGCAACATTTTTTTAAAGTTTGCACAGCCAATCAGGTCTTCCATGACCACTCAGAATCCTTGTTTGGCAAAAGCCCCATCTGGCTCTACCTACTTTCTAAAAGCACTTGGCATGTACCAGAATATGTGTAAGTGGGTGCCATAGTGGCCATGGGCACCCTACTAGGGACCCGTGCTGCATAGTCTCCACTACTAGCTTGTCTTTCTTTCCCCTTGCCTTTCCAACTCCTACCTCGTATCAGCAAAAACCAATGTTATGGACTACAAAAGAATTATTTGTATGATTAAAAAAAAAGATACTGCAGTTCTCTGTCTCTGTGCAATTGCTGCCTTAAACTTCAATTGCAACTGAATCACAGCAAGTAGTTAGATTTGTGGGGAGGGGGACTACACACCTTTTCAGAAGCAATATTTTCTATTACCAGAGAAATACAGATGCATTGTGGGCAATACATGACAATAACACTCCAAACAGGAAGGAGAAAAATAAACTGTATCTGTACAACTGCTAATGAAATCAATCTGGCAGTATTCCTGTTAGGCATGGAATGAATTAGCACCAAGCCAATGTGATATACTTTTCTGTGTCGGCTGTTAGCTGCAGTCACACATTTCTCTCTGAGGTGAGGACAATCTACACCTCTTTGACTGAATGGTTTTTAGTATCACACTCTCACAATTCTTGATGGCTCTGGGTGTGACTTACTCATTCTCCCTCTCTTTCCTATTAGTAGGACTGAAGGTTTTAATGTTGCTCGCTGCCCCTTGGTCAATTGAAATTCCCAGCTATTATCCATCCTTGTATCATATTGATAGACTGCTTTGGAAAATATAGTCTTTTGATGGAACAGTGTTGTGCCATCCCTGAACAGGGGACTCTACCACCGAGGAACACTTGTGGAAAGCTACCGGTCACATTACGGCATGCAAATAGCAGAACACTCTAACTTTCCCAGCCGCTTTTATTGAGAAGCACCAATTGAAGCTTATCAACCCACAACACTGCTCAACTTAAAATGGGAGCCGCTACTGCCAGTGGATTTTCAAAGCCTGGAACAGATGAAGGTCTCTATGAATTTAACATTTTGTTGCAGCACCTTCCTCTTCTTCTTTTTTTAAAGGAAGCAATGAGAAGCTACCCTGCTGGCCTAGTACTGCAACTTCAAATTGATTATTTTTTCTTTAATGTGCTGCCTGATATTCATGCTTATTGCAAGCGATATATCTGAAACAGCATGTTTTTTTAAAGCTAGTCAGCATGTCTGGTGAGCTCTGAAACAATCACTCCTCACTTTGAGCATCTAGGCTAAGGCAGTGGGGGGGCTCAGCATCCATGCAAACAACCCTCCTCCCCTTTGCAATAGAAAGATATCAAAATTCATAATTTTTCACACAGAAACCAGAGAGAGAGAGTGAGAGAGAGAGAGAATCAAATGCAGCAAGAAAAGGAAAATTAATCCTCTTAGGAGATATTATTTTGGGGGACGGGGGGATGACTTCAAATCTCATTTGCTTTTAATTGTAGGAGAAATGCCATCTCACATCGACTGTTCTCCCATCCAGTATGCACACAGTGCAATTACCATCCATTCTTTTCCTTGTTCAGGAAAAGGAACTGTTACATTGCAAAAACAGGACAGCAATGATATTACTTATGGGAGGGTTATTTTTCAAAAAGATGGAAACAGACAAGAAGCCAGGAAGTCATTTTCTCCTATTGCAATGCAAAACGGATCTCATGCAGTGGGGTCTGGGTGATTGATAGTCAATGAATCACAGCTACACATTCCTCTTTTGCATATATAGCTGGATGTGAAATCATCCTCATGGGGTTGGACTCTTTGAAGGAAAACATCAAGTTGTTTATTTATTTATTTATTTATTTATTTATTAAACTGGATTTTTAAACCGCCCTCCCCTGTAAAGACAGGGCTCAAGGTGGTATACAACAGTGAAATACATTCATATAATAAATATATAATTAAAACAGTTAAAATAGAGTAAAAACAAATCACTCAGCCTAATAGATGATGCTAAAAACTTTCAGTTATGTCACTGCCTCACAGGGGGAAGGCAGGGAATAGGAGGGCCAGACAGATGGAACCATTGCTGTCCTCAACCAAACACCTGGTGGATCATCTCTGCCTTACAGGCCCTGTGGAATTGCATTAGGTCCTGCAGGGCATGGATGTTGTTTGACAGAGAATTTCAACAGGCTGAAGCCAGGGCAGAAAATGCCCTGGCTCTGTTTGAGGACAACTGGATATCTCTTGGGCCAGGGACCACCAATAAGTTCTTATTTGCCGAGTGTAATGCTCTTCTGGGGTATACCAGGAGAGGTGGTCCTGAAGATAAGTGGGTCTCAGACCATTAAGGGCCTTAAAGGTTAACATCAAGACCTTGAAACTAATCCAGTACTACACTGGAAGCCAGTGCAGCTCATGCAGCACAGGTTGACTATGTGCTGTTTGCAAAGTCCCCATAAGGACCTGAGCTGCCACATTCTGGACCAGCTGGAGTTTCTGGGTCAGTTTCAAGGGTAGCTCTGTGTAGAGTGAGTTACAGTAGTCTGGTCTGGAGGTGACCGTTGTGTGGATTATTGTAGCTAGATCAGGGCAAGATAGGTAGAAAGTCAGTTGCCTAACCTGGCATATCTGGAAGAACACCAGTCTAGCAACATTTGTGACCTGGGCCTCCATTGATAGGGAGGTATCCAGAATCACACCCACACTCTTGACAACTGGTGCTGATCTTAAGGGCACACTGTCAAGGGCTGGGAGTTGGCACCTCAAATCTTTCTTTTTCTTTCTTTATTAATATAGTCACTGACCAGCATAAATCATATAGTACCATTCATGAGAAAATCTTATGCACAATATATACATAGCAATATTTAAAAGTTTAAAACAGTTAAAATTCTGGTACACTTCGTAATATCTCGTGGCATAATTTATACGCGACTGATAAGAATCTTGCACTGGGAACTGTAACTATTGGATTGTGACCCATGAGAAGCATTTTGCAAAGCTCTGTATCAGAGTGACCTGGATATTTCTTAAGAAGGGGGGAAATTTTCTTTATACAGATTTCATGATAAAAACGGCAATGTAATAATACATGTTCAATTGTTTCAACCTCACCATCCCCGCAAGGACAAACCCTCTCATGCACGGGATTCTTTCTAAACTGCTCTTCTAACAGTACAGAGGGGAATGCTCACCATCTGGCAAGAGAAAATGCCCTCCATTGGCCTGGAATCTCCAACTGAGAGAGATACATCACTAGTGCTATCTTATATTTTGTTTGATCTGAGGCCAAAAATTCTGGCATCCCAAATCCGAAATCCCCCTTTCTAGCCACAGAACCTCCATTTTATTAGGATTCAGTCTCAGCCAGCTTTGTTTCAACCATCCCACCACAGTCTCCAGCCCCTTGGCCAAATTTGCTGAGGTGGTGTCCGGCCATCCACCCATTAATAGGTAAAGCTGGGTGTCATCAGCGTAATTGTGACACCCTAGCCCAAAACTCCATACCAGATGAGCAAGAGGGCTCATGTAGATGTTAAACAACATTGGAGAAAGGAATTTCCCAACACTGCCACCATTCCTAATAAATCATTCATGGAACTTGTCAATATGCAGAGTTCTGAAAAATTGCACCTAAAAATTAATCCTGATCCCCTAACGTTTCCTCTTAAAAACAGGGCTTTATTAAAATAGAGGGCTGATGTTGTCAAATTATTTCAAAAGCTGTATTTCCAATCCAAATTAATATTGAAGGGTTTCATGAGATGTTGAACTATGTATTAGAGTTCCAAAAGCTACAGAATTCATAGACTTTAAAACTCAGAGCTGCTTTCCAATCTACAAGTTGTCCCCATGTCTGAAAATGGAACAGGGGAAAGCAATATTGGAGGGAAGGTGCAGATGATAGGAGAATCCAAGCAACAGCTGTGGTGAACTATAACCAGCCCAAGAACTGAGGTCAGTCTAGTGAATTTTCCCCTGGGAATTAGTCTTAATAGAGTTGGCTAATAAGAGTGGGGGGGGGGTCAGCTATTGTCCCTTGTCTCAAAGTTCCTACCGAAGGAGTTGCAAATGGCTGCTTCCATAAAGGTTGTGGCTCAGGGCTCAACTGTTTTGTATGCAGAAGTTCCAGGTTCAGTCCCTAGCATCCCCAATTTAAAGGATCAGGTAGTAGGTAAGGTGAAGAATCTGAGACCCTGCTAAGCCACTGCCAGATAGAGTAGACAATACTGACCTTGAAAGACTAATAGTCTGATTCCATTTAAGGTAGTTTCATGTGTTCATGTATCTGTCCAGAAGACTTGCAGATGGATTTGAAGAACTTTCAGAGAGAGAAAGCATGATTCTCTCTCATACAAAAATGAGAGAGAAAAATGACATATACAAAAAGTAGTCCTTTCCCCCAAGGAACTCATAAATCTAAATGTCAGCTGGGTGGTATACAAGAAAAAAAAGGCAGGAGCGGGGGGCAACAGTAGATAAATATGAACAAAGTTAGACATTGTGGGAATATTACCAAATTTCCACAATAGAACACTTCACCTGAATGAGATTTCCCATCTGTCTATCGAAACAACCTAGTCCTTTATCTTCAATGCCAACCCTATGAAGGATTTGATTTCCACACTTACATATCAATAGATCTTTCAGGCCATCACACCTGGGCATTAAAGAAACCACACAGGCATTTCTGAATAAAAGCAATATTCAAGCAGTCATAATGACTTCCATCCTAAGCACTGCCATTATATTTTAGGAAATTAATATTTTTAATTTTTTTATTAAATTTCTACCCCACCCTCCTCACAGGCGGGCTCAGGAGGTGGTGGCAGCTACAAGCATGGACAGTTTCAAGAGGGAATTAAGATAAACATATGGAGCAGGTCCATCAGTGGCTATTAGCCACATGGTATAGATGGGAATTCTCAGTCTGGGGCAGGTGATGTGCTCTATTCTTGGTGCTGGAGGGGGCAGCAGTGGGAGGGCTTCTAGTGTCCTGGCCCCACTGCTGGACCTTCTGATGGCACATGGTATTTTTGGCCGCTGTGTGACAGAGTGTTGGACTAGATGGGCCATTGGCCTGATTCAACATTGGCTTCTCTTATGTTCTCTCTTATGTTCTTATGTTCTCAGGGCAGCTCACAGTCAGGACACCATGTGCCAAATATAAAACATTTTAAAACAGAATAAAAAACAACCATGTTTAATAAAATAAAGTGCTCAATAAAGTTGATCATTTGATCGAATCAAGATGGTGACCTGTAGGTATTACCCAAAAACCCAATTCAGTGGTGCTGATCCATCGTAATACTGTGGCGAGCCATCCCATTACCCCGTTGTTACCGCAAAATAGTTGTTGTTGTTGGTAGTGGCGGCTCCTAGCTGAAAGCCTGGTGGAAGAGCTCCATCTTACAGGCCCTGTGGAACTATGAGAGGTCCCACAGGGCCCTGATCTCCTCTGGGAGCTCGTTCTACCAGGTAGGAGTCGCCACTGAAAAGGCCCGGGCCCTGGTTGCCGCAAGCCTGGCCTCCCTAGGGCCTGGGTCACTAATCGGTGTTGAGCCCCCAGCTGTAGTGCTCTCTGGGGTATGTATGGGGAAAGGCGGTCCCTCAGCTATGTCGGACCCTGGCCATATAGGGCTTTAAAGAAGAAGAGATTGGATTTATACCCTGCCCTTCACTGCCCAAAGGTGTCTCAGAGCAGCTTACAAACTCCTTTCCCTTCCCCTCCCACAACAAACACTCTGTGAGGTAGGTGGGGCTGAGAGAACTTCTGACAGAAACTGCCCTTGAGAGAACAGCTGTGCCAGAGCTTGTGACTGACCCAAGGTCACATCAGCAGGTGCAAGTGGAGGCATGGGGAATCAAAACCAGTTCTCCCAGATAAGAGTCTGTGCACTTAATCACTACACCAAACTGGCGAGTACCAGCACCTTGAAGTGAATTTGGAATGCTATTGGCAGCCAGTGCAGTGCTTTCAGTGCAGGCCAGATGTACTCCCATCTAGGGAGACCCATCAGGAACCTGGCTGCAGCATTCTGCACTAACTGCAGCTTCCGAATTTGCGACAAAGGCAGCCCCATGTAGAGAGCATTACAGTAATCTAATCTCAAGGTGACCATCACATGGATCACTGTAGCCAGGTTGTAGTGGTTGAGGAAGGGAACCAACTGCCAAATCAGCCAGAGGTGGTAAAAGGCCGAGCCAGCAGCAGCTGCCCACCTGGGCCTCCATAGTTAAGGAGGAATCCAAGAGCACTCCCAGACTCCTAACCTCTGATGCTGGCACCAAAGGCACCCCATCGAATGTTGGGAAAGGGATCCCCGTCCCCAATCCACCCCGACTCTGACACAGGACCTCTGTCTTCACTGGGTTTAGTTTCAGCCAGTTCAGTCTAAGCCAGCCAGCCACGGCTTGCAATGCCTGGTTCTGGGCTGGAGTCCGACCGGCCACCAACATCAGATAGTGCTGGGTGTCATCTGCATATTGATGACACCCTAGCCCATATCTCCCGGCAATCTGGGCAAGGGGATGCATATAGATGTTAAACAGCATCAGGGAGAACACCGCCCCCTGAGGCACACCGCATTCAAGCGGGTGTCTTCGGGACTGCTATTCCCCTAGCGCCACCCTTTGTCCCCGCATCGTCCATTAAAGGGTAAGCCCCTGTATTCCCACATTGGCAAGGCAGTGGGTCAGCAGCTGGTGGTCGACCATGTCAAACTCAGCTGACAGATCTAACAACAGCAGTACTGCCACGCTGCCTCGGTCCAGATGCCTCTGTAGGTTGTCAGTAAGGGCGACCAGCGCTGTCTCTGTCCCATGCCCCGGGAGAAAGATGGACTGGAAGGGGTCTAAGGTGGAAGCATCATCCAGGAAGCCCTGCAGCTGTATTGCCACCGCCCTCTCAATTAATTTGACCCAATTATCAAAGCAATTCTAAGGTGTGGATGGTTAACTACTACTAATTGCTTATGTTGTGTTATAATTTTATTTCATATCTATCATTTCCATCATATTGTGAAGGTTTTGTTGTAGTTCTGTATATTTTTAGTCTTTGGTGTGACTGTTCTGTTGTACTTCATTGAGGACAGTGAGAGTTGAAAAATGGGCTAGAAATGTAATTAACAAACAAACAATAAATATTGTAGGATAAGAGTAGAGCCAGATTTAGGGTTAAGTAGGCCCCACAATATTAGAGGCCTCTAAATTAGAAGGGAAAAAAAGCTTTATTACCCCCCGCCTAAGCACACGGCCACTGCCTGCTAACGCATGGAATGACTGTACCATGAGTTGCTTTTGCATTTACATTTTCAGTGTCCTTTTTGTGTGAATAAGCAAGTACTATTTTAATATGGGTAATGTTGCCAACCTCCAGGTGTGGCTGGGGTTCTCCCAGAAATACAACTGATCTCCAGACTACAGAGAACAGTTTCCCTGGAGAATAAGGGCAGCTGTGGAGAATGGACTGTATGATGTAACATCCCTGCTGAGCTCCCTCCCCTCCCCCAGCTCCACCTTCCTCAAGCTTCACCCCCAAATCCCCAGGAGCTCCCCAGCTATGAGCTGGCAACTATATATATGGGGTCCCTTAAAATGAAATAGGTTTAGGTTCCACTGTGTCATAATCCAGCCCTGAAGGAAAGGTGGGCGGGGGGGGGTACTTTTCTGTGAGGGAGTAACAGTTGCCTCAGAATTTACTATCGAGAAGCTTATACGTTTCTTTGTGAAGGTGCAACTGCATTTGTCCAGCCTGGGGGTTCTTTTACAATCACCTTACCATGTCATCAGGCTGCCCTTTGCTCTTTTCATGTAAACACAGTGATTTTATGAACTGGAAGTTGGAGGTTTATTATGCTAGCTGTGTGTCTAGTGACATTTGGATATCTGGCTGGTAGATGGCACCCGATCCTGAAAGACTTCACATACCACCTCTCTTTCCTGAACTTTCCCTAGTTAGTTTAGCATGAATCTTGTTCAAAAATGGTACAGTCAACTGAAGTCAATACAATCCACAAGATGGCATATCCAATAAGCAATGTAATAAGATTAGGATTGCTGCAATCTGAAACCAAACTGAAACAAAGCATAAGTATAAACATGACATGTTAAACAATGCAGAAATTACATAATAGGACAATGCATACAGCAGCAGATAGGGCTTGACATACACAGCACTACATTCCACAGTTCCATTTATTAAAGCATCTTCCTGAACCATTGCATTACCATTGTTACCACTGAAGTGAGGCCTCCAGAACTGCACACAATACTCCAGGTGCAGCCTGACCAATGCAGTGTATAGTGGGACTATGACATCTTGCAATTTGGATGTTATGCCTCTGTTGATATACTCCAAGATCACATTAGCCTTTTTGTCGTAATCATAATCTTTGTAAAAATGCCCCCATGAATAATTCAGTTTTGCATATTTAAATTGAAAATGACATATTGTTGTATCTCAAGAGTTTCTGAGCTAAGAAACGCTTGAGATACAACAATCCAACAACCATGTTGAATGGGGTGGGAAGTGAATCAATCCAGATTGCTGGTTTGCTCAGAAAGAAACTCTGAGTGCACTGAGTTCCTCTCCACAAGCAAAAAATTGGCATGTGGAGGAGCCCCAGTTTTGGAACCTTGCATGTTGCCAAGAATTTCTTAAATTAGCATACGAAAGAGATCTGCTGCATCATCTTCCACAGTGAAGTACTTACATTCTTCTGTAACTCAGCAATGGAAGACTGGGGAAATTGCCTGGTTGCCTTGGCAATGTATGGATGCTTCCCTCTCCCACAGGGCCAGTCCATAAGAGAGATCCAGAAAATAAGGCAGCATGCTGGGTTGCAGTTCTCCCAGTCTTCCAGCATACAGAAGGAAAAACAAAACAATTCAGACCATCAGGATAAAGTTTATGGAGGAAATTAAATTAAGGTATATGGGAAGAGAAAATATTTTGCACCTTATACATTTCCCCCCACTTGAGGATAGATCAGCCATAAAACAGGCACATGACTGTTTTTCTCAGTAAAACACATGGTGACAGTAATCAGAAAAGTATGGGCCACTTTCAGCATTTTATGGAGAATAGAAGTGATCAAAATGTGTATGCTAAGAGGTGTTTATTTTATACTAGGGAGCAAAGCCCGTTGTAGTGGAAGACAACGGTCCCTAGAAAGGAAGGGAGGGAGGTAGAAGGGAGAGAGGGTTGGAGAAAGGAAGGAAGGAAGGAAGGAAGGAAGGAAGGAAGGAAGGAAGGAAGGAAGGAAGGAAGGAAGGAAGGAAGGAAGGAAGGAAGGAAGGAAGGAAGGAAGGAAGGAAGGAAGGAATAGAGGGAAGAGTGAAAGAAAGGAGAGAGGAAGAAAGGAAAAGGGGGAAAGGAAGGGAAGAGGGGCAGAAAAGGGCTTCTCTGGGCCCAGAGAAGGCCTTTTCTGTACCCCGCACACCATCCCCTGGGCCTTCTATGGGGGCAGTAGGCAGTGTGTGGGGGAAAGGGCTTCTCTGGGCCTACTGCCCCCATAGAAGGCCCAGGGGATGGCGTGTGGGGGACGGAAAAGGCCTTCTCTGGGCCTACTGCCCCATAGAAGGCCCAGGGGATGGCGTGTGGGGGGTGGAAAAGGCCTTCTCTGGGCCTAGTGCCCCGGGGATGGCGTGTGGGGGCGGGAAAAGGCCTTCTCTGGGCCTAGAGCCCCATAGAAGGCCCAGGGGATGTCATGTGCGGGATGGAAAAGGACTTCTCTGGGCCTAGTGCCCCCATAGAAGGCCCAGGGGATGGTGTGTGGGGGATGGAAAAGGCCTTCTCTGGGCCTAGTCCCCTCATAGAAGGCCCAGGGGATGGGGGGGGCGAAAAAGGCCTTCTCTGGGCCTAGTGCCCCCATAGAAGGCCCAGGGGATGGCGTAGGGGGCGGAAAAGGCCTTCTCTGGGCCTAGTGCCCCATAGAAGGCCAAGGAGATCGTGGGGGGGCGGAAAAGGGCTTCTCTCACTTGCCTCAGCCTTGAGGGCTTGTCCCTGCACTCACACTCCAGACGGTCCTCTCCTGTCAGAGGACTGGAGCAGACTGAGCTGAAAACACTGACCGGGGCTGATGTGGGCAGGACTTTGCAAAGTAGCCAGTCAGCCCTGGCCAGTGTCTTCTGACTGCCAGTTCTTGAGCCGAATCAATTATGGCAAGCATAATTGGAACTAAAATTCATATATATATATAAGGACAGGATACTGATACCTAAGTACAAATTGTTTCATCATCATTTTTTTCCCTACAGCACTTAACATGCACTGGGCACTTTACAACACAGAAAAACAACAACACTGGAACAATACCTCCTGGCAGGTTTATAATCCAAAAGAGAGAAGTCATGCAGTAGTCTGGCATTTAACAAATCAATCTTTTAGGATTCACCCTCACCCAAATCTAGTAATTATTAACCCCTCCCCCACATATCTTGGCACCTCAAAACCAATGTTAAATCTATGAGGGTTTTTTAAAGTCAAATTCATTGGTTCAACCAGATAAAGTATGCATTTATTCAGGGGTCTTTTCGTAGAAAAATAGCTGCAGGAGCTCATTAGCGTACTGTATGCTAATGAGATATTAGGCTATTAGCATATGCCACGCCCCCTGACATCACCAGAAGTGATGTCAGAAGGGAAGCAAAAGGGGGAGGCATCTTCAAAAGCCTCCCCTTCCCTTCCCCAGCTGATCTGGGTGGGGGAGCTAAGAGAGAAAGGGTTTAAAGTTTAAACTCCTTCTTATGAGAGTTGGGCCACAGACGGAGGAAAAGAGAGAGAGTAGAGAGAAGGAAAGAGAGAAAGAAAGAGAAGGAAAGGGGAGGGAAAGAAAGAGAGGGAAGAAGGAGGGAAACAGGGAAAGAAGGAAAAAAGAGAAAGAGAAGAAGATGGGAAAGAAAGGAAGAGAGAAGAAGAAGAAGGAGGGAAAGAGGAAAAAGAGAGAAGGAAAGGAGGGAATGAAAGAAATTTGGCGGCAATTCGGCCACATTATATCCTTTGGGCCATTGAAGTCAATGGTGAAAACATAGGGTATATTCTGGGGGCTGGAGGGGAGGGGTTTGAGGAGAGGCTCCAAACTCACAAGGTAGCTGATGGAGCCTCTCCCCAAGATACCCACCAAGTTTCAAGAACATTGGATCAGGGGGTCCAATTCTATGGGCCCCCAAACAGGTTGCCCCTATTCCCTCCATTGTTCTCTATGATGGGAAGAAAAGTTACTTTTTCCCACCATAGAGAACAATGGAGGGAATAGGGGCAACCTGTTTGGGAGCCCATAGGGTGGACCCCTGGTCCAATGTTCTTGAAACTTGGTGAGTATCTTGGGGAGAGGCTCCATCAGCTACCCTGTGAGTTTGGAGCCTCTCTCTCAAACCCCTCCCCCAGCCCCCAGAATATACTCCTAGGTTTTCACCATTGACTTCAATGGCCCATAGGATATAATGGAGCTGAAATTGACATTCGGCTGCCTGAAAGACTCCTCCTGACGCTGGCTGGGGGCAGGGCTTGGCTCCTGAGCTCCCGGAGCTGCGCTCCAGTGCGCTCCCCCCCAAAGACCCCTGCATTTATTGCTTAATCACCTAGCTAAAATTCATTTGGACATTCTTTCAGACAAAACAAATGCTCATTAAAAATCAAGAAGTTTTCTTTTATACTTGAAGCAATTTAGACTTGGTAACCTTAATCTGTAAACTAGCCATTTTAAACTCTTCCCCCACCATATTCTACAGGCTAAAATCCACAGAAGATAACAGATTGCGTAGTTCTGATGTGCCACAAACAAACCTGTTCCAATGAAAATTTTAAAACAGACCACACCTTTTACCACAAAATCAATTGTAGCTTCCCAGCTTCCACAAAGTGGAAATTCCATTTTAGCCTCTGACATCAAATTCAGAAGCAATCAAGCAAGTCACAAGCACTGAATGGTATGTTCTGGCACTATCCTCATGCACATTCCTCACCTGAAAGTATTGATCAATTTCATTGCTCACTTCACTAATGTCAATTATATTTTGTACTCTAGGCAATATGGACAAAAGAAGAATTGGAAAATTCTAGATACATCAAACATAGGAAACCACCTTATGTCAAGATATGCCATTAGCCTGTTAGCAAAGTATTATCTGTTCTAACTGGCTGTGAAGGTCTTTCCTAACACATGATATCTGATATTTTTAACTGAATACACCAAGGTTAAACTTCTGCCCCTTGGTTCTACCACTGAGCTGCATGTCCTCCTGTCACAAGTTTTTGTTCCGTTCATAGATTTATAAGTCCTGTTTTTTCTTTCTTGTTCTAAATTAAGCAGGGAATCAGTTATATGAGCTGTGTATTGGGCATGCCAATGTTTATGTCCTATTTCACCACAACGGTCACAGACCACACATCTTCTTCAAACATACCAGGATTCTGTTTCAGAAGCCTAGAATTATATATTTCCTTCTTACAATTCTTCAGTGTAAGCCTAGTCATTCACACACACACACACAAATCCCAAGGAAAGTGACAAAGATTTTAGAACAGATTATTAAGGAGTCTGTTTGTGAACATGTGGAGAGACACAGTAAGATTGTTAAATCTCAGCATGGATTTCTTAGGAATAAGTCATGTCAGAGCATTCTGATCTCTTTTTTTGACAGTTACTAGTTTGGTATTCAGGGGGATGCTGTGGATGGAGTCTATTTGGATTTCAAGCTTTTGAAATGTTGCCCTATGATGTTCTAGTTGAGAAGTTTGTGAGATATAGATGAGATCCTGTTACTAAAGTGAATTAAGGCCTGGTTGGTAGATAACATCCAAAGGGTCTGTGGTTCCCTATCAATGTAGAATGAGGAGAAAAATGGGAAGCCTCAGTGTTCTGTTTTTGGCCCTGTGCTGTTTAACATTTTTATAAATGACAGATGAGAGAGTTCACATTGTGCTCATCAGGTTTTCAGATGATGCTAAACTGGGCGAGGTAGTTAATACTCCAGGCAAATAAAATGTAGGTTAATAGGGACAAGTGCAAAATGTTGCACCTGGGTAGCAAAAATCAGTTATATAAATACTGCACATAGTTCCCTCAAAGCTGCGCTAGTGGGTGCTAGTGCAGAAAATTTTAGATGCCAGATCAGAGGTTTCTGCTTCTGAACACAAAGTATTCCCCCTCCATTGGAATTATTGGAGGATGGGGGCACTTCTTTCTGGGGCCCATAGAATTAGACCCCCCAGTCCAATCTTTTTGAAATTTGGGGAGATTTTTGAGGAGAGACACCAGCAGCTATGCTGCAAATTTGGCATCTCTACCTAAAAAGAACCCCAGTACCCTAGAGCCCCAGATACCCCCGGATCAATTCTCCATTATAGCCTATGGGGCCTATTGATTATAATGGTCCCCATAGGCTACAATGGAGCTGGGAAAAATGATCCCCCCCCCCAACTCTGTTGTGCTTTTCGGTATGATTTGTAAGTTGCCTTTAGTCACAGAGAAAAGTGAGATATAAATATTTGAATTAATAAGAAGTTTGGGCAGGTTGATAACATTTAAACAACTTCCTGTTTGTTAGGTTAGGCAGGGTTCTGAGTGATTGTTCCTCCTCTGTTATACTTGACCTGTAATGCTGGTTGTCATATTTCACTAAAAAAAAAAAGATTGCAAGAGTTTCCCACCACCACCATGTGCTAGTATGTTTTCTAAGGTTCAGCACAAGGTGACAGTCCCAGACCAAGTCAACCAACACAGTCAACCAACACACAGTTCTCTGTAGGCCAGGTCTACCAATATAGTGGAAAGAGGTGGGTAGACTTGTTCTCTGGAGGACAGCTCTACCAATATAGTGGAGAAAGGTGGGTAAAATTTGACTTGATTCTGTTTTCTCTTATAATGTTTAAATTATTCTTAAAATATAGTTTAAATATAATTTAAAAGAATTTATTCTGAGATTTTTACAAGGTTATGGAAGTAATCTTAAAAAAGTAATTTACACAGTAGTCAAATGTAGACTCGCTCACAACTTTAATGCTGTTAGCTTTATTCACTCACAAGACAGAATTTCTGCTCACAACACTGTGGAGTTTAGAGGGAACATTAATACTGAATAAGCAAAACCTGGATGAGCCTACCGTGAAAAGGATTTGAGAGTTCTAGTGGACCAGAAGTTTAATATGAGCCAACAGTGTGGTGCAACATTTTAAAAAAGGCTAATGTGGTTTTATTTATTTAAATTTAAATTAAATTTCTAGACTGCCCTCCCTTGTAAACAGGGCTCAGGGTGGTGCACATCATAACATGACATGATCATAAACTAAATACACAAATTAAAAGAAATAAAATATAGCAGATACAACAATTAGCCTAATAAGATGGCACTAGGCAACCTCAAATTTTGCTGCTTCCTCATGGGGAAGGTGAGAAACAGGAGTGCCAGAACAGATGTGCCAGACTAGATGGAAGCCATCACTGTTCTCAACCAAACACCTGGCAGAACATCTCTGCTTTACAGGCCATGCAGAACTGCATTAAGTCCCACAGGGCACAAATGTTGTTTGGCAGAGAGTTCCACCAGGTTGGAGCCAGGGCTGAAAAAGCCCTGGCTCTGGTTGAAGTCAGACAGATGTCTATCAGCCCAGGGATCACAAGTAAGTTCTTATCTGCAGAGTTCAGTGCTCTTCAGGGGATGTACCAGGAGAGGCAGTCCAGAAGATATGTGGGTCCCAGACTATTTAGGGTCTTAAAGGTTAGCACCAAAACCTTGAACCTAATCCAGTACTCCACCTGGAGCCAGCACAGCTCATGCAGCACAGATTGAATAAGTGCCATTTGAAGGGTCCCTGTAAGGACCCACACTGCTGCATTCTGGACCATTTGGAGTTTTTAGGTTGAGTCTCAAGAGTAGCCCTGCATGGAGTGAGTTACAGTAGTCTAGTCTGGAACTGACCTTTGTGTGGATTACTGTGGCTAGATCAGGGTGAGACGGGGGTGGGGGGAGCCAGTTGCCTAACCTGATATAGCTGGAAGAATGTCAATATGGCAACATTTGTGAACTGGGCCTCCATTGTTAAGGAGGCATCCAAGACTACACCCAGGCTCTTGACAATTGGTGCTGGTATTAAAGGCATCCTATCAAAGGCTGTGAGATGGTACCCCAAACCTGAATCCCACCAACCCAAACACAGAGCCTCTGTCTTAGCAGGATTCAGTCTCAGCCAGCTTTGTTTCAACCATTCCACCACAGCCTCCAGTCCCTCAGTCAGATTCACAGGGGCAGTATCTGGCTGGTTGCCTATCAACACATATAGCTGCGTGTCATCAGAGTACTGGTGACACCCCAGCCTGAAACTCCACACCATTTGGGTGAGGTGGTGCATGTAGATGTTAAGCAACATTGGAAAGAGGATTGCCCTCTGAGGGACCCCACATACTATGGGGTGCCTAGTTGGCACCCTAGCACCACCCTCTGTCCCCAACCATGAAGAAATGAGGTGAGCCTCTTCAAGGTTATCCCACATATTCTAGAAGATCATAGTCAACCATATCAAATGCATTTCGCCCTCCCTAGTCAAGGTCTCGGTCACACATGCCAGGTCCACATCCTGTGCTGCAGTGTAATTTTGCAGCATCATGGTCGTATTATTAATGGACCTGACATAGCACAGCAACAAAGTAGAAGAGAACACTGACATGTTTTGGGATGAGATAAAGGTTGGAAGGAGATAGAGCATAACCATATCTCCATCTCCTTCCATTCCAATACCTCCTCCCACCATCATAGCTCCCTCTACCCCCAATCACTGGAATCATCAGCCCGGTGTTAGCACTCCCAATGTTAATCAAAACCATTTCTTCTCCTCTCCCTCCCACACCCATGAAGCAAAAGCCCAATATTATAATAAATACTGAATTCATTACAATATACAACAATTAAAGCAGCAACACTAATTAATCAACCAATGACTAGAAAATGATATAACCTAACCTATCAACAATAAAACCCTACCTGATTTTCCCACTGCACTCTAATTAACCCGCCCCCATGGCACTCCAATACAAACTTCAATAACCCTCAATTATCATAAATACAGTAAAATAATTAATAACCTTCTAATTATAGCTAACATTCTGGGTGTGGGTCCTGCTGTTGACACAACTCTACCCCTAATCAGAGCCAATTTGGTGTAGTGGTTAGGAGCACAGACTTTAATCTGGGAGAACCAAGTTTGATTCCCCACTCCTCCACATGCAGCTGCTGATGTGGCCTTGGGTCAGTTAAAAGTTGTTCAGAGCTGTTCTCTGCAGTTGAAGACAAACAGAACTGCCCAAGTACAACCCAGAACCAGCCAGGGTCATCCAAGGCCACCTGGAGCCAAGCATGGCCAGAGCCAGTCAGAATCAAACAAGGTTGCCCGGAAGTCCTTGGAGTCCAGTGGGGCTCTCCCTGGAGTCCAGGAGTCCCCAGAATCCAATGAAGCTGTCCCCAAGTTCCAACAAAGCCAAGCAGGTCACCTGAATCAGCGGCTGAACGATCCTGATAGGCCGCAGCAGCCACTGTCTTCAGCATCACCATCCAGCGCCATGAGCTTGCAGGTCTTCCTCATTGGCATGGGTCCTCCATTTCTTAATTTACATTTTAGGTTGTATTAGCAGAAACGTAGTGTCAGTCATCTGAGGTATTGGTGTCATTGTACACTGATTTGTTTAAACCACATCTGAGGCAATATGTTCAATTTGGTGGTAGGAAGGATGTCAGTGAGCTAGAAGAAGACCAGTGTAGGTCAATGAAGCTGGTGAGGGATTTGGAGACCATATCTGATGAAGAGAGGTTGAAGGAGCTGGGAATTTCTGTGTTGGAGAAGAGAACTTTGTGAGGTGATATGATTGCCACCTTTCAACATCTAAAGCGATGCCATTTGGATGATGGGCTAGACATGTTTTCAGTCACGTTGGATGACAAGACTCAGGTGAATGGATATAAACTACAGCAAAGGAGGCTTCATCTAAATTTGAGGAAAAACTTACCAACGGTGAGGTGTGTTCTACACAGGAAAAGTCTTCCTCATGAGGTGGTAGATTCTTCATCATTGGAGGTTTTTAAGTATCATTTGGGTACCTACCTGTCAAGGATATTACAGTCAGTTTTGGATTAACCAATAAGCAGTATACGTACGTGTTTAGGGCACCAAGGGAAGGGGAGCACCACAGAATTTTGTTGGGGTTTTTGTTTTTTGTTTATATCGCTTACTCCTATTTAATGTTCAATATGTTTTTTTAAGTTTATGCTTAATAATGTTGTGGGGTCTGGCCTGGGGGTGGCCTGGAAGAAAACTGAATTCTTAATCCCTCATTTCATCTTCAGCACTTACTGAGTCTTAATATCTTGTCAGTTATACAATGGAAGTGTTTAGGGCATCAATTGGCCTTAAACTGGGCCTGATTACAGTTGTAGTTCCTGTGTTGGCAGGGTTTTGGACTAAAATGACTCTGGTCCCTTCCAGCTCTGAGATTAGATAGACAGATCATCTGATACCAGCTCTAGTTGGTAGTAGAATACAATGATAACACTGAATTATAGATGGATGTCAGTTTGTCTTTTCTCCAGAAAGGATTCCGGTGCCTTTGATGGCAATTTGACCCAGTAAAATATAACTGATGAAGATTTTCCTCCCATGAAAAGGTTTACCTACTAGAACTCTGATTTTTAAAGTGCTATCCTAAAGCACTATCCTAACATAATGGGTAAACATTTCTTCCCTGTTACTTTGCCTGATATATAATCCACTATTACCAGTTTGGTAGATTTGTCGGTTTCAAATCAAAGCCTAGTAGGATAAACATCAAACAGCATCGCCTATATAATGAGGCAGTGGGAGATAATGCATGAATATAAAACAGAAGTTTGCAAAAATATAAATCTTTTGATATCCACACTGTGCAAAGTAAGTTATTCAAATTCTCTTTTGATTAAAAAGATTTTTGCACCCGCAAAATAAATCAGTTTATTTGATTTGGTTTGCTTTGTTTCTGTCATCACTCTTTGTGGGTATAATTTTTAGTCTTATTTATGTACCTGTAATCTTCTCCAAAACAATGCTGACTCCATTGGATTTCATTTCTTAGTAGTATTATTACAAATACTATATGTGCATAAATTTGATAGATAATATTCTGAGACATCTGTAAAAACTGAAATTACTAGAAGGGGAAGATAGGATGCCAGAGATACTGCATGAAATCCAGAGAACCAAGCAAAGGATATTGCCTGCCCAAGAGGGCTTTAAGTTTTTTCCCCCATACTGCATCCCACCACTCTATTTTCTAGGATAATCTATTTTTGAAATAAATGGAGGGTTCAAAAAGCAGTGTGTGGTATAGAGCACATACCTTTGAAGTCAGGTGGGCTATGCCCAGTCTTTTGGGCATGCCTGAGGGAGTTTAGCACTTTTACAGTCCTACTTATTATCACATACATGTGCTCCTCAGCTTACTTCATAGTAGTGTGTCACAATTATGAGAGTTGAACATCTATCAGGATGTTTGGGTTGCATGTGAACAACTTGAAATTATCAGGCAGGAAACTGTCACATCTGCATATGTACAAAAAAGCCATGATCTCCACTGCTGTAGAATGCTGCCTTTAGCACATTGCCTTTAGTACATCATCCTCCAATCATATCTCCTTATAAATAATTACCTTTTGGTTTCGCAAGATTCCATGTGCTCCCATTGGCTGTAAAATGCCCTCCCTCAGCCATTGGCCCATCAGCCGCCACTCAAGAGTACTCGCGTGCCATTGGCCGGGTGCTGGGTCTGCTCCTCTTCCCCACCCACTCCCCCTTCAGACAGATTTTGCATGTCAGATTTACCGGCAGACAGCTCTCTCTCCTGAGGAAGACAGTTCTCTTGACTCCTGTGAGGGACTGTCCCCTCAGTGGCTGTCAGTAGGCAACCAAGCTTGGTTCTGTGAGTAAAAAAAAAAAAGGACTTTCAGCATAACACCCTCCCCCGCCCATAACCCCCTCCCTAATAGCCACTTTCCTGTCAGAATAAATGGAAAAAGGCTCTTTCTCCTGCTTAGCTTCAGCATGGCTGGCTGGCTAATGAGGTGGGCCAGTGACCATCAGACTATTTTCTTCAACTCCCCGTTGTGCGGCTGGCTTTCCCCTAGGGCTGCCAATCTCCAGGTGGGACCTGGAGATCCCCCACTGTTACAATTGACCTCCAGATGACAGAGATCAGTTCCCCGGGAGAAAATGGTTGATTTGGAGGGTAGACTCTATGGCATTATACCCTGTTGAGTCCTTCCACACACACCCCAAATGCTGCCCTCCACAGGATCCACCCCCCCAAATCTCCAGGTATTTCCCTAATCAAAGTTGGCACCTGTACTTTCTCCTCTGTCAGTAAAAGGCCCTTTCCACACCTATGTTGGCCTTTGGGAGAAAACTCATTAGGACCAGTTCTGATCAGGTTGCCAACTCCAGGTGGGCAATTCCTGGAGATTTGAGGGATGGAGCCTGGAGAGGGTGAGGTTTGAGGAGGGGTGGCACCTCAGACAGGTACGATGCCATAGACTCCACCCTCCAATCCAGCCATTCCCTGATGGGGAACCATTGTTGCCAATCTCCAGGTGGGGGCTGGAAATCACTCAAAATTACAACTGCTCTCTAGGAGGGATGGGGGTGGAGATGGAAAACTAAAGGTAGGTTGATGGTTGGCTGGGAGGGAGATAGGGTTATCAACTCCAGGTTGGGAAATTCCTGGAGATTTGAGGGGTCAAACCTGGAGAGGGTAAGTGTAGAGGAGGGGTGGGACCTCAGACAGGTACAATGCCATAGACTCCACCCTCCAAACCAGCCAGTCCCTCCTGGGGAGCCACTGTTACCAATCTTGGGGGTGGGCTGGCGATCACTCAAAATTACTACTGCTCTTCAGGTAGCAAAGATCAGTTCCTCTGGAGAAAATGGTGGACTCTATCTCCCAGAGCCTCTTTCTAGAGCCCGTTGTATTTATTTCCACAATAGGCCTTATTCCTAGTATATACATAACTATAAAGTTACAGAGACCTTCATCCTATACATAAAACAACTAAACCTATACCACTCTTATTTATCTTTATTTTTCAAAAGGAGGCATAGGTGCTGGCCAATCAATGCCATGCACAGCTTTTTCTACAGCTGACTTGTGAAACCATATTGAGTATACTTGGACTCAAAGTAGTAAAACCATGTCTAAACTGGACACACCATTTTATAAAAGGTACACCTATAATTCAATGCTGTAAATAGAGCTACACCCTTCTAAATCCATTTGAGTCTAAATCCATTAGAATTGTGCTGCCGGTTTTCAACTTGTGGTAAAACAATTAGAAGGAAAGGTTTTCCTCTGTTCTCAACAGTCAATATAAACCATAGGAGAAAAAAAGTTATGGTGGCAGCCAGCCTACCCTAAGCCAGACATTGGTGATTCCAGTTTCACAGAATGTAGACACAAACTGTCCCCATAGAAATGCTCTTCCTGAGAGAAGCCATAGAAACTTCCCTCCACACAAGATATTTAGCTTGATACGTCTAGCTGCACTCTGGGTATAATCTTATTGAACTACCCTATCCTATTTAGAAGATTACAGAGGTAATAGACATACTAAATATTTTCTCAGTCAACATGCCCAGCCTCTGGATTGTATGGACATGGACTGGGCACTGTATGAAATACCCTGGGTTGTAACCTACCCCTCTGATCAGCTTAGTGTGGATTCTTCCCTTGGCAGAAGAGGCTCTTCTTCTGACTCCTCCCCTCCAAGGAAGTAGAGGAATGGTAGGATGCAGGTGCTATTTATGCTACTTATTTCTGTACATACATAATCTTTTCTTAATTGTTGGTATTATGCATATCTTCCATCGATTCATATTAACCACAACTTAGCATCTCACTTTATCAATGACACTATGTCAGATAGCACCTCCCATGTATGCTTAAACAAAGAAACCACATTTGGTATCCAGGTCTTTAAAATGAATCCTGGACTGGCTTGATAATTTTAAGGGGTTAACAGAGTAGAGCCATAGCATATAGCAGAGGTCTTGTTGAGACTGGATTTTATTGGATTTTAAGAATAGGGGGGCACCATCACAAAATTACCCATCATAGAAGATGGTGCCAATCACAAAATGTCAGGAGGTTCCAAGCAAGTGGAGACAGTTGTTTCCAAACTGGTGCTTTCTCCATAAACACAGGTGATGCCTCCTGAATTCTTCGGAAGCACCTTCTGCTCCAGTGAGGTGGAAGAAAGACAGGACTGGCTCTTGGCATTGTGGAAGAAGTGGGCCCCAGGAAACAGAGCCATGGGTGGTGCCTTGGGGTTCACAGGCACCACATTGGAGGTCACTTGTGCAGACCAAGTTCTATGAAGCACTGCAGTGTCTACACCAGAAGTTCCTCCTTCAACTTTGTCCTGGGATTTTCTCTTCTTGCTTTGTAGCAATCACCTTCCTCCCCTGTCCTAACCCAGCACCATCCCAATTGATTTTCCCTTCTGTGTTCTTGGGTAGATAATGATAAAGAAACTGTGTTGTCAAAACTGACAAAGGTTAATGAAGAATACTTAGTTGCTTTATGCCATTTAGCAGGAAGCAGTATTGAAACGCCTTGCTTGAAGAATGCAGAGGAGCACAATTCAGGTTGGTACCTTCATTGCTTGATGTGAACAACTCAAGCTATTTTTATCCCTCCAGATTACTGCTCAGCTACAGACCACTGCAGCAGCCATAAATGATCAAAACCCATCTACCATGCACAGTGAGAAGGCTCTTAGGGAGGATAGCAAACAGATTAGTGTCAGAAGTGCTGCATAAAATCTCCTGCTCAAGTCCCCTTTCTGTCTTCTTGCACCAAGAAATGTTTGGGCTCTAGATTTTAACAAAAGAGCTGGATCAGGGCCCTGAAACCGAAGGAACTGAATCCCATGGAAGGCTTATGTTCCCTCCTGTCTGGGCTTTGTGTGCTTTATTTTTAGAAAAATAAAAATCCTGAGTATTCCACTAATAGAACTCTGAAGATCAATTGCAATTGAGCTCAAGAATATACTAAATGGTGGTAACTTATACTGGAAAGGAGGTGAGAAGTCATAAAATAGCCTTCTTGAAGCAGAGCAGAGCTAATTACTGGAGTAGTATGTTCTCATTCCAAAGTGTGGACATAAATGTCAAGCTTTGTTTTAAATAAAGCTGAAGAATAAACCACAAGCTTTATAGAAGAGACCAGGTTTGAACTGAAGTAGGAGAGCGATGTTGCAGTCTTCTAGGAGGGGGGTGGTATAGCAAAGATTTTGGAATTTTTTTGCTTTCTAGGCATAAGAAATTCTTAGGACTATGAGTTGCTAATGAGTCAATGAATCTATTTTTATTTATGCCTTTGAATCTCTGTTCACTTTTATTATGGTTTTGTGGGAAGTACAAGGAACTAAATTTCAAAATTTACAGGCAGCATATTTATGGCACATGTCAGTGAACAACCATCAGGAAACATCAGTTTTATAGTGAAATTAAATGAGGTTGTTATCATCAAATTTATTGTTTAATCCGTGAAAGCTCCAAAGGTTAGACCACCAAGTCATAAAGAAAGAGCATCACAATAATCATTTCAATAAGCAGTATAACATGACCATAAAATAACAGATGACAAGAAGTAATAGAAATGTCATACAGATGCACCACACACAATTTACACATTCCCAAGCTCTGTCTGGGAATCTAAGATTAGTGAATTATTCACACCACTCCATAGTAAAATTCCTTAAACCCTAATGGATAAGTATGCTCTCCAATTAAGATTTTAAAAGAGGAATATGTGTGTAAGCTCAGAATGGATTCAGGTTTGGGGTATCAGCTTCCGGCTCTTGACAGTGCAATTTTAACACCAGTGCAGATGGTCAAGAGTCTGGGTGTGGTCCTGGATGCCTCCTTGACAATGGAGGCCCAGGTCACAAACATTGCCAGGCTAGTGTTTTTACAACTGCACTAGGTTAGGCAATTGGACCCTTACTTGTCTCGCACTGACCTAGCCACGGTAATCCACACAATTGTCACCTCTAGACTTGATTACTGTAATTCTCTCTGTGCTGGGCTGTCCTTGAGGCTGATCTGGAAGTTACAGCTTGTCCAGAATGCGGCAGCCTGGATCCTTAAGGGGCACTGGGAACAGTACACATACAACCTGTGCTTCACCAGGTGCACTGGCTCCAAGTCAACTTCTGGGTCAAGTTCAAAATTCCGGTCTTGACCTTTAAGGGCCTAAATGGTCAGGGACCAGTGTACCTACAAGACCC
Source organism: Gekko gecko (assembly GCA_029375565.1). Taxonomy (NCBI): domain Eukaryota; kingdom Metazoa; phylum Chordata; class Lepidosauria; order Squamata; family Gekkonidae; genus Gekko; species Gekko gecko. The sequence continues at coordinate 145,202,810 of JAPDNY010000005.1, forward strand.
TCAGGAGAGCACTACACTCAAGCAATCAACATCTATTGGATATCCCTGACCCAAAGAGCATCCGGCTGTCCTCAGCCAGCGCTAGGGCCTTTTTGGCCCTGGCTCCAACTTTATGGAACTCTCTGCCTATTAACATCAGGGCCCTATGGGATCTGTTACAATTCATAAGAACATAAGAGAAGCCAATGTTGAATCAGGCCTATCTAGTCCAACACTGTCACACAGCGGCCTGTAAGGCAGAGATGTTCTGCCAAGCATACGGTTGAGAACAGCAATGGTTTTTAACATCAATGGCTATTAACTCAGTGGTCTAATGAGCTGACAGTCTTTAACAATGATCAGGTCCACTAACTGCTTTCATCCCTCCCCTCCTCCCCACCACTAATATATAGTAAATGGGGGGGGCAGGATTTTATTATGGCTCCATGGGTATTAGGTATTTATAAGATTGTATTTTAAACTGCTTATTGAGTTTTATATGTATTTTATGGATAACTTTGTACATCACTCTAAGCCTGCTCATGGGGAGAGTAGTATAGAAGTCTAATTTAATAAATAAATAAATGTGTGTGTGTGTGTGTGCTGTAAAGCTGCAACTGATTTATGGTGACCCCAGCAAAGGGGCTTTCAAGGCTTGTGAGAAGCAGAGGTGGTTTGTCATGGCCTTCCTCTGAACAGCCTTCCTTGGAAGTCTCCTATCCATATACTGCTTAGTTTCCAAGATCTGATGAGACTGGGCTATATCATGCCATCTTCCGTCCCATGGTTTCTTTTACCTATGCTGAAAACATAGCCCTTGAACCCCTTGCCAGATTTTTATTATCTTCCGAGCCAGACAATACGCAAGCCCCTTTCAGTCATTGCATTTCTGGTACTGTGATCCCGTGTACAGAAATAATGTGTTGCATGTCATCTTCTTGATATGCCCAGTCACCATTTCTTCTGAACAAGACAACACATGGATTTATTGCCTCAATACAAACATACCAGTCTAGTATGCATGTTCTGAAAGCAAAATGGAAATCACATGTATTGGGAGAATCACCTGCAGCCTGACTGTCCCATTATATTTATTTTATTCCATTTATACCCCACCCGACCCCACAAGTGGGCTCAGGGCAGGTTACAATGTATAGTAATAAAAACCCACAGTAATTCATAAAAACATCAGACACACAACAATTTAAAATCCCAAATGGCAGCATAACAGTTCTGACTACAGTGGCTGCTGCAATAATGTCAGGGAGGGCACATTTCTTTCAAAGCCAGAATCAGCTAGTGCTGGTGCCAGCTGGTATTGGGAGTCCCCTAGGCAGATGATGTAAATGGAGCAGATTGGTCAGAGAAGGCCGGTGTCATTTGGATGTCCACCACTTCAGCCAAAAGCCTGGTGGAACAGCTCCATTTTGCAGGCCTTGTAGAATTTTAATAAAATCCCACAGAGCCTGACCTCAAGTGGGAGCATGTTCCACCAGGCAGGAGCCAGGGCTAAGAAAGGCCTGACCCTGGTTGTGCCAAGGTGGATATCCTTTGGGGCAGGGACTACCAAGTAGTGCTGTTCAGAGGAGTGCAAGGCTCTTTGGGGCACATATGGGAAGTGACAGTCCCATAAGTATGCTGGTCCCTGGCCTCATAGGGCCTTAAAGGTTAGTACCATCACCTTGAATCTGATCTGGTACTCAACTGGCAACCAATGCAGTTGGCGCAGCACTAGCTGAATGTAATTCTGCATAGACATCCCAATCAGCAGGAACACCACTGAATTTTGTACCAGCTGAAGCTTCCTGATCAGACTCAAGGGTAGGCCTGTGTAGAGTGAGTTGCAGTCAGTGTTCCCTCTAAGCTGTGGGGTCTTGTGAGCAAAAATTTTCCTTGGTGAGCCACTGGCATTCAAGTTGTAAGCCAGCAATTTGGCTGCTGCATCAATTAGTCTGCTCTGGAACCGTACTCCCTGAGCTGAGACAAAAATGTATGAGCCAAAGGCTCAAAAACTGTGAGCTAGCTCACACTAACTCAGCTTAGAGGGAACAGTGGTTGCAGTAATCTAATCTGGAAGTAACTATTGCATGGATCACTGTTGTGAGGTTTATTTATTTATTTATCTATTTTTTTATTTATTTCCCTGACCAGCTAATTTATTTCAATTTATTTCCCTGATCAGCCAAAGACAGTAGAAGGCTGATCTGACAGCATTGGTCACCTGGGCCTCCACAGAGAGGAAGACATCCAGGATCACCCCTAAGCTCCTCACCACTGGTTGATACCAGTGGTGCTGCACCAAGGACTGGGAGCCAGATTCCCAATCCTAAACCCCCCTGACTCAGGTACAAGATCTCCATCTTTGCTGGATTCAGTTTCTTCCAGCTCTGTACCAGGGAGCTGACTCAGACTGAGAGCAAAGAGGGCACCAGGGAGCAATTTTGTTGATGGCTTCTGAGAACCAGCTGTGCCAGTCCTCCATCAGCTCATCCAATGAAAACACCAGGGGGCACCAGATCTCACAGAGCATTTTGGAAGCCAACTGGATCCATTGGAAGCCAACTGGATCTGCCTAAACAGGAAGGGGTTAGGATGCTTAGCCAGGCCTTCAGGGCAAAGTGATCTGCCCATGGTACTGCATCAATAGCTATCTGATTCACATCTATCCCCATCCCAAAATAAGATCCAGTGTGTGGCCTGCTTGGTGTGTGAGTGCTGATACAAATGGGGGAAGTCCTAGTGCTGCCATGGATGACACTAGGTCCCTGGCCTGCAAGGAGGCTGGTTCATCAACATGAACATTAAAGTCACCCAGGACTACAAGTCTAGGGTGCTCCAATGCCCAGCCCAATACAGCCTCCAGCAAACCCAGCAGGGTGTTTGCCAGTGTGTTAGGTGGTTGGCACGCCAGCCAGATAGCCAAACTCTTCTCAGCATTCCATACTAGGCCTACACATTCAATGCCTGCAATTTTTGGTGCAGGGAGTGCCCTGGAGGAAAAAATCTCACAGATGAGTATTGCCACCCCACCCCTTGGTCTGGGACTGATGAAAGACCAAGAAACCAGGAGGGGCCAGCTGATTCAGGGCAGCAGTCCCACCCTCCCACACTCAGGTCTCAGACACACATGACAGGTCTACGTTTTGACCCACCAGGTAGTCCTGCTGTGGCTCTGGCTTCCCATTTGGTTCAGTATAAAGCTCTCCTCTGTCTGCATCAGGACACAAGCTGTTTAGGGAGAGCACATGAGGGGGGGAGCGGCCTCCCAGGGGCAACAGCAGGCTGCTGCGCTGTGCTGTGGGGAGGAAACAGCACCTGTGACCCCACACACAGAAAGTAAAAGGGAGTAACCTGGCAGAGGGTGGGCGGGAGGGCAGGAAAGACAGAATGAGCTGGGTAAAAAACACAAAACACACAGCAGTTGCCAGGCAGGGCTTTCTGGACCAGGAAATATCAAATGGTTCAGGGGCAGGCGTGCTTCCAAACCCCCCCCCCCCATGATCACAGAAAAATGTTCCTTGGCTGCTTTTAAACGCAGACAACTGGATTTTCAGCTAACTTGTTTGCATATCTCCTTAGAAAAGATGGAGGGGGGAGAATTCAGCTCCAGTTGTCTGCTTGATAGACTTGGCATTACACAACATCAGTGTCAGAGAAGGGTGAACTGTCCTAGCCCCACTGCCAGCATCTCTCGGGATGGGGCGAAGGTTGGAAAGAGACTGAGCACAGCCATATCTTTGTCTCTTTCCTTTTGTCCCGACTCGCAGCTGGCGCCCCACGGCTCGGAGCTGCAGGGGGCTCACCAGCCGGGACTCGGGCTGCCGGGGGACGCGGCGGCTAGAGCCGCGTCGCCCCGCAGACACGCCGCAGCAACGGAGGTGGCCCCCGCCCTCCTGTTACTCCGGGCGGGGCCGCCGACAGCCAGCTTGCCCAGGCGCCCCGCCCAAGAAGCAACGGGACGCCAGCAGGGACGGAGAGACGAGGCATGCCGGCCCTCCCTGGGAGGGCGACAGGCAGCCCGACAGAAGACCCGACCAGGGAGGAAGGGACGGTCGGCGGCAGCACGCTAGCGGCCAGGGAGACGCCGGCAACCGAGCTGCCCAACAACCACCTACCCACGCAGGCTCAGCCACACGGGGCCCGAGGGTGGGCACAGGCCGGGGCAGGAGACCCACGAGGGGAGGCATCTGGGGCGGCAACAGACGCCGGGCGTCATACACCTCCCGGGGGGGTAGCCAACAAGAGAAACCCCAACAGTGTGGGGCCAGGGTCCACACGGGGACAACCCCAAAGCCTCTGTCACTTCTCCCCGAGGCTGGGTCCCCTGGAGAAATCCTTACCTGGGATTCAGGAACGACAGGACGCACCCAAAGTGGAAACCTGCTCGCAACCGGCCCCCAGCCCTGAGAACTGGAAGGGGCGGAGTCTCCAGCCAGCCTTAAAAGCAGAAACACCCTGGCCAATAGAGGAGACGATACCAGGAGACGAACAGGGTTGGAAACCAATGGAGCAACGGTCAAGGGGGAGGGCGGGGTCAGGTGTTGGTGGAAGGGAATAAAAGAGTGGTGGATGCCAGAGCCGGGGAGGAGAGCAAGAGCTTGAAGGCATAGCCTGCCGTCTGAGAGAGAGTGAGGAGGCTTTCCGCTGTTGAAGCTCCGAGGAAGTAGGCTGCTGAGGTGAAGCAAACCCAGGCCCTTCCGCTATCTGAGGCTCACGGCAAGACCCCTCGGCGTTCCCCTTCAACCAGACCAACCCGACTCGCCCCCCCACGCCCCCAGGCTGGACAGGGGGCGTGACACCTTTGTAAGACCTTACCCCACCAACATACTTCTCCTGCCCACAAGCACCAGAATCCCCAACCCCATCATGGCCTTATTAGTAGTAGTATGCCATCAAGATGCAGCTGACTTATTGAGACCCTGTAGGATTTTAAAACAAGAGATGAACAGAGGCGGTTTGCCATTGTCTACCTTTACATAGGAACTCTAGACTTCCTTGGTGATCTCCCATCCAACTACCAACCAGGGATGACTCTGCCTAGCTTCCAAGACTAGACAAAATCAGGCTATTCTGGGCTACCCAGATCAGGGTGATTGTCCCATATACACGGTCAAATATAATGACTGAAGAGAGCTACAGTTTCTTATATATTATCAGACACCAGAACCTGTGAGAACCAATATAATTTATGTCTATTAAACAAAATGCAAATAAGACAGTAAATTTGCAACAAAATAAAATGTTCTGGAATATGCAAAGGTATAAGTTTGGATCAGCCATGTGGTTTAAAAACATGGCAACTTTAGCAATGTAGCTCAATAACAGTTCTCTGGGCAAACTCATCAGGAATCAGCATTCAGAGATTTCCAACTAACTAACTGCATGTTCAAATATCTGAAATCTACTTTACCCAAAGACAAAAACAATGGGCAAGATCCAGCCAAAGACAAATATCAAAGAAAGACCCTCTCATGGTCAATATGGCAGGTTGTTCTTCCCTATGCACGATCCCATTCATGTTCCTCTTGAGAACATACAACATACTAAAGAGAAAAGCAGGATGTTGAATCATTCTCTGCAAAACATGAAGTGTGAGGTATGTTTCAACTGCATTTCCTCGTAGGTGTGAAGAAACCTGCTGCCTGGGCAGCCGCTTGCTCAGTACAAAGTTAACACGGGGGGGGACGGGACTCTGCTCAACTTGAGAAAAGCTGCTCTACCAACCCTGCTCTGTGTGCATCCTAAAATCAGAAGAAGAAAAGAGAGCAGGGGAAGGGGGGTATAAAGAGACATCATAGGAGCAATTAAATGGTTTATTGTAGAAGAAAAGGGCAGTGGATATTAAAGATGAAGAGAGAAGTCTCTCTCTCTTGCAAAGCATTTTTTAAAAAAAACACCAAGATTTTATTCTGCAAAGAATAAGTTCTGCAAAGAATAAGTTTTTGCTTTCCTGCATTCAAAGTATTTTCCTGTCTGCTTATAGCAGAGTATGTTTCTCCCTCATTGCATTTATTTGTAACCACTCTGAAGATGAGACAAGAGCTATTGCTCTTTTGGCTGCATGCTCTCTGAACTAATTAAAGGACCTCAGAAAGCAATCCTCTGATTTTTCTAGCAGAGTTCACTCAGAAGTTCCTTTTGTTTTAAGAGGCCACAGTGAGAGATGGTTAATATAAATCCATTTGGAAAAATCCATTGTTATTTAGCTTTACAGCTGAGAACAACAGGTCAAACAGTGCACACAGATAAGCCTTCCAGATATGCAAAGAAACAGAACTGAATTTTCAGCCTTGGAAATACTTCATGTCTCGAGCAACTCTAGATTCATATTTGTGGAGTGTGGAAATAAGAAACTGAAGAAAATGGCAGAAAGGCTAAAGAATGATAGGATAACAGGATGAGTAAATACTAGGGATATGCAGTCAGAATTTTACCAATCAAGATCTGACCTTAATCATACCTATTTGTAAATATTCCAGATGCTTCATATTGAAAGCCAATTATTTCTGACATTTGGAAATTATCAGCTAAATTTCACTTCAGAGTAGTTCTTGTACTTTGCTGTCTGTTTTCAGTGTGCTATGCAGTGGGACAATCCTGGGAGACAGTGATGTAGAAGACATGTGTCTGATAGGGATTCACCCTATCTTAACAGTTAGCATATCTTCCAACAAAAAAGGATTGCCCTGATAGGCATTTCTATGTACAATATGTCCATCGCCAATAAACATGTTGAGGATCTGAGAAGCCTGATTTTTATATAAACTCGTCTGGGTTTTCATGAGTTATACCATGCTATGGGCTGCAATTTTTATACAGGAGTAATGTATTGGCAGGCAGGCAGGCAGGACAATTGCAGAGGGCAAAGGTAGTGAACCCACCTTTCCACAATGGTTATCTTCAGAGGCCCAGCTTCGGGTGCCACCACTTTCTTAGATTAGGTGGGTGGCAACCCAGGAGAGGGCCTTCTTGGTCATTGCACCAAAGCTCTGGAACTCTCTCCCCAGGGCGAGCAGATTTATGCTTGCCCATAAAGTCAAATGGACCTAACTAGGTTCCAGGAAGCTCTGTGGGATCCGACTCCCTCTGACAACTCATTGGATATGCTGGTGGAAAACTGGCAATCCTGTCTTTCCGAAGCCATTGACAAAGTTGCTCCCCAGCATCCTCTTTGCCCCCATACCAAACTAGCTCCGTGGTATACCCCAGAGCTATGGCGGATGAAACGGGAACTAAGGCAGCTTGAGAGAGGGTGGCATCGAGCTTGTGATGAAGTGACAAGAACATCCTATAGGTCAGTTATGAGAACCTATGAGATGGCAGTGAAGACCACAAAGAAGGGTTTCTACATGACCTCCATTGTGTCTGCTAGCTCTCGCCCAGCCCAAGGATTTTGGAATTATTTGGTCACTGACTAACTTACCACAGGGCATTCCAAATGCTAGGGAATTGGTGATAGGCTATGAGGCATTTACGAGCCATTTTGCAGACAAAGTCTTGTCACTCCGCCATGACCTCCCAGGACAAAGTTGGCAAGAGTCTGGTGGCTATGAAGCCTACCACATGTCTTTTAGATCCCTGCCCATCATGGCTGGTTAAAGCTTGCAGTGATGAGATGCAGATTCCCCTGAAGGAAATCATCAACTTGTCCCTTTCAACAGGGACCTTCCCAGGGGGACTGGAGGAGGTGGTGGTCTGCCCTCTCTTGAAAAAATCTTCATTGGACCCTACGGTTTTTAATAACTACCGCCCAGTATCTAACTTACTGTTTCTGGGTAAGGTAATCGAGAGGCCAGTGGCGACACAGCTCCAGACTTTCTTGGAGGATGCTAAGATCCTGGACCCCTTCCAGTCTGGCTTTCGCCCAACCCATGGGATGGAGACAGTGTTGGCCACCCTGACTTCTGGAGACACCTGGATCGAGGTGCATCGGCGCTGCTGATACTTCTTGATCTGTCGACAGCATTCAGCATGGTTGACCATGATGTGTTAAACCATTGCCTTGCCGACACTGGGATATGGGGGCTTGCCTTGCAATGTCTAGCCTCCTTCCTTCGAGGTCGGGGACAGAGGGTGGCGCTTGGGGGAGAGTTGTCCCGGCAACACCCACTGGAATGTGGGGTGCCGCAGGGAGCAATTCTCTCCCCTATGTTATTTAATATCTACATGTGCCCCCTCGCCTAGATTATCCAGAGGTATGTCATCAGTACACAGACAACACTCAGCTCTATCTACTGATGGATGGCCACCCAAGAGATCTGGAGGAGGCATTACAGGCTGTGGCTGGATGGTTACATCAGAGCCAACTGAAGTTGAATCCACCTAACTGGGACAGGGGATTAGGCTCCCAGTCTTTGATGGAGCTCCATTGGTCCTGGCGTCAAGGGTGAAGAGCCTAGGGGTGTTCCTGGATGTCTCCCTCTCTATGGAGGCCCAGGTCACTGCCACTGCCAGGACTGCCTTCTTTCATCTGAGGCAAATCAGGTAGGTGCCCCCATATCTCTCCTCCCAAGACTTAGCTACAGTGATCCATGCAATGGTCACTTCTAGATTGGATTATTGTAACTCCCTCTACGTGGGGTTACCCCTGACTCTGTTCTGGAAGTTGCAGCTAGTGCAGAATGCAGCAGCGCGGGTGTTGACGGTGATGCCTGTGTGGGCGCACATCCACCCAGTGCTGTGTGACCTGCACTGGCTGCCTATTGAATTCTGGATCCGTTTCAAAGTGTTGGTACTTACCTTCAAAGCCCTATATGGCCAGGGGCCAGCATACCTTCGAGACTGCCTCTCCCCATATGAGCCCTGTAGAGCATTGAGGTCCACCAATCAACATCTTTTGGTGGTCCCCAGCCCCAGGGACATCTGACTTGCCTTGACCAGGGCCAGGGCTTTTTCAGCCCTGGCCCCTGCCTGGTGGAATGAGCTTCTGAGTGAGATCAGGGCCCTGTGGGATTCATTATAATTCTGCAGGGCATGCAAGACAGAGCTCTTCCACCGGGCTTTCAGTTGAGGCAATAGGCGTCTCCCTCCCTCCTTGGGTTGGCCCCTATTTTATAGCCTGGGTCTGAGATCCTAAACTGTACAGATATCTGAGAAATTTATTTCCAGTATTATCAGCCACTGAAGCAATTGGCTTTTAATAAGAGTTATATGTTTTAACATTGTTTTAATTGTATTGTATTGATATTGTTGTACTATATTTATATTGTTGGAACCCACCCTGAGACCATTAAGGGGAGTGTGGGATACAAATACAAAAAAAAAAGAAAAAAATAAAAATTCATCTGTCCCCTTCTGTTGCCATCTTCTGCCAGAGGGTGAAGACTTTTTTTTGTTTCATTTGGCTTTCCCCCAGTGAGCCCTCTTTCCTGACCAATGTTTTAATCACTGTGTTTAGGCCTTTGTGCATATTTTAGCTCTGTTTTTAATTGTTTTAATAAGGTGTGTGTTGGGAGGGTGGATTTTAACAGTTTTAAAGTTTGATTTTATTATGTATGCTTGAATGAGTTAGACCCCTTGGTGGCCCTTCTGAGGGCAGAAAGGCAGGATATACATTTTGTAAAATAAATTTAAAAAATAGTAATTATGGCTTGACTCCTGTGATGGACAGCTGCTCACCTGAAGACTGAAGAAGGAATGGGGGCATATGGTTACCCCTTCCCTACAATTGGCAGTTAGTTCACTTGCGCTGACAAGAAGTGAGACAACTTTGCATGCACACACTAGCAGACAGACAGGTTTCATAACTAGCTTTAATTCTGATATTAAAGAATGCAACCCTTTTAAAAGAACAAAATGACTGAATGTTACCTCCCCCCTTTTTTGGGGGGGGACGTCCCATTAGCAACTTCCATCATAACAGATCTTGGGCAATGTGCATACAGAAGTAGATTTCTGCCTGTTTATTCCTGGCTGGATATGAACATATTTTATGTATGCCACACATGTTTCCAGAGCCCACTTAGAAACGGATTGATAGAGTTTATCAGTTATTTGCAAAGGGAAATAAGGCACTGGAAATGTTTCTTCATCTAACTTGTTGTTGTTGTTCAGTCGCACAGTCGAGTCCGACTCTTCGCGACCCCATGGACCAGATTACGCCAGGCCCTCCTGTCTTCCGCTGTCCGCTGAAGTTTGCTCAATTTCATGTTCATTGCATCGATGACACTGTCTAACCATCTCATTCTTTGCCGTCCCCTTCTTCTTTGACCTTCAGTCTTTCCCAGCATCAGGTTCTTCTCCAGGGAGTGCTCCCGTCTCATTTGGTGGCCAAAGTATTTGAGCTTCAGCTTCAGGATCTGGCCTTCCAGGGAACAGTCAGGGTTGATTTCTTTTAGGATTGACTGATTTGATCTCCTTGCAGTCCAAGGGACTCTCAAGAGTCTTCTCCAGCACCATAGTTCAAAAGAATCTATTCTTCGGCGCTCGGCCTTCCTTATAGTCCAACTCTCACAGCCATACATTACTACGGGGAATACCATTGCTTTGACCATGCGGACTTTTGTTGGCAAGGTGATGTCTCTGCTTTTTATCATGCTGTTTAGGTTTGCCATCGCCTTCCTCCCAAGGAGCAGGCATCTTTTAATTTCATGGCTGCAGTCACCATCTGCAGTGATCTGGGATCCTAGGAACGTGAAGTCTGTCACTACTTCTACGACTTCCCCTTCTATTTGCCAAGGAGTGATGGGGCCAGATGCCATGATCTTAGTTTTTTTGATGTTGAGCTTCAAGCCCACTTTTGCGCTCTCCTCTTTCACCCTGAGCAAGAGAGTCTTTAGGTCCTCTTCACTTTCTGCCATCAGAGTGGTATCGTCTGCATATCTGAGGTTATTGATCTTTTCCCCAGCAATCTTAACTCCAGCTTGTGATTCATCCAGGCCAGCATTTCGCATGATGTACTCTGCATATAAATTAAATAAGCAAGGTGACAATATACATCCTTGTCGTACTCCTTTTCCTATGCTAAACCAATCAGTTGTTCCATATCCGGTTCTAACTGTTGCTTCTTGACCCTTATACAGGTTTCTCAGGAGACATGTGAGGTGGTCTGGTACTCCCATCTCTTTAAGAACCTGCCATAATTTATTGTGATCCACACAATCAAAGGCTTTAGCATAGTCAATGAAGCAGAAGTAGATGTTTTTCTGGTACTCTCTTGCTTTCTCCATAATCCAGCGAATGTTGGCAATTTGATCTCTAGTTCCTCTACCTCTTCGAAACCCAGCTTGTACTTCTGGCAGTTCTCTATCCACGTACTGTTGGAGCCTAGCTTGTAGGATTTTGAGCATGACCTTGCTAGCGTGTGAAATGAGTGCAATTGTGCGATAGTTTGAACATTCCTTGACGTTGCCCTTCTTTGGGATTGGATTGGAATGTAAACTGACTTCATCTAACTAAAGGTTTATAATTACTGTTTTTCTAAAAAGAACTTTGCATGCCTACAGTTAGAGATTTTAGGCTTCAGGTCTTTCTCTGTTTTGTTTTCTAAAAAGTCCTGGTTCTGGGGATAAGAAAGTTAGCTTGCACCTATATTGAACATGATAGATGGTATTGAAATAATATGTCATTAATGTTGTATGTGATTATTTGTGGGGCAAAAATGTTTTTAAGAGGTGTGAAGAGTTCCCAATCACTTAAATGGTTTACAACCCCTGTATGATGCTGCTTCCCCACCCTTTTCTTTTCATGATGTGATTCCAAGCAAGAAGGCATCATATATGAATAGATTACAACACCCCATAACCAGTTCATTGACACTGTCATGTAGATCTAATGACATCCTCTCATTGCCCTCATCCCAAAGAGGAAAGAGGGAGAGCTTACATGCTGTGCTAATGATTTCATCACCAGTGTGGCCAGACTTTTGCCCAAATTTTGCTCTACTTGTGCAGAGTTATGCACAACTAGCTTCAGCAGAATAAGAACATGAATATATATCCATACACATTCAAACAAACAGAGCGATGGGGTGTCTGGGAGCAACCCCCACATCCCCAAATTTACAGGAATGCAAGACTTGGAATGTGCAACATGGGCATCTCTGGTCACAGCCACCAGAGCTTCCCCCTGCCCTAGGCAGCCCCACAAGCGGCCCAGGAGAGCAGATAATCACAAGGTAGTCAGGAGGCACAGATGGACATGGCTCCATGGTTGATGAGACTATGCCCAAAAGCAGGAAGAATGCTTGCATGGATGGCCCTGAGGATGCTGGGCCTGGCATTAAGCCAGCTCAGCTGGATGGGGCAAACTGCTCAGAAGGGGAAGAAACCAAACAGAAATCCATCACTGGCCATAATAAAGGTCACATCTGACAAGCAGCCTTCCCTTCCCTTCACTTCCTGTGGGTGGCTAATCCCACAGGAAACAGGGACAGGTGAGGAGGTGGGCATAGCCAATAGGGTCTGCTTCATAAAAGCTAAGGACTCAGGCCAAGGAGGACTGGTCCCAGATCCTGGTGCCTAACTGGCTGGAAGGGAAAGCAGTGGGAAGAGAAGAGGAAAAGTGACAGTAAACTGAAACCTTTCGCCACTCAGGTCTGAGGCCTGCCAAGGAGTGAGGGTATGGAGGATGCTCTGGCCCCTACCAATCCCAATGACACTACAGAGACTTACACAGTGATAGACAACATTCATATTGTACACACTAATGTGGATGTATGTCACCTACTCCTTGTTATTTGTGCTAGCAATATGAGATCCAGCTGTATAAGACATAGTGCCAGCCATATGAGATACTAGCCTGATACCCATGCTTCGCTATGGTATTTAAGTTCCATAAATCCAGTTATAATACTGATGATGTGAAGTCTGAAATGTAACATTTGTTGTAGGAATTCTAATGGAGAAGATTGTAGTGTAAAAAATGAAGTGAGACATATGTACTTTTTCTCTCTCTACTGAAGGACCTCTCTCTAGACCACATTGGTGGTTCTGCCCTCAGGGGCTAGCATCACCAGGCTGGTTGGTGAGCTCACTCTGGAGCAGGCCACATAGAACTGTCCATTTAAGAAGCAAGTTGTTTGTTAAGTCAACTCCTGCCACCTTCCACGAAAGTGATGGCCTCTCTAGTTGTGTTCCTGGATTGTTTCACTTATACGGAGACTGTGTTATTCTGAGCACCTCAAGGTGATCTCGCTGGTACTTGGCCTGTGCAGCTCAGTGCCCTGCAGGAGTACTATGTGCAAATGTCTTTGCCTCATTCCTAAGTTGCCTCCTCCTTGTAGCATTGGTGTATCTGGTTCGACGTTTGACAGGAGCTTTCTTGGGGGCAGTAAGAGATGAGAGGTGTAAGGGGGAGTTGGTATGAGGGAGTGATGATGCGGTGAACATTTCCTCAGGTTCATGAGGGAGCAATGCATCAAAATGGCTCCTAGAAATGTCCTTTACTATCTCCCCATAAACATTCTTTAACTCAATTGCCATGCTGGCTTTTTTGAAAAATATCTATTCAGGAGTCTTAAATAGCTGATTTCTGTAACTGTCCTCAACTGTCTACAGTCTCTTCTAACTGTGTTTTTACCTCAGAACATTGAGATCCACAGCTGAGCAATTAGAGGGAGGTGGGTGCAAGTAGCCAAGTTTTACCTCAGAACTCTGAACTACACAATTGACCAATTGGGGGAGGGGGCAGGCAAGGAGGCAGCAGCTTGGGGAAACACATTTTGCCCTTTTTTACCCCATTAGGGGTTATGTTTCTCAGAAATCTCTTCGGAGGGGGCATGACGGACTTAAAGATCTGGGACCAGCAGAGAATAAAACACAGAACACTGCTGGGACACATGACAGAGTGAGGAGGGGGCCATTTAGCTCAGAACCCTCAGTGATTGGCAGATAACAGACAAAAGATTCCGTTTGGAATGGGCAGTTGAGGGAAGCTGCGAAGGAGTTCGGTGTGTGACAGAGAGTGGAGAAGAAGCCTGTCAGAGAATTGAAGCAGCTCTCTGTGGAAGAACCTGGTTTACTGAATTCCTCAAAAGGAAAGGGACAGTGACCAGATGGTTAAAAACTTAACACAGCATAGTCATACACTATTGAGACCTCTCTCCTTAAAAAGGGACTGGAGGTGGTTTAGAAAGGTCTAAAGGATGGTCTGGCAGGAGTCTGGAAAGCTGGCATGGTGACCAGGAAGACCCAGAGAGACCGGTTTGTAAAAGCCCAAGGAAAACCACAAAGCAGTTGCTGGAGAAGAGGAGTGTAGGCATGTTTAGAGAACTGATGAACGTCTATGTATGAACTGAAAGTAGTAACCATACCGCCTAAGTGAACGTAAGGGCAAACATTTAGCCTGAAAGGAAACAAATTATCCTCTGTATATATCTTCCATCCCCCTGTTGAGTTTTCTGAAAATAAAGTACTATTCTGTTTTTGAAGTGGACAAGCCTTGGTGCCTGGCTCTTAACAACAAAAAGCAAATATACCTAGCAGTGGTCCTCAACAGATATATAAAGTCAAAACAATTACCCTGAAGACACATTTAAAAATTTGCTTAGAGAACTGGTCAGAAGAAATCAGCAGCAGCTCTGACCAGGCACCACACGCAGACCCTCACAGTATTGTCAATATAGAAGGGGCGTGTGACGTAATGCTAGGAATGCACTCGCCTTATTTTGGGTTTCTTGGTGCAGGGGTTTGGCCTGGGCATTGAATTTGGAGGGAAGGGCATACCCCCCCCTTTTTTTTTTTTTTACAAAAATGCTTCTCATTCATGTTACTACATATTCAAAACATCATCCAAGCAATCAGATATTTTTTTTTTTGCAAAAACCCTCCTAAAAAGGAGAGAAATTTATTCTTTTTATATATAGAAAGAGGTAGGGTATATAGATGGACTAAGAAAAGAGCAGAGTGAGTATCCTGTTAATGGGGGTTAGTTTAAGTTAGTATAGATACATTTTTTGACGGTCACCGTGGTCTAAAAGTCTTCTTTTTAAGTTAACAAAAATCCAAAATAACTCTGTTAATCAGGTTAGTAATGTCCTTTGGGGTTAATTATTAATCAACTCCTTTCAGACGTTTCCCGAACAGTCATTTCTTTGGTTGTCTTCCTTTGGTGTCTCTCAAGTTATACGATGGGCCCTCTTTAGCTTTTCCACCTCCCGCTCCGGCACCTCCCTCCTCTGGACCGCTGTCATCTTCGCTACTTGTCCAAATTGCGAGAGCTGCATCTTCCTCTGAGCTGGCGTGCCTCTTCAGGAACTCTTGTGCTTTGAAGATGGAGTCAATCTTTTCTCTTTTATCCTTGTACTTAAACACTAGGCCTTCCGGGAAAGTCCATCTGTATGTAATCTGATGCTTTTGTAGAAAATTGGTCAATCCTTTATACGCTTTTCTCTTCATCCGGATTTCATATGGCACATCTTTCAAAGTTCTGATAGTCTGTTCTCCAATTTTCAAGGGCACCGCTGAAACTGCACGCAGAATTTGATCTCTAGTACTCTGTTTAACAAACTTGACCACCACTTCTGCTGGCAGGTTATTTTTCTTTGTAAAGGTGGAGTAGGCCCTATAGATCCTATCCATCTCTTCTTTTAATTCATGCTGATCCCTGCCAGTTACTGGTGCCAAGGCGTTTGCTAGTATAGATCTGAGATCTTCATTATCTTCTTCTTTAATGCCCTGAAAACGAAGCGTCAGATTCGATTTCTCCATTTGAAGCATCAAAATTCTTTTTTCTTGCTCATCCTGATGTTTTTCCAACTTGTTGACCTTTTTCTTAACTTTTCCGATGTCTTCCGTCGAGACCAAGCACTTTTGCGCAATATCCTCCATCTTCTTAGACGTTTCTGTCAGTTGCTTTTGTTGGCTGCTGAGGACACCTTCCATATTAGTTAAAGTTTCGCTGATTTTCTGTATTTGGACCAGCAGAGGGTGCAGTAGCTCGCTTGTCTGTTGACTGACAGCAGGCTCTGGGGGGGATTACCCGGACCGGAAGTCCCGCCTCCCTTCTTTTCCGGTTTAAGAGGGACCTTCTTCATGGCCGACATCTGTTTTATTTGTTTACTTATTAAAAGTTCGCGAAACGTCCCTCAGGAGACCCGTTTACTCTCAAACTTCAGTAGCACCCCAAAGGTATTTTCCTCAGCCCTTCTTTCCTAATAGCCCCCTTCGCTTTTTTTTTTTAAAGTCCCGCTTCTCACTGGGGGGGGGATTCCCCCTCCTCCCAAGCGCTCGTTCGCTCAAGGGGAAAGGATTCGGGTTTTCGCTTCAAAAATTAGACCTTCGACTCACGGTTCACCGCCGATTTTCCTTTTGCTTGAATTCATATCGCTATTCCTCACTCCTGGAAGTCGGTGGCACTGCTAAGTCCCATTACGGGCACAACGCAGCGGGGCCGATTGGGGCGGGGAGAAAGCCTCAATTTCCTGGCTAACTGCCGGCAAAGAGGCTACTCCCCAAAGCGCCCCCGGTTCGGAGCCTTTTCCTAAGGCTCACTAGGGTCTTTCGCACATGCGAAGCCCCCCTGACTGCGTGTGGGCTAGCCGCCTCCGGGAACGTCCCAAGACGCGGCCGCCATTCGCAACGCCGAAACCGAAACCCCAAGCAATCAGATATTAAGCAAGTTCATGTGAACCAATTTTCTAGAACCCACATTGTGAAAAGTTAAACTAATAAAGGAAACCAGTTTTCTACAAATTTGGGGTATATTTCCATTGTGGGTGGGAGTGTGGCTAAGCTGGACCAGCAGCATCACTAAGGTGATCCTGCTGGGGCAGCGTCCCTGATGATTAAAGTACCCTGGTCCTGCTCCTACACCTGACAGACACCCGCCTGTCTGGTGTTTGGGGGGATTATGTTTAAAGGGATCAGGGAGGCTGGGCCAGCAGCAGGGCTATGGCAATCCTGCTGAGCAAACCTCCCTGGCAGCTTTAAGCATCCCACCTCCTCTCCTACATCAGACAGGCAGCTGCCTGTCTGGTGTAGGGGAGGGAGGGGAATGAGTATTAGAAGCCACTGTGGAGGTGGGATGGGCAGGATCACTAAGGCATTACTGCTGGGGCAGGCATCCTGCAACTGCTGCTGCACCTGACAGACAACTGTCTGTTAGGTGTAGGAGGTGGGGGGGAGTGTGTTGGAAGCCATCAGAGAGGCTGGGCCAGCAGCATCACTAAGGTGATCCTGCTGGGGTGGCATCCCTGATGGATTAAAAGTACCTGGTCCTGCTCCTACACCTGACAGACACCAGCCTGTCTGGGGTTTGTGGGGATTGTAATTATAGGCATCAGGGAGGCTGGGCCAGCAACAGGGCTGAGGCAATCCTGCTAAGCAAACTTCCCCAGTGGCTGTAAGCATCCCACCTCCTCTCCTACACCTGACAGGCAGCTGCCTGTCCAGTTTAGGAGAGGGAGATGGGGGGAGTATTAGAAGCCACTGTGGAGTAGGGGTGTGCAAAAAAAAAACAAAAACTTGGCCCGATTTGGATTCAGCAAAATTGGGCAGAATCAATTTCAGCCTGCAGGAAGACTCCCAAATGTCAGTTTTGGCAATACAAGATTATTCGGGAGTCTTTCAGCCAGCCGAATGTCAATTTTGGGCCCATTATACCCTATAGGCCTTTGAAGTCAATGGTGAAAGCATAGGGTATATTCTGGGGGATGGAGGCGAGGGGGCTTGAGGGAGAGGCTCCAAACTCACAGGATAGCTGCTGGATCCTCTCCCTAAGACACCCACCATTTTTCAAGAAGATTGGACCAGAGGGTCCAATTTTACGGGCCCCAAAACAGGTTGCCCCCATCCCCTCCATTGTTCTCTATGATGGGGGAGAAGTTACATTTTTCCCATTATGATTTTAATGGCTCTGGGGGGGAAAGAGTTTGAGGGAGAGGCTCCACATTTTCAGTGTAGGTTTGGGAGCCTCTCCCCACATAAACTCCCATGTCCCAAAGAAATTGGACCAGTGGGTCCAATTCTATGTGTACCCATACAGGTTACCCCCATTCCCTCCATTGTCTCCAAGGGGAAACCCAGCCAGCAGCACTTAAGGCAGGCAAGCAGGCAGCACCAGCATCAGACTCTCCTAGAGAATCTCAGGGAAAGTGAACTGTCTTGGGAGATGCTTGTCTGCCAGGAGAACAAGTAGCACACACCAGAACAAGTGGCACTGTGACAGTAGAAGCATGCCACAGTGCCACACAGAAACCCCAAAAGACCAACAGGAACAACATTTATACAGGCCTTGCCATGTATAAATTGATGGTGCAACCTCATTGGACCACTCACACCACACACACCTCAAAAAGGATATTTATAGCACTAGCAAAAGCACAGAAAAGGGTAACTGCAATGATAAGAGGAGGACACTTTCCCTATGAAGAAAGGTTAAGGCACTTGGAGCTCCTAGCTTTGAGAAACAATGACTGAGGGGTGACATGATAAGAGGTTTACAAGACTATGCATGTGATAGAGCAGGTAGAGAAAGAAGTACTTTTCTCCCTTTCTCACAAGATAAGAACTCATGAGCGCTCAATGAAATTGCTGAGCAGTCAGGTTAGAAGTTAGAACAGATGAAAGGAGGCACTTCTTCACCCAAACAGTGATTAACACGTGGAATTCACTGCCACAGGAGGAGGTGGTGGTGGCTGGCATGAATAGCTTCCAGATGGAATTTGATGAACTTATGGAGGCTGGAGCAGAGCAGTGGTCCATCAGTGGCTGGTGGCTAGTAGCTATAGATAAGAAGGAATTCTTGGTCTCTGGGGCAAGTGATGCTCTGGTGCTGGGGGGGCAACAGTGGGAGGTCTACTAGTGTCGTGGCCCCACTGGTGGACCTCCTGATGGCACCTGGTATTTTTGGCCACTGTGTGACAGAATGTTGGACTGGATGGGCCATTGGCCTGATCCAACATGGGCTTCTCTTATGAACTTATATAGCATCAGAGAATCTTTGTCAATGGGGGCCTTTCTGAAAGGGCAGCAGAATCAGTGCATTGAATGCTGTAGTGCCAGCCTGGTGACAGAATCCTATGCCTGCCACTGCCTGCCTGCCAGCCTGTACAGCATTACTGCATTCAAAAGCTTCAAGACAGGCTCCCCCCACCCAGACCCGGGGAAACTGCGAAAGGAAGGATAGGTGGAAGTGGGTTCCACACAACTTTAGCTAACCTCTCTCTTCCCTGACACCCCCCTAGCTTGTCACCTCACCTCACCCGTAAGATCAGATGGACTGCAGAATGGACTGCTTGGGAGGACAGCATGTGGCAGATGCTAGAAGTCAAGAAAGTGCTTTCCCTAGGTCAACTTCCTCCAGACTTCGCAGCAAGAGACAGACAGCTGGATAGTCATTCCCACACTGACTTTCCTGTGTTTTCTCTCCTGTACCTCACTATCCCTTTGATTTGTAGAATGGAGATCTTAGGGAGAAAAACTTCCTTTCTTCCTTTCATGTGTCCCACACCTGCCTCCTCCTTTAGCTAGTACTCCTTTATCCTATCTCTCATCTTTCCTATCCACATTGTAGTTCTCAAAGTAAAGAGACTAGTATTAGCCTGTTAAAACATGGCTCTGTGTACCTTTTTGGCCCTCCAAGCCTACCTATCCAGGTTGGATCTTCCCCCAATTACTTCCTCCCTTCAAAGCAGCTGAACCCACTGCTATTGTGGGACATGCCAGCTCTACAAGACTGAGTATCCCCTTTACCCCTTGTCAAGTAGTCCTGAGAAGGACTGCTTGTCTTGTCAATGGCCCACTGGGCAGTGTGGACAGGGGGATCCCAGGATTGCCTGCCTGAGGGATGTTCTAGCTCCTTAGCATGACCCAGTGTGTACCACGTGGAGGTGAGCTAGAGTTGCACCCCCCAAAAAAGGCTCAAAATCTGGGTAGTGGTATTTTGTGGGACTGCTACCCAGTCAGTCCACAAGCATACCCTTACCCATTAAGCCAGGGAAGGAAGGCCTCAGAAAGAGAGAGGGAAGGGTGTTGCTCTTTGTCCACCCTGATCAGCCAGCTGTGATTGTCCCATTTGAGAAACCTTAGCCTATCCTTTCCTCAGGTTTCCCCCCCCCACTTTGGAACTGGACTGGTTTAAAACTTGGTGATCCTGCTTCTCCCTAGCTGAAGGTTTTATGAAGCTAGCCTAGAGATGGAAACAAACATTTTTAGAAGTGCTTGTGTCTCTTTACTAAACTTCTCCTGGCTACTGTACTAGGACAAACCTTATTTCCTAGGAAGGAAATGCAGGTAATGTGTAAGCACCGGCCTTCAATGAAGGTCAGGTGCACAGAACACTGTTTTCTGTAAGTACTTACTTAAGCACTGCTTTTAATGAAACCCCTCCTGACCTCTTTTAATATTATCCTATTCTGGCCTAGTTAGGTATATAAACTAGAGCCCTACACTGGATTACTTATGGTTTTTTTTTAAAAAAAGAGTTCCTAAACAGACCCTTATTACACTGACCTATTTAAATCAATGGCCCTAACAAACCAGAAACAGGCACCCACACCAAGCCTAGAAAACAGAGCAGAGCAAGCACCTGACCTCACCTCACCAACAGCAACCAGAAGAAAATATCTAACAAACAAACAAACAAACTAACAGGAATCTATCTATAAAACCAGAAAGCAATCAAACACACACTATCCTTATCTAAAGCAAAAAACCCAAGAACAGTAGAACCAGGTTCAAACCCAGACAAAAAAACAGAGACTGATTTCCCACTACAGCTGCCTCAGGGTTGCATCGCCGTTTGCCCTGATACTATTCGTCAATTTCACACCCGAAGCCGCGGGGCTGCATTTGACCCGCGGCTTCGCCTGATTTCCCCTGCAGTTTCGTGATCCTCAAAAAACAGGATCACGAAACTGCGAGGGAAATCGGGTGAAGCCGCGGGTCAAAATGCAGTCCCACAGCTTCGGGTGTGAAATTGACGAATAGTATCGGGGCAAACGGTGGCGCAACCCCGAGGCAGCTGTAGTGGGAAATCAGCAAGACAGTGCAACCCATAAACTTTAAACCCACACAGACACAACCCTTACCCCACCAAATGGGGTGGGGGAACCAAGGCAAGCAAGAACCCCCAGCCACCCAAGCAACAACAGCAGCCACCAGAACAACTTTTTAAACTTATAAACTATAAAATATTGCAGAAAAAAACTTTAAACTGGTTTCCACCAAACAGGGGAAAAACAAATCAAGCAAGACCCCCACCCCCAAGCAACAGCAGCAGCAACCACCAGGACAACTTTTTTAAACTTATAACCTTTTAAACTATAACATATTACAGAAAAAAAAGTTTAAACTGGTTTAACAGGAGAAAAAACCAAAGCAGGCAAGCCCCCCCCCACCCAAGCATCAACAACCAAGCAACAACAATACAACTTTTAAAAATAAACAACAGTATAACTTTTAAACTGTTAAAAATAAACTTTTTATGCTGTTAGAAAGAAAAGACCTAAACCCCCCAACACCCACTCCAGGGAACCCAGGAGAACCCACCCACAAAGACGAATCCATCCCTAACCCAAAGAAACTTAAAAATAGAGGGGGGGGAGAAAAGCCCTTTAAAAATTAAAGAGAAATCAACTCACCCAAAGAAATTAAAAAATAAAGGGGGGGGAGAAAAGCCCTTTAAAAATTAAAGAAATTCCACTTTAATCCTTACCTTTTGATGGCTTCTGGTGCCTAGGAGTCCAGGAGTCCAGGGAGGCAGCAGTCCAGGCAGGCATAGAGAGAGCAGCCAGCAGCTGAAGCCAAAGGCCAGTGCAGCACAGTCTCTCTCAGGCAGCCAGGTAAGTGCCCTCCCCCTCCCAAGCAAGGAAGGTGGTATGCAAAGCAATGCTAACAACCTTGCAGGCTGCAGATGCATTTGCAAGCTGCAAATGCATGGCAGCAATTGGCTAAAACTGGCCTCCCCCCCCCCTCCCTGGAACCAGGGAAGAGGTGGGGAAAGGCCAATTTAGGTGGGGAAAAACAGCAAGAGGCTCTTGCTGCCTTTCCCTGCTGCTTTCCCTGGCTGGTGGCTGCTTTTCAGGCTGCCGCTGAATTGCCACCGAATTTCAGTGGTGGCTTTCAGCAGTGGGCCAATTCAGATCAGAGAATATGAATTGGCCTGCGGCTGCCCGAAAGGGGGCTGAATGGGCCATTTTTGGGGGTAGCAGGTCTGGCAGGATCACTAAGGCGTTACTGCTGGGGTGGGCTCCCTCATGGCTTTAAGCACCCTGCAACTGCTGCTGCACCTGACAGTCAACAGCCTGTTAAGTGTAGGAGGTGGGGGGAGTGTATTGGAAACCATCAGAGAGGCTGGGCCAGCAGCATTACTGCACCTCACAGATGGTTGTTAGCCATTCCTGATTTCCTCAACTGTCATTAACTCTGTGCAGTCTCCTGAAAGTGTTTTTGGTTTTTTTTTTTAACCTCAGAACACTGAGCTCTGCAACTGACCAATCAGAGACTGGGGAGGTGCGAGGAGGCAGCAGCCTGGTAGTCACATAGGAAGCAATGGGGGGAGCACATTTTACCCCTTTTGACCTCCTTAGGGGTTGAATTTCTAAAAATTCCTTCTTAGTGAGCATCTATGTCATGGTAGGAGCCTGAATTTCATGTTTCTAGGTCCAGGGGTTTGGCCTGGGCATTGATTTTATGGTGAGGGTACACTGGGGACGACCACCCTGTCTCGCCACAGTAAACAGAACTTGTATGCTGACAACTCATCCCGGTGGGCAGCAAAGGCTGTGAACTCTGCCCTGTCTACCACCACAGGCCACCCCCTCACCACCCAGCCCAGAACTTGGGAGATGACGGGGTCTCTGACTGAGCAGCGGGCAACTTCCACTGCCTGGAGGGGGGGATTGGGAAGGTCCTTGACTTGCAGAACATGGTGGGCCAGAGCTGGGCCATCCTCCATGACTGGCAAGGGCAGGTGACTCAGGGTGTCAGCATGGCCCATAGCCTTGCCCAGGCGATACTGCAGGGAGTAAGAGTAGCCAGACAAGAATATGGACCACCACAGGACCCACAGGGAAAGGACCTGTGGAGTCCAATGATCCGGAGCAAAGAGGCCGAGGAGGGGGTGATGGTCCATGACAATGGTGAAGGGCTGGCCATATACAAAGTCATGAAATTTTTTTACCCTGGCCACGATCACCAGGCCCTCCTAGTCAATCTGGGCATAGTTCTGCTCCACCACCGACAGCGTCCGGGAGTGGTAGGTGACAGGCACCTCCCGGCCATCCAGAAGGTGGTGGGCCAACACCGCACCAATGCCATAGGGGGACGCATCACAAGCCAGCATGACCAGCAGGTACTCATCGAAATGCACCAGAACTGTATTAAAGATTAGCAGCGCTTTGACCTCCCTGAAGGCAGCTGCCTGCCGGGGGGCCCATGACCAAGAGGCATGCTTGTCCAGTAGGTGATGCAAGGGTTCTGCTACCACCGCCTTATGGGGGAGGAAGGCATGGTAGAAATTCAATAGTCCCAGGAATGCCTGTAGTTCCACCTTGGAGTTAGGTGGGGGTGCCTCCACGATGGCTTTGATTTTGTCCCGGGCAGGATGTAAGCCATCCGCGTCAACCATGAAGCCCAAAAAGTCCACTGACGGAACCCCCAGGAGGCACTTTTCCCACTTCATCTTTAGGTCCACTTCGTAGAAGCGGCGGAGGACGGTGCACAGTCAGGCGGCAAACTCAGCAGGTGTTGCCGCGGTGATCAACACATTGTTGAAAAATGGTGTGACCCCCGAGATTCCTTTCAAGAGAGAGTCCATTAGTTGTTGAAAGAGACCCGGGACCACGCTCACCCCAAACTGAAGTCTTTTTACTTTGAAAGCCCCTCTGTGAGTGATGATAATTTGCGCCGCGGCAATGGCCTCATCCACCAGGAGCTGCTGGTAGGCCTGGGCTGAGTCCAGTTTGCCAAAAATCTTTGCCCCTGCCAGGGAGTCCAGCATGTGGCTGACAATCAGGACCAGATAAGCGTGGTCCTGAAGTGCTTTATTTAGTGTGCACTTGTAATCCATGCAGATTTGGACATCCCCGTTTGGCTTAACCAGGGTGACTATGGGGGTCTCCCAGGCAGTGTGGGAGACTGGCTCCAAGACTCCTTGACCCACAAGGTGGTCCAGCTCTGTGTCTATTTTTGGGTGTAGCACGAATGCAACTGTCATGGAGTGCATTTGAATGGGGGCCATGTTAGGGTCGAGTTGCAGCGACACCGGAGGGCCCATATAGCAACCCAAGGTCCCATAAAAAATTGACAGGAACTCATTGCAGACCTCTCGGAAGTCCTGCGATGCACATAGCTGTACCCCTTCTATCGAGATTCCCAATGGGGCAAACCATGCTCAGCCGAGGAGGCTGACTAAATCCCCCGCGACCACCAATTGACCGTCAAACCCCTTATACTGGACCCAGAAACTCCCCACACCCCTTATCAGAATGTGGTTCCTCTGAAAGTCTGTCAGGGTGAGGGTCGATGGGCACAGGCAGGGCCCCCCATGGGGACAGAGTCTTTTAAGAGTCTCCTCTGAAATAATGGAGGCCGCGGAGCCAGAATCAAGCTCCATAATGCAGGGGGAACCCTCTATTTGGACCCAGACCTGGATCTTCGGGGCAGAAGACTGGCTCAGAAGCCTCAGTACCTGTTCGGCTGGATCAGCTGCGAGAAAATAGAGTTCTTCCTTGGATTCGTCATCCTCATAGTGGGCATCTGCTCTCCAGTGGGGCTGTGTCAGTGCCTGCTGGGCTCTGGACCCTGGGATCAGCAGGGGTGTGCAATGTGCCCTGCACAGCCACACCCATGGCACTTGGCATCCCAGAACCAGCAGGTTTTCCAGTCGTGCTTGTCTCCTCAGCTTGTGCACTCCTCGGCAGGCACAGAGCGGGATGCAGAGCCTTGTTCCCGGCACTTGGAGGACTGCTGGGTATGGTGGACCTCCCCTCTGACTAGGTCGAGGTTGTCATCCTGCGTCTGGTGCATGGCGGCCATGATCAAGGGACAATTTCTCTCCCATGCCGTGGCAGTGGAAAGGGCAGAAGCTAGGAAGCACTTCTCATCCTCCATGATGCAGCATCGGAGCTTCTCGTTGCTCAGCCTGAAAACTAGTTGGTCTCAGAGGGCTGTCTCGAGATGGGCCCCGAAAGCACATTCTGAGGCGAGCCAGCGAAGCTCAGCCAGATACTCTGCTATCGATTCCCGTGGTTGTTGTTGCCAGGCATAGAAGGCCATGTGGCGTGCGATCTCCGAAGGCCATGGGACAAAATAATCCTGGAGCTTCTTGATTATATCCTCAAACAATGCATCAGCCAACTTTGTTGGGGAGAGCAGGTTACGGGCCAGCTGCACTGTGGTGGGGCCACAGGAGCTGATAAGGAGACCTTTCTTACATTTGTCGGAGGTGACCTCATAGAAGATTAGGATGGACTTGAGTCCCTCGACCCAGGCTTCCCAGTGATGCAGATGGGCCGGGTCAAATGGAGGGACAAGTCCTGGTCCTGGAGCGACTGCCATCGTGCTGCATGGATGTGGAGGAGGAGATGAAGCAGGAGGCGAAGAAGGTGTAGAGGTCACTTGATATTCTTCTGCATTCATCAGCTGGCGCCACGGTCATCCTCAGGTACTGGTCTTCCTCTGATGCCTCCACAGCCCAGACAGCTCAGCAGGATCCCACCTTCATCACCATTGTTATGTAGTGGGTTCAAGGCATGAAGAACCAGGACACAGCATGATTGTTAGCTCATAGTTTACTAGCACACACAACAGAAGAAAAAATACCGGCCCGATGGCCAACTATATACAGTCCCTGTGGACACCCCTAGGTCCCATTGGTGGGTTTAAACTTCCCACCAAGGTTCGTATTAGTGACCACTTGAGGTTTCAGGATCCTAGTCCCTATTGTCTCTTGAGCTCCAAGCTCTGGTAAACATTGCTATCGCCTAGTGGTGGTCAGTGGACATAACATTAGCCTAAGTGTGGCAAGACTTTTTTTGGCAGGGAGGAAGGTTGGAAACATCTTTCACCAGCTCTATGAGATCTGGCCTGAATTTCTGTTCCTCCTTTATGGTAGGTATTTAGTACAGGTTTGATCAGTGGTGTGAGCCTTTGGTACAGGCCAAAGTATAAGAACCAAGAGTGGGCTTTTAGCCCATGGCTCACACTGTATAGCCTTGAGTGAACTGAGCCAGCAGATCCAGGACCAGCCCATGAACTGGAGTTGGAACATTTTTTTTCTTTTTGCTTATTTGTTTCAATTACATCTATTTTGTAAGCCACTTAGAGCTACTAGTGGGTACACAAGCACGATATAATAAACAATTGTAAATTTTCCAGATCCACATCTAGATGTCCTTACCTGTATTCTGCTAATACGTTAATAGTTTACTACCCATGACTTTAGGAAGCATTATCCCCATTGCCCAATGCGGATATTCCCACCTCTCTTTTTTTGTAAATGGATGTGAAAAATCATTGAAGAGGGAGGAATATTGCATGGGGCTGAAAGTGTTTATGAATAGCACCCCCATTTAGCTCAGCACTATATTTAATATTTTGTACAAGTCACAGCTTAAAAACTAATTAGGAGAGCCTATCTACTTCTGCACTCCAATACTGAGCATTGTTTGTGATATGAAACAACAATTTCTTTTCCAACAGATGAAATAAAACACCAGGGTTTTAATCTTTAGATAGTTATATCCAATCATTTAAAACTGTTGGATGTCTGAATAAGTAAACAAGATTCTCTCCAAGAATAATTTCAAATGGAACAACCTTTCCTCAAATGAGAGGTGTATGGGATTTTTTTAAATTACAGAAATTGATTACTCATTTTTCATTAGTCTCTATTCTTTTCATCATGGCTTTCAAGAGAGAACAATAATGAAGGCACAATTAAGTGGAGATGAGGGGGGGTCCATCTCTGTGAAAAAGGTATGCTGGACAATAGATCTAATGCAACATTCAGCCATTGAACCGGGACTTGTAAAAAGTTAGGGCAAGAGGTTAACTCTCCCACCTTCTGCATATCAACAGACCTTTTGGCTGTTTTCATAGAACAAAGGAGACAGAAAATCAACCGGATGAATTCCTCTGACAACTGATGAATTGTTTGGTCCCAATGAACAAAACCATGGCTCTCTCAAAGGCCATAGGACAAAGCTGAGCTTAGCCCCTGTTATTTTCTTGCTTGGTAACTGTTCGTGGTCCTAATTCATTTAAAGGGTTTCAAGAGGCTGTTGATATCCATTAGTACAGAGGTGCCTGAATCAAGTGCTTTGTTTCTTTCAACCCAAAGCCCACATATTGTTTGAGAGATAAATTCAGGTTGTATGATTTGTTCCATAGCTCCAAAGTGAGTCTTTCGTGGTGTCAGAATTTCAGTTTGATGCCAAAAATGCAACTAATCCCTCATTCCAAGTGGTGTTGTTTGAGCTGACCTGAACCTCGAGCCCTCAGTACTTTGGTAATATATTTTAAACCTTAGCTTTAATGTCTCTCTTTTTTAAAAAGTTACTGATTTTATGATCTGTCAACTACTAAAGTTATTTTTAAACAACTTACACATGTATATTTTTCAACCAAATTTCATTCCTCAACCTTCCGTTTTCACTTCTGCATAGCTCTTTCTATTTGAAACCTTCTTTAAGCATTCCTTACAACTGAAACCAAATGTTTAAATTGAACATGCATAATCAGAAGGAATTTGGAAAGGCGGGTCTTCCATTACCCTCCCCTCCCAGCAACCTTTGCAGGACCCCACCAAAGCATCATATAATGGTTGGGGGAGCCTCCTGAACAAAATGTCATGTGGTTTGGAAAGACTGATGTAAGGAGGGGAAATAGCAACTCCTGCACAAGTAGAGCATAGCTCTGAGTAAAGCTGACTTTGTTAGCACACAAGATGGGTCCCCTGACCATCAGCAGATGTTCAGAACTGCTGGGGGAAGGAGAAGAAAATCTGGTATTCAGACTTTCTGTGTTGCATATGGTATAGTCCAATCTGATGAACGTTTGCTAGTCCCTCATATACCTAACCATCCTTTATACCTCCATGTATACAACTCACAACATTCTATCTTGAAGACTCGTACCCCTTTAAAAAGCTCCACACTGCTCTGCTAATGGGGCATTCAGACATAAAGTGTTCCCTTTTGGCACAGTTAGTAAGGCTCTCCTCAGAGCACCAACCCCCAATTTATTTACTCAGAGAAATTAATATCCTTGAGCATTTTTTTGTTTCCAAAGGGATTTTTTTTTTGCCTTCATAACAATGTGGTTTAGCAGACAGCAAGGAGAGACTTTAATAAATGACTGTTTCATAAATGTGTCTACACTAACTCACTTATGTTTCAGTCAAAGGCTTACGGTAGAAGTGGATCCACTCTGATATTGTTAAACATGTGAGAAGCTGTAAGGATGAAATGTGAAAGAGAGGGAGAGAGAAGGTACACTGTGGATAAAGTATATTGTTCTTGTTGATGGCACTCTAGATTCAACTAAACTCATATCTGAATGTTTGTAGTAGCTCAGCCACCTGTAATGAAGTCTTAGAATGATGACAGGAATCTAGCTCTCAGGCATCGTCCACAATTTATGTTGGCCCTGAAGTTTCCTTCACTTTGAAGAAATTGCCCCTGCAAAAGTGGCTCTACAGAGTTCAGTCTTGAAATAATTGAATGTATTTATTTTAATATGGAGCTCTCAAGCAACAGACTTTGTATCTCCTAAGTTGACTTTCATTCTGGTCTGTGGATGTTTATCACTGCAATTATCACAAGAACATAAGTTCTCAAGGTTTTGGTGTTCTCAAGGACTTTTCTCACCAGAATCCCTGACACCCGTCCACTTCCCAAAAGTAAGAGACCTTCAGAAATACCTACATTGTGAAGAGCTGAAGGGAAAGACTATTGTGATCTTTCAAGGAAGGAATGGGAATTGCCGCTATCCCATCTATCATAAAAATGAAAGACATCTCTAAATAACCTTGACAGGTTTGACTTTATGCGCAGATCAGAAATAACTGCAGTCCAGTCCCCAGAATGTAGCTCAAAATTCTGGCTTAATTAGTTATTTCCTGAAACCTATCACTTTTCCTGCCATGTACAGATGGAATCTTATGCATGCATTTGCTAGCATTTACAAAATATTCTCTATAGAAGAGTAGGTTTTTATACCCCACTTTTCTCTACCCTAAGTGGCTTACTATCATCTTCCCTTCCCCTCCCCACAACTGGCACCTTGAGAGGTAGGTGGGACTGAGAGAGTTCTGAGGGAACTGTGACTGATCCAAGGTCACCCAGCTGGCCTCATGTGGAGGAGTGGGGAGTCAAATCTGATTCTCATGATTATCTCTAAATTAGAATTCAAATAAAAGCAAATCCAGGCAATATTGCCTACCTATTATTTTAAATCTTTTTAGTCATATAACAGTAATTTATATGATATGTTGATCCCTCAAAGCTAGTGTATGAAAGAACTTTTGTTATAAAAATATTTAGATACAGTGTCTAGTGGTATAATGTTTCTGAGTTCAGGGCCATGCACTGGAATGCAGAAAAGTAGTCTTGTGCATGGGAATTGTTTTGTTTCTTTCATTGTTATTAATTTCAAAAGGTACTGTTTCATTGTTGGGATATTTTGTATGGGATTTTTTGTTATAGTTTCTTTTATTATTGTTATATCATTTTCATAATTCTATTTTGTTATTATTTCCTATTGGTTTCAATGGAAGCCCCCCTCCCCCGATCTGTACCTTCATGATTTTACATCTAAATTGGACAAAGTTCAGGGGAGCTGTAACAATCCCCTAGGACATAAACAGTCCAAAATTTCAGACAGATAGAGGCAATGAAAGGCACCCATTTTTAACATATAAGTCTATGGGGCAATTGACAGGAAAGATTCCAAACATACAGTAACACAGACAGTATCATTCAATGAGGAAATTTGGCACAGCAGTAGGGTTTAATGATGTTCACTACACTCTTGTGTAATAATCCAATAATAGAAGGCAAAAACAAGTGTAGTAAACAGACTCACTACTTACAAATTGCCAAAATGCTAAAGAACATGTAATAGACAGCAGCAAATACAAAGTAGCCACATAAGAAAAATACAAAATGGAGAACTTGTGTAATAATACACTACAATAGAAAAACTCCACAGAATAATGGAGAACTAATAGAATAATGTGATGTTGTGTCCAGATGTTTGATTACAACATTTTTGCTTTTTTCCTTATCAATGTGGTCCCCATTTCAGATCAGATGAAAAAAGAATACCCAAATATAAAAATTCCTTCACTTGTTGGATTTCTTCACCATTCAGAGTCCATCTGAACACTGAAGGATTTCTTTTTTTGGAGAAAACAACTACCTTAGTTTTCTGGAAATTTATTTTCAGGCAGGCCCATAGCTACAGTGGGGCATCCCAGGGCCTGGCCCCCCAACTTACTGCCAAGGCACCCTGACTTCCCATCCAGCTCAGGACCCCCAACATCCAATTTTTATTTTATTTGTGGCACTCACTTGGGGTGTGTGCGGAGTGCCCCCTGACATTTAACGGCTCCCTAAATTTAAACATCCTGGCTATGGGCCTGTTTTCAGGCCTTCCTTAATGCATCATTCAGGGGGAAAATGTAATGATCTCTGCAGACCATTTCTCCTCTGAAATAGCAGAGCAGTATTGTCAGTATAAAACAACTGGAATACTGCAGTTGCCCAAATGGGGTAGATGACAAAGCTCATTAAAGAAAGTCAAAAGATCATTCTTATATAGGTGTTGTGATATACATGTCTAGTGTAAGGCTGGCCTAGATGAGTTTAATCTATGTCAGTGCAGTTGACAGCTAGCACCTGTAAGGGTGGCTGGTTCCAACCAGTTTAGGGCAGTCCAGTCCAGCACTGAGTAACTTGCATCATCATGATTCAGCACTGTACTGATTGGTCAGTGGTTGTATAAATGTATTGTTTGTACAGTATATGTTCTCTATCTTAATGTATGGTTGCAGCGGAGCACTTTGTCACTGAGAACTGGATGTTGGTGGAGGCTTGGTGTAAATAAATTGTACATAGTATTTGCACTAAAGCTGTGGAGTCCAGTCTTCCTTTGGATACTCTTACTCCCTTATGGGCCCCTCAGTGCTAGCCAGTTCCGTGCATCACGACAATAGGTTGAACGAAAATGGGGGCAAAGAGCAGACCTGCCTAACCCCTTTATTGAGGTTAAATGGCTCAGTTAGCTCACTGCCATAGCCACAATGGTCCTGAGCTGTAAGGTCTTCGTGAAGTTGTTGCATGAGCCACAGCAGCCTTTTATTAATCATGGTATGTCACAGCTTTTCCCAGAGTCTTGTTCTAGGGATTAGGGATGGATTGTGGTGGACCTCCTCAGGATGCTCCCCTACAAGCCCTCTACGATGTACAGATTGGACCTGGGGTCCAAGTCACCCCCAAAGAAGATGCCCCCAGGAAAGTGCTTTTGGGGAAATATCAGGCACAGCTACAGCAGTGTATAGAATGGTCCCTGTGCAAGCTAGAGGCATCAGACTTTCGCTGGACCTCCCCGGGATACCAACCCTTCTCCCCAGGCCCAGGAGTCAACAATCACCCAGGGGTGTGAGTGATAGAGGATAGCTCTGGAGCTATGGAACAAAGGGAAGGCCCGTCAGACTCCTAAATAAAGCCCTGGGAAAGGCCATGTAGAGCATCATAATGTGAAGGAAAGGCTGGCTCTGGGGCCCTGCAACCAAAGGGGGCATCCGCCACATATTCAGTGACAACTCACTGGATGCAGTGGCCACTCAAACCTGCTGCCATACATCCTATACCCACAAAGGACTGGGTAAGCATGGCAATAAACCTAACTATGCCTGAACATGAGATGATATCCATGGACATTGTGTCCCATGGCCCTGGAAAGGATTGGCCAAGTGCAGCGGTGGGGCGAGTGATCAGGATTTGGGACTGGCTCTTTATGCCCTTAAACAAATGGGAGACACTCCCCCTTCCAGCCCAAATGCAGACAATGTCATGCTCACCTCACTTGCTGCCAAGGCTGCAGCAGTGACTCAAACCTGCAGCCAGTGTCTTATACCCAGGAAGGATCAACCTTGCACTGCCATTTTCTTGAGTGAGACACTGGCTCAAGGCCCTACACCAACTAGCACCCAATCCCCAACATGAAAGAACATAAAAAATGGAAAGGGTGGCTCAAACCTGCTGCCATGCCAAGGTCCTACTTCCAGGAATGGTTGGCCATGCACATCTTGACAGTGGGGTGAATGAGAGGTTTCCTCAAAGTCAAAACCCAATGCAATAAGCACCCAAACCCCAAACAGCAGAGAGAGAGAGCAGATCACATTTAGAAGGGGTGGCTTGAACTTGCTACCATGCCAGCCTCTTATTCCCTGGAAGGGTTGGCCATGCACAGGAATAATCTTGACAGTTAGGTGAGTGAAAGGGGATGGCTCTGGAGGTCTCTAGAGCCAGGAGACAAACACTGCCATGAAAATGAAGTCCTGGCTACTAGTTGCCTTGGGAAGTTGGCCATGCACTGCAGTGGTGTGAGTGAAAGGGGATGGCTATGGAGCCCTGGAACAAGGGGAAGAAGGAAGATCTGCCAACTCCTATGAAGAATCCACAGGCCCAAGCACAAGTTTCCCCTAGTCACAGTCCACCCCAGGTAAAATTTCATGTTCTTTAACATGAGATAGATGTGCATTCAGGACTCAGGTGGATGTTGGACTATAAGGTAGATGTGGGTTCAGGACTCAAGTGGCACAATGTGCAAGCTACATGCATCAACATCACAGCAGACTTCCCATGGATGCTCCCTGGGATGGCCAACCCCACCCCACACACACACCAGGGCCTGGGAGCCACCTGAACTGTTGTGGGTGGCTGCATCCCTGAGCCCACCCAACACTTGCAAAGTGTCAAGTTCAACAGCAAGCAAGTCCAGGCACACTTTACTCAGAAAGTTATGCTTTATTGGAATACCAGTCTGCTGCCCATTAATGCAGAGTCATTGTCAGGGATACCGGGTGTTGCGTGGGGAGCTGTGTATATACTCTGATGCTTCAACTAGCCAAGCAAATGAAATCCAAGCGTGCGCGGAGGAAATCTCCCGGTGGGACATTACATCATTAATGGGAGATCACCTCCCCCCCACCATGTAAGAGGGTCGATATATTCCCACCAGCTGGGAACCCAAGCCCTCCCCTCTGTTCAGGGTTACACAGATAGTGGCTTCCAGCAGAGGAATTTCTCCCATGGTTGCTTTAGCAAAACAAAGCTATGCGCATGCGGGTAAGCAAGGAACGAGGTTTACAGAAAACATGGCAGTTATCTGACACTGCATTGCAGGGCAAGGCCAACCCCCTCCTGCCCTGCCTGAGCCTAGGAGCCAACTATTGTGAGTGATTATGTCCCTGGGCCCACTGTCCACTTGCAAGGGGACTGCAGGGCAGGGCTAACCCCCTCATACAATCCTGGGCCCCAGAGCCACCAACACTGTTGTGGGTGGCTGCATCTCCAGGCCCACCCTCCACTTGTGAAGTGACTGCAGGCCAGAGCAAACCCCCATCCTGCCATGCGTGAGCCAGGGAGCCAACCACACTATTGCGAGTGGCCGCATTCTTGGGCCCACCTTCTGCTTGCAAAGTGACTGCAGAGCAGAGCCAACTCCCTCCAGCATTGCCCAGGCACCATTCACACTGTTGCAGGAGGCTGTGTTCTCGGGCCCACCCTCTGCTTGCAGGGTGGCTGCAGGGCAGGGCCAACCTCCCTTCTGCCCTGCCCAGGCTGAAGATCCACCAATACTATTGCAGGTGGCCACATCACCCAGCCCACCCTCCACTTGCAAAATGGCTGCAGGGCATGGCCAACCTCCCTTAGGATGCTTGAGCATAGCTCTGCTTTCTTGAAGACTCTTGCCTTATATGCATGATGGAAAAGCCTCGAAGAAAGGCCCCATTGTTGGCCTTAAAAAGAAAAAAAGAGAGCCCTTTAAGACAAGCCTCTCCCACCCCCACCTGAGGTTCCAGGCACCAGAGACTGGCCAATGACAGAAACATCTACAATGCCATAAGCTCAGGACTGGCTCACTCACTAGGTGAACTAGGCATTCACCTAGAGCGCACTGGCCCTTAGGGGCGCCAAACTGCACCCGCCCCTCCCTGCCAAAATCCCCCCTCCCCCACCAAAAGCTCATGCCATGAGCTGGCAATGCGCCCCTGACCTTCCCATGGCCTCCCCTTTCCCCACTCTCCCCCGTGGAGGCAGAGGGCCGACAAGAGGGCAGCGTGGGGGGCGCCGGGAAGGGGGGCAGCAGAGGCCAGCAGGTGGCTCTTCCCTTCCAGTGCTTGCTGGTGCACTCTGCAGCTGCAGGGCATGCCAGCAAGCAGGCGTTCAGATGGGATGGGGGCTTGGGGGGAGAGCCGTGCGAGTCGGAGCACACTTCCTCGGGTGTAAGCCCCATTCAGTTCAATGGGATGACTTACTCTCTTGTCAGCGTTCTGAAGATCATGACCTTAAATGGCCCTTTAGCTTGGCTGGGGATCAGGGCCTGGCCTCTCTCCCTCCCGCAGCCAAGAACTTGCATTCGCCCTCAGGCATGCAGAGCCGGTCCCATGGACATGGGAAGGAGGCGCTGCTGCCGGGGAGCCCCAAGTGAGAGCCCAGGAACTGGCCTCCTTGCCCCTGCCCTTTCTTGAGGCATGAGGAAATGATGGCCTTTCATTTGTGAGTTGAAATGAAAGTGTCAGGAAAAAAAAAGCCTCGGGAGGCTTTGGGGACTATCCAGGGCATGTTGATCCACATGTCTGTGGGTTTGTGTGAGTCTAGAGCAGGTAGCACGGCAAAGTAAGAATCCAGGGTGGGGGCAGGGGAGGGGGAACCGGCACCAGAAGCTGGGTGCTTTCCGCGAGGCAAGCGGAGCAAACCCACCTGGGAAGTTACCTGGAAATGAACCGGGAGGGAGCCAATTTTTTAAAACCACCCTTGGGCACAACTGCCCCTGCTTCCAGGTGTGCAGATGTGCTTGATGCTGGGGGCATGAGTTGACCTGTGGCCTACAGCCAGCCCTGCTCAGCCTATGAGAAGAGCTGAGACTCTTTAAACCCCCGTCCCTTCCATTTTAGACCCTCTTCCCTTCTTTGGCTTGCCAAGGAAAGAACACGGGGGGGGGGCACCAGAAGGTGTCCTTACCTAGTGTGCAAAAACACCTGGGGCCAGCCCTGCATAAGCTGCCCTCAGTGGGAGACAGTTGTTGCAGGCCTCTCCTGCCTGAGGCTTCAGGCAGTGGAGACTGGCACAGGTCCCTATCAGCCAGACCTGAGGCTTTGGGTTGTTTCTGCAGCTGGCCCCAAGTGTGGTGGAAAAACCCAGCAGAGCTCTACTGGGTCCAAGCCAGTCTCTTGGATGCTCTTACCCTGTAAGTATGGAAGGACCTTGAGGTAGGCATCTCCCACCTGAGGCTTTAGGCATGGGCATGGGCCTCTGTTGGTGCTGCCAGATCCAAGGCTTCAGGCCATTTCTGCAGTTGGCCACCAGCTGCACTGGAAAAACCCAGCAGCACTCTACTGGGTTCAACAACCATGAGGAGATCACAGTAGGTGGCCCACCCCATACAGATTCAGAGGCTTCCATGTCTACAGGAAGCAAGAGGATTGGAGCTGAAGGTCAGATTCCCCCTGCCAGATACACAGGGGCATTGGGATGAGGACCCCCAAGCTCATTGGGATGAAGGTCATTGGGATGAGGACCATTGGGATGAGAACCATTGGGATGAGGACCAACAAGGGGCTGATCCAAGCAAGTGCAGCAGAGCAGCCCCCCTCCCCCAACTTCTCTGATGCCTTTCCCAGTGGGTTCGGCGTTCAAGGAAATTCCAGTAGGACAGCTGCTCAGGGTTTTTCCTGCACCTTTTCTGCCTTTTTCCTGCCATCTTTAGGCTATTAGTCTGGCCTGGGCCTCCCCCAGCCCTGTGCATATGCAACGAGGAATCATGTTGGCCTTTCTGTGGCTAAGCGTACCCGGCCAAACAGTGGCTGTGGCTGATCTCGCTGATAAGGACACTAGCACCGGCAACAACAGGAGCTTTTGAGAATGAGTCAAAGAGATGTTCCCCTTCTCCCACACCACCCATGTCAGGCTTGGGTTCAGGGGTGGAGGAGCTCTTTTCAACCATAGGATATATGACGACAAGCTCCGATAAAGAGGAAGGGGAATGGTCAGAAGAGTGAAAAGAGAGAAAGGATTGAATGGAAAAACTTACGAGTGTTGAAGTGCTCTTATGAATGGCGGCTGTAAATGCAGCAGAACTTCCCTTTAGCAGACAGAGAGTGGGGGAAAAAAACCCTCGAAAGACAAAGCTACTGTGTAAACATCTGAAAGCAACCTCTGTAGGCATTGGAAATCATCCATTTCCTTTTCAAAGAAACTCTAAACATCTCCGTGAGTGGTGACTGTGAGAACGAGTTGATGGATTTATGGGACCTTGGCAATTTGGTAATAAAAACAAGATAAACAGACCCCTCTGAAAATGGCGCTTGTTGCGTCAAAAGAATTAAAACGAAACTAAATCCTCTTCAGGAAGTTGAAAGTTTAACTGAACAATAAACACTACTGAGAAAGACTGGCAGGGCAGTGTGGCAGCTACAGCCTCCCTTGACAAGCAAAAAATAAAGTAACTAGGCATTTTAATGGGGGGGACAAAGCTAATGAAATGTTGTGTGAAAGGTGGATACATGGGTTAGTTGTTCAGGAGATAGCAGATTTTTAGAAGATATGGACTGTGAGCTGAAGAAGATCAAGAGAAGAGGATTCTCCAGCGAATAATTTTTGCAGATAATGCTTTTGGTTAAGGGAGGAAGGTATGGATAAAATAGGGGTGAAGGGTTCACATAGAAAAGATGGATGATTGATGATGATTGTGCAAATGAAATTTATCAACTTAGACTAATATTTTAAATGGAAAAGGTGAAGGGGATGTTACTTGATGCCTATTTAGGTTCTTTCTTAGTTGTTTTTCTTTTTAATAAGAGTATAAATGGAGTAAGCTTTTAGAAGAAGGATATTCAAGCCTAATTTTGATGTATTTAGTAATTTCACTTAAATAATTTTGGATGTTGGGAGGATTGCAGGTAATGGTTGGTTAATGGACAGAATGTAATAGCCAGATGGGCAGAAACTATTGTTTTTTAGATGATGAGGATGCCTGATGTTTGCATAAAAGAAATGTAAGTTTATTTCAGAAGTATACTCCAAACAGTCTGTATGAGCTAGAGCTTCTATAAGGGATTGATCTAACTGCCACCTTCAAGGTTAACAACTGAAAGTTTTTTTTAATGCCATATTTGTAAGCATTGTATACGATCATCACACCTTGGATTTTCTTTTTCTATCTCCCCTTGTAGTGTGTTTTAGTACCCTTCCCTTTTTCTGTAGTTTTTTAGAAAATGCAATAAAAAACCCCCTTTGGAGGGCCAAAAAAATAATAATGGTTGCCTTTTATTTTTTTATTTTTTAAACTATATTTATTGAGTTTTTAACATAACAAGACAACCACATAGACATCAACACACACATGAAATTGGATTCAAATTTTGTATCATAAGACCGTCAGTCTAAGAATCTTACTTCATAATATCTACTAACTCCTATACCAAAGTATTTAAAGTATTCCCCTTTTGAGTACACTCTTCTACCAACAAAACCTATAGTATCAAAACCACACAAATTTTAATCTACACCATTTTTTGTTTTACACTGTTATTGTTTTTTATTTTATTTTTTTTACTTCATATATTTATTTACATACTTATCCACGGTCAGTATTGTTCTGCACCATATCTCCATAATACAGACAATGAGAGAAGAACAAACTACTTGCTTTCCACTTTTCAACAAATCAATGCTTCAAAAATTATACAGACCTTTTTACTATTATTACTCTTTAGAATTTAGAGCTCCTAAAACCATTTCACTCTCCCAAGGCCAACTTCTCATAACTACCCAAACCCTTGCTTAATTCTTAACTATTTGGTACATTTAGTATTATCTTCCTTCAAATTATAGATTAAGCACACACATTCACCAATTAGTACTAAACCTTTCACATTATTATTATAACTCACCACCACTTTCTACCTGCCTAAGCCTAATTAACGCTAACTATCCCTTTACATTAGAGACTCAAACCTTTCTAGCTAAACATATATCAACCAACAGAAAACATAACCTATCATTAACTCATTGATCTATTAACCCACATTATCACCAACCACCACCTTAAAAAAAAATCCAAAACTAAAGCCACACCCATTTCATTCTAAACACCCCACAACTATCACCAGCCATAACTTATCAACATCTTAAGGTCAGATTTTCCCAACTAGACATATCTTACTCTATTTCATTATAACAGGCATTTTCAGGTCAGATTTTCCCAACTACACATATTTTAGCAACAACAAGCATTCTTGTTGTTGGAGATGGATTAAATTATATGATAAATCAATAGTCTATTTTTTTGAAGTAACATGTCTGCATGCCTTTTCTCTTTGATTATGTGGAAATTTTTTCTTATCTTCTTTCTTTCGGCTTTCTGCCATCCTATCTTCCACCTTTTATTGTTCATCTTTAATTTCCTTCTATGGCGTTTTTTCCTCTTTTTTCTGATTTTTCTTGACCTATAAAGAGAAATCTTTGGACATTTTTGTTTGGCATCTCAGTTTTTAAGTAGAAGGGCTTTGTTGATTTTTTCCCCTCCTTACTTTAGTTGATATAACTTGTACTTCAAGGCCTTCTTTCACTGAGAAACATCCTGTAGTCTCTACATCTTTTTGAATGTACTGTCCTGCATTTCCCTCTTCCTTGCATTGAGATTGTAGCCTACATGCCCTTTCTGTTGATATTACACAAACCTCGTCTTTAATTAATATAGATTGGGACTCAGTGCATTCCTCTATTTGGTTCTCTTTCTTTATTTCTTGTTGTGAGTTATGCATTGTTTCTAAGAAGTCTGTACAGGCTTTTTCGATACCCTTTTGTAACTGTTTCCTTAAAATCTTCCCACTAACATATTCTCATCCAATTCCTCCTCCTCCTCTTGCCTTGTCAGAGCCATTTTAAATACACAGTTCAGTTTAATTCACACAGACTCTTATATTTATTCAAAATGCTTAATGTTTTTCCTGTCCGTTTCACCAAATAAATCCTTGCCAAGGGAAAAGAAAGCAAAAAAAAAAAAAAGTTCTCCATGGTTGCAAGTGCCAGCAGAAAAACATTCCAGCCACTTCCGATCCTCTTCTGGCTGCTAACCCTTTTCTTGTCAGGCTGATAATTTCAGGGAAATATTTGCACCAATCTTCTCTCTTTCAAAGTTAGATGTACTCACAATTTCGCCTCTTGAACATCTTCTGCATTACTACTTAGGAAATTCAATCCAAACACACAATTAAAAATGGGTGGCGGCAGCTACCTAGAGCATGATGACCATACTCCTCCCATAGACCGCTCTGACTTCAGGGCAAATATTGGACACCCCCCCACATTTGCCAGCTGTGGAAGTGGCCAAAATGAAGCCCCCTGCTCCAGACCTCTCTGGGAGATCTGATGGAGCTCTCCTGGCAACCGGGAGGCTCCAAAAGAATCCGGAAGGGAATCGAGTGGCTCCACGTGAGCAGAAAACTGCCCCTCGCCATGCCGTGACCTGGAAGTTGCCTTTTATTGTTAAGAAAGGACTCTTATATAAGAAGAAGAATAGAATAAGAGATTGGATTTATACCCCGCCCTTCACTACCCAAAGATGTCTCAGGGTGGCTTGCAAACTCCCTTCCCTTCCCCTCCCTACAACAGACACCCTGTGAGGTAGGTGGGGCTGAGAGAGCTCTTGACAGAAACTGCTCTTTTTCAGAACTGCGGCTTGCCCAAGGTCATCCAGCCAGGTGTAAGTGGCGGAGTGGGGAATCAAACCCAGTTCTCCCAGATTAGAGTCCACACACTTAATAACTACACCAAACTGGCTCTCTTGGATATATCTGATAGAAACTACATTAAGCTCTTGGATATATCTGATAGAAACTACATTTTTTATTTATTTTATTTATTTATTTGGATTTATATCCCGCCCTCCTCGGAGGCTCAGGGCGGCTAACAGCAAGGCACACATGCCAACTTTAAAACAGATTCAACAATATAAAACCAAAAAACATATAAAACAACATCCAAACATTATAGCACAAGCAGTAAAACAAGATGGGGCAGATTGTAACCCCCAGCAGAATTTAACCCCCAGTAGCCGAACAACAGCCGAACAGTAGCTCATCATCCCCTCTCCTACCAGGGCCACCCCACACTCAGTGATGACAATAGTACAATGGCGGATGGCTAACCATGGCTGTGGCTCCTAATCATAGGCCCGGCGGAATAGCTCCATCTTACAGGCCCTGCAGTACTGAGCAAGGTCCCGCAGGGCCCGGACCTCCTCTGGGAGCTCCCTCCACCAGGTAGGAGCCGCCACTGAAAAAGCCCTGGCTCTAGTGGCAGCAAATTTCACTTCCCTGGGGCCTGGAATTTCCAGGTGCTGTTGACTCCCTGACTGAAGTACCCTTCTATGTTGGGAATTCAAATTCTGGAATTAAAGTTAATGGACTTGAGAGCTAGAAAGGTAATTTTGGGTAGTTTATACTATTTGGATTTTATATGCTCTCATATTGGAGTATGTAGCATTTTCTGTCCCACTTACTTGGGATTGTCATTTCCCAGTAGTCTCCCACTGTACATTAAGCAATTGACTGTGCCCCCGTATAGGAGAACTGTTTGCTAGGTTGAATTTTATAGGTAGAAAGCACAAAAAAACGCTGGCTAAAGATAAACACCCAACCAGTCGAGGAAGTCAGGGAAACTGGGGTCCAGAAATACTTCTGGGCTCAAGAATCCCACAATAAATACTATTTACTGGAATGTCCCTTTTTCTCAAATGTGAGAGATTTGTGGATTATTCCATCAGTGAGTACGATGGTAGGTGCATCACTGGGAGAAAAATTGGGGAGACTTCTGGGTAGGATGGATTTGGAGGTTATTTAGTTGTTGCAAAAAATTCATACATTATAGTGAGTAGAAAATGATTTTAAGATGATAGTTTAGCCTGGTTTATGCAGATTCTAATGTGGCACTACTCAAAACCTATAGGCTAAATGAGTAGTATCATTTAACTAAGTATTTTAACCCTGTTTTTAAACTCTTTTTAAAGTTATTTTAATGACGTATGTTCGGGAGGGGGTATTTTTATGGTTTTATAATGTATTTTATTATGTATGTATTAAATTGTTAACTGCCTTGTCAGCCCTTGTAAGGGTAGAAAGGCAGGATATAAAATTTGTAAAAAAATAAATTACATAACGCTGCTGTACACAGGAGGAATGTTGTTTATAATTGTGACATTCTATGAATAAAGTAGCAGTGTAGACAATAATCCAAATAAAGCATCTACATCCATTTTAATATTCTCTTTCCTTTTGATATCCTTATACATGGAAAATCTATAGTTTCGAGCTTGGAGAAATATGTGAAGAAAAGAGAGCAAATGATGAAGAAAACATCTTAAGCTCAAAGGTGCCTGCATGTGCTGCAAAACTATCATCCCCCCATCTAAATTCAGTTTTTTAAACTCTAGATTTCAGAACACTATATTTTTATAAGGTTAACTACACTGTTTTTTGAAACAAAGACAACAGAAAGGTCTGTTGCATACATTAAGATAGTTTACATTTATTTTGATGGCCTTCATTTTTCACTTGGCAATAACCAAACTCCAATTGACATTACAAACTGCAATCCACTTGAAACTTACATTTAAAAAAACATTTAAAACATCTGTCATACCAAGGCAAAACACAGAAAATGATTATTTTTACAAGCATCTTTGTGTAAGTACCTTATGCTTCCATTGCTGTTTTCAGTTAACCGTGTTAGCTAATTCTAAAACCTTTCTTTCCAAACCTACAAGATAGATGTATGACAATATTCAATTAAGATTTATTACTCAGATTGCATCCCTACTAAGAACTATGCTTACACTACTAAGAACTATGCTCAACACTCTCAACACTTGACTCTATGTACCTGAATATTTTTAATATACATGTGTAACATTGAAGAATTGCATCGCACACGGTTTTCATAGAATATCCTTATAATACAAATGAGATGATAAAGTGAAGAGGACCTAAAGAGCCTCTTGTTGACCATGAAAAAGGAAACTGCAAATGTTGGCTTGAAACTCAACATCAAGAAAACTAAGTTCATGGCATCCGGTCCCATCACCCCTTGGCAAATAGAAGGGGAAGTCATGGGCTCAGTGACAGACTTTGCATTTCTGGGATCCAGTGTCACTGCAGATGGTGACTGCAGCCATGAAATTAAAAGACACCTGCTCCTTGGGAGGAAAGCGATGGCAAACCTAGACAGCATAATAAAAAGTAGAGACATCACCCTGCCAACAAAAGTCTGTATGGTCAAAGCAATGGAATTCTCAGTAGTAAGGGATGGCTGTGAGAGTTGGACCATAAGGAAGGCTGAGTGTTGAAGAATAGATGTTTTTGAATTATGGTGCTGGAGGAGACTCTTGAGAGTTTCTTGGACTGCAAGGAGATCACATCAGTCAATCCTAAAAGACATTAACCCTGACTGTTCCCTGGAAGGCCAGATCCTGAAGCTGAAGCTCAAATACTTTGGCCACCAAATGAGAAGGGAGAACTCACTGGAGAACACCCTGATGCTGGGAAAGATTGAGGGGAAAAGAAGAAGGTGATGGCAAAGGATGAGATGGTTAGACAGTGTTGTCGATGCAACAAACGTGAAATTAATCAAACTCCAGAGGATGACAGAAGACAGGAGGGCTATCAGATACACTGCCATTGTACGTGGAGGGGGGAAGGAGATCACTGGGTGAGTGTCTTCATGTTCTGGAATGTTAGCTTTCACTTCCTCTGCTGTGTCTTATCTATTAGCCTGACCTTGGTACTTCGCGCACTTTGCCCTGCCTGGGAACTGGCCCTGTTATTTTTGGCATGCAAGGCTTGCATCTCTGATTGGCTCAGCTCCATCAGGGGGTCTGACTTTGAATGTAGT
Source organism: Gekko gecko (assembly GCA_029375565.1). Classification (NCBI taxonomy): domain Eukaryota; kingdom Metazoa; phylum Chordata; class Lepidosauria; order Squamata; family Gekkonidae; genus Gekko; species Gekko gecko. The sequence goes on from JAPDNY010000005.1 coordinate 145,245,852, forward strand.
ATATCTTTCCCTCTCCTACCAGGAGAGTTAGCTCTAACAAAGAATGTATGCACAGATGACCTGCCTTTCCTGTTTTCAATAAACTTGATCCTTCTGAAGGAACGTTATTGAGACTGATTGTTGTGGGACTCCGTCCCTGCAGAATATAGAGACTTGGCCAGGGTGTTTGAGGAGGAAGAAGCTGATAAACTTTCCCCCCACTGTAACATCGACTGAACCATCAAAATTTTACCAGGGCACAAGCTGCCTAAAGGAAAATTATACTCAATGAGCCCTGTGGAGAAGGAGGAGTTAATGAAGTTCATTAACAAAAACCTGCAACAGGGGTTCATCCGTCCCGCCTCCTACCAGTTTGCAGCCTCCATTCTCTTCCAGAAGAAGAAAGATTGGGGTCTCCAGCTGTGCATGGACTACCAGGGCCTAAACACAGTGTCAGCTACGAATGCTTACCCCCTGCCTCTGATCAAGGACCTTTTGGTGGAGGCTGCCAAGGGGAAGATCTTTACTAAGTTGGATTTAAGAGACACATACTTTTGTGTGTGCATCTGGGAAGGGGACGAGCCTAAAATTGCCTTCAATACTCCATTGGGCCAGTTTGAGTATCTTGAGATGCTGTTTGGAGCCCCCCGGGGTGTTTATGTACTTAATAAATGAAGTTTTGCACAAGCATTTATTCAAGGGGGTCCTAGTTTATCTTGATGATATCTTATTATATACATGTGATAAGGAGTCACATGTGAAACTGGTGAGAGAGGTCCTGCAAACTCTGTAGGATCACAAACTGTTTGCTAAACTGTCATGTGAGTTCCAACAGACCGAGGTTGACTTCTTGGGTTACCACATTTTCCTCAGAGGGTTGGAGATGGATCCTCATAAGGTAGCGGATGTATTGGGGTGGGAGGCTCCCCAAACCAGATGCCAACTCCAGTCCTTCTTAGGATTCACTAATTTCTACAGAGCATTCATCTCAAACTTCACCCAAGTGAGCCTGCCCCTCACAGACTTACTTAAGACTAAAGGGAAAAGGCAGGAGAGCACTAAGCCACAGTGTGATTGGAGTGGACTGCAGAATACCGGGAGGTGTATGATAAGTTAAAAGCTCTGCTCACATCAGAGCACATTCTAAGTCATCCATATGAAAACAAAAAAATATTGTACAAGTAGATGCCTCAGACACTGCAATGGGGGGGCATCCTGCAGGAGGGGCCAGATGGGAAGCTCCACCCTTTGGCATATGTGTCCAGAAAGTTTAACGCTTCTGAGAGAAACTGGGCAGTTCGGGATAAAGGAGCTGCATCCATTAAGCTAGCGTTAACTACCTTGAGACACTGGGTAGAGGGGGCACGGGTCCCATTCAAGGTATGGACTAATCATAAAAACCTGGAAGCACTGTGCACTCCACATAACCTTAACACTAAGCAGCTTCAGTGAGCGGATTTTTTTCTCAAAGTTCCGCTTCACCCTTCAGCACTTCCCCAGGAAGTCAATCTCCTTAGCAGATGCCTTGTTCTGCCTTTTGTAGCATGCCAGCCAGAGAGGGGAGGTGATAGACTCTATGTTCATGCCCTCCCAGGGGCTGTCATTACCCACAGTCAGGCAAAGGTGGGGGCAAAGGAGCAAAGTGAGCCACGGGCTATCAGATTTAAGGAGGCATTTTCAGATATTGACAAATAGGAAATATCCATGGAACCCACCATACAGCAAGGAGCTAACAGGTGTTGGTACCAGGGCCCAAAACTGTTTGTCCCAAACACCCTCTTTGGGGAAGTGATGCACTTTGGCCATGAATCCAAACTGGTTGGGCATTTTGGGTTCTTGAAAACTCTGCACTTGTTGCAACACCAGTTTTGGTGGCCTTGTATGCAGGGAGACATTTCACAATATGTCGAGTCGTGCCAAACTTGTTTAATGAGTAAGAGATGCCCTGGTAAGGCCCCGGGCCTGCTCCACCCACTAGAGACTCCTAGTCGACCCTGGGAAGTGATTTCTATGGATTTTATTGTGGACTTGCCTCCTAGCTGTGGAAAAACGGTGATCTGGGTGGTACTGGACTTGTTTTCAATACAGGCACATTTCATTCCTTTTAAACAGTTACCTACTGCGAAAACACTGGCTAGGATGTTCATGCAACATATGATAAGACTGCATTCAATGCCGGTTAAAATAATAATATCAGACCACAGGAGCCATTTGTTGCCAAATTCTGGAAGGAGCTTATGCAGGTATGGGGCATTGAGCAGGGCCTCAGCAGCAGCTACCACCCAGAGACTGATGGCCAGACTGAGCGGGTCATTCAAGTGGTGGAACAATTCCTCAGGTGCTTTAGTAATTACCAACAAGACGATTGGGTCGAGTTGCTGCCCTGTGTGGAAGCTGGGCTGGAAATATGTGGGGCCCTTTAAGGTGTTATGTAAAATAAATGATGTGACTGTTGAACTGGACTTGCCTAAAACACTGAAAGGGATACATCCCATTTTTCATTTCAGTCTACTGAAGAGGGACCCTGGACTGAATGCCTGGAGACCTTGTCCTCCAGCCCCACCTCCTCTGATGGTGAATGGTGAACCACATCATGAAGTGGAACAAATTTTGGACTCGAAGCTTAAGCAAGGTGGACTTTATTATTTAGTGCAGTCGAGGGACTGTGATCCCTCGCATAATGAATGGGTTGATGAATGGGTTCATGCTCCTAATCTGCTATGTGCCTTTCATGCTATATATCCTAATAAACCAGGTGGGGGGTGGCCTTCAGAGGGGCAGAATGCCAGCTGCGCTGCCATTGTATGTGGAGGGGGAAGGATGCTGCTGGGTGAGCATCTTCATGTTCTAGAATGTTAGCTTTCACTTCTTCTGCTGTGTCTTATCTATTAGCCTGACCTTGGTACTTTCCGTGCTTTGCCCCACCTGGGAACTGGCCCTGTTATTTTTGGCACACCAGGCTTGCACCTCTGATTGGCTCAGCTCCATCAGGGGGTCTGACTTTGAATGTAGTATATCTTCCCCTCTCCTGCCAGGAGAGTTAGCTCTAAGAAAGAATGTATGCACAGATGACCTGCCTTTCCTGCCTTCAATAAACTTGATCCTTCTGAAGGAACATTGTTGAGACTGATTGCTGGGGGACTCTGACAAGGGCCTGGTGTGATGTGCTCCATGGGATTGCAAAGAGACAGACTCAACTGTGTGACTGAACAACAGTGTAGTAATGTAAGGTTGGCAAGGAAGAGGTCTTCTTTCTCATTCCCTCATGGCCCACTTTTGTAAAAATTAGCTCCCCACAGCACAATGTGAAGTCTTTGGGAACATGTCCCACTTTTCAGTTTGAGCCCAAACCCACACTTCAAGGAATCTACCTTCCTCCCAGTGCCCTTCATTCCAGAGCCAGTGAAACTCCAGCTTTGGGAATGATAGCTGGCTACATGAAACTCTCCGATATAAGGAGTGGCCCACATGCCATTAAATAGGCTTATGGGGAATAATGGCCAGGGAATTAGCTTTTTTTTTTCATGTGTGTGTGTTTATGCACACGTGAGTGTATGTGCACCTGGAAGTCATGGCAATTTTATTTATTAATTTATTATTTATTTATTTGATTTGTATCCTGCCCTCCCCGCCAAGGCAGGCTCAGGGTGGCTCACCTCTGGTGACTGACTGTGTGTGAACTTGGAAGTCATGGCAACCTCTGGTGACTGACGCCTACTGGGAGCCTGTAAGATATTCAGAGAGGTGGCTGAATAAAGCCTGTCCCTGCCTCCCACCTGTGGTATTTCAAGGATGTCACCCATCCAAGTACTTGCCAGAGTCAGTCCTGCTTAACTTCCAAGATCTGATGAGATCAGGCTTCCCTGGGCTATCCAGGTCAGGGCTAGGGTATTAGCTAATTTTGAGCAGTCCACATAACATCAAGCAAACAATGTTGATACCCAAGGCTAGAAACACATTAAAAAGCCAGTTACTCCACATATCCAAACAGTAAGCAAATTACTCAACTTAAGGGAAGATGTAAGACCAGAGAGAGAGAGAGAGAGAGAGAGAATTCTATCACTAGCAATGGTTGAAGGTCCAAGGTGGAGTCTAGGCACCAAGGTGGGAATCCAAATATCTAGGAAGAAAACTATCCAAAAAGGAAAGAGGAAAGACCATGTGTTCTCATGTTTCAGAAAGAAGGACCAAACAGCTTCACAAATCAAGGTAGTCAGGAACTAACAAACACAAATACCTTGGGGCAGATTTTTTTTTACCCCAGTTACAGGAAACAATCACAAAGCATTAAAACAAAATACTCTTTTCTCTCCAAGCAGTGTATGATTGAATAGGCAACCAAGAAAATGGGGCAGCAAAGAGCAAAGCAGGCAGAGATCCAAGTGAATCAGACAGCTACAGACATTGTCCATCTTCTGGCGAGTTGCTCAAACTAAGGAGCCTGGTCAGAGTCATCAAAATTTATAAGGCCAGTTTGGCATCCTGTTGGCTCCTTGTCAATGATCCCTATTTGACTAGAAGCGGTAGTCTCTGTTTCCAGCCATCTGTAGCAGTAGTGACATCATCCTGTGCCAATACTATCTGACTGCAAGTTACCCTGGAAGTGCAGAGCAAAGGCACCTGGGTACTTTTCTTGGTCACTGGCACCTTTTGTAAATCTGGTATAGCCAATCTGCTACTTAAATGGATCATTAAGGGGCTTGGCATGCAGAAGGTCCCTGGTTCAATCACCAGTATTTCCAGTAAGAATATGGTCATAGGTAATTTGAAAGACCTCTGCCTGGGACCCTGGAGAGCAACTGCCAGTCTGAGTAGACAATACTGACCTTGATATAATTCTCAGTTACTTCAATTTGACTACATTGGGAATAGGGGTGTACATTCAGTATATATGAAGCTGTATAAATAGCCAAATAATACCTTGCCCCCTCAGACGGAAGAAAGAGCCATACAACCAAGGTTGGATGAAACTAAGCCCACTTTATTTAACATATTGAAAGTAATGGCAAGGGCAAACATAAACAGCAGCACGGTTGACTTCCAGTTAATGGTGGCTTGAAAGCAGACGTGTCTCCAGGACACTCCTGAGACACGATCTGCGCACCAGCAGCTTGGAGGGGGGGGGTGAGCAATTGCTACTCCCTGGGAGCCTTGGGGAAAAGGCTCCAAGCCAAGGGGCTTTTGAGGGGGCTGCCTCTTCTCCAGCACGATGCTGGAGAATCGAGGTGCTCCTTTGCCCCAGTGGTCCAGCTGCTGTGTGTCCAAATGGACCTAGAGATGCTGGCCAGAACAAGCAGCGAAGATCGTGTGACCAGACGACTACAAGTGATTTCATAAGACGAGCAAGGAGCAGTGAGTTATTTAAAAGCGTTGGATCGGCGGTTTAAAAGGAAAGCACCCCCATTGGCAGAAGTGTGGGAAGCGAGCGGGGGAGGGGCCCCTCCCACACACAGAAACTCTAAAGCAGATTAGCAAGGGGGGAGCAGAAGAACAAACAAAGAAACCAACTTTAAGAGCCTTACCAGTTAAAGTCAAAGTGTATTGGAGGCTTTCAGAGACTTTATAAACTTTCAGTTAAAGTAAACAATCAAAAAAGATGGCGGGGATGTGACCCAACAAAGGACAGAAACTGAAACCACCAGGCGGCATGAGCCCAAGGCCAGAAAAGACCATAGAGTTTCCTAGGCTTTTAGCAGACTCTGTATGCCCTCTGCTGGACCAGGTGACTAACATTAACCAGCAATTGACAACTGTGAACCAGAATTTTGCAGCACAGCAATTGCAACTTGCAGAAACTACCAAGAAAACTGAGCAGGTGGTTGAAAAAGTGAAGGAAATTGATGCCAGCTCTATAAAAGCAGGGGAAAAGATGCAAGTGCTAGAAAAGAAGCAAATTTTGGTGGAAACCCAATTGTTACAGCTACAAATGGAAACAGCAAATATGGTATTCCAGTTCCAAGGGGTGATAGAAACCCCAATGAGAATCTAAAGCAACTATTGAGCAATGCATTGGCCCCACTGATGGATTTAAAAGCAGAAGACATTCTAAGCGAAATGGATGTGACCTATAGAGCCTATTCTACGTATATTCAAAAGAATAATCTGCCAGGGAAAATTGTTGTGAGATTCTCTCTCTCTTTTTTTTTTTTTGTTAAAACTCTCCTAAAAAGGAGAAAATTTTATTGTTTTTATAAGAAAAAGGTAGGGTATATAGATGGAGTAAGAAAAGGGTGGAGTGAATTTTTTTCTGTTAAAAAAAGTTAGTTTTAGTTAGTATTTAATACTGTTTTTGGCATCCATCACGGTTGAAAGATCTTCTTTTCAACTTTCCAAAGTCCAAAATAACTCTGTTAATAAAGTTAGTAAAGTCCATTGGGGTTAGTTATTAATCAGCTCCTTTCAGATGTTACACGAACAATTACTTCTTAAGATGTCTTCTTTTTAAGTCTCACAAATTATAAATTGAGCTCTTTTTGGCCTTGGTATCTCCCGCTCCGGCACCTCCTTCCCCTGGGCTGCTGTCTTCTTCACTGCTTGAATCGTCCAATTTGTGAGTGCTGCGTCTTCCTCTGTGCTGGCGTGTCTCTTCAGAAGTTTTTGTGCTTTAAAGACGGAGTCTATCTTCTCTCTTTTCTCTTTATCCTTGTATTTCTGCTCTCCAATTTTCACGGGCTCCGCAAACACTACACATGAAATTGGATCTCTAGTATGCTGCTTGATAAGCTCAACAACCCCTTCTGCTGGCAGATTATTTTTCTTCATAAAAGCGGGATAGGCTTTAAAGGCCATATCCACCTCTTCTTTTAATTCTTTCGCTTCTCTGCCAGTTAGGGGTGCCAAGACATTCGCCAAGGTAGATCTGAGATCTTCTTTCTCTTCTTCTTTCACACCCTGAAAACGTAGAGTCAGACTAGATTTCTGTGCGATTTCTTCCATCTTCCTTGTTGTTTCTGATATTTGTTTTTGTCGGCTGATGAGAACACTTTCCATTTTAATCAAAGTTTCATTGATTTTCTGCATTTGCTCCAGCAGAGGGCACAGTATCTCACTTTCCTGTTGATTGACAGCTAGCTCTGGGGGGGGTTACCCGAACCGGAAGTCCCTCCCCTCTTCTTTTCCGGCTTCTGCGGGACCTTTTCCACCGTCGACATTTTCTTTTTTCGTTTGTTTACTTTTTCAAAGTTCGTGCCGCGTCCCTCAAGAAGCTAATAAGCTCATAATCTTCCGTAAAACCCCAAAGGTACTTTCACCAACACTTTTTTCTCTTTGCCCCCCTTTGCGTTTCCTTTATAGATCCCGCTTCTCAAAAGGGGTGGGGACTCCTCCCTCCTCCCATACGCTTATACGCTTGCAGGGGGGGGGGTCAAATTCTCGCTTCAAAATAGATCTTCAACTCACGATTCGATGCCAATTCTTCTTTTTATTTTAATTCATGTCGCTTTCTTCACTCCTGGAAGTCGGTGGCATTGCTAAGTCCCATTACGGGCACGACGCAGCGGGGCCGATTGGAGCGGGGAGAAAGCCTCAATTTCCCGGCTGTCTGCCGGCAAAGAGGCTACTCCCCAAGTGCCCCTGGTTCGGAGCCTTTGCCTAAGGCTCACTAGGGTCTTTCACACATGCGAAGACCCCCCCAAACTGCGCGTGGGCTAACCATCTCCGGGAACGTCCCGAGAGGTGGCCGCCATTCGCTCCGCCGAAACCGAAAACCAATTGTTGTGAGATTCTCAAAGAGACATTTAAGGGATTTAATTTTAAAAGCAACCACAAACACACCCCTGAAAATCGGAGGCAACAACATAAGGATACTAAAAGACATTCCATTTGAGATAAGAAAAAAGAGACAGAAGTATAAGGAACTAATCCTTTTCTTACAAATAGCATTGCATACAGTTGGTTAATTCCCAAAGGCGTCACTTTTAAAATAAAGGAAAGGAGAGAAAAAATTGACTCTGTTTTCAAAGCTCGAGAGTTTTTGCGGCTGCAACTGGGAGATCCAGAAGAGGAGACGAAAGAAGAAGATAGCAAATCTACTGGCGAGTTGGACTCTGTGTCTTCCGACGAGGACTCTGATGCAGAAAAGGGGGCGGCTGCTCCCAAACAAAACTATCAACTGAGAGAGCGCAAGGAGAAGCAAAAGAAGAATTGAAACTCTGAAAGTTCATATAAAGCCTTTATTCTATGAGATGATCTGGGGAGGGTTCTTGAATTGGGAAAATAGTTAAGCTGATGTAGAAATGGGATTATTAGATCATGCTCAATGCTTTTCAAAGCTCTTTATGGACTAACACAGATATAAGCATTATTGAAGATCTCCATTTCTTGGGGTTTTAGTTAGTTGTGGTTATCTTTTCTTTTTCCTAGGTGTAGATGTTTCCCTCCCTATCTTCTGTTGTAGTTTGTAGTGTTTAGAAAATGCAAATTTTAAAAAAATTCCCCTTCGGAGGGGGGGTAAAAAAAAAAAACAAAACAGCGGCACAGTCAAGGTCTGGTGTCACTTTGACCCTATCCTTGCCATATAACAGGCAAGACACCAAGAGCCCTGGGTTGGAGCCAACTGTAAGTCACTTGCAAACCTAGCCAAGCCAATGATTGGGATGTGCCTTGAGGAGCCCTCCAACACCACTGCACGGCCAGCACAGAGGCTCCATCATGGCCATCCCCAGAGGCAGTCTGCAAGCCTCATCCTTGGCCACATGGCCACAGGGTTGATTCCGCAGACCCCTATACACCCCCACAGGGTTATTGATTGGTGCTTATGTAGCCACATGAACTTTATCTAAACCTAATTCTTCCACCGCAAGGTCCAAGCCTCTGCTTAGGCCCCTGTGCCCACTCAAATATCTAGAACTAGTCTAAGCCCTTGCTGCAAATCCTGAAGGAAAATGTTGTTTCCCTTCTCAGAAAGGTGAACGCCATCGCCCCTGTACATGTCCGGACAATCAAGCCAAATCTGGGAGTGAGGCAAGTAGTGGCCTAACCCAACCTTTAAAATATTTCGGAGCTCCCCATTAGCCTTACACTGAGCTCTCTTGATCTCCTTGGGATCCCAAGCGCTACGCCATACTAGGCGTGGAATCATGGCAGACCACACAATTACTGTATCTGTCCATTGGTGCTGAATGAACATCAGGTCATCCCGGGCTTGCAGCACTAGGGCCTTCCCCTTCAGGAATCCCAAGTAGTTACCTCCCAGGTGAATGACCACAGCATGTGGCAGCAAGACAGAACTGTCCCCAAACAGAAGAGGGAAGAGGCCCAGCCAGCATAGGCCCCGGCACCCCCTCCACTCCACAGTAACCCACTGGCTAAGGCCCAGCTGCAACCCAATGGCCGATCGATTGGCCCAATGAGCCGGCCAAAAGACATAGCTGTGTCCAGAGATGAGAATCCGTCTCCTGCCACAAAACACAGCACCTAAGAAGAAACAACAGTGAAATCCAGATCCCAACATTGCAAAAACCACTCATAATACAGCAAGAGGGTGCACATGTTTATAAGCAGCTGATCGCCACCTGCCCACCCACTGAATGTCAGCAGTGGGATAGCCTAAAGCTTCTGCCATGGATGATGCATGTATTCTGAATGAGAGAGTGCCAAACTTCACTCCAGAAAGGCCCAACAACCCCAAAGCCCGGGCCATAACAACTCAAAACTGGTGCTTTGTCAGCGTGCTCCTATCCGCATGGATAAAGGTATCCATCCTCATTGCCCTTTAAAGCCCTGTACTGACACAAAGCTTTTAATACAGGGCATAACTCAGGATCAGAACAGACACCCAACTTAACCACCGATCCTTTATGCCGCTGGTCAGTTTTGGAACCCCTAATAGTGATGTGCACCTCCTTACTTGTAAATTGGAGGTCCCGATAGTGCAATGCCCTGCCTGACTGGTCAGTCTTGGACAGCACTACCAATTCGCTTACTCTAAGAGCCCCCAAAAATGCCAACAACGATGCCACATGGAAAAGGCAGGCCTCATAACCTGAACTGCAAACTCTGGACCAGGTAGTGTGTAACCCTTTGAGCACTGCTGGTGAAATAGGATGCCTCTGATCCTCCACGGCCCCCTTTTCCCGTGTCCAACCCTCCAACATCTTTCTAATACGAAAATCACCCATGACTTCCTGAAAACCTAGAGCCTTGCTGGCAAATGCCAGGGCAGAAAGACGTCCCTGAATGGAGCTGACGGTTTCCTAAATTCTTCAAATTGGTGAACCAACCGTTCATACCCTCTTTGCGTGCTAGGGGCAATGGCAAGGCCTATTGCCCTGCAAGCCTGGCCCTCCAACCTGCCATAGCTCCAGGGGCATCCTTGCTGGCTGAAGATCAGCATCTGGAGCAAGCGGATGAAAACTCGCCATCTGTTTGTGAGAAAGAGAGTCAGCTACTCCATTATCCACCCCCAGCACATGTCTGGCCAGAAACAGTTTATTGAGACACAGGCATCACAGCATAAATTTATGCACCAAACATATCACCCTAGCTGAGTTAGATGTGAGGGAATTGATGACATGGACCACTGCCAAATTATTGCACCAAAAGTGCACTGTGTGATCAGCCAACTCATTCCCCCACAGCCAAACTGCCACAAGAATGGGGAAGAACTCCACATAAGTCAGGTCCCTAGTCCACCCAGCTGAAATCCAATCCTCAGGCCATTCTTCCGCACACCAATGTCCACGGAAATAAACCCCAAAGCCCAGGGACCCGGCAGCATCTGACGTGACCTGCAGCTCCGCCTCCAGCTTTAAGTCCTCCCGCCAAAAAGAGACTCCAATAAAGGAAGTCAGAAAATCCTGCCATGCCATGAGGTCAGCCCTCATTGCGCAGTTAATGTGCACTCTGTGGTGTGGCAGGCGAAGTCCTGCCATGGCATCACATAGCCTGTGCAAAAAGGTCCTACCGGGGGCAACCACTTTGCATGCAAAGTTAAGATGCCCCACCAGCTGCTGGATTTCCCGTAAGGTGGCCTTCCTTCATGTCAAAAATGTCCAAATGCAGTCCTGCAAGTCTGCAATTTTTTTCCCATAGGATCATTAACTGATTCACCTCGCGGATACAAAGGTAGTGAATTAAGCGAAATTCACCAGCTGCCTTTTTGGGCACAATCCCCAGAGGTGACACTCTCAAATTGGCAATCTTTTTCTTTGCCACCGACTCCATGCCCTTAACTGATTTAAGATTAGAGGCCATAAACAGGATCCTATTCCCTTGAAAAGGTATATGAAAACCAACAGTAAAACCCTCTAACAAATAAACTCTGTCGTCCTCCTTAGGGTACCTCTGCAGCCAGGCTTCAAGTGGCTTCAGGGTTATTGGGCTGGGGCCCTTTACCAGAGGAGGAAGAGGAACTACCCTCACCTCACTGCCGCTGACTCCTATGGGGCCTTCCTCGAGGACATGTAGAGAATGTGTGGGATCCCCCACATACCGGGCACTCATGCCTGTATGGGCATGACTTCCTATTGCACTGGCACTGCCTCTTTTTCAACACCAGCTGCTCCAGACGCTCCAGTCCCAGCATCAGGCCTAGCATCAGCAGGACTGCATTCAATCAAAGAAAGATGTTTAAGGACCTCCTCCCTAAACCTCTTTCTCTTAGCCCGGCTCTCTTTTCTGCGGTCAGACCCCGCCACCGCCTGCCGAGGGGCAGGAACCACCTCAGCCCTAGCTTGCTCTAGTGTGGCCAGCCTGTCTAATATAACCTGCTGCTCTGCCCTTTCATCCTCATCTTCAGATGAAGAAGGAACAGTCCCCACTCCCTGCCTGGGGACTTCTGGAGCAGGCCTCTTTGGTGCAGGCCCCTTGCCTTTAGCTTTGCCCTGGCCCTTCCTAGAAGCCATACCACCAGTAAAACTGCCTAATATTCCAGACTTGCTTTAAACTAGCACTTGCAGTGAATGTATGGGATCTAAATCCCTAGAACACCACCTAAAATGGCTGCCCAAATGTCATATATATAAAATGGCCACCCTCAGCACCAACCTAAATTGGCCACTGCAGCAGAATTGTAAAATGGCTTCCTGCTCACCATGCAGCCTCTTCAGTGTAGGCAGACATGCAATACTTGCCTACACCAAAAGAGGGTGCCACATCAATGCCAGCTTATAAGGAGCCAGTCTTCCTTAGACCAATGTCCCTGCCCTCTCCCACCTAAATTCTCCTAAATGCTCCAGTGGATGCACCCACTGCAGCCCTTCCAAAATTCCAGAGCCCATCCACAGCTCCTCTAACACCCTGACCACACTAAATGAATAAAAGGCAGGGGGTTGGACTAGATGACCTGCAAGATCCCTTCCAACTTTAACATTCTATGATCAGGGTGGGGGAAGGAAATGGGGCAGGCAGGGAGAGGTGGTAAAAGGAGTGGGGGCCCTTTCTGGAGGGAAGTGGCACGATGTAGCCTCACCCACTGCCGCCACTAATGAGCCAGGGCCCTAACAAGGTTTCTCTCCCTTTTAGTGTGGTGTGCTCTTGTTTAAACTCGTTGGAGCAGCCACTGAAAGCCACCCTGCAGCTGTGCCATTCCAGCAGCCCCCGTGGCCCTGATGCAGCCAGACATCGATGCCCAGACTGGGGGGCTGTTGCCTCCTCCAATGCCGCCGCCGAGAACAAGGCAAGCTGTGCTGGGGCTCTGCAGCTGCTGGCCCTTGGTGCTCCACTGAGGCCCCTCCACGATCCCGGCAGCCACCTGAATGCTCCACAACCACCTGAAGCCTCCTGCCCCTGTTCTGCCTGATACTCCAGCTTCGGAGCTCAGCACCCAGGCCCAAACCGACTTCACCCTTTGCGCTACAGAGCTGGTAAGTCTCCGAACGTGAGGTGAGATTGAAGGAGGTAAAGCGGAACCAGCCATTAAAAGCCATGCTGGCTCCGCTCCCCCTTTTGGAGTTGAGGCCGCATTGCAGCCCTTCCTCCTTCCTCCTCACAAGGAGGCAAAAGTGTCCCTCAGGAGGCATGTCATTGGCTGCCCCCTGTGGGGCTGGATTATCAGTATTATTTGGGTATTTATTCAGCCGAATCAGATTCTCCAATCTGATTCAGCTACCAATATAGACAGACTGAATAAAAGCCACTATTATTTGGCTTTTATTCAGGCCAGCTATATGCTTGGTGAAGGCATTACCTTCACTCAGGAGGCATGCCTTTAAAAAAACGCCTCCCCATCACTCCTTGAGTCATGCCACAGTGATGGCACACTTCCAGAATTGAAGGAAAAGATATTGGGATTTGGGAATATTGGGAAATACCAAATTTTTTTTGGTCCAATGGACCTGATTCTGAAATAAGCGGATTTTCTTTTTTTGTGTGCACACCCCTAATTTGGAATCAATATATTGGCTTGTGTATTTCATTTCTGATTTTTGTAACTGCCATTTCACATCTGAATGCTGTTGTCCCAAGCCCCCACTTGCCATGTAAAGATGGTACCCTGGCCAGGTTATGGCCAATGATGACACAGGACAAATATAGGCTGTAAAGTACTGGGTTCCATGCTTCATGACTCGAACGAGAACATAAGAGAAGACGCGTTTATTCATATTTCACACAACAAAGACAAACAGCAACAGCCGGAGGCCAACTATATACAGTTCGGGGGGGGATGCCCCACATTCCTATTGGCGGGTTTGAATCTCCCACCAATGTTTCCATTGGCTCCCTTTTGGCAAGTTCAGGAGCCTAGTCCCTATTGTTCTCAGGAATGGAGCTCAGCTGTTTTCCTGCCTGCTCTCGTTCCTGGTCTTAGAACATAACACCCCTCCCCCCATAGTTTGTCCTCTCTCAGGTAACATAGTCTTTCAAGTATGTCAGAGCCTTCCGTACTCTTAGCGATCGTTGTGGCGCCGGCATCAGACTGGTGGTGGGCCCTTCTGGTTGTGCCATTGTAGTTGGCTCCTGGGCCATCGGCAGTGGCGATTGTGGTGGAGGCTCGTTGGCTTGTCCGGCCTCCGGGTTGGCGACCTCTGCTGGGTTTGGCTCTCATTCGGCCATCAGCGGTTGTGGCATTTCAGGTGCCAGGGGGGTGGCTTCTTGGTCCGCCGGTTGCAGTGCCATGATCCTCGTATCTGGGTCTTGCCTCCTCCGCAACTGGTCTACATGTTTCTGTAGGACCCTGTCCCCATCTGCCAGGACCTTGTAGGAAACCAGCCCGGTTGGTCTCAGGATGCAGCCAGCCAGCCATTGGGGCCCCAACCCGAAGTTCCTGAAATAGATGGGTTCCCCTGGCTGGAAAACCCTCAGGGCCTCCCTGGTTTTGCTCAGTGTCCACGACTCTGGGGCCTGGTCGGGGTGGAGACAGTCTAGTAGGGTTGTGGGGCAGCAGCCCATCAGCAGCTCCGCAGGGCACCACCCAGAGACTGGGTTTGGGGTTGTGCATTGTGTGAGGAGGAACCAGGCCAGTCAGAACTCCCAGTCCCCGTCTGTTATTCGGCTTAGGACTTCCTTGGCCATGCGGACTGCTCTCTCCACCGTGCCATTGGTTGCCAGGTGGAATGGTGCCAAGCGAATGTGCCGGATTAGGTTTCTCTTGAGAAACGATTGGAACTCGGCGGAGGTAAATGCGACCCCGTTATCTGACATGATTGTGTCTGGCAGGCCGTGAGTGGCAAATATTTTATGGAGGGCCATGACCACCGCTTTGGTTGAGGTGGTGGACACCGGGCTGATCTCGACCTATTTTGAGTATGAGTCCACCGTTATTAGGAACAGGAGACCCTGGAACAGCCTGGCGAAGTCAATGTGTAGGCGGGACCAGGGCTTGTGCATGGACTCTCAGCTCTGCGTAGGCATGCTTGGGGGATTGGGGCATACCTCCTGGCACTGTTGGCATCTCCGGACCCAGGTTTCTATCTCTGCATCTATCTCAGGCCACCATACATAGCTCCTGGCCAGAGCTTTCATTCGTACTATGTCTGGGTGGGCCTCATATAGTGAGTGAAGGACCCGTTGTCTCAATGCTCCCGGGATTACCACCCTGTCCCCCCATAATAAACAGCCCTTCAGAGTGGAGAGCTCATCCTTGCAGGCCTTCTATGCCATGAACTCAGGCCCCGCTGGCTCCGCCAGCCATTCCCTCACCACCCAGTTTAGGACCCAGGAGAGGACGGGATCCCGAGACGAGCGGGCGGCCACATCTGCAGCCTGAAAGGGGGGGGGGTTAGGAAGCCCTTCTAGCAGCAGGACTGTGGGGGAAGGATCTGGGTCCTCCCCTGTCTGAGGCAGTGGCAGGCAGCTCAGGGCATTGGCATGCCCCAACACCTTGCCCGGCTGATGCTCCAGCCGGTACTGATAGCCCGCTAAGAACAGGGACCAACGTAAAACCCGGGGGGACAGAACCTGCGGCGTTTGCTTGTCGGCTGCAAACAACCCCAGGAGCAGCTTATGATCTGTGACCAGTGTGAAGGGCTGACCATACACAAAATTATGAAATTTCCTAACGCCCGCCACCAGCGCCAGCCCCTCCTGAACAATCTGCACGTAGTTGCACTCTGCCGGAGATAGCGTACGGGAGTAATAGGCCACCGGGACTTCCCACCCATCTGGCAGTCGGTGACCAAAGACCGCCCTGACCCCATACAGCGACGCATCACACGCAAGAATCATCGGGAGCTTTTCATCAAAATGGGTGAGCACTGCATTTGAAATCAACAGAGTCTTAACCCCACGAAACGCTGCCTCCTCCCTCGACCCCCACGCCCAAGGGGTCAATTTGTCCAGCAGTCTGTGGAGGGGCTCTGCCATGGCAGCCTTGTGCGGGAGAAAGGCATGGTAGAAGTTGATGAGGCCTAAGAATTCCTGGAGCTCCACCTTGGACTTCGGAGCGGGAGCTTCCATGATGGCCTTCACCTTGTCCTGCGCTGGGTGGAGGCCCATTGCATTGACCCGGTAGCCCAAGAAGTCCACCTCTGGAACCCCGAGAAGGCACTTTTCCCTTTTTACTTTCAGTCCCGTGGATTGGAAGCGTCTCAAGACAGTGCAGAGGCGGCTGGCGAAGCTCTCCGGGGTGGCCGCGGTGATGAGGACGTCATTGAAGAACGGCATCACACCAGGGATCCCTTTTAACAAATCATCCATTAGGTTCTGGAAGATCCCTGGGGCCACACTGACCCCGAACTGTAGCCGCTTAACCTTGAAGGCCCCCCGGTGCGTCACAATGGTCACAAGAGAGAGATCTTGGAGTCGTAGTAGATAACTCAATGAAAATGTCTAGACAGTGTGTAGCTGCAATAAAGAAGGCCAACGCTATGCTGGGGATTATTAGGAAGGGAATTGAAAACAAATCAGCCAGTATCATCATGCCCCTGTATAAATCATTGGTGCGACCTCATTTGGAATACTGTGTACAGTTCTGGTCATCACATCTCAAAAAGGATATTATAGCATTGGAAAAAGTGCAGAGAAGGGCAACTAGAATGATAAAAGGGTTGGAACACCTTCCCTATGAAGAAAGGTTAAAATGCTTGGGGCTCTTTAGCTTGGAGAAGCGACGGCTGAGGGGTGACATGATCGAAGTTTATAAGATTATGAATGGGATTGAGCAAGTTGAGAAAGAAGTACTTTTCTCCCTTTCTCACAATACAAGAACTCGTGGGCACTCCATGAAATTGCTGAGCAGTTGGGTTAGAACAGATAAAAGGAAATACTTCTTCACCCAAAGAGTGATTAACATATGGAATTCACTGCCACAGGAGGTGGTGGCAGCTACAAGCATGGAGAGTTTCAAGAGGGAATTAGATGAACATATGGAGCAGAAGTCCATCAGTGGCTATTAGCCACAGGGTATAGATGGGAACTCTCAGTCTGGGGCTGGTGATGCACTCTATTCTTGGTGCTGGAGGGGGCAGCAGTGGGAGGGCTTCTAGTGTCCTGTCCCCACTGCTGGACCTCCTGATGGCACCTGGTATATTTTGGCTGCTGTATGACAGAGTGTTGGACTAGATGGGCCATTGGCCTGATTCAACATTGGCTTCTCTTATGTTCTTATGCACCTTGGCTGTGGCCTGGTCCACGGGCAGTTGCTGGTATGCTTGTGCGAGATCCAGCTTCCCGAAAATTTGTGCCCCTGCTAGTGTGGCTAATACATGACTCACCACTGGCATGGGGTATGAATGCACCTGTAGTGCCTGGTTAATGGTGCACTTGTAATCTGTGCAGATGCGGATGTCCCCATTCGTTTTAACCGGGGTCACAATTGGGGTTTCCCACTGTGCATTTGGGACACCAGCCAGTCTAGTTCCACTTCGATTTTCGGGCAGAGGGCCAGGGGCACTGTGTGGAAGCGATGCCAGATCGGCGTCATGGTAGGGTCTAAGTTTGGGACACCGGGGGGCCCTTGTGGCAACCCAGCTCCCCGTCAAAGACCTCAAGGAACTCCCAACAGATCTTGCCCCAGTCCCATGGCCCACATTTATTTACTCCCCCAATCATGATGCCCAAGGCCTTGAACCATGCCCACCCCAGGAGACTCACAAGGTTTCCTTCAACTACCACCAAGTCCAGGTTTCCCTCAAAGTGTCTATATTGCACCCAGAAGGTGCCAACCCCCCGGATGGGAACGGGGTTTTTCTGGAAGTCCACTAAGCTTAGCGGTGAGGGACGCAGAGGGGGTCCCCCTGACGGGCAAAGCTTCTTAAGGGTGTCCATGGAGATAATGGATGCCGCAGACCCTGAGTCCACTTCCATGCAGCAGGGGGACCCCTCGATCCGCACGTGCACTTGGATCATCGGGGTGGCGAAGAGGTTGGGGTTGGGAAGGCGCAGTACCTGCAGTGGCTGGTCCGTGAGATGATAGAGATCAGTGACCTCCTCTGCCGTTTCGTGTGCGGTGGTCTGTGTATGGTGAGTCGGGGCAGACGATCTCACACTCTGGGGGGCCCTTGACCTGCAGACCTTGGTGAGGTGCCCCTGTTTCCCGCAGCCGTGGCAGATCACGTCCTGGAACTGACATGTCTTCCTCCCATGGCCTTCTCTGAAGCTGGCACAGGGGGCCCGTGTGCCAAGGGGCTTCGCTGCATTGGACCTGGACTGCTGTCCCGGCACCTGCTGGTAGTGTTGCGGCCGGACAGTGCAGACATCCTCTGCATTGGAGTCCCCTGGGCTGGGACCCGCTCCGAGCAAATGGGCCGCCGAGGCTGGACGCTCCCACATTGAGGCCTCATGCGCGGTCACAATCTGCATGGCCTCAACCAGGTCTAGCTGCCGGTTGCCGATCAACTTGTGCCGCAGCTTGTTGTCCACTAGTCCCCACACGAACTGGGTCAACAAGTTGTCTGCCACCTTCGGGAACAAGCAGTCCACAGTGAGCGCCCTCAGCGCGGCCATAAAGGCGGCGGCGGATTCCCCTTGGGCCTGGATGCACCCCTGGAACTCCATTCTTTTGGCCAGGAAGGTTGGCCTGGGGCTGAAATAGGCATTGAGGACATCCATGATGTCCCTGAATGAGCACTCCAGGGCAGTGCGTGGCACCAAGAGACTCTTCGTGAGGTGGACGGTGTCGGTCCCACACAAGCTCAACAGGAGCGAACTTTTGTCTGGGTTGCGTATTTTGTTGAGCTCCATGTAGCAGATGAGCTGGTTGGCCCACGCGTCCCAGGTTTCCGGCTGAGAGAGATCGAAGCACTTCAGTCTCCCGTGCGTTGTGGCCATGGCTGCATGGCGGGCCAGGTGCGGTGCTGCTCTCAGGGTCAGTGATGTGATGCTCGGTGAGCGGTGCAGTGCTGCCATTGGGGTCAGTGATGCGATGCTCTTGAGTGGCCTTGTTGTCCTCGTCGTTGCTTATGGAAGTTGGTTGGATCCCACCTTCGTCGCCACTGTAAAGTACTGGGTTCCGTGCCTCATGACTCGAACGACGACATAAGAGAAGACGCGTTTATTCATACTTCACACAACAAAGATAAACAGCAACGGCCAGAGGCCAACTATATACAGTTGGGGGGGACTCCCCACATTCCTATTGGTGGGTTTGAATCTCCCACTAATGTTTCCATTGGCTCCCTTTTGGCAAGTTCAGGAGCCTAGTCCCTATTGTTCTCAGGAACGGAGCTCAGCTGTTTTCCTGCCTGCTCTCATTCCTGGTCTTAGGACATAACATAGGCCTCTCTGCGCAGTGCCAACCAGCACAGCCATGTGCTCAGGACTGTCTCACTGATGCAATCAGCTGTCACTTCAGATACATTGAAAAGGATAATGTCTTAATCTCATCATCCTGAGGGTGTTGACAGACCTGCATTCCATTTCTGTGTCCCATAATCACACCTCTAGACTTTGCACAATGATACTTGGACCACCCTGGCCACAGCCTCTTGTTGTTATTGTTTACTTGAATGCCCAGCCATTAATGGAGCCAAGACTCTGCAATTGCCCAATGCTTTACTAACAAAGGCTTTCCTTCCCCAACCATGGACTTCCTTTCTCCAAAACCCTTCTAGAGCCATTACCATCCATCCCTGTCCATCACGGACCATTTTACCCACTGTGCCAACTGCCCCAAAGGCACAATTTTCCAATATCAGGACTCCAAACCCAGCTATCTTAATTAGTTGAATGTATTAGGGTTATTTTCTTAATAAATTTCACAAAAGACATTTCCTGTCTATTGTCTGTGCAGTTTCAAGACGGTTCTGACTCTGGCATAGTTGGAGTGTGATACTTAGTTTGCACTTCTATTAAGCAAATGGTCTCTTAGCTGATTCCCCCCCCCATCATAACTTAGACAGAGACCCGGTGTTGTGGCTAACAATACAATGGAATAGCTCATGTATCTGAAAAGGATCTAGCGGTCATACAATGCCAACTGTTCTAAAAAGGAAATATTTATATAGAGTTGCACCATCCAATTGATCCCCCCCTTTTTTCATTCTTTCCCCCAAAGCTACAGTGTAGTTAAAGGGAAAAAATGGTTTTAGGATTTCAATTTGACATACTATTGACAACACAAACATGTTGATAGGACTGGGGGGGGCTATATCCAGCAAGCTATTTTCATTTCTTTGTATCATGAAGACTACGTGGGCTAGAAAGGTTATGTAAGTGTTTACAGGACTGGACATGTATTAGCTAACTGAACAGCAATGTCAAAGTAGCAGAATCAGAGAAGCAGAAAATCAAATGCTTCCAAGATACATCATTGAAAGTTCTTCTGTAGGATTTTTTTTACTGTAGAAAAATAGTGCCGAAATTTCAGCATTGCATTATGAAGCTAGTTTTTTTTAAAAAATCAAAGTTCCTTTGCCTGACTATGGAAAACTGAAATTAACACAATAAACCACAGGAAGAAATGCTGATAGAACACCTCTCATACCAAGTGTACAGAGGTATATTCTACAAATAAAATCAACAAGACTTGAGCAGATTAATCTGGTCTTCTGCCATAGAATCTCAACAATCTCAACAAATTCTGTTAGAATCCTGCACTTTCAATGTGCACACCAGAAACATTTAATATTATAGTATAATATTATTTAGCATTTATATAGCATGCTTCAAGCATTCTAGGTGCTTCATATGAATTCTCTCAGTAACCCCCTTCAACTTCTCTTTGAATTTAACAGTCCTCATATAGAAAATACAGGGTTGAGACTCAAGATATTAGTTTGCCAAATACAGAAATGATTTGCATTGGGTGAGGAAAGAGGTGGTTAACCTTTCTTCCTCCAACCCTTAACCATTCCTCCCTGACAACTCCCCCTGGATGCTTTCCCCAGCCACAGCTGGATTTAGACACAAGATAAGTAAACAGCAATTTAGAGCCTCCAATTATGAGGGTACCCTAAATACAAAAAATGCAAAAACTGAATACCAAAACATTGGAGGAGGCAATGCTATGGGGCATAGCTTAAGAGCTTCACATGAAATAGTGAAGTACCCTATGCCAAAATGATATGCAGGTTTACGTGTCCCTGTCCTCTGAGTTACTGCCTGTCATCCCAAAGACCAGAGGGAAAAGAGGAAATTATGCACCCCTCCATCATGCCTGGACCCAGACCATGTTGAAAACGTAGCTTCCTTCAATTGCCTTTTAATTCTACTATATTTACCTGAGAAGCTGATGACCATGAATGTAGGACAAATCCCCAAATAAGAGTTATATGCAAAAGTTGTTTTTATTACTATAAATAACTGAAAAATTTATGTAAATTTAAGATGGCCCCCTCTTTTTATTGATAGCACATATGGGGGAATCTAGTCTTCCTTTCAGGTAAATAAGGTATTTCAGTTGCTATCTATAATGGTTTTAAATTGCTGTAAGGTACTTTTGGAATCATTTTGACTGAGCAGTGAGAAATAAATACACACCATTCATGTCAATACATAGGGATGTCAAAATTATCTAAATTACTTTTATTCGCCCATGTTTCATTTCAAGGTTACCTGATTATTTACAAATACTTCCATTAACATTGAAGTTAGCAATATCTACAAATTACAGTTGGTTGGGAAATTAAAAATGGGAAAAGGTTTATCATAGTTTGAAAGAAAAAGTGTTATTAATCATATTTTAACACTAATTATTTAAGGGGGGAAGAACCAAGGACATTACATTCTGAAATAAGTGGCAAGAATCACACACTTTTGTGAAATATAAAGTGAGCATTGTTTTCCTTACAGGTAGATAAAATGCTACTGACTCCATCTATAATGGAGACTAACTAGGTAAAATATTATGAGATCTGTGATTCAAAAGTAAGCAAAGCTTTCTTTTTCTCCCTTCTAGAGGTTTATTTATTTATCATATGGCAGAGTTACACACAGGAAGCATATAGTAATATAAAATACATAACCAAGTTGATACAACGGGCAGGCAGACTGATTGGGCAATCCCCCTAAATACTAATGTCTATTTTTTTTCAATCTACTCCTGGTATTTTGCCCCATTTAAACAACAGGTCTGCACAACTGCCAAACCCTATCCCTACTCTATTAGCCATCTTCCATACTTTATGTGGCAAGTCAAATCCTGCGGACCTCTCATTGGTGTTTATCAGGTTATGGATATTAGGTGGAACTGACTGCATCCATGTTTGCAACCATTCATTCCCTAGATAAAAATTTTGTGATTGCAGGATTTTGTGACTGCAGGATTTGTGCGGAACTTATTACTGGTTGTTGGGACCTTAGTCTGGATAGGCCCATATCAGCCACATCTTTGTGGATGGGCAATTTTCTGTTTTCAATTATCTTTCTATAATCACCAAAAAAAAGCATCTTGTCTTTGGAGATGTGGGGGAGTGATGTTGCCCAATGTGGGTAGCCAATAGGTTGGAGTGGGTTTAATACACCCATTGATGGTTCTCATAGTTTCATTGAGTTGGACATCAAGTTTGTGGACATGGGGTCTGTTGAGCCACATTGAAGCATAATATTCCACAGTACTATACACCAACCCCAAATCTGAGCATCTAAATGTTGTAGCAGATGCACCAAGTTATACCACATAATTTTTGGAGAATGTTGTTTTGTGTGCATATTTTCACTGCCACATTAGTAAGATGGTGTTTATAGCTGAAGGGGTTCTATGAAAAAAGCTCACAGAAAAAAAAGCCCACAAAAAAAACATGGTCATAAATGCTCACATGAAAGAAGCCCACATGGAAAAATACCATGTAAAGCGCCCAAAATTTTTTTCATTGTGGATAACCATTAATCTCCATTTATGAGAATGAACAGGTATTACCTATATTTTATATTGTTATTTTAGAATTAAAACATATATTCACAAGCAACAATTTGTGTTGCGATTTTATCAAGTATAATTAAATAATAATTTTGCTATATTATTAGTAAAATACTTCATTACTACATAAAAGTGGCCTGTATGAAGAGGGCTTTAATGCTCTTGAGTGTACAGTCTTGGAAGGGAAAATACAGGAAATAAAAGTGACCATTTTGTTATCAACAAACTTTATTAAGAAGGAAAAACAATAACAACAGAAATTAAACTCTATATAGAAATATTTTAAATAAAATTAAATACTTAAAATTTATTAATTTACAATTTGTCAACCTTTGTAATGTTGGTATGAAGTAATTTCTAAAGTAAAGATAGAAAGATGTTAAATTATGTATAGACTGTCTAGTATACACAGCTTTTGAATAAATATATGGCTTAAAATTCTTCAAATAATTAATATTATTTACACTCAAGAGCATTAAAGCCCTCTTCATACAGGCCATTTTTCTGTAGTAATGAAATACTTTACTAATAACATAGCAAAATTATTATTTAACTAGGAATAAGGCCTGTTGTGGAAATAAATACAATGAGCTCTAGAAAGAGGCTCTGGGAGGGGTGTCCTGGACTTGGGCACTCAGCGTCAATTTGCTGTGGCAACCTCAGCAGGGTATAATGACACAGAGTCCAAAATTTTCTCCAGAGGAACTGATCTCTGCTACCTGAACAGCACTTGTAATTTTGAGTGATCTCCAGCCCTCCCCTGGAGATTTGCAAAAATGATTCTCCAGGAGGAATTGGCTGGTTTGGAGGGTGGAGTCTTTGGCATTGTACCTGTCTGAGGTCCAACCCCTCCTCAAACCCTACCCTCTCCAGGATCCACCCCTCAAATCTCCAGGAATTTCCCAACCTGGAGTTGGCAACCCTGTTTCCTCCCCAGCCAACCATCAACTACCATTATCTGCCTCTCTGACTGCAGCTGACTTCTGTCCTTTCTCTTGGAGAGCAGTTGTAATTCTGAGTGATCTCCAGCCCTCTCCTGGAGATTATCAACAATGGTTCCTCAGGAGAAATGGCTGGTTTGGAGGATGGAGTCTATGGCATTGTACCTGCCTGAGGTCCCACCCCTCCTCAAACCTCAACCTCTCCAGGCTCCACCCCTCAAATCTCCAGAAATTTCCCAACCTGGAGTTGGCAACTCTATCTCCTTCCCAGCCAATCATCATCCTGCCATTATCTGACCTTCTGATTCCAGATTTCCATCTCCCCCCCCTTCTCCTGGAAAACAGTTGTAATTCCAAGTGATCTCCAGCCCTCATCTGGAGATTGGCAACAATGGTTCCCCATGAGGGAATGGCTGGTTTGGAGGGTGGAGTCTATGGCATTGTACCTGCCTGAGGTCCCACCCTCCTCAAACCTCACCCTCTCCAGGCTTCATCCCTCAAATTTCCCAACCTGGAACTGGCAACCCTAGTCAGGACTGGCCACAATGATTTCCACACAAAAGCCTGGAAAGGGCTTCATTCCTTTGTCTTTTTACTAAAAGAACCAAGCTTGGTTGCCTAGCAACAGCCACTGAGGGAAATGTTAGTCCCACTGGAGGCAAGCAGGAGAAGTGTCTTCAACAGGAGAGACAGCTGTTTGTCAATTATTCTGACAGGGAACAGTGGCTGAGGTGGCAGTAGACGGGGAAGAGGAGCGTACCAAGCACCCAGCCAATGGCATGCAATTACTCTTGAGTGGCAGTTGATGGGCCAATGGCTGATGGAGCACACTGCACAGCCAGTGGGAGAGATGAAAATGGCCAATACGTAAGGAAATTATATTAAGATTATACTTGACAGAATCACAACACAAATTGTTGCACGTGAATATGACATGTTTTAATCCTAAAATAATAATATAAAATATAGGCAATACCTGTTCATTCTCATAAATGGAGATGAATGGTTATGCACAATTATAAATATCTATGGTTTACATGGTTTTTTTTCCATGTGGGCTTCTTTCCATGCAGGTTTTTTTCTATGTGGGCTTTTTCCCATGTAAACTTATGTCTGTTAAGTATGCAACTCAACATGATTGGATTTCAGCAAAGTGATTTCAGCTTTATTGTAACAGCAAACTCAACTCAACAACAAACACACAGAGAACAGTGGAGCACAGCTCCCTTTTTAAATGATCCGGGCTGTCAAAGCCACATCCATAAATATGTTAACAACCAATAAGAAACGCAGGATAAAGACCAATGAGGTCTGTTCCCTCCAAAACACATATATAGGCTGCTCTGGTAGACAGTCGTGGCAAAAAAGCCCCGGGTTTTCCTGTTCACATAGCCCAGGCTGCTGCCAGAAGATATGGGGCGGAGCCGGGCGGAGCGTTCAGACTGCCGCGTGCAGGGGCACACTGTATTCGCTGTTTCCCCATTAATTCAGCTGTGGGTGTATGGGTGTATGTGCGCATGAGCGCTTATGCATAAGCGTATTTTGCTGATTGTGGGAGGACCCCGCAGCACCGGCACCACATTGGGCAGTAGAGCGGAGCACAGCCAATCATACCGCTGCTGCCTTCTGCCCAATGCAGGTTGCTCCTGGCTTTTCGGCTGTGCGTTCAGACTTCCCAGAAGTGGAGAAATGCGTGACACACGCGGGCTTTTGGATCTGCTACCAGTTTTATGAGGTATCTTTTTAATCTGGTGGTGAAGCGCAACACGGGTTGACTATGGGTGGGGGACGCCAGGCAGATGTGCCTGTGTGAATGCCCAATTTACTCCGGGATTGAATTGTCACTGGCCCGGGTCCCTACTGTGGCAAATTGCCAGTCTGAACTCAGCCATACATTGTCATTGGTTATTTACAGAGGTTTCATAGAAAACAGCCAATAGGAATGCGACAGCTTACAATCCTCTTTATGTTTGAAGCTTAACATGTAAAGGTATAGGCCAGATTCAGCTTTAGAACATAACAGTGTCTATGTGGGCTTTCTTTCCTGTGAGCCATAGGTTTTTTTCTGTGGGCTTTTTTCCAGTCACCAGCTGAAGGTCCTGTCCAGGGTATTGCCAAGGTACTTAGGTGTATGGTTATGTGTAAGTCAGGTGCCATTAAAGTAGACATTCAGCTCATGTTTGGCAAGATTGTTATTGAGATGAAAACAAGAGCATTCTGTTTTTTCTGGAATCAGGATAAGCTGCTGTTTATGGCAGTTGTTGTTGTTGTTCAGTTGCACAGTCGAGTCTGACTCTTCGCGACCCCATGGACCAGATTACGGCAGGCCCTCCTGTCTTCTGCTGTCTGCTGAAGTTTGCTCAATCTCATGTTCGTTGCATCGATGACACTGTCTAACCATCTCATCCTTTGCCGTCCCCTTCTTCTTTGACCTTCAATCTTTCCCAGCATCAGGGTCTTCTCCAGTGAATGCTCCCTTCTCATTTGGTGGCCAAAGTATTTGAGCTTCAACTTCAGGATCTGGCCTTCCAGGGAACAGTCAGGGTTGATTTCTTTTAGGATTGACTGATTTGATCTCCTTGCAGTCCAAGGGACTCTCAAGAGTCTTCTCCAGCACCATAGTTCAAAAGAATCTATTCTTCAGCGCTCGGCCTTCCTTATAGTCCAACTCTCGCAGCCATACATTACTACGGGGAATACCATTGCTTTGACCATGCGGACTTTTGTTGGCAAGGTGATGTCTCTGCTTTTTATCATGCTGTTTAGGTTTGCCATCGCTTTCCTCCCAAGGAGCAGGTGTCTTTTAATTTCATGGCTGCAGTTACCATCTGCAGTGATCTGGGATCCCAGGAACGTGAAGTCTGTCAGTACTTCTACGACTTCCCCTTCTATTTGCCAAGGAGTGATGGGGCTGGATGCCATGATCTTAGTTTTTTTGATGTTGAGCTTCAAGCCCACTTTTGCGCTCTCCTCTTTGACCCTGAGCAAGAGGCTCTTTAGGTCCTCTTCACTTTCTGCCATCAGAGTGGTATCGTCTGCATATCTGAGGTTATTGATCTTTTCCCCAGCAATCTTAACTCCAGCTTGTGATTCATCCAGGCCAGCATTTCACATGATGTACTCTGCATATAAATTAAATAAGCAAGGTGACAATATACATCCTTGTCATACTCCTTTCCCTATGCTAAACCAATCAGTTGTTCCATATCCGGTTCTAACTGTTGCTTCCTGACCCTTATACAGGTTTCTCAGGAGACATGTGAGGTGGTCCGGTACTCCCATCTCTTTAAGAACCTGCCATAGTTTATTGTGATCCACACAATCAAAGGCTTTAGCATAGTCAATGAAGCAAAAGTAGATATTTTTCTGGTACTCTCTTGCTTTCTCCATAATCCAGCGAATGTTGGCAATTTGATCTCTAGTTCCTCTACCTCTTCGAAACCCAGCTTGTACTTCTGGCAGTTCTCTATCCACATACTGTTGTAGCCTAGCTTGTAGGATCTTGAGCATGACCTTGCTAGCGTGTGAAATGAGTGCAATTGTGCGATAGTTTGAACATTCCTTGACATTGCCCTTCTTTGGGATTGGAATGTAAACTGACCTTTTCCAATCCTGTGGCCACTGTTGTGTTTTCCAAATTTGTTGGCAAATTGAGTGCAGCACTTTAACAGCATCTTCTTTTAAGACTTTGAATAACTCAGCTGGGATACCATCGCCTCCACTAGTTTTGTTGTTAGTAATGCTTTCTAAGGCCCATTTAACTTTGCTTTCCAGGATGTCTGGCTCGAGGTCAGTGATTATACTGTCGTGGTTGTCAAGGACATTGAGGTCCTTCTTGTATAGTTCTTCTGTGTATTCTTGCCATCTTTTCCTAATCTCTTCTGCTTCTGTTAGGTCCCTACCGTTTTTGTCCTTTATCATGGCCAGCTTTGCATGGAACGTTCCCTTGATTTCTCCAATTTTCTTGAAGAGATCTCTAGTCCTTCCCAATCCTTCTATTGTTTTCCTTCTATTACTTTGCATTGTTCATTCAGGAA
The DNA here is from genome assembly GCA_029375565.1 of Gekko gecko. Lineage (NCBI taxonomy): Eukaryota > Metazoa > Chordata > Lepidosauria > Squamata > Gekkonidae > Gekko > Gekko gecko. Next base: position 145,273,481 of record JAPDNY010000005.1, read on the forward strand.
AGCCTCCTTATCTCTCCTTGCTGTTCTCTGGAAATCTGCATTCAGTTGGGCAAATCTTTCCTTTTCACCATTGCCTTTAGCTTTCCTTCTTTCCTCTGCTATGTGTAAAGCCTCATCAGACAGCCACTTTGCTTTCTTGCATTTCTTTTTCTTTGGGATGGTGGTGATTGTTGCCTCCTTTATAATGTCACGGACCTCTGTCCATAGTTCTTCAGGCACTCTGTCTATCAAATTTAGTCCCTTAAACCTATTTTTCACCTCTACTGTATATTCATCGGGGATGCGATCTAGGTCAAATCTGAATGGCCTAGTGGTTTCCCCAACTTTCTTCAATTTAAGTCTGAATTTTGCAATGAGTAGCTCATGATCTGAGCCACAGTCAGCTCCAGGTCTTGTTTTTACTGACTGGATTCAACAGAGTCCACAGTAAAGCAAGGAATGTCATGGAGTATGCCTTTGGTCAGCTCAAGGCTCATTGGTGGTACCTGGGCTCCAGGCGTCCAGTCCAGAAGGAAAACTTTTTTTTTTTTTAACTGACCCCAAGGGCAGAATTTTATTAGATTTTTTCCAATACAGGACAAACACAACTAACACTAAACATAAAACACCAACAGGGGTAATACATACTTTTACTTTTCCACTAAGCCATACCGCACTAAAGCAAAGTTGATTAATACTAATACTCTTCTCAGCTATGAGTTCATCGTGTGTTCTTTCCCTCTCTCTTGTTGGGTACATAGTTACAATTATATTTTTTCCTCACACTATCAACCTATTTCATGTTACTATACCAGTTATAAAATCATGCCCAAGTGTTTTTGAAGGTGGAGTCAGCAAGTCCTTTCATCACCAATGTCAGCTTATCCATCTCCGCTGCTTCTAAAACTTTATTAATATATTCTTGCTTCATTGGGGTCTGAGTAGTCTTCCAGTGTTTGGCATATACAATTCTAGCCACCATAGTTAAACTACAAGATATCGATCTTCCCTATTAAAATCTCCTGACAAAATACTCAATAGCAATACCTCAGGTGTGAAAGGTATTGCCGTACCTAATATCTTTTGAGTTACCTGATGAATCCATATCCAATATTCATGCTTTTCTCACACCCCTACCACATATGGAAAAACGAACCCATCTTTTTCACATTTCCAACACTTATTTGAACATTTACTGTCACATTTGGCCAACCTTTCCGGTGTTACATACCATCTATAAAACATCTTGTATAGATTTTCTTTATAAGGTACAGCCTTTGTAATCTTTATATTTTTCTTCCACATTTGTTCCCACTGTTCTAAATCTATATTATGCCCCACATTTTGAGCCCACTGTATCATGTTTCCTTTAACCATCTCCCCTAACATCATCTCATTGAGTAGCAGTGTATAGGCTCTTTTTATAAACTTCTGATCCGGAGCCATCATTAGCTTCTCAATCTCCATCAGCTCCTCTGCAAAGCCGATTCTCTTATCTTTTGTGTATCTAGATTCTAGTTGGGCCTTTTGCCACCACGATAGATCTTCTAATGGTTTCAGCTCATTTTTAGAGTCTAAAATATCCAAGTACCTTCTTGGCATATCTTCTCCATATACATTTGGCAAAGTAAATGCCTCAAAGGGGGCAGTCAGCTTAGAAGTTCTTGTAAAAAAAATGCTTATGTATACCTTCCCAAATTTTTAACAATGATGCATGTAACCAGTGCTGCTTAAAATATTTATGCGATGAGGCTTTCCCGTACCACAAAAATGCATGCCAACCCATCATAAGATCATGGCCTTCTAAGTTCAGAATTCTTTTATCTTCCAACATATTCCATTCCCTAAGCCAAGAGAGTACTGCTGCTCTGTAGTATAATGTCCAATTTGGTAATCTGAAGCCTCCTTTCTCTTTCGCATCCTGTAGTGACTTCAATCTTATTCTAGGATGTTTACCCTGCTAGATGAACTTTGAGACTGCTTGATCTAAATCCTTGAAAAAAATTTTGGTTTTGCAGTACAGGGATTGTCTGGAATAAAAATATCCATCTCAGAAGGATGTTCATCTTAATTAGTGCTATTTGTCCCATTAAAGAGATCTGTAATTTTTTCCATCTCTCTAAGTTCTGTTTTGTCTCCCTCAAGAACTCCTTATAATTGTTATCTTGAAGTGCGCTACATTTATTAGTCATCATAATTCCCAAATATTTTATTTTTGCCTGTATCTGAAATCCTGATGCTTCTTGAAGTTTAGCCTTCTGTTCCAATCCCATGTTCTTGGTTAAAATCTTTGTTTTACTTATGTTCACTCTCAACCCTGCTACCTGACCATATTTGTGAAGAGCTTTTTTCAGTGTCTTTATTGAGACCAATGGGTTTTCTAGGATAAATACGAAATCATCTGCAAATGCAAGTAGCTTGTACTCTTCTCTGCTTAGCCTAAGCCCTACAATCTGCTTCCCACCTCTAATAGTATCATTCAGTATTTTCAGAGCATATATAAATAATAATGGTGAAAGAGGGCAGCCTTGTCTTGTTCCTTTTCGAATCTGGAACCTCTGTGTCCGATCGCCATTGATCATAATTGTAGCATGTTGTTTAGTATATATAGTTCAAACCATGTTTATGATTTCCTCTCCTGAGTCTGCCGTCTTCAACGTTTTCAATATGAAGGGCCAATTTACATTGTCAAATGCTTTCTCTGCATCCAGAAATATCAACGCCAGAGGCTTTTCCAGGTGTGCTTCATAGTACTCTAAGACATCCATAATGCATCTCAAATTATTCCTTATTTATCTCTTAGGCAGAAAACCTGCTTGGTCTTTATGAATTATTCTGGATAGTATTTTTTCAAGTCTTTCCACTAATATTGAAGCAAAGATCTTATAATCTGCATTCAAGAGAGAAATCGGCCTATAGTTCTTAATTTCTCTTTCGTCCAAGTTTTGCTTATGTATTAGGGAGATTATTGCTTCCCTCCAAGAATCTGGTATATCTCCACTCTCCATTATCCTATTACAGACCTCTTTTAAATGAGTCAATAATTGTTCTTCGAAAATCCAGTAAAACTCTATTGGTAGACTATCTGGTCCAGGTGCCTTCCCTTTATTTTGTCACTGCAATGCTTCTACTACTTCCATCATTGCTATGAATTGATTAAGTATTCTCCTTTGGTCCTCCAAAAGCTTCATAGGCTGATGTGTTTCCAGGTATCCTTTTATTTGCTCTATATTCATATCCGATTTTCTGTATAGGCTTCTATAAAAATCCTCTACTATCACTTTCATCTCTTGAAACCGATTAGTTTCAGTTCCATCTTCTTTCTTCAAAGCTTTTATATAAGACTTCTCCTTTTGTTGTCTGATTTTATAAGCAAGCCACCTTGTGGGCTTATTGGCATTTTCAAAATAATTTTGTTTAGCAAATGCCAGTTTCTTAGCTAATTCATACATAAGAAGACATTTCATATTATGTTGGAGCTTAGTATATTCTTGCTTCTTCTGTTTATTCAATCTGGCAGTTGTCCCCTAGCAAATGCCTTAAAAGCACCCCAGACAACTTTCAACGGCATATCAGGTTGGAATTTTTTTTGAAAAAATGTAGGAATTCCTCTTTAAGTTTCCTTACTCATTTATCATCCTTCAAAAGCAAGATATTTAACGTCCATATACTTTTTGGTCTTGTCTCTTGCAGTTCCAGAATAATAGGATTATGATCTGCATACATTCCTGCTTCAGTCTCTGCTTCCATTAAATCCTTAATGGCCATACTTGAAATCCAACACATATCTATCCTTGACCAAGAACCATACCTAGCCAAGAAATATGTATACTGCTGCTTCTTGGGATTTCTTACCCCCCAGGAATCCACCAGACTCAATTCTTCCATAAGTTGACATAGCGAGTCTGGAAATTCAGTACCTCTTGTCTTCTATCCCTGTGTGCTTGTTTTCTGATCATCCTTTTTGTCAAAAAATGCATTAAAATCTCCTATAATACAAATCTCCTGAAAGTCTTGCTGAGTAATAAGGTTATGCAGTTTACCATAAAATTTTTCTTGATGCTGATTCAGGGCACAGATGTTGACAATGAGCATTCTTTTCAACTGTCTTTGTATAGCCAGCATCAAGATTCTCCCATCCAGTGACGCATATACAAATTCAGGTTGGAGATGGTCTTTCACAAATGTGGCTACACCCCTTTTCTTCTTCTCCTTGTCAACAGCTGCAAAGATCTTTCCCAATCCTTTAACATTCAAATGCTTCTCGTCCCCTTTTTTAATATGTGTCTCTTGAAGGCATATTACATCCAATTTCTGTTTTCTAAGTTGATGAAAAATTCTGTTCCTTTTCTGAGGTCCATTCAAGCCATTTACATTCTGTCCTGTCCCGCAGCAGCCCCAACGCAGCTCGGGGGAGCCCAAACCGCCCGGGACACTCACCCTGGGACCCGAGAGGGGGAGGTGGCAGTGCTGGGCATCCAGCTCCCCTGCAGACCCAGCCCGCGGCAGCCTCAACGCAGCTCGGGGGAGCCCGAGCCGCATGGAGCACTCACCCCGGGGCCCGGGAAGGGGAGGGCAGCGGCGCTGGGTGTCCTGCTCTGCTGCAGACTCAGGGAGGATGTGGAGCAGGTGCCCAGGTGCCCTGGCCCCCACCCGAAGCCGTCGGGACTCGCCCCGCCCACTCGGCCCTTCCCAGTTGGGGACAGAGCACAGGGCCCCGAGGGAGGTGACGGCAATGGCTGCAACCAGGGAGGACCGGGGGTGACCCAGCAGGAGCCTCCACCCAGGCCAGTGAGTGCGGGCGGTGGAGGATGGGATGGGCACCGAGAGACGCCGGCGGCAGCAGCCCCACCCGCTCCCTCACCGGGCAACAACCCGCCCCCCCCGGCCCCACTGCCCAAGGCTCGGAGGTGGGAATGAGCCTGGGCAGAGGAACTACAGGGGAAGGCATCAAGGGCAGTAAAAGGGAGCAGACAACCCCAGCCGACACCGCAAGAGCCTGGAAGGAGACCAACAGGAAGGAGAGCACTGGGACGTGCCTGAGGACGTCTTTGCGCCCCCAACACTCTACACTCCCCGCCGGCCTCAACAGAAAATGTCTTACCTCAGAATCCCCAGCGTGTGACCAAACCTGGAGAAAGGGTGAGCGTGCAGCTGATTCCTGCCCTGTGGGGCCAGAAGGGGCATGACCACCAGCCAGCCTTAAAGGGAGAAGAGCCCGAACCAATGGGAGCAAGACGCCAAGAAGACAGACAACAGGAAGAGCCAATGTGGCAGCAGTCAAGGGGGGAGGGAGGGAACAGGTGTTGGTGGAAGGGAATAAAAGAGTGGTGGAAGCCAGAGCCGGGGAGGAGTGAAGGAGTCTGAAGGAAGAGGCTGCCTGCCCAGTGAGATACGGAGGCTCTTCCTGATTAATGCTCCAGGAGAGTGGCTGACTGGTGGTGAAGCAACCCTGGGGCCTCTCCCCAAATGTGAGGCTCACGGCAAGAACCCTCGGAGTTCCCCTTCGACTGGCCTGGCCCCGGACACGGCCTCCACCTTCTCAGTCTGGACGCAGAGCGCGACACATTCACTGAAATGAATCTTATTCTTTCCTTATCCATCCTGGTCTCAATTCTGTTGTTCCAGTTTCTCCTTTCTTTGTTGTCTCATATTCACTGAGGATCTCCTTGTTTCATATCTTCCATGTCTCTGTGGCTTCACCTCTGCCATCGCACCTTGTGGTGCTCCTTCCATCCCTCCTTCTTCGCCCTCTTTCTCTCCTTCTTCTCTCCCATCTTGTCCTGCCCATAGTTTGTCTCCATAAGTCTTCAAGAAGTCTTCTGCTTTAAAGCTTGATGTGATTCTAAACCGCTTGCCTTTGAAGGTAAAAATCAAGCCTTCAGGTAGAAGCCATCTATAGCTAATTATATTATTTCTCAACAATGTCGCCAATTCAGAGTATTCTTTCCTCTTCTCTCTAACTCTCCAGGGGACCTCTTTCAAGACATTAATTTCAATATCCTTCATCATCAGTGGTGAAGCATTCACTTCCCTCAATATCTTGTCCCTAACTGCCCTCTTGTGGAACCGCACTTGTACCTCTCTTGGGAGCTGGAAGTGTCTTGCATAAGCAGAATTCATTCTGAAAGCCATGTCAATTTCCTGTATAATTTTCTCCACCTCTTCTATATGCATATGTTCCGCCACAGTTTTGCCATTTTCTCAATGAGATCTTCATTCTTTTCTTCCGGGACATTTTGAAATCACAAAACAAATGCTGCCCTCTCTACCTGAAGTCTCATAACATCTTGTTCCAGGGTATTCTGTCTTTCCTCCAATTCCTTCATTTTCATCTCCATTTCCTTCACCAGAGCCAGGTTGGTGTAGTGGTTAAGTGCGTGGACTCTTATCTGGGAGAACCGGGTTTGATTCCCCACTCCTCCACTTGCCCCTGCTGATGTGACCTTGGGTCAGTCACAAGCTCTGGCACAGCTGTTCTCTCAAGGACAGTTTGTGTTAGAGTTCTCTCAGCCCCACCTACCTCACAGGGTGTCTGTTGTGGGGAGGGGAAGGGAAAGGAGTTTGTAAGCCGCTCTGAGACGCCTTTGGGCAGTGAAGGGCGGGGTATAAATCCAAACTCTTCTTCTTCTTCTTTGGGCAGTGAAGGGCGGGGTATAAATCCAAACTCTTCTTCTTCTTCTTAACTTCTATCTTTCTTGTTGTGGTGGTTAATTCACCAGTCTTGTTAGTGTTATCCGTTATTTGTTTCTGGAGTGCATGCAAGTTCTGGGAGAATTTATCAGTTATCTCGTTCATGGCAACTTTGATTGGGTCCACTGCTGCGGGGACAGAATTTCTGATTTCTTCCATCGTTAACTTGATCGGGTCAACCACCTCAGTAATGCAACTCTGGATCATAGCCTGCACAAGCACCTGCATTTCCTTTTGAGCTGAACCCACCAGGACACACCAGGAGAGGCTGCTGGAACCTTCACCTTGACTGGTTGGCCACCTTGAGTTGACATCCTGAGTTAATTTATAACCATTGCCTTAACTATCTAATCTGGCAAGCGGCCCAATATTTTTACTCCGCTTTACCTTCAGTAATTATTTACCTCCCCACTACTTTGTTATGGTATATACAAAGATGGCTGGCACCTTTCCCAGAATTTGTTTACTGAAACCCAGACAATTGTTTGGGAACACTCAAAAGTTTTGGCACTTTACCCAGAATGTGTATAAGTTATTTTAAATGCTTATTTAGACTTCTCCAACAACCTTATCTTTCATTCCCAAAACACAGTTATGCTGCCACCCCACAGCCCCCATCACTCTTTTCAGCCCTCTCCGCCTAAGCAAAAGATAAAGTTTACTTTGCAAGTACCCAAGCCTGTCACCCAACAGCCACCGGTGTCTCAGTCATAAACCTTTATTGTTGCCAATCCCAACTTTAATCGCCTTAAAAGTTGCTAAGAAATGTCCATCGCTTACCACTCGTTTTCCTTGTCAGAATGCCAGAATGCCAGGGATAAAAGAAGAAAAAATTGAGTGCACTGCAACCAATTCTTCACCAATTCCACCTTGCCCCTTAAGGGTTAACAATTGAGGTCACGGCACAGGGGCTCCACCTTCTACTCTGCCCCTATAGGGTTAAAAATTGAGTTCGCTGCAAGAGGGGCTCCAAACATGCTGACAAACTCCACTCCAAGCCGACTTCCCCAGCAACTTCCAGTCAGTTCCTCCTGGATTACCTCATCATGCCCCCCTTAAAGCTGTACAAACTCACAACACTCCCTTTTCCTCCTCCCGGCAGGGAAAAGGTTAGGGTCCAGTCTAATGGGGGTCTTTAGCATGGCCACCAGCTCTTCCAGTCAAAGATCGAAAGATCTGGCCATCTGTTCTCTAGCTCACCCGCAGGTCTCACTTCTCTCCGCACATTGCCCTTTAATTGCCAAGAAAGTGCCATTGATTTTCACTGACCCATTTGCTAGCCACTCACCTCTTGGGGGGGGGAACCACCCACCTTCGCTTCTCCCTTTTAGGGCCAGAGTTTATGGAATTCCATTTTTAATTGCTCCAAACAAGAATAGTACTCACAGAAGTGCTTTTTCAGTGGCATCTTCTAATCCCCCCCCCAGCACAGGAGCAACGGCTTCGACCATACGAATGGGCTCTTCTTTGAGTCCAGTGTTAGGGGCAATCCCTGGGTCTCCCTGAGAGTAGCAGACTCACAGGGGTCAGGATCAAACCCCTGGCTACCCACACACCCCTTCCCCGGGGTGGTGGGGGGTCTCTGACATGTCAGGAGACCCTTTCACGAACCTGGAAGCAGCTGACACGCTTGGTGTGACTATATCGCTGCACCACCACCTGCTCTCCCAGTCCAGAAGGAAAACATAAATTCTGTGGTAACCACCTGTGTTGGCCTCCACAACCTCTGTGAGGAGCAAGGACACAGGGTCACCATCCCAGATGAGAATCCTGCCCCTTTGTGGACTCCTGAGCCCACTGCGCCAACTCTGAGAGCAGCAGATGAGATGAACCATGAGGAGGGCAGGGAGGTACATTTGGCAGTCACTATGCTGCTCCAGCAGACTACAGCGGACAGCGGAAGACAGAGGGCTGCGATCTGGTCCATGGGGTCGCGAAGAGTCGGACTCGACTGTGCGACTGAACAACAACAACAACAACATGCTGCTCCAGAGGTAAGGAAGACAATGAGCACAATTGTTTCTTGGACTTTTGCTTTCTGCATTGGTTAAGCAAATTGAGCAGGGACACATTTAAGTGATGTTGCCTTTTAGACTTCTCAGTAGTCATTTGATATTGGTTTTTGCTGAGGCCTTAGACTGCTGAACATTTGCTGTTGTCTTCTTATACAATTGAAACATGATGTTCACCTAAGTTTTTCTGTAGCACACTACAATAACATTCAAACTGCACTGTAATAAATGTTTTCTCTGCCACAGACCTGTGTGTCTTTCACCTGAGAATGTCAAAGCAATGTTAATCAATCATGGAAAACAGTGGACCGCCCTAAGGGGGTGCCCATTCACAGTCCTGGTCCACTAAGGTTCATGATCAACAAGCAGGCTTCATGTGAAGGAGGGGTGGTGAATTAAACCCATTTCTCCAGATCAATGTGCAATACTCTTTTTGTGTATATATATATATATATATATATATATATATATATATATATATATATACATATATATATATAAAAACTCCTAAAAAGGAGAGGACTTTATTGCTTTTTATAGAGAAAGGGGGAAGGGTATACAGAGGGACAAAGAAAAGAAGTGAGTGAATTTCCTGTTAGTATGTTAAACTTTTTGTTAGTAAAAAATAAAGTTCATGGCTTCTACCGTGGTTGAATGATCTTCTTTTCATCTTACTAAAAGTCCAAAACAGATCTGTTAAAAAGATCAGTAAAGTCCTTTGGGGTTAGTTGTTAATATACTCCATTCTTGCGCATCACGAACAAATCATATCTTGGGGTGTCTTCCTTTCAAATCTCTTAAATTGTACGATGGGCCCTTCTTTTCTTTTCCCTCCTTTGATTCTCCTTCCTCCTCCTCTGGGCCACTGTCTTCTTCACTGCTTAACATTGTCCATTTAGCGAGTTCTGCGTCTTCCTCTGAGCTAGCGTGCCTCTTCAGAAATTCTTGGGCTTTGAAGATGGAATCAATCTTCTCTCTCTTATCGTTGAATTTAAAGACCAGTCCTTCGGGATTCCACCATTTGTAACTGACTTGGTATTTTTGCAAAAATAAGGTCAATCCTTTATATGTTTTTCTTTTCAGACGAATTTCATATGGAACATCTTTTAAAATCCTGATATTCTGTTCACCAATCTTCAAGGGCATTGCTGAAGTTGCTCGTAAAATTTGATCTCTAGTACCTTGCTTAGTGAACTTGACAACCACCTCTGCTGGCAAATTATTTTTCTTGGTAAAGTTAGAGTAAGATCTGTATACCAGATCCAGCTCTTCGCTTAATTTTTGCACTTCTTTGCCAGTTATTGGTGCCAAGGCATTCGCCAAAATAGCTCTGAGATCTTCTTTTTCCTCTTCCTTTATGCCCTGAAAACGGAGAGTCAAATTTGATTTTTCCATCTGAAGCATTAATATTCTTTTTTCCTGCATCTCTTGATGTTTCTCTATTTTGTTGACCTTTTTCTTAATTTTCTTGGTGTCTTCCGTCGAGGTCAGGCATTTCTTTGCAATCTCTTCCATCTTCTTAGCTGTATCTGTTAATTGCTTCTGTTGAGTGTTGAGGACAACTTCCATGTTACAGAGAGTTTTGCTGATTTTTTGCATTTGATCCAGCAGAGGGCGCAGCATCTCACTCTGCTGATTGACAGCTGGCTCCGGGGTGTATGTGCTAGAACTGGAAGTCCCTCCCAGCTTCTTCACCAGCTTGTCTGGGACTCTTTTCTGCCCCAACATTTTTATTGTTTACTTTTACACAGTCCATGCCTCGCAGCTCAGGAGTCCAGCTATTTTCTTCAACTTCAATACAACCCCAAAAGGTACTTTCGCCAATCCGCTTTTTCACTCCACCCCCCCTTCCACTCTCCTTTATAAGTCCCGTTTTCTAAGGGGGGGGGGATTCTTCCCACCTCCTGTGTGCTTGTGCGATTGGGGGGGGAGTGTGTTTAAAACGCTTGCAAGCAGATCTCCAACTCACGGTTTTCTGCTGATTCTTCCTTTTTTAATTCATCCTTCGCTGCTTCACTCTGGGAAGTCAGTGGTGTTGCTAAGTCCCATACGGGCACAACACAGCGGGGCCACTGGGGCAGGGGGAAAGCCTCAATTTCCCAGCCATCAGGCCGGCAAAGAGGCTACTCCCCAAGCGCCGCCTGGTTCGGAGCCTTTAACTAAGGCTCGCTAGGGTCGTTCGCTTGTGCAAAGACCCCCCCAACCATGCATGGGCTGACCATCTCTGGGAGAGTCCCGAGAGGTGGCCGCCATTCACTCTGCCGAAACCGAAAGTCAATGTGCAATACTCTTTACCAGTACACATATGTTGAATGTTGCATAATGTACCTTAAAAACCTATGGTCAGTGTGAAAGGAGAAAATCACCAATGACTTTTAGAGGAGACAGAATAACACAGAGCATATCTCTGATGTTTTACATGCAAAGTTCTGACAGTGAAGAGGAGATACCTGAGAAGGATAGCAGGGAAATACAAATGTGAATGTCTCAGTTATTTCTCAAGGCTGAGGTGTATGTATTTCCTGCACTTATCATCTTTCCCTATTGTACAAAAAAAAAATGGCAATTTTCTCTGGTGCTCCCCTGTTCACAAAAGTCAGGGTGACTAGACAAAGGAGATGGCCTTCTCTTAGGTACTGACAAACCTCCCAAACTTCTTTATCCACTCCCACATTCTGACTGCCATAGGCCACTGAAGCATTTGGGAATGTGCTGCTTAAGTTGTTTAATACCAAATTACCTACTCTGCCAAGGATATGTGACCACACTATCAAAGCAGTTAGTTTTAAAGCTGCTGGTGGTGAGAGACCAATGTGGTTTGGGTAGAGTTGCCACCTCTGGGTTTGAAAATACCTGGAGACTTTGGGGGTGGGTTCAGGAGAAGGTGGGTTTAGGGGAAGGGGAGGGGCCTCAGTGCCATCCTGTTCCGGAAAAGGTTCACATGGTGGGTGGAGTGAGATAGTGCCTTGGACCCCAGATAATTCCCTCTTCACAATGGGTTGTGTGTACATATGTGTGTCTGTGCATGAGAAAAAGAGCATGTATCACATGCCGAGCCTTGAAAAGGTCATGGAAGGGGCTAGATCACTCACCTGCTCTCCCATCTTAAAATTAAGCCCCCAAAAGGCGTGCTGTGGTCACCATCACTGGTGACCAAAAGGAATCCTCCCCTGCCAGTGAGACAGCATCCCATCCCTCACAAGGTATATGCTCTGAATGATTGTGCAAAGGGGGGGGAGATATTAGGAACAAAATTGCTGCTCAGTTTATGTTGCCTCAAAAAAAAGGGGAGACATTCCCTACAAGGTCTATTTCAGGGATGTGACATGCATTACTGGGTTGAACCACTGCAGTACATGGTCCTTAAGTGTTCTGTACTAATGAGGGCACACTTTCGGGGCCATTGGTTGTACAAATGCAAGGACTGTCCCCCACACAGAGATTATTTTTTGTACACTTAATCCATTCACTTACTCCCTTCCAGAAAGTTCCAGATTGTCCATCCACAATGCCTCCCAGGAAATAGGGCAGCGGGAAGAGCAAGGTACATGACCTTGACACAAGGTGCTCTTCTGTTCCCTTGATCTATGTGACCTTTAACTGTGTGTACCTCTTTAAGCCTAACAGACAGACCCATAGCATCAGCCATGGTGCATTATGAAACCTCCAGCAGCAGACCATGCATATCCCCTTGTTTAATTTCCTATGCATGCCTGTCTCCACAGCTTGTCCAGAACTCCGATTCATGCATAAAGTATCCCTATACCAACACATCCTTCCTTGAAATGTTGGGAGTTACTGTGGCTATGTTTAGGAAGTTTAAGTGACTTCCTTAAAATGTCTGAAATGATGTTTGTTGAAAGCTTGTGTCTCGGTGTTAAAATGTTGCTTTCTGTGTCCTTGACAGCACAAGGCTCAGATGAGGGACCATCAACCTCCACTGCACGCCAGACGGTGGTTATCAGTTCAGCTCCAGAATCTGATGAAGGTGGGATCCTGCTTTTGGGGACAGAAACCTAGCTCACAGTGCATGAACAGTGCACCACTTACAATACTTTTATCAATAGGAACAGGTAAATGCACAGCACAACCAGAGTGTGGCATAGCTGGAGGGGAAGTGACCTTGTCAACCCTCATTGAATGCATGGGTGTGATGCAGAGGAATATAGACAGCCTTAAGAATACTGGTAAGAAGAGGAATGGGCATCCAAGGTACACACCATGGACGTGCACTAATGCTGGGAGGGCAATGTTGATGTGGATCATGGGAGAAGCCACTATTATTCTGACCTGGGCTTTCCTGGTTAAGCAATGAATTCCTAAATGGGTTGCTTGGCCTAAAAAAAAAAGTCATTGATGGTGTTGGTGGATTACGGCAGGTTGTAAGGGGTTCAGGCAAGAGCTGTACGACATTCCATACATTGCATCCCACAATTTTAACTAGGAAATGTTAGTAGCATTGCCTACATGCATGCTCTCACATTGGTTAAATAGTGATAGTGAGGGGCCAGGGCAGGATAGTAAGCAAGCCAGGGGATGCGGGCAATGCCTTTGGATTCATTGCACTCCTAGACTATCCAGCATTCATCCTTACTAAGAACCATACTTCTTTCACCACAGTGGAGTGATATGAGTACAGGCTGACCTGGTTGAGGCCAATTAATGTAAGCTGCCCTGAGAAGAAGAAGAGGAAGAAGAGGAAGAGGAAGAGGAAGAAGAAGAAGAAGAAGAAGAAGAAGAAGAAGAAGAAGAAGAAGAAGAAGAAGAAGAAGAAGGAGGAGGAGGAGGAGGAGGAGGAGGAGGAGGAGGAGGAGGAGGAGGAGGAGGAGGAGGAGTTTGGATTTATACCCTGCCCTTCACTGCCCAAAGGCGTCTCAGAGCGGCTTACAAACTCCTTTCCCTTCCCCTCCCCACAACAGACACTCTGTGAGGTGGGTGGGGCTGAGAGAACTTCTGACAGAAACTGTCCTTGAGAGAACAGCTGTGCCAGAGCTTGTGACTGACCCAAGGTCACATCAGCAGGGGCAAGTGGAGAAGTGGGGAATCAAACCCGGTTCTCCCAGATAAGAGTCTGCACACTTAACCACTACACCAAACTGGCTCACGGGGATGGTGGAGAATATATTGAAGTAATAAAATAAAATAAAATAAAATAAAAATATAAACCTAATCCAGGCACAGCTTGACATGGCTGTGGCACACCAGGAGCATGAGGATACCCCAACAGAGGAAATGGAGGAGGTGGCTGAATCGGGGAACTCCTCAAAGGACACTGGAGAGGGTGAGATAAATTAGATTTGTATATAGTTCTGATGTGGTTTTGCGTGTTGTGTTCTACTTTGTTGATGGTTTTCTGAGTTTTCATGGTATTGATGTGAGTTCCAATTATGTGATCCTGTTCTGTGTAGTTCTGTAATAAATATGTTTCTTCACTTTTTCAAAATCTGTGTCTCGGTGTTGACAGTGGTCCCTCACATTGACCAGCAGCCCTCATCTCTAAAGGCAAAGTTGAATAAATAGGGCAACCACATGGAGATAGGAAACCTCACTTTTGGCCATTATGGTTTCTCATTTGGCAAGGTGAATGTCAGAGCTCATGAAACTGTAATCACTGGTTTAAAGGGTGGGTTACCCTCACCCTCCCCACAATAGACACCCTGTGAGCTAGGTGGGGCAAAGAGACCTCTCTTGAAAACCACCCTTTGAGAGAATTTGTTTGAGAGAATTTGTAAATGGCCCAAGGTCATACCTGCAGCTGCCTGTGGAGGAGTGGGGAATCAAACACGTCTGTCCCAGAATACAGTCATTACTCCCAAGTGCTGCACCACCATGGCAGTCATGCTACAAAATGTGGTTGAGGCAAGTCCTGGATGTTTTGTGGTGGACTATATGGAAGCAAGATTTTGGGGAGGTGGGAGGCCACAGCTGAATAGAATGTCATGGAGTCCACCCCCCATTGCAGTCATTTTATCCTTAGGAATAATGGTTGCCAATATCCAGGCAAGGGCTGTAGATCAATCTGATTCACAACTGCTCTCAAGATTGCTGTGATCAGTTCCCCTGGAGGAATTTGCTGCTTTCCTGGGTGGACCCCATGTCATCGAACCCTGATGAGGTCACCTTCCTCTTGCTTGGCTCTCCACTGCAGTGAAAGACTGTAGTTTACCTTGGTTGAGGCTGCAGGGGGAAGGGTAAAGCTAAGGTCAGAGGTTCAGAAAATGGTAGAAGGTTGACAGTTGGCTGATAAGGAGATTGGGTCACCAAGTTACGGTTGGAAAAATAATGTGTATTTTTGGGGTGGAGCCCAGGGAGGGTGGGGTTTGAGAAGGGGTGGTACCGCAGAGATACAATGGAGGTCACCCAGCAAAACAGCCATTTTCTCCTGCGGAACCACTGTTGCCAATCTTCAGTTGAGGGCTCGAGAACACTCATATTTACCATTGCCCTCAAGATGGAGGAAGTCTGCATATCTAAAGGGTGTTTTTAAAGTGCTGGTGTCTGTGTGGTGGCTTCTAGACCTGTTCATGGTCCATCTGGTTCCCCAGTAATCCCCAGTAATCCAATAAATAAAACAAGAACACAGTAAAAAAATAACATTAACATTATAAATGTATTGAGAGATGTTGAAGATTTATGTTAAAAAAAGAAACCTTTTAAAATGTGTCCATGTTAACATGCAACATTGAAAATGCAGCACATGGCTGGCCTACCTAATTTACTGCATCAGTCCACCATGAACAAAATGGCATTAGGTCACCTTCCAATGTAACATTCCCACACTAAAATTTTCCTCCTGTTGAAAAAAACCCAGAACAATAGTTTAAACACATACAGAGGTTAGTCTGGCATGGCACCTTTCAAAAGCTTAAAGTAGTACCAGAGCACTAGCAAAGGGCCCCCATAGCCACTATAGAACTGTTCACGATGGTGAGTATGGTAATTTCTTACGGGTCACGCCTTTAGTCCATTGACAGTGGACAAAACCTTTTGAAGAGCAGGCTGCCTTACCATGGCCCGTTTCTAGCCCGTTTGGGTGCATACCCTGAGCCATGTCATTGTAGGTACTCTCCAGAAGTCGCCACCAATACTGGCTCCTCAGAGTTACTGTGAGCCTCCTTTATAACTTCCACCAAGGGAGCTAGAGTATGAGAGATGTCTGAAAGTGTGGTGATGGCAGCCTGCATGAATCCATTCATCACCTCCCTTGACCCCCTGTCCTCTTCCTGGGCCATTCTCATTTCTCCCATGAACTGCAGGTGTTCCTGCCATCCTGCCTCAATCATTGCTTTATTCTCCCAGGTGGCATGCAGGGTCATGTCTTCACCCATGCCCTGAAGAGCCAAGATATGCTTCTACCTAACCCTAATCAGAGTCGGGCAGGAAGAAGGTGAAAACTCAGCCAACATGGCCCCAGAGGAATATCTAGTTTGGGAGGAGGGAAAAAAATAGATGGTGAAATGAATCTGCCCATGTGGCAGCCACCAAGAAAAGTGTTCCAGGAGATCATACTCACTATCAGGGTCTCTCTCAACGCCTCCCTCAGTATTAACATCTGCCTTTTGATTTGACGCTGGTGTCCCTGTAGTGCACAGAGGAGAAAAAATGTCATGAAGGTTGTGTTGGGTCCGAGACTGAGAACCAGTGATTCTCTTGCAGCTGGGTAGACCAAGGAGACAGGAGTGGTTACCATGATGGTGAAGACCATGAAAGGCACCACCTGGGATGCTAACTTGGCCACAGATGGTACAATGATATGTCTCCTAAAGAGGGTGACATTGCCCCAAGACATATCCAAAGATCTCATACCTGGCTCTTCATGGAAAACTGCAATGGTCTCATCACTGTCCTCGACAGCCTGTTCCTCTTGAGAGTCCATAGAACAGTTTTTTCCATCTAAAAGAGGCATTGCAGGATGGTGATCAGATAACCGGCTTTGTGTAAAAGGAGCAGCACATGAGGGTTTTCTGAAAAGTGAACCCCACATGTGTGATACACTGGCACTGGTGACACACCAGTGGACCACATTACCTTCATCTGTGGGTAAATAACTGTTGCTAGTAGGAAGCAATAGAAATCCCTGTAATTTAGCACCTATACCACAGTCAGGACAAGATGAATATCCATGTCACACCATCCCCCAGAAAAAAAAAACAGGACCTCATCCTGTAACTGGACACCAGCACCCAGAGGTATGGATATGTTAGGGGAAATGGGCAAAAATACTTAGATATTCAGAGTTTTGCAATGGATCTTTGCTCCACTGGAGAGGAGGCATTTCTTTCTGAGTAAAAATCTTTATTTCTGAGGGAAAAGGGTACACAGGAAAGCTATAAAATAAAAGAGATACCTACATCTTCACATCTTTACAGCTACAAACAGACAGAGCACATGGTCACACAACAATGGAGATTCTACTTCTTCTTGACCCCTAGAAGGAAGTCATTTGATTGCATTAACCAATCAATGTTACAAAACAGACTTCAGTTTTCCCGGGCTAGACTTCCATGGGCTCTGTGCCAGGTTCCTTGCGGGTGAGGCTAAACAATAGCACACAAGGTATACAGATTAACTTTATAATGACTAGAATCTAGACCTTTCAACTCACATATTTCCAACAGATTCTTCCATGCGAGCTATATCATTTTCAAGTGTTCCTGAGCATGCAACATGGAGGTCACTGCTGCTGGGGGATAAAGGCAGTATTAGGAAACTATATTACAGGCCCCTGAAGAAGGACGTTTTGGTCTGCACTATACTGCTCTTCAAAGGCTGATCCCTATTCTCACAGCAGCAAACACCCTGGGTGGATGATGAGGCAGAGAGAGCTCTGGGAAAACTGCTCTGGAGAGAGCACCCATAACATAACTTGTGACTAACTCAATGTTATAGCAGCAGCTGCATGTATTGGTGTCTTGATTAAAATCTGGTTCTCCCCAATTACAGTCAAAATGGAGTTTGGATGGTGAGTGTCCTGGGTCAGTGGTAGCGTGTCCTTCCACGAAGCAGGAAAAAATGCACCTGCCCCCAACTGAAGATGTACAGCCTAGCTGCATGTGCGGGACTGTGCAACACAACTAAGTTTTGTTCTATAGCAATGCACTGCCACCCTCATCCAGAACCCCAAACTTGACCTAACAGCCTCATGGACACAACACACCTGAGTTGACCTAGGGAACCCTGGAAGCCTCCTTATGCTCCTGGAGGACCTCAGCATCCTCAGAATACAGCATCAGGGTTTGCTCGGTGGAGGCGGTGGTTGGGCCTCCCTTGCATTTGATGCATTTGAAAGGGTTCTTTGCACAAGTCTCTGGGTGATCCTTTTTGGCCACACATCAGCATCTCCATGAAGTATTTTGTCAAGCTCCTCATGACAGGGGCAGCTCAAGGGCCCAACTCCAGACTTGGAGTTATGGCTCACCACCCGCTTGTACCCCAGACACAGGGACTTAGTTTTGTTCTGCACTCAGGCATTCACCAATGGCCTTGCACCATGCCCTTGGCTATTTCCTCATATAGATCAATGTTCTAATGGCTTTAATGAAGGGCTGCCTGTACCCTTCATTCTCCCTACAGGGCTAGAAGGTCCAGGGGCTCTTCCCTCCTCCAAGACAACCCACACACTGCAGCCATTTTCCTTTCCTTCCTGCTGGAGATGCAGCCACATGAGGTGGGGTATTTGTTATGTAGTCCAGGTTTCAGATTGGAGACACGTGGGGAGACTACTTTATCACAGTTCCGATAGAGTAACTTGACAATAAATCTTCTGCCAAAGAAAAGGGGAACATGATAGTGGTGATTGCATGAAAAAATGGTTTTCCAGCTCGCAAAACACAGCATTGGGGCTCCACAGTCATTCAATGATTATGCAATTATGCACATATTGCTAGGAGGGGGAAAAAAGGTGTTGATTCAACTGCAGACCATCACGACAGCTTCAGTGTGCTTGTATGATCAGACAGTGAAATATGTGGTTGGCTGCCATTTCAAAAATTCAAACTGGACTTTCTGTGGTGTCAAACTGCCCCAATACAGAGGTGGAACAGGACAGATTATCCACAAGTGCAAAACCGTTCACGGATGTTGATGTATGAACACACACTTTCGATCCACCAGAGATCTGCTAATAAGTTGGACTGAATAATGTGTGTGACCACACCACAAGTTGTCTATCAGATACATTGGGGAAGGAGGATGAAGCTCAGCACCTCTCAGCCCAATTCTTGTATAGGTGAGGTTAAACAAAGCCAGCCAAATTTTGTGACTGAGTTTGGAGCTAGGATGGCATTGTTCAAAGGATAGTAGCCATGGACAGCCTAATGCATCTCATCCTTAAACATGCTAATAGCTTATACTGTAAATCAACCATTTATATAAACTAGTTAAACTCAAGTATGGTCATCTTGACCTAGCTAGTACAGGATAGCCCAATCCCATTGGAAGCTAAGCAGGGTCAGCCCTGGTTAGTATTTGAATGGGAGACCACCAAGAAAGTCCAGGGTCATAATGCTGGGGCAGGCAATAGCAAACCACTTCTGAATCTCTCTTTCCTTGAAAACACTATGGGATCGCCATAAGTCTGCAGCAACTTGATGTACTTCCACTTGATGTCTTGATGTCTTGATGTACTTGATGTCTTGATCTGAAAGCAGTGCTGAGACAAATGTGCTTCCCTATTCCAGGAGCTTTTACAGGTGCTGTTGGAGAAACAAGTTTGAAGATGACCCCTTTCTGACATTTCTGTCCTGTTCCAGTCTCAAAAGAGTTGGATGCAAGATCTTTGGTCTTTGAATAGTCTCCATCAGCATGTTTCACATGCCAACCCCTAGCAAACTATTACAGCAAGCCCACTTAACACCTCATTGAACAGCACTATCTGCTAAAGAAATGAGTTCAGGACTGATTACAGAAGTGATCCGTGTCATGAGCCGTGTCTAAGTACCTTCAGAAATAGGGGACAACCTGCCTTAGAAACCTGACCCTCCGTAACATTAGATAGATTAAGCATGCCAACATTGCTTGTGGGGATTGGGCAAGCTTTCCAGCATTAACAATGGGAAGGTTTCAGTTCACAAAAGCTTCAGGGGATACCATCAAGTGCTTCAGCCAGTCAGTCGTTGCCCCTTGTGTTATGTAACATCCATTTTAGAAATGGTGACATCTGCTACTAATGCAGCATATGTTGCACTGAGAATACTTGAAGAGAGAGTATATTAGCACCATAATGTTTACTGATTAGCAGCAATACATTATGCCTCCTCTCCTGTCATGCTCCAACTAGGCAGTCTAATTAGCACTCACTAAAATATTACCCTAGGCATGGTGGAATTCCTACATGTTGGCCAATGGAGGATTCTTGGTTGATGCTGTTGCTGGAATACAGAGCAAGGGGCACAACATGAACTCCAACAGAAACACAGAGGTGGCCCATCACCACTCTTTTATTTTGGGAAGGGGGCACAATGACTGGTTGAGACCATGGCTAGACAACTCACCAATGCAGACTGTCATCTGCTGACTTCTCCCACCTGCCACAAGTTTTGCAATGAGCCATGAACTCAAAACCCATTTATGCTTTGAAACATCACACATTCAGACATCGGGTCAAAAATAAGAAAGGGATATGATCTCATGCACTTTTGAAAGTTCATTTGCATCCTTTTGTTTTAAAAGTAAAATGTTCATAACAAATTGCATGTAAATTTATTCAATAACAATGAAATGCTTAATGCACAGTATAAATCAGCATCAGATAAAATATCACCTCCCACTGATATTATTCCTTCAGCATATGCTTTGGACAGATGGAAAACTTGTAAAAACAATGAACAGGATAAAATGAAAGAAGCCTTGTATGTGTATATCTGTGCACATGTATATCTGCCTGTCACCTGCACGTGAGCCACTACCAAGCCATTGGATGAGATACTGTGATGTTCACTAGCATTCTACCTACTCTGCCTGAATGCACTGTTAACTGATCATTGATAAACAGTGCAACTTCCTGGGAGATTTTAAATATTAATTTGGCTGGAATGTTCTACCAAAGGAACAACTGTATGCTGGTAGCAAGACTCTGAGAACAGAACTAGCAAGACTGATGTCTGCAGAAGTGAGTGGAAAAGAAGAGGAGAAAGAGACATGGGGCTGAGAAAGGGGGCTAATAAGTCATGTGCATATGAAGTGAGGAAATTCTAACTAAGGAGGTAAGTTAGGCTGGGGGTCCTTATACAGAGCCTCAGAACTAAAAGGATTAAGCACTATCAGCAAGAATGGGGACAGGGAATGATGGTTTAGAATCTGGAGATGGAACAGAAAGTGAAGTTGCTTTGTAGCCCAAAGGGGTGGAAAAGAGACTGAATTTCACATAGGGAAAGTTTAAGAGTGAACTCTTTACTATTGGTGAATGTGTTTGGTTCTTTCAAAAGACACACTAATTTCAGTGACTGCCTCAAAAGTGATTGTACCAGAACTGTGCCAAAAAGGACACAAGATGCCAGTATGCAGTTAAGTACTTTATCAATAGCTGATCTATATCAACTAAACAATGCTGCGCAACCAACAAAGACATCACCTCCACAGGCCATTCAAGTCACTGCAATTAGTGTGAAGTGCTTCTAATAAGCAGCCTACCATGGCTAGCAGCATTTAGGATAAACCCACTGTGGTTCCAGGGGTGACCCTAGCCAATGGGCAACCAGGGCAGTGCCCTGGGCCCTATGCTGGGGGAGGGGGCGATCATCCACAGCTCTGCCTCCTAAGTGGGGGAGGGGGAGAGAAAAAGAACAGCTTTCCACTGCTATTCATACTCACCTCATCCAGGGCTCAGACAGCTAGCTCATATTGGATGTCCATTCCTACCTCTTTTTGGACTCAGGCAGCTGCTTACTAGTTGTGTCTCTCACATACCTCAAAGAGGGTAGGGGTGCCCCTTGTTTGGGCCCAGTGGGATATTGGCCCTGGTAGGGAGCTATGACGGACCCCTGCTTCTTCTTCATTATGAGGCAGATTTTCCCACCAAATTCTTAGTTCTCTTCAGGTACTGAGCTAGCCCCCAGTAGCATGATAATATTTGTGGTTTTATAAATATGAATGTCCCACCCTGTGACAGCCCAGGAACTTGACAAGAGAAAACAGGAGCCCTCTTTTTTGATCCCTTGAAATGGCACTGGAGACTGTGTACACTGAACAATAATAAAGGTTTTATTTAATAGGCAGGGATGGTATGGTAGTCAGGAATTGGAAAGGCTGGGGTAAACATTGTTGATAAAACAGTATATTTTTCAGTTGACAGACAAGATGGCATAGCAGCTTATTTTTACAAATTCTTGGTTCTTATCAATGAGATGGTTGACTGAGTACTTTAGTTTCAGTTACAATGTTTCTGCATATAGTTTTCCTATTAACTGTTCAGGTTTTCTGGAAAGGTCAGTCTTTTAGTTTATCAAATTCTTTCCTCTTTTCTGAAATCACAATGTGTCTTCTTCCCCCTGAGTAGTCTATAACCATTTACTTTCACAACAGACCAGGGACTGCCTCAGTGACAATTCTCTGTATAACTGGACAGGACTTATATTTCTTCCCTGAAACTATAACCCTATTCCGTTTGGCCTGATTGGGAAATTTAGCCTGCTACCCAGTCACTCTTTGTCAAAATCTCAATCCCCAGTTCTCGGCATCAGTGTGAAAACCTACTTCAGCTTTAGCTGACACTAGACTCTGAATTCTTAGATGGAATTCTTTCTCAGGTTATGTTTAACACAGCTAAGGCCAGGAGTCTCTCCCCTTATTCAAAAGGTGAACCTGTCTGACAGACTTTTTAGTCAGGCTCTTCAGATATCCATTCCTTTAGCTGAACCTTTCCTTTACTGAACAGTAACTGCCACTGAACTCAAAATGAACTCACTCAGCCCACAGCTGATTTTATATTTTTCCTCAGCTGGCTCTAGCCAGTCAGAGAAAAGGAGCAGCCTGTCACTCAGGTTCAACATTCTAGAGCAGAGTTAACTGTTCACATCCCTTCTCTGATTCTACTGCAGTAGGAAAACAGTATTTAAAATGGAGACCCATGGTTGCCTTTTGTCCATGGCCCCAGAATCAGTAAGACTATTCCTGCCTGGCTCCAAACTTAGCCAGTATTTCTACTGGCTTTGTTTGTCTTCACTTGCATATAAAACAGTGTCTAGGAGTGGTAAGCTTCATCCCTCATGGGCCTCATGGTCAGGGGTCTTTTCGTAGAAAAACAGCTGCAGGAGCTCATTAGCATATGATATGATAATGAGATATTAGGCTATTAGCATATGCCATGCCCCCTGACATCACCGGAAGTGATGTCAGAAGGGGAAACAAAAGGGGGGGAGGCATCTTCAAAAGCCTTCCCTTCCCTTCCCCAGTTGGTCTGGGTGGGGGAGCTAAGAGAGAAGGGGTTTAAAGTTTAAACTCCTTCTCACTAGAGTTGGGCCACAGAAGGAGGAAAGAGGGAAGGAAAGAGAGAGAGTAGAGAGAAAAGGGAAAGAAAGAGAAGGAAAGGAGAAGGGAAAGAAAGAGAGGGAAGAAGAAGGGAAACAGGGAAAGGAGGAAAAAGAGAAGAGGAGAAGGTGGGAAAGAAAGAAAGAGAGAAGAGAAGGAGGGAAAGAGGAAAAAGAGAGACGGAAAGAAGGGAATGAAAGAAATTTGGCGGCAATTCGGCCCCATTATATCCTATGGGCCATTGAAGTCAATGGTAAAAACATAGGGTATATTCTGGGGTCTGGAGGGGAGGGGGTTTGAGGTATAGGCTCCAAACTAACAGGGTAGCTGATGGAGCCTCTGCCCAAGGGACCCACCAAGTTTCAAGAACATTGGACCAGGGGGTCCAATTCTATGGGCCCCCAAACAGGTTGCCCCCATTCCCTCCATTGTTCTCTATGGTGGGAAAAATTAACTTCCCCCCCCACCCTAGAGAACAATGGAGGGAATGGGGGCAACCTGTTTGGGGGTCCATAGAATTGGACCCCCTGATCCAATGTTCTTGAAACTTGGTGGGTCCCTTGGGGAGAGGCTCCATCAGCTACCCTGTGAGTTTGGAGCCTCCCCTCAAACCCCCTCCCTCCAGCCCCCAGAATATACCCTATGTTTTCACCATTAACTTCAATGGCCCATAGGATATAATGGAGCCAAAATGACGCCAAATTTCTTTCATTCCCTCCTTTCCTTCTCTCTTTTTCCTCTTTCCCTCCTTCTTCTCTTCTCTTTTTCTTTCTTTCCCATCTTCTTCTCTTCTCTTTTTCCTCCTTTCCCTTTTTCCCTACTTCTTCCCTCTCTTTCTTTCCCTCCCTTTCCTTCTCTTTCTTTCCCTCTTTCCTTCCTTCTTTCCTTCTTTCTACTCTCTCTCTTTCCTTCTGTCTTTCCTCCTTCTGTGGCCCAACTCTCATGAGAAGGAGTTTAAACCCCTTCTCTCTTAGCTCCCCCACCCAGACCAACGGGGAAGGGAAGGGGAGGCTTTTGAAGATGCCTCCCACCCTTTTGCTTCCCCTTCTGACATCACTTCCGGTGATGTCAGGGGGCATGGCATATGCTAATAGCCTAATAGCTCATTAGCATACCATATGCTAATGAGCTCCTGCAGCTGTTTTTCTACTAAAAGACCCCTGCCTGTATATATAGCTTTGCCTAGGCCTAGGTCTATATAACTTTTCCTAGGCCTGTCTCTCTCTCTCTCTCTCTCTCTCTCTCTCTCTCTCTCTCTCTCTCTCTCTCTCTCTCTCTCTCTCTCTCTCTCTGTGTGTGTGTCTGTGTGTGTTTGTGTGTGTGTGTGTAGCCTATTCAGCACAGGCCTAGGAAAAGTTATATTGCTCAGTTCTTAGCACTGAAGGAGAAGTGGAGCATTATGGATGAAACCTTTGGGCTACAAGGTTTATAGTGGCTTTGTTCATGTGTTTCAGTTAAATTATGTATTCCTGCATGTATGTGCATACATCTGTTTGTAAAAAAACCCCCAACTGCATGTTCACTTTACTTAAATCATATGCTAGGGTGTACATGCAATGAATGTAACATGAAAATTACTCAACACGTATAAAGAAAACAATCAAATATACATTGTGCACAGACTGTCTGAGTGTTCTCTGGAATGTTTGAGCTGGGCTAGGGACAACTGGGTGAAATCACCTACACCTCCCTCTTCTGCTTTGCACATTCAGCTTCCACTCTTCACTTCCCAGAGGTGGGGATCTCTGTTACTGGGAGAGGGGCTATTCTATTTTTCCCCTTATGACAACCCTGTGAAGTGGACTTAACTGAGAATGAGATGGACCAGCCTAAAGGTACTCCATCCACTTTAACTTAATTCAGGCCCTGATCTCCTGGTTTCCAGTCTGCCCACAGTGATGAAACATCACAGTCCAAAGAAGACTGATGGAAGTGAAAGCTGAAGAAATGGCAAGCCAAAGCATGATTAAAGTTGAAATAACATGACTGAAATCATTACATTCACACTACTATTATGCCTACTTGAGTATGTTAGCAGGGTTAGAGTACATGCTATTTTATTAGCAGACTGCATGCTGTTATGCCGCCTCATAATTATAGCTTTCAAGCTGCTTTATGATGAGTGGCATACTGCTGAATTTCCCTTACCAACTCCCCGGTCTTAAGTCACACATAGAACAGATACAGAATAACCCATAGCAATTGGACAGAAGTATCTAACTCTTTTATTTCCAACGAATTGAGATCAAAGTCACCAAACATTTTCAAAGCATACAGACATTGCCAATACAACTGTTTCCTACAAGGTCAGTTTCATCCCATTAAGAGAGGGGAAACTGTGGGTTTAGAACATTGTCAAGGGAAGAACTTTTGATGCAGTAGCAAAGGGACTGAAATTTCTCCAAAAGAGCCTGTATATTAAATGACTGCTGCTCTGGAAGAGCCATTTATTTTCATATTTTTAACCTGCAGTGTTGAATGCTGTCAGTACTTGGATAGGAGACCACCAAGAAAGACTGGGGTTGCTATGTGGAAGAAGATAATAACAAATCACCTCTGCTTGTCTCTTGCCTTGAATATCCCATGGATGGGGTTACCATGTGTTAGTTGCATAAACAGTATTTTCTTCTTCCTTCTCCCCAAGACTGGAGACCCAAAATAGCTTACAAAATGCAATTTAAACAAGCAAACAGAAAACAAAACAGTACAGCAAATAATCTCTTGGGCTAGTGGTAGATACACTGTTCTGGATCCTGTAGGCTGCGGTTAGATGTGCCTTGATCTGATATAGCTACTAATGCCAGATGGATCTAAAGTGCATGATCAGACAGCAACATCTGTGAAAGGTTCCGCAGTCATTGGCACCCTGTTCTGTCCCGCACCTGAAATGGAGTAAAAAGACACCAGGGAAAGTCCAGTCCTAACGCTTGCCAACAGGCCATGGATGGATTTTCCCTAGTCTGATCACTTAAGCATGCTCTCAGGTCTGCTCATTCCATCATGACTGAGTGTCATTTTTCTTTGCTTGCTTAGCAATATTTGCATAACTGCATAATCGTCCCCATTTCTAGGACAGCTTTGAAAATGAGCAGGAAAGGGAATGGTCTTTGTCAGGCGACCAAAGGGATCACAGAGCTCTGTGGAATGATCAGTGAGCAGTTAAAGCAGAGACTCAACTCCCAGAACTTGGAAAGCTCATGTGCAAAAAACTGCACTCTTATATATGTGCATGCACAAAAGCAGGCAAAAAACAACAACAAACCCTCACCCGTCTGCACCATCTGATCACGCAGTGACAGGCTGAGCCCAAATTGAAACAAATTATACTAGGATGTCTGATCGGGCAACCCCGTTTCAAATACCAGTGGATGAAATAAAAGTGCTTCCTGACCACGTCAAATGGCATGGTCTCAGGCTACAAGCCATGGACTAAGAGCCTAGGAGGGACAAGATTGCTATCTTTAAGTATTTGAAAGGCTGTCACTTAGAGGAGGCCAGGGAGCTGTTCCTGTTGGCAGCAGAGGAGAGAACTCACAATAATGGGTTTCATTATTGGCAGGTGGACATTAGGAAAAATATTTTTACAATGAGAGTAGTTCAACAGTGAAATTGGCTCCTGGGGAGCTGCTGAGCTCCCCCTCACTGGAAATCTTCAAGCAGTGGCTTGATAAACTCTTGTAGACATGCTTTAGGCTGATCCTGCATTGAACATGGGTTTGGTCTAGGCAGGGGTCTTTTAGTAGAAAACAGCTGCAGGAGCTCATTAGCATATGGTATGCTAATGAGCTATTAGGCTATTAGCATATGCCATGCCCCCTGACATCACCGGAAGTGATGTCAGAAGGGGAAGCAAAAGGGTGGGAGGCATCTTCAAAAGCCTCCCCTTCCCTTCCCCCGTTGGTCTGGGTGGGGGAGCTAAGAGAGAAGGGGTTTAAACTCCTTCTCATGAGAGTTGGGCCACAGAAGGAGGAAAGACAGAAGGAAAGAGAGAGAGTAGAAAGAAGGAAAGAAGGAAGGAAAGAGGGAAAGAAAGAGAAGGAAAGGGGAGGGAAAGAAAGAGAGGGAAGAAGTAGGGAAAAAGGGAAAGGAGGAAAAAAGAGAAGAGAAGAAGATGGGAAAGAAAGAAAAAGAGAAGAGAAGAAGGAGGGAAAGAGGAAAAAGAGAGAAGGAAAGGAGGGAATGAAAGAAATTTGGCGTCATTTTGGCTCCATTATATCCTATGGGCCATTGAAGTTAATGGTGAAAACATAGGGTATATTCTGGGGGCTGGAGGGGAGGGGGTTTGAGGGGGAGGCTCCAAACTCACAGGGTAGCTGATGGAGCCTCTCCCCAAGATGACCACCAAGTTTCAAGAACATTGGATCAGGGGGTCCATTTCTATGGGCCCCCAAACAGGTTGCCCCCATTCCCTCCATTGTTCTCTATGGTGGGAAAAATTAACTTTTTTCTCAAAGATAACTCTGCATGATCTTGTTAAATGTACTTAGTAACCTAATACTTCCCCCCACCCCTGCTGCCAGCAGCCTCTATAACTTTCTTTCGTATAGGCAACTCCATCTAGGCTTAAAATTCATCCCAGCCAATGTGATTTCACATTGCCTACCAGCCATATGTGTAATCTTCGGGGGGGGGGCTGGGGAGCTTATGCCTTCCCCAAAGGTACTGAGCTCCCCCCCCGGGGGGGGGGCAACTGGTGCCAGCCAGAGACTTGCTAAACATACTCAACTCTTTCATAAGACTTGGATTCAAACCCTCTCACCATCCTGGTTGCCCTCTTCTGGACATGCTCAAGCTTGTCAACATCCTTCCTAAAGTGTGGTGCCCAAAACAGTACTCCAGGTGAGGCCTGACCATAGCAGAATAGAGCGGAACTACCACCTCCCGTGATCTGGACACAATGCTTCTGTTAATGCATCCTAAGATTGCATTAGCTTTCTTCATGGCCACATCGCACTGCGGGCTCATGTTGAGCTTGTGATCAACCAGAACACCTAGATCCCTTTCACATGTGTTGCTGTCAAGCCAAGTCCCTCCCATTCTATATCTGTGCCTTTGATTTTTTATGCCTAGGTGTAGGACTTTGCACTTATGTCTATTGAATTTCATTTTATTTGCTTCAGCCCACTGTTCTAGCCTATCTAGATCATTTTGAATCTTGACTCTGTCTTCTTCAAAATTAGCAATCCCACCCAGCTTTGTGTCATCTGCAAATTATATGATTCTATACCCCCCATCCCCCACCCCATTTTGAAAGCGGAGGGTTTTCCCCTCTGCTTTCAGAGACTAAGTTTGGCTGGGCTAGGAGTGGAACAGAAGTCAGGGCAGAGGGTTTGCTTCCTCTTGGAAGCTAAGCTCCACCCCCAGCAGCCCTTAGATCAGCCTGGGGTGGAGTTGGAGGACTGCATGTGGAGACTGGTTTCGAGGCAGCATGTGCTGCCTCTGCTTGCTTCCGCCACCACCGCTGCCACCAGCCTGAAGGGTAAGTAGGTGGGGGTGTAAGGAGTGGGGGCTTGTTTCAGGTGGGGAGGGGTGGGAGCTCAGGGCTGCACCCACCCAGCCATCCTGCAAATCCAAGCAGGGGAGGTAGGAAAGCTGGCATGAGAATCTGCCTGGCTGCCACTTAGTGGGGAGGATGGAGGTTGGGGAGGGGAGCTGGGCAAGAATGGAGGTAGGGGGAGGGGGCTCTTCTGTGGCCTCTGGTTGCCAGTGCCATCACTGAGTGGCTTGCTTTCTCCTGCAGTCCAGTTTAAACTGGGCTGCAGGAGAAAGCGAGCCGCAGGAACCCTTGTGCTGCATGGAGCACATTGCTCCAGGATACAGAAAACCCTGGGCTCATTTTCTCCTGTAATCAGTGCGGGGGGAAGGGGGCTACACTTTCTGTCCCTCTCTCTCTTTCCCTTTCCATTGAGGTTTGCGAGAACTGGAAACAAGGAGAGGCTGGGGAGCTGCTCCACCCCACTCCAGGCTGCTTCCCTTGCAGTCTGACTTTCTTTCTTTCTTTCTTTCTTTCTTTCTTTCTTTCTTTCTTTCTTTCTTTCTTTCTTTCTTTCTTTCTTTCTTTCTTTCTTTCTTTCTTCCTTCCTTTCTTTCTTCCTTCCTTCCTTCCTTCCTTCCTTCCTTCCTCCCTCCCTCCCTCCCTCCCTCCCTCCCTCCCTCCCTCCCTCCCTCCCTCCCTTCCCTTCCCTTCCCTCCCTTCCCTTCCCTTCCCTTCCCTTCCTTCCCTTCCCTTCCCTTCCCTTCCCTTCCCTTCCGTCCGTTCTTTCTGTCTTTCACTTCTCTCTCCCAATCTATTTGTTTTCCCCACCCAGCTTTCCCCCTCTCCCTTGCTAAAATAGCCCCAGTTAGGATTGCCAGGTACCCACTGGCCACCTCTGGGGGATGAGGGGAGGGTGGCCCAATCCAGGTTAGGAAACTCCTGGAGATTTGGAAATGGAGTCTGGGGAGGACAGGGACCTCAGTGGGGCACAATGCCATAGAGTCCACCCTCCAGAACATCAGTTTTTTTCCAGGGAAACTGATCTCTTTAGACTGGAAATGAGCTGTAATTCCAGGGGATCCCCAGATCCCACCTGGAGCATGGCATCCCTAGCTCCAGTGCTGAAACTGGAAGCTCTGGTTCTGCTGTGTGACTTGGTGCATGCAAACCACTGGCATTGGCTTGCATTTGCTAAATCACCCTGCTTCGTATAGGATGCACAACAGCCAAGTGGATGAAGGGAGGGGTGTCATTCTACCAAAAATGAGTGTGTTTGGGTTTCTCTGTGGATTTGAGGACAGGAACTGGCACTGGAGTGAGATTGGAAAAGAATGTGTGGCTTTCTGAAAACTCTTGTGTTACAGTAATAATTATGCTACAATACAGTTTGTTAGTCTTAAAGGTGCTACTGAGCTTTTTACTATTTTGTATGTTATGGCAGTGATATGAGAGCCAATTGAGCTGTGGGTCCATCTAATGCTACTGACAGTAGTTACACATTACTTGCCCTGTGGTGATGGAAAGTGCTAGCAAGTCATAGCCAACTCATGGTAACCCTGTAGGGTTTTCAAGGCAAGAGACATTCAAGGATGATTTGCCATTGCCCGACTCTGCATCATGTCCCTGGTATTCCTTGGAGGTCTCCGATCCAAATACTAGTCAGAGCTGACCCTGCTTAGCTTCCAAAATCTGATGAGATCAGGCTAACCTGAGCCATCTGGATCCATGGCATGGTGCTGGGTAGGTACTTCCCAGGCAATCATCTTCAACCTATTCTTGGGAGCCACAATCATTAGGAAAGAGCCATGTGATAGAAGTGTAATAATAATTTACTCATAGTTGCAAGAGCCAATAAGATCTGAGTTTGATGAGGGATTGGGCAAATTGATCTAAGGAACTGAAAGAAGAGAAAGTATTAGCAAGCTCAGTGGTTAAGGATTTGAGCAGAGCTCTTTATAGTCCAATCCTGAGTACACTTCCCTGGGAGTAAGCCCCCTTGGATAGGCCTCAGGAGGATGTCTCTGTTAGACTGATGAGGAATTGTTATAGGAAGGGGATAAACAATTAAAGTATATGAGAGAGAGAGAGAGAAAGAGAGAGAGAGAATGTCTGAAAATGTCATACAGGTTTCTGTGGACTGCCTCCCCTGTGGACTGCCTCACACAGACCTTGCAATAGCATTGTAGCTAACCCCAACTAAGAAACTTCTATGCTGTTTCTATAATTTCCAAAATGTACTTCACACCAGCTGTGCATCTCCATTCCTTTCTAATTCCTCTCAACTATGTACAGCTTTCTATGTTGTGCTTCATTTGGACTGCTTTGCTTTCTCAGGTCCTAGCCACCTTCTTTTCTATAACCACGGATCTACATCCCCTTCCTCAAGCCTTGCTGCTTGTCCCAACTCTCTAGTCAGACCAGTTTGGCCAGTGGCAACCAAAAATACATCTGTCTGTCCAGGAAGTTCAACTAAATGCCTCTAGAGGTTTTGTCACCACTGCTACATCACTTAATGCATTACAACATAGGTTCATGTTCAGGCTATAATTTATGATGTTTTAGTTTGGGAAGATCTGTTTTCTTGGTCACATCAGTTGGTGCTATTTTTTCCCTGTAAACTCCTCTTCCATCCCAACAGACTCTGCTGCTCACATGTTATCTGTTAATCACCTCTTTATCCCACCCTTCCTCCAGTCTCCCTTCCCTTATATTGACCTCACAACAATGGCAATATCACCCAGCCTGATGAAGGGAGCTTTGACTCTCGGAAGCTTATTCCCTGAAACTCTTGTTGGTCTCTAATCTGCTACTGGACTTGAATCTAACTGTCCCACTATCACCGAGTAAGCATCATGCAAAATGTAGATCTGAACATGGGTCTCCTCAATCCACAGTGGTCTTCATGCCATTGGTCCATCCACTTCAGCATGGTCTGCTCTGATGCAAATGATCTCTAGAGACCCAGACAGAGAAAGGTCCTTTCCAACACCTGTTCTATTAGACCTCCTCAGTTTAAACCTTTATCCTTTGGCACAAAAAGCATGGTCTCTCTACCATCAGTCCATCAGTATCAACTACTCAGACTGGCAGTGGTTCTCCATGGTTCTTTGTAGAGGATTTTACCCATGCCGTGCTTCGTTTCTGAGCTGTTGGGGCTGGGGGCGGGGGGGGAGGATGCAGGCAGGCTGCTTTTATCTGTAATGCAAAAGTATATTACCTCTTTCTAACAACATATGTCCATGCAAGATGTACATATGTTCATGGTAATATGTGAACAGGGCTTCTGTTTCCCTGGGTGGTGAGCAGGAAGAGATGGAAATGGCAACAGGTATGTTCTTGATATGTACACCATCCAGGGAGAACACTTAACACTTAACTCATGTTTATGCCACACAGAATTTTCCTGATTGGCATGCAGATCAGAGGCCTTTTAAAATTTCCTTTTGTCTTATGTGAAGCCCAGAAAGAACACTGGCAAGAAATGTACACTCTCTATGTGTGGTACAGTTTCAAAGGGACAACTAACTGGGATGTATAAAAGGAATGACAGGATTGCCCATTGCAAACAATGGGAGAGGCTTGAAGGCCCACTGGAGATAATAGCAGCCAGGAATGCCACATGGCTCCACCTCCATAAATAGTGACAATGGCCTGTGATGCCACTGGCTCCTCCCTATGATGTCACTGGGCCTTGGTTCTTTTAAGGACCTAGCACAGCAATGCTTCTGGCCCAACCCCAGCCCCCCCTGGAAATTGGAAAGTCTATGCCTTTGCTACCAGCAATCTGTGCCAAGAGGTTCCAAGCTCCACCCACTTCCCTCCATGTCACACAGCAGCTAGGGTTCAACTGATGCTGTTCAGCATTAAGGCAGCCTTCTTTCTAAAATCCATAAGAACCAATAAGCAGTTAGATTGAGAGAGCCTCCATCATCATTAGATGTGACCAGATGATGGTGCCAATTACCTAAATCCTATTCTGCTTGGTTTATGTCAGGAAAAGGCTGGGACACAAGACAGAGTCCTTTCCATGTCTGTTTTGGCCTTTGAGGGAGGACTCTTTGGGTCCAGGACTGGCAGCAACCATCAGGCAACTTGCTACCATAGGCCTCACATGACTCCCTCAGGCCCAGCTGCTTTCTGTTGTTCAGCAGCAGCCACCCTACAAAAGCCAGTGGAGTGCCATGGTTAGAGTTTCAGATTAGGATTAGGACCTTGAATCCCTATTCTGCTGTGGCAATTCACTGAATGACCTTGGGCCAGTTACACATTCTCAACTTAATTTATGTCACAAGAAGGATGGATTGCCCACGAAGAGCACTGGGACACTTTCCAGTGGGCTAATGGCCTCCCTCCCATACCTGAGCCAGGCCACCCCTGTGCCAAAAACACTGAGACCAGATTCCTAATGACCTGTGTAAGGTGGAGGAAGCAGCACCCAGACCTTCAGAGCCCTGTGTAAGGTGGGGTGAGGCAAGAGAGGTTGCAGAACATACCCCACACTGCCCAAGTCCTGTGCAAGGTGAGGCAGGTGGTAGCTTCTGCCCCACAGTGTCTGAGCTTCACCTGATGTGAGGGAAGTGGTACTGCCCAGCCCACTATGCACAAGATGAGGCAAGGGAAATGGTAGCACCAACTCCAGACAAGGCAAGGTGAGACAGGCAGTAGCGCCTGGCTCACCTCCCCCCCCGACAAGCTCCACTTGAGATGAGAAAGGCAGCAATATCTGGCCACCCTGCCCAGGGAAATGTCCAGCTCACACAAACCCCATGCAAGGTGAAGAAAGCAGCACCTGGCCAATTGATTAGGCAGGCTGATTCTTCCTCCCTCTCTTGCCCATTTGGGGCAACAGGGCATGGTAAGGAAGACTACCTCTTTGTCTATCCCTGACCCTGAGGGGGCAAAGTCAGGGTGGGCTGAGGTAGGGGCCCTTTTTCCAGGGTTTTTCACTCCTAGTTGGAACTTTCTCACAGGGTTGTTGTGAGCATAAAATAGAGAAGAGAATGATGCAGGCTGTTTTGGGTCCCATTGAGGAGAAAGGTGGGTATAAATGAAGTAAATAAATAAATAATAAATATAGGCTGTGGTTACACATACTAAATAATCCACTTTCAATGCACTTTCCATGTGGATTTTACCAGTTCACACAGTAAAAATCCAGGTGGAAAGTACACTGAAAGTGGATAGAAAATGGATTATTTGGTATGTGTGACCAGAGTCATAGCTGAAGATAAATGTTAAGTTGTTGATGACTGGGAAAGCGAGAAGGAAGCATGGAAAGGTAAGGATATTGGGGTTGCCGAGAGAAAGAGGAAACAATATGGAATAGGTGATACAGGGGGAAATCAGGTGCTAGTCCTTATCCCCACTGTGCAACCTGGCTCAGCCTGGTGACCAGCACTATGCAACTGGACCATAGTTTTCCCAGGTACAGACTGACAAATGTAGATTATGAGAGAAAACAGAAGACTGGAGGAGGGGATAAAGGTATGTTTGCAGGTAAGTGGGAAGGAGAGAAGGAGGCAGGAAGAGGGGAGAAGCTGTGGATGTTTTAAGGGAAGGGAAAGAGAAAATAGTGGAAGAAATAGTGGAGGAGGGGAAATTGAGATATCCCTCACAAGTCCTTGCAGGTTCCCACTTGTTATAAGATAATAGCCTATTATGTTGAGCTTTTTGCAATCATCTCTTGTGTCTGTGATTATAACCTTAATCACTCAAAACTTTCCCTTGTATATTACAGAAGCACTAAAGTATCATTTGGGGCAGCTTTTCTATCCTTATTCTGAGTCTAGGCTTCACGCATTGAAGGTTGTCATTCAGCAAGAGATATCATGTTCCTGAAGACTGTAATTCATTTGAGAAGGCAGGAGAGATATAATGGATGAATCTGGAGTTCAGAATGGAAACCTGGTCTTCCCTACAGCTTATTGCTTGAAAATTCACACTTTTTTTTCATCACTGGATAATGGCAGCCCAATATTTTACCATATCTACATTCTTCATATCTCTGACAAAAACCTCTGTGATTTACAATGTCAACCCGTCCCACAATATCTCTAAGGGTTTATTATGATAAACACTTTTCCTCCATGGAGAAATGGAAAATGTTGTGTTAGAATGAATTCTGCACAAAAGATTGGTGAATAGCACAGCATATGAGGCTTCCACCTACCTTTTTACAAATCTTTCCTGTAAACATCTGTATGGATGTTCTATATAAGCCATCCTAATTGACAGTTGATATTTTACAATCCCTACTTCTCTTTTTCAACCTGAATTGAAAACTTGCTTATAATACCAACCAGTTCGCAATAATTTCCTACTATGGAAAGATCTTACATTTCTACTCAGACTCTGAGAAAATTATATTCTAGTTAGCTGATTCCAATGCCAGCATATCTTACAGAATGGCGTTATATGCCTTGGCTGCAAAGAAAATATGGGCCAACAAAATTCTTATGGGAACTAATTAATATTGATCTTAGCGGATACCTTTGATTGAATTAATTGCCTATATGTTACGCTTTATTTTACTCTGATTTTATGGTTTTATTATATGGTATTATTATATTATATTTTACTCCATTTCATACCAATATTTATATTTATAGCAATCCTCTCTGTTGTGCGTTATACTTGGTTTGTAATGGCCTATGGCTAAATACAAATAAATTTCTTTCTTCTACTACTATGGAAAGACATTCCCACCATCAAAAGTTGGCATTTTAAGATATGGGACCACCTACTAATGGATAGAGTTTCAGACACAATATCTAACTATAATCCTTCCCTTGGCCCTTCTGTTTACTTAGAAAGATGGTTTCCAATTTTGGAAAAATTGGATGATATACTTGAAAATAAACAACATTGTCAGGGCCACCATTACTATAACCTTTTGAAGACGAGTTGGTTAATTTAATTTATCTTTTGTGAGGAAATTCAAATGAGCATTATAACTTTGAAGAGTATATCACATAAATTAGGACAATTCCTTTTTTTATCTTCTCTGTGTACAATAGTACAAAAAAGAAAGTTTAATTAAGCTTTTGTAACTTACCTTGTACAACAAAGTTGGTTACTTTTGTTATGTGTGTTAGTTGACTTTTAGTTGTGTCAATTGACTATTGGTTATGGAAAATAATTGACTATTAGTTATGGAAAATAAAAAAATGTAATTTAAAAAAGAACATAAGAAGAATCTGTTCCATCACACCTAGAACTGCATTTCTATTCCAGCAGTGGCTATGCAGATAATCTTGGAAAATCCAAAACCGGAACATGATGATGACAGGTTTTTCTGTTTCTTCTTCTTAACATCTTTTATTCACTGAACACGTCTTAGTTATCATGGCTAATAAAGGCTGATCTGCCAGTAATGTATCTAATCCTCATTAAAGCCTCCTATGCTTCACCTTGTGGCAATGAATTCCATAATTAGGCATGTTGAAGACTTCACGGTAACATGCTCACCAATGCCCCCTCTAAGCTGTGGACTCTTGTGAGCAAAAGTTCTACTTTGTTAGCTACCGGCATTAAAGTTGTGAGCAAGTGATTTGGCTACTGCTGCATAAATCAGTTTGCTCTGGAGCCATCCTGCCTGAGCTAAGACAAAAATCTGTGAGTTGTAGGCTAAAAAACTGTGAGCTAGCTCACACTAACTCAGTTTAGAGAGAACACTGATGCTCACCAAACAAACCTTGTTTGAACTCCCACAATTACATGCAACACAAGCTCCCGATAGGATTGCTTCAATGTTCTGTGGCAGAGTTCATCACAAGCACAAAACCATGCTCAGCACCTTTGAATCTCTGTGGTAGCCACTTGGTTGTTACAGCCTGTGGCTGCTTTTGCCCTGCCTAAAATCTAAATCACCCCATTTACCTGAGAACAGCCTACTTTCAAACAATTTTGCTGGATGACCTCAAATTCTAGTGTTATGAAAAAGATGTAAAATGTCTATGAAGTCTGCTTTTGTTGTTGTTAATGTTGTAAACAATGCCCCAAGCTCTGGGGTTCTTTGAATGGCATGGCCTAAGCCAGTTAATCATACCAACAGGCAGGAGGCAGAGTAGCAAGAGGAAAGAAAGCTTTTGTCCCGGTTACACATGCCAGAAAACGCAGGGGGGAGGTATGGCTATTTGCGCCATCGCATTTTGACCCACTATTATGCGGTCAGACGCGATGGCAGCACACCGAGGTTTTGTCCATCAGCGCGTGCTTCCAGCGTGCTTCAACGAGGATGGCTGGAGGGAATAGGTGAACACCGGTGCAATCACATGGAACAAGTCCATCTGCAGCCCGTGACAAACCATTTGCAAGTGGAGTTTGGCAGGTACTTTTTAACTGCACATCTGCGGCTGGACGCCATAGGTTGGCCATGGGGATGCTACACTTGCCGGATGTGTCTGTGTGATCATGCCCCCAAATTCCGCCTGGCATTCGCGGCTCTCCCGTTGCAAATTCTGCATGTGTTCGAAGCCTTTATTAATAAAGGGAACCCTCTCAGCTCAGTGTCAAGCCGAAGAATTCAGCTGAGTAACATTCTGGTGATCCTCCCATTTCCTCAGGAAATGGAAGGAAGCTCAAACCTCTAAAGAGGAGTATATGAGAGTTACTAGGTACTGCAGATCAGCCATCAGAGAAACCAAAGTTCAGTATGAGTTGGGTCTGGCCAGGGGGGCTTGCTACAATAAGAAAAACTTCTACAGATATGTGAGAAGCAAAAACAAGGTAAAAGAGGAAATTGGACCACTTTGGGGAGTAGAAGGAGAAACTCTGGTGGAGGACAGAGAAAAAGTAGACAGGCTTAATGACTTTTTTGCCTGTTTTCTCCCTGAAGAACTCGACCCTATCTAGAGATGGTAGAGGACATGACAGGAGACCTGAGTGTCCAGTTAACATTGACAGGGAGATTGTGGAGAGGCACCTGGTTGCACTGGACACATACAAATCCCCTGGGCCAGATGGTGTGCACCCAAGAGTGCTCAAAGAACTTTCTAATGAACTTGCAGAGCCTCTGTCTATTATCTTCAAGGTCTCCTGGAGGACTGGGTATGTGCCACAAGATTGGAGAAGAGCAAATGTTATCCCAATCTTTAAGAAAGAGAAGAAGGATGGGTCGGGAAACTACAGGCCAGTCAGTCGGACATCTGTTGCTAGGAAGATATTATAGCAGATTTTAAAGGGATTGATCTGTAAGCACCTGAAGGACCACTTAGTGATCTGGGGAAGTCAGCATGGTTTTGTCCCCAACAGATCTTGTCAGACCAACCTGATTTCCTTCTTTGATTGTGTGACAAGCTTACTGGATCATGGGAACGCTGTTGATGTGATTTACCTGGATTTCAGTAAAGCTTTTGATAAGATTCCTCATGACATTCTGATGGGCAAACTGGAAGACTATGGACTAGACTATAGGACAGTTCAGTGGATAGGGAAGTGGTTAGAGGACCACACCCAAAGACTGGTGGTCAATGGTGTTTCATCAGATTGGAGGAAGGTGTCCAGTGGGGTGCTGCAGGCCTCGGTTTTGGGCCCAGTACTTTTCAATATTGTTATCAATGATCTAGATGAAAGGGTAGAAGGGCTACTCACCAAATTTGCTGATGATACCAAATTGGGAGGAGTAGCAAACACCCAAGAAGGTAGAGTTAAAATTCAACAAGACCTGAATACTCTGGAGAAGTGGGCAGTTCAAAAAAGGATGCAATTCAGCAAAGATAAATGCACAGTATTACATCTGAGCCACAAAAATGTCAAGCACAAATCCTGGATGGGGGATACGTTTCTATGGAGTAGTGTATGCGAAAGATATCTTGGGGTAAGAGTGGACTGTAAACTAAATATGAGCAGTCAGTGTGATGCGGTGGCAAAAAAGGCAAATTCAGTCTTGGGTTGTATTAAAAGGGCCATAGCATCAAAATCGCAGGAGGTCATAGCCTCTCTGTATACTGCCTTGGTCAGGTCACACCTTAAGTACTGTGTGCAGTTCTGGAGGTCTCACTTCAAAAAGGATGTGGGCAAAATTTAGAGGGTGCAGAAGAGAGAGATCAGGATGATCAGGGGTCTGGAGACTGAGCACTATGAGGAAAAGCTAAAGGCCTTGAGAATATTTAGTTTGGAGAAGAGGAGATTGAGGAGGGACATGATTGCTCTCTTTAAATATTTGAAAGGCTGTCATTTGGAGGAGGGCAAGGAGCTGTTCCAGTTGGCAGCAGAGGAGAGGACCCAAAGCAACAGATTTAAATTACATGCAGAAAGGTATCGGCTGGATATTAGGAAAGACCTTTTCACGGTCAGAGTGGTTCAAAGGTGGAATCAGCTGCCTAGGGAGGTGGTTAGCTCCCCTTCACTGACAGCTTTCAAGAAGAGGCTGGACAAATATTTGTCAGAGATGCTTTAGGCTGGTCCTGCATTGGGCAGTGGGTTGGACTAGATGGTCTGTATGGCCCCTTCCAACTCTATGATTCTATGACATGTCAAGACCACCCCTTATGACATCAACCAGGCACGCTCAGTTCAGTTTTCTTTGTTTAAGATAATGGAGTATGCATACTCATATCTCTTTGTTCTCCTTGGCACATGCGTACACCAACCATGTCTATGGGTGCATTCAGATGGGCTGTTTAGTCTGATTTTGGCACGCTTCAGTAATGGATTTTATATCCATGCTCACACACCCAACATCTGTGCACTGTCCCCAGACATCACTTTCCAGCTCAAACCTCCTTTAAAATGGAATATTTTGATACCAGGTCCCCAAGTGGTGTTTTCCTGATTCTCCAGTTCTAACTGCACTTTTCTGACATCTGATCACTCCTGCAGTGTCAAGCCACTTCCAGTTTAAACCTTCTCCCTGTTTGAAAGCTGCCCGAGGTTTCCACTTTTCGCCCACCATTTTTTTTAATGTGTTGGCGGTGTGTGCATAGAAAACCAGCATTTAAATGGTCACTTGTTTTAGCGTTTAGATGAGTTCGGGATCTCAGGGAGGCCATTTTCAGGTCAAACATTTAAAGGGAAGTCTTTTGTTGGAGGGGTTGGATTGATTCGCCCTGGTGGTTCTGCGCATGCACCATGATAGTTTCCCCCCCTTCTGTGGAGGGGCATCTATGCGCATGCACAAACTGAGTAAAAAATTTTAAAAGTCGCCAATACATGCTCCCACACATCAGTAGTGTAGATGCCGGGGAGCAATGTGACCATGTGGTGAGGCGCGATAAGGGAGGTGAGTGTGATCATGATTATCCAGACTAAATATA
The DNA here is from genome assembly GCA_029375565.1 of Gekko gecko. Lineage (NCBI taxonomy): Eukaryota > Metazoa > Chordata > Lepidosauria > Squamata > Gekkonidae > Gekko > Gekko gecko. Next base: position 145,313,362 of record JAPDNY010000005.1, read on the forward strand.
ATCTGGTTAGAACTGGAGCAGTTTAACCCACTCTCAACACACTGTCTGACCACACCCTATGGGTGCATTCAGAAAGCGTGCTGGAGCGGTTTAAATTGCTCCGGTCCGGTGCGTGGTTTTTTTTAACCTGGAGAATCATGATCACACTAACCTCTTTGTTCCAGGCTCCCCGCTGTCCTCATGCAGGTGGAGTTTTTTTTCCTCTTGTTTGAGCATGCGCACAGACAGCCCTCTCCAGAACTAAAAGTTTGGTGCGTGCGCAGAACAGCGATTTCAACACATCCCTTTAAGTTTAAATGAAGACTTCTCTTTAAATTTTCACTCCGAAACTAGCCACCCCGAGATCCCGGACTTGTCTAAATGCCTAAACTAGGCACCATTGAAGCTTTTCTTTACTTAACTTAGGTGTGGAGCTCTGCTCAAGCGCACACTGCTAAGGCATTGAAAAAAATGGTGGACTAAAAGCGGAAGCCGGAGGCAGCTTCCCAGAGGGGAGGGGGGGTTGAAGCACCCGGAAGTGGCTCGATGAGTGATCAGACGTTAGGAAAGTGCGCCTTGAATTGGAGAATCAGGAAAACACCACTTGGTAAGTGGTGTCAAAATACTCCGTTTCAAAGGACATTTGCTCTGGAAAGTGATGGTTGGGGACGGTGCACAGATGTTGGGCACGTGAACGCACATGTGAAAGCCATTTCTGAGGCGTGCCGAAAGCAGCTCAAATGGCACGTCTGAATGCACTCTATCAGTGATAAAATGTTTCAAACTATGTTTCAAAGTCATGTTCCAGACATTTAGATATCTTTCAGTGAACAAGACATTGTTATGAATCTTACATGTACAAAACAAGTTGTCAGCACCTTGTCAAATGTGGCTTCTGATAGAATGTTCCTACTGGCTTCACTGCTGTCTGGACTGTATCTTCAGACATTTCAAGATTGCATTCAGTTTAAACAAAGCAGCATTACAGCATTGAGGCCTAGATACAATTTTTTTAAATTATTTTAATAAAATTTTATTGATAGGATATATTAACATGCTCCGTAACTCATAATACTTTTGAATACATCCTTTTCAATTATCCCCTTCCTCCCCCCCTCTTGGCTTCCAGCAATGCTCCACCCTGCTAACTATTTTATTCAATATTCAATAACAATAAAAACGTATCCCATATTCAATTCTTCTTTTGAAACATATTAATTCATTCACTCTGACCCTTAGGTAACATTTTAGCTATAATTCAGTCATTACTTTCTTTTTTTCTATCCTTAATAGTTATCAAAGCAGAGTAACTTATTTCTTACATCCCAATTCATTTCAAGATAGTCTTTAAAGTCTTTCCATTCTATGAAAAATTCTTCATCTTCTTTACCATTAAGCTTCTTTGTCAATTTATCAATTTCTACCATAAAAAGCATCTTTTTTATCCAGTCCCATTTTTCTGGTATTTTTTCTTGCTTCCAACATTGGGCAAATGTCATTCTTGCTGTTGTAATCAAATACCATAACAATGTTCTTTTTGTTACATGCACTTCTTCCATTTTAAGACCTAAAAGTAACATTTCAGGTTGTTTTTTCAAAGTACACTTCAGGATCTTCTGTATTTCATTATGAATCTCTGTCCAGTAAGCTACCGCTTTATCACAAGTCCACCACATATGATAAAATGAGCCTTCCTTTTTTTTACACTTCCAACATTTGTTAGACAAATTCTCGTTCATATTAGCAATTTTTTTTGGTGTCATGTACCATCTATACATCATTTTATAACAATTCTCTTTCACATTAACACATGTTGAAATTTTAATTGACTTTTTTCACAGACCCTCCCAAGTTGACATATCTATTCCTCTATTTACATGTATAGCCCATTTTACCATCTGTTCTTTTACCATCTCATCCTCAGTGTACCATTTTAACAAAACTTTATAAATTTTTGAAATCACTTTTTTCCCCTCCTCCGCCCACACAACTTCGATTTCATTGTTCTCCTTCCTGAAGCCATAACTCTTTTTTGTCAGCCTTAAATAAGTCATAAATCTGTCTGCAATTTAACCAATCATATTCAAATTCCAGTTCTTCTCTAGCTCTTATCACGAAACGACTCCCTTCTACCTTCAAGATATCTCTATAAGGTATCCAGTCTTCTCCTTTATACCTCGAAAGTGGTTTAATTACTTCAGCCGGTACTATCCATAATGGTCTTGCATAAAAAAAAATCTTTTATATCTCATCCAGGTCATAAACAGTGATCTTCTTATGAAGTGGTGTTTAAAAAAATTATCCATTTTGTATTTCTCATACCATAAATAAGCGTGCCAACCAAGTTTACGGTCATGTCCTTCCAACGCCAACATTTTTCTATTGTCCAAGTTAACCCATTGAGCCAACCAAGTCAGACACACCGCATCATGATACAGTCTGAAGTTCGGTAGTTGGAATCCTCCTCTTTCCTTTACATCACATAAAATCTTCATTTTGATCCTCGGTTTTCTTCCAGCCCAAACAAATTTTGAAATTTCTTTCTGCCATAAATTCAAGACTTTACAGTCCTTCACTATTGGAATCGTCTGAAATAAAAACATTATATGCGGTAAAATGTTCATCTTGACTACCAAAATTCTTCCCATTAATGACAGATTCAAAGTGTCCCATTTTTTTATATCTTGTTGGATTTTACACCAAATCTTCTCATAGTTATTCTTAAAAAGATCTATATTTTTCATTGTCAACTCAATTCCTAAATACTTTGGGTTTTTTTACCACTTCACATTGTATTGATTCTTGCAGTTCCTGCTGTTTCTCTTTTGTCATATTCTTACATAACACCTTTGTTTTGTTCTTATTGACATAAAATCCCGCCATATCTCCAAATTCCTTGATCTTTTCCATCAACAATGGTAAATTAATTAGTGGATCTTCAATCAAAAACATTACATCATCCGCAAATGCCCTGTACTTGTAGGTAAAACCCCCTGTTGTAAGTCCCCTTATGTCTTTATCTTCTCTTATCTTCACCAACAATACTTCCAAAACCCAAATGAACAATAAGGGGGATAGCGGGCAACCTTGCCTGGTCCCTTTTTGAACCTTAAAATAGTCCATCATCTTTTTATTTACATTTAACGATGCTTTCTGTTCTGAATAAATCACCCTAATTACATTTAAAAAGGGCTGTCCGATATCCATTCTTTCCATCAGTTGAAACATAAAGTCCCAGTTTAAATTATCGAAGGCTTTCTCTGCATCTACAAATAGGAAAGCAACCTCCTTTTCTGGATGTTTATCATAATATTCAATAGCATCTATCACCGTCCTTAAATTGTCCCTAATTTGTCTATTTGGTAAGAAACCGGCTTGTTCTTCAGTTATAATGTCTTTCAAATAATTCTTCAGTCTTTCTGAAATTATTTTGGCAAACAACTTGTAATCATTGTTAAGTAAAGAAATTGGTCTGTAATCCTTGATGTCTGTTAAGTCTTGTCCTTCTTTTGGTATGAGTGATATATTGGCTTCCTTCCATGTCTCTGGTATCACTTTGGTTACCTGAATCTCATTTGCTAAAAGTTCCAAAATTGGGGTTAGCTCCTCTTTTAGTTTTTTGTAAAATTTTACTGTAAATCCATCTGGACCTGGAGCTTTCCCCAATTTGGCATCTTCTATTGCCTTGTAAACTTCTTCTTTTTGAATTGGGCCATTCAACATTTCCTTACTTTCTATTCCAACCTTTGGAATTTCTACCATGTCCAGATATTTTTCAATTTTTTCAGAGTCTATATTCTTTTTTTGTAATGACTTCGCATAATACTTGAAGAAAACTCTTTTTAAACCATTCATATCCACAATTTCTTTACCTTCTTCAATAATTTTGTTTATTAACCTTTTCTCTCTTTGATTTTTCAATTGCCATGCCAGAAATTTTCCTGGTTTATTTGCTCCTTCGAAGGATTTTTGTTGTAATTTCTTTAAGTTCCAATAAAGTTCCCAATTAAGTATCATGTTCAATTGCTCTTGTAAAATTTGAATTTCCTTGATAATTTTCTTTTTTCCAGGTCTCCTCTTCAATTCTTTTTCTTTTTGCTGAATTCTTTCTTGCAACTCCTTTTGCTGCTCTGTATTCTGTTTCTTATCCGTCACATTCAACGATATGAGTAATCCTCTCATCACAGCCTTATATGCATCCCAGACCGTCTGTATTTTAACATTTTGATTCAAATTAAATTGAAAAAATGACTGTGTTTCCTTACGTAGTGTCTCAATTACTTTCGTCTTATCCAATAAATCTTCATTTATTCTCCAATGAAACTGTTTCACTTTTTCTTTTAACGTCCAAATCACCAGATTATGATCAGAATTAGTCTTTGGCAAAATCTTCACCTTCTGAGTTATTAACGCCATGTCACCAGACATCCAAATCATATCTATTCTGGAAAAGGAATTGTGTCAGTTGGAATAGAAAGTAAAGTCTTTAACTTTGGGATTCCTAGATACAAAATTTTGCTAACTCGTGTTCATAATTCTATTTCCAAACATTCAGGTAACATTCCATGGACAAAGCATCTTCAGAAGTTACAACAGTATTGTTTTAGGGTAGACTAACAAAGAAACCTTGAGTCTCAAGGATAGCCCCTTCTGTAGGAATGTGTTTACAGCTACAGCTTTGAAGTCACAATGGCCCCTATATTGTCTTACAAACAGATCAATTACAGGTATTAATATATTTCATATAATCAGGGGTCATTTCCTGCCAGAGCACCTTAAAATGGAGCTCCAGCAGAAAGGAGCCCAGGCCCCATCCCCCACCTTTCCTGGCCCGCCTGGACTCAGGGATGGGGGAGATTTAAATCCCTGGCTTCCCTGTCCAATCTTCTCCAGGTGCCCCGCATGTTTGCATGCTCTCCCCCTGAGCCTCTCCTTCTCCATCCAGCCCACTGCAGCAGGTTGGCTGGAGAGGGAAAGGGGAGGCATGCATACATGCCCTCCTTTCCCCCTGAGCCTCTCCACTTTTGTGGAGAGATTGGGGGGGATTAAAATGCCTGGCTTCCTTGTCTCATCTTCTCCAGGTGCCCTGCAGTGGTGGGGCACCTGGAGAAGATTGGGCAGGGAAACCAGGCATGTCTGCCTCCCTGCCCTTCCATGCTCCAGCCAGCCCACCGTGGCATGTTGGCTGGAGAGGGGAAGGGGAGGTGGGCAGACATGGCGCCTTTCCCCCTGAGCCTCTCCACTTTCACGGAGAGACTCAGGGAAGGGGGGGGATTTACACTCATTTGCATGTCTTAACTCATTTTAAACACACCTGCCCTTTGTCAGGGGGTATGGCATATGCAAATGAGTTATGCAAATGAGCTCCTGCACCTCTTTTTCTAGGAAATGACCCTTGCATATAATCAATACTACATATTAAGTCACATGGAGATAGCTTAATATAAACATATAAAAGCTTGCCTGATTGATTAAAAACTTAAATTTCAGAGCCTGCATAAGGTTTTATAAAAGGTATTCTCTGCACTACCCCCCATCTACTATATTAAGATGCTACATTTGCAATCAAAGACTTCTTACAGATTCCTAGGTTGCAACATTTCTCTTGATTTACATCATTTTAGACAACAAAGGGCTTCTGCATTTCTCACTGAATGCAGGCGTTTACAGCCTAAAAGTTTCATTTGAGACATTGGTTTTCCCTATTTGGAGTCCTTCTGGCATTCCCAAAGTTGTCTGACTCTGCACATGAGCCAATTGTTTCATAGCCCCCCTTTCTAGGGCTGCTTTCTTAAAACTAACATTTATATTCATTCTCTTTCATGGCACTCAAATTCAGCATTTACAGAACAAAGGGCTCCTGCAAAAGACTATGGTCCTGTTCTCTAAACAGGTGCATTATCTGTAATTGTTCCCATCGATGAGGTTCTAACTTGCAACATTCAAAAATGTGCTTGCTGATTTAGTTTTAGTGATAGCTGGCTTTTAAACAATGTCTTCTTTAAACAAAAGAGACCCCTTTGAAAAGTCTTAGTGTCTTAACATTACTATAAAGAAATTACATTAAATGTCATACCTATATAAAATCAATATGGCATTAATCACTTATTTGAATCACCATAGGTATTATAAAACCATTAGCTATTAATCCTGGCCTTCAAGCATTTTGATTACAAGTTGCCCTTTTCATATATATGTATGTGTGTGTGTGTATATATATAAATGTGTGTGTGTGTGTATCTATATGTATATATGTATATATATATATATATATCAGTGTTCCTCTAAATAACCAGTTTACAAAGAAATACAGAAAAAGAGCTTTTTAAAATCGTGTTTGAATTCTGTAAGCCATGGAAAGCTTTTTAATATAACAACTTACCTTATAGCTTGTTGAAATATAAAGTTGGAAAATACTAATAGAAATCTGGCCCGCAATTGGGCAGCTTTAATTCAAAAGTCCATTATATTAGATGCTTTAAATCACACATGCAACAATAATATATTCAGGCCCAGATCCTACAATATCCATCTCCACCATACCAGTGAATCCAATAGGCACATAAAGAAATTCTAACTTGTATTTCACAGTAACCCTGGACCTCTGAATCCTATGTAGATCTTGTTAACTAGTTCACTATAGGGCCAGTGTGGTGTAGGAGCTTGAATGTTGGACACAATTTTTAACTGGATCTCTTATTCTGTGTTAGACATGAAGCTCATTGTCAGTGTCACCCTAAGCAGAGTTACACTCTTCTAAGTCCATTGAAATCAATAGGCTTAGAAGAGTATAACTCTGCTTAGGATGGCACTGTGGGTGACCTTGGGCTAGTCACCAGCTGTGATCAGATGTGCAGTTTAATCCGTTGCCATTGCTATTCCCTTATGGATTTACAAAGGCATGGTCAGACAGCAACATCTGTCTATCATGCCCCAGTCATCTGTGTCCTGTTCCCCCTCCCTTTACTGCATATTTATTTGATATCTGTAAAAGTCCAGTCCTTTTGGGCTGAGCTGGTTCAAACCCAATTTCCTGTTGTCTGATCACTCTGTTGTGCACACAAGCCATCAGGCAGATCTGACTGGTCACTGGTTTTTCAGCCACCATTTTTTTTTTACTAGTTAGCAAAGTGCACACAACTGCATATTTGCAACTCTCCCCCCACAGGGACTTCTCTAAACTTTGTTTTTTATATAACTTTCAAAGAAAGATACCCCTGTACTTCAGCTTTTTCCTGTGCTTTGGGGAAGGGGTAAATTGAAAAATTTATAGAGGAAGACTACGTGTGAGATCAGCACTTGTGTGCATGCCCAGAGGACAAACTTTTTTAAAAAATGGCTGACAGCCCCATGAACTACATATCCCAGGAGCCATATTAGCACTTGTGAGCATACTGAAGGGAGAAACTATTTTTAAAAATAGCCAACGGCAACACTCCTTGGCTGCCAGGACTGATATATGTCTGATCAATCAAGAACAGGGAAAAAGTGCTTTGAAGAGTGCTAAAGGGGGTGAGTCTGATCAGTATTCTGTGTTACAAAGTACCCTGGATCAATTAGAGGTGGGGCAACAGCGGATTAAAATGCATGTCTGACCACAGCTAACATCTCTCTGCTTCTGTAATGGGTTCTTGTGAGGATCACATCGAGTGGAAAAGAGAGAAAGAAAGCTAAAGAGAGAAAGTAGGGAAGGACAGGATATATTACAAACAACCTATATGCCAGTATTTCCCAAGTTCCTATGTATAAGGGTAGCTCCTATTTTTTTCTCTTTAGTAAGACGTTCTTATACAGCAATGCTTGGTTTAAGAATATGAGTCATATGTGTACTGATGCATGTGTACTGATGATGTACACTGCTACAGCACAGATCTGGTTGTCAGTCACAAACAAGGAGCCAATTTTTGATGGTGTGCTCAACTGTCTGTTCCTCTATTCATGTATGTTCAGGACATTGTTTTATCATATTCCAGCCCAGCTGTGCAGTATACTGCTATAAGCTTTTCTGTACATGTGAGTTCTCACATAGCCTGATAGAGTTTTCCCCCACCTTAATGCTCCACTGTTCCAGTCAGCAAGAAATGGTTTAAATTGCTAAATCAGTCATAAATAAATGCTGTGTTGTTGTTGTTTTTTTAAAAAAAACCCTTTGACTGTTTGGTGTTCATCTAAGTAGTTCTTGTCAATATTAATGGTGGTTGCTTGGTCTGGATAGATAGCATTTTCACACATGGTGCAATTCACACATCAAAGTGATGCAAACCTATTCAACAGGCATTTGAGTTATTTCATGTGCATGAAACAGATATATTGTCAGATTCTACAAGTCCAGCAAGGTTAGGAGAGCAGTACCTGAAGAAAGATACCTCAGAGAAAGCCCAAGGGAGCAGTGAGAATGTCAGAAGCCTTGCTAATGAGCAGCATGAGGTACTTTTCTCTTGGCACCATTATTGAACACAATGTTGGAGGGCATCATGTTGCCACTTTGGGGATGAGGCATTAAATCAAGGTCTCCAGAAATGTGCTCATTAAATGCTATGTATTCCCCAGCACTTTTGCAAAGGAATATTCTGGCTAGAATCCAGTTTGGGGACTAAATTATACCAACTTAAGTTCCAACACAACTGGGAAAGTGACCATGCAAGAGAAAATGACACACTGATATAAATCTGAAGTTCTACCCCTGTTCATTCTCTAATTTACACACCACTCATACTTATGTTCTACATCACTGTGACTCTCTAACTTCTCCTGAGTTGTTTTGTCAGAGTTAGCAGAAAGGCCTGACATGAAGAGAAAGACAATTAATTTTTCTAGTAAGTGGTGAGCTCAAGATGTAGTTACAGCCAATCCTACCTTCTCAGGGCTGGCTCTCAGCCTTTGGATTATAGATGGCCTAAAACTTGATTCCTGGGTTGGATGCAACTGGCAGAGAGGAACTATTTAAGATGAAGGGGGAGACAAAAGGGTCAAAAAACATTGGAGATTTGATAGTAACAGTAATGATTTCAATATAAGGAGAGACAGAAAGAATCAGGAATGAAGGGAAAGGAGAGGATAAGCTTACTCTAACAGTACATTGGGGTTGGCAGTGGTCCCCTGTTCAGCTACAGCACATCTTTATTTTCATATCTGTTCCCCGTATGTAGTATGGGGCAGATCTGCAGATACCTAAATCTGCAGATTGGGCCCACACTGAGAGAAAGGAGATTTTTCTCCAACTTGAGGGAACCCCCAGGTTTGCATAAGAAAAATATTTAAAAATATGTGGGAGGTTTAAATGATCCCAAAATAAAACATTCTCTGAGCATGCACAGAACCCTCACTGAAAGAGGGCCTTGCTACAGCTGCCTTCCACAGCTCCTGGTGCCCTACCACCATACCACAGCTCCAGAGGGCCCTGCTGACTTCCAGGGACCCTGCTGCCACCACTGTGGAGGGAGCAGAAGTCAGCAGGTGGCTGTGAGAGCCCCTGCTACTGCTGATGATGCTGCTGGAGGGAGGAAAGTGAGTGGGTGACTGGGAGTAGGGTTCCTAGCCCCCAGGTCCTAGCCGAGGTGTCATGCTCTCCATCGCTTGGGGAGGGCATGGGCTGAGGGGCAGGCTCCAGGATCTGGATTCAGCTAGGATCTGACACTCAACCTCAGATATTGAAGCCACAGGGGATGGTTACCTCACCAGTCCCCAGGGCTTCCCCATACTCCTATTCACAAGTTGATAGAGTGGGCTATGGCTCTCTCTCTCTCTCAACTCCAATTCCTTGTCCTCCATAGGCAAAGAGGATAATTCTCCTCAGTTGGCATCTTTACTCCCTTTTGAATCCTCCTGCCCTGTTCCTGCCCCTCCCTCCTGCCCATCAGAGGAGGGTGGCCATTGGATTGGCTCATTCCCCATCCCCATCTGTGCATTCCCATCTCTCTTCTTCACGGTTGGGCCAGTGTCATTGAGGATGTCGGCCGCGCCCTCCCAGGTGCCCTCCTTTGGCTGCTGGGGAACCTCTAGCTGGTCTGCAGGGTAGGAGCCCGGGGGCCCCAGGATATCTTCTTTGGTTTCTTCTTCCCTTCTGGCATTGAAAGAGGGGAACACTGCTACTCCTGATCCCTGTATCTGGGCTCAGGCCCATCCCCTGCTTCCTCCGGTGACTGTCAGCTGCACTCCTTCTACTGAATGGTAATCCTCATTGAGGAACATTGCTCATTTGCCTAGGAGAGGGAGAGGCAGGAGGGGTGCACTGTTTCTCCCCTCCTGAAAGGGGGTTCCTCTGCTTTTCAGGGCTTTGATCTGCCACTGGCCAGCTGGAAGTGACATCATAGCGTCACCAACATCAGGGGTGAGTCTCTAGTTATTATTTATTTATTTATTGCCCCATCCCAGCCTGTGCTGGGCTCTGGACAATGTATAGGACGTAGTGTCATGAAATACAAAGCACAAAACTCAATGGTTTTGGAAGCAAAAAACCATAGAGTTTTGCTGAAAAATTAGATTGTCGCCTCCTGATGTCGGCAATATGATGATGTCACTTCTGGGTGATGTTATTGCACTGCACATACTTTTTGCATGTAACATAAGATCCCAGGAAGGACCTGGGAGCCCCCTGCTGGATGCCAGGTAGGACCTAGCTGGGCAAGCCCCTGCCATTGCTGTTCCTGGAGAGGGAGGAAAAAGCTGACTACAGAGGAGTGGGAGAGGAAGCTACTTTTCATCCCCATCTCTGCAGCTGCTGGCTCAGCTGCCCTTTTAAAACTTTCTCCCAGATTCTAATCTGTCAGACTTCAGGGAGAAATAGCACTGGAAGTGGGGGAGGGGAGATCCTTTGCTTCCCTCACCCCAGCTCCTAGGCTGCTTCTCCCTGCAGTCTGACCATCTTTTTTTTTTTTTTGTAAAAACCTCTCCTAAAGAGGAGAGAATTTTATTGCTTTTTTAATATGGAAAACAGGTAGGGTATATAGATGGATTAAGAAAAGATTTTGAGTGAATTTTCTGTTAAAATATTAATTTTTGTTAGTACAAATAAAGTTTTTGGCTTCTACCGTGGTTGAAAGATCTTCTTTTCATCTTACCAAAAGTCCAAAATAGATCTGTTAGATAAATTAGTAAAGTCCTTTGGGGTTAGTTGTTGATCAGCTCCATTCTGTCGCCTCATGAACGGCTGCTATATCTTGGGTTGTCTTCTTTTTAAGTCTCTCAGATTATACGATGGACCCTCTTTTGCCTTTTCGTCTCCCGCTCCAGCACCTCCCTCCTCCGGGCCGCTGTCCTCTTCACTGCTTAACATTGTCCAATTGGCGAGTTCTGCATCTTCCTCTGAACTGGCATGTCTCTTCAGAAATTCTTGAGCTTTGAAAAAGGAGTCAATCTTCTCTCTTTTATCCTTAAACTTGAACAACAGTCCCTCAGGAAAGCACCATTTATAACTGGTTTGGTGTCTTTGTAAAAACAAAGTCAATCCTTTGTATGCTTTCCTTTTCATACGAATTTCATATGGAACATCCTTTAAGGTTCTGATAGTCTGCTCTCCAATCTTCAAGGGCACCGCTGAAACTGCACGCAGAATTTGATCTCTAGTACGCTGCTTAGTAAACTTGACAACCACTTCTGTTGGCAAATTATTTTTCTTTGTGAAGCTGGAGTAGGCTCTGTAGGCCACATCCATTTCATCCTTTAATTCTTGTGCTTCTCTGCCAGTTAGTGGTGCCAAGGCATTTGCCAGTGTAGCTCTAAGATCTTCTTTCTCTTCTTCCTTTATGCCCTGAAAGCGGAGAGTTAAATTTGATTTTTCCATCTGAAGCAATAAGATTCTTTTTTCTTGCATATCTTGATGCTTTCCCAGTTTATTGACCCTTTTCCTAATTTTCTTGGTGTCTTCCGTCGAGACCAGACACTTCTGTGCGATCTCCTCCATTTTATTTGCTGTTTCTGTTAATTGTTTTCGTTGACTGTTGAGAACACTTTCCATGTTACAAAAGGTTTCACTGATTTTCTGCATTTGATCCAGCAGAGGGTGCAGTGGCTCGCTTCTCTGTTGATTGACAGCTGGCTCTAGGGGGAGGCTGCCAGGACCGGAAGTCCCTCCCCCCTTCTTTACCAGCTTCTCTGGGACCTTTTTCTGCCCCGACATTTTTATTGTTTACTTTAACAAAGTTCGTGCTGCAACACCCAGGAGACAAGCTGGCTTCTTAATCGTCAATAAAGCCCCAAAGGTACTTTTACCAAACCACTTTCTCGCTTCGCCCCCCTTCACTCTTCCTTTAACAGTCCCGTTTTTTAAAGGGGGTGGGGATTCCTCCCTCCTCCCATGCGCTTATACGTTTGTGGGGGGGAGTGCATTTATGCCATTTTGCAACCAATCTCCAACTCACGATCATCTTGAAATGGCAGCTGAGCCAGCTCGTGTTTAAAAGCAAGTAGATCCAAGCATTCTTTGGTTAAGAAGGGCTTTATTGGAATACAGTGCTAAAACCCAAAGTGGAGGGTCATTGTCAGGAATGGTGGGAGAAGCTGCTCAAGCAAGGTTATAGTGTGATGCAAAGTGCGACTAGCAAATGAGATGTAAGCGCGCGTGTGGGAAACTCCCGGCGGGAGAGTTACTTAATGGGCGGGAGACGACTCCCTCCTCCCCTCATCTTCACAGGACTGGAAAATTCTCATAAGCTCAAGAATAGCCCAAAGCCCGCATTCAAGGCCACTGTGATAAGACCGAGTGGCAGAGAAGAAGCTCCCATGTTACAGCAAGCATACCTACGCAAGCGCAGTGCAGGGATGAGATAGGGAACACAGAACAATGGACTCAGTGAAAAATAGCAAACAGACATTTCTGACACTCTGCCCTTCCCAAAATACCTCCCACCCACCACTCAGGAAGGGGAAAATAAGGGGCCGCCCGGTTTCGCCAGGAAGCGAGAGTGAAAGTCCTTGAGGAGTTCAGGTGCATGGATATCAGCAACTTTCACCCATTCTCGATGTTGGGGCCCAAAGTGGACCCATTCATCCAGATAATATAATCGTCTCCTTATTAGTTTAGAGTCCAGGATGTCAGCCAGTTCATAATGTTCCTCTCCATCTACCATCAGCGGGGGGGGGGTGCAGGATGCTCAGGATGCCACTTAGTCGGGGGAAACGCTGGTTTGAGGAGGCTGAAATGGAAGATGGGATGAATTGTTTTAAGTGCTTTAGGCAGGTCCAATTGGACAGTCACTTTATTGATACAACGAATAATCTTGAATAGACCAATATATTTCCAAGCCAGTTTTCTCGAAGCTTGGGATAGTTGCAAGTTCTTAGTAGATAGGTACACATAGTCACCAGGCTGAAGGTCCCATCCCACCACCCTTTTCCTATCAGCCTGTTTTTTATATTGAGCTTTAGCTTCATTTAATGCTTCTACAATCACTGGCCAGGATTCATGAAAAGCCTTACACCAATCTGTGGCTCTCCCTCCCATTCCCCCAGGTTTCAGAAAAGGGAGAGGGGGCTATCATAGCCCAAGGCGGCTTTGAATGGAGACATTCCGGTAGAAGCAGGCCAAAAGTTATTGTATGCAAATTCTGCCAATGGTAATAAATCCACCCAATTGTCTTGTTGATAGTTGGTGAAACAACGTAAATATTGTTCCAGAGTTTGATTCACCCTTTCCGTTTGGCCATCAGTTTCTGGGTGGTACGCACTGCTCAAAGCACGTTCTATGCCCATGAGGGGCATTAATTCAGTCCATGATTTGGAAACAAACTGAACACCACGGTCGGATATTATTTTGATTGGCAAGGTGTGGAGCCGAGCAATGTGTTGTAAAAAGGCCTTAGCCAAGACCTTGGCTGTTGGCAAGCCAGAAAATGGTATGAAGTGTGCCTGCTTAGAAAACAGGTCGACCACCACCCAAATGACAGTCATATGTTTGCTAGGGGGGAGGTTGGTAATAAAGTCCATAGAAATAACTTCCCAGGGATGGCTTGGTGTGGGCAACGGCTGCAGGAGTCCCGGGGGTTTTCTTACTCTGGGTTTGCAATGGCTACACATTGGGCATGATTGTATGTAGAGTGACAAATCCTTCTTCATTCGGGGCCACCAGAAGTTGCATTGCAAAAGGTGCAATGATTTCACATACCCGAAGTGCCCTGCAGGTTTCAAATCATGGGCGGACTGCAATACCTGCTTTCGTGTGCTTTCAGGAACAAAAAGTTTATTCCCCTTGTACCAGCAGCCATTGGGTTTGCATACCAAATCTCCCCGAGCTTGTAGCTCTTCCTTCTCCTGATCAGTCACAGCTGTGGCAAAACGCTCTTCCCAAGGCACCCCCGGGGTTTGGGGAACTGGTTCTAGTCGGCTCTGCTTGCGGGTCACTACCACCCCGGTCAGTTGGTCCGGGGTGAAAAACGACTCTCTCACCTCTGTTTTTTTGCTATCATGCTGGGGTAGGCGTGAGAGAGCATCCGCCAAATGGTTAGATTTGCCTGAGAAGTGGTGTAGGGTGAATTGGAATTTGGAAAAAAACCTCAGCCCATTGGAACTGCTTGGCATTTAGGACCTGGGGCTTCCGTAGTACCTCTAGATTCTTATGGTCAGTCCAAATTTCAAATGAGACTCGGGCTCCTTCCAGCCAGTGTTGCCAGGTGAGTAGAGCCAAGCGGATGGAAGCTGCTTCCTTGTCCCAAATGGGCCAGAACTTCTCAGTTTCATTAAATTTTTGAGATACATAGGCTAGCGGGTGGAGGTGCCCCTGGGCATCCTCCTGCAAGATCGCCCCCCCATAGTGGTGTCTGAGGCGTCTACTTGGACAATGAATTTCTTGGTCTCATCTGGGTGCACCAGCACTGGTTCAGAGGTGAACAAATGTTTAAGTTGGTCGAACGCTTGTTGGCACTGAGCGAGCTCCTGGCTGGGATGCTTTTTCCCCCCTCCCCTTAGTTTTGAGTAAATCTGTGAGAGGGAGGGCGACCTGGGCAAAGTGGGGCAAAAATTGGCGGTAAAAATTGGCGAAGCCGAGGAAACTCTGGAGCTGTCGCCTGGTCTTGGGGGGTTCCCAAGCTAATACATCTTGGACCTTTTTTGGGTCCATTTCCAAGCCATCTGGGGATATGCAGTAACCTAAGAAGTCAATGCGCCTTTGATGAAATTCACACTTGGACAGTTTGACAAACACTTTGTGCTCTAACAACCTTGCCAGTACCTCCCGGAGCATTTTGATGTGAGGTTTTAAATCTGGGTTGTACACCAAGATATTATCCAAGTAAACAACCACCCCCTTGAACAAATAGGGGTGCAGCACCTCATTTATTAAGTTCATGAATACCCCAGGAGCCCCTTGTAATCTGAATGGCATAACTCGGTATTCAAATTGCCCCAGAGGGGTATTAAAGGCAGTCTTGTGTTCATCCCCTTGTCTAATGCGGACTCGGAAGTAGGCATCGCGCAAATCCAATTTAGAAAACACCTTCCCCTTCGCCACCTCTGCCAACAGGTCTTTGATGAGGGGCATGGGATAGGCATTGGTGGCTGAAACTGCATTAAGACCCCTGTAATCGGTGCAAAGTCTCAGTCCCCCATCTTTCTTTTTACAAAACAGCACTGGGGCCACAAAGGGGGATGAAGCTGGTCAGATAAATCCACGCGCTAGGTTCTTATTGATGAACCTATGTAGCTCCTCTTTTTCCATGGGACTCATGGCGTATATTTTCCCTCTAGGCAATTTCTGCCCTGGGAGAATCTCTATAGCACAGTCTGAGTTACAGTGGGGGGGCAGTTCATCTGCCTCTTCCTCCTCAAAGACACAAGCCAAGTGCCTGTATTCTGTGGGAATGCGGTTAATGTCCTCTGTCGCTAGGCAGGCTCGTGGTGGATCGTTGTCTGGAAGGGTCCCCCACAATGGGTCCCACTTATGCTCCATACACTTTGGGGAAATAAAACGTACGATCCCTTCTTCCCAAAGAATATAAGGATCATGACCGTGTAGCCACGGACTACCCAGAACCAGTGGGAACTGGGCTTGTGGGGCTACCACAAATGAGCGGAGCTCCCAATGTTCCCCAGCGCCCACCCATAAGGGGATGGTCTCGAACTGGCAGGGCTCTTTCATCGGTGACCCATCCATTTGTGTAAAGGTGATGGGGTCCTTCAGACTGGTAACCACTGCGTCTAGCCCCGTTACCAGGGAGGGGTTTATCAAGTCCCTCCCGCACCCAGAGTCAATGAGGGCTCGGACCCTGATGTGGGTCATCATCACTGGATTCATTATAATTTCAGTCACAAAGAAGAGGGAGGGGTAATTGCTCACCATTTTAGGCGCTTCAGGGGTAGGGTCCTGCTGTGCTGCGCCACTTACAAACAGGACCTGCTCGTTTCCCTGCAGCTCACCCTCTTCTTCTTCCAGAAGCAATGAATCCATGGTGTCTGGGTTGGCAAAAAGGGCCCGGGGATTGCATGGTTTAGCTGTTCCCTTTCTTGGGGTTGACATCGGCCGTCGCCTTTCTTCTTCACGCGTTGGGACCCGACCAGGGTCCTCCTTGGGACAGGAGGCTGCAAAATGCCCTTTCTCCCCACATCTGAGGCACAAGCCCTGTCTCATGCGTTGATCTCTCACCCCGCTCTGGGTGGGCGTTGGTTTGCTTCTGACCTGGGTGGTGGAAGTACTAGGATGGCTGTTCCCAAGAGATAAATCCAGTTTCATGATGCGCAGTCTGCTTTCAGCCCTTTCTGCCTCTTCCATCCAACCTTGGAGTGTCCATGGCTCCTTGGAGCTAAGTACATTATGGCGGACATCCACCGCTAGTCCCATTCGGTATTGTTGAGCCAGCACCGGGTCGGTCCAGTCTCGGATTTTGGCAGCATGCTTTTGGAACTCTCTTGAGTACTCCCTTACGGTAAGCCTCCCTTGCTTGAAGGTGCGGAGGAAGGATTCCGCCTTTTGGGCAGCCGCCGGGTCTTCAAAGCGATTTCTCAAGGCCCACATGAAATCATCTACATTTCCCAGCTCCACTGCCTCCAGATCGTGCAAGGCCGCATACCAGCTGGTAGCTATTCCCCGGAAGTGCGAGGCGATAAACTCCACCTGTTGCTCTTCATCCGGGAACAAGTGGCCCCACCGCTGCACGAATTTCCCGACCTGTAAGATGAAAAATGACACAGTCTCAGGGTCTCCGTCAAAAGTGATTTCCAACATGTCTTTGGGCCTTATCATTGGTGGGATGGGGACCATGCCTGGTACTGGTGCTGGTGCAGGTGCTGGCAGTGGTAGGGGTGCCGGCACAGGAACTGGAGGCGGGAGAACCAGCGGAGGCTGGCCCGGGGCTGGTTGTTCTGGGAGTGGCCCTCCTGGCACAGGTCCCTCTGGGGCTGGCTGACCAGGAGCTGGTTGACCTGATACTGGTGCTCCTGGTATTGGCTGCCCAGGAACCAGTTGACCGGGGAGGGGTTGTCCGGACAATAGTGGTGGTCCTGGGGCAGGGGCCGGTCGTGGCTGGTTCAGCACGTTTGTGTGGATAGCCTGGTCCATCATCCCCAGGAGGGACTGCATCAGCTTGCCCATGTCTCGCATTAACCATCGGGTATCATCTTCGATAGTGTCCATGCGTGTATCTGCATCCTTGCTGGGCCAGGGCCTCGTCGACCCGCACGGGTTCCGTCCCTGTGGGAGGCCAAAGCTTCTTCGGGGATCCAGTAGACTGTCCCGGCTTTGGCTCCCAGGTAAGGACCAGGTCGTCTGGGTTGTGTCCAATTAATTCTTAGTCCAGTCCCGCAGCTTCCTCTGGGTAACCCACTTATCCCATGGAATTGGTGCACTATGATAGTAGGTTCGGGGTATCGCCCCTCCATGGCTCTGGGTTGGCCCCGCCGGGCTGTAGATTGGGAGAGTGTACGATGCTCCCACGGTGCTGGTCACTGGAGGGGTGACCGGTCCGGCCAGACAGTATGGGATCAATGCTGTAGTTACTGGGGTCGTAGTCACTGGTGCAACCGTAGCTGGCACGGTGGTAACGGGAACCGTGGTCGCTGGAATCGACACGGTGGTAATGGGAACCATAGTGATGGGTGTGGTAGTCACTGGGACCGTCACCGGTGTTCCTCCAGCACTGCTCATCCTGGTGGAAGGCGGAGGCTGGAGGTAGCAGTGTGATGATGATTCCTGACAATTTCTGTCAGGTTTAAAAGCAAGTAGATCCAAGCATTCTTTGATTAAGAAGGGCTTTATTGGAATACAGTGCTAAAACCCACAGTGGAGGGTCATTGTCAGGAATGGCGGGAGAAGCTGCTCAAGCAAGGTTATAGTGTGATGCAAAGTGTGACTAGCAAATGAGATGTAAGCGCGCGTGCGGGAAACTCCCGGCGGGAGAGTTACTTAATGGGTGGGAGATGACTCCCTCTCCTCCCCTCATCTTCACAGGACTGGAAAATTTTCATAAGCTCAAGAATAACCCAAAGCCTGCTTTCAAGGCCATTGTGATAAGACTGAGCAGCAGAGAAGAAGCTCCCACGTTACAGCAAGCATACCTACGCAAGCGCAGTGCAGGGACGAGATAGGGAACACAGAACAATGGACTCAGTGAAAAATAGCAAACAGACATTTCTGACAGGAGAGAGGAATGAGAACAAAGGAAGTTCTCACACTCACACCACTCTGTAGTTGCCGGCTCAGCTATCTTAAAAAAAAAAACCTTTCTAATCAGTCAGCCTGCAGTGGAAGAGGTCAAGGTAATGCGGGGAGGAGGATAAAGAACAATGGGAAGAATATTGATACGGAAGGGTAGTGTCGGGTAGCGCTGTCATGTGTATGGTATGCAGAGGGAGTACTCCAGTCTCCCATCCTTTGAACTTTCATTCACTGTCTCTTATCAGGTCTCTGACCTTGCTCTCCAGCTGGTTTCTAGACAGTTTTGCTCGCTAGCCCGCTGCTTCTGCCCTCATGCACAAACATTATCCATTGGCTTCTGCTGGGGGGGGGGATGGTTGAATGTAGTATATCTTAGCAGGCCCTATTGTATGTGGCCATTGCAGACACAAACTGTACATGTGTCTTTAGTTCTGCTTCAACATTAAACATTGTCTTTTGAAGAAGCCCTGTGTTGCATGAGCTGACTGAGGAACATGACAAACTGTCTGTAATAATCTCTCTCCTTCTCCCGATCCGTATCTCTCCCAAAGAGAGATGAGTGGGGAAGAGGAGGACAACGTACCCATAACTACGGCAGAAGAGTCAGTCCCTACGACCATGGTGCCGACTCCTCCTCCTCCTCAGGGTGAAGAGTGGAGCGCACCTTACCTGAATCCATTTGGGGGGGGGGAGTACAGGCCAGTGTGACTACCTGGCCAAAGCCCCGGCTGTGGGGCAGATTCCAGGTGGACACAGCAGAGACTTGGTCACTTACCCCAGGTCCCAGGCGAAAAAGTCAATACGACTGGGCTGTTCACAGGCTGAGCATAGGACCCGGGCCAGAAGCAGGTGCTGGGAAAATGGGAGATGCTGAGGACTTTGTCGAAACCCGTTTAGACCTGCTCAAGCGGGGCGAAGACAGGCTGTTTTGAATGATTGAGGACTCATTCCGTAGACTATCTGAGATGGTGATGATAGTGGTGCAATGGGAGCTGGACCAACACTTGCCCATGCCCCCAGCACAGCCTGCATTGCCACCTCTGGATCAGCAGCTGGTGCAGATGCCACCCTCCAGCCCCCACTGGGGCAACTGCTGCCCCCCCCGGTCAACCACTGGTACAGTTGCTGCCTCCTGGCTAGCCACCATTCATCCTGCTGGGGCCCCACCTGGCAGAACTGTTGGATGCTATGTTTGGTGGAAAGCCCGAGAAATTGGCGTTCTTCTTGGTACGAGCCGAGAAGTTCATTGGGAACTGGGGCCACTTGTTTCCTAATGAGGAGCATATTGTGGACTATATTGCTTCCTGTTTGTGGGAGGAGGTGGCTGACTGGTATGTGAATCTACACAATGTTGATGGCTGAGAGCTCCGAGAGGTTGATGCTTTCATGTGGGCCCTGCAGGCTCACTATGAGGACACTAATGCGAGACAGCCCAGGCATTCCTGCATACTTTCAGGCAAGGAAAGAAATCGGTGCGGGAGTACACCAAGGAGCTCTGGTGCCATGTAGCTAAGATCCAGGGATGGACTGATTGGGTGCTGGCACAGCATTACTGTTCGGGTCTTAACCCAGAAATCTGGGGAATGATCCTCCATAGCATGAAGCCGATGTCCCTGCATGCCTGGATGAAGGAGGTGGCCAACATGGAAAGCCCCCTCCAGACCATTCATATCAACGATGCGGCCACCCTGATGAAGAGTGTGCCTGTGGCAGCTAAACCCAAGACCCCGGTGAAGCCAAAGGAGGGGACACATGAACTCCATATGAAGCAAGCCTGAAATGTGGCAAGGTAGGCCATTTCACTATGGCATGCCCTGGATGGGGTCCAGCAAACACCCCAAAGAGGACCATGGAGAAGAAGCAGACGGACACACCAGTAAAGAAACCAACTGCCCATCCAAAAACCCAATGTGCCCTACAAGCTAGTCTCCAGGAAGAGGATACCCCCTCATCAAGAGAGGAGGAGGCTCAGCCAGCGGGAAATGACCAGGACCTGCTGTGAGTAGCACTGACCAGCAGGTCCCTGTTCCAGAGGTGCAAAAAATGGTGACCACCTACCCCTCCCTCTTTTTCGTGACTGTGACTATCCTAAACCCCGAATTGAACACCCATGTGCGGGTGAGGGGGCTGATTGACTCAGGGTGTGGACGGGATCTCATTCACCCCTCTCTTGTTACAGGGCTCAGGGTGAAAGTGGTTAAACTCTCAGAGCCCCTGGTGTTTACCCAGATGGATGGGTCAGCTATGAAAGACCCATGCGGGTACGAGACTGTTCTTTGCGGATAGGCACAGGGCAACACTGGGAGCACCAATCATTTGTTATCACCCCTGCAGCACATTTCCCCTTAGTTCTGGGCAACCCATGGCTCCACAGCCATGACCCCTATATTCTGTGGGAGGAGGGCATTATTCGCTTCATTTTGCCCAGGTGCCTAAACCACAGATGGGATGGGGCATGGGGAAACCCCCGAAGGAGGGAGAAATACCAGTTTGTTTCACACATGAAGAACTGGAAATGATCCCTCCCGAGTACCGGGACTTGGCTTGAGTGTTTGAGGAGGAGGAGGATGACGAATTACCCCCCCACAGACACTCAGACTGTGCAATTGAACTGCTGCCCAACCAGAAACTGCCTAAAGGCAAACTGTATTCTATGAGTCCCACGGAGAAAGGAAAACTCCGTAAGTTTATTGACAAAAACCTCACTTGGGATTTTATCCAACCTGCCTCTTCCCCGTTTGCAGCCCCCGTGTTGTTCTGGAAAAAGAAAGATGGGGGTCTGAGACTATGTACTAACTACAGGGGGTGGAATGCAGTGTCGACTATGAATGCCTACCCCTCCCCCTGATTAAAGACCTCCTAGCAGAACTATCAAAAGGAAGGATCTATTCCAAACTTGATCTCTATGATGCCTATTTCAGAGTATGAATTAAGGAGGGAGACGAGTACAAGATGGCTTTTAACACCACGTTTGGTCAGTTCGAATACTGGGTGATGCCGTTCGGACTTCAGGGGGCTCCTGGGGTCTTCATGAACCTGATAAATGAGATCTTGCACAAACATCTGTTCAAGGGGGTCCTCGTTTATCTAGATGACATCTTGCTGTATTCCCCGGATCTGGAGTCCCATGTTTCTCTGGTCTGGGAAGTCCTTCAAATGTTGCATAAGCACAACTGTTTGCCAAGTTCTCCAAGTGTGAATTTCACTGCACAGAAATTGACTTTTTAGGGTATCACATTTCCCCACGGGGCATCGAGATGGATTCTGCAAAGGTGTGGGATGTGGTGGGATGGGAGGCTCCCCAAACCCGGAGGCAGCTCCAAGCATTCCTCAGTTTCGCGAACTTTTACAGATCATTTCTTCCAAACTTTGCTCAAGTGAGCTTACCACTGACGGTCCTCTTAAAAACTAAGGGGAAGAGCCCGGACAGTACAAAACCGGGGGCAAAGCTGGAGTGGACCGCCAAATGCCAGGAGGCATTCAACTGCTTAAAGACACCATTCACATCTGCCCATGCTGGTGCACCCAAACAAACTGAAAAAATTTATTGTGCAAGTCAGTGCATCAGATGTTGCTATGGGTGGTGCCATTTTGCAAGAGGGGGAGGACGGGAAGTTGCACCCCCTTGCCTATGTTTCACAAAAATTCACGGACACTGAGCACAATTGGTTGGTTTGGGATAAGGAGGCGTAGGCTATTAAGTTAGCGCTCTCTATGTGGCGTCACTGGTTAGAGGGGGCTAGAGTGCCATTCGAGGTGTGGACTTACCAAGAGTTGCTTCAAAAGGAAGGGAAAAAATATGTTTTAAAACCAAATAATGAATTAGCATTTGAGTATGGATGGTTACAATATTGCCAAATACGGGACATTTACAAAAAAGACTGTAAAGAGGTTGGTTTTAGAGCTAAGAACGATGAGTTTGAAGATATCTGGTTGAAAAAAGGGCAAAAAATGATATCTAAGTTGTATAAAACCTTGTTGACTGTATATACTCTAGATGAAACTGTTAAAGAGCAAATGATAAAATGGGCCATAAATATGAATAAGGAAATTTCTATGGAATCATGGGAATTTCTGTGTTAATATAAAAGAAAATTGTTATAAGATGAGGTACAGGTGGTATATGACTCCAAAAAAGATTGCTAATATTAGTATGGATAAGAACTTGAGTAATAAGTGTTGGAAATGTAAAAAAATAGAGGGTTCTTTTTATCATATGTGGTGGTCATGTGATAAAGTAAAAGTATACTGGTCAAATGTACATTGTGAGATGCAGAAGATATTAAAAATTCCTATCAGGAAAAGTCCGGAGCTTCTTCTCTTAGTTTTGACAATGGAAAAAATTCCACAAGAAAAAAGGACATTACTATGGTACATGATCACATCGGCGAGAATGGCTTTTGCACAACAGTGGAAAGCGGAGAAGGTGCCAGACATACAAAACTGGTTAAGGAAACTGCTGTTTTTAGCCGAAATGGACAAAATGACGAAGAAACTAAATGGACAAATGGCAGAACAATACCTAAAAGACTGGGAAGGCCTGAAATTGTATATGGAAACTGAATATAGAATGAAAGGGAAAATGTACAATCTTGATTCGTATTGAAACTGAATGAGAAATGAAATGAACACTTGATTGTACTGTACCTTTATTGGAAACTATGTTTGAAAGAGTCAGGCTTTTATATATTAGAATTGTGTTACCTGGTTTGTCGATTGTTACAAGTTTAAACTTGATTACCTTTTAACTCTTTTTTTTCTGTTATTAGCAGTGTTGGAAGCCTATTGGGGGGGTGGGGGATGGGATGTAATCTTAAAATTGTATTGGTAACGATGTTTAACAATGTTGAATATACTCCAATAAAATTTTGTTTCAAAAAAAAAAAAGAGGTGTGGACTGATCATAAGAACCTCGAAGTACTTCATACGCCATGTAATCTGAATGCCAGTTGGTTATGCGCACCCAGGCGAATGCCCAGCCTGTAATGTGTACTGATTCATGGGAAATGAAGTTTGCCTCCGCCCTATCTGATGCTGATTGCCTTGAATTGGGAAAAGAGGGGGAGGTGGAGGAGCGCACTAATGACTGCTGGTATCGGGGCACAAAGCTGTTTGTTTCTGCAGCTTCTACTGTGCATGAAACTAAGCTGGCGGGGCACTTGGGGTTTGTAAAATCCCTCCATTTGCTGCAAAGACAGTTTTTGTGGCCCAGCATGAGGAAGGATCTCTCCCTTTTCATCCAGTCATGCCAAACCAGCATCATAAGTAAGACGAGGCCAGGGAAACCTCTGGGGCTTCTCCAACCCCACCCCATGTAGACCCTGGGACGTCATCTCGATGGATTTCATTACAGACCTTTCCCCCAGCCGGGGGAAAATGGCCATTTGGGTGGTTGTGGATCTCTTTTTTTCAAAAAGGCTCACTTCATTCCATTCAAATCCCTGCCATCTGCTTGGATGCTGGCTAAGAGTTTTGGCTGGGAACCAAACGGTTTCTAGATTGTTTTGCTTGCTTGCCCGCTGCTTCTGCCCGCACGCACTAACATTATCCATGGGGGGATGCTTGAATGTAGTATATCTTAGCAGGTCCTATTGTATGTGGCCCTTACAGAAACAAACTGTACACGTGTCTTTAGTTCTGCTTTACCATTAAACATTGTCTTTTGAAGAAGCCCTGTGTTGCATAAGCTGACTGAGGAACCTGACAGGTAGGGAGGAAGGGAAGAGGTAAATTGTCAGAGAAGGGAAGAGGGATGTCAGGTGTCCGCTCGGACCCGGGTGCTCTCCCGCCTGAGGCCGTGGCGACTGTGGCCGGGGTAGGGGTGTGGTGCTGGAAGCCGGGCCGATTCCAAGGGTTGATGGGACGTTGAGGCCTCAGATCGGCAGAGGACGGGGTTAACTTCACCCCTCCTGTCCTTCTGCCCCATGCCTGGGAGCTAGCCTTACTGCTCTGCTTCTTAGCCTTCTCTCTCACTCTCCCAGCTTGCCACTTCTTGGCACATTCTTCCTCCCTGGCCCCTCCGGCCCCGCCACCTTATATCTTTCCCACCCCACTCCCAGCACTGTTCATGCTTCCCTCCGTTCCCACCCCTCCTCAAGCCCCACCCCCTTGATAAGGTAGGATGCTCCCTTCACATCCTGTTTGTGGCTGCTCATGTGCCAATCTTAAGGGTCAGGGTGTCCATGCCTGCGTCTGCTTCTGCCACTTTCCAGGGCCCACAGCAGCAGGGCCTTGCTCGCCCCACCCTCCTCTCTTCCTCCGGGCTATCTGTGGCTCCAGCCGGATTGCTTGTTGCTGGCTGGGTGTCGGGCGTCGTCCCAGGCAAGCCGAGCCAGCCTGACTGCTCCTCGGCTCTGTGCGGCATCCCGGGTGAGTGCTCTGGCCAAGTCGCGGCGGGGGGGCGGCCCACGGCCCGGGCCACCAGAACTGGGATAAGGGAGGAATATAGAGAAAGAAAGGTGGGTAAGATTGTTAGAGGGGAGAAAGGGAGGGGAGATAATTTGAGAAGGGGGAAGAAAGGAGCAAAGGTGGGGGATGGGATGCACTTTTCTGAAGTGGGTCTCCACTTGTCAGATATTCTAATACATTCTAATATATAATATATTCTTATATTCTAATAGAGGTCAGAATATCTTTGAATACTTAAATCTGGTGACTGAAGCTGGGCTGGGAGTGTGGGGTATAAATCTGTTAATAAAAATAAATAAATAAATAAATAAATAAATAAATAAATAAATAAATAAATAAATAAATAAATAAATAAATGGAAAAGACAGATCTTTCTACAACCCCAAAAAGGGGCCCTGGTTTGAAGAAAAATGAGAAATTTGGGAGAAAAAATACACTGGGGAGTTTTTTAAAAATCCAAAAGTGGTAAAAGGAGTGCGTGTAGCTTTAAGCAACGGATTCTCTCAGTGGCTATTTCTAGGCAACCAAAGCATTCTAAGATTTGTTCTGTCAGTAAAAGGTAGGGAGAGGAAGCAGAACCCTTTCCAGGCCTGTTTTGGCTTTTGAGGAAGACTCATCAGGGCCAGGCCTGGCTAGGGTTCCCAGCTCCAAGTCTGGAAATTCCTGGAGATTCTGTGGTAGAGTCTGAGGGGGCAATGCTTGGGAAGGGGTGAGGCAAAGCCTCAGCCAGATATTATGCCATAGACTCCTCCCTCCAAAGTAGCCATTCTGTCCAGGAGAGACAGATCTCTGCATCTTGAGTACAGTTGTAATTCTGGGAGCTCTCCAGGTCCCATCTGAAGTTTGGCAGCTCAAGGTCTGGAAGCACCCTTTGGGTGATTTGATACCACCTGATTTGCTTGACTAAACGGCCTGGCTGCTTGCTACCATTCAACAGCAGCCACTGTATGAAATCTAGTGTGGTGCAGTGGTTAGACCCAGGTTCCATCTTGCTGTGGAAGCTGAATGGGTGATTTTGGGCCAGTCACATACTTCCAGCCTAATCTACCTCATAGACTCATTGAATAGATAAAAAGGAGGAGAGGAGAATAATGTATGCTGCTTTGGTCCCCACTGTGGAGAAAGACCATAGTTTTCTTATGTAGAAGCCGCAGAGAGGGAGGGAATGGAAAGCTGAAGACAGAGGGGTAGATAAAAGTAGGTTGGCTGTTGGGTGGGAAGGAGATAGGGTTGACTACTCCAGGTTGGAAATTCCTGGAGATTTGAAGAGTGGAACCAGGGGAGGGTGGGGTTTGAAGAAGGGAGGGACTGCAGAGATGTATAATGCCAAAGACTCTATCCTCCAAAGCAGCCATTTCCTCTGGTGGAACTAGTTCTGCCAACCTCCAGGTGAGGGCTGGAGATCACCTAGAATTACGACTGCTTTCCAGATGACAGAATACTTCCCATGGAGAAAACGACTGATTTGGAGGGTGGAGCCTATGGCATTATACCCTGCTGAGGTTGCTTCCCTCCCCAAACCTCCCTCCCTCTCCCAAAGTCCACCCCCAATTTTCAGGAATTTCCCAATCTGGGGCTGGCAACCCTAAGGGGTAATTGATCTCTGTAGCTGGGGAATCCATTATGGTTCCTGGTCAGTCACCACCATTACTGCTACTGGGGGTAGGGGAAGCAGGTAGGCAGCTGGGAGAGTGATGGGGGGCGGAAAGACAGAGTGATGGGCTGGGGGCAGAGAGAGAAAGGAAGTGACAGGCATGGAAGAGACAGAGCAAGAGAATGGGTGTGTGTGTGAGAGAGTGTATGTATATATGTGTGTGTGTATATTTGTGTGTGTGTGTTTTAAAACACGTTTATTGTTGTACACAGTGAGTTCATCTTATTTCTAATAATAAATGACCACAAGATATTCTGTTGTATGGATTCTGTCACACTCAACCCTTTCTTTTGTGCAAGTGCCTTCTTTGGCAAAGCCTCCTTAGAGCAGAGCTGTCTTGACTTATTTTGTTTTATCGCATGTCAAAAGCATCATCTCCATTTAAGAGACTCTTCTGTACTTTGATTAATAAGTATGATTGAGCTACAATTGTCAAAACAAATTAACAATGCATATTTAAAGATGAATGCTAGTTTGTGAGACCCATTCATTTCTCAAGGCCTTTCCTCTTAATGTGAATTAATCAGTGTCTGATGTGCACATGGCTTGATCATCATTTGCATACTGCCTTCAATTTTTCTGCTTAGATTTGTTTTAACCCATCTATTTCCAATTGCCCATGATGGTTAACTTTATATGTATAGTGTCAAAGGTATACAGCAATTTCCTACCAATTATACAGTGTACATCACCAGTCATGACCAGGGCCACCCACCATATTCTGCCACTTTTTTCTGCTGGAAGAAAAGAGTCAGCCAGCTGTTAGATTAGGCAGGGGACGATGGATTCCCTAAATCATACTGGAAGCCAAGGAATGAGTGTTACTGTAGTATTTCAGTTCTCATTTTCTCTGCATCCATACCCTCTTCCAGTCCAAAAAGCCATCTCTCCTTGATGGTATTCAAATCAGTAGGTGTAGACACTAGCATCACCTCCTAAGGAGTTCTCCACACAGCCCATTGTATCTATGGGTGATTCTGCATCTAGCATTTGCTCCACATTTTCTCAACTGGGAGAAAAAAGTGCACCTCAAAACCACTTTCAAATACCTTGGGGAAAAGTCGTACTGACTGCAACGGCCATAAATAGCCATAAATCTATGCACAAGGTACAATAAAATCCAAGGATCAAAGAACTAGAAATTAACATAGAGTGACGAAGTTACCATAAAACCTGATAATCAAAGGAATTGAAACCAGCATGCAATGCAGAGGGGAATTTGCCCCCCAAGCCAGAATGAGGCATACACAAATGTTGGGTTTAACTATAGGGCCACTTTATTAACTGACAAGTTTAACTGAAACCAACAGCAAGGGCAACACAGCTTGCAGTATGGTCAAGGCCAAAGGTCGAGGACCCCTCCCTTACCTCTTCAATAGGGCAAGCCACCCTGCCCCAGATGAGAGCCCACCACAGGGATTCCACCCTGGTGGCTAGCCATTGCAGGACAACCCTGTAGCCCCATCCCCCAAGCTGGAAGGTTCAAAGAGAGGACATAAACAAGGCCGTCTGAAAGGCAATCTGCTTTCCCCGCCCCATGCTGCAAGGCACAAAGACTGTACTCACCAGACCCCTTTAACCCCAAATGATGGGTGTCAACTGGTGCTTACCAGATCGCAATCTGTATACCACACAGCAACCTCTGTATACCACAATAGGGCAAGCCTCTGCTTAGGCCTCCACACCCCTCGAGGCCCAAGGCCCCCGAAGCCCTTGCCACAAGTCTTCCAGAAAGATGTCCATGCCCATGTATACCATCCTGTCAGTAGAGCTCAGCCTGACCAGCATGAATGCTCTGGTGTGACAAAAAAACACCCAGATCACCCTCAAGAACTCACTTCAACTCTCTATTCACCTTGCGGCGAGCCTTGTCAATGGCAAGCGGGGTCCCAACCCCCCGCCAAACCTGGCAGGGTATCATGGCTGACTAGATCAGCAAGGTCCCAGGCCACTGCTTGAAAATGAACTAAAAATCAGCCTGGGCCTGAAGAATTAATGCCTTGCCCTTGATGAGACCTAAATCATTGCCTCCCAAATGAATAACTAGAATCTGAGGTGGAGGGCCAACCCTCCCCTGAAACAACAGCTGCAGCAGGCCCTGCCATAGTAAGCCCCGATGCCCCTGCCATTCCACCATAGCCCACTGGCTAAGGCCCAGCTGAGAGCCTATCGGCATCCTCTTGGCGTGATGAGCCGCCCCAAACATAAAACTGTGCTTGCAGATTAACATGTTCTTCCTCTCCTGCTGGCAAATCGAACCTTTAATGAAAAAACAGTGAGCAGGGGAACAAATTCACCTCCCCACGTGGCACTCCCAGCCCCCTTTAATGTCCAGACAAGGGCTGCACATAGGACCTATATGAAGAGGAACACCATCTCCCTAACCTCCGAATATCCTGTACCGGGTACCCCATGGCCGCTGCCATGGAAGCAGCTCTGATGCGAAAGGAGTGGGTACAAAAATGCTCCCTGCTAAGCCCAGCTTCACCAATGCCCTAGCGGTGACTGCCCCAAACTGGTGTTTTGTTAAAGGAGTGCCATCCTGGTGCCAAAAAAGCAAGCCACC
Source organism: Gekko gecko (assembly GCA_029375565.1). Classification (NCBI taxonomy): domain Eukaryota; kingdom Metazoa; phylum Chordata; class Lepidosauria; order Squamata; family Gekkonidae; genus Gekko; species Gekko gecko. The sequence goes on from JAPDNY010000005.1 coordinate 145,342,549, forward strand.
CCCCATGCCCCTGACTGCCAGGTAAGCCACCAAAGCTGACACAGGGCACAAATCCCCAGTTCCACCATTGCACCCTTCTGCCGTTGATTCATTTTAGAATGCCACAAGGCAATCGAGACCTTGAGGACCCCCAAATGTACATCCTGGACCTGTAGCACTCAACCCGACACGTTCTTCTTAGATTGGGTGACCAGCTTGCCAATCCTGAAGGTCCCCAAAAGGCAACCAGGGCTGCCACATGAAACAGGGCCACCTCAAACTCTGAAGAACAAACTTCACTCCAAGTGCCCTGTAGGCCATGGAGAACATCCGGAGAAATAGGCTGCTGAAGATCAGTGCACAACCCGGTCTCATCCAACCAACCTTCTGACACCTTACGGATCTGAAAGTCCCCAGTGTAATCAGTCAGCCCCCGTGCCTTGCTGGCATAGGCCAAAGCAGACAAAATTCCTTTTATCTAACTAATAGCCAAACTTATCTTTTGAGGCCACACAGAAATGTAAAAGATGCCCCACCAGAGCAGGCCATGAGCTAAGATACCCTACCTCCCTTCTAAATTCCAAAAACTGAGAAACAGCTTGGTCATAAGACCCCTTGGTGTTTGGCACTAGGGCTAGTCCCATAGCCCTGCGCACTTCTGCCTTCCAGCCAATCATAGCCTCGGCGGCATCCATACCAGCTGCGAGTTGGCTCCTGGGGCCAGCTGACAGAACCTCTCCATCTGTTTATGAGAGAGAGTGTCAGCCACCCCATTGTCAACCCCCGGCACGTGCCTGGCAAAAAACAATATGTTGAGCTGGAGGCAACAAAGTGTAAAGGCCCTGACTAAACACATAACTCGTGGGGACCTGGTTGAAAGGAAATTGATGACTTGTACAACCGCAAGGTTATTGCACCAAAAATGTACTGTGTGGTTGGCCAACTCCTCACCCCACAGGTAGACTGCAACAAGAATGGGGAAGAACTCCAGGAAAGTAAGGTCAGCCATCAGCCCTTCAGAAACCCATGATGCTGGCCATGACTCCACACAACAATGCCCCTGGAAATAAACACCAAAATGCAAAGATCTGGCCGTGTCAGAATGAACCTGTAGCTCTGCCTCAAGCTTGAGATCCTCCCTCCAAAAGGAAATACCATTAAATGAGGCCAGAAACTCCATCTACATCTTCAGATCCTGACGGATGCCCAAACTAATCCAGATCCTGTGGTGAGGCAGCCGCAGACCAGCCATTGCAGTGCACAATCTACACAAAAAGCCCTGGCCAGGTACCACAAACTTACATGCAAAATTCAGGTGACCTACCAGCTGCTGGAGCTCCCTCAAGGTGGCCTTCTTCCTTTGCAAAAATACCCTGATTCGGTTGCGTAAGTCAGCCAGCTTACTTGCTGGCAGCCGGGAAGCCTGCACAACTGAATCCAATTCCATGTCAAGGAATGTCAGGACCTGAGCCAGGCCCTCAGTCTTCGCCGAAGCTAAAAGTACCCCTAACTTGCCTGCCAGGGCCATAAAGGAACACAGCAAGTGTTTACACTGCCCAGAACCTTGGGATCCCACGAACAGGAAATCATCCAGATAGTGCAGTACTGTGCTCAATGTGGTATGCAAACAGAGGGTCCACTCCAAAAATGAGCTAAAACACTCAAAAGCAGTACAAGAAACTGAACAGCCCGGACTTCTGGTTAATGGTAACTTAAGAACATAAGAGAAGCCAATGTTGAATCAGGCCAATGGCCCATCTAGTCCAACACTCTGTCACACAGCGGCCAAAATATACCAGGTGCCATCAGGAGGTCCAGCAGTGGGGCCAGGACACTAGAAGCCCTCCCACTGCTGCCCCCTCCAGCACCAAGAATAGAGTGCAGCACCTGCCCCAGACTGAGAGTTCCCATCTATACCCTGTGGCTAATAGCCACTGATGGACTTCTGCTCCATATGGTTATCTAATTCCCTCTTGAAACTGTCCATGATTGTAGCTGCTGCCACCTCCTGTGGCAATGAATTCCATATGTTAATCACTCTTTGGGTGAAGAAGTTTTTCCTTTTATCTGTTCTCACCCAACTGCTCAGCAATTTCATGGAGTGCCCACGAGTTCTTGTATTGTGGGAAAGGGAGAAAAGTACTTCTTTCTCAACCTGCTCAGTCCCATTCATAATCTTATAAACCTCGATCATGTCACCCCTCAGCCGTCGTTTCTCCAAGCTGAAGAGCCCCAAGCATTTTAACCTTTCTTCATAAGGAAGGTGTTCCAACCCTTTTATCATTCTAGTTGCCCTTCTCTGCACTTTTCCCAGTGCTATAATAACCTTTTTGAGATGTGAAAATCAGACATGATTGAAATCAGACATGTCTCCGGGACGCTCCTGGGACACAATCCGAGTGCCAGCGGTTTGGGGGGGGTGAGCAACCGTTACTCCCAGGGAGCCTTGGGGGAAAGGCTCCCAGCCAAGGGGCTTTAGAGGGGGTGTCCTCTTCTCTAGCATGATGCTGGAGAATCAAGGCGCTCCTTCGCCCCAGTGGTCCAACCGTTGTGCATCCGAATGGACCTAAAGACACTGGCTGGGACAAGCGGCGGAGATCGTGCGACCAGACGATTGTGAGCAATGTCGTAAGACGAGCAAGGAGCTGTTAGTTACTAAAAAGCATTGAATTGGCAGTCTAAAAGAAAGCACCCCCCTTGATAGAAGTGTGGGAAGCAAGCGGGGGAGGAGCCCCTCCTACACACGGAGATTTCAAAGCAGATTAACAAGGGGGGAGTGGAAGAAAGAGCATTGAAGCCAATTTTAATAAGCCTTACCAGTTAAAGCCAAAGCGTAACGGAGGCTTTCAGAGACTTTATGAACTTTCAGTTAAAGTAAATAACCCAAAAAGATGGTGGTGAGGCGCCTCAACAAAGGACAGAAACTGAAACCACCAGGTGGCTCGAGCCCAAGGCCACAAGAAAGCATAGTTTCCTAGGCTACTGGCAGACTTCCTTCACCCCCTACTGGACCAGATGACCATCATCAATCAGCAACTGACAACTCTGAACCAGAATTTTGCAGCACAGCAATTGCAACTGGCAGAAACTACCAAGAAAACAGAGCAGGTGGTTGAAAAAGTGAAGGAACTTGATGCCAGCTCTATAAAAGCTGGGGAAAAGATGCAAATGCTAGAAAAAAAGCATGCTTTGTCAGAAACTCAAGTACTACAGCTACAAATGGAAAGAGCAAATATGGTACTCCGGTTCCAAGGGGTATCAGAAGCCCCTAATGAGAATCTAAAGCAACTACTGAGCAATGCATTGGCCCCATTGACAGATTTAAAAGCAGAAGACATCTTAAGTGAAATGGATGTGGCCTATAGAGCCTATTCTACGTATATTAAAAAGAATAATCTGCCAGGGGAAATTGTTGTGAGATTCTCAAAAAGACATATAATGGATTTAATCCTAAAAGCGACTACAAACACACCCCTGAAAATCGGAGGCAACAACATAAGGATTCTAAAAGACATTCCATTTGAGATAAGAAAAAGAGACAGAAGTACAAAGAATTAATTCTTTTCTTATAAACAAATAGCATTGCATACAGGTGGCTAATCCCCAAAGTCATCACTTTCAAAATAAAGGAACGGAGAGAAAAAATTGACTCTGTTTTCAAAGCTCAAGAGTTTTTGTGGCTGCAACTGGGAGGCCCAGAAGAGGAGACGAAGGAAGACAGCAAATCTACTGGCGAGTTGGACTCTGTGTCTTCCGACGAGGACTCTGATGCAGAAAAGGGGGCAGCTGCTCCCAAACAAGGCTACCAACTGAGAGATCGCAAGGAGAAGCAAAACAAGAATTGAGACTCTGAAAGTCATACAAAGCTTTTTTTTATTATTATGGGATGACTGGGGGAGGGCTTTTGAATTGGGAAAACAGTTAAGCTGATGCAGTAGTGGGGTTACTAGATCACGCTCAATGCTTTTTAAAGCTTTTTTATGAACTAACACGGATACAAGCATTATTGAAGATCTCCAGCTCTTGGGGTTTTAGTCAGTAGTGGTTATCTTTTCTTTCTCCCTACTGTAGATGTTTCCCCTCCCCATTTTCTGTTATAGTTTGTAGTTTTTAGAAAATGCAAAAAAAAAAATTCCCTTCGGGGGGCCAAAAAAGAAAGAAAGAAAGAAACTGAACAGCCCATAGGGAGAACTCTGTCCAAATAAAGCTGGCCCTTGAAGCTAAACCCCAACAATTCAAAATCATCTGGGTGCACTGGGAGAAGGCGGAATGCAGATTTAATGTCACATTTTGCCATCTCTGCTCCCTTTCCACAGCGGTGCACAATGTGCACTGCCTGATCAAAAGAAGTGTACCTTATGGAGCATAAAAAACCGGGTATGGCATTATTGAACCACCCTTGGGGTAAGAGAGGTGATGTATGAGCCGGTACTCACCAGGTGCCTTCTTAGGCACAATTCCCAAAGGAGACATGCACAGGTTAGGGACAGGAGGGGGAGGGAAAGGTCCTAAGACCCTCCCCTCTGCCAACTCCTTTCCAATTTTTTCCCTCACCACATGCTCCATACCCCGTATGGACCATAAATTGTGTGCCATGACTGGGAACCTCTCGCCCTGGTAAGGAATGTGAAAACCTTGAGAAAAACCCTTTAACAAATATGAACCATCAGAACATCTGGGATAATCATGCAACAAGAACTCAAGCACTCTCAACTTTATGGGCGTTGAACCCCTTTTCAGGAGCCTGACCCATTCTACTGCACTCCAGGCATCTGCAACCACACTGCAGTTTTCCCCGGAAGCACAATGAGAAGGGATGCAGGCCTCTACACAATGGGCACTCATGTTGAAACTGGCATGCCATATAGCTACACACCCCTTGTGCTCCAAATTCCCAGCAAATTTGGTGGGGTTGAACCACCTGCCCTGCTGGGGGGCAGGGACCTGTTGACCCAGGTGCACGGTGTACCAGGTGGCTGCTGTATGACCGGTCACCCGTGTTTGGCCTAAAAGAGGCCCTAATCTGCAGCCAGAAGTGTGGGTGGATCTGGTCCCAACACAATGAAGGGTTCATGGCAGCCTGCATCCTGAACTCCTCATCATACTGGAGCCAAGCAGGGCCAGTAAAAACAGTATAACCCTTGTAGATTATGTCAAAATATTGAAATAATGACGCCGCCCTAAGCAGTTGAGACTTAGACAGTACTCTTGCATATATCGAAAAACCGGCCACCCAGTTGGCCCAAGTTCTATCCACTCTCATGTTTTTATACTTTTCCTTATCTCTATCCTCCAGCTCCTCCTTCTCCTTCTTCTCTAACTCCCTGAACAGAAGTGTGAAAACATCTACATATTCACCCCTGCAATTTTTCCCCCTAGTCGCAGGTAAAAGGTGGTCACCCAGTGGGCGTGCCAGATCACCAAAGGGGAGAGCTGAGGTGGGAGCTGCTGCATATGAAACACCACAAGGCAAAGGACCCCCCCCACCAGGAGGTGTTAGGCATGCTGCATGACTGTGCCGGTAGTGCGCAGCAGCCTGCCTGAGGGGTGCTTGGTGACACAGGAGTACCGCATGCCTGTCCACAGACACAGAATCATAGAATCATAGACTATTAGAGTTGGAAGGGACCTTGCAAGTAATCTAGTCCAACCCCTTGTACTCTGCAGGAGCATAGCTGAAATGTGGTCTGGTGGCACAGGGGCCCGGTTCCAACAGAGCCTTCTTAAAAATGACTGGGGTTAGGGACTCCCAGTAAGCCCCCACGCACACTTTTTTCGGGATCCTTTAGCGGACCGCCCAGGGAATAGTTGTGTCAACCACATGACCACATGTTGAGGAAACAGGCACCACCACCCCAGAGGCTGGCTGGCCCCAAGGCCAGCTGCTTGCAGTATGGTGTGTACAGGACTTACCCATGGCCGAGGAAGGGCCTGCTGGGGCATCAGCGAGTTGCTGTTGGTCAGAGGCCATTGATGAAGAAGTTGAGCTCTGGTTCTGCTCCACTGAGGCCCCGTCCTAGTTAGCCACCTGTGTGGCAGTGCACCCTTCAACAAGAGACAAATGAGTTAACTTCTGCTTGAAAATGCTTATTGGCAGTTGAGCAAGTTTCCTTATGCCCCTTGCTCTTCCCCCAGGCCTCACGCCTGGCAAGGACACTCCTGTGGCCTGCTCAGTGGCATTCAACCTGTCCAAAATAGCCTGCTATACTTCATCACCATCCTCCTCTGCAGAGGACAAGGCAGGAGCCAGCCTCTTGGGTGGTGGCTTGGGGGCTGGGTGTTTGCCCTTGGAACGGCCAGCATCTTTTTTAGGGACCATGTTACTTGAGCCCTTGCTGGCAAGAAAGCTGTGTGAGAAGAAACACCACACCCACTACTAAGGCAGCCACCTGCCTACCCGCACAAATCGCCAACCAGGCCTGGGACAAACAAAATGGCTGACCCAGGCTAGGGTACAAAATGGCTGACCAAGACCGGTAAACAAAATGGCCACCTATATCAATCACAAGATGGCCACCCAGGCAATGAAAAAAAATGCTGATCCACACTTCCAGGAGGTTGCTCTCCATGCCTGAATAGGCCCTGCAGGACCACCCACGCACCACACAAAGATCAAACCACCCTCGCAACAAAAGTGGGTATGTGAGTGGATGGAAGAGGGGATGTCCCTCAGGAATGCCTGACACAACTATTCCCTGAGCTGTCAGCCAAAGGATCCCAAAAAAAGTGGGGAGGCGTTACTGGGAATCCCTAACCCCAGTCATTTTTAAAAAGGCTCTGTTGGAACTGGGCCTCTGTGCCACCAGAACAGGCCCTTCTCGCCTGTGGCCTCTCACGTGGGTGACCCTCTACACCCCACCGCAGCCAGACACTGAGTCCAGCACCATGGCATGCAGGAGACCACTGAGTGTGCTGCGCGCTGCCAGCTTCTCACCCTCCCGGCACACAGAAGCATGCTACAGATGCCTAAAATTAATGTAGGGCTTAAAACCTGGTGTTGATCTGGTTATGTGCTGGGCACTCTCAGATTCTCTTGGACACATACCGAATGATATACAGTATGGATTGATGTCATAAGAAGAAAACTCAAATTATTGAAAATCCAAGGCCACTACATGTATTAAAATTGAAAATCACGTTTGTGCCAGTACTGCAAAATAAAGCCATGAAACACCATCATAAAGACAAACTATGATATAAACTTACACTCAGTTGGTAGGAGTTGCTGCTAACAGTATACTACAGTTACCATTACTGCTTGGTGCCAATCTGAGTGGTAAGAACTTGCTCAATAGGAAAAAAAACCCTTGCTGTGAGACAACACCCATGTCCTCCAAAAAAAAACAAGCTCCATAATTGGTTAGTTAACAAGATTCATTTCTCATCTTTCAATGTTCTACACAGAGCAGTATTAACACCTTGCTATCGTCCAGCTGATTAACACCTTGCCAACAGCCATCGTCCAGCTGCAACCTCCAGCTGATTCTCAGCTTAGTACTCTAGTCAGGGGTCTTTTTGTAGAAAAACAGCTGCAGGAGCTCATTAGCATATGCTATGCTAATGAGCTATTAGGCTATTTGCATACGCCATGCCCCCTGACATCACCGGAAGTGATGTCAGAAGGGGAAGCAAAAGGGGGGGAGGGATCTTTAAAAGCCTCCCCTTCCCTTCCCCAGCTGGTCTGGGTGGGGGAGCTAAGAGAGAAGGGGTTTAAAGTTTAAACTCCTTCTCATGAGAGTTGGGCCACAGAAGGAGGAAAGAGGGAAGGAAAGAGAGAGAGAGAGAAGGAAAGAAGGAAGGAAAGAGGGAAAGAAAGAGAAGGAAAGGGGAGGGAAAGAAAGAGAGGGAAGAAGGAGGGAAACAGGGAAAGGAGGAAAAAAGAGAAGAGAAGAAGGTGGGAAAGAAAGAGAGAAGAGAAGAAGGAGGGAAAGAGGAAAAAGAGAGAAGGAAAGGAGGGAATGAAAGAAATTTGGCGGCAATTTGGCCTCATTATATCCTATGGGCCATTGAAGTCAATGGTGAAAACATAGGGTATATTCTGGGAGCTGGAGGAGGGGGTTTGAGGAGAGGCTCCAAACTCACAGGGTAGCTGATGGAGCCTCTCCCCAAGATACCCACCAAGTTTCAAGAACATTGGACCAGGGGTCCAATTCTATGGGCCCCCAAACAGGTTGCCCCTATTCCCTCCATTGTTCTCTATGGTGAGGAAAAAGTTACTCTTTTCCCACCATAGAGAACAATGGAGGGAATAGGGGCAACCTGTTTAGGGGCCCATAAAATTGGACCCCTGATCCAATGTTCTTGAAACTTGGTGGTCATCTTGGGGAGAGGCTCTATCAGCTACCCTGTGAGTTTGGAGCCTCTCTCTCAAACCCTCCCCTCCAGCCCCCAAAATATACCCTATGTTTTCACCATTGACTTCAATGGCCCATAGGATATAATGGAGCTGAAATTGACATTTGGCTGCCTGAAAGACTCCCCGGGATGCCGGTTGGGGGCGGGGCTTGGCTCCTGAGCTCCCGGAGCTGCGCTTCGGTGCGCTCCCCCCCAAAAGACCCCTGACTCTAGTGATGATGAATGTGAAACAGTGTGTCCCCTCATCTTCTTTCTAAAGAAGGAAGCTGTCCTTAAAGACCAAAATGATGTTTGAAATAGGGAAAAACACAGTAATACGTTTGCACAGGTTTCAGAAATACTCAGCATTTCTCACCATTTCTAATGACACAATAAAGCCATTGGCAACCAATCAGAAGGTGTCTTGACAGGTTGAGTTTCTCCTTGTTGTGCGCTGCAGGCCTTTGCTGGAAGTTGGCATACCCACCATCCCTGTGGATAATGCTGGATAATTTGGTTGCCCCACTCCTCCACTTGTAGCTGTTGGTGTGAGCTCAGGTCAGTCACAAGTTCTTTCAGAGCTGTTATCTCAAGGGCAGTTCTTAAGAAAGCTCTCTCAGCCCCACCTGCAGGGTGTCTGTTGTGGGGAGGGGAAGGGAAGGGGGTTGTAAGCCACTCTGAAACTCCTTTGGGTAGTGAAGGGTGGAGTATAAATCCAATCTCCTCCTCCTCCTCCTTCTTCTCTCTAATAGGCCTGGTATTTTGATTGATTAGACCATGATTTGTTTGGGCAGGAATATTGTCAGTTGCTGCAGTATTGGTAGGGCTGATTGGCAAGCACTCTGAGTGCCACTTTAGGATAAGGAGGTCTTCCCAAGCTACCCATCATAGGCTCAAGTAGGTGGATAGTGTGTGGAAGGGAGACCTGTGATCATTGGGTTGCATTAATTGTGTCCTGACTACTGGGGGGGGGACAAATCTCAATAGCCACAAAGTATGACTCAGTCACAGATCTCCAGCAGCTCACCTAGGATTTCCCTGAATCTCTGGGCTAAGGAAACTAGATCAGCAAAAACTACAGATTTGCAAGTTCCAAACTCATTCTTCTTATTTTGTGAACCTGCTGCACACCCATAGGCCAGTTCCATTAATGTTTGCAAAATTGCTCATGTTCTCTGTAGGGTTGCAAAAACTGCAGGTGGGATAAGGAGATCTCCCAGAATTACAACTGATCTCCAGGCTCTAGAGATCAGCTCAGTGAGAACATACGGCTGCTGTGGAGTGCGGCCCCTAAGATATTATCCCTTCAGAAGTTAAGTTCCTCCCCTACCCAAATCCCAGCTTCCTTAGGCTTCACCCCCAAATCTCCAGAAATTTCCCAAATGCAGTTTGTAACTCTACCCCCTCACTACCTCATTTGCCCTAAAACTGGAGAGTGAATTAACAGATGCAAATCAACAATTCCCAGTTACACTGTGTAACACTTCCCAGACCTTCAAAAGAACTACCCTCCGTGAGTGTAAAGTAAGTGGAGCGATAAATACATAGTTCTGCACATTTTATACAAACTCAGTTATACAGATGATGACTGGTTGGAAATTTTTGCCATTATGTTCTGGCAGCTGGAGATCTGGACTCTCGGCATGACAGAGAGTAACATTGCATTTGCTGTCAACAGTTGACAGGCATAGCAGGCAGCCTGATATGATTAATACCTTAATAAAAGGGCTTGAGCCAGTTAGTGCCAACAGATTCTCAACTTGGGGAGAATGCTGAGACATTTAGAAGCCATTTTTACTTCTTTAAAAAAAAGAAACTTAACATTGTAAAAAACTATGGACAATTGTGGCAAAACAGGCTTGCCCCACCACTGTGCCACCATATGTGGTGCAACAGGCTTGTAGCAACTAGATTGCCTAAATGTTCCATTTTCATTTTTCTATGTTAACAGGGGAGGGTTTTTTGTCTAGTGTCCAGACAACCTTGTAAACATCTCAAAGCCATCTTAGTTTTTCCTCATCCCCCCACATTGTTTACTAAACCAGGTTTTTCCATAATTTTTATTCCATTGCAGGATGAATTCACATGATAGTCTCTTTCTCCAAATGTGAACAGTTTTTCCCATCTCCTGGATTGCCACCCAAACCTGCTCAGAAAGGGAAGGTTTGGACAGTGATATATTTTTTATTTGCATGCCCACGTTTCAACATTTCAGTGTTGGAGGGTGTCTGCGCTGAAACAAAAATTCAGTCCCCTTTGGAGGCCCGAAACCAGCAGACAATTATTGCCTTCCTCACCATTTTATCATTCACACAAGAGCAGATTCTAGCATGTGCCTGGGTACCATTTTCAAATACATTTTGCAGTGCATGCAGCTCCCCTGAAAACATGCATTTGAAGGGAACAAGCTGTTGTGAACTGTGTACTGAGGCAAGTCAGGGAATGAATTCAAAATTTTGTGGGGGGAGCCAATGAAACAGAATGCTCACTGCATGAAAAAAGGCAACCAAAAAGAGGTGAGATACGTACAGTCAGATGTGGTGTGATGGGTGGAGAATGTACTCGTAAGCGGATTTCTTGGCCCCTTGAGGCTGCTGAAGTGCTGCAATGCTTCAGTGTATGCACACACACACACAAAAAGCCCGGAAAAACCAATCCACAACATCAATGTGAGCAGATGGAACACTGATGGGAAAAGACCAAAGAAAACATGTGAGTGTGTATATTGATAGCACCAATAGCACAATCATCGGAACCATCACAACACCAATGAAAACCTGGGAGGCAGCTGCAGTCTGGAAAATACCCAGCTCTACTTCTGCCTGTATGGCTAGTGGATCCAGTGCTTCACCGACCCCAATCTTACCACCTGAGAGCCAGCATGGTGTAGTGGTTAGAGTGTCAGACTAGGATCTGGGAGACCCAGTTTTGAATCCCCACTCTGCCATGGGAGCTAATTGGGTGACCTTAGGCCACTCATGCTCTCTCAGTCTAACCTACTTCACAAGATTATTATGAGGATAAAATGGAGTAGAGAAGAGTGATGTGAGGGCTAGCTTGGTTGCATGCATTCATGTGTGGTGTTTTGTTCAGCAATTTGTTATTTATTTCTCATATCAGCTTTGAGTGGTTTCAGGCATTGGGCTGGATCCATTTTGGGGGAGGTTGCATCTGCATGCCCACCTCACCAAGGTGGGTACCCCCTAAGCAGTCTTGGAGGTTGGGCAGTCACCTGGCTCCACTCCCAGGTGGCAGGAAACCACACAGAGGCTTACACCCATATGATGGGTCCACTGGCTTGCCACTCTAGATTTATACCCAGCATGACGGTTGGGGAAGGGTTTTCATTAGGCACATTTTCTGGTGGGTCATCTCATGCCTGGATCCATCTGGTTCTTGGGTGTTTCTGTGGGCCCTCTTCGCCCTCCCACCACCTCTCCCTGTCCTTAGGACCACAAATAATTCATTTATAAGAAAAAAGATATAAAATATCCCAAAACTTTTAAATAACATGATCTAATAGATTGATTCAGTTAACATACCATTATCCTACTTCCTTCCCTAATAGGGACCCAAAGCAATTTAGAGTATAGTTCTCTCCTCCTCCATTTTACCTACACAACAAGCCTTTGAGACAGGTTGTTGAGAGAGTGTGACCAACCCATGGACATCCAGTACATTTCCATGGCACAGTGGGAACTTGAATTTGGGTTTCTCAGATCCTACCATGCTGGCTCTCCTTTCAGGCTCCCTCATATGTATTTCTCAGCCATTCAGATTAACTGTATCACGTCGCAATATTCTAACATTTCCTAAAATGTTAACTGTAACACACACATGGACACACTATCATGCTCTGAACCTTAGGTACATGTAGACTAACACATTTGCCAATGAGCAGGCAAAGAAAGGAGAATGTAGGAAGCAAGAAATGCCATGCTTTCTTCCCAGTTGCTAAGTACACATGAACACAGGAAAGGTGAGAAAGAATACAATTAAAAAAGGCCCTCTAGCTGGTAAACATAGGTATGAACATCAGACAGGAACGCAGCTGAGTGATTTTTTAAAAAATAATGTATTGTCATGAAACATAGGGAAATAAGGGTGAATTTAGATAACTTCTGAAAAGATCACCGCTAAAGAGGGAATGATAGTCTCAGTGCAGTGACAGAAAAGCCCAGTTTATTTCCCAGACAGAGTAGGGTCACAAGTACTGGTGGGGATAAGACTGAACTTAACAGCCTCCTGTGAAGTCACTTACAGCTGTGTAATCAGAAGTTGCATCACTGCATCATAAGATGCTTTAGGATTCACTCAAAACTCTATGGTAAAAAACACAGTTTCAGGTGAATCCCACACTGCCCCACAATGCAGTAACATTACTTTATTTATTTATTTAAACTATTTTGGATACCATCTCTCCAGGAACCTGCCCAAGCTGGCTTACAAAAACATTTAAAAGATATTAATTAAAATCTAGCATTAAAAACCCAGCCCAGCATAAAAACATAGGCTATAAAAAGAGACTACTGACATCTTAAAATACTTGAAGGTACCTGAAGGACCCACTCCTTCCATACTAACCAGCTTGCCAGTTAAGATCTTCCTCTCAAGCTCTGCTATCTGTACACTCACCTTCAGAGGTGAGGTGGGTGGTGACTAGGAACATGGTGTTTTCTGTGGAGGCACCTCACTTTTGGAATGTCCCTCCCCTTAAGGGTTGCTTGGCACCAACTTTGTTTTCTTTTAGGTGCTATTCTAAAACACATCTTTTAATCAAGACTTTTAACTGGGGGTTTATCTTATCAGATTTTGATTGCTCTACTCTGTTTTTATGGACAGTTTTGTACGTTGCCTTCGACAACCATAGTTTTGTATGCTGCTTATTTCTAATGTCTTGGGCAGAACTCTAAAGAGGCACTATGGAAATATTCTAAATGAATAAATAAATGAGTCAATAAATAAATAAAACAGTTTCCAGACTACAAAAGTGTTAAAAGATCAACCACTACAAGTATGATCAGTACAATCACATCCCCCTCACACAGTGAAAAATCATAATAAGCCACAAGGACAAGTTGGTAGCTATTTGGTACCAGTTTTATTGTATACTCACATAGGTGTATAGGTACTGCTATTTTGACTAGTGATGTCCAGAAGTGAATGATGTCATTGAAGCTTGGTATTTTGTTATATGGAGTTCATAACATATTCCAAGTTTTTAATTTGGTCATCTCACTGGTCTTCCTTCTGTAAGGTAAAAAGGCAGCCAATAAATGCTTTAAATTAATTAATTAAATGATGTTTTGCTTTGGTAGAAATCAGCCCAAATAAACAGACCTATTGATTTTTGCCTTTTGAGGCTTTGCATAAGAAAATGTTGATTTCGTCTCACGTAATTCCATTGACTGACACTGGAAAATTATTTATTTATTTCTGTTATTTGAATTTCAGTGAGAAAGGAACATTATAAATAACAGAAATAAATACATAAATTTACTTTCCAGTTGGGCATATTCCTCTGTACCATTGCTCTGTCCCATTATTATATTTTTTCCATGCTAGGAGTTTCATTTAAGCCTTTGATCTGACAAGAGAATCAATACTAGCATATATTTCATTCCTCCTGCTTTTTAACAAGCCCTGTCTTTGAACGTTAAACATCCTAGCAAATTGCTTCAACTCTCTCTTAAAAGGTTAAGCACTGCTCTGAAATCTAGGTTTTTTTCCTTGTTAGGCAAAGTTGTCATCCATTTTCAGAAGAAGACTACAAGGAGGGAGATGAGTTTGAATTTAGCAATCCATTACAATTACAGCTTTGTCGCTGTAGCTGTGATGACAGTTCTGAGCCAAACATCCATCATCCTATTTATAAAAGTGTTCCATTTGCCACTATTACACTGCTTAGATGTAGAAACTTACTACATTCAGGGCAGCTAGCTTTTAAAGCTCTATAGTATTGCTTTATTGGTTTTTTTAAAATCCACCAAACATGCACAACACAAATTATCTTTGTACTCTGTTACAGCTTATAAGAGAGCCCAGGATAAATTAAAGATACTTTAGCTTTAAAGTTCTTTACATTCTTGGCCTGCAGTATGCGGGAGAGTGCCTTCTCTTCTATTTTATACCATCCCAGTTTTTAAGATATGCCACTGATGATCATTTATCAGGAGATGAAATTGGAAATAGCCTGTTATGAAAGTTAAGTACCATCTGGGCTGATTTGGTTTCATTCTCTCCTTGCAGGTACTTAAGTTTTGGATATGAGTTGAAAGCGAATGGTCAAAAGCCTCTTGTCCCTCAACTCTCAGTTTGTGATTTGCCATAGCTACTCCACTCCTACCCCAAAGGAAGGAGGGAGAAAGAGTCAGCCGTCCAACCACTTACAGTTTGGCTGAGAGCCTCCTTCACTACATGGGCTTTGGCTACATGTCTCTTTCAGTGTCTGACACAAGGGTCAGGAGGGCTGCATGTAGGAATGGGTATTAACTGGGAAAACACAGTTTGGTTCATGGAGTGTGTGGTTTGCAAACCATGGACCATCACAAACTTTTTAGCACTGGATGAACTGGTTTGGTTCATGAAGTTCATGATGGGCTAGAATGGCCCCCAGTGTGTTAGAGACACCAAACTCTCAGGAGACATCTGGCTGACTCTCCTCTACCTGCCATCCAAGTTTGGTGATGATTAGATTCAAGGGGTCCAAGTTACAGCCCCCCAAAGAAGGTGCCCCCAGGAAAGTGCTTTCTGGGGAAATTACAGGCACAGGTTCAGGAAGTTCAGGAGTGTATAGGACAGATCCTGTGCAAGCTAGAGGCACCAAACTCACAATAGATCTCTGTCTGACTCTCCCCTATAGGCCTTCCATATTTGGTGAGGCTTGAATTTATAGGGTCCAAAATACAGCCCTCCAAAGAAGGTGCCCCCATACTCCATTGTTTCCAATAGACTAAAGTGAAACCAGAGAAACTCTCAGTAGAAACTGAAGATGGGGTCATTTTTGCAAGCCAAGCAGAACCAGTTCCAGTGTGGCACTGGAAACCTAACAGGACTAAGGTCAAGCCAGGAAAGTGCTTTTGGGGGAAATGTGAGGCACAGGTTCAAAAGTGTATAGAATGGACCTCCTGCAAGCTATACACACCAAACACACAGGGAACCTAACCCTGCTGCCTGATCCTCTACAATCTCTCCAAGTCGGGGGTGCATTACATTTCTGGGGCTACAGACTCCCCCCCCAAAAAAAAATGTCTCCTCAGTGCTCTCTCTGTAAAAGACAGACACAGTTACAGGAGTCTATGGAACAGCTCAGGAACAAGCCAGTGATACCAAACTCACATGGAAACTTCACCTGTGTTGATCCCCCCAAGTCAGGCACTGGAAGTAAGGCAAGCATCTCCCCTCTACATTCCCAGCCCCCCTGCAAGTCTCCAAAGGCAGGTTCTGAGGGACAGAAAGGCAGACATCCCCAGAGTTTTGACAGGGGCTCCCCAAAGTTATGCCGTGGCAGCTTGCCAGGCACCCCACCCTCACCAGACCAGTGGAAATCAGGGTTTTTTTTTTCATTTAAAGTGATTATGAGGTAGGTATTATGTTATGATACAGGTGTTTCATGAAGCAGCCATCCTCCCACCCAGGCAACAAGGGCACAACCTGCAGGCTGCAGGCTGGATTACCCAGAGAGGAGGAGGAATGGAGGGACATAGGGGGTCAAAAGGAGGCCTGGATCTTACTCTGTGAAGTCCAGAGAGGGATAGCCCAGCAGGGGGAGGTTGACCTTCAGGAAAGCCAACTCATCCATCCTGGCTAGGTCCAGGCAGGAGCATTGAAGACTGAAAATGTCTCCCAGATGGGAGAATACCCACTCATTCTGGACACTGGTCAGAGGACAGAGAGAAGACACATGGTCATGCAAGAGAGGTTGGTCCAAATGGCAGTCTTGCATGACTAGTACTCCAGGGGATCAGTGGAGGTGGGTTCAGGGGTCTTGGCAAGGCAGTTCTTCATCATCACCTCTGTCAAATTATCTGCCATTGCATGCTTGGCATCCCCACTGCTGCTGACCTCCCAGGTCACCACTGACAAGTAGTAAGGCTTCTCCTTTCTTGGGCTCTTTGAGGTAGAGGTGCCAGGCTGTGCCCAGAGGTGCCAGAGGTGCCCAGCCTGTAGCCTCCACACTTCTTTGCAGAGTTCACACTTCCACTGCATGACCTCTGCATTCTGGAAAGTAATGCTGCCTTTTATCCAGGGGTCACACATATGAGGCCAGCCTATACTCCTCTTCCTTGCAGAGAGGATGCAACCTGGTGGGGATGCCCACCCACAACCCCTCTGTCAGGCCCTGACCCATGGAAGAACAGGCATCCCCTGGGGGCCTGGCTGCAGTGTGGAGGCCAGCACTGGGTCCAGCCCTCAAAAATCAATGGAATGGCTTGCCCCTGGCTGGCTGTATGGGTGCAGAGCACATCAGTGGTGTTCTGGAAGGGCTTGAGAACACATGCCATTTGGGAGAGGGTCAGCCAGTCATTGGAGCTAATGCTGTGCTCCTCTTCCCCATGTAGGATGGTCATAGAGGTCATGACATCCTTCACCATGATGTTCTGCTCCACCAAACGCACAATCATGGTGTAGGTGGAGTTCTAGCAGGTGAGTAAGTCCAGGATGAGCTGGTGATCAGCCTCATTCCCCTCCCCCTGCCTCTCACTCAGCAGATGGACAGAGTTGATGCTGCACAGGAAGTGGCTGGCCAAGTGCCAGCAGGTTTCCAGCAAGGCCTGCATTTCAATGATAGCAGCATCCCAGATAGCCCTGATAGTACTCCCCGGTGTTGAGCTGCATTATTTCCAAGCTAAACCTGTGTTTGCAAGAGGGATCTTTTGCATTTTACTCTGGCAATTCTACTTCCAGGAAAAGAAAGGACTTGGACACTAGGTTCATAGATTTTATGGGATTTTATTATTACATCAGCTCTACCAGCCAAGCAACCAGCCTCCATTGCCCCGCCTGGCCCAGTCCAATCCAACCCAAAATAACTGCCAGAGCATTCAAATGCCAACATCCACTCACATAACAAAAGATGTCGCGAACTAAGCCCCGCCTTCCACGGGTCTGTATTGCTCCCATCGACTAATGTTACAGATCAGCTACAGATGTCTGGACAGATGCTAGATTGCAGTTGGATCCATTGCCCGAATGCAGCTGTCATAAACTGCAGGACGCTACAGGTGACTAGCCACGCTTGACTAGTTCTGTCTTTGCAGCGTGGGGGATTCTACCCACTCAAAATTGCTGGTGCGGAGTTAAAAGTGCCAGGCCACAGTGTGACCCTCAGGGTCAAGTTTGCACTTGTTAGCACACTGTGTTAACCACACATGTTGCTCCCAGTGGGATTGCCGCTCACCCAGAAGAAGCGGAGCAAGGCTTTTGGTGAGGGGGGGTGTGGAGGGGCAGGGCGGGCTTGGAAGACAGCTGGAATGCCATTCCGGACCAAAAATAGCCCTGGTTCTAACAAAAATTTTCTCTTTCAATCATATTCAGAATTTCCAGACCATACCCTAGCACAGAAAAATACATCAGAAACATGTAACTTAGCTTAACATAAAATATCCTTGCTATAGTGAAACATTAATTTTACTTAAAACAGCATAAAGCATAAGCAGCATGGAGTGTGAAAAGCAACCTAAGATGAATATCTGAAAGACAGGCAGTGAAAGAAAGAGGCTTTGGATCCTGTCTACTTGACTCCCACTGAATATTCCTCTAATATGCTATTCGGCTTGTCTTCCCACTATTCTTTTTTTTTTTTGCCCCCCCCCCGCAGGGGATTTTTTATTGCTTTTTTTTAATACACTACAAAAAACTACAACAAAAAAAGGGAGGGGGACTAACAACTAGGGAGAAAGGAAAGTAAACCCACACTAAACTAAAAACCCAAGAGGAGGAGATCCTTAACCCAGTTAGAATCTATGTTAGTAATCTTTTTGTTAGTAAACAATGCATGCTGTGAGTGATATCTATCCCTGTTCAAAAGTTAGCTAGTTACTTGTTATGGGAGAATTCCAGAGCATCCCCCGAACTCGCTTCATAAAGGCAATTTACAGAGTCCTTCTGCCTTTATTTAGGCTTTCTATCTCTAAAATCATAAGTTGATTTGTGGGCAGCAGCGCCTTCTTCCGCAGTCAAGTCTGCATCCGTCTCCGAGGGTGTGGAGCCACTCGAACCAGTTTGACCGTCTTCTTTGGTTCCCAGATGGCATTTCAGGAATTCCTTGGCCTTATCCACGGAGTCAATCTTCTCTCTCTTATCGTGTAACTTCTGGAACTGCCCATTTATATGTGACTTGATTCGTTTAAAGAAAGAGAATTAAATCTTTATAACTCTTTCGTTTTTGGCGAATTTCAAATGAGATGTCTTTTAAAGTCTTAATAATAGCACTTCCCAGTTTCAGCGGAGTTGCTGATGTAGCTTTTAAGATTGCATCTCTAGTTTGTCTTCTTGAGAATCTGACTGTTATTTCTCCAGGTAGGCTAGTCTTTTTGGTGTAGTTGGAATACGCCCTGTACGCTGCATCAATATCATGCATTATTTCTTCTGCTTTCAAGCCTACTACTGGCGCTATAAGATCACTGAGAAGCTTCTTCAAATCTTCCTTTGGTGATTCAGGAACTCCCTGGAATCTGAGAATCATATTTGCTTTCTCCATTTGTAGAAACAAAAGTCTATTTTCCTGATGCTTCTGTTTATTCATGATTTGGTCCACTCTCTTCTTCAAAATCTTGCTTTGGGTATGCATCTCTTTCATTATTCCCATCGTTT
This sequence comes from Gekko gecko, assembly GCA_029375565.1. Lineage (NCBI taxonomy): Eukaryota > Metazoa > Chordata > Lepidosauria > Squamata > Gekkonidae > Gekko > Gekko gecko. The sequence goes on from JAPDNY010000005.1 coordinate 145,361,677, forward strand.
GCTCCGTCTGCTTAGCTGTTTCTGCCAGCTGGAGTTGTTGTGCTGCAAAAGTCTGGTTGAGAACGGATAACTGCTGGTTAATACCAGTGAGTTGATCCATGAAAGGCTTGAGCGTATCCGCTAGCAGTCTCATGACGTCCATTCCCTCTTCCAGTCTTGGACTTTGACTGCCCATAAGTTTCAGTTTCGTTCCTTTCCTCCCTGTGCCCGACATCTTGGAGGATTGTTTACAGAAGCCAAATGCTGTTTCAACACCTCTGAAAATCGCTTTTGTTTAAAATCCACTCTGGTAAGTCTCTCAAAACAAGCCAAACGCTCGATTTTTCCCTCTCCCCCCCCCTTTTCTGCATTTTTTTCGCTCCCGGGGTGATTCCCTCTGCTCTCCGTTTACCGATGGGGGGGGCTAAGGGATTTTCTGGTTAATTCACATTTTGGTTATATCCAACTCAAGTTCATTGTCGGTCATTCATGACCTCGGTTCTGTTTCCACTAATCGCTCAATCTCCGGCGCTTGTTCCGCTCAACCTAGCTTGTGCATAGCTGAAGCCATGTGGCTACACAGCAGCAGGACCGTCAGGGTGGAGGGTTGCCTCAATTCTCTGGCACTGCACCATCGAAGAGGCTACCCCTCAAAAGCCCTATGGCTTGGAACCCTCCCCAAGGGTTCCATGGGAGTTTTCCTTTGGAATTTTTAAAAATTTGAAATCTCAAGGATGACCTCCACAGATAGCTGGATCAAAGTGGGTTAGTGCTGCTGGTACTGCTTGATCTTACAGCAGTGTTTGACACAGTCAATTGCGATCTTCTTACCCATCACCTTTCTGAAATAGGAGGCCATGGGCAGTCCTGAAATGGCTTATCTCATTTCTCCAAGGTCAGGGACAGAGGGTAGCACTAGGAGAGAGGGTATCAACTAGATACCCCTTAATATGTGGGGTGACTTTGGGACAGGCAATCCTTCCTCTGGTATTGTTCAACATCTATGTGCACCCCCTTGCCCAGCTGGTGTGGAGTTTCGGGCTGGGGTGTCACCAGTACGTTGATAGCACCCAGCTGTATCTGTTGATATGTGGCTGCCTGGACGCCACCCCACAAAATCTGGATGAGGGGCTTGAGATCGTGGGTGGATGGCTGAAAAACACTGAGACTGAATCCAACTAAGACAGAGGTTCTATGGCTGGATTGGTGGGATTCAGGTTTGGGGCACTAACTAGTCCTTACTCTTGGTGGTGTGCCCTTAACACCATGTAAACTTCTGAAAAAAAGTTAGGATTTACCAGTTGAATTTTTGTAAATGCTACTTAAGTGGTATTCCTAGTTGTATTACTACCAATTATACTTGTGCTACTCATTAGTAAATTGTCCTATGTTTTTTTCTTAGCAACTTTTTGCACAGTTTTCTTTGATCTTTTCATGTTTACTGTGTAATCGCTGATTGTTGACTGTGCCCTTAACACCGGCACAGACTGTCAGGAGTTTGGGTATGATTCTGGATTCCTCCTTATCAATGGAGGCCCAGATCACAAATGTTACCAAGCTGGCATTCTTTCAGCTATGCCAGGTGAGGCAACTGACCCCCTCCTGTCTTGTGCTGACCTAGCCACAGTAATTCAAGCAGTGGTCACCTCCAGATTAGACTACTTGATCTGTGCTGGCCTACCCTTCAGACTGATCTGGAAACTCCAGCTGGTCCAGAATGTGACATTGCAAGTCCTAACTGGAACATCATAGACAGCACACATTCTGTGCTATGCCAGCTTGGTATTGACTGTTAAGTATGCCACTCAACAACAGGATTTCAGCAAAAGTGATTTCAGTTTTATTTGTAATAGCAAACACCAACTCAGGAACGCACAACAACAATTGGAGCACAGCTCCCTTTTTAAACTATCCCGGGCTGTCACCCACAACATGTTAAAGACCAATCATAACTCAAAGATAAAGACCAATTAGGACCATTCCCTCTTTGCTACATTTTCACACAGTGATTGGATATTTACAGAGGTTTCTCAGAAACCAGCCAATGGTAATGCGACAGATTAAGAGCGACATTCAGGCTGAAGCTTAACATTGTAAAGTATAGGCTTGATTCACACTTCAGTACATAACAACTCCTCCCCCCTAAGATGGAGCATTACCCTTCCATACATAGTCTTTCAGGTAGGGAGGGGCACAATGGCTTCTGTTCGACCAGCGCAGTGGTCTCTGCTCCGTTGGTATTGGAGCGGCACACTCTTTGGGGACCTTGGTAGCTTCTCTCTCAGGAGAGACAGGGGGAACCAAGACAGGGGTCCCAGGCTCTGGAGTTGGGGTCTGCCCAAACTCCGATTCCCGTTCCGCAGCACTCACCTCCTTGTCTGGAGCCCCTCCTGCTCAACGGGGACGAGCTCAGAGTCAGGCAGCGACTCGGCGCTTGAGTCTGCCCAGCGCTCTTTGAGCTGGTCTACGTGGTGGCGTATCTCCTAACTGCTGGGAAGCTGGACCACATACAGCCTGGACCCTGCAGCCTTGGTGACTATGGCCAGTAGCCACCAATGACTTTCTGCATAGTTGCAGGCAAACACCTTGTCCCCCACAACGAACACCCTCCCCTGTGCTGGAACCTCAGACTGCTGCTTTGACTGATCTAAGTTGGGGTGCAGGCAGTCGAGAAGTGAGGCCAGCTTTCTCCCCATTAGCAACTCTGCTGGGCTCCTCCCAGTGGCAGAGCAAGGCGTGATGTGCTGCCTTAAGAGGAACGAGGCGATTTTCTGCCCCCAGTCCCGCAAGTCAGGCGCCCAAGTGACTCCTTCACCATCCAAACCATCCGCTCCACCTGTCCATTGGAGGCCGGATGGAACGGGGCAGAAGTCACATGGCGAATGAGGTTGTCCCTGAGGAACCCCTCAAATTCAGCTGACACGAACTGTGGCCCGTTATCTGAGACCAAGCAGTCTGGCAGCCCATGGGTAGAAAACAGTTTTCAGAGGGCATTGATCACTGCCCCCGACCCAGTTGACCTCATATTTACAATTTCTAACCACTTAGAAAAGGCATCAACACAAATTAAAAATATTTGCCCATGGAAGGGGCCCGCAAAATCAACATGGAGGCGGGACCACGGCCTCCGACACTTCTCCCATGGCTGAACGGGAGCCTGAGGTGGTTCTGGGCACGATTGCTGACAAGACATACAGTTCTTGACCCACACCTCTATGTCCATGTCCAAATTGGGCCACCACACATACCCTCTGGTGAGGGCTTTCATATAGACATTTCCCGGGTGGCCAGAGTGTAATGCCTCCAACATTCGCTCCCTGAATTTGGCGGGAATTACCACACAGCTTCCCCACAATAAACAACCCTTTGCCACAGATAGTTCAGTTTGGCGTGAGACATAGGGTTTGAATTCTGGCACCAATTTACCCGCCGGCCACCCCCTCCACACCCAATTGAGTACATGGGCGAGCACAGAATCCCGTGCCAATGCAGCGGCAACATCCATAGAGGCAACCAGCACTTCAGGTAGCTCGTCAAAAGCCAGAACATCCAAGTCCTCAGCACCGTCAGAGTCCATTGGCGGTGCAGGGCAGTGGCTGAGGGCGTCCGCGTGCCCGATAGCCTTGCCAGGCTGATGCTCGAGTTCAAAGTCATAGGCAGACAGGAAAACTGCCCACCTTAGTATCCTCGTTGAGAGGATATTCGGAGTTTGCCAGTCCGGAGAAAATATGCCCAGAAGCGGTTTATGATCAGTCACAAGGAGGAACCGTCACCCATATACAAAGTCATGGAATTTTTTAACTCTGGAGATTAGGGTGAGGCCCTCCCTGTCGATCTGGGCATAGCTTTCTTCCACTGCAGTGAGGGTCTGCGAATAGAAGGTGATCAGCGCCTCGGTGCTGTCCGGCATTAAATGGCTCATTACTGCACCCACCCCGAAAGGGGACGTGTCAGCAGCCAGCACAAGCAGTTTATCCTCGTCAAAGTGCGTAAGCACTGCATCTCACGATAGTAGGTCCTTTGGTGCTGCAAATGCTCGCCTCCGCTCCTCGCCCCGCTCCCACTTTGCATTCTTGTGGAGCAGTGCGTGCAGAGACTCTGCCACTGAAGCCTTGTGTGGCAGAAATGAATGATAAAAATTCACTATGCCTCCAGTCATTCTTGGACTTAGGTGGAGGCGCGCTTTTGATGGCAGCGACCTTATCCGGTGTGGGGTGGACCCCATTCACGTCGATGAGGAACCCCAAGAACTCAACCTGGAAGGTTGCCTTTCCCACCAACAGAATGCACCTTCCTTGGAAATCAGTCAGGCGGGTCGACACTGGTGACAATCGGCAGCGACTTCATCTCAGGAACAAGTGCTGCCATGTCTACATAGAGATGACCGTGACGGACGATCCAGAGTCCACCTCCATCGTGCAGGGCATGCCATCCAGACGAAGTGTGATGTGGATCTTCCAGCTGGGCTTGTCACCAGTTGCCAGGACCGTCGATGGGCAGCAGCAGGTGTCGGTCTGATGACAGTCGGACGTCTTGTTGCTGTCTCAGGGCTGAACCTTGGGGTCTGCACGTCACGAAGACGGTGGAGATTTTCTGGCCACCGACAAACTCGGGCCAGATGACCTCGCTTTCCACAGGATTGACAGGTCAGCTCCCTCGCCCAACAGAGGTCTCTCTCATGCTTACCGCCGCAGCCAGAACAGGGATGTGGTGCTGTAGTTCTCGGTCTGGTCCATGTTGGGCGTGTCTCCCGGGTTTGGCACACACCGTCGGCATCGCTGTGGGACTCACTAGCAAACTGCTGATGAACTGCAGGCTCTTTGCTGGCCAGGGTCTGCCACTGTCGAACTGTTAGCTCAGCTGCCTTTTATTGGGCTATTTCTGGACTGTTTTATGCTGTTATGAACCTGATGGTGTGCCAGCCAAGAGACTGTAATAAAGCACCATGAGGAAAAGCCCAGAGAGGAAAACAGAAACCAGCCAAAGACTATGAGATGCTGGCTAAAGCCACTCCAGAGGATCCCCATAGTCTGCTTGCCGGGTGTCACATACTACAGTCACAGGTTTACACTCAAACAAAAGACTCTCACATACAGGCCAGACTCGCTATCTCCAGTATAAAGGGATTAAACCCCCCTATGTGCCAAAGCACATGGTTCTCATGGAGGATCTAACTGAAGAGCCATTCTTCTTTGTTCCAACTTCCTCCTTTCCAGCACCCAGGTGACCACTGGTCAAGATAGCCACTAGCATTTGAAATTGACCCTAAACAACCAATCCCTAGCCAACCGGGAGTGTCTTCAGGTTTAAGCCGCCTGGCTTTCCACGCCCATCGCTCGAGAGGTTTTTAAAACACACACATGCTTCTCAGAGCTCTCTCTCTCTGCCTCGCCTACCCCCCCCCACCAACGACCTCTCTATACCTGCTTTACCTCTTACGTCCAGCTTACTCTCCCCAACCCCTACCTCGCTTCAGGGCTCCAGTCTGCAGCTGGAGTAACGCACGTGCTTAGCCGGCCTAATACGCGTGCTCCCCATTTTCTTTCCATACTCTTCCCGCCCCCCCTTTTTACCTCCCACTGGAAGATTTCAGGAGCTGCACATCAGAGGTAATTATCGCCATCATCGCTTCAATACCTGCTCGTGCGAATGTGCTATTTATTTCTTGCCTGCTTTTATTTAGTCTTTTGTATGTCAGTGTGTGTGTGATTGTATGTGTTCTGCTGAATATTATTACACAGTAAACAAAAGATTTATTTTACTCCTGTCTCTCGCCTCTTTACTGGGGAATAGTGTGGCAGCCCATCCTTCGTATACACAGACCAAAGAATCCCAATATTAAAAACTGTCCCAAATGCACTATTAATTATAGATCAGAGCATTTCGGCTAACAGAACCTCTTGAGTTGACTTATCAGTGGCTTCCACGGTGATGGCCTCGGCATAGGCCACCGCATACGTAAGCTCGGTGTGGGCAAAAAGGCGCTGCTGAAGGCATTCATCCCATAGGCCACACACCAGGCGGTCGAGAAGAGCCTCCTCCAGGTTGGAGAAGCCGCATGGTTGGGTTGCCTTATGCAAGGCAGTGACGAACTCAGCTATCGATTCCGACGGCCCCTGGCACCGCTTGTAAAAAGCATGCCGACATGCGATTCTCGACAGTTGTGGCGAAAAATGGCCCTTGAGCTTGGCCGTGATATCATCCCACTTAGCTGCACTTAGCTCCATGGGAGCGACCAGGGAACGGGTGATGTCGAAGATGGCCTTGCTGCAGGAGCTCAGGAGCATCGTTTTCTTCCTTGCCTTGTCAGTAATTTGGTTCGCCTGGAGGTGGAACTCAAACCATGCCAGGTAAGAGTCCCAGTCCTCCGTTGCCGGGTCGAATGCCTCGAACGCCGGATTGATGGCCATTTCGACAGGTGGTGCTGCCACTACTGCTCGTGGAGCTTCAGCTCACTCAGCTGGGTGTGTGTCCTCATCTGCTCTAGCATCCCATCCACTCTAGCATCCCATCCTCGTCGCCAATTGTTAAGTATACCACTCAACAACAGGATTTCAGCAAAAGCAATTTCAGCTTTATTTGTAACAGCAAACACCAACTCAGGAACACACAACAACGAGTGGAGCACAGCTCCCTTTTTAAACTATCCCAGGCTGTCAAAGCCACACCCACAACATGTTAAAGACCAATCATAACTCAGGGATAAAGGCCAATCAGGACCGTTCTCTCTTTGCTACATTTTCACACAGTGATTGGATATTTACAGAGGTTTTTCAGAAACCAGCCAATGGTAATGCAACAGATTAAGAGCCACATTCAGACTGAAGCTTAACATTGTAAAGTATAGGTTTGATTCACACTTCAGTACATAACATTGACCTTTAAGGCCTTGTGCTTGGTACTGACCTTTAAGGCCTTAAGTGGTCTGGGATCATGTATCTTTGGGACTGTCTCCTCTGGTATGTCTCCTGAAGAGTGTTGTGCTCTGCAAAGAACAATCTATAAGTGATTTCCCACCCCAAAGAAGTACAGCTGTTCTCGATCAGAGCCAGGGCTTCCTGTGCCATGGCTTACACCTGGTGGAACTCTCTGCCAAATAACAGTTCCTCAGGGCTTGTAAGGCAGAAATGTTCCACCAGGCTTTTGGTGAGGACAGCAACGGGTACTGTCCTACTGGCATTTCCTCCTCCTCCCCACCTCTTTTCTTCCTGCCTCCTTTCTATCTTTCTGTGGGGCAGTGACATAATTGGAATTTGAAGTATTAATGCCATATGAGAATTTTTTTAATCTACGTATTATTTAAAATTGTTCTATGAACCATGGATGTTTTATTGCTAGGTTCTTTACTGTCCTGTGCCATGTGTATTCAGGGGTAGGATGGTTTATAAATTTAAATTATAAATATAAATAAATAAATGTATATACAACTGTCATTCTCATTATTCCCATCCTCAAAAATCCCACTTCCCTTGTTTGGGGCATTTGACAGTGATTCCTGTTGTTTGTGTAGCTCAGAGTGGTTTGTTCGCAAGAGCTCTAGACAATGGTCCCTCTAAGCTGTGGTGTCTTGTGAGCAAAAATTCTACTTTGTGAGCTACTAGCTTTAAAGTTGTGAGCAAGCGATTTGGCTACTGCATAAATTAGTCTGCTCGGGAGCCATCCTTCCTGAGCTAAGACAAAAATGTGTGAGCTGGAGGCTAAAAAACTGTGAGCTAGCTCACACTAACTCAGTTTAGAGGGAGCACTGTTCCTGACTTCGAACTTTGTGGTTGTCTTGATCACAGGTCCCAGCCAATATCTATATTGCTTTTGGCTGATTGGAACAGTGGAAAGTTTCAATCCATTTCTCATTTGATAATGGCTTTTTAAAAAAACATGGCTTTAGGTCTGTCTCATCAGTTTTAGGCCTTCTTTAGTCTAACACCAGCCCCAATATGTGCCAGGCAGATGTTGCCCTTGAGGTGCACAGCATTCACTGCTGCCAGCATATTGGCAATGGCATCTGTCACCATGTAGCCATGGATGATGATGCCACTGCCCACCAGGGCCAGCGCTTCCATATAGGTGAAGTAAGGTACTGGCCTATGGGTGCGAGAGGAGAAGGGCACCCCACAGGCCTGCCACCCCTCCCCACCTCTCACCCAAAGGGTCACACACGCTCATGCCACCAGTTGTTGCCGGCTCCGTAATCCAAGAGGATTGGGGGGCGGGGGAGAGGATCTGGAGGGAAATTGGTACGCTGCCGCCCTCTCCCTTCTCTCTAGGAGTGCAGACTCATCGCCCCCTTAACCCTCTTCTGCAGAAGCCAAGTGGGTGGAGAGGGGAAGTACTGAGGGGTGAGGCGCTTTCCTGGCTCCCCCCCCACCAACTCTGCAGCTTTCCCGTTTTCAGAAGCTGCACTTTTCTTCTCAGTGCAAAGTCAAGGAGGTAAAAATCCATCAGAGGACCCCAGCCCAGCAGGGATGCCCCTCCTTAAGTCCCAGCCAGGGACATCCCATGCGGGCCAGTCAGCTGGAGTGCAACAGGAAGGGTCTCCCCTCCGAGGCGCCTCCAAATGCCACCCAAAGGAGTGCAAAAGAGCTGTTTCCCTGCCAAGGTCTGTTTTCCTCCCTGGACCTTTTTCGGGCGACTCTGCTTCTGTCCACCTGGCCAGTGATTGGGTGCCAGCTGAGAGTTGCAGGAAGGGAGACGCCCCCTCGCTGCTTCAGGAAAGCAGGGAAATGAAACTCATGCTGTTCTTCTCTACCTCTCCAAGGCAGCCAGGGCGGCAGGCAATGCTCCCTCTAAGCTGTGGAGTCCTGTGAGCAAAAATTCTACATCGTGAGCTACTGGCATTAAAGTTGTGAGCAAGCAGTTTGGCTGCTGTGTAAATTAGTTTGCTCTGGAGCCATCCTTCCTGAGCTAAGACAAAAATGTGTGAGCTGGAGGCTAAAAAACAGTGAGCTAGCTCGCACTCAGCTTAGAGGGAACACTAGCGGTGGGGGGTCCTGTCAAGGAGCTCTGCAAGCAGCTGAGGAGGAGTAAGTCTGTCTCCCAAGACGGCCAGATTCCAATCTGCGCTTAGGCGCAGGCACAGTGGACTGAGGGCTTATGGCAGAGGACAGCAGCAATGTGGCACCAGGCCCTCTCCTGCACCATCCCTGGGCACTGTGTTGCTCTGCATGGCCAGCCCAGAGATGAGGCCAGAAGCAATCCCCCCCCCGCCCCTGGGCAGGCAAGCTTCCGTGCAAATGGGAGGACATGAGCCCATCCACGAGACCTCTCCTCCCAGTTATGGGACGCCTGGGCTGCTCGGGGATCCCCCCCCAGTAGTGTGCTGCTTCCAGTGTCACCGGAGGTCCCTCTGGGCAGAGCAATGCCTGCAGCCGGGATTGGTAACAGCAAGCAGTGCATATAGATCTCGGTTCCATTATTGCTCAAGAAATTAAGCTTCTCTTGACCCTACCCTAGGGACTGTGGGTCAGTGGCAGAGTACCTGCTTGGCTTGCAGAAAGTCTGAGGTTCAATTCATCTTCTGATGAAAGGTATATATGAATTTTAATGTTTTGTATTTTATGACTTTGGGTCTTGTACATCGCCCCAATCAATCAATCAATCAATCAATCAATCAGTAAGGTAGTTGGTGATGTGAAAGAATACCACTGTAACTGAGACCATCAAAGAAGCTTCAGCCAGGACTTCCTTCAAAAAAGTAATAATCTTGGACCTTTGAAAGCATACTGCAAAGTGCACAGACTGTGCAGAGAGGAGAAAACCCTCTCAATCTCCAAATCCTAATGATTGCAGCACACTAAATATAGGCAGAAATTTAGATCTTTCTAGTGTCTGCATGGCTACCAGACCTAGCGGGGGGGGGGAGTCATAGCTCAGTGGTAGAGCATCTGCTCTGCATGCAGAAAGTCTGAGGTTCAATATCAATATCAAACATCTTCCACACACGGAAAAAGAATCAGGCATTAAGTGATGTGAAAGATGTCTACTTGAGACCCTGGAAAGCCACTGTCCCTCAGAGTAGACAATACTGACTTTGATAGACCGGCCTTCTGGCTCAGTACAAGGTGGCTCCATGTACTGGCAGTGTTGCACCTGCAGAAGTGGGCTTTAGGACATGAAAGCTTAAGCTGGGATAAAAGTTCATAAATCTTTCAGACTCTTGTTAATTTTATAGCCCTAACAACAGCCCTTGGAGGTAGATCATTGTGCTTGTCTTCCTTAGCATACAACTCCCTCTAAACTACAGAGAAAGGAGCTTATGCCAGCAGTATCCTCTGTCCCAGAGCTATTCACCTGCAGTGAATCTAGTCCAAGCCTTTTGGTTTGTCGGGATAAAGATACCGCAACAGATAGCTTGTTCTCACAATTAAAAAAAGAAAAAGAAATTAGCAATTTCAATTTTTGTGTTTTTCATTCTTCCTAAAATGCATTTATGTTTGAAAATTGGTGGGCACATTGGGGGGTGGGGGGTGGCACCAGAAGGTAGCCTTGCCTAGTCTGCAAAAAAACCTGGCACCGGCCCTGCTGCCCACTAACTCCCTCAGTCTACCCCGTATCACAGCAATGATATTTTGCACTGTGTGGTCTGCATCCATCCCCTGCATATGGAGCAGAACCACATTGTAGCATGGTGGCAGAGCCTCCTGGGCTCTGGGCCATGCCTCAACAGTCCAGACAGACCTCTAGTTGAGGGAGAGGTAGCCATGCTGCTGGCTGCTCCAGAGGTCTGTTGTGAAGTGCACGGATCTGCTTTTCACTCTGAAGAGCTCAGCCTTGACCATTGCCACTGCAGAGCAGTGCATGGTGGGCAAGACTTGTCAGCTCATGGTCCTGCATGAGGGGACAGAGTACCAGGGAGCCAGGCTTTGCAGCAACAAGTGAAAGACTATGTTGTCCACAAATGTTCTGTTTCAGGCAGGTGCCAGCATTCATGATGTTAACTCAGGCAAATAGCTGGAGCTGGTTATTAGAGGCAGGGTGCCAGAGTTTAATAAACAGAGTCCATAATTACATGAAAGTTGTCTTAGCAGGCCAACATCACTTTTCCAGAAAGAAAGATATAGCAGCAGCAAGTCAGTGTCTAAGGGAACATGTTGAAGAAACAATGAAGGGCTCCTCCTTCATACTTTTATACACTTCAAGACCTATATCACACCTGTGACAGCTGTGTGATGTTTTTCCTTCCTCTGCAACTGATTGCCAGTGCTGAGCTCTGAGGTGCGCTGACCTGCATCAAGACTGTAAATCCCCTCTACACCTGCACCTACGTTGCTCTTGTGGACCTAGGAATCCTGAAGGAAATAGGGCAGCTGGTTGACCCTGAATGGTCAGTTCCAGGAAGGGGGATGAAACACGCACCTCATAGCTTCCCAACTGTGATTCCTCATCTGCTTGCTCAGCTGCAGCTGGCTGGTAGCTGATAGGCATGGAATCCAGCTGTTCTTCACCAGATTCAGAGCTGTCTCCAGGGCCTGGCTGTTCCACAGCAACAAGGGAGAAGGGTTGGCCATCAACAGCAATCATTTCATGGGTGACTGCTTCCTGGACCCTCCACATAGCTCTTTTGGATGTCATTATTGGTGTCCCTGTGGGAATGAACTCTTGGAGGGTGGCATGCCTTGATGTCCCTCCATCCACAGCATCCTGAGTGTGAAGAGCCCCATGATGAGCACCATTTGCACCCACTTTCACCCTCATGGCACAGAGGGATTGGTTCACAATCAGGAGAGATGGGAGGAATCAGGAGAGATTCCTCGGCTAAGGAATCCACTAGCTAAGCCCCTCCACTTGGCACGAGCAAAAAGGTGGGTGGTTAAGTGAATCCACTTAAGACCAGCAAACCCCAGCAAGGGAGAGGAATCACAATCAAAATGTTGGTCCTCAGCTGAGGAACCAACTAGCTAAGCCCCTCTGATTGGCATGAGCAGAGAAATGGGTGGCTCAGAGCCCTGAGTCCACCTAAAATCCCCAGGCCCCAGCAGGGGAGAGGAATCACAATCAAAATGGGGGTCCTCAGCCAAGGAACACAGTAGATAAGCCTGTCTATTCAGCATGAGCAGAGAGATGGGTGGCTCAGAGCTCTGAATCCACCTAAGACTCCCCCCAAAAAACACAGCAGGGGAGAGGAATTCCCAATCATGAGGAAAATGTGTGCTGCTAGTTTCCTTTTATGTGACTGGTAGATGGAGCGTTACTTTGATTTCAATATACCATAGGTAGTAATAGTTTGATTTTACCATCATAGAAGTAATTCAGTATATTGTTTAATATACTGTTTAGCAGCCTGCTCTCCCTGCAGCGGCCTCAGATCCAGGCCAAATTAAGCTGACAAGACAGCAGCCTGGAAGCTGAGATGTAAACTAAGAGGATATATATTTTTCTCTTATCTAGTTGTTCTAACTAGCTAATAGGCCTTGAAAGTAGAGTTAATAGAAAATTTAGAGAAAGAAGTATAAGCTTGAAAATGAAAGCATTTGTGCAACTTCAAATGTCCTTCCTTCTATACCTCTGGTGAAAGATTTATGATTTTACAGTCCGGTGTCAGAAGAAATAGATGTGCCTTGTATCCTTTGGTGATCTACCCATGTTGTTATAGCAGGCACCAAAAGGTCTGATTGGGGCCTAGGGCTATTGAGTGATTCACACCTCTTATCTGAGATATTCTTTGTGTTTACACATGAAAGGTCCTTGATAGTTGCCAGAGAAGACCTTTGTGTTCCTTGTCAAATAGTTGCAAATGGATGCAATACTACCCCAAGTTGGGGTCGACCAATGGATTTGTGCCAACTCAAACCATGCCCCTTTACCTATAACCAATGGGGTCTACTATGTACTGTTACATGTATCCATATCATTTTGGGTATATAATCCTCTGTCCTTCCTGTTTGGGGAAGAGAGCAGCTTGGTTTGTGGGCAACTTATTGCTTAGCTCTGCATCTCTCTGTTTATCGCAATAAATATCTTAGCTTTTTTTCTTCTTCACTTGGACTTCACTCGTGTGTTCTTCATTGGGCCTGGGGACATGCAAACCACCACTTGTGGAACACTTTTAAGAAGTTCCCTGCCTCTTTCTGTAACTGCAAATAGCCAAGAGAAAAGAGCTGAGCTGAGTATAAATAGCATTCTGATCCCATAGAGCAGAATGGGAACTCTGTTTTTGGCAGCCAGCAGTGCCTGTTAAGCTTTGGAGGGCTCGTATTAGTGTTTCCAAGGCTGGAGATTTCCAGCCACCCTGTTGCCTTGGAGTTTTGTAAACAGTTTAATTGAGTGGAGGGAGGCAGTCTGTCTGGAACATGTATCCTTTCATGAACTGTCACAAAGAGCCTCAAAGTTCATGAAATGTTTGCAGCAGGTACCCTTCCACAAACCCTTCATACTCTTCATGAACCAGCCAAAATTCATGATGAACTTTAGTTCATGAACTGGTTCATGCTCATCCATAGCTGCATGCCTCCTTCCCTGCCTGCATAGGACTCAGCGGGGCTGTATGCCTCCTTCTGTACACTGCACAGTGCAGGGGCTAGTGGCTCATTATAGTGGTTGCATGGAGTAAGAGCCACCTTTCACTTGGGGCTAGAATCATCCCAGTAGGGGGTGGCCTCCAGATCATCAGCCCACCAGCACCTCCCAGTGCTCCTAATGGCCAATCTGTCCTGAACACTTTGGGGATATAGGTTCTCTGTCCAAGGAGGTAATGTGAGGCAGTGGATCTACTGCTGTATAGAAGTGCCTCTTTGCTTCACCTCTGCTCTGTTTATTTACTAGGAGTAAGGCCCGTTGTGGGAAGAAATACAACTAACTCTAGAAGGAAGCTCCAGGTGAGTGTCCCGGCTGTGGCTGGTGGGGTGGCAGAGGGAAGGGGAAAATAGAGGGAGGCAAGCCATGTTTATTTCCTTCTGCTTAGCTATAAGGCAGGGCTGTCTCAAGTCATTTTGCTGCCCCAAGGGGTAGTATGGCAGGACAGCTTCATGGTATCAGGTATGGTTCCCTCCACCCCTGACTTACATTGATTTGGGGCTATGCAGTGACAGCTAAGGTAGAAAAGCACCTCCTCCTATGCCATGTCTTCTGGCTTCCAAGGGTCTGGAAAGTGGTTCCATAGCCAGTTACAGGGTTACCAACTCTGGGTTGGGAAATACCTGTAGATTTGAGAGGTAGAGCCTGGGGAGGGCAGGGTTTGGGGTGGGGAGAGATCTCAGCAGGCTATAATGCCAGAGTCCACTGGCCAAAGCAGCCATTGTCTCCAGGAGAACTGATCTTGGTCATCTGGAAATCAGTTGTAATAGCTGGGAAATTTTCTGTAGGGGAAATGATGTGCTGTGGCTGGGGAACATGGTGATTTGTGGGAGATCTCCAAGCCCCACAGGGAGATTGGGATATGTATTTTACTTCAGGACTCCCAACAGCAACAGCAAACTGTTTAGAATATTAGAGGCAAAGGCCAATCAGGCCACATATGCAAATGACCTCTGTGTTCTGACTGGCTACTGGGGGGAGAGGAAAAGCAAACTGTTTCGAATATTGGAGGCGAGACTCAGGTGATGCAGCCAGTGGATAGAGACAGCTTCTGAACGACAGATCACCGAGCCAAAGGCTGTGGGCATCATGTGGAATGTTCAGCAACACACCATCACCAAAACAGCTTTATAATATAAGGAGAGATTTAAAACTTTTCTATGCTGCCTTTCCATTCCATTCAGGTTCCCAAGAAAATAGTACAAAAGCACCATAATTTTCCATTTTACTCTCAATTGACCCGTCCCAAGTAAGCACTACCCCTGGATCTTCTTACTTCTGGGGACATGGGGCATGCATAACATTCTCCTTAACAGGAGCTACCCTAGTCTTGTGCTAAATCTTCAAAAAGAAATATCCTTTCATATTCAAATTTCTGGCCATTAGCAGTGGATTTCTATAGAGCATCTGTCAGCAAATTCACATGAAGGTACTTCCAATCTTACTTTCATTTCTTTGTCAAAATAGTTGGCTTTGCTCAAAGTGATGGTCGTTGCTGTAGGCATGCTTTCACTCCCAGGCCCATGTATTAAAGCCACACAGGTACATCAGCTTGGACCTTCCAAAAAGCCACAGGATTCATTTTACATGTCCACAGAAGCACTGAACTTGTGTTTCTCCAGTACCATCCTCCCCCTGTGCTTCATGAAAAGTTGCTTTTGAAGAAGGTGATGACATGGTCTTGGGATAGTTGCTAAATGGTGGGAGGGGAGCAAAAAATCCAGCCCTTGGGCATGCCTCACAAAGTTCTCTGGAGGGGTCTGGCCTGTGTCATACTTTGGCAAGCTTTTTGTATTGTGGGATGCATAGGTGCATGACTCTAGGTCAGATTGCATCATAAGTATTGTAGGATGTTGCATGCTTTTTCTTTTTTTTTTAAAAAAAATGAAGTCATTGTCTTTAATTTATCAGTATTGAGAACCAATGTGGCATGGTGATTTGGGGGGGGGGGATTCAAATCCCCACTGCACCATAAAATTTATCCAGGGCCAGTCACTTTCTCTCAGCCAAGCTCCCCTTGCAAGGTTGTTGTAAGGATAAAATGGAGAAAGGAAGAACTATGTATGCAACCTGAAAAATAAGATACAATTATGGCGGATAGATGCCCAAGCTATTAGTGTTTAAAGGATTGAGCCACATATTACATAGTAGACAGGGGTTTCCACCTTGTATATTAATCAGATCTCCACAATTTCCACACATATTCTATTTGGATTGGGACCATTGTGTGCATAGAGACAGGGCTTCACTCCCATTCCCTTCTTCCCAAGCTGAAATGGTCTAGGTTGCACTATTTGCACTACTGAGGAAGCCCATGTGTATCCCAGAGAAGCCAGATTTCTGAATGGCTGCAGAATTTTGGGGTGCAAGAATCACAATTGCTGATATGTGCCAGGAAGTCTGCATGACTTCCTTGGTTGCAATCTGTGATTAGTATTTTCAGCCAATATGGTCTCAGGATGGGGCAAGCAGTAAATACAAGTTTTGTTTTATTAAAGTCAACTTCCAATTCAATCCATTTTTACAATCTACCTTAGGACAGCTACAAAGGGTTGGGTTTTGCATTGCACCTTATAATGTTCTCCACAGATGTGGCAATAAAGCAGCGAATGTGGAACGTGGTATGATTTGTTTCTTAATTATGGATTTTGATTGACGTTTCAGTGGCTGAGTTCAGACTGGCAATTTGCCCCACTATAGCCACGTTCCAGCCACGTTTCCCAAGCGGATTAAAGGGGGTGATCACACAGGCACATCTTCCTGGCGTCCCCCACCCGTAGGCAACCCATGCTGTTCAACTTCGCTCCCGCATTTAAAAGATACCTGTTACAATTGGTAGCAAATCCCAGAGAGTGCCTTTATCTCACATCAGTCCGCTTCCCAGAAGTGTGAACGCTCAGCCGAAAAGCCAGGAACAACCCACATTGCTTCTGGTGCATATGATTGGCGCATATGATTGGCTGTGCTCCATTCTACCACCCAATGCAGTGTCAGCACAATGGGATCCTCCCCAAATCAGCTGGATGCCTATGTGTGTATGAGCGCATGTGCGCTCATACACAAATAGGCATCCAGCTGATTTACCAGGAAAAAGCTGTTTACAGCTGCACTTCCGGGTCAGCAGTCTGAACACTCCCGTGCACCTCCTCCTAGTATGCTCCCGCATCAGTCAGCCCCGTGTGACCGGGAAAACCCGGAACAGTTTGTTCCGGGGCTTTTTTGCCATGACTGGCTCTTGCTGCAAACTGCCAGTCTGAACTCAGCCAGTCTACAGCTCTGCCATGCAAACCATCTTACAAATGTGAGCATGCCTTTCAGTGTCGCATCAGTTAAAAGAAACCAAGTAAATACTCTAAAAGAAAGAGAAAACATATAATTTTTTAAAAAAACAATGTTAAGGAGATTGCAATCCCAAGAATGTAGTGAGGCTGTGGGGGGGGAGAGAATTTTAAATATGGCCCATAATAAACTTTTTGTGTGTGGAAGATGAAATGCCAGTAGTATTCTGCATTATTAAAAATCCCACAAGAAAAACTGAATTTTGTAACCTGAACAAAATTTACACATGCTGATGATGGGGAGGCACAAGAACTACATACCAGATTCTTTGGAGCAGTCCTACCTAGTTGCTGATTGGTTTCAGAGATTTCAACTGTTTACATGTATTTAGGCTTTCCTGAACAAACATGAGGACTAGAAGTGTGGAGGGTTTGGGGGGGGGGGATGCCCACCATGTTATTTTTCATACTTATGCTTTCTCTGACAAGCTCTGAGCTTGTATGGCTAGAGAATACATATTTCTAAATTTTTATTTTGCCCTTCCTCCAAAGACCTCAGAGTAGCACACATGCTTATCCCTCCCATTCTGCTATCCAAACAACCCTATTAGGTAATTTAAACTGAGAAAGTATGACTGGTTCCAGGTAACTCAGAGAGCCTCATAGCTGAGTAAGGATTTGAACCCAGGTCTTAATCAAGCACTCTAACTTTCAATTTCTTTAAGCTCTATGTCTCATTATCTTTGCTTGTCATTATGAATTCCTGGGGGGGGGGGGAGTGTATGTTGTTTGAGTGCTTGGGAGTAGACACAGTAATTTTCCTGAAGAAGCACCTCAAGTCAGTTTCCCATGAGACTGACCTTGGAGTACCTTTCTCTGCCAGCCTAGCTTAGATAGGGCACGATATATCTGTCTGTGTTGCCATAGTAACGCCAGGGGGTAGAGGTGATGGGTATGGTTGTAGAATCTTATGGTTTTACCTATATCTTGTATTTTCCCATGCATTTCCTCAGTCCTAACAAAAGTTCTGGAACTCACAGCATCAGATCTCTAATAAAGCATTACACTGCCTATAGTGTGTATGGAGAGTGAATAAACTGAGAACCTGACACTTAGTGTGTTCCAATGGAAATCATTTTGGGGCTTAAAGTCAGTTTCATCTATTCTCCTTTGCTGCATTTGGGATCTTGCATTCCCCAGTGGAGCACATATACCTTCCTCATCTTTCAAATCACTCCTCCAAAACTCACTTTTCCTGCAATGTCTTTCTTCGGTTGAGTTCAGACTGGCAATAGCTCCACTAGAGCCACGTTCCAGCCCCGTTTCCCAAGCGGATTAAAGGGGGCATTCACACAGGCACATCTGCCTGGCATTCCCCACCCGCAGGCAACCCGCGCCGTTCTGCTTATCTCCCGCGTTAAAAAGATACCTCTTTAAAGTGGTAGCAAATCCTGGAGAGCACCTTTAACCCGCGTCAGTCCTCTTCCCATAAGTGTGACCGCTCAGCCGATAAGCCGGGAGCAAGCCAGAACAACAGCAGCGGTTTGATTGGCCGTGCTCCGCTCTACCGCCCAATGTGGTGCCAAGATCCTCCCCCCTTTGGTGAGCTGCACATTAGAAAAGCTGCTAACAGCGGTGCCTCTGGGCCAGTGGTCTGAATGCTCTGGCGTGCCTCCTCCCGGTATGCTCCCACATCAGATGTCCCCATGTGACCGGGAAACGTTTTTACAATGACTGGCTCCCACTGCAAAATGCCAGTCTGAACTCAGCCTTCTTTTATTAATCCAGTAATAAGGAGTTTGTATATGCAACAGTCTTGAACCACAAAGATGATGTCTAACAGGCAATGATCAGTTCTCTTTACTGTAGTCCTACCTAGTCTAAGATCCTTGCACGCCACTCTGATAAGTATGACAGATACCAGTGATGTCTTACAAATAATTAGTAATGGTCAGTGCCTGAAACATCAATTATAAACTTATGCACATGTCAGGATTACCCCTTTGGGGTTATTTTTACAGAGCCTGTTCCAAGAGAATGATCCCTTAACTCCAACATCTATGAATCTTCTGCTTCTGATAATCTTCTCCAAACATGATCAAAAATTGATCTACAAATTGAAATTCTGGTTCAGGGTTATGACCAATTCCCAGCTGGAAGTATCTGAACTGGGACTTCGAATGGAATGATAGTCTTTTTATATTCTAGCACTACATCTGAAATCTAACTTTTCTCCAATATCACCAAATGAAAATGTTTCACTTTTTTAAAAAATTTACAGATGGTGGGAATCTGATGTGATAATTGGCAATCTCTGTTATTGCCAAGATTTTTCATAGACTGCTTTGGTGATCAATCAGACTGCTTTGGTGATCAATGATAAGATCTGCAGTTTCTCAGATTTCATATATTTGAAGGCTCTTGATAACCCATTGCAAGGTTTGATGAAAACGTTGGTACCCAGTTGTTAATTTTTATATAGCTCCTTTTAAAATACATCCAAGTAGGGGGTTGTTATTATTTATATTATTTAGGATGTGTCTGTCAGAGTAAACATGCCCATTATATGTGGAAATTATCAACACAAATCTCTCAGAAAGGCAGAATAAAAAGAAAAAGAGTATTACCATACTTTTTTTTCCCATTTGTCCTCCAAGGAACTCTGTGGCATACAAGTTTCTCCCTTCTTTTGTTTTGCACTAACAACGATTTTGAGAGGTAGGTTAGGCTGAGGAAAATGGTCAGCCTAGGAACACTCAGTGAACTTCCATAGCAGAGTGAAGATAAGTAGGGATGGGCACAAATGATAAAAATGTGGTTCAGTTCATGGTTCGTGAGTGAAGCACAAACTGAACCACGGACCCTATGAACCCAATCAGCTTGCATATGAACTGAACCATGTTTGTGAAGTTTGTGCCTGAAATGGCTGAGCCATGGGAGCAGCCTGCTCCCGCAACTCAGTTGTTTTGGACTCTAAAAAGCTGAGCTGTGGAAGCAGGCTGCCCTCACAGCTCAGCTGTTTCCAATCTAAACAACTGTGCCATAGGAGGAGGCTGCCCCTGCTGCTCAGATGTTTAGATTGGAAACAGCTGAGCTGCAGAGACAGCCTGCTCCTGCGGCTCAGGTGTTTAAAGGGGCTTTCTTGGACAGGCAGCCCCAGCCAGCCCCAAGCTCAGAGCCATTTAAATAAAACAGCTGAGTGGTGGGGAGCTCCCCCCTGCTCAGCTGTCATTTTGTGAAGAGCAGGCTTAAACCCCTGCTTTCTGTTCTTCATGAACCTCCATGAACTGCATCAAAATTTATGAAAGTTCGTGGCGGTTCTTCAATTCACAAACATTGTTTCACAAACCATGAACCAGCCAAAATTCATGACAAACTTTAGTTCATCAGCCAGTTGGTGCCCTTCCCTAAAGATAAGAATGTGGGTCCCCCAAGTCCTAGTCTAACACTCAAACCACTACATCATGCTAGGTCCCAACAGACTCACCACTGTTATGCCCCTGATACAAATACCCGCAATACTAGCTATTGACTGGGGGTGAGGAAGGAAAGGAAGGAAGAATGCAAGGAAGCAAAAGCCCTCAGTGGGTAGTGTTATTTCTTTACACACACACCCTTCTGGAACTAAATCAGCAGCTTCAGTTTCCATAGGACAAATTATTCTTTGCTCTAAAAAGAGGTAGAGGTTTCACTTCCTTCTCTGTTCTATATGTAATGCTAGACCAGGCTTTCCTGCCTCCAGGTGGTACCTGGAGATTTCCTGGTATTACAACTGATTACCAGGTGACAGAGATAAGTTCACCTGGAGAAAATGGCTGCTTTGGAAGGTGGACTCTATGGCATTGTACCCCACTGAAGTCCCTCCCCCACCCCACCCTATCCTTATCAGACTCCACCCCCAAATCTTCAGGTATTTCCCAACCCAGAACTGGCAACCCTATGCTAGACCCCCTTCCAACCTCACATCATCCTTTGGTGTTATAATGGCATAAAGGCTACTTTATCAACCTGCTATGGGACAGAATTTTAGTGGATAGAGGGTCAGTGTGAATAACAAGATCCAAGGAGGAACTGAAACATTCACCAGTTAGGGCTGCCAACCCCCAGCTGAGGCCTGGAGATCTCCCAGAATTACAACTGAACTCCAGACTACAGAGATCAGTTCCCTTGGAGAAAATGGCTACTTTGGAGGGTAGACTGTATGGCATTATATCATGCTATGGTCTCTCTCCTCCCCACACCATTCCCTCTGTAGGTACCCCCCCCACAACCCTATCACCAGTGGAAACCTCTCCTATAGGATAGGAATCATTAAACTGAAATGAACACCTGATAACTCCAGATGTAACACTATAATGCCCCAAGGTTGGTCCATGGGCTCTGGAGGGCTGCTAATCTCACCTGCTGGTGCTTGGTGGTGTCACAGCCTTCTCTGAGCAGAGTAAGGTCTCCACCAAGCTGAAGGTCAAAGTTAGGGAGGGGCTGCCTTGATGTGAGATGTTACCACCAAGGAGAATGGTCCTGGAGGCTTTAGAGGTGGTAATTTTAGGCTCCTCCACAGGAATATCTCCAGTCAAAGATGAGGCTAATTAAAGTCCAAAATTAAAGGCTTTTGGTTTTTTTAAAATTGCTGCCCAACTCTGTGGTGGTGGTACCTGTAGTCAGACTGCCACCTCAGAACTCTGGAAAATTATTGTCCTTCAGAAACAAGGAGGACTGTGCTGCTGAGATTTGTTGGGGGGGAATACTCAGTAAGACAAGGGGCATTTGGCAGGGCTCATTTCTGTTTCATGGGAAGGAGGGCTACACTTCTCAGGCCATTACCAGGCCAAAAACACCTTACACATTCTAGAAAGATCCATTGACTTTACTTCCAAGGAATGGATACAGCAGGACTGATGTGGTAGTCTCCTCGTGGCACTGCATCCATTTAAAACCACAGTCCTGTGAAGTGGAAGTAAACTCACATCAACACAGAGAGACAAGCATTGGATTTGGCTGCTTCTTGAGACACAATGAAGGATTATAGTATAAAGTGTCACAAACACTGCTCTCTCTAAGCTGTGGATTCTTGTGAGCAAAAATTCTGCTTTGTGAGCTGCTGGCATTAAAGTTGTGAGTGAGCATAAATTAGTTTGCTTTGGAGCCATCCTTCCTGAGCTAAGACAAAAATGTGTGAGCTGGAGGCTAAAAAACTGTGAGCTAGCTCACAAATTTCAAATTTTGTGTTTTTCATCCTTCCTAAGATGCATTTATGTTTGAAAACTGGTAGGCACATGGGGGAGGGGGCGCCAGAAGGTAGCATTGCCTAGTCTGCACTGGCCCTGCTTGCCCTATTTCCCATATTTTCTAAGCTTTCTTGGGCTAAACTGGAAAGGTGGAAGTGTGAATATTTTAACAAAATAAAATTCCTTATGAGAAAAGTATTATATAGCATAAAATCAGCATCAAGTTGATAGTGAGAGATTACTCAGAAATTAAAAATTAGGAATGAAGATAATGTGTGCTGGAGACATAATACTGTGCTCATGCAAGGTCTGTATTCATTAGAGCTAAAACAGGTGATTAGAACCTCCTGAGGTCATACACTGCAAAAGAATAAAATTCTTATTCTTTTTATCCACAGGCCTTAAAGCAGAGGTAAGTTGCTTGACCTTGATGCCCAGGGAAAGAAGAAAAATGTATGATCAAGTAGGAAAAGAATCTCTGGAGCAGATGGGAGGACAAGACGGCTCTTAACAAAGGTGAAACATACAGGGTACATTGAAATTACAGTCAAGGCAAAGGTCAAGAAAAGTGAGAAATAAAACTAACGTTCAAATATGATCTTCTGTGGGTGGCAAACCACAGACAAATTAACAGTGCAATTATGTCAGCAATTCCTGTAACTGGCAGACCCTCAAAGCAAGCACTGTAAAACCACAGACTGAAGGAAAGGGCAGGAAACCACCACAGGTCCTCTCCTCAGACTAACTTCATAATATTTCCTCACAAATTCATTTATCGGTTAACAGAGATGATTCATAATTAGAGATGAGCACAAACTGGCTCATGAACTAAAGTTCATGACCAGTTTTGGTCAGTTCATGGTTCACAAACTGAAGGTCTTGGCAGGTCAACTGGCATGAACTTTCCATGAAATTTCAAGCAGTTTTTGGTGGCTCATAGCAGTTTGTGAATGGATATATTTCCAGACAGTCTCCACTTGATCACAATGTTTATCAGACGTCAAAGTAACAGGGGGTGAAATTATCCAGAGTTGGAAACACCCATATGGGCCCTCCAAAGTGTAACAGGCACTGTTGGATGTCAATAACAGAATTCCCGTTCTGCTGTATGGGATCAGAATGCTATATATACCCTCAGCTCAGCTCCGCACCCGGTCTTCTGTTGGGTGTAGACAGTTAGACAGAGTGGCAGGGAACTTGTTAAAATCAGAACACGTTCATTTAATCCTGATTGTGAACACCTCTCCCCTGATGGGTTTTGGGTTTTAGGTGGACTCAGGGCTCTGAGCCATCCCATTTCTCTGCTCACACTGAGCAGAGGGGCTTAACTACTGGGTGCCTTTGCTGAGGACCCACGTTTTATACCCTCCCACCTCTCCTGATTGTGAACACCTCTCCCTGGTGAGTTTTGGGTTTTACATGGACTCTGAGCTCTGAGCCACCCTGTCTCCCTGCTCACGCCGAGCATAGGGGCTTAGCTACTGGGTGCCTCAGCTGAGGACCCACATTTATACCCTCCCACCCCTCCTGTTCGTGAACACCTCTGTATATGATGAGGGTAAAAGTGGGTGCAAGGTTTAGAAACGGTTTTTTGAAACCTGAAGAGTCAATAAACCTTGAGAAAAGTACTGGTGTGTTTAGTGAAGGAGTTGGGGTACTGGATAGAATATCCTTGCCTTCTGGAAACCAAAAGAGCCAAATATGCTCAAGAAAGTATAGGGGAGTGTTTGGGAAATACTGAAATAAAACCCTCTCATCTTAAAGATTCTAAATAACTGTGAAAAGCTTAAGAAACTCTCAGTTACTTGAAACATATGAACTGTAGTCTGCCCATACTGATTTACCTCAGAAATTTTACTGCTGAATTCACCTGACCTTTCTCCCACTACATTGAATAAAATATTTTGTTATTTTTGAACTTTAAAAAGCCTCAAGTCCTATTTCAATGGTTTAAGTTAAAGAGGGAGAACTTGTCCCTTCCCTCAAGTTCCTGGGCTGAGCCAGCAGCAAACTTTTTTACTATGACCGGATGGGACAGCCATAGTTTTTCAGGAAAGAAAATGGATAAATAGAGCTGCTCAGTCAGAAAGGGAGAGAAAAACCGAGGGAAAATCTTACCTCTGAGGGCGGGAGGTTAGCTAGGTCATCATATCTGCATAGAAGAACCCTATGTAAGCTGCTTTGGGCCCTCTGGGGGAGAAATGTGGGATATTAATAAAGTAAATAAATAAAATAAGCTCTAACTTCTGTTCCTCATTTGTTTCCACTGAGACAGATTAACATCTCTCCTTATAAATATTTATCTTTTGGTTTTGCAAGATTCCATGCGCTCCCATTGGCTGTAAAATGCCCTCCCTCAGCCATTGGCCTATCAGCCGCCACTCAAGAGTACTCGCGAGCCATTGGCTGGGTGCTGGGTCTGCTCCTCTTCCCCACCCACTCCCCCTGGCAGACAGCTCTGTCTCCTGAGGAAGACAGTTCTCTTGACTCCTGTGAGGGACTGTCCCCTCAGTGGCTGTTGGTAGGCAGCCAAGCTTGGTTCTGTGAGTAAAAAAACAAAGGACTTTCAGCATAACCCCCTCCCCCGCCCATAACCCCCTCCCCAATGGCCACTTTCCTGTCAGAATAAATGGGAAAAGGCTCTTTCTCCTGCTTAGCTTCAGCATGGCTGGCTGGCTAACAAGGTGGGCCAGCGACCATCAGACCATTTTCTTCAACTCCCCGCTGTGCCGCTGACTTTCCCCTAGGGTTGCCAATCTCCAGATGGGACCTGGAGATCTCCCACTGTTACAATTGACCTCCAGATGACAGAGATCAGTTCCCTGGGAGAAAATGGTTGCTTTGGAGGGTAGACTCTATGGCATTATACCCTGCTGAGTCCTTCCACACACATCCCAAATGCTGCCCTCCACAGGATCCACCCCCCCCAAATCTCCAGGTATTTCCCTAATCAGAGTTGGCACCTGTACTTTCTCCTCTGTCAGTAAAAGAAGAAAAAGAAGAAGAAGAAGAGTTTGGATTTATACCCCGCCCTTCACTGCCCAAAGGCGTCTCAGAGCAGCTTAAAAACTCCTTTCCCTTCCTCTCCCCACAATAGACACCCTGTGAGGTAGGTGGGGCTAAGAGAACTCTAACACAAACTGTCCTTGAGAGAACAGCTGTGCCAGAGCTTGTGACTGACCCAAGGTCACATCAGCAGGTGCAAGTGGAGAAGTGGGGAATCAAACCCGGTTCTCCCAGATAAGAGTCCGTGCACTTAACCACTACACCAAAAGGCCCTTTCCACATCTATGTTGGCCTTTGGGAGAAAACTCATTGGGCCCAGTCCTGATCAGGTTGCCAACTCCAGGTGGGCAATTCCTGGAGATTTGAGGGATGGAGCCTGGAGAGGGTGAGGTTTGAGGAGGGGTGGCACCTCAGACAGGTACGATGCCATAGACTCCACCCTCCAATCCAGCTATTCCATGATGGGGAACCATTGTTGCCAATCTCCAGGTGGTGGCTGGAGATCACTCAAAATTACAACTGCTCTGTAGGAGGGAGGGGGGAGGAGATGGAAAACTAAAGGTAGGTAGATGGTTGGCTGGGAGGGAGATAGGGTTGTTAACTCCAGGTTGGGAAATTCCTGGAGATTTGAGGGGTTGAACTTGGAGAAGGTGAGTGTTGAGGAGGGGTGGGACCTCAGATGGGTACAATGCCATAGACTCCACCCTCCAAACCAGCCACTCCCTCCTGGGGAACCACTGTTACCAATCTTGGGGGTGGGCTGGAGATCACTCAAAATTACTACTGCTCTTCAGGTAGCAAAGATCAGTTCCTCTGGAGAAAATGGTGGACTCTGTCATTATACCCTGCTGAGATTGCCACAGCAAATTGTCACTGAGTGCCCAAAGCCGGGGCACTCTCCCAGAGCCTTTTTCTAGAGCCCATTGTATTTATTTCCACAACGGGCCTTATTCCTAGTTTATTATAATGCATGTTAAGGGTGGAGGGGGGAAAGTATCCTTTTACTACTTTGATAGATTATGGGGTGATATTACCCCCCCTCTGTGCATAATAGTAACAAAGGTTTGCTCCTATATTGTTATTAAATACTTTCTAAATTGCCAATCAGGAAGGGAGAGGAAAAATAAGGGGGAGGGATTAGAAGTGAGGATAAATTTTATTCAGTTTATATCCCACCATACCCTGTAAGCGGGCTCAGCATGGCTCACAACATATGAGAGAACAAAAAATAGTAATTCATTTGTTGTTGTTGTTCAGTCGCACAGTCAACTCCGACTCTTCGCGACCCCATGGACCAGATTACACCAGGCCCTCCTGTCTTCCGCTGTCCGCTGAAGTTTGCTCAATTTCATGTTCGTTGCATCGATGACACTGTCTAACCATCTCATCCTTTGCCGTCCCCTTCTTCTTTGACCTTCAATCTTTCCCAGCATCAGGGTCTTCTCCAGTGAATGCTCCCTTCTCATTTGGTGGCCAAAGTATTTGAGCTTCAGCTTCAGGATCTGGCCTTCCAAGGAACAGTCAGGGTTGATTTCTTTTAGGATTGACTGATTTGATCTCCTCGCAGTCCAAGGGACTCTCAAGAGTCTTCTCCAGCACCATAGTTCAAAAGAATCTATTCTTCGGCACTCGACCTTCCTTATAGTCCAACTCTCGCAGCCATACATTACTACGGGGAATACCATTGCTTTAACCATGCAGACTTTTGTTGGCAAGGTGATGTCTCTGCTTTTTATCATGCTGTTTAGGTTTGCCATCGCTTTCCTCCCAAGGAGCAGGCGTCTTTTAATTTTATGGCTGCAGTCACCATCTGCAGTGATCTGGGATCCTAGGAACATGAAGTCTGTCACTACTTCTACGACTTCTCCTTCTATTTGCCAAGGAGTGATGGGGCCAGATGCCATGATCTTAGTTTTTTTGATGTTGAGCTTCAAGCCCACTTTTGCACTCTCCTCTTTGACCCTGAGCAAGAGGCTCTTGAGGTCCCCTTCACTTTCTGCCATCAGAGTGGTATCGTCTGCATATCTGAGGTTATTGATCTTTTCCCCAGCAATCTTAACTCCAGCTTGTGATTCATCCAGGCCAGCATTTTGCATGAAGTAATTCATAAAAACATCAAATAATTTCATCTAAATAAATTACTTAAAATAATACCTGATAGCAGTTTAATAATTCCTAATTACAGTGCCTACTGCAACAATGTCAGGGAGGGCACATTTCTATCCGAGTAGTCAGGGCCAGTTGGTACTGGCATCAAGCTGGTATAGGTAGTGCACTAAGGCAAGTGAGGCAGATTGAACAGATGGATCAAGTTGAGCAGGGAAGGCCAGTGTCATTTGAATGAATGGCAGATCATGAAAGGAAGAGAGCAAAATGAAGGAGGAGAAAAGTGTGAAAAAGAGTGAAAGGTAGGGAAAGACAACGTATAAAGTTGCAGGTTTTTTGTTTGTTTTTAATTTTGCAACCACACACTAACAAATCTGCCCCTTTGCAAGATCTGGCTGTGCAGGAGCTGGGTTGAACCAAAGGAAAAAGGAAACCATAAACCTTGTTAGGAGGCTACATCCTGGCATTGACTGTAGCTTGTCCTGACTGGTCTTGCCTTGCTCCAATGGTGGCTTGGCTGATGGGTTTAGCAGGATCTGAGAAGCAACATTTACTCTCAGCCTCATGGTGAACTTTGCAGAAAGGCTGAGCCAGATACGGCTCTTGCTTTGCTCTGCCTTCCCTACACTTATGGTGGCTTCAGTCAGAACTGCATCAATTTTTTTGATGCATTCTATGAATACAGCATGAGGCCAGCTTCAGGGGACCTCTGGCTGACTTCAGTCCCCCGAATTTTGTCCCCATAGATCATAGGGTCCTACCCATTACTGTGCTACATTCAGAAGACAACTATAGTTGATTTCTGAAGATTATATGCATAGCTAGTTTGGAGATGGTATTGATGACTTAGAGCATGGAAGTCAGGCTCAAAGGAACATTCTTGCTGTCTCCATAATATAATAAAAAATGTGCATCAGGCATGGTGGCTTGGTATGCTTCATAAAATGAACGTAACACCTACAATCCCATATTGAGGTTTACATATTCATGGGTCTACAAAAGGACCCAGGGATAGCTCTTTGGCCAATCCACCCAAGCAACTGCTTGGGGTGGCACAATGAGGGGGAACCATCCTGGTTCACTATAAGCTTGGACATAACTTGTAAGACTATGGTTGAATCTGCATTTGCATTTTTAAATCAGTTTCATGCTGCTGTGATGCCATCAAGCATAGAGAAAGACAGCATCACAAAAGCACGAAACTGATTTAAAAATGCAAATGCAGCACGAAACTGATTTAAAAATACAAATGCAGATTTGACCTATAGGAGGAAACAGGGAATATACCTTACTTGGGCAATAAAATACTTTGAACTGAGCCTGAATTGTCACCATGTGTATCCTCCCCAAATGAAAATACCAGTTAGTACAACATTGCTTCCAAACAAAATGCCATGTGTGTGTTTAACATGAGCCCTACTTGCTCCCTTGGGTGATTATTTGGGACCTGTGTGTGGAGTATCTGAACTGGGATGGAGTGTCCTAGGCAAAATTTCATAGCATCTTGAACATGAAGGGGATGCCCATTATTGTGAATCAGGACATTCTTATCTCCTTGGTGATTCTGAAAGAGGAGTACCTTTCTTTTGAATCATAAAAGCTAGATATGAGATGCTGTTTGCAAAGAGCTTTTGTTAGGAGGCAGCACGAAGCATTTTATCTCCAGTGCTTGAGTGGTGAGTCTTACACAATTATGTTAGAGTTGATTTGCCATTATCAGGAGTCAGAATGACCTTGCTATTTTAGTTTGACAATGCTAATGATTCTAGAACTTCCCTTTTAGCGCATTGCATAAATCCCAGATATGTAGCTCTAAACAGAAATGTGTTAAAGTGGTCTTAGAATAATAAGCAATTGTGAGTGGTTAATTCTGCAATATCTTTCTGGACACTGTACATTAGAGTGCTGCAAATAAACAAGTTATCTGGGTGATAGAAGAAACCTTTTATTCTTTGTACCAATGAGAGTCTCTGTACAAACACAAAATATGAGCTCTGGGGTCTATTTATGTCAGTTACATGTACATCGTAACATCAGACCCCTTTGTTTTTCCTTTCTTGTAGAAGATAGGCTTTGCCATTCTGGAGGGGAAATATAAGCTATATTCACAAACCTTCTGTTACTTGGTTCTCTTTGTCTTAATTTACTGGGTACTCTGTAGTACAATGCAAACTTGTTAAGAGTGTTTATCACTGGCTAAAATTCAAATTTGAATTACCAGAATAACTCTGATATCTTTTCTTATAATTTATTTCCTAGTGCCATTCAAATGTAGTTATTGTTAAAATGGCCTTCGAACTCAGATGTTCAATAACCAGCCAATGAGGCTTGTATCTGACTCTCCAGTTGTGATCAGGAAACTGATCAATCACCAAGTGCTTCAGATGTGTCCAGATGAATTTGGAAGTGTCTGCTTGCAGTCTTCAACAGTATAATTCTTGTACTTTCCATCACTCTACCACTCATATGCTGTTGCTGTTGTGTCCAATTGTTAAAAGAAAAAAAAGAATCAATTTCAGATATTTTTTAGCTGAGACTTACTACTTAGGTGTCTGTGTCTACCATAAACTGAGCTAATCTTGTGATCAGTTTTTTTGATCACTTCAGGGTATATGCCTCTGACTACGCAGGCACAAAAAGCTAGTTAAAGGATCCATGCATCCAGCTGTGCAAGCTCAAAGGCAGGATGAATGTTGAGTCATTCAGTTCTATACAAGCAGGTCACTTTAATGATCTGGTCACAACCCTAGGGGATAAATGCCTTGTCTCTGGTAATGGAGAAAACATAGTTTGCAGGCTGTGCAAGTACAAAAAGTGGCCACAAACTACAGCACAAAGACAAGGCCTGGCAGTGTAGCACAAGTAATTATGGCACAAATACAAAGATCCTCGGTCCAGTGATCAAGATGAATTCTCACATCAAAATGCCATGACAATCTGATAAGGAGCTTGTCTTGCATATAAGCAAGGAATTTTGATTAAGGTAAGTTTGCCTGGTGCTTGTGTTGAAGTTCTTGGTATCCCTTCCTTTGAGTGAATTTACAGTTGAAGATATCAGAGTAAGAATTCCTACTTGTTCTGCTAGGATACGTCCAATAGCATCATCTACTGGCATTTATTTTTAATTATGATACTTCCTTGCTGCACTCAGAATCACTCTAGGTTCCCTTTTTATCTCTCACTGGTAAAACCAGACCAAAGAAATCTCACTCCAGAGTGTATCTCTAGTATTTATCTACCAATTAATCTCCTTACATCCAGGTCTAGTGCGGCTTCCGGGGTATCCAAGAGCCATCAAGAACTGATAACTTTGCACATCTCTGGTTTTTTTTCTTACTTATATATGACCTATCAAGAGAAATGTGTATCAAAACCAGATTGCAAAAAAACAATCCACACATTTTATTATTCATCAACAAAAACCCTTCTAGAAACTAAAATGTATGAAAGATTTCACAGTAGTCAATTTTAAATATGTTACTGACATCCCATTTATAGACTATTTCTGCAAAGCCTTTTCCAATTTACATGTTATTTGTTATTTCAGTAAATCTTACCTTATCATTATAACTCCCATTTTTGAGGTATTTATTTAAGTATTTATTTTTAATGTAAATGTACAACCCACTGACTCCAAACAGCACTCAAAGGGTCTGTGGACCATGAGCCAATTTGTCCTAAACTATCTAATGGGTCCAGAGCTGAGCAGATCTCCCAGTTCCAAACTCAACTCTAGCCATTAAATCAGAGTGGTGGAGTGAAAGTTCCCTAGGTCCCTGGTCATACAGGCTGGATAACACAGGGGGGAGGTGGGGCTATTTGCCGGCACAATCACACTGAGGGAGTCCGGAGGCAGCCCATAGCAAACCGTTTGCTAGTACCTTCGAGGAGGTAGTTTTTTATTCCACATCTTTGGCGGGAAGCTGCGGGTTGACCACGGGAGTGCTACACCTCCCAGATGTTGTGGTGTGATCGCGCCCGGAAACTCTGCCATTCAATCATGGCTCACATGGCAAATTCAGCATGTGACCAGGGCCTAGGCTTGGCATTTTGCAGCTGTACTGTCCAGCCATTTGAAATTCATTCACCTTCAAATACAGTGGGGAATATTTTCCTGCTCACAGTTGATCTCCAATGCAATGACACTTCTCATTTTGCTTGTGGCGCTGGGAGTTCTACATACTAAGAAGAAACAAATTTATACAGAAGTGAGAGATTTTGGTGTGAAACTGTAGAGGAAAGCATGCCTTTCTGCCCTGCTGTCCCCCCCTTTTGTCAACCAAGGGAAAGGTGTGGAAATGATTGTTGCACCTGTATGCCTTCCTCCGTGGTATTCTTGTGGCCAATTGTTGATAGCTTATTCTGTAAAGATTTACTTTGCTTTTCTTGTTAGGAGCTTCATACTAAATGGCATTTACTGGGGACTTTCTGAAGGTACTGGTTGGGATAGAATGTTCAAAGGATGTTAAGAGCAGCTGTTTTCAAAGTAAACAAATAGATCAGAGCTATTCATCTTCCAATCTTAGTGCTTTTATTCCCCCCACCCCAAGGAAGAAACTAGAGAAGCAGACTAGCTTTTCATATAGATAGATATATGCCCAGTAATCCTGAGGCAAATACTCAGTGAATACTTCTTTTTACAGAGAAAAAGCAACATTTATGTCTGAATCAACTTGGAGGTTGTAGCGACTCCCTGCCGATTCTTTAATAGAGAGGGGATCTGAATCCACTCCTCATGAATAAAAGAACATAATGGGATAAGCATTTGCTTTCTGCAAAAAAGAACAAGAAAAGAAAGACAGGAGAGGAGGAGAGGGGAGTGAAAGGGAGTTTAAAAGACAGTAAGTTACAGTTTCCCCAAAAGGTCAATAATATCTATGTAGGTGTGCAAAAGTACTTGAGTATATATTTAGAAAGCCCTTTTGTGCCTACATCCCACAATAAAGAGACAAAACACCAAACATATGGGTTAAACTAGGTTTTAGATACAGTGGATCTGCAGCACCAAAACATCACCCAACCAGCAGCCTCTCTCAACCAGGAGCCACCCTTGCTCCAAACTGGGCCAGTCTTACTGCCAGCCTCATTGATGTTAGCCTGCACCTCCCAACTATGGCAAGAGTTGTTAAGCTGCACCTCCACATGCTGTTCAAGCAGCTAAGAGACTGGTTAGTGCTGCTTGACATCAAGGGTATCCCCCTTCCCTTGGGACTGGCTATACAGCCTTAAATGCCTCAGAGTGTTTGTCAGTTAGCCTTGCCTATGGTCTAGCAACCCACAATATTCCTGCTTTCCCTAGTTATGACCTAACCACTCACATGAAGCAGGCCTAGTTAGAATTAACCATAAAGAACATGGGGCAGGCAAAAACCACCAAGAATTCCCCTTTGTAATTTGAAGCCTATACCCCAATTCTAGTTAAGCTCAGTTCCTCCTAAGTGACCAGCTAATGCCACCGTTTTTTTGTTTAATAAGGAGGGTGGATGGGCAAGCAGTATTTGTGGCCTTTCAATGGTTCAAAAACAGGGTTTATCTGTGTCTGTTGAGACTTTGGATTGCAGAGGACATGTAGGGTATAGTTTCCCCAAAGAAAGCATTGTTGAGCAACCTGAGCTACTGATGTCAATGGTCATAGGATGTGAGCCACATTGGTGGATATTTTAAAATCCTTGACACAGATATCCAGGGCTATCAAGAGCCACCATCATGCAGATCATGATGCAGATCAGCCACCATGACCACCTAGATTCCTTCTAGGGTTTACCTTATACCATCCAGAGCCAACCCAAACACTATATTGAAAATAAATCACATTTTGTGTGGATCCATGGGCCTGTTGGTAACCACCCCCTTGAGATTTTGTTACCTAAACTTCCCCTCTCAGCATTCCTACAGATTTTATAATTGTATACCTTTTCCTTGCTGCATTTCTTGTTCACAAATCATCCTGACATTTGATTCACAAGGTAAAACATGCAAATTGCTCTAATGGATAATAGCCCATATCAAACATACTAAAGTAGTTATACTAATTAGAGAATGGCTGTTGCACAACTTTAAAGATCCCACCAAATTAGATGTATACATTTTCTTTTCTAGATGTCATGATAATAAGCACATCAACAGGTTTACATAATAAGGTAACACTGTGTTTAAGCTTTGCCTAAACCAATTTAATCTTCTAGCATAACTTTGCTTGATCTACACCAATTGGTGTAACAAAATATTATATTTATAAATCTGTGCCTTGGCATAAATATCAGAAGGTGACATAGTAAATATTAAATGTTTTTTAAAAGTTCCAATAAGGCTAGGCATGGTTACAGCTCATGAATAATCTTACAAAATATAAAGTGCAATTTTTTAGTTTTGTTTAGTACAATTCTAACGAGAGTTACATGCTTTTAAGTATATTGAAGTCAACAGGTTTAGAAGGGTATAACTGTTTTTGCAGTGGTAATCTATACCAATCATCTGAGGCTGATAGCAAAGAGTAACCTCAGTAGTTTTTCTCTGTATAGACAGCAATTCTTGTTTTAGCCTCAGTGTTTGTCAGTTAGCCTTGTCAGTTTCCCCTAGTGTTTTGCATGGAATTATGTTCAGTTCTCCATAAAATTGTCATCCCAAGGAAAGCTCTGCTGCATCAGACCAAACATCCATCTGACAAGAGCTGTATTCCCTTCATACCATTCCAAGCTGGTCCTCAGTCAATTGTTAAAATAATTAGCGAACCATTAGTTCCAGTCATAAATGAATACTAAAGAAATTAGAGTTAGCAACCGCAACAGCTGAAGTCCAGTTGTGGTGAGGCAAGGAAATCTAAAGCTCAGCTCACATCTGATCATGAATCTCAAAAGCAGTGTATTTGCCTGCTGAACATATTTGGTGTGAGGTTCTCATCATCGCTACATGGTAACAGGTTAAATACAACCAGCTCACATTTGCCTGAGGTCTCTGTAGTGAGGGGCATATGACTTGGCTCTC
The DNA here is from genome assembly GCA_029375565.1 of Gekko gecko. NCBI lineage: Eukaryota > Metazoa > Chordata > Lepidosauria > Squamata > Gekkonidae > Gekko > Gekko gecko. Next base: position 145,395,767 of record JAPDNY010000005.1, read on the forward strand.
AACTGGGCTCGCAAGTCAAGCCTTAACAAGGGATGAAGACAAAGTGGAATTACTCTGCGTCAGTCTTCAACCATAAGGCGAGCTGTATACAAACTGAAGAATGCAGGGCATATGAAGGAAGGGGGAACTGCCAGTCCAGAATAAGTAAGGAAATGGTTAGAGAGCATCTAGCTGCCTTAAATACTTTCAGATCTCCAGGGCCAGATGGCTTGCATCCCAGGGTGCTAAAAGAAATTGCAGATGCTATTTCAGAGCCTCTGGCTCTAATCTTTGAAATGTCCAGGAGTACTGGTGTTGTGCCGGAAGACTGGAGAAGAGTGAATGTTATCCCGATCTTCAAGAAGGGGGAAAAGATGGACCCAGGAAATTGCAGGCCTGTCAGTTTGACATCAATATCTGGGGAAATTTTAGAGCAGATTATTAAACTCTCTGTCTGTGAGCACCTTGAATGGAATGAGTTAATTGGTTGTAGCCAGCATGGGTTTATCCAGAATAAGTCATGCTAGACCGACCTTATCTCTTTTTTTGACAGAGTTACTAAAATGGTTGACTCTGGCAATGCTGTGGACATAGTGTATCTAGATGTCAGTGAAGCATTTGACAAGGTTCTCATGATATCCTTGAGGATAAGCTGGTTAAGTGTGGGCTGGATGGTGCAACCGTTGGATGGATTCATGGTTGAAAAATCGTATCCATTGAGTGCTCGTAAATGGCTCTGTGTCTATGTGGAGGTAAGTCTTGAGCGGTGCCACAGGGCTCGGTCCTAGGCCCAGTGTTTAATGTTTTTTTTATAAATGACCTGGAGGAAGACATAGAGGGGATGCTTATCAAATTTGCAGATGACACAAGCTGGGTGGGATTGATCACAAGTTAAAGTTATGGTTGATCACAAGTTAAACATGAGCCTGCAGTGTGATGTGGCTGTGAAGAAAGCTAATGCAATCTTAGGATGCATTCACAGAAGCATTGTGTCCAGATCAAGGGAGGTGGTAGTTCCACTCTATTCTGCTATGGTCAGGCCTCACCTGAAGTACTGTGTCCAGTTTTGGGCACCACATTTTAGGAAGGATGCTGACAAGCTCAAGCATGTCCAGAAGAGGGCAACCAGTATGGTGAGAGGGTTGGAATCCAAGTCTTATGGGGAAAGGCTGAAAGAGTTGGGTATGTTTAGCCTGGGAAAGAGAAGACTTAGAGGGGACATGATTGCAGTCTTCAAGTATTTGAAGGGCTGTCATGTAGAAGATGGAGCAGATCTATTCTCTCTTGCTCCGGATTGCAAGACTAGATCTAACGGGTGGAAATTACAAGGGAGTCGTTACCAGCTAAATATCAGGAGAAACTTCCTAACTGTAAGAGTGGTTGAGCAGTGGAACAGACTGCCTTGGGAGGTGGTGGATGCTCCTTCACTGGAGGTTTTCAAGTGGAGACAGGACGACCATCTTTTGGGTATGTTGTAGGTATGTAGGGCTATCTTTCGGCTATGCTCCTGCAGAGTGCAGGGGGCTGGACTAGATGACCTGCAAGATCCCTTACAACTCTAACATTCTATATGATTCTAAGTGAGCAGGTATGGCCCATTGCTCAAGAAGGGTCCAACACTCTTTTCTATATTATTGCAGCAACTTGTGAGTGACTGTGCCTATGAACCTGCATGTGATTTCTGTGGGGCTCAGCAATCACAAGTGCATCTGGATTTGTAGACTTCAGTTTATTACTGTAATCCTATTTCCTCTGAGCAAACCACTCAGAATGATTTTCAATGGACTTTGTTCATTCAGCTTTGCTTCCATTGTACGGTGTGGATATTACTAGCAAATTGCTTTGCTTTGAAGCATTTTTTTTTTACTTTGAAAATCTCCTCCACTGACTCACAGAATCATTTTTAACATAGTGCACTTACCAAAGGTGAGCTTTTTCTCCTAGTCACACAGTGTCACCTACAAAACCCCTTTCCCTTTATAACTAAAAAGAGAGTAAAAAAGCAGAACTGCCATTTGTTTACAGCCTATTTGAAGAAGCTTGCAAACATTCAAGCTTTATTTTACTACAGGGCAATTTAAAAAGACTATGGCTGCGGTCACACATTCCAGATAATGCGGGGGGGGGAGTGAGGCTATATTCTCCATAGCAATTTAACCCACATTTGCACAATCACACATTCCCAATTCCCTAGCAAGTTTTCTGACACCGGGAAAATGAAGTACTTTCCAGGTATTTGTGCTCTGAATCCATGATCTGGACAGCCATCTCTCACAATGATTGCGATCAGGTCATCTGGATGTCCTTCTTCCGGTAGGTTTGTTTTTGCGACTTTCACCAAATATGCAGATATGCACCTATGCACTTATGCACATGTGCAAAGAACTTTTTTAAAAAAACAACTATGCCGCACTGCCACTTGGGCAGCATGGCTGTCTGCGATCACATAGGGGAAGTCCGTCTGTGGCCCGTAGCAACCCATTTGATAGTGGACTTTCCCCAGTGTCTTTTAACTCTGCTCTTGCGGCAGAGCGAAATGGGTTGCCGACGGGTGCGGGACGCTGGCCAGATGTTCATGACTGATCATGACTGTTAAATCCGCCCAGCATTCGTCCCTCTCATGCAGCTAATTGTATGTGTGATTGGAGCCTACGTTAAGCAAAAAATTATTTATAAATTATACATTATCAGTAAAAACTGCTTACATTTTTGAAATGTTTCTCAAAGAACAAGTGCAGGAGCTATTGATAGGATCCTAACATGTAGTGTCTCAAGTTCAAATCCTGGCAAATCCAGTTAAAGGAATTTAGGCAGCATGTATGCTCAGAGACCAGAAGCAGAAAATACTATCTAGATGGATTTTACTTGGTATAAAAAAACTTTTTTGTTGACAGTAATGAATTCATAAATGACATTTCCTGCAAAACACTCAGCATTATATTGAAGAGGACTGAAGATTGAGAACAGCTGGCATGCATTTTTTTTAAAAGAAAAACCTTCTTATTCAAAGAACAGGAAAGGTTCAAACTTTAACAAAGCTTACACAGAGCTAACAAAACCTCAGCTTACACAATTCTCTAAGACATTGTATGCCTTCATAAACATTACTTTTTTAGTAAGTCATATCCACAACACATCACTTTCGAATCTCCATTCTCACCTCAAGTATGAAAGATGCATAAATATAGATTTACTAGCTGCAGCCATTTGTCTTCAAAGTAGGGACTAACTGCTTGGAAGCATTAGTGCTAATTTTACTTTCTATGTTTCTTTTATACCTCTTGATTGGGGTATCATGATCTGTGTAGGACAGGGAGACAAGGCCTAGAGGCTAGGCCCTAGGAGACCTGTGTGGGAGTAGAAAGCTGACACAGCCTATAATCCCCATAATGCTTAGCAATGGTTGTAACCAATCAGTGTCCAGGGATTATGTGAGGAGATTGGATTTAAACTTTGTGAACTGTGGAACTATGTTCTTTTTCTCTTCTGTGGTCTTCCCTCTCACATACTTAAACTGAGGGGACAGTCTGGTTTGAGAGAAAGTTCCCTCACTTGAGACAGAGTGAGTACAGGCACAGGCTTGGCATAAAAGGCTGAGGGCCTTGATTCGTAACTAGTTAAGAGAAATAGGTAGCCACATTAGATTTGTTTATTTTTACCTTTAGACACTGTTATATATATTAAAGCACTTTGTCTTGTTTTCCTTGCCCCAATATTGTACTAATAAACCATTTGTTTAATGTTCTCTGCATGGTCATCACACCTATAGTTCTTGGCTTAAAAGAGCCATTTTGGTTGGGCTTGGGAGGGTACTCTGGGCCTTCCCAAGGGACTCTAAATCCAGAGTGGTGGCAAAGGAAAGTGGCAATCCACTAGGGGTCATGACATGGGGTGTTCAAGTTTTTCCATCTTGATTTGCTTTTACTACCCTGCATTCTTAATTTTAATTCATTGCTGGGGTTGGAATTACTTCAAGAGATAACTTCCAAGGGATTTCTAGCAAAGTAGGAATTATGTACCAAGAGAATACAACCACCAGTCAGGAAGAACATGAAGATCATTCAGTTCACTAAATATTGTTACCATGAGAGGTTCTTTAGTACTAACACAGAACACTAGTGCCACCATCAGATCTAGAGAATATGAGCATGACCAGGGTTCCCTCTAAGCTGAGTTCGTGTGAGCTGACTCCCAGTTTTTTAGCCTCTGGCTCACACATTTCTGTCTTAGCTCAGCAAGTGAAATATACTGGGTTCAAGACGCATATAGTGATCAGCTCATAGTTAATTAGTGATTTCAGCCTAACTCTAAGACAACTCTAGCAGGGGCAGAGCCCTGCTTATATGCATGCAAAGCACCACACACACCCCACACAAACTCCCCATGATAGGCTATTTACAAAACATTACTACTTTTTTTTAAAAAAGATTTTATTAGTTTTAAAGATAGAGAAAAGAGAGAAAATAACTACAAATTAAAAGAAACTAACACACAACATACACGGAGTATGTACTCATTGTGACCACTTAAATTTTACATAGATAGAATTATTCTCTTATGCACCTAAACCAGTTTAATCATTTAACATATAGAACTTATATTTTAATAATTATGCAACACATTTTCTAAGACAGTCCTCAATCCAACTGTAAAATATTGACCAATTCTTCTCAAAGATTTCTTCTTCTTTATCTTGTAATTGTAGAGTTAGTTTATCAATTTCTGCTGTTTCCAATAGTTTATAGATTATTTCTTCTTTTGATGGGACTTTTTTTCCCAATATTTTCCATACAAAATCCTAGGCGTAGTTATAACATATATAATCATATATGCATCTGGTTTCCTAAAATTCTCTAGCATAATATTTAATAGGAATGATTCTGGTACAAACAGTATAGTTATATTTAACATTTTTTGCAATATCTCATGTATATTTATATTTAATATTTTTGTTATATTATGAGTACACCACATATGAAAAAAGAACCAGTGTTCTGCTTACATTTCCAACATACATTTGACATATTTGGATACCATTTTCCTAAATTTTCTGGCATCATATGCCATCTATAAAACATTTTATATATTTTTTCTTTAAATGGTATAGATTTTGTATATTTTATATTTGTTTTCCATATCTTAAACCATTGATCTAACTGTGCATTGTGCCCTATGTTTTGTGCCCATCTAATCATTGAAGCTTTCACTATTTCATCTTGCATTTTCATATCTAATACTAAATTATAAAAGATTCAGAATCAACATGAAAGTATTACAAGATGTAAAGGAAAGAGGAGGCTTCGCAGTATGAGACTGGCATTTCTACTATAAAGCAGCAACCCTGACATGGATGAAAGAGTGGATCACTTTGGAAAATCCAAGACTGTTAAAGCTAGAAGGCCATGATTTGAAACTAGGTTGGCACACCTTTGTATGGTATGAGAAAAGCAGTATTCATAAATATTTTAAACAACACATGCTAAGAGCAGCACTGCTGAAGATATGGGAAGAGGTTAAAAATATATTTTATACAAAAATACCTAAATGGGTCTCACCATTGGAGGCTTTTACAAATCCACCTTACTTACCAAAGATCAATTATGGAGACATGAAGTTCTTTTAGATAAGAAAAACAATTTAATTTTGCAAGATATTCTCCAAAGACAGGGTATTCATCTGAATTGGTGAGAAAGGGAGCAACTTGACTCCATATATGTAAAGGATAAACAAACTGTTTTTTATGATAAACACATAGAATTGGATAAAACTTTATTGTATATAGATGAAAAACTTATAAAGTCAAAGTCAAAGACAAAACATTACTACTTGATTGGTTTATTCCAGAGTCCTGGTTGGCTATTGTTCTTGTACTCCAAGCTCAGCCAGTCTGTAAAGTGATTCAAGCAGGGATGATTCATTCCCAATACATAACACCCCTCCCCCCTAAGTTCCAAAGCACTTAACAGCTCCTCCTTGTCAAGGAGCACCTCCTTGTCAAGGAGTCTCTTGTAAGCTGGTCTGTTGCACTCCCTGGTTGAGCGTTGTGGTTCTGTCAGGGGGGTCACGATTACAGGGCTCAGGTTCAATGTCACTGACAGAGTGGTAACAGGCAGTAGCGGGCTTGGTGAGTCCTCGGGGCCATCCATGGTCACTTGATCTGGGGTTTCTCCTGCTGGTCTGGCTGACCATTTGTTGTCCACTGGGAGGTCCCTTGTGGGTTCCTGTGGCTGGGGCAGCTGCATCTCACCATCTTCTGAGACTGTTGGTGGGAGATGTGGTTCAACTTGAGGTAGATGGCTGCAGAGTTGGTCGATGTGCCTCCACAACACCTGGCCATCTTCCGTAGAAACCTCGTATGACAGGGGCCCTGTAACTCAGGTCACCCTGGCAGGGATCCAGGCTGGGCCACTGGAGAAGTTCCGGGCATAGATGGGGTCACCCAAGAAGAATCCACGGGGTGCTGCTTGGCTCTCGGGGGCCAGGCAGTGTTCTAGAGCATGGTCTGAGTGAAGCCAGTCTAAACAGGTGGTTAGGCATCTGCCCATGAGGAGTTCCGCGGGGCTGCGGCTAATGGAGGTGCTTGGGGTCACACGATAACCAAAAAGGAAAGCCGTGAGCTGTTGATCCCAATCTCCATAGATGATCTGCTGGAGGGACTCCTTTGTGGTCCTCACCAGCCTTTCAGCTTGGCCGTTGGTGGCTGGGTGGAAGGGAGTGGATTGGATGTGCCTGATTAAGTAGTGGCCCATGAACTCTTGGAACTCACCCGAGGTGAAGGCCATTCTATTGTCCATCACGATGGTGTCGGGTAGGCTGTGGGTGCAGAAGATCTGTTGGAGGGCCCGAATTGCTGCCTTGGAAGAGGTGGAAGAGACTGGCACCACTTCCAGCCATTTGGTGTAGGAATCCACCAGAATGAAGAAAATCTGTCCTTGGAAGAGCCCATTAAGTAACTGGAACCATGGTTTGTGGGTGGATTCCCACTGTTGCACTGGTGCCCTGGGAGGCTCTGGTTGGGTTTCTTGGCATGCCTGGCAGTACTTTACACAGTCCTCAATTTCGCTGTCCATGCCAGGCCACCATACATAGCTGTGGGCCAGTGCCTTCATCCACATGATCCCCAGGTGTGTTTTGTGCAACACTGCTAGTATTTGCTGGCGCAGTGGTGCTGGCACCACTACCTGGCTCCCCCACAGCAGGCAACCATTGTGTGCTCAAAGTTCATTTCGGTGAGAGGAGAATGCTGCCCACCTGGCTGATGGGCCAGCCCCTCCCCACCCAGTCCAAAATGTGGGAGAGGACACAGTCCCTGGCGGTGTGGCAGGACATGTCGGATACCTAAAGAGGATGGCTGGGGAGGTCCTTGAGGAGCAGGATTTGATGTGCTGGAGCACGGTCTGGGTTGCAGGAGGGAAGCGGCAGGTGGCTGAGAGCATCAGCATGACCCATCGCATTACCAGGGTGGTGGATGAGAGAGTACTGGTAGCCAGCCAGGAAGATAGACCAGCATAGCACTCTGAGAGATAGCATCTGTGGTGTCTGGCAATCCAGGGCCAGCATTCCCAGCAGGGGCTTGTGGTCAGTCACAATGGTAAAGGGCCACCCATAGAGGTAATTGTGGAACTTCTTGATCCCTGCCACGATTGCCAGTGCCTCCTTGTCTATCTGTGCATAATTGCACTTGGCCAAGGACAAGGTGTGGGAGTAGTAGGCCGTGGGAACCTCCTGGCTGTTGGGTAGCTGGTGTCCGAGGATGGCTCCTAGCCCATACAGTGAAGCGTCACAGGCAAGGCTGAGTTGTAGGGAGACTGGAGGTCCAGTGTAGCGACTGAGCATCCCATCAAAGACCACCAGGAACACATCGCACACCCTCTGAAAGTCTCTGGTGACCATGTGGTGCACCCCAGTCACTCTGATCCCCAGGGGCATGAACCAAGCTAGACCTATGAGGCTCATGTGACTGCCTCTCACCATCAGTAAGTCCAAAAGTCCATCGAAGTTCTGGTACTGCACTCAGAACTTGCCCTCCCCCATGATGGACACCTCATTTTTAAAAAAGTCTTGTAGGGTGAAGCCCGCAGGTGCGGGCCCCCCTGAGGACAGAGTCTCTTAAATGTGTCCTCAGAAATTATAGGGATGGAGGACCCAGGGTTGAGCTCCATCATGCAGGGGCTCCCCTCAATCAGGACAGTCACAGTAATTTTGTCAAGGATGTCCTGGGGCAAGTTCAGTACCTCCTGCTGCTGGACTGAAGTGGTTTGCGTTGATGTTGGGGTTGCCACTGGTCACCTCCAGTTTCCCTTGGTGTGACAGGCTCAGGCAATGTGGCCAACTTTACCACAGTTCCAGCATGTGGCATCCTGGGACTGGCAGGACCTTCGCTCATGGGGCTCTCTGCAGCTGGCACACATTGTCGATGTGGCAGTGTTGACGGCGTATAACGGTGCAGATGGGTGTTGCGATGCAGGTGGCGTGTAGCAGTGTGTGGGGTGCTGGAATGGTAGAATCTCATCAGCTTCATCCTCAGAAGTGTCCACATGGTGGGCAGCTGTGGTAGGCATCTGCAAACATGATGGACTTTTCGCATTCCACACCTCAGCAGTGAACTGCTCCACAGCTTCTGCGGCAAGAGCCACCTCCATAGACTCCTTGAAGTTGGGGTCACCTTTTGTGAGGAATTTCCTCTGGATCCTCGTGTCCCTAAGGCCACAGACCAGTTGGTCTCAGAGTGTATCCTCGAGGTCTATGAAGTTGCAGTGCTGGGTGATCTGTCGTAGCGCTGTGACAAAATCCGTGATGGATTCATTGGTGGCCTGGTTCCTCGTGTGAAATGCATGGTGGGCGGTGATGATGGACGGCTTAGGGAAGAAGTGTTCCTTAAGCCAGTCCAGGATCCTCTGGTAGGCAGTGTCCTTTAGTTCTGTGGGAGTGATGAGCGATCTGGTGATCTCGAAGATCATGCAGCCACAAACCCAGAAGAAAGTGGCTCACTTCTTTGCCATGGCCTCAATCCTGGAGGACTTGAGGAAGAACTTGAACCTGGCGAGGCAGGACTCCCAGTCCTCTACAGTGGAATCAAATGCATTGAAATGTCCTGGAGTGGCAGCCATAGTTCTGGTAGGACCATGTGAGGGGACATGTGAGAAAGAAACTGAAAGGAAAAGTAGAAAGGATCAAAAACATTGGGGAAGCTTGGAGACTATTTAAAACTACAATCCTAGAAGCTCAGAAAAAATATATATCGCAGGTTACGAAAGGCACAAATAAGTATAGAAAAAAGCCTGCATGGTTAACAAACAAACAAACTAATGGAAGCTGTAAAAGGTAAGAAAGTTTCCTTTAAGCAGTGGAAAGCTAGTCTCAGTGAGGTTGATAAAAGGGAACACAGGCTGTGGCACATAAGATGCAAGTTTGTAATCAGGCAGGCAAAAAGGGAATATCAGGAGCATATAGCAAAAAACATAAAGACCAACAATAAAACTTTCTTCAAATATGTTGTTGAAGGCTTTCACGGCTGGAGTTCATTAGTTGCTGTAGATTTTCCAGGTTGTGTGGCCATGGTCTTGACCACGGCCACACAACCTGGAAAATCTACAGTAACTAATTTCTTCAAATACATTAGAAGCAGGAAACCAGCCAGGGAGGCAGTGGGGCCCTTGGATGACCAAGGGGTAAAAGGAGTACTGAAGGATGATAGGGAAATGGCTGAGAAGCTGAATGCATTTTTTGCCTCTGTCTTCATTGTGGAAAATGAGAAGTGCTTGCCCACTCCAGAACCGCTGATTTCGGGAAGGGTGTTGAAAGACCTGAGTCAGATTGAGGTGACGAGAGAGGAGGTCCTACGACTGATAGGCAACTTAAAAACTGATAAATCACCAGGCCCAGATGGCATACATCCGAGAGTTCTGAAAGAACGCAAATGTGACCTTGTGGATCTCCTTACAAAAATATGTAATCTTTCTTTAAAATCTGCCTCCATTCCTGAGGACTGAAAGGTAGCTAATGTCACTCCCATCTTTAAAAAGGGTTCCAGAGGAAATCTGGGAAATAACAGGCCAGTCAGTCTTACGTGGATACCAGGTAAGTTGGTGGAAACTGTTCTTGAGAGAATTAGTAGGCACATTGATGAACAAAAACTATTGAGGCAGACTCAGCATGGGTTCTGTAAGGGAAGATCTTGTCTCACTAACCTCTTAGTGTTTTTTTTGTGGGAGTGAACAAACATGTGGACAAGGGGGATCCAATAGATGTTGTTTACCTTGACTTCCAGAAAGTGTTCAATAAAGTTCCTCATCAAAGGCTCCTAAGTAAGCTCAAAAGTCATGGGATACCAGGACAAGTCCTCTTTTGAACCAAAAACTGGCTAATTAATAGGAAAAAGAGAGTGAGTATAAATGGGCAATTTTCTCAGTGGAAAGTGGTAAGCTGTGGCATGCCACAGGGATCAGTACTCAGTCCAATGCTTTTTAACATGTTTATTAATGTTTTGGAGTTGGGAATAAGCAGTGAAGTGGCTAAATTTGCAGATGACACGAAGTTGTTCAGGGTGGTGAGAACCAGGGAGGATTGTGAGGCATTCCAAAGGGATCTGTCAAGGATGGGCAAGTGGGTGTCAACATGGCAAATGGGGTTCAATGTGGCCAAGTGCAAAGTGATGCACATTGGAGTCAGAAATCCTAAATATAAATACACATTGATGGGGTCTGAACTGGCAGAGACTGACAAAGAGAGAGATCTTGGAGTCATAGTAGATAATTCACTGAAGATGTCCAGACTGTGTGACTGCAATAAAAAAGGCCAACACTATGCTGGGGATTATTAGGAAGGGAATTGAAAACACATCAGCCAGTATCATCATGCCCCTTTATAAATCAATGGTGTGACTTCATTTGGAGTACTGTGTACAGTTCTGATTACCACACCTCAAAAAGGATATTATAGCATTGGAAAAAGTGCAGAGAAGGGCAACTAGAATGATTAAAGGGTTGGAACACTTTCCCTATGAAGAAAGGTTAAAATGCTTGGGGCTCTTTAGCTTGGAGAAACAACAGCTGAGGGGTGACATGATCGAGATTTATAAGATTATGCATGGGATAGAGCAGGTTGAGAAAGAAGTATTTTTCTCCATTTCTCACAATACAAGAACTCGTGGGCACTCAATTTCAGTCTGGTTAGAATGGATAAAAGGAAGTACTTCTTCACCCAAAGAGTGATTAACACATGGAATTCACTGCCACAGGAGGTGGTGGCAGCTACAACAATGGACAGCTTCAAGAGGGAATTAGATAAGCATATGGAGCAGAAGTCCATCAGTGGCTATTAGCCACAAGGTATAGATAGGAACTCTCAGTCTGGGGCAAGTGATGCATTGTATTCTTGGTGCTTGGGAGGGTCAAAAATGGGAGGGCTTCTAGTGTCCTGGCCCCACTGCTGGACCTCCTGATGGCACCTGCTATTTTTCACCACTGTGTGACAGAGTGTTGGACTAGTTGGGCCACTAGTCCAACATTGGCTTCTCATGTTCTTATGTTTAGTGATGCGATTCGCTTGGCACTGGAGCTCAGTGTGTGGTGCAGTGCTGGTGGGTGCTGGGCTGGCTCAACAGGATCCCACCTTCATTGCCAGTGAAATATACTGGGTTCGAGACACGTATAGTGATCAGCTCATAGTTTATTAGTGATTTCAGCTTAACTATAAGACAACACTATCAGGGCCGAAGCCCTGCTTATATGCATGCAAACCCCCTCCCCCCCCCACACACACACTCCCCATTATAGGCTATTTACAAAACATTACTACATGATTGGTTTATTCCAAAGTCCTGGTTGGCTATTGTTCTTGTGCTCCAAGCTCGGCCAGTCTCTAGGGTCATTCTGTCAGGGATGATTCAGTCCCAATACATAACAGCAAGGATGGCTCTAGAGCAAACTAATTCATGCAGTAGCCAGATTGCTCACTCACAACTTTAATGCCAGTAACTCACAAAGTAGAATTTTTACTCACAAGATTCCACAGCTTATATGGAGCATTGAGCATGATCCATGTTTATAGAACACCACTGCCATCAGAAGTTCTTCAGCTCCCCACCCCCCAGAGAACACCATCACCAAAACCAAAGGACACCAACATCACCAGATCCATAAAATGCTATTACCAGGGATCCAACACCACCAGAAACATCTGCCATTTATGAAATACTGGTTGTGTAGCAAAAAGTTAACTCTATAACATTTGAACTTTTCTTCAATATGCCCTTGTGCCTTTTTATTTTTTGCAAACTAGCAGAAAGGGATCACATTAAGTATTATCATCTCCTTAATATTTATTCAAATTTGTTATAACATGTCCAATTATGAGCTGCCTAAGGGGTTTCAATAAATGCTTCATCAACCTCTCTGAAGCTGGTCCAATTAAACATGAATGAGTCAAAAACTGGACTTGTTATTTTGCTGATATCTATAGCTTCCCAGTGGGTTTGTGAGAGGAAAGCAATGAGCAGACAGTAGGTGGTAATCTTAATAGCAGCAAGGCAAGTAAACAAACAAACAAGCTGAGCAAAGAACCAAGTCAGTCATTATTTATATTTTGGCATACAGCTCTACTCTCTCTTCCAGAACTATAAAAATGGTGTGAGGATTGGGGGGTGGGGGGAGAGCTAGTGGACCTTTATGAGTAAGATACAAATAAGAAACCCAGCTAGAAGATGGCAAGGAGGTCCAACAAAGGGCTTAGTAAAACAAAACCACTACGAAAAAACCCTCTGCAGAATATGTGTACTCTTTTTTTTTAATTCTCAAAGAGCAAAATAATAATAATAAAGTTCCCCCAACCTCAGTCCTTTTAAAAAATTAGGATCTAGATATCATGAGCATCTGATGAATAAAATCTTGACCAATCTTCCTGTTCCTCCTGATGAAGACCACAATACAGTAAGCTTCAGAGCCATTTTCAGATGTTTGATTTTTGTAAACTAACTCTGCATAATGGGAGCACATGTTACCCTTGATCCTCCTGATATGCATGGTTACCATTTTGGGCATGCATTTTCCAATGTCAGTATGACAAATGGAAAGCTGAATTTTTCAGGGTACATGTTCACATGTACCAAATCTGTAAAGGCATTACCCTATTCACAAAAATGGCAACTGCACATATTGGGAGGATTCTGGGTAGCACGTGCTCTTGTGTCACATGATTCATGCACCTGAACTGAACATCTGAAATGGCCCAGTACTGTGCTATAATTCATCTCTACTAAGCAATACTCTGATTTGGTATTTGATTTAATGTTGTGAGGCAGGGCTATTTTGGGGCAGGAACGCACAGGAATGGAGTTCCAGCTGGCTCCCAAGCTGGCCACGCCCAGCAGGGACTCATTAGCATAATAGTCCACACCCAACAGCAGAAACTCATTAGGATTGGCTACATTAGGGGTGTGTGGCCTAACATGCAAAGGAGTTCCTGCTCCAAAAAAAGCCCTGGGTTTTGGCAACAAACAAGGTAAGCAGAATAAGAAGCAAAAGGTGGGTGTGGCTGGATGACTACACTTCTGGTAACACGGGGGTGTGGTCTAGTATGCTAATGAGCAGTGTGGTCAGGGGTGTGGCCTAATATGCCAATGAGTTTCTGCTATTGGGTGTGGCCTATTATGCTAACGAGTTCCTGCTGGGCTTTTTCTACAAAAAAAGTCCTGCTGTGAGGTATGCTAAAGTGCCTCCCAGATGAATATCCCAACACTATCTTGAATAGTTGTTGTGAACAAGATGATATAGACCAGGGGTGTCAAACATACAGCCCGGGGGCTGTATCAGGCCCCTGGAGGACTTCTATCAGGCTCGCACTGGAACTGGACATCTCCTGTTTCCAGTTCTGTTGCTGCTGCTGCATCATAGCTTGCTTCACCAGATGCTCTCAATCGCTCAGCCATTTCATGTTTTCCCCTTGGTCCTAGACTCAGGACACTGAGCATGAGATTTTTGTGGTGAATGTCGATAAATCAAAAGCAGGTTTGCAGCTTGCAAATACATACTTGAACAGCATACTCAAGATTGCAACAGCGCAGACATTTATTTATTTTATTTATTTTCCAATTTATACCTCGCCCTCCCTGACAAAGCAGGCTCAGGGCGGCTTACACAAAGTAAAAACATAGTAACTATCAATTGCCATAAAACATCTAAAACAGTTAATTAAAACCATATAATATTAATATTAAAGTGCTAGCAATATTATTTTGATGCAATAATTCAGACCAAGAGGTATCAGTTAAACAAAATATTGCAAGAGTGCTAATATTTTAAGCATGTTCTTAAGTTAAAAAAAACCCCTTTGTGTTTGTGTCCTTTATAAAGTTTATATCTCTGCCACCTGGCATTACATTTTATCTTGGAAGATCCACAAGCATCTATTAAGCAAAAGAATATGGACAATACTCGGGCTTAAAGATTAACTTTAAGAAAACAGAAATACGGACAAAAAATTGTACTAGAGAACAAATCCAGGCATTACAAGATTGTTCTGGCACTGAGGTTCAGAAGAAAATAAAATATTTAGGAATAATTCTAACCAACAGATGTAGCTCACTGTTTAAGGATAACTATATGAAACTTCTAATGGCAATTAAAAAAGAAACAGCTACAACTATCTTTTATGGGAAGAATAGTGACTGTGAATATCCTACTGAGACTTTTTTTTTTAATTTCAAACAATTCCAATTATAAAAAATCAACAATACTTTAAAGAAATAGATAAACTGGTGAGACAATTTATTTGGCAAGGCACAAACCCCAGAATTAAGATGAAAACTCTACAAGATCCAAAGGAAAGAGGAGGGTTTGCATTACCAGACTGGCAATTGTACCATAAAGCACCAGCCCTCACATGGATGAAAGAATGGATTACATTGGAAAACCCAAGAGTATTAAAGTTAGAAGGACACAACTTAAAATTGGGATGGCATGCCTTTGTTTGGTATGGAAACAGTGGTAAACATAAATATTTTAAGCAACACATTATAAGAGCAACACTAATAAAGGCAGGGGAAGAGGTTCAAACAATGTGTTACAATAAAATACCAAGGTGGGTCTCACCATTAGAAGCCTTCATAAACCCAATGATATTTACAAAAGAACAGCTTTGGAGATATCTAGATCTGCTAGATGACCAAAATAAGATAATTCAACAAGATAAACTTATGGAAAAGGGTATTCATCTGAACTGGTGGGAAAGGGCACAACTGGATTCTAGATATGTAAAGGATAAAGTCACTGGGTTATATGATACACATGTAGAAATAGATAAAATATTGTTATGCTCTGATGGGAAATTCGTTAAATTATTTTATCTGTTGCTATTAGACACAAAAATGCAGGACGAAGTGGTAAAAGACACAATGATTAAGTGGGCACAAAATATAGGCCATAATATACAATTAGAGCAATGGTCTAAGGTATGGAATGTTAATATATAATTTACAAAAGCTGTCTTCTATAAAAAAAATATATAAAATGTTTTATAGATGGTATATGATGCCTGAAAATTTAGCTAAATGGTATCCAAACATGTCAAATGTTCTTTCTCTTTGTAGTTGTCTGTTCTTACTCTTGCTGAAATCAATAAAAATTCTAAAAAAAAAAAAAAAATTATGACACACATGGCTCAACAAGGTCTCATTTATGTCAGATCTGGCCCTCATAACAAATGAGTTCGACACTCCTGATATAGACCAAAACAGTATACATTGTGTGATAAGTTCGACACTTAAAGGCAGCTTTCCAACAAGTGATCAGCTTTAATGGTAGTGATTCAACAGCTCAGAACAGAACAGACAACTCAACATAGAGTAACAGGTTCTTATTTAAACAGTGCGGGCTAGCATAGCCACGCCCACATCAATGGTAACAACCAATAGCATTGCTTAGATAAAGTCCAATCAGTTTGCTTCCCTCCAGCATAATCCTTGTATCCTGATTGGCCTGCTACACAGAGTAGCCAATCAGGTATCGCCATTCTGGATACCAGCCTGTCAATGGGATTTACATCAAACTCAGGACATAACATTGTGGATATACTCAAATAATCTAATACAGGCTGCAGAAATCCTCAGGATTGTATGATTCTTCTTTTCCTTGGGGAAAGATTGAATGGTCGCTAGATTTTAACAAACCACAGTTTGTCATGATGTGTGTCTCTGATCAAATTACACATTGTGGATTGTTTCTTGCTTGCAAGTAGGGATTCCAAAACATAGTCTAATCCTGGTCTAGAATTTTGTCCTGTAACTAAGGCTATATCCAATCACAGCTGAATATTATGTTATCCTTGTGTCATTTGCAGTCCTCCACAACTCGATTTTCCTGTGTATACAAGGCACAATTGCCATTTTTTCTTGTTCAGATGTCACTACAAATTGCAGTTTGCTACAAATTAGGATGTCTTCATTTTATGAGCCACATGTAAGGTAAATAGAGGGAAAGGATTAAATGAAATATTCAGAAATATTCAGGAGGGCATTTTTATAAAAGGATCAGAACTGTGATATAAGGGAGCAGCTCAGGAGGCTGATCTTGTAAGGGATAGGACTATAGTCTCCTGCTACGTTTATTGGTATTACCTTCTACTGCATCTCCTTCTACCTTTGTAACTCACTTTCTGCATTATAGTATGCCATCCCTTAGTCAGTTAGTACAGTTAACAAGTGGGGGCTCATGGAACTTGCAGGGTGGATCCCATCCTTCTCCCACTTACCTGTTGAGCCCAGGCACAGCTTCTTGCCACTCCCCAATGTTGAACTAGACAGTGCGTCTCCCAGACACTGACACTGCAGTCAGACAGGACAGAAGGCAGTTCTTTATATGAGAGGGATTTAAACTCTCAATTGTATTTTTTTTAAAAATTAAACATTATTTTTTAATATTTTTAAATTTTAAAGTTTTCAGGACTATCTTTTTTTAGTCATTGCAAACCCAGTCTGCAGATTTCAGTAACCACAGATTGGCCCACACTTGACTATTAGAGTGTAAGATTCTGTACATCCTAGTCTTATTGCACTGTTTGTTGGAAGTCTTTGCTGTCTGACTGAATTGTTTCTATATTTTGTAATCCACCTTGAATCTTAATGAAACAAACAAACAAGCAAACAGACGGATGGACGGACAGACGGATGGATGGATGGATAGGTGGATGGATGGATGAAACCATGGACTTTTAAGGGTTGTCTGGATGCTGCCTGTATGAATTTTCCTTTTAACAGAATTCAGTGGACTACATGTTTATGAATTTTTGTTTTTACTGAATTATTTCAGATCAGATACATATTGTAGGGCAGTATTGACAAAATAGTCAGTTTCAAGTATTGACTGGATTTGGAAGTTATAGTAGTGATGAAGAAAAGTTCCAGTGGCCCCAAGTACACTGTCCCTGAAAAATCACAACTTCATCACATACCATGATGAGAGTTAAGGCAGGACTTTTGGATTCACATCTTTAGAATTCACATCTTTAGAATATCTTCCTAATTTTATTTTTCTGGGTTATCTGTCATGCATAGTTTGTTGCCACATTTGATTAATGACATGAACAAAACCTTAATTGTCTTTTTGAAAAGTAACGCATCATCCTTCTCATTACTGGTGCAAGAGAAATGCCATATGTTGTTTATCTAAAGATGAAGCAGACTCTTCAAAAGTACTAAAATACTTATATATGTGTACTTATTTTTCACCAAAAGTGTGATTGTGTTCTGTAAGCCTTGCACTGGAATCCTGAGCAGAGTCACTCCCTTCTCAGCCCACTGAGATCAATGGATTTAGAAGGGTGGATTGCTGCTTAGAATTGTATGTATACAATTTAGCTTTGCTCTGGATTAATCATGGAAATGGCACTGAATTGTACAAGGGGGGCAGAGTTGAATGCTAACAGTCCTTCCCTAACTGTTGCATAATTCCTTGTGTTAATGATTCCTCCATTCTCTCATCTCCGATTATTCAACAAATTTTTTTCACAAAAATCTTAATAGCCTTTGGCACGGATCCACATTTTATACTGCCTTAATTGAAGATCTTGCCCTGATCATTTGCTGTGCCATACATATGCATTTGATGTAAAATGTAAGTAACTAGAACAGTTATTAACTACGGAACAAATGCAAATTGATTACTTAATGTACTTCTGTAGTGCATGTATTTTGAGCCAAAGATATGACCTTTAGATATTATGAAAAAGTGTGGAAAAGCCATTTACTGGAATGTTTTAAAGGGGGGTGAATTATAGGCATTTCCTAAATATTGGGGGGAAATAGCTGAATTAGAAGGAAGCTATAAATATTTATTTTAATTTTATTTATTTATAGACTGTATAGGTTATTTGGCCACCTGGTTTGTGCCCATCCTGATTACTCACTACCAGTGAGGTAAATTCTAAGCCAGTCTGAAGACCATCTCAAGATTTGCAAGGGAGGATGGTGAGCACTGTCATATTTTTCTCTCCTCCACACTGAGTCGTCTAAGGTGTGGGCATTTTTTGGTTTCCTTTATAACATTAGGACAGAATATGGAGAAACAGAATGGTTTCCATTTGGCAAAGATGTTAAACAAGGATGTATTTTATCTCCCCATTTCTTCAATCTATATGCAGAACATATCATAAGAAAAGCTGGATTGGATTTATATGAAGGTTGACAGAAAATTGGTGAAGGGAACATTAACAGTTTAAGATATGCATATAACACCACATTACTGGCAAAAAACAGTGAAGACTTGAAATGACTACTGCTGAAGGTTAAAGCGGAAAGTGCCGAAACAGGAATACAGCTAAACATCAAGAAGACAAAAGTAATCATTACTAGGGAATTACAAAACGTTTAAGGCTGATGATGAAGAAATTGAAATTGTTCAAGATTTTCTATTCCTGGTTCCTGGTTGCCTGGGAACAAGGCAAGGTTGTCCACTTTCCCCACTGTTATTTATGCTTGCACTGGAAATGTTAAATGGACTAGTAAGAGAGAATGAGCAGGTACAAGGGTTGAAAGTGAAAGGTGAAGAATATAAATTGTTGGCTTTTGCAGACGATTTGTTGTTTATAATGGAGAACCCGCAAGTGTCATTGATACATTTACTAGAGTTAATAATAGATTATGGTGCAGTAGCTGGACTTAAAGTTAATCCTAAAAAAACCAAGTTGCTAAACAAAAATTGTTTGCAGGTGATGATGCAGAAGAAATCCCAAAAATATCAGATATGGAGATTGTCAAAAAAGCAAGGTATTTAGGGATTATATTGCCCAACAGAAACAGTAACCTATTAGAAGATAATTATAATAAGCTATTGGGGGAGATTAAAAGAGACTTAAATAAATGGAAAGATCTACAACTTTCTTTGTTGGGGAAAATTGCTACAATTAAGATGAAAATATTACCAAGATTTCTATTTTTAGCACAGAATATTCCAATACTTAAGAGAAATAATTTTTCACAGAATTGGATAAAATAACTAGGCAATTTATTTGGCACCCGAAAAGAGCCAGGATAAAATTAATTTTTTTACAGGAGAAAACAGAAAAAGGGGGCTTTGGTGTTCAGAATTGGAAGCTATACTACCAAGCGGCGGCATGGTGTTGGATTAAAGATTGGATTAACCTGGCAGACTCAAGATGTTTAAAGTTGGAAGGGCATGGTCTATATATGGGATGGCATGTGTATGTTTGGTACGAAAAGGATAAGATTCATTCCAATTTTCAGAATCATATGGTGAAAGGATCATTAATAAAAGTATGGAATGTAATTAAACAGAGATATTATAGGAAAATTCCTAGATGGGTTTTTCTCATGGAAGCCTTTGTAAAACCAACACTTATTGTCAAACATAATAGAATAACATACAACATGTTATTAGATGAGAGCAACAAGCTTAAATCAGAGAATAATCTTTGCTTACAATACCATATGCAGCTCTCTTGGTGGGAAAGTTTACAATTAAAATCAAGATACAGTAAAGATGTAATTCAGGGCTTCAAGGACAATAGGAATGTACTGGATAAAATTTGGCTCTCTTCTAATGATAAAATGATTCAGAGGTTGGACAAGTTATTAATAGAAGAGTATATGGAAGATGAAACTGTTAAACAGGTAATGACTTTATGGATGAAGGATATGGGACATACTATTGAAATAGAAAGGTAGTCCAAAATATGGAAATCAATTAAATTAATGAGAGCCATTTCATATAAAGACAACATTCTTAAAGTGTTTCGTAGATGGTATTGGCCTCCGGAGAAAATAGCAAAATGTTGGCCCAGGACAGACTGGCAATTTGCCCCAGTAGCCAGTCGCGGCAAAAAAACCCCGGAGTAAACGATACCGGGTTTTCCCGCCCACACAGCGGGGGCCTCTGCCGGAAGATACCGGACGGAGGCGCGTGGGAGCGTTCAGACTGCCGCGCCGGAGGCGCACTATATTAGCTGTTTCCCCATTATTTCGGCTGTGGCCGTATGTGCGCATGCGCACTTGAGCGCTCATGCGCATAAGCGCATTTTGCTGTTGTTGTTTTTTTGCCCTGCAACGCCGGCACCGCATTGGGCAGTGGAGCGGAGCGGAGCCAATCACACCGCTGCTGCCTCATGCCCAACGCGGGTTGCTCCCGGCTTTTCAGACTCCCCAGAAGCGGAGAAACGCGCGACGAACGCAGGCTTTCAAGATTTGTGCCGGCTTTTATCAGGTGTTTTTTAAATCTGGCAGTGAAGCGCGAGAGCACCGGTAGGCTACGGGTGGGGGACGCCAGGCAGATGTGCCTGTGTGAACATCCCATTTACCCCGATATTGAGTCGTTGTCAGCCCGGGTCCCATCCCGCGGCAAATTGCCAGTCTGTCCTGGGCCATTATGTGAACAGCTCAAGTCAGTGTTGGAAATGTAAGAGTAATATAGGCTCATTCTATCATATGTGGTGGCGATGTGTAAAAGATTTTGGGAGAAGATACAGAGGATAATTTGGGAAATTATGGAGGTTCATATAAGCTTAGATCCAGTAATATATTTGCTGAATATTGTACCGGAAAATCTTAATTATCATGATGTCTACTTAGTTACTATTATAATAACGTCGGCAAGAATACTTGTGGCCAGATATTGGAATTCTGAAAAAATTCCTAGTAGAGAAGAGATTATTTCAAAACTGTTAAGTTTAGCAGAATTGGATAAATTAAGTTTTTTTTTTAAAACAAAATTTTATTGGGATGCATTCAACATTGTTAAACATCGTTACCAATACGTTTTCAAAAGATTCCCATCCCATCCCCCCACCCCCCCAATAGGCTTCCAACACTGCTAGTAACAAAAAAGAAAAGGTTAAAAAGTAATCAAGTTTAGACTTATAACAATCGACAAACCAGGTAACAAAATTAAGATACATAAAAACCTGACTTTTCCCAACATTATTTCCAATAAAGGTACAGTACAATCAAGTATTCATTTCATTTCACATTCAGTATCAATACAAATCCAAGATTGTACATTTTCCCTTTCATTCTATATTCAGTTTCCATATAGAGTTTCAGGCCTTCCCAGTCTTTTAGATACTGTTCTGCCATTTGTCCATTTAGTTTTTTCGTCATTTTGTCCATTTCAGCTAAAAACAGCAGTTTTCTTAACCAGTCATGTATATCTGGCATCTTCTCCGCTTTCCATTGTTGAGCAAAAGCCATTCTCGCCAATGTAATCATATACCATAATAGTGTCCTTTTTTCTTGTGGGATTTTTTCCATTGTCAAACCTAAGAGAAGAAGTTCCGGACTTTTCCTAATAGGGCTTTTTAATATTTTCTGCATCTCACAATGTACATTTGACCAGTATATTTTTGCTTTATCACATGACCACCACATATGGTAAAAAGAACCCTCTATTCTTTTACATTTCCAACACTTATTACTCAGGTTCTTATCCATACTAATATTAGCAATCTTTTTTGGTGTCATGTACCATCTGTACATCATCTTATAACAATTTATAACAATTTTCTTTTACATTAACACAGGTTGATATTTTAAAAGCTTTTTTCCATAAAAATTCCCATGCTTCCATGGAAATTTCCTTGTTCACATTTATGGCCCATTTTATCATTTGCTCTTTAACAGTTTCATCCAAAGTAAATACAGTCAACAAGGTTTTATACATCTTTGATATCATTTTTCGCTCTTTTTTCAACCATATATCCTCAAACTCATCGTTCTTAGCTCTAAAACCAACCTCTTTACAATCTTTTTTGTAAATATCCTGTATTTGACAATATTGTAACCATCCATACTCAAATTCTAATTCACTATTTGGTTTTAAAACATATTTTTTTCCTTCCTTTTGAAGCAACTCTTGGTATTTCAACCAATCATTACCTTTATATTCTGAAAAGGGATGAATAACTGCAGCAGGAACAATCCATAAAGGCCTCTCATCAGAAACTGTGTTCTTGTATCTGGTCTATGCATCAAACAGTGTTCTTCTTACATAATGATGCTTAAACATTGAATCTACTTTATTTTTCCCATACCAAAGATAGGCATGCCAGCCAAATCTGCAATCGCGACCCTCAAGGGCCAAAAGTTTTCTGTTTTCCAAATTAACCCAATCAGTTAACCAAGACATACATACAGCTTCATGATACAAATGCAAATTCGGGACTTGGAAGACACCTCTGTCTTTAATATCATACATTATTTTCATTTTAATTCTTGGCTTCTTTCCTGCCCAGATAAACTTGAAGATTTCTCTTTGCCATTTCACCAGCACTTTCACATCTTTCACAATTGGTATTGTCTGAAACAAAAACATTAACCTGGGCAGTACATTCATTTTGACAACGGCAATTCATCCAAGAAGAGATAATCTAAGTTTTTCCCATTTTTCTAAATCACTCTTTATCGAAACCCACAGTTTTTCATAATTATTCTTAAACAAGTCAATATTTTTCATTGTAATTTCAACTCCCAAATGTTTAACCTTTTTAACCACTTCACATTCTGTCAAGTTTTGTAACATTTGTTGCTTTGTAGCTATCATGTTTTACACATTATCTTGGATTTATTCTTATTTACATAGAACCCTGCGAGATCGCCAAACTCTTTTACTTTTTCAAATACCATAGGCATGTTATTAACAGGATCTTCAACAATAAACATAATATCATCAGCAAATGCTCTTAATTTATATGAAAAACCTCTAATATTCAAACCTTTTATGTTATCATCATCTCTAACCATTTGCAGCAATATCTCCAAAATGCAGATAAATAGCAATGGTGACAGGGGACAACCCTGTCTGGTTCCTTTTCTGACCCGGAACACTTCTGTTGATTCTGCATTCACAATCACCATGGCTTTTTGTTCTTTATATATTGATTTAATCATTCTTATAAATTCTGCGCTCATCTGGGATTTCTCGAACACTTTAAACATAAATTCCCAATTCAAATTATCAAATGCCTTTTCTGCGTCCAAAAATAAAAAGCCAACTTCTTTTTCCGGGTGCTTATCATAGTACTCAATTGCGTCTAAAACAACCCTCATATTGTCTTTTATTTGTCTATTTGGCAAGAACCCGGCTTGATCTTCAGCAATAGTGTCTTTCAAAAACCCTTTAAGGTGCTCTGCTAAAATTTTTGCAAAAATTTTATAATCATTGTTTAAAAGTGAGATTGGTCGATAATTTTTCACATTTGTTAAGTCTTGGGTTTCTTTCGGTATTAAGGTGATTGCAGCTTCATTCCAAGAATCTGGGATCTTCCCATTTTTTCTAATTTCATTTAGAAGAATCTCTAGAACTGGAACCAGGTCATCTTGAATTTTTTTATAAAATTTAGCTGAGAAACCATCTGGTCCTGGAACTTTGGAGATCTTTGCCTCTCCTATTGCTTTACTGATTTCTTCTTTAGTTATCGCAGCATTTAATACTGCTTTTATTTCTGGGCTCGGTTGCATCAAATTAGCTTTAGATAAATAGTCTTGAATTTTTTGCTGATCCACTTGTTTTGCTTGAAAAAGAGTCGCATAGTATTTGTAAAATTCCCTCCGGATCCCTCCTGGGTCTATGATTTCTCTGTTCCCATCTTTCAATTTAGGTAAAGGTAAAGGTTCCCTTGCTCGAAAGCCAGTCGAATCCGACTCTAGGGTTGCGGTGCTCATCTCCGTTTCAAAGCCGAAGAGCCAGCGCTGTCCGAAGACGTTTCCGTGGTCATGTGGCCGGCATGACGAAACACCAAGGCGCATGGAACGCTGTTACCTTCCCACCAAAGTGGTACCTATTTATCTACTTGCAATTTAGTTATTGTTTTATTCTCTCTTCTCTTCTTCAATTGCCATGTGAAGTATTTCCCTGGTTTATTTGCTCCTTCAAAGGACTTCTGTTGCAATTTTTTCAAATTCCAATATACTTCTTTGTTTAACCTCGCATCATATTGTTCCCTTAGGATCCTCAGCTCTCTCAAAATTTTCTTTTTGCCAGGTCTTTTCTTAAGCTCTGCTTCTTTTTTTTGAATGTTTTCCATAATCTCTTTGTCTATTTTCAATTCTTGCTTTCTTTCATTATTGTTAATTGCAATTAGATGTCCTCTCATCACAGCTTTATACGCCTCCCATACCGTTTGCGTCTGTACATCCTTTTTAAGTTCAGTTGAAAATACGTTTTGGTTTCCGTCCTTATTTTGTCCACAATGTTTTGTTTGTCCAGTAAATCCTCATTGAGTCTCCATCAAAATTTCTTTCTTTTAACATAAGTTGACCACTTTACTGGACTGTGGTCAGATAGAATTCTAGGTAATATTTCAATTTTACGTGTTTGCAAGATCAGATTCTCGGTCATCCACATCATGTCTATTCTTGAAAAAGATTCATGTCTTGATGAGTAAAAAGAATAATCTTTGTCCTTGGGATTTTTAGTTCTCCATGCATCTTCCAGATGTTCATGCTTTACCATTTGAAAAAAAACTTTTGGGAGTTTACCTATACTTTCGTTTCCTTTTTTTGATTTTCTGTCAATAACATTATTAACAGTACCATTAAAGTCACCCATCAGTATCATTTGCTCATAGGTTAACTGTTGTAACTGTTCCCACAAGTCCTGAAAGAATTTTTCCTTCACACCATTCGGAGCATAGAGATTAACAATTAAAGTTTTTTTACTCTGAAGTATAACTTCCACTGCGAAAAATTTCCCTTCATTATCTTTAAAAATTTCTTTTGGCTCCAATTCCTTTTTAATATATGTGACAACTCCTTTTTTCTTTTGTGAGGAGAGGGAATAGAATTCCTCTCCTAATCTTTTTTGAATCAAAAATTTAGCATCAGTCTTCCTAATATGTGTTTCTTGCAAGCAAACAATATCACATTTTTGTTTTTCCAACCAAAGTCTAATGTTTTTTCTTTTATGAGGTGAATTAAGTCCATTAACATTCCAAGATATGATTTGACTCTCCATGTTGACTTTGTATTTATTTATCAGAGTCTTTAAAATTGTCATTGATGAATCTGTTCATTTGCTCTACTGACTTGATGGTGACTCTCTTCTGCTTAAATGTAAAACTGACACCTTTTGGAATTTCCCATCTGTATCTTATGCCCTCTGTTTTCAGTTTGTCAATCAAGTCTTTAAAAAGTCGTCTGTCCTGAAGAATTGTTCTGGGTAGTTCCTTTAGTATCATAATTTTCTTGTTATCAATTGTAAAATCTTCCTGAAATTGTTGCTTAAACAAGTCTTCCTTCAATTTTTTGGATATAAACTGGACAATCACATCTCTGGGTAGTTTTTTCCTTTGTGCAATCGCAGAGTTGACTCTGTACACCAAATCAATCTGTGCCGCCACCTTCTCCTCTTCCAGTTTTAAAAAATCTGCAACAGCATCCACCATAACAGAGTAGATATTCTCATTTTTATCTTCGGGGATTCCCCTAAATCTCATATGATTAAGCATTCCGTTGTATTCCACCATTACGTTAACTTTTGCTGCTTCTTTAGCAACCTCAGATACATTAGTCTCCACTCCTTTCACTCTTTCCTCCACCTCATCTGCTCTTTTGTTCAACGCCTGTATTTCTTTTGTAATCCCAGACAAGTCTTTTTTCAAATCTGTTACTTCTGTTACTAGGGTTTTTTCCATTTTTTGAATAGTGTCCATCACTCGTTTCTCCATGGCTTCCATCATGCCCTGTAATTTCTTTTCCTCTTTAGCAGCCATTTTCGGGGAGGACCAAGAGTTCGCCCTCTGTCGTTGCCGAAGATCGTAAGCCGTTGTTTAAAATTCACATAAAACTCACATCAAATTAAAGTTCTTCTTGTGCCCAGTTAAACCGCTCTATTTTCGCTTTTTTCTGTTAAGTCTTTTGTCTAAAATCCAAATAAATCATTTTGACCTTCTCAAAATGGCGGGCGCAATTTCTCTATGGTAAATGGAACTTCCTGTTGTTTACTTCCTGTCCAGCAGTCTTAATCGTCCCCCTTTACTTCTTGTTTCTTCCCTTCTTCCGGCCTCCTTGGTCGTCTCTAGGAAATGCTACTTGTCTGGTCTGAGGTCACTTCCTGTTCTGGTGGTTTCTGTCGCAGCTGGAGTAATTTTCCACACTAGTTCTCGTGGGGCTTGATGTTAGTTTCTATTTTAAAGTCAATATTCCAACCACAGGAATGATCAACAAACCGGCTTTTTGGCCTTTTTTACTGTTTAGCCATGTTTTTTCGGAGTCGGTGTTAGTACACAAAATACAGCATGATCATGCGCTTCATCGGATGTTGTTTACTCTCGGGATCAACGCGTCTCCGGTGAGCAATTTTTAAAAGTTACCTTCAAAGTCCGTGTCTTGTTATAGCAGTGTTTCCTTGTTATCAATTTTCGTAGAATGTCTTGGAAGTCTGGGTCATGCGTTCTTATGTTGGGAATCCAACTCGGTGGGGTCTTTTAGAGAAATTCCGAAGTGCCCTCTTGGGGGGAGGGGATCAAGGCTGGTCGCGACGCTCTTTAAAGCCCCGCTATCAGCCGATCTCAACTCCCTCTCGGGCCGATGCTCGCTGCTAGTTACTCCCCTGCCTGGGGAGATCTGCGGTGGGCTGTTTGTAGCCCACCCTGTCATAAAGACCCTCCGTATGCTCTGGGAGCTCTGAAAGCAAAGCCAGAACACGTCAGGATGCCATGGATCCCAGACTGGAAGCCCGATAAATTAAGTTTGTTGATTCAGGGAAAAGGAGAAGAATTTTTCTTGAAAAGATGATCAAGATTATATAAATGAATAAGTAAGAATAATTAAGAACAGACTCAATGTAAATTGTATATTGAGTGATACCTTATGTACTGTTTGTGCTATAAAATCCATAAATAAACATGGGGGGGGGGAGATTTTCTATTCCTTGGCTCCTATACCAACCAAAAGGAAGAGTGCATCCAAGAAATTAGAAGGAGACTGAGACTGGGGAAGGCAGTCATGAAGGAGCTAGAAAAGATCCTTAAGTGTGTCATTGGTGACTAAGATCTAGTTAATTCATGCCATAGTATTACCCATTACTATGTATGGGTGTGAAAGTTGGACAATGAAGAACGCTGACAGGAAGAAAGTTGATTCCTTTGAAATGTGGTGTTGGAGGAGAGTTTTACAGATACTGTGTGGATCACTAAAAACCTAGCCTGAACTCTCCCTAGAAGCTAAAATGACTAAACTGAGGCTATTGTACTTTGGTCACATTATGAGAACACAAGAGTCACTGGAAAAGATAAAAATGCTAGGAAAAGCTGAAGGCAGCAAGGGAAAGAGAAAGACCGAACATAGGATGGATTGACTCAATCAAGAAAGCCCCAGACCTCAGTTTGCAAGACCTGAGAATGGCTGTTAATGAAAGCACTTAACATACAGTATAAGGCAGCTTCATGTATTCATATGTTCATAGCAAAAGGTGGAATGTAGCATTTCAGCCACTTTCCTATCAGTACTTAATACTGGCCCATACCAGCTCGGTTTGGGCCATACACATTCATATCTAGACTCCAACAGCAAGGCTAATTCCTCCTCTGAGCTCTGTCCAAAGTGTTTTCCAGCACATTTAATAAATGTTGATTTGTAGCTTTATTTCCCCCCCAAAGGACTCATGTTGTCTGGCGCCATTGCTAAGTAGGAGAGAGTAATGTGGAATTCTGTTCCACCTTCTTTATAAGGTTTAATAGTTTTCTGACAAATGGTCCCATCTTCACTGTAATCCCAGAACTGGTTGATTGGAAGAGATAGACCCTGACCTCTTGTGGATCATTGACTTAGCTATCCAGTAGTATGCTCAATCAGTGTTTGTTATCTACATTCCAAAATACCAAAGGAGAAAATAGTGCCCATTGTGGATTTTATTTAATATAATGCAAGAAGGATAGTTGTATTAGTTTATTGTAGGGGAATATAACAAGAGTCCAATGACATTATAAAGACTAACAATATATTAATTTCTAGTACTAAAAAACCTTAACTGGCTGTTCTTAAAACATATTGTACTATAAACCTTTATGTTAATATTTTTTTGCTTCAGACTAGTGTTTGCAGACTCAAAAGTGGGTCATGAAACCTGTGGAAGTGAGCTCCAGGGTTTTACAGTTTTCCTGCTTTGTGCACTTTTGTTTCTTTGTTCACTTTATTTTTAAATGGGCCAGCATACAAAGTAAATTTGGACTTGTGGCTCACTATATCAAAAAGGTTAGGACCCACTCTTCTTTGGCTGTTTCCTCCATTACTTGTTGCATATTTTTGTTTGTCTGCACTCCATAAAGAGAGGCTGGGACCTCTGACCCACTTTCATCATAGGGGGAGAGGCTGTGACTCAGTGATGGTGTCATGACTCCCTCTGACCAACTCAGCCACTCAGATTCTGAGCCCTCAAAGGAAGAGCCTGTGGTGCCAAAGCTACCAGCCAAGAAGGCCCAGCAGGCCCAGGGAGAGCCTAACATGGCTGAGGTACCTACTGACAATGGTCCAGCAGCACTAAAAGCCCACCCCACCTGACCTGCATGGGAATCTTGCCACTGGCCCCTGAAATAGTTACGAGGCCTCCACTGGTCAGGAACTGGGCCCATAGCCACTCAGGGGACACTCCCACTCTGCAAGAGTGGCAATGGCAGAAGGCCTGGGCTGAGGTGGCTCAAAGGAGGCAAAGGTGCTTGACTGGCTACATGCAACTGCATCTCAGAGCCAGGTAGTGAGAATAATAATGTTTTGCAGGCTCCTGGGCAAAACTCAGTGCAGTCACAGGAGTTCAACACCTTCCACCAGGATAGTTGAGCCTGATTACTTCCCAGCTGGTCCACTAGATACAAGCCCTTGTGCTAGCTCCAGTTCTAGGTTGCAAGCACCTGTCGACACTTCCAAGCCTTGATATCTAGACCTAAGGACATTTCTCCAGAGGAGAGCTGACTAGGCATGCCTGCAAAGCTAAGGAGGGACAGAGCATCTGCTTGACATGCAGAAGATCCAGGTTCAATCCCTACATTTCCACTGCATCTCCACTCCTTCTAGATCCCTTCCAGTCCTGCTTTCACCTGAGTCATGGGACGGAGATGGCACTGATTGCTCTCACAGACCGGAGGCATCTGGATTGGGACGGATTGGCAGTACTGTTGTTGTTGGACCTGTCAGCTGCGTTTGACATGGTCAGCCATCAGCTACTGATCACCACCTCACCAACACTGGAATCCAGGGGCCTGCCTTGCAATGGCTCGCTTCCTTTCTCCAAGGTTGGGGACAAAGGGTGGTGCTTGGGGAACAGCTCTCCCGAAGGCACCCACTGGATTGTGGAGTGCCTCAAGGGGTGGTGCTGTCCCCGATGTTATTTAACATCCACATGTGTGCCCCCTTGCCCAGATTGCACGGAGACATGGGCTGGGATTTCACCAGTACGCAGATGACACCCAGCTCTATCTGTTGTTGGGTGGTCAGTCTGGCTCCAAACCAGAAGATCTAGACCAGGTGTTACTAGTCATGGCTGGATGGCTTAGGCTGAGCTGACTGAAACTGAATCTGATGAAGACAGAGGTCCTGTGCCTGAGTCGGGGTGGACCAGGGGTAGGGATCCCACTCCCAACCTTCGATGGGGCTCTGTTGGTGCCAGCACCATAGGTTTGGAGTTTGGGAGTGCTCTTGGATGCCTCCTTAACAATGGAGGCCCAGGTAGCAGCCACTGCCAAGTCGGCCTTTTACCATCTTTGGCTGATTAGGCAGCTAGTTCCCTTCCTTGAACGTGACTTGGAAACAGTGATCCATGTGATGTTCACCTCAAGACTGGATGACTGTAATGCTCTCTACATGGGGCTGCCCTTGTCACAAATCTGGAAGCTACAGCTGGTGTAAAATGCTGCAGCCAGGCTTCTAATGGGCCTCCTAATGCAGGATCACATTCAGCCTGTGCTGGCTACCGATAGCATACTGAATTCTCTTCAAGGTGCTGGTTCTTACCTTTAAAGCCCTTTATGGTCAGGGGCCTACATACCTGAGGGACTGCCTTTCCCCACACATTTCCCAGAGAGCACTTTGATCAGGGTCCCAACACTGACTGACCCTTCCCGGACCAAAGGATGCCAGACTGGTTATTACCAGAGCTAGGGCTTTCTTGGTGGCAGCTCCTCTATGGTGGAATGAGCTCCCAGAGGAGATCAGGGCCCTGTGGGACCTTATGCAGTTCCGCAGGGCCTGCAAGATGGAGTTCGTCTGCCAGGCTTTCAATTAGGAGTTGCCCCAAGGGAGAACCTTGTTCTTTAACAGCCTGTGTCAGCCGCACATTGTTAGATCTGGGTTGATCACTAGGGTGGTATAATGAAGGCTGACCACCATCTTAAATTCAACTTAAATTGTCAATCTGTTAGCACCTTTTTAATGTTGAAATTGTTTTATGGTTTTAGGGCTATTTAAATTACTTATTGTTGTTCCGCCCTGAGCTGGCCATAGCTGGGTAGGGCAGGGTATAAATTTAATAATAAAAAATAAATAAATCAGGTTGCAGGTGATGTGAAAGACCTCAACCTGAAACTCTGGACAGCTGCTTCTAGTCCAAGTAGTCTAGCATTGCCAGCTGTCAGGAGGGGCCTGGAGATCTCCTGGAATTATAACTGATCTCTAGACTTTAAACAGTTCCTCTGGAGAAAATGGCTTCTTTGGTGGGTGAACTCTATGGTATTATACTGAGGTTCCTCCCCAGGCTCCAACCTCTAAATCCCCAGGAATTTCCCTACCTAGTGCTGCCAACCCTAGCAATACTGACCTTGATAGTTCAGTGTTCCAGTTTGGTATAAGGCAGCTTCATGTGTTCATCATCCACTATGTGTAACAGCTTAATCTATCCCAGTCCCTTACACAGAAACTTACACATGAGAGGTTTATGATACTTTCCACACCAAACCTCTCACTGCCTCAACTCCTCCTCCCCCATATAATTCTCTTTATAAATGTGTGCAAAATGATTTCTCTCTAATTTGCATCTGGAAAAGTGGGAAACGAAAGCTCATGCTGAAATAACTGCTGTTAGTCTTGAAGCTACCACTCAATTTCTATCTAATATCATGAACAGTAAGTAAGTCATAATACCACTATTCCATCATTCATTGTTTCTGATGCTGCTATCTTTGGTTTTCTGTATGGTTTCTGCTTCACACTTCTGTGAGCAGCAGGTAGAGGTCTCCACACCTATAGATACAGGAGGACTGAATGATAAACTGGTGTGGTAACCCTAGAGCCTTTTCAAGACAAGAGGTGGTTTGTCATTGTCTGCCACTTCATAGCAACCCTGGATTTTCTTGATGGTCTCTCATCCAGGTACTAACCAGAGCCTACCTTGCTTAGTTTCCAAGATCTGACAAAACTGGACCATCATAGGCTTTCCCTAGTAAGCAATAATGCATAAACTTGGAATAGGGACATTTCATATGTCATAGCTGCTTTTTTTTTAAGGAACTGGGTATAGCTCAGAAACAGAATACATGTTTTGCATATAGCAGGTCTCAGGTTCAATGTCTGGTATGAGCTAGGACTCAGGCACAAAACTGGGAATGTTGATTAGGAGAACTGTTTACTACTGAAGCAAACATTTCTGGGCTAGAAGGATCATCATTGCAAGACCTACTCAGCCAGGTTTGCTTGAGCTGATTTTTTTTTTAAAAAATTACAGCTGCGGGGGTGTGGCATGGGTGCGATACAAGATGGCCACCTAGAAAGTGAGCTCCGTCCCTTCACTGCCCTGAATATGCCATAAATCTCACCACACCACTTAAATCTCCTCTCAAGTGAAAAAAATCAAAGTTCATGCAACAAAGACAGAATACATCCAGTTCCAGACAACTTACTGAATACTTGCAGATGATTCCAACAGTGATGTGCCTATCTGGGCCTGACCAAGAAATATCCAAAATGGCCAACGACTCTACGGGTAAGGCTGATTCAATGCCTAACTTTGACTCTAATAGCATCTTAAAGGCTATGAATAATATGGAAATGAGCTTGAGAGACAATATGAAGCAGATATTTGATCCTATACAAATGCAACTAAACGAAATAAAATAAGCTCTCCAAGATGTAGATGTAAAAGCTGACCAAGCTTTAACAGCAAGCTACATGTTATCTAAAGTGCTTAAAGAAATGCAAACTGAAGAAACAATAACTAAAAAGAGAGTGTTAGCACTTAAAAGTTGCTAAGGGTTAATTGAGAAAAGATGAGAAATTTAGGAGAACATTATTATTATTGCTTTGTTTTGCTGAAATGTTGTTATGAATTATAGACAGACAAATAAGAATTATATGAATTTAATCTCCTATAGAGCTTGATTGTTGGATTAATTGTGACTAGGTTTAACGTAAGAATGATTTAGGACAGTGTTTGTCAACCACTGTGCCGTGGCACACTAGTGTGCCGTGAGATATTGTCTGGTGTGCCGTGGGAAAAATTCCAATTTCATCCGTAACATATGAACAATTATAAAATAAAGTATTATTATTTCATAATAAAGTAATTATAAAATAATTTCTTTGTGTTTATTTGATTCCTATTCAAGAGAATTACTTTATATATAGTCAATATAGGCACAGAGTTAAATTTTTTTAACATTTTCTAATGGTGGTGTGCCTCGTGATTTTTTTCATGAAAAAAGTGTGCCTTTGCACAAAAAGGTTGAAAAACACTGATTTAGGATGTGGTTAGAAATACACTCAGAGATGCAATCTGAGATGATGTTGGGGAAGGTGGAAGTATTTAGCCATGTTAGTCTTGTTAGAATTTTGTGTTAAGATATGATATGGCCGTCTTCCTTTTTGTGTATTTGTTTGATGTTTATGTATTGTTGATGTTTGTTTTTCTTTTTGTGTTGCAAAATCAATAAAAATATTGTGTTAAAAAAAGAACATGACAGAGATTAGAAATACCATTTTTTATTAATACATTTTATTAAAATATTTACACCCCATCTTTTCTTTATGGGTCAAGGCAGATTTTAGAAATGTACAGAGTAAATAAAACCTCAAATAATGCTCTCTCAAAAAATACCTACAGCCTTTAAAAAAAAAACAAAAAACCTGTCAAGTCACAACCGACTTACGGTGACCTCGTAGGGTTTTCAAGGAATGAGGTGTTCAGAGGTGGTGTGCCATTGATTGCCTCTGTGTAGCAACCCTGGTATTCCTTGGTAATCTCCCATCAGGACTGACTCTGCTGTGTCTCCTAAGAACACAGCTCTGGTAGATGCCAAACAAGCTACCCTAAATTGGGGAACTGACAGTATGTGGCAACCTGAGGACTGTAGTGGCTTTATGATGGCTACTGTAAAGTAAAATGGGTCATGCCTTGCAACTCATATCTGCATTTCTGATCTACAATTTTAAATACAGACGCTCTGGGTTGCATCTGTTCAAGGACACAAATATTTCAACTTGTCTCAGATATCTGCAGACAGCATGAAACAAATTATAACACCTTCATGGATTTCACTGACAAATGGCTGTTGCTTTTGTTTCTGCATGCAGAATACCAGCTACATTTGTCACCAGTAATAAGGTAGCCTAAATGAAGAATTCTAGAAGTGGATTGCAAGGACAGCAAACAGCATAATCTTGTCGTTATTTGGGGGAAAGAATTAATCTTTCCCCTTTCCAGCTGCACCTTTGCTATCTATATTTCTCTAGCAAGCAAATTCGGAGATTGTGTTTTTCTGGCATGCAAGCATCTGTCAGGTTTTAAAATGTCTTTTAACAAGCAAAATGAGCACATTATTCCATTGCAATCCAATGAGAATAAAATTGTTTCCATAGACACACATTTCTTAGAATTACTACCTATTATCTGGCTGGTATATGCATCTATTTTGTCTGCCATTACTGAAAATAGATCTACCTTTTAATCATTTATAAAATAATATTCTCCCATGTTTCCTGCTTGATAAAATAATATTTACAGTCTTTGAATAGTCAAGTGGCACAAAATAGATGGTTGGGACTATACCAGTTTAGTAAGCAGGCAGAAGATTGAGTGAATTCATATCTACAAAATTCCCTGCTCATAACTGAAAGTAGGATGTCAGTGAGGAGGAAAACCTTGAAAAAATCTTCCTGGTGTGGCAGGGAGGTTTTTTTTTTTAACAAATGGAATGTTAGAGGAACAGAGCATGCAATCCTACATACACTTACCAGGCAATAAGCACCACTGAGCACAGGAGGCTTGCTTTGAGTAGGAAAGGTCTATGTTACAGGGAAACTTGTATTTGCCTACATTTCTAGAGAAAGGCTGCAGCACAGTAGTATTTACAGTTAAAAGGATCAGGCAGTAGGTGATCAGGTAGAGGTAACCTCTACTGGAGCCCAAGGAGAGCAGCTGCAAGACAGTGCTGACCTAGATAGATTAATTATCTATTTCCATATAAGGCAGTTTGGCCCAGATTTACCACAAAACAACATGAAATAGCAGATTCTGGACTGTCTGCAGCCATGATCATGAAGGAAGAAGAGAGTGACACTTTAAATTTCTGAGTAAGGTGGTTAAGTGCCTAAGACCAGAGCTGATGGACCAAGGTCTTCCACATCTTATGTGAGCCATATGATCACTAGAAGATTTGAGTCAAGATTCCTTTGCTCAGAATTAAAAAAAAAAATTAAAAGTAGAGGCACGATTTATTTAAAAGTAGAGACATCTATAGCATCTCCAGTAAAAGATCCGGCCATTGGTAGTCTTGAGAGACCTCCATTCAAGACCCTGGAGAACTGCTGCCAGTCTGAGTAGACAATACTGACTTTGATGGTACAATGTTCTGATTTAGTATAAAGCAGCTTCATATGGTCATGTACAGGAATAATTGTTGCAATTGTTGTTCTGTGAATGATTTTGTTATCTAGAAAACAGGATCATTCCAGTTCCTTACAGCTGATGATGAACATTCATGCAATTGGAATACAGCTGGTAACTTTAGTCCAGCTCTTCCTCCATGAAGTTCACAACAGTGTACATAGTTCTCCTCTCCCCCATTATAACCTTGCAACAACCTTGAGGTTGAGAGAAAATGACTGGTCCAAGATTACCAAATGAGCTTCATAGCCAAGTCTGGATTTGAACTCAGATAGTCCCAGTTCTAGGCTAAAACTGCATCCCCTAAATCATCCTAGTGAAACTTTCTGGTCACACCACCTATTCCTTTCTTCTTTGGAAGTACACATGATGGATTACAGGAAACAGATATTTTTCTGTATTAAAATAAAAAGTATATCTTCAATAAAAACACTTCAATAAAAAGTATCTATACAAAGAACAACTAGCCAATAATCATAAAGAAAGCATTAGCACAAGAAATCATAGATATTCAGTCAGTTCCAAAGGCCCTCTGGAACTAACAGTCTTAGGGCAGGCTGTGAAGAACTGCTTTTTTCCCTGAGAAGTTTGAAATTAGCAAAACCTTCACATTGTGTTTTGAAAGTTTTCTTCACTATGGGTGGGGGGAGTCAGTTCAATTGCTTCCGAGATGTACCTCAGTTTACCTTCATACAAAAGCTGATAGATCTAGCAGAAGAAACAGCAGTGGAAGACACAGAGGCAAGGCTTCAAAACTTGGAAGGGAAGCTGGGAGACCTGACCTTCCCAGCTGGCAATTCCATACAAAGGTCAGGTGGTGGCAGCAGGCTACCAGAGAGTGGAAGCCTCTCCAGGGGTTAAGAAAAACCTAGGAGGGCTGAGTGGAATAGGATCTGCAGGCCAGAGCAAGCAAGTTCTGCCACACAGTGCAAGAGGGGATGAGCTAAAAGAATTTTTAAAATCCTGTTGCAAGGCCAGCAGCTGAGAAGGCCTGCCCCATGACTTCACTAATCTCACTATTCACAGTCTGGACTGTCCTCATGAATCAGAACATGACTGAGCCGATCTCAACATGGCTACTGTATGAAAGAAGATGCTGGATTGGTTAAAAAATTGGACTGATCCTCCACAGCTGCTCTTAAGTTCTTAATACCCTAGCCACTGCTGAATTAGGAAAAGTTACCATGGCCACTGCAGAAATGGCTTGTTTCAAGGCTGTTAGAGTTTCCAAAGTGAATTAATCCACTACAGGTCTATGATGGTAGATTTCTAGTAAGGCTCCTCTATCTTTACATATGTAAATAACTGATGTCAAGTTGCAACCAGCAAGGGGCTTCCAAGGCAAGTGAGATGTAGAGGTGGTTTATAGGGATGGGCATGAACTGCATTTTTGTGGTTCAGTTCATGGCTGAAACACAAACCACAAATGGCTCTGAGTTATTTAAACCCTGCTTTCTGCTCCCTGTGAAAAGCCATGGGGAGCAGAAAGCAGGGGTTTCCCAACAGCTGGGAAGTGGGGAATCACTGCTCAGCATTTTCGCGGTTCAGTTCATGGCTGAATCACAAACCACAAATGGCTCTGCACCATTAAACCCATGCTTTCTGCTCCTCATGAACAACTGTTTTTCATGAAGAGCAGAAAGCAGGGGGAAATCCCTGTGATGGACTGCATTTTTAAGAGGTTTAGAAGTCCTGCACCAACAACTAAAGGACTGTGAAGGGTTAATTTTTCACAGAGCTAGAGAGCCTTTAGTGACAGGCTGATCTAAGCAATCTGATTGGTTAGTATCAGCTGAACAGAACAAGTCTTGAGAGAGCTGGATGCTGAGGAGATTCAGTCAGAATCCTGTCTTAATTGATAAGAGACATATACTGAGTGCTGACAAAGTCAGTGCTGACAAAGTCAGATTTCAACCATGACTGAATGCAGTCTGAATTCAGCATTAGATGAGATCAGTTTGAACTGGGGAAGAGTTTGGCAAGGAAGTTTGGATAGTAGAGAAGACTCCCATTCAGGCCAAAGGAAAGGGCATCGAACTTCTAGAGAGAAAAGAATATTCTCTACTCAGTCAAACAGGGAGCATTATCTCTGAGGAGTACATAATTCCCTGTCTGGTGTCATTAGAAACTGCCTGTAGAGACTTTAAAAGTCAATCAAAAACTCAAGAAGAGTACTGGTGTTCCAAGAGAAGTGGTTTGTGTACTGGGAAGAGGGTACCAGCCTTCTGGGCAGCAAAAGAGTCAGTGATTACTCAAAGTGCATTAGAGTGTTTGGGAAAACACTGGAACAAAAGCCTCTCAATATAAAGATCTAAGTAATTGTGAATAATTTGACATTTCATTAGCCTGATGTATAAGATCAAAAGGCTGTGCTTGTACTTGTTTTACTTCAGTAATTTCAACCCCTGATTTTACCTGACCTTTCCCTTTGATATTAAATAAAACGTTTTGTTATTTTTGAATTTTAAAAGTGTCTCAAGTGCCATTTTCAAGGGTTTAAGTTGTAGAACAATCCTATCCCTTCCTTTAGTTTCCTGGGCTGAGCAAATAATCAAAATATATCTTAGTGACAGGGTGGGACAGCCGAAGGGTCTTTAGGGGAGAAGAAAACATGTTACCAGGGCTGCTCAGTCAGTGAGGGGACAGAAAAACAGAGGGAAAATCTAGCCTCTGAGGGAGGGAAGTGGAAGGGGTATGTCATACCCACACTTTCTGTTCTTCATGAACCTACACAAACTGTCTCTAACTGTCCATGGCAGTTCTTCAGTTCTCCAATATTGCTTTATGAACCATGAACTGACCAAAATTAATGATGAACTTCAGTTTGTCACCTTGTTCATGCCTATCCCTAGTGGTTTATCACTGCTTTCCTCTGCTGAGTTGTCCTTGGTGGTCTCCCATCCAAGTACCAGCCCTGCTTAGCTTTTGAGATCTGACAAGATCAAGATATACCATGTCACCTTCCCTTTTCCCTCTGCCTTTAGTAGCCATGTAATAGGCAGAAAACTGTAAGTCTTTCCTGGTCATTGCATTTCATTGCTGGGAAAAATAATTTCTGCCAAGGCAAAGCAGTGTGGAACAGCATTCTAACATCACCTCAATGAGATTACCAGCTGCTTCTTGCTCGAAACTCTCATAACCTTAACAGAGTATTCAATACATTTTTCTAGGAAAAGGTTACCTAACAAATTTTCCAGTCTTGCACCTGTTCAAAGCACAGGACCTGTTTGATCATGAATGCAGGTACACTATGTGCTTTTTTAAAGCTTTAATAATAACTTTGGGGCTCTAACAATAGTGTTCCTATTATATCTGCAAAGACT
Organism: Gekko gecko; assembly: GCA_029375565.1. Taxonomy (NCBI): domain Eukaryota; kingdom Metazoa; phylum Chordata; class Lepidosauria; order Squamata; family Gekkonidae; genus Gekko; species Gekko gecko. The sequence continues at coordinate 145,434,375 of JAPDNY010000005.1, forward strand.
CTCAAGAGGAGTCCAGATGCAACTTGATGAGCTAAACGGATAAAACAATCCAGCTCAGGATGCCTCAGCAACCAATTTAGGTAAGGTTCAGGGGGAGACATTAAAACTGTTAACCATTCATAGCCTTATTCATTCACTAGCCACATTTGATTAAACACTTTGTGTATATCAGGGGATCTGCAATTAATATTGCAGTGTTGGGTTGAAGAACAGCAACATTTCCAGCCTCATTGATGGCACTACAGCCTGAATTTGAATTGCTTTCAGGAAAAAGATGAAGGATAGTGCCCTTGGCTGTAAAAGGGTGGTTGTCTAAACTACAGTTACACCTGTGTTACAGGTCATTTTCACTCTTGTTTGGTTGTCAAATATTGAGAGGGATGGTGGTGAGATTTTGTTTTTGCACAGAAAGACCTTTAGCCATGCATCTCTGAAAGGTAGAATCTGCTTCGCGAGGTTGATGGGATTTCCACCATTCTGTTAAACAATTTTTATAGAAACTTGCTCTGCCTTAGGAGCCTTTAACATAAGAATATAAGAGAAGCAAATGTTGGATCAGGCCAATGGCCCATCCAGTCCAACACTCTGTGTCACACAGTGGCCAGAAATACCAGGTGCCATCACGAGATCCACCAATGGAGCCAGGACACTAGAAGCCCTCCCACTGTTGACCCTCCCAACCACCAAGAATACAGAGCATCACGTGCCCCGGAGTCCCTATCTATACCTTATGGCTAATAGCCATTGACGGACCTCTGCTCCATATGGTTATCTAATTCCCTCTTGAAGCTGTCCATGCTTGTAGCTGCCACCACCTCCTGTGGCATTGAATTCCATGTGTTAATCACTCTTTGGGTGAAGAAGTACTTCCTTTTATCTGTTCTAACCCAACCGCTCAGCAATTTCATTGAGTGCCCAGAAGTTCTTGCATTGTGAGAAAGGGAGAAAAGTACCTCTTTCTCTACCTGCTCTATCCCATGCATAATCTTATAAACCTTGATCATGTCACCACTCAGCCGTCGTTTCTCCAAGCTAAAGAGCCCCAAGCACTTTAACCATTCTTCATAGGGAAAGTGTTCCAACCCTTTTATCATTCTAGTTGCCCTTTTCTGCACTTTTTTCAGTACTATAAGATCCTTTTTAAGGTGTAGTGACCAGAACTGTACACAATATTCCAAATGAGGTCGCACCATTAATTTATATAGGGGCATTATGATATTGGCTGATCTGTTTTCAATACCCTTCCTAATAATCCCCAGCATAGCATTGGCCTTTTTTATTGCAGTCACACACTGTCTTGACATCATCAGTGAGTACCTACTATGACTCCAAGATCTCTCTCTTGGGCAGTCTCTGCCAATTCAGACCCCATCAACGTGTATTTATATTTAGGATTTTTGGCTCCAATGTACATCACCTTGCACTTGGCCACATTGAACCCCATTTGCCATGTTGACGCCCACTTGCCCATCCTCAACAGATCCCTTTGGAGTGCCTCACAATCCTCCCTGGTTCTCACCACCCCAAACAACTTCGTGTCATCTGCCACTTCACTGTTTACTCCCAACTCCAAATAATTAATGAACAAGTTAAAAACATTGGACAAAGTACTGATCCCTGTGGTACCCCACTACTTACCACCCTCCACTGAGAAAATTGCCCATTTGTATTCACTCTCTGTTTCCTATTAATTAGCCAGTTTTTGATCCACAAAAGGACTTGTCCTTTTATTCCATAATTTTTGAGCTTACGTAGGAGCCTTTGATGAGGAACTTTATTGAAAGCTTTCTGGAAGTCAAAGTAAACAATATCTATTGGGTCCCCCTTGTCCATATGTTTGTTCACCCCCTCAAACAACACTAACTCTTTCTAAAATGACTGCCAGAACTCAAACATATACAGCTTCCAATTCATTCTGTTCCTTTGCATTTCTCCCCCATCCCCACCCATGTTAAGGAATCCAATGTGCAGACTGATAAAATACTGCAACAAAAGCCAGCTGAGATTGAATGAAGATTCTTTTAAAAGTTATTTCAGATATCTTAGCAAATACAATACCACACACATTGACATTGGAACCATTCAAGCCCCATGGTCTGTAAAAGATTTGGAGCTAGAAAATGAAGTAATGGAGACTTGCAATTCATTGGTTTGGTTTTGTAATTCCAAATCCAGTCAGAAACATGGATTGGAAGAACTTCCAAACCATCCTAAATGAAAGCCTGCTGCAAGGCAGCCATATTGTACATTAGAGTCACAGCTAAATTATGCCTTCCATGAATTTTCAGTTTGGAGTTTCCTACTCACATAAAACATCCAAACAATTTTAGGAGACACTGAAGAAGATCAGAAACATTTTTCAGGGAATTTCCCCAGAAATGACACCACTCCACTCTAGGAATTGCTGGAAACTCTATGGTTTTGCCATAATGTTTTCAGCAATTCCTAAAGAGGTGTGACATCACTTCTTTGGTTTTCCCTGGAAGTGATGTCATGCTAGACATCTGATGGCCATTTTTATTTCATTTTTCTACCACCACCAGTCAAAGTGGTGATGGGAAACAGGCTCCAGGGAGTGGGGGATACCTTGCCTCCACCAGGGGACTGGAAATCTTCTGTTAATATTATAGGGCCTAAGGGGTTACATCATCTGTAGGCCTTTGTGATGTACAAGTGACCTGTTTCTGTTGTTTTGCATACTTTTTGTATTTGCATGGTAGGACTGGCACTGGTTAGACTGCTGAATGTTGTAATTTCTTAACAAGGCCAAGTGGTGTCCAATGTGCATTCCAACATTTATTTATCATATTTTTATCCTACCTTTCTTCTAAAGAACACAGGAAAGCATGCATTGTTCTCTTCCTTGCCCCTTTTAATCAGATAACAATCTTGTGAGATGTTTTAGGCCAAGAGATACAGATTTGCCTAAAGTTACCCCTGGACTTCATAGCAGAGTAAGACCTGAATTCAGGATTCCCATTTATAATCTATTTCCCCTGTGCCATTAATAGTCTGGAAGCATCTGATGTAATCCACCTTGAGTCCAAGTGAGAAAGGCAGACTATAAATTATGTAAATAAATGAATGAATAAATAAATACATTTTTGAAGCTAACCAGGTGTGTTCCTAAGTAGTGTCTGAGTGTGCGCCCAATGTAAGCTGCTCTGAGCTCAAGGGGACATGATACCTTGAGTTGTGCAGAGGCACCTCCCAACCATCTTTAAAATACCACTTTTAGGTGTGAATGCGCCTGATTTGGATCAGGATGTGGTGTAAGAGGGGTTTAAACCTTTCCCCATTGCCATTTTCTCAATCTGGACAAACCCAGAAAGGTTGCTGTTTGCTCCAGTGTGGTAAATATGGAGGAGGAGGAGGAGGAGGAGGAGGAGATTGGATTTATACCCTGCCCTTCACTCAGAGTCTCAGAGCAGCTTACAAACTCCTTTCCCTTCCCCTCCCCACAACAGACACCCTGTCAGGTAGGTGGGGCTGAGAGAGCTCTTTCAAGAACTGCTCTTTCAAGGACAGCTCTTGTCAGAACTATGGCTTGCCCAAGATTATCCAGCAGCTGCAAGTGGAGAAGTGGGGAATCAAACCCGGTTCCCCCAGATTAGAGTCTGCACACTTAACCACTACACCAAACTGGCTCTGTATGTTTATTCCAGCAGGGCAAATAGTGGTTCATTAGAGCAATTTCAGATCAGGAAAACAGCATGGAGCAAGGCTTAGCCCCCTTTCTTTCACTGTATTGCTGATCCAAAGCACCATATGTTGTGTATTTATACATAGTTTAAATATTTATTTTCCATCTTTCTCCCTCTCCAAAATGGGACCCAGTGGGATTAATGTAGATTTAAACAATGTTTTGTGTGTGTACAGGGCTGGTGCTACCATTAGGCCAACCTAGGTGACTGCCTGGAGCGCAGACATCAGAGGAGTGTAAAACTGATGGCAGGGTTGCGGTGGGGCTACCAGGCAAGGCTGGTGCATATCTGTAATGTGGAAGAGACTGAATCAACAGGGAGGCTGGAAGTACTTGGTTTACTGCAGGGGGAGGTCAGGGTTCTCTCGGGGGGGGAATGAGAAGTTGGGAGCTCAGAATCCTCTTCCGTTAGGAAGTTATCTGCAAAGTGGGATTCTTCCTCTTGCCTCTCCACTCAATGCTGCAGAGGGAAATGGAGGAAACCCACCCACTCTTGATCCCCACCCAAAGAGCAACCAAGTGGGGGCCCTGGGGAGGGACCAGATTCTCCGCTGTGAAGGAGTCTATGGAGTGTGTTTGAGTGTGCAGGGGGTCTCCCTCTCCTCCTCCTGAGCCAGGGGCAGGTGGCTTGGCTTTGGAGAGACTGCCAAGAGGGTACCGGGTGCCTCTTCTCCCACATAAGAACATAAGAGAAGCCAATGTTGGATCAGGCAAATGATCCATCCAGTCCAACATTCTGTGTCATGCAGTGGCCCTCCTCCTCCACCGCCGCCCTTACTCTGGCACTGGCTTTGGGGCTCAGCCTCCCCCTGGAGGGCTTCCAAAGCCGCCCCAGCTTACAGTTCAAGAGCTCCATCTGACTGTCCGTCTTTTTATGTGGAGGTTGAAGAGGAAGGAGAATCTGGTTAGCAAATGCCAAGCTGGGGGTGGGAGGGTGGTTTGAAGCCCAGCCTCTGCCAGCTGCAGCCCCCACCCTCTCCAGACTCCCTCCTCGCCCCATTCTGGGCTCCTCACTCCCCCCCTTCTCTCTCTCTTGCTCTCAAATTTGACCCCTTGAGTGCAACTAGGAAAAAAAATAGGTCTCTGCACTAAGAACTTTGCAACGGTTCCCACACCTTTCCCTAAAGTTATATGAATTCCCTGCTTACAAGTCAGCAATTGGACTCAGCAACTGTGGCTAGCAGTAGATTACCTCAGCCACAGGTGGCTGAGAGATGGCAAGCTAAATTAATAAACAGGCCGAAGCATCAGCACTGGACCTGAAAGAATTAGTGACAAAATTTGCAAAGGAAAAGGCATGCAAAATGAAATTTTGATGTGCCTGAAATGGAAACACTTAAGAGACTTAAATTTTAACATCACAATTCACAGGATTATTTAAAAGGATTTGTGTGCTAAAACTGTTTTCCATTTGAGAAAGAAAATCAAAGATTGTTGTATTACTTATTCTAGCATTTTTTTTTTAAAAAAGTAGCAATTTTAAGTTTTGTGCTTTTCGTTTTTCCTACAGTTTATCTGTTTTTGAAAATTGGTTAGCATAAGAACATAAGAACATAAGAGAAGCCAATGTTGAAACAGGCCAATGGCCCATCTAGTCCAACACTCTGTCACACAGCGGCCAAAATATACAGTTGCCATCAGGAGGTCCAGCAGTGGGGCCAGGGCACCAGAAGCCCTCCCACTGCTGCCCCCTCCAGCACCAAGAATAGAGTGCATCACCTGCCCCAGACTGAGAGTTCCCATCTATACCCTGTGGCTAATAGCCACTGATGGACTTCTGCTCCATATGTTTATCTAATTCCCTCTTGAAACTGTCCATGCTTGCAGCTGCCACCACCTCCTGTGGCAGTGAATTCCATATGTTAATCACTCTTTGGGTGAAGAAGTATTTCCTTTTATCTGTTCTAACCCGACTGCTCAGCAATTTCATAGAGTGCCCACGAGTTCTTGTATTGTGAGAAAGGGAGAAAAGTACTTCTTTCTCAACCTGCTCAATCCCATTCATAATCTTATAAACCTTGATCATGTCACCTCTCAGCCGTCGTTTCTCCAAGCTAAAGAGCCCCAAGCATTTTAATCTTTCTTCATACGGAAGGTGTTCCAACCCTTTTATCATTCTAGTTGCCCTTCTCTGCACTTTTTCCAATGCTATAATATCCTTTTTGAGATGTGGTGACCAGAACTGTACACAGTATTCCAAATGAGGTCGCACCAATGATTTATACAGGGGCATGATGATACTGGCTGATTTGTTATCAATTCCCTTCCTAATAATCCCCAGCATAGCGTTGGCCTTCTTTATTGCAGCTACACACTGTCTAGACATTTTCAGCGAGTTATCCACTAGGACTCCAAGATCTCTCTCTTGGTCAGTCTCTGCCAGTTCAGACCCCATCAACACGTATTTATATTTAGGATTTTTGGCTCCAATGTGCATCACTTTGCACTTGGCCACATTGAACCCCATTTGCCACGTTGACGCTCACTCACCCATCCTCAACAGATCCCTTTGGAGTGCCTCACACTCCTCCCTGGTTTTCACCACCCTGAACAACTTCGTGTCATCTGCAAATTTAGCCACATCACTGCTTACTCCCAATTCCAAATCATTAATAAACAAGTTAAAAAGCATCGGACCGAGTACTGATCCCTGTGGTACCCCACTGCTTACCACCCTCCACTGAGAAAGTTTCCCATTTATACTCACTCTCTGTTTCCTATTTATAAGCCAGTTTTTGATCCACAAGAGGATTTGTCCTTTTATCCCATGACTATTGAGCTTACTTAGGAGCCTTTGATGAGGAACTGTATCAAAAGCTTTCCGGAAGTCAAGGTAAATAATATCTATTGGGTCCCCCTTGTCCACATGTTTGTTCACTCCCTCAAAAAACACTAACAGGTTAGTGAGACAAGATCTTCCCTTACAGAACCCATGCTGAGTCTGCCTCAATAGTTTTTGTTCATCAATGTGCCTACTAATTTTTTAGCAGTGGGGGGGGCACAAGTAGCTAGCCTTGCCTAGGGTGCAAAAAAGCCTAGCACCAGCCCTGATCAGACCCTTGGTCCATCGAAGTCAGTATGAACTACTCAGGCTGGTGATGGCTTTCCAGAGTTTCAGGCAGATCCTTTAACTGGAGATAGCAGTGATTAAACCTGGCACCTTCTGCATGCCAAGTAGATGCTCTAGCACAACCCCTCCAAAGCACTGAGCCACTTTGAGAGAGACAGTAATAAACTGAAGTTACTTCCACTCCTGGTCTCAGTTTTGTATGCATCACTCCTATCTTCTGACCTATAGCATTAGAAGCTCAAAACACATAAGACTGTTTCATATTATCCCTACTACTCTCACTTGGCACAGTTCAAAGGACAGTATTTCTCTCCATGCAGTCATGATTTTACTGAATCTTGATGGGTGCTTTCCATGTACCATTGCTAAGGAAGTTGTTCATAGATGACGTATCGATTAATATAAGAGCTGCTTAGTTACTTTGGATGCTATGGAAGATGTTGTCACAGGTGTTGAATTCATGTTCTTTGAACATCGTTAGCATGGTATTTAGTTTCTGTTGAGAGCGAATACAGATACTGACTCCCTGTCACTGAAGAGACAGCACACACATTTTAAAAACAAAAATAATGGCATTCAGTGGTGATCAGTAATATGCCTGAAGCCATAGCTGATCCATAGGGTCAGACTGCCTTGGAAAATTACCTTCTTGATTTCACTCATTTAAAATTTAATTTGAAGCTAGGCCCCTTCATGCACCCATCCATAGTGCTAGCCAGGGCTTTTTTTGTAGAAAAAGCCCAGCAGGAACTCATTAGTATAACAGGCCACACCCAACAGCAGAGACTCATTAGCATATTAGGCCACACCCCGACAGCACAGCTCATTAGCGTATTAGGCCACACACCCCATGTCACCAGAAGTATGGTCATCCAGCCACATCCACCTTTTGCTTCTTATTCCGTTTACCTTGTTTGTTGTCAAAACCCAGGGCTTTTTTGGAGCAGGAACTCCTTTGCATGTTAGGCCACACACCCCAAATATGGCCAGTCCTAAGTTTCTGCTGTTGGGTGTGACCTATTATGCTAATGAGTTCCTGCTGGGGGTGGCCAATGTGGGAGCCAGCCAGAACTCCGTTCCTGTGTGTTCCTGCCCAAAAATAGCCCTGGTGCTAGCCATGCCACTGGACTATCAGTGAACTCCAAAACCATAGGTGACACTGTTCACCTGACTTCTCCACCTGTTCTGGGTAGGTCATGACCAAATGCAAAAGACCCTGCTGATTAATGCTGTCCATGTGGATATCATGCAGCACAGCTATCACCTTCTGCATTATTTCTTTTTGTTATTAAAGGTAAGGATTTATAACTAGCAGATTTTTTTCCTCCTAAAAATAGCTGGATTGACAGTATGTAAGTCTAACAATGATCAAATAGAGAAATCTTTTATGGCAGCTTTCAGATGTCTGTAATATTACCTTTCAGATAGTTCATACTCAAGCAACAGTTAGCTACCAGTTAATCAAAGCTAGCTGACTGTCTTTCTGCCAACAGAGAAGCTGAACTGTCCAACAACCTGGAAGACAAATGAGAAAGAGATGGTAAGGATGAAGAGAAATGAGGAAAGAATTGAATGGAAATTTTTAAAAGTTTTTGCTAACTTGTTTCACAAAGTATTTCTTAAATTCCTGTTTTAGTTTTAGTGCTGCTGCCAGAGATCATGGACATTTGAAAATACATATCAGAAAGTGTGCTAAAGTTGAGTATGTGCTGGTTGCCTCTCTTGAAAATTTGACCTAACCTTACTAGTCCCTGGAATATTAGCCATCATCACAAACGCCTTTTAAAAAAACTGACAGATATACACTCTAGACAAAAGAGTACAGTGGTCCCCCTTTCCTCATCTCTCTGTGAGAGTTCACCATACTTTGGGGCACAAGGGAAACTTTTTCTTGCTTGCTTTTTTGAAGCCAGTCAGGAGTTGTTAAGGCCAAAGATTTGATTGCCTTATCTCTTACTTCACAAGCATCAGGCTGCCGAGCTATTAGGAGAATTATTGAACTTATTTTCCAGTCATGTCCTTAAGCCTCTAGAAATTCCACAGAACTTTATGGGGGGGGTCAGGATAAGTTTTTGTATTCAGCCCAGTGACATCTCACTCTTCTGAAAGCCATTTTCTATATTAGAATTCTAAAAATACAAAGACATGGTGGTTAATTCAAGTTGTATTCCCTTGCCCTCAAGCCCATACTTCACTTCTCTCCAAGTCCAAAACAGAATCATTTAATAATATTACCACCATGAGGAATTTTTTTCTTAGTGACAATACTATATAAATATTCACTTTTATCACAAGATACGGTTAAGACACTGAACTGCAGGCTGTGGAAGGTCAGTAGTTCAGCAGTTCGAGACCCGAGAGTGCCGCATGATGGAGTGAGCTCCCGTCTCTAGTTCCAGCTCCTGCCAACCTAGCAGCTCGAAAGCAAGAAATTGCAATTAGATAAATAGGTACCACTTCAGTGGGAAGGTAACAGCATTCCGTGCGCCTTGGTGTTTAGTCATGCCAGCCACATGACCATGGAAACATCTTCGGACAGTGCTGGCTCTTCAGCTTTGAAACGGAGATGAGCACCGCAACCCTAGAGTCAGATTCGACTGGCTTTCGAGCAAGGGAACCTTTACCTTTACCTTACCTGAAATTCTCATATCCTTGTTTGAACTCATCTTGACATTTAAAAAACAAGATGTGATTTATTCACTGTTATGTTCCTCCGAACAAATATTGTACAAGTTATGCTCTGCAGTCATGACACTGAGATGAATACTAAGAATAATACATGTTCAAATAATTTAGGCACTGGGTAGAAATGAAAGCCAAATATTGTTAGACTGATGTCTCCTGAACCTTTTACTCAGGACACTCACTCAGTACAAAGGACGAGTCTGCCTGCTTGTCTCAACAAGGGAAGGGCCAATGATTTTTTAAATATGTTCTATTAATGGATTCTGTATATAAAGAAATCAATTGCACTTTCCATTATAGTTAGTCTCCTGAATTATCATAGAATGACTCACAATCTGCACCTTTAACTTAAGACCAACAAGGCAGGGAGAGGGGTAGATGACTCAGTGGCTTGTGTAAAGTTGTATAGGATCATCCCTACAAAGGGCAGTGCACAGATCTCGCCAGTAGTACAAGCCATATATTTCTGAATCAATTTTATTACTTCTGGAGGAAATTAGAAGATCTATGCCTGTCTCAAAGTTACAGAGGGTCTATAAAGTAGAACTCTTTAAAATGACCTTTGGTTCCTCCATGTAAAGTACTGGGTTCGAAGTCGCAGGTAGTGAAATCAGTTCATAGTTTATTATAAAGCACGAACGTAAGACAAACTAGCAGGACCGGAGTCCTGCTTGAATCCCCAAACATACCACACCCAGCACACACACCCACAACTGTGATAGACTATTTACAGTGTACCTATGCCCATAGGTCTACTCCCAGATTCGGGTGGCCGATTGGTCCGTTCCAGGATCCTAGCTGGCTATTGTCTATCAAGCAAAGCTTTGCTATTTTGCATGACTGCATGCGAGCCCAACCGTGTGTGCAGTCCATGGTTGATACACAACACTCCAGATGGTTGCTTTGTGGGTACCTTGAATTTTAGAGCTCAAAATAGCTCAGCTAGGCTTGCTTTTGGCTTGGCGGTGGCAACAGCACTAGGCAGCTGATCCTCAAGCCCCCCCCCCATCTTCCTTGCCATTCTTTCCTCCTCCCTCTCTGAAGTGCTCACAACAAAACTGGAGCTTTGTAGCAGGTGCTGTCAGTAATGGTTCTGCTTGGATCTGCTTGCTTTTGAACGTGACAGATGCATGGGAAAAGTGCCAAGTCCAATCTTCCGATTCAGGGCAAAGAGGATTAAAAGTGCTAAACCCAATCTCCTGATTCAGGACAAAGAGGACCAAAGTCCTCAAGTCCAGTGTGGCTAAAGGAAGACCCCATGGCAAAGTCTCACTTCTTTGTTCCAATCAAGGGTGCCGCTGCCTTTTTCCAGAAATTCTTTTGGGGTTTTTTTGCTCCACAAGGGCAGGTGAGCAAAGGAAAGGTGGAGGGAGGGCAATTTTTTTCCTTACCTGCAATCAAAGCTTTGGAATACGGCAAGGCAAACTTTCCCCTGAAAAGGAACTCTCAACTGCGCATTCTAGAATAGGGGAGACGTGCCAGGGAGACTTTTGCCCAAACAATCCCACCCTCCAAAAGAAAAAAGAATCTGAAACCCAATGGAGATTAAGATTTTTTTAAAAAAACCTCTCTGATTGGTGGTGGCGATCTACACCAAAGCCCACATGATCTCTGACATCAGCTGGTGAATTTGCATAATGACTGCCCCACAGAAAAAAATATGCCCCACAAGCTAGAAAATCCTGGATAATACTAACCAGATTTGTTCATAATCACACTTCCTGTTTTCAAACTGTGGTTTATATGGGTGCCATGACTGGCATCCACGGGTAATTCTAAACCATGATTAATTCAGGAGGAAAAGGATAAACTTTATCAGAAATAAGTTGGAGGCACCTATGATGATCTCGCCATCTTCCCTCCTTCAGAGGCAATATTTTGCCTGTTTTTCTCTCCCTTTCTAACCAAGCAGTCATTTTTATCTATTTTCTTCCTTTCTGAAGAACAATACTGTCTTACTCTCTCACAGTATAATATTTTGCTGCTGGCTCAGCCCTGGAACCTGAAGGAAGGGATGAGTTCACACCTTTAACTTAAACCACCTTAATGGCACTCAAGGCTTTTTAAAGTTCAAAAATAACAAAATATTTTATTCAACATAGAGGGGAAAGGTCAGGTGAAATCAGGGTGAAATTTCTGAGGTAAATCAGTATAGAAACAGATGACAGTTCATATGTTCCAAGCAACTGAGAGTTTCTTAAGCTTTTCACAGTGACTTAGAATCTTTAAGATGAGAGGCTTTTGTTTCAGTGCTTCCCAAACACTCTAGTATACTTTCTTGAGCATTGTCATGGGTCAGCCAGGACTTGGTAACAGTGAAGACTCCTTAGGAGACGAGGACTCCTCAGAAGAAGAGCCTCAGGAATCAGCTCTGAACCAGCAGAAATCGGCAAGCAAGAACATGAGCTGCAGGCTTGTCAGAGTTCACAGCCAACAGCTGTTGCAGAGCCACCAGCACCTTCAAGCCCTGTTCCAACAGAGGAAACCCAGGTGGTCATTACCAGCCTGCCAGTTTCATCCACACCCTTTGCACAAGGGAGGCTTAGAACAGAGCTTTAGGAAAGACAAGCACACATCTGTTGGCCTGATGCCAGCTGGTTGTTAATGCTGAGTAGCTGCAGGGTCACTCCCAAGAAGCTGGCTGTAAGTAAGACTTTCTAGCAGAGGCCTGTAGAAGCCCGTCAACGGAGACTGCTTGATATGGAAGCAACAAGTTACCAACCACTTGACTCAGTGACCACAGCTCAGAACTCTGCTCTGTTCCTGTGACCCTTGGACTGGTTCTTGACTCTGACATCTTCCTTCCTGTCTAGGTTCCCTTTAAGCTGTGTCAGGCTGCCCTGGTGCACCGATTTACCCTGCCCAGTACAGCAATTTTTACCACAGCACAGGAGAGGCAGGTTTCCAATAGTCATGCTGCACGGATCCATTCTGCTGCTTTGCAAAGTGATTCTGTGTTGTCTCTGAGCCAGCAAGGTTAGTTGGAGTTGAGGGGGAGAGGAGCCAGCCTCAGCAGCGTGCTGGAGATGATCGGGTGGCTTCTGCTGCTTTGCAAAGTGATTCTGTGTTGTGTAGCAGTTTAAGGACTTAAGATGGGCCACTTGCCCATCCAGTCCAATAGTATGTGTCACACACAGTGGCCAAAACCCAGTTGCCATCAGAGTTCCACCAGTGGTGCCAGAAGAACAGAAAGCCCCCCCTCTTGTTTCCCCCCTAGTTTAAAGACTAACAAGACTTTTAGGGTATAAGCTTTTCTGACTCTTGTAAGTTTATACCATGGGAATCTTGTCCAGGTGTTACTGGACTCAAATCCTACTGCAAACAAGCTTGGCTATTCTTTGAAAATATTTTTAAACTCAATCAGGCAATCCACACCATTGAATAAAAATGACACTAGCTTTCCTTACAGGTCTACTGTAGGGGACACTTTGAAAATGTAAGTGAAGGACTTAAATGAGCTATATAAAAGCCAAATTTTAACTCACAATAACAGTATTAACAAAAGAACAAATTTTGAGTCCAGTGGCACCAACAAAAGTGACTTTACTGATATTTTCAGTGTGTGTTGGTCTGCAGAAGAGCAGCTAGATTCAGGTTCATTAGCAGTTCAGAGACCCACAGAATTATTGGGATCTAAGAGAGAGGTTTTAGCTTGATGAATGTTATCAAAACTAATATTAGAAATCGGCTAGATACAGATCACCTGGAGAACTTAATGAGAATTAAACTGCATGTGTCTACTGGGAATAATATTAATATTGACAGTGTTTTCAATTGCTGGAGAAAAGAGAAAGGAAGAGGAGAAAAGTTAAATTAAAACTTTTTTCTGTAATTAGACTTGATACTTTCAGTTATAATGTTTAAATCATTCTTAAAATATAGTTTAAAAGTTCATTCTGAGATTCTTATAAGGTTATGTTTAGATTTTCTATTTGTATGTTTTTTATGTTTGTAAACTGAAATTAAAAAATTGTAACATTGGCTTGCTTACAACTTTTATAGTTTGGCTCACAAAGAAAAATATTTGCACACAAAGAGCTTCAGACTTTAGAGGGAACGTTGCTCCCTGCACTCATGAATGATTTTGGACTGTTGGACCTTGCTTCCTGTATAACACTCTAAACTGGACTCTACTCTTTTGGTAATTGATCTTTTGACTGAACTTTGACTCTGAACCTGGAATTTGGCTTGGACTGACCCTAGATTCTGACAAGTGTATTTGGCTCCTTTGTTTTCCAGAAAGCAGGGATACCCAGTCCAGTACCCAAACTCTTTCACTAAACACACCAATAATCTTCTTGAATTTTAAATGTAAAAGGCAGTTTCTAAACACACCAGAACAGGGATCTCTCCACTCTTCTGAGCTATCTCCCTGTTTTAATTGGGTAGGGAAATTCTTCCCTCACTAGAAGATCTATCCCCTTTTCTGGCCTTCACCTAACTATCCACTCCTCCTGCCAACCTTCCCAGTACTCCATCTGTATTAAACTGCTCTCAGTCATGGCTAAACACAAGTCCTGTCAGTACTCAACCCTTCTCTGACAGGGCTAGACTCAGACTTTGTCAGTATTAGACTCTTCTCAGTCAGGGCTGAATTCAGACTCCCTCTCCTCAGCATTGAGCTCTCAAGTCTTTTTCTGTTCAATTGATGCTAACCAATCAAATTCCTTGGAGCGGCCTGTCACCCAAGGCTCTTTGGCTGTGTGAGGAATCAGCCCTTCAGAGTCCATTACCTGTTTACACATTCTGTCACTGCACCTTTCTTCCCTCCCACCCTCTATCACTTCCTTCTTCTCTACAATTTTTTTTCCATTGTGTTCCAGCCTGGAATACTGTGTTTTTTGCAAATTGGAGGCCAGATTTGTGAATCATGGATTTGACCATGGTTTCTGGTTCTGCCTTGTGGATTGAGGAGGGAAGAATAGTGACCCTTCTTCCCCCACAGTCTGCCACCTGTGTAGACCATGCCTTAGACCTTCTGTTTCACAGCTACCCATCTCCTAAACACCATTCTATTTCCTGCTGTTCTAGCTCACTTTCCATTACTGCAGACACACTTTCTACTTTCCAACACTCCCTTCCAATAGCCCTCTTTCTTTTTTACTTCTTTCCTCCCTTTCTGAGGCCAGGCAACCATACCTTTTCACTTTAACCTTTCTTTGCTTGAACAGGAGCACTCAAATTTTCTAGGGTTCTCATCTACAAATAGTTTACAGAGCTGGGGGAAATAAATGAGTCCCACACATGCAGGGTTGCATTCTGTAAAGTTTACTGAAACATCCAAGAAGCATTAGCTAAGTATAGGCCTTTTGGGAGCACAGAGACCTTCTGGACATAGGGTTGCTAGGTCTGGATTGGGAAATACCTGGGGATTTAGGGGGTGGAGCCTGAGGAGGGCAAGGTTTGGAAGGAGAGGGACTTCAATGAAGCATAATGCCATAGAGTCCACCTTCCAAACTGGCCATTTTTTCCCAGTGAACTGATCTCTGTCACCTGGAGATTAATTGTAATAGTGGGAGATCTCCAGCTACCATCTGGAGATTGCTAACTCTGTCTGGATACTTTCACAAAAATGTCAAAGGCATGCCCACACCCATGGCCATTGACAGCACACTGCCAACTACCTCCACGTAGTGATACAAAAGCTAAGAAGCAGATTCCTTTTGTGCTGGAAGTAAAGTTGCCAGCCTCCTTGTGAAGCCTGGAGATCTCCCAGAATTATGACTGATTTCCAAATAGCACAGTTAAGTTTCTGTGGAGAAAAAGGCTGCTTTGGAGGGTGGATTCTGTAGCATTATACTCAGCTGAGCTCTTTCTCTTTCCCAAGCCCTGCCCTCCCAGGTTCCACCCCTCAAATCTCCAGGAATTTCCCAACCTAGAGTTGGCAACCTTAGCTGGAAGAGGCTCCACAGTAAGAAGGTTCACAGGCTCTGACTATAATGTCATTACTAATAATAAATAGTCAAGAGGTCTCTAAGTTTGCTCCACCCATCCCTGTACCTGGATGGCCCTGGATAGTCCCGTCTCATCAGATCTCAGAAGCAAAGCAGGGTTGGTCCTGGTTAGTATTTGGATGGGAGACCACCAAGGAAGTCCAAGGTTGCCATGCAGAGGCAGGCAATGGCAAACCACTTCTCTTCAACTTCTGCCTTGAAAACCCTACAGAGTCACCATTAAGTCAGCTGCAGTTTGACAGCAATTTCTGCTGCCATATCTGAAGGACTGGCAAAAATGGGGACAAGTATGCCATAACAACCTACAAGCCTCTAGACAACACCATGCTTCTAACAGCATTGTGAGAAGTATGTAAGGACCCAGACGTTATTTGAACCTTTCAGGTTCATTTCAGAGTCCACAACCGTCACATGGAGTCTAAAATGATAACAAAAAATGCTCCCTGACCAAAAAAATAAAAATAAAATCTGTATATCTATACAAGATTCAGACTTGCTACCCCTATAAGACCATACAAAACCAATTTATGCATACAATAGACCCTAGGTAACAGCTGGTGTTTCCACCTGCTACCTGTCTACTGTATGTTTATCCTGCACTTACTCTGAGGAGCTCAGGGTGGCAAATAGGTAGTGTGAGGCCAAGAGAGTGTGACAGGCTCAATATCATCCAAGCTTCATTGCAGTGTTGGTATTTGAACCAGGACACCTAGATACTAGCCTAACAACATTGGCTGTCATCACTGATTACCCATTACATCATAAATGCATGGTGCCATACAGGGATGGACAGCAGAACAGTAATTGGAAAAATCCAATGGCAATTCACCTATATTTTTCTATTTTCTATCACCTTCTAAGGCAGTTTGTTCAGGGCACCTTGCCAAAGATGCACTTCCATGGAATGGTTAATAAATGAATTGCTGACTTGCACTGTAACAAAATGTATATATTTTAAGCTTTGAAATGCAATCACAGTACTTGAGGCTACATTTCCGCACACTGGAGTATAGGTGTGACCCTTGCCGTAAATAAGAAGCTCACTCAGATAGCAATAGATGCAGTTCAGCTATTTGTATTGTATGGATAAAGCTCTTGGGATAATAATGTTTTGTATGTGTATTTGCTTTCCCATAATCTTCCTGAATCAATTTATTTTTCTTTCTCTTCATCATTCACTATCATTATAGTTTGCATTACCATGAAAAACATCAAATCCATAAGCATCTAATATGATAGCTGCAATGAGAAAGAATGCCAGGGAAAAAAAAGATATATTACTGGCAGACCAACGGGGGTGTGGATGGGGTAGGGAATAGTACTGTTCCTCCTCTATGATGCTTCTTCCATATTGTTCAATTATTAGCTCATCTCCATAAGTCATGCTGGTGAAAATACAACTATCAATGTTCATAATCCTGTCGCTAACAAAAATTCTTACATACATAATGATGCACTACATAAATGTTAAGTATGCAACTCAACGACGATTTGATTTCAGCAAGTGATTTCAGCTTTATTGGTAACAGCAGATTCCAACTTGGAACAACAAGTGGAGCACAGCTCCCTTTTTAAACCATCCTGGGCTGTCAAAGCCACAGCCATAATAAGTTCACATCCAATCATATTACAGCGATAAAGTCCAATCAGGTTTGTTCCCTCTTTGCAACATATTTACACTCTGTTTGGCTGTTTCACACAATTCCACAGGAGTGGCCAATAGGAATGTTTCAGCTTACAAGCCTTCACATAACTCAAGCTTTACATGGTAAAGAATATGCAGCGTTCACTTATGTCAGTACATAACAATTCCTCCCCCCTAAGATGGAACATTCCCCTGCCACACATAATCCTTTAGGTAGGGGGGGACGCAACGGTTTCTCTGAGACCGGTGCAGCAGTCTTTGCTCCTGAGGTGGTGGAGTGTTGGTGTTGTCGGGGACCGTGGCAACCTCTCTCATAGGAGAGACAGGGGGAACAAAGGCAGGGGTCTCAGGTTCTGGAGTTGGGGTCTGCCCAGACTCCGGTTCCCGTTCGGCAGCACTCACCTCCTTGTTGGAAGGCCCCCCCTGCTCGACTGGGAGCAACTCAGGTTCAGGCATTGACTCGGCGCTTGAGTCTGCCCACTGCTCCCTGAGTTGGTCTATGTGGTGGTATATTTCCTGACTGTTGGGAAGCTGGACCACATACGACCTGGACCCTGCAACCCTGGTGACTATGGCCGGTAGCCACCGATGCCCTTCCGCATGGTTGTGGGCAAACACCTTGTCCCCACACTGGAACACTCTCCCCTGTGCTGGAACCTCAGACCACTGCTTAGACTGGTCTAAGTCTGGGTGCAGGCGGTCTAAGAGGGAAGCCAGTTTCCTCCCCATTAACAGCTCTGCTGGGCTCCTCCCAGTGGCAGAGCAGGGCATGATATGTTGCCTCAATAGGAAAGAGGCTATCTTTTGGCTCCAATCCCCACAAGTCAGGCTCCCCAGTGACTCCTTCACCGTCCGAACCATCTGCTTGGCCTGGCCGTTGGAGGCAGGATGGAATGGGGCCGAAGTCAGATGGTGGATTAGATTGTCCTTCAAGAACCCCTCAAACTCAGTGGACATGAACTGTGGCCGGTTGTCCGAGACCAAACAGTCCGGCAGCCCGTGGGTTGCAAACAACTTACGAAGGGCATTGATAACTGCCCCTGACCCAGTCGAATGCATATGTACAATTTCAAGCCATTTAGAAAAGGCATTGACAATAATAAGAAACATTTGTCCCTGGTGGGGACCCGCAAAATCAATATGGAGGCAGGACCACGGCCTCCGTGACTTCTCCCATGGCTGAATGGGAGCCTGAGGTGGTTCCGGGCATGACTGTTGGCACAACATACAGCTTTTAACCCACACCTCGATGTCCTCATCCAGTTTGGGCCACCACACATACCCACGAGCGAGGGCCCTCATGTGTACCATGCCCGGGTGGCCAGCATGTAAGGCCTCTAAAACTATCTCCCCCAGCCTGGTGGGAATCACCACCAAACTCCCCCAAAGCAGACAACCCTTTGCAACCGAAAGTTCGTTTCGGCACAAAATGAATGGTTTAAACTCTGGCTCCATTTTTCCCACCAGCCACCCCCTCCATGCCCAATTAAGGACACGGGCTAGCACAGGGTCCTTTGCCGATGCACTGGCAATGTCCGAGGAGGTGACCGGTGCCTCCAGGAGTTCCTCCAAAGCCAAAACGTCCAGTTCAGGATTGGAGCTAGAGTCAGTTGATGGTGCGGGGCAGCGGCTAAGGGCGTCGGCATGCCCAATAGCCTTCCCCGGTCGGTGCTCTAGGTCGAAGTTGTAGGCAGATAAGAACACTGCCCACCTCAACATCCATGGGGAAAGGATGTTTGGAGTCTGTTGGTCTGGAGAGAAAATGCCCAGAAGCGGTTTATGATTGGTTACAAGGAGGCACCGTTGCCCATACACAAAGTTATGGAACTTCTTAATCCCTGCAATTAGGGTGAGGTCCTCCTTGTCGATCTGGGCATAGTTTTTCTCTGCTGCAGTGAGGGACCACGAATAGAATGCAATTGGCGCCTCAGTGCTGTCCGGCATCAGGTGACTTAGCACAGCACCCACCCCGTAAGGGGACGTGTCAGCAGCCAATACTAACAGTTTGTCCTCGTCAAAGTACGTAAGCACTGCATCAGACGATAACAGGTCCTTTACTGCTTCGAAGGCTCGCCTTTGCCGATCACCCCACTCCCACTTCGCATTTTTGTGCAGCAGGGCATGCAGGGGTCCTGCCACTGATGCCTTGTGTGGCAGGAACACATGATAAAAGTTTAAGATGCCCAAGAATGACTGTAGGTCTTTCTTGGACTTAGGTGGGGGTGCGTTCTTGATAGTGGCGACCTTGTCTGGCAAGGGGTGGACCCCATCTGCATCGATCAGAAACCCCAGGAACTCAACCTTTTCCACATCGACAACACATTTAGAGTGCTTCACACACAACCCAGCATCCTTAAAACGACCCAATACTGCTCGCAGATGAGCCATTAGTTCACATTCATCGGTACCAGCTATTAAAACATCATCAAAATAGGGTACAACACCAGGTAGCCCACACAGGAACCCCTCCATTAACACTTGAAAAATACCCAGGGCAACATTTACCCCAAATTGCAAACGTTTGACCTTGAATGCCCCTTTGTGGGTCACGATCATTTGGGCTTCAGCACTTGCATCGTCGACGGGCAACTGCTGATAAGCTTGAGCTAAGTCAAGCTTAGCAAAAACCTTACCTCCTCCCAGTGATGCCAACACATGACTGATCACAGGCACTGGGTAGGAGTGTTGTTGAAGAGCTTTGTTGACAGTACATTTATAATTGGCGCAGATACATATTGAGCCATGGGCCTTTACAGGCATTATGATGGGGGTTTCCCATCTACCATAGGGCACTGGTTCAAGGATACCCTGATTCACCAGTTTGTCTAATTCAGACTCGATTTTTGCTTTCAAAGCAAGGGGTACCTTCCTATACTTCAGCCGTACTGGACGCACTGAAGGGTCTAATGCAAAAGAGACCAGGGGGCTGGTGTATGTGCCAAGCCCCTCCCCAAACACATCAGGATTCTTTGCTTCTGGAAGAAGAAGAGGGTGAGCTGCATGGAAACGAGCAGGTCCTGTTTGTAAGTGGTGCAGCACAGCAGGACCCTACCCCTGAAGCGCTAAAATGGTGAGCAATTACCCCTCCCTCTTCTTTGTGACTGTAATTATAATGAATCCAGTGATGATGACCCACATCAGGGTCCGAGCCCTCATTGACTCTGGGTGCGGGAGGGACTTGATAAACCCATCCCTGGTAATGGGGCTAGAAGCAGCGGTTACCAGTCTGAAGGACCCCATCACCTTTACACAAATGGATGGGTCACCGATGAAAGAGCCCTGCCGGTTCGAGACCATCCCCTTACGGGTGGGCGCTGGGGAACATTGGGAACTCCGTTCATTTGTGGTAGCCCCACAAGCCCAGTTCCCACTGGTTCTGGGTAGTCCGTGGCTACACAGTCATGATCCTTATATTCTTTGGGAAGAAGGGAAAGTGCGTTTCATTTCCCCAAAGTGTACAGAGCATAAGTGGGACCCATTGTGGGGGACCCCTCCCGACAACGATCCACCCCGAGCCTGCCTAGTGACAGAGGACATTAACCACATTCCCATAGAATACAGGCACTTGGCTCGTGTTTTCGAGGAAGAAGAGGCAGATGAACTGCCCCCCCACCGTAACGCAGACTGTGCTATAGAGATTCTCCCAGGGCAGAAATTGCCTAGAGGGAAAATATACGCCATGAGTCCCATGGAAAAAGAGGAGCTACATAGGTTCATCGAAAAGAACCTAGCGCGTGGATTTATTCGACCAGCTTCATCCCCCTTTGCGGCCCCAGTGTTGTTTTGTAAAAAGAAAGATGGGGGACTGAGACTTTGCACTGATTATCGGGGTCTTAATGCAGTTTCAGCCACCAATGCCTATCCCATGCCCCTCATCAAAGACCTGTTAGCAGAGGTGGCGAAGGGGAAGGTGTTTTCTAAATTGGATTTGCGCAATGCCTACTTCCGAGTCCGCATTAGACAAGGGGATGAACACAAGACTGCCTTTAATACCCCTCTGGGGCAATTTGAATACCGAGTCATGCCTTTTGGATTGCAAGGGGCTCCTGGGGTATTCATGAACTTAATAAATGAGGTGCAGCATGATACTTGGATGATATCTTGGTTTACAGCCCAGATCTAAAAACACACATCAAACTGCTCCGGGAGGCACTGGCCAGGTTGTTAGAGCACAAACTGTTTGTCAAACTGTCCAAGTGTGAATTTCATCAAAAGCGCATTGACTTCCTGGGTTATCGCATATCCCCAGATGGCTTGGAAATGGACCCTAAAAAGGTCCAAGATGTATTAGCTTGGGAACCCCCCAAGACCCGGCGACAGCTCCAGAGTTTCCTTGGCTTCACCAACTTTTACCGCCAATTTTTGCCCCACTTTGCCCAGGTCGCCCTCCCTCTCACAGATCTACTCAAAACTAAGGGGAGGGGGGCAAAAGCATCCCAGCCGGGAGCTCACTTAGATTGGACACCTCAGTGCCAACAAGCGTTCGACCAACTTAAACATTTGTTCACCTCTGAACCAGTGCTGGTGCACCCAGATGAAACCAAGAAATTCATTGTCCAAGTAGACGCCTCAGACACTGCTATGGGAGGGGCGATCTTGCAGGAGGATGCCCAGGGGCACCTCCACCCCCTGGCCTATGTGTCTCGAAAATTTAATGAAACTGAGAGGTTTTGGCCCATTTGGGACAAGGAAGCAGCTTCCATCCGCTTGGCTCTCCTCACCTGGCGACACTGGCTGGAAGGAGCCCGAGTCCCATTTGAAATTTGGACTGACCATAAGAATCTAGAGGTACTACGGAAGCCCCGGGTTCTAAATGCCAAGCAGTTCCGATGGGCTGAGTTTTTATCCAAATTCCAATTCACCCTACACCACTTTCCAGGTAAATCTAACCATTTGGCGGATGCTCTCTCACGCCTACCCCAACATGATAGCAAAAAACAGAGGTGAGAGAGTCATTTTTCACCTCGGATCAACTGACCGGGGTGGTAGTGACCTGCAAACAGAGCCGGCTAGATCCAGTTCCCACAACCCCGGGGGTACCTTGGGAAGAGCGTTTTGCTAAAGCTGTAACAGATCAAGGAAGGGAAGAACTACAAGCTCGGGGAGATATGGTATGCAAACCCAATGGCTGCTGGTACAAGGGGAATAAACTTTTCGTCCCTGAAAGCACACGAAAGCAGGTATTGCAGTCCGCCCATGATCTGAAACCTGCAGGACACTTCGGGTATGTGAAATCATTGCACCTTTTGCAACGCAACTTCTGGTGGCCCCGAATGAAGAAGGATTTGTCATTGTACATACAATCCTGCCCAACGTGTAGCCGGTGCAAACCCAGAGTAGGAAAACCCCCGGGACTCCTGCAGCCGTTGCCCACACCAAGCCGTCCCTGGGAAGTTATTTCTATGGACTTTATTACCGACCGACCTCCTAGCAAACATATGACTGTCATTTGGGTGGTGGTCGACCTGTTTTCTAAGCAGACACACTTTGTACCATTTTCTGGTTTGCCAACAGCCAAGGTCTTGGCTAAGGTCTTTTTGCAACACATTGCTCGGCTCCACACCTTGCCAATCAAAATAATATCCAACCGCGGTGTTCAGTTTGTTTCAAAATTATGGACTGAATTAATGGCCCTCATGGGTATAGAACGTGCTTTGAGCAGTGCATACCACCCGGAAACTGATGGCCAAACGGAAAGGGTGAACCAAACTCTGGAACAATATTTACGTTGTTTCACCACCTATCAACAAGACAATTGGGTGGATTTATTACCGTTGGCAGAATTTGCATACAATAACTCTTGGCATGCTTCTACCAGAATGTCTCCATTCAAAGCCGCCTTGGGCTATGATAGCCCCCCTCTCCCTTTTTTGAAACTGGGGGGAACAGGGGGGAGAGCCACAGATTGGTGTAAGACTTTTCGTGAATCATGGCCAGTGATTGCAGAAGCGTTAAACGACGCCAAAGCTCAGTATAAAAAACAGGCTGATAGGAAATGGGCGGTGGGATGGGACCTTCAGCCTGGTGACTATGTGTACCTATCTACTAAAAACTTGCGACTACCCCAAGCATCGAGAAAGCTGGCTTGGAAATATATTGGTCCATTCAGGATTATCCGTTGTATCAATAAAGTTACTGTCCAGTTGGATCTGCCTAAAGCACAAAACGCTTCATCCCATCTTCCATTTCAGCCTCCTCAAACCAGCATTTCCCCGACTAAGTGGCATCCTGAGTATCCTGCACCCCCCCCCCGCTGATGGTGGATGGAGAGGAACATTATGAACTGGCTGACATCCTGGACTCGAAACTAATAAGGGGACAATTATATTATTTGGTAGAGTGGGTCCACTTTGGGCCCCAACATTGAGAATGGGTGAAAGTTGCTGATATCCGTGCACCTGAACTCCTCAAAGACTTTCACTCTCGCTTCCCGGCGAAACTGGGCAGCCCCTTATTTTCCCCTTCCTGAGTGGTGGGTGGGAGGTATTTTGGGAAGGGCAGAGTGTCAGAAATGTCTGTTTGCTATTTCACACTGAGTCCATTGTTCTGTGTTCCCTATCTCGTCCCTGCACTGCGCTTGCGTAGGTATGCTTGCTGTAACGTGGGAGCTTCTTCTCTGCTGCTCGTTCTTATCATGGTGGCCTTGAATGCAGGCTTTGGGCTATTCTTAAGCTTATGAGAATTTTCCAGTCCTGTGAAGATGAGGGGAGGAGGGAGTCGTCTCCCGCCCATTAAGTAACTCTCCCGCTGGGAGTTTCCTGCGTGCGCGCTTACATTCTATTTGCTAGTTGCATTTTGCATCACACTATAACATTGCTTGAGCAGCTTGTCCCGCCATTCCTGACAATGACCCTCCACTTTGGGTTTTAGCACTGTATTCCAATAAAGCCCTTCTTAACCTAAGAATGCTTGGATCTACTTGCTTTTGAACCTGACAGGTAGGTCTTCAGTTATCTTCTTAATCAATCTGACACACAGAGCTGAACTGCACATTTAGTGAAGTTTAATGGCAACATTGCCATTACCTTCAATGAAACACGGTTCTCACTCCAGGAATTAACTGCAATCTTAACTACAGCTGTCTCTGGAGCTCTGTTGTAATAGTAAGGGCCAGAAACTGAAGAAATCATGAAGCAGTCACCAAACCCAGAAGCTGTTATGGAGTAGAGAGGGGAAAGAAAGGAACTAAAACACTCTACAATAATTAGTCAGCATCTGTCAAGAGTAGCTGCTCATAGTTACTCTTTCTATATTCTAACACTAGGAGTAAGGCCCATTGTGGAAATAAATACAACTGTCTCTAGAAAGAGGCTCTGGGAGAGTGCCCTGGCTTTGAGCACACAGTGTGCATTTGCTGTGGCGAACTCAGCAGGGTATAATGACAGAGACCACCATTTTCTCCAGAGGAACTGATCTCTGCTACCTGAAGAGCAGTTGTAGTTTTGAGTGATCTCCAGCCCTCACCTGGAGATTGGCAATAATTATTACCCAGGAGGAAATGGCTGGTTTGGAGGGTGAAGTCTATGGCATTCTACATGCCTGAGGTCCAACCCCTCCTCAAACCCCACCCTCTCCAGGCTCCACCCCTCAAATCCCCAGGAATTTGCCAACGTCGAGTCGGCAACCCCATCTCCTTCCCAGCTAACCATCAACCTACTGTTATCTGCCCCTCTGACTTCAGCTGACTTCTGCCCTCTCTCCTGCAGAGCAGTTGTAATTCTGTGGTCTCCAGCCCTCACATGGAGATTGGCAACAATGGTTCCCATGAGGGACTGGCTGGTTTGAAGGGTGGAGTCTATGGCATTGTACCTCTCTGAGACCCCACCCCTCCTCAAACCTCACCATCTCCAGGCTCTACCCCTCAAATCTTCAGAAATTTCCCAACTTGGAGGTTGCAACCCTATCTCCCTCCTAGCCAATTGTCAACCTACCGTTATCTGCCCCCTGACTTCAGCTTTCCATCTCCTCCCCCTCCCTTCTGGAGAGCAGTTGTAATTCTGATTGATCTCCAGCCCCCACCTGGAGATTGGCAACAATGGTTCCCCAGGATGGAATGGCTAGTTTGATGGGTGGAGTCTATGGCATTGTACCTGTCTGAGGTCCCACCCCTCCTGAAACCTCACCCTCTTCAGGCTCCATCCCTCAAATCTCCAGGAATTTCCCATCTGGAGTTGGCAACCCTATCAGGACTGGCCCCAATGAGTTTTCTCTCAAAGGCCAAAACAGGTGACAGGACCAAGCTTGGTTGCCTACCAACAGGCACTGAGGGGAAAGTAGGGTTGACAGCTCTAGGTAGGGAAATACCTGGAGATTTAGGGGGGTTGGAGCCTGTGGAGGGCAGCATTGGGGGGCGGAAAGACTCATTAGGGTATAATGTCATAGGGTCTAACCTCCAAAGCAGCCATTTTCTACAGGGGAACTGATCTCGGTCATCTGGAGATCAATTGTAACAGCAGGAGAACTCCAGGTCCCACCTGGAGATTGGCAACCCTAGAGGAAAGACAGCTGCACAGCAAGGGGTGGAAGAGAATGGTTTGATGGCCACTGGGCCAAGATTGGCTACAATAGTTCCCCAGGAGAAAATGGCTGGTTTGGAGGGTGGAGTCTATGGCACTGTACCTGTTTGAGGTCCCACCCCTCCTCAAACCTCACAATCTCTGGGCTCCACCCCTCAAATCTCCAGGAATTTCCATACCTATAGTTGGCAACTTTATCTCATGGTGTGTGGGGGGCAGCCTCTTCCTAGGCAAAATTCTGTCTTTCTCATTAGCAGGGAGAAAAGCAGTTTACTTCATTCTTTTCGGCTTTGTGATCTCTACAGCAACCCTGTAAGGCAGGTTAGGCAAAAAGTCTCCGGCTGGTCCGAAATCACCCGGACAGTTTCCATAGGGATGCTCCTGCTGAACAGGAGCAAGCAGCCAGGCCTAGGGTTGCTATTGCCAACAGAGACAAATTGATGCAAAGGAGGATGGAAAAGTCTCCATATCTCTATTTTGCTTTCAATTGGTTTTGATGCCAGTAGAGTGAGAAAATGCCAGAGGCTCTGGGTGGGTGCCCCATGGTAAATGCACGAAACAATTCCTAAAGATTTTCCACTGTGTCGATAAATCATTTTCTACACTCACAGCATCCCCTGCCAGAATTAGTACCAAAGCTTTTTTTGCCTTGTGGTATTCTGCTTGTCTTGACACCTGTCTTTTTTGTGGTGTGGCATGGTTGTGTGATTGGGTTTGTTTCTTTTGAAGGGGAAGTGTTGTGAGTGAGGACATATTTCACCTCAGAATACAATAGGTTGCATAAACAACTGACAATTCCAACTGTCTTGGGGGGGGAGTTTGAGGTGCGAAATGGAGTGAAGTCCAATCAGCTTTCATATGCAAATGAGCTTGAAATGCTGGCCCAATCAGAGAAGAGTGGCCTAGGTTGCAGTGGGTGGGAGAGAACTTGGGCAATGCAGCTAGTGTATACGGACAGCTTCTGAGTGACATACCAGGGATCGAACTGATTCTGCCAAGCTTAGAATCTTGCCAGACCACTACCCTTTGAAGCACAGGTAATATATGGCAATATTTCCAATACTAGGGAGCAAAGCCCGTTATGGTGGAAGACAACAGGACCTAGAAAGGAAGGGAGGGAGGTGGAAGGGAAGGAGGGTTGGAGGAAGGAAGGAAGGAAGGAAGGAAGGAAGGAAGGAAGGAAGGAAGGAAGGAAGGAAGGAAGGAAGGAAGGAAGGAAGGAATAGGGGGAAGAGTGAAAGAAAGGAGAGAGGAAGAAATGAAAAGGGGGAAAGGAAGGGAAGAGGGGCAGAAAAGGGCTTCTCTGGGCTCAGAGAAGGCCTTTTCTCTCCCCCACACACCATCCCTGGGCCTTCTATGGGGGCAGTAGACAGTGTGTGAGGGGAAAAGGGCTTCTCTGGGCCTAATGCCCCCATAGAAGGCAAAGGGGATGGTGTGTGGGGGACGGAAAAGGCCTTCTCTGGGCCTAGTGCCCTGATAGAAGGCCCAGGGGATGGTGTGTGGGGGACGGAAAAGGCCTTCTCAGGGCCTAGTGCCCCGATAGAAGGCCCAGGGGATGGTGTGTGGGGGACGTAAAAGGCCTTCTCTAGGCCTAGGGCCCTCATAGAAGGCCCAGGGGATGGCATGTGGGGGACGGAAAAGGCCTTCTCTGGGCCTAGTGCCCAATAGAAAGCCCAGGGGATGGTGTGTGGGGGGCAGAAAAGGCCTTCTCAGGGCCTAGTACCCCCATAGAAGGCCCAGGGGATGGCGTCTAGGGGATGGAAAAGGCCTTCTCTAGGCCTACTGCCCCCAGAGAAGGCCCAGGGGATGGCGTGTGGAAGGCCTTCTCTGGGCCTATTGCCCCCATAGAAGGGCCAGGGGATGGCGTGTGGGGGACGGAAAGGACTTCTCTGAGCCTCATGCCCCATAGAAGGCACAGGGGATGGCGTGTGGGGGGCAGAAAAGACCTTCTCTGGGCCTAGTGCCCCATACAAGTCCCAGGAGATGGCCTGTGGGGGCGGAAAAGTCCTTTTCTAGGCCTAGTGCCCCAAAGAAGGCCCAAGGCATGGCATGTGGGGGATGGAAAATGGCTTCTCTCGACCTACTGCCCCCATAGAAGGCCCAGGGAATGGTGTGTGGGGGACACAAAATGGCTTCTCTTGGCCTACTGCCCCCACAGAAGGCCCAGGGGATGGTGTGTGGGGGAAGGAAAAGGCCTTCTCTGGGCCTACTGCCCCCATAGAAGGCCCAGGGGGTAGTGTGTGGGGGACGGAAAAGGCCTTCTTTGGGCCTAGTGCCCCATAGAAGGCCCAGGGGATGGCGTGTGGGGGACGGAAAAGGGCTTCTCTGGGCCTAGTGCCCCATAGAAGGCCCAGGGAATGGCGTGTGGGGGACGGAAAAGGGCTTCTTTGGGCTTAGTGCCCCATAGAAAGCCTTGGGGATGGCGTGTGTGGGGCAGAAAAGGCATTCTCAGGGCCTAGTGCCCCATAGAAGGCCCAGGAGATGGCGTGTGGATGACGGAAAAGGCCTTCTCTGGGCCTACTGCCCCCCTAGATGGACCAGGGGATGGTGTGTGGAAGGCCTTCTCTGGGCCTATTGCCCCCATAGAAGCCCCAGGGGATGGCGTGTGGGGGGCAGAAAAGGCCTTCTCTGGGCCTACTGCCCCATACAAGGCCCAGGGGATGGTGTGAGGGGGGCGGAAAAGGCCTTCTCTGGGCCGAATGCCCCATAGAAGGCCGAGGGGATGGCGTGTGGGGGACGGAAAAGTCCTTCTCTGAGCCTAGTGTCACATAGAATGTCCAGGGGATGGCCTGTGGGGGGCAGAAAAGGCCTTCTCTGGGCCTAGTGCCCCATCGAAGGCCCAGGGGAAGGCGTGTCGGGGGACGGAAAAGGCCTTCTCTGGGCCTAGTTCCCCTATAGAAGGCCCAGAGGATGGCATGTGGGGGACGGAAAATGGCCTTCTCTGGGCCTAGTGCCCCATAGAAAGCCCAGGGGATGGTCTGTGGGGGGCAGAAAAGGACCTTCTCTGGGCCTAGTGCACCCATAGAAGGCCCAGGGGATGGCGTGTGGGAGACGGAAAAGGCCTTCTCTGGGCCTACTGCCCCGATAGAATGCCCAGGGGATGATGTGTGGGGGATGGAAAAGGGCTTCTCTGGGCCTACTGCCACCATAGAAGGCCCAGGGGATGGCGTGTGGGGGACGGAAAATGGCCTTCTCTGGGCCTAGTGCCCCCATAGAAGGCCCAGGAGATGGCGTGTGGGGGACAGAAAAGGGCTTCTTCTGGGCCGAGTGCCCCTATAGAAGGCCCAGGGAATGGCGTGTGGGGGCGGAAAAGGCCTTCTCTGGGCCTAGTGCCCCATAGAATGTCCAGAGGATGGCATGTGGGGGCAGAAAAGGCCTTCTCTGGGCCTAGTGCCCCATCTAAGGCCAAGGGGAAGGTGTGTCAAGGGCGGAAGAGGCCTTCTCTGGGCCTAGTTCCCCATAGAAGGCCCAGGGGATGGCATGTGGGGGACGGAAAAGGCCTTCTCTGAGCCTAGTGTCCCATAGAAAGCCCAGGGGATCGCCTGTGGGGGGCAGAAAGGACCTTCTCTGGGCCTAGTAAACCCATAGAAGGCCCAGGGGATGGCGTGTGGGAGACGGAAAAGGCCTTATTTGGGCCTAGTGCCTCATAGAATGCCCAAGGGATGGCGTGTGGCGGATGGAAAAGGGCTTCTTTCGGCCTACTGCCCCCATATAAGGCCCAGGGGATGGTGTGTGGGTGACACAAAATGGCTTCTCTGGGCCTACTGACCCCATAGAAGGCCCAGGGGATGGTGTGTGGGGGAAGAAAATGGCCTTCTCTGGGCCTACTGCCCCCATAGAAAGCCCAGGGGATGGCGTGTAGCGGGATGGAAAAGGGCTTCTCTGGGCCTAGTGCCCCATAGAAGGCCCAGGGGATGGCGTGTGGGGGCAGAAAAGGCCTTCTCTGGGCCTACTGCCCACATAGAAGGCCCAGGGGATGGTTTGCGTGGGGCGGAAGAGACCTTCTCTGGGCCTAATGACCCATAGAAGGCCCAGGGGATGGTGTGTGGGGACGGAAAAGGCCTTCTCTAGGCCTAGGGCCCCCATAGAAGGCCCAGGGGATGGCGTGTGGAGGGCAGAAAAGGCCTTCTCTGGGCCTAGTGCCCCGATAGAAGGCCCAGGGGATGGCATGTGGGGGACGGAAAAGGCCTTCTCAGGGCCTAGTGCCCCGATAGAAGGCCCAGGGGATGGTGTGTGGGGGACGGAAAAGGCCTTCTCTAGGCCTAGGGCCCCCATAGAAGGCCCAGGGGATGGCATGTGGGGGATGGAAAAGGCCTTCTCTGGGCCTAGTGCCCAATAGAAAGCCCAGGGGATGGTGTGTGGAGGGCAGAGAAGGCCTTCTCAGGGCCTAGTGCCCCCATAGAAGGCCCAGGGGATGGCGTGTAGGGGACGGAAAAGGCCTTCTCTGGGCCTACTGCCCCCAGAGAAGGCCCAGGGGATGGCGTGTGGAAGGCCTTCTCTGGGCCTATTGCCCCCATAGAAGGGCCAGGGGATGGCGTGTGTGGGGCGGAAAGGACTTCTCTGAGCCTCATGCCCCATAGAAAGCACTAGGGGATGGCGTGTGGGGGCAGAAAAGGCCTTCTCAGGGCCTAGTGCCCCATAGAAGGCCCAGGAGATGGCCTGTGGGCGACGGAAAAGGCCTTCTCTGGGCCTACTGCCCCCTAGAAGGACCATGGGATGGTGTGTGGAAGGCCTTCTCTGGGCCTATTGCCCCCATAGAAGCCCCAGGGGATGGCGTTTGGGGGACGGAAAAGGCTTTCTCTGAGCCTAGTGTCCCATAGAAGGCCCAGGGGATGGCGTGTGGGGGGCAGAAAAGGCCTTCTCTGGGCCTACTGCCCCATACAAGGCCCAGGGGATAGTGTGTGGGGGGCAGAAAAGGCCTTCTCTGGGCCTACTGCCCCATACAAGGCCCAGGGGATAGTGTGAGGGGGGCGGAAAAGGCCTTCTCTGGTCCTAATGCCCCATAGAAGGCCCAGGGGACGGCGTGTGGGGAACGGAAAAGGACTTCTCTGGGCCTAGTGTAAAATAAAAGCCCAGGGGATGGCCTGTGGGGGTGGAAAGGGCCTTCTCTGGGCCCAGCGCCCCCATAGAAGGCCCAGGAGATGGCATATGGGGGACGGAAAAGGCCTTCTTTGGAACTAGTGCCCCATAGAAGGCCCAGGGGAAGGCGTGTGGGGGATGGAGAAGGGCTTCTCTCGGCCTACTGCCCCTATAGAAGGCCCAGGGGATGGTGTGTGGGGGACACAAAATGGCTTCTCTGGGCCTAGTGCCCCATAAAAGAACAAGGGGATGGTGTGTGGGGATAGAAAAGGCCTTCTCTGGGCCAACTGCCCCCATAGAAGGGCCAGGGGATGGCGTGTGGGGGAAAGAAAATGGCTTCTCTGAGCCTACTGCCCCGATAGAAGGCCCAGGGGATGATGTGTCGGGGATGGAAAAGGGCTTCTCTGGGCCTACTGCCACCGTAGAAGGCCCAGGGGTGGCGTGTGGGGGACGGAAAAGGCCTTCTCTGGGCCTAGTGCCCCCAAAGAAGGCCCAGGTGATGGCGTGTGGGGGACAGAAAAGGGCTTCTTTGGGCCGAGTGCCCCATAGAAGGCCGAGGGAATGGCGTGTGGGGGGCGGAAAAGGCCTTCTCTGAGCCTAGTGCCACATAGAATGTCCAGGGGATGGCATGTGGAGGGCAGAAAAGGCCTTCTCTGGGCCTAGTGCCCCATCTAAGGCCAAGGGGAAGGTGTGTCGGGGGCGGAAAAGGCCTTCTCTGGGCCTAGTTCCCCATAGAAGGCCCAGGGGATGGCATGTGGGGGACGGAAAAGGCCTTCTCTGAGCCTAATGTCCCATAGAAAGCCCAGGGGATCGCCTGTGGGGGGCAGAAAGGACCTTCTCTGGGCCTAGTACCCCCATAGAAGGCCCAGGGGATGCCGTGTGGGAGACGGAAAAGGCCTTATTTGGGCCTAGTGCCTCATAGAATGCCCAAGGGATGGCGTGTGGGGGATGGAAAAGGGCTTCTTTCGGCCTACTGCCCCCATATAAGGCCCAGGGGATGGTGTGTGGGTGACACAAAATAGCTTCTCTGGGCCTACTGACCCCATAGAAGGCCCAGGAGATGGTGTGTGGGGGAAATAAAATGGCTTTTCTGGGCCTACTACCCCCATAGAAAGCCCAGGGGATGGCGTGGGGACGGAAAAGGCTTCTCTGGGCCTAGTGCCCTATAGGGCCCAGGGAATGGTGTGGGGATGGAAAGGGCTTCTCTGGGCCTAGTGCCCCATAGAAGGCCCAGGGGATGGCGTGTGGGGGGCAGAAAAGGCCTTCTCTGGGCCTACTGCCCAATATAAGGCCCAGGGGATGGTTTGCGGGGGCGGAAAAAGCCTTCCGTGGGCCTAATGACCCATAGAAGGCCCAGGAGATGGTGTGTGGGGAACGGAAAAGGCCTTCTTTAGGCCTAGAGCCCCCATAGAAGGCCCAGGGGATGGCGTACGGGGGGCAGAAAAGGCCTTCTCTGGGCCTAGTGCCCCGATAGAAGGCCCAGGGGATGGTGTGTGGGGGACGGAAAAGGCCTTCTCAGGGCCAAGTGCCCCCATAGAAGGCACAGGGGATGGTGTGTGGGGGACAGAAAAGGCCTTTTCTGGGCCTAGGGCCCCAAAGAAGGCCCAGGGCATGGCATGTGGGGGACGGATAAGGGCTTCTCTGGGCCTAGTGCCCCATAGAAGGACCAGGGAATGGTGTGTGGGGGACAGAAAAGGCCTTCTCTGGGCCTAGTGCCCCACAGAAGGCCCAGGGGATGGCGTCTGTGGGGCAGGAAACGGACTTCTCTGAGCCTACATGCCCACATAGAAGGCACAGGGGATGGCGTGTGGGGGCAGGAAAAGGCCTTCTCTGGGCCTAGTGCCCCAAAGAAGGCCCAGGGCATGGCATGTGGGGGATGGAAAAGGGCTTCTCTGGGCCTACTGCCCCCATAGAAGGCCCAGGGAATGGCGTGTGGGGGACACAAAATGCCTTCTCTTGGTCTACTGCCCCCACAGAAGGCCCAGGGGATGGTGTGTGGGGGAAGGAAACGGCCTTCTCTGGGCCTACAGCCCCCATAGAAGGCCCAGGGGGTGGTGTGTGGGGAAGGAAAAGACCTTCTGTGGGCCTAGTGCCCCATAGAAGGCCCAGGGGATGGCGTGTGGGGACGGAAAAGGCCTTCTCTGGGCCTAGTGCCCCATAGAAGGCCCAGGGAATGGCGTGTGGGGGA